>CM038675.1:855275545-860075545 GCA_021605145.1 Aegilops bicornis | reverse complement strand
TAGGACCCTACCGCCGGGGTCCCTGGCGGTAGGGTGTATAGACCTACCGCCAGAGGGTGCGGCGATAGGGCACTTTGCCATGTCAGCAGCCGTTAACGGCCAAATGGCCGTCTAGGCACCTACCGCCAGGGTGGGCGGTGCTAGCCTGTATAACGCTACCGCCAGGGTGGGCGGCGGTAGCTGTAAGGGTGAAATCCAAAAAAAAAAAATCAGACCAAGGTCAGATCCTACTAAAATACACGAAAAGGGTCAAAACACGAAATTTTGCCGCCCACAAACGCCGAGAGACGTGAGCAATATAAAGATGCTATGGTCGAGACGTCCAGGAGCTTTAGAAATACCTATTCTTTGGTCAATCAAACAGGCTGATAAAAATTCACACCAAGCGCTTCAGAAATTGGAAAAACAGTACGAAGAGGACAGAGAATCGGTCGGACAGGAGGGCAAAGACAGGAGGGTCAGCTATGGCTTATCACACTGGTCCGTACGTATATGGTATATTATTATTATTTCTCGCGTCAGGATCTGTACTGAAGCGACGACTTTGGATCCATGGCAGTTGTGGATCGCTTAAGCGCTAAGGCATCTAACCTGTCCTAAAACATGATATACGAATACTGTCATATACTAGTGTTAAACTTTCGGGAAGACCAACTTTCGGTACTGCAATCATGCACACCATGACCTTACCAATGCCCCTCTCTCTCTCTCTCTCTCTCTCTCTCTCTCTCTACTGCTTTCCATTTGTACTTTAAAATCAGAGGATCGCCAACCAGCGAAAAAAAAACAGAGAGGTACCCCATAGCCTTGTTCATTAGCACGATCTACGACATTACTCTCTTACTCACCGGATATTAAGAGGAAAATTACTAGTATGGTGGCCCTCGCTATGCGCCACGGTATCATATTAAGTCTGCCAGATGCGCTGCACATAAAATTTATGCTTTTATAAATATATAAATTTTGCGATAGAAAATAATACAGACATATGGACAGGAAGAACTGGGCTGAAAGGAATATCAAATGGAATAGACATTTTTTTTGTTCAATAACAGTGTGTGTGTGTGTGTGTGTGTGTGTGTGTATGTGTGTGTGTTCCTAAATTGACATGCATTGTACTCCCTCCGTCCGGAAATACTTGTCACAGAAATGCTTAAAAATGGATGTATCTAGAACTAAAATACATCTAGATACATCCATTCATCCGACAAGTATTTCCAGACGGAGGGAATAACAATGCATGGCTATAAAATTTCGATATGTCATCCAATGGTAGATTGTATAAAATATGGCCTCATTATGTAGAATTAAACTGCACATTGCGAGTTAACGAAATAATATGTTTTCATATGTAAGAATATTTATATATGTTTCATTAATAACTAAGATGATTTATAGTGATGGCTACATACTTTTGACGAATTAATGTGATATGTTATTTGCAATCAATTAAATTAATGTACTGCCAGATAAATGTGACATTTACGTGCAAAATTAGGATATAAAATGTTGTTCATTAGGTAACATTAAGATTCAAATGACTAATGGCTGGATAACATTTACAAACAAATACGAGTCCGGTTCTGCCAACTTGAATGTTGTTTTTCAGCTCAACCGTTCTATATTTTTTGGTTGATTATGTACATTTCCAAACATATAACATACATGATGTGTTACAAAATCAACATAAATTTAAATGAAAATATCATCCGTGGAACCCACAAACTGTACACATATTTATCCAAGTGCTGATGTGCTCATTTTTTTTAGATGAATTTTTGGATAGAAGAACACAAAAAAAATCCTCGGCAAGGTAGATACACAAAAATAGTTCACACATTTTTATATCATATCGAAAGCTCTAGGGAAGTTGCTGAAGAGATCACTCATCTTGGGGTGGGCTTACTACATATATGCCTTTAGCAGTAATCCTTTTTGCACTTGGCTAATCATCATTTACTATAGGCACGATAAATGGTACACCAGAGGTGCACCCTTCCATGTCTGTAGTAGAGAAATGTCCTCGGAATGCTCAGGCAAATTACCATGGTCAAGTAATCAAAGGAGAAACCAGAACGAAGACAACATCAGCAATGAAGGCATGGAAGAAAGATAGTCCAAGTCTAAATGAGGCCCAAATATCCAAAGGCCCCCTCATGCGTGGATGATACAACCAGTGCGCCAATAACTATGGATACTCCAACTTTAACTAGTAGCATTCATGGACTCATGACTTTTACCCTTTAAAATGCTAATGATGCTCGGGGACCTTGGTCCCCGTTTCCCAAAAACCATTTTCTACAACACAACTTTTTTTTAAAAGTACACATACACATGTATACTACGTATATGCAAAGCATTATGCTCCCTCCTATATTAATTGTAATTGATTTGGTACAACTTGGTACTAAGTCAGAGACAATTAATATGAATCGGAGGGAGTAACATTTTATTTTCAATGGGCTCGTTGTGCCGGATTTTTTTTGTGTAGCTTACAACTTATTATTATTTTAAACACAAATTCATGGAACCGTAGTTAACACATACAAGTTTCCACGTATTTTTTCATTTTTTTTGAAATGTCTAAACACGGGTTTTTATTTTTATTTAAAAAAAAGGCCTCCATGGTGCTCGAGCACCATAAGTCCCCATTCGCTTTTACCCCTCATACCCAACACGACCATGGGTAACCTTGGTCATTTGTTGATGCACCGCCCCTATATAAGGCCTACATCACCTTCAATAGAATAAACTCAACGGGAAGGCATTAGGGTTCTTGAACCTGTTAATAGCTATGTTGATGTTGTTCTGCAAAGACTTGAACATCAGTACAATAATGTCAGTTAGTACTAGTGGTTTTAAAAATTTGTACCAACTCTACAATCCAATTAGCGCCTCTAGGTGGATTATTATAGGTGGCTATTCAATGTGGGGACATAACCCCCTCCGAGAACGGCACTTGTCAGTGGTTCTGCTTTCTCGAGTGTCATTTTTGCCGAGTGTTTTTCTGCAGGAACTCGACAAAGTCCATTTTTGCCAAGTGCCCGAGAAAATGGCTCAACAAAAAGCCTAACACTCAATGTATAACCCGGTGGTGAATATTCGTTTTTGCCGCTTATCAATGAGAAATGTCAACTTAGTCATGAAATATTACTATTTTGAACGCCCGTGTGTGCAAGAATACAAGTGGTAGCTATAAGAATGAGTGCTCTTAGGAATCTCCAATACGGAATCTCCAATACGGAATCTCAAATCTCTTTTATACATACTTTGGGGGAGTTTGGACACTTTTTGCCATCCAATGCAATCCCTCAAACGTCCGCAGACGCGTCCGGAAGTCCAAACTACGTCAAACTAGTAGTAAGCTTAGGGGGCTTCACGGGAGTGCAGTCATCCGTCTAGCCAACCAAAAGTCACCACATCGGAGATCCCAACGTCTCCACTCTCTCCTCGACAGCAACATGCATATGCATAGATGCACATCGATGACCAGCTCACACATCAGTGTTTGCGGACAACTAGTGTGTCTGTTTTAAGGGCCGACGTTGGAGATGCCCTTATGAAGGTATGCTCGTGTACATATAACCTACGGATAAATAGTGTGACTTACTTAGAGAACGCTGTTGGAGACGCCCTTATGAACGCGCATGTGCATGGTTCTAGCACATGATGGTACGTACGCCTGCCAAGGTTCCTAACTTGTGATCTGTACTAGAGGACTTTATTTTTGATAAAGAGGCTGTCATCGTTGTCGCTTGTTGTGCGTAAAAGATGTTTTGGCAGTCAATTAGGAGGTCCCATGTGATGGCCCGGATCCATGCATATGTTCCCGTGCAAAGAATAAGTGAGCAGCTGCCCAGAGACGCTGAGAGACGTGAGCTATTCAAAGTGATACATGGGAATATAGCGCAATAGCACAGATCGAGACGTCCCGGCGCTCTAGAAATTGAAAAAGAACGCTATTATTTGGTCAATCTCCAATCAAATAGGCTCACACTTTCACTCCAAGCGCTCCAGAAATTGGGAAAACGATCTGGGATGAGAAAGAACCAGCAGGATGCCCTTCCGTTGGTAAATTATGTGTGCTCTTATCAAGTAACATGGGCCAAGCGAGGTGGGTCAAATAGGTCTAGGGGGGAGGTACACCATTGCTTAGCTATAGCTTATCATGCTCGTCCGTACGTATATGTCATATTATTGTTATTTCCCCATCAGAATCTCGAAGATAGAGACGACTTTTGTCCATGGCAGTTGTGGATCGCTTAAGGGCTAAGGCATCCAACTTGTCATATAAATTATCACGAATACTGTCATATAGTATTTAACTTGCGGGATAGACCAACTTTCGGCACAATCATCTACCAATGACTTTAATCAACTGTGATCTCTTGATTGCTTTTTGTTTGTACTCGTACTTTGAATGGAGGTACTGCATGACCTGGTTTGTTTGGCCTCCAGACAAGACATTTGAGCAGTTACGTATTTCTTTTTCTTAGTACTGTACCACAGACCGGGCATGTGGTGAGCAACATGGTATCATGCGCTTGTCATATGAAAACTTAGTTTAGTGTAACCGAGATAAAGTGTAGCTAACCTTTCCTTGCGACGGCACATTAGGTTTGGATGCTAGCACGATCTACAACATTACTCTTTGGCGCACTCGATATTTAGATGAAAACCTGGTGGGCCTCCCTATTCGAGGGAATCATCTTTAGTCTGCCAAATGTGCTGGAAATAAAATTTATGATTTTATGGATATCAAAAATATCAGTTAGGAAACAACATAATCTTATGGAGAACAAAATTTATTCTGACACGGATATCAAATGCACAAAAAGCAGCTTTGTTTTTTAATTGCCAATTATTCTGTTACCTTCAAAAACAGCACAACAGTGTGTGTGTGTGGGGGGTGGGTGTCTTGCCCAGCGTGTTTTCCTGTAATGAAATTGTAACAATGCATGAAAATAAAGTTCAGATGTGTAGCCCAACGATAGATTGTATGAAGTATTGAGTCATTGTGTGTAACTGAACTGCAAATTGTGAGTCAACGACATAATATAGTTTCATACAAATATTGGTACTGTGGTCCAGTAATAAGTAGGACCCACCATTATGATGGCTACTTAACTTTGATAAATTCATGTGATATGTTATTTGCGATCAATTATATTAATGAACCAGTAGATAAATCAGACATCTATGTGCAATATGAAGATATTGGAAACAAAGCGAGGCAGCTCTACCACAATGATTGTAGTTTTTCAGCTCAACCTTTCTTTTGCTGGCAGATCATGTATAATTTGAAACTTATAACATACATGGGGTGTTACACTATAAAAATAATATGAAAGAATCATCGGTAAAACACACAAACTTTACGAATATTTGTCTATGTGCTTAAGTGATCATTTCTTTTAAATAATCTTTTGGCTACAAGAACACAAGAAATACTCAGCAAAGTGGACACACCAAAAGACTATCGGATTTTATAAGTATACCAATTAAACGTCGATGTATGTATATTTCTCTTATCTATGCATTTCATTATCCATTCTATTGTTTGCATTTTGAATTCTCCAGGTAAATTTGACTAATATATTGTGTTTTGAGGAAATAAATAATACTCTCTAGGGTCCCACATAATTGTACAGAGCTTGTCAACAAGGTCCAAGGTGCTAAAAAGGGTATAACTCAGTCAACAATGCTCATGGCTTGTCAAGAAAAGTCATAGCTAACTGTCCTGGTCAACTAATGAAAGGAGAAACCAGATAAAATAACAAAGTCAACAATGGAGGGAAGACAAAAATTACTATAATGTGGGGGTCCAGCTTCTTATACACTAAGTCTCTGGGTATCTGCTGGCCGATCTCGATGGGATGTACAAGGTTGGATCTAGTTTAGGCCTAGAACTACCTTGTCTTCCTCCTTGCGTCGAATGTTGAAGCAAAGGTTGTCCCCTCCACTATGTATGTGTGGATATTCAGATTTGCCGCAGGTCAGATGGACGCCATTTTTCCCTAGTCTCTTGGTGTCAACTGACTCGGTCTTCCCTTTTGATGGCTTCTCTAGCCTTTTTCGAGGGGTCCGAGTGACCCTTTGCGCGTTCCCTTTTTGACCGTAGATTGTCCTAAAGGCCACTTCCGAGATTTCCAGCAGAATCTTCCAGACCTATGCACAACTATATGTGTGTGTTATATTGATGCGTCCATTTTGAGCACTTATTCTTATCATAAATTACACATTATTATCGATGTTTTGTAGATGATCATATCATACTTATTGCATTCTTTGTCTGAAGTTTAGTGTTCCGACCGAGGGGAAATTGCCGAAAAGGTGCAGAAAAGCACAAAAAATGAATCATAGTGGAGAACATGCTTTTTTGGAACTCGGAAAAATACCAACAAACTAGAAAGATGAGTTTGCACCATAATAGAACCATGGAGCAAAAATTGGGCCAGGAGGCCCCTGTGGAGAACATTTCTTTCTCTAATCTACAAAGGTGTTTCTCCCTTGATCTTAAGGTTTATCGAACAAGTAGAAGTCTTGCAAAACGACCAAAGATTAGTACCTTCACGCATAAACACATAATCTGACTCGACCTCCATCAAAACTAGTAAGATGGTCAATCTTACTAGTCCTACTAGTTAACGGATATTTGCAACTTCTGTTTGCAAATATTGATTGCAATGACAGTAAATAAAGTTTAGATTGTAAATGAAATAAAAAAGTATGTTAATCGACGTTGATAGAAATATGGATGAATGGACTGGGATCCATGTTGGAAATATGCCGAAAAGGCAATAATATTGTATTATTATATTTCCATTTTCATAATTAAGAGTTTATATTTCATGCAATAACTGTTGTGATACTGGAATATGTGATTCAGCGGAAAACTCGTATGCACGTGTGGAATGATAAATGCTAAAGTATATATTCCTTGTCTTGCCTCTAGGACTAGCTCAAGTTTTGCTGCTGATCATGTTTTCCGGATCTTAGGATATCGCTAAGTGTAATGATAGTCCTAAAACAACATTGAGAATATGACGTTAGAAGAACGATCAAATTGAATCGACCAAAACACTTGCTTGTTATGCATTGAGATAATATCGACTGAAATCAATTGGTATAACACGGAGAGTTAGCATGTGTTTTAGTTCCTCGGACCATGAGAGCATCGTAGCCACTTCCTACCATATGATGGGCTTTGGGGTTGCTCAAACATCATCTGTAACAAGGTCATCATAACGACAACTTACAGGCTCATCGCGAAGTTTGATAAGGTACTAGATAGCTCGATAGTGGGATTTGCTCCTCTGATGATGGAGATATATTCTTAGGGACCTCTCAGTCAGGGACGGATCTAAGGGGGGACGAGGGGGGGGGGGGGCGAGACCCCCCCACCCAACGATCGTCTCATCCCTCGCTAGCGATCGACAAATCACTAATTTTTTCTCTTCCCCGCTTGTCCCGTGCTCGCTTCGCCCCCCCTAATCGCCGTCACGCTTTTTCTCATTAACGTGAAAGCATCAGCAAATGTAGGCTAAAAGAAAGAAGATCATAAAGGAAAATTTCTTTGAAAGGCAAATAGGCCTGTTAAGAGGCAGCCACGACCTGATTACGTATGCACGTATCGCTAATCTCTCCAAGGCGCCGCTGCGATCGAGACTAACGCCTGCTGGCTGCCGCGATCAGATCTCTCCACAGCCGCCATGGAGAAGTGGAGAAGGGAAGGGGGCACCGGGTATGCGGGTGCCGATCCACGCACATGTTGCCGGTTCCTAGCAGATCGGAAGCCCGGATGAACATCAACAACACAAGGGAAAAGGTAGTTGATTTTCACATCAGATTAGAATCATATGGATTTAGAATCAATAATAACATTCCCAGTTTTTTACTTGTGCGATCCATTGCATCGCAATCAAGAGAAGCGGAGAAGGGTAGGGGACAACCGTCGGCGAGCGCCTGATACACGGGGATATTGCCAGTGAGGCGGCCTTGCGGATGAACGGAAACGAAACAAGGAAAAAGGTAGTTTATTTTGAGACCTAGATTAGTCCAGGTTTATCGTTTCCAAACTAATCATTGTTCTCTTTGTACCATTCTTCTTTGATAGCTTCAACAAAATCGCATGCTTTTGCCGATTCTAATTTTGGGATTGACTTGAATCAGTGAGGTCCATCTCGCCAATTCCAACAAATAAAGAAATTAGGTAATGTATTATTCACCTACATTGCATTACTACAAATTATTGGTTAATAAGATTATCTTGTGTTTCTAGTGTTGTGAATTTTTTTGTCAGCTGCCAATTTTCTTTCAAGTTTTGTTCATGTGAATGTGATGAATAGATAAAAAAAAGATAAGTTTGCATCATGCCATCTCCATTAGACTAGAACCTAAGACTTTTTTTTTACCACATAGCCTTCGCGTATGAGACTTAGTTTGAAGCTTCGCCCCCCCCCCCCCCCCTATGTCGAAATCCTGGCTCCGTCCCTGCTCTCGGTGTGACGACATCCTTCATCGTCTGGCGAGACACATGTGACTATGTCACGGTGATCTCGAAACACTTCAACGAGAAAGAAAAACAAAACTGGTAATGAGGGGAACGGTACAGTGAGCTTGGTGATGACACAGGAGGATACCGATGCACCCCGATATTGTAAAGTATTGCAAAGAAAAGGGAATATCGCACGATAAACAAAGTTTCAATCAAATTCCATTCCTGTAATCATAGGGGTCGATATGGACGTCCACAGTTCCAATATCGGTCATTGAACGAAGGGGTTTCGTTCATGTCTATGATTTACCAAACCTATATGGTCCCAATCGTAAGGTAATCATGATCCGCTGAGGGTTAGTAGGATGAGAGTATCGAGGATTCATTTATGAAATTGTTTCATTGATATTCAGAATAGTGCGAGTGGAACAGAAAGCGTTTCGGGGTCACAACAAGGGTTTCGAAGAATATCGGGTAATACCGGGAATTACTGATAATTAATCTATTGTCGAAAAATGTTTCCAAAGGTGTTAGATTATATATGATATGCTCTAGTAATTGTTAGAGGGCTTTCATATTGAAGTTAATACCAATGGGCCTTGAAAGGCCAAGTGGTGGAAGGACCTTGGCCCACCAAGGCCCAAGTGAGGAGGCGCCCCCCTTTCCCTCTAGGGGAGACCAAATTGGGGAAGGGGAAGGAATCCCCTTCCCTTGTTGGCCAGCGCAAGGGGAGGGGAGTCCTACCCCTCCTATTGGCTGCCCCTCTCCCCTATAACCTATATATAGTGGAGGTCTTGGCCCTTTTCTACACACAAGTTTGGGAGCCACCTCTAGTTCTTACAGCTCTAGTTCTAGTTGGTCCTAGATGACTAATTAGAGCTTGATCTAGTTCCTCCAATCCTCATAATAAGAAGCTTTGGACGGGGAAATTCTACTGGATCATGCAGACCGTATGCTTGCAATCAAGTAGAAAGGCCATGCTTTCGGTCTTCTGTTCTAGAGATCGTTCGAGGGCGAGATCGTTATCAACGGTTGGAGGGACTCCAAGTATGGTCTACACGAACTCGTCTACTTCGGCAACACTCTAGAGTCGGTAACGATCATTGGTCCAAACCCTATATGCATCTTCATATTGTTCATGGTATTCATACTCAGAAACTTATTGTTTTCTACTACGTTTTCCAACAGTGGCATCATGAGCGGTTCTATGAGTAGATGTCAGTTTCGATCTTGATCACATGTGCATGTGAAGGCTAACTTTCTTTCTTTGCTTCCCTCGAGTGTTGCTTCAGCTTAGTTCATTGACGGCATGGTGTCACTTTCACAAGGTTCTGACAATCGATTTAATCTAGCAACAAGAATTATCGCCTTACTTATGTGCACGCATGTACCTAGAGTTATCCGTAAAATGATTAGGGGACGTCTAAATTTGTTTTGCTCTTGAGGGCATTCTTCGTGATATGCATATGATCAGGCAATGAGGCGCGCGTGTCGAGTTTGGGCCAGTACTCCATGTCCTAGAAAACAGACCCCGCTTTCCATACCTTCAGCAGCGGCTCCTTCGCCTTTTTCATCTTTCCCGGCGTGGGGCACTCTTCCCAGTTTTCAACAACTCATCAATTTCGGGGCTGCTCCTCTTACGTGGAGGTCCTCGATACTCACCGGCACCATTGAATAGATCTCCATGGTTTCTGCACAAGTTGTCCACTTCGAGCCAACTTCGATGCCCCATGTACACGATTTTCCCAGACCCTCAATCTTTTGTTAGTTGCTGAGACGTTGTATCATCCATGCACCTGGTGCATCCATAATAGCCGTGGCACACCTGGCCTAAGACATCTCTTATTTACTAATTGGAGGCACCATATGAGGCACCACGTTAATCCTTAAAATTAAGAAGTTTAAACCATCCAATTAATTTATGATGTGTTTGTAGCCATCGGATGAAACATGAGGTCCCACGTACATCAGATCTCACGTAGTCGTCATGTATTTGGTCTCTCCTTTTCTCTCAGGAATGAAAAAAATAAGGGTTGGAATTAAGAAGTTTAGGCCCGCTTCACCTATTCCACCAGCGTGAGACAGTTTTATTTCAGAAAAAACCAACGTGAGACAATCAGACTCCTCTTTCCATCTCTTTCCTCAAAAAAAAAAAAATTAGAAGGAAGAAAGATAAAACGCATCTAATGACTTTCCGTAATAAAAGGAAGAAAACAACCCCAATTGAATGGCCGATGCAATTGCGAGGAGAATTCATCTCCTGTGTTCATGCACCTCCAGCTGCAGCAGCCGATCTTCCCTAACAACAAGTCAACAACCAACAACAACATGTGGAGCCGACAATGATTCCCCTGCGGACACTCCAGCAGCGACATGCTTTCTGGAAGGCCAGACTATTCGAAGGAGGGATCCGGTAAGCATTAGAATTTTGTGTTGCTAGCAATCTGCAATCACCAATGAGGGACAAATTTCGTATTCCTTTTTTAATGGATCTTAGTTTCTTATTCTAGAAGCAGACGTGTGGATGATTTCCAGATTCTCAGAGGGCAAGAAATCTCGAAGACCTCCATGAAAATAAAAACACCAACTAGGCATTTACTTTAAGGAGAAGGAAACCTGCAGATCGGTTACAAAAGAAGCTCATAAGCGCGTTGTCCCGATGAGGTGAAGTACCTAGGAGGCTAATGCCAGGAGACGATACAGGCCGGCAGGAGGACAGCCGCTCCATGAGCTTCTTCGGAATACCTCCAGACCCGGGGCTATGGTAGGCTCGATATTATTGTGTGTGCGCTTTAGATTTGGGTCGTTCATATGTGGGTGCTAGCGCGAAATTTCCTAACACTTTGACACATGTCTCTGCCTCCCCCATTGTCTCTCCAATTTGTGGGAGATTAAACTTTAGCACCATCACTATCACTACCCCAAACTGAATTTTTCGTGACGGCTCAGCACATTCGTGAAGGTCGCCCGGCCTCCTTCAGGAACGGGTCGCACCCGGCCTTCAGGAACGTCGGTACGTAGAGTTCTGCCTTTGTTTTGGCTTGGGAGGGGACGAAGAGTCAAAATCGAGTCGTCCCAATCTCTCTAGTTGCATCCAGCCGCCTCCTCCGCGTCCGGCGCCGCCGCATCTGGTGCTTGACCCCAATCCCGCTGCCGCCCACGCCTCCAGCGCCGTCTCCATCCCCTCATGGAGGGCCACTCCCTTGCCGACCAGCCACTCCTACGCCGCCTCCCTCCAATCGACGGGCGTATCCCTCGCCGTCCAGCGCCGCTCCGTCGCCGTCCAGCGGCTCCAGTGCCGCCTCCATCCCCATCGACGGGCGCCTCCCTCGCCGTCCAGCGCCGCCCCCTCGACATCCGGCCACCCCATCGCCGTCTCTCTCCCCGTTGACTGGGTCCGCCTTTGCCATCCAGATCTGCTCCCCACGCTGGCCAGCAGCCTCACCCTTCTGTCTCCCTCCCAGTCCAGCTCCTCCCAGTGCCGAGTCAAGTCTTGGCGAACTACAACCGACCTGAGGAGATTGTCAAGGAAGACACAAAAAAAGGTAGCAGCATACACTCTTTTTCATTATTGGTGTCTGAATCCTAGCAGAGAGTTGAGGAGTAGCCGCAATGGTCTTTGTTTTAGTTAGATCTGTCGTAATAACACACCTGGGTACTGTATTTAACCAACTTGAAGTTGACATATTGTGTTTATTTTCAGAAATCTGAGAGAAACATAAATTGGAAACTAGAGGAGTTCTGGGCAACTTTATTAGTCTAATCCCTAGTTGAGAGTTCAGCAGTAGCCGCAATGGTTGCTACATTACCTTCTATGGGCAACTTTATTACATTTGTGATTTCTGAAGTAGACTACATAACCGAGTTGCTCTGTTCCTCCCGTAGCAGGGTCCGAAGCTAGCATGTCAGCTACCATGGCAAGGAAGGAGGCATGTTTCCCGCTACATTCATCCTCTGCAGGTATATTGTTCTTTATAGTCTATAAGATTAATAGAATATACGCACGAATGGCTGACATTGTAGGATAAATTAGTACTGTATTAATTTTGAGGCTCCCTTCTTATCTTCTTGTTATGAATAGTTCATCTCCTAAATATATCTTAATTGTGTTTGTCTCTAGGAGCGCGACATCGTAACCTAGACAAGTTCTTTCCAGATTTAGATATTTAGCCCAACACTAAAATCGCAACATCGTGAGATTCTAAACCTGAAGGGAGAGCACTACGTAGCTCGAAAATAAATACTCCCTCCGTCCCAAATTTAGTGTCTCAAACTTAGTACAACTCTGTACTAGAGTTAGTACAAAGTTGAGACACTTATTTTGGGACGGAGTAGATAGATTACAATTGATTTTTGTGTACAACTGCAGTGCAGTTTCGTTGTATATAGGTGAGAGAATTGTTGATGATGTGTACCTCACTCCATTTCAAATTATCTAACACCATTTTCTAGGTTAATAAATATCTAGGGGGAGAAGGGATCATGGTTAGTCCATTGCTGATAATAAAGCATTGTCTATCTTTTAGTTTGCAAGTGCACGCCTTTAGTTCTTTAATTTTCTATGTTAAACTAAAGTAAATGTCATTTTTATAACACATTCAGTTCTCAGATTTATATGGGATGACGGAACTTGATGCAAACTTATGTATTGTGCTGATGGAAAATAGCCCATTATATTACTGTTTTAAACTCATTAAGTTTCTGAAGCTACATCCATTTTCCGTATGCAACGGCGCATGACATAGAAGCGTTCCTGTTTGATAGCCCTCTTTTTCATATCTCATTTGATAGCTACATCCATGCCGGTGGTAAATGCTTTTTACTTGGTTGCACTGCTGAAATTGAGCTGAATTACACTTCTACAACTTAGTAGCTATATGTGAGCCTCCCACTAATTTTTTGACAGTTGCTTAGTTAGGTACGCTCATCATTCATGTTTTTTTATTACGGTTTTTTAGCATACATGATATGCTTACCAACAGGTTCTTGATACTACTGTCTTCAAACATTTCAAAGCTTAAGACATGGCAAACTGATGAGTTGGAAAACTTTATGATGCTATCACCAATTCATTTGAAGCATACATATAGCAGTTCTTAATTTCAGCATCAAGACTCGTATTCAGGTCTGTTCCGGCCCGCTGACAAGTTATTTTCTTTGTGATTACTAGGTTCCAAACCTGCTGTTTGATGTTGCTGGTATTATGTTTGGTCAATGGTGTACCTTCTGGGAGTTCTTTGCAACTTTGATTGGGAAGACCAGCATCAAGACTCGTATTCAGGTCTGTTGTATACATTTTTATCAACTAATCCTTATTTTAGTTGTTTTTAAGGTACTCTGGTCATAGACTATTGTAGCACAAGGTTCAGAGGTCAACTTGTTTAATTTCATATGCACACTTGATACTGTTATAGTTGCTTTTAGCCATGAAGATTGTGATAACTATAGTCTTCAGATCTAAATTGTAGTTCTATGATGAAGTTATTGTGTAGTTGTCAATTCCTTGTGGTTTGGAGCCGTTTTAGAGAAAGTTAGAAGCCATTCATGCCAACAATACATATCGTCTTTATCTAGTTCTATTTGCTGGAAAGGACCTTATTTCACCAGACTTATTCATCTGTGTACTGTAGAATGTGCATGTTCATCTCTTTTTTGTTTTCTCTATATCACAGTTATTCCTTTGGCTGTTTTTAGTTGAAATCTGTTTCAACATTAGAAGTACTTAATACTTACAATTTTTTTCCTTTTAAGTGGATGGATCTTCCCAAGCCTAAGAGCATGTTGGTACTCTGTTTGGCAGCTTCTTCCCATGCTGAGAAGACCATGGTGCTACTCCGACCAAGGAGAATCATTTAGGAATGTATTTTCTAACTGTTCAGCTTCGTTTGTCTTTTGAAGGGGCTAAATGGAGCAGCTCTTGTTCTTTTTAAGTTTTTGGGAACCATGAGTTGGAATATCATTTTGTGAACAATTCAAAAGATATTACAATGAATGCGATATTATTTACTCGGTTGTGCATATTGCTGTGCAGAAATATGAATGGAATCAATTGTATTTTTGCTGAATTTTGAATGATTTAATGTACCTACTGAATTTGCTGTTCTGGACTTCTGTACAGTAGCATGGACATCAGGAAAAGTTCAATCCTGAAGGTGTATTCCTGACGGGGACACCATCAGGAAAGACAAACTCAGGGGAAAATGTCATCCGTCAGGAAACGCCGTCAGGAATGTATTTCCTGACGGTTACCTTCAGGAATGCAGGTCGTTCCTGACAGGCTATTGCTGACGGGGGATTCCTGACGGTATAGGCACGTTCCTGACGGGAATGGCTTATTCCTGACGGTTTTTGGCCGTCAGGAAACACTCAGTTTGGGGTAGTGTATCGAGCGCCAAGTTCATGCAGCCATGTGCAGCAGCAGCGAGCCGGTAAACTAAGCGTGTCCACCTCCCTAGAAGATCATGTCAGATCTAGAACTATCTTGCTTAGATATGGGTCATGGGTTGAATTGATTTTATAAGATCAATATAAACTTGACTTGCAAGTTCAGGACAACCCAGATGTTTTTTGTATGGACTGAGTGGTTTTAGCATAATTGCAGGTCTCATAACATGAAACATTAATATGTCCGCTAAGTTTAACAAGGATCATTCAGTAAAGTATGGTTAGGATAGTCCGTTATGCAATTGATTAAAAGAACACATGTTCCGGTCCGTACTCTCCAGCCATTGAATCTTATTAACTGCCAACCAGGCACGAACAGAACATATATGTGTATCTATGTAGTTTATTGCAGCCAAAGGTTAAAGTAGGAGGAGTCATACCAACCGTATTTGGTGAAGACTTGGTTGCCGCAGTCATAGGTGAGGTAGCCAGGTGTATGCATTGCAGCAAACTAGCGCACCTGAAACTGTTCAAGTTCGGCCGTTGCCCGTTACGCATGCCCTAATTCAAGAAGTGTTCTTTGACCCACCGTTTCATTGTACAACCCGGCCAAACTGGGATGATTCCTAATGTAGAATCACTAGAAGATAAGTTCTGCATGCATCAATCTGTGCTCAAGACCTGATTAGGTGCCATACAGAGTTCTGCATGTATCAATCTGTGCTCAAGACCTGATCATGTGTTACTTTTAGAAAAGTATAGTTGAAAAGGTTCAAAGTAATTTTTGAATGGTTACAATGCTTTTTCTTACCAGATATGTGCAACTAGATAATAGTTTCTTATTTACCTAGCAGGAGCTGGCAGTGGCGTCGTCTAGGGTACAAGGCAATTGAAAAGGATCTGTAGAGGGAATGCCATGTGCTACTGACAGTTGTGCAACGGGATGGTGAGCAAGAAAAGGAAGTACAAGGAGGTCGTGCTAGCCTAGGGCAGAGGCGCATCCACGACGTATGGAGGCACATGGAGCCAATGGTAATGAATGTTGAGTACTTAATATAACTTACAAAGATGTTAAATCACATTAAGAACCATACATATGTTTAGTAAAAATGCATAGAGGGTCAAAGAAACTCTCATAGGTATTTGAATTTTTTTTGGTAAATATGAGTAGCTGAACGAGTCAACTAAATAACAAGGATCTAAATTTCAGTAGGATTTCCTAAAAATAAAAGAGTACACATTTAGTGAAATAGTATATATACGATAGATGGCAAACTTGCAAGGACAATAATCATGACACCTTAAAAGGACAGCAATAGGTTAAACAAATCATGCGACATAATTTTGTGTATGAATCATTAATTTGTATTCGAAATTGATTGGGTTTTCCATCGAGTGATTATATGTAAAACAGTTATGTGCATAGGCGCCCCCTCATTTGATATTAAACTATGTTCACATTGTACGCAAGGAGAAAAGGTCAGATGGTGAAAGAGAAGAAAGGGTAATTACTACTAGCATCTTACTGCGAAAATCTAAAGGTTCTGTAAGTGATCATGGTGGAGATATCCACACCTGTGGTCTTCAATTCACTTGATCAGGGATCACCGGATTGGATGTGTCCGACTGTGTTTGTATGACTAGAACCTTGGCCATGTCGAGAATACAACTTTTCTTCCTTAAGTATGTAGCCATTTCATCACAACTACAACAATGGTAAATTTCAAGGTGGATTGACGAATTGATAAGTTTTCAAGACCCATGTCTTCTTCTAATGTTTTATGATGTTCTTTGTGAATCATGGTGTGCCTAAATATTTCAGCCTTGCACAATATATGTTGAAATGTTTGAGTTAAACTATATAGAAGAGAAACAGTAAAACAAATACTATTCATTTTCTTTTACTATTTAATGTGTATGTAGTTTATTTACACGAATCAATAATGTAATCCTTATTTATAAGAAAAGGATAAAAAATTCCTAGCCGTGCGGATGCACGGGTTGATGACTAGTATCCATAACTGAGATACTCATGCATCTTGTCATCAGCGCGGATCTCATTCCAAAATACTCTCCTTTGCTGGCGTCCCATGTCTTGACCGGTGATGTCCATAGCGTGTGTAGGTTCTCTTTCAGTATCCTCACATATAGATTAATGTTATTTCCTGGTTTGTTCGGCCCTTGAATCAGCATACTCATGTGTATGTACTTTTTCTTCATGCCCTTCTTGGGGGGGGGGGGGGGGCGAGGTTTTACATCCATACAAACACGGGCCATGTCCTATGGTTCGTGTTCTGTTTGCCAAATGGATTCATGCCATCGATACTCATACCAAGCACGATGTTCATTGGATCACCTGCAAAATATCGATATTCGGCATTGAATTCTCTCTAGTGGTTTGCATCCGCGAGGTGTCTCAGCTTTAGATCGTCTCTATCGTCGGGCTTCACCCTATCCGGATCCTAGCGCATGAGTTTTGCTTCCTTAGGATCTAGCTATAGACGAGGAGTGATCGGTAACTACCATACAACTTTCTGAGAAAATTTCTTTCCGGCCTTTTTGTATTGAGAAGCATTGCACACCGGATAGCTGGTTTTTTCCATGTGCTCCTTTCAATAAATGATGCAATGGTTGATGCATGCGTGGTATCTAATGTGCGGCAGATCAAGAGGACACACAATTTTCGTGGCCTCCTCAACACTAGTAGGACACAGGTTCCCTGCTGGAAGAAACTTTTTATATTCTTGAGAAGCTCATCGAGGCTTCCGTCGGTCCATTTGTTTTAGCCTTCATCTTTAGAAGTCCGAGCATGAAACTCAAGGGGGTCACCTCGGGATCACAACCATCATACAATGGAGTGTTCAAGTCTACCTCCAGTTGCGCCAGCTTGGCCTCCTCTCTAGAAGTAGCTCTATTGCTAGTCCTCTTCTTACGAAACAGGTGTCGAACATGAGGGTCCAGCCGGGCTGAACTTAGTTGCGACGAAGGTTGCAGCGTGTCTGCGTCTTCTCCGTCATGTCCGGCCTCTTCTCCGCTGCCATGTCCGGCCTCTTCTCTGCCTTCTCTGGCCTCTTCTCCGCCGCGATTATCGGTCATCTATTCGTTTGGTCCCATGTCGTTATAAGATACTATAGGAATGAGGAACTTTGCCGTCTGCCACGGCTGACGGCAAAGGCACACATGGCGGACGGCAAAGACCTTTGCCGTCGGCCAGCAGACGGCAACATGTCCGGCTGAACAGGCTACGGCAAAGGCCTCTTTGCTTTCTGCTGGCAGACGACAAAGATAAGAAGTTCTTTGCCGTCCGCCAGCCGACGGCAAAGAGCCTAGCCGACACATGTGTCAGCTTAGTTCCGTTAAGTGGTTAACGGCGTGCTTTCCCATCAGCCAGCAGACGGCAAAGACCATTGCATATTTGCCATCAGCCAGCGGACGGCAAAGAACATTGATTATTTTCCGTCTGCCAGCTGACGGCATAGCATGCCACGTGGCAGCGCCTTGGGGGCTTCCCTATTTGGTAGCTTTGTCGTCAGCTGGCAGACGTCAAAGATGCAACGTTCTTTACCGTCAGCTGGCAGACGAAAAAGCTACTAAATAGCCAGCCTACTGCCCCAGGTTGCACAGGTGGCCGACACGTGGCATGTTTGCCGTCCGCTAGCTGTTGGCAAAGCCCTTTGCCGTCCGCCAGCTGACGACAAAGAGTCTATACAGCCCCTGTTTTTCTATTTTTTCTTGATTTCATTCAATTTGACAGAATTTGACATACACACACACAAACACACACACACACACACATATGAAAATAATTTCGACAAGCATCCGAACACATATACATAGCAAATGGTTTCATCCAACACATATACATAGCCAACATATCCAACAATAAGCATACAATGGTTTCATCCATCCATCCATATATAGGTATGGCAAGCTTCCTCACATAAAGCAAATCAAAAAAAGATGGAAGCGTAAAGAGAAGAGTAGACTCCATCAACGCAAGCTTCCTCATTTAAAGTAAATCCACAAATTGGGAAAGAAGCAAGTTAGAAGAAGAAGCAGAAGCAGAAGAAGAAGAAGAAGAAGAAGAAGAAGAAGAAAAAGAAGAAGAAGAAGAAGAAGAAGAAGACTACCTAGAAAAAGAAGAAGAATAGGAAGAAGAGGAAGAAAAGGAAGAAAAGGAAGAAGAAGAAGAAGAAGAGATTTTTTTCTTCTCTTTCTTTTTCTCCTCTCTTTTTTATCTTCTTCTTCTTCTTCTTCTTCTTCTTCTAACTAAGGTAGGTAAAAATTCCATTTTTCTGCTAAGCTAGGTAAAAATGCTAAGTGTCGGTCATTTTAGAGATAAGCTAGGTAAATAGGTCATTTTTTAGCTTAGTAAGGTTATTATGTCATTTTCGAGCAAAGTAAGGTAATTCAAAATCATTTTGAAGGTAACAAAGATTATCATGACATTTTTTAGGAAAGGAAGCTAAGTATAGCTCATTTTTTGTCTAGCTTAACTAGTTATGCCATTTAGGAGGAAAGTAGCTAAGTATGCATTTGTTAAGCAAAACACTAGAGAAAACTTATCCTCATCACAAAAAATGCGATGAAGATCGCAACTAAGGTAACAATTGATCCAACGTCATAATGATACCAAGCCTCATTATAAATGTCATATTTCCTAATCTTCTTATTCTTCAAGCGTATTGCATCCATCTTCAAGCGCATTGCATTCATCTTCATCTTGTGATCATCGACCACATCGGCAACATACAACTCCAATGTCATCTTCTCTTCTTCAATTCTTTTAATTTTTTCTTTCAAATAGTCATTTTCTTTTTCAACTAAATATAACTTCTCGACAAGAAGGTCGGTTGCACATTCCGGTTCACATACCTCCTAGATTAAAATTTGTCTATGTCAACTTGATGGCCATAATTGTCATAAATGTGAAATGCAACAAATAGTTATAAATTAGGATTTACCACATTATTATCATAAAGCGGGCGAGGACCGACGGGGACGGATATCAAGACCATGGCGCTATGTATAAAAAACAATCATAGAAATTAAGAAAATTCTACAAGTAACTATATAAATCATACAAGTAACTATACAAATCAAGTACAACATAAACAATTTAATACCTAGTAATACTCTGGTTCAATAAATGCATCATCATCATCACTATCAGTAATGACATGCTCATCATCATCATTAATAAATTCATGATCATGTGGAAGGTCACCTCAACGTAATCTGTCAAGCATTGACAGGTCATCCGCAGCAGTAACCTCTTCTAGTTCAGGCTCTTCTTGTTCCGGCTGAGTGGTGAAGTCGGATTCACTGTCGCTGTCTATTTCAATGTTCTGGGGTGGAGTAGAGCAGTTCTTGAAACGATTTTTGTAAAGACGTGTTTCTTGGAAGAATTCTCCTTCATAGGTGTCTGGGTTAATGTGAGGTTCATAATCATCTTCATTGGAGGGAGGTGGTCTAACACGTGGAGGAACTTCATAAACGACATCGCAACCTTTGAGATTAGGATCACTTTGACAGGCCCACGGTAGATAGAAATCTTGGGTTGCCTGTTGAGCCATAATATAAATATCGGGAACATCCAAATGGGTGCTTTGATTGATTTCCACTAGCCCTATATGTTCATCAGTGCTTCTAGTCTCCTTGGGCTAGAACCAATAACATTTGAAGACTACGACGTTTGGTGGGTTTGCACCATAGAATTTATGTTCATAAATTGCTTCAACTCTTCCATAATACTCGGTATCTCCTTCACCAATAGCAGAGACAACAATTTGTAGACTTTCCGTCGGCCATAGATAGCTGTTTGCCATAGGTACGAAAGCGATACCTGTTGATGTCGTATTTGTCAAATGAACGGACCTTATAGTCAAAACCATTGGCGACTTGTCTCAATTCGGCGTCTATAAGCTCTGAATTAGCCTACAAGTTTAATACGAAAGGGATTGTTGCATTGGCCACAAATTAGACGAAGAAATGATATGTTCTAATGAAAATTACCGTTTGTTTGAACCAAGAGATGAAACCGGGATAGCCGCCTCCATGCTTTGCCAGAAGCTCATCCTCTTCGACGGAATCCTTTTGGATCACTGCTCTATACGAGAATTTGACGATGTATCGACTGTATCAAATTTATCCGGGAATAAAGTAGTTCAACGGAATTAGAAGTTGTGAAACAATGTACCGAGAACTTACTCGATGTACGGCCGCACTTCTGTTAGGTTGTTGAAGATATACAATGAAATGGTCTGCCATTCTTCGAAATCCAATGTTAAGGAATTAGAAGCACCGGCTGGTGCCAGATCCCCTTTGAATAGGCTGAGGTTGGATCGACACTTTTTAGGGTCGTCGGCATTGTACCAAGGCTTCGGATTATGCAAATGATGATTTTTGGCTTCATAGTGTGTTGTCATGAAGTTTGCCGCCTCCTCAGTAATGAATGCCTCGGCCATCGATGCTTCAATTCTACTTTTATTTTTACATTTTGCCCGAAGAGTCTTCTGCATCCTCTCAGTTGCGTAGCACCAACAATTCTGCATAGCCCCCCCCCCCCAAATCTTGCCTCGGTTGGGAGATGCAAAATCAAGTGCTGCATTTGATTAAAGAAGCCCGACGGGAATATCTTCTCTAACTTGCAGATCAACTCCAGCGCCATCTCTTCCATTTCTTCTACCAGGTCAGGCGATTGTTCTTTAGCAGAAAGAACACAGAAGAAATAGCACAGCTCTGCCAGTACTAGCCATTCATCCTCAGGGATGAATCCACACATCAATAGTTCTGGTGGCCAATGACAGTCGAACACCTTAGCAAATTTGTCTGGCAGCCTTTGCAATGAGGAGTAAAGCCATGTTTTGAATGTTCAAACAACCAAAACGAGTTGAGTCAGTTTGGGTGTTTCAAGTTTCAACACTTAGCTTTCAATCATCCTCTCACAGGCTGCTAGACAAATTCGCGATGGTGTTCGACCGCCATCGACGCCGAGAACTGTTGCTGCGGACGCAGGACATGTTTGGCCACTTTGTGGGACGTGGATGTAGTATTCGATACCGACGGCCACATGTATCTCGCACTGACGATACTTACTATTTAGGGTACCATCGACACAGAGGAACCCCCTAACCCGCTCGTCCACTGGTAAACTAAATTAGCATGCATTCAATAAGCAAAACTACATCATATGTTGCGTCCGTACATCGTCGAATATTATCACTAATACATCTCGAATAATATCAAACATATAGCATCGCTTGTACAACTAGAACCGTAGCGAACGACAGGTATCGGCATGACGGTGGACACCCAAAGATAAGGAACCATCACAGGATCATAGATCCAGTGAGGTCCTTGAAGAACCTGCCAGGTATTGTGGAACCTGCCCTCCAACGCAACCATGTAGCGATGGACGAGCTAGCCCTCCTCTCTGACACGGTGACGCACCACCTCCGCGGTGTCTGAAAGCCTTGGCACCATCACTGGCCCACGCGACCGCCACCAAACAAGGTTCGGGTCAACGACGGGCTGGCTCCTCACCAAGCTGCGCCCCCCGGAAGGTAGAACCTCCCAGTACCAGCCCGGCGGAGCCCAGACTCGGACATGGCCCCTCATATCGAGGCCTCCTCCACCGATTCGACGCCGAGGATGCGGGATAGGCATCGTCGATGTCGATGTGTCCCTACTTGCAGGGTCACCGAGTAGCCGATTAACTGATTAATCGTCCGAGTAATTGATTAAATGGCCGATTAACTTGCCGATTAGCCTATTAATCCCTTACTCGTCAACAATGGATGCGGGAATAAATGCTCCAACTAAAACAATAATAGCAAATTTCACATGTTCAAAATCAACCAGAAACTTAACTTAAACTAAACTAATCTAAACCTAAACTAAAGTAACTAAACTAAACTAAACTAAACCTAAACAAACTAAACTAAACCAAACTAACTAAACTAAACCTAAACTAAACCAGAAACTTAACCTAAATTAAACTAAACTAAACCAAAAATAAACTAACTAAGCTAAAAAAACCTAAACTAAATAAGAATAATCCTAATTAAACTTAATCTAAAAAAGAAAAAATCTCACCTTGGGACGAGGCAGGGCGGCGGGCCGGAGCAGCCGGGGCGACGAGGCGGGTCAGCGTGGCGGGCCGGCAGGGCGTCTGGGGCAGTGTGGCCCGGCGTGGAGGGTGGGGCAGGCGGCCGTGGCGGGCGAGACGGCCCGGCCGCGAGACGGGTGGCGCCTCGTGAGCGGCCCGGCCCGGGCGGCGGCGGACGTGGGTCGCCGCGGTGTGTTGATGCGGGCCAGGCTGGCTGGGGCGGCGAGGCCGGCCGGGGCAGCCTGGGCAGGGCGGCGACACAGATTGGGACGAGCCGGGGCGGCGACGCGGGGTTGGGACGGGGAGGAAGAGAGACGTGGGGAGAGAGGGGCAGGGCTGGGCATTTTGTTAGATAGGGCACGTCTCTTTGCCGTCCGCTAGCATACGGCAGAGAGCCTAGCTAACGGACGTTAGTTTGGCCAGTTTCTTTGCCGTATGCTAGCGGACGACAAAGATTCTTTGCCGTCTGCTAGCGGACGACAAAGATTCTTTGCCGTCTGCTAGCGGACGACAAAGATTCTTTGCCGTCAGCTGCTTCTTTGCCGTCTGCTGGTGGACGGCAAAGGTTTTATGCCATCAGCTAGCTGACGGCAAAGATATTGCGGACGACAAACAATTTCTTTGCCGTCAGGTGCTTCTTTGCCGTCCGTTTTCATTAAGCTGATGGAAAAGACCATCTTTGCCATCAGTTAGCAGATGGCAAAGAAACGGCGGACGGCAAATCTGCTGATTCCAGTAATGATACCCCATCGACGTCCTCATCATCTTCATCTTCACTTATCCACCCAGTATACCCATCCATGAAATCAGTCATGAGCAGGTGCCCTTCAAATGGCCATCCTTATAGGGGTCGAGCCAGATTCCTCCTTTGCATCTTCGACACAGACATAAAATCTTCCTCCGGTTATTTTCATACATGTCTTCGACCGCGTATCGCAACCATCTTTCCACCATCCTTCCACCGACCGTCATCATCACCTCCACGGTATAATAAGCAAAAGGATTATAAACACTTGCATGCATGCATCAAAGTCATACAAAAATAGGACATATCGAGTTTGCCCTAAATGCGACAAAATGGAAATAAATCAACATTTCGGCAAAACATAAGCAACTCTCATTTCATGCACAATTCTTCAAATACACATATAGACGGTAGCTCATGCCACATGCACAATTTCCATCATATCACCTGATTCGGTCATATCACGCGCGCGCGCGCACACAGACACACACACACACACACACACACACACACACACACACACACACACACACACACACACACATTCTCATTCTTGCAAAGCACAACTTTTTACTCACACCTACCTCGAGAGAGATCGAGAACGATGATGAGGTCGGTGTCACTACACACCTAGGAATCGAAAGTGGACGAAGATGGCCTACTTCATTAAATGTGTAGATCTAGTTGGGGAGGTAGATAGGTTACACTTCATTAAATGGGTAGATCTAGTTGGCGAGGAGATGGCTCTAACTGGTGGAGGGAGGAGAGAAAAGTGAGGAAGAGAGAAATGGGTGCATTAATGGAGATGGTGGAGGGACATTAAAGGAGTGAGAAGAGAGGTAGGAGAAGGAAGAGAAAACAAGGCTAGTAATGGGGGGGGGGCAAGTGAGTGAGAGGAGGGGGAGGGGAGGGCAGGGGGAGGGAGATGGGTAAAAGGTGGTTGTTGCCCCTTACCAGGAGCACGGGTCTGAGCTGGCGCTACAGTTAAGTGTAGTAGGAGTAGCGTCAGGTCTGTACCCCACGCTGCTGCTAACTAGGGCCCACCAGCTAGCATAGTGCAACCATAGTTGTAGCATGGGGTGTGGTGCACACACCGGTGCTATCTACTTGGCAGTAGCATGGGGTCAACATTCTGCGCTGCTACTATACGTAGCCCTGATGGGGACAACTTATCAGTAGCGTGGGTGGGCAGGCCGGCGCTACTACTATGTTCTTAACTGTAGCACATGTTTGCCCACCGTGCTACTGCAAAGTAGAAGTACATCCGGTCCTTTATCCCTCGCCACTGTTAAGCCTCTGCCTATAAGGTTTACCCTAGTAGTGTAAGTTTTTAGTTTTACAAACTTGTTTCTAGAACAAAAGAACAAACAAACCTCAGTTTCAGCTTAGTGTCATGGCAGCTTGATGTTTGGAATTCCTTTTCTTTTTTTGGCTAAGGCGTAAACACGAAGTCTTTAACACTAATATAATTTTAAACCCAATTTTGTAAAATTATACGTCCACTTTCAGTTCAAAAATTAGTTATATTCATTAAAGCCCTAGAAATGTAATTAATTGCTTAAATATAGCAATAAATTTATATGAAAAAAATTCCTAATTTTTTCACACAAAACATACTGATACACCTCCAACGTATCTATAATTTGTGCAGTATTCATGTCATGTTTACAACAATTTTATATGATTTTCATATGATTTGAATAGAACTAACCCAGACTGACGCTGGTTTCAAAAGAACTACTGTGGTGTTGTTTTTGTGCAAAAATGAAAGTTCTCGGATTGACCCCAAAATTTTCGACGGTTATTTTGGAACAAAAGAGACCCCCGAAGCTTCGAGGGAGTACCAGACACTACTAGGAAAAGGGCTATAGATAATATGGACATTAATGGCGCACCACATATATGGTGCGCCACTACTATATACTAATGGCGCACCATGTGTTGGTGCGCCATTAGTGTCCAAATACTAATGGCGCACCACATCCACGGTATGCCATTAGTAACAATTTTTTTTATTTTTTTTAAAACTAGTAATGGCGCACCAGGGGATAGTGCGCCATTAGTAGTTAAACTAGTAATGGTGCACCACTAGTAATTTTTTTCAAATTTTTTTTCAATTTTTTTTATTTTTTTTCAAAACTAGTAAGGGCGCACCAGGGGCGCACCACATCCACGGTGCGCCACTAGTAATTTTTTTCAATTTTTTTTTCAAAACTAATAATGGCGCACTGTGTGTGTGGTGCACCATTACTAGTTGAACTAGTAATGGCACACCACTCCCACGGTGCGCCATTACTAACTTGGCCCAAAAATTCCACCGAATGCACACCCCCCCCCCCCCCGTGGACCGCCTTTTCAGTTTAAAAAAAAGTAAAAGAAAATGATGGAAATGTTAATAAAATAAAAGAAAATAAGTTTCCCATGTGATATGTGGTGTACTTGTTGGGAAAGTTTACAAATATGAATTTCGACTTTGTTTGCAAAATCTCTCTGGAATTTGTAAAATGGGCATAACTTTTGCATACGAAGTCGGATTAAAAAAATTTATATAAAAAAGCATCTACTCGAAAAGTTACATCCGAATTTAACCGGGGGAACCCCGTTCAACATTTTCAAAATCCTCAAAAACCTAACAGAAAAAAGTTACGGTGCTTTTAAGATCTAGAGGGGAAAAAATGAAAAAAAATTCAAACTTACTAGTGGCGCACCGTTTGCTAGGTGCGCCACTAGTAACAGAAAAAAAGTCGTTTCTAATTTTTTTGGTAATTCTCTTCAAAATATGATACGTAATATGAACGAAAGTTTGAAATATTTTTCAAAATTTCATCACACTCATGAACAAGAACAAGGTCCTAAACATCAACAAGGTTAAATAGGATTGATATGATAGATATATCAACAAGTGCCTGTTAAGTGGGGTGGTGCTGGGGTTGGATAGAACTGCGAAGTTAAGCATGCTCGGGCTGGAGTAGTGTGAGGATGGTTGACCTTCCGGGTAGTTTGACCACTTAGTGCGATTTGACTTGAGATTAAGCATATTGACCCAAGATTAACAAAAAAAAATTGAAAAAAAATTGTTAGTAATGGCGCACTTCTATGTGGTGCGCCATTACTAAGTCATATAGTAATGGTGCACCGTGTGATATACTAATGGCGTAAAAAAAATTGAAAAAAAATTCAAAAAAAATTTGAAAAAAAATTGTTAGTAATGGCGCACTTCTATGTGGTGCGCCATTACTAAGTCATATAGTAATGGTGCACCATGTGATATACTAATGGCGCACTCCCTGATGCGCCATTAGTATCTGGTATACTAATGGCGCACCAAGGGTGCGCCATTAGTATTAAATTCTAATGGTATGATGCTAGTGGCGCACCTGTAGTGCGCCATTAGTAGCCAAAACAGGTGCGCCACTAGCAGGCCTTTTCCTAGTAGCGAGAAGAGCCAGGAGGAGGTGATAAGGTACTGGGGTGCGACCATTGGGGTGATTGTGGCCAAGTGCCTTGTGGGCCCCTCGTAACTTCTTTTGGCATGATTCCAACGCTGAAAATTCCTATAAATAGAGAAACCCCCAGAAATATACTTAAAACTTCCACGTCACCTTTGCAAGACTCTGTACAGAAGCGATCTCATATGGAGCCCTGTTCCAGCACTTTGCCAGGAGGGGGAAATCATCACCGGAGGTCATCTTCATCATCCCGGCAGTCTCGATGATGAGGAGGTAGTAGTTCACTCTCAGGGCTGAGGGTATGTACCAGTAGCTATGTGTGTGATCTCTCTGTCCCTCTCTCTCTCTCACTCACTATCACTCTCTCTCTCCCTCATGTGTTGGCATGATCTTGATGTACCACAAGCAATGTAAATATAGGTCAATCATATGGTGTTCTTCCCTCACAATCTTGTTGTGATGAATGGAGTCTTTCACTTTGAGGTTTCACTATTATCAGATTGAATACTTGACAGATTTGAGAACACTTATTGTATGTCTTAAATGCGGATACTGATGTCTACTACATAACTTTTTCTTGGAGACTCGTGTTGGGCCTCCAAGCGTAGAGTTTTGTAGGACAGTAGAAATTTTTCCCAAGTTGATGACCTATGGTTTATCAATCCGTGGGAGGCATAGGATCAAGATGGTCTCTCTCAAACAACACTGCAACCAAATAACAAAGAGTCTCTTGTGTCCCCAACACACCAAATACAATGGTATTTGTATAGGTGCACTAGTTCGGCGAAGAGATGATGATAAAAGTGTAGTAATGATAGTAGATATTGATTTTTGCAATGGGAACAATAGCAAGGTAGGAATTAGTAAAACGGAGCGCAAACGGTCTTGCAATGCTTGAAAATGTGGCCTAGGGTCCATACTTTCGCTAGTGCAATCTCAGAATAATGCTAATATAATTGCATCAATTAACCATCCCTCAACGTGTGATGAAGAATCACTCCAAAGTTCCTATCTAGCAGAGAACATAAGAATAATTTGTTTGTAGGATAGGAAACCACCTCAAAGCTATTCTTTCTGATCAATCTATCCTAAAGTTCGTACTAAAATAACACCAAGCTATTCTTTCCGACCGATCTAACCAAGAGTTTGTAATAAAAATAACACCATATGATACACATCAACCAACTTTAATGTCACCTAGATACTCCAACGTCACCATGAGTATCCATGACACTAGTAGAAAATAGGGGTTTGGTTCAGGCCGGGCTAGCCAATTAGTCCCGGTTCAGCCAGAACAGGGACCCATGGGGGCATAGGTCCCAGTTCGTGAGGCCAGGGGGCCGGCCGGGCCATCGTGGGGCATTGGTCCCGGTTCATCAGGCACCTTTGGTCACGGTTCGAGGCTCGAACCGGGACAAATGTGCCTCGCTCCTGGCCCACCACCATTGGTCCGGGTTGGTGGCTTGAACCGGAACGAAAGGGTGTCGTTTAGTCCCGATTCCAGCCACGAACCGAGACCAATGTGATGCCTATATATACCCCCTCGCCGGCGAGCAGAGCGCTCCACACTGCTCTATTTTTTCTGGCCGGCGAGGGGAGGGCTTTGTGGTGCTCTAGCTCACCTCCTATGCACATGAGGTGTTCGATGGAATGCCCGAGCCACACTACTTAAGCTTTCTCCTCTCCAAGCTCGACCTCCAAGCTCCATTTTCCTCAATATTTTTCTAGGTTTAGCGGACTGTCACGTCCCATCCCCTTCTTAACCTTCGTTGATCGCCCGCGCTGATCTCGTCGCCGGCACCACCATGGTGAGCCTCTTGTTCTTATCTTCTCTCTGGTGGGAAAAAAAATCCTTACTTGTATGTTTAGATAGATACTTGTATATTTTTCTTACTTTTATTATTGCTTCTTATTATATAGTGCGATTGTTTTGGTATTCGCCCCCGTCGACCCTCGTCATGTCTATGATTCGGATGTGGTATATATTATCTTTTATAACTATTTGGTTCATTTATTATTTATGACAATTATGCCGACCAACGTGACATAGATTATATTGATCTACGACGTATGTGAAACGGAAATTACAACCGAGCCTATTGTTGAGAGGTTAAATTTAGTTGAAGCAGAAAACAATTACTTGAAGGAAAAACTAAAAAAATTGAGGAGGAGAAGATGATATTGGAGTTGCATGGTGTGGATGTCGTCTATGATCACAAGATCAAGATGGATGCAATGCGCTTGAAGATTAGAAAGATTAGAAAATATGTCATTCATACCGAGGCTTGGTATCATTAAGCCGTTGGATCAATTGTTACACTGCTTGCGATTATGATCGCATTTGTTGTTGCATTTAAATGTTTTACATAGTTTCGATGTATTGTTTAATTAGATGCTCTTGAGAGATATATATGTTGTTCAATGAGAACTATGTATCTACTTTTGTTTTAATGTGATGATGAACTTCTATTAAGTTGGTCTCTTATCTATTCATGATGTTCTGTAATGGTTTTTGACACACTTAATTATATATAATGCACGCAGATGAACCGACAATGGATGTACGGTGGCAGACACACATCCGATTACATTAAGGGCATGCATAATTTTCTTGAAGTGGCTGAGGCAAACAAGAAGAATGGTTTTATGTGTTGTCTATGTCCTATATGTGGGATTACGAAGTCTTACTCTGACTCGAAAACCATTCACACCCACCTGCTTTATAAGGGTTTCATGCCACACTATAATGTTTGGACCAAGCACGAAGAAATAGGGGTTATGATGGAATGCAACAAAGAAGAAGAGGACGATGACAACTATGTGCCGCCTGAATATGGTGATGTTGCAACGGGGGAAGCTATTGAAGATCAAGAGGAACCAGACGATGTGCCTGATCATGATGCAAGGAGACAATGCGAAAGTCAGAAGGAGAAGCTGAAGTTCGATCGCATGTTAGAGGATCACAAAAAAGGTTTGTACCCCAATTGCAAAGATGGCAACACAAAGATCGGTACCGTACTAGAATTGCTGCAGTGGAAGGTAGAGAATGGTGTGCCTGACAAAGGATTTGAGAAGGTACTGAAAATATTGAAGAAGAAGCTTCCAAAGGATAACAAATTGCCCGACAGTACGTGTGCATCGAAGAAGGTTATATGAACTCTAGGACTGGAGGTGCAGAAGATACATGCATGCCCTAATGACCGCATCCTCTACCGCTGGCGCGCATTTAGGATTTGAACGCATGTCCGGTATGCGGTGCATTGTGGTATAAGATCAGACGAGATGACCCTGGTGATGTTGACGGCGAGCGCCCTAGGAAGAGGGTTCCTGCCAAGGTGATGTGGTATGCTCCTATAATACCACGGTTGAAACACCTGTTCAGAAACAAAGACCATGCCAAGTTGATGCGATGTCACAGAGAGGACCGTAAGAATGACTGGAAGTTGAGAGCACCCGCTGACGGGTCGCAGTGGAGAAAAAACGAGAGAAAGTACTGGGAGGAGTTTCCAGGTGACGCAAGGAACGTATGGTTTGGTTTAAGCGCAGATGGTATTAATCCTTTTGGGGAGCAGAGCAACAATCACAGCACCTGGCCCGTGACTCTATGTATCTATAACCTTCCTCCTTGGTTGTGCATGAAGCGGAAGTTCATTATGATGCCAGTTCTCATCCAAGGCCATAAGCAACCCGGCAACGACATTGATGTGTACCTAAGGCCATTAGTTGAAGAACTTTTGCAGTTGTGGATTGGAAACGGTCTACGTGTGTGGGATGAGCACAAACAGGAGGAATTTGACCTGCATGCGTTGCTGCTTGTAACCATCAATGGTTGGCCTTCTATCAGTAACATTTTAGGACGGACAAACAAGGGTTACCATGCATGCACGCACTGTTTAGAGGACACCGAAAGTATATACCTAGACAAATGCAGGAAGAATGTGCACCTGGGGCATCGTCGATTTCTTCCGGCGAACCATCAATGTCGAAGGAAAGGCAAGCATTTCAAAGGCGAGGCAGATCACCGAAAGAAGCCCGCCATGCCTACCGGCGATCACGTACTTGCTATGGTCAATGGTTTAAAAGTAATCTTCGGAAAGGGTCCTAGTGGACTATCTGTTCCGAATGACGCCGAGGGACGCGCACCCATGTGGAAGAAGAAATCTATATTTTGGGACCTAGCCTACTGGAAAGACCTGGAGGTTCGCTCTTCAATCGACGTGATGCACCTGACGAAGAACCTTTGCGTGAACCTGCTAGGCTTCTTGGGCATGTATGGGAAGACAAAAGATACACCAGAGGCACGGGAGGACCTGCAACGTTTGCACGAAAAAGATGGCATTCCTCCAAAGAAGTATGAAGGTCCTGCTAGCTAAGCTCTTACCGAAGAAGAGAAGGAAATCGTCTTTGAATGCCTGCTCAGTATGAACGCCCTGTCTGGCTACTCGTTGAATATAATGGGAATAATAAATATGGCAGAGAAAAAGTTCCAGAACCTAAAGTCTCATGACTGCCACGTGATTATGACACAACTACTTCCGGTTGCATTGAGGGGGCTTCTACCGAAAAACGTTCGATTAGCCATTGTGAAGCTATGTTAATTCCTCAATGCAATCTCTTAGAAGGTGATCGATCCACAAATCCTACCAAGGTTAAGGAGTGATGTGTTGCAATGTCTTGTCAGTTTCGAGCTGGTGTTCCCAGCATCCTTCTTCAATATCATGACGCACGTCCTAGTTCATCTAGTCGATGAGATTGTCGTTCTGGGCCCTGTATTTCTACACAATATGTTCCCCTTTGAGAGGTTCACAGGAGTCCTAAAGAAATATGTCCGTAACCGCGCCAGGCCAGAAGGAAGCATATCCATGGGCCATCAAACAGAGGATGTCATTGGGTTTTGTGTTGACTTCATTCTTGACCTTAAGAAGATAGGTCTCCCTCAATGATGGTATGAGGGGAGACTGGGTGGAAAAGGCACACTAGGAGGGGACTCAATAATATGTAGGGACAGGCATTCTTGATCTCAAGCACACTACACAATTCTATAGAATTCTACCTTGGTGACCCCGTATGTCGATGAACACAAGAACATTCTGCGCTTGAAACACCCGGACCAATGTGATGACTGGATTACATGTAAACACATCAGGAGATCCGGCAGTTGGTTGCAAACACGTCTTAGTGGTGACAACACGGTTTCTGAGGACCTGTACTCGTTGGCGAGGGAACCATCTTCGACTGTAATGACTTACAAAGGGTACGAGATAAAATGGGAATACATTTCACACGATCGCCCAAGTTCAAAAGAGCACCAACCAAAACAGTGTTGTCCACTTTGATGCAGCAACCAAGAGGGGAAAGAACACATATTATGGTTACATAGTGGACATATGGGAACTTGACTATGGACATCATATTAAGGTCCCTTTGTTTAAGTGGAAATGGGTTAATCTGCCAGGAGGCGGGGTACAGCTAGACCCACAGAACGGAATGACAACAGTGGGTCTGAACAACCTGTGGTACACAAATGAACCATTCTTCCTCGGCAATGATTTGGCGCAGGTTTTCTATGTGAAGGACATGTCTACCAAACCGAGGAAAAGAAAAGATAAGGAAGCGGATACATCATATGATGAGCCAAAGCGCCACATAGTTTTTTCAGGAAAAAGAGACATCGTGGGATTGGAGGGCAAGACAGACATGTCTGAAAATTGTGAAAAGTTTCATGAAATTCTCTCTTCAAAGTCAAAGCTGACCCAAGCACCCTGTTAAACGATGAAGATTATCCATGGTTACGGTGCAATAAGCAAAGGACACAAGCGAAGAAAAAGTGTTATGATGATGATGCCTTTGATCTAGAATATTACTGCAATTACGTGTGAACAAATGAAATCCCTATGTAACAGATGAGTTTTCGTCCGAAACACTGATACTTCCAAAGAGATTGTCTGTTTTGTACACGATGGGCATCCAATTTTTGTCGTAACCCTCTCAACATTTTAGCACATGCTATGTGGCTGAAATGATGAAACCATGCCAAATTTCAACCTTTTCAGAGTTCGTTTATACTGCTTTTCAATTTAAGGGTCATTTAGCTGATAGAATGAACTAATAGCAAAAAGAATGAACTAATAGCAAAAAGAATGAACTAAAAGTAATCAATCAAAACATTCTGTTATGATAAACTAAAAAAACTATAATATCCTTCAATAGCAAAAACAATCAAGTAAAAAGATTTTATAAAACTCCAATAGCAAAGGGAATCAACTCAAAAACTTTTATAAACCTCTAGTATTATTGAAACTAAAATTATATAAAATTTATGCAACCAAAAAGTATCAAAGTATTTTCTGTTCAAAACATTAAAAGCAAAAAGAATTTTCATAAATAATTTTTTGTTACAAACTTTAATAGCAAAAAGAATTATCATAAAGAATTTTTTGTTAGAAACTAAAATAACAAAATAGGTTTTTGAATATAATGGTAAAACACAGTAATATTAAATAGCATGAAAAAAGAATCACTCAAAAATCTATCTTTATAGTAAAGTTACTCTAAAACTAGTGATTCACAAAATTTTATAAAAATTCAAATTTAAACTATTCAAATTGGAAAACAAATGGCACTAACAGAGTTTATAATTTTTATTACCTAATAGCAAAAATAATTAAAAATAAATCAAAACACAAAAGAAGATAAACAATGCAAAAACAAAACAAAAAGTAGAAAAAAAATGCCACCTACTTAGCCACCCTGGCCTGAATACGACTAGAAACCCAACAATGGGCCAGGATTCAGGCCCGCAAAAGGCCCAGTAGGCCCACAGGCATAGCAGTGACAGATTAGGCCCGTAAGCCTGCATTGGAGAGGAGCTCGAAGTGGTCAGCGCAGCCGCACTTATAAACCACTCCGAGCCCCTCTCAACTAGCTAGGCGGGACTAAACATTTTTGCCGCGAGGCAGCATAGGGCCTTTGGTCCCGGTTGGTGGCACCAACCGGGACTAAAGGGGTGCATTGGTTCTGGTTCGTGGCACCAAACCGAAACCAATGCCACCCTTTAGTTCCGGTTGGTGCCAAAAACCGGGACCAAAGGTCCCCGCTTCCCGCCCTTTGGGCTGCTGGAAATTGATCTTTGGTCTCGGTTGGTGGCACCAATCAGAACTAAAGGGGGGCATTGTTTCCGGTTGGTGCCACGAACCGGAACCAATGCTTAGAGTATATAAGCAACACTTATCAAAAATTTCAGTTTTCATCTCGCATTAACTCCCGACGATGCCGACGACAACGACGCCGCCAGGCTGCCCCGACGCCGCCAAAGAGCCCTCTTGCCGACGTCGCCGACGCCGCGCCTCGCCGTCGCCGTCGTTGCCTCCGCCGCTCCTCCTGCCACGATGTCGTCGCCCTGCCTCGTCGTCGCCATCCCCACGCCTGTCGTCGCCGTCGTCTGCCCTCGCCGCCCCTTCCCCGACGCTGTCGCCCTGCCTCGTCGTCGACGTCCTCGCTGTGAGCGCCGCCGGCCATTTTTTTGTATGATTTTTGTTGTTGTATGTATTGATGTATATTGATGTATGATTTTTTTGTTCATATGATGTATGTTTGTTTCATATATATAGATGATTTTTTTGTTCATAGAATTTTTTTTAGGTTAGTTGTACTGTTAGGTTAGTCTAGATTTTAGGTTAGTGGAGAGGAAAAAGAAAAATAAGGAAAAAGAAAAAAAGAGGAAGAAGGAAGAAGGAAGAAGAACAAAAAGAAGGAGAGGAAAAAGGAAAAGAAGAAGAGGAAAAAGATAAGAAGAACGGAAGAAGAGGAGTGGAAGAAGAGGAGAAAAAATAAGAAGAGGAAAAGGAAGAAAAAAAGAGAAGAAGAAGAAGGAAAAATAGAAAATTTTCTATTTTTTCTTCTTCTCCTCGATTCCTTCTTCTTCTCCTCTTTTTTTTCTTATTTTTTTCTTCTATTTTTTCTTCTTCTTCTTCTCCTGTATTTTTTCTTCTTCTTCCTCTTCATATCTGTTATCGGGAACAAGGGTGTCGGAAACTAGGGTAAAGGGTCGAGGGTCGCCGAGGGGTCGAGGGTCGTCGAGGGGTCGTGTGTCGAGGGTCGTGAGGGTCATCGAGGGTTGAGGGTCATCGAGGGTCGAGGGTCGAGGGTCACCGAGGGTCGAGGGTTGAGGGTCGAGGGTCGACGAGGGTCTGGGGTCAAGAGCGGTCGAGGGGTCGAGGGTCGAGGGGTCGAGGGGTAGAGTGTTGAGGATCGCCGAGGCTCGAGGGTCTCCGTTTAACACGAATGCCCCCATTATGGATGTCCACAAGCTGATTCATTTTTTTCTGATCTCATCCATGGCTACATCCGCTACTAGGAAAAAGGCTACTAGCAGTGTGGGTAAAATGGCTACTAGTAGCGCGGGTACCCGCGCTACTAGTATCGCGCTACAGCTAAAAGTTAGTAGTAGCGTGGGTTAAACACCCGCTACTACTAACTTTGTTAGTAGTAGCGTGTGTGTGCCACCTACGCTACTGCTATTACGGACCCGCGCTACTATTAATGAAATAGTAGTAGCGTGTCTATAATAACAACGTTACTAGTATCCTAAATACTAGTAGCGCACATGTTTTTCCCACGCAGCTACTAACTTATTAGAAATTAAAAAAAAGAAAATCAACCAATTCCATTTTATCACACAGTTGCCGTATCTACTATCACACAGTTGTCCATTGTAGAAACAACTCATGTATAATTACTATCACATAGTTCCTCATAGTAGCGACACAGTATTGTGCGTGGCAACTTGGTAAGAAGCTACCTACATAAGTGGTTCTTGCCATGCAAATTCAGAATTTTACTACTACTTCTAGATGCCTGAGACTGAGACATGTTAGTTGTTGTGCGGCGCCTGCACGGCCTGATCTCTCGGCATGCAGCTGCGACGAAACACACCGGGTAGCCTCGACGATCCACACCTGGCCGACAGCAGCCACCGCCTTGAGTTGCGACGCCGTCACCTCCCACACCCTGGCCCTCAGTTCCTGCAGGCATCAGTCGATGTTGTGATCACCAGTGGGCGGAGGAAGCTATCGTACACGTGCCCCGCACCCTGAAACCCAAACACCTTTAGGATTCAGATTCAGAATTGGCCACATACTGGATCAAGTGTATCTGAATGTTGATCATCTCTCGGGCTCAGGGTTTCTGGTCGACTGCTTACCCGTGTGCTCGGGTGCCAGAGGTAGAGGACGAGCAGCAGCTTCGCCTCTCCATACATCGGCAGCAACGCAATAGTCAAGTCCATGAACCTCTCGACGACTGTCAGCATCGAACCCTGCAGCATTACAAACAGAGGTTCAGAAACTTCAGAAGAATGAGACGAAAAAACAATGCAGTACATGTCGGTGCCAATGTGCTACAAAATTTTCCCAAGATTCTCATTTAAGACGTAATGCACAATTGATGTACACACTGAAGCAACACATAGATACTTCCATGACAAAAGATAACGCAAAAGATTAGAAGCAATTCTGTTGTGTTGGAAGCCCTAAAAAGAAACAGCACCTATAAATCACATAAGGAGTTAGAGGCATAATTCTTCTGGTAATTTTCTATCTATCCATTTTTTTAACTAATCACTTCATACCTTAATATCTTTCACATTTTCAAAGATAACAAAGTCCATGAATCTACTATTGGAAGATCATAGCGACTATACAAACTTGCAAATTGGGCTGGCTAAAAACGAAACAGAGAGTGGATCTTCTCTAAACAAAGTGGTACTTGTTTAAGACAAACTGGAGTGAAGTGATAAAAACAAGGACACAGTGTCATACAGTCTACCAATGCACACAAAAGTTGCCACTCAAACAGGCAACCATGTAATAGCAAACCAAAGCATTGTGTGTGTGTGGGGGGGGGGGGGGGGATGCTGCTGCCTGGCATCAAATATGGAATTCAGGGTGATAACAAAAGCTGCCTTCCAAGTCAGCCCCTGCAGTTCAGAAATCCAGGGTGATAAAAATAAACAGAGCAAAAACCAACAAGAAACAGCTACCTCGGAGTTGAAATTAGATATTACGAGTGTCTCAAGAATTTTTATGCTCAAGGTCTAAGAATACTAAAATTATGTGCGCCATCTCCTCCATGGCGTCGGCCGCCGCCTTGGAGAGCCCCTCCGGGACCTAGTGCAGCGCGGGTGCCTTCGCGGTGGCCGCTCGGGCGGCGGTGGAGAAGAGGAGTAGGTCCAAGACATCCTTGCCAGCCCCGCCCATCTAGGGTTGGTGATGAGAACAACACTTTCAGATGATAGCAAGCAAGCAGAACAAACTGAAAAATTATTTTGGACCTTGAGTTAGTTACTTGCACCATCTTATACCGATTTGTTGGTACAAAGACACAAAATGTTCAGATACATACTTTGAGGATGTTGATGTGTTGCATAATGCCGGTTAATTACCTGAGTTGGTGATGCTGCGCATGCACACGAGTTGAAATTAAACAAGAAAACCCCAACCAGTTCTTCAGAAGTCAGCACTAAATAAATCAACCGCTTCTCTAATTCTTTACTGCCAGAGATGGAGTGCTCGTTCCATATAGATCTACCAAAGAGCTAGCTAGCAAGAAAATATGTACTGATTGGCCGGTAGATGAGTGAGCAGGAACAGTCAGATCAAACTAGCCAGGAATCGAAGGCTGAATCAGCTTAATGAACTCGGGTTTGTACGCGCATGCCTTTCTCTGTCGAACCTCCTTGAGAGCGGCGTCAACACTTTGCTCCAGGACGTGCAGCTCCCCGAACTCCAGCACGCCCATATCTTCACCCATCCTTTGCCTGGGATCCATATACGAACAAACAACATATTAATTCAACTCGATCTTGACATTGATCAAGCCCATCTAGCTACCTTGCTAGAGAAACACCATGAAAGAATCAAGATCGGAACCACCACGAACCAGAGGAGGTCCTCGCGGAACCCAAAACCCTAGCCGCGGGAAAGGGTGGAGGCCTTGAGGCACGGATCTGGATGGAGGGGTGGAGCTTGGGGGCGTGTTGCGCGCGGCCGGAGCTCGCCGGAACCGGCCGGCGTGGGTGGCGGAGGTGGCGAGGAGGTCGTGGGGGAGAGGATTTTGGGGAAGAGGAGCTCGACCGAGGGGTGGGGATGAGGGTTGCCAGAGAGAGAGAGAGAGAGTTTTTTTTGAGGGATTCATGTGTGAGAGAGAGAGAATTTGGTGGGGTGGGGGTCGATCGGGGTGGGTGTGCCGGTGTGGTGTGGGTTGGACACGCTCAGCAGTAGCGCGGGGTATCTCACCTTGTTATAGCTATTCGCTTAGTAGTAGCGCATGTTTTATCACTCACGCTACTACTATGTCATGTCCGCGGGAGATATTTACTGATAGCGCGTTTTTTCGCCACGCGCTGCTAGTAAATATTAGTAGTAGCGAGGGAGTCAATGTGACGCGCTACTAATAATTAGCAACAGCGTGGGTCAATATAGCGTGCTACTAGTAGGCGTCTGCCTATAAGCTATTTCCTAATAGTGATCATTTGCTGGAAGTAACAGGCATATGACGCTACGAAGCTCTTTAAAGTTGTTTTGGAACAGAGTTCCTGATAGAATGATTCACTTCTTGCTACGGATTTCAGCCAAGGGCTTCCAAATAACGATATTTGGAAGGCTCTTGTTGAACTTCATACAAAAAGCGAATTATCCTATCCGGCACTCTGTTCCAAAACAATTTTGGAGAGCTTCGTACCGCTATGCGCCTGTTACTTTCGGCAAATGATGAAGCAATGGTTTTCTTGAGATCTGGAAACATATGGACCATTTTCTGCATATCCAGAATGGCGCCATCTTGTTAAATCCCTTAAAGGTTAAGAGAACTTCGATCAACCCCCTCTCGCTCGACCAACTCTCGAGGACACCCAAACCATAGAAAAAAACATTGTCGATCTCGTACCCCCTTCCGCCCCTACCCGACAAACTCTCTCGAGATTTATAAGAGATTTATCAAGAATGCCCCCATTATGGATGTTTATAATTAAGTTGATCCCTATTTTTTCTGATTTCATCTATCATTGCATATGTGCACGTTCTCTTGTGTCAAAGTATTGAATCCTTTGACACTAGACAAGGTGACATATAGAAGGGTAGATGAGATCAGGAAGAATAGGGACCATTTTTTTCTGCACATCCAGAATGGCGCCATCTTGTTAAATCCCATGTTTGAAATTCATGAGAGAGGCGGTACGGACATCAGACATTCATAAGAGAGGCGGTCCGGGCCAAACCCTAGAAGCATCGAGGCCACCCAAATTTACCAAGTTAAAAGAGTGTGGTCGAGGCTACCCCAAACCCTAGAAGTGTTGTGATTAGCTAGCTACGTCTATATATGTTTGCCAATATTAATATATCCATCTCTCAAGTTTGTATATTAACTGCCATGTTGTAATATTTGCCAAAACTATGGATCAACAAAGAGACTTCGAACAAGAAGAGATATTGGGGGACATAATCCGCGACGGAGGTGATGTCTTGTCGTTATTTCTCAATGAAACCGATGGTCTGGAAGGAGAGGAAGTAGGCTACGGTGATCAAACAACGGATGAGGAAAGTCATGATCATGATGGTTGCTCCGACGACCGTGATGACGGCTTCGGTGACCGAACAAAGTCGGGATCAGCTGTTGCAAAGTCTGGCAAGGAATATATATATATATATATATATATATATATATATATATATATATATATATATATATATATATATATATTAAGCCTGTGCTTACTAGCTAATTGATGCATTAATTGTTTTTGTATGTACATATACTAACTCTTATTTCTTCTTTTATAGCCCTCCGGATCGAGCAAAACTTGGGTAACGAGACGAGGCCCGAAGAAAAAGTTGCGCCAGGATGAAATTTTCACGATCATAGAAATCGCGAGCGATGGCCAACCGATTAAACCCCGCCGGACAAAGGATGCATTTTCTGCTCAGTGCAGGGTTCTTGTGAGGGACATGATCCCGATCAACATCCACCAATGGTATAAGCCTAAGAAGGAAGACCATCAAGTTTCTTTTGTCGAAGATAGATAGAAAGATGATCTTTGGACCGCGCTGAAGGAAAATTCCACCCTATCGGCAGAGGAGGATCCGGATAAGCCAGTTATAGAGCCATTGGTCAAGGCTCATGCTCTCAAGAAGATGGTAGGTCTGTTCAGGAGGTGGAAGAATAAGTTGAAATCAATGTATGTCGACAAAAACAAGACTCGAGAATTGACCGGCCGATTTGAGAAGATAAGAGATCACTGGCCTGAATTTGTGGTCCACAAGACATCGGAGAAGAGTAAGAAGATGTCAGTGATTAACAAGATAAATGCTGCAAAGAAGGAGCATCACCATCGCACGGGGTCAGGTGGCTACCTCATAGCCTGGCCGTTGTGGGACAAGGCTAAGTAGGACCTGATTGCTAAAGGGGTCGAACCAGAGACATTGCATTGGCCAGACCGTTCAAGGACTTGGTTCTTCGGGGTTGGGGGAACTTTGGACCCTGAAACAGGGAAGTGCTGTTGGATGGATGAGCAACTTGCAACACCCATCACGAAGCTTCAGGAAGCAATCAAGGCAACGCAGGAAGGGACGTTCGTTCCCGACAGTGAGAACAACGAGCTCACAAAGGCCCTCGGGAATCCTGAGCACCCTGGACAAATACAAGGCACACCAGGCTCCGTTGCGTGGAAGGTTGGTTTCCCAACGCAGGCGGTTACAAAACCAAAGAGAGGAGTAGGAAAGTGGAGCTGAGCAAACTGCAGAAGCTTCAGGCAAGGGTACGAAAGCTAGAGGAATGACAAGCTGTTGAGAACCGGTGACATCCTGCCCAAGCTACCCCAGAAGCTACCCCGCCATCTCAGCGGGGAAGTAGTGGGGCTTCCACCGAGCTCGTTCAGCAGCCTGACTTCATGGGTCCTAGCTACCCCGTGGATTTTATCACAGATTCACACCAGTGCAAGTGTATGACGCAATGGCAGAACCTCAAAGTCAAGGCGGCTGTCGGCTCTGTGTTCCCTCCTTCACCCGAAGCAACTTTTCACATTAGTCTTACTCCACAAGGCTATGCTGTTGTGATGGTGGATGAAATAACGGAGGGATTTGAGGAGCTCCAGCTTGACCACCCCACAGGTGAAGGGGAGACTCGGCTGGGTCTTGCTCTGAAGACTCCATGTCTATGGCGGAAGGAGCACATCAAGCTTCTGAACTTCACGTCTCCGGCGAGTCAGCTGGGCACTCCGCCTCCTGCTCCGGCGCGTGAGGGCGGCAGTACTCTGCCTCCTTCTCCGCCTGCTCTGGTGTGTCTGAGCAGCCCGACTGCTTCTTTGCCGCCTCGTAAGAAAAGGCGACGGCAGAACACAGACGCCGCCGCTCTAGCTGCTTCGGCGCATCGTAGCAGTCTGCCTCCTTCTTCTCCGCCTCGTAAGCAATGAAAGAAGACAGCCACAGCCGCTCCGGCTGCTCCGGCATCTAGCAGTATAGCCAGAGGCGGGATGCAATAAAGATTCGCTCCACCATCTCACAAGCCTCTAGAGAAGTTACCATACGAGAGGAGCGAGGAGGAGAACCAAAAGATCTGTGAAGCCCAAGTGAAGGACTTCTTTGAAACGGTAAAATTTAAGAAACATCCACCTCCGGAAGAGAAGATAGATCCGGTGAAAGCGAATCGCACTTTGGATGCCCTGAAGCGACCATCACCGCCTCCGCCGCAAACCAACTATGACCGCATTATTGAAAGGACATATAAGTAAGTGGAGCAGTCGGGAAGTACTTGCACTGATCAATGGTTAGCAGAACGAAGAAGTGGGAAAAAAATTCCCCAGATCGACGAACAAGCGAAGCAATCGTGCCCCCCGCTCAAGGTGTCTAGCGATATCGTCGCTAATCTTCTGGGGATGGTGCCCGATACCACCCCTGGAGATTACATGCCCGACGATGCACTATTTGATACAATGGAGGTGGAAACATTCAAATTACGGCATGCGAATCCTCTTGTCAAGCCTGGTCATCCTCCTCTAACAACGATGATGCGAAGATTCCATGATTGGTACATGGACATCTGCAGCAAGTATGGGAAGGATACTTTGATGCTGAGAGTTAAAGAGGAGCACGACCTTGTTGGAATTGATCTGTTGTCTGCTCCATATGAGGAGTTCTTCCAGTTTTTCAATCAAAAGGCCCTCGATAAAACAATCATCACATGCTACTGCCTGTAAGTACAGCTTCTGTAATTAAGTCTCTATATATAGCTCAGCTCTTTCATTGCATGTATATATAATTATCCTCACTATATTATCCAGATTGAAGATCGCCGAATTGAAGAAAAGACAAATCAGTGATATTGGATTCATTAACAGAAATCTCATAGATGAATGGAATATTACGCATGATGCCAAAGAAACCGAGGCCAACTTGCTATGATCGTTACTTCGAAATCAAAACAAAGATACAATACTCTTTCCTTACAAATTCAAGTGAGTGTTACTATCTTGTGCATACTCGGTTTCCCTTATTACTCGAGCTTATAGTAATGTAATTGATGAGTTATGCATGCGTGCGCAACTTCCACTTTATTCTGCTAGAGATTAATCTTGAGTAGGGACTAGTAACCGTAATAGACTCGAAACGACAAAATCCCGAGGAGTATGCGACCATGACTAAAATGCTCGAGAAGTAAGTTCAATCAATCATTATCTCACAATATCGGCAACTTTGTTCATTTCCTGATAAGAAGTTATTGTTTTCTTTTTCTGGCATGGTTTGGAAAAAGTTCACCGCAGAAGCTCAGGGACTGCCAGCGGAGATAAGATTTAACCACCCGAAAGTAAGTACTACTAGCTAGTTCCACGCATCTCCCATTGATTCTACCTAGTTTCATCAATACCATTTAGCATGCTTGCTTATTAGTTTGATTGACCTCTATTTCTTGTAAAGTGGTTGTGGCAGGAACCCGGGAATAATTACTGTGGATACTACATTTGCGAGTTCATCCGCCACACGACCTGTGGGCGGGGCTACTCTAAAAAACAATATGAAGTGCGTAGGAAATAATATTCACAATTTTATTTTATTACCATCATTTGTGTTGAGTTTCATTCATATATATGTATTGATCCCCTCCTTCAAATTAGATGTTTCAGATGCGGGATGAACTCCTACCACAAGATCGCATACGAGCATTTCAAGAGGAATTGGCGGGATTCTTTCTTGACCACGTCATCGACAAAGACGGAGAATAAAATGTGGAGCTCGAGTTCAGATATTAGGGGATTGCAAGAGATCTTATATTGTATATATGTAGCCAGTAGCGTCAGATAGATATACGAAAACTTGTTTTTCGACCAATCTCTAGGAGAAGGAGAGGTCGATCACTTCTCTCTGTATATGTTCATGACAATCTTCTATACATAATGGTTTCCTTCATTTGCTTACTAGCTAGCTAGCATGTCGAGTCCTCTCTATACATATAGTACATAGCGTCGACCAAGCACGAAGATAAGAGGACACTTCTCTCTATTAGCTAGCTAACACAATACATGAAACCCCTAAATTAACCATACAAAACCCCCAAAACCCCAACCCCAACCCCCCCCCCCCCTTCAGAAAAAGCAAAAACCCCAGCCCCTGAACTACTGACGCGTGGATGCCTTTTGGTCCCTGTTGGTGCCACCAACTGGGTCAAAAGGCCCTCCAGCCTGGGCAAGCCGCAGCGGCCACGTGGAGCCCCATCTGTCCTGGTTCATGGGCGAACCGGGACTAAAGGTGTTGTGCTTTAGTACCGACACTTTTCTCCCGGTTTGGCAACCGGGACAAATGGGCCTTATGAACCGGGACAAATGGGCGTTTTTCTACTAGTGTGAGTTAATTATATGATACACATCAAACAATTTCAGATTCATAATACTCGATCCAACACAAAGAACCTCAAAAGAGTGCCCCAAGATTTATACCGAAGAAACAATGACGAGAACATGCATCAACCCCTATGCATATATTACCCCAATGTCACATCGGGAATCCGCGAGTTGAGTGGCAAAACATATAGAAAGTGAATAAATATAATACCCCATTGTCACCATGGGTATTCATATGCAAGACATATATCAAATGCTCTCAAATCCATAAACGTATTCAATCCGATAAAACGAAATCTCAAAAGGAAAAATCACTTCATCACAGCAAGATAGAGAGGGGGAAACACCATATGATCCTACAATATTAACAAAGTCCGCGATACATCAAGATAGTGTCATCTCAAGAACACGAGAGAGAGAGAGAGAGAGAGAGAGAGAGAGAGAGATTGAACACATAGCTACTGGTACAAACCCTCAACACCGAGGGTGGCCTGCTCCCTCCTCATCATGGTGTCTGTCGGGATGATCAAGATGGCCACCGGTGATGATTCCGCCCAGCGCTGTACTCTTGTGCAATGACAAGTGAATAAACACACATCTTGAGAATAACACATCTAGAAGAGAAAATATTAACCACCCCCTGCCGCTCATGAGCGGTACGGGCACACAAAAAGGAAAATGGTTTTAAAAATTAGAGTTGGCACATAAAATTTCATTGGAACGACACGAAAATACCACATATAAGTAGGTATGGTGGACTCACATGGCACACCTTGGTTTAAGGAGTTGGATGCACAAGTAGTATTCCCAATTAGTACGAATGGAGGCAAGCAAATAGATTGAGAAGCAACCAACCAAGAAACAAAAATTCACATAAACGAGCATTGAGCATAACTAACACCGAATAATGCACCACAAGTAGGATGTAATTTCATTGCATAACTATTGACTTTCATGCTTAATTAGGGCACAAACCTTAACACTGATATTCCTACTAAAGCACAATTACTCACCAACATGACTCACATATTATTATCTCCATATCACAAAAAAATGCAAGGAATCAAACTTATCATATCCAATGATCTACATGGAAGTTCTTATTATATCCTTCTTGAATATCCATCACTTTGGACTACATTTATATATTACCATTGCAACTAACAAGCTCTCAGATAAATTTAGGTGAAGAACATGAACATAAGAATTTTAATCTCTCAAAATAATATAAGTGACGCACGAGAGAATTTCTTAAAAAATATTAAAGCACACCGTGCTCAAAAAGATTTAAGTGAAGCACTAGAAGATATGACGAACTACTCCAAAAAGATATAAGTGAAGATCAAGAGAGTAGTTAAGTAAATAGGTAGCTATTTAAGGACTCTCTTTTATTTAAAAGTTTCAGATGTAAGTACTTTATTAAAACATCAAGACAAACAAACTAAAATTACACAAGTATACCACAACTCATGTGACGAATCAAAAACTTAGGCTCAACCGTGGCTAACCGATAATTGTTGATGATGAAAGGTGGGATGCCTACAAGGGCATCCCAAGATTAGATGCTTGAGGCTTCTTGGAATATTAACTTGTGATGCCATGGGCATCCCCAAGCTTGAGCCTTTGTGTCTCCTTAGTTCCTTTATATCACAGTTTCCCTAAATCTCAAAAACTTCATCCACACAAAGCTCAACAAGAACTCATGAGATAAGTTAGTACAAATCAATGCAACACCTTATCATTCCCTACTTTAACAAATCACTATAATTATAATTTAACATTGCATGCTAAATGCCTTTGCATATTAATACTCCTATCCTCAAATAGAATCATTAAACAGGCAAAAATATGCAAACAATGCAAACATAACAGCAATCAGTCTAAACAGAACAGTCTATAAAGAATGCAGTAAGATCCATACTTATTTAACTTCAAAAATTCTGAAAAATTACCACACTGTATATAATTTATCATAGCTTATTGTGCAAAAAAATTCAACATTTTGTCACATTCTGACTTTTCTCGGCATTTCTTGCAACAACGATAAACTTACGTATTGAAATATCAACTAATATACTTGCAAAGTAAGCATGGTGAAGGCTATCCTTGCCACTTCTATTGAAATAAAATATGCAAAACATTATTCTAAATAACAGCAAGAAAATACTAATAAAATAAATGATGCCCCAAGCAAAACTCATATCATGTGAGGGATGAAAATATAGCTCCAAGTGAGGTTACCAATAATGTTGGAGACGAAAGAGGGGATGCCTTCCGGGGCATCCCCATGCTTAGTTGCATGAATATTCCTTGAATATTACCTTGTGTGTGCCTTGGTCATCCCCAAGCTTAGTGTATTGTCACTCCTTATTCTCCTCATATCGATATTGCACACAGAACTTAAAAACTTCAATCACACACAACTTTACGGAACTTCGTGAGATTGGTTAGTATGATATAGAACAAAATATTCACTTGGGTACTGTCAAAGACAAGATTAATAATTGTTCTCACACAATACCTACTGTACTCTGTCATTTCCAAAATTTATATTGACCAATATAAGCCATAGAAACTAGGAAACAAGCAAACTATGGATTGAAAACAGAATCTGTCAAAAACAGAACAGTCTGTAATGATCTGAAGAATCACCATACTTCTGCAACACTAAAAATTCTGAAAAATTAGGAAAACTTAGAGAATTTGTATATAAATCATCTGAATTTTAGATCAAAATGACTTACAAGTGAATTTTAGAAATTCCTGGACAGGGATCAAAAGATTGTGTTTTTGCACAGAATCAAGTCAACTATCATCAACACTATCCCAAAGGATTTACTTGGCGCTTTATTGAAAAAAAGAAATAAAACATGATAACTACAATATCCTAATCATTTGAACACAAAAGATCAGTAGGTACAAATATTGGGTAGTCTCCCAACAAGCGCTTTTCTTTAATGCCTTTTAGCTAGGCATGATGACTTCAATGATGCTCGCACAAAAGTAACAAATTGAAACATAACAAGAGCATCAGGAATCACATGGCAAGCACACTTAATCCTAACCCACTTCCTACGCGTAGGGATTTTGTGAGCAAACAATTTATGGGAACAAGAATCAACTAGCATAGGAAGGAAAAACAAGTATAACTTCAAAACTTTCAACATAAAGAGAGGAAACTTCATATTATTGAGATATGTAAGAGGATATCTTCCCCTATCATAATAATTTTCAGTGCCATCATGAATTAATTCAACAATATAACTATCACACAAAGCATTCCTTTCATGATCCACAAGCATATAAATTTTATTACTCTCCGCATAAGCAATTTTATTCTCATTCAGAATAGTGGGAGAAAATTCAACAAAATAACAATCATGTGATTGAAAAGTAAAATCATGATGACAAGTTTCATGGTTATCATTATTCCTTATAGCATACATGTCATCACCATAATCATCATAGGTAGGAACTTTTTTATCGTAGTCAATTGGAACCTCTTCGAAAATAGTGGAATCATCATTAAATAAAGTCATGACCTCTCCAAATCTAATTTCATCAATGTAATCATCGTAAATAGGAGGAATGTTATCATCATATTAATTTTTCTCATCAAATCTTGGGGCACTAAAAATATCATATTCATCAAACATTGCATGCCCAAGCTTGTAGCTTTGCATATCATTAGCATCATGGATATTCAAAGAATTCATACTAACAACATTGCAATCATGCCCGTCATTCAAATATTTTATGCCAAACATTTATTGAATTCTTCTTCTATCAATTGGGCACAATTTTCCTATCCATCATTTTCAAGAAAGACATGATGAAGATGAACAATGCCATTTTTGTAGTTTTCTTTTATAAATAAAACTAGTGATAGAACACGAAACTAAAAGATTCAATTGCAAGATCTAAAGATATACCTTCAAGCACTCACCTCCCCGGCAACGATGCCAGAAAAGAGCTTGATGTCTAGTACACAATTTTTTCTTGTAGACTCGTGTTGGGCCTCCAAGCGCAGAGGTTTGTTGGACTGTAGCAATTTTCCCTCAAATGGATGACCTAAGGTTTATCAACCCGTGGGAGGCATAGGATGAAGATGGTCTCTCTCAAATAACCCTGCAACCAAATAACAAAGAGTCTCTTTCGTCCCCAACACACCAAATACAATGGTTATTTGCATAGGTGCACTAGTTCGTCTTAGAGATGGTGATAAAAGTGTAGTAATTATAGTAGATATTGATTTTTGTAATGGGAACAATAAAAAACAGCGAGGTACATTAATAAAATGGAGCACAAACTATATTGCAATGCTTGAAAATGAGGCCTAGTGTCGCTAGTGCAATCTCTCAGCAATAGTAATATAATTGGATTATGATCACCCATCGAAGACTCGGTATCACGGACGAACGTAGATGGTCCTCGACGTTGCTGCCCGTCTGTGTGCTTCATAAGGCATGTATCATGTCAAGGACGTCCGTAGGTTATTCCAACAGCACACCACCCAGTTACATGCATCTGCATGGGGCCTTGCACATGCACGTGTGGCCCCCTCCCTCCCTCAGGCGGTTCTACAGATTGAGCACCCTATCCGGTGGCCCCGGCAGTCTAGGGGTAGAACCAACACCGAGAGGGTGTCGGCCGCGGTGAACAACTGCTTCTTCGTGTTACGGCAGGTCATCGTGAGATGACAGACCAAGTCTAAGTCAGTTCTGTCACAGGATCGCCCACCGAAGACTCGGTCTCGCGAACGAACGCAGCCTGTCCTCGATGTTCCTGCCCGTTTGTGTTCTTCGTGAGGCTTGTGTCACGACAAGGACGTGCGTAGGTCATTCCAAGAGCACACCACCCATTTGCATGCATATGCATGGGGCCTTGCGCATGCAGGTGTGGTCCCCCCTCCCCCCTTGGGCGGTTTCCTGACCGAGGACCCATTTGGTGGCCCCGGTGGTTTAGGCGTTGACCGGCACCGAGAGAGGGTAGCCCACGGTGAATACCTGCTTCTTCGTGTTACGGCAGGTCACCGTTCTGTTTTTTTTACTTTATAGTCTCTAAACTTTAGTTTTTAACCAATCTAGTCAAAACATATATATAAGTCATCAAAAAGTCCTTTTAATACAAAAATTTCATCATAAGTCGTGGTATTTTCAATGTCTAGTCATAAAAACATTTGAAATATCAGATACAAAAGGAGAGTGTCAAAAAAACACAAATAGAAGGAAAATAAAGAATTAGAGCAGTGGTTACCGAGGGTCAATTCTCGGCTCTCGGTAATGCACTCCTTTACCGAGACTAGCTCTCGGGCAAGAGAGTTCCAAACCTAGAACTTTCTCTTCTCCCTTTTGTGTGCATTCTCGATAATATGTCTGATACTATTTTTTGTTGTTTTCTTCCATGCATGGCAAACTACCTTACAACATTATAGTTACTGAGGGAGTCCTGGACTAGGGGGTGTCCGGATAGCCGGACTATCATCACGGCCGGATTCCAAGACTATGAAGATACAAGATTGAAGACTTCGTCCCGTGTCCGGATGGGACTTTCCTTGGCGTGGAAGGCAAGCTTGGCGATATGGATATATAGATCTCCTACCATTGTAACCGACTCTGTGTAACCCTAACCTATCCGGTCTCTATATAAATCAGAGGGTTTTAGTCCATAGGACGAACAACAATCATACCATAGGATAGCTTCTAGGGTTTAGCCTCTACAATCTCGTGGTAGATCTACTCTTGTACTACCCATATCATCAATATTAATCAAGCAGGAGTAGGGTATTACCTCCATCGAGAGGGCCCGAACCTGGGTAAAAACATCGTGTCCCTTGTCTCCTGTTACCATCCGCCTAGACGCACAGTTCAGAACCCCCTACTCGAGATCCACCGGTTTTGACACCGACATTGGTGCTTTCATCGAGAGTTCCTCTGTGTCATCACCGATAGGCCCGATGGCTCCTTCGATCATCAACAACGACGCGGTCCAGGGTGAGACTTTTCTCCCCAGACAGATCTTTGTATTCGGCGGCTTTGCACTGCGGGCCAATTCGCTTGGCCATCTGGAGCAGATCGAAAGCTACGCCCCTGGCCATCAGGTCAGATTTGGAAGCTTGAACTATACGGCCGATATCCGCGGAGACTTGATCTTCGATGGATTCGAGCCGCAGCCAAGCGCGCCGCACTGTCTCGATGGGCATGATCTAGCTCTGAAGCCGAACAGTGCCCTGGAGGCCGCACCAGCATCCGCTCCGACCCTTAATCCGGAGCCGGATTCCCCGATCGAGGACGAGTGGTTGGACACCGCCTCGGGGGCTACGATCTCTATGGCGATTGAGCCGAACTCTATCCCTGTCCCCTGCGAAGACCGTGACTCCAAGGTGCCGGACTCCTCTCCGGACTCCGAACCCTCCGCGCCCCTACCAATCGAATCCGATTGGGCACCGGTCATGGAGTTCACCGCCGCGGACATCTTTCAGCACTCGCCCTTTGGCGACATCCTGAATTCACCAAAGTCTCTCTCCTTATCCGGAGAGCCCTGGCCGGATTACGGTCAGGAAGGTTGGGATGCGGACGGCGAAGAAATTCAACGCCCACCCACCACCCACTTTGTAGCCACTGTCGATGATTTTACCGACATGCTCGACTTCGACTCCGAAGACATCGAAGGTATGGACGACGATGCCGGAGACGACCAAGACCCAGCGCCTACAGGGCACTGGAAAGCCACCTTGTCATACGACGTATACATGGTGGACATCCCAAAAGATGGGAACGGCGATGGAACAACGGAGGATGACCCCTCCAAGAAGCAACCGGTTACCGACGCGTCGTGGCGCCGCTCTAAATCCCGCCACAGCAAAAATGGTGATTCCAGCACGGGAGATAATAACACCCCGGACAGTGCCGAAGAAAAGCCCCTCCAGCAGGACTCAACGCAGGAGGAGGGAGAAGCAAGTCCGCACGACAGTGCGGCAGATAGAGTGGTCGAGGACGATAATTATTCGCCTCCCTCCGAAGATGAGGCAAGCCTCGACAACGACGAATTTGTCGTGCCTGAGGATCCCGCCGAACAGGAGCGTTTCAAACGCAGGCTTATAGCCACGACAAGCAGCCTCAAGAAAAAGCGGCAACAACTTAGAGTTGATCAAGACCTGCTAGCTGACAGATGGACTGAAGTCCTCGCAGCCGAAGAGTATGAACTCGAACGCCCCTCCAAATGCTACCCCAAACATAGGCCGTTGCCTCGATCAGAGGAAGCACCCAAGTCACCAGCGTACGACATGGCAGACCGGCCACCTCGTGGCCGCGATAGAGGCCTCTAGACCCTCCGTTCAAGCGTACCCCGACGCCGTTCAAAAAGTACCAGGGCACGGGAAAACGCGCCGGACTTGGGAGATATATTGGAGGATAAGGAAAAACATACAAGATCAATCTACGGATCGCGTGGGCACCCAACGATGCGGGATGATCACCGTCACGCCAGATACAGAAACCCCGGCAGGGCCGAACACAATAGACAAAGCTCATTTGAGCTGTGTCGTGTGATATAGGCCAATACAGAGGCGCCGCACACCCACTATGCTTCACAGATGAAGTAATGGATCATCAAACCCCTGAGGGCTTTAAACCCGTAAACATCGAATCATACGATGGTGCCACAGATCCTGCGGTTTGGATCGAGGATTATCTCCTCCATATCCACATGGCCCGCTGTGATGATCTACATGCCATCAAATACCTCCCCCTCAAGCTTAAAGGACCAGCTCGGCATTGGCTTAACAGCTTGCCAGCAGAATCAATTGGTTGTTGGGAGGACCTGGAAGCCACATTTCGTGATAACTTCCAGGCGACATATGTGCGACCACCAGACAATTCTGGACACGGCTCCTAACAAAGAAAAATCAAATCATTGACTGTCCGGATGCAGAGGCCCTTGCAGCCTTCAAACATAACATCCGCGACGAGTGGCTTGCCCGGCACCTAGGACAGGAAAAGCCGAAATCTATGGCAGCCCTCACAACCCTCATGACTCGCTTTTGTGCGGGAGAGGACAGCTGGCTAGCTAGAAGCAACAACTTGGCCAAACACCCTGATAGTTTGGATACCAAGGACAGCAATGACAGGTCACGTCGCAACAAGAATAAGCGCCGCATTAACGGCCATAATACTGAAGATACGGCCGACAATGCCGGATTCAGAGGCTCTAAACCCGGTCAGCGGAAGAAGCCATTCAAACGAAATACCCAGGGCCCGTCCAACTTGGACCGAATACTCGATCGCTCGTGCCAGATACATGGTACCCCCGAAAAACCAGCCAACCACACCAACAGGGATTGTTGGGTGTTCAAGCAAGCAGGCAAGTGAAGTGCCGAACTCAATGACAAGGGGCTGCATAGCGATGACGAGGAAGAGCCCCGGCCGCCGAACAATAGAGGACAGCAGGGTTTTCCAACACAAGTGCGGACGGTGAACATGATATACGCAACCCACATACCCAAAAGGGAGCGGAAGCGTGCACTACGGGACGCAGGGGCGGAGCTGGAGCAAATGTTACCCGATGCACACATTAACAAAGCTTAAAAAAATTAAGCAACGACTATATTAAATAAAGGTGTGTTTCATAACTTCTAGCACACATTATTGGATATAACAAGAAGGCGGTTTGTAAAAATAAAATGTTGCCATCAAAATGCTTACTATAATAATAAAACAAGGTTCTAAATTACTTGAAAAAGATCACGGTGCATTTCCAAATCCCAAAATACATCATCAGACAATAAGGTTCAATAACCTACAAGATACAAATAGAAGTAAACATACTAGTAGAGTATACTAAGATGGTCGAATGAAAGTACTTAAATGGCTAAAAATTGAAAGTTACCTTTAGTACGTTACATTCCTCCGAGCCATGAATACTCAACCACTTGAGCATTGGTGACCTTTTTCATTTCTTCTTTCTCCACATAACAAATAAGATCATCACTCAAACTATCATCATTGAGGCATTGCGTAAGCGAGTTTTGACCAGTTTCATAGCTGAAAAGCATCTCTCAACTGTAGCTGTGGCAATAGGCAAGACAATTACTAGTTTCAACAACTCGATAAAACAAAGGATACACAATGTGCCTCCTATGTCGCACCATTTTTTTGAAAGCTCATGATTGTTGCTATGTTGGAAAAACTATCATGCAATGCGTACATCAGCAATATAGAGGCATAGATCCTTATCCAGATCCCTCAATTCCCCAGAATCAAAATCTTGAGGGTATAGTTTAGCCAAACTCATAAGATTCTCCAAATTGAAATCACGAAATGAGTCTCTTGGACTCAAAGCAGCTAACCAAACAAGCAAATTAGTGGATGTCTCCTTTGAACCGATTGTCAAGCTCTTGAACTAGCCAATCAAAAACATCATTGAAACAATCAACTTGATAGTGATGTTTGTTGGTAATTCCAGATTACCTGCCTTCTCTTTTTGGATTAACATATGCTTCTTCCATGTCCAACTCTACAATATCATGTGTCTCACAAAACACATGAACTTCACCTAGCATAGATTCCCATTCATTTTCTCTAAGTTCATTCAGAACAATTCTAGTTGACTTCACACATTTCATGGCATTTACTATGTCTTGGTCCTTCCGTTGCAATGCTAATGACAATGTGTTTGTAGTCGTGAGGATTGTCAACATAAGATGCAAATAGAATACGAAGTCAAAATATTGAAAATACACTAGAAGACCATTTGCTTGGTCTCTATTTGTTCTATCAGTGTCTTCTTCTTCCACAAATTCTAGAACTTTAACAACTGACCTGAACATGTGAAGCAAACTCTTAAGTGTTTTAGCATGGGAACCCCATCGAGTGTCTCCGGCCTTTGAAGACATTGCTCTTGATTTAATCCTCGTTCCTGTTGTAAGCTGTCCACACCCTAAAGCCTTTCTCATTTCTTCAAGATTAATATCTCTAATCATGTCCCTTCGATTGGAAGATCCACCCACAACATTTAGCAAGGTAGAAATCATCTTTGAAGAAATTACTAACTCCTTTATGTTTTCTTACCACAGCCACAACAACTAATTGAAGCTGGTGAGCAAAGCAATGAACATAATAAGCTGTGCTACTTTCTCTCATGATCAATGATTTGAGGCCATTAAACTGACCTCGCATATTGCTAGCACCATCATACCCCTGTCCTCTGACTTGATTGTAACTCATTTTATATTTTGCAAAAAGAAAATCAATTGAATGCTATGTGGCTCTTCTGAGCCTTTATCTATATGAGTTTGCGTTATGTTGTGATGCCATGTTGTACAACACATACTTGCATGTTATGCGTACGTGTAATGTGTATTGCTATGTGTGGGATCTGACTATCTAGTTGTTTATCCTTAGTAGCCTCTCTTACCGGGAAATGTCTCCTAGTGCTTCCACTGAGCCATGGTAGCTTGCTACTGCTCCGGAACACTTAGGCTGGCCGGCATGTGTCCTTCTTCGTTCTTGTGTCTGTCCCTTCGGGGAAATGTCACGCGGTGTCTACCGGAGTCCTGTTAGCCTGCTATAGCCCGGTTTACCGGAGTCCTGCTAGCCCAGTTGCTACAGCCGGGATTCACTCGCTGATGACCGACACGTTCGTTGCTGGGTCATGTACGCCTGTCCCTGTAAGTTAGTGCCACTTTGGGTTCACGACTAGCCATGTCAGCCCGGGTTCTTTGTCATATGGATGCTAGCGACACTATCATATACGTGTGCCAAAAGGCACAAACGGTCCCGGGCATGGTAAGGCGACACCCGTGGGAATACCGTGCGTGAGGCCGCAAAGTGATATGAGGTGTTACATGCTAGATCGGTGTGGCATAGAATCGGGGTCCTGACAGCTTCGGCATCAGAGCCTGACTGCCTGTAGGATTACCAAGCCAAACTGGTCGAAGTTGAGTCTAGAAATTCTTTAGTTATGTAAGGGAATTGATTGTGGGAAGGAACGTAAGGCTCTTTTTACTCCTTATACCTCATGGCCCTCTGATCTGAGTCATCCTATCTTTCCTACGGGGTTAAGGAACTAGGCTTTCTCTTCCGTCTATCAGGATCACGTGTTACTACTCCGTAGTCCCATAGGATTGGTTGATCAGAGTCATACCCCAGTTTCGAGTGCTTCCGGTGTAGCATGTTTAGTTCTATCCCAGAACCTTGAGTGGTGATGTTGAGTTGTTGTAGTACCCCATAGTTGGCAGGATGTCTCATTCTGAGCATTTTACTGTCGTTATGCTGCCGGAATTGCCCTGGGAGTTTGAGAGTTACTATTTTCCTTGTCCTACATTCTACAGTCTATAGTTGATGTTGATTTCGTCCTTGGTTTCGTTTCTCAGGATGTCATCAGTTAAGCGAAGTTCTGTTGCTCGTAGCCAGAACCACGGAGATGGTAGGGATGAGGATCCTCCCGACCCGCCTTCGTTGGCAGAGTTCATGTTAGAGATGGAGAGGAACAAGCGTCAGTCTAACCGCTTGTTGGCACGTATCGAGGAGAACACCGCGCAGCAGTTCAAAGGGTCTGCAACCATTCATGACTTCATTCGCTTGCACCCACCTACCTTTCATCATTCAATCGAGCCACTCGATGCAGATGACTGGCTCCGTAGTATCACACACAAGCTCCGTTCTGCGAACGTAGCTGAAAATGACAAGGTCACCTATGCTGCATATCACTTGGAAGGTCCTGCTAGTCTTTGGTGGCAGAACTATGAGGCTATGCTTCCAGCTTGTTAGATTCCTACCTGGAAAGATTTCACTGAGGCTTTTCGCGAGCATCACATTCCTGAAGCCCTCATCGATCGCAAGAGAGAAGAGTTCTGTAGTTTCACCCGGGGTAAGATGGCTGTTGATGCTTACAGTAGAGAGTTTGAGAACCTCGCCCGCTATGCTGCAGAAGAGGTGTCCACGGACGCCAAGAAGCAGGCTAGGTTCCGGAAGGGTCTCAACCCCAAGTTGCGTCGTGATCTCCACCTGCATCATTGTGATACATTCCAAGCTCTTGTGAACAAGGCCATTAATGCAGAGACAACTCAGCTCACTTACGAGGAGTCTCGTAAGCACACCCGTGATTTGGGATCTTCTTCCGGTTCTAGTCCTCAGAAGCGCCGGATTTGGGTTTCGAACTCTGCTCTTCCACCTGGCTACACACCGAGGCCATCTTATGTGGCACCTCACCCAGTTCAGCAGTATGCTCCACCCAGGCCTACTGGTAGACCGCTTGTCAGTGCGGGTCCACATCCAACTTCAGGGACTTGCTTCACATGCGGGAAGCCAGGACACTATGCACGTGACTGCTCTCAGACTAGTTATGCTCCACCCCAGCCCGAGAAGTCTGTTGGCTGTGGTAAGCCACCATGCCAAGATTGATTGTTACACCAGGTCTGTTCAGCTTACACACCCATCTGGCAAGATAGTCACTGTCTCCACTAGAGTTGCAAAGCGTCAGCTCTATTCTCTTAATGCCAGCCCTCTTCCAGACCTTGAAGATATCCCGGTAGTCCGTGACTTTCCGGATGTCTTTCCAGAGGAACTGCCAGGTGTTCCACCTGACAGAGATGTAGAGTTCGTCATAGATCTAATCCCAGGAACTGCTCCAATCTCTAGGAGACCTTACAAGATGACACCTTTAGAACTAGCCAAGCTTAAGAAACAACTTGATGAGTCCTTGCAAAAGGGTTTCATCCGTACTAGTTCTTCTCCTTGGGCTTGCCCCGTCCTCTCTGTCAGGAAGAAGGATGGTACGGACAGGATGGTTGTAGATTATCGCCCCGTTAATTTGGTCACGATAAAGAACAAATATCCGCTCCCCAGAATCAACGACCTGTATGATCAGCTCGCTGGATCCTCGGTCTTCTCCAAGATGGATTTGAGGTTAGGCTACCACCAAATCAAGATCAGAAATGGGGACATTCCTAAGACGGCCTTTGTCACTCGTTATGGTCAGTACGAGTACACCGTCATGTCCTTTGGTCTAACCAACGCTCCAGCAACGTTCTCCCGTTTGATGAACTCGATCTTCATGGAGTACTTAGATAAGTTCGTCGTGGTTTACCTCGATGATATTCTTATTTACTCGAAGAACGAGGAAGAGCATGCCGAACATCTTAGACTTGTGCTAGAAAAACTCAGAGAGCACCGCCTTTATGCCATGTTCTCCAAGTGCGACTTTTGGTTGCCAGAAGTGACCTATCCGGGCCACGTGATATCTGGTAAGGGCATTCTTTGTCAATCCCGAGAGAGTTCAGGCTGTTCTTGATTGGACTCCACCTGAAACCGTTAAACAAGTTAGGAGTTTCCTTGGTCTAGCCAGCTATTGCCGCCGCTTTGTTGAAAACTTCTGCAAGGTAGCCAAACCCCTCACGGAACTTCTCAAGAAAGATAAAAGTTCGAGTGGTCCCCACAGTGTGAATACAGTTTTGAGGCGAAAAGACGCGCGACTTCTGCTCCCATACTTGTGCCACCGGATTTCACGAAGGACTTTGTTATCTACTGTGACGCCTCACGACAGGGACTAGGTTGCATTCTTATGCAGGATCGTCATGTGATTGCCTATGCATCTCGACAGTTGCATCCACATGAGGAGAATTATCCTACCATGATCTAGAGCTTGCAGCCGTAGTCTATGCACTCAAGACCTGGCGACATTACCTTCTTGGTAAACGTTGCGAGATCTACACCGATCACCGGAGTCTCAAGTATATCTTCACCCAACCAGATTTGAATCTTAGGCAAAGACGTTGGTTGGAGTTGATCTCAGATTATGATCTAGAGATTACCTACACCCCAGGAAAAGCTAATGTCATGGCTGATGCGCTAAGTCATAAATCCTATTGCAACAACCTCATGTTGCAGCAGGGCCAACCAATTCTCCATGAGGAATTCTGTAAGCTTAACCTTCACATTGCTCCTCACGGATTCCTTTCTACCTTGGTGGCGAAACCTACTCTTGTGGATCATATCATAGAAGCCCGGAAGCATGATACGGGGATTACCCGGATCAAGAGAAACATTGCCAAGGGTATTGCTGGTAGTTTCTCTATAGATAATCGAGGTGTCATTTTCTTTGGGAACCGCCTGGTGGTCCCCAAGAAGCAACGTCTTCGATAATTGATTCTTAAGGAGGCACATGAATCTCCTCTCACGATTCATCCCGGTAGTACTAAGATGTATCTGGACCTACGCCAGAGGTTTTGGTGGACTAGGATGAAGAGAGAAATCGCCGACTTCGTTGCTAATTGTGACGTTTGTCGTCGCGTTAAGGCAGAGCTTCAAAGGCCTGCTGGCACTCTTCAGCCTTTAGCTATTCCTGAATGGAAATGGGATAAAGTTGGTATGGACTTCATCACCGGCTTTCCCAAGACCAAGAGAGGGAATAATGCTATCTTCGTAGTCGTTGATCGTCTTTCCAAAGTGGCTCACTTCCTCCTGCTCGAGAGAGTATCACCGCTAGTCATTTCGCTGCCTTATATATTTCTCGAATAGTGTCACTTCATGGTGTTCCACTAGAGATCAATTCAGACCGTGGTAGTCTTTTCACTTCTCATTTACGGGAGAGTTTCCAAACTGCCATGGGAACCTATCTTTCCTTGATGCCGCTTTCCACCCTCAGTCGAGTTGTCAGGTGGAAAGGGTCAACCAAATTCTCGAAGACATGCTTAGAGCTTGCGTTATCTCATTCGGTATGGATTGGGAGAAATGTCTTCCTTTTGCCAAGTTTGCTTATAACAATAGCTTTCAATTCAGCCTCAAGAAAGCTCCTTTTGAGATTCTCTATGGACGAAGATGTCGAACACCCTTGAACTGGTCAGAAACCGGTGAAAGACAATTCTTTGGACCGGACATGATCCAGGAGGCAGAAGAGCAAGTTCGCATCATTCGTGAGAACTTGAAAACATCCCAATCTCGTCAAAAGAGCCAGTATGATCGTCATCATAAGGATATGACTTATGAAGTTGGTGACAAAGCTTACCTTCGGGTTACTCCTTTGAAGGGTACCCATCGTTTTGGTATCAAGGTCAAGTTGGCTCCTCGTTACATTGGTCCTTTTCGCATTCTCGCTAAACGAGGAGAGGTTGCCTACTAGTTGGAACTACCCCCACATCTTTCTTGAGTCCATGATGTCTTCCACGTCTCTCAACTCAGGCGTTGCTTCTCGGATCCCATCCGCGGAGTGGACCACGAAACGCTTGATCTCCAAGATAATCTCACATATCGAGAGTACCCGATTCGCATTCTTGATCAAGCAGAGCGTGTTACCCGACGTCAGAACATCAAGTTTCTCAAAGTTCAGTGGTCTCATCATTCCGAGATAGAAGCTACTTGGGAGCGAGAAGATCGTCTTCGACTGGAGTACCCCACTTTCTTTCCATCGACCCCTGAATCTCGGGACGAGATTCTTTCAAGTGGGGGCAAGTTCTCACATCCCTAGTTCTGGTATGACCTAGACTAGCTAGTCATGTGTGCATCATGTTTTAATTCAATTTAAATATGAAATGGGGATTTGTGAAACCCTCAGAATCATTTCTGGAAATGACCCAGAAAAAAATTGCTCCAAAAAGGTCCAAGAAAATGTTCATGTTGCTCTCTGAAAATATTGGGCAGAGATAAAAATCAAACCAATATTTTTAGAAGCTCATAAGTATTTATTTTGGGCATTTGGAATTAATCCAGTAATTAATTGCTTTGGATATATATTTGTTATATATATAATATATGTCCAAAAATTACATTAATTGGTGAGGAGTTTTGGAGCAATCCAACTAGTTCCTACAAAAATTGACAGAAGTAAATAAAATGATTTAGTATTATTACTAAATCAAAACAAATGTCAGAAAATAGAAAAGAAAAAAAAATGGAAAAATGCTTACCTGTGCTCACGTGAGGTGCAGCCGTGCGGCCCAGCTGGCGGCCCAGCCGGCCCGGCGGTGCTGGTCGTCCTCCACCTTTCGCCAGGAGGCCAGGGGCGTGTGGCCGACGCGTGCGCACCGCCGTGCCGCCACGGCACCTGCCTGCCTGTCCTCCCCCCTCGACGCCTGGACGTCCGGAACGACGCCACGCGCCGCCCCGCACATCTCTCTCTCTTTCTCGTGGCCTCCCCTCCTCTCCCTCGCTCCCTCACAAGAATGGCCGAGCGCTGCCGTCGCCGCTGTTCACCGTAGCCGCAGCCACCGCCTTCCCCTTGCCCTCTCTCCGTGTCTGCAAGCTCTGCCACGACATCCTCTACGTCCTCGACGAGCCAAGCAACCGGGGACGCCCCTTGGAGCCGCCATCGCCATCATCTTCATCATCGGCCGCCCGAGATCGCCGGCGATCGCCCGTCTTCTCAAGCGCCTCCCCCGAGCCGAAGAGCACCCCCACGACACTGCTGTGAGCCCCGCCGTCGTTCCCCCCTACTCCCCTGCCCTCCTGCGCCTCTAGCCCCTTCTGCCGCTCGAAGCCGTGCCCCGACCGCCACCCCGAGCTCCGCTCCGGCGAGCTCATGCCACCCCCGCCTCTCCCATTTGCTCCAGATGACGCGGATGGGCCTTGGCTCCTCGCCCGTGGCCTCCGCCGCCCAAATGGTCGCCGGAGCGACGGACCCGAGCCCCTCCGCCGCGTTCGCCCTCGCCGGCGACTAATCGCCTATCAAACCGGGTCAACCCCGCTAACTAAACCCCCCCCCCCTGTGACACTGACATGTGGGGCCCGGCCCTGCTAATTTTTAGTTTAGGATTAGTTTAGCAACTAATTAACTCTGTTAACTAACTATGACACTGACGTGTGGCCCCACACGTCAGGTTTGACCCAGGTTGACTGCTGACGCAGTGCTGACCTCAAGCTGACGCAATAAATGATTTCTGGAATTAAAATAAATCAGGAAATTCCAGAAAATAGCCAAAACTTCAAAAATTCATATAAATTCAACCGTAGCTCAGATTGAAATAATTTATATATGAAAAATTATCAGAAAAATGCAATCTTTCCATCTGTTCTAGTTTCATGCATCAAAAACCAACTTATACATGCTGTATATGCGAAAACACATTATGGCATTTTAAGAGACTTAATTTAGAGTTGCATTTGAACGTTTGGTTCAAATGGATCTCTTCCAAATAGAATGCTAGCTGCATTATCTCAAACAACATCACATCTACATGCCATGTTCATGCATCATGCTGTTGCATATGATTGTGTTTTGATTGTCGACACCGTTCCTTCTCGATAGGTCCTGCTCCGGAGAGTGTTCCAGAGTACCTGTCTGAGGAGCAGTGCCCCCTCTGTTGATCTACCATGCAAGAAAACCCCCTTGTTCATTCCGATACAATACTACTCTCTCGCTCCTGCTCTCAGTTATTGCATTAGGACAACAACATTTCAACTGCTACTTTGTGCTGCGGTAGTTGAACCCATTCCTCTGCATGACCTGTCATTGCCACAGTAAATAGTTGAAACCCACTAGCATGTGTAGGAGTTGATTGAGCCATGTTGTGTTCCTACCATGCCATGCCTGCTATTGCTTAGAGTTGTGTCAGGTCTGGTTCATTAGGAATGAATTGGAGTGTTATGATATGTTCTGGTGCTGAGAGTTAAGTGTGTGAACACGATTTGGTAAAGGCGGCAGTGAGAGGCCATGTAGGAGTACATAGTGGGTTGTCTCACTGGAACCGTCCTTAAGCACTAAGTTCTATGTATGTTGTCCAATGACTCGATACTACCACACATTGGGTTCCGATAACTCGACCCATCTCGACTTATTAACCAACTTGACCTCTGTCCAGGAGTTGCAACTAGTTTCTGGTGTTTGTAGGTAGTGTTAGTAGTCTACCAAGTGACACCCGGCCAGGTGGGCTTGGGACAGACTAGGCACAGTGGCACGGTGTACCAAGTGGCACCCGGTTGGTGGGCTTGGGAACCCTGCTCACATCGTTTGGGGCCGTGAGCGACACCCCGGCCGGATCTCCTTGCGGATGGAACCCGAATAGGCGATAAACCTGGACTAGAGTCTCGTGTGGTTAGTCAGGTCGTGGCCGACACCCTCGCCAGGCTTCCGCTTGAAGGTTGCCGAGATATATGACGTGTACATGGCGGTAAGTGGCGAGAGCGTGTGTGAAGAAGTACACCCCTGCAGAGTTAACATGATCCATTCGAATAGCCGGGTCCGCGGTTATGGACTTCTTGGATGCTTACGTGGTACATAGACAACTTGAAGTGGATACTCCAAAATGCTCAAGACAAGTGTGAGTGCTATGGATGGCCTTCTCGTAGGGAGACGGGGATGAATCCATAGTAGTGTATTGTGTGGTGGCTAGTGGACTCGTGTGCGCCATATCACCTCAAAGAAGTTCTTGTAGTCGTAGAACAGGATAGCCACTGAGTCAAAGCTGGCTTGCTGCAACTAAACCCCACATTACCTTCTTGATACTAATGCATGTATAATAGGATCTCATGTAGGTCTTGCTAAGTACCTTTGTACTCACGTTGCTTTATTTATGTTTTTGCAGCGAAGACTTTGGTCTTACTAGTGTTCCCGTGGGCTTCGACGAGTAGCTTGTACCTCAGCTACGATCTTGATCGGATGTTCTAGATAGTCAGGCCCTTCAGCCTTTTTCATTTGTAGATGTCTATACTCAGACATGTAATGCTTCCGCTTGTTGCTTGTTTGCTCTGAATGTTGGTTCATGTGACCCCTGTTTGTAATAATGCTATGTGGCTCTTCTGAGCCTTTATCTACATGAGTTTGCGTTATGTTGTGATGCCATGTTGTACAACACACACTTGCATGTTATGCGTACGTGTAATGTGTATTGCTATGTGTGGGATCTGACTATCTAGTTGTTTATCCTTAGTAGCCTCTCTTACCGGGAAATGTCTCCTAGTGCTTCCTTTGAGCCACGGTAGCTTGCTCTTGCTCCGGAACACTTAGGCTGGCCGGCATGTGTCCTTCTTCGTTCGTGTATCGTCCCTTCGGGAAAGGTCACGCGGTGTCTACCGGAGTCCTGTTAGCCTGCTACAGCCCGGTTTACGAGTCCTGCTAGCCCAGTTTCTACAGCCGGGATTCACTTTCGATGACCGACACGCTCGTTCTTTGGGTCATGTACGCTGTCCTCGTAAGTTAGTGCCACTTTGGGTTCACGACTAGCCATGTCAGCCCGTGTTCTTTGTCATATGGATGCTAAGCGGCACTATCATATCGTGTGCCAAAAGGCTTAAACGGTCCCGGGCATGGTAAGGCGACATTGGGAATACCGTGCGTGAGGCCGCAAAGTGATATGAGGTGTTACATGCTAGATCGGTGTGGCATATAATCGGGGTCTGACACAATGCAACGTTCTTTGTCACCCGTGAAATAAGCTGTCAGTATTCTCAGCTATGGTCACCTTTCTCCAGGTGAAGACATCTGAGCGGATGACCAACAAATCATTCGATGTGTCTGAGCTGCCACACACCTACAGTAAAATGAACAATTTCCTTCGTGCAGTTGGAATTGGATATGATATGATCCATGTTTGTAAGAATAATTGTGTTCTGTTCAGGAAGGATTATGCCAACTTAAGTGAATGCCCGAAATGCAAATCATCAAGATGGAAAGATGGCGATGCTGTGAAGAGGATTCCTCATAATGTTCTGAGACATTTTCCAATCACACCTCTCTTTCTAATCGACGAGTATGATTCTAGCAGAGCATTCTGTAGGATGCCCCTTAAATTTAGGTTGGATGAATAGTAATATCAGAGATAAAGGGGTTACAAATCCTAGCCGGCTTTGTTAGTGGACACAGAGTCCTTCACAATTCTGCTATCTTTGTCTTGTACGACTAGTCATCCATGGGTCTTCCTAAATGCGTCACGGGCCGACCAATGTGGTGCACGACGGAACCGAATGAAGGGCATCACCTCGACCCACCGGACCTTACGCAGTGACACACCCTCTTCCCCCACGTCTCATTATCTTCTCACACCCACACATACCAACACAAACAACACACACACAGAAAATTTCTCCTGGTGCCTCTATTCCCTCTCCCCTTGCATATACACACTCAAGGGAATGAAATCTCTCGTCGTGACATCATATTCGTCTCTCTCTCTCTAGACCACTCTCATTTCTCGTGCTATCTCTCCCACGCCCCGGTCGGCCCCTCTATCCATGCCTCTATCGAATACGTGTCTGAGACACATACCTCTCTAGGCCCCGCCAAATGCATCAACTACACATTCACACATGTTACATCACATACCCCATTGATATAAAAAGCCCTCTCTTCACGTTTATTTCGCATACAACATTCCTTCTGAATAAAGTGTGGCCAAAAAAGTATTTTAGAGTTTCTACATATATACAACATTACAAAGTTATATGGAGCAGTACGAACGCTTATTTGCATTGCATGGTGCCCACAATGATATTTATTCCGCACTATGAATTTGTATATTTTTATACTATATACAAAGTTAGTCATAATAAAGAGAAATGAAGAGCATCTCTCTCTCCATCGCATACCCCCCTGTACACCCCTTTCACGTATGCACACAAAACTATCTCCAGGTCCTCTGAAAGTAAGCCCCCAGAAAATTCACGCATGTTTCATCTTTCTCTCGCGATATAACCAATGACCATCATTATATTTGAAGCGAAAGCATGATACGCACATTGGACTTCAGAATCCACTCATTACAGTCACCATTTACGTTTAGTGGTAATTATACAGTAACGGGCTCACCGTATAACTCTGTATTTGCTCATGACATGACTAGTTGACCAGTTAAAGGCTCCACGTGGCACCTCTAGTGTTGCATATCTCACTACCATCGTGACCACCTGTCGACTTGTATCTACTCTACATCTAAACTCTTATAAAATACATAAAATACACTCTTATAAAAAACAGAGTTGGTGATGATGGTGTGCCTGCCATCCTTCAATATAGGCCGTCCGTTTTATATCCGGCGGATTGGAAAGAAACTATGGCAATTTTGCAAAAAGGTACCCACACACCTCTCCACATTTGCAAATAAGGCCTTCCCTCGTTCATCTTTTTCTCTCACAAGATAAACAAGTCATACAAATGCATCTTGATGTTACATGCAACGCACGGACATCTTGCTAGTAAGAAAGAAAACAAATGACAAAAACATATTTGGACGGTGGTTCGAAGTCATGACCGCAGGCACAGCGGACAAGGTGGCCTTGTATTAGTATGCTGAGCCGTCTGTTTTAACACACAGGAGCTAGTGTGGTGATTATACACACACGCACGCATGCACACGAACTGCATCCACGCAACACTCGCACAAACACATGCACCCACGCACGCACGCAACACTCACACGTACACACGCAGCCACGCACGCACACACGCACGCATGCATGCACACACCAGTACACCACGCGACCAACACACACTCTCACGCTCAAGTGCTCAACCTACACGTGCATGCGCACACATCAGGCCCTCACAGACACATACACAACCAGGTGATTCCCGCGAACGGGTTGGAGCCTTGTCGCGCGTGCGTAAATTTGTGTTTATCAGACCTTTTCCCTATGCGAACTGACAGGTGGGACGCACAAGGAACATGGTCAATTTAACTTGTCAACATGGCGCCATGCAGACTATTTGGCCGGTCAACAGAGTGCAATCCGATGCTGAACCGTGAGCAAGTGACCATATAATCACCGCAAAACGTATATAGTGATCGTAATCAGCTTATTCTGAAGTTCGGTGACCGTATTACGGTTTTCTCTCTGTAGGCCCTCCGAAACTACATCTCTACACGTTCTTGCATGTTACAGCACAACTACTAAACTCTAACACAATAAATCATATGTTTTTTTGGTTTTACTAGATATCATATTGTTACTTATAAGTATTCAGTTTGCATACATTAAAATTGCCTTTGAAATGTATGGCCAGTATCATCTACCGTGCGGGAAGAATCCCGCCCTTTCCTGTTTAATCGGTTTGTATCGATGGATCGTGCGAAACAGCAAAACTATAGTACTATACAGTACAAGTGACAGTTCACTAGGCCGTCGTGTCGTCTACTCCTCCGCCGTAAGAGTGGAGCGCTCGTTTTCATAAATCTTCTAGTCCCTTTCGCCGACATGTGGGACATCAAGCTACCGGGTCCACGGGCCATACCGGAATACAGTGCAGAGCAGCCGGGGTGAAGCACCCAGTCATGGCGCCGCCGTAGTAATGAGCAATGAGGCGTCAAATCACAAAGCTGCACCTTTACTGTAGTTAAGTTGGAGGGAAAAAGTAATAATGCTAAAAAAAGAAGTTGGAGGGACGAAGCAACCATCATTTCACTCGTTGCTGAATCCGCTTCTCCCTCATCTTCTTCAACTTAACCACGTGTTGCTTCTGCCGTTGTTCTTTCTCATGTGGGACGCAGATCGACTTGGTAAAACACTGACACGTGGGACCGCATGTTAGCAAACCGCCAGGACAACGTCCTCTGAAAACAAGAAACCTCCCCCGCCATCCGCGTGGCAAAATCACCTACTTTTTACTAATCTTGATTCTATAATTTTTTAGATCAATATAATTGAGATTTGTATAGATAGCACACAGGAGCAAAACCAAGTGGTACGGTTAAGGGCATCCACAATGTGTAGCCAAATGTGAAAATAGCTTTTGGCATCGTGGGAACCATTGTGGACGGCGTTGCCAAAGCCAAAAAGATGGAACTGAAGCTCCCTGATTGATTGATTGATTGATTGAAGGAATAGAGAAATGCAACGTCTCTCCTCTTTCTCCCATGCTTGGACGCATGTAGTACAGTATAGAGCAGAGAGTCTACTCCCCTGTCCCTTCTATCACAAATCACAAAGTAGTGAGGCGTCAAATCACAAAAGCACGGACGAAGCAACCATCATTTCACTCTTCGTTGACTCTGCTTCTCCATCGTCTTCTTCGAGAAACCATCTCACCGCACTAGTGCTCCTAGTAGTACTACTAGTCCTTTGGTTCAACGGACTTCCTGGATGCAAATAAGGCGATTGTCTCGGCATGCAGGTGGCACTTTCGAACGACTTAGCGAGGACTCCCTCAATGTTGTTCTCCGTTGAACGCACTTCGCCAAACCACGAAAAAAAAGATATCGTCGACGTCACCGCAATGGGGAAGGAAGTCAAATATAGTTAGTACCTCCATTTTTTGTACACAAGGCTAGTAATATCAAAATTACAATTTGCAAAGGGCCACTAACACTAATTGAGGCAAAATTGATGGGGTTAGCAACCAAGGACATTAATATCCCCTGCATGCATGCGGAAGTGAGAAGGTTGGTTTGCATGGCGCTGCATTAATCAAGCGATGAGGAGTGAGATGGTTAGCTCTTTAGTCTCTGGAGAAAAAATATGCATTAATTGACACGTGAAACGAGGGTTTGTATCGATTAAATCCCGTGAAGGAAAACCCCGCCTTTCTTTTTTAACACTAGTACTCCTAGTACGTACGTACTTATCCTATTTGGGTCTAGGCCTTGCATTGCCAGACTTCACCACACATTTTTGCCAAGCTTGCCTAAAGTTTGCAAAATGAGAAGGAGGTACACTTGCGCACGGCTGTCACGGTCGCACCGCACCCTCACACGGTCGCTCCTGCACGCCGCGGTCGCACCGCACCCTCACACAGTCGCTCCTACACGCCGCAAACCCAACCATGGGAACGCACCCTCACTGACACATGTTGTCGCATGTGAACAAACCAAACTCAGCCATCCTATCGCTGACACATAATTTTCTTTCATAGAGTATGTTTATCCAACCGCATGTTGGAGAGTATCCGTACGACCCGTGCGGTGGTATGTTGGGGAAGAAGAAGAGGTGAGGAAGAAGGAAAGAAGGGTTAGGAGAAGTAGGATATTCATCCAACCGCCTGAAATGGTAGACTGACCCAAGTCAGGCGACTTGCATAACAAATATATGTTTTTACACAGCAAAAGATCCATAAAAACAAGAACATAAAGAAAAACTATCACTGCTCCAGGAAAGAGACGGCCTCGTCGTCTTTGGCTGCCTGCGCGAACCAGCCGTAGCTGCTGACGTGTGTCTCCGCACCGTGGTTGTCCTCGGCCTCCAGCTAATCGTTCAAGCGGAGGCGTCTGGCGCTTCTGCGCGACGAGCACAGCCCAGTTCAAGTCGAGGACGTCCGGTTCCGCCTGCAGGAGGGCCTCGATGGCAGCGGCATCCGCGCGCTCCACGTCGAGTCGAGCCTCTGCCGCCCGGTTCATGTCCAGGACGTCCGGTTCTGCCTGCAGGAGGGCGTCGATGAGAGCGGCATCCGTGCACTCTGCGTCGAGTCGAGCCTCTGCCTCTCGGTTCAAGTCCAGGACGTCTGGTTCCGCCTGCAGGAGGGCCTCGATGGCAGCGACATCCGCGCGCTCCGCCTGAAGTTGAGCCTCTGCCGCCCGGTTCAGATCCACGACATCCGGTTCTGCCTGCAGGAGAGCCTCGATGGTAGCGGCATGCGCGCGCTCCGCGTCGAGTTGAGCCTCTGCCTCCCGGTCCTCCTTCAGTATCGCCATGTTGAACCGCTGGTCCGCCTGCACCATGGGGACTTCGGACGCCGCACGAAGTCGGCATCCATTGTCTCATACCCATCGGGGCCTTCGCACCGCGACCTCCGCCATGAACATTGGATCGGCTTCCTCCTCCTCGTAGCTTGGCTCCAGAGAACTCGGGGATTGGCCCGCCGCAAAGCGAGCTTGGGAACGGAGGTATGTGGCGCCGACCGCCGCCGCGATTTCAGCGCGGCGCTCCGGCGTCAGCATCTTGTAGTAAGTGATCTTGCAGTGCACCATGGCTTTCCGGCGAACCTGGGGACGCTTAATGCGGGCTAGGCGATCGAAAGGTGTGGGAATGGGCTAGAGATTTGGTGTGGTTTGAAGTGGCTGGCGTAGGCCGAGCAGCGAAGGTTCTGGTGTGAATAGTGGTTCCGGTGACGACCGGTCAATCGGTTTTGACTGTACATCGCTCTTGTCGCGTTCGCGTTGCAGCCTGGCACGCTGGACCCTCCACGTCACTCACCGAATGGAGCGCGCTTCGTCTTGCGTTTTCGCTCGCTTGTGGGACCGCAGTTGAGAGCAAACGGACGTCCGTCCCCCTCCACCGCCTGCATCATTTATTATACTACCACTCCCTCCGTTTTATGCGGAGTAAATAATAACAGAGGGAGTATACTACGGATGAGGATCCCCTGACGTGGCCGAACCCATTGAGTAATCGACATGCGGGCCTAGCAAGCATGGGGTCCGCTGCATATGTCGAGGGGGTTGAAAACTTCATGAACTTTATCAGAGCTGAGTATGGTGGTCCGAAGTCAGATGTGCTCTGCCCATGTAGCAGTTGTGTGAATTCAGTTACAACACCCCAGTCAACTGTGCAAAATCATCTACACTTGTATGGGATGTCGGTCACATATACTAGGTGGCTTCATCATGGTGAAGCTGTGAACGTCAATGTTCTTGACTACATGGAAGCAGCAGATCACCATCTTGATCTGCCTGATGCTCAGGTGGAAGAGGAGGAGAAGGTGGTGGTGGCGGAGCCAGTGAGTTTGACCAACATTGAAACAATGCTACAAAATGCTCGTGCATTCCGTGAACTTTCACCTGCAGAAGAAAAACGGTGGGCCCGCATGTTGGAACAATGCAATGTTGCTGTCACCCCAGGAAATAAGCTGTCAGTATTCTCAGCTATGGTCACCTTTCATTAGGTGAAGACATCTGAGCGGATGACCAACAAATCATTCGATGCGTCTGAGCTGCCACACACCTATAGTAAAATGAAGAATTTCCTTCGTGCAGTTGGAATTGGATATGATATGATCCATGTTTGTAAGAATAGTTGTGTTCTATTCCGGAAGGATTATGCCAACTTAAGTGAATGCCCGAAATGAAAATCATCGAGATGGAAAGATGGCGATGCTGTGAAGAGGATTCCTCATAATGTTCTGAGACATTTTCCAATTACACCAAGATTGCAGAGGTTGTTTCATGATGCTGAATCAAGAGAGGATGTACTGAACAATTCTAGGAACAAGGAGTACATAGATCAGAATGTAATGAGCCATCCATCTCATGGTAGTGAGTGGAAAAGCTTCAATGATAAACACAAAAAGTTTGTTGCTGACCCGAGAAACATTAGACTTGGCTTAGCTTCAGATGGATTTAACCCATTTGGCCACCAGAGCGCCACATATAGCATGTGGCCAGTGCTTGTTATCCCTTACAATATGCCTCCAAATGTCAGCACCAAAGAATCAAACTACATGATGGCCTTGCTCATCCCAGGTCCAAAAAGTCCTGGAAATGATTTTGATTTGTTCATGGAGCCTCTTGTGGAAGAACTTCAACAGCTATGGAAGGGTGTTCTCACTCGAGACCTATATAGCAGCCCACCAGCTGATTTCTTTCTGCGTGCTGTTATAATTTGGTGCATCCATGATTATCTGGCTTTGTGCACTACGTCAGGGCGAACGACACATGGTTACAATGCATGTGTTCACTGTGACGGGAATCCGCTGTCATACGCAATACTTAGCAAGATCTGTTACATTTGCACTGCCATTTCCTTGCCAAGGACAAATCGCATCCTAGAAAATACCGAGGACATGTGTTCAATGCAAAGCATGAAAACCGTGATGCGCCAAAGATGCTCACCGCCGATGAGTTGCAAGTGGAATTAGAGAAGGTCAGGCATATTACACCAAGAAACCATCCTGGTAATGGTAGCGGGAAAAGGAAGCGTGGCACGGTAGAAGAGAGATTATTGTTTACCCGCAGGTCCACTTTGTGGAACTTGGAGTATTGGAAAGATTTGGATCTGCGGCATAATCTTGATGTGATGCACATCGAGAAAAATATATGTGACAGCATTATCAGCACACTTCTTAATATTGAAGGCAAGACGAATGATACCTTAAAATCTAGAATTGATTTGACACACTGGTATCGTAAAGGATTTGCAGGTGCAAGATGAAGGTAAACAACGAGATATGGCACCAGCTGTGTAATGCGTCTTGGACAAGGTAAAAGAAAAGAATTCTGTGAGGTCCTGTCACGTGTGAGTTCCCAGATGGATTTGCTTCCAACCCTGAAAGGAGAGTAAGTGCAGATGGAAACAAGGTACAAGGGTTGAAAACTCATGACTGCCACGTCCTACTTCAAAGGGTTTTACCTGTTATCCTTATAGGATTGGGCCATACGACTTATCTGAGAAGCGATTCTGCAGAGTTGAGACAATTCTTCAGGGAACTCTGCAGTAGGAACATCAGGATAGATGCTTTGGAGCGTCTTAGAGACAAGATACCAACTATCCTATGCGACCTTGAGAAGATATATCCTCCAGCCTTTTTTGATGTGATGGTGCATTTGGCTGTTCATCTACCTGATGAGGCACTACTTAGAGGTCCAGTACAGTATGACTGGATGTACCCTATTGAAAGGCAGCTAGGCACTTTCAAGGGCTATGTTAGGAACACAGCTAGACCCGAGGGTTCCATTGCAGAGGCCTACATTGCTACAAAAGCATTGACATTCTGCTCAAAATACATTGAAACAGCTGATCAGCTTAGCAAAGAGGTGGGTGAAGACAATCCTGGGCTCCATGTTTTTGATTATTCTGTTCGAGTTATAGGGAGCAGTCGACAAGAGGACAAACCTAAAGATTTCGACAAAATGGTTTGGTATGTGTTGAATAACTGTCCTGAGATACTACCTCATATCAAGTAAGTGCAGTACTGCAGCTTATACATCGTAATCTACTAAACTTGCAGCACATTCTTATATATTTAGATGTTCGACGTGATCAATACGTTGTGCAGCATCTACAAAGACGAGTTACTGCCGCAAAATCCAAGAAACATTGAAAAACTGGTTATGGCAGGATTTGCGAAATGGTTCAAGAACCATGTAAGCTTTTGAAGTGCACTATCAGTTTTTTTAATATATTGACTACATAAGATGACCAGCTTGTCTATTTTCTAACCATAGATTAAGAAGATGCGGGAGGATGGGCAGGCAGTTGATGATGCCCTTTACTCACTAGCAATGGGTCCTGATACTCGTGTAAGACATTATGAATCTTGCGTTGTTGGAGATGTGCGCTACAACACCCTTGCACGAGATGAAGGCAGGAAGACACAAAACAGTGCCATCATGAGCACGGATACATATGACAAAGAGATAACTGAAATTATGCTAACATAACTGACATTGTTCAGTTTCAGTATATCTCTAGTTTCGAGGATCATCGGTGTGTGGTTCTGTTGTGCTGTCATTGGTATAACCTGTTTTCCAGGATCGCAAAACCCAGAGCTGATGATTATTTCAAATCCATCAATGTCAAGGCGGCGTACCAGACCAACGAGCCTTTTATTTTGGCAAATCAAGCAACACAGATATTTTTCTTGGAAGAAACATTTGCATGTAGCGATGACTGGAGAGTATTGCAAAGGTTTGAGCAGAGGAATTTGTTTAATGAAGTTGCACAACAATATGATGCTTACACTACTCCTGATGTACAAGATAACACTGATGTTCCAAATATCTTTGAGAACCATCACGTCAATGACGCCGGAGAAAAGATTGTATGTCGTGCTGTGGACATACAAGAGTTTTCAAGAAGAAGCCAACGTTCGAGGACGTTGAGGACGAAGAAGAAGATGACACCATGGGGAATTACGATTCAGACTGATACACATGGCGAAGATGTTAACGCTGCTGCTGCGGATGATGATTACATTGCTTTTGTCGTATTTTCCTACCAGAAGACATTTTTTATCTACTATGTGAAATTGTGTTTGCTATGACAACTGAAACCTGATGAACATGTTGTTTAGTATTTTGTTGTGAGAACATCACTTGTTATGTATGCCGATTTGTGTTTGGTGATTGTATGACAACTAAAACATGATGACATTGTTGTTTAGTTGTACTCATATTTGGCTGTGAAACTTGAATTTGATGACATAGTTTGCTGTTGGACTGCAATTTGCTCGACGTCTTCAAATGAGAACAAAGCTGACCCGACAGGGCCTCTGCTATTTATTTATTTATGAGCAAAAGGGGATACCCCCTGATTTCTGTTAATAGAAATCATTAGATGTTCACAACACTACACCCAGCCTGCTACACAGGTTTCATTCATTACTAGTTTCATCAAAGTGCTCATGTCGTAGCCACTGAATACATCATGAGTGCTACATACACTGCAAATAAAGGGACAATCATCCTACAGAGCACATCGATTTTGCCCATTATCTTCACAAGCTCTTTCATCTCCTCATTGCTGTCAAGGCCGTTCAGCAGCTGTTGCTTGGCCATGATCAGAGGAACTGCATCTTTAACCTTCTGCTCTACATATTCCTATTATAACGTTCCTTCAGTTACTTGTCCAACACCCCAACCTGCTGGTATTGGGATTCCTCGGCTAACCAAATCATCAGCGTAGTTGCATTCCCCCACATCAGCAACTTCCCAGAAACACAAATCACACGAATCTTCCCTTTTCTGCACAAATCAAATTGGAAGATCATCAACCAAACTATTAAAAAAATCAGCAACTGGAAGCAGCAGAACAACACTTAAATATATTATTACCCCATGATTCGGGCATTTGTAGAAGACTCGGCCAGGGCTGAGGATTGTGGTTGAGACGCGACGGATGACTCTTTGTGATTTGCAGCAGTGGCACCACACCAACGGCAGCGGGTTGCGATGAGCAATCGGCTGCGGTGCGCGTGCCGGTGGGGGTGTGATGAGACCCACAAGCGATGGTACGGGTGGCGACTTGGCGCATATCTGGTTGTTACTGCTTTGAAGAAGCAGGTGGACGAACAGCCAGCGGACATGGTTGCTGCGGCAGAGCTTCTGATGCTAGGCAGAGTAAGTAGAGAAGAGGAGAAGAGAACGTTGGATATGTCAGTTTCATTACTTGCAGAGTAGCATAGCACCATATATAGTCATAGCCTAGCTTTGGATTCGGACCAGCTACAGGAGCACGTCTCTCTTTTTTCTAGAACTCGGCAACGTCTCTTTACTGGTACACTAGCTTGTTTTGTATGCCTTCCCAAGTCTTTGATTTTCTTTCCCTTTTTTTTGCGAGGAAGGAAGGAGGACAAAATTGAGATTTCCTGGGACTCGAACCCAAGACCTGTCGGTTAAAAACCAAGGGTGCTAGTCACTTATGTGGCAAACGTTCCCTGTGAGGAGGACGACAGATGAACGCATTTTCCTCGTAGTTTTCTTCCTATATATAATAAAGTATGCTACTTGGTGTCCGCTTAGTCAACAAAAGATTGTGCCAACCATGACCGTTGGATGGACATTCAACGTTTGTCGCGTTTCTTCAGTCTCTTCTTCCTCGAGCCGCCAAAGCCAAACAAGCGCCGGCGGGACCGCCTGTTCCCGCCTCCCACAGCTGGCTGTGATCTTCCCCGACTCCTGTTCGTTCCCGTCCGAGGCCTCACCATCATCCTCCGGCTTGGTTCGCTCGCCGCGGCGCCACTCTCCGGTGTTGTCAACAGGTTCAACAGCCGAGAGGAATAAGGAGATGACTGTACATGGTGAGGATGACAGTAGGGACCCTGTAGCGCGCGCAGTAATTTTGTTTTTTCGGGACGGAGAAGGGTATCAACTGGGTTGTGCGAGACCCGTGGCCCGTCTAGCCCAGGCTTTTATTTCATATTTTTAGCACATAACCAGCCTAGTTTGTTTTTTCCATTCTGAAAAATGGCTAGCCAACTATTTTGTTTTTTGTAGAATAACCAACATATGCCTACTTGCTTTTCTACGCCTCTTTGGGCCGGAAATCTTTCAAGACGAGGAGGGATGCATTTTGCCCAGAAAATGGGCTATAAGTAATAAGAAATGGGCTATAAGTAATAATAAATGGGTTATAAAATGAAAAAAACAAAGCAAACCGGAAATTAGTTCCAAAATACTGTTTTCTTTCGGATTTTGATATTTTAAATTTCATTGTTTTTGTGTGGGTAAAATTTCATTGAATTTAAATTAACGTATATTTAGATTTAAAATTAATTTGAATCTGGCTAGAAATTTCGGGTTGTATGCTGTTTGGGACAAATTTGGAGGCTGACTTGTGGGTCTACTAGGTTGACATGTACTTTGGCTTTGTCAACTTAGTCCACAAACGATTCTAGCAGTAACATCCAACGGCCGTGCTGCTTCTTCAATATCTGGTCTTCTTGCTCCAGCCGCCCAAACCAGCTCCGATGGGACTGCCTGCTCCCGCCTCCCGTGGCATTTGTCTGCACAGCCGCACCGCCCCCCCTACTTCATTGCTGGCTAGGCCATTCCTCTACTCACCCATACCTCCTGTTATTTTCCGGCGATGGCAGCCAGACCAGTCACTACTAGAAAAACCTCTACTAATGGCGCACCTAATTTGGCCATTAATGGCGCATCACTGGTGCGCCATTAATAGCACACCATTAGTAATTTTTACTAATGGCGCACCACCTGGTGCGCCATTAGTATATGCCAGGGTGCACCATTAGTATGCCTCCTGTGGGGCATGTATACCAGGTGCTTTGGCATACTAATGGCGCACCACCTCGGATGCGCCATTAGTAACATGACATACTAATGGCGCACTACCGATGATGCGCCATTAGTATGCCTTTGTCATACTAATGGCGCATCGTCATGTGATGCGCCATTAGTATGAATATTAGGTTTTTTATTTTTTTATTTTCTGTTTTTTGCACAGGTTACAAAATGTATAATTTGACAAAATATAGACATCACACATCAACAATAGATTCATCAAATACAACAGAAGATTAGTCTTTGAATACAATTCATCATATTAGTCTCCGAATACAATTCATCATATTAGTCTCCGAATTGAAAAGACCGAACAAAGATAGAACATTATATTACAAGTCTCGAGACCATGAGTAGCGAGTTTGTCTTCACATTACAAGTCGATATCGATCATCTAAACTACCATCACATAGAAGAGAGCTGCGGTCATCACGATGAGCATCATCACGATGAAACTTCGTCTTCATCCGGTTCCTCCAACGCTCCTTCCCTCTCCCGCTAGATAGCGGGCGTATCTAGATTCGCCTCGGCCCTAGTGGTGTACCCTTTGTAACTGTTACCGCTGAATCGGTGAACCTGTCTCCGACACTCCTCCCAGTCATCGTAGACTCCGGGAACCTTACCCTTGTACACGACATACGTCGGCATCGCTATGCACTAGCCAAACGAAACGTTAGTACCAATTCACAGACAATACATAAGCAATATATAAGTATGCAATAGAACGATCGGAAGAGAAAAGCAAGACATTAATAGCATCGATTACATCTAAGTTGAACGACTCTAAAACCAAAGAGACATACTACAAGTTCATTAAAGTTTAATTACAACATGAGCCAATCGATGTTTCAGAACTAGACAACTCGACTCAAGGGACGGGCGTGGATGAAGCCGCCGCTCATCGTGGGAGTCATGAAAGAACGGGCGTTGTCATCCTGCATTTGTAGCATTGTGTCGATGTCACTGTTGGACGGTTGATTTCTGAGGTAGAACTGCCCCGAGGTACGAAGGACATCTTGATGGATGATTTCCGCAAACTCTGACTGGATGCGAAAGAATTCTTGTCGGAGGTCCGCGTCCTGGATTGCCGACACGCTCGCGACCCAATCTTGGAGTTTACTCGGTAGCAGAAGTTGATGATGGTCCCGTACGATCGCCCGCATGTGATGGATGGCGTAGTAGGCACCCTTCTGACCGCCAGGCGGCTGCTTGACGCAGCAGAACGTCATATTGTGGGAGAACACGTGCTTGCCGTACTTACGAATAGGCCTGGTGAAGGTGCCTCCAGATTTGGCGTAGCCGGCGAGAACATCATCAAGAACCTTCTTGACATTTGTGTAGTCTACGTTCGACAGACGGTCCGGGTCGAAATACGTGGCCATGGAATATTTGGGGCTTAGGAGGATGAGCGTGCAACATGTGTCACTGCAGAAAACACGGAATGTTAAAAGAAAAACGATCGAAATGTAAGAATTCATATGTTACGGGCCAGTTGAGGGGAGGACTTACTCAGGAAAGTAAGGCACGAGGAAGTTATCCTTATCTTGGTTTGCCAGAATAACGCCTTCGAGGTAAGAACTCGCGACTTGCCGGTCCCCAGCGCTGCCCAAGATTTTGGCACGCATGTAGAAGGGGTCAACTATCACGATGTCCGGGGTCTTGTCGCGAATGATCCGCATCTCCATACTCAGCGAAAATAGCCGAACGAAGGTGTAGTGCAGCGGATGAAGGTTCAACATAGCGTGGATGTCATCAAAACGCAGGACGATCATATGCCCGATGGAGTTATCCACAAAGCCCTTGCCCTCTGGCAGCTTGGCCGCGAAAACCGGTATGCCACATCCTTCTCCACGAGACGCCGCTTCTCCAAAGAAAGAACACTGTCATGCAGATTCCGCATAGCACCGGTTGCAGCATTGAGCATATTTGTCAAGAGCATCGCCCTACCCGCCACATGCACCCTCCTCGAGATATCCTGCGGTGAAGGTGGCCCGCCTGAGCACGGATCGCACTCGGTGCCGGCTGGCTCACACCCTTCTTAGTCTCTCTTTATGCGTGCCTTCTTCTTCTCCTGTAATGGGACCGAGTTTTGCTCACAGACCGCCTTCTTGAGTGTGTTGGGGCTGATAATATTCGCACCTCGCCTATCTCGAGGCTCGGTGAAGTCGGCAGCCGGAGGCGTCTCTCGAGAGCTGAACGCCAGACGGCGCTGTTGCAACTTGGCTTCTCCGATGCACGAGCTAGATCGCACACGTCTTTTGTTGGGTTTGGTTCTTGAGAAGGAGGCCCCATGAAGTCGCCATCGTACCCATGCTCGGCAAAGTAATGATCGACGTTGCCAAATGTATCATAGTCGTCGTCGTCGTCGTTCTGATCCTGTGCCATATGCATGTTTGGATTCAGTGGCATAGGGATGTCCGGCACCGTTACGGCGGTCTTGCCATGGGGCCGACTTGGCGCCGGCACGACTAGCGGTGTTGTCTTTGGGGTGGTGTCCCCCGCCCCCAAACGAATCTGGCTCTTCGGCCAAAGCAGGGGCCAGCTCAGGCAAGCGCTGAGGGTCATCACGTCATCATCGTCGGCCTCACGGGTCGAATCGGAGGTAACAACTCGTCGCAGCCTGGCAGCACCCGAACCAGTTGAACCCTAAACAAGTTGGGTGGCATCTGGGTACCGTGGAACAAGGGGTTGCCCGGTTGAACGATTTTGCCCTTGGCGACATCGACCAACTCGTTGTTCACGAAGTGGAGGAGAGTGCACGGAACGTCTGCGGCGCCCATCGAAAACAAGTAGGGCGTCAGGGATGCCCACCAAAGGCAAGGAGATGAAGTCCTCGGCTGAGAGAGGCTTAATTAGTTACCGTGATGATGGCGTCGAGCTCGGCTAATGTCGACGACCGCCAACGGCGGGCGTGCAGCTTGACGGAGGGGCCGCTTTGAAGAGGTGCGGCCGGCGTACACCCGGTGCATTAAGCTCCCGTGCGGCGTCGGAGACACCAATGCCGCCTCGCCGGAGGCACCAATGGCCCCGCCATCGCATTATGCGAGTTGCTGGCCGTGAAGCTAGGAATCGGGCGGCCCTGTTGGCCGCCCGCAATCCACGCACTCAACCCGAGATCAAGGTAGGCACAAGGGCGGTGATAAATGCCGCTCCGAGTCGTTGTTCCACTTGCTCTTGGACAATCTCCGAATCCGCGCCACCTGTGCCTTTGAGTTCTTGAACCTCTCGCTACTGGCTTTCCGAGCTGGTCTTTTTCTCCTTCCGCACACCAGCGGTATAGTATGACCCCATTTTGTCGACAAGCCTTTGCCGGCCACACGACCAGCCGACGCCGGCCATCGAGCTTATCCTTGTTCTTCATTACATTCAACCCCCTATTTAGAGTGGTGTCCCAAGGGTTGCTCTGAGTCGACCCCGCGCTACTGCTTTCAGTCGCCTATGGAAGGAATGTGAACCATTTAGAAATTCGGCTTCATTAATTAGAATGCAACCATATGGAGCTAATTACGCGGGGGTGTATTCCATACCAGAACAAGCTCAAGCTGCCTGGTCTTCGGATCCGTGGTAAGCTCCTTTGTTTTCGGGTCGTTCTTGTACCGGGCCCTGACAAAGTTCCTAGTCTGCTTGTCACCGTATGTATCGAAGAGGGGCGGTAGGCCTTGCTCGGCACGGTCCGCCTCCTCCTTGTCCCATATAGGCTCCGCCAATCTGTAACTGCCGGGACCGAGTGTGTGTTCCCCTATGTTCAGCTCCGGCATTTGTTCCCCCACTCACTTGATTGGGAGCTTGCGGTGCTCGAGCAATTGATCTTGAAGTCGTTGTAGTCATCTTCGGTGATCGAAGGATTTTTCTCCTTGATCTTCTCGATAACTCTCACCTTTCTCGATCATTCTCTTCACATTGCTTTTCCATGTAGACAGGGCCTTGCTCATCTTCGTGAGGGCAGCATTGTTCACTTTATTCCCTTTGAGGCTTGTGTTTTCAAATTCAGCGGGGAACTTGTATCGTTCGTGCAGCAGCTTCGTGAAGAGGAGGTTGCGCAAATTCCCTCGGTCAGGATGCCTCGGGTTCTCGGTGTTGATCGAGACGGTGCTCCGGACAATGCACCCGAGCTGAAGCGAGTACCCCTTGACTATTCGTTCGGGCGCCGTTGGATTCCCGTTGGAGTCCACTTCAGTAACTTCCTCCTTGAGGGTGCGGAGCACGATCGGACGGCGGTCCTTCCGTTGCCTCTTCGGTTGGCTGCCATCTGTGCGTGCGCCGCCATCATCAGTGGTGGCATCCTCGGCGGCACCATCAGTGGTGGCATCAGTGTGGTCATCCTCGGCGGCACCATCCGTGGTCTCAGGATCGGTGGGGAAGGCGGCGGCCTCATACAAGTGAGGTTGTTCCTCCATCTCCTGGGACAGCTCCCAGAATGCCTTGCCTCTCGAACCCCCGGCCTCATCGTTAGGGCCATGTTTCTCTCTACATAGAATAAAAGTTTGGTCAATAAGTTGTTTATTGTCAAGGAACAAGATCTCTAAGTTGACCAAATAACCTAATTCTCGAGGAATGTCGCCAAAAAGTTGGTTATTGTCAAGGAACAATTGAGAGATGTTTGTGATATTGCCTAGGTGTTTTGGGATAGAACCTGTTAGTGTGTTGTTGCTAAGGTCCAAGTCCACGTTCTCGTGGTAACCTAGTTCTTGAGGGGTGTGTCTAGAAAGTTCACTCTTCTTTTTAGAAGACAAGCGTCTGAAATGGTATTGCCTTTCCTTAATTTGTACTATTTTTCATTGTGCTGAATACTTATGTGGGTGAGTGTATCTGTAATTACTTTTTACTACACCGCAGGGTGTTCAAACACATGTCAAGCAAGGGTGTCTGAGTGTGTGAATAAAATACTAAACTAATCCAACCACTAAAGCAAATTAATTTTTATTTCGGTTGAGAATCGGGCACCTTCTAGGTCAAGAAAATTGGGCATGACCTTTGCTAATTTTCTTGACCTAGGAGTGCCCCATTTCTCAACCGAAACGGAAATTAATCAACGTTTTAGGAGAAAGGGGTCATTTTAGAAGATCACAAGTAGCAGCAGCCATCACTTGACAAAATCACAACTAGCAGCAGCATCACAAGTAGTACAGCAGCAACATCATCACAAGTAGTACAGCAGCAGCAGCATCATCATCACAAGTAATACACTTAGCTACCAGTTCAGAAATACAGCTAAGATAAGATCATCACAAGTAAAAGCATAGTCTGGGTAATCAAAATATGCTTCATATATCCTGACAGAGGGAGTAGTTACTAAATTGGATTCTTTATTTCTAGCAAGTACTTGCAGCTGCATCAATAGTAGAACACAGCTAGTCAGAAACAAAGTTATCATGCAAGTACAAGCACGATTAGTTGTCAGACAGCCATATTGGTGACACAAGCAGAATTACCATCATACAGAAATACTCCATATGCAGAACAGTTTAGGCATAATTTCGAAACAGGATCCAGCATCGTTCCATATGCACCGACACAACAGAGAAGTTGATGAAAGGAGAAGATCTGAACTTAGGAAAACCACAAATATCGGGACAGCATCAGATTGAAACAACATATGCCACCGACTTCAGCTGCAAAACTGGATGAAACAAACTGCCAAGTTCTACTATCATAGCATTATACTGTCATCAAGATTCCAACTCTGTTGATATGCACCACTTATTTGAATTTACTTGTAGACTCTGATTTTCTTCCTTTTCATCAAAAATTTACTTGTAGATATCTGAATATTTTCGAGGGACAAGTATCCTTCTTTACCTATTCTGCTTGTAACTGGAAATCTAAACCAATTTTACAAGTTTCGGCACAAGTACGCAGTGCACTGCATCTGAAGATCACTTGCTGAATTCAACTTTTTTAGACAGTGTTTGGGGTTCAGAGTACTCTTTTGTGATTATATTATGTCGCATAAATTTTGTTATATTTCAAAACAATAAATTATTTGTTAACCATTCACGTAGCAAAGCACGGAGTATCATCTAGTTTCCACTATTTGTGCGTCCCAATCTCAATCAAGTTGGAGCTACCTCCAGACAGGACAAGCAGAGGTTAGCGCCTTAATGCATCAATCAAAGAGGAATCTTATTTACCAAGTTTTCTAACACAGATGACATATTTTATGCGAGTCTCTAGGCCTCAGCAGCCGGCCCTTGGCAGACTCATATGGAGAATGGTATATATCATATGATCGACACTAGTTGACCTCGAGATCGCTTAGTGCAGAACGCACGTTAGTTGCTTCTTTGCTTGTACCAACAATAATTGGTCTAAGAAACTAGGATTCGGTGAATTTCTCCTTTAACAGATACAATAGTGCCTGGCCTCACAATGATTTCACCGTCTGATCTTGTCCTGTTTGGTCACTATACTTTAGTTTACTGATTTTATCTATCTATCAAACCACGCCGGCTGAGAGCGCAAGTTTTCATCCTCACATGAAACTATAGAAGAGTTTGCTGGTACTTCATGTTCACTGCTCAAACATGAAACTATAGAAGAGGACTGGGCAGATCCGGGGAAGGGAGGGAGGAGGGGAGGAGGAGGGGAGCTCACGGGGTGGTGGTGCTCGGCGGCAGTGGTGTGGACGGGCGGCGGGGTCGCGTTGAGGCGCGCTGGGCGGGTCGAGGTGGGCAGCGGCTGGGCGGGTCGAGGCGGTGGGGCAGCGTCGAGGTGGGCAGCGGCGCTGGGCGGGGTCGAGGCGGCGGCTGGGCGTCCGGGCGGCGGGTCGCGCCGAGGCGGCTGGCTGGGCGCAAGGCCCGGCCAAGGGGTCGCATGAGGCGGCGGGGCAGCCGAGGTGGCGGGACGGTGGCGTCGAGGGAGGCGGGCGAGGGAGAGGGAAGGCGAGGAGAGGGCGAGGAGGGAGAGGCGAGGGCGCAGGGCGAGGGGAGAGGGTCAGGGGCAGCGGCGGGCGGTGGATCGAGAGGGAGAGGGAACTGTAGGGGAGAGGGAAGGGGGATCAGCGAAGGGGAGAGGGCAGGGGATCGGGCACAATACTAATGGCGCACCTCACCGTGGTGCGCCATTAGCATGTCCATACTAATGGCGCACCTCACCGTGGTGCGCCATTAGTATTGTTTTTTATTTCAACTCGAGCCAACAGGTTATGTACTACCAGAACTTATCCACATCAAGCCCACTCTACTAGCTCGACCGGGTCAGCAGCCAGTTCTCACACCAGAGGTCTGGGTTCGACTCCCAGACTCCACAAATTTTTTTTTAGCATTTAAAAAGCTGTTTGATACTTATTTATGTTTAAATATGTTCAAACTTGTTTATATAATAACAGTAATATTTTTTTATAAGACAGTAGCATTTAAAAAGCTGTTTGATACTTATTTTTTTATAAGACGGTGCTGGGTGCGGGGGTCATGGCGGCGGCCGATGGACTGGGGGTGCTCGGCGAGGGGACGGATCTGGCGAGGTGGGATAGCGATCGAGATGGAGGGGATCGAGGTGGGCTCCACAATTTTTTTGCATTTAAAAAGCTGTTTGATACTTATTTGTGTTTAAATATGTTCAAACTTGTTTAAATAATAACAGTAATATTTTTTTTATAAGACAGAGCATTTAAAAAGCTGTTTGATACTTATTTTTTTATAAGACGGTCTGGGTGCGGGGGTCGGCGTGGCGGCGGTTGAGTAGGGGAATCGAGGGTGCGGGGGTTTGGCGGCGGCCGGTGGACTGGGGGTGCTCGGCGGCGAGGGGACCGGATCTGGCGAGGTGGGATAGCGATCGAGATGGAGGGGATCGAGATCGAGTGTCCATGAAATTTAAAAATATTCATGATAGTTCAAAAGTACCCATGAAATACAATCGAGAAATGAAGGCTACGATTTAAATACAATCGATCTTAGCTAGCTATCTGTTCACAATCTTCTTGCCCTTCTTTCGCAAATGGAGTTCTTACGTGGAACGGACGTCCTTTAGGTAGGGTGGTCCTGCTTCTTCTTGTGGTGTATGCTGCTACTTCATCATCGTCGTCATGTTCGATCCTCGGTCGCCCGTACTTGTCGAAGTCTTGCTCATTGGCTACTCCATCCATTCCGATGATCTTCCTTTTGCCTCTCCTCGCGACAACACGACCGGGCTTTATGGTCGGTAATGAAGAAGCATTGGTCCACTTGGGAAGCCAGTACCCATGGCTCATTTTACGCGGTGACGTTTGCGCCCGCGGTCTTGGATTTGGCTTCGGGTATAACCATGGCGGTGAAATACCGGTCTTCTTTTATGATGCTCTTGGCCCATCTGACACGGAACATCGGGACCTTCTCTCCCAGATCTCCTCGATCCTTCCGTAGTATCTGTCCTTGTCGTTACCGGTGTAGGATTCCATCGTTACCCGGAGTTCTGATAACCATCGCTCTTCATGTCCTTGGCCTCGTGTAGAATGTGTAGCCGTTGATATCGTCGCCTCATAGGTCATCAGGTTGTGCTCGGCATACTGTGACAAGGCGAATATGAGTTGTTCTTCCGCGGAAGACACCTCATGTAAAGGGTACGACAGAAGCTTCTGCTTGAACCAACGCGTGAAACATGAGTTGTGCTCTTTGAGTGTATCTCCGTCCGTCCTCTGTTGGCCTCGGTCATTGTACGTCTTTTTAATAAAGGTTTTGTGCTCTACCACCCAAGGATCGACCACGTCTATGTGTTGTAGCGCGACTAGGTTTGCTCTTTCAAAGTCGGCGAGTCGACCCTCGACGTCGACATGCATTTCGCGGCGACCCTCACGGTGACCCCATCCAGCGAGCCTGCCGAGGTGCCAGTTGACGGGCAGACCAACGGGGTTCTCGATGCCTAGATAATTGCGATGCAGTAGGAGATGCACTCTTGATTCGAAAAGCCCCGGCTATGCTTCCTTACGGGCGTGACATGTTGCGAACGTATCCTTTGATGACACCATACATCCTTTTCGAGCGGCATCATCTGTGCGGGAACATCGCCCGAGTTGGATGATATCCTCCACTATATGGACCAGCAGATGCACCATAACGTCGAAGAATGTGGGCGGAAGTACATCTCAAGCTCGCATAGTATCACCACGATCTCTTCCTGTAGCCTTCGAGTTGCCTCACGCCAATCGACTTCCGAGAGATGACGTCGAAGAAGTTGCATAGGCCAAATAGCGTTTCCACGGACGTGCGCGTCCATGATCCCACAGATTGCAACCGGAAGTATCTGCGTCATCAAGACGCGTGGCGGTCGTGAGACTTCATCCCGCTGAACTTCGCTTGGCTGGGTCTAGGTATCTGCTTAACCTCCCGGCCAGAATCAGAAGGAAGTTTTACTCCTAGGAGGCAGGTGAAAAACTACTCGATCTCCTCCTGACTTAGAGTGAAGCACGCGGGAGGGTAGATCTTCCAGTACTGCAAGTCCCAGAAAACAGACCTCGTTTTCCATACCTTCAGCAGCGGCTCTGGCGCCTTTCGCTTCTTTCCCGGCTCTGGCGCCTTTTGCTTCTTTCCCGGCAGTGGGCAGTCTTTCCAATTTTTCAACAGCTTGTCTATTTCCTCGCCGCTCCTCGTACATGGGCGTTTTCGGGGTCCGGTTTCACCATCGAACAGATCCTTGCGTTTCCTCCACGGGTCATCATCGCGAAGCCACCTTCGATGTCCCATGAACACGGTTTCGAAGACCGGGATCTCTATCTAGCTGGCGTCGTTGTGTCATCCATGCACCTTACGCATCCAGAAAATCCATGGACTACCTGCCCGTGAGATATCCGTAGAATCGAGATAGTCGTGGCACCGCCGTCGTGAGCAGTGCGGCTCTCATAGGGAAATATTCTTTCTCTGCGGCGTCCCCACGTATTGGTGGCGTTTTCCACAGCGTGTCAAGCTCCTCTTTCGGCAGCCCGGATACATGATTGATGTCGTTCCCTGGTTGTTTCGCCCTTCAATTAGCATACTCATGTGAATGTACTTCCTCTTCATGCACAACTGGGGAAGGTTGTACATCCACACAAACACAGGCCAGGTGCTATGTGTGCTTCTCTGGCTGCCAAACGGATTGACTCCATCGGTGCTCGCGCCCAAAGACGATGTTCCTTGGATCGTTCCCAAATTCCGAGTCTTGAAGTTCAACGCTTGCCACCGGCTCGCATCCTTAGGATGACTCAGCATCTTGTCTTTTTATCTATCTCCGGATCATTTGCGTCATCTTCTCGCTTCTTCTCCTCCCTATCCGGCGTGCCAACGCAGGAGCTTTGCTACCTTAGGGTCCGCGAAATAAGCGCTGCAGACGAGGAGTGATCGGAAAGTACCACACCACTTTTCGAGGAGCTTTCTTCCTCTTCTTGTATCGAGTGGCGCCACACACGGACATATGGTAGACTCCGCGTGCTCGTCCCGATAAATGATGCAATTGTTCATGCACACATGGTATTTCACGTGCGGTAAATCGAGAGGACACACGATTTTCTTCGCCTCCTCCAAACTGGTCGGGCACTTGTTCCCCTTGGGAAGACGTTCGTGCCCGAAGGACATGGTCTCGTCGAAGCATGCGTCGGTCATTTTGTGTTTTACCTTCATCTCGAGCCATGAGCGTTACTTTTCAGCGGGTATCCTCGGGCCTGCATCCTTCATACAATGGAGTAACCGCGTCTAACTCAAGTTGATCCATCTTGGCTTTCTCTCGGGCGGCAGCTCTTGCGTTATCCGTGCGCTTGAGAAGCAGCTCTTGAATATGAGGGTCCTGCACCCAGCCCATCGATGGTCCAGCGTCGTCGCTCCGCCCGGCATCATCATCTTCATGATCATGCCCGTCGCCTGCTCCGGCATCTTCCTCATCATCATGTCCTGCATCTTCTACATGATGACTGTATGTACAACATCACGGTCGTGATCATCTCCTCGGGATTCTTCGTCTTCTCGCCCGCCCGAGCCGCGGTGGTTGTCTTGCTGCCCTTCCTCATTTCTTGCGGCCCGCATGGACGACTTCGTAGTCATCTTCATCACCTTGCCACCGATAGCCATCCATGAAACCACGCAACAGCAGGTGGTCCCGCACCTGCCGGAATCCGGGTCCGCAATAAGGCTCTTCACTTGCATCTTCGACACGGACATCTTATCTCCGTCTCGTTCTTTTGAAGCATCTCGGCCTTCGCGGACCTCAAAAACCTATTCACGATGCCTTCGGTCATCGTGGCGGACCATGGTCGCTTTGTGGGGTAGAGCAAAAGCGATATTTTAGAACCAAAAAAAAAATTTGGCATGACTTTCCGTAAAAATAGGACCAAAAGAATGCTTAATGCCAAAATTCTACTTGAAACGGAAATGAATCAACATTCCGGCAAAATATTGGCAACTATCGCATTTCAAATACCGGTACACCTCCAAACACAAACACATATGCAACACCACAAACATATGCAACACCACGAACATACATAGATCTCGCTAGGCCGTAAAAGTGCATGTGCACATTGTTGTAGGGAGAACAACCTAAATATAGCTTCCCCTTACTTACCTATTAAAACAAGGTAATTTAACCACTTAATTTGAATGAATCTATGGTGGAAATGAGGTGAAAAGAGGAGGCACCGAGACAAGGAGGAGGTGGAGAGAATGAAGTGGGGAGAAAGTGAGTGTGTGGGTAGGAGAGGCTGTCCCAAATATCTTGTTGCTGCCCACTTACTAATGGCGCACCTCTTGCATGGTGCGCCATTAGTAGTTACAACTACTAATGGCGCACTTAAGCAGGATGCGCCATTAGTATGTTTGGATAGGCGCACTAGTTCAAAAAATAATTCTATACTAATGGCGCACTATCGCTGGTGCACCATTAGGAGTGACAACTACTAATGGCGCACTTGGGCAGGATGCGCCATTAGTATGTTTGGACAGGCGCACTAGTTAAAAAAAAATTTTTGATACCAATGGCGCACCCTTTGCAAGGTGCGCCATTAGTAGTTTAAACTCTAATGGCGCATCAGAAGGTGGTGCGCCATTAGTATATACTAATGGCGCACCATCTTTCTGGTACGCCATTAGTGTCAATCCCATCTATAGACCTTTTTCTAGTAGTGAGTAAACCCTCGTACTCCCCACCGCGTGCGCAACCATTGCCGAGTCTTCCCCGGCTCCGTGTCGTTCCCTTCCTATGCGTCGTCGTCGTCCACCGCCATGGTGCTCTCGGCGCGGCCTGATCAACATGGTCAACGAACGACATCCATCGGCCGTGGACTGTACGTGGAGAGCCTGACAGCTGGGTCCACGGCTGCACACAAGGAAATGCCTCCTTATTACGCGCAAAATAATGATTCCTCCACCTGACAGCTGGGACCCACCGGAAGGGCCTCTGTATTGCGTGAAAAAAACATTCCCCTCGCTGACATGTCGGACACACCAACTATATCTTCACACGCAAGGAAGTGCCTCCTTATTACGCACAAAAAAATGAATACCCCCTGCTAGCTGGGACCCACCATAGTGGGAGGATAACTTGTGGGCCAACTAAGTTGACGGGGACGGAGGGCTTTGTCAACTTAGTCAATATGAACGATTCTAGCTCCAGTGATCGTACGATGTCCATCCAACGGCCATAGTGCTTCTTCAACCTCTGGTCTTCTTGCTCCAGCCGCCCAAAGCAACGCCAGTCGTGCCGCATGCTCCTGCCTCCCGTGGCCGGCTGTGCTGCCGCAGAGGCCTCACCGCCCCTACTATTCCCACCGCTGGCCAGGCCCTGCGGTGATGGTAGCCTCACACCGCAGCCGAACCAGTGAACCCTCGTACTCCTCTCCGCGCGGGCTTCCACTGCCGCGTCTTCCCTGGCTCGGTGTCGTCCCCTTCCTAGGCCTCGCCGTCATTCACCGCCGTGGTGCTCTCGGCTCGGCCTGGTCAATGTGGTCAAGGAACGACTTCCATCGGACATGGACTGTACGTGGAGAGGCTGACAGCTGGGTCCACGGCCGCAGCAAGGAAGTGCCTCCTTATTACGCGGAAAATAATGATTCCTCTACCTGACAGCTGGGACCCACCGGATGGGCCACTGTATTTCGCGAAAAAAACATTCCCCCCTGACTGCTGGGACCCATCAGCTATATCTTCGCACGCAAGTAAGTGCGTCCAAAAAAAGGATTCACCCCCCTGACTGCTGGGACCCACCAGCTACATCTTCGCACGCAAGGAAGTGCTTCCGGGCAAAAAAATGATTCGCCCCCCTGTCTGCTGGGACCCACCAGCTACATCTTCGCACACAAGGAAGTGCCTGACAGTCGGGACCCACCTGGTCGAAGCATACATATATACTGGTCGATGTAGAGGCGCGCACGTGTGGTAGTAGAGGCACGCACATAGCATGTACATGTACGTACAGCGGCCAGTGCACAAGAAAGAAAATATGACCACGTATGTGTACATACGGGCGGGGTCTCGAATGCCTACTCATGCATATGTACGTACGGCCAGGGCTCGTGTACATGGCTGGGTCGGAACGGAGAAACATCGTCATCGTCGTGTTCATGGGGAGCCAACCGGCTGGGTCAGAACGGAATGCGTCGTCGTGTTCATCGGGAGGGCTTGGACGGAACAGGCGATGGAAATGAGGCCTGGCGTACCGCAGAACGGAGGAAACGGCCTTGTGTTCGATCGGCCACGGTCGAAACGGGGGTCCTGTTCATCGGGAGGGGTGTGGCGTACCGCAAAACGGGATTCCACGGGATACTGTTCATCTCCACCGTCGACCTCCTCCGGCCTCCACGGGCTACTGTTCATCCACCGTCGACCTCCCCCAGCCTCCACCTGCGATTGTTCATCCACGGGCTCCTGTTCATCCAGCCTCCACCGCGTGCTACTCCACCGCTCTTGTTCAACCACCCCTCTCCACGGGCTCCTGTTCAACCACCCCTCCACGGGCTACTGTTCATCCACCCCTCCACCATCTATTGTTCATCCAGCCCTTCACGGGGTTCAGTAACGCGTAGCCTGCAATGCAATCGCTCGGGTTCAGTTAGAGCCCAACGCCTCGCTCCGGTCTAGTTAGAGCCAACGCCTCGCACACACGTGCGTACGTGAACGAGAGAAACGCGCATCGCTCGGCCTCCGACCACACACCGTAACCGGGAACTCCCCAAAATTTTCCTCGCCCTCGCTTCTACCATGGTTTTTTCCATCATGGACGGCCCAAAGAATGTCATGCAGCTGCGTCTCCGGCCCGCCCAGGACAAAAAGCCCATTTTTTGTCATGATTTTTGTCATAGAAGTAGGTGCCCACCACATCTATGATGATACCGGGTTTTGCCACAATTATCGTCATAGAAGTGTCATATGTATGACAGAAAAAATTTCATTCGGCCCAAAATGTCACGGATGTGTCTTTTTTTGTAGTGCTTGTGCAAATTCACAAAGGTTTCTTCCAGGTCATGCGCGAACAAGGCCTTGTCTTTGGTTTTGACTACTATATCATCCATGTAAGCTTCCACATTTCTATGGAGCTGGGGCTCAAAACCAATCTGGACTACTCGGCCAAACGCCGAACCAGCACTCTTCAACCTGAAAGGCATCCGTACGAAATAGTACGTACCACATGGGGTGATGAACACGGTGTTTTCTTCATCTTCCTTCGTCATGAAGATCTGATGATTTCCCGAGTAAGCATCAAGGAACGACAGCAGGTCGCACCCAGTAGTGGAGTCCACTATCTGGTCGATACGTGGCAATGGGAAGGGATCCTTTGGACAGGCTTTATTGATATCTGTATAGTCGATACATAGCCTCCACTTCCAATTCGCCTTACATACTACCACCAGATTTACCAACCATGTCGGGTGGAGTACTCCCTTGACCAAGCCTGCCGCCTCTAACTTCCTTATCTACTCGATGATGAACTCTTGTCGTTCCAAAGCTTGCTTTCTGACCTTCTGCTTGACGGGTCATGCATGGCGGCAGACAACAAGATGGTGCTCAATCACCTCCCTGGGAACGCGTGGGATGTCGAATGCTTGCCATGCAAACACGTCGATATTCGCCCGCAGGAAGGCGACGAGTTCGTTTTCCTATTTGCTGTTAAGGGTGGAGCTTATGGTAAAAGCTCCACCCGTGCCATCCTCCCTGACGAGCACCTTCTTGGTCTCCGGTGGGGCCTCCTTAGACTTCCTGCTCTTGCTGGTAGAGCTCTCTGGCACATCCTCAGCGGGAACGCAACACTCTGAGGAGGCGCGTTTGCCGGGGTGACCGCAGGAACCCTTGCCGGAGCCAGGAATCTTGCCGGCGCCAAGGCCTTGCTGGTCATCTTCTTGGCGGTGAGACCAGGTGCCCTGGCGGCGGACACCGCAACCCATCTCGATAGATCTAGTCGGTGTAGATGAGCGCATCCTTCTTGTCACAGCTGACGATGATGATGCTCATCAGGTCGGGCATCTTCAGCTTGTTGTATGCATAGTGTGACGCCACCATGAACTTGGCCAGCGCCAGGAGGCCAAGGATCCCATTATATGGCAACGAGATCTCGGCAACATCAAAAACGATTATCTCCGTCCTGTAGTTAAGGTCGCCACCAAACGTGAATGGTAGCGTGACCTTTCCCTTGGGCTGTCTCCTCCGGCAGATTGATCGCTTGGAACGTACCCGTTGCCTCAAGATCTTCATCAGGGATCTTCAGCCACTTGATCATGTTGGGCGAGAACAAGTTCAGGCCGTCCTCACCATCAACTAACATCTTCATCACCTTGAGGTTGCGTATTGTTGGTGATACCAACAATGGCAAACACCCAACCGCAGTTGTGCGATCAGGGTGATCCTCGGCGTTGAAAATGATAGGCGTGTGCGACCACCTCAGTGTCTTCTGGGTGTCGACCATCAGTTCGGCTGCATTAATCTCACGTGCCCACTGTTTTAGTAGGCGGTGGGAAGAATGCAACGAGGGACCTCCGTCAACACACATGACCTTTATCATCATGATCGTCATCCTCTTCTTTCTTGTCGCGGCCTCGGGCAGGCCTCTCTTGTTGCTTCTCCTCACTACTAGGGAAATCCCTAGTAGTAGCACTTGAAATGTGCATAGTTGTAGCACTGGGTCCAGCGCTACTGCTATCGCGCTATAGCTAAACCCTACTAGTAGCGCTGGTATGGGTAGCGCTACTGGTAAGTATTGTTAGCAGTAGCGCTTCCCGGTCCAGCGCTACTGATAACTATCTATAACGCTTGTTCATATGGTGCGCTGCTGCTAAGCCGCTCCTACTGGTAAGTATTTTCCAGCGCTACTGCTAACATTCTTGCTTTCACATATTTGCACCCTCTACGTATTTGTGATGTATTTATACATGCTCTATACAATAGCTTCATCACATCATACTAAACATACACTATTCTCACATATCATAGACATACAGTAGTCTCGTCATACCATCATCATCATCATCATCATTCATCACAAATATCATCACATCTTGAAAATAGCGATACACAAGTGCGATCATGTCATGTCTCGAATAAGTGGAACAGCATGGTCATGGCACACACACAAGTTTCATCATCTCTATCTAAACCATGATGTGGAAGAGAAGAGTGATCAGCATGATCAAGAGCGGCTCTATGTAGTACCGGCGGTCCCGCCCTGCTCATGCTGGAGTGTCCACCTCAACTTACTACTTTCCACTTCGGTTGTGGTGTCGAACCCTTTGAGGCTAGCACGCGGGTACCTATGCACCTGGGCCAGAGCGGCTGGCCAGTGGTCGTAGACTCCTGGAACTCTCCAAACGTACACGGCATAGTAGTCCTTCGCCATCTCTGATCTATGTACCTGCATCATGAGTTGATGATCTGAACGATAATATGCAAAATAATGTACTTAAGAAAACAAAGAGGCATGATTAGCAAAATAAAAGCAACCAATAGTAAACATAAATGACGAAGTTCCTCATACCCAAACTAATTAACTAGAGCGATCTATGTTAGTTCAGGACCACAGTTTAGTTACATCACATAGTTTTGCCATGCATAATTTCAAAGTTTTGCCATAGAAAGACAGTAGTGATAAGGCATGCTAGTTTAGGACCACGGTTTAGTTACATCACATTGTCATTGACAATCGATCCTGCATGTCGGCGTTCCAATCTTCCACTACAAAAAACCTATTAATCCATGACAGATTTCCGGTGACATTTCCAAAAACTGTCATGGATGACATGGTACAGCCCCACAAGCCCGCTGCAGCCCGCTAAAGCCCGCCTAACCGTTCTGGGTATAAAATCTAACCCTAAAGCCCTTCTCCACACTCCCTTCCCCCTCCTGATTCCCCATCCTCTCCCACGCGGCCGCCACCCACCGTCTCCTCGCCTCCCTCCTCCCACAGCTCGCCGTCCGCCCTCCCCACTTCTCTCACCTCGCAGCTCCGGCGGCTGCCAGATCCGCTGCATCCCCTTGCCATCCATCCTCTCGCGACCCATCTCTCCCTCTCATGCAGTACCTCGCGCCGCCACCAATACTCGCCGTTTCCGGCGATGTCCGCCACCGCGCAGCACACTCACGAGCTTGTCCCCGACCCCTCCATCCTCCAGCAAAGTTGGATCCGTCGCTCGCTGCCTCCGACGCTCGCCCACAACCCCTATCTCGTGGCTAGGGTTTCGGCTGTAGCATTGCATCCGTCGTCGGTGCATCTCCGTCGTCTCATCTCCGCCGCACATCTCCAGTGGCACTCCCACGAAGGCCTGGCGCCGCACTCCCACGAAGAAGGGTCTACGCAGGTGGAGTGCGTTAAGCTGCATTCTGCATCGCCGTTCACTCATGTCTCTATGAGGAGGGTGCCATGGCGCTCAAGACGGGGCCGACCCAGGTCAGGTCTTATCCTTTCTCCTTGATCCATCCATTAAATTCTTGGTTGCATGCTTTAGTCGTTAACTGAATGAAAATGCAAATATCTGGACTTTAGCACAACGATTGGCAAACACTATTAGTCCCGTGAAATATTGATGTGGCTGTCTGTGGCCTCACCAGACTCAAACCGTACTTCCTTCAAAGATTAAAATGTTAGGCATTTACAAGGGAGCGTGTAATTGTTGTATCTACCACTAGGATCTAGAAGAAATAACTACGTGTGCATACATAGTTTTTCTTTTACTGAAGAAACTTCTGGTTCTCTGCTTCTGCTAATGCAGTTGTGTTCTGCAGGATAATACCTTGTGCTCAATCTATGTACCTATTCATTCATTCGCATATGATTTGTTAGACGAGTCAACAAAATTGTTTATGTTTGTACCGTGCATATATGTCATTCTACATGCATTCGTATTGCAGATTTGAAGTCTGTAATTTTTTTAATTCTGTAGATAAGCGCTCGTGATCCAATTATTCAACATAAAACTCGATATAAATGCTCAGTTTGTATTAGTCCTACTTTTATTAAGTCAACCAAGTAGTAACTAGTAAGCCTAAAAATACTATGATGTGCATTATACCTCGTTGATGCATGCTTTTTTGAAGGAACTGTCCCCTCAGGGGTCATTGATGCGAGTTGGTTTGTTGAGTTATTATACTGATCTTCAAAAATATTTGAGCTTTCACTGCTGTTGTTGGTTGTTTTAACCTACCTTTTGTAGATACCAAACGTAATCTGATAGCATATTTTTGTACTATACCATGAACACTTGCTTCCTTTTTAAAATCTTTGATCAATCTAGGGAAACAATATTGGTTTCAATATAGAAATATAGTTCCACTAATTCTATACAAGTGTAGCTCCATTTACTTTCCTTTACTTTTGTTATTACTTATGGAAGAATAGACATACCGTAATCTAAATGTCTAAGAAGTATTTTCCTCTATTTTCTGAATAAACAAAGGCAGTTGCACTAATTACATACAAGTTTAGTGTCAGATCCGTGAAATGTACTTACTACCATCATTTGGTTGCAGCAAATATAAGCTGATTGATACATGTATTGACTATACAACAGAGGTTTCCCTGCAATGGCGATCCATGGCGGTAGAACACATGAGGTAAACAAACATTCTGAAGTCTTCTGTCATCGCCTAACTTGTTCGATAGCAGCAATATAAAACTGCAATGCAACACATTATAGCTAATATTTTAGTTTGAAATATCTGCCATGCTGTTTTAACACTTAAGCTCAAGAACAACATACTTTTTCCTGAGCATGCTATATACTTGCATGAGATACAAATTTCATGAAGGCTAATTATGTGCCTTGTATCCCATCTCATATTGAAGTGTGGGCAAAGATAATTATGTACCTTCTATGCCATGAAGGCTAATCAGTAAATGGGAGAATGCATGCTTTTTACTTTTAACATATGATATTGTTCTTCACAATTCCTGGGCGTGGTTAATCTAGATGTGAAAGTTATGGTCTGAAAGCATTAGAGTAAATCTTAAACATCAGGTTCACCTTTGTTCCAAAGTGCTTAAGTTCTTTGATGCTTGTGAATATTGGGTCTTGTAAATAATTCTTCTGTTAGCATAATGAGATCACTAAGTGGATCATTAACTGCCTAAAAATGCCTTGCCTTCGAGTGTTTTCATTTTACATGAAAAAGCAAGTTTATTGGCATAAATGAGCTTTAATTGATTAAGAAAGTATACCTCCAGCATTACTATTTTCAGGTTTTGTTAACTATGAACTACATTGTATTTTATGGAATCATCCCTTTTGAATTTTTCATACACAAGCCCTATCATTTGCATATAAACTTGATTTTTTTGTTGTACTTGATGAATATGAATTGACCTGTATGTCCTTTGTTTCAAAGTGACGTTGACCTTACCATGCTTGGATAACAAAATCTCACATTTATAGAACATTTTTTAGCTCATTGCTAATCTGCTTCCAGTATATGCGTTGCCTATATTAGCGTGTCCATCAGATGATTGCTTCAAAAAACAAATAATATTATTACTCTCTATACTCATTTGGGGGCTGGCTGTTATTACTTTTTGTAATTTTGTATGTGTTATGGATTCTACGCAGGATTGGCTGTCTGTTCGCGTTACTGGAGACTGAAGTTTTTTAGCAGGATACTTGGGTCCGACTAGCCACCTGGAAGCGGTGGTGCAGTGTTGGAGATTAAAAGCAGCGAGTAGAACATTTTCTCATGGAAGCCATGTTACTCGAAATTAAACAATGCTTATAGTGCTTTCTGTATCTGCACGTGATGTTTTTGTTTTAAGCATTGTTTTTTGTAAATCAGACTAGATTGTTGGAAGTCTGGATTATCATGTGAACAAATGCTATTATCTGAATGTATATAATTCGGCTGGTTGTAAATTGGGCTGTGACTGCACTAAAGGGGCTAATTGGTTGGACTAAAAAAATAGGTAGGGTAATGAGCAGGAACAAAGAAATAAACAACTAATGGATTGGACTGGATCAAAATTATTGCGCCAAACCCCTAATTGAGTGGGTTACTACGTGGGCCATGTTGGGTGCCATGTCAGATCCACGTAGAAACCACGAGTTAGGTCCATGTTGCTTCCAGCACATGTACATTGGTGACGGATTGTTCTGTCATGAAGGCTTGGGCTTATTTTGGGCTGGGCGGGCCTGAGGCAGATCCATGACAGCCAAGAACCGTCATGGAAGGCACGATGTAAAATTATGACGCGATATACATGACGGATTTCAAATCCGTCAAGGATGGACATGCATGACAGTTTTTTTACTGATTTGTGACGGACAAGATCCGTCATGTATGAACATGTTTCTTGTAGTGTTCATAGTCAGGGAGGAAGCACCCGAGCTTCGTGAAAGGCTTTAGGTCCAGACGCTGAGCAACTAGCAGTGCTCGGACATCAACCCGTGTGATTGGCCCGTGGTAGAACATCCCCGTTGGGTCGAGGACTTGCTTCATGATCACTTGGGCAAGTTCACATTGTACATGATAAAACTCAGCCTGATTCGATGATCCGGTGTCTTTCCTATGCTTGTGGCTGTGACAATCTCGGCATCTTCGGTAGTAGCTGACATGCGAAGGCGTTGATTATCCCTTCCGTACTCCCTCAGGTGATGCATGAGGTAGAATCCATAAGCCCTACTGTTGTCCATTTGCTGGATGTAGCAGAAGTCGGTCTTATGGTGGAAAACTAGCCCGTTCTTCCTGTGCCTTTTCACCTTGATATATCCACCAGATAGGCCGAAGGTTAACAGGGCACTATTGAGAACACTCTTTACGTGCGTGTAATCCTTTCCCTTGAAGTTCTTCGATGAGTCCAAGTACATAGCATGGGAGTATTCCGGGTACAGAATGATGAGGACGGCACCGCCCCTGCTGCGAAAATTAAGTACACCTCAAATTAGCCTCCATGCTTGCAAAGGAATGATTAACACGCATGAAGGGATATGTGTGGATGACATACGAGGGATGATAAGGCAGGAGAATCGCTTCCTTTTCCTTATTAGCGATCATGAATTTGCCGAGGTACTTGCTCGCATAGTCACGTTGCTCCTTGCAAACTGCCAAGAAGCTCCCGTGCATATAGTATGGGTGCACGACGCAGATATATTTTATGCTCTCGATCCTGATGAAGTAGTTGAGATACAACGCATACATGCGGATGAACTAGAAATCCATCTTGGTCATGTGGAACATGTTGTATGTCGTCAAATCGTAGGATGAACTGATTCGTGGGCCAGGTATAGACGTACAACTTGCCACCCGGCACCTGAGCCGCGTAAAGTGGGTATACTAGATATTTCGCGATCCGAAGGCTTTTCGCTCTGGCCAGCACATCTTCATGGAGTCTCTTTAGATCATTGTTCAGTATGTGATCTAGCACTTTGGCGGGTAGGGTCGGCTCGCCGGTGACATGGAAACGCGTCTTACCTTCGATAGGTATTCTGTCTACCACCCAGGGGTTCAGAGGAGGCTGGCTGCTTGAAGCGCCTATGGCTCCTTTAGGGCCTTTCCTGGGCGGTCTCTTCCTTTGCTTCTTTGCGGGTGGCGATAGTGAGCCCACCATACATTCCCTAACCACCACCCCCAGTGTCGTCGGGCTAATCAGTGGACGGGCCTCGGGGGTTCTTTGAAATAGGCGGCATCTGGAGGCGTCTCCTACGAGGATGGCTTGAAGAGAGACCTTTTGCATTCCGCCTAAGGACGTTCCGGCTCCAGCAAATCAGGCAGCATCAAGTCATCATCTCCACGCTCATAGCCTGAGTCTTCGGCGTCCTGAGCCATCAATCCTCCATCATCATAGGCGGTATTGAAGTACTTCTCCGGGTCATCATCATCATCCTCCATGTCATCATCAGCATTTTCTTCTTCGATAGCGGGGGCGACATGATCTGGCACTAATGGAGGCTCTCCCTCGCGTCATATGTTACCATCCGCCACGACACGTGCAGGTAATTTGGTAGGTGGGGTGGTGTTCATACCTTCTTGAGAAGGTGGCGTTGGCGTGATACTGGTTGGCTCGAGACGAAGAAGAAACTTCGGTCAAGGTAAGAACAAGCTCTTGCATGCGCCAATCATCTTAGGGGTCTCGTTGTCGTCATCAACTGGTACCGGAGGAGGAAAATCCTCGAAGCCCGCTAAGACACTGGCCACATTAACCTTGAAGACGCCATCGTGCATCTCTCGGTTGTGGAGCATGCAGTCCTTCGGCTTCACGATGGTTGCCTTTCCCACAGACACCTTCTGGCCCTTGATGTCGTAGAGTAGGGTGCACGGGGTATCGTCGGCCTATGAAGGAGACATGTCTGCGATGTCAAACATCTGAAAGGCAACTGAAACGAAAGACTATAGAAATGCTGGTGAAAAGGGTATGACGCGTAATTACCGTGAGGGTGTCGAGCTCAGCCAGCAACGAAGGCCCGCCGAGCTTGCCAGAGACGGAGGTTGGGCTGCTATGAACAGGAACGGGACCTTTTGCGGTTGCTTGGGCAGGTGTTTGTGCTGTGGTGTTCGCCAAATTGCATCCAACAAAGCTGGGAAGGGGAAAGTCCTCCTACCGTGCATTTGTATTGCTCTTCGACCAATAAAAAATTGTCGGAATCAAGCAGGCCACCGCGTCAGTGACCAACCCAATGACTACCCGGAGCAACTCTTCTTTGGTCTCAGCTTTGGTCTTATTGACCGCAATCGCGACCTTCTCGTCGATGCTCTCGTGAGTGACTACCAACCGTCTCTTCCTCCTTTCCTCTGGCTCCTCGGGGTAGCACGTCTTCCACAAGGCGCCATCTCCGACGCCGTGCACACGTCCATAGGACAGCGGCTTGTCCACCGGGACCTTTTTCAGTATGTTCAGGGCCCGGTTGAATGGGGTGTCCCACTTGGGCCTCGTCGACGACTGTGAGGACTCGTCGCTTTCGGCTGCCTTTTGGTGCTGCTCTTTCTGCAAAAGGAACGTGGATGGTTTACTAATGTGACAAAACTTGTAGTCGAATTGATTGGAAGCTAATATGATAATGTGGTAATATAACAATTACCAGAAGTCTCATGAACTCCCTCATGTTCGGGTCCGTGTGAAAGATCTTTCTAACTTTGTCCCACTTGTATTGGGCCCTGATCCAGTCATACTCTAGCGGGTCGGTGAACTCCGCCAAGGGGTCTGGGATTCCGAAACTTTCACGTTCGGCGTCCTCCTTCGCCCATATGTGCCTCTTCCCCTCGTAACCACAGCTTCCGAGGTGGTGGGTCGGCATGTTCCTGGCCTGGAGCGCCCTCATTTTCTCCGACTTTGCCTTGACTTCTTCTTTACCACAATTCTCCTTGAATTTTGCAAAGTCCTCTGCCGTTATTGTCGGATTATCAGCATGAATCTTGGACCACGGTTCATTCTTCGCAATCGCTTTTTCACCCGAACATTCCAGGAGGACAAGTCGTTGGTGAACGTCACCATCGCCTTTGTCGTTTATCTTTGTCATGGCGACGTCGTCCCATGGCTCTTTATATTTGCCTTCATCCCGGCCGGGGAACAGGAACCTATTGTGCAACTTCTTTAGGAGCATGTGCTCCATATGTGGTATCTGCTTCAACTTTTCGTCGTTAATGTTGGTGGTTTCCATGAGGATGCACCGAAGTTGATTGCCCCAGCCCTTGTGCGATTCCTTTGGCGCCGTTGGCTCTAACTTTTTGGGGTGCATCTTGGTGACCACAATTTGTCTAATGCAAACCTCATTTGGTCTTCGTGTCCTCTTCTTCTTTGGTGCTTTACCGGCTACGACAGCATCGTTGCCGGTCTGAGGAGTGGTGTCGGTGCCGGTGCCAGTGTCGCCGTCGGTGTCGGGGTTGGGGCCACTGCCGACACCATGCAACCCCATATGGTGTTCGTCCAGGTAATTGAAATAATGACTTGCTGCCTCGATGGGGTCTGCGAGGCGAGCAGAACCACCCAAAACTTCCGCGTCGGTAGACATGTTTCCTGTTCAACAATTGTAAATAAAAGATATAATGAAGAGAAAAAAGGGATATATATTTTGTGAGAATTTTGATTCATTCCCCTTCCGGCATATCCCTGGTACTTCATATGTCCTAGTTCCTAGCACAAGTCATGCCGAAAATTTCGGCATGACCTTTGCTAGAAAGTGGACATATGGAGCGCCTGAAATTTGCCGGAACAGAAATGAATCATAATTCCAGCTAAAACATAGGCCACTCGGATATTTTTCGACAATTGGCACAAGTTCATATACAAGATTTGATGCTATCTCAAGAGAACATGGCAACATCATATGACCATTTCCAGGACTTAGCAAATTAACCAAGTGTTAAAAACAACAATATTGTATAGGCTATATGCTCCTAAAACATCATCTAGGGTTTTATATGCTACTGGTTTTTATTTGCTATTGTTTTTTAGTTTTTATTTGATACTATTTTCCTAAATGATCTCTCTCTCTCTCTCTCTCTCTCTCTTTGCTACTAACCCTAATTAATTAGCTATTAAATTAGCTACTGCCCTAAACAAATTTTCCCTAGCTATATTTGCTACTTCCCTAATTAGCTATTGTTTTTATAAAATTTTGCTACTGTTTTTATAGCTAACTAGCGGTGTGTCCCGCGCGTTTGCGCGGCTAGATTCACTATATAGTTTCTATGTATTCCTATTGTTTTCCTTTTTTTACAATCGGATGCCTCTATATGCATTAGCATTTCTTCTCATTTTAACCTGATTAGGTTGGTGCTTTCTCATGTAAAACATTATAATTATCCATGTAATTTATTGAAAATTGCCAAGACATACTATTCTATGTAGCTACAACAATTTTATAGTATTAGAGAACAGACCGTATGTTGTGCAGCTAGCAGAGGTGGTTGCGCTCCTAGCACATCAAACTCTAGATTTAGATTATTTCAAATGAAGGTAGATTATTTAATCTATTGAAGAAGTTGTTTCAATCGTCGGACAATCGTAAACCTTATTCATTGGACATTGTGTGTGTGACAGTGTTCATGCGTATGTACGTACATTGATGTTTTACTCCTTATTATCTAAAAAACTTTAATTTTCATATTTTGTGTGTTAAAATAAAATCACTAAATGTTGACTTCATTTACTCTAAAAGAAATTTATTCCATATAATTAAATTATTTGATCATTTTGTTCCAAGATACGTTATTACAGGGGCATGGTTTGTAGTGGTCATCTGGTTCTATGTGCGCTCGGAACATGCCCATGGTCACTCTATGTGTCATTTTCATACTGATTAGGTAAGCATTTCATATAGATATTCGTATGCACATAGATTTCACCCATATATGTGAGATTATATGTACGACAAAAGCTTTGGTCCTGGACTTGATCATTATGACCCGTGTGGGCAATTGTTTTCTGCTGATGAAGTAGTAACCGACATTATGTCGTTCGTTTTTCGACTGTTGATAGTATAATAATATAATCACAGGTATAAATCCTACCAATTGTATGTGTATTTTGTAACACCTTTATTTCTTATTCAATTCAGTGGTACAGACTGGTTCCTCTCGGTTGCATGTCAGTATGTGAAATATTTCCTAATCCTATGTAGGATCTGTAGTTAACATAGGTAAATCTGGTATATAGCACGACTGAACTGGATGAACTTCCATTGTGGCCTGCTCTGGTAGAAACTCCATACAAACTCAATTGAGCATTCATGATCGTGATATTCATAACTTGTCCTAGAGTGGGTGAATTTGACATGACGTTTGTAAGTATCGTTCCCCTAATATAATTATATATTGCTCCATATCTTCAAAATTATCGCATACACTCTTTTTGCGGGATTTTAGCTTATGATTTTCTTTTATAATCGGTCAAAAATAGTAAAATGATATATACACTAAAAGTATTTGCCGAAATGTTGTTACACTTACATGCCCAATCCATATAATTTTGCCTATATTTTAAACACTCATTGTATGCCTTATATTTTGGGAATGATGGTGTATTTTTACCATTGTAATTAGAACACACGACATGATTCATTTGTATTTTTTCGGGAGAATACAAATATAAAATTTTGACACCTGGATGTTCATGTATTTTGAGTCTTAGCTGTCCATTCATTATTATTGCCGGTAACATCCGATTGTAAAAATACATCAGTATTCACTCGCAAAAAAAGAAAGAATCATATGTCATTATTAAAAAAATATTTTTGTGATTTATTTGCCCCATCCTATGCTATGTACGTGTCCTTGTACTTTCTTTTATTTGGATGGTTTGGACATTTGGATATAGAAAAGTTTGTTATCATGACGTGAAGCAGTATTGTTGGAGCCTAGATTGATTTTCTTTCGCACGAAAAATAGTCCAAGTTGATTAATATGCTGCATAGATGACATTATCATGTACTCCCTCCGTTCCTAAATGTAAGTCTTTGTAGAGATTTTACTATAAATCGCATATGGATGTATATAGATGCATTTTAAGTTTAGATTCATTCATTTTGCTCCGTATGTAGTCCACCTAATGGAATCTCTACAAAGACTTATATTTAGGAATGGAGGGAGTAGTAATCTCTTGGGACTCTTCCTTTTTTGTGGGGTACTCGGCCTCTTCCTTCTTTTTTGACTCGCGGTCTCTTCCTTCTGGTTGGCAGCATACTATACAATGGTAATGAGCGTTTTTTAAATAAAAAAGGCATATGACTAAAAATGTGTAGAACTAATATTCTTACGTGGCATGCCAAACTGATTGTACGTGTATATATTTTTATGTAATGCTACATCTTTTACATCTCAACTGTTAATATGTAAAATCAACGATGAATATAATTGAATATATGTGGACTAACGTCATGGCTTATTTGTCTTTGTTTTTTAATTATATAATAGATGTCGATAATGACCATCATACGAAATATTCATACATCAGTGAAAAAATTATAATTCCAAATATGTGAATTTTTCATACAAAATTTTCATACATCAGTGAAAAAATTACAATTCCAAATACGAAAAATTTGCAACATATCTCGAACGTATATTAGTTTTGCCTTTGGTACTCCTCCCCATAGTTCACTCAAGAAAGGAAAGAAGAAGAAAAAGAGGCACATATAGTCCCGTTAGTGTGTTGGCTTTCTTGTGCAAGAGAGGACGTGGTGACACATGTGCAAGAGAGGACGTGGTGACACATGTTAACGTTGTCCGGATGTCTGGTAGTTTGCCCAAAGTCTGTCCGATTTGTTAGTTTTCCATGTACATGTCCGACATGATCCTTCCTGTGCACGTCTTTTTCTTTTCTACTCCGGGGCAAGTTCCATCTAAATATGGCACCAATTTTGTTTTCTTTATATATTGTACAAACCAAGAGTTGCATCTAACGTGACAACATGAAAGTCCAATACTACTCGTACATATATTTTTACGTGTTACGTAAGAATCTTTAAATCTCGGCCCTTGTTATTCTGATCAAACGGCTTAAAAATTATTAGCATATGTGGACGAACGTGATGGCTTGTTTTACTCTTGTTTTAAGTACGTAGCAGATTTATATACCTACAAAAACTAATTAGCTCAAGTTTTTTATAAATTATAGCTACTATTTTTCATACCTAAACAAAATTGCCCTAAACTAAATTGCACTAAACAAAATTTCCTAAACTAAATTGCCCTAAAATAAATTGCACTAAACAAAATCGCCCTAAACTAAATTGCACTAAACTAAATTTGCTAAATTGCCCTAAACTAAATTGCTCTCTCCACTAGTAGAATAAGGGCCTATTGTCCCGGTTGGTAAGGGCCTTTAGTCCCGGTTCCTGAACCGGGACTAAAGGGTCGGTACTAATACCCTGGACCTTTAGTCCCGGTTCTATCCAGAACCGGGACTGATGGTCCTCCACGTGGCCTGTCTGCTGAGCCCAGTAGGAGTTTTTGGTCCCGTTGGTGGCACCAACCGGGACCAATAGGCATCCACGCCACAGCATTTCCATGGCTGTGTTTTTTGTTTTTTTTTGAAAGGGGGGGTTGGGGGTTTTGGGGCTTAATTTAGGTGTTTCATATATTGTGCTATAGCTAGCTAATTAATAGAGAAAAGTGTCCTCTCTTTTGTCCGTGCTTGGTCGACGCTACGTACTATACATACGTATAGAGAGGACTAGCTAGATACGCTAGCTAGCTAGTAATTAAGCAAACAGAAGATCGTCAGGAACATATATGCATACAGAGAGAAGTGATATCGACCACCTCTCCTTCTCCGAGAGATTGGTCGAACAACAAGTTCTCGTATATCTATCCGACACTACCGCTACATATATACAATAATTATCTTTTACAATACGGACGCTAGCGTGGTCCACATAGTATTCTCCGCCTTCAGCGATCACGTGGTCAAGAAAGAAAGCCGCCAATTCCTCTTGACTTGCTCGCCTTCGATCTGGTGCTAGGTGTTCTTCCCGATTACGAAACATCTATTTTTAAGAACGGGGTAAATACATATATATATATATATATATAGATATATATATATATATGTATATGTATGAATGAATGAAACTCAACACAAATGATGGTAATAAAATAAAATTGTGAATATTTTTATTTACGCACTTCATATTGTTTGTCGGAGTAGCCCCTCTCACAGGTCGTGTGGCGGATGGACTCGCAAACGTAGTATCCACAGAAATCATTCCCTTGTTCCTGCCACAACCACTTTACAAGAAATAGAGGTCAATCAAACTGATAATTAGCAAGCATGCTAAATGGTATTGATGAAACTAGTGCTTGAATCACTAGGAGATGCGCGTGGAATATGCTACTATATATTACTTACTTTCGGGTGTCTAAATTGCAGCTTCTTCGGTAGTCCCGGAGCTTTTTTGGTGAATTTTCCCCAAGCCCTGCCATACAAAGAAAACAATTACTTGATATCAGAAATTAACAAAGTTGCTGATATGGTGGATATATAATGATCGATTTAACTTACTTCTCGAGCATTTCAGTCATGTCCGCATACTCCTTGGGATCTTTTTGCTTGGAGTCAAAGATAGTTACTACTCCCTTCTCAAGCTTAATCTCTAGGATAATATAGTGGTAGCTGCGCACACATGCATAACTCATCAATATTACATTACTATAACCTGGACTAATAAGGAAACCGAATATGCCACAAGACAGTAACACTCACTTGAAGTTGTAAGGAAAGAGTATTATATCTTTGTGTTCATTTATTACCAACGATTGTAGCAAGTTGGCCTCAGTATCTTTGGCACGAAATTTAACCTCAGTTGCATCTATGAGATATGTGTTAATGAACCCAATATCACCCACTTGTCTTTTCTTCAATTCGGCGATCTTCAATCTGCATAATATAGTGAGGATATTTATAAATACATGCAATGAAAGGGCTGAGTTATATAGAGATACTTAATGACATAACTAGTAGTACTTACAGACAGTAGCAGGTGACCGTTGTTTTATCGAGGGCCAATTGATTGAAAAACTAATAGAACTCCTCAAATGGAATAGGCAACAGTTCAATTCCAAGGAGGTCATGCTCCTTTTTAACTCTCAAATACAAAGTACTCCTCCCCTCAGACTCTTTGCAGGTTTTCATGTACCAATCATGCAATCTTCGCATCATCGTTGATAGAGAGCTTTCATCTTTGACGAGAGGCTTCCTGCATCGTATCTTTGTATCTGCACCTCCAAGAAATCATAATGTACATCGTCGGGCAGGTAATCTGCAGGATTGCCATAACCGGCACCATCCTCGGATCGACGATGTCGCTAGCAGCACCTTGAGTGGGGGCACGATTGCTTCGCTTGTTCACCGAGCTGGGCAATTTGTTTCCCAGCTCGTCGTTTCTTTCATCCTTTGATCAACGATGCATTTCCCGACCTCTCCGCTTCGCAAATGCCTTTCCAATAATGCGCTCATAGTTGCCTTTCGGTGGAGACTTGGGTGGTTTTGTCAGGGCAGCCAGAGTGCGCTTCGCTTTGATCGGATCTACCTTCTCCTCCGGAGGTGGATGTCTCTTTGCTTTCAACCCTTGAAACCAGTCATCCACTTCGGTCTGCGCGATCTTCGCATTTTTCTCCTCGCTCCTCTCGTACGGTAACTTCTCTGGAGTCTTCAGAGAAGGTCCGAATCTATATCTCCTCCCGCCTTTGGCTGTACTGCTAGACGCCGGCAGAGCAGACGGAGCGGATGTCTTCTTTCCTTTCTTACGAGGCGGAGGAGAAGGACTACGACGCGGGCAGCCGGAGCGGGCGGCGGGTCTCTTCCGCCTTGCCGACGAGACGGAGAAGGAGGAGGCTGGCTGCTCGGGCGTGCCAGCGCAGGCGGAGAAGGAGGCGGAGTGCCGCCACGCGTCGGAGAAGGAGCCGGCCGAGTGCCCTGATCGTCACTCGCCGGAGGAGGAGGCGGTGGAGGAGGCGGAGTGCCCTGACTCGCCGGAGGAGGAGGAGGAGGCGGTGGCGCCCAGTTCGGAAGGTTGATGAGATCCTTCCGCCATAGGCATGGAGTCTTCAGAGCAGAACCCAGCCGATACTCCCCTTCACCGGTAGGGTGGTCAAGCCGGAGGTCCTCAAATCCTCTCGTTATTTCATCGACCATCACCTTAGCATATCCTTCGGAATCGGCCGGCGGTGAAAAGTTGAGTCGGGTTTAGTAGGATAAACAGAGCCAACAACCGCCTTTGACCTTCAAATTGCTCCATTGCGCCATAAGGTGGCAATGTTCAGCATTCGTGATAGCATCCACGGGATAGCTGGCAGGAGCCGTCAAGGCATGCTGCTGGCTGAAGCAGCTCGGTGGAACCCACGCTGCTTCTCCGCCGAGACGGCGGGGTAGCCGGGGAAGCTTCGGCAGGTCGGTTGTTGTGATCTGCTGCTTCTCGTTCCTCTTCTCGTTCCTCTAGCCCCATTACCCTTTCGTGCAGCGCCTGCATTAGGCTCTGCTCCAGTTTCTTCCTCCTCTCATGGGTTTTGTAACCCCCTGCGTCCGGAAATCCAGCCTTCCACGAAAGGGAGCCTGGCATGCCTCGTGTCCGTCCAGGGTGCTCAGGATTCCCGAGGGCCATTGTGAGCTCGTCCTTCTCCCTGTCTGGAACGAACTTCCCTTGCTGCGCTGCTTCGATATATTGCTGAAGCCTCTTGACTGGTATGTCCAATTGTTCGTCCGTCTAAATGCAACGGTCTGGCCAGTTCATTGTCTCTGGTTCGATCCCTTTATCAAGCAGATCATTCTCAGCCTTGGCCCACTTAGGCCGGGCTACGAGGTAGCCACTTGACCCCATGCGATGGTGAAGCTTCTTCTTCGCAGCATTTCTCTTGTTTGTCGCCGACATCTTTTTACTCTTTTCCAATGTCTTGTAGGCCACAAATGCGGGCCAGTCATCTCTGATCTTCTCATATTTGCCCTTGAATTCTGGTGTCTCATTTTTCTCGACATACGTATTGAGTTCTTTCTTCCAATTCCTGAATAGTTCTGCCATCTTTTTAAGAGCAAAAGACTTGATTAATGGCTATATTACTGGCTTCTTCGGATCATCCTCTAGCGGTAGGGTAAAATTTGACTTCAGCTCAGTCCAAAGATCATTTTTCTGCATATCATTGACACAAGACACCTCAGGGTCTTCGTTCTTAGGCTTATACCATTGGTGGATGCTGATCGGGATCTTGTCCCTAACCGTAACCCCGTGACCGAGCAACAAATGCCTTCTTTGTCCGGTAGGGTTCAATCGGTTGGCCGTCGTCATGATTTGTATGATCTCAAACTTTTCATCCGAGCTCAACTTTTCTTCGGCCTCATCTCTTTACCGAAGTTGTGCTCGATCCGGAGGGCTAGAAAAAGAACAAAGACGAGAGTTAATTAATATATGTGTACATACCAAAACAATGAATGCATCAATTAGCTAGTCAAGACAGGCTTAAGTAATATATATACCTGGCGGACTCGGTTTGGTGATCACGAGCCGTCCTCACGGTCTACTTCTTCACCCTCTCCTTCTTGCACCGGCATTGGGTCATCGGAGCCATGCAAATCATAGCCAGCTGCTTCTTCACCCTCTCCTTGCAGACCATCGTTGTCGTTGAGAAACATCAACGAGCAGACGGCATCACTTCCTTGTGCGATTATGTCCCTCAACAATGCTTCTTGTGCTTCGTCTTGGGGGGTGTCCATAGTTTCTACAAATATTTACAACATGGCAATTATTATTCAAACATGACAGATATGGATATATTAGTGGCAAACGAGACCTAGCGAGCTAATCACAATAAGGAATCATAGTAGTGGCCTCGACGCTGCGTCTCTCGGGTTTGGGGTGGCCTCGACCCCGGGTCAAGGGGTAGGGGTGCCCTCGAGAACGCTTCCAGCTAGGAGGGTAATATCGACCCCCACGTGTTGAAGCTATCGGGAGGGGTCGGCGTTGAACAATACATCTATGTCCCACAAGTGACGTGGGCATCGACGCCATGTAGGGTAGAGGGTGCGTGGATCGCCGGCGGTCGAGGGCAAGGGGTCGAGGATCGCCGAGGGGTCGGGAGGTTGCCTAGTGTCAAAGGATTCAACAAAACCATGTCTTCATCATTAGGCGAAATTAACAGGTGCATGATGGTACGAAGCTCTCCAAAGTTATTTTGGAACGGAGTCCCAGATAGGATAATTCGCTTTTTGGTACAAAGTTCAGCAAGAACTTTCCGAATATCGTTATTTGAAAGGCGTTTGCTGAAATTCGTACAAGAAGGCAAATTATCCTATCCGGGACTCCATTCCAGAATAACTTTGGAGGACTTCGTACCATCATGCCATGGTTACTTCCGGCTAATGATGAAGCCATGGATTTCTTCAATACTTTGACACTAGGAACCCTCTCGACCCTCGGCGATCCTCGACCCTTGAACCCTCGACGACCCTCGAACCTCGACCCTAGACGATCCTGGAACCCTCGATCCTCGACCCTAGAACCCTCGACCGGGATAATATCGACAACGCTTCAAGGGGGTAATATCGACAACGCATTTAGATACATACACAGGAGAAATTAATGTTATCGGGGAGGTATATCGACCCCCATGTATTGAAGTTATCGGGAGGGGTATATGGACCCCCCTCATGTTGAAGTTATCGGGAGGGGTATATCGACGATGACAGAGGAGAAGATCGAACAAAAAAAAAGAAGAAAAAAAAGAGGAGAAAGAAGAAAGGAATAGAGGAGAAGAAGAAAAAATAGAATATTTTCTATTTTTTCTTCTTCTCCTCTATTTCTTTCTTCTTCTCCTCTTCTTTTTCTTCTTCTTTCCTCTTCTTATTTATTTCTCCTCTTCTTCCTCTCCTCTTCTTCTCCTTTCTTCCTCTTCTTATTTTCCTTTTTCCTCTCCTTCTTTTTCTTCTTCTTCCTTCTTTCTAGCTAGATATATAAAACTTCTCTAAAAATGTAACTTTTGCATATATAAAACCTTTTCTTCTTCTTCCTTCTTCCTTCTCTTCCTTCGTCCTAAATATATAAAACTTTTCTAAAAAATGAAACTAACCTAAAATTAATGTACTAAATCAGAGAACAATTGAAAACACCATGCATATTACAATTGAAAAAATACATACATTCATACAAAAAATATATAAAACAAGCATATATATATGAAAAAATATGAAAAGGAGGATGTATGCGCCGGACCAAGCTGCGTTTTTTATTTTTGTCCAGTTTTTTGGTTTTGCTTTCTACATTATTTATTTTTTGTTGTTTTTTGCTTTATTTTTTAATTCTTTTTGCTTTTAATTTTAGAAAAATTATAAACTTTCTGTTAGTGCCATTAGTTTTCAAATTTGAAAACACTTTTTTTGTTTTCTTTGTTGCTTTATATATTTTATTTTGTTTGTACTTACAACAAAATACTTATTGTTGCTATTTTTATTATTTGAAAACACTTTTTTGCTTTATTTATTTATTTTATTTTGTTTCTACTTACAACAAAATACTTATTGTTGCTATTTTTATTTTTTTCTGTTAGTGCCATTTGTTTTGTTTTCTGCATTATTTATTTTATTTTGGTTTTTGCTTTATTTTTAATTCTTTTTTGCTTTTAGGTCAGCAAAATTATAAACTTTCTGTTTGTGCCATTAGTTTTCTTTGAAATTTGTGTGAATCGCAAGTTTGTGAGCTCAACAAGGCGTGTAGAGGGACGGGCTTATAAACCGTGTGAGTACAAAACGGACAATGGTATCATACTCGTTCATTACAAAGTTGGCATGGTATCATCATAATAGTTGCGGAGAAAGTCTTCACTTTTTCTTCGCTTGTGTCGCTTTGCTTATTGCGCCAGTAACCATGGATAATCTTCATCGCTTATCAGGATGCTTGGGTCAGCCTTTGACTTTGAAGGGGGGAATTACATGAAACTTTTCATACTCTTGAGACATGTCTGTCTTGCCTCCACTCCTGTGGATGTCCCTTTTTCCTGAAAGAACTATGTGGCGCTTTGGCTCATTGTATGATGTATTCTCTTCCTTATCTTTTCTTTTCCTCGGTATGGTAGACATTTCAATGCGAAAACAAATACGATCATAATCGCAACCAAGGTAACAACTGATCCAACGGCATAATGATACCAAGCCTCGGTATGGATGGCATATTTTCTAATCTTTATCATCTTCAAGCGCATTGCATCCATCTTGATCTTGTGATCATCGCATTTACATCCGCAACATGCAACTCCAATATCATCTTCTCCTCCTCAAGTTTTTTATTTTTTCCTTCAAGAAATTGTTTTCTTCTTCAACTAAATTTAACCTCTCGACAATAGGGTCAGTTGGAATTTCCGGTTCAACAACCTCCTAGATAAATAAAATCCATGTCACGTTGGTCGGCATAATTTTCATAAACAATAAATGAACCAATAGTTATGAAAAGATAATATATACCACATCCGAATCATAAACAGGACGAGGGCCGACGGGGGCGGATACCAAAACCATCGCACTATATAAGATGCAATAATAAAAGTAAGAAAATAATACAAGTATCTATCTAAACAAACAAGTAATAATATTTTTCCTTTCAGAAAGAAGATAAGAACAAGAGGCTAACCACGGTGGTGCCGGCGATGAGATCGGCGCGGGTGATCGACGGGGACGGGGCGTGACGGACCGCTAAACCTAGATAAATATTGAGGAAAATGGAGCTTGGCGGTCGAGCTTGGAGAGGAGAAACCTTAAGTAGTGTGGCTCGGGCATTCCATCGAACACCTTGTGTGCATAGGAGGTGAGCTAGAGCACCAAGCCCTCTCCCCCTCGGCCAGAAAAAACAGAGCAGTGTGCTCTGCTCTTGCGCGAGGGGCTATATATAGCCACCACCATTAGCCCTGGTTGGTGGCATGAACGGGGACTAAAGGGAAGCCTTTGGTCCCGGTTCATGCCACCAACCGGGACCAATGGTGGTGGGCCAGGAGCCAGGACCATTGGTCCCGGTTCGTCCCACCAACCGGGACCAAACGGTCCGGACGACCGGGACCAATGGCCCACGGGCCCGGCCGCCCCCTGGGCTCACGAACTGGGCAAATAGCTCCATTGGTCCCGGTTCTGGATTGAACCTGGACTAATGGGCTAAACTGGCCTGGACGAAAGCCCAGTTTTCTACTAGTGCTCTATCCACTACATCTCCTAGCTAGGGTTCATACATCCAACACTTAGCTAGGCTAAATTCAAATAAGAGAGAGAGAGCAGCGAGAGAGAGAGAGAGAGAGAGAGAGAGAGAGAGATATAGGAGGGCAGGGGAGAGGAAAGTGAGAGGCTTACAGGGCGGTGGAGAGGGGCGGCAGCGTCAAGGTCGAGGGAGGCGGGCGCAGGGGCGACGGCGGGCGAGGTCCAGGGAGGGCATAGGGGCGACGGCAGGCGAGGTCGAGGGCGGGCGCAGGGGCAACGGCGGGTGAGGTTGAGGGCGGGCGACGGCGGGCGAAGTCGAGGGCGGGCGCAGGGTCGATGGCCGGTGGCGGCGAGGTCAAGGCCGTCGACGGCAGGCGCAGGGGCGAGGTGGAGATGGGGGGAATGAGACTTGGTGAAAATTTTAGCTCGCAGGGGGGAGGGAGGGGTTAACTCAAAATAGCGGTAGGGCTGGTTTATAAGAAAGCGTTGTAGCTAAGTTAGCTATAGGGCTGGTTTACAAACCAGCGCTACTGCTATCTTTTCCAATTTTTATTTTTTAATTCTAAAATACTTAGCTATAGTGTTGGTCCAGAGACCAGCGCTACTTCAATCTTTTTCAATTTTTATTTTCTTAATTCTAAAATACTTAGCTATTGCGCTGGTCCACAGACAAGCCCTACTATTATTTTTCTTTTCTTTTTATTATTTTCCTTTTCTAGTTTTTTTTTCTTTTCTTTTATTATTTTCCTTTTCTAGTTTTTAGTTTTCTTTTCTTTCATTATTTTCCTTTTCTTTTCGGTTTACTTTTCATTTTTTTTGTATTGCTTTCTCCCTTCTATTTTTGTTTTTTTCTCCCAACGACGGCGTCTCCCTCTCCCCCAATGCGCGAATATCACCGGAACCATGCATGTTGTGGTAACATGTCAGTTGACCGATAACGGTTACTCAAGTGCGTACACAAAATAGATGCGCGTATATATAAATGTAGGTTACTGATCAGCTGCGTCGACGACGTTTCATATTGAGCATCTTCCCTTTCTTGTTCGTTGCCTAGTAATTGAGCCCCTCCTTGTGACATTTCTAGAGGCATGGAGTACTATCTTTCTTAGATAATGTAGTCTTGTTTCTTCTTTTCACTTATGATTCATCATCATCGTCATCTTCCGTCATCGGGTTGTCGTATTGGTCGTAGTCTTCCTCATTGGCAACTCCATCCATTCCGACGATGCTCCTTTTGGATCTCCTCACAACAACACGGCTGGGATTGGCCAGGTCGGTTATGAAGAAGCATTGTGTCACGTGCTTAGCGTGTACCCATGGCCCATTTTTGACGATGACGTTAACGTTCATGAGAGTGCTCTTCGCGTCGGGTATAAACATGGTAGCGAAATACTTCTTTTTTCTTACGACGTCCTTGGACCATCTGACACGGAACATCGTCGCATCGTGCATTCCAGCATAGTCAAGCTCCCAGATCTCTTCGACCCTTCCGTAGAATCTTTCAGTTGTGCCGTTGGCGTCGGTCACGCATTGAATTGTCACCCCGGAGTTCTGGTAATCACTGTCCATGTCTTTGGCCTCCGTGTAGAATGTGTGCCCATTGACATCGTAGGACTGATAGGTTGCGAGCTTGGGCGCGGGGCCATGTGCTAAGACATGTATGAGCAATCCGTCCGAACTGCCCTCTTCCTGGGGATTTCCAAGAACTTGCTCTTTGAACCAATGCAAGAAACTACTGTTGTGCTCTACAGTAACTTCATCGTCCGTCTTGAGCATCCCCTTATCATGGTACTTCTTTGCGATGCTTTCTTTGTGCCGTGCCACATAATCATCTACCACATCTAGGTGTTGTAGCACTACTAAGTTAGACCTGTCAAAGTCCTTCCGTCGATCCGAGTAGTCCACGTGCAATTCCCTCCGACCGTTGTTGTGACCATCTCCTTCGAGCTTTCCATCATGCTTCTTGACGGGCAAACCAACAACAGCGTCTCCGACACTTATATAATTCTCACAAAAGGAGACGCACTCATGCTTCAGATACCCCTGGACGATGCTCCCTTCGGGACGGGACTTGTTACGAACGAATCCTTTGACGACCCCATTCATCCTCTCGAACGGCATCATGTTGTGAAGGAATGTTGGCCCGAGGTCGATGATGTCATCCATGATGTGGACACACATATGCACCATGACGTGAAAGAACGCGGGCGGGAAGTACATCTCAAGCTCACATAGTATGACAAAGATCTCTTCCTGTAGCCTTCGGAGCTGCTTCACACTTATGGACTTTCAAGAGATAACGTCGAAGAAGTTTCAGAGAGCAGTAAGCTTGTCACAAACGTGCTTGTCAATTATCCCTCTAATGGCAACCGGGGGTATCTGCGTCATCATCACGTGACAGTCATGAGACTTCATCCCGCTGAACCTTTTCTTCTTGGGGTCTAGAAATCAACCTATCTTCCCGCAATAACCGGAACTGACTTTGATTCCCATAAGGCACTTGATAAATTGATCGATTTCCTTCGCACTTAAGGTGAATCAAGATGGGGGGAAATAATTATCCTCCTTCTTGTTGACTTTTCTGCCCCTTTCCCCTTCCTCTGTCTTCGTCTTCGTCTCCTCCGTCAACATTATGCAGTGGAGATCTTTCCTGATCTTCAAATCTTCCAAGTCTTTCCTTGCCTTCGGCCTATCCTTGGTCTTCTCCGGCATGTTTATCAGTGTGCCAAGCAAGCTCTCGAGGACTTCTTCGTGATATGCATTTGATCAAGGCAATGATGCGTGTCGTGATTGGGCCAGTACTCCAAGTCCCAGAAAACAGACATCGTTATCCATACCTTCTACAGCGGCTCCGGCGCCTTTTTGATCTTTCCCGGCGCGGGGCATTGTTCCGATTTTCTCAACAGCTCGTCGATTTCGGCGCCGCTCCTCTTAGGTGGAGGTCCTGGAAGCTCAGCCAACCCATTGAATAGATCTCCACGCTTTCTCCACGGGTCATCCTTCTCGAGTCATTTACGATGCCCCAAGTACACGATTTTCCCGGACCCGCCATCTTTTGTTGACATAAGCTGCTGAGACGTTGTATCATCCATGAACCTCATGCATCCGCAGTATCCATGGCACACCTCGCCTAACGTGTACCCGTAACCGAGATAGTCGTGCACCGTCGTCATCAACGCGGCTCTCATATGGAAATACTCTCCTTTTCTGGCGTCCCATGTCCATGCCGGTGATTTCCATAACGTGTCTAGCTCCTCTTGCAGAATCCCCATATACAGGTTAATACTCTTTCCCGGTTATTTCGGTCCTTGAATCAGCATGCACATGTGTGTGTACTTTCTCTTCATGCACTTCCATGGGGGGGGGGGGTTGTACATCCATACAAACATGGGCCATGTGTTGTGGTTGGTGTTCTGGTTTCCAAACGGATTCATGCCATCGGTACTCGCACCAAGCACAATGTTCCTTGGATCTTCTGTAACAAATCTATATATGGCGTTGAATGCTCTCCACTGGCTACCATCTACGAGGTGTCTCAGCCTCGGATCATCTCCATCATCGGGCTTCTTCCTCTCCGCATGCAAGCGCATGACCTTTGTTTCCTTAGGATCTACAAAATACCGCTGCAGACGGGGAGTGATCGGAAAGTACCATACAACTTTTTGAGGAGCTTTCTTTCCTGCCTTCTTGTATCGAGAAGCATTGCACACTGGACGGTTGGTTTTTCCGTGTGCTCCCACCGATAAATGATGCAATTGTTGATGCATGCGTGGTACCTAATGTGCGGCAAATCAAAAGGGCAAACGATTTTCTTGGCCTCCTCGACACTGGTTCCCCGCAGGAAGAACTTAATTATGTAAATACTTCAAATGATCATCGAGGATTTTGTCTGTCCATTTGTTTTTGGCCTTCGTCTTTAGAAGTTCGAGCATGAAACTCAAGCGGGTCACCTCGGGATCACAAAAGACATACAATGGAGTCCTCGAGTCTACTTCAAGTTGCACCAGCTTGGCCTCCTCTCTAGAAACAGCTCTCTCGCTAGTCGTACTCTTGCAAAGGAGGTCTCGAACATGAGGGTCCTGCACGACTGCACTTAGTAGCGTCGAAGACTGTAGCGTGACCGCCACCTCTTCTCTGCCATGTCCAGACTCTTCTTTAACGTGTCTGGAATCTATTCCGCCGCCGTCATTTCCGGATTCTTCCCCGCCGCCATGTCCGGCGCCATCGTCATCGTGTCGATCCGTCATCTCTTCGTCTAGCCCCATGTCGTTATTCCCTGCCATGTGGACGTCCTCATCATCATCTTCTTCTTCACTTATCCACTGAGTATAGCCATCCATGAAACCATTCATCAGCAGGTGCGCCTTCAAAGTGCCACGATCAAAAGGGTCCAAAAGGACTCCTTCCTTGCATCTTGCACACGGACATCTAATCCTAGTCCGATTATTTGCATACATGTCCATCACCGCGGATTGCATGTACCGCTCCACCTTCCATCCACTCACCTTCATGACCGTCTACACGGTATAACAAGCAAAAGGGTTATAAAATAAATAATGCATGCATGATTCAAAGTCATATAAAATTTTGGCATGACCTTGCCTAAAAATATGACATATTGAGTTTGCTCGAAATTCACCGAAACGGAAATAAATTGACATTTCGGCAAAACATAAGCAACTCGAGGGCATGTCACATTCGCACAAATCTCTCCATATATATATCCCAAAACACACATATTCTCATTCACTCACATATTCCCATTCTTGAAATGAACAACTTTTTTTACTCACCTATATATCTCTCGAGAGAGACCGAGAGCACGCGGTTAATTATTAGATGATGAGAGAGAATGATCGAGAGAGCACGTGTGGATGACTAAATAGCTAGCTAGATCTAGTTGTTGGGGCGGAGAGTTGAATCTAGATAGCTAACTAATGGAGAGGGGTTATGGTGGAGGGGGCCGGCGGGATTAACTAATGGGGAGACAATAGAGGTGCAGGAGAAAGAGAGAGAGGTCATTTATGGAGCAGGGTGCCATTGATGTCTACTACGCAACCTTTTTCATGTAGACGTTGTTGGGCCTCCATTTGCAGAGGTTTGTACGACAGTAGCAAATTTCCCTCAAGTGGATGACCTAAGGTTTATCAATCCGTGGGAGGCGTAGGATGAAGATGGTCTCTCTCAAACAACCCTGCAACCAAATAATAAAGAGTCTTTTGTGTCCCCAACACACCCAATACAAGGGTAAATTGTATAGGTGCACTAGTTCGGAGAAGAGATAGTGATCCGAGTGCAATATGGATGGTAGATATGGGTTTTTGTATTCTGAAAATATAAAAATAGCAAGGTAACTAATGATAAAAGCGAGAACAAACAGTATTGCAATGCTTTGAAACACTCCTGGAATCAGCTTCTTTGCCGTCCGCCATGTCGGACGGCAAAGGCACAGATCCCGGACGGCAAAGTCCTTTGCCGTACGCCAGCGGACGACAAACAGTCCGGCTGAACACGCGCCAGCAAACGCCTTCTTTGCCGTCCGCTTCGCAGAAAAGGACGACAAAGGATTGTTTTATCCGCCATCCGAGGCCAGCAGACGGCCACAACAACGGACGGTAGCGGTGTGGGGTGAGAGCCGTTAGGGGGTTAACGGCGTTCTTTGCTGTCCGCCAGCGGACGGTAAAGAGGCAAAGCGCTTTGCCGTCCGCTGACAGACGGCAAAGAGCTTAGCTAGGGCAGCACTGGGAAGCTGCCACGTGGCCAGCTATGCCGTCTGCCAGCAGACGGCATAGATGGCCCTGTTTGCCAGGCCTATTTGGTCACTTTACCGTCCGCTTGCAAACGGCAAAATGACCAAATAGGCAGCCGGTGTTCCCAGTTTGCACAGGTGACTGCCACGTGTCCTCTTTGTCGTCTGCTAGCGGACGGCAAAGAGCTTTGCCGTTGGCTAGCAGACGGCAAAGAGCTTTGCCGTTGGCTAGCAGACGGCAAAGAGGCTATACATCCCCTGTTTTTATTTTAATCCAATTAATTGGACATGGTTTTAAACACAGAAATACATGCATACATATCCAACATATCCAACATATCCAACAGCATGTCCAACAACATATTTCATCAAATCCAACAACATAGTTCAACACAGTCCAACATATCCATATATACATAACCACAAACAAGTTTCCAACAACATATCCATATAGACATACATATCCAAACAAGTTTTCATAAACAACAAGGAAGCACCAGAAGAATAGTACACTCCATGAATCCAAGCCTTCCTCATGTAAAGCAAATATGCAAATTGGGAAAGATGAACGTTATAAGAAGAAGAAGAAGAAGAAGAAGAAGACTAGTTAGAAGAAGAAGAAGAAGATGATGATGAAGAAGATTTTTTTCTTCTCTTTCTTTTTCTCCTCTCCTCTTCTTTATCTTCTTCTTCTTCTAACTAAGGTAAGTAAAAATGCCATTTTATTGCTAAGCTATGAAAAAATGCTACGTGTAGGTCATTTTATAGCTAAGCTAGGTAAATAGGTCATTTTTTAGCTTGGTAAGGTTATTATGTCACTTTCGAGGAAATTAAGCTATGTCCATGCAACCTACACGCTAATTGGTAAGGATAGGTCCAAATCCCACCCGAGTATGTGTAGATCGGGTTCGTTTTCCCATGCTCTGCTCCGGATCCGACGCAAAATTTGGGCAGCACCTCCCCGTTGTTCTCCTGATACACGTCTCGGCAATAAGCAGAGAGGATGTGTACCTGGAGAACAACAGGGAGGCACTGACGAAATTCTGCATCGGATCCGGAGCTGAGCATATGGGAAAAGGAACTCAATCTACACATACTCGGGCTATGGACAACGTTGGACAATTCGACAGAATCACGATTATATATATGCAAATGCATGCATATTTATAGATGTTTCCCTTTCGAATGGGAGACGCATAGTGGTTACGCATACTGATGATTGACACCTATAGCTAGCAAGTTTCATCGGCACGAAGACGGGAACAGAGGAGGAGGAGGAGATGTCATTTGTGATCACCAACGAACGCAGGGGTGGAGCTCGTCGAACACTAGACCCTCGCAGCGACGAAATAACTACATATTTAAATCGAAAGATGAGTAACATGGCAAGTATTCAAACCGACGCCACATGTACCTCGCACTGATGATACTTGCTATTTACGGTACCATCGACACCGAGGAACCCTCTAACCCGCTCGTCCCCGGGTAAATTAAATAGCATCTACCATCGGTGCAAGGTACATGAGGCGGTCGGCGTTAAACACTAGATCCACATCCCACAAGTGAAGCCGGCGCCCGGCGTCCCGCAACAATAGTTCTGGTAGCCGATGACGGTCGAACACCTTGGAGAATTTGTCTGGCAGCCTCTGAGACGAGGATTAAAGCCAAGTTTTGAAATTTCAAACAACCAAACCGACTTGAGTTAGTTTGGGTGTTTCAAGTTTCAACACTTAGCTTTCAATCGTCATCTCTGAGGCTGCCAGACAAATTTGCAATGGTGTTCGACCGCCATCGACGCCGAGAACTGTTGCTGCTGGACGCAGGACCCCTGTGTCACTTGTGGGACGTGGATGTAGTATTCGACACCGACGGCCACATGTACCTCGCACTGACGATACTTGCTATTTAGGGTACCATCGACACCGAGGAACCCCCTAATTAACCCCCTAATTCGCAATGGTGTTCGACCGCCATCGACGCCGAGAACAGTTGCTTTGGGACGCTGGACGTCGGCGTCACTTGTGGGACGTGGATGTAGTTTCGGGGTGTACGGGGTGTGGGTCGGGGTGTCTTTTTCTTCTTCTTCTTCTTCTTTCTCTTTTTTCCTTAGGTATGGCGACGCACGGTCGACGGGTCATCACTCGGACTGGGGTTCTCGGCATGGGCGTCGAGACCGGCGGGACCCACTGGCTCCACCATCTATCCCCTCGTCAACCCTCTTCCTTTTTCCCTTTTTCCTCTTCTTCTACTTCGTCTTTTTTTTCATTTTTTTTCTTCTTCTAATCTTATATTTACTAATTGGAAGCATCATTAGAGCCACCACATTAATCCTAAAATATCACCTAAATATACCCTTAGGATCTTAATTATGCGGTTAAGATATGACAGAGTCCGTGGGCCAGTTTTATAAAAAAAGAGCCTGTGGGGCCTTATTTTTGTAGAGTCCTACAAGGTCACAAATAGTAGTCCATCTCGATGGAACGCCATCCAATCCAAAACAAGTGAAGAAAGAAGAAATCTACCACGCCGACGGCCGGCCAGCACGATGCCCCCACATCCCATGCACACAACAGATTGATTTCCAGGTGATTACGGATGAGCTGGATGTGTTCACGCTTGCTGTTTCCAAATTTTGCCTCCGTCGCTCACAAATCGCCATCTATAACCAAGCAAAGGGAAAGAGAAATCTACCACGCGGCCGGCCGGCCGACCAGCGCGATGCCACCGCGGCCCATGCACACAATCGGTTGATTTTCATGGTGAGTACAAATCAACTAGATGCGTACACATCTATTATTTTTACGTCTCTTATGGAGGTGCATCAATCTTTACTGCAGGGGCATGGAGTTTGGCTTCTGCGGAATCATGTTGACCGAAGAGAACCCGCAACCGAAAGCAGATAACAGCGTGGTCTGACCCTATAATGATGGCGTACAACTTGATGAGTCCCAGCAGCAATATATATAGTTGAAAATAATGCGAGGCCGTCAGGGAAGGAAGGACGGATGATGAGATAGCAGTACAGTGGCTTCATGTGCATCGGTATTAACACCCAGTGGCTTCGTCTTGGAGAGGTCTCTTCCTCTACCCATTAATCCTGAAGTATTCCTTTCTTTATGCATGCAGGATTTCGATGAACATATATATGAATATTTATTCAAGCATATGAATTGATTTTATGCCAACATAAACTACTAAAGATGAAGTTTTCTCAATATCCCATTACTGTTTTTTTCTCGACACTTACTCTTGACTGAAAGAAACAAGAAGTTTCTGCTAACAAATAAATAATAATATCAAGATGCTCCCCACTGGAAGGACATAATATGCAAGCCATTTATCCGAATCATGCTTGGGTCTAAGTAATCACATATATACAGTATTATCCATGCACAAGTTATTATACACATGTACGTAAATGCAACAAGCAAAATAACATAGATGTATTCAAATGAATGAAGTTCATAAATTCTGACTCACGTTGTTTTATTTGTACCTAAAACTATTAGTTTCCACACACTTGCATGTTCCTATCGACCATCGGTCGTTACTGAAAAGTTTCCCCATAACTGTGGACTAGATTTTGTAAGCCACATTTCGTGACGAGCTACACTTTCCTAATAAAGCTTATTAATTGTGGGAAACTTATCTATGAACTAAGAATGCTCGGAGTAGTCATGTTAATATGTGTACAAAATACTAAACAAAATATCTCCATGCACTAGTTATCTAAACCTAAATCTGGCAGTAACCTAATTCTACCACTATAACCTAATTAAACCTAAACACAAAAAACAATAAAAAATTCACCTTGGTTCGGGCGGTGGTGGAGGAGGCGGCGGGCGCCGGGCGGGCGGGCGGGCGCCGGGCGGCGGGACGGGCACCGCTGGGCGGCAAGCCAGGGCGGCGGGGGGCGGGCGCCACCGTGGCGGGCGGCAAGCCGGGCAGGGGGTGGTCTTGAGGCGGGCGGCGAGCCGGGCGGGCCGGGCGCCGTTGTGGGGGTGGTGCGGCAAGGCGGAGCGGGGCGGCGGGGGTGCGGCGGCGAGCCGGGGCAGGTTCTCTCGACAATAATAACATAATTGGATCGTATAACTATCCCTCAACATGCAACAAAGAGTCACTCCAAAGTCATTAATAGCGGAGAACAAACGAAGAGATTATTGTATGGTACGATCCCACCTCAAAGTTATTCTTTCCGATCAATCCATTAGGCTATTCTTATAAGTGTCACAAACAGCCCTAGAGTTCGTAGTAAAATAACACCTTAAGACTCAAATCAACCAAAACCCTAATGTCACCTAGATACTTCAATGTCACCTCAAGTATCCGCGGGTATGATTATATGATATGCATCACACAATCTCAGATTCATCTATTCAACCAACACAAAGAACTTTAAAGAGTGCCCCAAAGTTTCTGCCAGAGAGTCAAGACGAAAACGTGTGCCAACCCCTATGCATAAGCTCACAAGGTCACAGAACTCGCAAGTTGATCACCAAAACATACATCTGGTAGATCACGTGTTATCCCATTGTCACCACAGATAAACACATGCAAGACATACATCAAGTGTTCTCAAATCCTTAAATGCTCAATCCGATAAGATAACTTCTGAGGGAAAACTCAATCCATTACAAGAGAGTAGAGGGGAAAAAACATCATAAGATCCAACTATAATAGCAAAGCTCGCTGTACATCAAGATCGTGCCAAATCAAGAACATGAGATATACATACATACATACATACATACACATATATATACATATATATATATATATATATATATAGAGAGAGAGAGAGAGAGAGAGAGAGAGAGAGATCAAACACATAGCTACTGGTACATACCCTCAGCCCCGAGGATGAACTACTCCCTCCTCGTCATGGAAAGTATCGGGATGATGAAGATGACCACCGGTGATGGATTCCCCCTCCGGCAGGGTGCCGGAACGGGGCCCTGAGAGGTTTTTCGTGGCTATAGAGGCTTGCAGTGGCGGAACTCCCGATCTAGGTTATTTTCTGGGGGTTTCTGTATTTATAGGAGGGTTTGCCGTCGAGAACAAGTTAGGGGGGCCCATGAGGAGTCCACGAGGCACAGGGGCACGCCCTAGGGAGTGGGCGCGCCCCCACCATCGTGGGGCCCACAGGACTCCTCTCCGATAACTTTTTGTTCCAGTATTTTTTATATTTACCAAAAAAACATCTCCGTTGATTTTCAGCGCATTCCGAGAACTTTTATTTCTCAACAAAAACAACACCACGGTAGTTCTGCAGAAAACAGCGTCAGTTCGGGTTAGTTCTAACCAAATCGTACCAAAAGCATGTACAAATATTATAAACATGGCATGAATACATTAAAAATTATAGATACGTTGGAAACGTATTAGCCATTAATGCGGAGAGAATAGAGTAGGAGGAAGAGAGAAGAAGAGCAACAATGCTGGTCTCCAAATCGTGTGGAGAAACCAAGAAGTTCGTAAGGGCAAGGAGATCACCTACTTTATGATGATCTACCCTGAGTGAGGCTAGTCCTTCATGGTAGTTAGACATGGTGGAATAGGCAAGGTTGCTTCTTTGTGGACCCTTTGTGGGCGGCACACTTCATGGACTCTATTCCTCCATGGAATCTTGCAACTATTATCCTTCGGATTGAAGGCTCTACAAACATGGACGTACGATAGTATAACCTATCAGAACCACGGTCAAAATTTTCTGTGTCACCAGAGTCATTGCATATCTTCAAACTCTCCGTTTACTATTATAACTAGCACTATATTTACTTTCCGCTGCGTACGATTAGACTTGCATGTGTAGGGTGTTTCTAGACTTGCTTAGAATTGCTATAACCAAGAAGTAAAATTGAGAAAAGAGTCATGTTTATTCTGCCAAGTAGTCTAATCAGAGCATCTACAATCGGACACCCCATACCGGCCCCAAATGCCCGGGGGGCTGCTCGGTCAGTGACCGAATGAAAAAAAATGACACCCAATCGGGCGCCCCATTTCAGTCACAAGTGTCCGGACTAATCGGCACTCCCCATATATGCGGTGGATATGGCACTAGTAGAAAAGGGGGCAATGGCCCAGGCCAGTTCAGCCCATTAGTCCCGGTTCAATCCAGAACCGGGACCAATGGAGCTATTTGCCCCGGTTCGTGAGCCCAGGGGGCCGGGCCACGTGGGCCATTGGTCCCGGTTCGTCCGGACCTTTTGGTCCCGGTTGGTGGGACGAACCGGGACCAATGGGCCTGGCTCCTGGCCCACCACTATTGGTCCCGGTTGGTGGCATGAACCGGGACCAAAGGCTGCCCTTTAGTCCCGGTTCGTGCCACCAACCGGGACAAATGGTGGTGCCTATATATAGCCCCTCGCGCAAGAGCAGAGCACACTGCTCTGTTTTTTCTGGCCGAGGGGGAGAGGGCTTGGTGGTGCTCTAGCTCACCTCCTATGCACACAAGGTGTTCGATGGAATGCCCGAGCCACACTACTTAAGGTTTCTTCTCTCCAAGCTCGACCGCCAAGCTCCATTTTCCTCAATATTTATCTAGGTTTAGCGGTCCGTCACGCCCCGTCCCCGTCTTCACCGCCGTCGATCACCCGCGCCGATCTCATCGCCGGCACCAACGTGGTGAGCCTCTTGTTCTTATCTTCTTTCTGAAAGGAAAAATATTCTTACTTGTATGTTTAGATAGATGCTTGTATTATTTTCTTACTTTTATTGTTGCATCTTATATAGTGCGATGGTTTTGGTATCCACCCCCGTCGGCCCTCGTCCTGTCTATGATTCGGGTGTGGTATATATTATCTTTTCATAACTATTGGTTCATTTATTGTTTATGAAAATTATGACGACCAACGTGACATAGATTTTATTTATCTAGGAGGTTGTTGAACCGGAAATTCCAACCGACTCTATTGTCGAGAGGTTAAATTTAGTTGAAGAAGAAAACAATTTCTTGAAGGAAAAATAAAAAACTTGAGGAGGAGAAGATGATATTGGAGTTGCATGTTGCGGATGTCGTCGATGATCACAAGATCAAGATGGATGCAATGCGCTTGAAGATGAGAAAGATTAGAAAATATGCCATTCATACCGAGGCTTGGTATCATTATGCCGTTGGATCAGTTGTTACCTTGGTTGCGATTATGATCGCATTTGTTTTCACATTGAAATGTTTTACATAGTTTCAATGTATGGTTTAATTAATTTAGATGCTCTGCAGAGCTTTATGTTGTTAGATGAGAACTATGTATGTACTTTGGTTTTTATGTGATGATGAACTTCTATTAATTTGGTCACTTAATTATCTATTCATGATGTTTTGTAATGATTTTGACACACTTAATTATATATAATGCACGCAGATGAACCGGCAATGGATGTACGGTGTGAGACACACCTCCGAGTACATTAAGGCGTGCATGATTTTCTCAAGTGGCTGAGGCAAACAAGCAGAATGGTTTTATGTGTTGTCCATGCCCTATATGTGGGAATACGAAGTCTTACTCTGACCGGAAAATCCTTCACACCCACCTGCTTTACAAGGGTTTGATGCCACACTATAATGTTTGGACGAGGCACGGAGAAATAGGGGTTATGATGGAAGACGGCGAGGAAGAAGAGTACGATGACAACTATGTGCCCCCTGAATACAGTGATGCTACTGAACATCAAGATGCACCAGACGATGTGCACGATGGTGCTGCAACGGGCGAAGCTGCTGAAGATCAAGAGGAACCAGACGATGTGCCCGATGATGATGATCTCCGCCGGGTCATTGTCGACGCAAGGAGACAATGCGAAAGTCAAAAGGAGAAGATGAAGTTCGATCGCATGTTAGAGGATTACAAAAAAGGGTTGTACCCCAATTGCGAAGATGGCAACACAAAGCTCGGTACCGTACTCGAATTGCTGAAGTGGAAGGCAGAGAATGATGTGCCTGATAAAGGATTTGAGAAGCTACTGAAAATAATGAAGAAGAAGCTTCCAAAGGATAACAAATTGCCCGACAGTACATACGCAGCAAAGAAGGTCGTATGCCCTCTAGGATTGGAGGTGGAGAAGATACATGCATGCCCTAATGACTGCATCCTCTACATGGTGCCTACAAGGATCTGAACGCATGCCCGGTATGCGGTGCATTGCGATATAAGATCAAACGAGATGACCCCGGTGATGTTGACGGCGAGCCTCCGGGAAGAGGGTTCTGCGAAGGTGATGTGGTATGCTCCTATAATACCACGGTTGAAACGTCTGCTCAGAAGCAGAGAGCATGCCAAGTTGATGCGATGGCACGATGTGACCGTGAAGAAAGACGGAAGTTGAGAGCACCCACGACGGGTCGATGGAGAAAAATCGAGAGAAAGTACTCGGATGAGTTTGCAAAGGACCCAAGGAACGTATGGTTTGCTTTAAGCGCGGATGGCATTAATCCTTTCGGGAGCAGAGCAGCAATCACAGCACCTGGCCCGTGACTCTATGTATGTATAACCTTCCTCCTTGGATGTGCATGAAGCGGAAGTTCATTATGATGCCAGTTCTCATCCAAGGCCCTAAGCAACCCGGCAACGACATTGATGTGTACCTAAGGCCATTAGTTGAAGAACTTTTACAGCTTTGGAATGGAAACGGTGTACGTACGTGGGATGAGAAAAAAAAAAGGAGGAATTTGACCTAAAGGCGTTGCTGTTCGTGAGCATCAACGATTGGCCCACTCTCAGTAACCTTTCAGGACAGACAAACAAGGGATACCACGCATGCACGCACTGTTTACTTGACACCGATAGTATATACCTGGAAGCTGCGGAAGAATGTGTACTGGCCGCCGTCGATTTCTTCCGACCAACCATCAATGTCGAAAGAAAGGCAAGCATTTCAAAGGCGAGGCAGATCACCGGAAGAAGCCCGCCATGCATACCGGTGATCACGCATTTGCTATGGTCAATGATTTACACGTAATCTTTGGAAAGGGTCCTCGCGGACTAGCTGTTCCGAATGACGCTGAGAATCACACACCCATGTGGAAGAAGAAATCTATATTTTGGGACCTACCCTACTGGAAAGACCTAGAGGTCCGCTCTTCGATCGACGTGATGCACCTGACGAAGAACCTTTGCGTGAACCTGCTAGGCTTCTTGGGCGTGTATGGGAAGACAAAAGATACACCTGAGGCACGAGAGGACCTGCAGCGCTTGCACGAAAAAGAGGGCATGCCTCCAAAGCAGTATGAAGGTCCTGCCAGCTACCTCTTATGAAAGAAGAGAAAGAAATATTCTTTCACTGCCTGCTTAGTATGAAGGTCCCGACTGGCTTCTCGTCGAATATAAAGGGAATAGTAAATATGCCAGAGAAAAAGTTCCAGAACCTAAAGTCTCATGACTGCCACGTGATTATGACGCAACTGCTTCCGGTTGCATTGAGGGGGCTTCTACCGGAAAACGTACGATTAGCCATTGTGAAGCTATGTGCATTCCTCAATGCAATATCTCAGAAGGTGATCGATCCAGAAATCGTACCAATGCTAAGGAGTGATGTGGCGCAATGTCTTGTCAGTTTCGAGGTTGTGTTCCCACCGTCCTTCTTCAATATCATGACGCATGTCCTAGTTCATCTAGTCGACGAGATTGTCATTCTGGGGCCCGTATTTCTACACAATATGTACCCCTTTGAGAGGTTCATGGGAGTCCTAAAGAAATATGTTCGTAACCGCGCTAGGCCAGAAGGAAGCATCTCCATGGGCCATCAAACAGAGGATGTCATCGGGTTTTGTGTTGACTTCATTCCTGGCCTTAAGAAGATAGGTCTCCCTAAATCGCGGTATGAGGGGAGACTGACCGAAAAGGCACGCTTGGAAGGGACTCAATAATATGCAGGGACGGATATTCTTGGTCTCAAGCACACTACACAGTTCTACAGAACTCTACCTTGGTGACCCGTATGTCGATGAACACAAGAACAGTCTGCGCTCCAAACACCGGAGGCGGTCGACGATCGGATTACATGTGAACACATCAGGACTTTCAGCAGTTGGTTGGAAACACGTCTCAGAGGTGACATCACTGTTTGTGATGAGTTGTACTTGTTGTCCAGGGGACCATCTTCGACTGTAATGATTTGGAAAGGATACGAGATAAATGGGAATACATTTTACACAATTGACCAAGATGAAAAGAGCACCAACCAAAACAGCGGCGTCCGCTTTGATGCAGCAACCGACAAGGGAAATGACACATATTATGGTTACATAGTAGACATATGGGAACTTGACTACGGAGTAGATTTTAAGGTCCCTTTGTTTAAGTGCAAGTGGGTCCATCTGTCAGGAGGCGGGGTACAAGTAGACCCACAGTACGGAATGACAACAGTGGATCTGAAAAATCTTGGGTACACTGACGAACCGTTCGTCCTAGCCAATGATGTGGCACAGGTTATCTATGTGAAGGACATGTCTACCAGACCGAGGAAAAGAAAAGATAAGGAAACGAATACATCATACAATGAGCCAAAGCGCCACATAGTTCTTTCAGGAAAAAGGGACATCCTGGGAGTGGAGGGAAAGACAGACATGTCTGAAGAGTATGAAAAGTTCCATGAAAGTCCCCCCTTCAAAATCAAGGCTGACCCAAGCATCCTGATAAACGATGAAGATTATCCATGGTTACGGCGCAATAAGCAAACGACACAAGCGAAGAAAAAGTGAAGACTTTCTCCCGCAACTATTACGATGATACCATGCCAACTTTGTAAAAGACGAGTATGATACCATTGTCCGTTTTGTACATCCAAATGCTATGCCAACTTTTTCAGAGTTCATTTGAAAACTATGAATTTGAAAACCTCGCCAACCGAAGGGCGCTCACACCGGTTTATATGCCCGTCCCTCTACGCCTTGTTGAGCTCACAAACTTGTGATTCACACAAATTTCAAAGAATTCAAATTTGAAAACTAATGGCACAAACAGAAAGTTTATAATTTTGCTGACATAAAAGCAAAAAGAATTAAAAAATAAAGCAAAAAACCAAAAGAAATTAAATAATGCAGAAAACAAAACAAAAAACTTGAAAAAAAATAAAAATAGCAATAATAAGTATTTTGTTGTAAGTCGAAACAAAATAAAATAAATAAAGCAACAAAGAAAACAAAAAAAGTGTTTTCAAACTTGAGAACTAATGGCACTAACAGAAAGTTTATATTTTTTCTAAAACCAAAAGCAAAAAGAATTAAAAAATAAAGCAAAAAACCAAAAGAAAATAAATAATGCAGAAAACAAAACAAAAAACTGGAAAAAAATAAAAATAGCAACAATAAGTATTTTGTTGTAAGTAGAAACAAAATAAAATGAATAAAGCAACAAAGAAAACAAAAAAAGTGTTTTCAAATTTGAAAACTAATGGCACTAACAGAAAGTTTATAATTTTTCTAAAACTGAAAGCAAAAAAAAAATTAAAAAATAAAGCAAAAAACAAAAAAAGTGCCACCTACTAGGGCCCCACGGCCTGAATACGACTAGAAACCCTACCATAGGCAAGGATACAGGCCCGCGGGAGGCCCAGTAGGCCCACAGCACAGATTACACGGTTAGGCCCGAAAGCCTGCTTTAGAGAGGAGCTCGAGTGGGAAACCGCACCGCACCTTATAAACAGGTGCGGCTCCCTCTCAACTAGCGAGGTGGGACTAAACTTTGGACGCGGGGCAGCACAAGGCCTTTGGTCCCGGTTGGTGGCACCAACCGGGATTAAAGGGGGCATTGGTACCGGTTCGTGCCACCAACCGGGACCAAGCCCCCCTTTTGTCCTGGTTGGTGCCACCAACCGGGACTAAAGGCCGCTTCCAGCCCTTTGGACTGCTGAAAAGAGGCCTTTGGTCCCGGTTGGTGGCACCAACCGGGACTAAAGGGGGGCATTGGTCCCGGTTGGTGGCACGAACCGGGACCAATGCTCTTGCTATATATACAGGACTTAGCAGTTTTCGCCAAAACCCATCTGTTTCTTCTCGCCCCGACGCCTCTGCTCCTCGTTGCCGTCGCCGCCAAGCCCTGCCCCGACGCCGTCAGGCTGGTCCAGCTCGCCGTCGCCGCCGCCGAGCCACTGCCCCGACACCGTCGCCGCGCCCGCCGCTTCGCTGCCCCCGACACCATCGCCGTCGCCAGGCGCCACCGTGCCTCGACCCGTCGCCGTGCTGGCGTGCCGCCTCTTCCCGACCTCGTAGCCGTCACCGCGCCGCCTTCCCAACCTCAGCCGTCGCCCCAACCACACGCCGCCGCCTTCGGTCCGGCCGCCTGCGCCCTTTCCTCTTTTTTTTTTATATATGCAGAAGTTTATATATGCAAAAAATTATATATGCAAAAAATTATATATGCAAAAATTTATACATATATGCAAGTATATATGTATTTTATATATGGAAAAAATTATATATCTAGCTAGGAAGAAGGAAGAAAGGAAGAAGAAGAGGGGGGTCGATACAAAAAACTTATATATGAGAAATGTATGTATGTATATATGTATATATATGAGGGGGGTCGATACAAAAGACATGCATATATGTATTTTATATATGCAAAAAAACTTATATATGAGAAATGTATGTATGTATATATGAGAAATGTATGTATGTATAGATCGATGTATGTATGTGGATACATGAGGGGGGTCGATATACCCCCCCTCTCCGATAGCATTTTTGTGCATTTTAGGTTAGTGTATATATATGTTGATGTATATATGCAAAAGATAAATTTTTAGAAAAAATACTATTTTTTTGTGTTGATGATATGATGATGTTTTTTTCATATATGTATTAATTTTTTAAGTTGTTAGTAGATATTGATTTTAGGTTAGTGCATTTTATCACTGATTTTAGGTTAGTTGATCGATTTAGTGCAGTTTATGTTTGTTGCATTTTAGGTTAGTGCATTTTATGTTAGTGGAGAGGAAAAAGTAAAATAAGGAAAAGGAAAATAAGTAGAGAAAGAAGGAGAAGAAGAAGGAGAAGACGAGGAGAGGAAGAAGAGGAAGAACAAGAAAAAAGAGGAGAAGAAGAAGGAATAGAGGAGCTTCTTCTCCTTTTTTCTCCTCTCTTTTTTCTTCTTCTTCTTAATTTTATCGGGAACGAGGGTGTCGAGGATCGCCGAGGGGTCGAGGGTCGGGAACTAGGGTAGAGGGTCGAGGGTCGTTAAGGGGTCAAGGGTCGAGGGTTTCAGGTCGAGGTTCGAGGGTTCTAGGGTCGAGGATCGAGGGTCGAGGGTTCGAGGTCGCCTAGGGGTCGAGGGTTCCAGGGTCGTCGAGGGTTCAAGGGGTCGAGTGGTTTCCTAGTGTCAAAGTATTGAAGAAATCCATGGCTTCATCATTAGCCGGAAGTAACCATGGCATGATGGTATGAAGTTCTCCAAAGTTATTCTGGAATGGAGTCCCGGATAGGATAATTTGCCTTTTTGTATGAATTTCAGCAAAGGCCTTCCAAATAACGATATTCGGAAGGTTCTTGCTGAACTTTGTACCAAAAAGCGAATTATCCTATCTACGACTCCGTTCCAAAATAACTTTGGAGAGCTTGCACCATCATGCACCTGTTAGCTAGGCAACCTCCCGACCCTCGGCGATCCTCGACCCTTGACCTCGACCGCTCAGCGATCCAAGACCTCTACCCTATCATGGGCGCCGATGCCCACGTCACTTGTGGGACATAGATGTAGTGTTCAACGCTGACCCCCTCCGGTAGCTTCAACACGTGGGGTCGATATTACCCCTCCTTGAAGCGTTCTCGAGGCCACTCCCTAACCCTTGAAGCGTTGTCGAGGCCACCCGAAACACTAGAGAAGCAGCGTCGAGGCCACTAATTAATATTATTCCTTATTGTGATTAGCTAGCTAGTTCTACGTTTGCCACTAATATATCCATATCTGTCATGTTTGAATAATAATTGCCATGTTGTAAATATTTGTAGAAACTATGGACACCCCGCCACGAGACGAAGCACAAGAAGCATTGTGGAGGGACATAATCGCACAAGGAAGTGATGCCGTCTGCTCGTTGATGTTTCTCAACGACAACGATGGTCTGGAAGGAGAGGGTGAAGAAGCAGCTGGCTATGATTTACATGGCTCCGATGACCCAATGCCGGTGCAGGAAGGAGAGGGTGAAGAAGTAGACCATGAGGACGGCTCTGGTGATCACAAAACCGAGTCCGGCCAGGTATATATTAGTTAAGCCTGTGCTGACTAGCTAATTGATGCATTCATTGTTTTGGTATGTACACATATTAATTAACTCTCGTCTTTGTTCTTTTTTCTAGCCCTCCGGATCGAGCACAACTTTGGTAAAGAGACGAGGCCCGAAGAAAAAGTCGAGCTCGGATGAAAAGTTTGAGATCACAACAATCGCGCGCGACGGCCAACCGATTGAACCCTACCAGACAAAGATGGCATTTGTTGCTCAGTGCGGGGTTCTGGTTAGGGACAAGATCCCGATAAGCATCCACCAACGGTATAAGCCTAAGAACGAAGACCCTGAGGTGTCTTATGTCAATGATATGCAGAAAAATGATCTTTGGACCGCTAGAGGATGATCCGGAGAAGCCAGTTATAGAGCCATTAATCAAGTCTTTTGCTCTGAAGAAGATGGCAGACCTATTCAGGAATTGGAAGAAAGACCTCAATAGGTATGTCGAAATAATGAGACACCAGAATTCAAGGGCAAATATGAGAAGATCAAAGATGACTGGCCCGCATTTGTGGCCCACAAGACATCGGAAAAGAGTAAAAAGATGTCGGCGACAAACAAGAGAAATGCTGCGAAGAAGAAGCTTCACCATCAAGACGGGTCAGGTGGCTACCTCGTAGCCCGGCCTAAGTGGGCCAAGGTTGAGAATGATCTGCTTGATAAAGGGATCGAACCAGAGACAATGAACTGGCCAGACCATTGCCGGACTTGGTTCTTCGGGGCCGGCGGATCCTTGGACCCTATAACAGGGAAGTGCATTTGGACGGACGAACAATTGGACATACCGGTCAAGAGGCTTCAGCAATATATCGAAGCAGCGCAGCAAGGGGCGTTCGTTCGAGCAGGGAGAAGGACGAGCTCACAATGGCCCTCGGGAATCCCGAGCACCTGGACGGACACGAGGCACGCCAGCTCCGCTTCGTGGAAGGCTGGATTTCGACGCAGGGGTTAGAAAACCGGAGAGGAGGAAGAAACTGGAGCAGAGCCAAGCTGCAGCGCTGCATGAAAGGGTAATGGGGCTAGAGGAACGAGAAGCAGATCGCAGCAAACGACCTGCCGAAGCTTCCCCCAAAGCTACCCCGCCATCTCAGCGGAGAAGCAGCGTGGCTTCCACCGAGCTGCTTCAGCCGGAGCATGCCTTGACGGCTCCTGCCAGCTATCCCATGGATGCTATCACGGATGCTGAAAATTGCCACCTTGTAGCGTAATGGATGAATTTGAAGGTCAAGACGGCTGTTGGCTCTGTTTATCCTACTAAACCCGACTCAACTTTTCACTGCCGGCCGATTCCAGAAGGATATGCTAAGGTGATGGTCGATGAAATAACGGAGGGATTTGAGGACCTCCGGCTTGACCATCCTACCGGTGAAGGGGAGTATCGGCTAGGTTCTGCTCTGAAGACTCCATGCCTATGGCGGAAGGATCTCATCAACCTTCCGAACTGGGCGCCTCCGCCTCCTCCTCCTCCTCCGGCGAGTCAGGGCACTCCGCCTCCTCCACCGCCTCCTCCTCCGGTGAGTGACGATCAGGGCACTCGGCTGGCTCCTTCTCCGGCGCGTGGCGGCACTCCGCCTCCTTCTCCGCCTGCGCCGGCGCGCCCGAGCAGCCAGCCTCCTCCTTCTCCGCCTCGCCAGCCAGGGCGGAAGAGACCCGCCGTCGCTCCGGCTACTCCGTGGCGTCGTAGTCCTTCTCCTCCGCCTCGTAAGCAAGGAAAGAAGACATCCGCTCCGTCTGCTCTGCCGGGCGTCTAGCAGTACAGCCAAAGGCGGGAGGAGATCTGATTCGGTCCTTCTCTGAAGACTTCAGAGAAGTTACCGTACGAGAGGAGCGAGGAGGAAAATGCGAAGATCGCGGAGACCGAAGTGGATGACTGGTTTCAAGGGTTGAAAGCAAAGAGACATCCACCTCCGGAGGAGAAGGTAGATCCGGTGAAAGCGGGCGCACTCGCTGCCCCGACAAAACCACCCAAGTCTCCGCCGAAAGGCAACTATGAGCGCATTATTGGAAAGGCATTTGCGAAGCGGAGAGGTCGGGAAGTACTAAAAGTGATCAAAGGATGAAAGAACGACGAGCTGGGAAACAAATTGCCCAGCTCGGCGAACAAGCCAACAATCGTGCCCCCGCTCAAGGTGCACGCTAGCGACATCGTCGATCCGTGGATGGTGCCCGGTTATGGCAATCCTGCAGATTACCTGCCCGACGATGTACATTATGATTTCTTGGAGGTGCAGATACAAAGATACGAGTACGGGAAGCCTCTCGTCAAAGATGAAAGTTCTCTATCAACGATGATGCGAAGATTGCATGATTGGTACATGAAAACCTGCAAAGAGTCCGAGGGAGGAGTACTTTGTATGTGAGAGTTAAAAGGAGCATGACCTCCTTGGAATTGAACTGTTGCCTATTCCATTTGAGGAGTTCTATCAGTTTTTAATCAATTGGCCATCGATAAAGCAACGGTCACCTGCTACATCGTCTGTAAGTAGTACTACTCGTCATTAAGTCTCTCTATATAACTCAGCCCTTTCATTGCATGTATTTATAATTATCCTCACTATATTATGCAGATTGAAGATCGCCGAATTGAAGAAAAGACAAGTGGGTGATATTGGGTTTATTAACACGTATCTCATAGATGCAACTGAGGTTCAATATCGTGCCCAAGAAACCGAGGCCAACTTGCTACGATCGTTGGAAATAAATGAACACAAAGATATAATACTCTTTCCTTACAACTTCAAGTGAGTGTTACTGTCTTGTGGCATATTCGGTTTCCTTATTAGTCCAGGTTATAGTAATGTAATGTTGATGAGTTATGCATGTGTGCAGCTACCACTATATTCTCCTAGAGATTAAGCTTGAGAAGGGAGTAGTAACTGTCTTAGACTCCAAGCAAAAAGATCCCAAGGAGTATGCGGACATGACTGAAATGCTCGAGAAGTAAGTTAAATCGATCATTATCCACCATATCAGCAACTTTGTTCATTTCTGATATCAAGTAATTATTTTCTTTGTATGGCAGGGCTTGGAGAAAATTCACCAAAAAGCTCGGGACTACCGAAGAAGCTGCAATTTAGGCACCAAACTAAGTACTATATAGTAACATATTCCACGCATCTCCTAGTGATTCAAGCGCTAGTTTCATCAATACCATTTAGCATGCTTGCTAATTATCAGTTTGATTGACCTCTATTTCTTGTAAAGTGGTTGTGGCAGGAACAAGGGAATGATTTCTGTGGATACTACATTTGCGAGTCCATCCGCCACCACGACCTGTGAGCGGGCTACTCCGACAAACAATATGAAGTGCGTAAATAACAATATTCACAATTTTATTTTATTACCATCATTTGTGTTGAGTTTCATTCATTCATATATATATATATATATATATATATATATATATATTTGTGTGTGTGTGTGTGTGTGTGTGTGTGTGTGTGTGTATTGACCCCTTCTTAAAATTAGATTTTTCGGATGCGGGATGAACTCCTAGCACCAGATCGCCTGCGAGCAATTCAAGAGGAATTGGCGGCATTCTTTCTTGACCACGTGATCGCTGAAGACGGAGAATACTATGTGGACCACGCGTCCGTATGTTAGGAGATTATATATTTGTAAAAGATAATTATTGTATATATATATGTAGCCGGTAGTGTCGGATAGATATACGAGAACTTGTTGTTCGACCAATCTCTCGGAGAAGGAGAGGTGGTCGATATCACTTCTCTCTGTATGCATATATGTTCATGACGATCTTCTGTTTGCTTACTAGCTAGATAGCATGTCTAGCTAGTCCTCTCTATACGTATGTATGGTACGTAGCGTCGACAAAGCACGGACAAAAGAGAGGACACTTCTCTCTATTAATTACCTAGCTATAGCACAATATATGAAACACCTAAATTAACCCCCAAAACCCCCAACCCCCCGCGCTTTAAAAAAAAACAAAACCCCAGCCATAGAAATGCTTGACGTGGATTCCTATTGGTCCGGGTTGGTGCCACCAACCGGGACCAAAGGCTCTCCTGCCTGGGCTCAGCGGACAGGCCACGTGGAGGCCCATCTGTCCCGGTTCTGGATTGAACCGGGACTAAAGGGTCAGGGCATTAATACCGACCCTTTAGTCCCGGTTCATGAACCGGGACTAAAGGCCCTCACCAACCGGGACTATAGGCCCTTTTTCTACTAGTGTGGGGACAACTAGAAGCGCCCAGGCATGCGAGCCCCATAGGCATTGTCAAGGCGGACCCACCCAAAATTGGAACTAAATTGACTAGTTCTTTGCATGGACCGGACTCATCCCACCTCCATCCTCCATTTCTCCAGCCACCTCGCAGCCACCCACGCCTTCCCTTGATCGCTGTCCTCCTTCACCTTTGCTGATGTCGTCCCCGAAGACTTTGTCCGCTTCCATGGCCACGGATGATCACCTCAGCGAAATCAGTCGGGGTCCCCGGCGTGGTGCTAGATCCTTGTAAGGCGGAGAGGTAAGAGGAGGTTGCCAAATGAGAGCTTAAGCAAACGGTTATAATGCATGGTCTCCAGCTCGATAAAGAGAGGCTGTGACTTTAGAGAGAGACAGAGGAGTCGAGGATGTTGAAAGGAAGAAGTGGTTGCTCCCCATGAAGAGGATCAAAGATCGTGAGGAGTGAAGTCATTGATTCATTAGTGTATTGCTTATTTATGATGAACTATTGAATTTTATTTTGGCATGTACTGAATTAATTCGGGCTACGCTATCTTTATATCGTTAAATGTATGATGAATTTGCATTGTATGATCGATTTTTATGGATTTGGATGGATTTGGGTATTGTGATTCGGGGAGTGTGGTCGTGGAGAGTGCCAAATGGGGACCTGCCCGACGCTGTCCTTAGGCGGGTCTGTGGACCTACATGGATTTAGATACTAGATGATCCCACCCCCTTTGTAGATCGACCTTCGATCCTACACATTCTATTGTAATTAGACATGTATATTGTGCAGATGAGCTCCCTGCCAAGTTGTTTCTCGATGACTCACCATCATATGCCAAAGATGAAATTAGGATGGCGGAGATTTTTCAGGGCTATCGACATATTGAAAACTGCACGGGGTATGAACAACTCCGTCATGACCTTGTTGATCATTTTGTGGGAGCTCCGTAGACAATAAATTTCTTTATGTTCACTTTAATGCATTTGGACCATTTGATACATATACATTTGAATTTGAATGTAAATTTCACAAATTATGGATTTGAAATAATGTTGAATTATATGTATTTGAATCATAATTTTCTTAACTATTTGTAATGATAAAATGGTGATGTCATATACGCCGTGTAGAAAGAAATAAAAAATCAGACTCTAACCAGAATTTCTATTATTGGTGCTTTTCCCTGGCACCGTACGTCTCAAAATAAGTGTTGTTGATCTAGCACAGTATTTAATGTTCCCTGATGTCGCTGATTTAGCACAGTAGAGTTGAACCTGAGGAACTTCAGAGATGCTTACGTTGTATATATACTACTTATAAGAACCATGAAATCTTGTTTTGTCTTTGGCTGTGGCATCGAAACGGCAGCAAAGTTGACTACGTTTGCACCAAAAGACAAGGCTATCCAAAGTGTATTTTTTCGGTTTGATATTGGTTGATGATCCACTAGCACAATTGGTTCACTAGAAATACAAGCGCTACTCGTATGGTCAGCTGATCTCCGTCTATCAGGTAAAAAAGCGGCTTCTAATAGCAGGGGAATAGAGAAGAGACAAGGTCAGGTCCGCCCCCACTATGGCCGCCACGTCCTCCTCGTTTGCCCACTTGCCGTAGATATGCTTCCTGTCAGCCGGTGATGCACGGGGAGCTCGAGGTTGTTGCGTTGGTACTCCTGCACCCTCTAGAACACCGACACCTGCGGCACCTACTGATCCTGCGGGCGCACCTCCGCGATGAAGGCATCGAAGTACGTTTGCGTCTGCTCCGTGGTGAAGCCAACAATTGACAGCGCTAGGCCGAGCGTCGGACGCCTCGTGTTAGGCCTTTATACCATGAGGGGCCTGCCAGCCGACCACATGGCTGGCGCAGTTGAGCTTCTGCTGCATCAAGAGGCTCTCCCACAAACTTGCTAGAGCTTGCTGTCATTGTGTCGGAGGTGCAAAAGGAGGAAGGAAAGTGGAGGTGGTGCGGTGTGGATCATGCCTTGTGTGACCACATTTAAATAGAGGGTGCCGGCCAGGCCAGGCGGCAGGTCGTTTCAATGCGGGCACCCGGAGTTCGTTTCTCGGCGGCCGCGTCATTTTAATGTCAGCAAATTGACATACATACAACTCCAATGGTGTAGAAAGTCATTCCATCGCCTCATCCAGTCATGTCGCTCCGGCATTGGACATGCACGGAGATCGAGAGGACGCGGCACGGGCGCCGCTCTTGGCCGGCAATTCAATATCGGCTCCGGCGACCGGTCGTGTCCGCTTTAGGCCGGCATGAATATGTCATGTGGAGCGGAGATGCGGTTATATATGCAAGCGGGAGATGGTTTAGGATGGGACCATGTTGTCGAACGCGTACATGGCGATGGTTGGCACATCCATAAATCCTTTTGATTTGTATCCGGTTTGCGGGAATTCAGACGCGCGGACACGTCCACAAACAAATTAGAATCTGTGATGGTTGTCAAATTACATTCAAACAGTTCGTTTAATATATTTGTGGGCTATTTGAGGGTGCAGGTTAAAGATGCTCCTGGCATCAAATTTGGATCGACATCGTGTTGTGGAGATGCGCTTACGTTGTACTAGTACTAAATCCTTAAAAAAATCTAGTTTTGTCTTTGGCTGTGGCATCGAGGCGACAGCAAAGTTGACTACGTTTACACTAAAAGCCAGGGTGATCCAAAGTCTTCTTTACTTTTCATTTTTCCTTTCTGATTGAATGATGCTCCTATGACTCGGGGTGGAGGGCCCACAGCCTGTTGATTATATTACTCCTCTATTTCAATGAATAATGTATAATATACTCTTTGGTTTTATCATTTATGCCATCAGTTGTATCCCACTACTCAGTTTTACCATCAGAAGTTACAGCTGCTCAATAATGCCATCGATTCGTGAGATACTTACTCAAAAATGTCATTAAATATATCAAAATTGCCATCGTCCTGTTAGATGTTTGCTAAAAATGTCATTAGACATTGTTATTTTCACGTTAAACTTACCATTCAATATGACAAAAACAAGTCTAGACCCACATTTCAGTTCTCCCTAGCTCACATTGATAAGTGTAGCTCCACTTGTGAGGAGTAAGCAAGCGAATAATTTTACAGAAAAATAAGAACGCTGTTGGGTTCAAATGGGCCCCACACTTTATTATAGTGAGATAGAGCGAGCGCTGACATGTTGGTCCATAGATATTTATATCATTATAGCATGTCAAAAGAGATTTTAGATCTCAATAATGATGTCGAGTGGCATTTTTTAGCATGTGTATAACGAAGCGATGATATTTTTGAGCAGTTGAAACTACTATCGGCAAAACTGAGTAGTGAGACACAATTGGTGCCATAAGTGATAAGACCCCTTTTAATTATAAATTGGATCAACCAAACGTGTTTTATATGTTATAAAAATTATATCTTTAACTTATACTATTGAAAAGAAGTTTTCAAAAGTATATCTGTAAATCAAAAAAGTTAATGTTATTTACTGTATCTAATTTACAGTCAAAGTGAATTTTTAAACATGTCAACCTTTTTTTCTGCATACCTTATTCATTGGAAAAGAGGTACAGTACGTACTAGCGCCGTTGCTTCAGTACAAATACAAGTAGTGCTGCCAACCGGTGGTACGGTCACTCATTCCAGCTGACCTCCATCCATCAGATTTCAGAGGGAAAGAAGAGTACAACTAGTGTGCCACGGAGCTTGTGCAGCGGCGGCGGCGGCGGCAATGGAGGAGCCCGGATCCAGCCCGGACGACGCCGTGCTCTTCTTCGGGGTGTCCCTCGTGCTGGGCATCGGCTCCCGCCACCTCCTCCGGGGCACCCGCGTCCCCTACACCGTCGCGCTCCTCGTCCTCGGCGTCGCCCTCGGAGGCCTCGGTCCGTCCGCTTCCCGCCCAGTTTATTATTCTGCTCCGGGACCCTTCTTCACTTGACCCATTTGATGGTGCTCAGAGTACGGGACCAAGCATGGCCTCGGCAAGCTCGGAGCCGGCATCCGTATCTGTAAGCTCTTCTTCACCCTGGACCAGGATGCATAATCTTGTAGTACAATTTTCTATCCATTTTTACGGTTGTAGCAAGTGTGCTTCGGAATCAACCACCCAAAATGTTGCAGGGGCTGCAATAAATCCCGACCTCCTGCTCGCTGTTTTCCTCCCTGCCCTTCTCTTCGAAAGCTCCTTCTCCATGGAAGTACACCAGATTAAGGTATCCTATTCTTACCAAGTCTGTCTGTTTCTCTGTCTCTGTCTGTCTGTCTGTTGTGAGATCTGAGCTGTCCGTGTAGCTTATTCTGATGTCAATCTTCGGTTCTCCTCCATTTAGAAAATAACAGCTGGTGCTACAGAGCACCACACACAGAAGTTTTAGGCTGTAAGCAGTACTTGCCTAGCTACTCTGTTTCTGCCTTGCAGCATCTGAAGTATTTGTTCTTTAGTTTGGTAGCGCTATGTGCTGCTGGTTCTCAGTTCTGAACTGTTACATAGCACTACATGCAGCTGCATACTGTATATGTGTTGTTCAGTGCGCGCTAAAATGTCTACTTCCCAGAAATGCATGGCGCAGATGGTGTTACTCGCCGTTCCAGGCGTGGTGCTCTCAACGTTTCTGCTTGGCACCGCTGTGAAGGTATCTACTTGGATTGATACCGTAGGCGGCAGGCCTTTGTTTTTCATGCTCGGTTAACAGCTTTTTTTTTGACCAATTCTGATACTAGCTACTTAATTTGCCGCAGCTTACGTTTCCATATGATTGGAACTGGAAAACATCATTCTTGTTTAGTGGACTGCTTAGTGCGACCGATCCTGTTGCTGTGGTCGCACTTCTAAAAGACCTTGGAGCAAGTAAAAAGCTCAGCACAATAATTGAAGGAGAATCCTTAATGAACGACGGGTATGCAACTGGGACCCATGAATCGTTCATCTTTTGGTTCTTAATTAGAATGCATGCTTCTATTGGGAGCAATTTCATTCATCATAACCAAAATAGGATGAGTGACTCAATGTACATGTTACGAGTTTTTTGTGTTACGCTAGATATGCCTCGAAATTATTGGGAAAACCACTTTAGACTGTAAGCTGCACACGAAAATTAGAAGTATTCATCACACTAGTACAACTATATCTGAGATTTAACGCAACTGCATTTTCAGTTCATTCCTTTTTTTTATTCAAATAGCAACATGTGGAAAGAAAAAAAAACTAGAGAGGGTGGGGTGAGTTTGGAGTAAACCACCTCTGCATATTCTTAAGAAGTGATGAGAAACTCGTGTTTTATTTGATCCTGGAAGTAAAACACAAGGTTTATTCTGCCTCCGCAGAACATCGAACCCTGATTCGCACACCCACCAATGGGTCATTGCATCTTTTTTTAGCATAGTTACCAAATTGCACCATGTACAGTTATTAGATTGTTTTGGATTGTATTCATACTAAACGACCTTGCATTCTACAGGACTGCTATTGTTGTCTTTCAGTTATTCTATCGAATGGTGCTTGGAAGATCTTTTGATGCAGGGTCCATAATAAAGTTCTTGACAGAAGTTTCACTTGGAGCGTACGTGAATAGTTTATAAGTCTGAATTAGATCATAAATAACCATGCTACTAATGCTAATCAGTATCTTCTTTCACCAGTGTTGCTCTGGGCCTTGCGTTTGGAATTGCATCAGTACTATGGCTGGGCTTTATCTTCAATGATACAATCATAGAGATTTCACTTACCCTTGCTGTCAGCTATATTGCTTTCTTCACTGTAAGATAATCACATAATGAACATACCAAAGCTCCCTGATATTTCAATTTATTTTGTCTAGAAGGACATGATTTTTTTAGTGTTTTCATATAGTTCACCACCTGGAATAATTCGTAGTTTCGGTCATAGCAGCCCATTTCAAGCAGCCCATTTTGCAGGGATGTTGTTTTACTGGCAAACTGAAACGGCTACCAGGCTTCTAGATATGCACGTCGTATTCTACGAAAACATAGCATAGTCTCTGTGTGATTTTAAAGTCACGGAACTGGACAGAGCTTCATGAATTTCCTCAGATATGATTATGTGCTTTAAAAAAACATCCGGTTTTGAGGGTATGTTAGAGGATTCATGTTGGAATTGAGGGTATGTTAGAGGATTCATGTTGGAATCAAAATTCTGTAACTATTCTGTACTTCTGATGCTTACTTCAACTAACTAACTTTGGGGATGTTTTGTGAGCTAACTGAATGTCTGTCGTGAAAAGAACACCTTTTTGTGTAGAAGTCTTGAGGACATGATTCTAGATTCTTTATGTACCAGGAAATGGTTCAGTTGTCGTTTTACCCTAGTCCAATCAGTTTACTTTCTTTCCAACTCTGGGACCAATAAATGTGTACCATTAAATTGAAGTTATCATCCTTAAATCCATATGAGCTTTAATTTCGTTTAGGATAAATAATTAGTATTCATGATTAGAGCTTGTCATTGCTTGTGCATGACTTATTTTCTCCCCCTCATGTCTTCTGCAAGACAGGCCTGGCGCAGTGGTTGAGTACTCCCCACTTGTGCCAAGAGGTCCTTGGTTTAATGCAGCCTCTCTGTCTGCACTGTGCAGGGGTCAGGCTTATCTCGTATAATCCTTCCCCAGACCCCACCTGATGTGGGAGCTTCTGGCACTGGGTGTGTCCATGTGTTCTACAAGATAAATTTCAGCCATGTGTGTCAATGTAGACTTACCATTTAAGACGTGATCACTCATCAGTGCTCTAACTTTTTTGGGGCTATTTTCTGTTACTGATATTGTTTGTATCAGGCGCAAGATGCATTCGAGGTTTCAGGTGTTCTGGCCGTCATGACCTTGGGGATGTTAGTAAAACTTGTGTTCACATTCTGATCTGCATATCCTTTACCATCTTATCTCCAATGTTAACTTTGTGACCTTGGCAGGTTCTATGCTGCTTTTGCAAAACTGCTTTTAAGGGTGACAGCCAGGAAAGTTTGCATCATTTCTGGTATGTTCAAGCAATATATACCACTTCCTATTGTCAGCAAATATCAAAATGCTCAACATATGATCAACGTTAGTACTTCTAGTCAAATATGTTAATTGCTATCAGTTCCATGAAGTTGTTGATGCTCTATTTCTGTGAGCACCGTCTGGTATTCATTAGATTTACATTTAGACCTATTTGTCTACATGTTTTTGAACTCCATATCTGTATTCAGGGAAATGGTTGCCTACATCGCGAACACACTTATTTTCATATTGAGGTATCAACAACTTCTTTGAACCTTTCTACTTGTCGGAAAAAATAATGTATTAGTGCTTCAAATATGAATATTGTCGTAATGTTCAATAAATCTGAATTCTCTTCAGTGGGGTTGTCATTGCAGATGGTGTACTACAAGATAATATCCATTTTGAGAAGCATGGTATGAATCTTCGTGTATTTGTACCTACTCTTCAATTATTTAACAAAAAACACTATTTAAGAATAGATGAGTCCATTATACCTTTCTATCATCTTTAATATACTTCGTTAATAATTAGTATTCTACGCATGGGCATAAAATAGCTTCCCTAGTAAAAAGTGTAAAAAATAAAGTAAAATAGTGTACAGTATTTGTTTCGAGGAACAAAAGCAACAACAACAACAACAAAATCTTTCAGTGCCAAATAAGTTAGGGTAGGCTAGAGTTGAAACCCATAAGATCTTCAAACCTAGTCATGGTTTTGGCATGTGGAAGCTGCACCTCTGTCCATGGCTAGTTCTTTGGTGATATTCCCGTCCTTCAGGTCTCTCTTTACGGACTTGTCCCATCTGAAGTTTGGTCTACCCAACCTCTCTTGACATTATCAGCACGTCTCACTGATGTTTCTTGAGGCCTATGCTATATATGCCCAAACCATCTCAGACGATGTTGGACAAGCTTCGCTACAATTAGTGCTACCCCAACACTATCATGCATCATCATTCCGGACTTGATCATTTCTCAGTATGCCCATCTCTGTTACACCTAACTTTGGACATGTCGCCTTTTAGTTCACCAACATTCCGTGCCATACAACATCTCAGGTTGAATCGCAGCCCTATAGAATATGCCTTTTAGCTTTTGTGGTAGTAGAAGTGTATGAAAGCATATATATATTTGGAACTTGGGATTTTAAGTCATGTGCACTTTGTTGAGCTTCTGCAACAGGAGACAAGAGAAACTTGTTGGAATGTATTATAACTCTATGAAACCTCCATTTATTTGACTTAAGGATCAGGGGTGGGGGGTGAATCAGGAAAACTACAAATCTAACTTTGATTATTAGGAAGTTTAAGCTACGCAGACTATAAAGTGTGTGCCTAAAGAATTCTACGGTGAGATATCATGATGTTCACTTCCATGGAGGAAAGATGGTCACCGCTGGACCACAAGGGACAACAACACCACAAAGGCTCACCCTTCTCTTCTTGAGATGTTACCATGAACTTGCTTCCCAACCACTTGTGGTACACGTTGAGGTGCTTCCAAACCTTCACAAAAACGGGACAAATCACAATTTGATTCCTTAGTGGGACTCCTATTGCCTAGGAGTCTTCAACCTCCAAGAGTGACCAACCAAATGATGAACTCAAGGGGAACATGATGTCCTTTGGTGAGAATGTAGATCAGACACTCCTCTTTCGTTGCACTCATAGGATGGGTGTGTTTTATTTGATGGATTGAGATATCTTCAAGAAATAATGCTTGAGAAAGCGGAGTTTAAGAGAGAACAACTCAGCTCAAAGTGTGAGGTAGAAGAGAACCCTTGGAGAAGAAAGGTGGCCCTTTTATAGCCCACACAGTTTTCTATCCTTTATTGGCCATTTTTCTTCAGCTGAACCTAGTCCAAAAGCTCTGCCCAGATTTCGGACCATTGGCAAAGGTGTGTGCTGTTGGTGGGGGTGCACAGAGACGCCCGATCTGCACCGCTCCATAGTTAAAATAGATTTACCTTATAACTAACTGTCCCTCATAAGATTTAGTTCAATTTGAACTAAATCTCTACTTATGCGGGATGTCTGTTTCCATCCCTAGTTGTTGGATACCCAATGCCTTCGCTGGAAGCTATCATGGAACTTACTCCGGATTGTAGACTGGCCTGGAAGTTCTAAATGAGGTTTCGAAGGGGGTTATGGTAAAACTAGAGCTGCTAGGAGTCTCTGGCCTCTAGGTTGCCGCTAGTGGCCGACACATGTGGCCGTTGGTGAAATCCATCCAAGCGGCATGGTGCCACCCATCAGTGTAGTAGTGCAGCACGTTGATCCATCCCTCGTGCATCCCTGGTTTCAACAAACTAGAGCGCGGGCTGCCCGCTGTGGAGTATTGCGAGGAGGGGCGAACGAGAGGAGGGAGAGGCAAATTTTGGATTATTATTTTGTAGAAGCTTGTTCAAGAAGAGCAGCTCTTACATCGAATAGTCACGTTTGCGGTTAGATCAGACTGTATTATGTTATCTCCGACCATTAGCAATCGTTTTTGTTAAATTGACATTACGAGGTGGTTTCTGGAGCGTCCATGCCTTCCCATGTCAGCCCTAGATATGAGCTGGATATGAGGGGTGTCAGTCAGCGTGAACGTATAGAGCAAGTATGAGGGGTGTGTCCTGGTCGAGACTTTGTGACCAATCACTGACCAGGGCGTTAACAACGATGTATGGGCAGTGTTTGAGTTTGCCGTGTCCCACTGTAGATGCTTTTACTTCCAGGCATTGTTGCACCATCGCATCGCCGATGGTAGTTCTGCATGCCCCAGCAGTGCCAAGCAATTGTCGCTGCCTGATACATCGGCAATATGCCATTGCCTGCAATCGAGCCAAAGCCAACCTTGTCAGCATTCGTGGCGGCGATGAGGTGAGGAGTACCGATCTTGCACATCCTCCCCATGAGACGGAGTCGACGCCTAGTGTAAGGTGCTAGATCCGACAAACCCTTGCCGCCACCACATCCGATACGTGCGCAAAGCCCACCATCTATGCAAGGGGCATGTTAAAGTGTATGTGTGGATTGCCTAGCCCTTTTCATCAGTTCGGACTTCTTGTTGTGTTCGCTAGTGCATGAAACTTAACATGGTGTCAGAGCTAAGGTCTTGAGTTCAAATCCTAGCTTTCACAATTTATCTAAAAATTGTTGCCGCCCTCCTTTGTGGCCACGTATAGGCCTCTTGAACCATACCTCTGAGTCTATATATCCTCGTGTTGATTTTCCGCGTCACACATGAGAGCGGGTGTTGAAGTGTATATGTGGATTGCCTAGCCCTTTTCATCAGTTTATACTTTTAATTGCGTTGGCTAGTGCATGAAACTTAACAGGCCACACAAGCACCAAATCTAGCGAAGAAGGTGTAGAAGGACACGGATCCCGCCGGCGGCCGCCGCCACTAGAAGATCATAGCGCCGGCCATCTCGTCTGTGCACTGCCAGCACAACCAGGAGCATCAAGACTTCACCAAGCTTGAGCACCACTGCAGCTACCTAAGATCGCTATCCTGGCACAGAAACCACTATGCTGCCCCCGCCGTGGCGGCTTCGCGGCTTAGCCGCGGTGGCCTCCGGAGGCGGCAAGGACGCAGAGTAAGGAGGGGGCAGGGGGCTGAGGGATGAGAGATTCAGTGCTGAGATTGGAGTGGGTGGCGACAACGCTAGGGCTAGCTGGGAACGAAATGCTAGCCCCCTGTCTGTTGGATGCTGTTCTATTTGGTCAGATTGATAATGATGTACAATTTAACATCATGGGAAGAAGCAAAGAAGACAAGCTCTTTGGTGAATAGTTGGAACTTTTATTTTCATCAGAGAACCTCTCATCTTTGTTGTCAATGTATAGATAAAATTTGGATTTAAATATTTGAGTATTTTCATCCCTTTTCGGGAGGGTGAGCACTGAGCACACAGTAGCACCTAAGGGGTGGGCGCACCTGTATACTCTCCCGTTAGATGTTATGAGTTTAGTTCTAACCCATCTTTGAGTTTTGTACATAATTCTCTTTATCTCTTGTTATTTCAGGCACTTCATGGGGTACCTTCTTCTGCTCTACGTGTTTGTGCAAATATCGCGTGCTATAGTTGTCAGTGTTTTGTTTCCATTGCTGCGTCACTTTGGGTATGGTATGAATTTCAAAGAAGCCATAGTTCTTGTCTGGTCAGGGCTGCGAGGGGCTGTTGCTCTATCTCTATCTCTGTCTGTTGAAGTAAGTTAATTTTTCATGTGTGAGTGCCATTGATCCTCACTCTGTTGTTACCATTATGGATGTCTACATCATTTTTTAAGTAACCCACTATTTATTATTCTGAGATATTTATTGAAATACTTCTACTAGCGTGGTAGCGATGCAGATCAACATTATCTGAAATCAGAAGTTGGAACAATGGTATGCTCTTTGATTTTTGCTGAAAAGTATGAACTATTTAATTTGAGCCTGGCTGGTCTTAATAAACTCTTTTGCAGTTTGTCTTCTTCACGGGTGGCATCGTTTTTCTGACATTGATTGTGAATGGTTCAACCACACAGTTTTTGTTGCACCTACTCGGCATGGGAAAATTGTCAGCAACAAAGGTTAGCTTTACAAAGTGCTCTGAATGTTATTAAGCATTTTCTTTTATCTCAAGGGTGCATAGGTTTGCTGACATTGTTATCTGCATCTGCAACCAGAAAGAACAATAGTTTTCGTTACACAACATGATTGATGAATATGAAGTAGCATAGTTATGTTCTCCTCGTGCTCCAGTTTCTAATATGATTTCCTGCAACTGCAGTTTCGTGTATTGAAGTACACAAGATACGAAATGCTAAACAAGGCATTGGAGGCTTTTGGTGATCTCAGGGATGATGAGGAACTTGGGCCTGCTGATTGGATTACTGTGAAGAAATATATTACATGTTTGAATGACTTGGAAGATGAACAAGCACATCCTCATGATGGTCCTGACATAGATGATCATGTGCATACAATGAATTTGAGGGATACACGAGTGCGGCTTTTGAATGGTACGCACTACATGTTAATGTGGTGATGAAGTTGCGTTTGCTAAGGGGGGTACATACATATAAAATACTAAAATGCACTAGTCTCTGGGAATCTGGGTCCTAAAACTTTTGACAATGGAACTAGTTCCATGAACTCTTCATGCTTATCTAGGACACTGAACTTGTTAAGTGGTTCACCACAGGTCACGGAAGTCACTAGGCTTGGTTGGGATGTTGGTGTGAAGAATTTAGTGATTCAAGCATTGGTATATATTCGTGTGGCATATAGCATACGTCTTGTTGGTCAGATCGATGTTCTAAGTTAGACACAGATTACAAGTGGCCTTGTATAAATAGACGGAGGGTGTACTTAATAGTCAAAAGAAATGGTACGGAATATGCAGTTTCATGCCACATTTGTTTCACTATATTGTTTTGGCCCACCAATGAATCAGTAAATCTGAAACAATGTTCATGAGAAATGTCTATGCATACACCCATTGAAGGGCCTACAGCTGTTTAACTCCTTCTAGTGCGTTTAAGTAGGATAGACAGTGAACAAATTGCTATTACTACACACTTATTTTCTCAAAGGATACAGAGTTCTTAGGCCGTGAATAAGCGAAATTGAGTGGAGTTAACTACAGTTTATTTTAAAGTGACCATTGGCTAAATATTTTTGTCAGGTGTGCAAGCCGCTTACTGGGGAATGCTTGAAGAGGGACGAATAACTCAATCTACAGCAAATATGTTAATGAGATCTGTTGATGAGGCTATGGATCTTGTTTCTAGCCAATCATTATGCGACTGGAATGGTTTGCGGTCCAGTGTTCATTTCCCAAAGTATTATAGGTTCCTTCAGATGAGCAGATTGCCACGAAGGCTTGTCACATACTTCACAGTAGAAAGATTGGAGTTAGGATGCTACATTTGTGCGGCATTTCTCCGTGCTCATAGAATTGCGAGGAGACAACTACATGATTTTCTTGGTAACGTTTTTGACACTTTATATGTTGTCATGTGCTAGTTATTATATGAAAAATCCAGGAAAATGTACAGAAGATATTTCTGTGTCGGTAGTTGGTTCCTATATGAAAAATGCTATGTGTGAGAACATATTACTGGTGTTTGTGTTATAGTGTATAAGTGGGAATTAGAAACTGATAATTACGCTAAGCAGAGTTTGCTTTCCTGTCGAATAGTTACGGCATTTAGTGCTCAAACTGATGAAGTCTTGCCTTCATTGCAAAATTACTTTGTATATATCTGATGGTCCAAAGGAGTCCAGCTCATTAAGCTTGAGTGTGAGTGACTTTACTTTATGTTGCAATTACCATGAAAAGCTTGTCTGAAGTCACCTATTCATACTGTTTTGTGGACACTGGAGATTAAAGATCCTATATTCCTATTGCACTTCACCTATTTTCATTATTTTTATAATTTTTGCTTGTTCTTCAGGTGATAGTGATATTGCAAGAATTGTCATCAATGAAAGTACTGCTGCGGGGGAGGAAGCTAAAAAGTTTCTGGAAGATGTTCGTGTTACATTCCCTCAGGTTGTGGTTACAATGTGCTACTGTCAATTAACTCAAATTATTATGAATTCATTGGCATCGTGAAATCTCATGAATTCGTTCAACTAGTGATTTCCCTGCAAAACTTCAGGACAAATGCACATTGCCTGAACTAAAATGGGACTAGTTCAGCTTCGTGCGCATCCCCCTAACCAGCTCGCTGATCTGCAGGATAGTCTTCTGGGTTTCTTTTCTTGGCCTTCATACTATTTTAGATTTTCAGTTTTTTCCTGTTTTTACTTTTGGTTCTTTCCTTTTGTTTGTTTGTCTGCTAGACATTCACAATTATTGGTGTCATCTTCTAATACAAAATAACACACACTTGGGTGTGTGTTGGAGAAGAATAAATCAGGAGCAGTTTGGCATTTAGAGACACATGTTCTTGCATGGCATGGAGAGGCTGAGGCCTGTAAATGGTTAGATTTAGAGTTTGGAATGCAAGGATTTGGTTGTAGTTTTGAGGAATTGTCCTTTCCTTGCAAAATCCATCTGATGTTCTTCTTGAACTGATTTTCTATAATGGTCCTAGGTCGAACATCGATCCTAGGTCTATAAGGCTTTAGAATACTACATTTTGTACTCATTTCAAACAGTAGTTCGTAATAATGAAGTAAAACTTCACTACATGAATAAACTAAGGAATGCCATGTTAATTGAAAACATACCCTGGTGAAGCTGATAGTTCAGTGTTATGGTGCTATCTAGATTCTTTTGTTTTTTCTTTTATGCCGGTGCACTGTTATCTTGATTCTGAAGCTGTTTCCACACTTTTCAGGTGCTTCGTGTATTAAAGACTCGACAAGTAACTTATGCGGTATTGACACACTTGAGCGACTATATTCAAGACCTCGGGAAGACAGGGTTGCTCCAGGAAAAGGAAATAGTCCATCTCGATGATGCCTTGCAGGTAGTTGGAGAAAAATGATTCTGTTTCTTCTGGCAAAGTGAAAGTAAATTAATATCTGAGGTTTCAGTTCAAAAGTCGCAATGTACTAACTTTGGTAAGTTAATTCACTTGGCAGACAGACTTGAAGAAACTTAAGAGTAATCCACCGCTGGTGAAAATGCCAAGAGTTAGCGAACTTCTAAACACCCATCCTTTAGTTGGTGCACTGCCTGCTGCTGCTCGTGATCCGTTGTTAAGTAATACAAAAGAATCAATAAAAGGACATGGAACCATCCTTTATAGGGAAGGCTCAAGGCCGATTGGTATATGGCTTGTTTCGACTGGAATTGTAAAGGTATGTTTCTGCCTCAAGACCACTTTATCACATTTTGATTGAAATATGTATTTTGCCACTCCGGCTGATTCACTAATGAGCATGTACCTGCCCTTGCCTCCCTTTTTTACAGTGGACAAGTCAGAGACTCAGCACCAGGCATTCACTGGATCCAATTTTGTCACATGGAAGCACTTTGGGTCTATACGAGGCATTAATTGGAAAGCCATATATTTGTGACATTATTACAGAATCGGTGGTGCATTGTTTCTTCATTGAAGCTGAAAAAATAGAGCAACTGCGCCAGTCTGATCCTTCTATTGAGGATTTCATGTGGCAGGTATCCTCTCCTAATGCTGCCTAACCTGTGTGCTCATATAGTTCTGACTATTAGACATTTCCTGCAATGTATAGTCTTTATTCTTCTGTTGTTTATTTCTTGATTCTGGTTAACATCCTGTTTGTTACAGATCAAGGATCCTGTAAACCTGTAATTGGTGGGTGGGTTGGTGGCAGCGTTTTTCCCAGTTTTTCTTTTCTTTTGTTTTTCTGAAAAGGAGGATAACCCCCGGCCTCTGCATCTGCATCAGGGCGATGCATGCAGCCATTTTCTTAATTATTCACCACGACCTTACAAAGTAATACATCAATACCTCTGAAACCACCATCTCGGCAACATCTGTCGCTACTCTTATCAACTTGATTAAAGGGTGCAGATTGTCTGAGCCACATACACAGACCCGACACCAAAGCGTCTGGGGCACACACCGGTCCGCCTCACTCCCAGTGGTCACCGCATGTGCACGCTACATAGGCCGCCGCCGCCGTCTTCCACTGATCCATCTTCAGAGAAGATATTGACGCATCGAACTTGCTAGGCCTACCATCGACGCCACCATGGCGCCAAACAGTGCCACCTCCCTGCGCTCGCCCAGACGCATCCGTTGCCAAGACTGTGCGACACCATGCCGCCAAGACCCACCGACGTTGATGCGGTAGATGCCATGCCGCTCCACCTCTTGACGACTCCAACAAGCATTTGCTCCAAAACATTGCCCACGTGAAGGAATACGACACCAATAGTGCCATTATCGTTCAATCTAGGACGCGCGGATTAAGGGTTTCCCCTCAGAATAGTCTGAGCGAGGAGAAAATGACCGCAAAAATGATGCCTTCAATAAGGTAAGGGCATTTAGACACCGCCGTCACCCGCCATGACCGAAGTTGGAGGTCGGTTTTCACCGGTGGCCGCAACTCCCCAACTCGCAGTTGGATGGAACTCCGTGTTGACGTATAAATGTATTGCCTAGTCTTTTTCATCAGATCGGTCTTTTAGTTGCATTGGCTAGAGCATGCACTTCTACATGGTATCGGAGCCAAGTGGTCTTGAGTTCAAGACCCAGCTGGTGCAATCAAAATTGCAGCCCACTCTCGGTCCATGTTTAGGCTCCTTGCTAGACGGCCACACCCCACGCCGCAGTCCTAGAGCCAATACAGATCAGGATACGCATGTCCCGCCGATGCCGAACCACCGAACTGCCGTCCACAGCAGCCATGGCCGCCGTGACCGCGTCAGCGACCTGAGCAGGCGCTAGCCCATGGCCCCAGCCGCACCAGATCTGGGTTGAGGCCCCAGCCAGCCGCTGGACCAGCACCGCGCCATCGCCCAAACCGTTGTCCTGCGCCACACATCATCGAGTGTAGAGGAGAGTGAGCCCCGAACGTCTATGCATTTACAACCATTGTTGTTACTTGTTTGGGCTTTTGCTTGTCTTCACCCAATGGGCATGTCAGTCCACCCAAATTCCTATCAAGTATTATTGCTGCTAACACTGAACTTCCATGGTGAACCCATCACTACTACTCTACAAGGTCTAGCGTAATAATGTTACCTTTCTCACATCATTTATATCCGATAGCCCTTAATCATTCATATGTGGAAGTTACAGGAAAGTGCTCTAGTTATTGCAAGGATGTTTCTCCCCCAAATATTTGAGAAAATGGCAATGCATGAGATGAGGGTTCTCATTTCTGAAAGATCCAGTATGAATATCTACATTAAGGGAGAAGACATTGAACTCGGGCGTAATTACGTTGGCATCTTATTGGAAGGATTCCTGAAGACAGAGAACCGAAATTCGATCAAACATCCAGCTGTGCTGCTGCCGTCGAACACTGATTTGAATTTATTTGGCTTGCAGTCTTCAGGTTTTCCACATTCTCATCGGTCAACCACTTCTTTGTTTTTTGAAACAAAAGCAGTGATTTTTTTTAGAAGTAATGGGTGACTCAAATGCTCTCTTGTTTACAGCCTTGAACATTATAGACTACTGCTATACTGCATCGAGTTATCAGGTGGAAGCTAGATCAAGGGCTATCTTGCTTGAAATAGGGAGGCCAGATATGGAAGCCGATCTGCAAAGAAGTGCATCAATGCTGTCTCCAAAACTCGGACCACCACGAACGCAGAGCAAAGAGCACATCGGTTTGCTCAGGTGGCCGGAGAATTCTGTGAGATCCAAAGGGCCTGGAAATCCGAGCCTAGCTGAAATCAAAAACCAACCCGGTAGCTTCTCTGCTAGAGCCTTGCAAGTCAGCATGTATGGTGGCATGGTACGCGCGTATGCGTCTTTTCTTCAGTTTTGTTGATGCTTCATAGCCGGTCATAATTTATGTGATCAGCTCAATTAAAACGGAAAACTGCGTCAACTCATTCACAGATGGATGACATGCACCCTGCTCTGCGGCGGCAATCGAGGCTTGATCATGTGGAGGGAAACCAGAAGCACAGCATGTCCTATCCAGAGGTGCCTTCAAGGGCATCCAACACGCGGCCTCTCCTTTCCGTGAAGTCGGCGGGTCCCAGTGTGATGAGCAGAAAATCTGCTCTTGCTCAAGCTCAAGCTCCAGCTCCTGCACTTCCCCCCTTTCCGCACCAAGCAGCGGGCCAGGAACGCAGGGTGGTAGCAGAAGGTGATAATTCGGGTGACGAGTCCGAGGGGGAAGACGTTATTGTCAGAGTGGACTCTCCCAGCATGCTCTCTTTCCATCCATCCTCTGGCCCACCGCGAGGCAACTGACAGATGCAGCATGTACCAATATTTTGTTATTGCTGAAGTAGAACTTATGAAAAATGGCAGCATGTATATGTGTAAAATGTACGATAATAACATTTTCTGTGGAACTGGAGGGTGCAAAGTTGGTCGCAACTTCAACGTGTATGGAACTGGAAGCCTATCTGGGATAGTTTTGACCACTGGTGCTTGTGTGGACTTTAAGACCTCTTTCAATGCAAAGGTGCTTAGATGAGGTGCTAAGTGCATTAAATATCTTAGCAACTCATCTCCTCAATGCATAGGTGCTTAACTTGTTGTTGCTAAACACACTTTATTTAATGAGTTAGTACCTAATGTCTTTCATGCATTGGTCAAGTTGTTTCATTTAAGTGGTCTGTCTAGGTTCTCGCGCTTGGCATTGGTTTTTCCTGGGGTCACCAAAGTGCTCTCTCCCCTCATTAAATGTTGTGCCATGTCATGTTTTCGCTTATATGGCGTGCTTAGCACCTGTCCACTGTGGAGCACTGGGAAGAGCCTAATGGCGAGCAAGTGATATCTGTATAGTCTTCACTTGGTGGGTACTTCGGTTAATAAACTGGTTTTATGTATCTCGTGCTACCGTCCGGTTGTACGTATCTTGTGCTTTCATTGGGACATAATAGGATATGTGTATAGTCATCTAGTCCTATTTTTGCCGGCTTTGCCAATGTTCTTTTCTTTTGAACTCATTTTGAGTTCTTATATCGTACTACTCCCTCCATCTCATAATATAAGAGCGTTTTTACACTAGTGTAGTGTCCAAAACACTCTTTTATTATCGGATAGAGGGAGTATGTACTTGGTGGATACTACAGTTAATAATTTGACTGCATGTGTCATTTTGATGCACATGCCGGGGTAAGGGCATCTTCAACTGCATCCGGCCAGTCTTGCGGACACAAATGCGGGAGCCGGACATCCAACACTACGTGGTATATGTCCGCCCGTAAAGGCCAATTTGAAATTCAAATATAGTTCGAGCCACACAACACATCGGATCACACCAGCGCCAGATCACATGCGCGATCACAAACAAAAAGAGGCAAGTGTGTTTAGTTTTTACATGCTCGAATCCAAAGGAATATCAGTCTGACAGTCCGTGCAATTTTCTGCCCTGCCAGACCGGCAATCCCAGCCATCCTCCGTGATCAAGGTGTCGTCGCTGATGTGAAAACAGTGCATGTCCGGCTATTAAGCAAAAAAAACTACGTATGTCCGACATTGAGGTCCTCCTCCTTTGCGACTTTTGCTTTGACGCGGCGATTTTGCCACGTCGCCGAGTTGATCTTCCGGGCGAGCATGATTCTCGGGTCCTCCGGTGCCTCCACCACCTCCATCTCCGACAGGGTCTCCTCTGGTTCCATGCATCGGCGATGAAAGGAGGAAGAGGGTGAGAATTGGGTGGAGAGCAGTGGTGGATGGAAGAAGAGAGTGCGTGATTTTGGTACGCGAACAGTACATGTAGCTACAAAAGCGCGGGCTCCGCCTTCCTTTTAGGTGTTCGGGGAGGGGGCGGGGGCAGAGTCTGGTGGTTCTCATGCCAGGACTCCCGTAAAGCCGCCCCACATTTGGTTCCGGTCTGCGAGAAAATCATAGTCCAGACTACGCCGCGGACGGACGGGGTCGGCGTTGGATGGCTTTCACGGTCCCGACAGCTGAGTCCGAACATATGTGGGCGGTTCGAGGGTCAGCGTTGGAGATGTCCTAATCCTCCTTTTCTAAAAAATATGAAAAAGTCTGCATTTGGGTAATCATCTCCTTGACGTCTTCCTTCGCCGCGGTTACATGGGTTTAATTTGTCCACCTGTGGCATATTCCACTAGCAGAGTACACGTGTTTTTTGGGTGGCGGTGTGGTGGGCAGCGCCTCTCATTAAGTAAATATGTTCATTTGAATTGATTTTATTAATTAGGGTATATGGGCTCTTTTGTCTTGGGTCCAGAAAAACAATTACTACTTGCATAGTGGACACACTCTATTGCTACCCCGAAAAACAATTATTACTAGTGCAGTGGAGACACTATCGCTTCTTGCTACTCCTCGGTCATCGAAACGGCTCCCGCTACTGAATGCCATTTTACTCTAGTTCACGGATATGCAGGCCATACAGTGCTTGGGCCCAAATGGCATCCAACAAATTAGAAGGTGTTGGAAATATGTGCTAGAGGCAATAATAAAATGGTTATTATCATATTTTTCTTTCATGATAAAAGTTTATTATTCATGTGCTAGAATTGTATTGATCAGAAACTTAAATACATGTATGAATACATAAAGTACACCGTGTCCCTAGTATGCCTCTACTAGACTAGCTCGTTGATCAAAGATGGTTAAGATTTTCTAACAATAGACATGAGTTGTCATTTGATAACGGGGTCACATCATTAGGAGAATGATGTGATGGACTAGACCCAACCATACGCTTAGCATCAGATTGTTTAAGTTATTTGCTATAGCTTTCTTTGTGTCAAGTATCTGTTCCTTCGACTATGAGATCATGCAACTCTCGGATACCGGAGGAATACCTTGTGTGCTATCAAACGTCACTTCATAACTGGCTGATTATAAAGATGCTCTACAGGTATCTCCGATGGTGTCTGTTGGGTTGGCATGCATTGAGACTGGGATTTATCACACCGTCTGACGGAGAGGTATCTGTTGGCCCTCTCGCTAATACAACATCACAAGAAGCTTGGAAGCAGTGTGACTAAGGAATCTGTCATGGGATCTTGTATTATAGAACGAGTAAAGAGACTTGCTAATAACGAGATTGAACTAGGTATGAGATACCGACGATCGAATATCAAGCAAGTAACATACCCAAAGCTGGACCCAAGCCTGAAACTGAGTGCTTCTACTATAGAGGAAATTGTCACTGAAAGTGGAACTACCCCAAGTACTTGGCAGACAAGTAGGCTGGCAAAATGAACAAAGGTATATTTGATATACATGTTATTGATGTGTTCCTTACTAATATTCGTAGTACCGCGTGGGTATTTGATATTGGTTTGGTTGTTCATATTTGTAACTCGAAACAAGAGCTGCAGAATAAATAAAGATTGGCTAAGGACGAGGTGACGATGCGCGTCAGGTGTCGATGTCAAAATCGGCGGATCTCGAGTAGGGGGTCCCGATCTGTGCTTCTAAGGCTAATGGTAACATGAGGTAAGGGACACGATGTTTTACCCAGGTTCATGCCCTCTCGATGGAGGTAAAACTCTACTTCCTGCTTGATTGATATTGATGAGATGAGTGTTACAAGAGTTTATCTACCACGAGATCGTAGAGGCTAAACCCTAGAAGATAACCTACGATGATTATGATTGTCCCTCTAAGGACTAAACTCTGGTTTATATAGACACCGGAGAGGGCTAGGGTTTACATGGAGTCGGTTACAAAGAAGGAAATATAATATCCAGATCGCCAAGCTTGTCTTCCACGCAAAGGAGAGTCCCATCCGGACACGGGACGAAGTCTTGAGTGTTGTATCTTCACGGTCCAACAGTCCGGCCAAATTATATAGTCCGGCTGTCCGGATACCCCCTAATCCAGGACTCCCTCAGTAGCCCCTGAACCAGGCTTCAATGACGATGAGTCCGGCGCGCAGTTCTGTCTTCGGCATTGCAAGGCGGGTTCCATCTACGAATACTCCAAAGTAATCATTGAACACTTCAACCGTGTCCGGATCTGCAAGATGATCTTCACATACCACTGCAAAGAGCATAACACTTTATAAATCTGATCTGCTGGCAATTTTAGACGACGTGACATGACACTATGGTCGAGTCATTATTCAAACCGTTTTCCCACAACCAGCCACAACGCATATTGCGAGGCGGTTTCCTCTGCACGTCTTGCCGAAGCAGAGATCGCGTTCCTTTATTACGGGATTCTCATCAATACGGGTATGGGTAGCCCAAACGCACCTCTAATTGCGGCGAGTGGGGAATGAGCGGGTTCCACCAGGCAAGTGGGGAGGCGCAAACGCTTTTTCACCTCTATAAAAGAGATAAGGTCTCTTCCTTTTTACGAACATCTTTTCCTTCTGCTAGTCCATTCCCCTCTGCCCGAGCCCTAGCGCCCAAGCACTTTTCTTCTCCACCGAAGAGAGATTCCGAAGATGTCCGGATCTGGAGCGGGAGGCAAATGGATGGCCTCCACCGTCCGGGAGAGAGATATCAAAAAGCTCCGAGAGGCCGGGTACTTGGCCAAGAAGATCGACCATCGTCTCCCACCGGTGGGACAGATCGTCCCCACTCAGGAGCCCCACGAGAGGGTCGTGTTCCTTCCTCATTTTGTCTGCGGGCTTGGGTTTCCCCTTCACCCATTTGTTCGCGGCATCATGTATTATTACGGGATTGATTTTCATGATCTTTCCCCCAATTCTTTCCTTAACATCTCGACGTTCGTCGTCGTATGCGAGGCTTTTCTCCGTATTTCGCCCCACTTCGGCTTATGGCTGAAAATCTTCAACGTGAAGCCCAAGGTGGTGAATGGCAAGCACGCCGAATCTGGCGGTGCCATGGTGAGCAAGATGCCCAAGGTCGTATGGCCGACGGGCACCTTCAATGATTCCGTCAAGGAGTGGCAGCAGCAGTTGTTCTATATCACCGAACCGCGTGGTAAAAAGTGGGCCGCTGCTCCCGAATTTAGATTCGGAGCCCCACTGCGGCTCACGTCCTGGCCCGAGTAGGTCCTGAACTGGTCCTCATCCGACGAGCTGTCAGTGCTCCAAACGCGCGTCCAGAGCATGGTCGACAAGGACGTCAAACTCGTCAACATAGTCCAGGTGATGTTAGTTCGCCTGGTTCTCCCTTGCCAGCGTCGAGCCTGCAATTTATGGGAATACGACCCGGCCGAACACCAGACCCTACGGGAGCTCTACGGCTCCTCCCACAAGGACATCTTGAACGTGCTCTTGAAGTCCGGCAAACCGTGGTCGGGCTCCACTGAGGACCGCGGGTATCAACAATCCCGCTCTACAAGTCCGGTAAGTCATTGCTATGCTCTGTCCATCCGTGTTTTAGCCGGCGTATCCCGAGGGAGGCGCACTTATCATGCTTTCTGCAATAATCCCAGGAATGGACGAAAAAGGTGGGGCGGATACACTGCCCGGCCCCACTGCCAGAGGAACCGGCCGGACCTCTTCTGACGAAGATGCTGGTCCCAGCGCCTTACGAGGCGCCAAAGAAAGAGGCCTCCAAGAAGGTCAAGTAGACCTGGAGCGGCCTTCGTCGTCGTGATGCTTTGGACGCAAAATCCGAGGATTCTAGCGATCCTCCTTCCTCCGAAGATGAAGAGGAGGAGGAAGAAGACGAGTCCCCCGCAGGGGGAGGGAAGAAAAGGACGGCCTCCTCATCCCTGGAGGCCGGATTGCCAAAGAGGGGGAAAGGTTCCCTCCCCGAGGCGTCCACCACGGCTGCTGATAGCAACCCGGAGTGGGATCCCAGGGCCCAGCCTCTGGTAAAGTCAGAAGTATATGAAAACCGCACACACCTACGTGCCCGAGGTCATTAGGATGTAGTAGTTTTAACTGTCGCCATATTTGGTACATCCAAGCGAGGTCCCACGCCGGACAATCCTCATCGGAGGATTCGCTGAGCTCGGACACCCTGGAGAGCGAGACGCCTCTAGAGGCCCCTTCCTCGAAGCCTAGGCACGACACCGAGGTGTCGTCTCAGCGGGGGCCGGACACACGGGAGCAGCGGCTCCCGTGTGTGTCGACGGCAAGGGCGATCTTAGGTTTGGACCGCAGCCGGACAAGGTCCTGGAGACCTTTAAAGCTCCAGGATCGGGCGAGCAGCCACCTTTGACGGGGGGAGGCTTGCCTACTCCGCCAGCAACCTCTGTCCAAGCAGAGCTGCCAGGCGGCCTATCGACAACGCTTAGGAGCGCGTCTATCATTGATGAACATCGCGCCCTCATGGGTGCGGTGATTGAAAAGATCCAGTCCGCTGAGAGCGGACTGAATGAATCCTGCCTTAGTCTTATGAAGGGCTTTGAGGTATGTCTTTAAGGAACCTTTTGGAGATTGTCATAATATGAGTAGTATCCCATGATGCACTGTCCGGCGAAAGAAAGCCGGATAGGGGATCAAAATCTTCCGCTTTGCAGGAGACTCAGTTAATGACGTGTATCCCTTTGTTTGAAAATAGGCGTCCGCGGAGGCGACCGCCGCTCATAGTGCGGAGGTGTCCGGACTAAAGCAGTGTCTGGAATGGGCCGAAGAAGAACTTGCCCGTGTGAAGAAGCAGTTGGAGGACAAGCAAGGTATGTCGAGTCCTTTTGCTAGGTTGAGCATGAATTAGAAGTTGTGCCTGATGAAAATATTTGTATTGCATGCTCTAGGGGCGGGTGCCAAATTTGAGGCACTGAAGAAGGCTGTGGCCGAAGCTGACAATAAGGACGCCGCCGAACAGGCTCTTCGTGAGAAGCACGAGGCCAGGGTCATTGAAGCTGAGCGAGAGCTCCAGGAGGCCATGAAGAAAAGCGAGGCCTTGGAGTAGAGTCTAGTAGGGACATAATCCGAACTCGCCCAAGCTCTCCAAGCCACAGAGGATGCTCGGGAAGAAGCTCGAGGTGCTCTGAAAGACATTCAAGAGGCCCGGAAGGTTGCGGCTGGTAAGGCCCTTTGTACTCAAGGCCATTTTTGCCTAGTAATGGGAGGAACTCTAAGCGACAAGCTGAATTCTTGTTTCTTTAGGGGCGTTTGCAGATCTACCACGCAGCATATCAGATGCTGCCCAATTCTACTGGGCTGAGGAGAAGATGTATGCGGAGAAGCATTTCTGGTCGCAGTATTTGGCGCCGAATTATCCGGTACCCTTTATCGATCAGCTGAAGCAGCTGGTCGAACTGCACCAGGCGGCCGAACTAGCCATGAAGGACTTGGTTGTCCGGCTGTGGCCCGCGGAGCCAATTCCAAGCAGTTACTTCGGACTCGTGAAGCGGATTGTTGGTGCTTGCATAGAGGGTGCACGCATGGTGTTTGCTCGTGTGAAGGTGCACTGGGGGAAGCTTGATGCTGAGAAGCTGATGACTGAGGGACCACCAGAGTGCAAGGAGCATAGCAAGCCCGAGTTGTACTATGAGGGTGTCCTGAAAGGAGCCCGCCTTGTGGCGGATCAGTGTACCAAAGACACTATATTTCCGTTAAGGCAGTCGTGCCATTCTTTGTAATGCGGGATGATGCACTTTTATTATTTATGGCATGTTTATGTAAACGTTTATTCTCCATGTGCGGCTGTTTAGTGTATATAAATCCTGAGAGTTGGCCAGTCGTCGGCTTCTGCCCCCACGTAAAAAGTACGGGGGTGTTCGGGACATACCTGAACACTCTTTATCCCATTGTTGGGTCCTTTTAAGGAGGTATTCCTCACCACGAACAGGCAATCAGACTATAGGCTTTTTCACTCTCACATAGCCATAGGAATTCGAGTATGGTGGGCGCAGCCCCTGGTGTTCGGAAGACCGTACTAGGGGCTCTATCGGCGCCTGATCGGAAGACCGATCCGTCGCACTTTGCATTTATAATGGCATTATGCGGAATAAATCTTTAAAGATTTTACAACCTCTCGAACAGCTGACCAGCTCTCGCTGTATCATGACAGTCAGTTTTCGGCTTTCTCTACTGAGGTGCTCGTCCGGAAGAACCGGGACACAATCGCAGTAGTTCTCCCAGCGCTACCTTAGCCGATGGAGCGGAACGTAAGGTACCAAAACATGGGAGCCGGGCAAACCCAACTAATGACCCGAGACATGATTCGGAGCTGATGCATATAGTGCTATAAGTTCAGGGTGCCGAGCGACCGGAAAGGTGGTCGGACTTTGTTTCCATATCATGAATATTATGAAGCCCCTGGCGTAGTGGGGCATAACACGAGGCGTGAGTGCCGTTTATGACATAAAGGCGTCAATGAGGAACGAGGGCCGGTAAGTGTTATTTAAGTCTACGCATTATAGTAGAATGACATGTCTATGCATATGAGTAGGTTTATGATTATAAAAATAGGTGTTTTTGGCGGAACCTGTCGTGGCCGGACTGGAGGAGGCTGTGAATGGATCTGGAATGTATCCGGATTGCCTCCTTGGGGGGGGGGGGGGGGGGTTTACTTATGTGCCCCTGCCTTGTGCGTCCGAGCTGATTCCACGTCGCCAGTCCTGTTCTGCGCCAAAGTTAGTCTGTAAAGACAAATGCTTAAAGGCAGCTGCATGTTCTGTGGTTTAACCGCGGGTGCCTAATCGGAGCCTGGCTGAACCAGGCTATCATGCCATAACGTAGCTCGCACTCCTTAGTTTCGTGTCCGGGTAGTTGGCTGTTGAATCAAAATTTGATAAACAAGCACGACTCGCTATTCCAGCAGCGGTATGAGTTCCACTCTGAGGGTGGGGTTCGGCCTTGCCCATAATTGTGACTATGTCACGCGGGACTGGCCTAATGTTGTACCCCGTTGAATCTAGCCAACGTGGTTCGTCCCGGTAGTATGTGGTAATTACTGTATAAGGGGACAATGCCGAAGACTTATTCTTTGGCGTGGTATTTGTTTGGTCATCCGAAGAAAACCATTAGTATGGTGGGCCAGTTAAAACTTGGCCTTTGCACCTGACATCTTTGAGAAGATGTTTATTGATAGTTTTATGCCCGTGAGGGTTCGTGTGAGATGGAGACCCCAAACTATTGGGTTGATAGTGAGTGCAATAAAATTGTTTTGTCCGGACGGTCGACGTGGTCAGAGACGATCGGCCGTATTTTTGTACTATGGGGGGGGGGGGGGGTCTTCCTTTGACCTCACCATGTTTGATCGGTCTTTCGTTGTTTGGAACCTCCCTTCATTGTTTCTGGTGCGCGACCGGCCGTTTTGTTTTGAGGATCCGACATTCTCTATTGGTATGCTTGGCCGCCCTTCTAGGGGTACCATGAATTTCACATGGTTGATCGAGTATGCTGCTTGGGCCGGATGGGCTTGAGCTGTTCTTTTTCCGCTGACTGGACTGGGGGCCGCTGAATTCGGCACCAACTTCCCTGACTTGACGTTTATGACGATTGCGCCGAGGCTTAAGGATGCTGCCTCGTGTTTCTTGCATATTGTCATGGACCGTCGTGGTGTACTGGCGTCGGGGTATGTGTCGGTGTCAAAACCGGCGGATCTCGGGTAGGCAAGGGACACAATGCTTACCCAGGTTCGGGCCCTCTCGATGGAGGTAAAACCCTACTTCCTGCTTGATTGATATTGATGATATGAGTAGTACAAGAGTTGATCTACCACGAGATCATAGAGGCTAAACCCTAGAAGCTAGCCTATTATGATTATGATTGTGATCGTCCCTTTAAGGACTAAACCCTCCGGTTTATATAGACACCGGAGGGGGCTAGGGTTTACATGGAGTCGGTTACAAAGAAGGAAATATAATATCCGGATTGCCAAGCTTGTCTTCCACGCAAAGGAGAGTCCCATCCGGTCACGGGACGAAGTCTTGAGTCTTGTATCTTCACGGTCCTACAGTCCGGCCAAAGTATATAGTCCGGCTGTTCGGATACCCCCTAATCCAGGACTCCCTCAGTAGCCCCTGAACCAGGCTTCAATGACGATGAGTCCGGCGCGCAGTTTTGTCTTCGGCATTGCAAGGCGGGTTCCATCTCCGAATACTCCAAAGTAATTATCGAACACTTAGACCGTGTCCGGATCTGCAAGATGATCTTCACATACCACCGTAGAGAGCATAGCATAAATCTGATCTGCTGGCAATTTTTGTACGTCGTGCCCCTACATCGTGGCCCGGCCCAACACGAACCGGTTTTTCTTAGCCCACTTCGATACGCGTTGTGAGGCGGTTTTATTGGCACGCCCTGCCAAAGCAGAGATCGTGTTCCCCTTATTACAGGATCTTCCATCAATACAGGCGTGCGCAACCCCTCGATGACTGTTGGTATGACTCCGTGTTTTTAGATAAGTCTCAAGCGGTCACGTTGAGGACTCTTGATATTCACCCCCTTTATAAAGGGGCCGAGGCGTAGACCTCTTTTCCACCACCCTTCCGCCCTTTCGCATCTCGAGTCCTAACACCCGAGACCCAAACTCAAACACCCCAGATCCTCCAATATGTCCGGATCCAACCCTCAAGGCCGGTGGGTGGCCTCCACGGTCAAAGAGGAGGACAGTGCGTGGCTTAGGGAGGTCGGATATCTGACTGCCGACATCCAGCACAGGCTTCCTGCTCCAGGGCAGGTCATCCCTACTCTCGAGCCTAATGAGAGCGTCATATTTGTTTCTCACTTTGTCCGCGGCTTGGGCCTCACCCTTGATCCCTTTGTGAGGGGGCTCATGTTCTATTACGGGTTAGATTTTCACGATCTAGCTCCGGACGCTATTCTCCATATTTGTTTCTCCACGTCACCCCACACTTCGGCTTATGGCTCAAGACCTTCAATGTGAAGCCGAAGATGATCAAGGGGCGACATGCAGAGTGCGGAGGTGCCATAATAAGCAACAACGCCGATGCCCCATGGCCGGAGGGTTCTTTCCCAGAGGTATCCGATTTATGGCAGCGGAGGTGGTTTTACGTCACGGCTCCCAGAGGCACAAAGTGGGTGGCTGCCCCCGACTTCCGTTCGGGCCCTCCGTCTCAACTGGCATCATGGACCAATTGAGGACATGATTGGGGGTCTGCTAGTGATGTACCAACACTACAGAGCCGTATCCGGGAGCTTCTTGAGAGGGATAACCTTGTCAGCATAATTCAGGTAATGCTGATCCGACGGATGTTGTCGTGCAAACGCCGGCCTCTCCGGATGTGGGAATTCAATCCAGAGGGTCCGCAGACTATTACTCACTTCTTCGGCCTGACGCTCGAAGGGATGTGTAAATTATTCTTCGGACCACACGTAAAGTGTCCGGGCACCACCGAGGATGCGGGCCTAAGCTGCAATCGCCCAGATACCCAAGTAAGTAACCCCGAAACCGAACACTTCGTTTATATTTATCATAATCATTATTCTGAAAATCCTCCGTGGCCAGGTATGGCTTAGCAAGGCGGAGAGAATCTGGTGTCTGGCGCCACTTCCGAAGGCTCTCCTAGTCCTACCATTTTCCAAGATGCTTGGCCGGGTGCTTAGAAAAATGCCCTCAGGGAAAGACGAAGGGAAGAACAGAGAAGCCGAACTTTGCGCATCCAAACCGGGGGAATTTCTACCTCCCCAAAGGAGGATAGTCGGGGAGGGGAGTCTAAGGCCTCCTCCCCGCGCGGGAAGAAGAGGGCCGCCTCCGAAGACTTGGAGACGGAGGTGCCCAAACAGGGGAAGAAAGCGTCGCCAGGGGGCCCTGCCCCGAAGGGCGCCCTCACCGCGTCATGCCCGCCAACGGGCCAGCCCTCAACCGAACTGTAAGTTAATCGTAAATTTGAAGGTACCGCTTTTCTCCGAGAAAAATAAGCAGGATCCATTCTTTGCAGTCCGGCTAGCAGCTCTTCTCGACACAATTTGTCTTCGGCGGATCTCCCTCCGGAGATGATGGAGAATGAGACCCCACCAATCTCTCCGCCTCATGAGGCGGGCGACCCCGAGGTGTTGTCACGGAGGAGTCCGGATCTGCCGAAGCCAGAAGCTAATCCTTCAGCCTCCCTGAGCCCGGAGCGTTCGGCTCCCACTGGGGGCGATGAGAAGGGTCCGGCACAGTTCGGTGTCTGGCCGGACATACTGACGGGCCTTCTAGAACGAGCTGCTCTCTTGGAGGAGCACCGCTTATTAATGAGCACGGTGCTTAAGAAGATTTCAACCGCCACAAGCGGTTTCAATGAAGCATTTACGAGCTTGCTCAGAGGCCTCGAGGTATGCAATGAAAAATACAAAAAATTTGGCTGTGAAGCACGCGCTAGGTGTGCTCCATATGGATAGTAGCCCCTGAGACTCTGGTTGCCAGCCCTAGGTGGCAAACTGAGGATCATATTTTGAAGTAATGATCCCGCCGTGCTTATGCGCAGGTGTTTAAGGATCCGGCAGTTGACCATTCCGTTGAGGTTGCCGAACTAAGGAGGCAGATTGGAGCTCTTGATGCCGATATGACACTGGTGAACGAGCGGCTTAACGAGTCACAAGGTATGTGCTCTGCTTTCCTTGTTATGTTGTATAGGAAAAAATGAGAGGAGCATAATATTAATGCGATATGCTTGGACTACAGATGGTGCTGCTGCCGTGGAAGCCCTGAGGGCGGAACTTGCCCAGGCCAAGGAACAAGCTCGGGCTAGCAATGCGGCTGCCCTAAAGGCGGCTGAAGAGTTGAGAGCCGAAGAGGCTGCTCATCGCTGAAGCGAAGACAAAATAGCCGAGATGGCTGTGGAGCTGAAAAATGCCGCCAACCGGTATGAACTCCTTGAGAAGGAGAATCAGGTGAACTTGGCTGACCTGAAGAAGGCACTTGATGTGGCCAAGGAGACGCGGTCTGAGAGCAGGGATGCGCGGGAGGAGCTTCGCTAGGCCGGAGAGATCGCGGCTGGAAACCCCTACTTATTGCGGATGAAGTTTTTGGATCCAAAGTATGCTCCCCTGGATCGACTCTGGAGTCCTGCAGACGCGTACGCGGACTTGGCGAAGTGTACGGCTGATGCGGCCAAGTTTTTCGAGGATCAAGATGATAAAGAAGTGGAGAAGCTGTTCTGGTCGCAATTCCATGCTCCCGCACGCCCATTGCCGTTGAGTGAGAAGATGGCTGCTGTGGCTGAGCTTCATAGGCTGTCCGGTCTTGCAATGCGGTCTGTAGTAGACCTTCTATGGCCGAAGGGGCCTTAGCCGGGCAGTTATTTTGGTTTAGTGCGACAGCTCCTTGGTGCTGTATTACATACCGATTCCATGAGGTGGTCGGCGTGTATAGAGGGTGCACGGATGGCGCTTGCCCGCGTTAAATCATATTGGACAGATATGGAGGCCACCATCATTGCGACCCAGAATCCGGCGGAGGCCAGGATCCGGCCGAGCACTACTTGGAGCAGGTAACAGAGGGTGCTCGCTTAATAGAGGCGCAGTGCTCGAAGAATGTCATGTTCGAGTGACCAATCGTGTCTTTGTAAAAACAATGTTATTTTGATTATGAGGCTATATTTATACTTTTTGCCCGAAAGTATTCTTGTGCCTCCTGTGTGGGCGTTTTTATGTATATGTGTAATCTGGAAGTTAGTAGTCGTTGGCTTCAGCCCCCACGCATACAATGCGGGGGTGTTCGCGAAAAATATCACTAGTAGAAAAGGGGGCAATGGTCCAGGCCCGGCCAGCCCATTAGTCCCGGTTCAATCCAGAACCGGGACCAATGGGGGCATTAGACCCGGTTCGTGAGCCCCGGGGGCCAGCCGGGCCACGTGGGCCATTGGTCCCGGTTCGTCTGGACCTTTTGGTCCCGGTTGGTGGGACGAACCGGGACCAATGGGCCTCGCTCCTGGCCCACCACCATTGGTCCCGGTTGGTGGGACGAACCGGGACCAAAGGCTGCCCTTTAGTCCCGGTTCAAGTCACCAACCGGGACCAATTAGTTGCCTATATATACCCCTCGCCCGCGAGCAGAGCACTCCCAATGCTTTGTTTTTCGTGGCCGGCGAGGGGAGATCTTTGTGGTGCTCTAGCTATCCTCCTATGCACACGAGGTGTTCGATGGAATGCCCGATCCACACTGCTTAAGCTTTCTCCTCTCCAAGCTCGACCTCCAAACTCCATTTTCCTTAATATTTGTCTAGGTTTAGCGGTCCGTCACGTCCCGTCCCCGTCTTCACCGCCGTCGATCGCCCGCACCGATCTCGTCGCCGGCACCACCGTGGTGAGCCTCTTGTTCTTATCTTCTTTCTGAAAGGAAAAAAAATTCTTACTTGTATAACTTTCTTACTTTTATTATTGCATCTTATATAGTGCGATGGTTTTGGTATCCGCCCCCGTCAGCCCTCGTCCTGTCTATGATTCGAATGTGGTATATATTATCTTTTCATAACTATTGGTTCATTTATTTTTTATGACAATTATGCCGACCAACGTGACATAGATTTTATTTATCTAGGAGGTTGTTGAACCAGAAATTCCAACCGACCCTATTGTCGAGAGGTTAAATTTAGTTGAAAAATAAAACAATTTGTTGAAGGAAAAATTAGAAAAATTGAGGAGGAGAAGATGATATTGGAGTTGCATGTTGCGGATGTCGTCGATGATCACAAGATCAAGATGGATGCAATGCGCTTGAAGATTATAAATATTAGAAAATATGCCATTCATACCGAGGCTTGGTATCATTATGCCGTTGGATCAGTTGTTACGTTGGTTGCGATTATGATCGTATTTGTTTTCGCATTGAAATGTTTTACATAGTTTCAGTGTATGGTTTAATTAATTTAGATGCTCTGCAGAGCTTTATGTTGTTAGATGAGAACTATGTATGTACTTTGGTTTTAATGTGATGATGAACTTCTATTAATTTGGTCACTTAATTATCTATTCATGATGTTCTGTAATGATTTTTGACACACTTAATTATATATAATGCACGCAGGTGAACCGGCAATGGATGTACGGTTCAAGACACACCTCCGAGTACATTAAGGGTGTGCATGATTTTCTCGAAGTGGCTGAGGCAAACAAGCAGAATTGTTTTATGTTTTGTCCATGCCCTATATGTGGGAATACGAAGTCTTACTCTGACCGGAAAATCCTCCAAACCCACCTGCTTTACAAGGGTTTCATGCCACACTATAATGTTTGGACGAGGCACGGAGAAATAGTGGTTATGATGGAAGACGACGAAGAAGAAGAGTACGATGACAACTATGTGCCCCCTGAATACGGTGATGCTACTGAACATCAAGAGGAACCAGACGATGTGCACGATGATGCTGCAAAAGCTGCTGAAGATCAAGAGGAACCAGACGATGTGCCCGATAATGATGATCTCCGCCGGGTCATTGTCGATGCAAGGACGCAATGCGAAAGTCAAAAGGAGAAGCTGAAGTTCAATCGCATGTTAGAGGACCACAAAAAAAGGGTTGTACCCCAATTGCGAAGATGGCAACACAAAGCTCGGTACCGTACTGGAATTGCTGCAGTGGATAGCAGAGAATGCTGTGCTTGACAAAGGATTTGGGAAGCTACTGAAAATATTGAAGAAGAAGCTTCCAAAGGATAACGAATTGCCCGACAGTACATACGCAGCAAAGAAGGTTGTATGCCCTCTAGGATTGGAGGTGCAGAAGATACATGCATGCCCTAATGACTGCATCCTCTACCGCGGTGCGTACAAGGATCTGAACGCATGCCCGTTATGTGGTGCATTACGGTATAAGATCTGACGAGATGACCCTGGTGATGTTGACGGCGAGCCCCCCCAGGAAGAGGGTTCCTGCGAAGGTGATGTGGTATGGTCCTATAATACCATGGTTGAAACGTCTGTTCAGAAACGGAGAGCATGCCAAGTTGATGCGATGGCACAGTGAGGACCGTAAGAAAGACGGGATGTTGAGAGCACCCACTGACGGGTCGCAGTGGAGAAAAATCGAGAGAAAGTACTGGGATGAGTTTGCAAGTGAGCCAAGGAACATATGGTTTGCTTTAAGCGCGGATGGCATTAATCCTTTCGGGGAGCAGAGCAGCAATCACAGCACCTGGCCCGTGACTCTATGTATGTATAACCTTCCTCCATGGATGTGCATGAAGCGGAAGTTCATTATGATGCCAGTTCTCATCCAAGGCCCTAAGCAACCCGGCAACGACATTGATGTGTACCTAAGGCCATTAGTTGAAGAACTTTTACAGCTGTGGAATGGAAATGGTGTACGTACGTGGGATGAGCACAAACAGGAGGAATTTAACCTAAAGGCGTTGTTGTTCGTGACCATCAACGATTGGCCCGCTCTCAGTAACCTTTCAGGACAGACAAACAAGGAATACCACGCATGCACGCACTGTTTACTTGACACCGATAGTATATACCTGGCAATCTGCAGGAAGAATGTGTACCTGGGCCATCGTCGATTTCTTCCGACCAACCATCACTATCGAAAGAAAGGCAAGCATTTCAAAGGCGAGGCAGATCACTGAAAGAAGCCCGCCATGCGTAGCGGTGATCACGTACTTGCTACGGTCAATGATTTACACGTAATCTTTGGAAAGGGTCCCGGCGGACTAGCTGTTCCGAATGACGCTGAGAATCACGCACCCATGTGGAAGAAGAAATCTATATTTTGGGACCTACCCTCTTTGGAAAGACCTAGAGGTCCGCTCTTCAATCGACGTGATGCACGTGACGAAGAACCATTGCGTGAACCTGCTAGGCTTCTTGGGCATGTATGGGAAGACAAAAGATACACCTGAGGCATGGGAGGACCTGCAACGCTTGCACGAAAAAGAGGGCATGCCTCCGAAGAAAGATGAAGGTCCTTCCAGCCACGCTATTCTGAAAGAAGAGAAAGAAATCTTCTTTGAATGCCTGCTTTCGATGAAGGTCCCGACTGGCTTCTCGTCGAATATAAAGGGAATAATAAATATGCCAGAGGAAAAGTTCCAGAACCTAAAGTCTCATGACTGCCACGTGATTATGACGCAACTGCTTCCGATTGCATTGAGGGGGCTTCTACCAGAAAACGTCTGATTAGCCATTGTGAAGCTATGTGCATTCCTGAATGCAATCTCTCAGAAGGTGATCGATCCAGAAATCATACAATGGCTAAGGAGTGATGTGGTGCAATGTCTTGTCAGTTTCGAGCTGGTGTTCCCACCATCCTTCTTCAATATCATGACGCACGCCCTAGTTCATCTAGTTGACGAGATTGTCATTCTGGGCCCCGTATTTCTACACAATATGTACCCCTTTGAGAGGTTCATGGGAGTCCTAAAGAAATATGTCCGTAACCGCGCTAGGCCTGAAGGAAGCATCTCCATGGGCCATCAAACAGAGGATGTCATCGGGTTTTGTGTTGACTTCATTCCTGGCCTTAAGAAGATAGGTCTCCCTAAATCGCGGTATGAGGGGAGACTGACTGGAAAAGGCACGCTTGGAAGGGACTCAATAATATGCAGGACGGATATTCTTGGTCTCAAGCACACTACACAGTTCTCTGAGAACTCTACCTTGGTGACCCGGATGTCGATGAACACAAGAACGATCTGCGCTCCAAACACCCGCAGCGGTCGACGATCGGATTACATGTGAACACATCATGACTTTCAGCAGTTGGTTGGAAGCACGTATCGAGGTGACAACACTGTTTGTGATGAGCTGTACTTGTTGTCCAGGGACCATCTTTGACTGTATTGATTTGGAAAGGATACGACATAAATGTTAATAAATTTTACAAGATAGATCAAGAACAAAATATAACCAACCAAAACAGCAGATTACTCTATGATGCAACAACCGAGATGGGAAAGGACACATATTATGGTTACATAGTGGACATATGGGAACTTGACTACGGACATGATTTTAAGGTCCCTTTGTTTAAGTGCAAATGGGTCAATCTGTCAGGAGGCGGGGTACAGGTAGACCCACAGTACAGAATGACAACAATGGATCTGAAAAATCTTGGGTACACTGACGAACCGTTCGTCCTAGCCAATGATGTGGCACAGGTTATCTATGTGAAGGACCTGTCTACCAGACCGAGAAAGAGAAAAGATGAGGAAGCGAATACATCATACGATGAGCCAAAGCGCCACATGGTTCTTTCAGGAAAAAGGGACATCGTGGGAGTGGAGGACAAGACAGACATGTCTGAAGATTATGAAAAGTTTCATGAAATTCCTCCCTTCAAAGTCAAGGCTGACCCCAGCATCCTGATAAATGATGAAGATTATCCATGGTTATGGCGCAATAAGCAAATGACACAAGCGAAGAAAAAGTGAAGACTTTCTCCATAACTATTATGATGATACCATGCCAACTTTGTAATCGACGCAGTATGATACCATGCCAACTTTCAACTTTTTCAGAGTTCATTCTAAATGATTTAATGTCTTATGGTTCGGACCTCGTAATAATTAAAAATAGCAACAATAAGTTTTTTGTTGTAAGTAGAAACAAAATAAAATAAATAAAGCAAGAAAGAAAACAAAAAAACAAAAAAAGAGTTTTCAAATTTGAAAACTAATGGCACTAACAGAAACTTTATAATTTTCCTAAAACTAAAAGCAAAAAGAATATAAAAATAAAGCAAAAAACAAAAGAAAATAAATAATGCAAAAATCAAAACAAAAAAACAAAAATAAGTATTTTGTTGTAATTAGAAACAAAATAAAATAAATAAAGCAAGAAAGAAAACAAAAAACAAAAAAAGTGTTTTCAAATTTGAAAAGTAATGGCACTAACAGAAAGTTTATACTTTTCCTAAAACTAAAAGCAAAAAGAATTAAGAAATAAAGCAAAAAACAAAAGAAAATAAATAATGCAGAAAACAAAACAAAAAATGGAAAAAAATAAAAATAGCAACAATAAGTAAAGAAAACAAAAGAACAAAAAAAATGCCTCCTACTGGGCCCCCACGGCCTGAATACGACATGAAACCCTACTATGGGCCAGGATTCAGGCCCGCAGTAGGCCCAGAAGGCCCATCAGGCACATCAATAGCAAGTAGGCCCGAAAGCCTGCGGTGGAGAGGAGCTCGAGAGGGGTGCGGCAGTGGGGCTTATAAACCACTGCGCGCCCCTCTCAACTAGCGAGGTGGGACTAAACTTTGGCCCCGACGCGTGCAGCACAGGGGCCTTTGGTCCCGGTTGGTGGCACCAACCGGGACTAAAGGGGGGGCATTGGTACCGGTTCGTGGCTCCAACCAGTACCAAAGGCCGCCGCTTCCCGCCCTTAGGGCTGCCGAAAAAGAGGTCTTTGGTCCCGGTTGGTGGCATCAACCGGGACTAAAGGGTGCATTAGTCCCGGTTGGTTTCACGAACCGAGACCAATGGCTTTGCTATATAAGCAAACACTTTGCAAAATTCAGAATCTCATCGCCATGATTGCCCCGACGACGCCGACCCTCCTTGACGCCACCAGGCTGCTCCACCTCGCCGTCGCCGCCGCCGCCGCCGCCAAGGCCGTCGCCCCCCAACTCGCGCCGTCCTCGTCACCGGCCTCCCCGAGCCCGCGCCGTCCTCGTCGCCCGGCCTCCCGAGCCAGCGCCCGTCCGCCCAGCCTCGCCGCCCGAGCCTGCCCGTCGTCCCGCCCAGCGCCTCGCCGCCCACCGTCGCCACCGTCATCTAGCCGCCCCCGCTGTGAGCCGCCGCGTCGCAACAGCTCTGGTTTTTTTCATTATTGTTAGTTTAATTTTTTTGTTCATATATATATATATATATATATATATATATATATATATATAATGTGTGTGTGTATGTGTGTGGCTATGTGTATGTAGATGTTCAAAATGTATAAAAAAATTGTTCAGAGCATGTTTTTCTTCATATATGTATTTTTGTTCATATGTGTATTAATGTTTTCATATATGCAAAAGATAGATTTTTAGAAAAGTTAGTTTTTTTCTGTTCATAGATTTTTTTGGTGATATTAATTATTGTAGAATATGCAAATGTTTGTATATTCATATGAACAATGAATTAGGCAAAACCTTTGTTTTTTTGAAATTTTCTATTTGAACATTTTTAAAACAAGCAATACTAAAAGAATGAGAGGAAAAGGAAAATAAGAAGAGGAAGAAAGGAGAAGAAGAGGAGAGGAAGAAGAGGAGAAATAAATAAGACGACGAAATAAGAAGAACACGAAGATGAGAAGAAGAAAGGAATCGAGGACACGAACAAAAATAGAAATTTTCTATTTTTCTTCTTCTCCTCTATTCCTTTCTTCTTCTCCTCTTTTTTCTTCTTTTTTCTTCTTACTTTCTTCCTCTTTTCTTCCTTTTCCTTATTTTCCTTTCTCGAGGGAGAAGAAGAAAAGAAGAGTAGAAGAAGAAGAAAGGAATAGAGGAGAAAGAAGAAACTTCAACACGAGGGGGGTACCGATACCTCCCGATAACATTATTTTCCCATGTATATGTATGTCGGCGTCGTTGTCGATATAACCCCTCGAGGTAACCCGACATGAGGGCGGTCGATATATATACCCCTCTCGACCGTGAGAACTTATACAACGGCAGCACCCCCTCGGCCCTCTCGCTCGACCAAAACTCTCGTGGACACCCAAACCCTAGAGAGAAAACGATGTTGGTCTCCTACCCCCTCCCGCCGCGCCCCTACCCGACCAATTAACTCTCTCGAGGCCACCCAAATTAACCCTTGAAGCGTTGCGTCGAGGCGACCCGAAACCCTAGAGAAGGAGCGTCGAGGCCACTAACATGAGTCCTTATTGTGATTAGCTAGCTAGTTCTACGTTTGCCACTAATATATATATATATATATATATATATATATATATATATATATATATATATATATATATATCCATCTGTACCATGTTTGAATAATAATTGACATGTTGTAAATATTTGCGAAACTATGGAGCACTCCCGAGACGAAGAAACATAAGCGATGTTGGGGCACATAATGGCACAAAGAAGTGATGAAGTTGCGTCATTTCTCAACGACACCGATGGTCCCGAAGGACTGGGTGAAGAAGACGACTATGTTCATGATGGCTCCGGTGACACAATGGAGGTACAAGAAGGAGACCATGCTGACTGCTCCGGTGACCGAACCGAGTCCGGCCAGGTATGTATATATTAGTTAAGCCCGTGCTGACTAGTTAATTGATGCATCCATTTTTTTTGTATATGTACACATATTAATTACTCTCGTCTTTCTTCCTTATAATTTCTAGCCCTCCGGATCGAGAACAACTTCGGTAAGGAGACGAGGCCCGAAGAAAAAGTTGAGCTCGGATGAAAAGTTTGAGATAATAGAAATCGCGCCCGACGACGAACCGATTGAACCCATCCGGACAAGGAAGGCATTTTCTGCTCAGTGTGGGGTTCTTGTTAGGGACAAGATCCCGATCAGCATCCATCAATGGTATAAGCCTAAGGAGGAAGACCCTGAGGTGTCTTATGTCAATGATATGCAGAAAGAAGATCTTTGGACTCATTTGAAGGCAAAGTTCACCCTACCGCCAGAGGAGGATCCGGAGAAGCCAGTTAAAGAGCAATTAATCAAGTCTTGTGTTCTTAAGAAGATGGCAACCCTAATGAGGAGGTGGAGGAAAGAGCTGAACCAGTTTGTCGAGAAAGAAAAGACACCAGAATTCATCGGCAAATATGAGAAGATCAAAGATCACTGGCCCGCATTTGTGGACCACAAGACATCGGAAAAGAGTAAGAAGATGTCGACGACAAACAAGAAAAATGATGCGAAGAAGAAGCTTCACCATCGCACGGGGTCAGGTTGCTACCTCAAAGCCCGGCATAAGTGGTCCAAGGCTGAGCATGATCTGCTTGAAAAAGGGATCGAACCAGAGACAATGTACTGGCCAGACCGTTGCCGGACTTGGTTCTTCGGGGCTGGCGGAACCTTCGACCTGTAACAGGGAAGTGCCGATGGGCGGACGAAACAGCGCAAATACCAGTCAAGAACCTTCGACACTATCGATGCAGCGCAGCAAGGGACGTTCCTTGCAAATAGGGAGAAGGACGAGCTCACAATGGCCCTTGGGAATCCTAAGCACCCTGGACGGACACGAGGCAAGCCAGGCTCCATTCCGTGGAAGGTTGGTTTTCCGGACGCAGGGGGTTACAAAACCCACGAGAGGAGGAAGAAACTAGAGCAGGACCAACTACAGGCGCTGCACGAAAGGGTAATGGGGCTAGAGGAACGAGAAGAGGAACGAGAAGCAGCAGATCGCAGCAAACGACCTGCCGAAGCTTCCCCCGAAGCTACCCCGCCATCTCAGCGGAGAAGCAGCGTGGCTTCCACCGAGCTGCTTCAGCCGGAGCATGTCTTGACGGCTCCTGCCAGCTATCCCGTGGATGGTATCACGGAGTCTCAAAATTTCCACATTATGGCGCGATGGATGAATTTGAAGGTCAAGGCGGCTGTTGGCCAATTTTATCCTAGTGGACCCGGCACAACTTATCACTGCCAGCCGATTCCAGAAGGATATGCTAAGGTGATGGTGGATGAAATAACGGAGGGATTTGAGGACCTCCTGCTTGACCACCCTACCGGTGAAGGGGAGACTAGGATGGGTTACGCTCAAGACTCCATGCCTATGGCGGAAGGAGCTCATCAACCTTCCGAACTGGACGCCTCCGCCTCCTCCTCCTCCTCCGGCGAGTCAGGGCACTCCGCCTCTTCCACCGCCTCCTCCTCTGGCGAGTGACAATCAGGGCACGCGTGGCGGCACTCCGCCTCCTTCTCCGGAGCGTGGCGGCACTCCGCCTCCTTCTCCGCCTACGCCGGCGCGTCCGAGCAGCCAGCCTCCTCCTTCTCCGCCTCGTCAGCAAGGGCGGAAGAGACCCGCCGCCGCTCCGGCTGCTCCGGCGCGTCGTAGTCCTTCTCCGCCTCGTAAGCAAGCAAAGAAGACATCCGCTCCATCTGCTCTGCCGACGTCTAGCAGTACAGCCAAAGGTGGGAGGAAATACAGATTCGGTCCTTGTCTTAAGACTCCAGAGAAGTTACCGTACGAGAGGACCGAGGAGGAAAACACGAAGATCGCGCAGACCGAAGGGATGACTGGTTTGCAGGGTTGAAAGCAAAGAGACATCCACCTCCGGAGGAGAAGGTAGATCCGGTGAAAGCGAAGCGCACTCTGGCTGCCCTGAGGAAACCGGCAAATTCTCCGCCGAGAACCAACTATGAGCGCATTACTGAACAAACATATCTCCAAGCGGATCGGTCGGGAAGTACTGTCAGACATCAAAGAGCAAAAGAACGTGCAGCTGCGAAAAAATTGACCAGCTCGGCGAACAAGCAAACCAATCGTGCCCCCCGCTCAATGTGTCTAGCGGCAACATCGTCGCTAATGTTCCGGATGGTGGCGGTTATGGCAATCTACCAGATTACCTGCCTGACTATGCATTTACTGAATAAATTAAGGTGGAAGAACACAGAATCTGAGTACGGAAGCCTCTCGTCAAAGATGAAAAATCTCTAACAACGATGATGCGAAGATTCCATACTTGGTACATGAAAACCTGCGAGAGAGTGCAGGGGATGAATAGTTTGTTCTGGCATTAAAGAGGAGCACGACCTCGTTGGAACTGATCTGTTGTGTGTTCCATTTGAGGAGTTCTTCGCGTTCTTCAATCAAAAGGCCCTCGATAAATTAACGGTCTTTTGCTACTGCCTGTAAGTACTATTTCTGTCATTAAGTCTCTGTATATAGCTCGGCTCTTTCATTGCATATATTTATAATTAATTATCATCAATATATTATGCAGATTGAAGATCGTCGAGTGCAAAAAAAAATGAAATCTATGATATTGGGTTCATTAACACGAATATCATAGATGTATTTCTGGTTGAAAAGCACGTCAAAGAGGCCGAGGACAACTTGCTACAATTGTTGATAAAAAATCAAAACAAAGATACCATACTCTTTCCTTACAACGGCAAGTGAGTGTTACTGATCGTTTGCATATTCGGTTTCCCTTATTACTCGAGCGAGGTTATAGTAATGTAATTGATGAGTTATGCATGCGTGCGCAGGTACCACTATATTCTTCTGGAGATTAAGCTTGAGCGTGGACTAGTAACCATCTTAGACTCGAGATGGAAAGATCCCAGCACCTATGCGGACATGACTGAAATTCTCAGCAAGTAAGTTCAATCGATCATTATAGCACCACAGCGACAACTTTTTTTTCATTTCCTGATATCTCAAGTAATAATAATTATTATCTTTCCCTTGCAGGGTTTGGAAACAGTTCACCGCAAAAGCTCCGGGACTGCGGAAGGAGCTGCGATATACATACCCGAAAGTAAGTACTACTGGCTAGTTAGTTGTGCGCATCTCCCGTTGATTCTATAGCTATACTTTCATCAATGCCATTTATAATGCTTCATTATTAGTTTGATTGACCTCTATTTCTCGTAAAGTGCTTGTGGCAGGAACAAGGGAATGATTTCTGTGGATACTACGTGTGCGAGTTCATCTACAACGCGACTTTGAAAAATAAGCGAGGGCTACTCTCAAAGACTATATGAAGTGCGTGAGCAATTAATAATATTCACAATTTCATTTTATTACACCATCATTTCTGTTGAGTTTCATTCATATATATGTATTAATTAACCCCCTTCTTCAAATTAGACGTGGCAGACGCGGAATGAAATCCTAGAACCAGATCGCATTAAAGTAATTCAAGAGGAATTGGCGGGATTATTTCTTGACCACATCATCAATAAAGCCGGAGAATACCATGTGGAAGTTGATTTCAAATGCTAGGGGACTGTAATTGAGAGATCTTATATATTGTACATGTATGTAGCCAGTAGCGTCGGACGTACATGATACGAAAACTTGCTGTTCGACCAATCTCTCGTAGAAGGAGAGGTCGATCGATCATTTATCTCGGTATGCATGACAAACTTCTGTACTCGATGGTTCCCTTCATTTTCTTACTAGCTAGCGTGTCGAGGGCTATATGTATATAGTACGTAGCGTCGACCAAGCATGGACATAAGAGAGGACACTTCTCTCTATTAGTTAGCTAGCTATCACATTATATGAAACACCTAAATTAACCCCCAAAACCCCCAACCCCCCCCCCCTTTAAAAAAACAAAAACCCCAGCCACTGGAATGCTGACGCGTGGATGCCTTTTGGTCCCGGTTGGTGCCACCAACATGGACGAAAGGCCCCCCCTGTCTAGGCTCGGCGCACCGGCCACGTGGAGGACCATCTGTCCCGGTTCGTGTTAGAACCGGGACTAAAGGGGGGAGGTATTAGTAACGACCCATTAGTCCCGGTTCATGAACCGGGACTAAAGGCCCTTACGAACCACGACTAATAGGTGTTTTTCGACTAGTGTATGCGTAATCACACTTGATCCAACGTCTTGGTCCATTAAGGAGGTGATCGCACGTCGAACTAGGCAACCGGACTATATAGCTGTAACACTTTCACTTAGCCATAGGAGTTTGATGGTGGGGCTACTATGTAGCCCCTGGTACCTTCCCGTGCATCCGAATACGTGCACGTGTGTACATGACCGGGAAACGGTCCTTCATTAATGCGGAGGAATCCTAAAGATTCCGCTAAGTCTTCAAGTGGTTGAACAGTCTCTCGTTGTATCATGACAGTCAATTTTCGGCTTTCTCTACTGAGGTGCTCATCCGGAATAACCAGGGCACACTCGCAGTACTTCTCCTTTGGCCGCCTTAGCCGATAAGAGCGGAACGTAATTAAGGTGGCAAACCCAGGAGCCGGGCAAACCCAACATTTGACCAAAGAAATGATTCGGAGCTGATGCATATAGGGCCAAACTCGTGACGCCGAGCACTCCCGAAGGTATTCGGACTTTGCAACAAAAAGTGGGCTGAAGAATGCACTTTCATTATGAAACCTATAATTCCAGGTACGTGCATTAGTCTGTCGTGGCGAAATGCCAATAACGCAGTACCCTCTGTGGGTATAGTACCCATGCACTACTAGGGAAAAGGCTAGCAGCAGCGCGGGTTTTAGGTGTATCAGTAGCGCGGGGTGGGGCGCTACTAATAAGGCGCTACAGTTAACATATAGCAGTAGCGCGTGGTCAACGGCGCTACTGCTACACAAGTGTAGTAGCAGCGCGGTTACTGGGAGCACGCTACTGCTATTAGCTCTAGCGCCCTTTGCAGCAACGCGCTACTTCTATAGCGGCGCTGCTGCTAACTTCTATACACTCGCTACTGCTAATTTAACAATTTTTTTGTTTTTTTGGGCATATTTGTTTTGTATTTGAACTGGCTTTATAGAAGAATCTTTAGCACATAGAAATGTCATCATGATACACATACAAATGCCCGCGAGACCACGAATATAATCATAGCATATACATACAAATAGTCTCATCATAATCATCATCCAACACAAAGTGGTCTCTCGTCATCATCTCGAAAATAGCGATACAAGTCCTTGATTACTTGCAAATACATCATCATCCATCTAAACAATGGTATACGCGAGAAGAGCTATCACTTTGAGTACATGAGTTCGTATCCCTCTCTCGCATTAGCGTGAACCTAAACTAACTACTGCCTGTCGCTCGGAAACCGGAAACCGGCAACACCTAGGCCTGCCACTCCAGCCACTCATCGTATATATACTCCTGGCGTACCACTTCTTCGCCATCGATGATCTATGCACCTGCATCGTCACATGAGTCGATGATATGCAACATATATAGTTTAGCAACAGAAAGAGACAGACATGACAAAAATAGAAACAACATATCATAAGCATAAATAACAAAGTTCATCCTGGATCTTTCGAGGCGATGAGGCATTTCTCTACCCGCAGCACATCGTCATGAAGTCTCCTAGATCGCCGAATCTGGCCCGTAGCGCTGTTGCAGGTAGGATTGGTTGACCGGGGATATGCCATTTATCCGCATCGGGGATATCTATCTGATCCTGAAGCCGAGGCTGCCGAGGCGGCTGGATCATAGAATCAGCTTTTGGCCTTTCCTCGCTCTCTTCCTAGACTTCTTTACTACCGAAGGTCGTCAATACGTTGAGACGGTAATTCAGGCACCGACTCATGACGCTCAAACCCTGAGGAGGCGCCAGTATAGACATACTATTCAGCGCCATCGTCATCCTCATCCTCATCCATGGCGACGTCATCAGCGACTAATTGAGCCTCCTCCTTACCCCGTCCGCTATCACCCAACCCGACACCCGACGCTAATTGGGTAGGTGGGGTGTTGATGTTCATTCCTTGCTGAGGCTGCGTGCTCTTGGGTGTGCTCCCGGCCGCCTCCAGACGAAGCAGACTCTTTGGCCACAACATGACCCACCCATTGCAACAATCACCCAGCCGCCACGGTGTCTCCTCGTCATCCACCAGTAGTGTTGGAGGAGGCAAATTCTCGTGGCCCGGTTCGACACTGGCCATGGAAACCTTGAAGACGTTCGGGGGGATCGGCCGGCTGTGGAACAATGGTTCCTTCGGCTTCATTATCGTCGCCTTCCCCACGGCCACCTTCTGGTCGCCGATGGTGTACAATATGGTGCACGGGGTTTCGTCGGCCTGCAAAGAAAAGTCTGCGACGTGAGACATCCGAAAGGCAACGAAAACGGGAGATTATACATTTATATTGAAGGGGGCCGGTGTGACAGATACCGTGAGGGCGTCGAGCTCAGCCAAAGATGAAGCACCGCCGAGCACATCCGGTGCAGGAGCCGGTGCGGGAGCAGGTGTGGTAGCCGGTGCGGGAGCAGGTGCGGTAGCCGGTGCGGGAGCCGGTGCAGGAGCAGGTGCGGGAGCAGGCGCGGGAGCAGGTGCTCCCAAGAAGTCAGCAAGGGGAAAGTCCTCTTCATTTTTTTGGATTTTTCCTTGTCCAAGTGATAACGCCCGTCACCAAGGAAGTAGACAAATCTGCAACCGCCTGTTTTGCGGCAGCTACCGCTATTCTTGCTATGCGAGATGATTTCTTCTCAACCGCAATCTCAACCTTCATGTCGATGTTTTCTTCAGTTAACCTCCGTCTTTCATTTCTCTCCTCCGTGGTCTCACGGTAGTACTTCTTCCACGTGGCGCCGTCTCCGATACCGTGCACGCGTCCATACGACGGTCGAGTATCCACCGGTTGTCGTTTTAATATGTTCAACGCCTGGTTGAATGGAGTATCCCACTTGGGCCTCGCCAAAGCCTCAGACAGCGAGTCGCTTTCGGCCACAATCCTGTGCTGTCTCTCTGCAAAAGGCACAAGGATCGTTTACAAATATGACTAACGTGTAGTCGAATTGATCAGAAACTAAAATTACCAGCAGTCTCATGAACTCCGTAATGACCGGTGTTGTCTCGTAAACCTTTTTCAGTGGGTCCCAACGGTGCCGGGCCATCAGGACGTCACGCTCCTGCGGGACGGTGAAATCCGCCAAGGGGTCTGGCATGCCCAGACTCGCGGCTTCCTCGTCCTCCTTGGCCCGTTTGGACCTCTTTCCGCCGTAACCACGGCTTCCGAGGTGGTGGCTCCCAATGTTCCTGTTTTGAAGCCCCTTCATGTACTTAGACTTTTTTTGGCAACTTCGGCCTCGCAAGCCTCCTTGAATATTTGAAACTGCTCTTCCGTGATTGTCGGATTATCCTTTACAATCTCGGAGTAGGGTTCCCCCTCGTTGATCTTTGCTTTCACTGAATTTTTCCAGGCGGCCAACGCGTCGCTAAACTTGGTCATGGAGTGTTTGTTTATCTTCTTCATTGCCGGGTCCTCGTCTGGATCTTCATAATCCTTCTCATTCCGGCCCGGGAACAAGAATATCTGGTGAAACTTCTTTAGGAGGGAGCTCCTCATGTTTTCTATCTTTTGTAGTTTCTCATCATTGATGGTGGCGGTTGTGCATGCGATGCAGCCAATTTGATTGCCGTAGCACGCGCATCTTCCTCGGCGCCTTTGGCTCAAAATTGCCGTCGTCCACCTCCGTGACCACCAGTCTAGTAGTCCTGAGTTTGTTAGGAACCCGTTTCCTCTTTGCTTTCGGTTCTACACCGGCTCCGCTCCCCTAGGCAGCATCGGTCTCAGCGCCGGTCTCGATGCCGGTCTGAATCTCAGCGCCGGTCTCAGTCTCAGCACCGTCTGCGTGTCGGTCTCAGTCCCCGATGCCATCGGTGGGCCCAGCAACAACATCAGTTGATCGTCGGTACGGCTAAAATATTCGTCTGCCGCCAGGTAGACGTTGTCGCAATCACCAGAACCCTGTCCTTCATCGTTGCTAGCCATGTTTCCTATGATTAAATCTAGTCAACTAATTCTAGACCCAATAAAATGAATAATGACATAAAAAAGGACTATTGTTTTGCAGGAATGTTGACTCCTTCACAGTGCGGCAAATCCGGGCACTCGATATGTCCTAGTTTGTAGCACAAGTCATGCCGAAATTCACGGAAAATTTCGGCATGACCTTTGCTAAAAAGTGGACAAATCGAGAACCTGAAATTTGCCGGAACAGAAATGAATCAACATTCCGCCAAAACATAGGCCACTCAGCATCATTCCTTGGAAACAACAAAGCCACTTGGGCACAATCGAACAACTTCAATGAAAAGATATAACATGACCACTTCAATGAAAAATAAAATTTTCCTAAATTCTTTTCCTTGAAAAATAGTGGTCTTTTCAAAAATAAAAAACCTTTCAAAATGACCTCACTAAACACTTCTCTGCCTAGGACAGAACCCAAATTATGTTGATCTAGCTATTCCTCTCTCTCACACAAACACACATTATTATCTCTATCCCTCCTCTGCCTAGGACAGAACCCAATTAAATTGCAAAGGAACTCCATTTCTCTAACCCTTCTGACCAAATGCTCTAAAATAAAATTTTCCTCTAACCTAGCCAACCTACTTAACCTAGCTTGTTAATCCAACGAACCTAATTAACCTACCTATTTAACCTAGTTAGTTAATCTAGTTTACCTAGATAATTAACCCTAATTAAACAAGTTAAAGCAGCTAGTTCTCTGTCAAAGCCCAAAATAAATTTTTGCACTAATTAACATAGATAATTAACCTAATTAAACTAGTTAACCTGACTAGTTCTCTGTCAAAGCCCTAACTAAATTTTTGCACTAACCTAGATAATTAACCTAATTAAACTAGTTAACCTAACTACTTCTCTGTCAAAGCCCTAACTAAATTCTTTCCCTAACCTAGATAATTAACCTAATTAAACTAGCTAACCTATGCATGAGAGAGAGAGGAGGGGTGGGGGCTTCTGAGAGGATGGCTCGGTGGTGGCGGCGGAGGCGGTGGTGGGGAGGAGGCGAGGCGTCTCCGGTGTGAGGGAGGCAGTTCTGGCGAGGAAGGATCCGTGGCGTCGACACAGCTCGGTGGCGTTGTCGAGGCAGCGGCTCCGTGGCGTTGAAGCGGCTCCGTTGGCGTCGACGGTATGACTTCTGGTGGCGTCGGCGTCGGCGAGGCAATGGCGAAGTGGGGCGACGGCGAATCGGGGAGACGGTGACGCGCGTGGTGGGTTGAGGGATTTGGGGGAGAAGTGGTTGCCGGGGGGAAACGGTTTTTTGGTTAAGTCAAACTTAGCGGTAGCGTGTTTTGTAAAACGCGCTATAGCTAATATAGCTATAGCGGTTTTCACAAAACGCGCTGCTGCTATAGCTATGTAATTTTCTTCCATTTTTAATTTCCTTTTCTGTTTCTATAGCGGGGGTCTAGGACACGCGCTGCAGCTAAGTTTTCTATAGCGCCTCTTACAAACACACGCTGCTGCTATGCCTTCCTCCGTTTTATCGGTTTTTCATTTATTTTGCTTTACATTTTATTTTTTCCTTTCTCCCTTTTCTATTTCTTTCATTTTCATTTACTTTTCTATTTGTTTTCATCTTATATTATTTCCGTTAGTAGTAGCGCTCTTCCAAGGAAACGCGCTGCTACTTATTCCCTAGCAGTAGCGCGTTTCCTACAAGCCCGCTACTGCTATGCGTAGCCTATCATCCTAGCAATGGAAATATTAGTAGTAGCGCTTTTTCCACTACACGCGTTACTGCTAAAGTTGTATCTGTAGGGCGGTTTTTCTACAGTCGCTACTGCTATCTAGCACTAGCGCCCTTTTTTGACCCGCGATGTTGCTAAATTTCTGTATATAAGGTTTTCCCTAGTAGTGATGGGATCTGGAAACAACAAGAGACAATAAAAAAGGTTTACACAGGGCCCTGCTGCACGTCTGCGCCTTTGTCTCCGTTGTGCCATTTCCTGGAAGGGTATCACTCGAATTGTGTATGTAAAAGAAAAACTGATGTAGAAGAGTATAACGTAAGCGTGCGGTGGATAGTAAAAGTGTAAGACATTGGCCTGTTAATAAGGTCAAGCCAACAGTGGGGCTGTATTAAATATCTATAGCCCCTAGTGTCCTCTATGGGATTACGTACATGGTGCCCTAGCTCAGGTTTATCCGTGCTGCCGGACTCGTGTAACCGTGTCCATGGTCTTACCGACCAGTCATGGTTTCTGGTATTAGAGGCCGCTTAGAGTCCGGCTGCTAGAGCCGTCGTGTATTCCTCCGCGCGTGAGGAGCGCTCTGTGTTTTTGTTAACGGTGATGACGCCGCGTGGACCGGGCATCTTGTGTGTGAGGTAGGCGTAATGCGGTACAACGTTGAAGCGGGTGAATGCCATTCTCCCGAGCAATGCGTGATAGCCGTTTTGGAGGGGGGCGATGGTGAAGAGTAGTTCTTCGCTTCTGGAGTTGCCGGGGGAACCGAATGTTACCTCCAGTATGATGGAGCCCCTACCGTGGGCTTCAACGGCTGGTATCACCCCTTCAAAGGAGGTGTTGCTTTGGCTGATTCTGGATGGGTCTATCCCCATCCTGCGGACAGTGTCCTGGTATATTAAATTGAGACTACTGCCGCCGACCATGAGGACGTGAGTAAGATGGTATCCATCGATTATTGGGTCGAGCACCAAGGCATCTGATCCTCCGCGCCGAATACTAGTCGCGCAGTCCGTGTGATCGAATGTGATCGGACAAGCGGACCAGTGGTTAAGTTTGGGTACGACGGGCTCTATAGCGTATGCGTCTCTGAGCGCGCATTCGTGCCTTCTCGTGGATGTGTGAGTCGCGTGGATCATGTTTACAGTTTTTACCTCTGGTGGGAATTTTTTCTGTCCCCCAGTGTTCGGCTAGCGAGGCTCATCCTCGTCTTCACTTGGTGTTTCCCTTCCCTTGTGTTCGGCATTTGATTTTCTGGCCTGCTTGAAGACCCATCATTCTCTGTGAGTGTGGTTTGCTGGCGAGTCTGTCCAGGACTTTGTTCAGACCGGATGGTCCCTCTTTGCTGCATTTAAATGGCTTCTTTTGTTGACCGGGTCGAGAGCCCCTGAATCCGGCGTTGACCGTTGTGTTGTCCGGGCTCTCTTCCTTGTTTTGACGTTTGTTTTTATTGCGCTGTGGCTTCCCGTTGCCATCCCTTATTTCGGATGTACTTGGGTCTCTGGTGCCTTTACTGGCCAACCAACTATCTTCACCCGCGAAAAAGCGGGTCATAAGGCTTGTTAAGGCTGCCATTGTCCTTGGCTTTTCTTGGCCGAGGTGTCTGGCGAGCCACTCGTACCGGATGCTGTGTTTGGAGGCCGCTAAGGCTTCGGCATCTGGACAATCGACAATTTGATTCTTCTTAGTGAGGAATCTGTTCCAAAGCTTGCGGGCGGACTCTCCGGGTTGTTGGATTATGTGACTTAAATCGTCCGCATCCGGAGACCGGACATAAGTCCCTTGAAAATTGGCCCTGAAAGCGTCCTCGAGTTCCACCCAACTTCCAATTGAATTTTCGGGGAGGCTTTTCAACCAGTGTCGAGCTGGCCCCTTCAACTTGAGGGGAAGGTATTTGATGGCGTGGAGGTCGTCCCCACGAGCCATGTGTATATGCAGGATAAAATCCTCGATCCAGACCCCTGGGTCTGTCGTTCCGTCGTATGCCTCTATGTTCACAGGTTTAAAACCCTGTGGAAATTCATGGTCCAGTACTTCTTCGGTGAAGCACAGGGGGTGAGCAGCCCCTCTGTATCTGGACGTGCTGTGGCATGCCGTCGGCTGTTGTTGTGTCCGGTGTTGATTCCGAACCGGTATCCGATCTGTATGATCGTTTTGGTGACCATAGTACTACCCCGGGGTGCGTTCATTAGATCCGTAGATGGACCTAGCCGCGTCGGCTTTGTTATCCAGGAGCTCGCGTAAATCGTGTTGTGGTTATGAAGTGGTTTGTCCGGCCTGCTGGCCGTGTTGTTCTTTGGTGGAATGGCCTCGTCGTCGTATTCTGGCAGCAGCTTGCGTTTTGGATAGCTCTTTGTATGGTGATCGTTGCCGTACTTTTCTTCAGTGTCTAGCACTTTATTCCATCTGCGATTGAGCGTTTCTGTCTGACCTTTAGCCGTTGCTTACCTTCTTTAGACTTCTCGCAGTGGCCATAAGCCTTCTGTGGAGGTTATCTCGTTCCAAGCGTGTTTCCGGGATGAAGAATGCATCGTCATCCGGACTGTGTTCTTGTCCCGGGGCGGTTTGATGAATTCATCCCTCGGGATCATTGTGATCGGGCGTCTGCTCCGAGCTGTGTTCGGTGTAACCTGGCTCATCCTGCACCATTGCTGGGTCCATATGGTTGTTGTTGCCTTCGGAGTTGACTGGGGTGTTGATCTTTCTGGCACTCTTATCTCTATTTTTACTGTTGCTGGACTTGGAGCGGCGTCTGCGCCGTCGTTTTGGCTTTTGCCCGGGGGTTTTATCTTCCGGATTGTCGTCGTCGTCCTCCTTAGGCATATCCACCATGTATATATCGTATGACGGGGTGGCAGTCCAGCGCCCCAGTGATTCTGAATCGTCTCCTGCGCCGACGTCCATACCGTCGGTATCATCAGAGTCGAAGTCAAGCATGTCTGATACATCGTCGACAGTGGCTATGAAGTGGGTGGTGGGTGCGAAACGAATTCCTTCATCGCCTTCTTCCCATTCGAGCCGGACATAGTTCGGCCGAGAGTCTCCCGACAAAGAGAGGGACTTTAAAGAGTTCAGCATGTCGCCAAAGGGCGAGTGCTGGAAGATATCCGCAGCGGTGAACTCCATTACTGGAGCCCAACCAGATTCGGCGGGCTTGGAGGCGCGCGGACTGGAACCTACAACCGGATATGCCGATGATTGTTCGGCCTCTAGGGCGGGGTCCATCCACCCGTCCTCAGGTGACGCAATCTGCTCCGGATTTAGGTCCGGGGCTCATGCCGGGGCGATATCCCGAGCATTGTGCGATAGCAGGTCTAGGCCGTGCTCGTCGTGACTGTCTGGCGCTCCTAGCGCAGGCCCGAATCCGTTGAATATCAAGTCTACGTGGATATCAGCCGTGTATTTCAAGTTTACGAACCTGACCTGGTGGCCAGGGGCATAGCAGTCGATCTGCTCCAGATGGCCAAGCAAATTGGCCCGCAGTGCGAAGCCGCCGAACATGAAGATCCGTCCGGGGAGAAAAGTCTCACCCTGGACCGTGTTGTTGTTGATGATTGGAGGAGCCATCAAACCTTGCAGCGACGACACAGAGGAACTCTCAATGAAATCACCAATGTCGGTGTCAAAACCGGCGGATCTCGGGTAGGGGGTCCCGATATGTGCGTCTAAGGCTGATGGTAACAGGAGGCAAGGGACACAATGTTTACCCAGGTCCGGGCCCTCTCGATGGAGGTAAAACCCTACTTCCTGCTTGATTGATATTGATGATATGAGTAGTACAAGAGTTAATCTACCACGAGATCGTAGAGGCTAAACCCTAGAAGCTAGCCTATGATGATTATGATTGTGATCATCCCTCTAAGGACTAAACCCTCCGGTTTATATAGACACCGGAGGGGGCTAGGGTTTACATGGAGTTGGTTACAAAGAAGGAAATATAATATCCGGATCGCCAAGCTTATCTTCCACGCAAAGGAGAGTCCCATCCGGACACGGGACGAAGTCTTGAGTCTTGTATCTTCACGGTCCTACAGTCCGGCCAAAGTATATAGTCCGGTTGTCCGGATACCCCCTAATCCAGTACTCCCTCAGTATGTGCCTTAGTTTCTCCTACTTAGGTTGAGGTAGCGAATTGTGCCGTGTGTGCTCTTTGTCGGGGTGGTCGAGTCCGTATTCCTCAGTGGCGAGGACCTTTGTCCATCTGTCAGTGAGCAAATCTTGGTCAGCTTTGAGCTGCTGTTGCTTCTTTTGCAGGCTCCTCGCCGTGGCCATTAGCCATCGCTTAAAGCCAACTTGTTCCATGGGGTCCTCAGGCACGCCGAATTCATCATCGCCGAGGCTCACCTCGTCTTCGGAGGGGTGCATGTAGTTGTCCCTCTCCAAATATCCGCCCGTCGCCAGTCCGGCCTGCTTTAAGGCAGGCTGATCGGGATTGTATTCCTCTTTGGCACCATCTGGATTGTTTTTTACTGCCGTGCCTGTAGTGTTGTGGCGGGGCCTGGGGCGGCGCTGATGACGTTCATGCTTTTCTTTCTTCCTTGAGGGGTTATCCTCTATTGCCTCAGTGCCATTGGTTTCTTTCGGAGTGTCCACCATATATATATCGTATGAGGAGGTGGCTGTCCACCGCCTCGTAGGCGGTGATTCGCGTTATTCTCCTACATCGTCGTCCATACCGTCGATGTCTTCAAAGTCGAAGGACAGCACGTCGGTTAAATCATCGATCACGGCAATGAAGTGGGTGGTGGGTGGGCAACGAGTTCCTTCGTCGCCTACTTCCCACTCGAGCCGGGCATAGTTCGGCCGAGAATCTCCTGACAAAGAGAGAGTAACGAGTTCAGCACGTCGCCGAAGGGTGACTGATGGAAGATATCCGCAGCGGTGAACTCTGTTACCGGAGCCCAACCAGATTTGGTGGGCTCGGGAGTGCGCGGACTGGAACCTACACCCGAATACGAGTCCAGGGGTCCAGTGTCACAGGCCTCCTTGGGGGTGAAGTCTGTGTTCGGCTCTACCGCCGATAAGTGTGTGGCCTCCGGGGCGGGGTCCATCCACCCGTCCTCGGGTGACGCAATCTTCTCCGGATTTAGGTCCGGGGCTCCTGCAGGGGCGATATCCCGAGCATTGTCCGACAGCAGGTCTAAGCCGTGCTCATCGTGAATGTCTGGTGCTCCTGGCGCATGCCTGAACCCGTTGAAGATCAAGTATCCGCGGATATCGGCCGTGTAGTTCTGGTTTCCGAACCTGACCTAGTGGCCAGGGGCGTAGCTATCGATCTGCTCCAGATGGCCAAGCGAATTGGCCCGCAGTGCGAAGCCGCCGAACACGAAAATCTGTCCGGGGAGAAAAGTCTCACCCTGGACCGTGTTGTTGTTGACGATTGAAGGAGCCATCAAGCCTTGCAGCGACGACATAGAGGAACTCTCAATGAAAGCACCAATGTCGGTGTCAAAACCGGCGGATCTCGGGTAGGGGGTCCCGATCTGTGCGTCTAAGGCTAATGGTAAAAGGAGGTAACGGACACGATGTTTACCCAGGTTCGGGCCCTCTCGATGGAGGTAAAACCCTACTTCCTGCTTGATTATATTGATGATATGAGTGTTACAAGAGTTGATCTACCGTGAGATCGTAGAGGCTAAACCCTAGAAGCTAGCCTATGATGATTATGATTGTCCCTTTAAGGACTAAACTCTCCGGTTTATATAGACACTGGAGAGGGCTAGGGTTTACATCGAGTCGGTTACAAAGAAGGAAATATAATATCCGGATTGCCAAGCTTGTCTTCCACACAAAGGAGAGTCCACTAGTAGAAAAACGGTCATACGTGAAGCACATTAGTGCCGGTTTGAATTTGAGCCGGTACTAATGTATACATTAGTGCCGGTTCGTGGGGCCGATCAATAGCACCGGTTAAATGGCGAACCTTTAGTACAGTTCATGCCACAAACCGGTACTAAAGAGGCTGTGTCGACTGCGGTCAGCTATGGCCCCACCATCACCATTTAGTGCGGTTCGTACCACGAACCGGTACTAATGACGTTGTGGCATGATGTTTTAATTAGTCCCACCTCGCTCCCCTAACAAGTCTTTTACCACCTTAAATATGTTATTTCTCAAACTATCATAAGCACTTGGTCTTCATTGAACTCTATTTGTAGAATTTGTGGCCTCAATATGAGTCTTCATCGGTTTATAAATCGTTGATGACTCATATTGACAATTCAGATTGTACACACAAAGATCATTGATGATCAAAGTATTTTTTTGATGTTATATGTTCATATTGACAATTTAGACTGTAAAGAAATATAAGATCGTGATGTAAATGCTCTTATATTTTTATGCTCAGTATGCACCATTCAAAGCGACGCCATCAACCCTCAACCATTTCAGCCTTCATTTGCTAATTTTCATGCATTCAATGATTTGTTTTGAGAACTAAATGACCTGGAAATTGAAAAGCACTACAAATGAACTCTGAAAAAGTTGAAACTTGGCATGGTATCATCATTTCACCCACATAGATTGTTCAAAAAATTAGAGAGGGTTACGGCAAAAACTAGATGCACTTCGTTCACAAACTGGACAATCTCTTTCGAAGTATTCATGTTTCGGACGAAATTAAACTCATCTGTTACAAAGGCATTTCATTTTTTTAAACTTATTACAACTCCAAACTTTTTGTGCATTCAGTATGCACCATTCAAAGCGACGCCATCAACTTTCAACCATTTCGCCTTCATTTGCCATAACTGTTTGATACAAGACCTTTTAGTACGGTTGGTGGCTCCAACCGGTACTAAAGGGTGACCAGTACTACATTTTCTTAGCAAGCTATTTTTTAGTCCCACCTCGCCAAGAGAGAGGGACTAGGAGCGGTTTATGAAGAAGAAGAGGCTCAATGCTCACGTTGCTTAGCTTCAAGCCTTCAGGAATATGGTAGATTGCACGGAGCTATGCGCAGTGCAGTTTACACTATTCCGAAAGGCTTGAAGCAAATTAACGAGCATTGCACCTCTTTTTTATTTTTAATAACTTATTACAACTCCGGACTTCTTCTGTTATGGCAAAAACTAATTGCACGTCGGCATTTTTTTTTTTAACTTTGGTTATAACTCCAGACTTTGACCATCAAGTTTTGCAGAAAAGAAAAAATAGCAGAAAAGAAAAAATAGCAGAAAAGAAAATGAACTCTGAAAATGTTGAATTTTGGCAAACTAGATGAAAAACTACTCACAAATAAATAGAAGAAAATAAATATAACAGAAAAGAAAAAACTATACAAAAAACTACACAGAAAGAAATAGGAAAAAAAAATAGCAGAAAAGAAAAAACTACAAAAAAATTGAGCGCTGCCTGTGGGCCTGCTAGGCCACAGAGTGCAATTACAGGCCTTAAAGGCCCAGCAGACTCACAGTGGCAGCTGCAGAATTTAGGCCCAAAAGCCTGCTATATAGAGGAGTTCGAAGAGGTAGCCGCTGCTGGGTTTATAAACCAGTGCGGCTGCCCTTCGCTCGGCGAGGTGGGACTAAACTTTGGGGTGGCAGCGCGAGGCCTTTAGTACCGGTTGGTGGCTCCAACTGCATTAAGATCACCCTTTAGTACCGGTTGGAGCCACCAACCGGTACTAAAGGCCTGCTCTTCCCGCCTCTTGGCCTGGCCAAAGTTGGCCTTTAGTACCGGTTGGTGGCTCCAACCGGTACTAAAGGCTCACCCTATATATACAGCACTTACGAAATTTCAGTTACATCTCCCCACTTCTTTCGTCAACCTCTCTCGCTCCCGTCGTCGCCGCCCGTCGCCCGTCGTCGTCGTCGTCCCCGCCGCCGCCCCAAACGCCGTGCGCCGCCGTCCGTCGTCGTCCCGCGCCACCGTCCGTACGTATCTCGCTCTTTCTCCTCGCGCGTACCCGGCCGCCACCGCCGTCCGCCCAAACGCCGCGCTTATCATCCGTCCCCGCCGCCCGAACGCTGGCGCCCCGCCCTGCCTTGGCGCCCGCTTCGTGCGTGCGGCGTGACCGGGCCGCACACACACACATATACCACACACACGCATACACACACACATACACACATACGTACTAGATTATTTTTAGTTCAATAATTAATATAACTAGTTTATTTTTATTAAGAAAATTTAGGTATATGAGATTTGAACTAGTTCAATAATTAATATAACTAGGTTAATGAGTTTTTTGTTTACTTAATTTTTTATATATTTTGAGTTTATATAAATGTTAGATTAATGTCGAATGTTAGATGAATTAGATAGAAAAGTTAAATATATAGTAATGTCTATTTATAGTAAGTGCTTAGTAGTTGAACTAGTTGATTTAATAAAACTGGTTCATTTTACTATAGAAGTAGTTTATTTTTAGCAAGAAAATTAATAGAACTAGTTTATTTTTTAAGTTAAAGCAATTATTCCCGCATCGACGTGGACGATGCCTATCCCGCATCCTCGTCGTCGAGTCGGCGGAGGACGACACCTGCTTGACCAGATGGGCCATGTCCGGACTGGCTCCGCCGGGGTGGTACTGGGAGGTGCTACCTTCCGGGGGGCGTAGCTTGGTGAGGAGCCAGCCCGTCGTTGACCCGATCCTTGTTTGGTGGCGGTCTAGTGGGCCAGTGACGGTGCCGAGGCATATGCATATGATTAGTTGAATAATAATGATCTAATTTAGTCTTTGAATTATGAACGTATAGGAAATGTCATCATCGGAGGACGAAAGTCTCCAGGGGGAGTGCGACTAGTGCCACGACGATCGAGGTGAGTGCGACAGGCCTCACCTGGACGATGGTCGGCGCTTTAGCATTAAGCTCGAGGAGACCTTCGAAGTTGAAACGGTACGCAACGCATTTACAAGTGTTTTTTTTTCATAATTAAGCATGACTTCAACTATTTCGACATGTAATTTTCATCTTTTACAATTCGAGTATAGTTAATCCCATGCCATGCAAGACGCTATGTCTTGGAGAGGATGGATTTTGAAGACCATGAAAATTTTGAAACGAAGAAAATTCACCTAAGGACCCATCATGATGTGGATTTTGAAGTAAAGTTGTATAATGCTGAGAGCGTAACCCATTTTGGTTGCAAAAATTGGGAAGCATTTTGCAAATTGTATGGTTTTGATGAGGATATGCTTGTCACCATGGATCTTGGTGATCCTGAAATCGAGCAAGACAATATGGACATTTGGGTCCTTGTTGATACTCCTCCAGTTCTACCGCTATGTGAGTTTCTCAAACATAGTTAATTATTAATAGAACTTATATTGTTCATTTCAAAATAGTTGACAGCTTATTTCCAATCGACAGCTTATTTTGAAGTATCAAAGAATGTGCAGAAGATGGTAGATAGAACTTACTACACCGATGGCTCTGAGTTAACTTACAAGGAGAAAACTCATCTGGTTGGATTTTGTAATGATATTGAGAATTACAATATCTACAATCGAACTCCTCAACATTATGGTCAATACGTGCCACTAGTGCACGTGTTGAACTACGGTAACTACCATGGAGATACCTGGTAAGTTTCATTACTATTACGACATCCGTGCATCTTTTTGCATACTTCTAAAACTAGTACATCATTGCTAACTACGAAGTTATTACTATGTTTTTCAACAGAGAATCCCAGAGGATTGTGTGCCTCATTTGATGTATCGTAATGGCGGCAGCCTTCGTGTTTTGAACATATATCCAGGTCATCCTCTTAATCTCAACTGTCCATACCCGATTTCTAAAACAAGTGGAGACATGACAATCAAAGGATGGAAAAAATGTATGGACAGTCGTAAGGAGCTTCTTGGAAGCAAAAGGAAGCGAGGCGCAAGAATTGGAGATGGATGATCTCCATTCTTCATAATGGAGAGTCAGGGTCTATATTGTTTTATGCTATTTTACCTTAAGTGTGTTTAGGTCCGATCCTACCTGACATCGATGATCATGTGCTAAGAACAATTATGTAGGGTTGGGTTCGATGACTATGAGGATGATGATCGTATGACTTATTATTAATAACGAGTAGAAGTTGTATGATGATGCTTGATTAATTAGCTAGTAGGACTTGTTATTATATCTGATGATGTATGATGCGAGCATGCATGAGTTATTATATATATATATCTACGGGTGAAATGAAAAAGAATTAAAATGGAAAACACAAAATTAAATGAAAAATAAATCATAAAACCAAAAACCCCCCAAACATTTTAGTACCGGTTGGTGTTACCAACCGGTACTAAAGGGCTCCCGGCCCCCGGAGCTGGCTCGTGCCACGTGGTTGCCCTTTAGCACCGGTTCGTGCTGAACCGGTACTAAAGGGGGGGGGGCTTTAGTGACCACACTTTAGTGCCGGTTATGTAACCGGCACTAAAGGGCCTTACGAACCGGTGCTATTGCCCGGTTCTGCACTAGTGGTCCCATCCGGACACGGGACGAAATCTTGAGTCTTGTATCTTCACGGTCCAACAGTCCGGACAAACTATATAGTCCGGCTATCCGGATACCCCCTAATCCAGGACTCCCTCATCGGGAATGGTTCCAAGGCTGATATGATAGCCGTCGACACGCTACCTCTACATGTACCTTCGTGATTAGTTTTATACCTCAATAATTGTTATTTGGTGCTAGCGTTGAGGAAACATTATATCTGGATTTTGTTTATTGCGAGACGGTTATTCATTTAAGTCAGAGAATAATGGTTATTCTATTTATATGAGTAACGGCTTTTATGGTCATGCACCCTTAGTGAATGGTCTACTCTTGTTGAATCCCGATCGTAGTGATACACATATTCATAACATTGATGCCAGAAGATGCAAAGTTGATAATGATAGTGCAACATACTTGTGGCACTACCATTTTGGTCATATTGGCGTAAAGCACATGAAGAACCTCCATGCGGATGGACTTTCGGAATAACTTGATTATGAATAATTTGATACTTGCCAACCATGCCTCATGGTTAAGATGACTAAAACTCCGTTCTACGGAACAATGGAGCGAGCTAATGACTTATTGAAAATAATACATACCGATGTATGCGATCCAATGAGTGTTAAAGAACGCGGCGGGTATTATTATTTTCTGACCTTCACAGATGATTTGAGTACGTATGGATATATCTACTTAATGAAACAAATGTCTGAATCATTTGAAAAGTTCAAAGAATTTCAGAATGAAGTGGAGAACCATTATAACAAGAAAACAAGATTTCTACGATCCGATCGTGGAGGTGAATATTTGAGTTACGAGTTTGGCCTTCATTTAAGACAATGTGGAATTGTTTCACAACTCAAGCCACCTGAAACACCACAACGTAATGGTGTGTCCAAATGTCATAAATGTACTTTATTAGATATGGTGCATTCTATGATGTCTCTTACCGATTTTTCTTTATCATTTTTGGGTTATGCATTAGAAACAGCCGCATTCTCATTAAATAGGCCAACATCTAAATCCGTTGAGGCGACACCGTATGAACTATGGTTTGGCAAGAAACTTAAGATGTCGTTTCTTAAAGTTTGGGGATGCGACACTTATGTCCAAAGGTTTCAGCCTGATAAGATCAAAACCAAAGCGGAGAAGTGTGTCTTCATAGGATACCATAAACAAACTATTTGGTATCTCTTCTACCACAGATCCAAAGGCAAGATCTTTGTTGCTAAGAATGGGTCATTTCTAGAGAAGGAGTTTCTCTCCAAAGAAGTGACTGGGAGGAAAGTAGAACTTGATAAGGTAGTTGTACCTTCTCTTGAATTGGAAAGTAGCCCATCAGAGAAAACCATTCCCATGATGTCTACACCAACCAGAGAGGAAGCAAATTATAATGATCATGAAACTTCAGATCAAGTTACTACTATACCTCGTAGGTCGACCGAAACACGTTCCGCACCAGAGTGGTATAGTAATCCTGTCCTGGAAGTCATGTTGTTGCACAACGTTGAACCTACGAACTATGAAGAAGCTATGATGAGCCCAGATCACGAAATATGTCTTGAGGCCATGAAATCTGAGATAGGACCCATGTATGAGAACAAAGTGTGGACTTTGGTGGACTTGCCCAATGATCGACAAGCCATTGAGAATAAATGGATCTTCAAGAGGAAGATGTACGCTGATGGTAATATCACTGTCTATAAAGCTCGACTTGTCGCGAAAGGTTTTTGACAAGTTCAAGGGATTGACTACGATGAGACTTTCTCACCCGTAGTGATTCTTAAGTGTATCGGAATCATGTTAGCAATTGCTGCATTTTATGATTATGAGGTCTGGCAAATGGACGTCAAAACTGCATTATGGGTTTCTTAAATTAGAGTTGTATAGGACGCAACCAGAAGGTTTTGTCGATCCTAAGGTTGCTAAAAAAAGTGCGCAAGCTCCAACAGTCCATCTATGGACTGGTGCAAGCATCTCAGAGTTGGAATACACACTTTGATGAGGTGGTCAAAGCATTTGCTTTTATACAGACTTATGGAGAAGCTTGTATTTATAAGAAAGTGAGTGGGAGCTCCGTAGCATGTCTAATATTATATGTGGAGGACATATTGCTGGTTGGAAATGATATAGAATTTCTGGATAGCATAAAAGGATTTTTGAATAAGAATTTTACAATGAAAGACCTCGGTGAAGCTGCTTACATATTGGGCATCAGGATCTATAGGGATAGATCGAGACACCTGATAAGACTTTCACAGAGCACATATCTTGACAAGATTTTGAAGGAGTTCAAAATGGACCGATCAAGAAGGAGTTCTTACATGTATTGTAAGGTGTGAAGTTGAGTAAGACTCAAAGCTTGACCACGATAGAATAAAGAGAAAGGATGAAGGTCGTTCCCTATGCCTCAGCCATAGGCTCTATAAAGTATGCCATGATGTGTACCATACTTGATGTGCACCTTGTCACGCGTCTGGCAAGGGGGTGCAAGAGTGATCCAGGAGTGGATCACTGGACACCTGTCAAGATTATCCTTGAGTACCTAAAGAGGACTAAGGATATGTTTCTCCATTATGGAGGTGATAAATAGTTCGTAAAGGGTTACGTCGACGCAAGCTTTGACACCAATTCGGATGACTCTAAGTCGCAAACCGGATACGTATAGTGGAGAAGTCATTTGGAATAGCTCCAGGTGGACTGTGATAGCATAATCTACATTATAACATAGAGATTTGCAAAGGACACACAAATCATTAATGTTGCAGACCCATTGACTAAAACCTCTCTCACAAGAAAAACATGATCAAACCCAGAACTCATTGGGTGTTAATCACATGGCGCTGTGAACTAGATTATTAACTCTAGTGCAAGTGGGGGACTGTAGGAAATATGCCCTAGAGGCAATAATAAAATGGTTATTATCATATTTCCCATTCATGATAAAAGTTATTAATCATGCTACAATTGTATTGATTGGAAACTTAAATACATGTGTGAATACATAAAGTACAATGTGTCCCAAGTACGCCTCTACTATACTAGCTCTTTGATCAAAGATGATTAAGGTTTCCTAACAATAGACATGAGTTGTCATTTGATAACGGGATCACATTATTAGGAGAATGATGTGATGGACTAGATCCAACCGTAAGCTTAGCATCAGATCATTTAGGTTATTTGCTATCGCTTTCTTCATGTAAAGTATCTATTACTTCAACCATGAGATCTTGCAACTCCCGGATACTGGAGGAATGCCTTGTGTGCTATCAAACTTCACTGTGTAACTAGGTGATCATAAAGGTGCTCTACAGGTATCTCCGATTGTGTCTGTTGGGTTGGCATGGATTGAGACTAGGATTTGTCACTCCGCTTGACGCAGAGGTATCGCTGGGCCCTCTCGCTAATACAAAATCAAAAGAAGGTTGCAAGCAATGCGACTAAGGAGTTTGTCATGGGATCTTCTATTACAGAACGAGTAAATAGACTTGCTGATAATGAGATTGAACTAGGAATGAGATACCGACGACCGAATCTCGGGAAAGTAACATACCGACGGACAAAGGGAACTACTTACGGGATTAACCGAATCATTGACATCGTGGTTCAAACGATAAAAGATCTTCATGGAATATGTAGGAACCAATATGGGCATCTAGGTCCCGCTATTGGTTATTGACCCGAGAGGTGTCTCGGTAAAGACTACATGATTCCCGAACTCGCAGGGTCGCACGCTTAACGTTCGTTGACGATGAAGTAGTATGGGGATATTTGATGATTGGTAATCGATCGTTGTTCGGAGTCCCAAACGAGATCCCGTACGTCATGAGGAGTCTCAGAATGGTTGGGATGTAAAGATTTATATATGGAAAGTTGTTTTCGGGGTTCCGGAAAAACTTTCAGTTTTTTCGGTATTGTACCGGAAAGCTTCCAGAAGGTTCCAGAAACTTCCAGAGTAGTCCGGAAGTCCACCATGGGTTCCACCACGTCCCAAGGGTTAGCATGGGGTAAGGGGAGGAGCCATGGCCTTATTGGGCCTGCTGCACACAAGTCCCTCAAGGCCCATGCAGTTGGGAAAGGTGGAAAGTCCACTTCTGTATGGTAGGGAAGGAGGAGGACTAGGATTCCACCTCCTCCCCCTTGGCTGCCCCTAGGGTTTGGAGGGGCTGTTCCCCACGCCCCACCACCTATATATTGAGGGGAGGTCTGCACCAAGAGGACACACAAAGACCTTGGCGCCCCTCTCTCTCCCGTTACTCCGTAGTTCCACCGCTTCATCCCGGCGACGCATAGCGAAGCGTTGTCACTCCTCCACCACCAACATCACCACCACGTCATCGTTTTGGTTGTGATCCCATCTACTTCTTCACTCCCTCTTTTTGGATCAAGAAGGAGGAGACATCATCGAGCCGCATGTGTGCTAAACTCGGAGGTTCCGCCTGTTCGGCATTACACCGGTTGGATCATGATCGCATCGCGAAGAGTACAATTACATCAACCGCGTTATGTACGCTTCCGCTTAGCGATCTACAAGGATATGTAGATGCTCTCCTCCTCTCGTACATATGCATCTGCATGGATAGATCTTGTGTGTGCGTAGAATTTTTTTCCATCCAACATTACCCAATAGAAGGCGATATGCATGTCGGCCCAGTGGGAACCAGGGTACTACGAGCCATCTGCGTGCGGCCCAGCAAGCGACACTTGGTGAAGACCTCATGAGGTGGCCCAGGCATGGGCACCGCGAAGCAAGGCGCCTCGCAAGGACCCTCTCCACAAGGCCTCGTGAAGCTCCATCAGGAGGCCACCTCACGCCTCCCATGAAGCCTCTGCGTGTGTGGGGGGGGGGGTGCATGACGATGACTTATACCTAGGGTAGGGTCATAGGCCTGACCTATATGCCCTAACCAAGGACACTGCCCAAGAGGTCAATGCCTAATAAGATAGAAAGAAGATTCCGACTAGAATCATCATATAGTGCAATCCTGTCGACAAAAGAACCACTCGGATACCCCAATTCCACTCGACCATCATCATTCACTCGGAGTACCAGAATCCACTCGAAGGGCAGAAGACCTAGGGTCATTTCTAGATAGAAACGGTCGGTCATTCACTCCGTCACATTAAAGATCATTAAACGCAGGCGCTACTAGTAATGTTCATGACATTATATTCTCATTTCACAAGGCTGCGAGGGGTCGGTGTACTCTATATAAGACACCCCTCCCCTCTTGCACAAGGGTTCGCACCACTATAACTCAACACTCCAATCAACAAGCCTCCACTACACCGAGATGTAGGGCTGTTACCTCCTCCGAGAGGGGCCTGAAATCATAAACAGAATGTACAACCTCACTGTAGCTAGACTCTGCCCTCTCCTACGTACCCCCTATCTCTATTGTTAGATCTATTCCCACGACAGTTGGCGCCCACCGTTGGGCAGGCGTCTAAGCGACTTCCGACGAGGTTGCAGTTTTCGATCTACATCGACATGGTTCCCAACGGTGGATTGTCTCTGGGCCACAAGATCTGTCTCGGCGTGTTCACATTCATCACCGACGATTTGCCCTGGCTTCCGGAAGCCCTCTCGACGTCGAGGCGCTCCTAATTTGCGGGGCGGCTCACTTTCGCGCGAGTGCTTGCGGCAACCGTGGACTCAATATCGGTTGGCTCTGGTGGTGTCTTCCCTCCCCGCTGCTCGCCGTCCCAAGCAATCGGGTCGCTCGCGGCTCCAGCGGTGGCCCATTAGTCGGCCACACTTCAGATCACGGCAATCAAGCCCGGTGAGTCCCTTTATGGTTTGTTTGATTTGTCTGCTGACCACTCAGATAAGATATCCGAGTGCGAAAGCAACGACCCCGCGGCGGAAATCCTCATGGTCGGCCCTGTGGTGGAGGCGATAGCGGTAGTCCGTCGCCCGGCGATGACAAGTATTAATCGTTGATGTCTACTATGCAACCTTCTTCTTGTAGACGTTGTTGGGCCTCCAAGTGCAGAGGTTTGTAGGACAGTAGCAAATTTCCCTCAAGTGGATGACCTAAGGTTATTCAATCTGTGGGAGGCGTGGGATGAAGATGGTCCCTCTCAAACAACCCTGCAACCAAATAAAAAATAGTCTCTTGTGCCCCCAACACACGTGATACAATGGTAAATTGTATAGGTGAACTAGTTCGGCGAAGAGAGGGTGATACAAGTGCAATATGGATGGTACATATAGGTTTTTGTAATCTGAAATTATAAAAACAGCAAGGTAGCAAGTAATGGAAGTGAGCGGAAATGGTTTTGTAATGCTCCGAAACAAGGCCTAGGGTTCATACTTTCACTAGTGCAGGTTCTCTCAACAATAATAACATAATTAGATAATATTACAATCCCTCAACATGCAACAAAGAGTCACTCCAAAGTCACTAATAGTGGAGAACAAACGAAGAGATTATTGTAGGGTACGAAACCACCTCAAAGTTATTATTTCCGATCAATCCATTGGGCTATTCCTATAAGTGTGACAAACAGCCCTAGAGTTTGTAGTAAAATAACACCTTAATACACGAATCAACCCAAAACCCTAATGTCACCTAGATACTCCAATGTCACCTCAAGTATCTGTGGATATGATTATACGATATGCATCACACAATCTAAGATTCATCTATTCAACCAACACAAAGAACTTCAAAGAGTGCCCCAAAGTTTCTACCGGAGAGTCAAGACGGAAATCTATGCCAACCCCTATGCATAAGTTCACAAGGTCACTTAACCCACAAGTTGATCACCAAAACATACATCAAGTAGATGACGTGAATATTCCATTGTCACCACAGATAAGCACATGCAAGACATACATCAAGTGTTCTCAAATCCTTAAAGACTCAATCCAATAAGATACCTTCAAAGGGAAAACTCAATCCATTACAAGAAGGTAGAGGGGGAGAAACATCATAAGATCTAACTATAATAGCAAAGCTCGCGGTACATCAAGATCGTGCCATATCAAGAATACGAGAGAGAGAGAGAGAGAGAGAGAGAGAGAGAGAGAGATCAACACATAGTTATTGGTACATACCCTCAGCCCCGAGGGTGAAGTACTCCCTCCTCGTCATGGAGAGCGCCGGAATGAAAAGATGGCCACCGGTGATAGTTCCCCCCTCCGGCAGGATGCCAGAATAGGGTCCCGATTGGTTTTTTGTCGCTACAGAGGCTTGCGGCGGTGGAACTCCCTATCTAGGTTTCTTTTTGGGGGTTTCTGTATTTGTAGGAATTTTTCGCGTCGGTTTCACGTCAGTGGGGTCTCTGAGTCAGCCACGAGGTAGGGGCACGCTACCAGGGGGTAGGGCGCGCCCCCACCCTTGTGGATGACTCGGGACTCTTCTGGCCCAAGTCTTTTTCTTCGGGGGCTTCTTCTAGTCCATAAAAAATCTCCGTAAATTGGCAGGTCAATTGGACTCCGTATGGTATTCCTTTTCGGTAAAACTCAAAAACAAGGAAAAACCAGAAACTGGCACTGGGTTCTAGGTTAATAGGTTAGTCCCAAAAATCATATAAAATAGCATATATGTGCATATAAAACATCCAAGATGGATAATATAAAAACATGGAACAATCAAAAATTACAGATACGTCGGAGACGTATCAAGCATCCTCAAGCTTAATTCCTGCTCGTCCTCGAGTAGGTAAATGATAAAAACAAAAAATTCAATGTAATTTTCTTTATCGTGGCAAGAGTATTCAGATCCATAAGATTCAAAACAAAAGTTTAATATTGACATAAGAACGACAATACTTCAAGCATACTAATAAACCAATCATGTCTTCTCAAAATAACATGGCCAAAGCAAGCTATCCCTAGAAAATCATATAGTCTGGCTATGCTCTATCTTCATCACACAAAATATTTAAATCATGCACAACCCCGATGACAAGCCAAGCAATTGTTTCATAATTTTGATGTTCTCAAACTTTTTCAATCTTCACGCAATACATGAGCGTGAGACATGGATATAGCACTATAAGTGGAATAGAATATGGTGGTTGTGGAGAAGAAAAAAAGAGAGAAGATAGTCTCACATCAACTAGGCGTATCAACAGGCTATGGAGATGCCCATCAATAGATATCAATGTGAGTGAGTAGGTATTGCCATGCAATGGATGCACTAGAGCTATAGGTGTATGAAAGCTTAAAAACAAACTAAGTTGGTGTGCATCCAACTCACTTGCTCACGAAGACCTAGGGCATTTTGAGGAAGCCCATCATTGGAATATACAAGCCAAGTTCTATAATGAAAAATTCCCACTAGCATATGAAAGTGATATCATAGGAGACTCTCTATCATGAAGATCATGGTGCTACTTTGAAGCACAAGTGTGGTAGAAGGATAGTAGCATTGCCCATTCTCTCTTTTTCTGTAATTCTTTTCAGGCCATCTCTTTTTTTGGCCTCTTTTTTTTCGTCTAGAGTCTCATCCCTTCTTGTGGGGGAATCATAGTCTCCATCATCCTTTCCTCACTGGGACAATGCTCTAATAATGAAGATCATCACACTTTTATTTACTTACAACTCAAGAATTACAACTCGATACTTGGAACAAAATATGACTCTATATTAATGCCTCCGCCTGTGTACCGGGATGTGCAATGAATCAAGAGTGACATGTATGAAAGAATTGTGAACGGTGGCTTTGCCACAAATACGATGTCAACTACATGATCATGCAAATCAATATGACAATGATGAAGTGTTTCATAATAAACAGAACGGTGGAAAGTTGCATGGCAATATATCTTGGAATGGATATGGAAATGCCATAATTGGTAGGTATGGTGGCTGTTTTGTGGAAGGTAATGGTGGGTGTTATGGTACCGGCGAAAGTTGCGCAGGACAAGAGAAGCTAGCAATGGTGGAAGGGTGAGAGTGCGTATAATCCATGGACTCAGCGTTAGTCATAAAGAACTCGACCATCGCGCGATCCCGACCACCACTCATAAGGAAGATAATCAATAAATAAATCATGCTCCAACTTCATGACATAACGGATCACCATACGTGCATGCTACAGGACTCACAAACTTTAACACAAGTATCTCTCTAATTCACAACTACTCCACTAGCATGACTCTAATATCACCATCTTCAGATCTCAAAACAATCATAAGGAATCAAACTTCTCATAGTATTCAATGCACTTGATATGAAAGTTTTTATTATATCCCTCTTGGATGCCTATCATATTAGGACTAAATTTATAACCAAAGCAAATTACCATATTGTTCTAAAAGACTCTCAAAATAATATAACTGAAGCATGATAGTTCATCTATTTCTTCAAAAACCAGCAAGGTAGGAAGTAACAAAAGTGAGCGGAAACGGTATTGCAATGCTTCGAAACATGGCCTAGGGTTCATACTTTCACAAGTGCAAGTGCTCTCGACAATAATAACATAATTAGATCATATAATAATCTCTCAACATGCAACAAAGAGTCACTCCAAAGTCCCTAATAGCAAAGAACAAACGAAGAGATTATTGTAGGGTACGAAACGACCTCAAAGTTATTCTTTCTGATCAATCCATTGGGCTATCCATATAAGTGTCATAAACAGCCCTAGAGTTCATAGTAAAATAACACCTTAAGACACAAATCAACCCAAAACCCTAATGTCACCTAGATACTCCAATGTCACTGAGGGAGTCCTGGACTAAGGGGTCCTCGGACAGCCGGACTATATAGTTTGGCCGGACTGTTGTACTATGAAGATACAAGATAGAAGACTTCGTCCCATGTCCGGATGGGACTCTCCTTGGCGTGGAAGGCCAGCTTGGCGATTCGGATATGTAGATTCCTTTCTCTGTAACTGACTTTGTACAACCCTAGTCCCCCTGGTGTCTATATAAACCGGAGGGTTTAGACTTCTAGGGTGAGGCCACAACAATCATAACCTCATAGGCTAGACTTCTAGGGTTTAGCCATTACGATGTCGTGGTAGATCAAATCTTGTAATACTCATATTCATCAAGATCAATCAAGCAGGAAGTAGGGTATTACCTCCATAGAGAGGGCCTGAACCTGGGTAAACATTGTGTCCCCCGCCTCTTGTTGCCATTAGCCTTAGATGCATAGTTCGGGACCACCTACCCGAGATCCGCCGGTTTTGACACCGACATTAGTGCTTTCAGTGAGAGTTCCGCTGTGTCGTCGAAGATAGGCTTGATGGCTCCATCAATCATCTACAACAATGCAGTCCAGGAGGAGATCTTCCTCCCCGGACAGATCTTCATATTCGGCGGCTTTGCACTGCGGGCCAACTTGTTCGACCATCTAGAGCAGATCGATAGCCACGCCCCTGGCCATCAGGTCAGATTTCGAAGCCTGAATTTTGTGGCCGATATCCGCGGAGACTTGATCTTCCACGGATTCGAGCCCATGACGGCTGTCCTCGGCCACCACGATGAACATGACCTAGATCTGTCATCTGGTAGCACACAGGAGATAGCGCTTGTGACCGCCCTGGCCCTATAGCCAGAGCGGACTGTGTCGCTCGAAGACGGGAAGCTTAACCCCGCCGCGGTGGCTGCAGACTCATCGGTGCTCGAGCCGCACACAGACCCAACGTCGATCTGGGCTTGTGTTACCGGAACCACGGACTCGTCTCCGGCCATGGGCTCCGGACCGCGTGCATCCGCGTCCATCGAACCTGATTGGGCGCCGGTCTTGGAGTTCAGCTCCGCGGACATCTTCCAGCACTCGCCTTTTGGTGATGTGTTAAATTCATTAAAATCCATCTCCCTGTCAGGGGATTCTCGGCCGAACTATGTGCGGTTCGAATGGGAAGCGGACAGCGAAGAACTTCGTTTCCCACTCACCACCCACTTTGTAGCCATTGTCGATGACTTAACCGACTTGCTTGATTACGGCTCTGAAGATATCGATGGTATGGACGACGATGCCGGAGAGGAGCAAGAACCACTGCCTACAGGCGTTGGACAGCCACCTCCTCGTACGATATATACATGGTGGATACACCCAAAGAAAATAACGGCGATCATGAAAATCCAGTCGAGGATAAACCTCCTGAGATACAACCAAAGCGCCGACGTCAGCGGCGCTGCTCTAAGCCAAGCCGTAGTAAAAACATCAATACCATCACAGAAGAGGATAACAATCTGGACGGTGCCGAAAACAACGAAGACCCCATTGAGCCGACCTCCGAACAGGAGGAACGGGATGATGGGCGAGTCAGCCCTGGCGAATAGGCCATGAACAAAGACTCAGAGGATAGCAACTACCTTCCGCTCTCCGAGGACGAGGTTAGCTTCGGTGATGAAGATTTCATCGTGCCTGAAGAGCCCGCCGAACAGGACCACTTTAAGCGTCAGCTAATTGCCACTGCAAGAAACCTGAAAAAGAAGCTGCAGCAGCTTCAAGCTGATCAAGATCTGCTCAATCAAAGATGGACTGATGTCCTGGCAGCCGAGGAATATGGCCTCGAGCGCCCAAACAAAAGCTACCCGAAGCGCAGACTGTTACCACAGTTTGATGACGAGGCGCTGGAGCCCATCCTACCAAGGTACAATACGGCTGACCGACCACCACGTGGCCGAGACAAAGCGGTACTTCAAGCCGAACACCAGCCCGCGCTACCTCGTCAAACAAACAGAAATACAACATCTCGGGGATATACACATGACCTGCGACGCGATTTGGAAAAGAGAGCAGGTCAGACAAGATCAATCTATGGATCACCGGGGCTTGCCTCGATGTGCAATGATGGCCATCTGGCTGAACGTGACAAACATAACCACGTCCGGGCTGAATACCGCAGACGAGCTCCATCCGAGCTACGTCATGACTTGGCCCAATATAGTGGCGCCGCACACCCCGTTTGCTTCACTGAAGAATTAATGGGACATGATTTCCCAGAAGGGTTTAAACCTGTAAACATCGAATCATATGATGGCACAACAGACCCCGCGGTGTGGATTGAGGATTTTCTTCTCCACATTCATATGGCCCGCGGCGATGATCTTCACGCCATCAAAAACCTCCCGCTCAAACTCAAGGGACCAGTTAGATACTGGTTAAACAGACTGCCCCAAAACTCCATCGGCAACTGGGAGGAATTGGAGGGTGCCTTCCTCGACAACTTCCAAGGCACATATGTGCGACCTCCGGATGCCGATGACCTATGTCATATAATCCAACAGCCCGGAGAGTCAGCCAGGAAATTCTGGACTCGTTTCCTAACTAAAAAGAACCAGATCGTTGGTATGTCCGGACGCCGAACACTACAAAAAAATACACTTCCGTGATGATACGTGTTTGTCACAGTAGGTCGCGTTTTTGTCATGCATGTACATCCATGACAAATTTATGACAGAATCAAGATAGTCATACCTGTGATGTCGTAGAAGTGTTCCATGACATTACCAAAATTATCATCACGGAAGTGTCCACTTCCATGACGATAAATCGTGCGTCACAGAAGTGGTTTCGTCAAGGGTGACCGACACGTGGCATCCACCGTAACGGAACGCCGTTAAGCTATAGGGTCGGGTTTTGGATCCGATAACCCGTTAACAACCCCGACCAATGGGGATTTTCAACGTGTAAAATCATCATTGGCTGGAGGAAACACGTGTCGGCTCATTGTTGGGACAAATGTCATCCACTCATTGGACAGAAGGCGCCTATGATACGTCGACACGTGGAACGGCCCAACAGAGGCCCATTCCTGTGAAAAGGCCGGCCCGTTTGACTTGGTCAAAAGGTGACAGGCCGGCCCATCGAAAGCCTGTTAACGGCCTGTTCGCATATAGCCCATTTACAGCCCGCTAACCCAAGGCCCGTTACGCCCTATCCGAATTAGGCCCAGTAGCGTCATCTGGGCCATCCAATATGATTCCAACCCGTTTTCACTTCTGGCCCATGTATGGCCCATGACGTCTTTCGGCCCATATGAGGCCCTATGTAACTCTTGGCCTATTAACGGCCCGTGGTGAAACTGGCCCGCAATGAACAGTGTATCACTTTAGACCCATTAACGGCCCGTGGTGAAACTGGCCCGTAATGAACAGTGTATCACTTTATACCCATTAATGGCCCGTTATTCAGTTGGGCCGTTTCCAGCCCATGTTATCTTTCGGCCTTCTCAGAGCCCATTTATTCTTGGGCTCATTTCCAGCATTCGTTTACTTACGGCCCGTTACTGTCATTTTCTTCTTGTGGGCCAAATTCAGCCTGTGGTTACAGTCGGCCCGTTTGTGGTCCGTTAATACGTTGGGCCGTTTTCATAGCGTCATCAAATACAGCCTATTAACGATGGCCCGTTATGGTCGGCCCATGAACGGACGATTCCAACTCTAGCCCGTTCACGGCCATAATGCGGCTTGTTATTGGCCCAGGTTTGGCCAATCGATCATATGGCCCGTATAAGGCCCATTGATGATACGGCCCGTAGAAGGCCTACGGTTTCTACGGCCCGTAGAAGGCCTACTGTTTCTACGGCCCGTAGAAGGCCAACTGTTTCTACGGCCCGTAGGAGGCCCACTGTCACTACAGTAAATATTAGCCCATGGTTATTGTGGCCTAGTTTGAAAAAATAGGTTATTGCAGCCACTAGCAAACCGCGAAAAAAGAACTGCACTGACTACAAGCAAACAAATAAACAAGACAACAAGGAAATAAGTAAGCAAGCAACTTATGCTAGGCTATCACGGCTATTAAACACTAGTCATCAACCCGTGCACCTGCACGTGCTAGCTATTTCGAATACTCGATTAATATTTATTGAAAAACATTTTATGTGAGTTCTTTTCATGAAATTAAATGGTCAATGTGAACTTTACTGAATGATTATTGTTAATAAAATCCAATATTTTGACAATAAGTAGGGTGAGATATCCATATTTCTTCAATTGGTACTTGAGTGGACTATTTGCGGATGTGAACTTCAATGGTTAGAAATGTATTTCAAATATCCTAGTTGTTCTCTTGTTGGGCACTTCAGATTTGTGAGCATAATCATAATCACCCATATATATGTATAAACCTTATTCAAAAAAAAATTCTTTCTCCCTTCACATTGGATACTCATATAGCCCTTTTGTTTGAGGTAAAGTTTCAACATGTGACATATGAAGACTGGTACAAAATAGGATTTATTTCAGTCTGTAATTTATAATATATCTATCTTACATCAAATTAAATGATAGAGTATCTCACAAAATACTTAAATATATTTTTCCCTCTAAAAATTTAAATATTAATGAATCTGGTTGATGTACCTCTTTGAAATACATGACGATCTTCTTTTCCAACCCCTAGCACAAAAAGAATGATATTCCAACCATCATACAAAAATCATTGATACACGTTCAATTATTTTCCTTGCGGGTTTAAGTTCATTTATATTTTTTTATGCGTGGCAATTTATTCATATTTTAGTTTTTGCGTCACAAATAGGTGATTTTATGAGTCAATTTAGAGAGACTTATGCACATCCGTCTATTTATTTCCGCAAAAAGAAAAAACAGTTCTTCTTTTTGTACGCGAGGATTAAAATAATATTCAATCAGACATACGCTTTCGTTTTTTATGTGAGGCATCTGGACTCCATATTTTTTTTCTTTATTCAAGCGGACGTGCACGTGGGCTCCGTATGGTTGGAAACTTGGGTGTATCGCTCATTTTTTTAGCTTGAGCAAAAGGCACATGTTTCGTACATACCTTTTTTTTCCTTTTTTTCAAAAGGGTGAAGGCACCTGATTTATTGGATCTTCGACGTAGTTGAACATGGCGTGATTTTCATGACGTGAGCACTCCTTTTTTTACCTGATTTAGTTTTTTATAAGAAGGATGGGTCTATCCTTTTTGTACGTATAGGTTTAAATCTTTACGTACATAGGTGAATATGGCAAGATTTTTATAGCGTGAGGACTCTTTTTTTACCTGATTTACTTTTTAATAATAGGCAGGTATATACATGGCATGTTTCTTTCCAATTGTAGTACGTATGGACTCTTGGCTGGTCGCATCTTACATTTAAATGTACATATTGCAAAGATGACAATAGTTTCTATATCTCGTTTAATTCTATACGCAAGATTAAGATCTAAGGGTTATTTATAAGTAGTTTTTGAGGATTAACGTGGAGGCCAGTATGGTGCCTCCAATTAGTAAATATAAGATATTACATCCACTGGGCATCAAAGTTCACCACCAGTGCAAATATAGGGAACACAGCAGCATATAAACGCTGCAGCAAAACAAGTCCAGAACTGAAACCACTTCAGAAGAGTTCAAGAAACAATATCCTGGGTACCCATAATGCTGGCAAGATGCTTAGCAAGCTTATTAACTTTCTCTTGTTTGGCGCTTAAATCCTCCAGCGCTTGCTGTTGCACAAGAAAGTACGCATCTGAATTCTGCAGGGACTTCCTCAGTCCTTCGGCTTCTTGCCGCAGCACAGCTGACTGATGCCTTTCAGCTTGTAGCTGAGACTGAAGAAGCCGAAGTGATTCAGGCAGCGAGTTCGAAGAGCTTGTGCCAGCGGTACTGGCCAGTAACTCGAACACTACATCAACGCAGGACTGTGGGGTTTTCTCACTGTCTACAAGATCATTTTTATCACCTTTCTTGGAGACCAACAGGGTTGTCTCACTATCTTGAACCTTATCTGCATTACTTTCTCTACCATTGCATAGTGGGGTGCTCTTCTCCAATATTCTGTTTGCATACTACAAGAGAAACAAGCAGACACATCACAGGTTTAGCTTGTAGTATACCAAACTCATTTTGGTAAACCAGTTCAGTAGTAAGGTGGACAGGATAACAGCATGAAACAAACATATATCTATGTACTATGGTCACTGTATTGTCCATATCATTCTAGTTTATGTTCCCTAATCAAGATAGAGACACAGTTCAACTCATATATTTTTAAGACACATCAGCATAGACAAAATATAAGTGTGAGAAACTACACAGCATTGGCAGCACTTGTAATGTGCATCACATGAGAACATAACTGTTTATACAACTTAAACTGAAATCAACATAGACCAAGAAGTTTAGAACAACAATCCAGTTAAAGAAATAGGTTTAAAACATACCTGTTGCGCCATTGGAGTTTCAGTTGGATCCTTCAAATTCGAAAGTAGTTGGTATGAGTAAATACAGTGATGCAACAGCAAAGGAGTATGGACCATAGCTACGGAATCTGACCTGAGAACAATTGCTCTTCTGCTTTAAACGTGGAGTTTGGGTTAGCTGTGGTGGTCTTCGTGCTTTGGGCACTGCAGTAGCTTTACAAACTGCTCGTGTGGGGGTACTCTGTGGTGGACATGGTGCTTTGTCAACTATAAGTGGGTTACTATCTGCTGGGGTTGCGGTTAGATGGGTTGTAGCTGGTTCTCTGCCCAACGGTGTAAGTGTGCAATCTGGAAGAGTCTCGATTATGTGTGGTGGGGCTAGTTTGTGGGCCAGTACAACCATGGTTCTATCTGCATCGACGGGTAGCACTGTCTTTTGTGAAGAACGGGTTTTTGCTCCCTTAGATACTGCCATCACCCCCTCCAATTCAAATGGCTGATAAACAAGAAAAGAAATTGAACGTACAGACATTGTATGATAGACATATGTGGTAATTCACATATATGTTGTCTAACCAAACAGGACAGCATGACACAATTTCACATATATGATGCCTAACTAAACAGGATAGCATGACACAGTTTTAGATATATGATGGATAACTTAATAGGATATAATGGCATAATTCAACATATGATGAGTACCTAAACAGGATGACATGACAAAACTATATGATGTCTTTCTAAAATAGGTTGGGATGAAATAATTCACATACATGTTGTCTAAGTATACAGGATGGCATGATATAATTGACATAATTGATTCATATACTAAGCAGCTGGCACTTTCGCATGTATGATCTCTAAACTAAGCAGATAGAATTCAATATTGTGCATATGATGTCTAAACTAAGCAATGCAAGAAACCATATGCATCATATGAGAAATATAAACATTGCAACTTAGAGCATACACCTCAGGTGGGTTATAGGACTGGTCATCTGTCTCTGAATCCTCCTCTGAGGAGCTCCCTGTAACCATCAAGATATATGCTTCAACAGGTACCATTGCCTGCTCTGAAGACCTTGTTTTCACTCCAGATTTTTCCATAACCGGCTCAAATGGCTGATACACATGAAGAGTAGTTCAATATACACAGATTGTCGACATGGAATACGTAATGAAAAAAAAGATGGCATGAGATAATTCACATATATGATGCCTGGCTCCATGGCGGTGCATAATTAACATATATGATAACTGGCTGAAAAACATGGCATTGCATAATTCACATATCTGATATATAAAGCAAACAGGAGGCATTCACACAAAGCATGTCTAATCTAAGCAGATGACATGGCAATGCAAGACACCATATGCATGATATGAGCAATATAAGCCAGCCAAGTTAGAGCATGCACCTCGGCGGGAGGGGGGGGGATACGACTGGCCATCTCTCTCTAAATCCTCCTCTGAGGAGCTATCTGTAACCAGCAAGAAAATCTGCATCGACAGGTAGCACTGACTGCTCAGAAGACCTTGTTTTCACTCCAGATTTTCCCATGACCGACTCAAATGGCTGATGCACAGGAAGAGTAGATGAATGTATAAACATTGTTGACAAATGGAATACATTACGGAAAAAAATATGGCACGATACAATTCACATATACGATGACTGGCTAAACAGGATGGCATTGCATGATTCACGTATATGATGCCTGGCTAAAGAAGATGGCATTGCATAATTCCCATATACTCCCTCCATTCCTAAATATTTGTATTTTTAGAGATTTCAAATGGACTACCACATACTGATGTATATAGACATATTTTAGAGTGTAGATTCACTCATTTTGTTCCGTATGTAGTCACTTGTTGAAATCTCTAAAAAGACAAATATTTAGGAATGGTGGGAGTATGATATAGAAACCAAACATGTGGCATTCACACAAAGCAAATCAAAACTAAGCTGATGACATATAAGATGTATAATGTAAGCAATGCAAGGCGCCATATGCATGATATGACCAACATAAGTATGCCAGGTTAGAGCAAACACCTCAGGTGGTAAACAGGCAAGGTCGGCTCCTTCTGAATCTCCATCTGAACAGTTATCTTCCTCTGGAATACAATCTGGAAATGCAGAGAGGGGGGCACTTACCACCATGGAGCAGCGTCTGCATGACATTATATTACGCGAACGGTCTTCTCTTTTTCTCTACATGTTCAGTACGATTGTGTACAATATCTTACATGCATAATAAAAAAAATAGTTAGATTTTGTAATGCCTAAGAGGTGCATGCAAAAATCAAGACTGATGGTAGCTATCGAGTGGGTGGATCCAAAACAAATGATAGCAGGTAGATTATAACTTCAGTTTAAAAAGATAAACAATGGATCATCTATTGTTTGTTGCCCACCCAACATGAACCACATAGAACACCCCAGATGAACCAGATAGTAGACAGATACTATTCGTTGCTGACTCGATATGAGACCCATGGGCAATTCAAAACTCAAGATTGAACGATAAAGTAGCAGGTAATAATAACCGATGTATAACGTAAGCAAACACAAAAGACTGCAACCTCTCTTCTGGAATTGTCTAGTCCTCAGGTTCATCTACTCAGTCGATGATGGTAATGCAGTTGGCGTGGCTGCCGGCAACGGGGAAGATGATCTGAGGCGGCGAAAGAAAGTCTGCAGGGGGATCTCTGCTGCAGTGAACGCTTCTGTCGATGGTGCACCTCAGGTGGGGTGGATGACGGCACGGCAGGAGCAGGACATAACACACAGAGTTTTCTTTGACGCCAATCTGAAAATGAAGTAAATCTGTAAGGGCTCCTTAGAATTGGAGGATTCTATAAACGCAGGGACAGGAAAAACACAGGAATAGGATAGGAATGCACGTGCAAAATAGAGCATTTGGAAACATAGGATTTCAGTCAACCTGGGTGTTTGGCTCACATGAATTGGAAGAACAGAGGAATGGAGAAACAAAGTGATGCGATGAGTGTACAACCTCTTTGGCATAGCCTTGTGGACCTTAGCATCATTGGGTTGGACGTGGAGGATGGTGATGATGCTGGTGTGACTGTTGGAGGCAGGGAAGAAGATCCGAGGCGGTGACGCTGAGTTGGCCTCGGCTTCATCGGAGCAATTGGTGAGGGTGCTGCGGTTCCGGTGGGGCAGGTCAATACGGCGCTGTGGGGATTTAGGTGGCGCGATAGACGAGGCGAACGTCGGGGCAGCTCCTTGGAGGTGGAGGACGGGGCGGCTGATCCAGCGGGACGACGAGATCGACAACGGATCCTCATCCGGTGCGGTGGATGAGGGACGGCGAACTGTTGCGGTGGACGACGTAGTTAGGGAAGAATCTCCGGCTGGGCGGCGGTCGGTAGGCCGATGGAGGAGTGTGGGGTTTCGCGGGTTTTGGCGGCCTTGGTGTATGAATGGGGGGGCGAAGGGGGAGGGGGGAGCCAAGCTTCGGGACGCGCTTGTCCGAAATGTAGGGTAAGTAACCAGCGTAACCCCACCGGGTTTGACACCGCGGCGTGGAGCTTCATTTCCGGCTGAGGGGTAGTAGGGGGATTTCGCATGTCTGGGCTGCGGGAGCGATTTCGGATGAGGAGGGAGTTCTCGCGCGCATCCAAATTTCGGGATAACAAGGCGCGGCGCGGGTTGAAGAAGCGGGAGTTTCAAAGCAGGTGAGACAAAAGATACTCGAGCTTGAAAATTTCGGGATAACAAGGTGTGGATTCCTTGTTCGGCAGAACAAACTTAACGTGTAAAAAAATCATACAAGACACAAGAGAGTCATGTCCCCCTTTTACTATATTGCTATAGATGCCATTGAAAAACTACAAGAAAAATGTAAAAAAAATCGGCAGAACAAGATTACCCTGCACAGTACCAAATCGATTCGCACTTCTCTCAACAACAACGAAAAACAAATCAATTCCCACCAAAGAAAGAGTAATGTCCCTTTTTATATGATTAGAGATGCCATGATCTTGAATTTCAATTTTTGAATCCATGTTATGTTGAATACGAATATATCATTAGGTGACCTTGCGGTTTATAATTGATGTAGTCGTACATTTTGATCTTCCATCATATATGAACATTTTACTCCACCATGTGAACATATATATTGCCGTCTACCATATGGACTAAATTTGAACCAATTTTCCTTATTGGGATACGATTGTTGTCAAGTTATACAATAATTTAAATATTATCTTGATAACAAAAAGACATGCATATATCAGTAATCATATTTCACTATGAACTACATGTACCATACGCTCTCCAATTCAAATATCTGTATCCATTTTATGTTGAATTCAAATCATAGTACATTATTGGTCTAGGTAGCGAGATGTTCGAGATAATCTAAACCCTGTTTTCATACGTATAATTTTTGGCTGAATTGGGACAAGTTTTGGTATAAGCCTCTTGCAAAACCGAAGATTCTCTCAACAAGCCTCGTGGTTCCGAGAGGGAACATGTCACCTTTGTGTGCGAAACGATATACGCTGCCTCCCCCTGATTTTAATTACAGAGGCACATAGAACTATATGAGTGCCCTGTTAAATTTTGGAATTATTTCGGGTACATTTGGCCTATTTGTACATTAATTCAGTTTCTGGACTTTTCATGTGCATAATCTAAATATGAATTGCATGCACATGCTCCGGTGTACCAAAGTGGGTTGAAAAATCACACGTGTGTCCTTGGTTGAATTTCTATGTCCCATGGAAGAAATGAGAATGAAATTCAAACATCTGGGCGTCATGACGCTGCCGAGAACATCGAGAAACTTAGATTTTAAATTCATGTAAATCCAAAACTCGGCTGGAAATCATGAAACTTGGCATGGTGTCATGTCATGGCACTAACATGTTGTGGTAAAAAATTGGGACGATTTGGAAGCTCGTGGTTCTAAGAGGGAACGTGCCACCTTTGAGTGTGAAACGATATACATTAGTGCCATGTTAAATTCTGGAATTATTTCGGGTTTGTTCGTCGTTTTTTATACATTAATTGAGTTTCTGGTCATTTAATGTGCATAAGTCAAATTTGAACTACCAGCACATGCTCTCGTGCACCAAAGTTGGCTGAAAAATCACATTTGTGTCCGCGGGTGAATTTCTAGGTCCCATGCAAGAAATGAGAATAAAATTAAAACATCTGGGCATCGTGGCTCGGCCGAGAACGTTGAGAAACTTGGTTTTAAAATTCTTGTAAATCCAAAACACGTTTGAATATCATGAAACTTGGCATGGATGTCATGTCATGGTACTACCATGTTGTGGTAAAAAAACGGCCGAATAGGAACAGATTTTGGTATAAGCTTCTTGCAAACCGAAGCTTATCTCAAGAAGGCTCGTGGTTCTGAGAGGGAACGTGTCACCTTTGAGTGCGAAACGATATACTTTTTCCCCCTTGAGTTTATTTACAAAGGCAACATAGAACTACATGAGTGCCCTGTTAAATTTTGGAATTATTCCGGCTTCGTTTGGCCTTATTTACACATTAATTGAGTTTTTGGTCATTTAATGTGCATAATTCAAATTGAAACTACAAGCACGTGCTCTCGTGCACCAAAGTTGGTTGAAAAATCACATTTGTGTCCTCGGGTGAATTTCTACTCCCATGAGAATAAGATTCAAACAACTGGGCATCGTGGCTCGGTCGAGAACATTGAGAAACTTGGTTTTAAAATCATGAAACTTGGCATGATGTCATGTCATGGTAGTACCATGCCGTGGTAAAAAAATTGGCCGAATAGGAACAAATTTTGGTATAAGCTTCTTGCAAATCGGAGCTTCTCTCAAGAAGGCTCGTGCTTCTCGGAGGGAATGTGTCACCTTTGTGTGCATAATTCAAATTTGAAATACAAGCACATGTTCCAGTGCACCAAAGTTGGTTGAAAAATCACATGTGTGTCCTCGGGTAAATTTCTAGGTTCCATGCAAGAAATGGGAATGAAATTCAAAATTCTGGGCGTCGTGGCTGTTTTGGAAACATTGAGAAACATAGTTTTTTAATTCCTGTAAATCCAAAACACGCATGAAAATAATGAAACTTGGGTTGGTGCCATGACATGGCACCAACATGATGTGGTAAATTTGCAGACCGATTTGCGAAGGCGCACACATAACAATCAACAAAGTCATTTTGGAACAAGTGCTGTCACGTTACAATCGGAAACACAAGTATTATTGAAACCGTGGGCATTCTACTTACTAGTACCATTTACGTGCCGCCACGAGTCCCCATTTTTTATTAGCTGGGAGGCACCATGCAGGGTAGCTATTTGAGTACGAGAGGCGTGCGATCAGATCCCTGCGCGTGCTTATCGGGAGGAGAGCCCTTTGACCTCCATCTGTTGTCCACCTCTCTCCCAAGGTCTCCATTAAAGGCGCTCGAGCCTCTGTTTAATGGCGTGGCTATGTCTCACTCGACTGAGATTTAAGAGAGAGAAAAGAAAATCTGAAAGCACGGATCTTGATGTAAGATCCGACGGACCTATATAGCATCTACTGCGACTTATAGCAAGACTGATGAATATATAAGGATGATTTTTATTTTTTTGATCAAAGAAGGGCTTGCCCCTTCCGATTTTCATTACTGAAAGCAACATAATTCACAAGAAGTGCAGCACAACTCCAGCCTAACACGAAGGACTAAAAGGTACGTACCAGATTGAAATCGCAACATCCCAAGAGGCCAACAAAGGCCAAACATCCGTGCTAGAACCCAACATTTCACAACCGACGACACAATCCACATCCTAAACCGATTATTACATCAAAAGAAACCAGGAAACTGAAGGAAGCCCAGCAGCAACTAGAAGAACAGCAACGCCAGGGTCGCCACAGCAAGAGTTTTCTTCATTCCAGCCTCACAACATTGATCTTCCACAGAAAGATAAGGACGATTAATTGTCTTACATAATTAGAAAGATAATTAAAAAAAGCCACATGCGGCTACGCCCGAAATACACAAGGGCAAAAGAAGAAGGAAGACAAGGATCTGGCTCGCTGATCTCTACTTTCTTGATGCGTTGCTGCAGGCCGCGGGAACTAGTCTCCGCGGCGAGCGGCGATGAGCTCTTTCGTGTCCTCAAGACGCTGCTTGAGAACATCCACGGATTCCTCCACCAGCCTCTGGCGCTTGTTGCGGAGCATGTCATTCTCGTCCATAAGTTTCTTGACGATGACGCCGGTCCTCTTCAACAAGGCACTGGTCTCCTCCTGCTGGTCTGCACTTCGGACGATCTTCTCCCTCAGCAGGTCGCGCTCGGCCCGGAGCCTCTCATTGCCCTCCCTTAGTTGCCGGATGACGCCGGTAGCCTATTCAAACGAGGCTTTCACGTCGTCCTGCAACCTCGCCAAGCCGGAGATCTGATCCATCTGGCATGCATACGCCTGTAACAGCCGTCGCCTGCCCGCAAGAAATTTTCCCAGGCCGCCGCGGCGCAGCAGGACATCTCTACTGCATTCGTGGCGCGGCGGGACATCTCTGCTGCTTCCGCGGCGCGGCCGGACCAGTCTGCTGCATCGACGGTGCGGCGGGACCTCCGTGCTGCTTCAGCGGCGCGGCGGGACCTCTGTGCTGCTACTTCCGCGCGGCGGGACATGTCGGCTGCTCTCGCAGCGAGGCGGGACATCTCTCGTGCTTCCGCTTCCATGCTCGCCTCTCCCTGGTGGCAATCTCTCGACCCAGAACTCACGCTGGCCATGGCAGACACAAGGGAAGGATGCTGAATGACTTGTTTGTTTTTGTGGATGAGGAGTTGAGGAGGAATGTGCAGTCATCTTGGCATACTAGTATTTATAACCGATTACTAATACGCTCCAGAGTGGGAAACCGTTTAGGTTGTGATCGGTGTGAACAGGTTTGAAATTCAATATAGCGTGGTACTAATACGCTCCTAAGTGGGAAACCATTTAGGTTGTGATCGGTGTGAACAGGTTTTCAATTCAATATAGCCTGGAGTAATTTGGAATGTGACGAGACGCAAGCTCAACATTTATTGACGGTTCTAGTTTCGAAGTGCGGCACTATTCCCGGATGGAGTACTTCTTTTTCTACTCCCTCCTATCCGGTTTTATAGGGCTTATCTCAAAATTTTAGTTTTTCCATTTTATAAGGCTCAATTTGGTTGTTCCCCAACACATGTTCAGATTCCAAGGTGCATTAAATCATTGCATGCAAGTAATAAGAGAAAATTGACCAATGCATGTACTTTATGCATGCTTGCATTGCAATTAATGCATTGATAAACATAATTTTTTGAGAAAAACAAGAGCATTAATTAGGTGCTTTTGCAAACTACAAAAAATATTCCACCACTCACCATAAACCGGAAAGGAGGGAGTACTGCTGTGTACGTGCAATAACTGGCACCGTCGTATACATATCTTACGGTTAATGGGGCGTTCGACAGGAATAGCCGCGTGGCGAGCTCTAGGCTAGTCCTTTTTTCAGACGCATTAAACCTATCTCTTGGGACTTCTCGCACGCACCATCGTGCCACCCACAAAAACTTGTACTCTGAGTTTAGTAGTACGTTATACAGGAAGAGAAGAGGTGCACGCACGCACTCGTCCTCTCACACACGCGTCTATTTTTTCTCGAAAAGGAGGATGATGACCCCCGGCCTCTGCATCTGGGAGTCACACACGCATCTGTAGCTACGAATTGTAGTGTTCTCAACCATCCGATTGGCTATATCATGGATGTACCTATATACTAAAACATGTCTAGATACATCTATATTTTGACAAATGGAAGGCATGTATTGTGGAACGGAGGAGTGCTTGTCATCAAAATGGATAAAAAGGACGTATCTAGAACTAAAATATGTCTACATACATCTCCTTTTATCCATTTTGATGACAAGTAGTATTTCTTACCCAAAGGAACTTTATATTCAACAGACACAAAATATCCGTTCGACAATTGGAAATTACTGATCTGATGTCGAAGTAATTGCTGCATCGCCACAAAAACCCACCATTTATTAAGCTAAAGTAGACCAAGGTAATCCCTATATTAGCATATTACTAAGATAAAGAGAAGGCATTGTCGAAACATTTAGGACGTGAGCTTGTCAATCTGAATGTGGAGGGACACAAGCTTAGCCGCGGCCAGCAGCTTGGGCGGAATTGTCAAGAAGGTCAGCTGCTGCATGTCGACGTCGCCGGGATCCTTGCTGCTTGTCACCTCCATTTCCACCTTGACGGCGTCGGTCGTGCCTTTGGACTCCCCCGGTGGGCCGTTCGCCCACAGCTTGGCCAAGTAGTGCGGCAGTGGGGACGCCCCTGCTCTGATGCAGACGACCGACAGGGCGATAGGCGCGCCGATGTCGAGCATGCCGCTGACCATGAAAAACGCGCGGCAGTCCTCCTTCACGAACAGCAAGAGCCTTGGCTCCGACAGTGGCACTTGCAGCTGGAGCACCTTGCTGTACTGGATCCTGTGCACGGGCATGGGATGCGCGGTGCTGATGTGGTGGTAGGCGCCCGGCGGCGCCCGTGTAACAGACGGGCACGTGGAATTTGCAGGGCGCGAGCGGACACACGCTCTGGTGATCGGCGAGCTTGTGGTAAGTGACGTAGAGCCAACAGCCTTCGTGCGGACACTCCACCCTCACCGACGAAAGGATGGAGTCCACCGCCGTGTTCCGCACGTCGAAGCCACCGCCGCGCTCGCACTTCTGGCACTGCCGCTTGTTCCCGGGGCGCTCGACGCGGTAGTCCGCGCAGGCCAGGTGCCCTCCCTTGCACTGTAGAAATCAATCCAACAGCACATCAATCATGAAACCTGCACCTTGCTCAATCAGCCGAACGGACGAGGTGTATTCGAACCTCATACACTGGAGGCGTAAAGGGGCGGAGGCACAAGGGGCAGTGGAGCACTGTGAGTTTCATCGAGACCTTAGAGAGCTCCATCGTCGGGTCCTGTTCCTGTTTGATCTGCATGATCTCACCCTCCTCGTGCACAACCATCTCTCGACTTGGGCCGGGGTATTACAAAGCTTACCGTCACATATTTTATACTCCCTCCGTTCCTAAATGTACTCCCTCCATTCGGAATTACTTGTCTCGGAAATGGATGTATCTAGAACTAAAATACGTCTAGATACATCCATTTTCGCGACAAGTAAGGCTGGCCATAGTGGGAGTAACATAAGTAGTATCATGCACTTGGGACTCGCAAACATGCTTATGTGGCAGGCAATTAAAGAAGAGACATATGGTTATAGTAACATAGGTAGATAGCGTAACATAATAAATATGGTGCTACTATGTGTCATGCATGGTAATAAATAGGACCATCTATGATACTATGCATTATAGAGGTACTCCCTCTGTCCCATAATGTAAGATGTTTTTTGACACTACACTAGTAACGTATGCATGTTACTAGTCTAAGTTACTCTCCACTATGACCAGCCTAATTCCAAACGGAGGGAGTAAGTCTTTATAGAGATTTCACTAGGTGGACTACATACGAAGCAAAATGAATGAATCCACACTTAAAATGCATCTATATACATCCGTATGTAATTAATAATGGAATCCCTACAAAGACTTATAATTTAGGAACAGAGAGAGTACTACTTCAAGGTGCATTAAATCAACACATGCAAGTACTATCAAAAGAAGAGTCACGGCATGCATGCATGCGTTGTAATTAATGCATCGGTAAACGCAAATTATTGAAATATATCGAGTGCAGTGCTTTGATGTGTCGCGTCAACTCGTCCATCAACGAGATGTTTGATTATCCTCTCCCTCACGGACTTAACTGCACCTGCCTTTGGCTGTATGGCAGGTTGGCCACACACATGTCGAGCCCACCTATCATACACGCAAAGACAGGAGCGTCCCTCCCTCGCCCATGAGTGTGGTGGCTGGCAAGAATAGGAGAAGCTTTCGCTACACGCTCTCCCTCCCACACGCGGTGGACATGCAGCAGTTCAATCGGTGTCAGATGGCCAGAAGCGTACTGTAGTACTCCTCCAGTGCAGTAGTACACCATCATTGTTCGACTTCCCGAAGAGGCGAAGAGCCAACCGCAGCCCAGACGCTCATGTGGCAGTTTCATGTGTAGAGTAGTCTAGATAGCGTGTACCGTGCCTGTAGTCTTAAAATCGTTCGGGTCGGCTCTATGCTATGTGGCCGTCTCGAAGTGTTTTTTAAATTAAAATAGTCTTCTGGCCCTACCTGTCACCCTAGTGATTGTAGTTTGCACGCTCATCTCGGCAAGACAAGAATATATATTTAAAAAAATCGAAAAGGGGTGACTCCCCGGCCTCTGCATCAGAATGATGCATACGACCACATATATATTAGTTTATGGTGGGTAAATGTTAGAGGTCGCAGCAAATATATTGTACACTGCGGATCTTTCAGCCAAGTTTAGAGGCAAGCATGTCGGGCCAGTGCTATGAAGTGTCGCGTCAACTCGTAGAATGAGGAGAATCTTGATTTTACTACACGCCTTCTCCCTCGCCCATGCGCGCTGTTGCTCGCAAACGAGGACAGGCTTTTTCTTAGTAGTACTTCTACAACAAGCTATCCGTCCCGCTCGCGGTGGACGGACATGCAGCAGTGGATTCGACACTGTAGAAGCAGTAGTAGTAACATCATTGTTCGTCTTCTCGAAGAGGCGAAGAGCCAAGCGCAAACCGAACGTTGCAGTTGCGAACATTGGAGCACGCATATAGCCAGGCTCTTGCATGAGACAAAATTGCTATGTGAGCCCACTATTGTACTAGTACGTACAACTACTTGCTAGTATAGCCCTGTAAACCAGAAAGGAGTATTTGCCCTTCTAGAGATTTCAACAAGTGACTAGACTACACCGAGACGGAGTACATATGGAGCAAAATGAGTGAATCTGCACCGTAAATAAATACGTACTAGTTCTATCATTTTCCTCTCCGAGGTGCACAATATTGAGTATACTGACTAGTCTCTTTTTGACACGCATTTACGTTGTTTTTTTGACACAGTACAGACGCAAGCGCTCATATACACGCGCATACACTCACCCCTATGAACGCACACACGCACTGCGCTATCATCTTGAAATTTACGAAGTCTCCATAGGCACCTCATCGTCGACGGGTCCATAGGTGCTTGAATGCCGAGGAAGAGGGTAGCGGTTCCCGAGACGTTGAACGGTCAATGATGCATCCTCAATTACATGCAGAGGGAATTAATTGGAGAAGCAGACTACAGCCAGCACGATGTGAATGCAACAAAGTTTGGACTCTCATATAATAAAGGCGCTCCACCACTCCAATCCATCTACTTCCAAGTCTCTGCACAACACTACTCACTCCAATCCAAGACCAAGTGACCAGAAGCCACAAGCACCTATGGAGGCGATGGACGCGAGCGGCAGTCGGCTGTGCCAAATCATCCAAGGTGCCGGCCTGCGGCCTCGTACCACGCAGCGTTTCCAGGCGGTGCTGGAGACCGCAGGCATCGTAGCCCTCGCCGACGCCGGCTTCGCATCTCGCATGGACGACATGATGGTCAACTCCATCCGCAAGTTCACCGCCGTCAAGAAGCGCGCGGACGACCTTGCCGTACTGCTCCAGCCCGCGTGCCCAGGCTCCTCATTGCCTGCCACCCTCATCGGCCTACATGGTGACGAACTCTTTCAAGCCCTGGTGGCCCTGCAGGTGCCAGAGGTCGCGACGAAGAATGTGCACCTCGAGGCCGCGCTCGCCGCGCAGCGCCTCGCCATGCAAGAAACCGTCGACCTGCACATCCACGTCTACGAGGAAATCGTCTACATAGGCCACTACAAGGCAAGCGAGGACAGAAAGACGTTGGCCTTCTTCCAGCGGCTGGAATCTTTGGACGCCATTGTTCAGAAGCACGACGACCTGGCCACGAAAGCCGCAGCTACTTAGGCGTCGTTCGGTGGGCCGGCGCCCTGAGTCGAGGAGGTGGACATCATCGATGGATGCATCTCTTCCTCTTGCCTCCTGTAACCAGCACTGCATCGCCTCGTGGCCATAATGTTTTATTAGTATAGTACTCCCTCCGTTTCAAAATATAGGTCTTTCTAAAGATTCCAGCAAGTGACTACTACATACGGAGCAAAATGAGTGAATCTACACTCTAAACTATGTCTTCATACATCTGTATGTTGTATTCCATTTGAACTAGTATCTAAAAAGGCTTATATTTATGAACGGAGGGAGTATATGGCATTTTTTATTCCAGTCGTAACATTTTCACTGTGAGGTGGGGCCGCAGTTGAGCAAACCCACCCCACCCACCGGGTGTCGGCGGAGTTTAGAATTAGAAGAGAGAAACGAGGGAGGAGAGCTAGCTGTAGCACGGACGCTGTTGTCAGATGGGACTCGTGTTTATAGAATAGGAGTACTGAGCACTCGTGCCTTTTTTTTGAGGGAAAAATTAGTCGTATGTCTAGTACCACTAGTTGGGTGCGTGCGACCTATAGCTGTCATCACTTTAGGTCTCCTTTTCGAACCATGGCTACGCTTCACACTACATATTTTTTCACACATTTACCCTCCTATATGTACTCCTAGGCTATTTCCACGTGCTCCCATTCGCCGACATGTGGGACATAAAGCATCTGAGTCGTAGTGCATGCACGACTCGGAGCATATGCCGGGGTACTTTACATTTCAGACCTCACGAATTACATGCTAAACCGCCGCAGAAGAATAAATAAATCAATGAATTACTACATGAAACCGGATTATTTTCGTGGAAACCGGAGCACGTTCATTAAATTTTGGACATAACACGTTTATAAAAAATGACCGGACCTAAACCAGTCTAAGGGCCTCTTTGATTTTTCCCGAAAAAAGGGCCTCTTTGATTCGTAGGATACTGAAAACACAGGAATGGGGAAAGTATGATGGCGATGAACCGAGACGAGGAGAACTCTAGCTCAGTTAGAAGTTAGAGTTAGATTCTAACCCTGAACTAACTCTAAACCAAAGAGGTGTATGATGGCAGGGTTAGATTGACAATAAATGCTCTATCTCAATCATTTGACTACTTTGGATCCTATTTTTAGACAGACTAAAATAAGTCCCTTGGATCCAAGCACCCTCTTGGTGTGGCCGGCTCTTCTGTGGCCTCCTCCCGCTCACAATTGACATAAACGAACCATCTATACAAATCAAGCATGCAAAACATGATAATTTTACTTTGTCCATACAAATGAGATATCCCACTTAAACATACAAGTCATCAATCAAGCTTCACAAAATAAAAACAAACACTTCATGAAACAAAGAATGAGCTAACTCATCACGGAAGTCGTTCGCGATAGGGAGGGAGTCCGGAGCCCCTCACGCACCGAGGGAGGAGCTCGCCATCGTCGCCCTGGAGGAAGGCTCTGTAGAGCCCAAGCCCCGGGAACCCCTCCGACGCCGGCCCTTGCGAGTTGAGGTCGACACCGGCATGGGTAGCAGAGCCGCTTGCCGCCGACTGGGAACTTCATCTTTGGGCCTCTAGAAATAATGGAAGACTGTAACTAAAATACCTACAAAGGTGAACTGAATCTTTGGGCCTCTAGAAATAATGCAAGCCTGAAGCTGAAATACCTAGAAAGGTGAACTGAATCTTTGGGCATCTATTAATAATGCAAGCCTGAAACTTAAATACCTAGAAAGGTGAACTAAATCTTTGGGCCTCTAGAAATAATGCAAGCCTGAAACTGAAATACCTAGAAAGGTGAACTAAATGTTTGGGCCTCTAGAAATAATGCAAGCCTGAAACTTAAATACCTAGAAAGGTGAACTGAATCTTTGGGCCTCTAGAAATAATGCAAGCTGAAACTAAAATACCTAGAAAGGTGAACTGAATCTTTGGGCCTCTAGAAATAATGCAAGCCTGAAACTGAAATACCTAGAAAGGTGAACTGAATCTTTGGGCCTCTAGAAATAATGCAAGCCTGAAACTCAAATACCTAGAAACGTGAACTGAATCTTTGGCCCTCTAGAAACAATGCAAGCCTGAAATTGAAATACCTAGAAAGGTGAACTGAATCTTTGGGCCTCTACAAATAATGCAAGCCTGAAATGGAAATACCTAGAAAGGTGACCTGAATCTTTAGGCCTCTAGAAAGATTTATTACCTCCTCAAGCAGCATCAAACAATTCCATGCGTGCACCACAAATCTATAGCAAGTTTGATCAGGATCTACTTGTCCAAATCAGAATTAGCGCTAGAGCAAGCAAGATCAATGATATGGCCGTGAGACAGAGAAGGAACAAACAAACTCACCCCTCTCGCGGCCTCCCTGGTAGATGCGCCGCCGCCGCGCACGATAGAGGGAGAAAAATGACTGGTGAAGGGGGAGCGGGGCGACCTTCGAATGTCGGAGGGAGAGGGCGACTGGAGTAGGGCGACGGAGGCTGGAAGGAGAGGGCGGCCGGAGGAGAGAGAGGGCGAGCGACGTTTGGGCGGGCGGCCCTAAGGGGAACAGAGAGGAGTCATGCGAGAGGGGGGCGATCTGGTGCGGGCAGGTGAGATTTTTCTAGGGGAGTGATCTGGTGCGGGCAGGTGAGGTTTTTTTAGTTCTCTTTTAGTGGGCCCAAGGATAACTAACCCAATTAGAACCTCTCCACCGGGCTAGTTTTTTTAACTGGGTTAGAGCAAACTAGCTCAAACTAACCCCTCTTGTTTCAATAATTTCAGGCTATTTCAACCCAAACTAGCTCTAACTCAGGGATCCAAACAAAGAGGAGTGTTACTGTACATGCTAAAGTGTGGACCGTAGCACATTGTTTTTTATGGCCATATCACCACATTGTTTTCTACTGCTGGTTCACTGGGCTACCGTGGTTCGCACGCAGCTGGTTCACTGAAATTTGTCGTGGTTCGCACTCCTCCGACCTGAGTAGAACTCCCTCCGTTCCTAAATATAAGTCTTCGTAGATATTTCACTGTGGACCACAAACGGATGTATATAGATGCATTTTATGTGTAGATTCACTCATTTTTCTCCGTATGTGGTCCATAGTGAAATCTCTTCAAAGACTTATATTTAGGAACGGAGGGAGTAGTATATATACCGCATCATTCTTTGCTCCTTCTTACTACTCCGACATGTGGGAGAGTCAGCATCCGGGTAGACGTGTCATGCACCAGATTAGAGCGCGGAACGGAAGGGGGGCATCTCCCCGGTCGGAGCGCCAGTAATTCATGACTATAGTAAGTGGTCATATCACAAGTCTTTCCAGCAGTAACGCGCCGTCAAATCGTACAGCTCAACTCGCTCACCCTCCTCGCCTCTCTGTCAAACCGCCTACCCGAAAACTGCCGCGCGTACTGCCCGGGAAAAGCCCCGCCCTCAAGTTTTAACTACGCAAAAATTGTTCGAGCTTGTTCGTTCTATATAAATATAGTACATACTGTATGTGTATTCACCCATGGGGTTGTTCAATAAATGGAGGGGCGGGGAGCACAAGTGAACAATACTACCTCTGTCCGGGTTTATTGGTCCCCATTGTATTTCGTGCCAAAATTTGACCATAGATTAAACTAAGAAAATGTTCACGCATGTCACCAAACATTATATTTTTCAAAACTATGTTCAAATACGAATCCAATGAGATAATTTTTGTTGACATGCATTAACATTTTGTTAGTTAAATCTTCAGTCAAATTTTGGCACAAACTATAAAAGGGACCTGTAAACCAGGACGGAGGTAGTACTGTAGTAGTAAGTAGGAGTCGTAGAGTAGTCACCTTAAATAGAGAGTTTCTTTTCTTTAATGCCACGTACACAAATTTAAACGCTTGTTGTGGAGAGAAAAAAGATAATCACTCCACTATATATGGACGGAGGGGCCTGAGCGCTTGCTTTACTAGGGTTGCTCTGTTCATTCTCTCATCCTCTCCAGATATAAACAAGACAGCGGTAGTGACATTTTCTCTCTGCTCACCGCTGGTCATAGATCCGGCCGGATCCCTTCGGCCGGTGCGTGTAGAGGACTAAAAGGTGCATCGTTCACGCGGTCATCACAGCCGAGGGAGGAAACCCACAGCTGCTAGAGGGGCCCGATCCTCTGCCCGTGCCGTTCTCTCCGACACAGCGCCGGGTCGGGAGGTCCTCCGACCCTTCTTCCTCCCTGCCGTATTGTCCGCAGATCCGACCTGCCGCCGCCGACATCCCGTCGACCCTCAGGTATAAGTTCTTCGAAAGCGGCCTTGCTCTACTGCCCCAGCTCCCCACATGTCTGCATGTGCATCTTTTTCTACTCCCATCAGCTCTTCCAAAGCCACCTAAATTTTTAGTATTATTAGAGGTAAAGCTATTTCATGCATTCGAATCTAGGGCTTTTTTCAAACAATGAAGAAAGGGGGGAAAGTTGTAGCATGAATTTAGGACTTGATTCAAAGAGGAAATAATATGGTGAAAGTAGTAGAGACCGGATACCCAACCGGTCTCTTGGTTGAAAAGGGAAATAATGGGAAGACGCAGTACAAACTGGATAACGAACAGATCTATTATTGGTTGAAAAAAGGATAGAAAGTGGCGGCTGGTGGACAACAACAGAGTATGTCCAGGATTAGATTTGCTGCCATCACATAGTAAAAGGTCTCCAGGATTAGATTTGCTGCCCTTACATAGTAAAAGGTCTCGGGATTAGATTTGCTGCCCTCACATAGTAAAAGGTCTCCAGGATTAGATTTGCTGCCCTCACATAGTAAAAGGTCTCAGGATTAGATTTGCTGCCCTCACATAGTAAAAGGTCTCCAGGATTAGATTTGCTGCCCTCACATAGTAAAAGGTCTCCAGGATTAGGTTTGCTGCCCTCACATAGCATGAACAAGCTCGGCATCACCACTTTATGCCTCCTGTAGGTACATTGTGCTGATGCGTCCTTTGTCGCATGTCCTTATACTCAACCTTTTGCCCTTGTTAATGTAAGGGCGCATGTAAAATGAAGCGATCACACTGTTACCTTAGGGACATGTCTAACCAGTGTTATTGTTAATCTAATGCCTCCAGTGATAAGATGCAATTAAACTGTGCTGCAGTTTTCCCCAGTATGATAAGTAAGTTGCTCCTTTACGCTGTTGAGTGTCCTGGTGTCCGCATGGTCCCATGCCCTTAAACCAACTCTTTAGCTGCTGTTGATTTATCGTGTCCGTAAACAAGCAATGCCACCATTAAAGTAATCCCATATCTGAGGAATCTCATTGTTGATCGTAATGCTTCTGGTAACATGAAGCATTGCTGACGTTTTAAAATTTCTACAGTCCTTGCGTGATTGCCATGAACATAATTAAGATGCTTCTTTTCATTTTGTGTATGTTTTGTATATTCTTATTGACCATCAATTGTTTACTTTCTATCATTTTGTGCAGAAAGGGATATCCATTTCACCTTGTTGCTATTGTGACCTTTTGGTGAACTGCACAAAACACTTTTTTTGGAATGAGTGTCTTGTGCAGTTCAACTAAAATTTCACGTGGGCAACATCTCTCAATTTTGGTGGAACTGCACAAAATGGTGATTGGAGTTTCCAAAATCTCCGTCAAGTTCTGCTGGTAATCTCGTGCAACATTTTATTAGCCTTTGCAAGATGGAGCCGTCACTGTCACCACAATGTCACTTTATTTTAGTGGAACTGCACAAAAGGATAAGAAAATTATAGTTGCACCTTACATGAGCCGGACAGCCAACCTTAATGTTCCTCAATTTTAGTGCAACTACTAAAGAAGAACCTGCCAGCTCACAAGAGCAAGTACTTCTTGCTAGCTGAATGATGCAATCTTTGCTTCATTTCAGGTGAACCGCAGAAAAAGGCGCATGAATTGAATCATGGAACTCCAGGTAGACCTCATCCTAGTGGAGCTGGAGGTTGAGTTCAAGGAGGCCGCTATTAAAGAGAAATCATGCTCTCCTGTCTCCTTGTTTGTGCTGTGCAAACAGGCTGTGCAAACGGGAATACTCAACTACAGATGTTGTGACGGTCAACAGCATTCACCAAGTTCTTCGACTGTATGACATGGCTAGCCAAGATGGCTTTAATCCCGATATTAACTTTATCAAAACGCTCTAATGGGTTGGTTCTGAATCTTGCAAGCTGGGAATCAATGAGATGTGTCGGCATCTTTGTTGTACTTATTATTTGAATCTTATTTGTTGGTTCTGAATCTTGAAAGCTCGGAATCAATGAGATGTGTAGGCATCTTTGTTGTACTTATTATTTGGATCTTATTTGTTGATTCTGAATCTTGCACGCTGGGAATCAATGAGATGTGTAGGCATCTTTGTTGTACTTATTATTTGGATCTTATTTGTTGGTTCTGAATCTTGCAAGTTGGGAACACGACATGATGATGCAGAGGACAACAACCATAACAAACAGTTCAAACTTGGTATTATTATCTTTGTGAAAGTGCGACAAATGTGCTGATCGTGTGCGCCCCGAGAATAATAATTCTAATTTTTGTGCATGTTGATCCCGTGGCACTGATAGAACGAGCCAAATTTCTTGTTTTAAGTATAAATTTCTATTAAAGCTAATTGAATTTAAGTAAAGTGACCACTAACTCCTATTATTATAGTACCAATACAGACCCGCTCGTGAACCGACGTGTGGCCGAAGTAGGTTTCTTAATGGAGGCGTTTGAATGCACCGAGGGTGCATCTTCTGCCGGGCGTGCATCGGATGAGGGAGGGGTAGTAACTATTGTCGCCTATACACACTCAGCTTACTGTTGAATCTAGTTCCCCAAGAGCTGAAAAACTAACTTCTGCCACCGCCTACACACTCGTTCACTCGAAGAGACTCCAATGGCGATCTGAGGGCTGAGCCTGCTGGATATGGACTTCAGCAAGGAGTTAGTTCACCGTTCAGTCCTATGGCTGCACCAAGTTGAATGTGATGTACACCAATGATACGGACTCGGTGAAGCTCTGCCTCGCCTCAGTCCTATGGCTGCACCAGGTTCTGGAGCATTCGCCCGTTTCATCGGCAGCGCCGACTGCACCTTCGCTACGGTGGAGAGAAGGAAGAACGCGATGATTCGGCCATCTGGTGCAACAAGCTTGTCGACATCCAGAAGCAATACAAGATCATCAGCAACGGGCAGGAGAAGGACTCCGTGGTTGACCTCGCTGAGACCATCATCGACCCCTGATATGCCAACATGAAAGAAGACGACCTGAACACGTGGTACCTCTGAATCTAGCCTACATAACCTGCGCGGCCGAGGACGCATAAACATGCTACGACATGTACAGGTAGATCTTGGACATGAGGGCGTGTCTGCTTCCCGTAACCAACGAGTACACGCACAGCTGCAGCGTCATGATCAAGCATGCCAGGAAGGTCTAGATTCTGTACATTTATCATCTGAGTGTTTCATGCATTAGCCTATATGTCGTAATTATCTGTTTTGTCCGAAATATTTCTTTTAAAAACCCATTAACGTGATTGCTTTTTTAGTGGCTATTTGCTTATGTATGTAAACTAGTTCACTTGTCCGTAAAAAAACTAGTTCACTCGGCTGCCGTGCTTTGAATCTCCTTCCTCCCAACATATTCCTCTCCTCAGGTGGACCCATCAGGTCTCTGAATTTTCTCCCACTTTCTTTTTGATGTAAACTGAGTTTTCTCCCAGTACATTCCCCTAGAACCAACTCAACTGTCCCACGTCTAGCCTAAAAAATAGTAATACCCCACGTACTATTAACTCATCAAATTAAAATGATATTTTATTTCGTAAGTTAAAATTTCTTACAAAATAATAATAATAATTGTTTTTATATAACTTGCCAAGTTAACTCCTAGTGATTGCGTAGATAAGCTTGCAAAGATTTTACTGACGTGCAATCATGTGTTTATGTTTTTATAACATTTCTCCGTCTAGCCCAACATCATATTTTCACCCAGCCCAGCAAGTCCACGGATTTCGAGAAAAATGCAAATGGGATTTAAACGGGCTGCATAGATGCTACATCATTGTTTCACCCAGCCCACCAAATGGACTAAAAACAAATGGACTGGCTGACATGTGGGCCAGTAGGTCGAAGCCTAAGAAGGCGTTGGATTTACATCCAACGGCCGGCATTCTTCTTGAATCTCTCGTCTTCTTCCCCCAGCGCTGCCGGGACCGCTTGCTCCAGCCTTCGGTGTCCAGCGGCGTTGTTTTGCGCTCCTCGGCGAAACGCTACCCCGCCGACGGCCAGGCCATCCGTCCACTCCGCACCTCATGTTATTCTCTGTCGAGTGTAGGCCCACCCCGCACCCGAACCAGTCAAGTTTCCCGCTCCTCTCCGTCTGCGACTCCACTGCCGCGTCTTCCCCATCTCTGGGTCGTTCCAGTCTGGGGCCTTGCCGTCGTCCACCGCCTCGGTGCGCTCGGCGCGGCGTGGTCAACATACGAGAGTCATCGGAAGAGGACTGTACGTGGAGAGCCTGACGGCTGGGACCCACGAGGTCCATGGTCGCACGCAAGGAAAGTTCCTCCTTATTACACATTGTACGTGCACTGTACGTGGGAAGGGCTTCTATATTTCGCGAAAAAAGCATCCCCCGCTGATAGGTCAGACCCACCAGCTATATCTTCGCACGCAAGGAAGTGCCTCCTTATTACGCACAAAAAAATGAATACCCCCTGCTAGCTGGGACCCACCATAGTGGGTGGCTGACTTGTGGGCCTACTAAGTTGACGAGGACGCAGGGCTTTGTCAACTTAGTCAACATGAACGATTCTAGTTCCAGTGACTGTACGATGTCCATCCAACGGCCATAGTGCTTCTTCAACCTCTGGTCTTCTTGCTCTAGCCGCCCAAAGCAGCGCCAGTCGTGCCGCGTGCTCCTGCCTCTCGTGGCCGGCTGTGATGCCGCGGAGGGCTCACCGCGCCCTACTACTCCCATCGCTAGCCCAGGGTATCCCTCTACTCACCCACACCCCCTGTTATTCTGCGGCGACAGAAGCCTCACGCCGCAGTCGAACTAGTGAACCCTCGTACTCCTCTCCGTGTGGGCATCCACTGCCGCGTCTTCTCCGGCTTCGTGTCGTCCCCTTCCTAGGCCTCGCCGTCGTCCACCGCCTTGGTGTTCCCGGTGCGGCGTGGTTAATGTGGTCAACGACCGACTTCCATCGGAAGAGTACTGTACGTGGAGAGGCTGACAGCTGGGTCCAAGGCCACAGCCCAGTTTTTTTGTGATTTGCCAAGTAAGTCGCTTTGTCAGGCCTGTTGGGCTGCAAATATTTCAAGACGAGGAGAGCTTCATTCGGCTGGCCGAGAAAATGGCCTATCAGTAATGAGAAATGGGTTGTACATTTTTAAAACACATCAAACCGGCAATTAGTTTCAAATATCTTTTTTTCATGTCGAGATTTTAAATTACATTAATTTTTATGCATGGAGAATTTGTTGGTTTTTATATTGATATGCATTTATTTTCAAAATGCTGACAAAAAGAATATGGGCTCCAAAAAAACCTTAAGAATTAGCAAATGGGCTGTAAATTATTAGAAATAATGGCAGATGGGCTGTATGCTGTTTTCCATAGATTTGAGGCTTTTCTAAAAAAAAGGTTGACGCACAAGCAGTGACTGTTGGATGTCCATCCAACGGCCGTCGTGCTTCATCAATCTCTGCTCTTCCTGCTCCAGCCGCTCAAACAAGCGCCCGGCGGACTGTCTGCTCCCTCCTCCCGTGGCCGATCAGGCTGCCAGCAGGCCTCACCGCCCACCGCATTACTCCCATCGCTGGCCTAGCCATCCCTCTACTCACCCACACCTGCCGTTATTCTCCGGCGACGGCAGACTAACCAGTAAACCCTCGTACAATCGTACTCCCCTCCGCGTGCGAAACAACTGCCGAGTCTTCCCAGCCTCCATGCCGTTCCCTTCCTAGGCCTCGCCGTCGTCCACCGCCCTGGTGCTCTCGGCGCGGCCTGGTCAACGTGGTCAACGACCAACATGCATCTGAAGTGGACTGTACGTGGAGAGGCCGACAGCTGGGTCCACGGCCGCACGCAAGGAAATGCCTCCTTATTACGCGCAAAATAATGATTCCTCCACCTGACATCAGGGACCCACCGAAAGGGCCTCTGTATTTCGCGAAAAAAATGTTACCGCCACTGACAGCTCGGACCCACCAGCTATATCTTCGCACGCAAGGAAGTGCCTCCTTATTACGCACAAAAAAAATAAATACTCCCCCTGTTAGCTAGACCCAGTATAGTGGCAGGCTGACTCGCGAAAAAAATGTTACCGCCGCTGACAGCTCGGACCCACCAGCTATATCTTCGCACGCAAGGAAGTGCCTCCTTATTACGAAAAAAAAATGAATACTCCCCCTGTTAGCTAGACCCAGTATAGTGGCAGGCTGACTTGTGGGCCTACTAAGTTGACGGGGACGGAGGGCTTTGTCAACTTAGTCAATATGCACGATTCTTGCTCCAATGACCGTACGATGTCCATCCAACGACCGTAGTGCTTCTTCAACCTCTGGTCTTCTTGCTCTAGCCACCCAAACCAGCGCAGGTCGTGCCTCGTGCTCCTGCCTCCCGGGCCGGCTGCGATGCGGCGGGGGCCTCACCGCCCCCTACTACTCCCACCGCTGGCCAGGCCATCCCTCTACTCACCCACACCCACTGTTATTCTGCGGCGACGGCAGCCTCACACCGCAGCGAACCAGTGAACCCTCGTACTCCTCTACGCGTGGGCATCCACTGCCGCGTCGTCCCCTTCCTAGGCCTCGCCATCGTCCACCGCCCTGGTGCTCTCGGCGCGGCGTGGTCAACGTGGTCAAGGAATGGCTTCCATCAGACGTGGACTGTACGTGGAGAGGCTGACAGCTGGGTCCACGGCCGCAGCAAGGAAGTGCCTCCTTATTACGCGCAAAATAATTATTCCTCCACTTGACAATGGGGACCCACCGGACGGGCCACCGAATTTCACTAAAAAACGTTTCCCCCTAACTGCTGGGACCCACCAGCTACATCTTCGCACGCAAGCAAGTGCGTCCGGGAAAAAAACGATTCGCCCCCCTGACTGCTGGAACCCACCAGCTACATCTTCGCAGGCAAGGAAGTGCCTGACAGTCGGGACCCACCTGGTCGAAGCGTACGTAGGGTTGTCATTCTGGTCGCGAACGTGTATGTACATACTGGTCGTTGTAGAGGCGCGCACGTGTCGTAGTAGAGGCGTGCACGTAGCATGTACACGTACGTACAACGGCGAGGGTGCAAGAAAGAAAATACGGCCACGTACGTACATACGGGCAAGGTCTCGAACGCCTACTCGCGCATATGTACATGGTTGGTCGGAACGGAGAAACAGCGTCGTCGTCGTGTTCATGGGGAGCCAACCGGCTGGGTCGGAACGGAATGCGTGGTCGTGTTCATCGGGAGGGCTTGGACGGAACATGCGATAGAAACGAGGCCTGGCGTACCGCACAACGTAGGAAACGGCCTTGTGTTCGACTGGCCACGTTCGAAACAGGATCCTGTTGATCGGGAGGGGCCTGGCGTACCGCACAACGAGGAAACGGACCTCCTACGGTCGAAAAGGGGGTCGTGTTGACTGGGAGGGGTGTGGCGTACCGCAAAACGGACGAAACGGACTTGTGTTGGAGCGCTACGGTCGAAACGGGGGTCATGTTCATCGGGAGGGGTGTGGCGTACCGCAAAACGGGACTCCACGGACTTGTGTTGGAGTGCTACGGTCGAAACGGTGGTCCTCATCATCGGGAGGGGTGTGGCGTACCGCAAAACAGGACTCCACGGGATACTGTTCATCTCCACCGTCGACCTCCTCCAGCCTCCACGGGCTACCGTCGACCTCCTCCAGCCTCCACGGGCTCCTGTTCATCCAGCCTCCACCGCGGACTACTCCACCGGCTACAGTTCAACCACCCCTCCATGGGCACCCCTCCACCGTCTACTGTTCATCCAGCCCTCCACACCACGGGTCCTGTTCAACGACCCTCCACGCCACCCTCCACCGTCTACTGTTCATCCAGCCCTCCACACCACGGGTCCTGTTCATCCAGGCAACGCCACCGCCACTGTTCATCCAACCCCCGGCAACGCCACTGTTCATCCAATCGATCGGCTTGATTAGCAGCAGATGGCGAAGGTATCGCTCCATCGAGTTCAGTTAACAGCCATCGATCGATCGCCGGATTCAACGCTGTAGCGTAGCCTGCAGTGCAATCGCTCGGGTTCAGTTAGAGCCCAACGCCTCGCTCGGGTTCAGTTAGAGCCAACGCCTCACACACACGCGCATACGTATGAGAGAAACGCGCATAGCTCGGCCCCCGGCCTCCCACCGTAACCGGCAACTCCCCGAAATTTTCCTCCCCCTCGCTTCTACCACGGTTTTTTCCGTCATGGACGGCCCAAAGAATGTCATGCAGCTGCGTCTCCAGCCCGCCCAGGACGAAAAGCCCATTTTCTGTCATGATTTTTTGTCACAGAAGTAGGAGCCCACCACATCTATGATGATACCGGGTTTTGTCACAATTATCATCACTAGTCGTCAACCCGTGCGCATGGGTTCGCACGGCCTAGCTAATTCATATGCATTCCATATTGAAATAAATATGTGACGACCTATATTATGTGTGTAATGATAGAAGTTTTTTAAGTTTGTGAGAGACATTTGAATTCTTTTTGGGGATAACCATTTCTAATATTACTATTGAGGACATGTAATAACCTGCAGTGTTGAAACAGAAATGATAACATTTCTGCAAAGAGTTTGGAAAAATAGGATTCCATGATCTTTATGTTTTTCATAATCTTAAAGGAACAGGCGATCATAAGTAAACTCAACACATGAGAAAAAATCGACAAACCAAATGTGAAACATTGCCTTGTGAATTCGTGAGATACTTACATTCTATGACAGAACTGGGAAAAAAATATCAACAAATGATTTTGCAAGAGAAAAGAAAAGGACATAAATAGTATGTAAGAAATTAATTTCGACCCTAAGGCCAACGCTTCCCTGTCAGTATTTGTGAATCACTTTCAAACAATCAAAAATAGTTCACAATATTATAGATATTTTTTCAGTTGTCTTGGACAGTCTATGGATTGCAGAAAAGACACGTTAGTTGCAAATGCTAAAAAGGGTAGAAAGAAAACGATGCTACTAACAATAGAGAAAGTAATACTTCATGTCAGCGATTGCTAACCTACCTGAAAGTAAACAGAGTTAAAACATATACAATACAGGATAATTCATTCTTGTACTGGTCATTCATAGCCTATGTAAGTTCCCAAAATTGGATACGTCATTGTACCATATGTTCTCCGTTTTTCCCTTAAAGCTCGTTGGTGTTTGCACATGAAATTTGCTTAGATCAAGAATATATACGAGAGTATTCAGTTTCTTCTTGATTATAAACATGATGTTTTAAAAGTATTATTGTAGATTTGTTTTAATAAAGAATGAGATCGAAAAGTATACTATATGGCATATATATAGTCTTGCATGTGCATGAGATCTTTTTGACACATAATACTGAAAGCAAATATTCTCGTGGAATTCCTATATTTGATGATGTTTTAAAAAAACACTTGTCTGCTAGTTATAAGTCCAAAATAAGATAAAGATATATTGGTGGCGCTATATAACTACATAGAATAAAAAATTAATCTACACCCAAGTTTTAAAAGTCTTATCATGAAAATTATGATAATTTTAAGAAAGTTTTAGATCTCAAATTTTAGGCCAGAAAACTTCACTCGGTAAAATTTATGATTATCTCCGAGAAACGTAATATATGCACACATAGAAATCAATCTGCGCTTCATGTAGTATAAAAATTCTATAAAAAATGTGATTAAGTATCAGAAGTGTATATATTCCATACTTGGAAGAATCATACGAACCCATGCTCTAAGAAAATAAATATAGTTCACCTCATTTATTCATCATTCGTATAGTAGATTAAAGAGAAAGATCTGTAGTACCATTTATAAGTTTTAAGCGCATTTTAGATGGAACCATATGGACATGCAGATTGGACAACAACAGCTGCACCCTTCAGGCAAGTTTAGTAGTAGCCCATTGACCGTTCTGCATGCATGATCTGTACTTCGTACCGGGAGAGATCAGATATAACCGCCGCATCACATCTGGAGACACTGGATGTAGTCGGCACACAACAGTGTACAGAAGTAGGTTATTGGCATAGTCGATCATGGTTGCCTATTTTCATGAGCCTTATTTTTTGTCGCTTCTGCTTTCATGCTTGGAGCAATAACTGAGGCCTATATCAATCGATTTCTTTGACAATCTGCATGATTTCTTGATGTTAAAGAAATATGTATGTACGCACTCAGGTTATTTCCTACTTCCCTAGAGAACATCTTAACATGAGTAGTAAGAATCATCATCTATGTTCGATGGATGACGACAATTGTGTTTTCCAAGGTTGACAGAAACGTGATCACAACAGGAGAGGATGGATTAAACTATACCTCTTTTCCAGATCGATTCCACTGGTTGATGGAATATTAAAGGTGATGCCGATGGCATGAAGGACAGACGCGCGTCAAGGCGGAGGATTAGGCAGAGCGGCTCTATGGACTCTTGTAAACCTTGTTTCAAGGTAGATTACTGGCGGCGACTGAAGAATGATTTTTGCGGCAGCATGGGGATGTATTTTTCTTTCTTTGGATTGGAAATCAATCAGGATAGATTATTTTAAAGGAAATCAATGGGGAGGGTTTCTAAATCGGAAGAGTTGATGTCACATAAGCATGCCTTCCTGAGATAGGACGCTGTAGTCCTTTTTTTCGGCTGGACTTTTCATTTATTAGAACGCTGTTTTACTTTTCTTGATAGATTAGATCGAGACTTTTCTCTCTCAGGAAAGGAAACGTACATCTTTTTTTGACCGGATGCAATACATTTTTTTCGGACATTGTTCATCTCTTTTTTTTTTTGAGTCGTTCAATCTCAGATTAGATAGAGTAACGTGCTTCCCTCAAAAAAAAAAGTTCGAGCAACGTGCGGGTGATTTTTTTCAAGAAAGGAAACATACATCTATTTTTGGACGGGATGCTGTATATTTTTTACGGGACCTTTTTTTGAGTCTTTTTTTGAGCATCAGTACAGACATAAGCGCTCATATACACGTGCATACACTCATCCCTATGAACACACACACGCACACCCTACCCCTATGAGCACCTCCGAGAGACTGAGCCGGCATATCATCTTGAGATTTACGAAGTCACCGTAGGCGCCTCATCGTCGACGGGAACGTCTCCTCCCACTGAAAGCGCATCGCCGGAAATTTTGAAATAAATCCAGGAATAATGCGAGCACGAGGATTTGAACCCTAGTGGGTTGGGGATACCACTGTCCACCTAACCAACTCAACCACAGGTTGATTCGCAACCTCTTTTTGAGTCGTTCATCCTTTCTTTTCATAGATTGGATTGAGTCACGCTTGTTTCTTTTCTTGTTTTGCCACGTTGTTTTTTTTTTGCCACCAGAGCAACATAAAATCTTGCTGTCGTGTCAGGTTGTCCTTATTTTTCCCCACAGTGCAACGTAAATTGTAGGGTTAAGATAGATCCTTATAATTGATGAATGGTTAAGACATTTTTAATGATGTGGATTAATATGGAGACTCGTATGGTGCCTCCAATTAGTAAATATAAAAATTGAAGTGTCATATGTATGACAGAAAAAAATTCGTTTGGCCCAAAATGTCACGAATGTGTCTTTTTTTGTAGTGGAAGCCCTAGCGGCCTTTAAGCACTGCATCCGTGACGAATGGCTGGCCAGACACCTCGGCCAGGAAAAACTGAAGTCCATGTCAGCCCTCACGACACTCATGACCCGCTTCTGATTCTGGCACTTCTGAATCCAGAAACAACAATGGCAAGCCCCGACGCAATAGACATAAGAGTCGCAACAACGGTGATAGCACCGATGACACGGCGGTCAACGCCGGATTCAGTGGCTCTAAGTCCGGTCAGCGGAAGAATCCATTTAAAAGAAACAATCCGGGCCCGTCTAGTCTGGACTGCATACTCGATCGACCATGCCAAATTCATGGAACTCCTGATAAACCAGCCAATCATACCAATAGAGAATGTTGGCTTTTCAAACAGGCTGGCAAGTTAAATGCCGAAAACGAGGAGAAAGGCTCGCAAAGAGATGATGATGACGAGGAACCGTGACCACCGAACAAAGGGGGACAGAAGAAATCCCCCCCCCCCCCCAAGCTAAAACGGTGAACATGATGTACGCCACACATATCCCCAAGAAGGAGCGCAAGCGTGCACTCAGGGACGTCTACACGATGGAACCAGTCGCCCCAAAGTTCAACCCATGGTCCTCCTGTCCGATCACCTTCGATCGCAGGGACCATCCGACCAGTATCCGTCATGGCGGTTCAGCCGCACTGGTCCTTGACCCAATTATTGATGGATTCCACCTTACGCGAGTCCTCATGGATGGTGGCAGCAGCCTGAACCTGCTCTATCAGGATACAGTGCACAAAATGGGTATCAATCCCTCAACGATCAAGCCCACAAAAACCAGCTTTAAAGGTGTCATATCAGGTGTAGAGGCCTATTGTACGGGCTCAATCACACTGAAAAGTGGTCTTCGGATCCCCGAATAAGTTCTGAAGTGAAGACTTAATCTTCGATATCGTCTCTTTTCGCAGTGGTTATCATGCACTGCTTGGACGAACCGCAATCGCAAAATTCAATGCGGTGCCGCACTATACCTACCTCAAGCTCAAGATGCCTGGACCACGCGGTGTAATAACGGTCAACAAAATGCGGAGCTCTCCCTCCATACTGAGGAGCACACCGCGGCCCTTGCAGCATAAGTGCAGAGTAGCCATTTTAGGCAGAACCTCAATTCGGTAGTAAAGCCCAAGCTAGTCCGAAATACTATGCAGCAGGACCGTCCAGCTCGTTTAGAGCTCGACTAGCAATTCGACCTCTGTCCCAGTCCCAATGAAGTGGTGATATTTGTGCCGCGTGTACATAACTACACACTCAAAATACCATGGGCATGGATGGAGGAATAACTAGACCGTGGTCCACAATGCGGCTCAACCGCTCCCGGACCCGCATACCTTCACCTTTTCTTTTTATTTCAGGTTTTTCTCTTCTTGGGGCTTTTCTGATAACCTGATCATCGGACCCGTCAAGGGACGGATACACCAAGAAGTCAAGGAGCTTTGACGTACAAGGGAATCCCTAGGTGGTCTCTCGTAACGATTGTTATACCTATTTTGAATACTCGCACGCAGCTCACCCTTGGTCATGGCATGTCAAATAGCCTTTCTTGCTTATCGCATTACTTGTACAAGTACGCCTCTACGTATTAATCAAATTACAATGGAAAATGATTTGCAACATCAGCTTATTACTTGATTTTTTCCTTGTCTTTGTATTTTTTATCAGTTGCATCAATAAATTCGGGTACGCATTACTTCGCCAGGGGCTTCATTACACCGCGCAATACGGCAATAAAGTCCGAGCACTTTTACAGTACAGTTCGGCACCCCGAACTTATAGCATTATATGCATCGGCTCTGAATCATGTCTTTGGTCAATAGTTGGGTTGCCCGACTCCTGTGCTTACTACCATACGTTCCGCTATATCGGCTTGGGTAGTAAAGCGAGAACTACTGAGATTGTGTCCCGGTTCTTCCGGACGAGCACCTCAGTGGCCCGTTCGTCACAAGCTTCTCCGCATCCAGCTTGCCCCAGTGCACTTTAGCACGGGCAAGGGCCCGACGGACACCTTCAATGCAGACGGAGCGCTTGATGACTTCAATCCGTGGACAGGCGTCCACCAGCCGCTGCACTAAGCCGAAGTAGCTCCCAGGCATGGCTTCCAATGGCCACAGCCGCGCTATAAGGCCCTTCATGGACTGTTCAGCGACCTTGTGGAGATCGACCAGCTGGTCGCTCAGGGGCACCAGATGTCCGGCCTCAGCATACTGAGACCAGAACACCTTTTCCGTCGAGCTCCCCTCCTTGGCGCGGTAGAATGCGGCAGCATCGGGCACACTACGGGGCAAATCCGCGAATGCTCCTGGAAAGCTCCGAATCCAGGTAAGTAATAGGTAATTCACTTTCACATGCTTGCTTTGCATAAAGAATGCCTTACCCGCCGCTATCTTCTTTAACGACTCAATTTCTTGGAGGGCTTTTTGGGCATCGGCCTTAGCAGCTCTGGCACTCTCAAGAGCCGAGGCGAGCTCGGACTCTCGAGTCTTCGAGTCACGCTCCAAACTCTCGTGTTTTTCCACGAGAGCTTGGAGCTCTTGCCGCACCTTGGCCAGCTGCGCCTCCCCCTTCTCTCGCTCGGTGCGTTCCGCAGCCGCTTTGTTTTCGGCCACGGACACCGCTTCCTTCAGGGTCGCCACCTCGTTCGTGGCCCCTGCAGTATCCATGTTATTCCTGTTATTTTTTGCAACCAAAACCTTTCTATAAGGTATTTCTTTAATAAGGTACTACTTACCTTCCTTGTCCTCGAGCTGCTTCTTGGCTTGGCCGAGCTCGTTCTCGGACCGCTCGAGGTTCTACTTCAATGCATTGACCTCCGCAGTCAGTGCGGGAGAGGTCAGCAGTGCAGCCTGCATTCCCATATTGACATACTTATGTTAGACTCCTGCATATATCTTTTTAGATCCTTAGTCCGACTTTTTATTCTGAACACCGAACTAAGCATCAGGGGCTACTGTCTATGCGGTAATATTTTTACATATTATAAACTTACCTCAAAGCCTGTTAGAAGGCTGGTACAGGCTTCGGTCAGCCCGCTCTTGGCGGACTGAACTGTCCGGATCACCGCACTCATAACAGTGCGGTGCTCCTCCTCGTTGGAAGCGCTGTTAAGCGCCTCCAGTAAGATATCTGGTGCCTCCGGTTGGACTGAGGACACCAGCGTCTTACCCTTCTTGCGAAGGGACCGCTTGCCGGACTCCGGAACCGCTGAAGGTTCCGGCATGGAGTCCGGACGAGGGTCGGGCTTAGAGCCCCGGGGGGTCTCGCCCCCCACGCGCCTAGAGTCCGGGAGGTTGCCTTGCGGCGCCTCCTGCGCCACTTCCTCTTGACCAACCCCTCTTGGGGCCCCACCGCGACGTCGTCCGCGGCGTGAGGTGAGGAGGCCGTCGGAAGTGAAGTACTCTCCATTTCCGACGAACCCAGGGACCCGCTTGTGGAAGCGGCAAACTCTCCCTCGGGCGGGCTGCATGATGGTTCGGTATTAGAGAACACTATGCAATAATAAAGAAGCCATGGGTATCCGGACACTTACGATCTCGCCAGGGGCTTGGCCCTTGTTGGCCAATCCTCCTCGTAGTCGTCGACGTTGGTGGAGAAGTCCGGAGGAAGGGTTCTTCCCTTCTTAGACCCTCCGGCCTCCCCGGTTGGGGCGGCCTTCCTTTTCCTCTCCTCCCCCGCTGGGGGAGAAGCTTCTTCTTCCTCCTCCTCGTCCTCAGGAGAAGATTATGCTTCAGAATCTGACAGCACCTGGAGTCGGGAGCTCCTTCGAGTTCCCGCGGGCTCCTTCTTGGCCTTCTTCTCCGGCACCACATGGGGTACCGCAGCCAGCAGCCCCGTCAATCGGGCGTCCGCTGGGTCTTCTGGCAAAGAAGCCGGACAATTAATCTGCCCGGACGTCTTCGGCCAGTCCTGTCAAAGAATAGGGAGTTTTTAGATCCCACATAGAGTCAATCTATGAAAAAAGAGTCCCATAAAGGGTAAAATAACTTACCTCGCCGGCTTGACACCGCGAGCTGTATCCGCGATCTTTGTTAGCTGATGCGGGGGCTTCGGCGCCCTTGAGCAGCACCTTCCAGGCATCTTCGTACGTAGTATCGCAGAGCCGGCTCAAGGTTCGGTGCTGTGCCAGATCGAACTCCCACAAATTGAAGGCCCGTTGTTGGCATGGGAGAATCCGGCGGATGAGCATCACCTGGATTACGTCGACAAGCCTGAGATTCTTGTCCACCAGGTTCCGGACGCATGTTTGGAGTCTGGATAGCTCGTCCGAATCCCCCCACGTCAGGCCCGTCTCTTTCCATGTCGAGAGCCGTGTGGGGAAGCCAGATCTGAATTTGGGGGCCGCCACCCATTCAGGGTCGCGTGGCTCGGTGATGTAGAACCACCCCGATTTCCTCCCCTTTATTGTCTCCAGAAAAGCGCACTCGAGCCATAGGACTTTGGCCATCTTGCCGACCATGGCGCCCAAGCACTCCGCTTGACGGCCGCCCACAACCTTCGGCCTGACATTAAAGGTCTTCATCCATAGGCCGAAGTGGGGCTGGATGCAGAGGAAGGCCTCGCGCACGACGATAAACGCCGAGATGTTGAGGACGAAATTCAGGGCCAGGTCGTGGAAGTCTAGGCCATAGTAGAACATGAGCCCCCGGACAAATGGGTGAAGTGGAAAACCTAGTCTGCGGAGGAAGTGGGGGAGAAACACCACCCTCTCATGGGGCTTGGGGGTTGGAATGAGCTGCCCAGCCGGGCAGCTCAGGCGCTGATATGGCCGGACAAGTATCCGGCCTCCCGCAGTCTTGTGATGTGCCCCTCCGTGACGGAGGAGGCCATCCATCTGCCTCCTGCTCCTGACATGGTTGGAGAAGGTTGAGGAGGAATGTGCGGACTTGGGCGCTAGAGCTCGAAAAGTCTTGGAAATGGAGGAGCAAAGGAGGAAGAAGGCGTAGGTGAAAAGGTGGATCCTTATGCCCTTATATGGACGGACGGAGCTATGCGTCCCCCACCAGCCTGGTAAAACTCGCTTATCTCCCAAGCGCCGTAATCAATGGCGCGGATGGCTTACCCACGTCCGTATTGATGAGAATCACGGAATAAGGGGGAACGATCTATGCTTTGATAAGACGTGCCAAGGAAACCGCCTCGCTAAACGCGCTAAGGTGGAACGGTAAAAACGATTCATATAAAGGCCTGGCCGTGGTGTGATGTCACGCCGCGGAATACGTCAGCAGATCTGTGCAAAAGTTATTCTCTCTACGGTGGTATGTGGAACTTGTTTTGCAGAGCCGGACACTATCATGGTGTTCAAAACCTTCTATGAAGTATTCGGAGGAGGAACCCGCCTTGCAATGCCGAAGACAATATGCGCGCCGGACTCGTCGTCATTGAAGCCTGGTTCAGGGAGCTACCGTGGGAGTCTGGACTAGGGGTGTCCGGATAGCGAACTATCATCGCGGCGGACTCCAAGACTATGAAGATACAAGATTGAAGACTTCGTCCCGTGTCCGGATGGGACTTTCCTTGGCGTGGAAGGCAAGCTTGGCGATACGGATATGTAGATCTCCTACCATTGTAACCGACTGTGTAACCCTAACCTATCCGGTGTCTATATAAACCGGAGGGTTTTAGTCCGTGAGGCTAGCTTCTAGGGTTTAGCCTCCTTGATCTCGTGGTAGATCTACTCTTGTACTACCCATATCATCAATATTAATCAAGCAGGAGTAGGGTTTTACCTCCATCGAGAGGGCCCGAACCTGGGTAAAAACATCGTGTCCCTTGTCTCCTGTTACCATCCGCCTAGACGCACAGTTCGGGACCCCCTACCCGAGATCCGCCGGTTTTGACACCGATAATCGCCTTTTAGGTTATTAAAAAAATAAAATAAAATGATAAAAGATTCAAAAAAATTCAAAAAAATAGATGCCCATGTGTTATGTTTTCTAGTTGTTAGGAAAATTAACAAACATGAATTTTGAATTTTTTGCAAAAGGCCGCCGTGTTTCGGTAAAATGGTCGTAACTTTTGCATACGACCTCCGATGAAAAAGTTTTTTATATGAAAAATCATCTACTCAAAAAGTTACATCCGAATTCAACCGGGGAAATGAAGATTTTTAGAATCCCCAAAAACCTAACAGAATAAAAGATACGGGGCTTTTAAGACTAGAGGCCAAAAACTCGAAAAAATAAAAAAAATTAGCAATGGCGCATCAGTGGATAGTGCGCCACTACTATTTTCCCGCCTTCACAATTCAAAAAAATAGCAATGGCGCACCAGTGCACGGTGCACCACTGCTAAGTTGGGACAGAAGTTTGAAAGGGCCGGCCAGCCACTTACCCCTTCATTCTTCTCCTCCTCTCCTCCACTCCATCTCCTCCACTCCATCTCCTCCTCTCTGGCGACCTCCTCCTCCTCACGGTGCTCCTCCTCCGATGACCTCCTCCTCACGGTGCTCCTCCTCCGGCGACCTCCTCCTCCCTCCTCTGCTCCTCACGGTGCTCCTCCTTCCTCTCCTGCTCACGGTCCTCCTCCTCCTCCTATCCGGCGACCTCCTCCTCCCTAATCTCCTGATCATCACGGTCTCTCCTTCCTCCTCTCCTCCTCACGGTCTCTCCTCCCTCCTCCTCTACTTTCGGCCACATGTGGGGCTCCCCCGGCACAAAGAACGTACCAGATCTAGGTCGAGAACGAAATTTGAAAAAAAATCAAGCAAAAAAACAAGCCAAAAAATTAGCCAGATCTAGATCCAGATCCAAATTCAAAATTAAAAAATAGCAATGGCGCACAGTGGGGGTTAGACGGTGCGCCAGTACAAGGTGCGCCACTATTTTCCCGCCTTCAAAATTCAAAAAAACAAAAATTAAAAAAAAAGTTACCGGTGGTGCACCTGTAGCAATAGTAATGGCGCACTACAAGGTGCGCCACTGTTACCTGCAATACTAATGGCGCACCATTAGTATTTGTTACTAGTGGCGTGGTAATAGTGGTAGTGGTGGAGCTGGAAGAGTACAAGAAGACTGCTGATCCGAGTGATTCTCTCCGCTCTAAGAAGCCCGCCACTAAGCCAGTTAACATCCACCCGAAGGATCCCACAGCTGCTCTGACCAACATCTCAATGACACTCGACATCAAATAGGAAGTCGCGCTCATCTAGTTCCTCCGTGAGAACCGGGACATCTTTGCATGGAAACCATCCGACATATCAAGTGTACCCAGGGGACTGGCTGAGCACCATTTGCGTGTCGACCCAAAGGCCAAACCTGTCAAAGAACACCTCCGCCGTTCTGCTGCAGAGAAGAGGAAGGCGATTTGCGAGGAGGTGGCTCGGCTCCTAACAGCTGAGTTCATCCACGAAATATACCACTCCGAGTGGCTTGCCAACGTCGTCCTTCTCCCCAAGCAGGATAATTCACTCTGCATGTGCATTGACTTCAAGCATATTAATCGGGCCTGCCCAAAAGATCATTTTCCGCTCCCTCGCATCGATCATATAGTGGACTCTACTCTGGGGTGTGAGTGTTTGTCTTTTCTTGATGCGTATTCTGGATACCATCAGATCCGACTGTATGGGCCAGAGATGAAATAAAAACAGCCTTCATCACCCCGTTCGGTTGTTTTTGCTATGTCACCATGCCATTCGGTCTCCAAAACGCTGGCGCCATATTCATGCACATGATTCAGAAGCGCCTGCTCACTCCGATCAGTCAGAATGTGGAGGCGTATATGGATGATATCGTGGTCAAGTCATGCAAAAGTTTTGACCTGCTGACAGACCTCGCTGAATCCTTTTCTAATTTGAGAAGGTACAACATCAAGTTGAACCCTTCCGAGTGCACATTCGAAGTACCCAGACGCAAGTTACTCGGTTTCCTCGTTTCCAAACGAGGGATAGATGCCAATCCCGAGAAGATCGGCGCAATTCTCTGAATGAAATGCTACGTGACTGTGCATGACGTTCAGAAGTTCACCGGTTGTCTCGCAGTGCTGAGTCGGTTTATTTCTCGTCTCGGTGAAAATGCACTGCCTCTTTACCGACTGATGAAGGAGTCTGATAAGTTCGAGTGGACTCCCGAAGGTGAAGCAGCGTTTGTAGAGCTCAAAGCCATGCTTTCCACACAACCGGTGCTTGCTGCTCTGAACAACAGAGAGTCTCTAGTTTTATACACTAGTCGACAACCCGTGCGTCCGCACGGGCTAGTGATTTTGAAGTTACATAAATAGGGAAAAATTGAACAACTTTTGACATGTGAAATGTATGAGAACTTGGAAAGCAAATGTAACATCTCCCAACTAATTACAATAGATGACAAATTTAAAATTATTTTGGCAATATTGGATAGTAAAATTGGAAACTTGATAATAAAAATGGTTTTAAAGGAAAATTTAGAAGGAACCACATGCTCAATTGATGGAGAATAAAAGAGTAACACATATTCGAGGTCATGAAAATTTAAACCTAGTTAGTTAGTTTGTACATATATTTGCAAGAACAAAGCATGGAATCATGCATGGTTATTATGCATGAAGGACAACAAAGAATGGTAACTTTGTTTCTCTTCAACTTGAAGGGCGTGGATCATTGAAATTATTGGCTATGGATCAACACTATAAAAAAATACTAATCAGATTACAATATAAACAGTCCGACATATGAAGATGCATATACACTACTCGTAATATCTGTCTTTATGGACTGAAAGCGCAGTAGTGTACATCTATAGCATGATCTAATACACATGTAGACAATACCTTCCGGAGCACTTGCTGGAGAGGCTTTAGAATGGCTAGCTCTTAGCATGTTACCATTTTCTTCTCACGGGATCTATTTCACATGGATAACACAAATATTATAGACAGAAAAAAGCCAGGAGAAAAAAAAATATATTCATGTTGCATGCGTGTAATAAAACCTGAATGCACGCCGACCCTACCATGTTACCGGAATGCTTACAATGATACACTAACTAAATCACAAATTAGTTCGCATAGTACCATACATGTGAAACCATGTGACATCCAATCAATGCATAATCAAATGTAAAGCTAGCTAAGTAGAACCAAACTGATACATCTAGCCAGCTAAAAATACCTACAAAAAATTGGTTATTACTAAGCCGAGCAAAATGGCCCATGCACATGTGCTGGAAAGAATCTAAGAAAGTTTAGTTAAAAAGGATATATCTCAGCCTTTTATCATGAGAACATACTGTTTTATTTGTCAAAGAAGAATTGGAAAAAATATTGTGGCATTTACAAATATGACCGTTTGCCAACATACTTGTTTTTTGTAGGCGTAGGTAAAAAAATCCAAATAAATCTCAGTAGCATCTCTGTGTGAGAATGACATGTTAATTAAATTTGTGAAAACACGTGATTTCGTTGTGTACCATCTACTATATTGTGGCGTGACCCTTACATCCTATAGTGAGATTTTGACTATGCGCGCATTTCATTTGCAATGGCTTGACTGGAAAAGTCTCATAAATTTTCTTTTATGTTTTGCGTGCATGGTAGCTTGCGCATATTTATTTCAAATATCATATTTTCACAATTAAGATAATTAGCAAAAATATATCTTGTCACAGAATGGTGCCTACAGCATCTATAGCCATAAGGAGGCCTTATGAATGTCCAGGTATGATAATAACATTCTTCGGTGGAAATAAAAGACGTGAGTCACAATTTGTGAACCTAAATAATTTAAATCCAATATATTATTTCACCAATAACGTGTAGATGTATATTATATCTAAAACACCACTAATATTGTATATACATGTGATTACTTAGATGAATACATAATGTAGATAAAACACTTGCATATTATGTCCCATGTCTAGTTTTTTCTTCATATGTTTGCTTGTTTTCCACGTTGAGACTGCTAGCTCCTTTTCAGTTAAGAATAAGGAGACGTTAGGAAGAACTTGTTTCTTAATAATATATTATGTAGACACACATTGGATGCAGAAATCAGTTGATATGGATGAATGTTGGTTCATATATGTGTGCAGATATCATGCACGTAAAGAACATGAGAGAAATTGATGGGTAGATGAGGAAGCGACCTATCCATGAAGGAGCTGCTCATGGTCAACATGAACATCGATACGCATGAAGCTTGTTTTTTCTCTCTTGCCATATCTCAGTCCATCCTTCCACCATCATAGGTCCATGCCAGGCCACTTGGCAGTTCTGTTTCTTCCGGCCACTGGTTCTCTTCCTGTAGAGAGGGTCCTTTCCAATGATTGGTGCTGAAGGCTATGCCGGGAAACTCCACGCGTGCTGCCGTCACCGCCCACCAGTAACAATTGATGTACATCAGTCAAAGACGTTGAACAACATATATGTGCATGCCCGGCTGATTCATATTGAGCATGAAAATTCTGCACATGCACCTCCTTTGCACCACACTGGTACTCCGGCCGGCTGACCAACAGCGTAGTAGCAGCCTATGATGAGTTACTCGGCTAGGCGTGAACGTCCAAATAACAGGTAAATTTGGGATGATGTGATAGACCTAAAAAATACAGAGTTCCAAAGTGTTGGAGCAGTGTGCGCCTAAGGAGAAAAGGGCACGACCAAATCTCCTCTTGGGCCCGTGGAAGAATAGGAGGTGACACGTTGGCGCTTGGGGGGGGGGGGGGGGGGTTCAACTTTTTTTGGATATAGTCTTATATTTAAGCCCTGGAAGAAAAGGAGATACCGTAGCCAAAAAAATTCGGATCGAATCTCCTTTTGGAGCCACGGAGGAATAGGAAGGTGAGATATTGAGTAGGGGAATAGAGAGGAAACATGAGTCGTGGGAGATTAGGAGAGTGTCCCCATCTTCAAATCCATGAAACGACTGTGGGGATATGGAGCAATACGTACGTGTAGGTTTTAATTTCTTTAAGGCGTTGTAACCCGTTTTATGTTAGTTTTTACGAATAACCAGTTTATAAGAAACTATGTTTGGTTAGGAAATTCGGAAAACTGATCGGCCCAGTTCCTTGTTTGGATACCCACGACCACCACGTTGTTCCTATTCCTATTATTCCCCGTGAGTGACTCTCACTTTCCCCAAATCACACACCATGGCGTCATCCATGTTCGTGGAGCTGCTGCTCTCCTCCAATTCCTTTGTCGCTCGCTGACACCGCTGCTCCCTCATCTCGCCCATGGAAGAATCCATGTACGGACGCCAGCTACTGCGCGCCTCTGTCCCCCTGGACGCCAGCTGCTGCTGGACTCCCAGGTCGCCAGGTACATGCTGCCGCGCGCGGACGCCGGCTACTGCACCCCTCCGCCACTCCTAGACTGCTAGGTCGCCAGGCCTACCGCGCTTCGCCGGCCATCGGCCCTGCACAAGCTCTACCCGGCGAGTGGTCCTCCTTCAGGTCAGCGCACAGGCCTGCCTCCACTCAACGCCGGCCATGCAGCATGCACGGGAATCAGCCTGGACCGGCGGCGCCGGGGGCAGCAGGAACTGTAGCTCTTGACCAGCATCACCATCAGGTTGTTGAGCAACACCGGCGCCAACTCAGGTTGTTGAGCAACAGGCGAAGGCGGAGAGAGGCAGTTGCGATCTGTATATGCTATTCGTGTTTGTGGAAAAACGACTAATACTCGTTTTCCCACAAACCCAGAATTCTGTGTTTTTAAGAAACGAGTTTCCTATATCCATGGATTTGTTAGAGGTGCCAATCAAGGTTTTGTACTGTTAGGCCGTTTTCCTGGCTTATGCATATTGAGTTTTCTATATTCCTCTTATCCAAACAACGCCTAAGAAACACGTGCAAGTTTTTGTACGGGTAGCAATACATGCAGTTTTTTTCTTCAAACAGATCTAGTTTTTTTAATTTACTAACCATATGTGTAGGTTATTTCAGGTTTTTTTCTTAACATCATAGGTTAGTTCATGTTTGGTCCTTGTCACGTGTATGTTGGGTCTTTCTTTTTCACCACGGCAGTAACATAAATCATGGGGTTAAGATTGATCGATTATATAAATCAATGGTGTAACTAATTTTAATGATGTGGATCAATATGAACACTTGTATGGTGCCTCCAATTAGTAAATATATAAGATTGCGGCCACATGTCAGGTTGTCAGCACAGTGCTCACAGTGGAACGAGAAGAAGAAGCAAGGCCTACCCAGTTCAATGACCAGTGTACTATACCTCTGAGGTTTTGACTCCGTCCAAGTAGAGGTATATATCCACATTATTAGAAGCTCGTTTAAGGAATTTACTTAACTGCAAAGAAAGTTGCATATTATTTCAACGCCCATTCGGTTTCAATCGTCAGTGATGCTTTGTTATCTGAAAGCACGAACAATCAAGATGCGACTGGCTGAATGGCTAAGTGGGCAATTGAGCTTCTTGCACTTGACATTAAGTTTGAAGCAAAGAAGGCAATCAAATCCCAAGCACTTGCAGTTTTTTTGGCCGAGTGGATTGAACAGCAACAGTCGACTCAGATTTACTTCGAGAGCACTGGACCATGTTCTTCCATGGATCCAAAATGCTTAATGGTTCTGGTGTCGGGATGGTTCTGGTATCTCCAAGAGGTGATAAACTCAATTATGTCCTCCAAATTCACTCCGATTACTCCAATAATGAAGCTGAGTATGAAGCACTCCTCTATGGGTTGCGTATGGCTATCTCAGTCGGCGTCTGGCGCCTGATGGTCTATGGTGACTCTGATTTGGTGGTCAATCAGGTGATGAAGGAGTGGGACGTCAGAAAACCTACCATGACTGGATACTGCAATGCAGTAAGGAAGCTGGAGAAAAAGTTCGAGGGTTTAGAGCTTCATCACATTCCCCAAATCAAAAATCAAGCAACTGATGACTTGGCAAAGGTCGGTTCCACTCGGAAGCCTATCCCGAGCAACGTGTTCCTTGAGCATCTCCATTCCCCATCAGTGCAAGAGGATCCTTTCACCGAAGAGGCTTGCAAACCAATAAGTCTTACCGACCCGACTGAAATCGAGGTTCCAGAAATCATTGACCTGGTGATGGAGATCCTGGTAATCATCCCTGATTGGACTGTGCCGTACATTGCATATTTGCTCAGGAAGTAGCTCCCAGAGGATGAGGTCGAGGCGCATCAGATTGTCCGCAGATCCAAAGCGTTCACAATAATAGATGGACAACTTTACACAGAAAGTGTCACCGACATTGCCCAATGATGCATTTCCACAAAACAAGGTCGACTGATCCTGGAAGAGATCCACTCGGGGACCTGTGGCCATCATGCTTTCTCTCGAACGGTTGTGGCCAAAGCATACCGAGCTGGATTCTACTGGCCACGAGCCAACGAAGCAGCTAAAGAGATCACTCAACATTGTGAAGGATGCCAGTTCTACGCAAACATGTCCCATAAGCCTGCATCTACCCTAAAAACCATTCCACTCGTCTGGCCATTTGCCGTGTGGGGTTTGGACATGATTGGACCACTTAGGACAGGAAGGAGCGGTTTCAATCATCTACTCATAGTAGTCGACAAATTTACCAAGTGGATCGAGGCCAAGCCAATCAAGAAGCAAGATTCAAGCATATCCATCAAGTTTATAAAAGAGCTGATATTCTGATATGGAGTTCCACATAGCATAATCACAGACAATGGATCAAACGTCTATTCAGAAGAATTCAGAGCGTTCTACGCTTCGCAGGGCACTCAGGTAGATTACGCATCCGTTGCACACCCGCAGACGAATGGTCAAGCTGAAAGAGCAAATGGTCTGATCCTCCAAGGGTTGAAGCCTCGGCTCATGTAAAACCTTGAACACGGAGCTTGGGTGACCGAACTGCTGTCTGTTATGTCGGGGTTGTGGACAACTCCTAACCGATCCAATAGTCGAACCCCTTTCTTCATGGTGTATGGAGCTGAAGTCGTGCTCCCTAGTGATCTGTTTCACAATGCACCCCGAGTGGAACTTTATTCAGAGGTTGAGGAAGAACAAGCATGCCATGACGCTGTAGACTTTTTGGAGGAAGAACGAGAGATGGCTTTGATCCGGTCGACTGTATATCAGCAAGATCTTCGTCGATTCCATGCTAGGAACGTCAGAGGACGAGCATTCCAACAGGGAGACCTCGTTCTCCGTGTGGACCAACAACAACCTCACGAGCTCGCCCATGCGTGGGAAGGTCCTTTCGTCGTCACCAAGGTGTTACGCCATGGGGCCTGCCATCTCTAGAACCTTGCACAAAAGAAGGACAAACCATGCTCCTAGAACACGGATCTTCTTCGTCGATTTTATACCTAGTACTCGGATTGTCCAGATCTAATAAGAGTATTGTTAGATTGTTTATCAAGACATGACTCCTGCAGTCACATTATGATTTCGCTTGCATAAGCATGTGTTCAAAACCCCAGTGGGGGACCTAGCTGTGAAACCTGTTCTCGCCTAAGTTAAAAAACTACTCCGAGTGAAAGCGTCCCTCTCACTCGGGGCCTTAGCCGCGAGTCCGTCCTCGCCTAAGTAAAAAATATTCTCCGAGTGAAACTGCCCCTTTGACTCAGGGGGCTTAGCCGCGAGCCCGTCCTCGCCTAAGTTAAAAGCTTCTCCAAGTGAAAGCGTCCTTTTCAATCAGGGAGGCTTAGTTGTGAGCCCGTCCTCGCCTAAGTTAAAAATCTACTCTGAGTGAGAGCATCCCTCCCACTCAGCGGGCTTAGCCGCGAGCCCGTCCTCACCTAAGTAAAAAACTTCTCCGAGTGAAAGAGTCCCTTTCGCTTGGGGGCTTAGCCGCGAGCCCGTGCTACCCTAAGTTAAAAACTTCTCCAAGTAAAAGTGTCCCTATCACTTGGGGGCTTATCCAGGAGCCCGCCCTTGCCTAAGTTAAAAAGTTCTCCGAGTGAAAGCATCCCTTTCACTCGGAGGCTTAGCCGCGAGCCCGTCCTCGCTTAAGTTAAAAATCTATTCCGAGTGAGAGCATCCCTCTCACTCGGGGACTTAGCCGCGAGCCCGTACTCACCTAAGTTAAAAATCTACTCCGAGTGAGAGCATCCCTCGCACTCGTGGTCTTAGCCGCAAGCCTGCCCTCGCCTAAGTTAAAAACTTCTCCGAGTGAAAGCATCCCTTTCACTCGGGAGTTTAGCCGCGAGCCTGTCCTTGCCTAAGTTAATAATGTACCCTAAGTGAGAGCATCCCTCCCACTCGGGTGCTTAGCCGCAAGCCCTCCTCGCCTAAGTTAAAAATCTATTTCGAGTGAGGGCATCCCTCCCACTCGGGGGCTTAGCCGCGAGCCCGTCCTCGCCTAAGTTAAAAATCTATTCCGAGTGAGAGCATCCCTCCAATTCTGGGGCTTAGCCGCGAGCCTGTCCTTGCCTAAGTTAAAAATCAATTCTCAGTGAGAGCATCCCTCCACTCGGAGGCTTAGCCGTGAACCTGTCCTCGCCTAAGTTAAAAATCTATTCCGATTGAGAGCATCCCTCCCACTCGGGGGCTTAGCCACGAGCCCATCCTTGCCTAAGTTCAAAAATCCGTCCACTTGGAACATGCAATAAACTGAAAGCAAATATTCAGATAAATCCGTCAAGTTCGGAAACGAAAGCAAAAGTACTGAGGCGACAGGACAGAACGAGTTTAAGGCTTACAAGATCACTCGGCCTTCCAAGGAAAATAAGTTTGGATCATAAAGTTTTTCAATCAGCAGGAGGACTTGCGGGCTCGACAAAGGTGCCCAGATCAATGCCATCAGCGATCCGATTGGCTATATCAATGAAGGTCTCCATGAAACTTTCAACTTGGAGCTTCTTTGTGTTCGCCACTTGAAGAGCCTTCAGCTTGTCTTTCTTAGACTCCTTGTAGTGACACAAACAAGCGAAAGCACCACATCGGCTCCACAGCGAGCAGCTGATTTCTTCCACGCCTGCACTCGACTAGGAACTTCATTAAGTCGAGTCATCGGTGACTCGAGGTCATTCTGAAGTTTATCCTCTGGCCACAACTCATCATCTATCTTTGTCAGTGCAACCTTTAGTCGAGGGACATATCCCAAGACGTTGTCAAGGCGAGCTTCAAGTCACAGCACATTCATAGCAGCAGCATCGACAATGAGTGACTTGGTGCGGTCCAGGCCTGTCTCGACCCGCTATGTTTCTTGCTCGAAATTCTGGCAAAATTCTGCGCAAAGAAGAACGAACAGTATTCCGGCAAAAAATTGACAATACTTTCAAGAGTTCACTCGGGCAATGGAGAATACCTTCAAGCATGACGTACATCTTCTTCGCAAGCTCCGCTAAGCATTCCTCCAGCTCACCCCTCTTCCAAGTGGGTTGGTCCACCTTGTCGGTCAAGACAATTTTCTCCTCCTTCAACCGAGCAGCTTCTTTCCTCACCTCCTCAACAACATCTTCAAGGACGCGTTCTCCTCTTCGAGATTGCCGACTGAAACTAGCTTTTTCTCAGCCGCCTCAGTCTTCTCTCGAGCCACCTTCTGCGCTCCCTGGAGCTCGTTGTCTTTCCTCTCCAACACCTGCTTCATGGTGTCTAAAGAAACAACATTCTTCAGGCGTGTTTGGAGTTGACGGTTTTCACTACGCACATCTATTTGAGTGGAGTCACTCGGTTCAAAGGACTGAAATGAAAAAATGACAAACCACACAGTCAGCGGAATGTTACATCCCATGGTCTTCACTTCATCCTGAGCATCCTTAAAGTTCTTCTAGGCAAGTTCTAGATCCAGTTGGAGTTTGACCTTCTCCTTCTCCAGGGTAACGTACTGAATCCCAAGTTCACAAGATTTCTCAGATTGACAAGAAGAAAATTCAGTCAACGAAGAGAAAGACCCTCAAAGGTATTTCCTTTACATCCGAGTGGATAAGACCAAATCCAGATGGCTATCATCAAAAGTGTTCTAAGACCACCGCCAAATCAAACATCCGACAGCGATCCCGTGGACTACACCCGGTGGGTGCACCCAGCGTGCCCCTACTGGATCAATTTCCCACTAGGTACGGCCTGCCCGACCTGAGTGGAGGAGTAAAAAATGAGAGAGAAAGTAGCTTCTTCTAAGAACCCCGCCGAATCAAACATTCGACGGTGGTCTCGGGGACTAAACCCAATGGGTGCACTCAGCATGCCCCTACTGGATCAGGTTCCACTCAACACGGCCTGACCAGTTCGAGTGAAGAGCTTCAAGCAAAATATATTCTAAGACCCCCACGGAATCAAACATTCGACGGCGGTTTCAAGGACTACACCCAGTGGGTGCACTCAGCGTGCCCCCACTTGATAAGTTGCCCACTAGACAAGGCCTGACGGGTCCGAGTGGAAGGAATAAAGAACAAAAAGAAAACACCGAGTGGCTGTACAAATTCAACAGTGTCAAGACGGAGAAAATCCAATAAAAAATCTACTTACAGTCATACTTACTCGAGCATTGGCCTGAAGAGCAGAACTGGCGTCATAAGAAGACTTGCTAGCTTCATACAACTCCTTCAGTCGCTACATCATCAGGCCAGCCTGAATTATAGCCTCCTTGCTGGCTCCTGCTGGTCCTCCGGGACATGGCGCAAAGTGAATCCGCTCGACGCAGGAGCCGATGGTGCAGATGGAGGGATCAGCACTTGCATTTGATCAGTCAGACCCGAGGTAGTAGTAGTCGACACCAAAGGCTGGGCAGTCCACGGAGGGGCAGCAAATGAAACATCAACTCGAGATGAACCGCCTAGCTTTTGGAGGACGATTTCAGGCGGCGTACGAGATGTCTGGCCCGAAGGCGTTCTCCTACGCTTCATGAGGAAGTCGACCTGCCTCTTCCTCCTATGCTTCTTGGAGGTTCCTCCTCGTCGTCGTCTGGGAGAGTGATGACGTTGGTTGGCGCTGCAGTCACTCGACAGTCAGATCTCAATCGACCGCCAAAACAAATAGCGAGACAGAGCAATGATTGAGTTGATCATACCTGCCCGGGAAGTGGCTGCGCCCGCAGTCTCTGCGTCTGAGCGCTCAACATCGATCTCCCTTTGGGACGTCGCAGAGGTAGCCGCCCTGGGATTCAGAATTTCACTCGGTCAATAAAAACGTGAAGGTCTGTGAGAGTAAGACAGAAAGTGGAACGGTCTGCAACAAAAGCAATTACGTCGAAGCAATAGGCACATTAACCTTGATCCTGGGCAAAGCCTTCCAAGGTTTAGGTGGAACGACCTTGGCTTGCTTAGCAGTCTTCTCAGTCGGGTCAGTGGTTGATGTCCGAGTGCGCTTCTGAGTCCTGGCGCTCGACACCGCAGCATTACCCTGGCCAGCTGCGGGATTTTGTGTCTGCTTGGTACGGTGCTCGGTGCGTTGTGTGTGAGTCGACTTCTTCACTATCATCAGAGTCATCGCTTTCGTCTTAGCTGTCGTCGGCATACTCAATATCGGCGCGCCCGCCCTCGCTTTTTGCTCCTTTGACGAGTTGTTCCCCATTCGGCACGAGCGAGTACATATTCGTGTATACCTACGAGACACAGATTACAAAGATCAGTCGGATTCCAATACAGTTGCATATTGAAGAACAGAAATTATTCACTCGACAAGTCATACCTCACCTCTCCTGGAAGGTTCTGTGCATCGAATGGCAAGATCCGTTTTGCTCCACGCGGATTGTCCTTGTTTCCTGTAACGCTCTGAAGCCACTGCGTCACTGTCTCCTCTTTGACCTCTTCTGGGTGGGTCCGAGCGGTGTCGTCTGCACCTGAATACAGCCACATGGGGTGGTCGCGAGCTTGAAGAGGCTGGATGCGTCGACTAAGAAACACTTCCAACAAGTCCATGCCTTTCACTCCGCCCCGGATCAGCTCAACGACTGCGTTAACCAAGATGGCCACATCACCCTTCTCCTCCTCTTCTACGGTCAACGAACAAGGGGCGCGGAGCCTCTCTAGGGAGAAAGGGGGAAGACCAATCGACGCACCCCGAGTTGGGATATCTTTGTAGAAAAAACAGGTCGACTGCCACCCCCTAACCAACTCAGGAAAATTCATGGAAGGGAAAGAGCTCCTACCCCTCATTTGGACACCCAAACCTCCACAGATTTGGATCATGTGGGTTCTCTCATCTGTCGGATTGGCTTTCTTAACCGACTGAGATCAGCAGGTTAAGATATGTCTGAATAACCCCCAATGTTGGTGGCATCCCAGGAAGTTCTCAAACATCGAAACAATGGCAACAAGATACGATATGGTGTTTGGGGGGAAGTGATGGAATTGTGCACTGAAAAAGTTCAAGAAACCGAGGAAGAATGTATGGGGAGAAAGAGAAAAACCTCTCTCCACATGGGTGAGAAGAAGAACTCGCTCGCCGCCGCGCTGTGCGTGCTCAATCCCCCCCCCCCCCCCCCTCTAGCAACCTCCAAGATCCGGGAGCTATCAGGCCGTCGACAGAGAGCACCTCGAGATCCTCCGTTGTGAGTGTCGAGCGCAACCAGTCCCCCTGGACCCATCCAGGCAGTAGCGCGGCTCGAGAAGTCGACCCCTTCTTGCCCTTGCCCGTCTTCTTAGCACGCTCTGATGCCTTTGTCTTGTCTTTTGCCATCTCCGCAGTCGCCGACGGGAACGAGCGGAGCGTCTGCGCTATAGTGGGCGGAGAAGAGAGGTGAGGAAGAAAGGAGAAAAGTGGTGGACAGTGTTAACACCTCAGTCGCGTCACCCTTTATACCCGTGCATTCGATGGCTGACCAGTGGGCCCATGCAATCTAAGGGCATCCCATAACCGGCGCTGGCCTGATACTTGGCAAAAAAGGCAGAGCGAACACCGAGGATTCCCTCCCCGTTTGTTCCGTTAACCGCACCGCAGCCAGCCCGCGCTCTTCTCCAAAAAAATTCAAATCCCGTGATATCCGGGATCTGGCTGAGCAATCAATCACATCAAGGGATACACAAATCCGATCTACTCAATGCTATGCTATTTATTTCACTCCGATATTCAAAGAACTAGAATCGATCAAGGCCACTGACAGAGGCTTTAACGACTTGCATACTGCCTGACCTCCAAGAAGGTGTCTTAGAGACATTGAGTCGGGTCAAAGTCAACTTCAATCCTTCTTTACTCAGTCCTCGATCCATTCGCGGGCTAATGACGATCACATGTACCTAGGGTAGGGTCGTAGGCCTAACCTATATGCCCTACCCAAGGACACTGCACAAGAGGTCAAGGCCTACAAAGATAGAAAGAAGATACTGACTGGAATCATCATAGAGTGCAATCCGATCGACGGAAAGATCCACTCCGATACCACAATTCCACTCGACCGTCGTCATTCACTTGGAGTACCAGAATCCACTCAAACGGCAGAAGACTTAGGGTCATTTATAGATAGCAACGGTCGGTCATTCACTCTGTCACCTTAAAGATCATTAAATGCAGGCGTTATCAGTAACTTTGGTGACATTATACTCTCACTGAACCCTTGTGTAACTGACGGCTGCGAGGGGTCGGTGTACTCTATATAAGCCACACCTCCCCTCTTGCACAATGGTTCGCACCCCCTGTGACTCAACACTCCAGTCAACTAGCCTCCGCGGCACCGAGATGTAGGGCTCTTACCTCCTCCGAGAGGAGCCTGAACTCGTAAACCGAGTGTACAACCTCGCCGTAGCTATACTCTGCCCTCTCCTACGTATCCCCTATCTCTACTGTCAGATTTGTTCCCACGACAGTGCATAGTGCAGGTTGCATGGCTGCATGCCCATCACGTGGATGACACACTTACAACAAATGACGACATCTAAGACCGTGCCAACGGGCACAGCTAGGAAAAGTTTTCTCTTTGGGGATAAGGGAGCAGCGGCATCTGCCTCCCCCCAAAGTAGGTCCCAAAACTTACCACTTTGGTGCAAGAAGACAATGAAGGCACGACGCGCTAGGGAGGATGTCATTGTGGAGTCCCTAGCGCATCATGGATAACATCTTTTGCGGGCGAAGACTACTTTATCCAGGATAAGACCGAGCGCCTGCCCCCTTTGAATTTGCCGCTGTGAGGCAATCCTTCCCGCTAATATTTTTGGGGTAGAGGACCAAGGCCGCTATAAAAGGGGCTGTGATGCCACCGTAGAGGGGGGTCGATCAATTCCACCTTCATCTACCTTGTAGCTCCAAAGCACTATCTCTCAAGCAATTCGAGACAAGCATGAGTAGGGTTTTACACCGTTTGGTGGCCCGAACCTGAGTAGCTTGATGTGTCCCTTCCGTGCTTTGTGTGCCAGCATCGCACCCCGCTCGCCGTAGGCGCGCCAAGATCACCGTCTAGTTGAGAGTAAGCAAGGCAGGCCCCCAGAGTTCGAACCAGGGTTTTGAAGGATTTCCCGTAGCACAAACCAATCCCCCGACAATGTAAGTGGAGAGTCACGCTGGTCATAGCGCGGTAGAAATGAGCATCAAATTCTGCCTCTCGAAAAAAAGAAAAAAACACATATTTTTCTTTACACAGGAGGCGCATATTTACTTTTTGTGAAGTCATGAATTTTTTTTAACGAGAAGCAAAACCGTGCCTCTTGGAAAAGTAAACAAAATCGGTTTTTCTTACACGAGAGGCACATGTTTACTTCTTGTGGAGGCACATATTTGCTTCAGTGAGGCACAGTCATGCCTCTTAAAAAAAAGGAAAAAGACGTGTTTTATTTTTTGTTTCCTTCTGCGAGAGGCATAGATTTGCTTCTCATGGAGGATAGAATTGCTTCCGCGAGAGGCACATTTGTTCCTCTACGAAATAAAAACAAACGTGCTTCTGGTTCGGTTTTTTGAACGGTTTCCTTTGTGAAAGAAAAGTTCGTTGTAACCTATATCAACATGAGATGTAGTTTTGAAATCTCGACACGAGTAATCCAATGGTGAAAATGATTCGAGATTTGGACATACGGTTTAAGAGATAAAACATTTTGAATAAATGAATCTAGAAAAAAAAAGAAAACTCACAGGTTACAACGTGAGGAGGTGGGGGGGGGGGGGGACATTTGCAAAGAGTACTCTAGAAGCTCTCGTGATTTAGGGAGGCTACGTTAGACTTTGGGCCCGCACACACAATATTAGGCTGAAGTTTTGGGTTGGCCGGGGTGACTGAAAAAAAGGAGTGCCATCAGCACTAGCACCCGGGACATATTTTTATAGAAGAAGCCCATTCATGTGAGGCACCAAAAATTCGCTCCCGGCGTAGAGCTAAATGAGATCCAATTTTAGCGTTTGACGTTTAGCCTTGCTTTTATCGGCTATTTCCCTGCAACAATAAAATATTGTAGCTGTAGCGGAGGTCCCTCAAAACGCTATAGCTATGCTACAGTGCAGCTATTACCCGCTATTTAGAACTTTACATAATACAAAGCAAACAGTACAACTGGTGATATACATACTATGACTTCTTTAAATTATTTGACTCGTAAAATGACTCAAATTAATATACATTGTGTTGGTTTTGCCGAGGATCCGAAGGACCAAGAAAAAGGGGACTACTGGGATCGCCAGTATAGTATGGACTATTGTTTATTTGGATTCTATCTTACAAAGTAAGAAGCATTAAGGCGGTTGACTACTGTCGTAGTATACATATACTATGGACATTAGTATGTTCACCACAAAGTACAACAGGTCCGGGTATAGAATCATGACGACAAATATCTTCACCCCTCGGCCCTAAGTTATATCTTCAGTTCTTTACACGCTTGGCTGAACTGCATTCGAATGCACCTGCATGCAAGTTGGTGTTAGATAGAAGTGTGAAATCTGCGTGCACTACATTGGTGCCCCTTAGTGCTATTTTACCTGGAGGTGCCTCTCTTCACGGTTGCTGACAGTCCGGTGCTTGAGCTCACCGCGGTTTGTTGTGAGTTCATCCAACATCTCGGCGTCAATGCTGCTGCGGCAGCTCCCTAAGTTGGAACCAGCTTCCCCTTCCTGGTGGAAACCTTCAAGCTCTTCGTACTCGGCCGTGTCGAGTTCCCGTAGGTCACTCGGCTCGAAGAACTTCGGTAGCAGGTGCTGCCGGATGGCTATCATGAGGAAGAAAGGCAACGGGAACAAGATCCCTGCTATTGGTATCCACGTTATGCCGAAGCAGATCAGTAGGTAGACAAATTGGAAGATTGTGAAGGCCGATGTTGTTCTCGAAGGCACTGACTCAACAAAAGATGCATGGGGACCTTCAAGAACCCTGTAATATCACCCCATGAGTTAGAGCAACCTGGACCACTCCCCAAAACAAAATGACTTGAAGATGTACAAAAAAAATGATGTTTGAGATTTGTTACTTACTTGTAGCGGCGGCTTGATGAGATGAAGATAAGTTTTATCCTTTCCCAGAACTGGTTCCCGGGTAGGCTGTCTATGGCCATGTATGCAAAGTAACCCCACAACACCGATGTCGGTATCATCCTGATAACCGGCATAGCTGCAACGCAACCACCAACCATTAATGACTGCAGCAGGTTACTTAGCCGCTGCTCGTTCACTCGAACAGGCAAATGGGGTTCGATATGTTTCGAGGGTCAAATTCTCCGGTTTGCTCCCCATCTTCACCATTTTCTCGCAGCACTGCTTCCTTCAAGCTCTTCAGTTCCATGTCAACAGAACCCGTCTGCAGGAAAGTAAGATTAGTGACATAGATTTATTTTTGTCTAGAAATATGATGTAGGTGTTGATATGATTGACACATTTTTTACAATATAATTCAGATTAATTAAGATAATAATTTTCACAAGCTTTTAGTGAAAATTCCGGGCCATCTGCGCTTCTGTCTAACAAGAAATATAAAAGCTTGTACCACAGAGATCAAGACTTACATTCTGTTCGTTGTCCATTTCGACGAATACCTCGTGTAACTTTCCATATATTTCCATCCTGCTAGCACGATTCCCAACACTCTCCTTGGCTGTTTCAACCATTTTTTTGCATAGGAACTAGCCCAAAAGAAACCCGAGGCTAAAGATGACCGACGCTAAACAAATACGTACAAAAGGAAGGAAGAAATTCACCAACCTGTCCCCGAAGGACGGCAAGGCTTCTCGTGTGCATGGGGGACTGTGGAAGTACTCCATTTGATGGAGGAATGCCGATTAAACCACAAAGCAGGACCTGTACCGTTGGTATATCATGTGACAAAATGAAACTCAATGAATGTCATATATAATGTAGGCAAAAGAAAATGTATTCACGATGCCGAGATCTGAGGGTATTGTGAATTGTCGACCACATAATGCAAGGAGTTTAATGGTATTTTGTAGAGCCAACAGAATATAATGGAATTTACTACTATGGCACCAGAGGTGAGTAAACTAATTGTGCTAGCTTAAAAGTACTGGAAAAATTGGAAGCTAAAAGATTGAAGATAGTACCGTCAATCCAAGGACTAGAATGTCATAATGGTAGGCAGATGGTTTCTTCAGATTATACTCCTTTTGCTGAGCAAGCTGTGAAGCTACACTATGATCAAAGAAATAGAGTCCGGCAACCATCAATGCAGGCAGAATTGCCGCAAATATAAACAGCTGGAGGACGGAGAATAAATTCTGAAAGTGAACATCGGTGAACTATTCAGAAATGTCTAATCTTGACCACGTAAAGAAATTCACCACAATTTCAACGTTTTCAAGGGTGCCCAGAGTATCTGCATATTTTTCATCTTTTGAAACACTACTATTGCAAATGTCAATTTAGGAATAGCATTGGAATACATTCAGAACTATGTTCATCGAATAACCTTATTGGTAAACCCTGGTTCCCATGTTCTACTTCTCTAGATTTGACCCCACGTATGCAGAATTTTAGTTTCATTTTACTCGCACTAACATATGGATACAAAATACAAATGGGTACCAAAATGTTTGGGCACTAAACGACATAAATACTACTCCCTCTGTCCGGAATTAACTGCCGCTTAAATGAGTATATCTAGTTATCTACACACTGAAATACATCTAGGTACACTCAATTCAGCGACAGTTAATTTCGGACGGAGGTTGTATTAGATTATATAGATCCGCAGGTATTGATGCATTGCTACCTTTGCTACGGTCCAATGCTGTAGTGAGCTTGACTCCCATGGAAGAGGACTGAATAGCCTCCTAGGGACCCCTGAAGGAACTTTGCTTGGCAGTGCGTAGGACAGTGCGGTCCACACAATCACCATGAGTGGCACACCATAATCGGCAATGAAACTTCTCAGCCAGCCTGCAAGTGGCAATTCAATCAAATGGCACATTGGTTAGTAAGGGACTCAGTCTGTAAAAACCTGCTATTTTTTATACATATATGCAAGTTTTCCTGTTCGATATTATTAAGTTATCAAGTGCTAAAGGAAAAAAAAATACAAGGCTACAATTATTTTCATTTTGAGCTGAAAACTATCGCAGTATGTTCAACTATACTCTAGATGTAAATGGGTAGAAATATACTTCCAGCAGTACTGCATCGAAAAAGAAACTAACTTGACCTCAACTGACCAGACCAACCTAAACAAGGCCCATAGTGCAAATGTCACTTCAGCACAGAAGTTTAACTCTTGGATTTGATGGCAGTTACTTGGCCAATTTGAACGGATGAAGACATGTAGTTTTTGTAATTATATGTCCTAAATCAGAGTTGACTTTGCACTAAACTGTTGGCATAACAAATAGGACAAGCTAAACAATAATTTACACTATACTTAAGATAAATATAGGAAAAGATAAGCAATAGAGAACATGTGACCAACCTAAGCCGTACAGCCATGATCTTGCACGCCTAGTTCTTAGTGCAGTGTATAGTAAGCCAGTTGAAAAGATAACACCAAGTAGGCCATTGAGATACATCCATTGGAACTGGTGTATTGGTGAACCATTGTCAACACCTTTAGGAGGACCGAATTCTCTCACAATTCCCTGGCATACATAAGTCTATGTTAAGTTTATGGACGACATAAATGGTTCGGTATAGTGTTTCCTTTAATAAAAAAGGAAGAATGTAACAATTCTAAAGAAGGCACAACCAAGCAAATTAAACAACTCTAAACAGGCTAAGGTTTAGTGGCCCAAGCGGCATGCCCGGGAAACCCACAACTTGACTAGGACCATACCAAATCTTAAGTACGGATTACATGTTCCAACATCAACCGAACACAAAAACCATGGCCATGCCCACCATTACAATGACAACATATGCGGCTGAGCCACAAGCATCACAGGGAGGACATTATCCTTCAGCCTTGAGGAAACCCTGCAATCAAAAGCAAGGTTTCTTCGCAACTAAAAGAGCTCTAGGTAGGGATGCCCACAACATTGCACAGCATATGTCATTAACTAGCAGAGTCGCTTGTCAAATTTTTAAGCATCCAAAGTGTGCCAAAGGTGATAAACCGTTGTGGAAGTTGCATTACAGTGCAGGCATGGTATGGGAAGTACCTTGAAAAGGAACCTATACAAGCTGGGCTTCTTAGGAAGGGCTGCCACACATAGATAGCATTCTGAGGCGGGTCCATGTCCCTCGATGGAAAGGTGGTACAAATCCGTGACCTTTAAGCATGACAGGTGGAAAAATCTCATGGGATTGCCATCTTAGGCCTGCCTAAAATATCCTTTTGTGTACTAGTTCATTGATGTAGAGGAAGGTGATATCATTAGATATCTTTTTGTAACCATCGGTTTAATCGTCCAATAGAGGGACGGTTGTAAGTTACCTTGATAGCTTCTTGTAGGAAGAGTACAGTGATCAACATCCCAAAAAGTTCTCCTGCAACCCTTGTAAATTTGCTTATAACATTTGAAGCATTGAAAGTCGCTAGAAGAAAGAGCATAATTGCAGTCCATATGCAGACCCTGTCGACAACAAAAGACACAGGGAAGGCTCATGGAAAGATGCAAGACGGACATATTACGTATATTCTAGTACTCGATTTTTCCCCTCGAAATAGATCTTCTAAGTTTTATCATAGTCAACTCCCTTTAAGTTCGAGCAAGTGTACAAAACAAAAAACAAATATTTTGCTATACCAAGTAAATATAGTATGACCTTTGCTTGGGTTCCCCCCCCCCCCCCCACACACTAGAGAAAAGTTACACACTTCGTGTCAGACTAAAGGTGGAGATTCGAAGTAAGCCTTCGGACAAAGTCTTATGTATCCAAATCAAATTCAACACGTTTGATCTCCAGGATTATGTGATGATAGCCATTTTAAGTAACACTAAGTTTCATGTAAACATCTAGGGGTGTTTACTAAAGCAAAACTCATACATGATTTATGATTGATCTATTGAAACGATTTGATATATTGGATCTTTCTGGAAAAAAAAACTAACACAATCCATGCTGAGCGTATTATGTTTCTGCAAGCACATACCATCCAGCCCACGCTAAATATAGCGCTTCTCCAATACTTTCCTGCTTCTTGGCAAAGTTGTAGAGATAGGTATACATGATAACGGTAGGTTCTGCAACTCCAACTATCATCATTGGCTGTCCGCCGAGTACCGAATGTATGATGCCACAAATCGCAGTAGATGCTAATGTTTCGACTGTGCTGAGCATCCCATCTGAAAATTGAACCAAATCAGTTTCCATGTGAAGAACAGTGAAAAATTCAATCTGTTTCACGAAGAAGAGATCGCAGTACTACTACAAACTAAGAGGGTGGACTGAAGCATTCACTTGTTTCATGGCTCAGTTGCTCTCCGAAGGCGATGACCGGCAGGGCAGACGCAAAGAATATGTACATGGTAGGTGCCAAAATCCTGGTGCATTAATAAAAGGTTAATTAAAAAGGGGCTATCCAATGTTCCGAGAGTAATAAGAGAATGGCTAATTAGCTAGTACTCCATCCGGTTCTTTTTACTCTTCATATAAGATTTTTCTGAATTCAAAATTTCATAAAGTCTACCTAACTTTATAAAAAAAGCAACATTCAAAATACCTAATCAATATGATTAGATTCGTGATAAATTTAATTTTCATATTGTATAACTTTAGTACAGTAGATGTTGATATTTCTTCATATACACTTGGTGAAATTTTACCTAGTTTGACTTTAGACGAATCTTATATGCGGAGTAAAAAGGATCGGAGAGAGTACGAAATATATGTAGCAAATTAATTGAAGCTATAGGTTTGTCCTAAACTAAACTTGCTCAAGTACGAAAGTAAATTCTTCTAAAGAATCCAAGTAACGAGACTAATTTTGATATTGTGGATGTTGACGCATTATTTTTCTACAAACTTGACCAAATTTACAGCAAAGATCAAGTTTGATGTATGAGCCTTGTTGTTGGCCCTTGCTTTTATAACCTAAAGCGGGAGAACCCTTTTTCGTCATTTTACATCAAAGTTCGGCCAAGAAAAATATAATTAATTTAGAACCGACGGAATACATGGTAATTAGAGGAGGCAATTATATTGGGAGCTGACCTCAAGCCGGTATGCAGCCCTGCAAGCCAGTCGTCCTTGTACCAAGCCGCTCTTCCTTTGACATCGTGCAGGACTCCTTTGAAGGGCGACGCAAGCAGATCCATGGTTACGCGGCCTGGAAAGCTCTTTTATTGTTTTTTTTCCTGAAAAGAAAACCTCAGTTATTGTTGTTGCCCCAAAAGGCAGTGTCCAAAATTAACCATTAGTTCACTCCAGAAGCTCCAAAATACTCCCCCCTAAAACAAATATGAGAATGAGTGATCTAAACGTTTTTATATTTGTTTATAAAGGAAGTACAAGACTAGCGTGACAAGCCTAAGCCAAGGAACAGGGTGCTTGCATCTTATTATTTTTTAATCCGAAGAAGAACAAGAAGCAATTGACTGGCTCTTATATTTTTTAAGCGGCCATGGAATGGGAAGCAGGAAGCAAAGCCGAAGAAGAATTTGGACACACGATCTATCTACCCCGTGCTGGAGACACAGATATCGGCCAGGCGAGACGTTGCCATTAAAGTCAGAAATGAAGAGCGTGTATAAGAAAGGAGATGCAAATGGAGCCATGCAGGCGAGCCAGGGAGGAGGAGGGGGGCGGAGAGAAGGGGCGCGTACCGGTCTGGTCACGGCGGCGGCGCCGATAAGGAAGGTTGCTCGCGATCCGCCCAGAAATGGCTATGCGCGGCGGGGAAGAAGAGGCAGCTAGCTTGCGCCGGCCGGTTTCGCGGCGAGCTGCCGCTTACTTATACAAGGAGGCGAGACGAATGAGAGCGGTGGACCACGCTGCAGTGCGGACGGGAGGCTGAGCTGCTGATAGAATACGCGTCTGATAAGCGAGATCACGCTCTACGAGGAGAGGAGAAAGAGGAGTGCTGCGTCCGTGGTCCGTGGTTCGTACTATGGCTGGTGGACAGACAGACTGGAGCGCACGTTGGGCCACATGTGGCTCTGGGTAGAGTTGGTGGAGTCAGATCTGCACTCTGTACGGTTCCACCCCGGATCTCTCTCTCTCTCTCTCTCTCTCTCTCTCTGGCACTGGTGTACGCCGGCGGTGCGAGCTTCAAAATGTTTTGGATGTATTTTACATGGAAAAAGAAAAGAAAATCATGATGCATGCGAGCAGAAAAGAAAATCAGGGCTGTCTTCCTAGACAGCATCAATGATTTGTTGCTCTCTCCCTTCTATCTATGGCGTTCATGTGCATACTGGGCAGTGGTTGGCCTAATCTATCATGTCAGCGCCGGCATGCAACAATACGAATCACTGTTGCAGCCTAGCTTTGTTTACTTTAGGTTGCATGTAGTAGTACTAGAAATCTGCTTATCTGCGGACGTACTTGAGCTCTGTACTTATCTGCTCTAAGATTCCCCGAAAACCATGCAAGCATCGCCGCTCAAGTCCAGGTCGTCGTACAGAAAACCCTCCCCGAGACGCCAGGTTACGACAGAATAAACAAGTACTACTCCACTAACAACGATTCATGCACCTCCATCGGCTCCATCTCCGAATAGTTCTCCGGCGGTTTCATGCGTAAGAGGCGGAAGAAGGGAGAGGGTGGGAGAAAAGAGCGGTAATTGGACGAAGAGCGGCGAGGGACGGTAGAAGAGACTCGGCGGAAACAGGGCCGGTCCTGATATTTCAGGGGCCCAGGGCGAAATTACAACCAGGGGCCCCTATTTTAAAGATCAAAATAATAATCTCATTTTGTTAGTTCATTCCTTTACTTAACTTATTATTGCCTATTGTTCCAAAATAAAACAAAAAATGTAAATGATGTATTCCTTTACTTAATTAGGCAAATCGAATACCTGATAGAGGGCAAACATCAAGATGAAAGGATTTTAAAGTTTAAAAGCTTCATTTGCAACAATAAAAGATCATTTACCTACCCGGTGGCTATGGGAGTCTGAGTGGCTTTATTATACAACCATGCTTGGATTGAAGTTATGCGTGTAAGAATAGCTGAGACCTTCTTCCAATTTTTAAGTTAAATTTGCAGTCATGATGATTTGGAGAGAGAATGCAAAGACCGACAATCGAACACATAGCAGGCAATTTTTTCAATAGATAATGCGATTGGTGTTGTGTTGACAAAGTACAGATTGAAGTAAGAAATAGAGCAACAGGCACACGAAATCAAAATTTTGTGCTGCATCATATGCGAGACCTTCTAAGATCTGACTGCCGTTGCACCATATGAACGTGACCAACTAGAAAGAGGAGGTTAGGGATGACCTTATAAGTGGGGTGGCTTCGTCTTGCACATGAGAGACATCGCACGGACGCGGGATAACACAACGGGCCCTGGGACCTGGAGGAAGACCAGCCGGCCGCATGGCGGAGAGCGATCTACATTGGCAGCGCGTCTCACGATCGGGGCCCTCGGGGGAATAGTATCGTCGCGAAGCGGCGAACTCGTGATGGAAAGAAGGAAAACATGACTACTCGTGGACTACGTGCGTCTAGGTCACTGCCTCCTTATTATGGTCTGGGCCATGGGCTCCTTGCGAACCCTGGAGGGGACCCTAGATTTCGGGGGCCCTGGGCGGCCGCCCCTCTGCCAACCCCCTCAGGGCCGGCCCTGGGCGGAAACAATGACTGGTGCTCTAAAAGCAATGGCTCCACCTTCTTTTGGGTGGGCCAGGGGACGGAGAGCGATGATTCGCTTGTCCGGACTTTCACAAAGCCACCATATTTATCTTTGATTTGTGAAAGAAAACACGAAGAGACTGCATCATGGATCAATACAGGACCACATGGATGACTTCCGTCATCTGAACAGCACATCCCGAAGCTATGCGGGAGGTTCACGGTCGACGTTGAAGATGGCCTAACAGTGTTACTAGTACGAGCTAGCTTTGTTGACTTAAGCTTGCATGTACTAGTACTGTGCTTATCTGCCGACGGACTTGAGCTCTGTACGTATCTCCTCTAAGGCCAACTCCACCGCGCGACTCCAAACGGATGTCCGCTTTGTTCGGATTCTGTCCATTTGGGTAGGCCAATGGGGTCGTGTCCGGGCCTGTACTGGGATGCGGTGGCCGTGCGCCCAGCGCGCGGCTGCATCCGTTTGCCCCATCCCGTCCGCCAGCGCCTAAAATGCCCATATCTCCATATGAAAACAAGTTTGCACGTCCAAATATTAATTGTTTGAAAATTAAAATAGTTTTACAACCCAATCAAAATTGTCTCTAATAAAGATAGTTTTACAACCAAATCGAAATTGTCTTGAATGAACATAAAACGAACCAATACATCTATTGGTTGCCAATATGCTCCCACACGTCCTCAACCAAGTCATTTGAAGAGCCTTATGAGTGTCGCAATCACGCAACTCACGATGGTACTGGACAAACTGATCAAACGCGACCGGTTCTTGGTGCAGGGGTTCAACATTGTCACCTTGAAAATCAAATCCTTGGTCGAAGATGCTGTCATCACGCTCGTCCTCGACGATCATGTTGTGCATGATCACACAAGCAGTCATCACCTCCCAAAGCTTCCTTTCATCCCATGACAGTGCAGGGTATCGAACGATGCCCCATCGGGATTGAAGCACACCAAAAGCACGTTCCACATCCTTTCTAGCACTCTCTTGCATTTGGACAAATCTTTTTCTCTTCTCATCTTGGGGCTTCGAGATTGTCTTCATAAAAGTTGACCACTGATGATATATACCATCAGCTAGATAGTATCATTTGTTGTACTGGTGGCCGTTGATCTCAAAGTTGACAGGTGGGGAGCGGCCTTCTGCAAGCCTCGTGAAGACTGGAGAACGTTGCAACACGTTGATATCATTGTGAGAACCTGCCATGCCGAAGAAAGAATGCCATATCCAAAGATTATGTGATGCCACCGCTTCTAATATGACAGTGCACTCGCTGACATGCCCCTTGTACTGGCCCTGCCAAGCAAATGGACAGTTCTTCCACTCCCAGTGCATACAATCTATGCTGTCAAGCATACCTGGAAAGCCTCTAGCTGCGTTGGTCACCAACAATCTCTCTGTATCAGCGGCAGTTGGCTGCCTCAAGCACTCTGGGCCAAACACCTCGATCACAGCCTGGCAGAACTTGTACATTGACATCAGACAATCCAAAAAATATGTTTTTTTACATCTAACTAGATGAAAAGTTTTAGCTTTCTGCTAAATTTCGTGAAGAAATAATACTCGATGAGCGCTCACCAAAATTTATTTTTCCATATCAGTGGCAATCGTCCCTAAGTTTCAAATCAGGTAACGACACAGACCATTCTACCAGCTTGCTCACACAGAGCTAGTCTGTGAAAGGAGAAAACATCGAAGGTAAAAGGCTTCACCAAAGGTTTCCATGCTCACACAGGTGCGGTTACATTTCTTTACAGAGGGAGTAGTTGCTATCGCCAAGGACAGTGCCTAGAAACGTACATAATACTAGTTTGTTTAGTTGGGTGGCTTGACACCAAAGCAAATTCTTCCGTGCATGGCAAAGAACGTGTAATTGTTTTTCTGTTCATGCACTGTCTTTGAGGTCCAGCTGAGTGGCCTTTATTATGGTAATGCGTGATTACTGGTGACGATGAAATCACCGAGCCGTTGGGGACGCCTGATGCACAAGTCTGGTTTCTTGTGGCGAAGGTGGAGTTGGTGATATACGAATAGTGCTACAAACAAGGGTACAACTCAAGCTATAGTACAAAGCACCGGGCGGCAAAACCGACAACACTGTCGGCTAGCTAATAATTAACTTCCGGTCGGCGTTAGGACAAGGTTTTTTATTTGTATCGGATAAGAAATGTTGACATACATATGGTTCCCATGAGATAATATCATATCTGGCTCCACTTGTTTCTTCTAGTGGCACTCATATACCGAAAGTCAACCAAGTTTGTTGGCAGACAAAACGGGTCACTATATATAACCAATAGTGTACATACAAAAATGTCGCCTTCGCAATTGCATTTTTTCTCTTTCCCAATCTGTTCATTGCCAGGAAAACATTGCTCCAAATAATCCATATGTTATAACAAAAAAAATGGAATACAAGGTCCCCAGAAAGAAATTACCATAACCTATATACCTAAATAGTTCATACCCACTAACTTCTTTATATTAACATGCAAGCATGCCACCTCATCATACAACCATGCATGAAAAATGCCCTCCTCAACAGGAAACCATGAATGGAGAAAGGACACCACAACATGCAATCATGCATGGAAAACTGCTTTCTATATTTCTCTCAAAAATGCTTTCTATTTTATTATACAACTTATATTCAATAAATATCTCACAACTATACAATAACCAAATGCAATAAAGCATATGTATTTTTTATTTTGGGTTCTGATGTTATTAACTTAAATATTCATGTTATACTCAACCAAATACCACTAAAATTTATTACCACCAATTCCAGCAGCAATGGGCTGGGTATAATCTAGTTACCTAGAATTAAAGACAACTTCTCACATTATTTAGGGTAAACTAACCAAATGTGGCCCACATGGTTACGGTGCATGAAAAATTCTAGCAGTAATTTGGGGAAATTAATCATGTATTGGCCAACTACATGTTATGTATTCGAATAGGTGGATCTGGGTCGAGGCAGTTTTTTGGCCAGTGCTGCAATGGAGGAGCGGTTAATTTCTATGTTTCGGCTAAGACGATGAGCGGCAGAACTTTAGTTATTTAGTTAATTTTACTTTTTGACAGAAAATTTCCCATCGTTGTATCATTATCCTATTTGTATTGCTTTCCTTACTAGTTAACTGAAAATATATATGCTTTTTCATACCTTTTAAAGGTGACGAAATAGACTCCCTATCTTAGTGGTAGCAACAAAAAGCCCATACTTTTTGTGAGGGGAAAATAATAAGATGCACTAAGGGGTTACTTAGCAATAACCCATGAATCTACAAAATTAGTAGCTATTTATATTGAGTGAGGAGACAAAACATTTTAGCAATTGAAGTACTCAACAGAGTATTGCGCAATCATCTCATCGTCATCTCAATCACATATTTAATCAGACATCAGTGGACAACTGGACAAATCCAGCACATTAAGATAAGAGATGTATATAGAGTGCAAACTGACATGGTAGCTATCTCTGTACGTCTGTTTGTACCACTGCCTGGAAACAATCTTTATCTGAATCACAAGTGAAACAAGAAATAAATTTGTGATACAAAAGGGATCGCATGTTGAAAGCATGGAAAGAAGAAGTAAAAAGCAACTGGAGGAGACAACACATGGTTATCGATAAAATATAAAAATATATGAGTATTGCGGGCATTGACAGTTTATATAGGAGAACAAAGGGAGAGCCATTTTGGCTCTCAGGTGCATATGCCCTTGAATGAACAGTTAGTAAAAAAAATTAAAGTATTTGAATTTTTTCCTAGACGTTCATGGTAGTGTAGCTTGATAATTTTCATTTGAAACAGAATAGTGGTTCTTCGTCAATGAAAAACAAAATTAGTTGTAGCATCTGATGTTCGACTTGTTTTTTATCTAGGTCAGAATGCTAAGCTTTCTGCCTAAACATTTCTTGTTAGCATACGGATGTGACCATGAATATATATTTTTTCAGATTTTTTTGACATTTGCAAAACTCGTTTTTGGTATATGGGAGCATGTATTCTTGGGAGCCGAGTAGGCATTCCAGTGGTTACCACAGGTGACATACTGCACCGCATAAGCATCAGAAATTGAATTTTAGGATTATTATATTCTGTGTTCGTAGGGCATATGGGCAATTTGATTATCATAAGGATTTACAACTTCGATGTCCAATAATGGATATGTGCACGACGTGTTTTCTGTTCAGATCTTGAAATCCATATTTATTTAACACATCAGAAAATAGATTACTAAAATGGTAGAAAACATTAAGTCTGTGTGTGCAAAAACGAGATAAAGAAGTAAAATCTTGTGCTGTTTTATAAATCATATAATTAATCACTCTAGTACATTTCGTGTAAAACATTATAGTTTCTTTATAACTTAAGGTAGCAACAGAAATTACGTGTATATGAAAAATCTAAATGCAGCGACAAATAATTAAGTACAATCATCTTTCCTCAGGTGTCTATACCAGATGGTATCGTGCGTGCTGGATGATCACGACGGCGGATGAGACAAATGGATAACATCGATCACGGTAAAAAAGGCTGAATGCGGCCGAAGCATTCGGTACGATCCGATCCAATCTTAACAAACTGATGATAGCATTAACATAGTATGTTTTTTCACCTCTGGCAAAACTTACCCAAAACTATGAGATGCCGTCACATGATTGAACGTGCAACTGAGTGGCCACTTAATATGCAGCTTGAAGCACAATACTCACTATTTCTACTCTCTCTGTTCTCTTATTTGTGCATTGGAAACAAGAATTGGATGGCCGGGGATTCTTCTATCACACTAGCGGAGAATAACATCATGCATCCTGACCACAAAGAGTGGTTCTTCTTGACACGTACCAACATCAATGTGTGCCATAACTTTTTAGCAGTTAAAGTACTCAAGAGAGTGCCCTGCAATCATCTCATCCTCAATCGCATGATGAAAGGGGATCCCATGATGAAGGCATGGAAAGAAGAAATAAGGAGCATGGAAAGGACATAACACAACATTATCGATAAATTAGAAAAATATATGAGTATTGTCGACGTACAAAGATTATTTGGGAGAACTAAGGGAGGGGTGGGGGGTTATTGTGGCTCTTAGGTGCATATGCTATGGAATAAAAATAAATAATTAAAATAAAAAATCATTTTTTCTAGATGTTCATGTTAGTGTGGCAAGCGCGCTTGACTATTTTCATGTGAAACGGGATAGCAGTGCTTCGTGACTGAAAAACAAATTAAGTGTAACATTTGATGTTCAACTTGTTTTCTTAACTAGGTCAACATGCTAAAGCTTTCTGTGTAAACATTTTCAGGTAGCATTTGGATGTGACCATGGACACATTATTATTTTCAGATTTTTTTTTACATTTGCAAAAATAATTTTTGGTGCATGGGAGCAAGTGCTATTGGGAGCCGAATTGAATTTCCGAGAGCTAAGTTGGCATTCCAATGGTTACCACAGGTGACGTACTACACCCAATAAGCATCACAAATTGAATTTTTGGTTTAATATATTATGTATTTGTAGGGTGTATGGGCACTTCGATAACACTTGAGCAAATAGATTTCTAAACAGGCAACTTAAATTTCATGTATTTTTTCACATAATATATTGAATTCCTAGAAAGTAATAGTTTCTGGGTCTGTAACTATAAAGCAAAACATAAAACCTGTGCGTGCAAAAAAGAGAGAAAGAAGTAAAATATTGTGATGTTTCATAAATCATATAAATAATTACTTGAATACATTTCATGTAAAACATTATTGTTTCTTAAAAAAACTTAAGGTAGCAACATAAATTATTTGTAGATGAACTAAACTAGTTTTATGAAAATATATATGCAGCAATAAATAATTCAGTACAATCATGTCCCTCAGGTGTCTATACTGGATGGGTGCGTATGTATCTGACAGAAGCAAAGTTGGATCGCGTGTGCTGGATGGTCGCGACGATGGATGAGACAAATGGATAACATCGATCACGTTAAAGTACGGCTGCATGCGGCTGAAGTATCCAGTGCGACCTGATCCAATCTTAACAAACTGATGGTAGCATTAACATATGTTTTTTCACCTCGGGCGAAAAGTACCCAAAACTATGTGTTGTCGTGACATCATTGAACGTGCAGCTGGTGTGGCCACCTAATATACAGGTTAGAGCACAGTACTCACTATTACTACTCCCTCCGTTCTCTTCTTATTTGTTCATCGGAAACAAGAATTGGATCACCGAGGATTCTTCTATCACATCAGCGGACACTAGCATCATGGATCCTGACCACAAAGAGTGGTTCTTCTTGCTACGTATTAACATCAATGTGTGTCATAAAAAAATGATTCATTCAGTTTTTAAACTATGTTTGAATTGTTGAGCTATTTGACGTTGAATTGCTAAAATGTTGAATTATCGGTGCTTAATATCTACTAATGAATGTGCTGAAACCGCTTGGTTCCATGTTTAACGTTAAATGTGTGTATATTGTCAAAATAGTGAAAAAACGGAAAAGTATATGGGCCGAAGAACAAATGGGGGATGCCGCTGGGAAGACAGTTTTGATGGACATATTGGTTGCTGTCTGTGGACAAGTCCCTGGACAAATGGAATATACTGCGTGTACAGTTTTCTTTAGTAGACTTTGGTGGGACGAATGTTTTGATGGACAAGTCTGGACATGTTTTGATGGGAATGGAATTAGACTTCTGAGCACAAACACGTCGCCGTCGAATCTACATATTCCTTCTATTTGTATTGGAGTCTAGAAGTCTAATCTGTTAGGTACTTATCGACAAATGAGTTGGTTAAGTAGTCAGGTGTTTACCAGGGCGGGTGCTTACCTAGCTGTGGACGGAAGCAGAGGATCGGCCAACGTCTACAGCATTGTGGCGACGACGGAAGAGACAAACGGATAACATGCTAATCCCACCCAAATATATATATATATATGGCTGTACGTCCTGGTCTGGAATTAACAAACTATATCAGTGATTGACAGGAAGTCCAAGTCCGTGATGTGATGTGATGTGATGTGGCCATTTGGTTGATTGATCTGTGCCTGGCCGTGCACGCATGCGCGGCAGTCAACTATTCCCTCCGTTCCATAATGTAAGATGTTTTTTAACACTACATTAGTACCAAAAAGCATCTTATATTATGGAACGGAGAGAGTACTATGTTGTTTTCTTAAGCATAGTCATTGCTGTACTGTACGGTGTGTAGAGTCCTTTGTAATAGAAAACACGTTAGGTGGCCGGCCGGCGGCTTGACACGTACGGAAGAAACTGTTTTTATTCTCTTCCAGGAGGGCACGTGAATAAATATGCTCTGTGTGTTTTTTCTTTATTTTTTGAAAAAGGGGATTCCCCGGTTTCTGCATCAGAACGATGCATACGGCCACATTTATTAATAAGAGTAAACAAGGTTCAACAAGGTCTAAAAGTCTGCAAACAAAAGGAGTGGCAAGCTCACACAGAGCCTCAATGCCAAAACAGAAAGCCTAACAAGCCACAACCGGCTGACAAATGAACAGATAGGTAAACTAATCACCTATCCTATTACATGACCGCTATCCAAACCGGTTAAAGATATCCCGCGCTACCATCTCCCACCGGACAGATCCAGTAACCAAACGCTCCCTGGCCTCCGTCGGAGTGAGTGAGGACCACATACAGATCAACGCAGTAGCCCGGAATAAAACCTGCAAAAAATGAATAGTTGTTGTTCTGTTAAAAGCCAAATCATTTCTGCAGTTCCAAATTGCCCATAACAACGCACAAACTCCTACACGAATGTGTCTAGCTGTTTCGGAGTCTATCCCAGTAAGCCACGTCCCGAATAACGTGTTGACCGAAGTCGGGGGAGTAATGTTAAAGTCAATTTGCACTGAGCGCCACAAGCCTCGTGCCAACGGGCAGCCAAAGAAGAGGTGCTTGATGGTCTCCTCCCGATCACAGAAACTACACCTAGTAGAACCTGTCCAGTTATGCTTAACTAGATTGTCCTTTGTTAAAATTACTTGTTTATGTACAAACCACATAAACACTTTAATCTTTAAGGGGACCTTAACTTTCCAAACCTCTTTGAAACTAGGAATCACACTTGAGTTAATGATATCGATATACATCGATTTAACTGTGAACTCCCCAGATCTAGTAAGCTTCCACCACAACTTATCGGGCTGAGTATTTAACTGAACCCCCATCAATCTCCGGACCAAGTGAAGCCATGCTTCCCATCGGTCACCCACAAGCACCCTCCTAAATTGAATTTTGAGCGGAATGGACTGCAGAACCGTGGCAACAAGAGCCTCACGGCGCTGAACAATGCGATAAAGGGACGGATACTGGGTCGCCAAAGGCGCGTCGCCAAGCCACGTATCCTCCCAAAATCGAGTATCATTACCATTACCGACAATACACCTAGTTCTGTTAAAGAAGGTAGCTTTGATTCTCATGAGTCCCTTCCAGAACGGCGAATCAGTTGGTTTCATAGTAACCTGGGACAGGGTCTTGGACTGCAAATATTTACTACGTAAAATCTGCGCCCATGTTGCCTCCGTCTCAAGTGCCAACTTATACAGGCACTTAAAAAGCAGACATATATTCTTGACTTCTAGATTTTCAATACCAAGGCCCCCCTGGTCCTTTGGTCGACAGATAATATCCCATTTGGCCAGTCTGTATTTTCTCTTAAGTTCATTACTCTGCCAAAAGAATCGGGATCGATAGAAGTCCAGCCTTTTCCTAACCCCAACTGGGACCTCAAAGAAGGATAAGAGGAACATAGATAAACTCGTGAGCACTGAGTTAATAAGGATCAACCGGCCTCCATAAGACATGAGTTTTCCCTTCCAGCAACTCAGTTTCTTCTCAAACCGATCCTCTATGCACTTCCACTTGCTGTTTGTTAGCTTACGATGGTGAATGGGAATACCTAGATACGTAAAAGGTAGAGCCCCAACTTCACAACCAAACAATTGTCTATATGCCTCTTGTTCATCTTTGGCTCTACCAAAGCAGAACAGCTCGCTTTTATGGAAATTAATCTTAAGCCCCGTTAATTGTTCAAATAAGCATAACACTAACTTCATGTTTCTCGCTTTTGCCAAATCGTGTTCCATAAAGATGATAGTATCATCAGCATACTGCACGATGGACACACCACCATCAACCAGATGAGGCACCAAGCTACCCACCTGACCGGCCTCTTTTGCCCTTCCAATCAGGATTGCCAACATGTCCACCACAATATTGAATAATATTGGAGACATAGGATCGCCTTGTGTCAATCCCTTATGCGTTTGGAAATAATGACCTATATCATCATTCAGTTTGATTCCAACACACCCTTTTTGTGTGAATGCTTCCACCTGGCGGCGCCAAGCTTCATCAAAGCCCTTCATGCGTAAGGCATGTTGAAGGAATGGCCATTTGACTTTATCATATGCCTTCTCGATATCCACTTTGAAAATAACCCCATCAAGTTTTTTCGTGTGGATCTCATGGAGCGTTTCATGGAGGACCACCACCCCTTCCAGGATGTTCCTGTCTGGCATGAAAGCCGTTTGAGTAGGCTGCACCACGGCATGCGCAATCTGTGTTAGCCTATTCGTCCCAACCTTGGTAAAAAATTTAAAACTATCATTCAGAAGACAGATAGGCCGAAATTGCTCGATTCTCACGGCCTCTGTTTTCTTAGGAAGCAGGGTTATTGTTCCAAAATTAAGCTGGAACAGCTGCAAATGTCCCGAGAACAAATCATGGAACATTGGCAACAGGTCCCCTTTAATAATATGCCAACATTTCTTATAAAACTCAGCCGGGAAACCATCCGGACCGGGTGCCTTATTATTTTTCATCTGGGAAACGGCCTCGAAAACCTCCTTTTCCGAAAAAGGGGCGGTTAATATATCATTTTCCACCGTAGTGAGTTGAGGTACATCTTCGATTCTAGACTCATCCAGAGACACACAGTTCTCCTCTGGTGGTCAGAACAATCGTTTGTAGTACTCGGTAATGTAGAGCTTCAAATTATCCTGCCCGATAATCGTACCATCATCTTGTTCTAGTTGGAAGATTCTCTTCTTCCTATGTTTGCCATTTGCAATCATATGGAAGAATTGAGTGTTCGCGTCCTCCTCGACCACTCTTCGTACCTTGGCCCGCAGAGCCCACTTTAACTCTTCATCACGAAGCAGTTCTTTCAACATCTGCTCAGCGTCAAGCTTAGTATGAAGCTCGGTGGCTGGCAACACCGTGGTTTCTGCTTTTACATCTAAGGACTGAATGAGGGCAAGGAGCCGTTCCTTTTCAACCCTATAAATCCCACTGAGATGTTTAGCCCATCCACGTAGGAAACTTCTCAGATACCTAATCTTATTCTGCCAGCGCTCAAGCGCATTCCTACCGCCTGCATCCTTAGCCCACTCTCTGGCTACAAGTTCCAGGAAGCCTTCTCTTTCAAACCACGCAAGCTCGAACGAGAACAAATTCTTGTTGCCCGAGTAGGTAGCCCCACCAGAGTCAAGAAAAAGAGGCGTGTGATCACAAATCCCTTGAGAGAGCTTGAACTGTTACAAAGGGAAACTTCTGTTCCCATTCGACACTTGCGAGTACCCTATCCAACTTTTCAAACACTGGATTTGGCATGGCGTTGGCCCAAGTAAACTTCCTACCTGAAAGCTCAATCTCTCTTAGATCCAAGCTTTCAATGATAGTGTTGAACATAAACGACCATCTCCCGTCAAAATTATCATTGTTCTTCTCGTCACGCCTCCTAATAATGTTAAAATCACCCCAACGAGAATGGGGAGCTGCTCGGAACCACAAACTCTAACCAGGTCGGCCAGGAAATCCGGTTTGAATTCTGCTGGCGGCGCCATACACCGCCACGAGCCAGTCAAAACCGTCGACCTTGGATCGCACCCTGAATTTAACAGCAAAATCTCCCATGACCACACTTGAACTTGAGAGAATCGCGCCGAACACCAAGTAAGATCCCTCCCGATCTCCCTCGCGGTGGCAGACAATGCCAGTCAAACTCAATACCCCCCGATAGAGTGTTAAGAAATTGTGGTGAGAAATTTGCTCTACCAGTTTCCGACAACGCAATAAAATCCAATCAATGCTCGACAGATGCATCTGCAAGAAATCTTCTTTTAGCCAAGTCCTTAAGACCTCTGCTATTCCAAAAGATTCCTCTCATATCTCGTCGTGGAATTTCTTAGCGGTGCGGATCCTAGCACTCCTACGCACAACAGACGTAGGGTAAATCTTGCGCTTCCATTTGCGCTTAGGGCCGGTCCTCGCATCCACCCGGTCCTCACTCCCCATTTCAGGGGGGACCAACAACATCCATCTCGACACTCTCATCCTCCTCCTCCGGCTCCGGGAGGGGAGGTGCGAGATCGGCACAAAAATCATCGAGCACCCGAACTCCCAAGGCATCAATCTCGGAATCATTCATGGGTTTGACGGCAGCTAAGTTTCGAATCATATCTAAAGCCCTCCCGGCTTCTAGATCTAGCAAATCATTGATGGAGTTAGAAATTTCACCCTCATTACTACCTAGTGAAATCCCTAGTTCGTTCGCATTATCAAAAATCTCATCATTCGAAAAATGCAATATGGAATTAGAAGTATTGACCGACATACCAGTAGTGACCTGGACGTCACGAAGCTTGGCCGCCCTCACGGCGCACCGTTGCTGCATGTCGTCCACCTCCGGATGGCCCTGAAGACGGCAGCTCACCCGTCGGCCCTCAGACGCCTGGTCCGGAATCCCGCCGAACTGTATAACCTCCTCCCGAGTGAAGTTGCCCGGGGATTGACCGCCTGTCACCCCCCGAACAAGCAGCTGCTCCCCACGGCTGGGAGAGGGCGCCGAGTCAGCTGATGGGGAGCCAAAGGCCACCTGCCCCCGCTCCCCATCCACCCCAGACCTTCGGTCAGGAGTGATCGCTGGCGCCCACGGTGGGGCGGTCCCCCTGGGCGCGGAAGGTGAAGAGGGTCCCGAGGCCACCCGCCCCAAGCCCCCTCCATAGGCCGGACGGGCCACCTGCAGAATCGGCCCAACGACCGGTGAAGAGGGCGCCGAGGCCACCTGCCCCAACCCCCCTCCCGTAGGTGTCTCCTCCCTCACGGTCTCACCGACCTGAGCGAGAGGAGAAGGGGGCGCCGAGACCACCTGCCTCAACCCCCCTGCACCGCTCGGAACCACCACCTGTAGCTCCGCCGTATGAACACAATCCGGCGAAATCTCTATCTCCGAAATCTCCTCCGCGCTAGAATCCTCCACGCCCGGGCCCTCAAAGTCCAAAGCGGGTAGAGAGTGCTCAAAATCATCAAAAGACTCCACTCGCTCGCTCCAAAGCCTGGGAGGTGCAGTAGCAGGCTCAATAGATCCAAACCTCAGAGTGGTCGACGGCACTGAAGCAGAAGGCGCCGTCCCATCTCCGGTTGTCTGAGCAACAGATCCCGGTCCCTCGGACATCTCTCGTCCAGGATCAGCGGCCGGAGTCTCCTTAGCTCCTGCACCCTCATCATCCTCGTGCATATCAACATCAGTGGCAGCAGGTGCCTCAGCAAACAAGTTGTCATCCTCAAACTCAATCTGAAGGTTGTAAACCTGGCCTCGATAAGCCCACTTGACCACATCAGGCACAAACTCAATGTCCAAAATGCTGACCAGTAAGCGAGCAACCCCATGAGCTCTAGTAAAGGCCATATCCACACGCTCGGGTTTCCCACCATGATGCCCAAACTCGCAACTACCCTAGCATCCTGCATAGGTTTGGAAGGAGCTCCCGAAAACCGTAACCAAGCCTGGGTAAGAGGTTTACCCTGAGGTTCAATCAACTTCCACTCGTGGAACTCAAGAATGCCCTCAGTACCTGGCACTTTGCACATCCCGAAACTCAAGAGCCTCTGTAAATCCTCCACTGTCGGGAACTCAACCCTGAACAAGTTCGCCTCTAGACTGACAAGCTCCCAGTGGAAATCCCCTGGGGCCAGCTCCCGGAGCCGCTGTACAATCTGGGTCTCAGAGACTTCTCCTTTAGTCACTTTAACAATATGCTCTGTGGGTATAATGCTGTATATGAGTGGAGATGAACGTCATGCCCCTAATAATTTGGTTGATTACACTTGGTTTCCTGTAGATGAACTAGCTTCGAAGCCGTCCTTGAAGTCCAAGAATAATTACATACATATTGTTCTGATGAGACAATAACGTATTTGGTCTCTGCTTGTTTTTTCTCATGGCACTCACACAACGAATGTTAACTAATTTTGTTGAGAAAACAAATGGGCTACCATATAATACTGGCAAACCTACATGTCCCATTCGCAATAGCATTGTTTTTCTTTGTGTAGCACGTGGCCCTAATCCCTTGTATACCAAATTTAAGTTAACTCCGGAAAATCTATATTTACAAGCAACAAATTGGATACAAGGTTGGGAGAAAGATATGACGACATTCATGTAAAATAAATAAAACTTCAATGGCCGGACAAGAAAACCGGGCACTAATAGGAGAGTACTAATCACGTACTCTAAAATCCTATATAACTGAATAACTGATAACCACTAGTTCTATTTCTCTCACTATAGAGACATGCCACCTCTTCATCCCGCTCTACATTTTATTTCTCTCAACAGGCATAACCCAACTACATTTACTACATCTATTTGTTTCAACACACACACACCTCCTCACAACACATTTCTCCTCATAAACTCATAATTTTTATTTCTCCCAGTTTGCTCGAGAAATGCTACTTATATTCTATAAAATAATTATACTATATAATCAAATACAATAAATCATATGTATATTTTTCCATTCCCATATTCATGTAGAGTTTAATAAAGGAAATAGACTCCTTATCTTAGAGATCACAAAAGGAACTTGTACTAATCGGAGGAAAATATCACATGTGTAAGATTAAACATAACCATTTCCCATGAAACTATCAACTTATTCAGCATGAATCTTGAGGAAAATCACTTTACAACCCTTGTTCTTCCCCTTCGAAAACATCTCGGAAACACCAACACCACCAGGCTTACTGTTCACGCTCACATATTTTATCCTTCTAATATTATTTTCAGAAATAAGGGAGGCCTGAAATGCCAAAATGTTTAGGAACCAATCCCAGATGCAACTCCATGATTAAAAATATCCTCGGTGGCCTGACCAGATGGGCCAATATAGGGGTGGAGATGGATCGGATCGTATGTTGATCAGATAGTGCTCTTACCACTCGTTTTCATAGTTTTGAAACAAAGACGAATACGAATACGGATGCTATGGGATATTAATGCGGATCGGATGTTACTCATATACGGATACATATAGAATGTTTACTCGCCGAGCAGATTCGGATAATAGCGAGATATTAGTTAAATAAAATAAGTCATTAGCTTCAGGAAACAAAATAATCAACATACAACATATAACAAGTCAATGATACACAAGTTTATGAATAAATATTAAAAATGTTTGCTAATTCCTAAATATATTATTAATAATATTAAAAATCGATAAGGATAAGTGGCATATTGTGGCCAGAATTGTACAAATTAGATCATCGATTTTTTTTTTGATACGGATATATCCACTTCCATAACCACATTTGTTCCAAAATCACATACCATATTTGTACTGTATTTGTCAAATAAACCCAGGTATCTGCTGTTTCCATTTCCATTATAATTCAGACGCGGATGTTTCGGGTACGAATAGGCATTTTCTTAGATACAAATATCAGATATTTCTGGTTATCTGTTGCCACTTTCTATCCCTAGGACAATATGACGAAGACCCTTGAACTGATATCCCTTCCCAACTTGTGTCGGGACAATCTTCACTTGTGGTTGCTCTCCTGCTAATGTGATTCCCTAGAATATATTCAGCTAGGAACCGCGCCCCCTCCTCTATTAAACGTTTTATAAAAGAATTATGCTATGTGGAAACGCCCCAATCACCTGACAATCAGGCTCCCATGTTTAACTTGAAGAATCCAACAGAAAAAAATGAAAGATGTTTATATAGTAAAATAAATTGGCTTATAATCTATGTACTTCTCTATTAATGACTAAATCCAAAAAATGTTCCTAAACCACAAGTGGAGGATCTCATGGAGATAGATCAGAGAAGAAGTAAGGGCAGGTGGGAGGAGATACGCCAAGGTTACTGATATTATGATACGTTTTATTTACTTTATTGGGGCATTGAACAAGTGTATCAGCATAGCTATCACACACGCACTCAAAAAGAAGAAACACTATTTAAAGTGTGATAAACATATACTCCCTCTGTCCCATAATGTAAGACGTTTTTTGACACTACACTAGGTCAAAAAAACGTCTTACATTATGGAACGGAGGGAGTAGTATATTTTTGCAATAAAAAAAGATAAATTTATGATTTTATTAACACAACAAAGTCAAAATGTGAGAACCTAGTTGACATTTGAATGCTTGTCGTACGTGATGTCGTAAGCATCAAAAACCAAAATGCAGGTTTATTTAAGTTTAACATTTCCAATCCAAGGTTTAAGAGCATCTCCAGCCGTTGCCCCCCCGGGGGGGGGGCGCCTATAATCGCCGCCTGGGGGCGAGCCGGCGCAAAAAAAGGGCCTGCGGCGAGTTGGTCCCCAGTCGCCGCTCCCACGTTTCAAAAAAAAATTAAATTCCGCCACAAACACGGTGCAAATTCAAACAAACTTCGGCGAGTTCATACATATTTAAAATATTTTACAAAAAATAAAAAAGCGTCTAGGCCCGCCGTCTCCCTCGCAGCTCCTCGCCGCCCGTCGCCCTTGCAGCTCTACATGCCGAGGAGGCTGTAGAACCGCGTGTAGTCGCCGCCGTAGTCGTCGTCGTCGCCTCCTCCTCCGCGGCCGCCGTCCCTGCTGCAGCCCTCCCCAGGTTGACGCAGCGGGTTGGATGGTCCGGGGGCGTCCTCGTCCTCGTCGCTGTCCAGGATCACAACGCCGTGCTCGTCCTCACGCCCACGCTTGCGGGCAGCTATCTCCTCTAGAGCCCAGCGCTGCCGGACCATCTCGTCACGGAGGTAGTCGTCCCGCGCCCACTGTAGGGCGTCCTCGTCGGAGAAGCCGTGCCGGGCTATCTCCTTGTACTCCGTTGGGAGGCCGAGCTCCGGCTTCGGCCCGACGAGGATGTGGCGGCCAGAGGCGGGGGCGGAGTCGTCGATGCGGACGCCGGAGCTGCGGGTGCGCGCGCTGACAGGTGTGTCCTGGGGCTCCGGCTTTACGGGGCGGAGGCAGGGAGAGCCGGACGAGCAGCCGGAAGAGGAGGAGGACACCCCCGGGTCCATGCACCTCGGCGTCCACGAGCTCCCACGCCGGCGAGAGAAGGACGGGGGAGCGGGGTACTCCAGCCTTGGTGTGTTGCCGCCCTCGATGTACTCGAGGACGGCCTCCAGTGTGCGGCCGGGCACGCCCCACCATCGTTGGCGGCCTTCGGAGTTGAGCCTCCGGGAGGGCACGACGCCGTTGGTGGCCTCGAGCTGCTCGGCGTGGCGGCGGCGGAAGTAGGGCTCCCACAGCGGGCTGTCGGGGACGTACCGTGGACCTTCCCTCGCCGCCCGCGGCAGAGAGGCGCGGATACGCGCGATCTCCGCACGCCGCGCCGCCCCGGTGGGCGGTGGTGGCACAGGGACCCCACCGGCGCTGGTCCTCCATGCCCCGGGCACCCGCATGTCCGGCGGGAACGGGTACTCGGCCTCAAAGAGGAGCCGAGCTTCGTCCTCATGAAGGTAGCGGCGGCCGAAGCCATTCGCCGCCGCGCCGTCGCCTGGGAAGTGCTCGGCCACTGTTGAACTGAAGACGGCGAGAGGAGAGGACGGAATGGGAGAGAAACGGCGCGTCGGCGGTGGAGAGGTTGTGCCTCACCGACGTGCTGGGGGTCGACTTATATAGGTGGGGGCATCGCGCGTACGCGTGGCCGCCGTGTGTACGCATGCCGGGCAAGGGGACGTGCGTCGTCCGGTCTTCACTGCGCCGCCCGTGAGACTGGAGGAGGCTGACCGGCGCGGCAACTTTGGCATTCATTCGCCACGAGAAACGAGGCGATGAGGAGGATGAAGCGGCGAGATGGGAGACGAGTCGCTGGCAAGGAGAGCCCGCGGCTATTTCGCGCCAAAACCAATTCTCGCGGCGCCCCCTGCGTGCCGGGTTCAGCCTGGGTCCGCCGGCGCTGATTTCGGCCCAGGCCGGCGAAAATCGTGATCCTGGGGGCGCGACTGGGCCGTTTTTTCGGCGCCGACGCGAAAAAATCGCCTGGGGATGCCTTTCTGGGGGCGGCGCTGGAGATGCTCTAAGGGTATGGATGCTCAATGTTCACCAAGATTTTTAATGTCTCTGCTCGTTCAAGGTTATCATATAAAGAGCACAACATTTGAGCACACAAAAAAAAGAACTACAAATTTTTAGATATTGCTAAGACAATTAAATATGTCCTAATTATATTATGTTATAGGACAAAAGTTTTTCTAAAATTAAAAGATAATATCACAAAGTACCCATAAGTGAACACTGCTAACTTGGTGAAAATCAAACTATATTTACACATAATTCGGTGTAGTCGTGTCCCTGGTGTCTGGCTGACATGTCAATATCAATCCGCGGACGGAAGCAAAATATCACCGCTTGTGCAACATAATAGCGACAACAAATGAAACACAAAGATAACTACGTATTTAATTAAAGTATGGCTCCGTATGGACGAAGCCAGCCATCTTATCAAGATTAAGAAATTTGATGATAGCTAAAATAAGATTCATGCGCCTATCACGGCCAAAAGAACGCTAGATGGTATGATGTGGTTAGGTTGTTGAACAAGAAAGTACAGTGGTCAACTAATATTGATTTATACAAGCATAATCCTCAGTATTAATATATAGAAAGTAACTTTTTTCTCTAAATCAAGTAAGTTGATATGTATTAGTTGAAGATGCAACAAATATTATAGTGGGTTTCTCAACAAGCAGATAACTAGTGAACTATGCCACATTTGTTGAGTTTGTGGAATGAGAAAGTAAGGCAGGAGATTCGTTATATGGGTGCGAGGGACCAATTTTAAGATTTTAATGCAACATATCTACATGGCCGTATCATGTTTAGGTTAGCGGGGTTTTTTGGAAATGGATATTGACCCTCGAGCCAGTCCAATAACAACATGCACTACTAGGGAAAACCCTAGTAGTAGCATGCTGATAGTGGCCCTAGCAGTAGTGGGCGCTACTGCTAGCGCGATACAACTAACTTGTTAGCAGTAGCATGTGACCCCGCAGTACTACTACTTGTGTTAGAAGTAGCATGGGGTAGAACCTGTGCTACTACTGCTAAATACCAGCATGGTGCGGGCTATTACCCTGCGCCACAACTATTCCTGCATATTTCATTTCTTTTATGAACACACCAATATACAATTTTTTACACAATAACAATCAAGAGGTTTTGGAAGAGACATAGATTAAATTAAAGTGGATGGATCCAAGTGACCAAGTTGAATTAGTAGGAAGATATGATGTTGGGACGGCCCACAAGTGCCGAATTAAGGCAATGCCTATCAAGTCCAATTTACCTTGTGGTGCATATATATAATGAGGTTGTTGCATCCTCAGAAGTTAATCACTCGAAGTGTTTGCAACTAAGGTCATGGCTTGACAACCTTAGTCAACCCTAAGCATCAGTCAATTATGATTACATATATCGAGTAATGACATAAAAAATGACCTATGTATTGCTGAAATGTCGTTTCATTCCCATTCTGGCAAATCCCAGGCACTCGATATGTCCTACTTTCTAGCACAACTCATGCCGAAATGGCCAAAAATTTCAGCACGACCTTTGCTAGAAACAGGACATATCGAGCACCTAAAATTTTCCCGAATGGACATGAATCAAAATTTCAGAAAAACTCATAGGCCACTCGGTGTTTCCTGGCATTAGAAAGAGACAAATCTGGACATTTCTAGCACCACATACACAAAAGCTTAACATCAACATGTCCATACACATACACATGACAAAATGGTTCATGTGCATACACACATTCAAGATCAACAAGTATCAACCTTGAAATGATCGATAACCTCAAGATCATCTACATTAGTACAGAGTATAAACACTAAAATAGTACAAAGTACCAACATTTGCCTCACAATAATCGATCAGCCCACTTACAAATTTCATTGCAATAGAACTGCAAATGGAAATTGGTCAAACTAAGCTTATATGGGAACTAGGATCTCCCAGGTATTTGTATTATTTTTTATAATTATTTTATCATCACCAAAAAGCATCAACATAAGTAGCTGAAAACCAAAAGTACTCAATTTTTTCAAATATCATGACAGATTATTGTTTTTTATTGCCGTGACCAAATGGGTGAGCCAAAATGTGTGAATAACCAATGATCGTGGAGATATGACCTACAAAACAACTAAGACCCACTTTCTCTAATTTGGCCATATGGTCCATTGAAATTGGGGATTTGTTTTAGTTCACAAATGACCTAGGGTTCGTCCCTATCGACCTATGGCTCTCCATCGGGTCTCGGGAGGAAGAGAAGGTGTGCCGGGACTACTGCTAAGCCATATACCTTTAGCGTCGGGCACTAGGCACGCGTAATATGTCCCTAACGTATCTACAAGTTTTGATTGTGTCATACTATTATATTATCAATCTTGGATGCTTTATATGCATTTTTATGCTATTTTATATCTTGTTTTTTGGACTAGCCTATAAACACAGTGCGCTATGGCAGTTCCTATTTTTTTTGCTTGTTTTTGGCTTTTGAGAAAATCAATACCAAACGAAGTCCGAACATGATGAAACTTTACAGTGATTTTTACTATACCAGAAGGGAACCAAGAAGGTTCGGGTGGAGGCCAGAAGAGCAATGAGACAACCATGAGCTCACAGGGGTGCGCCCCCCTAAGCTCGTGGTCCCCACACAACTCTGTTTTACCTAATTCAAATCCAATAAATTCACATATATTCTCAAACCAACAAATAGCCACCTGGAACACTTTCTTCGCCGCCCTAACCTTCTGTTCTTTCATGATCCCATCTAGAGGCATTTTCCAATATTCTGCCGGAAGGGGAATCGATCACAAAGGGGTTCTACATAATCCTTCCTGCCTTCGATGATGCGTGAGTAGTTCACCACAGACCTACAGGTCCATATATAGCTAGTAGCTAGATGGCTTCTTCTCTCTTTGATCCTGAATACCATGGTCTCCTCGATCTTCTTTGGGTTCTATCCGATGTAATCTTCTTTTAGGGTGTGTTTTCTGGGATCTGATGAATTATGGGTTTATGATCATATTATTCATTTTCTGAACTTTATTTTGCATGATTGTTATAGCTTAGTATTTATCTATGATCTTTTCACTTGGTTTGGCCAACTAGATTGATTTATTCCATGAGAGAGGTGCTTTGTAATGGATTTAATCTTGTGGTGTCCTCACCCAATGACAGAAGGGGTAGCGAGGCATGTATTGTATTGTTGCTTTTAAGGGTAAAATGATGGGGTTTGTTCATATTGATTGGTTTTATGTTGTCTACATCTTGTCATCTTGCTTAAGGCACAACTCCGTTTGTAATGAACATAATACCATAGATGCATGCTGGATAGCGATCGATTGGTGGAGTAATAGCAGTAGATGCACGCTTGAGTGGGTCTATTTGTCACAGACGTGATGCTTATATACATGATCATTTTGCCATAAATACGTCATAACTATGCGTTTTTCTATCAATTGCCCAACAGTAATTTGTTTACCTACCGTGTGGTATGTTTTCGAGAGAGAAGCCTCTAGTGAAAACTATGCCCGCCGGGCCTACTTTAATCATATTATAAGAGCCAAAAATATCTTGCCGCAATTTATTTACTTCTATTTTGTTTTGTAATTTATCTATCTACCTATACAAGATTTGATCCTTGCAAGTAACGAGTTCTAGGGGATTAACAACCCTCTTGCCCGTGTTTGGTGCAAGCATATGCTTTTGTGTGTACAGGTATCACTACTAGGGAAAAGCCTAGTTGTAGCGCAGGTTTAATGCATACAAGTAGCGCGGACCCGACGCTACTAGTAAGGCACTACAGCTACTTCTTAGTAGTAGCACCAGTAACACATGCTATTGCTAAGATGTACAGCCGTGGCGTGTATAATTTCTAGCGCTAATGCTAATCTAACTATTAGTAGCGTGCTTCCAATCCAGTGCTACTAGTATTCTGTTTTTTATTTTTTTATTTTCAGTGTATTTTTTACTCCATTATACAAATTTTGATACAGTATCAATTAAGAGATTGTTATATCATTATGTCCATTATGAATTAATATATCATTGTAAGGAAGAAACATGGATTAGATTCATTTTGATGAATCAAAAGTTGAATTAGGACGATGATCCTACTAATTCAACTTTTGGTCACTTTTGATCCATCCACATGAATCTTATCTGCGTTACTTCCACCAATGGTATAATAACTAATCATGATCATAATAACAAATCATCATCAAAATCATGATTAACGTCATCATCATATTAATATAAAAACTCTTGCATCATATCATCACCAACAACACTAGCAAATAATCATCATAGTCATTACCACCAACACTATTTAATCATCATAGTCGTAGTGTAGCTATCTAATTACCACCAACACTAGCTAATAATAATCATCATAGTCACTACCACCAACACTAGCTATTTAATCATCATATGTGTAGCACTCCTGCTAATCACTTTAGCTAGCTAGCTAATCACTCCTGCTGCTCTCTCCCTGGTAAAATAGCATAAAACATGTGTAGCACTCCGGCTTCATCATATTGGAGAATGCTGATGAACTTGTCTCCTAATTGTGGGATGTTATTGCTGCCCCCTAGTAATTCTCTGATGCGATCCTTCACAATTTTGCTCGATTCTTTGACTATTAAGACTTTATATCTTTGAGAAATCATGAATGCACTCATGTGCAATGTAGTATATCTTAGCCGTAAGCTAATCATTGTCATGCAACGTTTAGGCTCGATCCAACGAGGCAGAACATTCATCGGGAGTCCCTATTGAAGAACATCATAGTAACATACTTAGCAATGAATTTTAGCATATAAATAATGTATGCAAAAGATGCACTAAGGACAAATAGTAAAAATCTTACCATCTTTCCTAAATAGATGTGATCATAGTTCAATACACACTAGTGGTCGCACTTATCGAGTACTAATATTTAGAAGTCCAGGAAAATAACCATTCTTGACAGTATCAAGATCCTCAAGCCATGAAACATAATGACTTATCTCCTCGCAGTTTACTTCAACCCCGGGACACTAGTAGGTGTTGTCTACCAATAGTCGGACATGTTTTCTTGAAAGGAAATAAGTTGTCAATAGAAATTAGTTGTCAACTATTTTTAAATAAACAATATAAACTACTTAATAAATATGGTTGAGAAACTCACATATAGGTAGAACTGGAGGCTATGGGCATCTCTAACCCGTTGGTTAGCTGCGTCGATTCGAGACTTTCTTCCTTTTTGAGTTCTCTTCTTATTCTATCACCGCATTCTGTTCCACCTATAGTGCTCTATCATGGCTCACACTCATATATTGTGTGGTATTGAAAATGTTGAAGCCCGTTAGAAGTATGATACAATTATCTGGTGTGATACCGGGGTGCTCATGATTTATATTTATGTGGTGAAGGTGGAGTCATGCCACACTAACATGATAAATGAGTAGGGATAACATTCCTTAAGGATTGTATTTTTTTGAAAAAAGAAATGAATATTCTTCTATTCATGGATATTATTATGTTTATATTGTTACTTCATCGTTTCTCAATGATTATACCGTAAAGACATTACATGATACACATGCTAGGTAGCATTCAACATAGTAATTCTATTCATCATTGACCTACTCGAGGACGAACTGGAATTAAGGTTGGGGATGTTGATACGTCTCCAACGTATCTGCAATTTTTGATTGTTTCATGCTATTATATTATCAACCTTGGATGCTTTATATGCATTTTATGATATTTTATATCATTTTTTAGATGAACCTATTAATTAATTGCCCAGTGCCAGTTCCTGTTTTTTGCTTGTTTTTTGTTTTCAGAAAATCAATACCATATGAAGTCCAAACTGGACGAAACTTTATGGTGATTTTTCCGGAGAAGAAGGGACCTTAGAAGGTTTGAGAGGAGGCCAAAAGATCTAGGAGGAAGCCGCAAGCTCACTGGGCACACCCTACAAGGTAGGCGTGCCCCTTGACCTCGTGGGCCCCATGCAATTCCGTTTGACCTAATTCCAAGACTATAAATTCACATATATTCCCAAAGCAACAAAGAGCCACCTGAGACACTTTTTCCGCCGCCGCAAGTTTGTTCTTCCGTGATCCCATCTAGAGGGCTTTTCCTATACTCTGTTGAAAGGGGAATCGATCATGCAGGGCTTCTACATCATCCTTGCTTTCTTCAGGTTACGCGTGATTAGTTCACCACACACCTACGTCTCCATAGCTAGTAGATAGATGGCTTCTTCTCTCTCTTTCATCCTCAATACCATGTTCTCCTCGATCTTCTTTGAGTTCTATCCATTGTAATCTTCTTTTGCGGTGTGTTTGTTGGGATCCAATGAATTGTGGGTTTATGATCAGATTATTCATTGAAATTAGTTGAGTCTCTTGTGAACTTTATGCATAATTGTTATAGCTTTGTATTTCTCTCCGATCTATCCGTTTGGTTTGGCCAACTAGATTGATTTATCTTGATTGAGGGTGCTTGTAATGGGTTCAATCTTGAGGTGTCCTCACCCAGTGACAGAAGGGGTAGCGAGACATGTATTGTATTGTTGCTATTAAGGGTAATACGAGAGGTTTTATTCATATTTATTGGGTTTACTTTGTCTACATCGTCATCTTGCTTAAGGTGTTACCCCGTTTTTCATGAGTAGATGCTTACTATATAACATGATCATTGGCATGAATACATCATAACTATGCACTTTTATATCAATTGCCCAACAGTATTTGTTTACCCATCGTATGCTATGTGTTCGAGAGAGAAGCCTCTAGTGAAAATTATGGCCCGGATCTAATTTAATCATATTCTAAAAATAAATAATACCTTGCTGCAATTTATTTACTTTTATTTCCTCTTGCAATTTACCTATCTACCTATACAAGATTTGATCCTTGCAAGTAATGAGTTCAAGGGGATGGACAACCCTCTTGCCTGATTTGAGTACAAGTATTTGCTTTTGTGTGTGCAGCTGTTGTTCACGAGGCTTGGTGCTCCTATTTGTTCGATAAACCTTGTTTTCACTGAGGGAAATACTTATCTTTATTGTTCTACTCCACCCTTCCTCTTTGGGGAAAATCCCAACTTAGCTCCCAAGTAGCAACGCGTGTTTATTTAGCCCACGCTACTGCTATTATGTCAGTTGCAGCGCGAGTTTTTTACCCCATGTTGCAACTATAGCTAGCCCCGGGGTGTATGGTGGGGACCACTTAGCAGTAGAGCGGGTTAACAAACACAACGCTACTGCTAAAGTATACTTAGGTGCATGGTTTTGGGTCGTGCTACTGCTAAGTAACAGTAACGCTGGCTACCTACCCCATGCTATAACTGATCTACCTATAGGCTTTTCCGTAGTAGTGGGCATGGTAAAAATTAGGCTTTTGCAAACGTTACCTCATCTCCAGTTGTGGTGTCAAGTGGTGCACAACATGCCCGTCACATGTCGCAACCAATCACTACAAGAAATATGTCAACTAGTGACCTTCTGTCAGTGACCCTGGAAGAATTGGTCATAGATCTATGACCATTTGAGACCAATTGGTCAAAAGCTGTTCGGGGGGCTCCAAACCCTAAACCATTGCGACCATTTTGGTCGGAAAGGTCATAATTTGCTTACACGAAATGGTCATAAAGCAAGCAAGGCCGCTGGACCGCCTTATTTCTAGTTGTTAACGACCAATATATATGGTCATAGCCTTGTAGATTGTGGTGGGTTGTGATGACTAGGCGCCATCTCATCAGTTTTTCCTATGTGTCATGTCCATGTGTCAATTTTTGCCCTAGGTTGTGAAGCAACCTATATTTCTGTTATTCCAAAAATTCCCAAAAAAATCTCATAAATTGTTTGGATCATATCTTCATCAAATATGTCAAAAACCTTGCTTGCCTAGTTCAAAAATAACTCAACAATATTCATTTTCCTATACTGTTCAGAGCAGCACTTTGTGAAGGAAGTACCATTTTGGCATGTCTAAATGGTATCCATTTTCTACAGTGCTTTCCTTTACCCAAATAACCATCCTCCACCAAATTCCAGCTCAATCCATTCATTATTTTGAGCCCAGCTTCAACATTCGTATTTATGTCCAGTGTGGTACTTTGCAAAGCAAGTACCACCTAGGCTCCTCCTTTTGAGCTGAAAATTTGTGAGGACGGTCTTCTTAGTAACTGATCATCCTCAGCCAAAACTCATGCCCATTATCCATGTGTATTTCCCGTACCGCTAATCAAACACTTGGCTGCTTATTCATGTTTGAGCATCGATCCGTCTCCTCGTGAGAATCTTATGTTGTGATTTTATTCCTAGCACCTACCTAGGGAGCGCCCAACCCACTAGACATGCCTAGGCCGCCCAGAACACATGGCAACGCCACGGTCACGCGGTGACCATGCGGCGGGCATGCAAGTTTACGCGCTCTAGACTTGGGGCCCTCGCCCACTGTCCAAACCTCAACGTATCGCCACCAAACCATGTATTTATGATTAAATAGGTACTTATGTAACTAGAAATGATTTTTGGAAAAAATAAATGGCAAACTATGAGGTAGCTGCAGTTCAAATTTGACCCGCTTCCTCCTGAATCGGTAGTAATTTGTCTTTTTCACCAGAGGTGGATCGAAACTTTTGACACCCAACCATTTTGTAAATTTTGCATTAAATATGGCAAAGTTTTTTATAAAGTTGATTTGGTCCAATTTTGCAACAAATGTATGGTAGGTCCTTCACAAAAAAACTCATTTCACGCACTCGGAAAATGGAAAATGAATTTTTCGTGCAAAGAAAATGAAAACTTCCTTAGGAAACATTGTTTGCCATTCCAATATGCATCCTTGTGCACAATCTGAGATTATTTGAACAAACTATGCATGAATGTGGCCATCAGATTGTTCATTTGGCTTGAAAACCATGAATCTTCACGCATGATAGCTCATTTTTTAGAACACTTTTATAAAATAATTTCCGTATTACAAGTTTATTAATTTTCCTGGAAACTTGGTCACATATAATGACACAATACGAAGGTTTTCCAATTTTTTGATTTTTTTTTGAAATTTTTATGCCCGTTTCAAAATGCGGTTAAAACGGCGGGCTTGACCGTTCCTAGCTAGTGGTTGAATTTTGGAAAATTTTTGATGTTTCTCTAATTAAATAGATACTTATTTACCTATAAATTATTTTTGGAAAAAATTAATAGCAAACTATGAGGCAGCTGCAGTTCAAAATTGACCCGCTTCCAGCTGAATCGGCAGAAATTTGTCTTTTTCACCAGAGGTGGATCAAAACTTTTTACACCCAACCATTTTGCCAATTGTGCATTATATATGGCCTAGTATTTTATAAAATTGATTAGGTCTAATTTTGCAACAAATATATGGTAGGTCCTTCACAAAAAAAAACTCATTTCAGGCACTTGGAAAATGGAAAATGAATTTTCCGTCCAAAGAAAATGGAAACTTCCTTAGGAAACATTGTTTGTCATTCCAAGATGAACCCTTGTGCACGACATAAGGTCATTTGAACAAACTATGCCATGAATGTGGCCCCCAAGATTGATCATTTGGCTTGAAAGCAATGAATCTTCACACATGATAGCTCATTTCTGAGAACACTTTTTTAAAATAATTACCGTATTACAAGTTTATTATTTTTCCAGGAAACTTGGTCACATATAGTGACACAATGCGGAGGTTTTCCATTTTTTTTATTCTTTAGATTTTTTTTCTGCCCGTTTCAAAATGCGGTCAAAACGGCGGGAATGACCGTTCCTAGGTAGTGGTTGAATCTTGGAAATTTTTTGGTGTTTCTCTGATTAAATAGATACTTATATATCTAGAAATGATTTTTGGAAAAAATAAAGATCAAACTGTGAGGCAGCTGCAGTTAAAATTTGACCCGCTTCCTGCTGAATCGGCGGGAATTTGTCTTTTCCACGAGAGGTGGATCACAACTTTTTACACCCAACCATTTGGTCAATTGTGCATTAAATATGGAATAGTATTTTATAAAAATGATTTGGTCCAATTTTGCAACAAATATTTGGGAGGTCCTTCACAAAAAAACCTCCTTGTGGGCACTCGAAAAATGGAAAATGTTTTTTTCGTCCAAATAAAATGAAAACTTCATTAGGCAATATTGTTTGCCATTCCAATATGCACCCTTGTACACAATATGAGATCATTTGAACAAACTATTCCATGAATGTGGCCATAAGATTGATCATTTGGCTTGAAAGCCGTTGATCTCCACACGTGATAGCTCGTTTCTGAGAAAACTTTTTCAAATAATTGCCTTATTACAAGTTTATTATTTTTCCTGGGAACTTTCCCACATATAATGACACAATGCGAAGGTTTCCCAATTTTTTTATATTTTTTTGAAATTTTTATGCCTGTTTCAAAATGCGATCAAAACGGCGGGAATGACCGTTCCTAGCTAGTGGTTGAATCTTCGAATTTTTTGATGTTTCTCTGATTAAATAGATACTTATGTACCTAGAAATGATTTTTGGAAAAAATAAACAGTTAACAACAAAGCAGCTACAGTTCAAATTTGACCTGCTTCCAGCTGAATCGGCTGAAATTTGTCTTTTTCACGAGAGGTGGATCAAAAATTTTTACACCCAACCATTTGGTCAATTGTGCATTAAATATGGCCTAGTATTTTAGAAAAATGATTTGGTCCAATTTTGCAACAATTATTTGGGACGTCATTCACAAAAAACCTCCTTTTGGGCACTCAAAAAATGGAAAATAGTTTTTTCGTCCAAAGAAAATGAAAACTCCCTTAGGCAACATTGTTTGGAATTCCAAGATGCACCCTTGTGCATGATATGAGGTCATTTGAACAAACTATGCCATGAATGTGGCCACAAGATTGATCATTTGGCTTGAAAGCCATGAATCTTCATGTATGATAGCTCGTTTCTGAGAACACTTTTTTTAAATAATTATCGTATTAAAAGTTTATTATTTTTCCTGGTAATTTGGTCACATATGATGACACAATGCGAAGGTTTTCCAATTTTTTGAGTTTTTTAGATTTTTTATGCCCATTTCAAAATGCGGTCAAAACGGCGGGAATGACCGTTCCTAGCTAGTGGTTGAATCTTGAAAAACTTTTGGTGTTTCTCTGATTAAGTAGATACTTATGTACCTAGAAATTATTTTTGGAAAAAATCAATAGCAAACTATGAGGCAGCTGCAGTTCAAATTTGACCCCCTTCCTACTGAATCGACTAAAATTTGTCTTTTTCACGAGAGGTGGATCAAATCTGTTGACACCCAGCCATTTGGTCAATTATGCATTAAATATGGCCTAATATTTTAGAAAATTGATTTGGTCCAATTTTGCAACAAATATATGGTAGGTCCTTCACAAAAAAAACTCATTTTGGGCACTCCAAAAATGGATAATTGATTTTTCGTTATTCGAGGAATAACACTACTAATTATTTGGAAACTTAACAAACATTGCCATAAAAAGAGAAGAAAACATACCACCGGGTGTCGTGGTGCTGCGTTGGAGCTCACACTGCAATGGAGCTTCGCTGGCCGCCGTGGTGCAGCGTTGGTAGCGCCTATTGTTAATCAATTATGACCATTTTAGATGGTCATAACGTCATCAAAGCCTGCACTTCGTTCTGATTGGTCTATAGGCATGTCAAGCGGATCAAGCATTAGAGACCGTCGGATACTGCCCGATCCAACGGCCCACACCCCTCACCCTCTCCCCCGCCCACACCCACCCAAAAGCAGCTCCCCCTCAAGTACAACACACGTCGTTGAGGGCACTCACATGTGGGCCTAATTCATCATGGGCCCACCTGTCAGTAGCCGAATGCCTCCCTCTCCCCCGCACACCACTCACCCACCGCACACCACTCTTCCCCCCTCTCCCCCTCCCCCCCCCACACACCACTCCTCCCCCCACGACCCGCAGCCCAAACCCTAATCCCTCCCATCGGACCGCCGCCGCCACCTACGGCGCCAGATCCCACCTCAAGCCGCTCCTCATCGCCTCGCTCCTCACCTTCCCCGCCGACCACCCACTCCGCGACCACCTCGTCGCCACCGCCGCCTCCTCCCTCGCCTTCGAGATCTCCGCGTTGCTCTCCGACCACTGACAAGATCGAGCCATACCTCTCCCTCTCTCCCATGGCGCCAGATCCGCGCCGTCGTCGAGCTAGATCCGCGCCTCGTCGTGCTGGATCCGCGCCTCGTCGAGCCTCCACGACCACAGCGGGCCTTCCGGATTCACGCCGTCGTCGAGCTGGATCCGCGCCTCATCGCGCGGCCGCGTCTGCCTCCGCGGCTGCGCCACCGGCTTCTACTATGTTGCCAACCCGCTCACCTTTCGCCGCGGTCGCCGTCCGTCTAACCTCCCCATGGCCTCGCCGGGAGGCCCGGCCCTTCCAGTCACACCATGGCCGGCTTCCTCAAGGTAACCCCTTCTCCCACTCGGCCAAATGGGTTATTTGATGTTTCTGAGGTAGTAACATAGTTTTGAGATGCAAGTGATGCTGATTCTGTTCATCTAGGTATGTGTAGTTGATTCATATTTCTCATGTCCTTGTGCAGGGGAAGTTTTCATCCCTACAATAGAGTAGAAGGGCTTCACTTCATCATACCAGCCAGGAAAGGTGCGTGGTGGTTGCAAGCCATAGACGGGAGGCGTTCCTGTTCAACATCGGTCACACAAACCACCACAGTGAGCTACTACTGCTCCTCTCTTTCCTCTGCTATCCATGCTCTGTTTCATGCCATCGTACAATGGATGATTGAGGGTCAGTTAGGATTCTTAAAAAATGCCTTAGCTATCAATGGAACAAAGTATACTGGATTGAAGTTTGGCTAAATGAACCGAGGATTACAAATTACAGTCCTGCTCATTTATGTCTTTCATCATGTAACTTTGGACAATACAGGATAAATAAGAAGTTATTAACTGCAACCTTGTTGTGCATTGAGATGTCATCAAGAATTTTGATTAGGAAGAGCTACCAAGCTTAGAAGGAATAGTTTTGAATTTGGAGAAAATCAATGTATATGTTCTTTTCAATTGGTTGGTTACTTTCTATCATGCTTTGCTTATGTTATCATAAATGGTGATGTGTGTTCAGGTAGGCGGAGCAGAAAGTTTTAAAAGAGCACAAATCATGTGGCTTGCTGCTTGACTAATTGAACACTGCTGCTGCTATTGTGACACCACGGCTGGGCTGTCAGGGTGGGTCGTGTGCACCTTACACAGCATCGGTGGCGGCTGCTACAAGTTTTCTCCACTGCTGCAGCTCATCTCCAAGTCCTACAGCCTGGATCATCTCTGTCACCAGCGCCTACAGCCTGTGTCTGAAGTCTGAACCTCTCTTCTGTACTCCATGTTTACTGAATTTCACTGAATTTACTGAATGTGCATGTGAATCTCAAAAGTATCCATAGTGTGTGTGTGTGTGTTCGAGTGTAGGAGTGCAAATGGGCACCCTTTAGGGTATTCTGTGACCCTCTTTAGTTCAACTAAATGAACTGAATTTTCAGAAGTCACATAACTTTTAAAAATTTAGTTTATTTGGATAAACTAAGGAGGTTGAGAGGGTACTCTGAGCGGCATAAAGTTTCATCCCTACTCAAGTGACTATTCTAGTTCTAGATATGAATAGTATGTTGCAAAGCGATAATTGTATTGTAGATAACTATAAAACAAAACCTACTGCGTGTACTTCTCTTGGGGAGTGCCTGTAGAGCTTATTATTCATGCCTATTTATGGTCAAATTAGAAATATATTCCAATGTGTCTTTATGTTTGGCATCCACCATTCACTGGCATCTGCCATTCTGGTTCTAGATATACTTACATCGCTTCATTCAAATTTGATGCCCAGCTTGTATTTTTCAAATGTTTCCTTCTGCTAGATTTGACGCCCAGCTGGTATCTTTGAAATGTTTCCTTTTGCTTGATGAATCATTAGTTGTGCTTCCAATAATGTTTTCTTCCAGTACCTTATCTTTGGAGCTGGCTATTTACTATTTTCAGTGTACTAACCAATCCTCTTTTCAGGTTGTCAATTTGGAGCTAGCTATTTACTGTCAGTGCATTCAACAACCTGACCTCCAGGGCTCCACGCACGGTTGACTGGTTGAGCTCTGAGCTAGCATGACCATAGAGGCGGCTCTCGTCAGCGTGGCGACGAGGGTCCTCAAACCTGTCATAGCGAAGCTGATCGTTCATCTTGGCAATGAGTACTAGCGTCTGCACCCTCCCCTCCCCTCATCTGATGTTTCCTTACCATCCCTGAGTCCATCTTTTACAAGTTGTATGATTACGCCATTTTGCTGTTATACTGGGTAGTAGCTATTGTCATGCTCATGCTCCTGTTTGGTTGGGGGTGTTGATGAAATTCTAGGGTTAATTAAAGGGTTCTTGGTTAGCACTCCTTTGAAGTTTAGTTCATTTTCTCACAGTCTATCATCATGCCTTAAGTTTGGTTGTTGTTCTGAAATTTACACGACTTAGGTTTTAATCAATTGGCATGTTCAGTTGTTATGGAGTAAATATGATAAGAACAGCGGCAATTGAGCAACACCACTACTAGTATAACTCAGCTTTATTTACTAATCAGTAGGTCTCTAGTACTAGTAGATGCAGAATATGCAGTCCTAAAAATTAAAGGGAGCAACAGTGAATGAGTTAAACAAAAATATTCGTCTGCAAATGTCGGTTTGTGTTCGATTCGATTTGGTTTTCGCTGTTGCTGAAGCTCCTCTTTGCTCCAACCATTTTCGCACCAAATGCAGAATGTTCTGTTTTTATTTAGCCCTGATGTTTAGCCCCGATTAGTCTTCTTATTTAGCCCTGATGTTTTAATTTATGGAGTTTTTACTTCTTTGGTAAGATTTATTTCCTTGCTGTAGGCATAAGAATAAGCTGATATGAACATAATAATGATACTCTGCATGCTATGAGTAAAGTGCTCTATTTTCTTGCGTCACCTTGTATGAATGAGTATATCATCTTAAATATCTGGGCAACAAAAATCATTGTATTAGCTGAATTTGTGTTATCATTCTAAACAACTTGTCCTTTTTTGAATATTCTGTTCATAATATATTGGCTCCAGTGTTTTGATTCTTCTCTTCTGATTCATGTAACAGGGCGACGACCGAGGGCATGATGATAGTTCTATTGCTGTCCTAGTGTAGCGAAGGTGGCCTAGTCGACTATGGTCGCGTAGTTAGTCATGCATACAGTTTCATCTGACTGGAGCAGGAGCCCAGTTTGTGCTGATTTACCATTCTCATTGTGGTTGTCCCTATATTTGTGTGACTGATTGTATTTGTATCTGTGTTATTACACTAGTAGAGCTTGTAACTGTGTCATGACAGAAGGAGCCCAGTATATCTGTATGACTGTGATTTATTCTTGCTGTTGTTATTTGAAATATTACTTGTATTTTCTGTCTGTTCTTATTTAAACATGGTTATTTATTTCTGTCAAATTGTCAAATTGTAATCTGAATAATATGATGCTACCAAAAGGGTCCCTGTCGGTGTCAAATACGGCGGATCTCGGGTAGGGGGTCCCGAACTGTGCGTCTAGGCGGATGGTAACACGAGACAAGGGACACGATGTTTTTACCCAGGTTCGGGCCCTCTCAATGGAGGTAAAACCCTACTCCTGCTTGATTAATATTGATGATATGGGTAGTACAAGAGTAGATCTACCACGAGATCAGAGAGGCTAAACCCTAGAAGCTAGCCTATGGTATGATTGTTGTTCGTCCTACGGACTAAAACCCTCCGGTTTATATAGACATCGGAGAGGGCTAGGGTTACACAGAGTTGGTTACAATGGGAGGAGATCTACATATCCGTATTGCCAAGCTTGCCTTCCACGCCAAGGAAAGTCCCATCCGGACACGGGGGACAAAGTCTTCAATCTTGTATCTTCATAGTCTAGGAGTCCGGCCAAAGGCTATAGTTCGGCTATCCAGACACCCCTAATCCGGGACTCCTCAAGAGCCCTGAACCAGGCTTCAATGACGATTTAGTCCGGCGCAAGATATTGTCCTCGGCATTGCAAGGCGGGTTCCTCCTCCGAATACTTCATAGAAGATTTTGAACACAAGGATAGTGTCCGGTTCTGTAAAATAATTTCCACATACCACCGTAGAGAGAATAATATTTACACAAATCCAATCTGCTGACGTATTTTGCAGCGTGTCATCACACTATGGCCAAGCCTTTATTCGAATCTATTTACTGTCCCACCTCAGCGCGTTTGGCGAGGCGGTTCCCTTGGCACATCTTGTCGAAGCAGAGATCGTGTCCCCTTATTCCGGGATTCTCATCAATACGGGCGTGGGTAACCCAACCGTGCCATTAATCTACGGCGCTTGGGAGATAAGCGAGTTTTACCAGGCTGGTGGGGGCGCATAGTTTCGTCCGCCCATATAAGGGGATAAGGATCCACCTTTTCCATCTACGCCTTCTTCCTCCTTTGCTTATCCATTTTCGCGCACTCGAGCTCCAGCGCCCAAGTCCGCACACCCCGCCTCAACCTTCTCCAGTCATGTCCGGAGCGGGAGGCAAGTGGATGGTCTCCTCCGTCACGGAGGGACACATCAAGAAGTTGAGGAGGCGGATACTTGTCTAACGACATCGCGCACCGGCTCCCAGACAAGGGGCAGCTCATCCCCACCCCCAGGCCCCATGAGAGGGTGGCGTTCCTCACCCACTTCCTCCGCGGACTAGGTATTCCACTTCACCCGTTTGTCCGGGGGCTCATGTTCTACTACGGCATGGATTTCCACGATCTGGCCCCGAACTTCGTCCGCAACATCTCGGCGTTTATCGTCGTGTGCGAGGCCTTCCTCCGCATCAAGCCCCACTTCGGCTTATGGCTGAAGACCTTCAATGTCAAGCCGAAGGTAGTGGGCGGCCAACAAGCGGAGTGCGGAGGCGCCATGGTGGGCAAGATGCCCAACATTACATGGCTTGAGGGCTCCTTCGTGGAGACCATAAAGGGGTGGCAATCGGGGTGGTTCTATATCACCGAGCTGCGTGACCCTAAATGGGCAGCGGCCACCGAATTCTGATCTGGCTTCCCTACAAGGCTCACCTCCTGGAAAGGGACGGGCCTGTCGTGGGGTAATTCGGAAGAGCGGACCAGACTCCAATCCTGCGTCCAAGAACTGGTGAACAAAGATGTTAAACTCGTCAACGTAGTCCAGGTCACGCTCATCTGCCGGATCCTCCCGTGTCAACGACGGGCCTTTAACTTATGGGAGTTCAACCCGGCCCAACACCAAACTCTGACCAGGCTCTTCGACACAACGCACGAGGACGCCTGGAAGGTGCTATTCAAGGGTGCCGAGGTTCCCCCTCCCATCATCGAGGATCGCGGATTCCGCGCGAAGTGCCAAGCCAGCATAGTAAGCTTATTTTAGCCTTTACGGGACACTTGTTTTTCATAGTTTAACTCTATGCGGGATCTAAGCTCCTGTTCCTTTGACAGGAATGGCAGAAGAAGACCGGACAGATCGACTGTCCGGCTCCTTTGTCCGTTCCTTTTCATAGTTTAACGCCCGCTTGACGGGGCTGCTGGTCCCGGCACCTTACGTGGTGCCAGAGAATAAGGCCAAGAAGGAGGCCACAGGGACTTGAAAGAGTTCCCGGCGCCCGGTGGTGCCGGATTCATCGTCCGATGACTCCGTGGCGCACTCCTCCTCCGGAGACGAGGAAGAGGAAGAAGAAGCCTCTCCCCCTCCAGTGGGGGAAGGAATAAAAAGGAAGGCCACCCCAACTGGGGCGGGGGGGGGGGGGGGCGGAGGGTCCAAGAAGGGAAGGACCCTTCCTCCGGACTACTCCACCAACACCGACGACGGCGAAGAGGAGTGGCCATCCAGGGCCAAGCCCCTGGCAAAATCATAAGTATACGGATACCAGAATAACTCATGGCGTTCCTTTATTGCATAGTACCTTCTGACGTCGGATATAATCATGCAGTCCGCCCAAGGTCGGGCTCGACGCTTCGTCGAGCGGTTCCCTGGGTTCGTCGGATGTGAATAGCACTTCACTTCCGACCAATGACGCCGAGGTGGCATCCCAAAAGGGGCCGATGACGCCGAGGTGGCATCCCAAAAGGGGCCAATCCAGGAGGAGGTGGTCCTGGAGGCGCCGCAAGGCAACCTCCCGGATCCCAGGCGCAAAGGGGGTAAAACCCCAAAGGGCTCTGAGTCCGGCCCTAGGCCGGACACCGCAACGGAACCTTCAACGGTTCCGGCATCCGGCAGGCGGCCCCCTACTAAGAAGGGCAAGCCTACGACGCCGGTGACCTCCGTCCAACCGGAGGCACTGGATAATCTGCTGGAGGTGCTTAACGGCGCCTCCATCGACGAGGAGCACCGCACTATTATGAGTGCGGTGATCTAGAAGGTTCAGTCCGCCAAGAGCGGGCTGACCGAAGCCTGTGCCAGCCTTCTAAAACAGGCTTTGAGGTATGTATTTGAGATATGTAAAAATATTACCGGATAGACAGTAGCCCCTGATGCTTAGTTTGGTGTTCGGAAAGAAAAGCCAACCGAGGATCAAAAGATATACGCAGGAGTCTAACATAAGTATGTCAATATGGGAATGCAGGCTGTGCTCGACCTCTGCCGCCAAGACCGATCATGGAGGTTAATGCATTGAAGCAGAGCCTCGAGCGGTCCGAGGACGAGCTCCGCCTTGCCAAGAAGCAGCTCGAGGACAAGGAAGGTAAGTAATACCTTATGTAAGTGTATAAAAAAAGATGTGGTTGCAAAAAATGACAGGATCAACGTGGGTATGCAGGGGCCACGAACGAGGTGGCGACCCTGAAGGAAGCGTTGTCCAAGGCCGAAAACAATGCGGCCGTGGAGCGTACCGAGCGAGAGAAGCAGGAGGCGTGGGTGGCGGCGGTACAGCAAGAGCTCCAGGCTCTCGTGGAAAAACACGAGAGTTTGGAGCGTGACTCAAAGACTCGAGAGTTCGAGCTCGCCTCGGCGCTAGAGAGCGCCAAATCTGCCAAAGCCGAAGCCCAAAAAGCCCTCCAGGAAATTGAGGCGATGAAGAAGATAGCGGCGGGTAAGGCATTCTTTATGCAAAGCAAGCACGCGAAAGTGAATTACTTGTTACTTAACCGAGTCCGGAGCTCTCCAGGAGCATTCGCCGACCTTCCTCGGAGTGTGTCCGACGCTGCTGCATTCTACCGAGCCTAAGAGGGAAGCTTGACGGAGAAGGTGTTCTGGTCTCAGTATGCTGAGGCCGGACACCCGGTGCCCTTGAGCGACCAGCTGAAGCAGCTGGTCGAGCTCCATAAGGTGGCCGAACAGGCCATGAAGGGTCTCGCGGTCCAGCTGTGGCCTGGGGAAGCCATGCCTGGGAGCTACTTCGGGCTGGTAAGGCGGCTGGTGGATGCCTGTCCAAGGCTTGAAGTCATCAAGCGCTCCGTATGCATCGAAGGTGCCCGTAGGGCCCTTGCCCGTGCTAAAGTGCATTGGGCCAAGATGGACGCTGAGAAGCTTGTGACGGACGGACCAGCGTCGGGCAAGGAGCATCGCAAGCCCGAGATGTATTATCAGGGCGTCCTGTAGGGTGCCCGCCATATAGCGGATGAGTGCTCCAAAGATGTAATTTTTTAGTAAACTCGCATTTGTAATCATGTACGCTGAAAACTTGTTCATATGCGCTAAGCAACGCTTTTGAATTTAAAATATTACCTTCTGTGCGGCCGTTTATCAAAACTGAGAGATGGCGAGTCGTCGGCTTCTGCCCCCATGCCGCGAGTGCTGGGGTGTTCGGGATAAACTTGAGTGCTCTTTTTCCCATTATTGGGTCCTTCGAGGGAGGCGCTCAACACAACGAACAAGGCAATCGGACTATGATGCTTGAACACTCTCACTTAGCCATAGAATTCTATAATTTTAAATTTCATGAAGCCCCTAGTATTCGGAAGACCGAGTTCGGGCGCTATCCACGCCTAGGCGGACAAAGCCGACTCCTCGCTCTAAGCGGCATAAGTCTTTAGGGACTCGAAAACCTCTTGAACAGTGACCAGCTCTCGCCCTATCATGACTGCTGGCTTTTAGCTTTCTCCATCGAGGTGCTTAGCCCGGCTCAACCGGGCACAATCGCAGTGGTTCTCCCGGTGCTTCCTTAGCCGATATAACGGAACGTAAGGTACCAAAACATGGGAGCCGGGCAAACCCAACTATTGACCCAAGACATGATTCGGATCCGATGCATATAATGCTATAAGTTCGGGGTGCCGCACTCATGAGAGTGTTCGGACTTCTCACACCATATTCTGGGGTACGTAAACCCATGGTGTATTGGCCGTACCAAAGTGTACGGTTGCATAATGTCATAACTGAACATATTTTTATATAAAACAAAAGGTAATGCAGTAATAGACAAAAGCTATGCATTGTTTATTCGAAAAGTCTGCGGTAAAAGCAGAACGATACAAATAGTGCGATAAGCAAGAGATGGGACTATTTAACATGCCCCCCCTCCAGGGGCGAGCTGCGGGATGATATGTGAAACAAGTATACTGCTCGTTATAGAGACCGCCTGGACACTCGACGTAGCTTTCTGCCTCCCTGGCTATTGCATCGTGTGTTCGACGATTATGCTGCCGCACAGGCCTTCCGGAAAGTGGAGTCCTGAAAGTAAGAAACTAAAAGAATGACAAAATCGGGAGCCCCTTGTGCGGTTGAGCCGCATTTTGGGCATGCCATGGTCGTGCCCCTCCCCCTGTGCCCATGGTATTTCCAGAGCGTAGTTATGTACGCGTAGTACTGGTTTCACAATTTCACGAGGGCTGGGGTTGGGGCCGCATTGCTACGCGTGCTCGGAACGTGCCAGGTGGTCTTGTTGTAGGTTACTCCGGGCGCGCTTGACGGTGTCCGGACGTTTAATGGCCGGACTGGAGAATTGCCTTGACATGCTGCTTTGTACTTCCGTCGCGAGGGCCGCCGTATGCTCCTCCGTCCAGAGAGAGCGTTCGATGTTTCCATTGACCGTAATGACTCCTTGAGGGCCTGGCATCTTGAGCTTGAGGTATGCGTAGTGCGGCACCGCATTGAACTTTGCAAATGCGGTTCGTCCGAGCAGTGCGTGATAGCCACTGCGGAACGGGACTATGTCGAAGGGTAACTCCTCGTTTCGGAAGTTATCCGAGGATCCGAATACCACCTCAAGTGTAACTGAGCTTGTACAGTTGGCCTCTACACCTGGTATGACGCCTTTAAAGGTCGTCTTTGTGGGTTTAATCCTTGAGGGATCTATGCCCATTTTTCGCACTGTATCCTGGTAAAGCAGGTTCAGGCTGCTGCCGGCCCATAAGGACTCTAGTGAGGTGAAATCCGTCAATGATTGGGTCTAAAACCAATGCGGCGAATCCGCCATGGCGGATGCTAGTGGGTGGTCCTTTGATCAAAATTGATCGGGCAGGAGGACCATGGGTTGAACTTTGGGGCGTTGGCTCCAACGCATATACGCCCCTCGAGTGCACGCTTCCGCTCCCTTTTGGGTATGTGGGTTGCGTATATCATGTTCACCGTCCGCACTTGTGGGGGGAAACCCTTCTGTCCCCTATTGTTCGGCGGCCGGGGCTCCTCCTCGTCATCGCTATGCAGCCCCTTGTCATTGTTTTCGGCGTTTAACTTGCATGCCTGCTTGAACACCCAACAGTCCCTGTTAGTGTGGTTGGCTGGTTTTTCGAGGGTGTCGTGTATCTGGCATGAGCGATCGAGTATTCGGTCCAAATTGGACGGGCCCAGAGTATTTCTTTTGAATGGTTTTTTCCACTGACCGGTTTTAGAGCCTCTGAATCCGGCATTAACTGCCGTATCCTCAGCATTGTCGCCGTTAATGCGACGCTTTTGCTTGTTGCGACGCCACCTACCAATGTTGTCCTTGGTATCCGAATTACCAGGGCTCTTGGTCGTGTTATTACTACGAGCTAGCCAACTGTCTTCTCCCGTGCAAAAGCGGGTCATGAGTGTTGTTAGGGCTGCCATGGATTTCGGCTTTTCCTGTCCTAGGTGCTGGGCAAGCCACTCGTCGCGGATGTTATGCTTGAAGGCTGCAAGGGCCTCTGCGTCCGGACAGTCGACTATTTGATTTTTCCTTGTTAGGAACCGTGTCCAGAATTATCTGGCTGATTCCTCTGGCTGCTGAATTATGTGGCTTAGGTCATCGGCGTCTGGTGGTCGCACATAGGTGCCCTGGAAGTTGTCGAGGAATGCGGCTTCCAGGTCCTCCCAACAACCAATTGATTCTGATGGCAAGCTGTTAAGCCAATGCCGAGCTGGTCCTTTAAGCTTGAGTGGGAGGTATTTGATGGCATGTAGATCATCACCGCGGGCCATGTGGATATGAAAGAGATAGTCCTCGATCCATACCGCAGGGTCTATTGTGCCATCGTATGATTCGATGTTTACGCGTTTGAAACCCTCGGGGATTTGGTGATCCATTACTTCATCAGTGAAGCATAGTGGGTGTGCGGCGCCTCTGTATTGGGCTATATCACGACGTAGCTCAAATGAGCTTTGTCTGCTGTGTTCGGCCCGGCCGGATTTACCATATCTGGCATGACGGTTATCGTCACGTGTCGTGGGGCGCCCATGCAATCCATAGATCGATCTTGTTTGCCTTGCCCTGTCTTCCAATATATCTCGCAGGTCTGGCGCATTTCCCCGTGCCTTGGTATTCTTTGAGCGACGCCGGGGTGCGGCTTGAGTAGAGGGCCGAGATGCCTCTCTGTCGCGGCCACGAGGTGGCCGATCGGCCGCATCATGCACCGGTGATGTAGGTCTTTGTGCTTCCTCCTCTAATCAGGGTAGCAGCCTGCGTTTTGGGTAGCTTTTGGAGGGGCGTTCGAGTTCGTACTCTTCGGCCGTAAGGACATCAGTCCATCTGTCGGCTAGCAAGTCTTGGTCAGCTCTAAGCTGTTGCTGTTTTTTCTTGAGGATGCTCGCCGTGGCCATAAGCCTGCGTTTGAAACGCTCTTGTTCGACGGGATCCTTAGGCACGACAAATTCATCGTCGTCGAGGGTTGCCTCGTCTTCAGAGGGAGGCATGTAATTATCGTCCTCTACCTCTCTGTCTGCCGCTCTCTCATGAGGGCTGGCTTCTCCATCCTTATGTGCTGAATCCTGCTGGAGGGGGTTGTCTTCGGCACTGTCCGGGGTGTTATTGTCTCCGGTGCCGGAATCGCCGTTTTTGCTGTGGTAGGATTTAGAGCGGCGCCGCTGACGCCGGCGCTTAGGCTGTTTCTTGGAGGGGTCATCCTCCGTTGTTCCATCGCCGTTCCCTTCTTTTCGGGTGTCCACCATGTATATGTCATACGACGAGGTGGCCTTGCAGTGCCCTATAGGCGCTGGTTCTTGTTCGTCTCCTGCATCGTCGTCCATACCATCGATGTCTTTGGAGTCGAAGGCGAGCATGTCGGTTAAATCATCGACAGTGGCTACGAAGTGGGTGGTGGGTGGGGTTTGAATTTCTTCGTCGTCCGCATCCCAACCTTGCTGACCATAGGCCGGCCAGGGCTCTCCTGATAAAGAGAGAGACTTTAGTGAATTCAGAATGTCGCCAAAGGGCGAGTGCTGAAAGAGTTCCGTGGCGGTGAACTCCATGATCGGCGCCCAATCGGATTCGATTGGCAGGGGCGCGGAAGGTTCGGAGTCTGGAGAGGAGTCCGGCACCTTGGTGTCACGAGCTTTGCAAAGGACGGGTATGGTGTTCGGCTCGATCGCCGTAGAGATTGCAGCCCCCGAGGCGGTGTCCAGCCACCTGTACTCGATTGGCGCCGTCGGCTCCGAGCTAAGGGTCGGAGCGGACACTAGTGCAGGACACTGTTCGGCGGCAGAGCAAGATCATGCCCATCGTGACAGTGCGACGCGCTTGGCTGTGGCTCAAACCCGTCGAAGATCAAGTCTCCGCGGACGTCGGCCGTGTAGTTCAAACTTTCAAGTCTGACCTGATGACCAGGGGCGTAGCTTTCGATCTGCTCCAGATGGCCAAGCGAATTGGCCGGCAGTGCAAAGCCGCCGAATACGAAGATCTTTCCAGGGAGAAAAGTCTCACCCTGGACCGCATCGTTGTTGATGACCGGAGGAGCCATCGGGCCTAAAGATGACGACACAGAGGAACTCTCAATGAAAGCACCAATGTCGGTGTCAAAACCAGCGGATCTCGGGTAGGGGGTCCCGAACTGTGCGTCTAGGCGGATGGTAACAGGAGACAAGGGACACGATGTTTTTACGCAGGTTCGGGCCCTCTCGATGGAGGTAAAACCCTACTCCTGCTTGATTAATATTGATGATATGGGTAGTACAAGAGTAGATCTACCACGAGATCAGAGAGGCTAAACCCTAGAAGCTAGCCTATGGTATGATTGTTGTTTGTCCTACGGACTAAAACCCTCCGGCTTACATAGACACCGGAGAGGGCTAGGGTTACACAGAGTCGGTTAAATTGGGAGGAGATCTTCATATCCGTATTGCCAAGCTTGCCTTCCACGCCAAGGAAAGTCCCATCCGGACACGGGACGAAGTCTTCAATCTTGTATCTTCATAGTCCAGGAGTCTGGCCAAAGGTTATAGTTCGGCTATCCGGACACCCCCTAATCCGGGACTCCCTCAGTCCCACTTTAATAGAACCTGGCAACCAGGACCTGTCTAACTAGTGGACCCTTCTTTTGGGAAAAAACAAAAAGGCCACAACCCAACAATAAAAAGGTTGGAACGTTGGGCTTGGCCCATGAAGCTGATAAAAAAATGGTAGAAAAAAATATATAAAAAGGCCGAATTGTTGGGCTAGGCCCATGTAGAAAACCGAATTGGACCGGACTGATTCTTGTGCCACATCAGCTTGCCACGCTGGATGCCTACGTGGTCTGGGGAGGTTGCCAGTGACCAAAACGCCACAGTAGACATATTTTGGTCATAAACGTCTACGACCATTCCAGAAGAAAGGTCAAAATGTCAGTTCTGACGGCCAGCTTTTGACCTTCTGTTTTTTGTCACAAAAAGGTCGCAAATGGAAAACAGTGACCTTTCAGTGACCAATAGTCAAGGTCACAAGTTGACATATTTCTTGTAGTGAATGAATTTTGATGGATCTTTCTCACCCCTTGCTTGAGGATGCGTGGTTGATTGTTTATGTTTATTCCATAGATTCATTTTCTAAAATGATATATCTTTTAAACTGTGTGACCTAATCAACAACTAAAATACCAAATAGCACTTGCCGGCCAAAATGTATCATCACTGATGCATGTGTGGCCGTTCAATGCCTTGTATTGACCGTCGGATCATCACTGATGTCCAGTTCAGTCGGTTAGTGATTACATTTATTTGCGCCTAGCTGTACGCTATAGTGCATCCCCAAGATGCTTAAGCACAAGACATGCACATAGCAGAATACACAAGCAAATCGCATTCATTTCATAAAGGCATTGCATTTCACACATAATTTTTTGTTTATGTTTAGATATATCTTAGCTACCAAACAAGTGAAATGCAAAATTATCAAGACTTCTAAGGAAACATGGATGACGAATGTTGGCATTAAGTGGGGTAAGCGAAGCATGCGACTTTCCCAAAGATGTAAAACATTTAATTCTTGTATAAGAATCGGCAATGCATAATAAATAGCAACTTGATAAGAATAGAGAAACTAGAATAAGTGACAAAGCTACAATTCCTTCAAAAAAATTCAAGAAGGCCTAACTCAAACCTTAATCGTCGTGCAAGTTGGTTGAAACTTTTTATGTAGTGCACCTAAAATAGAGGAACATCTCCTATGTGACATTTTAGTTGCACTATACAAAACAGTTTTATGAAAAAGCTGTTTTACTTAGTACACTAAAATGTCACAATAACAACGATGTTCGTCAGTAAGCCTCTGGGCACAAACGTAGAACATGCTTGTTTGCTATAATAGATAGACAAACACATATTAATGAAAGTGATAGTACAAAATGCAGTGTTATATAGATAACATCTCAAGAAATATCATAAGCTACTTTGCTCAAGTAATGTAGGAAAATAATGTGAACCAAATTACTATAAAATTTTAGATTGTTCATCAATGATGAAACAAATAAAACCTTCGTACTCACCCCTTTCATCACCCAGAAGGTTCTACAAATTGCCTTTCATGGTCAACAAGGTTCATCAGTTTGTTCATAACCGGTGATACGAACGAAAGTTTCTAAATCTGGTCTTAATGTGCACAAATAACATGCTAACTTTAATGCACTACTTACATACAAATTTATAGCACAATAATGATGACTCATCCACAAGATACATAGCAAACTAAAAATTTATAGCACAATAAAAATAACTCGTCGACAAAACGGAAACCGGAGTAGATCTCACCATGGTGTCCGTGGTCACGACCAAAGAATGACGAATCACGTGACGAGTCTAACACCGTGCAAACAAGCATGGGGACCCAGACATCGATGATCGGGGCAGATGCAACTACCAGATTAGATTCGCAACTTTACGCAAGAATATGGCGACCATGGCGCCGGATTCTCTCCGCTTGATAGGGTTGATATAGACAGGAAAAGGGAGGAAAGAGTAATACCGATGGCCCGGACCGGTGATTTTCGGTAGAGAGTGGTATTGAAATGGTGAAGCCCCTTCTTCGCCTTAAACGAGCTCTTTGAAGTTTTTCAAAGAAGGACTAACAAGGTATATATCAGAACATTTCCGGATAGAAACAAGTTCAACCAACGAATCCGATCAACTTTTGACTATAAAAATAATACATGATTTTGAACGACACGTACGAGGATGAACTGGTAGCTAGCAAGGGAGGATATATACAAATAATTTGGAGGAAAAAGCAATACCGGTTGGTATACTCTAGCTCCATCATTTACAGGTGCGAAATGTGCCCGTCAAATAGTTTGGCGTAACAACTTGGGCTGAACAAAACAAACAGTATCACGCGAACAACCTAGCTGGTCGTACCTCCTCCCACGTGTACGTACGTACCTCCCTCTCTTTGTGGTGGCAGAAGGCTCCCTCCCGGCGCCCCGGCAGTGTCAGGTTCCCGCCGGTAGTAGCCTCGCCGCCCGTCGCTCAGCGCGCAGCATCTCGAGCTCCATGGCCTCCTCCTCCTTCCTATCATGCATGTCGTCGTCGCTTCCCTCGGCTGATATGGCGATCGCCACGGCGTCGGTCGGCAGCGGTCTCTCGAGGTTGGCCCGGCACAGGGGGCACGTTGCCCGCTGATGGAGCCAGGGATCGATGCACTCCGGGTGGAACACGTGCGAGCAGTGAGGCAGCAGCCGGAGACTGTCGCCTTCCATGAACGCGGTCAGGCACACAGGGCAGCGCTCGTCCCCCGCCTCCACCATCTCACTCCTCTTCTTGTGGAGGTCCCTCCACGGCATGATCGGGAACGTCGCCAGCACCGATTGGTCCAACCCGCGCTTGCCCCTCCCTGAGGACGCCCCGCCTCCCTCTGGGGTTGCACGGCCGGGCGCTGCGCCGGCGTCGTCGTGACGGCAGTGCCTGTTCATGTACCCGCAGAAGAAGAGCATCAGGAACAAGACGCATACCACCACGGAGATGATGGTCGACATGGCGGTGCTGGTATCCTCCGATGCCGCCGCCGTCGGCCTCTCGCTAACCACCACGTCCCTGCCGACGGCGATGAGGTGCTCCCCCATCACTACCATCGCTATCGAAGTACAGATCGGCAGACCACCGTTAGCGAGCTTGCTCTGCGCTACGTGCCTTTTGCTGGTATAGGTGGGGTACTACTATACTACGGCTGCCACCAGGGCAGAGAGAGAAGCTTGCGATACTTTAGACTAGGTTGCCGTGGTTTTTGCATGTGTTGACATTTCGATGATGTCCGCAATGACGTCGTGAAAGATATTATTAGTCGTGCCTAGGTTTCGTACTTGTTGGATGATGCCATACAGGCATGTCCTAACCAACGCACCACCGCTGTAATGATGATTGATGAGTAAACAACACACAGCGTACACGACACAAAATCAACCTGATGACCGAAGCTAAGATCAAGTGGTATGTCGTCGGACGAACGTACCTGTCTTCCGTGACGCATTCCACAGAGAAAATAATTAATCACGGGCCTATCCAGTTTGAGGATTGATACACACGATAACTTATGCCCGACGCATTGGTTTTGCGGTGTGTCTTCGATTCGACCATGACAACATGAATTATAACTTTAGGTAAATCAATGGGATCCCATCCATAAGAGGATGGTTGTTTACCGGTATTAGATTCATACCGTACTTTCATGTATATATTAGAACAACACCTAGAATTACAATTTGATATAGGGTCAGGAAGTTCATATCATGAAATTTCATGACATTTCTATGAGATATATATTTGATTTGAAGATGTAAAATAAATTGCAAGTGTAAGATGTATTGGGTTTGTCTAATAATTTAAAATTGATAAAAATTGTATCTGATTTATTTGCTTAAAACTTGCCATTTCTATTATTCTTCTTTCAATTATGAAAAACATGGTTTTGATCCTTTGATAAGAGGAATCCCCCCCCCCCCCTGCGTCGTCTCCTCCGAGGCGACCCGGGGGCAACCCTAGCCGCCACAGCCGCGCCCCCTCCTCCCCCCCTTCCTCTCCGCCGCCGCCTGAGGTGTGCTCCGGCGCGCGCGCTCGACACCGATGAAGGTGGCGGCGGGGATTCGGCGGCTGCTCGTCTCGGGCAGGGCCTCGGCACGCGGGGCGGCGGCCCCGGCAGGTGAGGGTGGGGTGGTCCTGGCGGCGGGCCGCCCTACCGGTGCGAGCTAGGCGCGGTGGTCACACCAAAGGCGACGCCTTGGGCGCCGTTCCCCTCCTTGGAGGCTGTGGTGTGGATCCTCCCCCTCCTTCCGTCCCCTGCTAGGTGAAAGCCTAGGTCCCCTGCTTCGGGCGGCGACGGCACGTCCGTGTTGTGTTCCTTCTTGGAGGCACCGTCCGGGGATTGCAGGGGCGGCGAGAGAGTTTGGTTGTGGACGTGATGGTGGCGGGAGACAGCTTGGTTTCTTCATAGGTTGCTGGCTGGAGGGTCCCTGACGAGGTCGCCGGTGGGTCGACGCCCACGAGCCTGGGCAAGAGGGGATCGGGTTCCCCTCTTCGGCGACAACGATATACCTTTGGGTGGGAGCATGGTGCTCCGGCGAATCCAGCGCTGGCCTTTGTTCTACTTTTCGCTGCTTCCCTTGCTTCTGCGACTGTGGCCGGCAGCTCTCGCCCTTTGGTGCGGCTGAGCCGCAGACGACGACGGTGCTTGTTTGTAGTGTGCCCTGGGCTTGCGGTCCTGCTCTAGTCTCTTCTCCTTGCAGCTTGGAGGCCATCCATTTGGGTTCTGGGGTGAACCGAGCCGCCGTCTGCCGGTACGGCATCCTTCGAGCCAGGATGAAGGGGTAGGGGCCCTTTGCAGAGGCAGTAACAGATGGTGGTCTGGTCCATGGCTGGTTCCGAGGGTGGCTGTGATCACGAAGCTTGCGCGGCGGTGCATTCCTCCCAAGACCCTAGTTTTGTTCTGTTGGTGTAGGTCGTCCAGTAGGGTGTTGGTAGCAGCGTGGTATTTGTTGCTGCCTTGAGTTGTTTTGCTTGAGTTCCTTGTATCCGTCGCTCGGTTCCCTTTTCTTTGCGTTGTAAGCGGTTGTCCTTGTAATCATGGCCGGTTGATGCCTTTGTTAATTCAAAGCCGGGCTCTTCTTGAGCATTCGTTCCAAAAAAAAATCCTTTGATAAACAAAGATCCCACGAAAGTAATCCAATGGTTATGTGTAGTTATGAAAATAATTGGCTGTGATTTACTCCTATAAAATGTAATTTTGTTTAACAGTAAATAATGATTCTTTCTTGAAAATAAAACTTGGAACAGTGTCTCCTGGACTCCTAGTCTTCCAGAACAAGTAGTCCAGAAATATATAAAGGACTTTCTATTTCCCTGAATATATTTCATTATCAAAATGAACGTAAAATGTATGATTTGTGCTTATTTTTTGCATATAATTATATGCATCTGTGAAATGTCTCAGACTAATATTTATTTTTTGTCTCACACAAATATTAGTCATTGGAATTAATAGTAAGATATATCAGTTGTGAAAATATTCCATGCAAAGAACAGTAGATCGTATGGCGAACAAGTTGGCGGTTTGTTTGCTCATAATCCAGGATGTTGCTTTGTTGATGATAAAATATCACTAGACGGATTATTTGACATTACTGGCTGAATGGCATCACAGTAATCAAAGAAATATATTCAAGAGTTGTATGATTAGTAGCCTACTTTTATTTTAGGAAAACTAAGATTTTTATTATAAAAACAATAAAATATTTTTTCATTCACACACACTCCTTGTAAGAACTTAAATAATGAAGGTTTATTAATTTATAATATAGCAAAAATAAAGTAGTGAAACAAGATGTATTTTTCATTGGGCATGTTGGGCCTCAAGTGCATTATCCCAGATAAACAATGTTGGCTAATTTTACGTAAGCCATACAAATCATAAATATGAGGGTCCACAAAATTTGCAGTTCCATTTTCTTTTGTATGTGATTTTACAGCGCAATTTTTCTTTCATCCGCAATTTTCTTTTAATACAAAATAGAATACAGTAAAATAACTCTGAAATGCTGCAACCTTTTATTATTATATGAATATTATATCTTTTCTTGATTTGATTTCAATAAACAATACACTTTTTTCTATTCCCTATCTTATTTATTTTTTATTTTTTATTTTTTCCGTCTTCTGGTTCTTCAATTTAGATTTTGGAGTGTACACTGGTGGGAAAAAGGCCTTTGGTCGCGGTTCGCAACTGCCATTAGTCGCGGTTGCGCAACCGCCACCAAATAAACGCGACTAAATCCCCCCACCAAAAGTCGCGGCAGCTGAAGAATCATGACTAACGGCCCGTCACGTGGGCGCCAGTGACCGTCAGGCGGAGGACCTTTAGTCGCAGTTCTTCGGCCAACAGCGACTAAAGGCCGCCACAGGTTTAGGGTTTTAGCCCCCTAAACCTGTTTTCTGTTTAATTTGTATTGTTTTATTTCTTTTATGCTTTATTTTAATTTTGAAGGAGTTTCATATATTCTACGATACTACATACATGCATATGAATGTACAATTTCAAATAAATTTGAAATTAGAACCAAAAGAATTCAAGAGGAATATACAATATATATTCAATATCATCGGATGACCATATACAATTTTGAACAAGTTTCCATACATGATTTAATGCATATAAAGTTCTACGTCCTCGTAATAGTGTTCTCCTTTAGGATGGAGGACTTCCTGTTGAACCATCCAGCTAGTTCCTCTTGAAGTGGTCGGAAGCGAGCTTACGGACTAAGCATCATCCGGAGGCTATTCCTCTAAGCATTGGTATCACTCGGAACCCGCAGAGGTGTATCTCCGGATCCTCTCACACATATAGTATCCACATAGATTGGTCTCCGGTGGCTGAATATCCCCAGCATTCTTAGGCTTTAACATTTTGAATTCTAGCTCTTTTTGAATTCACCGACCTTTGTATCTACGAACCGTCTCCAAACCCTACGAGGCAAAAGAAAATTAAATGAACAAGAGAGTTATTAGTTACTTGATATTAGGAAATGAGCGAAATAGGCCGATCGATATAGAGCGCAAATGAATGAAAATAATTACTTCGCAGCATTCTTCTCATGTCGGCCCAAAGCTTTGGATCCATATTCAGAGAGTCGTGGGCGAGACATTACGAGGTGTTAACTTTAATTACTAGCAGAATCCAGTGGAACTGCGGACACGATACATGCACAAGACGTCATGCATAACTCATCGATTAGCCGGCCACATACCATGCACATGGAGTAAACAAAGAGAATGTGCTCAAGACAGAAACACTCACCCAAAATGGTAAGGAAATAGAATATCACTTTTGAGTTCCTGCTTTGTAAGAAACCGCCACAGGTCTGCCTCCACGTCGGCGGGGTGGCGGCTCCAACACATGTCCATTAACGATGTGTGGGTCAATGAACCCAACATCATGGATGTTCCTTACTCTGCATTCCTTAATCTTCATTCTGCATGTATAATAGCGGACACAACAATATAGTTAGGACATATATATAGTGCAGGCAATATGAACGAGATGGGGTAGAAATTAATAAATCACTTACGTAACGTAGCAACCGATGATAGATTTGTCGAGCTCGCGCCAGATTGAAAAGCTGGAACAATTCACTCAGTTCAATTTGTACATAGTAATGTTTGAAGTGATGCTCATGTCTAACTTCCGCATAAATATATTCTTTGGCGTTTTATTTTTTATGTAACCCTTGTACCAATTCAGCAGACCTTTCATTTGTGGAGGTAGATCATTTTCTCCGCAGGCTCGACGAGAGGCCCATTCTTGACATATGTAATTACTACCTCCTTCACCGGCGCCTCATCAAGGCCTAACAGTTCATGAAGAGTAATACCTAAGTTGGCCGCTTGTTCTACGGCACTTTCGTTACAGTCAATCCATGTGCTGTCGCAGCTTGTATGATCTCGGGGTCATCCGGATGAAGGCTTCCACTATAAGCGGGGCAATCGATTGTTTACTTTGTTCCCGAGCTGGGCAACTTGTTTCCGCTTATTTTACTTTCGGCCTTCTCCGCTCTTTGTTCTCGTTGAACATGAGTGCCTGCCTCAAGTTCACGTGCATAGTCGTTAGGCAGATTCTTGGCGGCTTGGGACGGTGTGCTCAAAATGACTTAGCCCACTTCTTTTGCTCATCGAGAATATCTTGGCTTGGGCTCGGGCTCTCTTTTCTTCTTGCAGTCCGCCTTCCATTTCTCATAATGAGCAGCCGCGTCCGCCGACTTCCTCGGCACTCGTTCCCAAGGCCTTGTGGGGAGAGGCTTCAGTGATGGCTCCGGTACCTTTGTGGTCTTAGGTACATAAGGGTCCGGGTTAATAATCCAGACTGCTTACGCTTCTTTGTCGGAGGTGGATTGGGGCGGCGTCGATCACCCGCCGGACGAGGATCGGGGGCGGCTGATCACCCGCCGGACGTTGTGGACTGGGGAGGCGGCGTCGGTGGCGTGGCGGAGGTGTAGGTGAACCGCCACCACCACCACCACCACCACCACCGCCACCGCCACCACCACCACCGTAGGGGGTGGACTTGTTGTCCTTGGCGCCTCGCTTTGAAACTTGATAAACTTCTTTTGCCATAGAATGAAATGGCGCTTGACATCTCCAAGTCTTTTCTCCCCTTCAGGTGTAGCAATGTCAATCTCCGGTCCTCAAACCCTTGGACTATGTCCTCCACCGTGACACGAGCATAGCCATCTTGAATGGCGTTGTTGTGGTGGAGTGCTCCAGGTAAACATGGTAAAGCACTGCCGATGGCTACCTTCATGGACATGTTCCCGATAGGATAATACAGATGACATTCTTTCATCTCCTTTATATCGTCCACGGGGTAGCGAGGAGGCTCCGGTGCAGTAATTTCGACCACCAGAGGCTCCGGTGCAGTAATTTCGACCACCGGAGGCTCCGGTGCAGTAATTTCGATCGTCGGTGCATCTGCACCAGCCGGTGGGGCCTCCATGGAAGCCACGCTGCTTCTCCGCTGCTGGCTTCCGAGATCCGCTGGATGATCTTCATGCTGCACCCGAGCTGCATCTCTTTCGGCTACTAGTACACTCATGGTTTTCTTCATCACATCCATTTCCGATGCCAACCGCGCCACAACATCTGATTCCCGATCCATCTTTCTCTTACGGCTTCAGAATCAGACGGGTCATCGTTACGGGGAACCCTATTTTCCACGGAATGTGCCCCATGCCTCGTCATACCGTCCTCCGTGTTCAGGATTCGAGGGCTTTGTCGGTAGCGTCGTTCTCTCTGTTGAACTTGATCTTCCCTGTTGAGCATCCTTCATTGCGTCAATAAGGGCTTGGGTGGGTTTAATTAATTTGCCCAGTAAACACACTCCTGTCTCCGGGTTCAGCGTTCCCCCATGCCCGTACCACCAGCTTTTGGCCCTTGGGTCCCATCCTCCGCACTGGACGGATTCCTCGCGCCCTCATCTCGTTCTCCATCTTCTCCCACCTAGGCCCCAAAATGCGATACCCTCCTGGCCCCATAACATGATTGTACTCCTTCTTCGCCGCATTTTCCTTATTTTTTTCGATATTTCAATGAACTGCTCCGATTTCTTTTGCTTCACAAATTCTGGCCAATCATGTTTCAGTTTCTCATATTGTCCTTTGAAATCCGGAGTCTTGTTCTGCTTGACAAAGTCACGGGCTAGATTTTGCTTGAATTTCCGGAATCGTCGGCCATCTTATGAAGAAGCGAACTGTTTGACTAGCCTCCTCCTCTCCTTGTTTTCCTCAATCTTGTTACCCTCCTCATCGAATTTGTTGTATTCGGAGGTAGAACGAAATGTTCCATAAGCTTCTTGAAGCAATCTTTTTTGTTCTCTTATCGACAAAAGTGAAACCATCAATTCGTGCCTTCTTTGGCTCATTCCACTCACGACGGTGATCGAGACGTTGTCTCTAACAATGGCTCCGCATTGGCTGACAAACTTGGTGGCGTTCTTGCGGGGCTCCAGCGGCCTGCCGGTTGCCTTTGTCGACAACCTCGATGGTGCATGTTTCTCCTTATTTCATCGTCTTGGTTGCGCCACGCTTTGACGGCGTACTCGATTGTTTCGACGATCCGCCGAGGGCTAAAATAAGAAAGAGAGTCGGCGTTAGTACACATATTTATTCAAATCAGTTAGTTTGTATCACCGGAGGCTCAATGTATATATATACCTCGGCGCGGAGGTGGTTGCTACTTCCATTTGAAGATCGTCGTTTATCGGCGCTTTCTTGACATCTTCTTCTCGACGGGCGCCCTTCATCTTCACCGTCAAGGTTCAGATAAGAAGAGATATCATCTTCTTCTTCTCCGGTCGGCACATATTGAATATCGCCGTTTATGATGCCGAACATATGTGCTTCACCGTCCGGATCATAGTTGTCCATAATCGGGTCAGCTCTATAAATGCCGCCATTATGTCACCCCTGAAAACATGTAGTAAAACAAATTAATTAAGTGAAGAAGGGGTGGCGGTGGCGGTGGCGAAAGGGCGGTGGCAAAAGGAGGGGCGAGGAAGGGGTGGAGAGGGTGTCGCGGTAGAGCGCGAGGCAGGTGCTCCGTGAGTCGAACTTGGGGTCGCCCGGCAGTCTCGGGTCTACCGGAAAGAAGTAACGGAGGGGAACACAATAAATAACAGAGCAATCAAAGCATCACAAAGCATAACCTGGCAATACGCGGTGCTAGGTGTGCCCTAACGCAGCAGTAGGGTCGCACCGGCGAAGGGGAAACATCCGGAAAGTATCCCGGTGATTCGCGTTTTCAGACGAGATGAACCGGAGGAAAGTTACGTGTTTGCTATGCTAGGGATGTGTGGCGGACGAACGGGCTGCGTATCCGGATCCGCCTCATCGTTCTGAGCAACTTTCATGTACAAAGTATTTTCATCTGAGTTACGGATTATTTTATATTAATTTTTAAAGTTTTATATCATTTTAGAATTGATGAATTAATTAAATTGTCTGCATTAACTAATTAACCAAGTTAATTAGATTAATTAACAGATTAGTTATATTAGTTATTTAATTAGGTTTACTAAACACAATTAATTAAGTTAATTAATTTAATTAACTGATTAATTAATTAATATATTTATTTATTTATTTTCTAAATTCTATTCTATCCTTTTTTAAATCGTTTACAGGCGTGGGCCCCAATTGTCATTGGGCCAGGGGGCCTTAACGGGCGCCCGGCGCTTAGCTGGCAGCGGTGTGGTGCCCATGCCGAGGCCGTAGCCTGCCCGGGCGTGGGGAGCCGGCACGAGCTCCGGCGGCCAAGGGTCGATGGCGCCGGGCCGGAACAGGGCGGCAGGCGGAGGAAGTGGCCGGTCCGGCGAGCCAAGAATCGACGGGCGGGAGCCGCATGACAGCGCCGCCATGCAGAGGCGGGCGCGGCGACGGACGGGCGGGCGTAGCGTTCGGAGGGGGCCGGGAGACGGCCGACGGGCCCGATGGGGAGCTCACCAAGGAGAGGGCGGCGGCGCGGGGAGGACCGGCGAGAGGCGGGACGGGCAGTCCGGGCGCGACGGGGGCGAGGGCGACGGGCGGGCGGCGCCGAGGGCGCTGCAGAGACGAACCGATCGGAGAAGACGAGAATAGATCGGAGCGTGGTATGTAGAGCCCCCCCCCCTTTAGTCGCGGTGGGCTATGAGGCCCGCGACTAAAGGTACCCTTTAGTCGCGGGTCGCCTGCCCAACCGCGACTAAATGGTTTTTGGGCGGGTTTTTTGCGTTCCCGCGCCCCACCTTTAGTCGCGGCGGGTCTGGCGACCCGCGACAAAAAGCCCCACCATTAGTCGCGGCTGGTCCGGGCGACCAGCGACTAAAGGCCTTGTGCTGCCAGCGCCCAAAAGTTTAGTCCCACCTCGCTAGTTGAGAGAGCTCGAGAGTGGTTTATAAGCTGCTGCGCCCACCCTCTCGAGCTCCTCTCAACCGCAGGCTTTCGGCCTAATCTGTCACTAGCTATGTGCCTGTGGGCCTACTTGGCCTCCTTGGCCTGAATCACAGCCCATGTAGGGTTTCTAGTTGTATTAAGGCCGTGGGGGTCCAGTAGGCGGCACTATTTTTTTCCAGTTTTTTTGTTTTGTTTTCTGCATTATTATTTATTTTTTGTTGTTTTTGCTTTATTTTTTAATTCTTTTTGCTTTTAGTTTTAGAAAAATTATAAACTTTCTATTAGTGCCATTAGTTTTCAAATTTGAAAACACTTTTTTTGTTTTCTTTGTTGCTTTATTTATTTTATTTTGTTTCTACTTACAACAAAATACTTATTGTTGCTATTTTAGTCGCGGGTCGCCTGCCCAACCGCGACTAAAGGCCGCCGCAGGTTTAGGGTTTTCCCGCCATTTCTTCCCTGTCTTCCCGCCTCTTTCTTCCCGCCACTTTCTTCCCGCCTCCTGTCTTCCCGCTCCCATTTTTCCCGCCATTTCTCACTACATATATGTAGCCCGGCTTGGCCAGCATTATCACATCTCTACAATCTCTCATCACTCTCTCATGGCTTCCACCGCACCCACTCTAACCTACCAGCAGGTGGAGGAGCTTTGCCTCGAACTACCCTTGTCCACCGGGCTAGGCGTCCCCACCGGCTGGAGCCTAAGCGCCCGGCGGCGTGCAGTCCCTCCCGTCCCTCGGGTACTGCGGCCGGGCGGCCATCACGAACCACTACTACCTCGACCTCACGCCGAGCAGCGGATGAATCCCGCTGGCATCCCGATAACCAGCATACTTGGGACGCCTTCTTCATCAATCGGCGTGAGAGGGCGCCGCCAGGTATGAGGAGGACGGTCTGCCTCACGGGAACTTCCACGAGGCGGCGCCGTCGGCTATGGTGGTATGGCGGACTCTGCAGAGCGTCATGGACTACATCACGGCAGCGGCGACGGCGGCATTTACGGCGGCGGCAACTTAGAAGGCGGCGACTACCGATTACAACGACGATGGCGGCTATGAAGACTACGAGTATGCATATTATACGCCTAGGCAGGAGTATGACTAAATCACTCCAAATTTCATGTATCATCAGTGGTATCTCGAATCATTCAAAATGGACACCAAACACATCACGGGTAATATAATTCACATGATCCATTCAACAAAGTTTGGTACAATAAATTATTACACATCATTTCTTCCCTTGTGTCCCTGCTTGCTTACGATTGTGCCGTATCCATGGAGCATCCTCATCATTTAACTTAATGCTTGGGTCGGTGTTCACTTTGAAGGGCGGAATTTCAGCAAACATATTATAATCTTCGACATGTCTGTCTTGTCCTCCACTCCCACGATGTTTCTTTTCCTGAAAGAACAATGTGGCGCTTTGGATCATCGCATGATGTACTGATCGCTTTTCTTATCTTTCCGTTTCCTCGGTTTGCTACTCATGTTCTTCACATAGAAAACCTGAGCGACATCTTTCGCTAGGACGAATGGTTCGTCAAGGTAACCAAGATTGTTGAAATCCACCATTGTCATTCCGTATTGCTGGTCCACCTTTACCCCACCTCCTGTTAGCTTGAACCATTTGCACCGGAACAAAGGGACCTTAAAGGAGGGTCCATAGTCAAGTTCCCATATCTCCTCTATGTAACCATAATATGTGACCTCTTGCCCATTCTCGGTTGCTGCATCAAAGCGGACACCACTGTTTTGGTTGGTGCTCTTTTATCTTGGGCGATCGTGTAAAATGTATTCCCATTTATCTCGTACCCTTGGAAAGTCGTTATAATCGAAGATGGTGTCTTGGCCAACATGTACAGCTGATCTACAACATCATTGTCATTCTTTAAATGTTTTCTCAACCAACTGCCGAAAGTCTCCATGTGGGCCTTCCTAATCCAGGATTCAGGCTTCCCGGGTTGTCGAACGTAAAATATTCTTGTGTTTCTCAAAGCACGGAGCCACCAAGCTGGAATTGGTCAAGACAGGTGGTGTGCTTCAGTCGAGAATGGTCATCCATACATATCGTTGATTTCATTCCGATCGTGCCTTTTCCACTTAGTCTCCCCTCGTGCATGATCGAGGAAGACCAATCGGCTTAAGGTCAGGAACAAAGTCAACACAAAACTCAATTACCTCCTCATTTCCATAGCCCTTGGCGATGCTTCCTTCTGGCCTAGCACGGTTACGAACATATTTCTTTAATACTCCCATGAACCTCTTGAAGGGGAACATATTGTGTAGAAATACAGGACCGAGAACGAAAATCTCTTCGACTAGGTGAACCAGGAGGTGCGTCATAATATTGAAGAAGGATGGCGGGAACACCAACTCGAAACTGACAAGACATTGGATCACATCTTACTGTAACCGTGGTAGAACTTCCGGATTGATTACCTTCCGAGAGATTGCATTGAGGAATGCACATAGCTTCACAATGGCTACTCGAACATTTTCGGCAGGAGCCCCTCAAAGCAATCGGAAGCAATTGCGTCATAATCACGTGGCAGTCGTGAGACTTCAGGTTTTGGAACTTTTCTCCGCCATGTTTATTATTCCCTTTATATTGACGAGAATCCAGACGGAACCTTCATACTGCTCAGGCATTAAAAAAGATGACCTTCTCTTCTTTGGTCAGAGCGTAGCTGGCACGACCTTGAAACCATTCCGGATGCTGGTCATCAGGGTCTTTCAAACGTTGCTGGTCCTGCCGTGCTTCCTTTGTATCATTTGTCTTCCCATACACGCCCAAGAAGCTTAGGAGGTTCACGCAAATATTCTTCGTAACGTGCATCACGTCGATTGCAGAGCGGACATCTAGGACTTTCCAATATTCTAGCTCCCAGAATATAGATTTCTTCTTCCACATGGCTGCGTGCCCGTCGGCTCCCTTCGAACTGATTGTCCGCCAGACCCTTTCCAAAGATGACTTTCAAATCCTTGACCATATCAAATACCTCAGCACCGGTCGTTCCGCGAGCTTCGCCGGTGATCTGCCTTGCCGTTGTAATGCTTGCCTTTCTTTCTTCTTGGATGAATTTTCGAAGAAATCGATGATGCCCAAGGTACACGTTCTTCTTACAATTTGGCAAATGTACACTTTCAGTCTCATGTAAGCAGTGCGTGCATGCATTGTATCCCTTATTTGACAGTCCGAAAGGTTACTAAGAGCAGGCCAATCGTTGATGGTTACGAAAAGCAACGTCAGAGGTCAAATTCCTCTTGTTTGTGCTCATCCCACACACGGACACCACCCCACAGCTGTAAAAGTTCATCAACTAATGGCCTTAGGTACACATCGATGTCGTTGCCGGGTTGCTTCGGACCTTGGATGAGCACCGGCATCATAATGAACTTCCGCTTCATGCACAACCAAGGAGGAAGGTTGTAGATGCATAGAGTCCCGGGCAGGTGCTATGGCTGGAGCTACGCTTTCGCCAAAAGGATTAATGCCATCCGTACTTAGAGCAAATCTTATGCTCCTTGCGTCAGCTGCAAAATCTTTGAACCATCTGTCGATCTTTCTCCATTGTGTTCCATCTGCGGTGTGTCTCAACTCCCCGTCCGACTTACGGTCCTCTTTGTGCCATCGCAACAACTTGGCATGCTCTTTGTTCCTGAACAGACGTTTCAACCGTGGTATTATAGGAGCATACCACATCACCTTGGCGGGAACCCTCTTCCTGGGTTTCGGGCCCTCAACATCGTCACCAGGGTCATCGCCTCACGATCTTATAACGCAATGCGGTGCATACCGGGGCATTCATTCAAATTCTCGTATTCACCGCGGTAGAGGATACGATCGTTGATGCATGCATGTATCTTCGTAACCTCTAAACCTAGAGGGCAGACAACCTTCTTTGCTTCAGACGTCTTGGCGGGCAACTCGTTATCCTTTGGAAACATATTCTTCAACATTTTCAGCAAGTTTTCAAATGCCGAGTCAGCTACACCTGCCTCTGCCTTCCATTTCAGCAAATCCAGTGTGCAGCCCAGCTTTTTCAGACCATCATCGCATCCGGGTACAGCGCCTTTTCTGTGATCCTCTAACATGCGATCCAAATTCTCCCTCTCCTTTTCAGTTTCGCAGCGTCTCCGTGCATCAGCAATGGTCCGACCAAGATCATCAGCAGGATCATCACGTGCCTCTTCTTCACCTTCCCTTCACCTTCGGCATCCTCCATGAAAGTATCACCGAAATGAGCAAGATAGCTTTCATCGATGAAATCATCCCCTTCTTCATCTTCTTCCATTATAACCCCTCTTTCTCCATGCTTGGTCCAACAATTATAGCTTGGCATGAAACCCTTCAAGCAGATGCATGTGAACAACTCTTGAGGAAGAGTAACCCTTCTCATTCTTACAGATAACACATGGAGAGATAACAAAACCCCCGCTTGTTCGCATTAGCCACTACGAGGAAATCTTTCAAACCCGTAGTGAACTTCACGGAGAGTCGGTTACCGTACATCCATTGCCGATTCATCTGCATTATTATAATATAAAATATATAATTAACCATCATGCATTTGTTAAACTAACTAGCTACAAACAATATAAATTAAACAATGAACTACACACATGCATATTGACACATCAAAAGGTTCATCAAGTTGCTAACATGATCGAAGAGTGTGGCTCCAACACTTCATGTCATGTTTGTTTCATGCTCTTGGGGCATTTCATCAAACACCTTATGTGCATAAGAGGAACCAAAAGCAAACCTACACCCACTTGTGAAGAGAATGGCTCCAAATGGCTAAGTGTTGGCTGCTGGATGGGTATATATAGGGAGGGCTTTAGTTGCGGTTGGCCTGGCAAACCGTGACTAAAGGTGCCGAAAACCTTTAGTCGCGGTTGTCCTGGCCAACCGCGACTAAAGCCCCTCACGATGCACCAGCTGGCCACCAGCGCCTGGCCCAGGCCTTTGGTCGCGGTTCACCTCCAGAACCGCGACTAAAGGTCCCATTAGTCGCGGTTCCTACAGCTTCGCGACTTATGGGGCTGGACGGAAGCCTGTTTTTCCACTAGTGGTACTTAGAAATGTGTGTTGTATTTCAAAAGCTGCTCGTCATGTTTAAAAAGAGTCCTCAGGAATTTAAAATAGAAATTCAACCTGTATTTTTATAACAAAGTTCATCATTTAGTTAAAATACTGTTCATTACATATTTTGAAAACAAATATTGTGTCGTAAAAATTGGTTTGCATTTTAGTAAAAATGTATGTCATCTATGAAATAACTGGTTGTTATATATTCAAATTATTGTGTATCCATAAAATGTCTGTCGCATGTTTTAAGAAAATGACCATGTATTCATGAAAAGATCATTACATGCCTAAAAATGTTAATAATGTAATTCAAACTATTTATCCTATACTTAAAATTGTACCATCATGTGTTTCAAAAAGTTTCATCTTGTGTTAAGAAAGGCTCATCACGTATGGGCATACTATTTACCGTGTATTTAAAAATGTTTATCATGCAATTATAAATGTCTATCATGTATTGAAAATGGTTCATCTTAGATGCGAAAAACTCATGTAATTCAAGAATGGTTTGAGCATGTTGTTTTGATAAAATGTTCATGTAATTTCTTTAAAGTATCCTTCTCATTTTTAATGAATGTTGGTGTATTTTGGAAATGTACTCGCACATTTTAAGAACGTTCGTTTATTTTCCAGTTGAAATACAAAGAAGAAGTGAGAATAGCGGGGAAATTAAATAAAAATAAAATAAATAAATAAAGGAAAGAGAAGAAACATGGGGAAAAGGGCAAAAGAAATGTTGGAAAAGGTTGTGTGAAATAACTTAGACACAAAAAATTGCAACATAAAATGTACTAGAGAAAGGATAAAGCATAAAAAGTAGAAAATCCAATGATCTTGAATCTCTCTTCCCTGTTGCCTCAATCGTGCTGGCTGCTTGGGATCGTGATTCCTCTTCCTGCTCCGGCGTTGGTGAGTTTTGGTGGTCAGCTAAGGGTCCGAGGGAAACCTTGGCCGGCCCGGCGGTAGCGACGCCCAAGGGCATTGCTTTCCTCCATGGGGGCGCTGCAAAGGTCCCCTGCTCTCCACCCCAATCCCCCCGGGTGGAAACCCTTAATCGGCTTCGGATTTGGTGGCAGTGGCTCCTTGAGCGTCGTTACCTTGCTGGAGGCGTCGTTAGGGGTGTTGGGGCTCAGTCAGGAGATTCTTCTGAACGGAGGTGTTCTGCTCCCCTTGCCTCTCGAGTCTCTTCTCGGTACCCAGTTGTCTCCTCTTCGGCGTCTGTCCATGAAGCTTGCCTTGTCCAACTAGTTGGACGTGGACCGTAGCGCAACGGCCGGCTAGGAATTTTCCAAGTCGAAGTCGTCGCCCTATGTCCACCTTACGATGTGAGGGCGGCATTCTTTTAGCTCTAACGTGAGCTTCTCGAAATCCCGATGGTGCAGCACCTAGGAGCCATGACGAGAGGGTAGGGTCTCTCTTCGGTGCTAGAGAAGGAAGATGTTGTGTTCCCTTCTTCCCTAGGTGTTCCTGGAATTAGGTCTATCTTTTCAGGTCGGCTATGTCCGGGTCTGCTGCTCCGTTCTGCTATATATGATCCTAGTGTGGAGTGCTTGGCCTTTTGCAATTTGCAATCTAGATTTTCATTGCAGTAGCTGCTTGTGGAGGCTGTAGTTCATGTTTGCTTTCCGTGTTCCTCATTGTCGTTTGGCATTGTAATTTGGGTCATTTATTGTAACTCTTGGCCGGTGGATGGCTCTGTTAATTTAAAGCCAAGCTCTTTACGAGCCTTTATTGTAAAACACACACGCGCGCGCGCGCACACACACACACACGCACACACACACACGCACGCACGCACACACATTTCTCATCTGGTGTTGGGATAAACACCTCATGTCCATGTTGTTTGTCTTAATCGTGCTCAAGTTTGATTACTGGCCGTAGACGTGGAACGGCTCATATTTTCTTAAAGTACTGTTAATTATCTTTCGGTGCCGCTAAGTTCCAAAAGTTTGAACACACCGTGGAAACATTTGCATTGCAACATGGTACTAGGTCACGTATTCACATTCACACTAGCTTCATAATTATGTATCCCTCGAGGTTGCGACCCAGAGCTAGATGTATTCATTTTCTCTTATAAAAGCGTAGAAGGATATATAGTACTGAGAAGTCAATATCACCAGATATGAGGGATCTCTTCTTGTCTTGTTACCAGACGTCAGCCTTCAACGTCCGAAGCGCGGTGGTGCAAATTGGGTGGTGACAACGTCCGAAGTACTGAGACGTCAGTCTTCGACTCAAATCATCCATTTCTTTCCATGCCCCTCCCCAGTAGCATTCCTTTGCTCACTACAGTAATGAGTTCGTGTACCTTTTCATCTTAATAAGGAACACTGCCTGCTTTCTTCGTTAAAACGACATACACCATATGTCCACTAAGTTAGTTGGGGAGGAAACATGTCGCTGTACAAGAAGGATTGAGCATGCTTTACTGTGTCGCTGGTGTTATTGGGATTTCATAACTTTATTTTTTATTTGGTTTGACGCCCAGGGAAGATGATGTGTGATGAAGTTAAATTCAGCAGATCTCGGGTCCTGAGCCGGTAGCCTACGATGGTAACATGAACACAGATTTTACTCAGGTTCAAGATCTCTCTAAGAGATAATACCTTACGTCCCGCTTTGTTTATATTGATATCGATGAGGTACAAAGTACAAGTTGATCTACCATGATATCGTGTGTGTATGAAAGTTGCCATCTATGATCCTCACCCCTCGGCTTACATAGGTGCCAGGGCTGCTTAGGGGTTACATAGGTCGGTTACATTTAAGAATAATTTTGACGACGACAACCTCTAAATATTCAAGTGTGCGCGAAGTTTTTGAAACCTTCCACCTTGGAGCTCATTGGTCTGACGGTCATGGCCCATTGGTTGATAATCTTCGGGGGTCATCGAGCCGGCCCACACGTTGGGAGCTAACATGGCAAGCACCCCCTAGTTCAGGACACAATCAGCGTGTTTTTTTTTTGTAATGCGGTGTTTTGGTGGGCTTTCTTTTGGGGTGTGATTCTATGTGATTTCTAATTAAAAAGTATGTGAAGAGGTTTCGTGTGCTTGTGGTGGCGTGCATAACATCGTTGCTACAGTGTTACATGTTGGCACTCTTTTTCTAGTTCGTCATGGGATGTGCATGACTGATGTGCTTTTTAGGCTGGTTGTCGCCGATAAATTTGGAAAATCGTTGGCCCAGTCACAGTCATGAATCAAATCCAGGATTAATTGAACAAAAGAACTCTTTGAGAAATCGTTGACTCGGTCAAAATCGTTAACCAAATCTAAAATTGAATACCTTAATTGGACGGCAGACCTCTAAAATTAAGTTGTATAATGTACTAGATGATATCAATTAGTTCTTAGAGTACCACCATATCGCCTTTGGAATTTTCATATCCTTTTTGTTTCTAAGGGAGTTTTCACTTCCAATCCGTTAGGTAGCAATGGCAAGTCTCTCTTTGATAAGCGATGTAAGTAAATTATTTTCTAGAAACGTCGTTTGCCCATTATAAAGTGCTAGTTCAATGGGATTTGCATGTTGGACATCTGGACGAAACAACAACACATTAAGTTTCTTTTTTTTTGAGAAAAGATTTTCGAAGGGGCATCCTACACCTGATAATTGTCAAGGAATCCTGGATTGGTACTCAAACTTTTTCTACCCTAATTCCTCTACTGGCGATGGAGGCGTCGTCTTGATGCTACTGATCTCTGGTTGGCTTCTTCACTAGGCCTGGACAGTGCCGGCGCAAGAATAGATTTTTTTTGGGGAACTATATTTTTCAATATGGGTGGCAATTGTCCCTAAAGTTTCAAATAAGTTAACGACACGCACCATTCTATCAGCTTGCTCACACAGAACTAGTCTGTTAAAGGAGAAATCATCGAATTTTCCTTCGTTTAACTTACCGCGAGATGGATCCACTTTTCTCGGGTCCCCCGCATCGTCCGCATGGGCGACACGGGAGGCGAGCCGATCCACTTTTCTTGGGGCATCCTCCATGCGCCCGTCCCTCGCCGCCGCCATCGGCCAGCTCTGGCCGGCTAGCCCTCGCAGCCTGCAGCTGTGGCGGGGCTCATTCGTGTTGCAATCTGGACGGCGTGAGGCCTTGTGTGGCCTGTAACTTGACGCAGTGGTGGTGCTGGTTGCAATGGCAACAACGATCTGCGATTAGACAGCGGCTTTGCTGCAACGCGCATGTGCCTCACCCTCTCCTTGGCGCCGTCGTCACACATGCGGCGGGTGCTCCATGCGGCAGAGGAAAGGGAGTCGCCGCCGCCCTGCATCCCGCCCAAGAGAGCCGGCTCGCCATGGCCCAATGTGGCACGTGGACCACTCATCTGTGTAGGGGCTGGATGGGATGTGCCATAACAAGTAGCCGTCGCCCGCTCCACCAGCAAGGAGGTGTGATGCGCGCCGTGGATCTAGTCTGGGTTGGCGAGGACGGTGGAGCTTGTGGCGACCCATGATGGTGGTGTCTAATACAGATTAGCCATCAGTTGCCCCTCGGATGACACTGCATTGTTGGGACCGTGCCTAGCCCTAGCTCTCCCTCTCTCTCTCTGCACCTCTCTCTCTCTGAACTAGATCACTAGAGGAAGAAGAAGGAAGGAGAAGGAAGAACAGAGACACCTCTCTCTCTCTGAACTAGATCACTAGAGGAAGAAGAAGGAAGGAGAAGGAAGAACAGAGACACTGCAAGTTTCTTCCCAGCGCACGAACGCTGCCGCCGCACATATGGCCTATATTCCCTCGAGCAACAAACTCGCTTCTAACCTATTACAATGCATGGGGTTTTTATACCTGGAACTCACCGGGCACGTACCCAGTCCCAGCCCACGCCGAGCGGCCGATCCGGCCCGCGCCATGCACGCCCCCGCGACATGCACGTACATTGCCTGGTCGTGCGCGCCCGCCCATGGCCGACTCCAACGTCCCCATGATCCCGCTAACAAAAAACGCACACACTACACACCACCGTGCCACACACGCATCAGCCTGACTCACACACGCGCACACACATGGGCATGGCTTGCTGCTAACATGCATGGCCTCTGGCGGGTCCCATTGGGATTTTTTGGCGGCGCCAGTGAACTTCGTCTTCCGTCAATGTCTATCATGTTGTGGAGAGCAGACCTTATAGCGGCTAAGTTGCCCGCTCATGTGGGCATGCTCACCCGCCGTCAGGTCAGTGCATGTTTGCAACAACTGGGCTCGTGCCAAGTGGAGGAGATAACACATGATGAATTTGATTGGGTGGTCTATCTCGAGTACCTGGTCTTGAGCTCCAGGGTGAAAGCCCTAGGTCTAGCTTCTTATTGGTTAAGCCTGGTAATGACGGTGTTTTTGGCATCTTTATCTCGATGAAGGCATTGCTCTAAGTTTGCCCACACTTAATCTTCAAGGTGAAACCCGCGATCTGACTTTCAGGTGTTGGATCCGGCGATGGCGTCACTTATGTGTCGTTTCCTTTTTGGAGGCGGCGCTTTTGAAGAACCATTTTCATGGTCCTTGTGCTCTCATGATATAGTTGGTGCAGTTGGTTATCGTTGTGTATCGTCAATCGCTGTTTGTATGGCTTCATGACTTTTTTCTTTTATTTTTCTCATCACTTAGGCATAGCTTGGGTCTAGTATGACTTAGCTCTTTGCCGGCGTGATCCTATGATGTCTGTGTGTTGGCTGTGTGCATCGTGGTTATGTAGGCCGGGTGTGGCTCATTGTAATTGCATCCCTCGATGTTATATCATGAGTCAATAAAAACATCCTTCATAATAAAAACTATGTATAGTACATATCAGCCATCGCCGCTAGCTGCACCATGGAGATGGCAAAGCCTGCAGGGGGCACTTCATCTCGCGATCGAGCTAGATCCAACATCGATGACAGTGCCACGAGCTCGAAATGATGTGGCAAAGCAATCAAAGAAGATGGAGAGTATTATGCTGACCTCGGGAAGATCCAATGCTAAGCACGTGAACCTATGCAGAAAGACTATCAACCAATACATAAAGGAGCTTTGTTACTAAACAATTAAAGAAAGGAGGCTTAGCTACAAAACCTAAGCACCAATGCATCGGGACATTAGTTGCTAAGAATTTCAATGCACTTAGCACCCCATTTTAGCACCAATGTATTGGAAGAGGCTAAGGGTGCGGTGGCATCTAAGGTTCGTCGCGCTGCCCGTGGACTAATCTGCGCCATATTAAAGTACTTATAATATCTAGATAAGGCATTGATGGATCCATTTTTTAAACCAAATAAAAAATTAAGCGCATGCAAAAGAGATGAAGTAGTAGTAATATTGTAGATAAAGCGCCCTTTTATTATCTTAGAATGTAGCACCAAGCAGATAGAAAGCATTATGTGTAACACGCGGGCTCTACATAAATAGAATGCACACAGTCAAACCCCAAAAGTTTGTCAATAAGAAATAAAACAGAACCAACAAATCGACAACAGTAGAGTCCTCTATACCGACACTATGCCTATGTTGATAGTGGTGGTAGATCTATATAGAAAGTATGCTGCCCTCCATGTTGGAAAAAACCCTCCGTAGCCACCTACTCCAATCGCGTGCACCTCGCCTTAAACAGCAGTCGATACTCCGCTCGTTGTAGCATAGACCATGTATGAAGCAATTGCGTACACCACAAAATAACCTACAGAGAAGAAGCTTTTTTATCATTAAAAACCATATCATTTATATATAGCCAAAGCGACCAAATTAATGCATACACTCTCGCCCTTATTAGCGTTTTGAACCTATTTGGAATACCGTCAAACAAATGACCAAAAATATAGGCAACACTTGTGTGTGGATACAAATTTGACGCTATTTGGATGGCTAACCACATAGAACGTGCAAACATGCATTGAAAAAAGATGCGTTTCATTGTCTCATAATGAGTACAAACACAACACTTCTTACTCTCTTGCTAGTTGCATCGTGTGAGGTTGTCTTTCGGTAGCACAATTTTTCTACGATGATACCACATGAAGATTTTAAATTTTAGTGGAATCTTTGAATTCCATATTTTCTTGTTATTAGTCACCGGTACCTCTGAATGCGTGAGCGCACGATACATAAAGTTTAGAATGAAAGACCCTGATGTAGTAAGGTTCCAGCGAAACACACCCCGGCGTTGTGTCAGATTAATTGAGTCCATTCAGGGTAAAAGATTATGCTATGACATAAGACAGGGGCCAAAAATTCCTTCCTGAATGAAATATTCGGTGGGAATGATCTGAGCAACTGCGCAATAGTATTATTATTATTGTTAGCAATGATGCACAAGGCTGGATATTGTTCTCGGAGACTTGCATTGCCTAGCCAGATGTCTTCCCAGAAATGAGTCCCTGACTCGTCGTTTATCGAAGAAGACTCAAAGCAAAAATGATGCTTCTTTGCCACCATTAGGCAAGCCCAAAAGTGTGAGTCTAGAGGTTTCCAATATGCCTGAGACATCGCCATGGGACCCAGATACTTGTTGTGCAGCATGGTTTGTCGAACACCACCCTCAGTAAGAAGTCTGAACAACAAATTACTAAGTAGGGCCTCATTCTTGACATGCATGTCATGAATTTTAGGGCCACCTTGGTCTTTCGGGCTAGAAACCATGCTCCATTTGGCCAATCTGTACTTTATTTTGCACCATCTCCTTGTTGAAAGAATCTGGATCTAAAATAGTCCTGTCTTTGCCGGACCCCTTTTCGAAGTTGGAAGAAAGAAAACATATAGAGAACCATATTTGTGAGGACAGAGTTAATCAAAACAAACCGTCCTCCAACTGAGAGTGGCTTGCCTTTCCCATAGTAGTGATATTATGTAACTTTACAAATAATGTAAACAAAGCCTAAAAGACCTTGGTTATAACTAGTTTCTGAATTTTTTTTTGAGGAATAATAATCTCTGAAATGATATTGTCAAATTCAAGCTGTAACGGCAAGTGGTATTGCCTGGGATCCGAACGAACCCTATGTCCTACTCAGGTGTTTACCAGGGCGGGTGCATACCTAGCTGTAGACGGAAGCAAGAGATCGACCAACACCTCCAACATTGTGGCGACATCGGATGAGACAAAGGCTAATCACATTCAACAAACGTGGATGTGTGTGGCCGAAGCAATGTATACATAGGTCCTGCCCAAGGTCTTTGAGCTAGCGCCAAACGATGCGATGTGATGTGCCCATTTTGTGTTATTTAGTGTCGATTGATGACTTGCGTCTTGTCGTGTGCACAGGTTTGCTGGTGCGGTACTGCTCAATCAGTTGCTATCACCAAGAACAGTGTTTACAATACTACATAATATCATATGTCTGTTTAGTTGGGTGGCTTGACACCAAAGTAAATTCTTCCGTGCATAGCAAAGAATGTGTAATTGTTTTTCCGTTCGTGCACTGTCTTTGAGGTCCAGCTGAGTGACCTTTATTATGGTAACTAGTGGTTGGGCCGCGCCCAGGGTGCACCTCCTCCGAGTGATTGGGCACACTAATCTTGTTGTTGGGTTTGTTAGCATGTGTGTACAGTCTTGGTTTGTATTTTGGGTGGGACATGGAAATCCATGTAAATGCTATGCTTGCTCCATTGGACGAATGATTACAACAAGAAGCATTCACTTGACTAGTTTGCTCAATTATCATGTGTTAATTTTACTCATATTATTTAACACAAAGGAAATGCATTACAATTTGTTTATGCAAACAACAACAAGGAAATATGTTTCAAAATAGAATAGAACATTGTATTGGGACAATTAAATTTCACAGTTTGACAAGAAAATAATCCCGCAGGCATCATATAATATTAAATGAACTTTTGAACATGTATACTCCTTTACAAATGTTGCATACGTAATCATCTTGCGCGGAATTAGCTAATACTACAGAATGAAAGCTATTGGAAAAATAGGGAAAACAATTCTGAGACGGGCTCCCCCCGTCGCATTTTCGTTCAGCTCCCCGTGTAGGCCTTAACTTAGGCAGGTTCGCCAAAGCTTATGGAATATCAAATCCTTGATTAGAACCAAGAGGATATTCATCTATGTGTAGGAATACTCATCTAAAATTGTTATAAACAAACAGAAATGGTTGGTTAGCCATGCATATGTAATTAAATGGAGAATGCACATGACAAGGGGCAGTAAACAAACAAATGATACACCGAGTGGTAAAATGTTAGGAAAACCTATCAACTCTGTAGCATTACACATTTCAGCTAATATGCGCAAATTTGTTGTAATCATATAATCAAAATGGAATACAGTTCAATCTCCAACCAGAAATTGATGTCGAACAAGAAACCGTCCAACATATACTCCGAGTGAAGGAGCCTACCTTGCAATCCCTAGCCATGGTGAGGCATCCAAGGCAAAGGCTTGATGCCGGTTCCCTTGGGAATGATGAGATGATCCTTTTGTTGGCCGCAAAAATAATTCACAACACAACGCTAGAGCAATTTGTCAACTGATTTTTTCAGCCCCCAACATCTTAGTTCGTTTCAGAGAATCAGTTTGCTTCCTGCAAACTGGCATTTGACAGAGCTCCTCTGGAATTCAATCTCGGTGCTTGGCCATACAGGGCACAAATTAAATTTCAATGAAGACATGGCACTATGATTGCAGCTCAAAAAAAATCTACAAAAGAAAATGAGTTTCCTGTGTATCCTAAGCCCACATGAACAGAGAAATCAACATTGAAGTCTTAGGCTGGAATCTTGACCATATGTTGTAGGACATATTTATTTCTCGTGAGGATGTGTTCACCTGTTCAGGTCCCACGCCTTGTTTCTATAACTGACAATTGCATATCTATCTGGCAGAAGCAAAGATGGATCGCATGTGCAGGGTGGTTGCGATAACCTATGAAAGAAATGGATAACATCCGCCACGTTAAAATATGGTTGTGTGTTCCCTAATCCAATGGTAAATGTGATCCAATAGATTAGCAAATTTATGAGAGCATTACAATATGTTTTTCGCTTCTCTGGCCGAAAGAAGCCCAGACGTTCTGAGGATGTCACATGGTTCAGTGTGCAAGTGCGGTGCTCAGTTACTATCCAGGTCGATGCAGATTGCTCACTATTACCACCCCATATGTTCTCTTCTTGATTGTTCGTTGGAAACAAGAAGTGGATCACCTGAAGCGAGGATCATGGTTCTCGATGACCAGGAGTGTTTCTGCAGGATGCGTACCAACATCGGCGACTGCCGTAAAATTTGGTTCATTCTATTTTTGAACTATGTTTGAATTATCTAGTTTTTGAATTGTTGAATTATTTGTGCTTAATATCTATTGGTGAATGTGCTGAAATTTTTTATCTACATATATTGTTTCTGATGTGTGCAATATGGTGAAAATAGTGAAAATGTAAAAATATGGGTCAGGCATATGGGGGATGCGTCCCGGAAGTCAGTTGGACACATGGCTTCTGTCCATGGACAAGTCTGGACATGTCTGTGGCCAGAAGAGAACAGGATTTTACATATACCTTTTTCTTTCTGTGAGTAGACTTTGATGGGAATGTTTTGGTGGACAAGTCTTGACATGTTTTCATGGGAGGCATCACTACTTTGAAGTACAAACACGTCACTATCGAATCTCCATATTCTTGTGTTTGTACGAGAGTCTAGAAGTCTAATTTGTTAAGTAGCAAAGGCAAGTCGTTGTCAATAATGTATATTTTTTCAGCCGCTCATTTTCTCTTCCATGTAATTGCCACTGTATGTGTTCCATTTGCTTATCTATAAAAATTTATTGTAGGGACTTATCCTACTGTTCCCAGTCAAACAAAAATTTATTTATGTGTTTTACGTCCATAAACAATCAACATCATATGAAATTGAAGATCAAGAATATAAGCATTGCGGCAAAAAGCAGTCTCTTGGGTGAATTTATGAAGTTCGAACTGTATGTATCTGACAAATGGGTTGGTCCAACAAATACTCAGGTGTTCTCCAGGGTAGGTGCGTGCCTTGCTATGGACGGAAGACGACTATCGGCCAATGTCTGCAGCATTCTCGCGACCACAGATGAGACAAATGGATAACGTGCTAATATCCCATCCAAATATGTGGCGGTATGTCCTTATCCGTAATTAACAGACTACTCCCTCTGTACCATAATATATGTACAGAGGGAGTATAATAGTGAGTGAGAGTATGTAAGTTCAAATCAGGTAGGTCTTTGATGTGATGTGGCCATTGGTTGATTGATCTGTGCCTGGTCGTGCTTGCATGCTCATTAGTCACCGAATATGTTGCTTTCGTGAAGCACAATGTTTATTATATTGTACCGTATGTAGAATCTTTTGTAACACAAAACACGTTAGGTGGCCGGCCGGGGGGCCTGACGTACGGGAGCAAACTGTTATGTGAGCAATTAATATGATTTCGCAGTTTAATTTTTTATTATATTAAATAAATGCCTCAAAATACACTTAATGTGTGTAAAAGGTAATAGAAAGAGAAAATAAAAGAAAATGGAAAAAGGAAAATAAATCATTTAGAAACGAACATATCATGAAAGGAAAAAATAAAATAAATAATGTACAAAATAAAAAAACAAGAGAAATGAGAAGAAAAGAAAAAAATATGAGTGTTTGCACAGCAAAAATGATAGTCCACAAATTATTGTTTGTCGACTGAAGAAAAAAGGCACACGGCGAAGATTTGTTTGCGAAGTACAATAAAAAAAGGTAGTCAGCAAGAACAATTTGTCGAGTGCCCGAGATTATTGATTAAACAAATCGACCGGCATGGAAGGGACCGGAAGAGATAGAGAAGGTATTGGGAGTTTAATACATAGTTGTTCACTCCATTAGGACAATGAACAAGTGGTTCAGGAAAGGAACGCCTACTGGATAATACGATGAAATCTGCAATACCACAATAAAATAGGACAATATATGAGTATTGTCGACATAGAAAGTTAATATGCAACAAGTTATTTGTCATTCGACTGCTTACCAGAGGTGAAGTACGCCACCAATTAAATTGTAGGTTTGGTGTAGTCAGTATTTGTAGGGGACTTATACACTTTAGCTATCATTAAGATTCAAGCTGTTCGGTAATGGATATGTGCAAGGTGTGTTGTATCTTTATATCTTGAAATCAGCATTTCCAAAATTTACAAATATATCACTAAAATTGTAACTAATATTTTGCTGCAATTTTGTCATTTATATATATTCATTTCCTACAGCAGTTGATTCTATTACTAAAACTAGCAAAAGGGCTCGTCCGTTGCAACGGGAGAAAAAAATACCACACACTTTTAATTTACGAAAAAGTTCTATAATCTGAGTATTTGTAGCTACGACCCAAACAAAGATGGTCTTGGCCTGCAAAAGCGCAAGTTCAAGATTCCACATGTCTTCTTTTTAAACACAACTTGCATGTAGATTTAATATGTACAAGGAACGGGCAAGTGATCTTCAATTTCGCCTCCAATCCTGTTTTTGCTAAGATATTCATCCACAATCCGGATCAGTACCGATATGAAAGAAAGACGGATAATGCACTATTGATTAAGATTGCACCCTAGATAGTATTTTTTTAAATGGTTAACAGGTAGAATAACATCATATGCAGATTCTATATATTTTTCTAATCAAATCCACATATAACATGTTAAATTTGGAGTTACGGTTTAGAAGATATGACTATTTTAAAAAACGTTTGATATGTATTGCGGGTTTAATGTCAGAAACATGAGGGGGTTTTCTATAGAATAGCACGATGGACTAAGAATACCTATTTCTTTTATTAGTAGGTATAGATTATAAAGAAAATCACAAAATGTTGTGATATTTACATGCTTCTGTCCGTTCACTGTCACATCATTTTACAACCCCCCCCCCCTCCGTTTTCTGTAAATTAACCCACAGTACACGTTTAAGTCATAGCTTACCATTTTTTTTGAGTTTTCTCAGAAAACCTCTTCACACTTCTCGTAGTCAACCCACCATTGATCTTTAAGACAGCTGAATAGTTTTTTTTGTTTCAACAGAAACCCCCTGACTCGGTTAATCAATCCGTAACTTATCTAAAACAAAAGTATCCATATCTTTTAAACCGCAACTTCGGTCTTAACATGTTATATATGAAATTCGATTAGAAAAACTAGTCGTCAACCCGTGCACCTGCACGGGCTAGTAATTTTAATATTTAATTGGAAATGTTTGAAAAAATAGAAATGTCAAACAGTAATTTGAATATGTTGATATAGGTTTGTATTATTACACATGCACAAAGGGTCTAATGAAGTTACATTGCTTTGACTATTTTGAGATTGTTTAAGTCCAATTGTGTCACAACGTTATAAATACTATTGTTGTGTGATGGCGAACCACCTCAGATTTATAGAAGATATGTCGAAGTATGGATGTGCTACTTTATGAAGGTTATATAAGGCTTGTGGTATTTTGGTAGGAAACACGGTTACAAACGCAAAAGTTATTGTATGTATCATGTACTCATGGCCTATAAGTTTCTAAAAGGTATTGAAGATCAAGTGCCCTATTGTAGGATTTATCTTCCTTCCTTACTCAACCAAAAAAAAAGACATACATCTTTCTATTTTCCACAGAAGCATGGTAAATAAGTTTTTTCTATACACAATAAGGGGCACATGCATGCACGGCCTCCTATCAACATATGTGGTACCGTAGCAAATAATATACGTATTTTAGAAAGTGGAAGTTGTAAATTATAAGCATCGTAGATTATAAATTCCTATCTCTACCAACAAATTCTTGCAAATGAATGTATTTGCATGAGCATTGAATTTTAGAATTTCTATCCATACTATATATATCTAGTATGTCGCGCTGACAATCATGTGTTTATATGAGATTTCAGTGGCGCATCATACATCCAGATCCTTTTTTTTGTTAATGCAGTAATTTATATGTATATACAGTTTTTTAATAGCTATTTTTTCTCTTCGTCATAAGGACAAAATAAAATAAATGTATAGACGTGCTATATATGCATATACGTATTAGCAATCTATACCTCCAAAGAATCAGGTGAATCCATGTAATTCATGACTTGCATGCATATCAGGCAAAGTGGCATGTATGTAGAAGAATTGCATACTACTAATCGATGCTCCAGATGGTTCAACACATACGCATCACGACACCACTACCTTGCAAATGCCGACAACGGATGCAGCTGAATCTGTTCTACTCCTATGCGACATAATTAAGTGAAGTGTGCTCATAAATAGGCATGTATATAGAAATTTTTCTCTTGGTCGGACGCTTGGTATCATGATAATTTATTGCGGTTTTTCATAACTCTAACGGGCTAAAAATTAAGCAGCAAGTTAGCTTTTATTTGCCTACGGACTTGCAGAACCAATGACGAACACGATGACATTGGACAGATAAATCGCTATGTTTTCCGCCCACTATATGTTTTCCAATGGGCAGCATACCAATTAGGACAACATCATGATCTACATTATATCACCATCGGTACGTCGTACACCTCATCCAATGTTGCATCAACCATTATCATCGCTGGAATGCAGTCTGCTCGAAACTTGAAGCCAAGAAGAATACTTAGAGGGTGGACTTGATAATTGGCCTTTTTTACGTCAGAAACGTGAGTGTACTTTGAAGGTGGCAATGGATGGAGAGAGATGCAATGATCCTAACAATCAGGAAGACCGGTCGCCATTTGGGTCGCTCATCATCCCTCGCAGCACCTAGCTTTGGCTCCTTTGTAGTTCGGGTATGCCCATGCGGGTGGAGGAGTGCACTTGATGGTGATGGGGTTATCCTTTGGTGAGAAAAAGTGCCGCCACCGGCCATAGAAGAGAAGAATTAAAGGGGAGGTGTTTTTCATTTTTTGAGGGAGAGGTGTCTTTCTTTCCTTACGTGAGTGTTTCTGTTCCTATCTAAATCGGCAGAAGATTTTCTTTATGTACTCTCAATGACCATTAAATGGATCTGTTTTTTTCTCTTTTCATTGTTGGAGTTTTTATAGAAGGATGATATCCTTAAAAGGAACAGATGGATGCTTTGCTTTTTTTTAGGGTAAATGTTTGTGTACGGCGCGCCGGCGCAACTTTCAGCCGGCCGCGTCGCTTTCGTGCACACATGCACATGCACGCGCATCACACAGGTGATGGGCCGGGCGCCAAGCTGGCTACACAGGCCCACACAAAACTGCTTCCGTTGAGATTTACGTACGTGACGGACCCTGCGTGACGGTTCCTTTTTCTTCTTCTTAATTATCGTTTGCCTTATTTTCTACCTTTCTTCTACCTCCCGCCTGCATTGAGTACTACTCCTGCTATAAAATTGTTGCATCCGAATGTACAGACGCTACAACCGATGAATCCAAAAGCTGGAACCGATGAATAAAATAGAGGGGCGGCAGAGATGTTGAAACCACCGATACAGGTGTTACAACCATTGATAAAAAAGCTTCAAGCCTAGATCGAAAAAGCTTCATTCATCGACAGCGGAAGCTTCAACCAGCCACTGCCAAACTGAAAAAGTTGCAACCGTTACTTAAAAAGCTTCAACTGTAGGTGAAAAAAGCTTCAACCAGAAGAAATACAAAGTGTCAATCGGGCACAGCAAAACGAAAGGAGTTGCAAACGTTTACAGAACAAGCTTCAATCATAGATGAAAAAAGCTTCAATCGAGATATTGAAAGTTGTGGCCGGCGGCACGCCGATGCAGTGACGGATGTGCTACGATGGCGGCTGCTAGGTCCTGCAACGACATAGGTGTCGGCTTGTAACAAGACGGCAACGTTTTTCTACGGGGCGACTACATCCTGCTCGACTAGCAAGGGCGGATCTGCGAACGGCGACCACTGGCGACGACGGCGCCCGACCACTACGACACCATGGGAATGCTGCAACCTTGCTACGACAAGATGCAACCGTCCCACGATGGAGCTGCAACTGGTGACACGATGGCCGCGACCAGTGATAGGGAAAGCTGCGACCGCGGTGAGAAAAGCTGCAATCGAGGCCAAAAAAAGCTACAACGGGCAACCAAAAAAGCTACAATTGGCAATAGAAAAAGCTTCAACCGGATATGGCAGGGTTGACCATGGTGCATGCGGTGACGCCGAAGGAGCTGCGCGGTGGTGCATGGTGCTGCTGGAACGGCCGTGTAGCGTGCTACTACTGCGGCGACTGGGTGCTACAACGAGCGACGACTCCTGCGACACGCAATGCTCAAAGTTGTGAGACCATGGGACGGCTGGTTGGACGCCACCGACACCTATGTCGCGACGTACGAGCGGCCATGACTGGAGGCGTTGGGCCGGTGACGCACACAAGGTCTGGCGTCCAGCATTGAGTGTGGGAGGAGTAAACAATCTCCTTATTTTCTGGCATCAAGTACGGCAACACATGAAGTATGGAGTAATAACGGTTTGTGGAGTTATTAATATAATATAAAAAAGGAAACAGGACAACCAGCCCACGTGACGTACGATCGGACGGATTAAATTAGTTTGATCAAATGGTCATTAGCTGACCGGCGCGCGCTTCCGCCGGTCCGCCGGCGCCTAGCATTGGCCAAGGTCTTTGCTTCTTTTCTCTCACCAACATTACATGTCAGATTAGTTTTCTTGGATGGGGCGATCTATATGTTACATACGTAAGTTTCAGGGGCAAGGTTCTAGGGAGAGACGTTTTTCAAAAAAATATTGCGTGAATGCATTTTTCCTTTTCAATTGGGGAATATTTTATTTACTGACTTTAAAGGGCATTAAACGGATCTGTTTTTTTTTCTTTCCTGGATGAAGTTTTTATGGAAAGATGCTATCATTTTTTAAGGAACCATTGATGCCTTCCCTTTGTTTCACCAACATTAAACGTGTCAAATGCAATTTGTTATTTATTTCCTTTTCAGCCGTGGAGTTTATATGGAAGGAGGCACGTTTTTCCTTCTTTTTTTCATATAAATGTTTTTTCCTTTTCAATCAGGAAATATTTTATTTACCGATTTTAAGGGTCAAACGGATCTGTTATTTTTTTTCCTTTCTTCGATGGAATTGTTATGGAAAGAGGCCATCATCTATATCTATCTATACCAATATAAAAAGACCCAAAGGGGCAGATCCAAACCATCTCGACCGTCAACTCATGTTATCTAGCGGTTCAAATCGCTTCAATGTTGAGCACCAAACATGTTTAACGCTCTAATTACCCACCACTGCCATTGGTTATAAACACGTTTTGACTCAACGCTATCCCACGAAATCTGCCATGTATTAATATCCTACCATTTCCGCGAAAAATGTAATTGATATCTTACCAAATACCAACGTGCAACAGATATATCTTACCTAATATAGTGTGCAACTAATATCCTACCTAATATAAGCGTGCATTGCACGTACACTATTACTAGTTTTTTAAGGAACCATTGCCTTTTTGTTTCACCAATATTAAACGTGTCAAATGCAAAAAAAAAAGCAATTTGTTATTTATTTCCCTTTCAACCGTGGATTTCATATGGAAGGAGGCTATCTCTTTTTTTTTGAGAGGGAAGGAGGCTATCGATTAAAAAGGAACCGCGCATGCTTTCACTCTTTTGTTTCACCAACGTTGAAGTTGAACGTGTCAAATGTAATCTGTTACCTTTTCCTTTTCATCCGTTGAAGTTTTATGGAAGGAGGCAAACCTTATTTCTATTGCACCGGGGATGTATACCTTGTTTTGTGTCACCAACGTTGAACATGTCCATCTAAAAAAAACGTTGAACGTGTCAGATTTTTATTTATGGGACCATCTTTGTTACGTTAGTTCTCCTTTTATCTTATACGTAAAATCTATAATCTAACGGTGTGATTAATTTTGATGATGTGGATTAATGAGATGGCTTGAAAGGTGCCTCCAATTAGTAAATATAAGATGTGTAGAATCTAATTATGATATCTTTTTAGCTGTTAGTTATTTCTAAAACATTATTTTTGGTGGTGCACGGTTCATTTACTTTCGTACCGGCAGCGATCCGAATTGCAAATAAACAACCATTAAAAGATCGAGAGGAAAGAAAATCTCGATAACCACACATGCACACATCTGAAAAACCTTGCGGGGGGAAAACAACATTTTTCTTATCTTATTCCGAGCGAGCGCGTGAGAGAGAGAGAGAGAGAGAGAGAGAGGCCTTAGGATTGACCACATTCAAATGTGTTTTCATTGTGTGAGCACTAAGGCTACCGTCGGGAACACAAATGTGATGCCATATGAAAATAAAGGATGTGGACCTATTACGGTCTTCAGTCATGGTTTTTTTTTTTGACTAACTATTGTGGGGCAAAGCCCCACAGCCTTTTATTCCCAACAAAAAGAAATAGTACAATTACAGTTACTTATATACAGAAACTAAAAAGAACCTACCTTAAACTTACCTATACACTAAGGTATGGAATTAACCCAAGCCAAGAGAGAATCTTTAGTGGGGCTAGCTAACCTATGAGATAATAAGGTTACATCATGTAGAAAGTTACATTTCCACCTAGCAAAGGTGGCTGATTCTCCTCTAAAAGTTCTGCCATTGCGCAAAATCCAAATGTTCCAAGCACCGTAAGCATAACTTCAGAGAAGAAGGTGGGTCTGAAGGATCTCCTAGCATGAGAAATGCAATCCTGCAAATCAGCCCCACCAGACCAATCAAATCCCAATTAATTCCAGACTCTGAGGCTGAAAGTGCAATTCATGAAAAGATGCAATATGTCTTCATAATCCTGGCTAGTGCAAATAACACATTGATTGTGATCATCAGGTAATCTCTAATATCTTCTGACAAGCATATCCTTTGTGTTGAGGCGATCAAAGAATAACAACCAACCAAAAACTTTAATTTTCATGGTGCACCTACTCTTCCAGAGCCATTTACATGTCTGGATTGTGGGCATGTGGGAGTGCATTATATTATAGAAGCTCTTGGCAAAGTAAGAACCAGATTTTCCTACCCAGATCAAGACATCAGCAGCAGCAGGGTCCCTTTGTAGTTGTAAAATCCAATCCTCCAGCAATCTCAATTCCTCAGCAGCCTCTTGAGATATAGGCAGGTAAAACAAAGAAAAAAGATATGAGGAGCTAAGGACTGCAGCAGCAGTAGCTTTATCATCCTTAACAAAGGAAAACAATCTAGGTAGCCTTCTGAACAGGGGGATTGTGGAGCCACCAACATGCCAAGCATCTAACCAGAACATGATGAAGTCCCCCATGTTAACCTTGGCTGAGGCAACCGCTCTGTAGGTGTCAGAAAGCTTGAAGACATCCCTCCACCAGAAAGATCCAGTCATCACAGTAGCTTGAGGCACCACCCCATCATAGTATGAATTCCAAATTAAGGAGACCCAAGGGATGTCCACCTTATTTTATAAGTTGTGCAGATGCTTGATAAGAAGCCCCTGGTTTTGGATATTAAGGTTGATGATACCAAGACCACCTTTTTCCTTTGGCCTACATACCAAATTCCAAGCAACTAGGGATTGTTTTGGGGTGTCACTGTTACCTCTCCAAAGACACTGCCTGATGATTCTGTCCAGCTGTTTAATAATCCGAGGGGGGGATATTCAAAGAGCATAGAAAATAAATTGGCATAGATGTCAGGACAGAAACAAGAAGTTGTAGCCTAGATCCTTGATTAAGCATTGATGAACTGCAAGAAAGTCTTCTTTCAACTCTGTCAACCATAGGCATAGAGTCAACAATCCTTGGTCTTGTGGTGCCCATTGGTAGGCCCAGATATGTAAAAGGAGTGCTGCCAATCTTACAACCCAGGACTGCAGCAAATCTTGTGGCCAGCTCAGCATCCATGTTCAAATGAATCGGGGAAGATTTGCTAAAGTTCACCTTCAGGCCAGTGGATGCCTGAAAAGTGAGGAGCATGTTTTTCATTGCCACCAATTGTTCTTCAATAGCAGGCAGGATGACAATACTGTCATCAGCATATTGAATAATGGGAAAGTCTGGATCATTAGAAGGAATAGGCAATGTGATGACTCATCGAGCAAGCATATCATTCACAACAGATTGGAGCAGATCCACAGCCAGAACAAAAAGCAGAGGGGATAATGGATTACCCTGTCTAACACCACACTTACATTTAAACTGCTTACCTGGGACACCATTTAACAGAACAGAAGAGCAGCCAGATGAAAGAATTTCATTGATCTAGGAGAGCCATCGGTCATTAAACCCTTTGAATCGAAGCATTTGTAAGATAACCTCATGCTTAATTGTATCAAATGCTTTGGCAAAGTCTAGATTAAGGATAACAATGGGCCTTTTAGATTGCTTGCACTGGTGAATGTATTCAAAAGTCTAGGCCAAACAGTCCTGGATAGAACGACTCCTGAGGAATCCATATTGGTACTTGTGGATGCATTTGAGGATTCCTCGCCGCAATCAATTAGCCAGAAGCTTTGTGAAAAATTTGAGACAAGTGTTGGTTAAAGAAATGGGCCTGAAATCATTAGGGCTTTCAGGTGAAAGCATTTTTGGAATGAGGGTAATCAAAGACCCATTTATGTTCTCCAAAGATAATTTCCCTTCATAGAAATCTTTGATTAATCGGAGGAAATCAGGCTCGATGATAGACCAGCATCGTTTAACAAAGAGACCATTGAAGCCGTCGGGCCCAGGTGCCCTATCCACAGGTAACTCTTTTAAAACCTTGGAAATCTCCTCAGCAGAAAAACAGCGGGAAAGATCATCCAAATCAGGCACAGGCTGAATTAAGCTGTGAAGATCAAAGCCCATGGAGATGCCCTGGGCTTGGCCAATTCTATTTTTAAAAGAGGTCCACAGAATTCCCGCCATTTGCTGATGATCAGACACAGGAACACCTCCCGCCACAGTGAGGCTAGCTATAGAACTTCTCCTCAGTCGTTGAAGCCAGAGCATGGAAGAACTTTGAGTTCTCCTCCCCCACCTTAATATAACGGATTGTGCAACGCTGCTTCCAATAGATATAGTGTATCCTCAAGAGTTCCTCATAATGCAGCTTCACAATCTTCCTGAAATTAAACTCAGGAGTGGTGAGAGGCCTCCTTTCTTAGAGCTCATCAAAGAATAAAATAACCTTATTACATTCCAGAGTGAGCCTTTTGATATAAGACAGGTTTTTGCTCCATCTCCTAAGATCCTGCCTGAGACGCTTGAATTTCCTAGAAATGGTCGCAGTTGCTGTCAAGTCAGCAAAAGCTGGTGCATTCCAGGACTGCGTAACACACTCAATAAAACCAGGCATATCAACCCAAAAGTTTTCAAAGTGAAACACCCGCGCAGCCGGTATATTGGTGTCAATGGAGACGACACAAGGGACATGGTCTGAAGAGGTTTTGGCCAAGGGTAGATGTTGGAAATATGCCCTAGAGGCAATAATAGAAGGATTATTATTATATTTCCTTGTTCATCATAATTGTCTTTTATTCATGCTATAATTGTATTATCCGGAAATCGTAATACACGTGTGAATACATAGACCACAGTATGTCCCTAGTGAGCCTCTAGTTGACTAGCTCGTTGATCAATTGATAGTCATGGTTTCCTGACTATGGACATTGGATGTCGTTGATAACGGGATCACATCATTAGGAGAATGATGTCATGGACAAGACCCAATCCTAAGAATAGCACAAGATCGTGTAGTTCGTTTTGCTAGAGCTTTTCCAATGTCAAGTATCTCTTCCTTAGACCATGAGATCGTGTAACTCCCAGATACCGTAGGAGTGCTTTGGGTGTACCAAACGTCACAACGTAACTGGGTGACTATAAAGGTGCACTACAGGTATCTCCGAAAGTGTCTGTTGGGTTGACACGGATCGAGGCGGGATTTGTCACTCCGTATGACGGAGAGGTATCACCGGGCCCACTCGGTAGTGCATCATCATAATGAGCTCAAAGTGACCAAGTGTTTGGTCACGGGATCATGCATTACTGATGCAGTAAAGTGACTTGCCGGCAACGAGATTGAGCGAGGTATTGGGATACCGACGATCGAATCTCGGCAAGTAAAATACCGATTGGCAAAGGGAATTGTATACGGGGTTGATTGAATCCTCGACATCGTGGTTCATCCGATGATATCATCGAGGAGCATGTGGGAGCCAACATGGATATCCAGATCCCGCTGTTGGTTATTGCCGGAGAGCCGTCTCGGTCATGTCTGCATGTCTCCCGAACCCGTAGGGTCTACACACTTAAGGTTCGGTGACGCTAGGGTTGTATGAATATGAGTATGCAGCAAACCGAATGTTGTTCGGAGGCCCGGATGAGATCCCGGACGTCACGAGGAGTTCCGGAATGGTCCGGAGGTAAAGATTTATATATAGGAAGTCTTATTTTGGTCGCCGGAAAAGTTTCGGGCATTATCGGAATTGTACCGGGAGTGCCGAAAGGGGCCCGGGGGTCCACCGGGGGGGTCCACCTGCCCCAGGGGGCCACATGGGCTGTAGGGGGTGCGCCTTGGCCTATATGGGCCAAGGGCACCAGCCCAAAAGGGCCCATGCGCCAAGGAGAATTGGGAGGGAAGAGTCCTAAAGGGGGAAGGCACCTCCGAGGTGCCTTGGGGAGGATGGACTCCTCCCCTCTGGCCGCACACCCCTTCCTTGGAGGAAGGGGCAAGGCTGCGCCCCCCCTCTTTTGCACCTATATAAAGGGAGGGAGGGAGGTGGCCGCACCTCAAGCCCTTGGCACCTCCCTCCGCTACACCTCCTCCTCCTCCCGTAGTTGCTTAGCGAAGCCCCGCCGAGTTCTGCTGCATCCACCACCACGCCGTCGTGCTGCTGGATCATCATCAACCTCTCCTTTCCCTTGCTAGATCAAGAAGGAGGAGATGTCATCCGCTCCGCACGTGTGTTGAACGCGGAGGTGCTGTCCGTTCGGCACTAGGTCATCGGTGATCTGAATCACGGCGAGTACGACTCCTTCAACCCCGTTCCATTGAACGCTTCCGCACGCAATCTACAAGTGGTATGTAGATGCAATCACTCTTCCATGACTCGTTTCTAGATGAACTCATAGATGGATCTTGGTGAAACCGTAGGAAAAAGTTTAATTTTCTGCAACGTTCCCCAACAGTGGCATCATGAGCTAGGTCTATGCGTAGTTCTCTATTGCACGAGTAGAACACAATTTTGTTGTGGGCGTAGATCTTGTCAACTTGCTTGCCGCTACTAGTCTTATCTTGCTTCAGCGGTATTGTGGGATGAAGCGGCCTGGACCAACCTTACACGTACGCTTACGTGAGACCGGTTCCACCGACTGACATGCACTAGTTTCATAAGGTGTCTGGCGGGTGTCTGGCTCTCCCACTTTAGTTGGAGCGGATTCGATGAAAAGGGTCCTTATGAAGGGTAAATAGAAGTTGACAAAAAATCACGTTGTGGTTATTCGTAGGTAATAAAACATTCTTGCTAGAACCCAATTGCAGCCACGTAAAAGATGCAACAACAATTTGAGGACGTCTAACTTGTTTTTGCAGCAATTGTCATGTGATGTGATATGGCCAGAAGTTGTGATGAATGATGAATGATATATTGTGATGTATGAGATCATGTTCTTGTAATAGGAATCACGACTTGCATGTCGATGAGTATGACAACCGGCAGGAGCCATAGGAGTTGTCTTTATTTTTGTATGACCTGCGTGTCATTGAAGAACGCCATTTAAATTACTTTACTTTATTGCTAAACGCGTTAGCCATAGAAGTAGAAGTAGTCGTTGGCGTGACAACTTCATGAAGACACGATGATGGAGATCATGGTGATGGAGATCATGGTGTCATGCCGGTGACAAGATGATCATGGAGCCCCGAAGATGGAGATCAATGGAGCTATATGATATTGGCCATATCATGTCACTAATATATAATTACATGTGATGTTTATTATGTTTATGCATCTTGTTTACTAGAACGACGGTAGTAAATAAGATGATCCCTTACAACAATTTCAAGAAGTGTTCTCCCCTAACTGTGCACCGTTGCTAAAGTTCGTCGTTTCGAAGCACCACGTGATGATCGGGTGTGATAGATCCTTACATTCACATACAACGGGTGTAAGACAGTTTTACACATGCAAAACACTTAGGGTTAACTTGACGAGCCTAGCATGTACAGACATGGCCTCGGAACACGGAGACCGAAAGGTCGAACACGAGTCGTATGGAAGATACGATCAACATGAGAATGTTCACCGACGATGACTAGTCCGTCTCACGTGATGATCGGACACGGCCTAGTCGACTCGGATCGTGTAACACTTATATGACTAGAGGGATGTCTAATCTGAGTGGGAGTTCATTAAATAATTTGATTAGATGAACTTTATTATCATGAACAATAGTCTAAAATCTTTGCAAAATGTCTTGTAGATCAAATGGCCAACGCTAATGTCACCATGAACTTCAACGTTCCTAGAGAAAACCAAGCTGAAAGATGATGGCAGCAACTATTCGGACTGGGTCCGGAACCTGAGGATCATCCTCATAGCAGCCAAGAAACAATATGTCCTAGAAGCACCGCTAGGTGAAGCACCATCCCAGAGAACCAAGACATTATGAATGCTTGGCAGTCTCGTGCTGATGATTACTCCCTCGTTCAGTGCGGCATGCTTTACAGCTTAGAACCGGGGCTCCAAAAGCGTTTTGAGAAACACGGAGCATATGAGATGTTCGAGGAGCTGAAAATGGTTTTCCAAGCTCATGCCCGGGTCGAGAGATATGAAGTCTCCGACAAGTTCTATACTTGTAAGATGGAGGAAAACAGTTCTGTCAGTGAGCACAAACTCAAAATGTCTGGGTTGCACAACCGCCTGTCCCAGCTGGACATTAACCTCCCGGACGAGGCGGTCATTGACAGAAACCTTCATTCGCTCACACCAAGCTACAAGAGATTTGTGATGAACTACAATATGCAGGGGATTGTGAAGACCATTCTCAAGTATTCTCAATGTTGAAGTCAGCAGAGGTTGAAATCAAGAAAGAACATCAAGTGTTGATGGTCAATAAAACCACTAAGTTCAAAAAGGGCAAGGGAAAGAAGAACTTCAAGAAGGACGGCAAGGATGTTGCCGCGCCCGGTAAGCAAGTTGCCGGGAAGAAGTCAAAGAATGGACCCAAGCCTGAGACTGAGTGCTTTTATTGCAAGGGGAAGGGTCACTGGAAGCGGAACTGCCCCAAATACTTAGCGGATAAGAAGGCCGGCAACACTAAAGGTATATTTGATATACATGTAATTGATGTGTACCTTACCAGTACTCGTAGTAACTCCTGGGTATTTGATACCGGTGTTGTTGCTCATATTTGTAACTCACAGCAGGAGCTGCGGAATAAGCGGAGACTGGCAAAGGACGAGGTGATGATCCGCGTCGGGAATGGTTCCAAGGTCGATGTGATCGCCGTCGGCACGCTACCTCTACATTTACCCACGGGATTAGTTATGAACCTCAATAATTGTTATTTAGTGCCAAGATTGAGCATGAACATTGTATCTGGATCTCGATTAATGCGAGATGGCTACTCATTTAAATCCGAGAATAATGGTTGTTCTATTTATATGAGAGATATGTTTTATGGTCATGCTCCGATGGTCAATGGTTTATTCTTAATGAATCTCGAGCGTAATATTACACATATTCATAGTGTGAATACCAAAAGATGTAAAGTTGATAACGATAGTCCCACATACTTGTGGCACTTGCCGCCTTGGTCACATTGGTGTCAAGCGCATGAAGAAGCTCCATGCTGATGGACTTTTGGAGTCTCTCGATTATGAATCATTTGACACATGCGAACCATGCCTCATGGGCAAGATGACCAAGACTCCGTTCTCCGGGACAATGGAGCGAGCAACCAACTTATTGGAAATCATACATACCGATGTATGCGGTCCAATGAGCGTTGAGGCTCGTGGAGGGTATCGTTATGTTCTCACTCACCGATGACTTGAGTAGATATGGGTATGTCTACTTGATGAAACACAAGTCTGAGACCTTTGAAAAGTTCAAGGAATTTCAGAATGAGGTAGAGAATCAACGTGACCGAAAAAATAAAGTTCTTACGATAAGATCGTGGAGGAGAATATTAAAGTCAAGAATTTGGTACGCACTTAAGGAAATGTGGAATCGTTTCACAACTCACGCAGCATGGAACACATCAGCGTAACGGTGTGTCCGAGCGTCAGAATCGCACTCTATTGGATATGGTGCGATCTATGATGTCTCTTACAGATTTACTGCTATCATTTTGGGGATATGCTCTAGAGACAGCTACATTCACTTTAAATAGGGCACCGTCTAAATCTGTTGAGACGACACCGTATGAATTATGGTTTGGGAAGAAACCTAAGCTGTCGTTTCTAAAAGTTTGGGGATGCGATGCTTATGTCAAGAAACTTCAACCTGAAAAGCTCGAACCCAAATCGAAAAATGCGTCTTCATAGGATACCCTAAGGAAACCATTGGGTATACCTTCTACCTTAGATCCGAAGGCAAGATCTTTGTTGCCAAGAACGGATCCTTTCTGGAAAAAGAGTTTCTCTCAAAAGGAGTAAGTGGGAGGAAAGTAGAACTCGATGAAGTACTACCTCTTGAACCGGAAAGTAGTGCAGCTCAGGAAAATGTTCCTGTGGTGCCTACACCAACTGGAGAGGAAATTAATGATGATGATCAAGGTACTTTGGATCAAGTTTCTACTGAACTCGTAGGTCCACTAGGACACGTTCCGCACCAGAGTGGTACGGCAACCCTGTCCTGGAAATCATGTTGTTAGACAACAGTGAACCTACGAAGTATGAAGAAGCGATGTCGGGCCCAGATTCCAACAAATGGCTTGAAGCCATGCAATCCGAGATAGGATCCATGTATGAAAACAAAGTATGGACTTTGACAGACTTGCCCGATGATCGGCGAGCGATAGAAAATAAATGGATCTTTAAGAAGAAGACGGACGCGGATGGTAATGTCACCATCTATAAAGCTCGACTTGTCGCTAAGGGTTATCGGCAAGTTCAAGGGATTGACTACGATGAGACTTTCTGTCCCGTAGCGAAGCTTATGTCCGTCCGAATCATGTTAGCAATTGCCGCATACTATGATTATGAGATATGGCAGATGGACGTCAAAACAGCGTTCCTTAACGGTTATCTTAAGGAAGAACTGTATATGATGCAGCCGGAAGGTTTTGTCGACCCTAAGAATGCTAACAAGGTATGCAAGCTCCAGCGATCCGTTTATGGGCTGGTGCAAGCATCTCGGAGTTGGAACATTCGCTTTGATGAGATGATCAAAGCGTTTGGGTTTATGCAGACTTATGGAGAAGCCTGCGTTTACAAGAAAGTGAGTGGGAGCTCTGTAGCATTTCTCATATTATATGTAGATGACATACTTATGATGGGAAATGATATAGAACTCTTGGACAGCATTAAGGCCTACTTGAATAAGAGTTTTTCAGTGAAGGACCTTGGAGAAGCTGCTTACATATTAGGCATCAAAATCTATAGGGATAGATCGAGACGCCTCATAGGTCTTTCACAAAGCACATACCTTGATAAAATTTTGAAGAAGTTCAAAATGGATCAGTCCAAGAAAGGGTTTTTGCCTGTTTTGCAAGGTGTGAAATTGAGCTCGGCTCAATGCCCGACCACGGCAAAAGATAAAGAAGAGATGAGCATCATGCCCTATGCCTCGGCCATAGGATCTATTATGTATGCCATGCTGTGTACCAGACCTGATGTAAACCTTGCCGTAAGTTTGGTAGGAAGGTACCAAATTAATCCCTGCAAGGAACACTGGACAGCGGTCAAGAATATCATGAAGTACACGAAAAGGACAAAGGACATGTTTCTCGTTTATGGAGGTGACGAAGAGCTCGTCAGAAGGGTTACGTCGACGCTTAGCTTCGACACAGATCTGATGACTCTAAGTCACAAACCGGATACGTGTATATGTTGAATGGTGGAGCGAAGCTGGTGCAGCTGCAAGCAGAGCGTCGTGGCGGGATCTACATGTGAAGCGGAGTACATGGCAGCCTCGGAGGCAGCACATGAAGCAATTTGGGTGAAGGAGTTCATCACCGACCTAGGAGTCATACCCAATGCGTGGGAGCCGATCAAACTCTTCTGTGACAACACTGGAGCTATTGCACTTGCCAAGGAGCCCAGGTTTCACAAGAAGACCAGGCACATCAAGCGTCGGTTCAACTCCATCCGTGAAAATGTTCAAGATGGAGACATAGAAATTTGCAAAGTGCATACGGATCTGAATGTCGAGATCCGTTGACTAAACCTCTTCCATGGGCAAAACATGATCAACACCAGAACTCTATGGGTGTTTGATCCATCACAATGTAACTAGATTATTGACTCTAGTGCAAGTGGGAGACTGTTGGAAATATGCCCTAGAGGCAATAATAAAAGGATTATTATTATATTTCCTTGTTCATGATAATTGTCTTTTATTCATGCTATAATTGTATTATCCGGAAATCATAATACACGTGTGAATACATAGACCACAGTATGTCCCTAGTGAGCCTCTAGTTGACTAGCTCGTTGATCAATTGATAGTCATGGTTTCCTGACTATGGACATTGGATGTCGTTGATAACGGGATCACATCATTAGGAGAATGATGTCATGGACAAGACCCAATCCTAAGCATAGCACAAGATCGTGTAGTTCGTTTTGCTAGAGCTTTTCCAATGTCAAGTATCTCTTCCTTAGACCATGAGATCGTGTAACTCCCGGATACCGTAGAGGAGTGCTTTGTGTGTACCAGACGTCACAACGAATCGGGTGACTATAAAGGTGCACTACAGGTATCTCCGAAAGTGCCTGTTGGGTTGACACGGATCGAGACTGGATTTGTCACTCCGTATGACGGAGAGGTATCACCGGGCCCACTCAAGAGTGCATCATCATAATGAGCTCAAAGTGACCATGTGTTTGGTCACGGGATCATGCATTACGGATTTAGTAAAGTGACTTGCCCGCAATGAGATTGAACGAGGTATTGGGATACCGACGATCGAATCTCGGGCAAGTAAAATACCGATTGGCAAAGGGAATTGTATACGGGGTTGATTGAATCCTCGACATCGTGGTTCATCCGATGATATCATCGAGGAGCATGTGGGAGCCAACATGGGTATCCAGATCCCGCTGTTGGTTATTGCCGGAGAGCCGTCTCGGTCATGTTCGGTGATGTCTCCCGAACCCGTAGGGTCTACACACTTAAGGTTCGGTGACGCTTAGGGTTGTATGAATATGAGTATGCAGCAAACCGAATGTTTTTGAGTCCCGGATGAGATCCCGGACGTCACGAGGAGTTCCGGAATGGTCCGGAGGTAAAGATTTATATATAGGAAGTCTTATTTTGGTCGCCGGAAAAGTTTTGGGCATTATCGGTATTGTACCGGGAGTGCCGAAAGGGGTCCGGGGTCCACCGGGGGGGTCCACCTGCCCCGGGGGGCCACATGGGCTGTAGGGGTGCGCCTTGGCCTATATGGGCCAAGGGCACCAGCCCCAAAAGGGCCCATGCGCCAAGGAGACTTGGGAGGGAAGAGTCCTAAAGGGAAGGCACCTCAGGGTGCCTTGGGAGGATGGACTCCTCCCCCTCTTGGCCGCACCCCTTCCTTGGAGGAAGGGGCAAGGCTGCCCTCCCCTCTTTTGCACCTATATAAAGGGAGGGAGGGAGGGTGGCCGCACCTGAAGCCCTTGGCACCTCCCCTCTCCGCTACACCTCCTCCTCCTCCCGTAGTTGCTTAGCGAAGCCCTGCCGGAGTTCTGCTGCATCCACCACCATGCCGTCGTGCTGCTGGATCATCATCAACCTCTCCTTTCCCCTTGCTGGATCAAGAAGGAGGAGACGTCATCCGCTCCGTACGTGTGTTGAATGCGGAGGTGCTGTCCGTTCGGCACTAGGTCATCGGTGATCTGAATCACGGCGAGTACGACTCCTTCAACCCCGTTCCATTGAACGCTTTGTTGGGTAACGTAGTAATTTCAAAAAAATTCCTACGCACACATAGGACCATGGTGATGGCATAGCAACGAGAAGGGAGAGTGTTGTCTACGTACCCTCGTAGACCAAAGCGGAAGCGATCACAACGTAGAGGAAGTAGTCGTACGTTCTCCTCGCGGTCCTGCCGATCCCAGTGCCGTTACTCCGGCACCTCCGAGTCGATGATGACGTAGAGGAAGTAGTCACGTTCTCCTCGCGATCCAGCCGATCCCAGCGCCCGTTACTCGGCGCCTCCGAGTTCTTGGCACACGTTCAGCTCGATGACGCTCCTCGGGCTCCGATCCAGCAAAGCTCGGGAGAGGGAGTACCGTCGGCCTGACGGCGTGGCAGGACGATCTTGATGTTTCACCGACGCAGGGCTTCGCCTAAGCACCGCCACGATATGACCGAGGTGGAATATGGTGGAGGGGGCACCGCACGGCTAAGGAACGATCTCAAGGATCAACTTGTGTGTCCTAGGGTGCCCCCACCCCGTATATAAAGGAGGGAGGGAGGAGGTGGCGGCCACAAGGGGGCGCCATAGGGGGGAAACCTACTCCAAGTAGGTTTCCTCTTCTTCCTTATCTTATTTGGAGGGGAAGGAAGGAGTACTAGTATTAGGAAGTAGTACTAGTAGTAGGAATAGGAAGAGGGGAAGGAGAAAGGAAAGGGGGGCGGCCCCTTCCCCAATTCGGATTGGGCTTGGGGGCGCGCCTCCCTTGTACCTTCTCCTTCCTCCTACATGGGCCCAATAAGGCCCATATACCTCCCGGGGGTTCGGTAACCTCCGGAGCTCCAAACTTCTCCGGAACCTTTCCGGTGTCCAAATATATCCGTCCAATATATTAATCTTTATGTCTCGACCATTTCGAGACTCCTCGTCATGTCCGTGATCATATCCGGGACTCAACAACCTTTGGTACATCAAAATACACAAACTCATAATATAACCGTCATCGAAACCTTAAGCGTGCGGACCCTACGGTTCGAGAACAATGTAGACATGACCGAGACACATCTCGGTCAATAACCAATAGCGGGACCTGGATGCCCATATTGGTTCCTACATTTTCTACGAAGATCTTTATCGGTCAGACCGCATAACAACATACGTTGTTCCTTTTGTCATCGGTATGTTACTTGCCCGAGATTCGATCGTCGGTATCCAATACCTAGTTCAATCTCGTTACTGGCAAGTCTCTTTACTCGTTCCGTAATACATCATCTCACAACTAACTCATTAGTTGCAATGCTTGCAAGGCTTATGTGATGTGTATTACCGAGAAGGCCCAGAGATACCTCTCCGACAATCGGAGTGACAAAACCTAATCTCGAAATACGCCAACCCAACAAGTACCTTTGGAGACACCTGTAGTACTCCTTTATGATCACCCAGTTACGTTGTGACGTTTGGTAGTACCCAAAGTGTTCCTCCGATGGCAGGAGTTGCATAATCTCATAGTTATAGGAACATGTATAAGTCATGAAGAAAGCAATAGCAATATACTAAGCGATCGAGTGCTAAGCTAACGGAATGGGTCATGTCAATCACATCATTCTTCTAATGAGGTGATCCCATTAATCAAATGACAACACATGTCTATGGTTAGGAAACATAACCATCTTTGATTAATGAGCTAGTCTAGTAGAGGCTTACTAGTGACTTATCTGTTTGTCTATGTATTCACACATGTATTATGTTTCCGGTTAATACAATTCTAGCATGAATAATAAACATTTATCATGATATAAGGAAATAAATAATAACTTTATTATTGCCTCTAGGGCATATTTCCTTCAGTCTCCCACTTGCACTAGTCAATAATCTAGATTACTCAGTAATGATTCTAACACCCATGGAGTCTTGGTGCTGATCATGTTTTGCTCGTGGAAGAGGCTTAGTCAATGGGTCTGCAACGTTCAGATCCGTATGTATTTTGCAAATCTCTATGTCTCCCACTTGGACTTGGTCCCGAATGGAATTGAAGCGTCTTTTGATATGCTTGGTCCTCTTGTGAAATCTGGATTCCTTTGCCAAGGCAATTGCACCAGATTGTCACGAAGATCTTCATTGGTCCCGATGCACTAGGTATAACACCTAGATCGGAAATGAACTCTTTCATCCAGACTCCTTCATTTGCTGCTTCAAGCAGCTATGTACTCCGCTTCACATGTAGATCCCGCCATTTACACTTTGTTTAGAACTGCACCAACCGACAGCTCCACCGCTTAACAAAAACACGGATCCGGTTTGCGATTTAGAATCGTCCGGATCAGTGTCAAAGCTTGCATCGACGTAACCATTTACGACTAGCTCTTTGTCACCTCCATATACGAGAAACATATCCTTAGTCCTTTTCAGGTATTTCAGGATGTTCTTGACCGCTGTCCAGTGATCCACTCCTGGATTTCTTTGGTACCTTCCTGCCAATCTTTCTGCCAAGCATACGTCAGTTCTTGTACACAGCATTGCATACATGATAGAGCCTATGGCTGAAGCATAGGGAACATCTTTCATTTTCTCTCTATCTTCTGCTGTGGTCGGGCATTGAGTCTGACTCAATCTCACACCTTGTAATACAGGTAAAAAACCTTTCTTTGCTTGATCCATTTTGAACTTCTTCAAAACTTTATCAAGGTATGTGCTTTGTGAAAGTCTAATTAAGCGTCTTGATCTATCTCTATAGATCTTGATGCCCAATATGTAAGCAGCTTCACCAAGGTCTTTCATCGAAAAACTCTTGTTCAAGTATCCCTTTATGCTATCCAGAAATTCTATATCATTTCCGATCAGTAATATGTCATCTAAATATCAGAAATGCTACAGAGCTCCCACTCACTTTCTTGTAAATACAGGCTTCTCCAAAAGTCTGTATAAACCCAAATACTTTGATCACACTATCAAAGCGTTTATTCCAACTCCGAGATGCTTGCACGAGTCCATAAATGGATCGCTGGAGCTTGCACACTTTGTTAGCTCCCTTTGGATCGATAAAACCTTCTGGTTGCATCATATACAACTCTTCTTCCAGAAATCCATTCAGGAATGCGGTCTTTACATCCATTTGCCAAATTTCATAATCATAAAATGCGGCAATTGCTAACATGATTCGGACAGACTTAAGCATCGCTACGGGTGAGAAGGTCTCATCGTAGTCAATCCCTTGAACTTGTCGAAACCCCTTTGCGACAAGTCGAGCTTTGTAGACAGCAATATTACCGTCAGCGTCAGTCTTCTTCTTGAAGATCCACTTGTTTTCTATTGCTTGCCGACCCTGGGCAAGTCAACCAAAGTCCACACTTTGTTTTCATACATGGATCCCATCTCAGATTTCATGGCCTCAAGCCATTTTATGGAATCTGGGCTCACCATCGCTTCTTCATAGTTCGTGAGGTTCATCATGATCTAGTAGCATGACTTCCAGAACAGGATTGCCGTACCACTCACAGTGCGGATTTTATTCTGGTTGATCTACGAGGTTCTGTAGTAACTTGATCTGAAGTTTCATGATCAACATCATCAACTTCCTCACTATTTGGTGTAGATATTGCAGAAACTGGTTTCTGTGATAAACTACTTTCAAATAAGGGAGAAGGTACAGTTACCTCATCAAGTTCTACTTTCCTCCCACTCACTTCTTTCGAGAGAAACTCCTTCTCTAGAAAGGATCCATTCTTAGCAACAAATGTCTTGCCTTCGGATATGTGATAGAAGGTGTACCCAACTGTCTCCTTTGGGTATCCTATGAAGATACATTTCTCCGATTTAGGTTCGAGCTTATCAGGTTGAAGCTCTTTCACATAAGCATCGCATCCCCAAACTTTAAGAAACGACAACTTTGGTTTCTTGCTAAACCACAGTTCATAAGGTGTCGTCTCAACGGATTTTGACGGTGTTCTATTCAGCGTGAATGCGGCCGTCTCAAGAGCATAACCCCAAAGCGATAGCGGTAAATCTGTAAGAGACATCATAGATCGCACCATATCTAGTAAAGTGCGACACGACGCTCGGACACACCATTGCGCTGTGGTGTTCCGGGTGGCGTGAGTTGTGAAACTATTCCGCATTGTTTCAAATGTAGACCAAACTTCGTAACTCAAATATTCGCCTCCACGATCAGATCGTAGAAACTTTATTTTCTTATTATGATGATTTTCAACTTCACTCTGAAATTCTTTGAACTTTTCAAATGTTTCAGACTTATGTTTCATTAAGAAGATATACCCATATCTTCTTAAATCATCTGTGAAGGTGAGAAAATAACGATATCCGCCATTTAGCCTCAACATTCATTGGACCACATACATCAAGATGTATGATTTCCAACAAATCTGTTGCTCTCTCCATAGTACGGAGAACGGGTTTTAGTCATCTTGCCCATGAGGCACGGTTACATAAGTGCCAAGTGATTCATAATCAAGTGACTCCAAAAGTCCAGCAGTATGGAGTTTCTTCATGCGCTTTATACCAATATGACCTAAACGGCAATGCCACAAATAAGTCGCACTATCATTATCAACTCTGCATCTTTTGGTTTCAACATTATGAATATGTGTATCACTACTATCGAGATTCATTAAAAATAGACCACTCTTCAAGGGTGCATGACCATAAAAGATATTATTCATATAAATAGAACAACCTTTATTCTCTGATTTAGATGAATAACCGTCTCGCATCAAACAAGATCCAGATATAATGTTCATGCTTAACGCTGGCACCAAATAACAATTATTTAGGTCTAAAACTAATCCCGAAGGTAGATGTAGAGGTAGCGTGCCGACCGCGATCACATCGACTTTGGAACCATTTCCCACGCGCATCGTCACCTCGTCCTTTGCCGTTGTTCGCTAATCTGTAGTCCCTGTTTGAGTTGCAAATATTAGCAATGTAACCAGTATCAAATACCCAGGTGCTACTGCGAGCTCTAGTAAGGTACACATCAATAACATGTATATCACATATACCTTTGTTCACCTCGCCATCCTTCTTATCCGCCAAATACTTGGGGCAGTTCCGCTTCCAAAGGACTACCGCTTAAAGAGAAGCACTCAGTTTCAGGTTTAGGTCCAGACTTGGGTTTCTTCCCTTGAGCAGCAACTTGTTTGCTGTTCTTCTTGAAGTTCCCTTCTTCTTCCCTTTGCCCTTTTCTTGAAACTAGTGGTCTTGTTGACCATCAACACTTGATGCTCTTTCTTGATTTCTACCTCATGACTTTTAGCATTGCGAAGAGCTCAGAATTGTCTTAGTCATCCCTTGCATATTATAGTTCATCACGAAGCTCTTGTAGCTTGGTGGCAGTGATTGGAGAATTCTGTCAATGACACTATCATCCGGAAGATTAACTCCCAGCTGAATTAAGTGATTATTATACCCAGACATTTTGAGTATGTGCTCACTGACAGAACTGTTCTCCTCCATCTTGCATCTATAGAACTTATTGGAGACTTCATATCTCTCAATCCGGGCATTTGCTTGAAATATTAACTTCAACTCTTGGAACATCTCATATGCTCCATGACGTTCAAAACGTCGTTGAAGACCCGGTTCTAAGCCGTAAAGCATGGCACACTGAACTATAGAGTAGTCATCGACTTTGCTCGCCAGACGTTCACAACTTCGGTGTTGCTCCTGCAGCAGTTCGCACCCAGCGGTGCTTCCAGGACGTAATTCTTCCGTGCAGCAATGAGGATAATCCTCAAGTTACGGACCCAGTCCGTAATTGCTACCATCATCATTCAACTTTGCTTTCTCAAGGAACGCATTAAAATTCAACGGAACAACAAAGACGAGCCATCTATCTACAGTAAACATAGACAAGCAAAATACTATCAGTACTAAGTTCATGATAAATTTAAGTTTTAATTAATCATATTACTAAAGAACTCCCACTTAGACAGACATCTCTCTAGTCATCTAAGTGATCACGTGATCCAAATCAACTAAACCATAACCGATCATCACGTGAGATGGAGTAGTTTTCAATGGTGAACATCTTATGTTGATCATATCTACTATATGATTCACGCCGACCTTTCGGTCTCCGTGTTCCGAGGCCATATCTGCATATGCTAGGCTCGTCAAGTATAACCTGAGTATTCTGCGTGTGCAAAACTGGCTTGCACCCGTTGTAGATGGACGAGAGCTTATCACACCCGATCATCACGTGGTGTCTCTACACGACGATTTAACTTTGGCAACGGTGCATACTCAGGGAGAACACTACTTGATAATTTTAATGAGAGATCATCTTAAAATGCTACCGTCAATCAAAGCAAAATAAGATGCATAAAGGATAAACATCACATGCAATCAATATAAGTGATATGATATGGCCATCATCATCTTGTGCTTGTGATCTCCATCTCAAGCACCGTCATGATCACCATCGTCACCGGGCGCGACACCTTGATCTCCATCGTAGCATCGTTGTCGCCACGCCATCTATTGCTTCTACGACTATCGCTACCGCTTAGTGATAAAGTAAAGCAATTACAAGGCGTTTGCATTTCATACAATAAAGCGACAACCATATGGCTCCTGCCAGTTGCCGATAACTCGGTTACAAAACATGATCATCTCATACAATAAAATATAGCATCACGTCTTGACCATATCACATCACAACATGCCCTGCAAAAACAAGTTAGACGTCCTCTACTTTGTTGTTGCAAGTTTTACGTGGCTGCTACGGGCTGAGCAAGAACCGTTCTTACATACGCATTAAAACCACAACGATACTTCGTCAAATAGACTCCGTTTTAACCTTCTCAAGGACCGGGCGTAGCCACACTCGGTTCAACTAAAGTGAGAGAGACAGACACCCGCCAGCCACCTTTAAGAACGAGTGCTCGTGAACGGTGAAACCAGTCTCGCGTAAGCGCACTGGCGTAATGTCGGTCAGTACGCTTCATCTCACAATACCGCTGAACCAAAGTATGACATGCTGGTAGGCAGTATGACTTGTATCGCCCACAACTCGCTTGTGTTCTACTCGTGCATATGACATCAACGCATAAAACCTGGCTCGGATGCCACTGTTGGGTAACGTAGTAATTTCAAAAAATTTCCTACGCACACACAGGACCATGGTGATGGCATAGCAACGAGAAGGGAGAGTGTTGTCTACGTACCCTCGTAGACCAAAGCGGAAGCGATCACAACGTAGAGGAAGTAGTCAGACGTTCTCCTCGCGATCCTGCCGATCCCAATGCCGTTACTCCGCACCTCCGAGTCGATGATGACGTAGAGGAAGTAGTCGTGACGTTCTCCTCGCGATCCAGCCGATCCCAACGCCCGTTACTCGGCGCCTCGAGTTCTTGGCACACGTTCAGCTCGATGGCGCTCCTCGGGCTCCGATCCAGCAAAGCTCGGGAGAGGGAGTTCCAAGACGACGCAAGGCAGGACGATCTTGATGTTTCACTGACGAGGGCTTCGCCTAAGCACCGCCACGATATGACCGAGGTGGAATATGGTGGAGGGGGCACCGCACACGGCTAAGGAACGATCTCAAGGATCAACTTGTGTGTCCTAGGGTGCCCCCACCCCGTATATAAAGGAGGGAGGGAGGTGGCGGCCACAAGGGGGCGCGCCATAGAGGGGGAAACCTACTCCAAGTAGGTTTCCTCTTCTTCCTTATCTTATTTGGAGGGAAGGAAGGAGTACTAGTATTAGGAAGTAGTACTAGTAGTAGGAATAGGAAGAGGGGAAGGAGAAAGGAAAGGGGGCCGCCCCTTCCCCAATTCGGATTGGGCTTGGGGGCGCGCCTCCCTTGTTCCTTCTCCTTCCTCCTACATGGGCCCAATAAGGCCCATATACCTCCCGGGGTTCCGTAACCTCCGGAGCTCCAAACTTCTCCGAACCTTTCCGGTGTCCAAATATATCCGTCCAATATATTAATCTTTATGTCTCGACCATTTCGAGACTCCTCGTCATGTCCGTGATCATATCCGGGACTCCGAACAACCTTCGGTACATCAAAATACACAAACTCATAATATAACCGTCATCGAAACCTTAAGCGTGCGGACCCTACGGTTCGAGAACAATGTAGACATGACCGAGACACATCTCCGTTCAATAACCAATAGCGGGACCTGGATGCCCATATTGGTTCCTACATTTTCTACGAAGATCTTTATCGGTCAGACCGCATAACAACATATGTTGTTCCTTTTGTCATCGGTATGTTACTTGCCCGAGATTCGATCGTCGGTATCCAATACCTAGTTCAATCTCGTTACTGGCAAGTCTCTTTACTCGTTCCGTAATACATCATCTCACAACTAACTCATTAGTTGCAATGCTTGCAAGGCTTATGTGATGTGTATTACCGAGAAGGCCCAGAGATACCTCTCCGACAATCGGAGTGACAAAACCTAATCTCGAAATACGCCAACCCAACAAGTACCTTTGGAGACACCTGTAGTACTCCTTTATGATCACCCGATTACGTTGTGACGTTTGGTAGTACCAAAGTGTTCCTCCGTAAACGGAGTTGCATAATCTCATAGTTATAGGAACATGTATAAGTCATGAAGAAAGCAATAGCAATATACTAAACGATCGAGTGCTAAGCTAATGGAATGGGTCATGTCAATCACATCATTCTTCTAATGAGGTGATCCCATTAATCAAATGACAACACATGTCTATGGTTAGGAAACATAACCATCTTTGATTAATGAGCTAGTCTAGTAGAGGCTTACTAGTGACTTATCTGTTTGTCTATGTATTCACACATGTATTATGTTTCCGGTTAATACAATTCTAGCATGAATAATAAACATTTATCATGATATAAGGAAATAAATAATAACTTTATTATTGCCTCTAGGGCATATTTCCTTCACGCTTCCGCACGCGATCTACAAGTGGTATGTAGATGCAATCACTCTTCCATGACTCGTTGCTAGATGAACTCATAGATGGATCTTGGTGAAACCGTAGGAAAAATTTTAATTTTCTGCAACGTTCCCCAACAGTAGAACCACTGTATTCAGATAATAAGAGATCCAGTCTGAAGTTGTGAAAAACCAATCCAACTGTTCCAACACTGGGTTTTCCTGCATGTTGGACCAAGTGAAGCGCCGACCCATCAAAGGCAATTCCAGAAGCCCTAAATGTCCAATGATCTCATTGAAAAGAAAGATGTCATTAACATCTCCACCAGGCAAGTTTCTGTTATCTAAGGATCGAATAAAGTTGAAATCCCCTAGTAACAACCAATGCTCATCATTGGGAATCTGAAGATGATACAACCAATGTACGAACAAATCTCTGCGTTCTCCTTCACATGGCCCATAAACGGAGACCAACGTCCACTTCTCAGCATTATGAACAGATGTAAATGAAATTATTATGCCAAAACTCTCGACATGAATCAACTGGCTACTGAAGATTGAAGAATTCAGATCACTAAAATGCCTCCCAAGGCCCCAGCAGAGGGCACAAAAGCAAAACTGTCAAACCTACATGGGCAGAATTTATGAATGGCGCGGATGTCAAAATCAGAACATTTAGTTTCCTGGAGACAGATAATAGAACACTGACCTTCTTCGATTTTGCCCCGTACATCAAGTTGTCTCGCTTCTGAATTAAGTCCCCGCACAATCCAGCATAGCACTTTCCAGTTACGGTAATATGAGCTATTCATGAGTCAACAAGCACAAAAGATAAACCGACCAAACTGCATAATAGTTCAGGCAACAAAAAGCTGCCAAGATCACGGCCAACCAGATCATAACCGGCCCAAGTTCGGAGGATAAACGACATTAAAAATAAAGAACATAAGCGCAACGCAGGCGCAATAACAGTAGCATAAAGATCAACAACATCATTTAGATGAATCAGCCGACGCAAAAGTGCTTGGAGATGCCATAAGCTTCTCCACCGTTAACTTTTCCGGAGCGATCCCCAATGACGCTCCAAGATCTTGCATGGCCCTGATGGGTGTGGGTGGTGGCACCTGGGGAACTTGGGGCTCCTCCATCAGATCTCCACAGCAGCAACGATCTTGCTCTTCTTAGCACGTGGGCGACGAAGTCTTGATGGCTTGACAGGCACAACAGAGATAGGTTTGAAACCATTAGCCTTGGCACAGCTCCGAGTCACCCTCCTATTACTAAAATCTGGCGTGGGTGCAATCAGAGAGATCGAACGCCCACGCCCACGAGATCTCTTGCCCAGAACAGGAGGTGATGTGGCAGTAAACTCAAAGGATTGAGACTCTGAGGCACTGCCTAACACAAACTTGATGTCCTCCATAAGCATATGTGACTGTGCGGACATCTCAGAAGGCAGCTCCTGAATAACCACCGAGGAATTTTTAACTTGACGTGCAATAACCCCAGAACTGTATAGCAGAGCGATGAACTTGCTTTCAAAAGCATAGGGCCAGAACCTGATCGGGAAAACAGATGGTGGAAGCACTGGTGTGGGCATATAAGCAGGAATGCGAGCTGACAGAATGTCCGGCATCAGAGATTTAAAGGATCTTTCCCAGATCATCTCCTGGGGCAGCATTGGCCCATAGACCACCCTGACAATGCCCAATTGAATGGGATACAAAGGTGCAGCAAGATTGTTGATCATAGGCTGATTGACCTCCTGGTCAAGGTCCATGTCCTGACTGGAATCCAGCGATGGGTTGAGAACCATCTAGTTCCGGTCTTGGGCCGGCAAAGCTGGCTCGACCTGCTGCTTAGGCTACTCTGGTTCAATCCATGGCTCCCATCCCGCTGCATCTTGCATGTCATTACCCCACACATTGCCATTGATAGCTTCATTGTTCCCCTGGTGGTTTGGTGGGACAGCATTCCACCCGAGGGCAGGATATGGCGGCATCGCCCAAAATGGTTGTGGCGGGTTAAAGCCAGGCATGGGGTGAGGATTTCCATCCAGAGGCATGGGATCTTCGTCAGCATGTATCATCCCTTCAGCAAATTCAGCAGTTAGAATGTAACATCCAGCTGTCCAGGAGACGGCAGTTCCTCCCTAGTTAGCAAATTCTCTGAAGACCACGCTACGCGGAACCAAAGCGTTATCAGGAAAGGAGGCCCGCACCAGGGATCGAACTCTACGTCGATCAGTACTGTTCCAATAGTGGAACTGACCAAAAGTGTCAACTATATCTGAGAGACATTGGGTGTCGCGATAATCCAGCGGCACACCAATGAACATTAGCCAACCAGTGCGATGGCCATGAATCCCCTTCATTGTGGGGGATGATTCTAACAAAGAAATCATTGCCATCTTCATCTAATCCGAGGGGGAAGGGTGGATGCTGAGTAAAGTAACCTCTGACAATTGAATCTTCCATCTCAAATAAACCCACTCCTTGAAACCAAGTCTGAGCAGAAATCACATGAACATGCAGGGTTTGGATCAGAAATTGAAGAACCTGCTCGCGAGGAATCCCCACAAGGTGAGCCGGTGGGAGTGGCTCAACAATGGCGACCATGAACTGCTCATGCGTACGTGGTGGCGGGACGGCCGGTGTGTAGAAGGTCCGGGCGGGGCAGACGATCTGCACCACCATCCATAATGTTGTATCCCTCGGGAAGCAAGCGGTGTGGGCCAATGGCGTAGGCTGCCATTGCTGAAGCAGACGGAGAGCTCGAAGAAGGTGCGGCGGTCGCTGTCGAGCTTGAGGAGGGGCCAGAGCCAGCCGGCGACGATGGTGGAGTAGATTGGTTTCGAGGTGGAGCAGGACGAAGCCGAGGAGATTGGGGTTTTTGGGCCTGCTCAAATTGATGAGAATCCGGAGAGGCAAGGAGGGACTCTGGCTTGGCGTGTGTCCCAAAGACAGGCGACGGGACTTTAGGTACCCAGACGGATGCGATGGGAGGTTGCCCAGTACAATTCTTTTTAATGTGACCCAGACGAAAGCAATTACGGCATCTCACCCTTGTACAAGTCTCTGGCTGGGGGCCAATCCCAAGACACTTATGGCAGTCCCAATACGTAGCAGCCTAATTCTCCACCAAATCATCAAAACTCTGTAAATCTTCGACAATTTTTTCAGGGGATGGAATCTGAGGAGCCGTGGCGGATAAGGGTGCCGGGCAGACTAATCGAGAGGCCAGTGGGCTGCCCTCCTCGTCATTAGATAAGATAAAGGGCTGTGCAACCGAGCCCAAAGAAGCAGGTGGGCTAGAGCCGCCACCTAACAGAACACCCTGAGAAAAGGCTGATCCAAAAAAAGATTTGAAAGTCACAGGAGATCCGGAGTTGCCGCCCGGCGAGAACAAACTTTTCGGAGATAGCGGCAGAGATCCAAACTGAATGTTGGGTATGGGATTCGTCACCGGAGATGCTGCCGCCGGCGGAGAGGCCGGCAAGCCTTCATGAGAATCAACAATATATCCCGCTTCGGAGACAGTACGCAAACCCTCAGACTTGGCCGGAACACAATAACCCTTGCATGCCTCATAATTAAGAAACATGGAGAAACGCAAGCTCTTAGCAGATATAAGAGAAGTGGATGATTTTAGAGCTGGTTTCGAAGGCTGCTTTTTCATGGCTAGGAGACCTAGGGCAGCACGGCGTTTAGATGGACGAACTAAGGTCCACTCCTCTCGAGATTCCTTTTGCCAAAGACGAAACTCTTTCTCCCAATCGGGGCCGCCATGACCCCAGAGATGAAAGTAACATTTAAATTGCGGGCAAACAAAACTCCTTTGGTGCAGAATGAAAAAACCCACCTCCTTGCAATAAACATTGAAGGAGAAAACACGATCATGGAGTTGAGATACCTTGAGTGTCGTGCAAAAGAAGCCACCATGACAAAGTGGCCAGATCGATCTGTAGGGTGGACCGAACGGTGAAACAAGCGACCGATCTCATGCGCCATGCTCATTCCCGCAGAGAAATCCAAACCAAGGGAGATCGAAGCATGTACCGCCAATGAGATGCCAACCAGAAGAGAGAACAGATGACGCCGAGCAAGATGGCCGGAAGCAAAACGATTTTCCACGGTTAGACGTGGAGATCGCCGGCGGGGGGTGGGCTAGGGTTTAGGGTGGCGGCGGGTGGGTGGGAGAGCCATCCTTGCGGTGTCCTTTCAGTCATGGTTATTGGGTTAAGACCGTGTGTTATTTGCTCTCATGTTGCAACACACGGACTCTTTTGCAAGTTTACAAATCATATAAGTATAATGGCTATCTTCGTCGTAGATGAACCCAACTAGTGTTTTGAAAATCTAACTATGTCGAAAAATAATTGGTTCAATCATGTCCCCGCATGTGCTGACCTGATGGGTGCATGTCTATGTGACAGAAGCAAAGATAGATTGCGTGTGTAGCAAGGTCGCCCCAACAGATGAAACGAATAGATAGCACGGTTCGCGTTAATTAATACTCCTATAAAGCTGTGTGCGGCCGAAGCCAATGGTACGATCTGATCATACATAAGTACTGAATGACATTGCCTCTCAAAAAAAACTCGTTTATGCATTGTACTCCCTCCATTTTTGTATACAAGGCCACTATCTTGAATTTAATGCGTGCTTTGCTATCCAACTCTTCTTTTCGTTTACTATGCATAAACAATCAACAACATATGGAATTCAAGATCGAGAGTCTAATACATTGCGGCTAAAAAGACTCTGAAATTCGAACTGTCCGTCTGGACAAATGGGTTGGTGGAACCAAGTACTCAGGTGTTTGCCAGGGCGGGGGTGTACCTTGCTGTGGACGGAAGCAGAAGATCAGCCAACGTCTGCAGCATTGTCGCGACAACGGACGAGACAAACGGATAACGTGCTAATCGCATCCAAATGTGTGGCTGTACGTCCTAATCCTGAATTAACAAACTACTCCCTCCGTTTCTAAATATTTGTCTTTCTAGCCATCTCAAATGGACTATAACATACAGATGTATGTAGACATGTTTTAAAGTGTAGATTCACTCATTTTGCTCCGTATGTAGTCACTTGTTGAAATCTCTAGAAAGACAATTATTTGTATATAAGAATCAAATAATTCAACTATATATAAGAATCAAATAAAATAAATCATGTGTATATAATGCAACCAAATCCCACATCAAACATCAGAGCATCATCTAGTTACCTATCATTTGAATCATACCTACATAACTTTCCTTCTGCAACAAGCCAAACAGTGGATCTCCATTATTTCTATTCCTCTCAACTTTGCACAAATGCCACCTCACCACATCAGCCACCTCATCAGTCCACTACTTTTAATATTCTCAATATGGATAAATCCACTACTTTTCTTTCTCATGCACACACACCCAGCTCACCACACATGTCACCTCATCAACTCCACTATCTATTTGTGTTAAAAAAACTCCACTATTTATTTCTCAACATGAATGGAAAATGCTATTTATATTCTATAAAAAATCAACTACATATTAATCAAATATAATAAATAACATTATATTATGTTTCTATTATCATATACAAAATCTAGATAGTTAAATTGGATGAAAATATAATGCAATCAATTTAGCCAACAATCTGTGCGGTATCATCTAGTTAATAACATGTTCATGTAGACTTTAAGAAGGGAAATAGACTCCCTATCTTATAGGTGAAAAAAAGAACCCATACTAATCTGAGGAAAATATTAAGAAGCATAAGAGTAAACTTAGATGTCGCCTCCAGAAATTAACAACTTTTTGAACATGAATCTAGAGAAAAAACTGCCATAGAACCGTTGGTCTCCCCCTTTGAAAATATCTCAGAAATGCCAACACCGTCAGGGCTATAGTTAGTGCTCACATATTTTATCCGTCTCTTGTAACGCCGGAAATAATTTATGCCAAAAATGCTAAAGCGTTCAGGAAGCAATCCATAAATGTAACTCTGTCATTATAAAAATCCTCGGTGAACCGACCTATGGGATAGTAGGATGAAGACCCGTGAACTAAAATCCCATGCCGACTTGTGGCAGGACTATCTTTCCTTCCAATTACTCTCTTGCTAACGTGATTCTCCATGATGTATTCGGCTGGGGCCCCTCTCCTCCTCTACCCCAATTAAAAGTTCTATAAAATTGTTTATTCTATGTGATGAAACACCCTAAACATCTAACAGATCATACTCCAATGTCCAACTAGAATAATCCAACTGACTATCGTTAACGATGTCTATACAGTAAAAGGGATGGGTTAAGAATCTATGTACTTCTCTATTAATCACTACCTCCGAAGAATTGTTCATAAACTGCAAGCAAAAGGATCTGATGGAGACATGTCAAAGAAGAAGTACGGAATCGTGGGAGGAGATATGAAATGTTATTGAGATTTATTATACATTTCATTCACCTTATTAGGACAATGAACATGTGGATCAACATAGCTATGACACATCCATTGAAAAAGGATAAACCTATTTAAAAGGTGGATAAACATATAGTACATTATTGCACTAAAAGAAAGTCAGATAAATTTATGAGTACTATTAAAACAACAAACTTAATACATGACGACCTAGTTTACATTTGAATGCTTGTCAAAGGGGACGTTATAAGCATCACAAACCAAATTCCAGTTTTGTTTTGTTCAAGCTATTTAGTGTCCTTAGGGTATGGACACCAAATCATCACTAAGATTTCTGACTTCGCTACTCAGGAAAGGATATCTACAGAATGTGTTGTTTGTTTACATCAAATAAAAGCACAACATTTGAGCGTACAAAAAGAGATAAAGAAGTGAAATTGTTACGATATTTCTTAAATCATTGAATAAACTTTCCAGGATCTGTTCGGTCTAAAGATCTAAAGTTTTAATAAAATTCAAAAATAGCATCACACACTACCCATAAGTGAATCATGCTAGTTTTATGAAAATAAATTATATCAATACATAATTCAGTGTAATCATGCCTTAGGTCTCAACCTGACCGGTGCATATGTATCTGCGGACCGAACCAAAAAAATCATTGTCATGTGCAACCAATGCTGAGGATACCGCTTATCGTTAGCATCTCGGTCAGCTGGGGATTAGAGATTAATCAAAAATCGGCCGATTAATCAATTTTATCGATCTACTATTAATCGGCCTTTTTTTTGCAAATCCTAGATTCCAAACACTAAAATATGCTATATTCAACACCAAAACAATATTGGACAGAAGTGTTACCTTGATTCCTAGCCTGTGAATCCTTGTATAATGACAAACAAAATAGGGCAACAATACATATAGCGTAACAAGGTCCAAACCGCAAATAGACATAGTTTTTGCAAATATAGTGCTATGAATAGGCCTGATTTATGATAGATTACCGATAAATTGGTTTTCATAGCAATAAATCGTCCCAAATGATAAATGGTGAAGATAAGGCATAATCTTATCGCTCACCCTAAGAGTAGCGATAAATCGGACGATAAATTATCGTCCAATTATTTGAACTGTGTGTAACATAATAGCGACGACTGAAACAAACAGATGACTATGAATTGCTGTAAATTATGGCCTTGGATGGATGAAACCAGCTGTCAAATCAAGAGTAGGAAATAGATAAGGGTGAAATATGATTCTTGCAATTGCCGCATCGGAAAGAACCCTATCGATTTGATATGGCCACATGGTTGAACATAAAAGTGAAGTGGTTAACTATATGGAGCTATAGGGTCACATTTCTAACCATTAATATATAGAATCATTTGTTTGGTTGGTTCGCACCATGTGCATGAGCAAGAAAATTGTTCCTCATGCTCTTCTACAAACCAAGTCAAGCATTATATTAGTTAAACATAACAACTTACAACCCATAAGTTACTGAGCGAGCAAATAATGAGGGAACTATGTCACATTTTGTAATTTTAAATTCATATTACTTAGGCAGGAGAGCTGTGATATGGCGGCAAGGAACAATTTTGAGATAGTAATGCAAAATATCTATGCGGGAGTAGCAGGTTCGCGATGGGTAGGTATTTCTCAGTCTATATTGAGGCCCAAGCCTATAATGAAAAGCAAATTAGGCTTGAGCTTGCCCCGAATTTAATGCCGGACCAGCCAATTCTGACTTTACTCGACAGGACTATCCAGGCCCTGATTTATAGACAACTATTCAATACTGTCCTATCTTTTTTCCCTTTTTAGAAAAATGAGGTTAAAATCTTGGGTCGAAATCATTGCAATTCGCATAGCTACCATTATTAAGTATTAAGCAATGCGCAGAACAAAGACAACCTTGGCCAAATCACTAAAAGATTTGAAATTATCACTTACGACTAAGTCGAATTCTTCCGCAACATCTTTAAAAAAATAAACATCCTCACACCATTGGCACCACGTTGATACGTCTCCAACGTATCTATACTTTTTGACTGTTTCATGCTATTATAGTATCTGTTTTGGATATTTTATATCTATTTTTGTACTATATTATATCATTTTTGGGACTAACCTATTAACCGAGTGCCCAGTGGTAGGTGTAGTTTTTTCCCTTGTTTTTGACTTTTTCAGAAAGGAATATGAAACGGAGTCCAAACGGAATAAAACTGTCGTGATGATTTTTCTTGGACTAGAAGACACCCAGAGGACTTGGAGAAGGGCCAGAGGAGTCCTGGGGGGGCTAGCTTGGGCCCCCCTTGAGAGTCCCCCAACCCTAATATTTTCTCTATAAATTCCAAAATATTCCAAAACCACCAGAAGCGTCCACAAAAATACTTTTCCGCCGCCGCAAGCTTCTGTTCTCGTGAGATCCCATCTTGGGACCTTTTTCGGTGATCTGTCGGAGGGGGGTTCGATCACGGAGGGCTTCTACATCAACCTTACTGCCCTAACGATGATGTGTGAGTAGTTTACCACAGACCTACGGGTCCATAGCTAGTAGCTAGATGGCTTCTTCTCTCTCTTTGATCTTCAATACAATGTTCTCCTTGATGTTCTTGGGGTTCTATCCGATGCAATCTTCTTTTCCGGTGTGTTTGTTGAGATCCGATGAATTGTGCGTAAACATTATTTGAGTCTTCTCTGAACTCTTTTATGCATGATTAAAATAGCTTTGTATTTCTCTTCGATCTATTTGTTTGGTTTGGCCAATTAGATTGATCTATCTTGCCATGGGAGAGGTGCTTTATGATGGGTTCAATCTTACCGTGTCCTCGCCTAGTGAGATAGTAGGGGTAGCGAGGCACGTTTTGTATTGTTGCCATTAAGGGTAAGAAGATGGGGTTTATATCATATTTCTTGAGTTTATCCCTCTACCTCATGTCATCTTGCTTAATGCGCGTTATTCCGTTCTTATGAACTTAATACTCTAGATGCATGCTGGATAGCGGTCGATGTGTGGAGTAATAGTAGTAGATGCAAGCAGGAGTCGCTCTACTTGTCACGGACGTGATGCTTATATTCATGATCATTGCCTTCGATATCTTCATAATTATTCGCTTTTCTATCAATTACGCAATAGTAAAAAAAAATTACCCACCGTATGCTTTATTCATGAGAGAAGCCTCTAGTGAAACCTATAGCCGCTGGGTCTATTTTCCATCGTATATTTGCATATCTATAAAATCAAAACCCCCAAATACCTTGCCGCACTTTATATGTGTTTAATTATTTTATGTTTTAGTAATCTTTTATATCTGTCTCTATCAGATCTAATCCTTGCAATTGACCTTGAAGGGATTAACAGCCCCTTTATCGCATTGGGTGCAAGTGTTTAATTGTTTGTGTAGGTGCATATATTCGAGACTTGCTTGTATCTCCTACTGGATTGAAATCCTGGTTCTCAAACTGAGGTAAATACTTATCTCTACTTTGTTGCATCACCCTTTCCTCTTCATGGGAAAAACCAACGCAAGCTTAAGAAGTAGCAGGAAGAATTTCAGGCGCATTTGCCGGGGATGTTCTACACCAAGCCTACCAAGTACCCATCATAAACTCTCGTATCTTGCATTACATTATTTGCCATTGGCCTTTCGTTTTCCTCTCTCCCACTCCTAAAACGTTTTCAGAAAAATACAAAAATACTTGTCTTTTTATTCGCCCTTCTGTCGTTCGTCTTTTCATTTGTTTGTGTGCTAGATTGCTTGCTTTGTCACGATGTCTCAAGAGAATACCAAGTTGTGTGATTTTTTTCAAAACTAATAATAATGATTTTATTAGTACTCCGATTGCTCCCGTCACTAGTGCGGAATCTTATGAAATTAATGCCGCTTTGTTAAATCTTGTTATGAAAGGACAATTTTCCGGTCTTCCTAGTTAATTAAGATGCCGTATCCAATCCAAATACTTTCATTGAATTGTGTGATATGGAAAAAAAAAAGATGTGGATAATTATATTGTTTAATTGAAGCTATCTCCGTTCTCATTATGAGATCGTGCTAAAACTTTGTTTTCATCTTTACCTAAAAAGAGTGCTGACTCATGGAACAAGTGTAAAGATGCTTTTAATATATAAAAAGTTGCGCCCATAATTTTTTAATTTATGATTTATTTCAATTATGCTCCGCGTATCCCTTGTTGTGGAAAGGCGTTCATGTATTTGGTCAACCTGCCATCGATTTAGAGGGCACGGTTTAGTTTAGCATGGTTCTATTGAAAAATGGCATACCCCTGACCCAGAGTGTCACCAATGCAGTAGAGAGAACGTATTTCAGTAGTCTATTTTGGATGCAAATTGCCACAAAATCAGAGATGCAAGCTGGGAAGGTGTCCTTACTATTTCTTGATAAATTAGAGGGCAACAAAATATATCTATGGTACAATGTCCCACAATCACCATAGATGTTTCCGTAACCATCCCAACATCGTATGGGGACTTGTATCATACTAGCACTTTATTCAACATATATGTGTGCTGTATATGTACTTATTATATTATCATGTGTAACTACTATAAATTAGAGAGTTGTTAAACTAAAGCGCGTATTTAAAATGTGATGTTTATATATATGTTGTACTAGCACATATGCCCGTGCGTTGCAACGGGAGAGATTTTTTTTTGCAACAAGCAACAGGAAAGATAATTGATGTGTCATCCAAAAAAGGGTCTACACAATGGTAGGCGACAGAGCAAGGAGTTATGGTCTTCAAGCTGGACATGTTTGACACGTGAAATCTTGATAGTGGTGTGGTTGGTCGGCGTGGTGGAGAGCACCCGACTCGTGCCTTTTTTTCTCCGGGTCCGCCTCCATCTCAGGGTTGTGCCTGCCTCCTCATTTGGTGGTTGTGCGGCAACCTTCGGAACACAGTTGCTTCGACCACTCTATCCTACGAAAGCTTAATTAGGTGGATTATTAGTTGCGGCGCATAAATCCCTTTTCATTAGTATAATCAGGCATGAATGTCCCTTCTTTTCGAGGGTTTATTTTCTTTGATTATTTTAGTGCTCAAGTGCCCATAATTTTGGTCTAATTAAAGTCAATCAGCATAGCACGAATGTGCACCGCTAACCCATGGCCAGCGCGAATATTTAAGAAGATACAATAGCGTCAGATTAGAAATAATTTTTTATTTTCTTGAACATTGAAAAAATATGAATTGGCCAATATTCTTCTAAATGTGAATAATTTTTTAAATCCCGAACAATTTTCCAAAAATGCGAAAATTTTTGCTTGAAAATTCCAATATTTTTGGAAAAACACGTACAAAATTAGAAACATTAATAGTTTTTGAAAAAACATTAGAATTTTATAAAAACACAAATATTTTGAATTTTTTTACAGGGGATCATTCAAAACAATTTTAGAAAATATTTTCTTAGGCACAAATATTATTTTGGATTTTCAACATTTTAATAAAACAAGAATATTTTCAAATATGGAACATTTTATGAAATATACTGTTTATATAAAATCTCAAATAATATTTGACAAACAGAAAAAAAATTAGAAAAATGGGAAATTTTCTTGAATCTTGAGAAAATGTTGAGACGGGAATTTTTTAAAAGTTTCAAACAATTTTCAAAACAGGAACACAATTTTAGATTGAATGTTTGAATAAAAATTGAAATTCTGAATATTTTGTAAATTTTTACTTCACAGAAAACTAAAAATAAAGAAGGAAAAAAGGAAAAAAGAAATATAAATGAAAAAGAGAAAGGAACAAAAAAAGAAAAATGGAAATAGAACAAAGAAAAATGGGAAACGTGCCGGCCTATTCATAGAGGCCTTGTTGGGAAGCTTCAATTATTTATCACTCCATGCGACAAATAATGTCTTCTGGACTGCATGGGCAATAATAAGTGGGCTGGTTCCTTTGAGCCGGAGACCTTATTTGTCACTTAATTTTAGTACCACCTCGGATAGGAAAAAAATCTTTTCAACAGTGAACGGATGAAAAAACTGGAGAAACGCATCTTACTTTATTAATAGGTATAGATATAGATACACTTATTATATTATGATGCACAAATATTACTTCCAAAGGAAAAAATTTTGGCACAACAGCCAAAAACGCTGCCATGGAAGTCTTTTGTCTTTTTGGAGGAGAACTTCCGGCCTAAATAGTGCAAGATAGTCGATGGCAATGCCTGAGCTGTGCTTGATCAGCCAGCTGCTAGTACTGCCGGTGGTGCTCTATTTTTCTTTCAGGTTGAACATCAGCGATTAATAATATAGCGCCCGCGATGTACTGGGCAGACTAGAACTTTGGAAATGAGTGAGACGTGTCTTGTCATTCCGACACCAAGCACCTGACATTCGATATATATACATGTTTTTTCTCTCCGCCTCTCTGTTCCTGTGTAACATGACTGGCCCTTGAGCATTTCTCAAAGAATTAAGGAACACTAGCTAGTCGTCAACCCGTGCACTTGCACGGGCTAGTATTTTTTACATATTTACATGAAAAATCACAAAGCAAAATTATAAATTGGAAGTAAATATATGTGCGAATAATGTTGGAGAAACTTGCATGCATGTTTATTATTTTGAACAACGTGATTCATGCTCAAACATAGGACTAAAATGAAGTGTGGTCCTTCTAATAGTTCCATATTCACATTTTTCTTCAATTAGTGTCCGGTTGAATTGTATGAAGTGAAGTGCATCATTGAAAAACTTTAAGGGAAGGTATATAATTGTCCAAAGTTCTGTGCATACCCCATGTTTACACATGACGTACTATTAGCACTATAACATATTTCAAAATCTACCTAATCTCACACCTTCTCCACACAACAAAATACAATATATATAACCATTTCGACAATGGAGTTCATAGATACATTAACTCCCCGTTTTGAGCTCGACTCATTAACATTTTGTTCCCAAAATCATGATCCCTGCTCGCATGTTGCTTCATGTGGTTTCTGCAACCTTTCTAAGGAAACGATACAACGTTTTTTCTTGGGCTTTTCTGTCGTCGCCATCACTTGGAGCTCGGTGCTTCAATGGGCTAACCTTAGTAAGGTCGTCCCCCAACATGTTGTTCTGCACAGGGTCTGGTACTCTGGTGGCAGGAGGCAGGGAGAGGGTTCAGGCCTCTAAGGAAAGTGCTCTGAACTCCCTTGTGCCACTGGTAGTTTCAAGAATATGGCGGGGGAATGGAAGGGTTTTGATGTCTCTGCATATGCCGCTGCCACTACAAAGGATCATCAACCAATTAAAAACTGACGCTTATTAGGCTTAAGCTAGTCTAGGTTGTTTATGTTTACGCTAGTTGAAGTGGCTTAGGTGTGCGCTCTTGTTCGTATCCCGTGTGATATTGGTAGGACTTTTGGGTCCTTTGTTGTTGTGGTGATCCGTTGTACTGCTCTTGGACCTGTGTTTTCTTTTCTCCCCTATCTTTAATATGCTACATGTAGTCTCCATGCATGGTTCAAAAGAAATCATTTAGAGAGAGCGAGAGAGACAGAGACAGAGAGAGAGAGAGAGAGACAGAGACAGAGAATGGTTGAGCAAATTGTATTGATAGGCCATGATTGGCTTGATCCGTAAGAAATATAGCATGTGGATTTTATGCAGCAGATCATCAGGGTGCAAAAAGAAACATGCATGTAATAAGATAGCTTGAGTCTCTACTGTTGTAATCAGGTTGTTGTACACAGGGTAAAATATATTCCCTTGGTGCTGTTTCTTGGGAGGAAAAAACTACACAAACTACCAAAATATGCATAAGTCAAATATCGGTTAAACTGACAAATATTGAATGGGTGCCTAGGTGTTGTTTCCTCGAAGGAAACAACTATAGTAAACAGTACAATATAAAAAAAGAAATTTAAAATGTTAGTTGAACGAACATATATTCAAAAAGCATTCAGATACGGTTTAATTAAACATCAACCAAATGGTAAAAGACCAATTTTCCGTCATAAATGGAATAGAAACAAAAAAATGTATCAGGTACAGTAAACTGATAAATTACTCTTTAGCACCTGATATTCTATAAGATACAGATCCATTTGTGTATTGAGTCTATCAGAAATTTATCATTTAGATGCTCAGCGAGGGCAGCCCCATGAGGATCTTATTGGGTGTCACCATCAACTTTCAGCAATAATATCTAGCCCGGTGAAGTTCATAAATTGAACCGTAGAATTTAGATATCTACGGTGAATATAATTATAATCAGTAGGAAACACTTTTTGTTAGTCTGTCTTCTAACAAAAAATTGATATACGCCACTGTTATTTGGTTCTGCGATGCAAACAGTAAACATGAATTAAAAATGTGAGACTTGATTGATACCTCATGAAATGTTATTTTCAATCTTCAAAGACGATTGTGCATCCTATAATGTTAGGAAACAATGTTTTCACCTGATTGAACTCACCGTCAGTTCAATTTTCTAAATTTGGTCTTCAGAACTATATAAAAGAGGTGGAAATTGCAAATTATCACTTTAATCCAACATTACCTTCTGAAGCTTAAGAAAAGGCTAAACACAACACATTCCGGTGAAATGTATTTGTAAAAATATCTTGGAACTGCGTACTATAACTCATGTTATTTATTGTGCTTGTTACCGTGCCTGTTTCTTCAGCTAGCTGATGAATGATTTTCCCGTTATAGGAAATTTATTGAAAATGCTTCACGCAACTTAAAAGTAATGCTTGATGCAGTTTTTTATTTTGTGAATCGTTTGCACAGTCGATGACAATAACTGAAATTAAAGCCTAAAGGACTAATTATACACGCTGGAAACTAAATTATGTATTCATGTTGAATACTCAGCCCTCCATACGGAATTATCTGTCGGTAAGAACAGGATATGACGGTCTGTTTTTTCTACCACATCAGAATGTATACCCTAAAGCAATTGTGATCAACGATCGTCTATATCAGCTGCCCATGAATCATGATTGCCCAGTGTGTACTGTATATGTGATAAGGACCATTTTTCTGCTGTAATAAAAGTTGAATGATGATCACAACATTAGTTTAGCCCAGATTACCTACATATCCAATGCACTTAGCACAAATCTGGCTTACAAAATTGCAGAAATAGCATTAACATTTTAGTACTATTAGAGATATATTATATGGATAAAAAATTGTGCAGTGCTGAAAATTTAGGATATATTATATGGACTCTCTCTACTTCTAGTTCTCTTCTTCTAATACATCTTGCGCGTTTGCAAAAGAATAAATTAGGATAGATACTTCCCTGCTGACCCCGCAAAAAAAAGATACTTCCCTGCTGAGTGGATACTGTACGAAGCGGAAAACGTCTTACCTCGTATCGAGGGGACGCAGCATGTATTATAGGCAGGGGTGCGAGTCCTGATAACGCATACAGTTAGGATTACAACCTGGGAATCAAGCTAGGAGGAGATAGAATTATGGTTACAGTAGATAAACATCTCCTAGCCTCTAACCGAAGACTCCTACTGAGATACGCTACAAGTCACGTACGCTGCATTCGGCGGACTTGATCATCTGAAGTTTAACAGCCTCCCTTAATCACAACTTCATCAAGTTGAGATTATGCTTAAAGTCTTCAAACTTCTTGTAGGCAAAGGCTTTGTAAATCCATCTGCAAGTTGATCTCTGGAATGCACAAAGCGAATGTCAAGTTGCTTCCGAGCAACCCTTTCTCTGACAAAATAAAAATCTATCTCAATATGTTTTGTCCTGGCATGAAACACTGGATTTGCAGAGAGGTACGTGGCACCAAGATGGTCACACCGCAGACAAGGAGCCTGCTTGCTTTGTATGCCAAGTTCCTTCAGCATGGACTGAACCCATATTATCTCTGTTGTGGCATTTGCCAATGCTTTGTACTCAGCCTCTATGCTTGACCTGGATACAGTATCCTGCTTATGTGCACACCATGATATCAAATTTGGTCCATAGATCTGCAAAGCCACCAGTGGAACGTCTGTCATCCAGACAACCTGCCCAGTCAGAGTCAGAAAAAGCACTGACAATAGTGAATGGAGATTTGCTGAAGTTCAGTCCCAGACTCAAGGTATGCTTAACATATCGAACTATACATTTCGCAGCTGTCAAATGAACATTGGTGGGTGCATGAAGAAACTGGCAGACCTTGTTGACAGCAAAAGAAATATCAGGCCTGGTAAGTGTAAGATACTGAAGGGCTCCTACCAGACTTCTGTATTTACTGTTGTCCTCTTTACTCAAAAGCTCACCTTCTGCAAGAGATAATTTTTCTGAGCTACATAATGGAGTAAGTGAGGGTTTACATCCCTACAATCCAGCTTTCCTAACCAGGTCAGTTGCATATTTTTCTTGAGAGAGGAGAAGTCCATCCTTGTGTTTCTTCACCTCAATCCCAAGAAAGTAGTGCAAGTCACCAAGATCCTTCAGAGCAAAGTCTGCACTCAAGTCCTTGAGAAGTCCTGTGATTGCTTCGTCATACGAGCTAGTCACAATAATATCATCAACATATATAAGAACGAATGTGCATGTGTTGGACTTGTTGTAGATGAACAATGACGTGTCAGACTTGGAAGGAACAAAACCTAGTGCTTGCATTTTATGACAGAGGCGTGCATACCACGCCCTTGGAGCTTGCTTCAAACCATATAGTGCTTTATCAAGTTTACACACATGAGAGGGAGCATTCTTACTCTCAAACCCAGGAGGCTGTTTCATATACACTTACTCTTTCAGAACGCCATGGAGAAATGCATTCTGAACGTCGAGCTGTCTGAGACTCCATCCTCTATAGACTGCAATAGACAGGACAAGACGAATAGTGACTGCCTTTACCACTGGACTGAAGGTGTCCTCATAGTCTATGCCATATCTCTGTTTAAAACCCTTTGCAACTAGTCTAGCCTTATATCGATCAATGGTTCCATCAGCTTTGCTCTTAATCCTGAAAACCCACTTGCAATCAATCAAGTTTTTACCTTGCTGTGGGGGAACCAAGTGCCATGTTTTGTTCCTTTTTAATGCCATATATTCTTCATGCATAGCTTTCTTCCACTTCTCATCACATAGTGCCGCTTCAAGGGTGTTAGGCTCACCTGGTTCACCTGTGGAGCAAATCATACCATACTTGGTTATGTGCTTGTAATTAATAGGCTGAATTACCCCTTGTTGCAGACGTGTACGCCGCTGTTGAGACACAGCCGGATCAGCCACAAAGGATCCACCAGACTGCTCCTGTGTGGCATCTAATCCCGAGGGCGATTCTGAAGGATTTTCAGCGGCTGTTTGCTGAAGTGGAGCGCCTGGAATGACCACAGAGGATCCCGGTGCAGCATCTGCATGTGCATGCAGCCCATCATTGCGTGATGATGGGGCATCCACCTGGATCGGGGCGCCGGTCGCGCCAGTCGCGCCCTCCCTGGCCCGGATCGGGCGCCGGTCGCGCCAGTCGCGCCCTCCCTGGCCCGTAGCGTGCCATCGCGCCGCGTGTACGTCACGGACTCGCGGGCGTACCTCGTACCGCCTGATTGGTGCAGGGCGTCACGCGCCTGAGCGGGCGTGGCCCCGGTGGGACCGGCACGTGGATCTGGAGGGGGACCGGCGCGCGCGCCTGTGTCTGCCTCGGTAGCAGGGGCGATCTCGAGGCGCCTGCACCTGACGTAGGATCAGGAGGCGATCCCGAGGCAGATCCGGTCCGCTGCAGCCGGGCGGATCCCAAGGGCGAGTTGTCTCCCATGGCGAAACACATGGAATATGGCGCTGTTTTAGCTCCGTTTTCTTCAGTTTCGGCACGGATTTCTTCTATTTCATCAACATAAACCTCATGCACATCATTAGATGGGTTAGTCAACAATAAATCATCTATATTAGGTCTCCCTTGATCAAAACCAGTGAGATGAGGAGGCAAAAGAAGGATTTCTTTTCGCAGGAGTGCACCAGCATTGGGATGGAGATCGGCGAACGGAAATTTGGTTTCATCAAAGACTACATCACGTGATATGTAGACACGGCCAATGGAGACATCTAAACACTTGACCCCTTTATGCTGTGCACTATACCCTATCAAAACACACTGTTTTGAGCGAAACATGACTTTGTGATTGTTGTAGGGACGAAGGTTCGGCCAACATGCACACCCGAAAACACGGAGAGACTTATAGTCTGGTTTAGTGTGAAGGAGTCGTTCTACTGGAGTTTCATTGTGAATGACACGACTAGGTAGCATGTTGATGATATGAACGGCTGTGAGAAAAGCTTCGTCCCAAAACTTGAGAGGCATGGATGTGCCTGCCAAGAGGGCAAGGCCAACCTCGACAATGTGCATGTGCTTGCGTTCGGTGGAACCGTTTTATTGGTGAGCATGCGGGCATGACACGTGGTGTGAGATGCCAAGATTTTGGAAGAAGGAATTTAACTTTTCGTATTCCCCTCCCCAGTCCGATTGGATAGCGATGATTTTGCTATCGAACTTTCGTTCAACAAGTGCTTGAAAGTTTTAGAAAACTTGAAACACATCGAATCTCCGTTTGAGGAGATAGATCCAAGAGAATTTGCTATAGTCATCAATAAAACTGACGTAATAAGTATGTCTACCAACAGAGGTAGGGGCTGGACCCCAGACATCAGAAAAAATGAGTTGCAATGGTTTGGTAGAGACACTAGTGGAAATGGGATACGGCAATTGATGACTTTTAGCACGTTGACATGAATCACAAATAGTTTCAACATGACGCTCACCAACAAACGGGAGCTTATTTTTCCTAAGCAACTTTTCTACTAAAGAAAAAGAGGCATGTCCTAAACGATCATGCCATCGTGTAGACGAAAGCTTGATAGCACCACAAGCGTGTTTATTGAATCTTCTAAACTCCGAAATCAAATGGTAGAGCCCTCGAACACATCTACCTCGATAGAGAATTGTCCTCGTTGCCTGATCCTTGATCAAAAAGAAAAAAAGGATGAAATTCGAGAAAGACATTATTATCAAAGGCAATTCTATTGACAGAGAGAAGAATTTTGTGGGCACTAGGAACATGCAAAATTTTCTTAATGTGTAGGTTGCGACTAGCGGTACGAAATATAGAGTGACCAATGTGACTTATACCCATACCTTCTCCGCGGGCAGTATGAATTTGATCTTTGCCATGGTATTTTTCTTTCATGGTAACTTTCTCAAGCTCGTTTGTGATGTGGTTTGTGGCTCCGCTATCGACGTACCAATTGGTGTCAATACCGTAGGAACCATCAGCGGCAGCAGCTACCTTGTCATCGTCTTGAGAATCAGCATCATCATCGTACCTATACCAGCAATCTTTGGCGGTGTGGCCGGGCTTCCCGCAGATCTGGCACCTTGGAGTTTCTGGACGCGTCCGGTTTCCACCACCGCGCCCGCGCCCGCGGCCTCGGCCGCCCGAGTGGCCGCGGTCATTGCCGCCGCCGCCAAATCGCACCCCTTGTAGCGAGGAGGGCCACGCGAGCGGGATCCGCCACCCCTTCCGCGCGACGCCATGTTTGCAGACGATTTGAAGCCACCGGATCCTTGGAACCGGGCCATGCACTGGTCGAAGTTGGACAGCATGGCGAAGAGCTCGTCGAGGGTCGCAGGAGTGACTCGGGCGTCGAGAGCCGACACCAGAGGTTGATAGTCCGCCTCCAACCCATGGATGATGTATGAGATGAGCTCGTCGTCCTGGATCGGCTTGCCTGCCGCGGCCAGCTCATCGGCATAGCCACGCATGGCGGCGAAGTAGGAGGCCACCGAGAGGTTTCCCTTGTGCGCGTTAATGAGGGAGGTGCGGATGTTGTTGATGCGACTTCGCCCGATTGCGGCGAGAACATGGCCGCGAAAGGCCGCCCGTGAAAGCGCCCGCCGTGGTGACCATGGTCACCGTGACCAGGACCTCTTTTGTGAGGTTGTTCAGCAGGTAGCCAAGGACCTGCTGATCCTCCCGTACCCATATAGGGTGGAGAGGGTTGGGCGATGTAGTCTCCTTGTTATCCTTGGTGGTGACGAGGAGCTTGGCCGGCTCTGGATTGGTGCCGTCGATGTAGCCGAAGACGCCGGCACCGTGCAGCTGAGGTGTGATCTGCGTGCGCCACAACACGTAGTTCGTGTGTGATAACTTCTCTGTGACCTGGTTGTTGAGGCTAGGCGAGAAGGAGCCGGAGGAAGACATGGCTTGGATGGATGGGTTCGACAGAAGCTCTAGATGGGAAAAGGAGAAGCTCTGACTACCATGTACAAAGCGGAAAACATCTTACCTCGTATCGAGGGGACGCTGCATGTATTATAGGCAGGGGTGCGAGTCCTGATAACGCATACAGTTAGGATTACAACTTGGGAACCAAGCTAGGAGGAGATAGAATTATGGTTACAGTAGATAAACATCTCCTAGCCTCTAACCGAAGACTCCTACTGAGATACGCTACAAGTCACGTAGGGTGCATTGGATACATACGGCAGACTTGATCATCTGAAGTTTAGCAGATACAGATGCGACCTTCGCCAAAAACAAAACAGTTTTACGAAGATGAACATCTAGGCCAGCAGCCTAATATAACCTGAAACTTGGCACGCTTTATTCAACAAATTTGGCTCGGTAGCCTCGCTCGCTGTAGACATTACCTCAAACATGGATGGATCAAGATTGGAGCTGGACAGGAGAAAGGGCCACTTTGCATAGATTAGTGTCTTACTGGAAGGAGTACTTTTCGATCATCGCCTCATGCCGGAGCTCCTCTAATGCCTCGGCCGGCAGCCATGCATGCCTCTCCATGCAAGGCACGCTACAGGCCAGCAGCCGCTTGGCAAAGCGTTGGCGCCGCACGCACACAGGCGCCGACACATGGACGACTCCAACGTTCCTGCTGCCCACGACGGTGAGAGGCGCGATGTGGCGAGGCAGAGGGCGCTGGGACTTTCTTCGGACGGCCAGGCTAGGGCCTGTGGCTGCAGGATCAGCGACACCACGAGATTGCCCGAAACGACTATTAGATTGTATAGATTTTTTAGTCAAAGAGATAAAGATCCCGACACCATGTTTATATGGAAGGAGACTCCCGGAGATGAGTAGAAAGAGTTTTTGTTAGACAGGCTAATAAAGAGATAAAGGTTGCTTTAGTTTTTTTTGGAGAAACAGATCAAGATTGCTTTAGTTTAGAGAGGAACAAACGGTGGGTTAGTAACAATATGAACGTGTCTTACGTGAATTGATTTTTATAACTGACATGAAAGGTCGTGGGCCTTCCAAAGTTTTTTTTCACAACGGAGCAAAATATTAACAGAGAACTACATGCGTTGATCTACACCGTGATAACCTGGTCCCACCAGATTAACGGCTCGTAATTTTTAATAATGTGGTAATTTTTGGGAGTCACAAATTAGTATAGGTATAGACAGATAGATAAATAGATAGATAGATAGATAGATAGATAGATAGATAGATATAGATAGATTTTCTAGAGATGTAGAATAACCAGTCGTGTGCTCGCAGTAGCATGTTTTGGGGTTCTCGTATAAATGTAAAGGGTCTGTTTGGGGCACTTCCAGTTGTGCCGTAGTTATTGCATATAAAAATGACTCAATCAAGCAAGGAAAGAAAAGAAAAAAAAGACAAAAAAACATGTTTGCACGAATCCTTGCGTAAAATCAATGATATAGAAACTTGATATGCAATACCTAGGGCTCATCTAGATGTGTTTTAGCAAAACTGAGAACTAAAGATGTGGATCTAATCCAAGACATTGCCACCTGAGAGCCCACACAACGATACACCCTCTCCGACTCGGGCAGCAAAACGAAGTCTGACTTCTTTTCTATGTCAAGTGCGCCTCGAATTTCAACTTGCGTAGACAGTTGCATCGTTTGAGAAGTCATGGCCGTACGTTTAGAATTCTTGACGATGTGCTTGAGCTCAAAAATCGCCCAGGAGTAGAGGGTAAGCTTTAATACCTTATCTATGGATCCTTAGATCTAAGTTGGAATACTGAGGAGCAAATCTTAATGAGCACACCAAGTCAACTTGAGTACTGCCCTGCAAAGCGAAGACATCGGGAGACGTAATTAACTTCCTCGTAGTACTATAGGATTCAGTCAACTCTGAATTAGGACAACGCATTACCGCCTGAAACAGTAGTAGTACGTGTACGGCAAAGATCCTCCACAAAGCACCACAGCAGAGCTAGCCTCAGCGAGATGCTCTCCTCTTGCTAGCTAAGTGCAACTCTTTATCAATCGCCTATAATTTAGAGAGGATACGGCCAGGCATCCTTTAGTGAAGAATATTTGCTCCGCTAAAAACTCACGGTTTCTAACCGAGCTTGATTCGGTACAAACTTGATACAACACAAATTCAATTAATATAATAAAATTTAAACAAAAACCTAACTAATGTACTCACTATAGGTCTTCTTCTCGATCCAGTCCCAATCGGATTCAGTGAGCTAGGGCTGGACACGAGCCGAGCCGAGCCGAGCTTGATCCGAGCCTGGCTTTGGCTCGCTCTGGAGCGGCTCGGCTCGCTCAGCAAACGAGCCGACTTTAGGCGGCTCGGCTCGCTTCAGCTATAGCTCGGATCAGATCGAGCCGCGAAGCCATTTGCCCCCAGAAGCTTTGTAAGTACAGAACCTCTATATATAGTCCAATGTTGATTCTTTTTTGCAGCAATTAAACCCAAATTTTGAAAAACAAATAGTTTATATTGCTAAAAATGGAACATTCAGCAGTCTATTGTTTTAAGAAATGGTCATAGTAATGAAAAATAAGCTTTCATCTATGAATTCTTCTACCAAAATTGTAATAATGGAACAGATATGAGAGAAAGGATTCAGCAGCATTTCTAATGAATTTTGGACAGCACTTCCTTTGAACTTTACACAGCAAAGCATCAAATATTGACAGCCACACATAGAAATTTTGCATAGCACAAAACTTACCACTTTGACATAAAAACTGAGAAAATGTTGACAGACAATTACTAGTGAAAACTACATAATTCCAAGTTGCACTTTTCGTTTCTTGGCAATGTGTGCACAACAACGGACATGGAAATATTTGGCTTCAAAGTCCGTACCTACAAAAAAACAGCAAGCATATGACAATATATTCAACCAAAACAGCACACATATGAGCATGTCCGTTCAACCAAAATATCATTATTTGGACAAACAAAGCATATGTACTACAAAAACAACAAGAATATGACCATATATTCAACCAAAATAACAAGTATATGAACATATGTACAACAAAAACAGCAAGCATATAACAATATATTCAACCAAAACAACACACATATGAGCATGTGTTCAACCAAAATATCATTATATGGACAAACAAAGCATATATACTACAAAAACAGCAAGAATATGACCATATATTCAACAAAAACAACAAGTATATGAACATATGTACAACAAAAACAGCAAGCATATAACAACAAAAACAACAAGTATATACCTCTCCGAACAGCAAACTTTGCCTTCAAACCTCTGACAGCAACATCATTGTTTGAAGCATTGTCTAGTGTGATGGATATAATTTTCTTCTCTATCTTCCATTCAGTCACACACTCATAGATAGCATCTGAAATCACATGCCCGGAGTGAGGAGGATCCAAATCTATGAAAGAAAGAACACGTGTTTGCACCTTCCAATCCTTATCTATAAAGTGTGCAACCACACACATATATGATATGGTCTGGTTGCTAGTCCACAAATCGGTTGTCAGACTAATGAAGTCCACATCCTTTAGGGCAACTTGAAGCAACTCCCTTTCTTTCTTGAAAACCCTCATGCATTCAGCTCTTATTGCCTTCCTTCCAATGGGTTGATAGTTTGGATTCAAGCACTTCTTGAGAATGTTGAACCATTTATGTTCAACCATTCTAAATGAGTACTCATGGACGCAAATCATCTTTGCCATGACCTCCTTGATGAGGTCCTTATCATACTCAATGCATTGGATAGCTCGACCACTTGTTGTTGCATTGCTTTTTCTAAAAAATAGAGTAGCTTGGATGAGATCCCTATTAACCTTGTCCTTGTAATTCTTACATGTGTCCATATGTCTTCCCATGGATGAGGTGCTTCCACCTTGGACATATGCATATTGATTGTCACAATAATTACATTGTGCCTTCAACTCAATCAAACCTTCTTTCGATGGCACCTTTACCGTATGAAAGAAGGTCCAAACCGGCGACCTCAACCTCGAAGGAGCTTGACCTTTTCGCTTTCTTGGCACTCTTCGTTGCACTTTTTTTGCTTCATCCTCACTCGAACTAAGAAGTACGGTTTCTTGCTCTTGAGGCGTAGGACCAAGGCCTAGACCATCCTCGGACATGTCATCACCTTCAAAGGCTTCTTCTTCACTATCCACAAACCCATCTGAGTCTGATTTGTCACCAGCCCCGGGCGGCACCTCAAACAAAGTATCTTGCTCTTCCTCGTCCTCCTCCTCATCCTCTTCCACCTCTTCATGATCCTCCTCCGCTTGCTTATCATGCTCCATTGCCTAGCACACAAAAGCAACACACACATGAGCTTGGACACAAATAAATTTGACTTTCAAAAAGCAAAAACAGCACATACATGAGCTTGCACAAATATATATTTGGCACATACATACCTGGGAAGATGTAGCCTCCCTCTCATGGTAGTTTGCGGAGCCGGAGGCAGCGGCGATTGCGGCACGCACACCAGCGCCGGTGGGGTCAGGGAGACGCCGAGGCGGAGGTTTCTTTTTTACCCTATACAACAACTCAGCGATTGGGGCATTGCTGCAATCATTTGCTAGCTTCCTCGACAGCCGCGTAGTAGCTGCTGCATTGCCCTTCCCATTCCCCTTCTGCATCCCCGAGACCGGCACCTTGCTCTTCATAATGGAGTCCAAGGTCCTCTCTTTCTCCTTCTCCTTCCCATTCGCCTTCCCCATTTCCTTGTCCATTGTTGCGACGATAGGCGTCTGCACAAATCAGCAAACAACAAACAGTCAATCATCAACAGCAGTAAACTAATTACACATGGAATCAATGTAATTTTCCAGCAAGTAGTTTTTATTTCGAGCTGCTATGCTACAGCAAGTAGATCATCAACAGCAGAAAACTAATTACACATGAAATCAATGAAAATTTCGATCTACCAATTCATTCTGTCCTATAACTCCATCCATCCATGATCCATCCATCCGGCTCTTCTAGATCTAGCCCTACAGGCTACAATACATCCATCCATGATCCATCCATCTAGCCCTACATATACATGACTACATCCATCGATCCATTCATCCATTCAGATGCATGCTAGTTTAGACACCTACGGCTAGGGATTGGGAAGGAAGAACTACATGAGTACATCCATCGATCCATACATCTATTGATCCATCACATGCGTACTAGTTCAGAGAGCTGCGGCTAGGGATAGGAAAGGAACTGGTACCTGCTCGTGCTCGTCACGTTCGGCGAGAAACCAGGGGAGGCGTGTCCGTCTGCGTCTGCTGTGGTGAGGAGAGGTGGCGCCGCCCGTCGCCGTCGAGCCCGTTGTCGTCAGAGTGGTGAGGAAACGGGGCGTCCCTTGTCGCCGCCGATCCAGCTTTGCGGCGCAGGGGAGAGAAAGGGGCGAGGGCGAGGCAGAGCAGAGAAAGGGGCAATGCGGCGCTGTCTCTGCGTCTCTCGTGCCCCTAATGCGTGCGAGGCTGCGAGCGATGGAGAGATTGACGATGGATTGGGCTGGGCCGCAAGCGAGTCACCGAGCTGGACCGGCCGAAACTCGGCTCGGCTCGCCCGCGAATCGGGCCTGTTTTCAGAACTGGGCCCGCTCATTTAACCTGTCGAGCCGAGCTGTAGTGGGCCGAGTTGTAGCGAGTTTCGGGCCGAGCCGGAAAGCTCGCTCGTTCGTCCAGTCCTACAGTGAGCCCTCCAATGAGCCGGTCTTGTCCCTTATCGCGGTTGGCACCGCTCTCATCGCTGTCAGACTCCCTGGAGAGGTCAATGATATTCGGCCTCCGCCTACTAATGATACACCCGCGCTCCGCCTTGACGCGCGCCGGGTAGCGGAGGTGGAGTTCTACCATATTGGCCTCACCAGCTTGCTCCACCGTGAGGCGATCGCGGTCCAGGTCTGCCCGCATATCCCGTGGGGTGGCCCCTGGGGGTCGATCGGCTCCAACGGCAGCAGATCGTGGGGGAACTTGCACCGAGCAAGGAAGCTGTAGAGATGGACCTACTTTATCTCGTATGCGTGCGCCGGCTGCATCGTGGAGTGGTAGGACCTAGCCAATGCCTCTTGCGGGTGTCGCAGGCGTATGTCTCTGAGACTAGCATTCCCACCGGTGTTGCTGCCCGTCAATGTAATTTGGCTCCCGCGTCGGAGGAGGCGGCTGGTCAGGGATTTGGAGGCGCGGGAGGACGAGGATGCGCCGGTGTGGGAGGAAGCGTCGGTGTGGCGACGCTCCTGGATCCGCGGGCCGAGCGCTAGCTGGGGTAGCGGCGGCTGGGTAATTTTGAATGATTTGTGAAATTTATAAAAATTTATGTCGCACCAAAAGAACCCAAAAAAAAATCCTGCACGTGGTAGTGCTTGTGTGATGTTGAAGTTGAAGTAACAACATAGAGAAGCTTTTCCAGATAGAGACACAGGCTGAAAATACTTCAGGCAGATCCAAGCATCATTGTATTCACATTGCCCATACGAGATAAGCACTAAGCTGAAGTAGGGTGTTACGACAAGAACAAGGAGCCCCAACCTAGGTGTAAGCTCTCTCATGTGAAGCCTGGCGTCTCGGCTCTCCAAAATTCCCCAATTGTGTGTATTACAGTGAAATCCCCGCAATAAATGTCGCCGCAAGTTAAATATTTGATAGGTACTACTACTGTATTGATTTAATAAACATTTATATGACAAGTTGGAAGCCTTAGCCGTTAAGGAAATCCATAGCTGCCGCTGCTCAAAAGTCTTCGCTTCAATCGATCCTGCTGAGAAATAACAACAATATACCATATACGTACGGACGAGCGTGATAAGCTATAGGTAAGCAATGGTGTACCTCCCCCTTAGACCTATTCGACCCTCGACATATTTGATTCCTGGATCGATCTCCTTTCAATACCTCACGTCTATCGACGCCTGCCCCTGCTGTTTTGTAGAATTCTTAGCACGGGAACACATGTACTTGTCTGTGCCATCACATGCGGCATCCTAATTTACTGTACGCCAAACCATCTTTCGCGGAAAACCAGCAACTAAGTACTCCGGTACGGGTCGCAGATAGCTCTGTAGCATAAACTACTCCGGTACGGATCACACATATGTCATCCACCCTTGGCCGGCGCTCGTATCATCATGTGCTAGCTAGAGCCAAGCCATTGTAGACGAATGGTCCGACTTCACTTTGATGCACGAACGCTATGTTTCTTTCCTAAAAGCATTGGTTCTGAATCCATTTTACACACAAAGTTTCCAAAGTGTAAGATTTATTTGCAAAAGAGTTATTCCATGAGTGTGGATGCATGGCTGTCCGTCGTGGCGGCATATCTCATGCGCTTCTCCATGGTGTGCACTCTTGTGGATTTTCCGCATCCTCGGCATACTTTGTCATGTTTTTCTAGTTTCATCGGCTTGTCAGGATTTCCTCAACACCAGGTATCATTTCGCCGCACGCTTCTTTTTTTTTTTGAAAGATCCAGCACTGCTGGCGTTTCATTGATTTAGAGGGAAGAAGGCGGGAAACATGATGATCAAGCGATCAGGTGGGTGGCTAGAGAAGAGCCCATGGAAAAGAAAAATAAAGCGGCCTTGCTGAGCTAAGGGAGCCAGCAGAGGGCCTGAGAAAAGATCCTTAGGCTATAATTTCGCCGCACGCTTTTGTGATAAAGTTGGAAAAACCCAGTTCCGGGACAGTGCAAAATAGCTATTCCGCTGCTTGCATCACTAACCTAGTGGGCAACTACTCCGTGATGCTGGTAGTATAGCTCTATGTTCTCCCTCACAGTGAAATAGAAAAGGATAAGAGGCCAGCCGCTTGTTAGCGTAGGCATGCTGGTGCTTTCCGTCTTCAGCGATCAGTAAATCCCAGTACTAAATGGTTAATTTATATATTAGTTCTAGTAATTGGTACTACGTAAGATTGTTGTTTTTTTAATCGTAATACAAACAGGCTAAGCTGCATATTACTTTTTTGTAACATCTCAAAATTCTAAATTTTGGAATGTTATAATAAATAGATAGATTTGATTGTTTGTTCGATTGTTGTGTGATTGAGGGAGTGAATTCGAAATTTTTTTGAAAGTTAAATGAGAGGGAATAAAAAGACTTTCTCAAACTTTCATTTTCTTTTCTGATCTTCATGAATTCAAATTCTTTTCACCACAAAACCCTCGAGAGAAGATGACATGACTTCTTCCATTTATTTAAATGATAAGGGGTGTTGAAAATATTTGAATTTCATTTGGAAAATATTTCCAACCCAGGAACTTTATGCAACTCAATGATTTTCACGAGCGAAGATAAAATGACTTCTTCAAAACATATGAAATATGAGTTGGGATTTTCAAAGAATTAAATTTAAAGTCCTTTTGGAAATTATTTTCAATTTGGAGTTATTTGGGCTTTATTCAAATTATTTTTCTCCAAAAATAAAATATATGGAAAATAGGGTAACATGATTCCCTACATCAGAAAATTGGAGAGAAATAAATTTGAATTAATTTTGGTATTTTAAAAATGATTTTTACTGGATTTTTCTAGAGCAGAAGCACTCTTTGTTTTATTTGAATTTGCGTGTATTTTATTTGAAGCTAGAATAACGTTCATTTTGTCAGAAATCCTTTTTTAAAATTTTTTATATATTATATGCTTATATAATATTTCTATTCCTTTTGTTTTTATTTTTGGTTGTCTGTTTTTCTTAAAAAAAAAACCTTTCCGCCGAACTGGGCCAGCCCAGCCAACCGGCCAGGCCACAGTCCAGCCCAACAGCGCCGCCATCTCCCTCGCGCGTGCCCGAGCAGGACTCCCCGAGTCCGAGCCGCCGCCACCGCACGTCGTGGTCACCCCAGCGTCCTCCTACCCCTTCCCCAAGCCGCTCCTCCCCTCCCCTCATATAAAGGCCGCCGCCCCGGGCCCCGTCTCCTCTCCCCTCGCCTCGCGCCACGCCGCCGCCGGCGAGATCCGCCTCAACCACCGCCGCCAAGACTTGCCACCGGAGCCGCCACCACCGCCACCTTCGACTCCACCGCCCCGCGTCGCGCTCGCCGCCGTCTCCGCCCATCGCCGCCAGCCCCGGAGTCGCCGCCCCGATCCAAGTCGCCGCCGCCGCCGTCTCGCCGGAGATCCGCCGCCGTCGAACCGAACCGGTAAACCGCTCGGTCCGGTTTATTTTCTTTTTAGGGTTTAGTTTTTTTCCAGGTTTTCTCTGAAATCCCGGTTTTTCTTTTAGTTTAGTTATTTTGCGAATGTTCATTGGATTAGGTTCAGTAGTTAACAGTTTCATTCGTTAGCGTTCGGCAGCGAACGTTCGGTCGATAGAGTTTTCTTTTTCTTTTTAATTTTCGGCCAGGTACCTGTCTATGAATATTTTATTTACAGATTAGCCCCTAGTTTTCAAACGACTACATCTTTTTACTCGTTTGTCCAAATCCAACGAAACCAACGCCCACTTCTTCGTTATGATCTCCCCTATCCAGATAATCAACTTGAACATGTTTTTAAAAGTTTTAAAATTTTAATTTAGATCAGATTTGAATTTGAACTTCGTTTGATCATAACTTGAGTTTCGTAACTCCGATTTAGTTGATTCTTTTTGCAAATCGAAGCTCTTGACCTAAACTTTCTGATAAGGCCAAATTCACATAATTTTGGTACTGTTAGAAATTGTTTTATGTTGCAAGAGTTATTTGCTTGGTTTTGATGTTTTTCGAATTGTTTTCTTCGTTCTTTCCAATCTTTTGAGTGAATGCTTATGTGTGGTTACTATTGATTGCTTGCGATAGATTGACCGGAGTGTGACGAGTAGAACTTTCAAGAGTTATGAGTGTGAATCATCTTCATCAACATTGCAGGCAAGTTCACACTTTGATCATACCTCTTTACTACCCAGTTTTATGCATTAGATCAATCCTCAAACATTGCATGATTAGGATCTAATTAAAATGTGTGTTTTAGGAAGTAGTTGAGGTAGTACCTATTGCCTGTTTATTATCAAACCCTTGGGAGTTACTTCTACGTTTGCTTATTATTGCCATGCGATGCTCGTAGACGTGGATTGGGTTTGTGTGAATATCCATGACAGATGTGAGATTGTTAATAAATGGTTTATCTAAGGTGGCAACTTAAACACACATCTGGGTGGATTGAGGTACCTGGTTATTCCAGGATTTGCCTATCTAGGCACCTGGGTAGACCAGGATTGCCTGTTTTTTTATGGACCGCCACCCAGGCTCAAAGGGATCATAAGATTATTCATGCTAGAACTTCCGTGTGCAGCCACATGCTACTATGGGCTCTAGCATAGTTGATTAAGTCGTGCGAACTCTTACAGTGGTAGACTAGCTGATGTAGGGGTTGTAGGTTGGTACGGTCTACCCATTCGTAAGGTGCTAGCGCTTCTGAAAGACTATGTATCGGTCATCCGTTTCTCAAACACCATATAGTGCGAGAAATAAAACGGAGGAGATCGAGTCTTGTGGGAAAAGTGCACAAACCTCTGCAGAGTGTATAAACTAATCATGATTAGCCGTGTCCCTGGTTATGGACGTCTTGAGTATCTAGTTCTTGGGTTATCCTGTTGATCTCATCATGTTACTTTAATTATTATTTTTGGGTTAATGATGATATTTTTAATTGGGATTGAGAATGTTGTCAAACATTCTCAATGTTTAACAACCACCATGATAGTTAAATAAAATGTATTCCTTTGCAGTAGGGAAAAATTTGCTTTTCTCAAAAACATTATAACCATAGAGCTTTCCACCAGCCAAATATGCATCTAGTGATAGCCATATTTCAGCATTGCTCTACAGTGTGAATTTGCCAGTACATTCAATGTACTGACCCTTTGTGGCTGCAACGTCTCATGTTGCAGGATCTTACGACGAGTAAGTGATACGTTAGGGTTACGATTTCTACACTCAACTTTGCCGTTGGTGTTGATGGGAATCCACAACCTTGTTACTTCCGCTATTTGGATTGAGGTAATAGTATTTACGTTATTTATACATGTGATTTACCTCTGTTATAAATCCTTGAGTACTGTGTGTGTCAGCATACCGATCCAGGGATGACACTTAAGCGCAGAGACTTGATATATTCGGGTCGGGTCGCTACATTTTTCTAGATTGTGGATGTCTTAATCCTCGCAAAAAAAGTTGTCGGTGTAGTCGAACATCCCTATATCCTCCCCATATTCGGTGTGGATATAGAGATTCAAGGACAGCCAGTCATATTGAGAAACAGTAAGATGCAGCGAGCTACGCCTCTCCACAGCGACTAGACGTTCCCATCCGTTTGATTCCGACATGCATGGTCTGGATCATCTCTGTCATCCATCAGTCGCTCCTCGGCTGTTTTTACTGCGAGCCGCCCCAGTCACCCCGGGCCAACGTTACAGGGCTGCTGCTCCCGATGTTGACCTGTGTGCCTCCTTGTTAAATGGGCCGGTAGAAGTGTGGAGGAGCATCGTTCAGTAGCGTTTGATTTTATTAGCCCACGTGTTTTTTTTTGCGTGTAGCCCACATCTTGGTCCATGAGTTCATCAAAACAATGGGTTACGCTCAAAAACATATATATCAAAACGGTGGGTGCAATGATCCTAAAAAAACGCTGGGTGCAACAGCAGAGGAAACCCACGATGGTACTCTTCCCATGGTGGCTACTCGCCTACTCCGACAGCCGATATGGGTGATGAATTTAAATGCCCGCCTATTGCAAAATCCTTCTTTCTTGTAATTTACCTATAGCTCAATGCATCAACGAGCTTTTGTTGATCTGCGTTGGATTTCTACAACTTAGAAATATTCAAAGTTCATGATAAATATAAAGGAAATTCGCTTTTAAACAAGTACTCCCTCCGTTTTTAAATATGTCTTTTCAGAGATTTCAATGTGGACTACAAACGGAGCAAAATGAGTGAATCTACACCCAGGGGCTGCGTTACAGGATTCGACGGCACTAGCGGATCGGGATTGGTTGGTGGGCCCTGCCGCCACTCAGCTAGGCGGCATGCAGTGCTAGCCGGTGGGCCCTGCCCCCACTCAGCCAGGCGGGAGCGCCTGGTATGCCGGACGTGAGCCGTTGCTCTCTCTTTGTTTTCAAGCATCCATCTCCTTGACAATTAAATATACCCCCACTATCGTATCAACGTAACATAATTCAAATTGTTCAAATTATATCAAGCATCTAATGTATTTTCCACATTCACATCATTACTTTTTGATATTTTAAAATTTTATCATTATTCCTTAGACATGGGCAAGCGCGGCAACGCGCGCTTTGATGTTCTAGTGGAGACATAGAGTGGGCCTTATTAGGTGGCTCTTTTCTTTTTCTCTCATGTCCGGACAGTAACCACATTGTCCTCCCATACGTTGGGATAAATTTGCAGGATAACAAAGAACCTGAAAAAAAAAGTTAGGTGATGTTTTAATAAAAGAACAATTAAGTTTGTATAGCGAGTGCGAAAAGGTGGTGGTAGAATTTGTGAAATTGTCCTACGCAATTGATAACAAGATCGGTAATCATTATTGCAATTTTATATGAGGTATAGGAATGAGCTAATATACCTTCCATAATTGGATCATATGCATGTATGATTGAAACTCTAGCAATCGTCCGCAACAACTAAAGTCATTAAGGTAAACTCAACCATAGAATTAAGTATAAAGTCTTATTTACTCCCATACACAATAAGCCACTTATCCATGTTTAGGATGTTGTCACGCCCGCAAGCGACAATAAGTGAATCACGAACACATTGCAACACCCTACAACGGGAATCCTCCACATGTACGCGACATGAAAGGCACCATAGGACAACACCAAAATGAAAACATGCAACTCAAACCAATCAAGACCATCAATCAATCCATAGGACAAAAAGAATCTACTCAAACATCATAGGATGACTACACATCATTGTATAATAACATATACCATAAAACACCATGTTCATGTAGAGGTTAAAGTGGGCTTTGGGAGAGTGGACCGCTGATAATAGATGAGGTGTTGAGGAACACGACAGAGTTGTTGGAGTAGATTGCCGCCATCATGGTTCCCCTGGCGGGTGCTTCGGTGACACCGGGAGAGAGGGGGACAGAGCCTTCTTCTTATTCCTGGGCCTCCCGGAGGACTGTTTTCCCTCTGGCCGTTGGCCGCCATGGCTCCTGGAAGGCAGGAGCCTCTCCGGGATTGGATCCCTCTCTCTATTTCTCTGCTGCACCTTTTCTTATACTCCCGAAGATCCGTAACTTCGATTGGGCTGAAATTTTAACATAATTTTTAGCTGGATATTAACTTCCTTGCGCTGAAGGACACCCCAACCGACTTACCAGGTTAAGACAAACTCACCAGGCGTGCCCTAGGGTCGGGGGCGCGCCGCCCAAGCTTGTGGGCCCCTCGAGCATCATCTCGTGTTCATTTTTGCGCCAAACTATTCAATATATTCCATAAAATATCACAATAACTTTTTATCGTATTTGGACTTAGTTTGATATAGATTTTCTACGAAATACAAAAACATGCAAAAAAAAAGGAATTGTTGCTGGGCACTAGATCAATATTATTAATCCCAAATAATAATAATAATTCTTGTCAAAAGTGTGTGAAAGTTGCAAAATAATGGCATAAAACAATAAAAAATTATAGATATGCCGGAGACTTATCAACAACCCAAGTTTAATTCTTGTTCGTCCTCGAGTAGATAAATAATAAAACAAGATAATTTTTGACGTGGATTGCTACCTAGCACAATCTTGATCATCTGATCTAATCATGGCATGAATATTAAGATACGAGGGATTTAATGCAATAGTTTATCAATTTGATATTGAGATAATAATGGAAAACTATGAATGTAATACGACATTGGCTTTCATAATAATAAAGCTAAATAAAATAGCCTCGGTACACTTAGTTATCATAAGCATGACACGCTAAGTCTTCCCAGCAAAGATATATCAAATCAAGAGTACCCCGGTGCCAAACTAAGCAATTGTAGCATACATTTTCTCGCTTTTTTTCAACTCCACTCAATACCTGGGCATGAGCCATGGACTTAGCACTTTAGATGGCATACAAAATTATGGTAGAGGTTTATAAGAGAAGAGAAAATGGATAAACTCTCGCATCAACTCGGCAAATCGTTAGGCAATGGAGAGGCCATTCAATCGATATCAATGCGATGAGTATGGATTGCCATGCAACAGATGCACTAGAGTTATAAGTGTATGAAAGCTCACTACTGAAACTAAATGGGTGTGCTCCAACTTACTTGCTCATGAAGACCTCGGGCATTTGTGGAAGCCCATCATCAGAATATGCATGTCCATTTCTATAGTGTAAAATTCCCACTAGTATATGAAAGTGACAACTCTTGGAGACTCTCTATATGAAGAACGAGGTGCTACTTTGAAGCACAAGTGTGGTAAAAGGATAGTAGTGTGCCCCCCTCTCTTTTTCTACCATTTTTTATCCTCACAGTTAGGTGCAACACTCTAGAATGCATCACACTTTTATTAACTTAAAACTCGGTAAACTGAAAAAATATGACTATAAAATGCCTTTGCATGGTACCAGGATGTGCAATGATCTAGTGTAGCAAAGATATAAAAAAATACACAAGTTGTGAAAATATTATGCCAGCTATCTTACGATCATGCAAAGCAATATGAAAATGAATTCTCAAGTAATTTAAATAGTAACGGTGAATATATCTCAGATTGGCTATAGAAATGCCATAATAGGTAGGTATGGTGGCTGTTTGAGGAAATATATGATAACAATTATGTGTGACCGAGCGTATGATATCACAAGGGTTGGATGCACCAGCGAAGTTCGCACCAAGTCTCGAGGTGAGAACGGGCAATGCACGGTACCGAAGATTCTAGAAAAATATGGATAGGTGGAAGTGCATTTGTCCACAAACTCACATTATTCATAAACAACTAAAATACTTATTGTGAAGCCTATTAGCCCTTGAAGCAAAGTACTACTCGCATGCCCGTAGGGACGAGGTTGGGCGGATTTAACCATCGCACGCCCCCGATCCAGACAACACAAAGGCCCAATCAATGATATATCATGCTCCGACCTCACCGTTAATGTCAGCGGCCACCACTTTACATGCGTGAGGACTTATTTTCCATAACAACATTATTAACAATCAACTTTAATTATTTTGCTAGCATGCCCCCATATTACCACCGCAATATCGCAAAACTATTGCAAAGAATCAAACTTATGATATTCAGTGATCTATAAGTTTTATGCAGGATTTTATGACTAACCATGTGAATGATCAATTCATGTTAACTCTCCAAATATATATAAGTGAAGCATAACAGTTTAATTCTTTGTAGAAGAGACTTGGCTATGCTCTAATAAATATAAGTGAAGCAAAAGAGCCTTCTACAAACAACGGTGTACCAATGTAGAGAAATGAGCATCCAAAATTCAAAAGATATAAGTGAAGCATGAAGCATTCCATAACACTACTATGGGAAAGCCTATATGTAGATCCTTGCCAATAGCGTGGGGTGATGGGCCGGCGCTACTGCCATGTAGCAGCAGCGAGGGGCTGAACCCCACGATATAGGTAAGTTGATAGCGGTGGCATGGGTTGTCCATGACATGCTGCTGCTAGGTGGTCCCCATCGTACCCCGGGGGCTATCTATAGTAGCAACGCGGAATATAAAACCAGCGCAACAACTAAACTGATAGCAGTAGCGCGGGCCATCTTCCCATCGCTGCGACTATGGATACACGGGGCCATCTGGTGGGGCCCACTTAGCAGCAGCGCGGGCTTCGAACCCTGCGCTATAGCTAAACTGATAGAAGTTAATAAATTTATCACTTAACTCGCATAGATAGGGACTGTGTTTTTTAGGGTTCTTAGAGAAACAAGTAAAGTTATAAATTTCACACAGATTTCAAGCGTAGCATAGCAAACAATTTATTAGATTGCAAAAGAGTCTCCCTTTTTGAGTCAAACAATGACGCGCAAAATAATCATGCTCATTAATGTTTTTCCCTCAACTAAACTAGTTGGGATTTCAGCACGACCACAAATAGATCGAAGATGATCCAAGTAGAAAACTTTAAGTGGATCCATATTCATCTTAAATTTTTTCTTTCATTTTCTTTTTTGGTTTGTTAACATGAAGGCAATAAAAGCAAGGAAACAAGCAAACGAGCAAACAAAAATATTTTTGTATTTTTTATTTTTATGAGAAGTGGGGGAGACGAAAACGAGAGGCCAAGGCAAATAAAAAAAAGAGCAAGTAGATGATAGTGTGTGTTGTACTTGGTAGGTTTTGATTATTTCCCCCCGGCGACGGCGCCAAGAATTCTTCCTGCTACTTGTGAGCTGCGTTGGGATTTCCCCGAAGAGGAGAGGAGATGTAGTATAGTTGAGACAAGTATTTCCCCTCAGTGAGAACCAAGGTTCATCGAACCAATAGGAGAATCATGCAAAGCCTCGTGAACAGCACCTGCACACACATAAGAAAATACTTGCACCCAACGGGCAAGAGGGATTGGGAGCTGCTAAACATATTTCCAATGTGGGATCAAAGACATCCAATGAACTAGGTAATGTTCTCATGTTGTCCTTCCATATATCTAAGGTCATTTTAAAGTTCAAATTAGGAAATAAAAAATAATCAAATTCCAAACTTATAACTTTATCTTAGCCTGTCTTTGCATTATAATATTCAGCAAGTGTATACATTATCTTAAATTCACCTACAGCCAATATTGTGAACAATAAAGTATAAAAAAAGTGTATATGCATGGCTATATAACATCTTGAATTTGATAGGTAAACGACTGAAAAATCACTAGCCCGTGCAGATGCACAGGTTGACGATTAGTTGAAGTAATATTTTGTGCTGTGAAGACACATGGTGCCTTAAAAATTCTCCGTGTTGTGTTTCTAATATAATAGGTAGACCGTATACACATAGATAGAGAACGGAAATTCCTAATGGAGCTCAAGATCAAAGGATCCCTTATTTTGAAAATATTTTCCAAAAGATCTAAAAGAAATACACATATACAAATTGATGTATACTACTTGTCTACAGAGAGTTTCATTGCGAATTGCGTTTTTGTGCGAGCTACACAAAGATGATAAAATCACATATTACTAGCACATGTATTATTCACTATAAAATAGACATGATTTTTTTTGCGTGCAGCTGACATCAAAACGTATATGGTGATGAAATTACATACACATCTAAAATACATCTATATGTACTTGTGTATTTAATTTCATCTTTTAATAAAACGTAAAAGTTGATTGTTTAGTTTTTTAAAAAAATGGACTTCATGGAGCGCGAGAGCAAAAGTATCCACTCCGGATGGATACGGGATATACTTCCTCCATCTCATAATATATGTCAAAAACGCTCGTAAAACTTTGGTGTATTATGGGACGAAGGCAGTATCTCACAATAAATAAACATATATCAAATTGAATCTCAAACTCCGAGTTGGAAAATGGAGATCCCGTTCAGAAAGATTCGTTTAGAGCGTTAGATCTCCTTGTGGCAGCATCTCTCTCTGTCTCTTTCTCACATGCTGACTCCACCCGAGTCAACCAAGGCAAGGCAAGCCAACGGACAGAAGTTATTCGCGGCATCTCGCTGCTGCTTCGCCCGGGCCGTTGCCTTCCTCATCCATCAGCTTGCAATTTATATGCTGCCAGCCTCACAAGTCATGACAGCCGCGCTTCCCCACCATGGATACTCCAAGTGTGCCGCGCACCAAACACCAGCCAGCCGACTCGCATCCCTACTTTGTCACCTTGGACATCGCCAGTCCCTCCTCCTTGTTCGGAAGCTCATGCGGTGGCATCGACCTGCGGTGGGTGCGCTCCGTGGCCGCCGCAGGCATCTTCTCCGTGTTCCTCCTCGCGGCCTACCTGATCCCATTCCCCTCGACCACAATATTCCATCACCCGTACCGCTCCTCTGCAACCCAGCGCCTGTCGCCGGCCAGTCCGCCGCGCTTCGCCTACCTCGTCTCTGGTTCGGCCGGCGAAGCCGACAGACTGCGCCGCTGCCTCCTCGCGCTCTACCACCCGCGGAACCACTACATCCTCCACCTGGACGCGGAGGCGTCCGACTCTGAGCGCACGGAGCTGGCAGCCTTCGTGGCCGTGCACCCGGTTCTTGCCGCCGTGGGCAACGTGCGAGTGCTGGAGAAGGTCAACCACCACGGGGGCATCACTATGGTAACCACCACGCTGCAGGCCGCCGCCACCGTACTGCACGGCCCCGGCGCCGACTGGGATTGGTTCATCAACCTCTCCGCCTCTGACTACCCGCTCGTCACGCAGGACGGTTGGTACCACATATACGCATAACTGTTTCCATTTCTTCTGAAATAAACTGCTCATGATTTCATGCTGTTATTATTAACCGCTGCAGATCTGATGGACGTGTTCTCGCGGCTGCCGCGCGACCTAAACTTCATCGACCACACGAGCGACATGGCGTACGTGCTTTCGTAATCAAATCGATTATGACGTTGACAATTGCGACTAAGTGCGGTATCACACTAGCTTGGTTCTTCTTTCCAGGTCTGCGAGGGCGATGGTTGACCCGGGGCTCTACATGAACGAGACAGAGAAGCGGGAGCTGCGGCAGCTGCCCACCACAATCTTCACAGGTATGCACTTTAGGCTGCCGCAGATGCATCCAATCGTTACAATACCATGGTCTTCTTGCTAGACAAAAAAAAAATAGTTTAAATCATTGGAGTTATTTTGATACAGGTTCTGCTTGGACCGTGTTATCACGGCCGTTCGTTGACTACTTGATCCGGGGGTGGAAAAACCTCCCGCGCAACCTCCTCGTCTCCTCCCCGGAGGCCTACTTCCACACCATGGCCTGCAACACCGAGGAGTTCCGGAACACCACCGTGAACCACGACATGCACTACATCTCCTGGGGCGGCTCCCCTGCGCGTCAACCGGAACTCATCAACTCCAGCCACTGGGACGGGATGCTCGGCAGTGACGCCCCCTTCGCATGCAAGTTTGGAGAGGACAACCCGGTGCTCGACAGGATCGATGCAGAGCTCCTGTCGCGGCAGCCCGGGATGCTTGCCCCCGGCAGTTGGAGCATCGGTGATACTGGCGGCGATGGCTCCTTCTGGATCGTGAGGGACGCGACGCCCTTGCGTCCTGGCCCTGGAGCTGCGCGGCTGCAGCGGCTTGTCACATCGCTCCTGTCCGAGGACAACTTCCGGCCTAAACAGTGCAAGATAGTCAATCACAGCGCCTGAGCCTGATCTGCGGGTACGGCCGGCGGTGCTCCGTTTTTCTTTCAGCAGTTAATAATTAAGCACGGTAGCTCTATGTAGTCATGCACACACTAGAACATTGGAAATGAGAGTCATGCACACACTAGAACTTTGGAAATGAGTGAGACGTGTCTTCTCATTCCGGCTCCAAGCAGTTGACATTCGAGATACACATAGTATTTCTTTTCTCTTTGCCGATTTGTTCCTCGGTGCTGTGTAACATGACTGGCGCTACATATAATGAACAGTCGTGTGTTTGTAGTAGCAAATTTTGGGGTCTTAGAGCATCTTCACCCACGTCCCCAGGAACGCCCCCAAGAGCACTTTTTTACCGTCAGCAGACAAAAATCAGCCCAGTCACGCCTACAGGAAGTCGATTAGCGTTTGGGCAGAAATTCGGCGGGCGATCCCAGGTCAACCCCTGCGCAGGAATCTTTTGCATGCAAAAAGGGCCCAGGCGCTCTCTCTCTCCTCCCCCCCTCCCCACCCACCGCTCTCTCTATCCTCCTTTTCTCCCCCACCAACCGCCCATCTCTCCTCCTTTTCTCCCCCACCAACCGCCCATCTCTCCTCCTTTTCTCCTCCACCAATGCTGGGAGGACAAGTGGCGCCGAGGTGGCTCCTTGGGGATGCCACCGCTGGGAGATTTTGCTCCCCAAGGCCAAACTATCGCCGGCGCAGGCTTCATCCGGCGGAAAAAACGCCTCTGGGGCTCCAAAGAGTGGAGATGCTCTTAGTGCAAAACAGTGGTTCTAATCCAAGGCAGTGCCGTACTAGTACCACCCAAGCATGGTAGAAAAGCTCTCCCTAGTTCGGATTAACACAAGAACTACGATCTCTTGGACTCTCAGCCCATATATACAGTGATACAGTTTAGGCAGCAAAACGAAGACTGACTTCTTTTCTATGCTTTACTCAAAAAAAAACTTCGTTTCTATGTCAAGTGTGCCTCGGAGTATCTTTTTTTGAAGATCGTCTCCTCCCTCTAAAAGCATATCGCTGAACTATGGTGGGCTAGGGATACCATCCAACCACAGGTTGGTTCGCGCGCCTCAGAGTTTCATCTCGCCTAGACCGTTGCATCATTTGTAAAGTCATGCCGTACATTCAGAATTCTTGACCATGTGCTTGAGCTCCAAAATCGTCAAGGAGTAGAGGGTAAGCTTTTAATACCTTATCTGCTGATCGGTAGATCTAAGTTGGAATACCGAGTAGCAAATCTTAATGAGCAACCCAAGTCAACTTGAGCACTGCCCTGCAGATCCAAGACATGGGGAGACATAATTAACTTTCTCGTAGTCAACTCTGAATTAGGACTGCGTATTACAACCTGAAACAGTACTAGTGTACCCGGGTGATCCTCCACAGAGCACCAGAGCTAGCTATCGCAGCGAATATCTCTAATCTTGCTAGCTAACAGATCCCCAAAAATTTAGAGGAGGGTACGGCCGCGTATCCTTCAATGGAGAATATTTGCTCCACTAAAAAAATGCGGTTTCAAACCAATCTATTTAATTCAACAGAGTGAAAACTTCAACACAAATCTAGATCAAATTCGAACTTGATTCGATACAAACTTGATTCAACACAAATGCGGTGCAAACTAAACAAAAATTAGACTAAAAACAAACTAATCTACTCCCTCCGTTTCAAAATAGATGACTCAACTTTAGTACAAAGTTGGAACAAAGTTGGGTCGTCTATTTTTGAACGAAGGGAGTACTCACTATAGGTCTCGTTCTTGATCCACTCCCATCCTATTCGCTGAGCCCTCCGATGAGATGGCCATGTACCTAATAGCTGGCACTGCGCTCATCGTCGTTGGCACCAGCCCTCGTAGTTGTCGGAGTCGCTGGAGAGGTCGATGATGTCCATCCTCTCAGACGCGTAATCCTTGTAAAGCAAGCGCCCCACCTCGATGGGCGCAGGATAGCGGCTGCAGAGCTCCATCATGTTATCGCCGCCGGCTTGCTCTGGCGCGAGCCGCTCACGGGCCCGCCGGTCATCCCGCGACTCCCTGGGGTGGCCACCCAGTGGTCGCCAGTGCCAACGGCGGCAAGCCGCTGGGGAAGTTGGGCCGGGGTGGTAGTGAGGTATAGATCGACTGACTTGATGTCATGTGGGCGTTAAACCTGCATCACCGAGTGGTAGGATACCAGCTTGTGCCGCTTACCGACGTCGCGGTCCACCACCGGTGCTGCTGCACGCCGATTTAATTTGGGTCCAACGCCGACGGAGGCCACATGTCAGGGATTTAGCAGCGCTGGAGGAGGAGGATGTGCTGGTGCGTGAGGAAGCATCGGCTTGGTCACGTTGATGGCATTGTGGATCCCTAGGCCAATAGCGTGAGGAAATGTTGGTGTGGTGGTGCTGACGGTGTCGTGGATCCATAGGCCGACCGTTGGGGTTGGGCGGCAGGTAGCAAGGGCGGTTGGGTCCGTCCATTGGGCGGCTGACTGGATATGCGTAAGAGTGAGGGTGCGCCGATGTGGATTATGCGGCGAGGGTGGTTGTAGGTGAGGCGAACTAGAGTGGGGGATTTTTACTCCGCGACAGATCGAGAGAGGATATTTAAGCATTGCGGCCTGTTCGGAGTAAAAAAAATCATCCACTAAAGCTTTTTGGGCTTCGCTTAGTTCTGTTTTAGAGGGCAACCACATTTATTTTCCTCCAAAGGTTTTTAGAGGATAGTTTATAGTTTCCCTAATATGTTTGTATCAAAAGTTTGTCGCTATCTAGACCATTCTAAGAAGTTTGTATCGAAAGTTTGTCTACCGCGAACATTAAATACTACTCCCTCCATCTTAAAATAAGTGATAACTTTCTACTAAGTCTAGTACAATTGTATTAAAATTAAGACACTTATTTTAGGATGGAGATAGTATTGTATAGGTATTGACTTAAATATTTAAATGACTAGTTGGAAGCCTTGGCGGTTAAGGAAATCCACAGCTGGCACTGCTCAAAACTCAAAAGTCTTCGCTTCAATCAATCCTGGTAAGAAATAACAATAATATAACATATAAGTACGGACGAGCGTGATAAGCTATAGCAAAGCAATGGGGTACCTCCCCCCTAGACCTATTTGACCTTCACTTGTCATCACTCTCGTACGCCTCGATCAAAGCAAAATAGGGCTAGATTCCTGGATCGACGCCTCCAGAGGATTCTTAGCACGGGAACGCATGTAATTGACTGCGAACCACAGCCTTGGCCGGCCGGTGCACGTACCGTCATGTGCAAGCTAGAGCCATGTCATGGTAGTGAAATGCTTGGTCTGACTTAACTTTGATGCACGCCAAAGTTTATTGGCTGCCTAAGTTGACATTTCTCAGATTCATCGATGCAGTGCAAAAGAGTTATTCGCTGAGTGGTGGCATAGCTCCTGCACTTCTGCTGGGCGGCACACTGGCGACACTTGGATAGTACACTCCAGTGCGTTAGACTATCCGTAGTTGAGAGTAACTTAGACTAGTAACACACATATATTACTAGTATATATATTACTAACTCTAAGTAAGGACTAGGGAGTAATATATGCGTGGTGTCATGTAACACTTCATTTATTAAGTTGTAAACTCATAATGTCTTGGTACGTGTGATTCTACTCAAGCTAGTTGTAATGGAGAGTATCGTATACTAGTATCATGCATATGATACTAGTATCATGCATATGATACTAGTGTATGATATTACCACTACTAGGAAAAGGGCTATATATGAAATGGATACTAATGGCACACCTGTCATGTGGTGCGCCACTACTATATAGTAGTGGCGCACCATGTGCAGGTGCGCCATTAGTGTGGAGGACACTAATGGTGCACCAGGCACATGGTGCGCCACTACTAACAATTTTTTTCCAAACATACTAATGACGCATTATGACACGGTGCGCCATTACTAGTGCTAACTAGTAATTGTGCACCGGCCACACAGTGCGCCACTACTGTTGTTTTTTTATTTATTTTTTGCAAAATTACTAATGGCGCACCATAGCATAATGCGCCATTACTAGTTTAAACTATTAGTGGCGCACTATGCCATGATGCGCCATTAGAATATATATATTTTTATTTATTTTTTTGCAAAACTTCTAATGGCGCACCAGCAGCAGGTGCGCCATTAGTAACCAGGGTTACTAATGGCGTATTTGCAGTTGGTGCGCCATTAGTAACCTGGGACCAACAAAATATTTCAGACAGCCCACCTACCCACTCACTTTCCCCAGTTCATTCACCACCTCCTCCTCCAAGCTTGTCTCGGCTGCCTCCTCCTCCTCACCTCATTTGCATCATAGATTCATCCAAATTAAGTGGTTAAATTAACTTTTTTTGATAGGTAAGTAAAGGGGGAAGCTATCTTTATGTTGTTCTCCCTCTCCAACAACGTGCACATGCACTTTTTGTGGCCTAGCTAGATCTATGTATGTTCGTGGTGTTGCATATGTTTGTGGTGTTGCATATATGTTTGTGTTTTCAGGTACCGGTATTTGAAATGCGATAGTTGCCAATATTTTGCAGGAATGTTGATTCATTTCCGTTTTCAAGTAGAATTTTGGCACTATGCATTCTTTTGGTCCTATTTTTAGGGAAAGTCATGCCAAATTTTTCTTGGTTCTAAAATATCGTCTTGCTCTACCCAGCAGTGTTATGGTCCGCACGATGACCGAAGGCATCGTGAATAGGTTTTTGAGCTCCGCCAAGGCCGAGATGCTTCAAAAGAACGAGACAGATAAGATGTCCGTGTCGAAGATGCAAGTTGAAGAGCCTTATTGCGGACCCGGATTCCGGGCAGGTGTGGGACCACCTGCTCTTGCGTAGTTTCATGGATGGCTATCGGTGGCAAGGTGATGAAGATGACTATGAAGTCGTCCATGGGGGCCGGGCAAGAAATGTGGAAAGGCAGCAAGGCAACCACCGCGGCTCGGGCGGGCGAGAAGACAAAGAATCTCCAGGACATGATCACGACGGTGATGCTGTACACAGTCATCATGTAGAAGATGCAGGACATGATGATGAGGAAGATGCCGGAGCAGACGAAGGGCATGATCATGAAGATGAAGATGCCAGCGGAGCAGACGACGATGGACCATCGATGGGCTGGGGCGGGACCCTCATATTCAAGAGCTGCTTCTCAAGCAGACGGATAACGCAAGAGCTGCCGCCCGAGAGAAAGCCAAGCTGGATCAACTGGAGATAGACGCGGTTACTCCATTGTATGAAGGATGCATGCCCGAGGATACCCGCCTGAAAGTAACGCTCATGGCTCTGGAGATGAAGGTAAAACACAAAATGACCGATGCATGCTTCGACGAGAACATGTCATTCTGGCACGAACGTCTTCCCAAGGGGAACAAGTGCCCGACCAGTTTCGAGGAGGCGAAGAAAATCGTGTGTCCTCTGGATTTACCGCACGTGAAATACCATGTGTGCATGAACAATTGCATCATTTATCGGGACGAGCACGCTGGAGTCTACCATATGTCCGGTGCGGCGTCACTCGATACAAGAAGAGGAAGAAAGCTCCTCGAAATGTGGTGTGGTACTTTCCGATCACTCCTCGTCTGCAGCGGTATTTCGCGGACCCTAAGGTAGCAAAGCTCCTGCCTTGGCACGCGGATAGGGAGGAGAAGAAGCGAGAAGATGACGCAAATGATCCGGAGATAAATAAAAAAGGCAAGATGCTGAGTCACCCAAAGGATGCGAGCCAGTGGCAAGCGTTGAACTTCGAACACCCATAATTTGGGAAGGATCCAAGGAACATCATGCTGGGCGCGAGCACCGATGGAGTCAATCCGTTTGGCAGCCAGAGAAGCACACATAGCACCTGGCCTGTGTTTGTGTGGATGTACAACCTTTCCCCTGGTTGTGCATGAAGAGGAAGTACATTCACATGAGTATGCTAATTGAAGGGCCGAAACAACCAGGGAACGACATCAATCTGTATCTGGGGCTGCTGAAAGAGGAGCTAGACACGCTGTGGAAAACGCCAGCCAATACGTGGGACGCCGCAGAGAAAGAATATTTCCCTATGAAAGCCGCACTCCTCACGACGGCGCACGACTATCTCGGTTACGGATATCTCGCGGGGCAGGTGGTCCACGGATTTTCTTGATGCGTCAGGTGCATGGATGACACAACGTATCGCCAGCTAGATAGAGATACCGGGTCTTCGAAAACCGTGTTCATGGGACATCGAAGGTGGCTTCGCGACGATGACCCATGGAGTAAACGCAAGGATCTGTTCGATGGTGAAACCGAACCCCGAAGACGCCCGCGTACGAGGAGCGGCGAGGAAATAGACCAGCTGTTGAAAAATTGGAAAGATTGCCCACTACCGGGAAAGAAGCAAAAGGCGCCAGAGCCAGGAAAGAAGCGAAAGGCGCCATAGCCGCTGCTGAAGGTATGGAAAACGAGGTCTGTTTTCTGGGACTTGTCGTACTGGAAGATCCACCGTGTGCCTCACAGCCTTGATGTCATGCATATCACGAAGAACGTGTGCGAGAGTCTGCTTGGTACCCTGCTCAACATGCCAGAGAGGACCAAAGATGGGCCAAAAGCAAGGGCAGACTTGAAATCAATGGACATCAGGGAGGAGCTTCACGCTAATGATGATGAGGATGATGAGGCAAAGCAGGACATGGAAAGTCGTCGCAAAGGCAAAAAGGCCAAGAAGACCAGAAATGACTACCCTTCCGCATGCTTCACTGTAAGTTAGGAGGAGATCGAGCAGTTTTTCACCTGCCTCGTAGGAGTAAAACTTCCTTACGATTACGCGGGGAAGATAAGCAGATACCTAGACCCAGCGAAGCAGAAGTTCAGCGGGACGAAGTCTCACGACTGTCACGTGCTGATGACGCAGATACTTCCAGTTGCAATCCGTGGGATCATGGACGCGCACGTCCGTAAAACGCTATTTGTCCTATGCAACTTTTTCGACGTTATCTCTTGGAAGTCGGTTGGCGTGAGGCAACTCAGAAAGGCTACAGGAAGAGATCGTGGTGATACTATGCGAGCTTGAGATGTACTTCCCGCCCGCATTCTTTGACGTTATGGTGCATCTGCTGGTCCATATCATGGAGGATATCATCCAACTCGGGCCGACGTTCCTGCACAGCATGATGCCGTTCGAAAGGATGAATGGTGTCATCAAAGGATACGTTCGCAACATGTCACGTCCAGAGGGAAGCATAGCCAGGGGCTTTCTGACCAAAGAGTGCATCTCCTACTGCACGAATTATCTAGGCATCGAGGACCCCGTTGGTCTGCCCGTCAACAGGCACCTCGGCAGGCTCGCTGGATGGGGTCACCGTGAGGGTCGCCGCGAAATGCATGTCGAGTTCGAGGGTCGACTCGCCGACTTTGAAAGAGCAAACCTAGTCGCGCTACAACACATATACGTGGTCGATCCTTGGGTGGTAGAGCACAAAACCTTTATTGAGAAGACGTACAATGACTGAGGCCAACAGAGGACGGACGAAGATATAATCAAAGAGCACAACTCATGTTTCACGCGTTGGTTCAAGCAGAAGCTTTTGTCGTACCCTTTACATGAGGATTCTTCCGCGGAAGAACAACTCATATTCGCCTTGTCACAGGGCGCCGAGCACAACCTGATGACCTATGAGGCGTACGATATCAACGGCTACACACTAGTAGAAAACGGGTCAAACGTGAAGCACATTAGCGCCGGTTTGAATTTGAGCCGGCACTAATGTATACATTAGTGCCGGTTCCAACGGCTAGCCGGGCCGCTTTCATTAGAACCGGTTCGTGGCGAACCTTTAGCACCGGTTCGTGCCACGAACCGGTACTAATGAGAGTGGTGGCAGGATGTTGTTAGACTGGGGCCCCTCCAGGCCCTTTAGTACCGGTTCTTGGCATGAACCGGTACTAAAGGTCGTCCTACATAAACCCTTCGTCCACCCTAGCTCGCTCTGTTCTTCCCCTTTCCCCTCTCCTCTCTGTTCTTCCCCTCTTCCTCTCAAGCTCATCACACATTTTGCCCAAAATTTGTCAAGATTTGAAGGCCCCCATCCATTCAAATGATCACAAAGGTTAGCAACTTTGTCCTTTCATCTCTCATTGCTAGATTAGCTCTTGCAATGCTTTATATAGTGATTAATTTGTGATTTTAGTAATTTGGGAGGAAATATATATATGTGCTAGTATTTGATTTATATGCAATTTGAGGTCAAAAATAACACTTAGTTTGCATCTGTAGGTGTGGTTTACTTAGTGCCTTCTAAATCTCCGTCGTAACCACCGTCGATCGCCCGCACCGTGCCGTTGCCGGCACCACCTTGTGGTGAGCCTCTTGTTCATGAAATTTTATATAAAAATTGATGTTTGTGTGATTTGGATATATAGTTAGTCGTATAATTATCTTACACGTACGTTGTTTGTTATACATATAGTGCCATGGTTTTGATATCCGTCCCCGTCGGCCCTCGTCCTTGTTATGATTCGGATGTGGTATATATATTCTCTTTTAAAACTAGTTGCATTTCGTGTTTATGACAAATTATGCCCATAAAGTTGACATAATTTTTTTTCTAGGAGGTATGTGAACCGGAAATTCCAACCGACCCTATTGTCGAGAGGTTAAATTTAGTTGAAAGAGAAAACGAGTACTTCAAAGAAAAATTGAAAAGAATTGAGGGGAGAAGATGGAATTGGAGTTGCATGTTGCCGATGTAAATCGATGATCACAAGATCAAGATGGAGAAAATGCGCTTGAAGATTAGAAAGATTAGAAAATATGCCATCGATAGTGAGGCTTGGTATCATTATGCTGTTGGATCAATTGTTACCTTAGTTGCGATCTTGATCGCATTTGTTGTTGCATTTAAATGCTTTAGCTAGAGAGTTATTTGTTTGTTGCATTTAAGTGTTGTATGAACTTTATGTATGAACTTGTATTAATTTGGTCTATTCGGTGTTGTGTAATGAAGATGAGCCGGCAATGTATGTACGATGACCGATGCTCTCCCCAGTTTGTTGAGGGCGTGCATACTTTTCTGCTTGCAGCTGAGGCATACAAGCGGGCGGATGGTTTTATGCCTTTTCCATGTGTTGGCTATAAGAATGGTCACAATTACTCTACGTCAAGAACCATTCACGTCCACCTGTTTGAGTCTGGTTTCATGCCCCACTATAATGTTTGGACCAAGCACGGAGAAAGAGGGGTTATGGTGGAAGACAATGAAGAAGAAGAGGACGACGACAGCTATCCTGGCCATGGGTTCCCTGAATACGATGATACAACAATGGGGGAAGAAGCTCAGCCGGTAATGCGGGAAGAAGCTGAGCTGGCAATGCGGGAAGAAGCTGAAGAAGAGGCATCAGATGAGCCCGTTGATGATCTAGGTCGGGCCATTGCCGATGCAAAGAGAAACTGCGCAAGTGATTTGGAGAAGAAGAAGTTACAGCGCATGTTAGAGGATCACAAAAAATTGTTGTACCCGAATTGCGTAGGTGACAAGAAAAAGCTGGGCACCACACTGGAATTGCTGCAATGGAAGGCAGAGAATGGTGTATCTGACAAGGGATTTGGAAGGTTGCTGGTAATGATAAAGGATATGCTTCCAACGGACAACGAATTGCCCGAGAGTACGTACGAAGCAAAGAAGGCTGTCTGCCCTCTAGGGTTACAGGTGTAGAAGATACATGCATGCCCTAATGATTGCATCCTCTACCGCGGTGAGTACGAGGATTTGAACGCTTGCCCGGTATGTGGTGCACTGCGCTATAAGATCAGCCGCGATGACCCTGGTGATGTCGAGGGCGGCGCCCAGAAGAAGATTCCTGCCAAGGTGATGTGGTATTCTCCTATAATACCACGATTGAAAAGTTTGTTCCAAAACAAAGAGCATGCCAAGGCGATGCGATGGCACAGAGAAGACCGTAAGAAAGACGGAAAGTTGAGAGTACCCGCTGACGGGTCGCAGTGGAGAAAAATCGAAAGTAAGTACGGGAAGGAGTTTGCAGATGACGCAAGGAGCGTATGGTTTGGTCTAAGCGCAGATGGCATTAATCCTTTTGGGGAGCAGAGCAGCAACCACAGCACCTGGCCTGTGACTCTATGTTTGTATGACCTTCCTCCTTGGTTGTGCATGAAGCGGAAGTTCATTATGATGCCAGTGCTCATCCAAGGCCCTAAGCAACCCGGCAACGACATTGATGTGTACCTAAGGCCATTAGTTGAAGAACTCTTACAACTGTGGAATGGAACAGGTGTACGTGCGTGGGATGAGCACATCGGGAAGAATTTGACCTAAAGGCGTTGCTGTTCGTGACCATCAATGATTGGCCTGCTCTCGTAATCTTTCGTGACAGACAAACAAGGGATACCGCGGATGCACGCACTGTTTGGATGATACCGATAATATATATTTGGATAATTGTAACAAGAATGTGTACCTGGGACATCGTCGACTTCGTGCGAGCAGGAATCCCGTAAGAAAGAAAGGCAAGCATTTGAAAGGTGAGGCAGATCACCGGACGAAGCCTCGCCACCGTACTTGTGCTGATGTACATGATATGGTCAAGGATTTGAAGGTAATATTTGGAAAGGGTCCTTGCGGACAACCTGTTCCGAAGGACGCTGACGGACGCGCACCCATGTGAAAGAAGAAATCTATATTTTGGGACCTGCCATATTGGAAAGACCTAGAGGTCCGCTCCGCAATCGACGTGATGCACGTGACGAAGAATCTTTGCGTGACCCTGCTTGGCTTCTTGGGCGTGTATGGGAAGACAAAAGATACACCTGAGGCACGGGAGGACCAGCAACATATGCACGGAAAAGAAAGCATACATCAGGGTCATGCAAGCTACGCTCTTACCAAAGAAGAGAAGGAAATCTTCTTTGAATGCCTGCTCAGTATTAAGGTACCGTCTGGCTTCTCGTCAAATATAAAGGGAATAATAAACATGGCAGAGAAAAGTTCCAGAACCTAAAGTCTCATGACTGCCACGTGATTATGACGCAACTGCTTCCGGTTGCATTGAGGGGGCTTCTACCGGAAAACGTTCGATTAGCCATTGTGAAGCTATGTGCATTTCTCAATGCAATCTCTCAGAAGGTAATCGATCCAGAAATCATGCCAAGGTTAGAGAATGAATTGATGCAATGTCTTGTCAGTTTCGAGTTGGTGTTCCCACCATCCTTCTTCAACATCATGACGCACGTCCTAGTTCACCTATGCGAAGAGATTAACGTTTTGGGTCCTGTATTTCTACAAAATATGTTCCCCTTTGAGAGGTTCATGGGAGTCTTAAAGAAATATGTTCATAACCGTGCTAGGCCAGAAGGAAGCATCTCCAAGGGCCATCAAAATGAGGAGGTCATTGAGTTTTGTATTGACTTTATTCCTGACCTTAAGCAGATTGGTGTTCCTGAATCGCTGCATAAGGGCAGACTGGATGGAAAAGGCACGCTAGGAGGGGAACAAATAATATGTATGGACGGACATTCTCTCACCAAGCACACTACACAGTTCTATAGAATTCCGCCTTGGTGGCTCCGTATATGGATGAACACAAGAATTTGCTGCGCTCCAAACACCCGGAGCGGTCTCGATGATCGGATTACACGTGAGCAAACCAGGAGTTTCGCCAGCTGGTTGCAGACACGTACCATGCATAACACCTCTATTGAAGATGACCTGTACTTGCTGTCCCAGTTACCATCTTCGAATATAATGACTTTCAAAGGGTACGAGATAAATGGTAATACATTTTACACGATCGCCCAAGATAAGAAGAGCACTAACCAAAACAGTGGTGTCCGCTTTGATGCAGAAATCAAGACGGGAAAGGAAACATATTATGGTTATATATAGGACATATGGGAACTTGACTATCGACGTGGTTTAAAGGTCCCTTTGTTTCGTGCAAATGGGTCAATATGACACGAGGCGGGTAACGGAAGACCCATGATGCGGAATGACAACAGTGGATCTCAACAGTCTTATGTATGCAGCATTTAACCATTCGTCCTAGCCAATGATGTGGCACAGGTTTTCTATGTGAAGGACATGTCTACCAAGCCAAGAAAAAGAAAAGATAAGGAAGCGAATGCATCGCATTTACGATGAGCCAAAGGGCATATAGTTCTTTACGGGAAGAGAAACATCGTGGGAGTGGATGACAAGACAGACAAGTCAGAAGATTATGAAAAGTTTGATGAAATTGCTCCATTCACAGTGAATATTGACCCGAGCATCCCGTTAAATGATGAAGATTTTCCATGGTTAAGGCGCAAAGGGACACACGCGAAGAAAAAGTTTCACACCCAAAGATCTGGGATGTGATCGGCTTCACTATCATCACTTTCTTCTGTGTTTCACACCCAGAGGGGAATCTCTGTAATAGTTAGGGTAGTTATGTGTTTTGGCATTTGAAACGTGAAGAAATTTTATGTGCAAACAAATTCTTTCATGCCTTTACTGATTTTTAAAGTTAAGTTATTCACAAACTAGTGATTCACACTAATTTCAAATAATTCAAAATTTAAACTATTCAAATTTGAAAACTACGGGCACTAATGTAAAGTTTGTAATTTTTGTACCTAAAGCAAAAATATTCACAAAGAAACTCTAAATACACAAAAAACAACACATAAATAAATAAAGCAAAAAAATAAAAAATAAAAAAGCCCACCTACTAGGCCTGAGCGGCCTGCATATGACTAGAAACCCAACTTGTTGTTGGGCCAGGATGCAGGCCCACAAGGCCCAGTAGGCCCACAGGGCAGCAGAACACGAGGCCAGTGAGGGCCTGCTTTGGAGAGGAGCTCGAGAGAGCTACCGCACGGGGGTTTATAAACCAGTGCGGTCGCCCCTCGGCTAGCGAGGTGGGACTAAACTTGCCGCACCGCACCTGTGCCAGCGCACCCCCTTTAGTACCGGGTCGTGGCACCAACCGGTACTAAAGGGGGGGCCTTTAGTACCGGTTTGTGCCACCACCCGGTACTAAAGGGGGTCGCTTCCCGCCGCTTGGCCTGGTTAAAACTGGTTTTTAGTACCGGTTGGTGGCTCCAACCGTAATAAAGGCCCTCCTATATAAACAACACTTACGAAAATTTCAGTTTCTCATCTGGCTTCTTCTCCTCTGCACCGTCGCCCGCCGCCCCCGTACGTCACCATCCCTCGTCGCTGCCCCGTCGTCCCCGTCGTCACCGCCGCCCCGTCCCGGCCCGTCCCCGTCGTCAGCGCCGCCCTGTATGTCCCCGCCGCCGCCGCCCGCCCATCCGTCCCGTCCCGTCGTCGCCGCCCGTCCCTGTCCCTCGCTGTCGTCATCCCGTCGTCGCCGCGCCATCCGCCGTCCGAAGCGCCCCGTCATGCCCCCCTTGCCCTCGCCTCGCCCGGTGAGCTGCACACACACATACATTTTTGTTTTTAGTTATACAAATAGTTAGAATTTTTTCTGTTTTTTAGAAATTGTTAGAAATTTTTCTGTTTTTCAGAAATAGTTAGAAATGTTAGAATTGTTAGAATAGTTAGAAATGTTAGAACTGTTAGAATTTTTTTAGTTATAGAAATAGTTATAAAAAAGTTAGAATTGTTAGAAATTTTTCTGTTTTTTAGTTATAGAAATAGTTATAAAAAAGTTAGAAAATTTTCTTTTTTTTAGTTCTAGAAATATTAGAAATGTTATACAAATGTTAGTTATATATATAGAAATGTTATAATTTTTTTATGTTTTTTAGTTATAGAAATATTAGAAATGTTATAGAAATGTTAGTTATATATAGCATTGTTAGAAATGTTATAGAAATGTTAGTTATATAGAAATGTTAGAAATTTTAGTTATCAAAATCCAATCATTAAAAAAATGTTACTTTTGCGGGCATATAGCTAGTATTTGTTCTCGACGATGCCCGACCCGCATCCTCTCCGTCGACACGTCCGCGACGACGTCCGGCTGACCCATGTCCGGGACTGGGCTCCGACAGGCTGGCACTGGGAGCTGCTGCCTGGAGGGGCTCGCCGCTTGATGAGGAACCCGCCCCGGGTCCCGTCGTCGACCCTGATCTCGTTTGGTGGCGTTCGCGTGGGCCAGTTTCGGTGCGGAGGAGCGGCCCGCCGGAGGTGGTACGTCGCCGTGTCGGGGAGGAGGACGAGCACGCCCATCGCTACATTGTTGCGTTAGAGGGCGGCAGGTTCTCCAATACCGGCAGTTTCTTGAGGATCTCACTTCAGCTATGATCCTCCGAGGGTTCCTTCTCTTTGGGTGTCCACCGCCCGCCGCAGGAACCGCGAGTGTCCTAGATTCTTCTGTAGTATTCGATCTTTATTAGTTACCTAGCCAGTGATGTATTTGATATTATATCTATTATTCGAGACGATGTATTCGAGATTATATCTATTATTCGAGACGATGTTTTCGAGATTATATCTATTATTCGAGACGATGTATTCAAGATTATATCTATTATTCGAGATGATGTAATTTTAATACTAAATTGTTTTATATTTCTTTTGCATTAGTTAAGTAAAAGCTATGGCGGACAATACCGGCAGAGAGGGAGAACGGGCCATGTTCGATATGATACGCCATCCTCACGGGCCAGATGATGATCAGAATGAAGAAGATTATGACGGCTCCGAATTTCTAAACAACACCGGAGAGGGTGATATGATATTCGATCGCGACGACCGAATTGATGAAGTCATGAACTATGATTATGATGATGACGAAGAAAATGTTGATCTTGAAACAACAAAGACCGGCGAGGTATATATATTTATATAAGCAGGCATCTGGTGATCATCACATGTTTTAAATGACTTGAAGATATATTAACAAATCGATCTTTGTTCTTTCAGCCATCCAGATCGAGCAAATCTTTAGGCAACAGGACGAAACGAGGCCCGAACAAAAAGTTGAAGGAGGGCGTAAAGTACAATATCGAGGCAATCAGACCTAATGGCGAACCATTAGCGCCTAAGAAGATTGCGGACAAGTTCGTTCGTCAGTGCGGAGTTCTTGTGAAGGACCAACTCCCGATCTCCCTTCAAGAATGGAGAGATCCAGCAAAGCCACGTCCAGATGTTACTTTTGTCGACAACAGACAAAAAGGTCTGCTTTGGGATACTCTCATGGAACATTTCACCCTACCAGATCATTTCACAGAACCAGATGTGCAGAAAGTCAAGGACGCTCCTCTTAGGAAGATGGCGGTTGCATTCAAGAACCACAAGAATCGTGGATGGGACAAGTACGTCAAGGGAGGAAGGAAGACTCCAGTATTCGAGGGAACACTAGAGAACCAACGTGCTCATTGGGACGATTACGTGAAATTCAAGGATTCGGAATTAGCTAAGGAACGGTTGAGAATAAACAAGAAGAATGCCGAAAAAAAGGATAAGTTCCATAAGCTGGGGCAAGGTGGCTATGCGCGGTGGCAATGCCTAAGTGGGATAAGTCTGAGAAAGAGATGGAGGATGCAGGTGTCACTCCGGTTACTAAGAGCTGGCCCCTGTGTGCAGGACTTGGTTCTATGCGCATGGGGGAGTTGGACCAAGATGTGCAAAGTTTCAACGAAGGCATGTCTGAACGGAACCGACGATGCGATACTTGTTGCAATAGAAGAGGCACGATCGGGGGTGTTCCAGCCCAACAGAGAGAACGACGAGCTTACGCGTGGCCTGGGAAATCCTGAACACCCGGGAAGAACACGAGGCAAGGGCGCTATTCCATGGTATGAGGGGTTTTCAGACTGGAACACCGACTACAGAACCCGTGCGAGAAAGAAGATTGTGGAGGAGAAGAAGAGGAAGATGGAGGAGGATCAGAGGAAGCGGGACTATGAACGCCTTCAAGTCAAGCGGAATTGGCAGTCAAATTCCAGCGGCAGCCGGAGCAGATCGACTCACTTAGCCAAAGAAGGGGTCTCAAAGAATGCAGCAGCTAGCGGATGATCCAGCATTGGATAGCACCGCCCCATCCATGCCGAGAAGCAGCGTGGGTTCCGCCCCGGACGGCGCAATGCTGGATAGATACCCCATGGATGACATCACAGAGAACACTAATCATGAGCTACACTTCAAAATGAAGAACATATCCATGAAGGTGGCGACGCCGTTGCTTTTACAAATCCCTCCGAGGCAACCTTCCATTGTAACCCGATTCCAGCAGGCTATGCTCGTGTCTTGGTTGATGAGGTGGTGGACCCATATTCGGAGCTACAACTTGACATTCCTGGAGGTGACGACGAGCACTTTCTCGAAGAGGCCAAACATCGTATCATCCTATGGAGAAAGGATTGCATCATCTTTCGAAGGCCACCGACACCGCGTCAGCCGACTCCTCGTCGAAGTCCGCCACCAAAGCAGACTCCCGCTCCTGCAAGTCCACCAACGCTGTGCCACTCCTCCTCCTCCAAGTCCGCACAACGTCAGCCACTCCTCCTCCAAGTCCGCAAAGTGTCAGCCACTCCTCCTCCTCCAAGTCCGCCACAGCGGCCGACGCCCACTCCTCCTCCAAGTCCGCACAACCTCGTGCCACTCCTCCTCCAAGTCCGGCACAGCCAGGCCACTCCTCCACGCCCAACTCAGCCCTGCCAGCTGCCTCCGCCTACCAAAGCAATCGCAGAAGAGACACCCGCAGCTATGGTGCGAGCGGCACGAGTCGAGGTAGTACAGGAAGTACAGCGGAGGCAAGCGATATAAATATGGTGCAAGCCTCACGCCTCTTCCGCAGAGGCCTTATGACAAGTCCGAGGAGGAAAACGCAGCCATATCGAAGGCCGAGGTGGAAGCCCATTTTGCACCGAAACCGCCACCGCCGCCAAGGGAGAAAGTGCGTGAGGAAACGATTGTCCACTTCATTCAGAGTGGCTCAACCACCAGCTCCCAAGCCTGTTGACACAGACTATGAGCGCCACATCAGGAAGTTAAATCGAGCACATCTACATAAGGAGGCGAGCTCGGGATCGAGCAAACAACAAGCAGCTGTCAAAAAATGCGGGAAAACCATTCCCCAGCTGGGAGAACAGGCGGCGCAATCGATCCCCTCGCTTGTTGTGCCAACAACACGTGACAGTACACGCGCCCAATATTATTGTGGGCAAACAGTTTACGTTCCCGAGGTGGGCAATGTGGTAAGAACCAAGGACCATATAATGCAGGCTGAAATTGTCAACATCACTGTTGGACAACTCCTCGAGATCGAGCCCATGCCTGTGCTTAAAGAGGATGAAATAAAACGGAAATATGTCCGGGGCAAACCTTTGGTCAAGCCAGACGAGGTCAAGAAGCTCCCAACGAGAATGTATGAATTGCATCAATGGTACATGGACATTACCAAGAGATCCAATCGAGAGTCCCTCATGGTGCAAGTCAAGAAGGATCATTACTACCATCAGAAAGCTGTGACCGTTGAGTATTCTGAACTGTTTCAGTTATACAATCAAGACGCACTCGACAAATCTATCGTCAGTTGCTATTGTCTGTAAGTGATTTCTTTCTGTAAGTTAAGTCTCAAGCTAGCTGTAGTGATCCTTTTGATCAATCATTACCTGTAATTATCCTCACTATATTCTTTTCTGTGGTATTATGCAGGATGAAGATGTATGAAATGAGAAAAGGTGGACGCTATGGCATTGGGTTCATTGACCCAAACACCGTTAATGAATACACATGGCAAATAAATCCACATCATGAAAATCAGGTAGAGGACAGCATGCTAGAGTTCTTGAAGCGCCTCAAATTAAATGAAGATATACTACTTCCTTACAACTTCCAGTGAGTCACACTGTCTTGTACTACAAATTCTCTGTTTTTGCCTACTAGCTAGCTACATGTTTTTGCTTACATATGCCCGCTTAATCATGCAAACGTGTGTGCATGCAGATTTCACTGGATCTTGTGTATCATTAAAGTTGACTCCGGAACAGTTGAAATACTGGACTCACTACTCAAAGCAAATACTGACTATAACATCTTGTTTGGGATAGTCAACAGGTAATTTCAATCATTATTAACTATATATCTCGGCCTATTTAGTTCATCATTTCATGATATGAACTATTTAATAACTCCTTTATTAATTTTTTTTGTCGGTGGTAGGGCTTGGGCAAGGTTCATCGGCGTCACGGAAGGCGTAATGGAAAAAAAGCTTAAATGGTTTCAACCCAAGGTAAGTAATTAAGTAGTACTAGCTAGCTAGCTAGCTGCCATCTCTTTAGTTATCATGCTTGATTAATTATTATCTGATTAAATTCCATTCTCGTAAAGGCCCTGAAGTAGGCGCAGGGGACTGATCTGTGTGCATTCTGCGTTTGCGAGAACATTCGCATGATGGCGTCCGAAAGGAGCAGATCTCAAAGACATGAATGGGTACGCTTGTCAGAACACTAGTCACAATTTTTACACCATTATCGATATCTAGTCACACAACTAATACACATGCATATTGATCTCCTTCTTAACAGTTCACAGAGGTGCGGGACAAGCTCCTAGAAACGGAGCGTGAGAAGCACTTCAAGTGGAAATAGCGGGATTTTGCTTGACCAGGTCATAAATCCAAGGGAGAATACTATTACCCGCTACCGCCCCCATGAACCACTTCCGATTGTCATCGTGCTCAAGGCACCAATTAGGCTAATGCCACTGGCTCCGAAGGCAACATGCATATGTAGGATAAATTGTATATAGCTATACATGTGTGTATGTGTGAATTAATTAATATGGTGGTTTGTGAGACATTGATGATATATATATGCATGATTGGTTCTACTAGAAATTCTATTTATATATATGCATAACGTGCACAATGTGTAGTATTGTAAAATACCAGCAAACGAAAAAGAATTAAAATGGAAACACAAAATTAAATGAAAAAGAAATCATAAAACTAAAAACCCCCCAAACCTTATAGTACCGGTTGGTGTTACCAACCGGTACTAAAGGGCTCCAGGCCCCCGGAGCTGGCTCGTGCCACGTGGTTGCCCTTTAGCACCGGTTCGTGCTGAACCGGTACTAAAGGGGGGGGGCTTTAGTGCCCACACTTTAGTGCCGGTTATGGAACTGGCACTAAAGGTCCTTACGAACCGGTGCTATTGCCCGGTTCTGTACTAGTGACACATTCTACACCGAGGATAAGGACATGAAGAGCGATGGTTATCAGAACTCCGGGGTAACGATGGAATCCTACACCGGTAATGAAAAGGACAGATACTACGGAAGGATAAAGGAGATCTGGGAGCTGAGCTACGCTGGAGAGAAGGTCCCGATGTTCCGTGCCAGATGGGCCAAGAGCGTCCTAAAAGAAGACCGGCATTTCACCACCATGGTTATACCCGAAGCCAAATCCAAGACCGCGGGCGCGAACGTCACCGCGAAAAATGAGCCATGGGTACTGGCTTCCCAAATGGACCAATGCTTCTTCATTACCGATCCGTCAAAGCCCAGTCGTGTTGTCATGAGGAGAGGCAAAAGGAAGATCATCGGAATGGATGGAGTAGCCAATGAGCAAGACTTCGACAAGTACAAAGGACCAAGATCGAACATGACGACGACGATGAAGTAGCAGCATACACCACAAGAAGAAGCAGGACCACCCTACCTAAAGGACGTCCGTTCCACAGAAGAACTCCATTTGCGAAAAAGAAGGGCAAGAAGATTGTGAACAGATAGCTAGCTAAGATCGATTGTATTTAAATTGTAGCATTCATTTCTCGATTGTATTTCATGGGCACTTTAATTTTAACTCATGAATATTTTTAAATTTCATGGACACTCGATCTCGATCCCCCTCCATCTCGATCGCTATCCCACCTCGCCAGATCCGGTCCCCCTCGCCGCCGAGCACCCCCCGCACCCTCTCCCCCGCTCCACCGGCCGCCGCCGCCGACCCCCCGCACCCTCCCCCACTCCACCGCCGCCGACGACCCACCGCACCCTCCCCCGCTCCACCGCCGCCGAGCACCTCAAGACCCTCCCGCGCGATCCAATCATTACAAATGAATGCAACTAAAATTGCAAAAAAACAAATTTGATTATATTTTCAAATAACAAATTTGATGATATTTTCTAATAATAAATTTTATGATATTTTTTCATATTCTTAAATATTTTCAAATAACAAATTTAATGATCTTTTTTAAAAAATTATTACTATTTTTATAAAAAATATTACTGTTATGATTTAAACAAGTTTGAACATATTTAAACACAAATAAATATCAAACAACATTTTAAATGTTGTTAACATGGCAACAAACTGCATATTATTTTTCTACATGAAATTCTGAGCATCTAGCATATGTGACATTTTATATTTGGATGCATGGATAAAAAGATATGTGCAAAGAAGAAAATGCATAAAAACAAAAATTGGGGAGCCTGGGAATCGAACCCAGGACCTCCTTGTGTGTGTGTTGCGTGCTGACCAGTCGGGCTAGTGTGTGTGTTGTGACGGGGATACGGTTAGGGGGAATATAACCTGAGTGCTCGAACTGTAATTAAAACAAAATTCTAATGGCGCACTAGGGGGAGGTGCGCCATCGCTATCGTCGTACTTATGGCGCAGTAGGGGGAGTTGTGCCATTGCTAACCCTCCACCCACTCCACCTATTCCCGTCCCTCGCCAGATCCCCACTCGACCTAACTTTGCCCCCTCCGGCCCAACCGTACGCCGCTGCCCCGCCTTGCTCCGCCCCCTCCGTCCAGATTTTTATTGTTACGTTAATAACTTCTATAGTGGCTGCAGTGTGTGCTATAAATCCAGATTGTACTTTAGTTCCAGATTTCTATGCATGCCACCTTGTTGTGATTAGTTAGGTTAGTTTAGTTCCAGATGTCTGAAATATACTCTACTTATTGTTCAAGGTTGATTGCAAATTAGTTCTGGTGCCTCGAGTGGAGTAGAGTGTGGAGAGCCAAGAAGCTTTATCTCTTTAAATTCAGTTAATTTCCTTACTGAAACTAGGTTGTTGCCTTGATACAGTATTGTACAGTGGCTCTGCCTCTGGAAATTTTATTTGATTGTGAGATGATTGGATTTTGAAATGTAGGCATATGGTACTGAACTATAGTACTGCTGTTGTATATAAATGGGCTGCTGTAGAACTGTTCTTCATCTTTACAGTGTTGTTGTATAGAAATATGCTGAATTCTCTGCTCTGATTGTTGCAAAAAAATGGGGTCCTGGGAGACGTCGCTGCTGCTTGAGGCCCTTGAGAGGCCCTTCATGTCGTGATGAATTTGCAGGTACCCCGAGAGGCCCTTGAGTTTGCCGGAATGTCGATTAACTTCTGTTCTGGCAAATTCGGGTACTCCATATGTCCTATTTTCAGCAAAGGTCATGCTGAAAATTTCCGTGAATTTTAGCATGACTTTGCTAAAAATCGGACATATGGGGTACTTGCGACTAATGCATGGGCCGGGGTATCTTAGTACTTAGTTCAGTAGGATTAACTGCCCCGCCATTCTTGCTGCATTAAACCATAGGTGGCAATAGAGCCAAGTGATTAGGCCCAACTTAGAATTCTCCTTAGCATCGATAAACCCTAGATGATAAACCCAACATAGGTGGCAATAGAGCCAAGTGGTTAGTGCCAAGTGATTAGGCCCAACCTAGGGTGCCTCGGCATCAATAAACCCTAAATGATGAAAACTTAACTTAGCATTTAGGGTGCCTCGGCGTCGACAAACCCTAAATGATGAAACCATGGCTTCTATAGGGTGCCTCGATGTCGATGAGAACCTAAATGATGCACGCTTAGGCTTTTAGGGTGCTTCGGCGTCGACAAACCCTAAATGATCAAAGCTTAGCTTTTATGATGCCTCGGCGTCGACAAACCCTAAATGATGAGACCATGATCTTGTTCCTTGACAATAACCAACTTTTTCACCAAACTTTTTTCCTATTTAGAGTGAAACATGGCCCACAACGATGAGGCCGGCGGTTCAGGCGGCAAGCAATTCTGGGAGCTGTCCCAGGAGATGGAGGAACAACCTCACCGCTATGAGGACGCCGCGGAAGACACCGATCCTGACTACACAACCCCTAGTGGCGTCGGGGATGACACCACTGATGGTGCCGCCGAGGATGCCACCATTGATGCTGGCGCCGCACGCACAGATGGTAGCCAACCGAAGAAGCAACGGAAGGACCGGCGCCCGAACGTGCTCCGCACCGTCAAGGAGGAATTTACTCAAGTGGACTCCGACGGGCATCCAACGGAGCCCAAACATATAGTCAAGGGGTACTCGGTTCAGCTCGGGTGCATTCTCCGGAGCATTGTCTCGATCAACACCGAGAACCTTGGGCATAAGGACCGAGGGAATTTGCGCAACCTCCTCTTCACGAAGCTGCACGAACGATACAAGTTCCCCGCTGAATTTGAAAACACACGCCTCTCAGGGAATAAAGTGAACAGTGCCGCCCTCACGAGGATGAGCACGACCCTGTCTACTTGGAGAAGCGCGGTGAAGAGAATGATTGAGAAAGGTGATAGTTATGAGAAGATCATGGCCAAAAATCCTTCGATCAACGAAGATAACTACAAGGAGTTCAAGATCAAGTGCGAGAGCAGTGCAACCTCCGAATCAAATCAGTGGGGGAATGAAATGCGGGAGTTGAACTTAGGGGAACACAAACTCGGTCCCGGCGGTTACAGAGTGGCGGAGCCTATATGGGACAAGGAGGGCGCGGAGCGTGCCGAGCAAGGCTTACCGCCCCACTTCGAGAAATACAGCAGTGACAAGCAGACCAGGAACTATGTCAGGGCCCGGTACAAGGAGGACCCGATAACAAAGGAGCTTACCACGGATCCGAAGACCAGGGCGCTTGAGCTTGTTCTGGTGAAGGAGACTGAAAGCAGTAGCGCGGGGTCGTCTCAAAGCACCCATGCTTGGGACAACACTCTAAATAGGGCGTTGAACGTAATGAAAAACAAGGATAAGCTCAGTAAGCCGTTGTTAGCTGGTCTTGTGGCCGGCAAAGGCTTGTCCACAAAATGGTCGTCATACTATACCGCTGGTGGGCAAAAGGAGAAAAAGACCAGCTCAGAAAGCCAGTCGAGCGAGGTTCAAGAACTCAAGGCACAAGTGGCGCGGATTCCGGAGATTGTCTAAGAGCAAGTGCAACAATAACTGGGATCGACACTCACCGGCATTATGCCTACCTTGATCATGGGCTGACAGACGATGGCTTCATCCACGCTCCGGTCCCATGAGTCGAGTCGAAAGTAGTGATGCTATGTGTAGTTATGAAACATTGATTGGCTCATGTTGTAATTAAACTTTAATGAACTTGTATGTCTCTTTGGTTTGGACAGTCGTTCAACTTAGATGTAATCGAGGCTATTTATTAGTAGGACCATGAATCGTGCTATTAATGTCTTGCTTTTCTCTTCCAATCCTTTTGTTGCATACTTATATATTGCTTATGTATTGTCTGTTGTTTGCCTTGTGCATAGAGATGCCGTCGTATGTCGTGTACAAGAGTAAGGTTCCCGGAGTCTATGACGACTGGGAGGAGTGTCGGAGACGGGTTCACCGTTTCAGCGGTAACAGTTACAAAGGGTACACCACTAGGGCGGAGGCGGAATCTAGGTACGCCCGCTATCTAGCGGGAGAGAGGAGGGAGCGTTGGAGGAACCAGACGAAGACCAGTTTCATCGCGATGATGCTCATCGTGATGACCGCAACTAGTAATGTGAAGACAAACTCGCTACTCGCGGTCTCGAGACTTGTAATGTTCTATCTTTGTTCGGTATTTTGAATTCGGAGACCAATATGATGAATTGTATTCGGAGACTAATCTTCTATTTTATTCGATGAATCTGTTGTTGTTGTGTGGTGTTGTTTAAATTTTGTCCAATAATATATTTTGTAACCTGTGAAAATATCATAAAAGAAAAAAAAATCCTTAAATTCATACTAGTGGCGCACCACACAAGACACTAATAGCGCACTGTGATAATCACATTAATGGCGCATCACCCACTGATGCGCCATTAGTATGCCAAAGCACATGGGTACATATGGCCCCCTGGGAGTCATTCTAATGGCGCACTGTGGGCTATACTAATGACGCACTACGTGGTGCGTCATTAGAACACCAGATACTAATGGTGCACCAGTGGTGCGTCATTAGAATTTAATTCTAATGGCGTGATACTAGTGACGCATCAGTACTGCGCCATTAGTAGGCAAAACTGATGCGCCACTAGCATGCCTTTTTCTCGAACCGGCACCAGCACACGAATCGAATGTATCTACCTATCTATCTATTCCATCTATCTATTCTATTATATACTAAAAGGAAAATATGGGTCAAAATAAAAAAATGTCTAGAAAATCCTACGTTAATCAAAAATATCTGACCATTAATTTGGTGGACCCTACATTAATCAGTAAACTACAACCCTTAGATCCTCATAACCAAAACGGAACCGCAACCGTTTTGATCTAAAAACGGACCCACAACAGTTTTGATCTAAAACGTAAGTGACTTGTACTCTTGATTGTTCGCAAACAAAAATGGGCCTTTTCCAATTAAAGAAGGGATCTTTTAATTACCGAAATAATAATGCTCATACGTGTGGGCATTTTCCAACTCGCCCACACGTCTGGATCGTCGGTCACTGTCTTTTGCACGAATCTTGAAACGAAAAGATGGGTTTGGTGTGCCACGTAGGACGGGGCTGTTATGTGGGTGTTGGAGAGTTTGCCCACACGCCCGCACCATGCTGTTTGCCAGCTGTGCTGTGTGGGTGAACTAGTTTCTGCCTACACAGCCACCACCTACTTCCACTAGTAGAAAAAGGGGTATTTGTCCCGGTTCATAAGGGCCTTTAGTCCCGGTTCTGGAACCGGGACTAAAGAGTCGTTACTAAAGCCTCCCCTTTAGTCCCGGTTCTTACACGAACCGGGACTAAAGGCCGTCCACGTGGCCGCTGCCTGGAGGTCCACCTTTAGTCCCGGTTGGTAACACCAACCGGTATTAAAGGAAATTTTATATTTTTTTGAAAATTTTCGTTTTTATTTTTTTTGAAATTTATTTTTGAATTTTAACCTCTAATCTCTAATCACCCTCATCACTGCTCAATTTAACCTCTAATCTCTAATCACCCCTCATCATTCCAAATCATCTAACTTCCCGGACGTTCACCCATCTCACTACTCCAGCCTGCGCACGCTTAACTTCCGGGTTCTATTCTCCGTCGTTTCCATGTCTGTACTTGTTATTTTCCTGACAATAGTAAGATGTCAATCCTATTAACCCTCAGGAATTTAGCTTGAGCATGAAGTCACACATTTCACTGTTTGAGTTTGAAATTATTGTTCTAAAAAACAATAATTATTTAGTAACACTAATATTTCTTGAATAAGTAGTTTGACCACTGTTTGACCACTGTTTGACCAGATTTGACCAAAATTCAAAAACACTGAAATAATTATTTAGTAACACTAATATTTCTTGAGTAAGTAGTTTGACCATTGTTTGACCATAGTTTGACCACAGTTTGACCAGATTTGACCAAAATTCAAAAAAACTGAAATAATTATTTAGTAACACTAATATTCTTGAATAATTATTTAGTAACACTAGTACTTCTTGAATAAGTAGTTTGACCATAGTTTGACCAGATTTAACAAAAATAAAAAAAATATAAAAAACTAAAATTTGAGCATAACTTTTTTTCCTTTTAGAATTTCAGAATTCTAAAAAGTTGCAAACAGGCAGTCACTACTAGGGAAAAGCCTAGCAGCAGCGCGGGTTTTAGGCCTATTAGTAGCGCGGGCAGGAGTGCTACTGATAAGGCGCTACAGCTAAGCTTAGCAGTAGCGCGCCTGGACCCGCGCTACTGCTAAAATGATCTAGTAGTAGCGCTTCTCCTGAGCAGCGCTGCTGGTAATTTATAGTAGCGCTCCTCCTTGCCCGCGCTACTACTATTATTTAGTATTTTTTTTTATTTCATGTTGTATTTCATACACCTTTACACAATTTTTCATACAACAGGAATTTAGAGACTGTTTTTACATCATAATGAGTAGGTGAAACAACAGTGGACTAGTTTCAAGTGGATGGACATCCACTTGAAACTAGTCCGCGGTTCTTTCACCCAATGATATAATAAATATCATATCATATCATTAACAACTTATCATCATAATACATCATTGTCATATAACACCTCAAGATCATCGTTTTCATCAATGAGACATCACATAACAAATTGGTCACTAGTCGTAATCACAAGTACTCCTCATCATCAACTCTAACACATTGTATCACATAATAAACATATTGTACCTCATAGGACCTACTACATTCTCTTAGGAGCGATTATATTCTCTAAGGTAAAATAGCAAAAAACAAGATAGCCCCTGACTCTCCATTATGGAGAATGGAGATTATCCTGTCTCCAATTCTTGCCTTTAAGCAATGTTACTTCCAAGAACCTCCTTGCGAATGTCCAAACATTTTTCCCATTCTTTGATTAGCATGTGTTCACCGGTTTTAGAAATCCGATATGCACAGGTGAGATCCATAGGATGACCTGGCTGTATGTTCAGAACTTCAAGGCGACCATTGTAATACATCAGATGAGGCACACAATCCATCGGGATTTTCTGTTGAAAAACATAGTAATAACTTCGTAGTTAGCAATGATGTACTAGTTTTGGAAGTATGCAAAAGATGCACGGATGTCGTAATAGTAAAAAATCTTACCAGGGTATCTACATAGAAGTTATCATGGTTCAACACGTGCACTAGTGACACGTATTCACCATAATTTGGAGGAGTTCGATAATAGTTATTGTAATTCTCAAAGAAAGTACAATAAGCAATCAGATGATTTTTCTCCTTATACGTTAATTCGGAGCCATCGGTGTATTGGGTTTTGTCTACCATCTTCTGCACATTCTTTGAAGATTCAAAATAAGCTGTCAATGGAAATAAGCTATCAACAATTTTGAAATAAACAATATAAATTAGTTAATAACTATGTTTGAGAAACTCACATTGCGGCAGAATCGGAAGCGTATCAACAAGGACCCAAATGTCCATATTGTCTTTCTCGATGTCAGGATCACCAAGATCCATGGTGACAATCATACCCTCATAAAAACCATACATTTTGCAAAGTGCTTCCCAATTTTGGCAACCAAAATGGGTTACGCTCTGAGCATTGCACAGATTTACTTCAAAATCCATATCATGATGGGTCCTTAGGTGTATTTTCTTTGTTTTTGAAAATTTTCATGGTCTTCAAAACCCAAACTCTCCAAGACATAGCGTCTTGCATGGCATGGGATAAGCTAGTCGAATTGTAAAAGATGAAAATTAGACGTTGAAATAGTTGAAGTCATGCTTAATTACGAAAAAAACACTTGTCATCGTTGCGTACCATTTCAACATCGAAGGTCTCCTCGAGCTTAATGCTGAAGCGCCGATCTTCGTCCAGCTGAACGAACCTGTCGCACATACCTCGATCGTCGTGGCACCAGCTACACTCCCCCGGGAGACTGTTGTCGTGCGAGTACGACATTTTCTACGTTCATAATTCAAAGATTAAACTTGTACATATTCTAGCACAAGTCATGCCAGAATTCACGAAAAAATCCGGCATGACCTTTGCTAAAAAAGGACATATCGAGCGCCTGAAATTTGCCGGAACGGAAATTAATCAACACTCCGGCAAAACATAGGCCACTCGGAGATGTAAACTGAACATAAACGGCCACTTGGGCAACCACATATCCTATTTGAGCAACAACACAAGATATACAAGGATATTTGAGCAACAACACAAGATACACAAGATATGACATGTTCAACTAGTTTTATTAATTCAACTAGTTCTTACTAAATATAAACTTACTATAAATAGAAAAAAACTAGTTCTTTCTAAAAATAAAGTAGTTCAACTAGTTATATTAATTTACTTAGTAAACTAGTTCAACTACAACTAAAAATCTAGTACTAACTAAGCAACATCTAGTTAACTAGTACCATCACTACTAGTAATTAACATCTACTACTACTAAAAATCTAGTACTAACTAAGCAACATCTAGTACTAGCTATGAACCCTAAATTAACATCTACAACTACTAAATCTAGTACTAACTAGTGGCAGGGGGTGGGGGCGACGGAGAGGTAGCTAGGGGCGGCGAGGTCGAGGGCGGTGGGAGGAGGGCTGCCGGCGGAGGAGGGAGGAGGGGCGGCCGCAGGCGGAGGGAGGAGGGCGGCGGCGGAGGAGGGAGGGGCGGCCGCAGGCGGAGGGAGGATGTGCGAGGAGGAGGGAGGAGGGACGGAAGGAGGGGAGTACCTCGGCGGCGGACGGACGAAGGCGGCGGCGGCGGCGGCGACGCACGACGACGGTTATCGGCACGGGGCACGGTTATCGATGACGGTTATCTGCTATTCAGTAGCGGATAAGGTAGGGATAGTTGCAGCGCGTTTGCCAAAAAGCGCTACAGCTAATCTGAATAGCAGTAGCGCCTTGCACATAAACCGCTACTGCTAAGTGTAACTATACAAAAAATACGTCAATGCAAAAAATACATTGGCCATCAATGATCTTTTGTGTACAATCTAAATTGTCAATATGAGTCCTATCCGGTAGGAACCGGAGAGGACTCATATTATGCCTAAATTTTACACATAGAGTTCAGTGAAGACCAACTGGTTGTGATAGTTTCAGAAATAACATATTTAAGGTGGTAAACACCCTGTTCACGGAGCGAGTTGGGACTAAACTTGTGGGCTGATCTTAGCAGTAGCGGTTTTTCTATTAGCGCGCTGCTGCTAACTTCTATAGTAGTGGCGCGGTTTAGTATAGAGCGCTACTGCTATAACTAGCGGGGGGCCGAGGTCATGGCAATTATAGTAGTAGCGCTGTTTGTGGTGGACGCGCTACTGCTATTTTCCTGTCAGCAGCGTGTTTCTCTAACACGCGCTGCTGCTAAGTAGCAGCAGCGTGGTATTTTGTGGTGCGCTGCTGGTAAGATTCTGTGTATATGCTTTTCCCTAGTAGTGAGTAGGCGGTCAAAATCGGATGCGGATTTACGTTTTTTTCTGACATAGTATGCAAAAGTTATAGCCGTTTTACATTTTCCCTACACTTTTTGTAAAACATGTCCAAATTTGAGTTTTTAAATTTTCCTAACTAGTAGATGTAGTAACATAACTACATCTCGAAGGATTTTAATTTTTGAAGTTTTTATCATTTTCTTGTGCTTTTTACAAAACTGAGAAGGCGATCCACCGGGGTACAGTTTGAATGGGACCTTTAGTACGGTTAGTTAACGAACCGGTACTAATGCCTTAAACCGCATTAGTACCGGTTCGTGGCACGAACAGATACTAAAGATCTAACCTTTAGTACCGGTTCATGCCACGAACCGGTACTAATGCCTTTGCCGCATGAACCGTGACCAATGCTCACATTAGTCCCGGTTCATGACTGAACCGGGACTAATGGGCTAACCCGGCCTGGACCAAAGCCCTGTTTTCTACTAGTGTTCATGCGCGTGTGGGCGAACTGCTTTTCGCCCACACAACACTCCTACGTTGTGGATGGCAACTGCAGTTACGTGAACGTGGCAGCTAGGTAAACACACATGGGAACTGTGATTCTTTGCTAGACGGCATCTGCAGTTGCGCGTACGTGGCAACCAGATAAACACACATGGCAACTGTGATTAACAATACATGACAACTATGGTTGGACCACACGTGGCAATTAGGTAAACACACATGGCAACTAATGTTTGACCATATCTGGCAAGTAGTTAATCACACACGGCAAGTACGGTTTGATTACACACGGCTACTATCATAAATTAGACATGGCAACTATAGTTAAGCAAAATAGATAAAGTTGCCATGCTTTTACAACTACACTTGCCATCCCGGATAACAATATCTGCCAACCAAGATGGCAACTAAATCGTCATCCCGCGGGTACCTAACGTAGCTGCGCTAGGACGTGTGGGCATTTTTGCTTCGCGCCACACGCGCGATATGGTAATGAGTAGTACTTGTTGGGCGTGTGGCTCGAAGCAGCCGCGCCCACACAGCCCGTATGGGCTGCCTCCTGCTCCCACCATACACGGTGTGTGGGCGTATGTCGAATATCCCACCCGTGTGGTGGATATTGACGTCCTTTAATTATGCTTGTGTGACAACAAAAAAGGAGCGTGCAGTGGTTATCATGGAAAAAGAAGATCAGCTTTCCGTAGAAAAAAAGCAGTGGCAACTACGATCAATCAAAAAGATTAAAAAAACAGCGGCAAGGGCATGCGCAATGCGGCATGCAAGTAGCCATGGCAGCTATTCATACACATATCTTAACAAATTTCGAATGTATGTTATTACTGAAATATTTATCATTGCCGAAATCTAACAATCTTTAGTTGGCTTTGATAATATTAGTGTTTCTTGTAATATTGTAAGTCAAAGCTAGAAAAGTTTGCCTACCTATTTTAGAGGTTGGGCTTGTACCCTATTTAGAAATTTTGAAAACAATTAATTCAAAATATTACAAGGACAGGAAGTTTATAAGCACTGTACAATTTCACCCAAAAGTACAAAACATTCCTGAAAGATTTATACATGCATGTACAACTTCAGAGTAGTTTTTTCAAATACATAAATAAGCCCATAATACAAAGTAAAATATAGGAGTAACTACGAGGAAATAAGTATGGAGAACAAGGAGATCTACAGTGTTCACAACCCTATTGTATGGAGAACAAGGGAAATTGGTTAATGATTTCGGATGCTAATATGAATAATATCACACCGTAACTTATGATTTTTGCATTGGGTATATATATATTACACATTCTTATCTCTTAGCGATTAAGAAACAATGATTTCTAAGACGGCGGTAGGAACCATACAATAAAATCATTCAAATTCATGTAAATACAGATAGACAAGAAGATAATAATCAGACAGCTACGAATGTAATTGAGAGATAACTCTCACTTCCTATTAATTATTAAAGTCTTCTGTTCTTTAGAAGATGTAGTTTTTCTTTTTTGCGAGAACTTTAGAAGATGTAGTTTTAGTCATAGAATGAGTAAAGTTGGAAACATTAGGAAAATTCGCATCTGATCCTGAGCACAGCTGATCCTGAAATCACGTTCGATGGTTCTTCTCGGCATGCACGGGTTTTCTGTATTCCACACTGTATGCGACAAATGTATTGCCAACGTATTCCAAGGGAGGGCCCACGCATTAATTTGCTCCTCAGCCACTCCGTCAGACCGGTACAGGATACTCGTGGATGGATCAGGTTTCTTCCTGGGTCTCCCTGTTCCGGTGCGACACTGCGTGTTGACGGTAACCTTCCTAGGTCCATCTCTAGTTTCTTCGTAGGTCCCAGTCCACACCCCTCCACACTCGAGAAAAATCCATCCCCGCCGCCGGCGCTACCAGCCGGTTGTTCTTCATCGTGCGCGCAGGCCGCATGCACCTGCGTACGCCAATTTGACAGGGAACAAGTGCAGCCAATTTTTAATTTTTTTGAAACAAGGCAAACGATTTGCCAAATTAGTGCATCAACCAAACTAGTGCAGCTCGCATAATGCACAGAACACTAGAACTAGTGCAGCCGATGATGCTTGTCTAACAGAAAAGACACAAACTACAGCAGTGTGTATGTATAGCCGATGATTACTAGCCAGTGTACAAAAAGGCACAAGATTCAGTAAACTCAATGTTTTGCTCGGTTTCTTGCTCATTCAAGAAGACACAAGATTCAGAAAGTGTACTGAAAGAAACAAGACATAAGATTCAGTGTACAGCAAAAGAACCCTAAAAAATTCTGAAACATGATGCCCATTCAGTAAACTCAACAGGATTACAAACTACTGCTTAGTTTCTTGCTTCCTGCTGTTTTGCTTGGAAGACTTGGCCTGGCACAAAATTGTCAGTGAGATGAACGAGAGAACTGATGCATTGGCAGATGGTTATTGCCATGATCGAAAATATTGTAGACAGATGGTCATGCTCACATATTTGAATCCAGATGGTAAATTATTATTTGTGCAAACCAAATTTAATTCGAGCGTGAGGTTTGGATACCGTTTCTCTTCTAGGATGTGAATTCAGAGATTATTCTCTACTTTGAAATCACCATAAGAATGATCAACTATACTATGTCTTCACAAAAGGCAGTTTAATTAGCAGAAGAGTTTTGAATGAAGTGTACTAGGATCTTATATTTTAACTCGTGTATATCTCTTTTTTAGATCGGCTGCTGTATAATTTGAAAGGTTTGCACTCGTTCTTGAAGAGAAAAGGACGTGTGGCTTAATATGGATACTACCCTTAAAAGACTTCTACAAGTATGGCTAATATTGATATGGGCAGTTAAACTTCTCACATATTTACCTGTTAAGTGCGAAAAGCAATTAAGTTCAGAACACCGGCCTCCCCCTCAAGTGTCGGGCATTTAGCAAGTACTGATTCCAGTCTTACTATTTTCTTAGTTATAAGTTTGACGATTTCCCAGCAGCTTTAAGAAGTCATAGAGAAAACTTGAGTAAGATACGAGATAGAAATCTACTGTATGTTGTGCAAGTTCCAAAGCAATTGCAATGAAAAGATCAAGGAAAGAGCAAGCTGTCAAGTTGTCCCTCCGCGAACAATTAGCAAAGTTTACGGTCTGAACAGCTGTATAAATATACAATTGTTTTTGAATGGAGTGAAATGACAGGAACTTTATGACAGGTACCTTGTATGCTTTTAGCACTAACTAGGCCCTATCAAAAGAATCTGAATAGTGCCCTGAAAAAAGGATTCAAAGGTTCGGTTCTCATTGGACTCAAAATACCAGCATCATGGTTCTTACTGGATTCAAAGGTTCAGTTCTCACAATCCACCAATACTGCCTTGTTGATTTTTCTAGGACTTGTGACTGCAGCATCGTTTGTTTCTACCAAACAAATTAGTCAAGAATAATATCATTTGACCACTTAACCACATAAACAAGGTAATTTTCTGAAAACAGACACTACATAGGCAATTCACACTACAGAAGTTCAGAGTAATTCTTAAGCATGTAGTGGTACTTGAAAAAAGATATGTATTCGCTAAAGCATGTACAGGTTACATCTTTGAGTGCCGTTTGAGGCTAAAGCATGTGTAGTTGAATATTTTAAGGCCATTAGCATTTGAACAATTCCATAATTCTGATGGGAATACCTTGGTGAGGATCTTGTTGAGGCTTTTACTCGTAGTTGCAGCTAGTTCCTCTTGGAGCCCTTCGCTCTTGGAGGATCTTTTTCGATAAAGGGCGTCTTTATTAACTCAAAACGTAGCATCAAGAAGATAAAAATCATGATGAGTAACACCCGGCCTCTGCATAGCTAGGATGCACAAAGTCAAACACAAATAGTCTGAAAGAAAATAAAAAGATGACATATCGGCACTAGTAGAGTCAAATAAGACGGTCACTATGCCTATGTTGAAGGATGTGATGGGCCGATACGGAGGTTATGCTGCCACCCATGTTGGGAAAAAACCTCCATGGCCACTCGCTCCAATTGCATACACACCGCCTTGAACAGCGGTTGGAACTCCGTACGGTGAAGCATAGACCACGTACGAAGAGATTGCGTACAACAGAAAATAACCTGCAAAGGAAAAGAGTGTTTGTCATTAAAAATCAGATCATTTCTACATAGCCAAAGCGACCATAATAAGGCATACGCTCCCACCATTATTAGTGTTTTAAATCTATAAGGAATACCATCCAGCCAATGACCAAAAATATTGCCAACACCTATGGGCGGACAAAGATTAGACACTATTTGGATGATTGACCATAGAACGTGCAAACTTGCACTGAAAAAAGAGGTGTCTGATTGTCTCGTCATGAGTACAAAAGCCACACTTCTTGCTTCCATGCCAGTTCCGACGAGCGAGGTTGCTCTTGGAGGATCTTGATGGGGCCTTGCGGATGTGGACGGCAACCAAACAACAGCTCCAGTGTTCGAGGGAGGCAGGGGAGGAAGAACATCTTCAGCTCGTGAGGGATATGATGGAGAAACGGCAAACCCAACAATGGAGCTGCTGCTGCCAGGGTGCGTGAGGGAGTCGGTGGAGGAGGAACATCCTCGTTGTGCAATTGGCGCCACCGCCGCCGCCGACCGTACCATCGGGGCTGCCGAGTAGGTGTGCACAGTCCCGGGTAACTCCGTCTTGATTGCAACTTTCATGGCTCTCCCTGATCTACAATTTGCACAAAGAACAACATAGTTATCTCGCCTGATCCTGCTTTCCTCATCACCTTGTACTTGGTAGGTAAATTCTGGATCGTTCCGTTGTATCTCTTTAAACACAGCTAGTGTCTTATTTACATATCGTCAGCCTGGTCTTGACTTATCCGGCCACTCAGATTGCCACAGCGTTCGTTTTGTGAAAGGCACATTCTGGGTTGAACCGAAGAAGCTGCCAACCATGTTGTACGCCTTGTTCAAATGGCCAATGAACTTCTCACCGCAAGTAAGAGACAACGAATGGTTGTGGCTTGACCGGTGTTCAGCAATGAGCCATCATTGTCTGCAGCCCTAAGTAATCTGATCATTGCAGGGCACTAGCACCGTCAAGATCGGTTATTCTGCTGCTCAGGCTTCCCCTGCAAAATAATATATATTTTTCTCCATGTCAAATTTAGAAAATGAATTCCCGTGCAAGCAATATGTTAAAAAACTGCCAAATCTTTTTTTTGTCGGGTCTTAAGTGCTAACCGAGCATCCACAAACAATCTCCTGCATACACTTTGTCCGCTCAACATATCGTATACCAGATCCAAACTCCCAAGAATACAGGTTATAGAAATCGTATGCTTCCCCGAGTGGCAGAAATCACATATCTGACCTGAGGCAGAAATCAAATCACAAACTGACCTGCTCAACGAAAAATTTCACTTTCCTGACCCTTTGGTGTGGCGCCCGACAGCTGGGCGCCGCACCCTACAGTGCAGCGCCCTTCCCTTCGGCGTCGCACGTCCTGCCAGCGTGGCAGCCCTGGTCCAGTTGCGGCCCCACAGACAGCACTGCAGCGCCTAAGACTTAGGCGCCACACCTGTAATGTGCAGCGCCTATCTCTTGGGCGCTGCACAGTCTGTGTTCCACTTGGGCTGGCCCCACCCTCTCTCCCCTCCCACCCCCACTCCACACACCCCTACCCCACCAAAACCCTTGCGGCCCTCCTCTCTTCCCATCTCCCCTATCAAATCTTTCTCAAATCTTGCAAATCCGGAGTGTTTGACCGTGGATTTCAAGCCAACCCTCCCTTAAGGTAATCTCCTCCGATCCCTCGCTTTCATCCATAGAAATTGTCACATTTGCTCAAATCTTGCTAGTTTAGGGGAAACCCTTGTTTTTGCTTGGATTTGCAAATTTGTGTTGAATGATGTTATATTTCTTTGCTAATTTGGGTTGTTTAGGCTTCCATAGTATGCTAGGGTTAGGGTTATGTGTGTTTGATGTTGGTGTTAGGGTTATGTTATGATTAGGGTTGTGGTAATTGTTATGTGGGGGTTAGGGTTATTAATTCATATATATGTTAGGGCATATGTGTGCAAATATTTTTCTTAAGTATTTACTTGATATATGTGTGTTTTTTATTATTGTAGGGATGGGGAGAACATGTGTTTATGTTCATCATGTGGATAAAGAGGCCTTTTGAAAGGCAATGTTGAGACGGACCCGGATGAGCTTGACATGGTGTTTGAGAGTAGTCCTAGCTATGCGGAGCTCTTGGAACAAGTGAGGAAAGATTTGAATTGGATTGACCCAAGTGACGTTGTTGAGTTCGAGGGAAGGCATAATGTTGGTTTTGGAATGCACATCCGTTGGAAGACAATGCGTGTGAACTCCGAGCAACGTTGGGTTGCATACAAGGAGACGGTTGCCGAATCTCTAGACAAGGCTCTTGAGTTATTTGCCTCCAAGAAGGTTGAGTCTACTTTGAATGTAGATTTGAACCGGAACCCCTCCCCGTTGGTTGCTAGCACTCCCCCACCCATGAACCAAGATCAAATGAGTGAACCTCAATTCACGCAACAAGATTGGCCAACAATGAGCCCGACTCCAAACAACCAAAATGAAGGTTTTGAAGAGGAGAATGATGAGTACGAGGAGGATGACAACGAAGTTGACCTCCATGACAACAATGTGGGTGATCTCGACCAATATCATGTGCAAGAGACAATGGACCAATCCATCCCTTTTTCCCGTGCATATGCATCGGACTCGGATGATGATGGTCCCGATGAAGAAGTTGATGAGGATGGGTTCACGCCAAGGAGGCGAAGCATTCAAGAAGGTATTCAAGGGATCACAAGACACCGTTGTTCAAGGATCTTAGTCTCGCGGATGAAGCCGTTGTGGATGGTGGCAAATGCATATCTCTTGGAGCTAGGCCAAGTTCTCACCGTGATTTGGAAGACGGCAAGAACGGGATATATCCCGGTTGTGAGTTTCAATCCTTCTTGGAATTGAAGATGTGGCTCGACAACTACTCGGTTACACATTATCGTCCACATAAAGTGGCCAACTCGGACGTGAATGTGCGTTACACGGTCAAATGTGAAGTGCCAACATGTCCATGGATTGTGCGTGCAAGGCCATGGAAAGGAGGTCCCACTTGGCGCATAGTGAGTTGTCTACCAACTCACATGTGCCGGCACAAGAGGGCGGATGGCAAGCTTGTGTACCAACAACACAGACAACTCACATCCGAGTTCATCGCTTACAGGCTTTCCAACCAAATATCCACACTTCCAACAATGAGCATCAAGAGTGTCATTGACCTTGTGAAAGCCATCTTTCATTACAAGGTGAAGTACGGCAAGGCATGGAAGGCGAAGCAGGCCGCATTCAAGATGTTGTATGGCAATTGGGAGGAAGCATACAACCGACTTCCTAGGTTGTTGTTAGCTATGGCCGCCACAAACCCAGGCATGGTTCACGTGGTTGAGCCTCATGGGCACCAAACATTGATTCATAACGGGAGGACCGTGCGAGTATTTGGCCGTGCATTTTGGGCCTTTGAGCAATGCGTGAGGGCTTTTGAGCATTGTCGGCCCGGCATCGCGATTGAGGGCACGTGCTTGACCGGACCATACACGGGCACTTGATTGGGTGCACTAGGAAGGGATGCCAATAACCGGTGTTGCCTTTGGCTTTCGCTTTGGTTGAGGTGGAGAACAATGATAATCGGGAGTGGTTCTTGCGTCAATTGAGAACAAGGGTATTACCTGCTGAAAGGGAAATTTGTGTCATATCGGATCGCCATCCCGGAATTCTAAATGCGGTGGTGGTTGACATTCCTGGACATACAAAGTTGCATCATCGATGGTGCATGAGGCACTTTTGTGCAAACTTCTATAGGGCATGTGGTATCAAGGAGTTGGCCGATGATCTTCAGGATTGTTGTCTCGCTTTCACCAACAAGCGGTTTGCCGCATTGTTCAATGCATTGCTCAGACACAAGAAACTTGACCTCGGCGGTCAGGAGTTTCTCAATAGGAACATTGCCGAAAGGAATATGTGGGCACGTGCTTTGATGAACATGGCGAGGTACGGTCAAATGACAAGCAATATGGCAGAATGCTTCAATAAGGTGCTCAAGGGTGTACGTGCATTACCCGTGACGGCAATAGTGCAATACACATTTGACAAGATGAATGCATACTTTTTAAAGTACTCAATGGAGACTGATAAGCAGATTGCTGGTGAGAACAAGGATAAGCACAAGTACAATTTCCCACCAAAGGTTGAAGAATGGTTGGAATTTCAATCACGAAAGGCAGACTCTGAAGAAGCTGTACTATATGACGACAACGAGTGGAAGTATGAGGTGAAAGAGCCCGGAGGAACCACAATCGATGGCCGCCAACACGGAGGCCGGGCTTTCAAGGTCTCCCTAACACGGTGTGATTGCAGCTGCATGAGGCCGTCTTTGCTTCATCTCCCATGCTCGCACTTGTTAAATGCATCCCGGGTTAGGAATGTGGACGTCAATCACCCTCTTACCGTGAGGGAGTCCGTGTTCTCAATCATGACGGTAAAGAATACATGGACTCCACGGTTCCAACCATACTTGGACCAATCACAATGGCGGAGTATCATGGAGTTCAACTATGGCTGGACCCGGAATTGAAGATCGTTAGACGGGGAAGACGTAAGACAAAGCGTCTTAGAGGTGACATGGACGGATGGGGCCGTGGTGGCGGTGGAGAATACGGCACCGGCCAATTCCAAGAGCCTCGTGAGCAATCCCGTTGTGGGGGCTGCAGTAATGGGGGACACAACACAAGAACTTGTCCCAAACCAAGAAAGAGATCAAAGAAAATGGAGCAAGCACAAGCCAAACAAATGATAGCCAACCAAGTGAATCAAGGGTAGCCAACCAAGTCAAACAAGTGGTGGAGTGCCAAACCACTCAAATCAAACAAGCCAACGAGGAACTAGGCAACAAAGAGGAGTCATCTTGGTCTTAGAAGAGGCCGTGGTGGTGGTCTTGGTCGTGGTGATGGTCTTGGCCGTGGTGGTGGTAGAGGCCGTGGTGATGGTCTTGGCCGTGGTGAAGGTCTTGGCCGTGGTGATGGTCTTGGCCGTGGTGATGGTCTTGGTCGTGCTGGTGGTAGAGGTCGTGGTGATGGTGTTGGTCGTGGTGAAGGTCTTGGCCGTGGTGGTGGTAGAGGTCGTGGTGGTGGTCTTGGTCGTGCTGCTGGTAGAGGCCGTGGTGGTGGTGGTGGTATAGGCCGTGGTGGTGGCGGTAGAGGCCACGGTGGTGGTGGTGTAGGCCGTGGTGATGGTGGAGGCAGTGTTGATCTTGGCCTTGGCGGCGGCCGTAGTGGAGGAATGTTCACTTGGCTCAATGGACCATTGCCGTATGTGACTTACTATGATCTTGTTATTTTGGCTCAATGCTTATGTTGTCATTTTGTATTGTGTGACTAACTATTATATTGCCATTTTCATAGGTATGGAAACAATGAAGGGGGTGGAGGACACGGAGGGAAGGTGAGATCCCTTGGTGGTGGGAGGAGGGAGAAGTATATGTGCTATTTGTGTATGACTATGTGAGGGGACTAATATTTCTGTGTATGACTATGTGAGATCCCTATGTGTGTATGACTATGTGATTTAGACTACTATTTCTGTGTATGACTATGTGAGATCCCTATGTGTGTATGACTATGTGATTTGGACAAGTATATGTGCTATGTGTGTATAACTATGTGATTATGTGGCATCATTATGAATCACAAAACAAAAAAACCAGTAGTTATTTGAAAACAGCAGTTAGTGCAGCGCCCAAGGGCAAGGCGCCCCACTACACAGTGCAGCGCCTTGGCCTTGGGCGCTGCACACCTGGACATGGCAGTCCAGAGAGCAACAGAATCATTCCAGAGAGCACCAGGAGCGTTCCAGTAGCTTTTCCACCCCAGAAATTGCTAAGTCAGTGTGCAGCGCCCAAGGGCAAGGCGCCACACTGTACAGTGCAGCGCCCATGGGACAGGCGCTGCACTCTACAGTGTGGCGCCTTGACATTGGGCGCTGCACACTGACTTAGCAATTTCTAGGGTGCAAAACCAACTGGAATGCTCCTGGTGCTCTCTGGAATGATTCTGTTGCTCTCTGGACTGCCATGTCCAGGTGTGCAGCCTAGGGCAAGGCGCCACACTACAAAGTGCAGCGCCTTGGCCTTGGCGCTGCACACCTGGACATGGCAGTCCAGAGCAACAAAATCATTCGAGAGAGCACCGAGGCGTTCGGTAGCTTTTCCACCCCAGAAATTGCTAAGTCAGTGTGCAGCGCCCAGGGTAAAGGCGCCACACTATACAGTGCAGCGCCCAAGGGACAGGCGTTGCACTGTATGGTGTGGCGCCTTGTCCTCGGGCGCTGCACACTTACTTAGCAATTTTTGGGGTGGAAAAGCTACTGGAACGCTCCTGGTGCTCTCTGGACTGGAATGTCCAGGTGTGCAGCGCCTAAGGGCGAGGCGCTGCACTGTGTAGTGTGGCGCCTTTCCCTTAGGCGCTGCACACCTGGACATTTATTAGGCTGCACCAACTCCCTCCCACCCATCCCCACCCCACACACCCCACCCTCCACACAAACCCGAAGCTCAGTGCCTCCCTCTGCCCTCCTCTCTCCCCTCTCAAATCCTTCTCAGATCCGGAGTATTTGAACGTGGATTTGAAGCCAACCCCTCCCTTAAGGTAATCTCCTCCGATCCCTCGTTTTCATCCATAGGAATTGTCACATTTGCTCAAATCTTGCTAGTTTGGGGAAACCCTAGTTTTTGATAGGATTTGGAAATTTGTGTTTCTTTACTAATTTGTTATGGTTAGGCTTCCATAGTATGCTAGGGTTAGAGTTATGTGTGTTTGATGTTGGTGTTAGGGTTATGTTGGTGTTAGGGTTGTGGTTATTGTTAAGTGGGGGTTAGGGTTGACCAATAATTCTCGGTTTTGTAGGCATGGCTTCATCCGGTTCCATGACGAGGCCACCGTGTGCTAACCAAGAAGACATGCCGAACAAGTGGGAGGACGCATCTTTGGACAAGGTGAAGGAGAAAGATGTCAACATCCCGCCATGTTGGTGTGGAGATGTTTGCAAGGTGAAGGTGTCCACCGACCGAAAGAAAGCATGGACGGAAGGGCGGAGATATTTTGTATGCCCGAACTATGCTTATGATCGTGCACTTCCAACTAACGCCTATGACCAACCACCGGTAAGCTCGAGAAGTAAAATGTTACTCTCAAATGTGTGTCAGCACTAACAACAAATTTTTATGCAGTCACCGCCTCCTCTATGCAAGTACTTCACGTGGATAGATCTTGAAGTGCCAGAAGATGTGAAAAAGGACCAATACGCAGATTGTCTTAGGCGGCAACGACGGTTCGAAGAATCGTTTCGAAGAGGCTTGGAGGAAGAGCGTCGTCAGAAGGAGAGGATGGAGCGGAAGAAACGAGAGGAGGAGAGGGCACGCCAAACGAAACTTGCTCGTGAGGAGGAGAGGGCAAGATAGCTTGCAAAGGCTCGCGAGGCACAAGAGGAGGACTCGGCACGTGACAAGAAGGGGAAATGGCCTCGCTCTACTCAGTAGGGACTACGCTTCGGTGCACTCGTCGTCAACTATTTTCTAATGAATGTGTCATGAAGTTGTGAGGGCATGTGAGATGTTGGTGAACTATCTTCTAGGGCAAGCTGCCATTTGTCATTTGTAATGAATGTGTCGTGAACCATGTCGTAGTAATGTTTGAATTGTCTTAAGTTATGTTTGTTCAAATTGTTACTCGTCGGCATGAAATTTGTGTTTGTTCAAATTGTTGTGATGCTGCAGTCATTGTAAGTATTGTGGATGTGATGCAAGCCAACTGTGGCTCTCTGGATGGTCATGGAAGTAGTGCAGCGCCTAAGGTCAGGCGCTGCACTATGATCTGGCAGCCCAAGTGTTGGGCGCCACAGTCTGATGCAGCGCCTAACGGTTAGGCGCTGCAGTGCTGCTATAAGCAAAACTGCAGAAACAGATGCCAGTTTGGCATCCTGCAGCAGCACTCACATAATAAAAGTACTGTAAACACAAATACCATATCATTTAAGACAATTCAACATTACTTCAACACTAGTAAGAGTTCATCCACATATAACATAACCTCAGAAGTTCATCAACATATCATTTAAGACAATTCAACATTACTTCAGGTTCGCAAACACAAATACCACACTAGTAAGAGTTCACCAACATATAACATAACCTCACAAGTTCATCAACCTAATTAAACGGCTACACTTAACATGAACAAGCACTAATTCCTTCCGCGCGTGTTACTGGTGGCACGCCTGCCGGCAAGCTTCTTCTTCTTAGGAGCACGAGGATCCTCTTCGTGCACTTCCTCCTCCGCCTCCGCCTCCGCCTCATCCTCCGCCTCATCATCCAAGCTAGCCATCCATGAGGTCCCCACGACCACCTTTGGGTTGCCTCTGTTGTCATAGTCGTTGGGCGTGTACGGCGTCTGGGCTGCCTAGGCTTCAACACATATGCGGACCGAGCTTGAGCGTCCGCCAAAGTCATGTCATCATCAACCTCATCGCCCTATCACACAACGAAACAATATGGTGAAGGCCGTGTCGTAATCAAGTGAGATTCACATCTAAAGGATTAGTCATACCTCTTGGGTGATACCACCATCATCATCCATATAAGCATATGAGGAACTCACATCGTCCCCCTCATGGTGAGATGCGGGGTCTGATGGTGTACCAGACCTAGAGGCAGATGGTTCATCATATTCAGGATCACGGCAACCGAGAAGGTTCGATAACCGCCTTAACTTCTTGGCCTGACGCTGTAACATGAACAAGTGTGTAAGATATCAAACTTCGCAACATAGACTGCCTCTCATAGTGAATGCGATATGTACCTTGAGGAATGCTCGTAGTGAACCATCATCATTGCCAGTTTCCAACCGGTGTCTTCTCCAGAATAGGCTGGCTCTCATCAGCTGCTTTCTTGATCTCGGTGCGTTGCGGATGAGAAAGAATAAATACGTTAGCCATTCAAACATGTGCAATACGGTCAACAGGAAAGTAAAGAGGGAACACTTTACCACATAGTTAATCACCGAACAGCAGGGACTCCTTGCCCTTGCACGACATCTCTGTTGTACTTCCCTTTGCTAGATCCTCAAAGTTTACGGGTTCTTCAAGAATATCCTCATTATATGCGGCGGGCATATCTCAACTCGAGTATTTCCAATAAACCATCGTGCGTAGTTATCAAAAGCAATTGGGTTGTGCTCACGAAGCGGGCGCGTGCAGTGCTCTGAGCTTGCTCCACACAAAGCTGGAAGCGGGTAACATACGTGAGAATGATGCTTGTCCCAGTCCATTATCTTCCGTTGCCTTCTCCTGTCCAACCTGCGTGGTATAAAACCAAACATTAGCACAATCAAAAGGAGTCCCGATGATTAGACAATACGCAGACATGCTCTCTTACCTATGAAGTGCTTTATCCGTGTCCATCCATTCCGGTGGTGAGGCTGGAAAAGACCAAACTGACGATACACACAATGCGGCAAATGAAACTCAACCGCTTGATTGCATATCAATGGGCACCGCATAAGCCAGAGATCCTTATCCTGCAAGCACATCGGGTTGAGGCGGAACTCCGCGGTGTACCCCAAGCTCTCACCCGCGCCATATGGCTGCCATTCCACCTATGAAACAGGGCAACAATGCGAATTTGATGACTATTTTTCAAGCAAGCATGAGAAAGGACTAAAGTAATGACCTCCTTACCTTTCGAGCGTAATCGTGTCCAACTTCGCCAATGTACTTTTGGTACATGAGATTGACATCGTTCGTCATCTCGGAAACGATATCCCACTTGTAAGCCCACGTGGGCGCCGTAATTAAATCATGTTCATCTGCATACCAAGGATCAAACCTGACGCTCTTTGGGCGTCCAACAGGTAGACGCTCCCAGCTCCATACAGAAAGTAGAAGCAGATTACCACCAATGCCTGCACTAGGTGTGATCCTGCAACACGCATCGTCCAGCTACATATGAAAGAAAAACAATGTTAACTTGACAGCAAGCTTGCATTGCTAATGAAATGAGTTGATCACAAAACAGACCAACTACCTATCGGTACAAGTAGGCAAGAGTCGCTGAACCCCAGCTCCATTTGCTATCGAAGACGGTCAACGCCTTCAGCCACATCCATGGAGCGTTCTTGCCAGTGGAGTCAGGAAACAAAGTCCTCGACACAATGTACCACATATACACACGAGCATGTGTCTGGATCACATCATCAGTGGCATCCGGAGGGCACGTCGCAAAGTTATTTTGAATCCACGTGAAAGCAGCTCCGGCTGCTTTCCTTTCCCTCTTCTTCTTCTCTTCTCCCTCCTCTACATCATCCTCAGCCTCGGTAGGAGCCATACCGATAAGAGCAATCATCTGCTCGCGCCACCCATCAGAATCGGTGCTCATACAGAGAGGCCTCCCGTCGATAGCAAGACCGGTGATCAACGAGACATCCTCGAGCGTCACGGTCATCTCACCGGTCGAAGATGGAAACTGTGGGTCTCTGGCCTCCACCGATCAACAAGAGCGGACACCAGTGGAGCGTTCAGATTCGGCGTGGACCAGCTGACCAACAGAATCCACGGGAGTAGTCCTGCCTGCTTGATGTACGGTGTGTACCGCTCATCGTAAGGCATGGCAGGACCAGAGACCCCTGATACCGAATCTTCAGAGGTTCAAGCTTCTGCGAAAAACAAGTAATGACAAATCTTAGGGCATGTAAATTTCAACTAAAGGCAAATTTGCAAAATATTTAGATTACTCATTATTACCTTATCCTTCTCGCGATCATGTAGGCCCGGTGTTGCACGTCAGAGACATCGCCCGAAGCCAAACCATCCTTACAATTTCAAACAATAAACATATAAGAGTTCATCTTCATCTCAAATATCGGTATACACTAAACATATAACATGTGTTCAACTACAAGAATCTCAACATCTCCTTCTCACAAAATGAATATGTCATATAACATGTGTTCAAATAAACTAAACATCTAATGTTTCAAATAAACTCAACATCTAATATATATCTAAACAAACTTCTCATATATGTCTACAAAATCAACATCTCATAGTTATCTATAAAATAGGCATCTCATACATATCTAAAAAAACTAAACAATATAGGCTTTCACCAACAAGAATCATATATTGTGAACTAATAAATAACAGTACGGTACTACCAATATGAATACACATCCTAAATCGAGCAAACCAAACAAATCAAGGGTTCCATCAAATCTTGGACAAATCTCTATAATGGCAACAAATTTACGGAGCAAAAGAAAGAGAAGGGAAGAGTTTACTTAGTAGGATGGATTGGGGATCGAATCCACGGATCAAATCTTCAGATCTGAGAGGATGTGGGGGGGGGGGGATTAGATGGGGGCGCCGCCGCCGCCGCTGCTCTCTGTCAGAGAGGGAGAGATGAAGATAACTGCCTGGTCGGGCTGGGTCGGCCGCGCTTAAGTCACCGTGCAGCGCCCCAGCGCTAGGCGCTGCACGTCAAAGTGTGGCGCCTAGATATTAGGCGCTGCACAGGTGCGTGTGGGGCAACTGGACCAGGGCTGCCACGCTGGCAGGACGTGCGACGCCGAAGGGAAGGGCGCTGCATCAGGGTGCGGCGCCCAGCTGTCGGGCGCCACACCAAAGGGTCAGGAAAGTGAAATTTTTCGTTGAGCAGGTCAGTTTGTGATTTGATTTCTGCCTCAGGTCAGATATGTGATTTCTGCCTCCCCGAGTGAGTCAAAACTCATCCCAATCTCTGGCTTCACTACATTGTCTGAAGGTTTATCAGCGTACTTCCTGATTGTTTCTTCTAATGGGAGTGACTCTAGCTGGATAGGGTGCCCTATCCAGAGGGGCACGTCCCACTCTTAACCTGAAATTGAATTCACAGTTTTGAGATGATGCAATTCTTTTACATATAACAGTGAGGGCGTGATTTTTGTGTATCAGCACATTTGGAAGTAATGATCTGCCCACAAAACACTATGTATGCTAATTACACGCATGGATGACGACCAAAATCGGGGTCAGCTAGTTGACAGTAGTGGTAATGTCCCCATACATCTATCGACATAGGCACTAGAAATCAAAAACCATGGATCCAGAGAGAAACCCGCAAAAAAAAAATGGATCCAGAGAGAAAGAACACTGAATTTTATGTATACCTTCTGGTCCACCCAGGTGCCTCTGGGTTCACCTTCCCGGTGGACTCACAGACTGGGTTGGCTACTGCTTCCTCTTGCCAGCGGATCGCTCTCCTCAGCAGCGCCGCCGAGTTGTCCAAACCACACCCGCGCACGACGAGTCTGTGTGTGCCGGTGCCGGCGGCTCGACGGACGTCAACGCCAATGGATCTGGCTGCTCAACATCCGCAGTGACCTCTCCGAGCGGGAACCTCTGGCATGTTCAACAAATCGAAGACCAGTCATTGACTTTTTTGCTCGCGCGTTTTCGGATCGAATCGAACAAAATAATACAGTGGAGAAATTACCTGTCAACCGGATCCAGCAGAAATTCGAGCCCGTTGTGGCATAGGTCTGCAAACTCCGCCATATTGCTCGCCGCCGCCATTGATTCGCCCTCCGCCGTCAAGCTAGGGGAAGGACTCAACTGAGTATATGGGGACAGAGGTATTTTTTTTTCTTGAAGCTAACCAAGATATTTTTGCAGCCCCACATTTCATCCGCCGTCAGCATTTACCGAACCTTGACGGCGATGTTTTTGCAACAGACGGCGCGCATAAGTTTCTGATCCCCCCCCCCCCCCCCCAGCTTTTCATTACCGAGGCGAGCCACGGCTCAGCTCGTCACCGTAACCTGGAGTTCAAGAAACGAGCCCGTGGGCTACCATACATCACTGTTCGTCAAAGTATACCGGCAGACCACTGCATTTTCTTACACCCGTATATGCTCGAGATGGACCCACTACTCCAGATCTCTAGAGATGGACCTAGGGCTAGGATAACATGTCCAGATGCCACTGCTACCAGTAACGTCGCTCTCGAAACATTATAACAACATTTTTTTAGTATTAACTTAGATACTCAAGATACATGTACCTAAATTTCAAAGTCCTGAATATACCATATTTTTGCAAAAAAATGAAGATTAATCTGATGGGACTAATTTTCCTTAGAGCAATATGGAACGAGGGGGCGGAGCTAGCTGATTAGCATTGATTTGAAGTGAACCCAATAAGGCCTCCTTTGATTTATAGGATTTCCTAGGAATTCTATAGGATAGGATGCCTAGAAAACAAAAACCTGTAGAACAATTTGGTTACTACCGAAACCGCTGAAAAGAAAATAATATTAAAAATTGGGGTTGAACCTATTTTCTTCATTAAGTAATCTTAAATTTCTAGAAACATATTCATGTATAGAACATTATGTATTTCAATTCAGTTAAGTAACTAAGAATAAAAAAGGTAATTAAAATGAAATTTCTAACCTTTATATTTGGCCTATCTGTTAATGGAAATCTTTTCTTATTTATTTCGTCAAAGAAGTTCCAATTTATATGAATTTAAAAGTCAACACTATTACTCTATTCGAACCTAATTATTATTTAGATCAGAACATATAGACTTTCATCAATACGGATCTTACATCAAATAAGAAACTCGCTGCAAAAAAAACATTGCAGAAGAAACTTACAGTAATAAAAAAGTCCTGTGGTGAATTTTAAATTTATGTATTGATCAAAGATAATGTAAGAATGATACGCATGGTGACTAATGAGAAGCATTCACCCACAAATTACGTGATATTTCATTTCTCTCAATTTTAGTGGTTGTTGTAGGACCATCAAAATTTCGTATATCATATATATGTATAACCCTGAAACAATAAATTTATTTTTTAGATATAAGATTATTTCTTATACAGGTTCAAATAATTAAAGACGATGCCCTCGCATTTGCGAGGGCCACCCTGCTAGTTATATACTAAAAGGAAAATACGGATAAAAATAGGGGAATATCCTAGAAATTCCCACAACAATTGGGAACATCCGACCGTTATTTGATACATCAATGAACCATGACCCAGCCATCTTTGTAATTAAATTCTAGACATTAAGGTTAAATAAAATTATCCACCTTTGTCATTAAGTAAAATAGACCTTTATTCATGTCCAAAAACCTTTCCTAAAAATCGTCAGATGCATCCGCAGTCATTCCCAAATCGTTGCTGCCGTTGCGTTCGACTAGATTCTTCTCACACCGACGCCACTGGATTCGTTCATACAACAGGTCGCAATTCGTTCATACAAGAAGAAATAGGTTCACCATGTCTAACGCCGTGGTAGTTTTTGAAATAGAGGCCAAGCACCCCATTGATTCAAATGGCAGTGTGGCCCCGACAAACAAGCTGCGTCAGGCGATGGACATGGTCAGGGAAAAAGCGTCTAGAAAGGAGAACCTCTTAGAGGATGGACCAGCAGATGCCATTATAGGCCTTCTCAAAGTCGAGCTTAATAACCACCACTTCATGCCCACGAGCACGAAGATCCTTTAGGAGCTCATGCAACACAAGGATACCATCCATGATGAATTTCACCTTAATGAAGGTTGTTTGCCTAGGGCTAATGAGCTTATGGACAATGGCAGATAACCTAGCCGCAACAGCCTTCCAAGGGAACTTCGCAATATTGTAAATCAAGGCAATTGGTCTGAAAAAACAAATATTATCAGCTCCTTTAACTCTAGGGCTCAAGGTCTAATTGTGTAATTAGGATGTCTAATATCCACGATACCCAAGCAGAAGCCCAGAATGATGCTATATACAAAGGTTTTAATGGAATGCTAGAATTTCTTCAAGAGAGGATAGAAAAACCATCCGGCCCAGGGGCGGAGCTAGATTTCGAAGAGGAGAAGGCTTCATCAATTTCCTCCGAAGACAATACATGCATGAACGTCAAGGGAGGCTAGCTGGTGCTTGGACCAGACAAGGAATCAAATGGCAATAAAGAGGGCGACTGTTGACGAGGGAGAGAAGAATAGAACTCGTATATATGGCAGGTAATGGCATGAATATCAGAGGAAATGACCCCATTGATGGAAAGACGGATGATAGAGCACCTACCAAGCCTCCCATTAGCTAAAGCCTGGAAATACGATGTGTTAGCATCTCCCTTCAGGATCCAGTTTAAGTTACCCCTACGTTATCCGTAGAGTTCATCGACGTGGTTTAGGTCAAGAAGTTTGGCTTCGAGCTCGTATCTATCGCGCCACCATAGGGCATCAAGGCCCCCGGAATCAGCCCAAACGTCAAGATATTTTATTTGAGTCACTAAAGCCAGATTAGCTATCAGATAATCCGCACGAAGATTAGCCCTGAGCCTCTTAGGAATTTCCTCGGTCGGTGGGAACTGTAGTTCAAATCATCTACTGGCCCAAATGACCTGGTATGTTCGTGCAAAAGGGAAGCACACTTGTTAACAACTAAGGGGAAGAAATCTTTGTTGAGAAACTAGCTTGTTTCTACATGCAATGCACATGGATTCGTTCATACATTGGTAATCTAAGTTTCTACTGTGAATGCAAGTGCATCTTACTCAGAGCTAAACCGAGCTATAGCGGGCAATTGTACATGATTCCATTTAGCTAGCCCTGATCAAACCGCTTTACGCTATAGTCTGGTATTCGAAACATTGATTGTGTTTATTATCCAATAAAGTGCCAAGAGGCTATCCTTCAAAAAACTTCTCATGCATATCAAGAGTTAAGAACAAGAAAAAATAGTGGCAATGAAAAAAGAAGTTACTTCCTTCCTTGTCTCAAAAAGTAGAACAACAAGTTAGGCTGGATTTCCCCGCACTATCTCCTCCGCACAAAATCATAACGATAAAGAGTTTCCCCCCGCTTTATATTATAAAGCACCCAACCAATACATTCAACTCGCTAGGGCTGCAGCACGACCAAGCCCAAAAGGAAAAAACAAGAGAAAGAAAAGAGAAACAAATGCCCACACCGGCAGATCAACTAAGCGATGAACACCGGCACCCGTTGCATCCTCCGGAGAAGTACCACCACGTTCCTAGCAATCCGGAGCGTCGCGTACCAAGCAACACTTTCACGAAGGAATGTGACGGCGCCACTGCTGTTGCCCGAACGGGTCCTAGGGTTTCCCCCGGTACGCGGAGGGCAGTGGGGAAGGGGTATACCCGACGCCCTTCAGGAAGGTCCGGCAGCGCCCGCAGGCATCACCGCGTCGTAGCCGGACGAGTCGCCGGGGATTTCTCCCGACTTAAACAACCACCACCACCCCGGACACTCCATAATGCACCACCCAATCTGCCGCCCACCAGCCTGTCCCACCACAGTCACCGAACTAACATCGCCGTCTCATTGGGGCCGCCAACACGAGAGCTGGGAGGAGGGAAAGGAGATAACGGCCACGGGAGCAACTGGAACTCGACTGGCGGGAGGGACCAACCTCCATCGCTGTCGTGGAGCCAACCGGACGCGGCAATAAGGGATTGCCAGGCCCCGACGGCCCGGCCGGACACACATGGGTCCGGACAGTCCCTATCCCCACGCTGCAGCACGCCAGCCAAAAAAGCCAGCACCGCCCGTAGACCACCGACACCTCACCAACACTAGGGAGCATCGCCGCCGCGCCGAGCCGCCGGCCCGCGGTAGCCCAGATCTGGGCCAAGCGGGCACCACCAACCGCCAGCGCCACCGCGCTGCACGCCACCAATGGCCGCGTTGCCGCCTCAAGGGCACCCGTGGCCCACGGGATCGCCGCTGCCGAGCCGCACCACGCCTGACGAGCAGCACCACCGCCGTCAGGGGGCCCCCCGCGCTCCCCAACGCGCGCGTGGGAAAGGAACGGCCCGCCGCCGCCAGCGCCGCGCGGGCAGGGCCCGGCATACCAAGCCATCGCCTCCACACAAAATCTTGGAAAGCCTCCGGATAAATGCAAACAGCGTGTCCACTATCTTTGTTTGCCACGCACTGAATAAACAAAAAAGAAAAGTTGAGAACAAAATCCAATCATGTACCATTAGAGGTAGCCATCTGTGGCGGCCTTGTGATCCTCGAGCCAGTCCTTTGATTGCAGTAGCATTACCTTTGCAAAACCATCATGTAATTAGTGAGCACCGCTCGTCCTATCTCCATTCCATCACATTCGTCGTCGAAGAAAACAAGCAAAAAAGGAAAAAAAATAGAAGAGACTGCTGGCTGCTTAGATGAGGTGCTGTCATTGTAGAGAATTACGAAACTCATGATATATTGATCGGGTGCAATATGCACGTATATATAAGTACAAAGGATAGCCACGTCCTCAACTATACAGGGAAGGAGGAGGGCTTGTTGTACAAGAAATACACATGTATTATCTACATCTCAACACCCCCCGTAGTCGAAGCGGCACCATGGTCGACGCAAAGACTGGATTGGAACTCCTCGAAAGACGCGGTAGACAAGCCCTTGGTCATGATGTCAGCAAACTGTTGGGACGTAGGGACATGTAGCACGCGTACATGACCAAGAGCTACCTGTTCCCGAACAAAGTGGATATCAATCTCAATGTGCTTGGTGCGTCGATGATTAACCGGGTTGGCGGAGAGGTAGACCGCAGAAACATTGTCACAGTAAACAATTGTAGCCTTATCAACCGGAGACAAGAGCTCATGCAGAAGCTGACGAAGCCAGGAACACTCGGCGACGATATTGGCAACAGCGCGGTACTCCGCTTCAGCACTGGAGCGGGACACAATGGGCTGCCGCTTGGACGACCAGGAGATGAGTGATGGTCCAAGATAGACACAATAACTAGAGGTCGAGCGGCGCGTGTCAGGGCAGCCGGCCCAATCGGCGTCGGAATAAGCCGTCAGGTCCAGAGAGGACGAAGCCTGAAGTGACAACCCAAGATCGATCATCTCTTCGTCTTGCCCCGTGTCATCATTGCCTGCCCCGTCGGCATCCTCAACATCGGCATCCTCATCTTCAGTTATCCACCGAGTATAGCCATCCATGAAACCAGTCATGAGCAGGTGCGCCCGACCACGACCATCGTCATAGGGGTCGAGCCAAACTATTCCTTTGCATTTTCAACACGGACATAAAACCTCTGTCAGGTTATTTTCTTTCATGTCCTGCACCGCCGACCGCAACCACCTGTCCACCATCGTTCCACTGACCATCATGAACGTCTGCACGGTAATAATAAAACAAATTTATTATAAAAATGCATGCATGCATCAAAGTCATACAAAATTTCGGCATGACCTTCCCTCAAAATAGGACATATATGGATCTAGAGTTTGCCCGGAATTCGCCGAAACGGAAATAAATCGACATTTCAGCAAAAATAGGCAACTCAAAAGCACAATTTGGCATCAACTCATGCCACACACACAATTTCCATAAACATGCCACACTCAAAAGCATGAAATTTTAATCACCTCTATCTCGAGATCGAGCACACGGTGGAGATGATGTTGTAGGGAGATCAAAAGTGCACAAAGCTCTTCTTGACAAAGATAGATCTAGTTAGGGGCAAATAGGTCACTTAACTAAATCCTACATCTACCTATCTACCTAATTTGGGAGGAGACAACTTCAACTAGCGGAGGGGAAGGAAAAGAGAAAGGAGATGCATTTATGGAGGTGGTGTAGTTAGGTAGGAGTAATGAAGAGAGAGGAAGGTAGATAGAAGAGGGAGAGTAATGGGGAGAAGTATTGAGGAAGAAGAAGAGTGAGAGGGAGCATGTGGGAGGTAGGGGAAAGGGAAGAGAGGAGGGGGGAGGAGGGACGGGTGGGGAGAAGGTGGTGGGTTGGTGCGGATTAGCGGTAGCGCGGGAGCTAAAACGCGCTGCTGCTAAGGAAGTAGCAGCAGCGTGCTTTGGGCAACGGCGCTACTGCTAACAGGGACCAAAAAGTGTGGATATTTGAAATTTAGCAGCAGCGACCTCAGAAAAAGCGTGCTACTACTACATCCATAGCAGTAGCGCGGCTCGCGGCACCACAGTGCCGCTAAATGGAGTTTGGTGGACACCACCGGTCGATATTTGTAGCAGCGCGGTTTACACTTAGCGTGCTACTGCTAAAAACTTGTCAGCAGCGAGTTTCCAGCGCACGCACTACTACTAATTAACAGCAGCGCTCCTTTTTGAGCCGCGTTGCTGCTAAGATTCTGTGTATAGGCTTTTCCCTAGTAGTGACGGAAGGGAACGAGGAGCAAGTTTATGAGGAGAGGTGGCGGCAATACTAGGATAACAAAGACAACCGAAAATACGAAGACCGTCGTATGAAGGAGGAGACCCAAAGAGGAGGTGGTGAGGTGTAAAGTTCCACCGGGTGCGACAAGAACGAAGGTTAATGAGGAGGGTGGCAGTAGCGAGAGCGTCGGGCCAGAAGCGTGGTGGCATGTATGCGTGGAAGAGGAGGGTACGGACGCAATCGTTAAGGGTGCGAAGAATGCGTTCCGCCCGACTGTTCTGCTGTGAAGTGTATGGACATGTAAGACAAAAAACAGTGCCATGTGTGGAGAGAAGATTGCGGATGGTGGTGTTGTCGAATTCTTTCCCGTTGTCAGTTTGCAAAGCTAGAATGGGACGACCGAATTGCATAGACACATAAGAGTAGAAGGCCGTAAGGGTGGCATCAACTTCGAACTTCTTACGTAATGGAAAGGTCCACACAAAGTGAGAATATTCATCCAAAATAACAAGATAATATGAAAAATCAATGTTACTAGCAACAAGAAAGGTCCAGACATCACTATGGATTAACTCAAAAGATAATGACGCAACTGTGGATGAAGCACTAAAGGGAAGGCGAACATGTTTGCCCAGACGGCATGCGTGACAAGAGTGCGCATCCGTTTTATTACATGTAAAAGAAAAATCCCTAATAATTTGACGAAGAGCGGTGGAGCTAGGATGACCGAGACGGGCGTGCCAAAGATCAATGCCGGCGGAAAGAGCAACTGGTCCAGCATGTGAGGATGATGGAGGCTGGGCGGAGTATGTATCGCCGGGACTGTCATAGCGGTGTAGAACCATCCGGGTGAGGGCGTCCTTAATAGAAAAACCAACTTTGTCAAATTCCACAGTTACAAAGTTATCACGAGAAAGTTTACGAACACAAACTAAATTCTGAATAAGCTCAGGAGACACGAGAACATTATTGAGATAAAGTGGTCTAGAGTTTGAGGGAAAACTTGTGGAACCAGTATGAGTGATAGGAAGACCAGCACCATTACCGACAATGATACGAGAGGAAGTGTGAATAGGAGACGCGGAGGAGAGGTTACCCGGGTAAGAGGCCATGTGCGAAGATGCACCGGTGTCCATAAACCAATCGCCACCGCCGGAATAAGCCCCGGTCGGAGGCTGTTGATGAAGTGCAGCAAGCAGGGCCGGATCATAAGAGACCGGCGCGAGGTAGCCCGAGCAGCCGGTCACGCCAGTGCTAGCAGTTGGCCCGCCATAGCCAACTGGAGGAGGAGCGTAGTAGGTTGGTGGAGCGACCGGACCGGATTGCTGACCGGCGAAGAAGGCCTAATGGCCGGAGGGACCCGGCCCGAGGAGGCCTGGAGCGCGGGGGGGGGGGGGGGGCACGGGCATAGTGTAGACGTGCACAAACCCGTGGCCACCCCCCCCCCCCAAGGCGGCATCGGCTGCTGCTGGACGGGCCCGGTGCTGCTGTTGTTGGTGCTGCTGGCCTTTGCCGCGGCCACGGCGCCTCTGGCCCGGCTGCTGTTGTTGCTGCTGCGGCGGCAAGTGTTGGGGAAGAGCCGCAGGAGCGGCAGGGGCCGGAGGCCGCTGCTGGTACGGGGCGCCGTAGGTGCAATGCTGCGCTGGAGGAGCCGGTGGCTGGGGCGCCTGGAACGGCGCTGAAAAGCCGGGGGGTGCACCCGAGGACAGAGGGCCACCGCGCGAGTAGCCGGCGGCGAAGGCCGTGTGAACGGCACGGGAGCGAAGATGCTTCAACCGGCATTCCTCGAGACGAAGATAAGCCACCACCCGCCCGTAGGTAGTGTTCGCCATGAGGCTGAGGTTGGAGGTGGCGTTGCCGAGATCCTCGTTGAGGCTGGCGGTGAGGGTGGAGAGGAGCAACTCGTCGCCCACCTTGAAGCCGATGTGAGCTCGTCGGAGAGGGTCTTGAGGTGCATGCAGTAGTCGTCGATGGAGGAGTCGTTTGGATGACACCCGAAGAACTCCTGCTGCAGTAAGACGATTCGTTGGAGCTTGTTGTCAGTGAAGAGACCGACGATCTTGTTCCACACCGTGCATGCATCATCCTTGTCGCGAACGACGGTGTGTAAGATGTCCTTGGACACGGTGAGGAAGAGCCACCGGATGATGGTGGCATCGATCGCCAGCCAGTCGGCGTCACGGTTCAGGACGAAGAGGTTGGCAGTGTCGTCGATGTGGTCCTGCAGATTATACTCACGAAAGAGGAGATTGAAGTATGTCTTCCAAGCATAAAAGTTCGCCTCTTTGTGGGAGAGGATCACCGGGACGCGATGTTCCATGGGAACATCGCGGATGTAGGCGGGATCGGGAAGGGTGGCGGCGGAGGAGCCGGCGGAGGAGTCGAAGGGGTTCGGCGGCTTCACTACGGGAGGAGTGGAGGCGGCGGACCGGTCGGAGAGATTGGAACCCGACATGGCAGCGGCTAGGGTTAGGTGCGGCCGGGGCGGGTTGGGGTTTCTGGTAGATGTGAGGTGGCGGGGGTGGATGGCAGCGGGGGTTAGGGTTCGGGAGGCGTGCGGCTAGCGGTGAGAAGGCGGGCAGCTAGCGACGGCCTGTGAAAGAGATCACGAGTGGGGGCGGCGGCAGGGAGCCAGCGCCGCGTGGGACAGGCTACGGCGCGGCGAGAACTCGGCGACACGGGCGTAGCTTGGGAAGTGGCGGCGGCTGGGAGGCAACGGCGACGCGCTAGGGTAGGAGGGATCGGACTAAGGCTGATACCATGTAAAGAATTATGCAACTCACGATATATTGATCTGATGCAATATGCATGTATATATAAGTACAAAGGATAGCCACGTCCTCAACTATACATGGAAGGAGGAGGGCTTGTTGTACAAAAAACATACATGTATTATCTACATCTCAACAGTCATGAAGGCCGCGGCCGGGGTGGAGAAGCCGGCGCCGGCGGGGACGCTTGAGGTGGACTTGCTGTCGTACGAGGGGAAGTCGCCGCCGCGGTGCAAGTGCCTGCCGTTGGAGGGCGTGGATGTTCCCGAACACCTGCGTCGTGGAGATCGCTGCCCCGGACGTCTAGCACTTGCTATGCTTGTGCATAACCTAATGACTTACGGTTGGCTCACAAAACGTGATCCAACCCAGCTCGTACGCCCACACACGTAAAGGAGATGAGGTTAAATCAGGAGCTCTTGTCCCTGATGATTAGTACCACCTTGCTAGGCGACCAGCACTAGCACCAGCTTATATACACAGCACTCGTCAATCGCCATGGCCGAGCGTGGCGGTGCACGCTTGTGACTCCAGCTACGGAGGGCTAAAGAGTTGGTAGTGTGCGGTTGTGGGCTTGGAGCCCGTGCCAAAGGTCGGTGCCTGCTGCGTGCTCGCTTACCCGATCTTAAGGGGTCTGATCCTCCCCCTTCCTCCTTAACAGCCTAGGCCTAGAAGCAAGCCTACGCCTAGGCACCCAGGCCTGTGCGCTGGGAAATATTCCCCAGCCGTACCCTACAGTGTTGTGTGCTTCGGTTTTCACATGCAACGAGTTCGCTCACTCAACTTCATATACCAACTCTTTATATTTTTTTGAAAGTGAACTTATATATGCATTTTCTTTTTTTTGCGGACTTATATATGCATTTTCATGGGGCCTGTTCGCTCACTCACATTCCATGTGCCAACTCTTTTATTTTTTAGTATTTTTTCAAAGTTTACTTAGGACATCTCCAAACCTGGCCACCAAGGACACGACAAATGTAAGTTTTTTATATCCAGACATGGTCCGCGGATATGATACGGGAGGGAGCCATCCAATGGTATTCACAAATTAATCCAGTTGGGATGAGGCAGAATAGTGGGGGCCCATGCTTTTGGTGTGATATTGTTACGTGGTGTCCGATTGAGTGGAGAGAGAGAGGAGAGAGGGACCATCCATGTGAAGAGAGAGAAAGAGAGGAGAACCACGCGGAGGCTTTGTGTTAGTCAAGTGCATGGTCCGAACTGCCACATAGCTCCCCACTTTATTTTAAATTTACGTGAAAACAGATGTCCAGACCGCTCAGCAGACTAATAGGGGTCTGCATTGAATGACACTAATTAACCAAAGTCCATATACCAACTCTTTTAGTTTTTAAATATTTTTTCAAAGTTTAATTAGGGCATCTTCAAAGTTGTGCCTCAAACGGAAATGACAAATTTTTGTTTTTATATCTGGACATGGTCCGCGGACATGACGCGGGAGGGAGTCATCCAATGATATTCATAAATTAATCCGGTTGGCAGGAGAAATAGTACGGGGGCATGCATGTTGTGTGATATTATGGTGTGGTGTTTGGTTGGGGGAGAGAGAGGAGATGGGACCATGCAAGTGAAGAAAGAGAATAGAGAGGAGAATCATGCAGAGGTTTTGTTTTGATCAAGTGCTTGTCCGGACTTCCGTATAGCTCCTCCACTTTGTTTCCAATTTACGGAAAAACGGACGTCCGGACCGCTCCGCTGACTAATAGGGTCCTCATTGAATGAATATTTTTAAGGAAAGTTCTCCGGACAGTTTTGTAGTTCTCCTTTAAAGATACCCTTACAAATACAATTTTTTGAAAAAAAATAAAGATGAAAAAAAATCTAACATCAGATTTTTAGACATGGCAAAACAAATGGTTTTCATGTTAATTTATATTGCCACGAGGATGGCAATTTCAGTCTGCAAGCATGATATATTTTTGACATATTACAGACGCAATTGTTCATACATATGCATATACACTAACCCCTATGAACACATAGACAACCTACCTCTATGAGCACCTCCGAAAGACTAAGCCGGCACATCATCTTTAGATTGACAAAGTGGCCACTGACACCTTTGTAGTCGACGGGAACATCTCCTCCCACTGAACGCATATCACCAGAAGACCCTGAAATAAATCCAGGGAAATGCGAGCACCCGTGTCAAGTTAAGGACTTGAACCCTGGTGGGTTGAGAAAACCACTGTCTTTTTAACCATTCAACCATACATTGGTTCGCCATGCTAGAGGTAGCATTTCAGTTTATCGATTGGACATCCTAGATGAGTAACTTGTACTTATTTTTACTTTGCTACAATATGCTTTACTCAAGTTCACTGTTTAGATGGTAATTCATTTTATCAACTAATGTAGTTAGAACTAACCTGCAAAGTGTACGTTTTGTTGGCCGCACGGCAGTTAGTCATTAGACTCTGTTGGCATAGTCCTTACTAATGAGTAGTGACTGGCTGCGATATCGTTTTGTGCACGCGTGTGTTGGACTCACGCATGTCTCATGCACGCAGAGGAGATACTTAAGGCTAATCAGACCAGATGTTACGCCGGGACGTTGATCCAGCGAACTCACTACAAAGCAAATCAGAACCTTAACCCCATCCCCGCAAAAGAAAAACATCCTTAACCCCGATAATAGTACCACCTCGCTAGACGGCTGGGACTCCCACCAGCTTATATACCTAGCACTCGCCAATAACATCGGCCGAGCGTGGTGGTGCACGCTTGTCACTCCAGCTACGGAGGGCTAAAGAGTTGGGGTGTGGAGTTGTTTGAGCTAGAAGCAAGTCCTTGACAAAAGTCGCCCGCTGGAAAACGTACAGCGGTGTCGCGCGCTTGTGGGCGCCTGCTCGCGCTGCTTGATCTTTCTCGGTGGGTGTCATTGTTGGAAATCGTAACAGGGGGCACGAGATGGCTACCCACAAGCCACCGGCTATTGAGTGCTGTGGGAGATCAACTCTTTTTATTTTGGCCCGCCGCGTCCGCGTCCTGAGCGCTTTATCTCGCTGTGCTTGCAACTTGCTTTCCCCGTTCGTGCCCCTCGTCATGACCGCCTAATCTTGCATCTCCCAGGCCATGGATGCGTCACTGCTCCGGCGGTGCCATAGCACCACCGGCGCGGTTGCAGCATCGGCTTGCACTGCACCACCGTCCTTGCCAACGATGCTCAGCCCGCGGGTGGCACCCGTCCGTTGTCTCCCTCAACGTCATCTCCTGGAACTGCACTGCTTCACCGATTGTGACCATCGCAACAACACGAAAAGGCGCACATAGCTTTTGTTGGTGCCGGTTGCAGCTCACCAAGGCTTGGATGTCATCGACCGCTTCCAGCTTTGGTAGAGAACGGTTTCAGCATCCACATAGCATGGTTGCAACTCCGATAGTAACATGTTCCAGCAAAGAAAAATCGTCTGCCGGTCGTACCACCATGCAGCTCCGCCATGAAGGATGTAGCAAATTCTCTCGCCGGTAGTAGCAAAAGAGCACGACGGTTGCACCAAAAAAAAAGGCCGCCGCCGTCACACCATTGCTTGTGAATGCAGCTCCGGACTCCGGTGGTAGTCAGTTTCAGCTTTTTGACGCTGGTTCCAGCAGTTCCAGCCAATGGTTGTAGCTTTCGGCGACACTGGTTCTAGCATCTTCCCCGCTGCTTCCAGCAAACCACATGGCCGCATGTAGCATCTGCGTTTTCACAACCTGGTTTTCTAGCACATCAGACGGCATGGCTTTCTCCGCCTCCGAGTGCTCCTTGCTGCAAAAAGCGGGTGCGACCATGTCAGGGGAACGCCATGTCATTGCTTCCTGAAGAAAAAAGATCTGAAATCTTCCATGTCATTGTTTAAAAGTCATGTCATTTTCTTGTCTCCTACATAGTACTCCCTCCATCTCACAATAAGTGTCTCGACTTTGTACTAACTTTTAAAGTCAAGTCATTTTCTGCTCTCCTAAATAGTACTCCTACTTCCTCCGTCCTGTATAATATACATAATGTGCACCAGGGTGGAAGGGGTATGTCTTCTTACTATTACCAATTGCGTCACCCTGTCCCATAATGTAATATACACCGAGATGGAGGGCGTATGCATGTCGTGAGCAAACGATGGCGTCGGTTGAGAATGGAGGAAGGCTTGCGTTCTTTCCCACTAGCCGCCGGCGTGCAGTGCGCTTTGTGTTTTTACGTGGTGAAAGAAGACCAAGATGGTAGGATCGGCAAGGTGGAAGGAAGCATCGCAACACAGGGGGTGGGCGGTGATTTTGCAAGCTAGACTGCCCACAAGCAGGGGAAGAGCCGCGGGGGGCTGTGTGTTTTGTGCGTTAACGTGTTTGTCAGCCGGGCCCTTAGGGACATCCCGGCGCACAATTGTTACACAAAGTCGACTGGAACCCCAGAACGAAAACAGATGTTTTTTGTTGTTCCGAGTACTCAGCACAAACACGTGTCTTCATGGGACTGGTAGAAAAAACGGCCCAAACAAAACCAAAAATCAGAAGGCTGTTAGTTAGACAGTCCCTTCTTCTATCCAAAGTTGACGAATCCATTTGCAAGCAAAAGCTCAACCAAAGTTTTGGCAACCAATTTTTTGATAGGGTAATCCTACACACAAACCAAACGGACCTGCCTCTATATCTCGATTCTCAGGTGTTGGGCTCCAATAGTAGCTAAAAATGAGAAGAATCTGATCAAGTGATCAAATTCCATGAAGAGATGTCTCGCTCTTCCAAAACAGAAAAAATGGAGCACCACCGGTGGTAGCAGTAGGAGCTCAATCGTTGTGCTCGACTATCTTGCATTGTTTAGGCCGGAAGTTGTCCTCTGACAAGAGTGACTCGACGAGCCGCTGCAGCCGCACAGCTCCAGGGCCAGAATGCAGGAGTGCCGCATCCCCGACGGCCGAGCAATGATCATCGCCGCCGCCTCCACCAACATTTCCTGCGCACCAGCCACCTGGGATGAGCATGTCGGGCTTCCGCAACAGGAGTTCCTCGTCGATTCTCGCGAGAACCACGTCGTTGGGGTCTCGACCAAACTTGCGCGCGAAGGGGGCGTCACTACCGAGCATCCTACCCCAGTGAGTAGCATTGATGAGCTCCGGGTGCTGCCCCAGGGGTTTGCCCCAGGAGATGTAGTGCATGTCGTGGTTCACGGTGATGTTCCGGAACTCGTCGGCGTTGCAGGCCACCGTCTGAAAGTAGCCCTCCGGGGAGGATACGAAGTTGCCGTAGTAGAGGAGGAGGGTGCGTGGCAGGTTGTCCCACCCCCCGATCAGGTACTCCACGAAGGGCCGCGACAACACCGTCCAAGCAGAACCTGGTTATTATCAGACAAAACTATCAACAGCTAGCTACAGTAAATACTACATAGATATAATATAAAAATATATTTTATAGTTCATTAACAGTTTTACTAAGTCTCACTCAACTTAGACTTGGTTATATCTCAGTCGATGCTATATTCCTTTGATCTTGCATGGAGATTTGCACATTTTTTTTCTTTTTTTCCTTTTTTTTTTCTTCCCATACACTATATCACTTGACCGAGACTTGGCTAAATATTAGTCGACAGAGACCTAAACACATCTTTTATTTAATAATACTAATTTGATATTTGTGGTTGTTGATAAATTTTGCCGACGAACCTAATCAAACTTTGTAATGTTTGATTTGGGACAAAATTTATATGCATTCTTTTCAAATCGAAAGGGAGTAGTATACTATTACTAGCTCGAGTCCTGGCTCTTCCCCGCTAGCGCACCATGCTTGTTAGTAGTACTAATTAATTTTGGATTCGTAGAGGGAGAAGTGCCGTCCATCTTCCCACTACGGGGCACGAGCAGATTAGTTGGAGGCCGGCTCCTGAAAAATGATACTACTAACAGCCGGCTACTCTAACGACCTTTGTCCGTAGGTACTCGATCGTGCATACAATAATGGGAATATGAGATGGTGCTTAGCCGTCGCACAGACGACGTGGCCTGCGACGTATCTGCACGTATTTACCTAATGAGATGGTGCTGGCTGACCACGAACTTTTATTCTTTTTGAGAAAGAAGAAAGGAAATGCCGTCCTCTCTTGCATAGATTAATTGGGAGCTTGGATCAGCCAAGGACATGAACGATGGATGATGCAACCGGGCCGGCGTACATGAATGATATTAACACATACCCGTGAAGAGCGTGAAGGCGGTGGGCAGCTCCCGCTTCTGGGTCTCGGTGTTCATCCACATCAGATCGCGCTTCGTCTTGAGGTACAGCCCCGGGTCGACCACCAACGGCTTCGCCCTCGCATGCCTGCCATGCCAACAACGTCAGTCAATGCCACCACTCAATGCTAGCTATAGCCGCAGACTTGATAATGATCGAGAACACGTACGCTTTCCAGCCCATGTCGCTCGTGTGCTCGATGAAGTTAAGGTCGCGCGGCAGCCGCAAGAACACGTCCATCAGATCTGCAGCGGTTGACAACGCCATGGCGAGCAAAAACATCAGCAGTAGAATTCAGCAGGAATGGAAGAAGTCATATGCACTGCGCCATGGCCATGCAATGCAAGGCAGGCCAATGGAGATGGATATGTATGTACCGACCGTCCTGCGTGACGAGCGGGTAGTCGGAGGCGGAGAGGTTGATGAACCAGTCCCAGTCCGCGGCGCCGGGGCCGTGCAGGAAGGCGGCGGCGGCGTGCAGCGTGGTGGTGACCATGGTGATGCCCCGGTAGGTCACCAGATTGGCCTTCTCCACCACGCGGACGTTGCCGGCCGCGGCAAGGACCGGGTGCGCGGCCATGAAGGCCGCCAGCTCCGCGCGGTCCGAGTCGGGCGCCTCCGCGTCCAGGTGGAGGATGTAGCTGTTCCGCGGGTGGTAGAGCGCGAGCAGGCAGCGGCGCAGCCTTGCCGCGTCGCCCTTCGAGCCGGAGACGAGGTAGGCGAAGCGCGGCGGCGACGGGCGCTGCGTGGCATGGGAGTACCGCTGGAGGAAGAGTGAGGCGGAGGGGAGCGCGGCCTGGGACGCCGCGAGGAGGAACACGGTGAACATGCCCCCGGCGACGACGGAGAGCAGGACCCGCATGTCGATGCCGGCGCAGGAGGAGGAGTGGCCGCGCGGGGAGGAGGAGGGGGTGTCGATGTCGATGTCCATGGTGGCAAAGCCGGGCTGCGACTCGGCAGGGTGGTGCTTGATGGGCGGCAGACCGGCGGCAACCATGGCAGCAAAGCACGCAGGGTACGTTGTGTGAGCGGTGAGGCGCCAGCAAATAAGTTTTGTAGCTGCTGGATGTGCGACGAACAAAATGAACCACCGGCGGATTTGTGCCTCGCTCGGTCGTCGCATAAAATATCATATCCGGCTGAGGACTTGACCCCAGGGAATGAATGAGCGCTTAATAGAAATCTGAGATGAGCGTTGATCGGACAAGCAATCATGGGCGGTGGCACGTCGAGCATAAACACGTCGGTGTCGGTGGTTCAGTACTTGTGCGTACGTGGTCTGTTTGGTCAGGAAGATACGCTTGGGGCACTTCAGATCAGTAGGAAACAATTTACCCTAGGCAACATTTACTCAGGTTCAGGTCATCACACGGGTGATAGACATGCTTGTTCTTTTCTTGGATTATTATATTTTGTGATATATACTCGCCCCGTTCCTAAATATAAGTTTTTTTAGAGATTTCACTATGGACTACATACGAAGCAAAATGAGTGAACTACACTCTAAAATATGTCTATATACATTCATATGTAGTTTGTAGTGGAATCTCTTAAAAGACTTACATTTAGGAACGGAGGAAGTAGAATATTTGCAAAAATGTGGAAGATAAGATTGATAAAAATCGTAGTGGTTAGCTGGGGAGAGGCTCCTGGCCATTAGAGGCAGACTTTATACTTATTAATCTTGTTTATCTCATACTCTTTTCGTTCGGAATTACTCGTCCAAGAAATGAATGTATATAGATGTATTTTAGTTGTAGATACATTCATTTTTGTGACAAGTAAGTCCGAACGGAGGGAGTATATCTTAAAGTTTATGATGTACTAGTTCTATGGCCTCTGCATTGGAGTGAAACAAAAGGGATTTCTTTAGAGCTGAAGATGTTATGGCAGGAAGATGTAGACAAACGAAGATATCACTAAGTTAAGTGGTCAGTTGTATGGCTGCCTAAGGATAAAGGTAGAACTAGGTGTACATAGTTTGCATTTGATGAATAAGACCTTGATTTTCAAATGGTTGTGGTAACTCTCCACCTCCAATGGAGTTTGACTGACTATTCGTAGAAATTCACTTTTCAGTATAGTTAGACTTAATAGTTTCCTGGAGTCCAATAAAGTCATGCTTCTTTTCCATTATTAAATCTCTCGCAAGTATATCTTTTTTAATATCGTGACGCAAACCCCTCACATTACAAACAATTCCTAACATTTTTGTCAGGTAGATCATGTGTACTCTTATTTTTCTTATTCCCACCAATTGAAGCAGTATGCTTCACACATCCAGTGACTAGTGGGCCACTTCTCTTCTTTTTTCCACCGAAAAAGATGCCTTTGAGTTGTTAAAGGCAATCTTCCTCAATTTCTGCATCAGAATGATCACTATCGTAGCAAAGATCATTCATATCAGCACCCCCAATGTTAATAGGATGTGGTGAGCTATATTCATTAAGATTTTTTTATAGTTATATTCCGAAGGAAGAAATCCTTCCTAACTTGCTCCATTTTTCTAATGATAACCAAGTTGTGATCAACCATTTATATAGAGCAATCAAGGTCATTTCCTACCATATCAGTCATTTGCAAAACAGAAGATTAGAAGTATAGGACTTTGAATCATTACCACAATTATCCCTTTCAGCTGCTCTTTCCCTGGCAAGATCTTCCACACTAATACATCCCTTGTCTTTTAGTTTGATGCACCTTCTAAGAGGACAATCACCATGAATCTCACCTCCAGCAGCTAGTTTCCTCCCGCGAGTTTTCCCATCTTGTTTCGAAAAGGGGCGCTTTATCTCTACTTACTACTTAAAAAGAACGCAAGGTTCCCATTTCACCTTTCTTCCCACCACCCCTTCGTCCAACCTTCCATGCATACGATAATCAATCACCTTAATTTACTTACCTTCTGAACCAATTCAACTTTAATTTACTTACCAGACTTCTAATCAAAATATAAGGTAATTCATGGGAAAATTTGATGAACATTTATTTACACAATCGCGTTATTATTCACAGGTAAATCACAAGCTAACGTACTAGAATTTTTTTATTCCTTTGCAACGCATGGGCATTATTCTAGTTACTTAAAGGTTGAAGCATTACTAAGATGCACACAGCCAAACAAAGTCCTCTCACACAAACAAACGAAGATATCACTTAGTTAAGTGGTCAGTTGTATGGCTGCCCTAAGGATAAAGGTAGAACTAGGTGTACATAGTTTGGATTTGAGGAATAAGATCTTCATTTTCAAATGGTTGTGGAAACTCTCCACCTCCAATGGAGATTGACTAACTATTCGTAGAATTAATTCATTTTTTTGTATAGTTAGGCTTAATAATTTCCTGAAGTCCAATAAAGTCTTGTGCCCTTTCAATTATCAATTCTATCACAAGTATATATTTTTCAAAACTTTGACACAAACGCCTCACATTCAAAACGATTCCTAACATTTTTATCAAGTAGAACATGTGTTCTCTTATTTTTCTTATCCCACCAATTCAAAGAGTTGCTTCACACATCCAATCACTAGTGGGCCACTTCTCTTCTTTTTTTCCACCAAAAAAGATGCATTTGTGTTGTTCAAGGTAATCTTCCTCAATTTCCGCATCAGAATGATCACTATCAAAGCGAAGGTTATTCATATTAGCATCACCAGTGTCAATAAGACCTGGTGAGTTAGATTCATGAAGATTTTTATAGTTATATTCCAAAGGAAGAAACTCTTCCTAACTTGCTCCATTTTCCTAATGATATACAAGTTGTACCAACCATTTATATAGAGCGTTCAAGGTCATTTCCTACCATACCAGTTATTTGCAAAAGAGAAGATTAGAAGTATAGGATTTTGAATCAGTACCACAAGGGATCCCTTACCACAATTATCCCTTCCAGCCACTCTTTCCGTGGTAAGATCTTCCACACTGTTATGTTCCTTGTCTTTAAGTCTGATACACCTTCTGAGAGGACCATCACCATCATTCTCACCTCCAGCTGCTAGTTTCCTCCCATGAGTTTTCCCATCTTAGAAAACCAAATAGTCTGTTCCCTAGCCAAGGATCCCTTACCATAATTATAATCAATAGGATCCATGTATTTATTAGCTTCCTCATCACAAGCTTGCTCAATGTCCTTATCTAATTTGTATTCATCAACTAGCTCTGCAATTTCTCTATCCATTTCCTCTCTTAACTTTCTGAACCAGCTACTGCAACAAATCATGTTGTTTGTGCATATAAATCTCTAGCTTATTTTTGTTAGCTTCCAAATCTTGAAGTTTTTTCCTCCTCCAAGGCTCTCATTGGAGTAAACCTTTTTTCTCTCTCATCCTCCATCAGCTACACGTTTCCCATATATTGCTTCCAAGTGAGTCTCAAGTTTATTCTTATCGCATGTTAGATCAATATGTTCTGAAGACTTAAATATATTAGCATCATTCCTAATCTTTTCAATCCTCTTGTTTTCTTCAAATTGAGTTAGAGACATACTTCCCAAGAAAATCACTTATCTATACTCATCACTTACTATGAGTTTATCTCTCAGGTCTCTACCTTGTTCAACATCCCCAAGAAGATCTTGATTAGCAGAATTTCCACTGAAATTAGTATACCAACCCTGTTGCACCAAACTTTCTAGCTTAGTACTCAGACCATAAATCATTAAATCTTTGGCAGTGACCTTAGTGTAGGGAGGAATTTAGTTCACAACTCTAACTCCTACCTTAGTTCTCACCATCTCGACTACAATAGAGTCCATTCCAATTTTAACACATGGTCCAAAGAAGAAGCAATTTCACACATCCCCTACAAAATCTAAATCATTCAGGAACTTCATCAAACATGACCCATACAACATGCAACTTCCCTACTGCCTCACTGGCCAAGGACCAACTATGCACATTAATAAATGCACCAACCCCCAATAGATTGAAATCCTTGAAAGTTCAGCCAATTTGCCTTTGTTAGGGATTCTCATGAGATAATGGTTTCTCCCATGACTCTTATTTCTCCATTGCCAACTCCAACTGAATATGTTATTAAACCCTTTATGGAACTGAGTCTCATTGATATTACCATTTCTAACTCTCACAAAAGCCATGGGATATTCATGCTTAATAGCCAACACATCTTTGGAATTTTGTACAAGGAGAACACCCAATCCTCTAGCAACATATGCTACATACTTAGGAACAAGTTTCATCTGCTTAAATCAAGCACACTCATGACTAATGTGAGAACCTTTTCCACAAGGACACATTGTCCTAGCTTACACTCTTTAGTAGTATGTCTAGTATCTTTGCACTTGTTGCAAGACTATCTGAAGTAACAAGTTCCTCTATTAGTATCCAAAATGTGTTGTGGCAAGAATATATAGACAAACGAAAATATCACTTACTTAATTAAGTGGTCAGTTGTATGTCTACCTAAGGATAAAGTTAGTACTAATCCTTTGGGCCTGCTCGGGTGGTGCCAAGGGCGGGAAATGTCCAGTGGCATGGGAGAACATCTGCACCCCCAAGCATCTTGGCGGCCTGGGGCTGCACAAATTCAAGCTACTCAACAATGCACTTCACTTGGAATCGTTGTTGGTGGCGAGAACTTCGAATCTCCTACCGTGGTATGTGCTCGACCTTGTGGTCTATGCAGAGACAAGCGCAATTATTTGGGCCTCCACACGAATTTGTTCCGTTGATGCAATTCCACACTATTCTGGCAGGACCACTGATGTCTACTACACAACCTTCTTCTTGTAGACGTTGTTGGGCCTCCAAAAGCAGAGGTTTGTAGGACAGTAGCAAATTTCCCCCAAGTGGATGGCCTAAGGTTTATCGATCCGTGGGAGGCGTAGGATGAAGATGATCTCTTTCAAACAACCTTGCAACCAAATAACAAAGAGTTTCTTGTGTCCTCAACACACCCAATACAACGGTAAATTGTATAGTTGCACTAGTTTGGCGAAGAGATGGTGATACAAGTGCAATATGGATGGTAGATATAGGTTTTTGTAATATGAAATTATAAAAACAGCAAGGTAACTACTGATAAAAGTGAGCGTAAACGGTATTGCAATGGTAGGAAACAAGGCCTAAGGTTCATACTTTCACTAGTGCAAGTTCTCTCAACAATAATAACATACTTGGATCATATAACTATCCCTCAACATGCAACAAAGAGTCACTCCAAAGCCACTAATAGCGGAGAACAAGCGAAGAGATTATGGTAGATGCTGAAACCACCTCAAAGTCATCCTTTCTGCTCGATCTATTCAAGAGTCCGTAGTAAAATAACACGAAGCTATTCTTTCCGTTCAATCTATCATAGAGTTCATACTAGAATAACAACTTAAGACACAAATGAAACAAAACCCTAATGTTACCTAGATACTCCATTGTCACCTCAAGTATCCATGGCATGGTTATACGATATGCATGACACAATCTCAGATTCATGTATTCAACCAACACAAAGTACTTCAAAGAGTGCCCCAAAGTTTCTACCGGAGAGTCAAGACGAAAACGTGTGCAAACCCCTATGCATAGGTTCATGGGCGGAATCCGCAAGTTGATCACCAAAATATACATCAAGTGGATCACGTGATATCCCATTGTCACCACAGATAAGCACGGCAAGACATACATCAAGTGTTCTCAAATCCTTAAAGACTCAATCCGACAAGATAACTTCAAAGGGAAAACTCAATCCATTACAAGAGAGACTAGAGGGGGAGAAACATCATAAGATCCAACTATAATAGCAAAGCTCGCGATACATCAAGATCGTGCCATAGAGAGAACACGAGAGAGAGAAAGAGAGAGAGAGAGAGATCAAACACATAGCTACTGGCACTACAAGAAATTTGTCAACTTGTGACCCTCACTATTGGCCGCTGAAAGGTCATAGTTTTTCATTTGTGACCTTTTTTTGACCAAAAACAGAAGGTCAAAAGCTGGCGGTCGTAAACTGAAATTAACGACCTTCTTTCTAAGGTTGTTGGTTCTTTGACCAAATTTTTGGTCACTAGCAACCTCCCCAAGCCACGTAGGATCCAGTGTGGCAAGCTAACGTGGATAAGATTCAGCCCGGTCCAATTCGGTGTTCTACATGGGCCTAGCCCAACAATTCGGCCTTTTCATATATTTTTTTCTATCAATTTTTTATCAGCTTCATGGGCCAAGCCCAACATTGTAAGCTTTTTATTGTTGGGTTGTGGCCTTTTTGTCTAAACAAATTTAGTTTTTCTTTTTTTCCCAAAAGAAGGGTCCTGGTTGCCAGGTTCTATTAAAGTGGGACCCTTTTGGTTGCATCATATTATTCAGATTACAATTTGACAGAAATAAATAACCATGTTTAAATAAGAACAGACAGAAAACACAAGTAATATTTCAAATAACAACAGCAAGAATCAATCACAGTCATACAGATATACTGGGCTCCTTCTGTCATGACACAGTTACAAGCTCTACTAGTGTAATAACACAGATACAAATACAATCAGTCACACAGATATAGGGACAATCACAATGAGAATTGACAATCAGCACAAACTTGGCTCCTGCTCCACTCAGATGAAACTGTATGCATGACTAACTACGCGACCATAGTCGACTAGGCCACCTTCGCTACACTAGGACATCAATAGAACTATCATCATGCCTTCGGTCGTCGCCCTGTTACATGAATCAGAAGAGAAGAATCAAAACAATGGAGCCAATATATTATGAACAGAATATTCAAAAGAAAAGGACAAGTTCTTTAGAATGATAACACAAATTCAGCTAATACTATGATTTTTGTTCCCCAAATAGTTAAGATGATATACTCATTCATACAAGGTGACGCAAGAAAATAGAGCACTTTACTCATAGCATGCAGAGTATCATTATTATGTTCATATTAGCTTATTCTTATGCCTACAGCAAGGAAATAAATCTTGCCAAAGAAGTAACAACTCCATAAATTAAAACATCAGGGCTAAATAAGAAGACTAATCGGGGCTAAACATCAGGGCTTAATAAAAATAGAACATTCTGCATTTGGTGCGAAAATGGTTAGAGCAAAGAGGAGCTTCAGCAACAGAGCAAACCAAATCAAATCGAACACAAACCGACATTTGCAGACGAATAGTTTTGTTTAACTCAGTTACTGTTGCTCCCTTTAATTTTTAGGACTGCATATTCTGAATCTACTAGCACTACTAGGGAAAAGGCTAGCAGCAGCGCGGGTTTTAGATGTATCAGTAGCGCGGGTATAGGCGCTACTAATAAGGCACTGCAGCTATTGCTTAGCAGCAGCGCGTGCCAGCCCGCGCTACTGCTAGGACAAATAGCTGCGGCGTTTGTTTGTTACAGCGTTGCTGCTAAGGTAACTACTTGCAGCGTGTTTTCTGCCCATCGCTACTAGTACTTTTTTTTATTTTTTTATTTTTATTGTATTTATGCGCCATCATACAAATATTGGTACAATACTAGTTATGAGGTTTACATCATTATGTCCATAACAGTGTGTCAAATGAAGGTGGATTAGGTTCAAGTGGAGGCAATATGTGGTGCATTTCAAAAGTATACTACTAATCCAAACTTGATCTAGTTTGGACTAGTAGTCCTTTCGATGTGCACCACATGTTGCCTCCACTTGAATCTAATCCGCCATCACAAGATATTTAATCATCATCATGGTCATTACCACCAACAGTATTTATTTAATCACCACTAAAACTAGCTAATAATAATCATCATAGTCATTACCACCAACACTAGCTATTTTATCATCATAGTAATAGTGTAGCACATCATCATCCTGAAACTCATTTCTAGCTAGCTAATCACTCCTGCTGCTCTCTCTTAGGTAAAACAACATAAAACATGTGTATCTCTCCTCCTTGATCAAGTTGGAGCATGCAGATGAACCTGTCTCCCAATCGTGGAAAGCGCCTCTGTTTGCTTCCCCCTAGTACTTCTCTGCGCTCCCCCAACACATATTTGGTCCAGTCTTGCACTATTAAGCATCCGTCACTAATCTTGAATGCACTAAAGTAATCTGTAGGATATCTTGGCAGAAGCTGATAATACTCATGGTACCTTTAGTCTCGATCCCATAAGGCACAACATTCATCGGGAGTCCCTGTTGAAGAACATCGTATGGTAACATACTTAGCAATGAAGTTTAGCTTCAAAAATAATGTATGGAAAAGATGCAACGAGGACAAATAGTAAAAATCTTACCATCCTTCCTAAATGGATGTGACCGTAGTTCATTACGAACACTATTGGTCGCACGTTTTCAGTACTAACATTTCTAAATCCAGGAAGAAAATTTGCCTTGACAGTATCAAGATCCTCAAGCCATGAAACATAATGACTTAGCTCCTCGCAGTTTAGTTCAGCCTCGGGACAGTAGTAGGTCCTGTCTACCAAGCATTGGACATGTTTGCTTGCACCGAAATAAGCTGACAATACAAATTAGTTGTCAACTATTTTTGAATAAACAATATCAAAGACATAAATATGGTTGAGAAACTTACATAACGGTATAACTGGAGGCGTCTGCACATCGACCCGGATGTCGGTATTACCTTCAATATCATCTTCAGGACGAATATCAAAGGTGATAACCATATCAGGCTCAAATGCATAAGTCTTGCATAGTGCTCGCCATGTTTTGCATCCAAAATAGGTGTAGTCGTCTGAATTGTATAATTTTGCATGGAAAATATAACCATGCTCGGTCTTCAAATAAACTTCCTTTACCTCCATGAAGTATGACTGAAACCTATCTTATCCAATACAAAAACTCTTGCATGGCAGGGGATACGCTAGTATAATAGTAAAAAAAATATAAGTTCAAGCAAATGAAGCAGATGTCATGCTTAGCTACGAAAAAAGACTTGTCGTTATGACTTACTGTATCCACTTCGAAGTTCTCGTCCAGCTTGATGCTGAAGCGCCTATCATCATCTAGGAAGATTCCGTCACAGGCAGCGCTTCGTCTTCGCAGTATTTGCAAATACCGAAATCCTTTTAGGTAAATCGGACATTACCTATGTTCATAGTTAAAACATTAATTGAAAATCGATCGAAGACAACTACCAGGATACTCAACACATAAATCCGGGGCACTCGATATTTCCTACATATTATGGCACAAGTCATGCCAAAATTCACGGAAAAATCCGGCATGACCTTTTCTAAAATAGGACATATCGAGCGCCTGAAATTTGCCGGAACGGAAATGAATCAACATTCCGGCAAAACATAGGCCACTTGGAGGTGTAACATGCAAACATGACCGGCCACTTGGATATTGAGCAACACAAGATATACATTTCAAAATATCTTATAGGACTCAAATTAGCATGCATTCAATAAGCAAAAGTAAATCATCTCATGCGTCCCTACATCGTCGAATATTATCACTAATACATCACGAATAGTGTCATACATATAACATCACTAATACAACTAAAACCCTAGCACACGACGGGTATCTGTATGGCGGTGGACACCCACAGAGAAGGAACCATCACGGGATCATAGCTCCAGTGAGATCCCTGGAGAACCTGCCAGGTATTGGAGAACGACCTGTGCTCTAACGCAAACAAGTAGCGACGGACGTGCGTGTCCTCCTCACTGACATGGTGACGCACCACCTCCGCGGAGTCCTCAAGCCTCTGGATCATCACTGGCCCACGCGACGGCCACCAAAGAAGGTTCGGGTCAACGACAGGCTGGCTCCTCACCAACCTGCGCGCCCTGGTAGGTAGCGCCTCCCAGTACCACCCCGGCGGAGCCCGGTCCCGGACATGGCCGATCTGGTCAAGCAGGTGTCGTCCTCCGCCGACTCGACGACGAGGATGCGGGATAGGCATCGTCCACGTCGAGGCGGGAAAAATTGCTTTAACTAAAAAATAGCAACAAGTTCTTACTAACTAGTTCTATTAATTCAACTAGTTCTTACTAAAAATAAACTTACTATAAATAAAAATATTCTAATACCTAATTAGTACCTAGTTCTTAATATGCAACTAAAATAAACTTACTATAAATAAAAATAAACTTAATATGCAACTAAAATATAAAGAAACCCTAGGCAGATCAGGTAGGGGAGAGGGAGGAGCGGGTGTGCTCACCTCGGGTGCCTGCGATGAGGGAGGGGCAGGGCGGCGTCGAGGTCGGGGTCGGGGTGGCGTCTGAGGCGGCGTTGAGGTCGGGGGCGGGGGCGGCGTTGAATCTGGGGTCGGGGCGGAGTCCGGGGCGGCGTTGAGGTCGGGGGCGGGGGCGGCGTTGAGGTCGGGGGTCGGGGTGGTGTAGAGGGTGCGGAGAGCGCGCGGCGGCCGACGGTCGACGGCGGCGGCGAGAGTGGAGAGAGTTGGATTTGGGGGAAAGTGGCGTGGGGAAGGACGAACCCGCCCGTGTGGTTAAGTCAGAAGTAGCGATGGCAGCGTTCGAGAAAAGCGCTGCTTGCTATTTTAGCTGTGTGTTCGCTGATACACGCTACTGCTACTCCTTTCTCTTTTTTCCCTTTTTCATTTAGTTTCCTTCACATTTTATTTGTTTCCTTTCACCTTATTCTATTTCTTTCATTTTCAATTGCCTTTCCATTTTCTTTTCATTTAATTTTATAACCTTTAGCAGCAACGAGTTTACAGTAAAACGCGCTGCTACAAACAGCGTAGCGGTAGCCTTGATTAAATCATAGATCGCTACTACTATGTGTAGCTTATGGGCTAAGCCGTGGGAATATTAGTAGTAACATGTGTACAGCAAGACGCGCTACTGCTAGATCTTTATCTGCAGCGCGTTTACCTCAGGCGCGCTACTGCTAATTAGCACCAGCGTGCTTTTTTGACCCACGCTACTGCTAAAGTTCTGTGTATAGGGTTTTCCCTAGTAGTGTAGTACTAGATACCTACTGATTAGTAAATAAAGCTGAGTTATACTAGTGGTGGTGTTGCTCAATTGCCACTGTTCTTATCATATTTACTCCATAAACAACTAACATGAACATGCCAATTGATTAAAACCTAAGCCGTGTAAATTTCAGAACAGCAACCAAACTTAAGCCATGATGATAGACAGTGAGAAAATCAACTAAACTTCAAAGGAGTGCTAACCAAGAACCCTTTAATTAACCCTAGCATTTCATCAACACCCCCAACCAAACAGGAGCATGGGCAGGACAATAGCTACTACCCAGTATAATAGCGAAATGGCGTAATCATACAACTTGTAAGAGATGGATTCAGGGATGGTAAGGAAACATCATATGAGGGGAGGGGAGGGTGCAGACGCTAGTACTCATTGCCAAGCTGAACGATCAGCTTCACTCTGACAGGTTTGAGGACTCTCATCGCCACGCTCACGAGAGCCGCCTCATGGTCATGCTAGCTTAGAGCTCAGCCAGTCAACCGTGCGTGGAGCCGTGGAGGTCAGGTTGTTGAATGCACTGACAGTAAATAGCTAGCTCCAAATTGACAACCTGAAAAGAGGATTGGTTAGTACACTGAAAATAGTAAATAGCCAGATCCGAAGTTCAGGTACTGGCAGAAAACATTATTAGAAGCACAACTAATGATTCATCAAGCAAAAGGAAACATTTCAAAGATACCAGCTGGGCGTCAAATCTAGCAGAAGGAAACATTTCAAAAATACAAGCTGGGCGTCAAATTTGAATGAAGCGATGTAAGTATATCTAGAACCAGAATGGCAGATGCCAGTGAATGGTGGATGCCAAACATAAAGACACATTGGAATATATTTCTAATTTGACCATAAATAGGCATGAATAATAAGCTCTACAGGCACTCCCCAAGAGAAGTACACGCAATAGATTTTGTTTTATAGTTATCTACAATAAAGTTATCGGTTTGCAACATACTATTTATATCTAGAACCAGAATAGTCACTTGAGTAGGGATGCAACTTTATGCTGCTCAGAGTACCCTCTCAACCTCCTTAGTTTATCCAAATAAACTAAATTTTTAAAAGTTATGTGACTTCTGAAAATTCAGTTCATTTTGTTGAACTAAAGAGGGTCACAGAATACCCTAAAGGGTGCCCATTTGCACTCCTACACTCGAACACACACACACACATACACACTATGGATACTTTTGAGATTCACATGCACATTCAGTAAATTCAGTGAAATTCAGTAAACATGGAGTACAGAAGAGAGGTTCAGACTTCAGACACAGGCTGTAGGCGCTGGTGATAGAGATGATCCAGGCTGTAGGACTTGGAGATGAGCTGCAGCAGTGGAGAAAACTTGTTGCCGATGCCACTGCTGCCAGGTAAGCAGGCACGACCCACTGGACAGCCCAGCCGCGGTGTCACAGTAGCAGCAGCAGGTGTTCAATTAGTCAAGCAGCAAGCCACATGATTTGTGCTCTTTTGAAACTTTCTGCTCCGCCTACCTGAACACACATCACCATTTATGATAACATATGCAAAGCATGATAGAAAGTAACCAACCAATTGAAAAGAACATATACATTGATTTTCTTCAAATTCAAAACTATTCCTTCTAAGCTTGGTAGCTCTTCCTAATCAAAATTCTTGATGACATCTCAATGCACAACAAGGTTGCAGTTAATAACTTCTTATTTATCATGTATTGTCCAAAGTTACATGATGAAAGACATAAATGAGCAGGACTGTAATTTGTAATCCTCGGTTCATTTAGCCAAACTTCAATCCAATGTACTTTGTTCCATTGATAGCTAAGGCATTTTTTAAGAATCCTAACTGACCCTCAATCATCCATTGTACGATGGCATGAAACAGAGCATGGATAGCAGAGGAGGGAGAGGAGCAACAGTAGCTCACTGTGGTGGTTTGTGTGGCCGATGTTGAACAGGAACGCCTCCCCTCCATGGCTTGCAACCACCACGCACCTTTCCTGGTTGGTATTATGAAGTGAAGCCCTTCTACTCTGGTGTAGGGATGAAAACTTCCCCTGCACAAGGACGGGAGAAATATGAATCAACTACACATACCTAGATGAACAGAATCAACATCACTTGCATCTCAAAACTATGTTACTGCCTCAGAAACATCAAATAACCCATTTGGCCTAGTGGGAGAAGGGGTTACCTTGAGGAAGTCAGCCATGGTGTGACTGGGAGGGCCGGGCCTCCCGGCGAGGCCGTGGGGAGGTCAGACGGACGGCGACTGCGGCGAAAGGTGAGCGGGTTGGCGACATAGTAGAAGCCAGCAGCGCTGGATGCAGATCTGAGCAGGCCAGCCTTGACGAGGTGCGGATCCAGCTCGACGACGGAGCAGATCCGGAAGGCCCTCTGTGGCTGTGGAGGCTCGATGAGGCACGGATCTGGCGCCATGGAGAGAGGGAGAGGTACGGCTCGATCTTGTCGGTGGTCGGAGAGCGACGCGGAGATCGCGGAGGCGAGGGAGGAGGCGGCGGTGGCGATGAGGTGGTCGCGGAGCGGATGGTCGGCGGGGAAGGTGAGGAGCGAGGCGATGAGGAGGGGTTTGAGGTGGGATCTCGCGACGTAGGCGGCGGCGGCGGTCCGACGGGAGGGGTTAGGGTTTGGGCTGCGGGTCGTGGGGGAGGAGTGGTGTGTGGGGGAGAGGGGGAGGAGTGGTGTGCGGTGGGTGAGTGGTGTCCGGGGGAGAGGGAGGCATTCGGCCACTGACAGGTGGGCCCACATGGAATTAGGCCCACATGTTAGTGCCCTCAACGACACGTGGTGTACGTGAGGGGAGCTGCTTTCGGGTGGGTGTGGGTCGGGGAGAGGGTGAGGGGTGTGGGCCGTTGGATCTGGCAGTATCCGGCGGTCTCCAATGCTTTATCCGCGCGACATGCCTATAGACCAATCAGAACGAAGTGCAGGCTTTGATGACGTTATGACCATCTAAAATGGTCATAATTGATTAACAATAGGCGCTACCAATGCAGCACCACGGCGGCCGGCGAAGCTCCATTGCAGCGTGAGCTCCAACGCAGCACCACGACGCCCGATGGTAAGTTTTCTTCTCTTTTTATGACAATGTTTGTTTAGTTTCCAAATAATTAGTAGTGTTATTCCTCGAATAACGAAAAATCAATTTTCCATTTTTGGAGTGCCCAAGATGAGTTTTTTTGTGAAGGACCTACCATATATTTGTTGCAAAATTGGACCAAATCAATTTTCTAAAATATTAGGCCATATTTAATGCATAATTGACCAAATGGTTGCGTGTAAAAAGATTTGATCCACCTCTCGTGAAAAAGACAAATTTCAATCGATTCAGTAGGACGCGTGTCAAATTTGAACTGCAGCTACCTCATAGTTTGCTATTGATTTTTTCCAAAAATAATTTCTAGGTACATAAGTATCTCTTTAATCAGAGAAACACCAAAAGTTTTTAAGATTCAACCACTAGCTAGGAACGGTCATGCCAGCCGTTTTGACCGCATTTTGAAACGAGCATGAAAAATTCAAAAAAAATCAAAAAAATTTGGAAAACCTTCGCATTGTGACATTATATGTGGCCAAGTTACCAGCAAAAATAATACATTTGTAATATGGCAATTATTTTAAAAAAGTGTTCTCAGAAACGAGCTATCATGTGTGGAGATCAATGGCTTTCAAGCCAAAGGATCAATCCTATGGTCACATTCATGGCATGGTTTGTTCAAATGATCTCATATTGTGCACAAGGATGCATATTGGAATGGCAAACAATGTTGCCTAAGGGAGTTCTCATTTGCTTTGGACGAAAAATCAATTTTCCATTTTTCGAGTGTCCCAAATGATGGTTTTTTGTGAATAACCTACCAAATAATTGTTGCAAAATTGGACCAAATAATTTTTATAAAATACTAGGCCACATTTAATGCACAATTGACCAAATAGTTGGGTGTAAAAAGTTTTGATCCGCCTCTGGTGAAAAAGACAAAATTCCGCCGATTCAGGTGGAAGCGGGTCAAATTTGAACTGCGGCTGCCTCATAGTTTGCTATTTATTTTTTCCAAAAATCATTTCTAGGAACAAAAGTATCTATTTAATCTGAGAAACGCCAAAAAAATTCCAAAATTCAACCACTGGCTAGGAATGGTCATTCCCGCCGTTTTGACCGCATTTTGAAACGGGCATAAAAAATTCAAAAAAAATCAAAAAAATGGAAAACCTTCGCATTATGTCATCATATGTGACCAAGTTACCACCAAAAATAATAAACTTGTAATACGGCAATTATTTAAAAAACGTGTTCTCAGAAACGAGCTATCTTGCGTGAAGATTCATAGCTTTCAAGCCAAATGATCAATCTTGTGGCCACATTCATGGCATAGTTTGTTCAAATGACCTCATATTGTGCACAAGGGTGCATCTTGAAATTCCAAACAATGTTGCCTAAAGGAGTTTTCATTTTCTTTGACGAAAAATTCATTTTCTATTTTTTGAGTGCCCGCAATGATGTTCTTTTGTGAAGGAACTACCAAATAATTATTGCAAAAACGGACTAAATCAATTTTATGAAATACTAGGACATGTTTAATGCACAATTGACAAAATGGTTGGGTGTAAAAAGTTTTGATCCACCTCTCGTGAAAAAGACAAATTTCCGCCGATTCAGCTGGAAGCGGGTCAAATTTGAACTGTAGCTGCCTTGTAATTTGCTCTTTATTTTTCCAAAAATCATTTCTAGGTAAATAAGTATCTATTTAATCATAGAAACACCAAAAAAATTCCAAGATTCAACCACTAGCTAGGAACGGTCATTCCATACGCTTTTGACCGCATTTTGAAACGGGCATAAAAAATTCAAAAAACATCAAAAAATTGGGAAACCTTCGCATTGTGTCATTATATGTGGCCAAGTTCCCAGGAAAAATAACAAACTTGTAATACGGCAATTATTTAAAAAAGTGTTCTCAGAAATGAGCTATCATCTCTGAAGATTCATGGCTTTCAAACCAAATGATCAATCTTATGGCCACATTCATGGCATAGTTTGTCAAAATGATCTCATATTGTGCACAAGGGTGCATATTGGAATGGCAAAAAATGTTGCCTAACGAAGTTTTCATTTTCTTTGGACAAAAAAACCATTTTCCATTTTTCGAGTGGCCAAAAGGAGGGTTTTTTGTGAAGGACCTACCATATAATTGTTGCAAAATTGGACCAAATAATTTTTCTAAAATACTAGGCCATATTTAATGCACAATTGACCAAATGGTTGGGTGTAAAAAGTTTTGATCCACCTCTCGTGAAAAAGACAAATTTCCGCCAATTCAGTTAGAAGCGGGTCAAATTTGAACTGTAGCTGCCTTGTAGTTTGCATTTTATTGTTTACAAAATTCATTTATAGGTACATAAGTATCTATTTAATCAGAGAAACACCGAAAAAATTCCAAGATTCAACCATTAGCTAGGAACGGTCATTCCCGCAGTTTTGAGCGCATTTTGAAACAGGCATAAAAAATTCAAAAAATTCAAAAAATTGGGAAACCTTCACATTGTGTCATTATATGTGGCCAAGTTCCGAGGATAAATAACAAACTTGTAATACGACAATTATTTTAAAAAAATGTTCTCAGAAATGAGCTATCATCTCTGAAAATTCGTGGCTTTCAAGCCAAATGATCAATCTTACGGCCACATTCATGGCATAGTTTGTTCAAATGATCTCATGTTGTGCACAAGGCTGCATATTGGAATGGCAAACAATGTTGCCTAAGGGAGTTTTCATTTTCTTTGGACAATAAATCAATTTTCCATTTTTCGAGTGCCCAAAATGAGTTTTTTTGTGAAGGACCTACCATATATTTGTTGCAACATTGGACCAAATCAATTTTATAAAATACTAAGCCATGTTTAATGCACAATTGAAAAAATGGATGGGTGCCAAAAGTTTTTATCCACCTCTGGTGAAAAAGACAAATTTCTGCCGATTCAGTAGGAAGCGGGACAAATTTGAACTACAGCTGCCTCATAGTTTGCTCTTTATTTTTTCAAAAAATCATTTCTAGATAGAAAAGTATCTATTTAATCAGAAACACATGGTTTGGTGGCGATACGTTGAGGTTTGGATGGTGGCCCAGGGCCCCAACTCCAAAGCGCGTAGACTCGCATGCCCGCCGCATGGTCACCGCGTGACCGTGGTGTTGCCACGCGTTCCGGGCGGCCTAGGCATGTCTAGTGGGTTGGGCACTCCCCTGATGGTGTCAGGAAGAAGAAGGCAATAGAAGAATCTCACGAGGAGACTGAACCGAGCTCAAACATGAATTAGCACCCAAGTGTTTGATTAGTGGTACGGGAAATGCACATGGCCAATGGGCCTGAGTTTTGGCCGAGGATGATCATCTACTAAGGAGACTATCTTGGAAAATTTGCAGCTCAAATGGAGGAGCCTAGGTGTCACTTGCTTTGCAACATACCACACTAGATAGAAATATGAATGTTGAAGCCACACTCACATGTATTGTTAGATGGGGCTCAAATTTTGTGGAGAGCTATGATTTGGGAATATAGAAGATGCAAAAATTCAGCTCATTAGGATATGCCTAGCCAGTACTTCCTTCACAACAGTTTGAGCTGAATAAAAACTATGGAAATTTCCCGAGGAAGATTTACCAGTCAAATGGAGTTGAATATTGTCATGAGGCAATGATTTGGATAGTAAAGAATGCCCAATTTTTTTGGGAATTTTGGGAATGACAGAAATATAGGTTGCTTCACAACCTAGGGCAAAAATTGACACATGGACATGGGACATAGGCAAAACTGATGAGGTGGCGCCTTGTCATAGCAGTAAGTACCAATGCATCCACGTTCACAACCTCATGACCATTTATATTGGTCGTAATCAGGTAGAAATAAGGTCATTGGCGCATCTTGTCTGCTTTGTGACCATTTGGTGTAAGCAATTTCAGGGTTTGAGCCCTTCCATGCGAAATGGCCGTGAATTTACGACCAATTCAGCTGGGGTCATTGAGAGAAGGTCATAAGTTGACATATTTATTGTAGTGTGGTACATGCCCTCAGCCCCGAGGGTGAACTACTCCCTTCTCATCATGGAGAGCGCCGGGATGATGAAGATGTCCACCGGTGAGGGATCCCCCCTCCGGCAGGGTGCCGGAACTGGCTCCCGAGAGGTTTTTGGTGGCTACAGAGGATTGCGGCGGCGGAACTCCCGATCTATTGTTCGCTTCGATGTTTTAGGGTATATGGGAATATATAGGCGAAAGAAGTCGGTCGGGGGAGCCTCGAGGGGCCCACGAGGGTGGAGGGCGCGCCCAGGGGGGTGGGCGCGCCCCCCTATCTCGTGGCCTCCTCGACGCTTCCCTGGCTTGCACTCCAAGTTCCCGGGATTGCTTCTGTTCCAAAAATAACTTTTCCGAAGGTTTCATTCCGTTTGGACTCCGTTTGATATTCCTTTTCTTCGAAACACTGAAATAGGCAAGAAAACAGCAATATGGGCTGGGCCTCCAGTTAATAGGTTAGTCCCAAAAATAATATAAAAGTGTATAATAAAGCCCGTAAACATCCAAAACAGATAATAATATAGCATGAATGCTTCATAAATTATAGATACGTTGGAGACGTATCAACATCCCCAAGCTTAATTCCTGCTCGTCCTCGAGTACGTAAATGATAAAAGAAAGAATTTATGAAGTGTGAATGCTAGCAGGTGCACAAGTTTGATCAATGATAATTTCAGTCACCTTTCCTAGCATGATTATATGTCATAACAGTATTTCATCTCATAAAACTTCTCACGATCAAGTAACGACCTATTCACATGTTAAAGCATAGACCATAAACTTTCTTAAAACTAGCAAACTTCATTCTTAGTCATCAAACAATTACAATTCATCTTATTTTCAGGAAGGGTCTATGTCAGAGCTTTGATTTAGCAAACTCCATATACTCAACTATCATATAGTCTTCTACAATTGCTAACACTCACGCAATACTTATGGTTATGGAGTTTTAATCGGACACTGAGAAAGATAGGGGCTTATTGTGTTGCCTCCCAACGCATTCACCTTTGGGTGATGTCAACAATAATAGTTCATGCTAACTTACATCCAATTGGATATATATATATATATATATATATATATATATATATATATATATATATATCAGGATCTTTCCAACACGAGGTGCTCACCACAGGATAAAATGAAAAAGGGAAAGGTGAATATCACCTTGACTCTTGCATAAAGTAAAAGACATAAAGGGAGAGGTTGTCATGTGCTTTTAGGGTTGGATGCAAAAAATCTTAATGCAAAAGAACGTCACTTTATATTGCCACTTGTGATATCAACCTTTATTATGCAGTCCGTCGCTTTTATTACTTCCATATTACACGATCGTATAAAGCTTATTTTCTCCGCACTAATAAGTCATACATATTTAGAGAGCAATTTTTATTGCTTGCAACATGACAACTTACTTGAAGTATCTTACTCAATCCATAGGTAGGTATGGTGGACACTCATGGCAAAGACTGGGTTTAAGGATATTTGGAAGCATAAGTAGTATCTCTACTTGGTGCAAGGAATTTTGGCTAACATTAGGGGGAAAGGCAAGCTCAACATGTTTGAATGATCCATGACAATATACTTTAACTGAGATGTGAGAAAACATAACCCATTATATTGTCTTTCTTGTCCAACATCAACTCTTTAGCATGTCATACTTAATGAGTGCCCACAATTATAAAAGATGTCCAAGATAGTATATTTATATGTGAAATATCTCTTCCTTCAATATTCTTTCATGAATTGTTCAAATGACCAATACAATGCTTGCTAACCTTCAACAAATTTACAACCTCTACTTCTTAGATGTGAAGTCATTACTCCCGATGGGATAAGCAAATGAGACATATATAATTTAAGATTTATGACATTCAACTCATTCAACCATTTACTCACAGGATATAAGTGAAGCACGCGAGTAAATGAAAAACTACTCCAAAAAGATATAAGTGAAGATCAATGAGTTGCTAAATAATTGTGTAACTAGGTGAAGACTCTCTGTCATTCAAGAATTTCAGATCTTTGTATTTTATTCAAACAGCAAGCAAAGCAAAATAAAATGACATTGCAAGGATAACACAACTCATGTGAAGAAGCAAAAACTTAGGTTTCAACCGATACTAACCGATAGTTGTTGAAGAAGAAAGGTGGGATGCCTAACGGGGAATCCCCAAGCTTAGATGCTTGAGACTTATTGGAATATTATCTTGGGGTGCCTTGGGCATCCCCAAGATTGAACTTTTGTGTCTCCTTAATTCCTCTCATATCATGGTTCTTTTCTTTATCAAAAGCTTCATCCACACCAAACTCAACAACAACTCGTGAGATAGGTTAGTATAAACCAATGCAAAACTATATCATTTTCTACTGTAACAAATCACTAAAATTATTATTCAACATTTCATAATAAATGCCTCCGCATATTTAATACTCCTATCCTCAAATAGAATCATTAAACAAGCAAACATATGCAAACAATGCAAACATAACAGCAATCTGCCAAAACAGTACTGTCTGTAAAGAATCCAAGATTCATCGTACTTCCCCAACTCCAAAAATTATGAGAAAAATACTAAGATGTAGAAGATTTATATGAGCTCAATATGCAAAAAGTTTCAACATTATATCATTCTCTGACTTTTCTAGGGAATTTTTGCAACAGCGGTAAACATTCCGTTTTCAAACAGCAACATGTATACTAGCAAAATAAGCATGGTAAAGGCTATCCTTGACATTTTTATTGAAAATATAGATGCAAAACATTATTCTAAGTAATAGCAATAAAATACTAACAAAATAAAACGACGCTCCAAGCAAAACACATATCATTTGGTGAATAAAAATATAGCTCCAAGTAAAGTTACCGGTGAACGAAGACGAAAGAGGGGATGCCATCCGGGGCAGCCCCAAGCTTAGGCTCTTGGTTGTCCTTGAATATTACCTTGGGGTGCCTTGGGCATCCCCAAGCTTAGGATCTTTCCACTCCTTATTCCATAGACCATCGAATCTTTACCCAAAACTTGAAAAATTCACAACACAAAACTCAACAGAAAACTCGTAAGCTCCGTTAGTATAAGAAAATAAAACCACCACTTAGGTACTATAATGAACTCATTCTAAATTCATATTGGTGTAATATCTACTGTATCAAAACTTCTCTATGGTTCATACCCTCCGATACTAGTCATAGATTCATCAAAATAAGCAAACAGCACATGGAAAATAGAATCTGTCAAAAACAGAACAGTCTGTAGTAATCTGTATCAAACTTATACTTATGGAACTCCAAAAATCCTACCAAATTAGAAAGTCCTAAGAAATTTGCGTACGAATCCATAGCACAAAGAATCAGATCCGAAGCACGTTTCTGTGAATTAAAAAAACTAATTTACTCGGTGCAAAAGTTTCTGATTTTCAGCAGGATCAACACAACTATCACCATAAGTTATCCTAAAGGCCTTACTTGGCACTTTATTGAAACAAAAGCTATAAAACATGATTACTACAGTAGCATAATCACTTGAACACACGAAAATAGTAAGGGTAAATATTGGGTTGTCTCCCAACAAGCGCTTTTCTTTAATGCCTTTTAGCTAGGCATGATGATGACAATGATGCTCACAAAAAAGATAAGAATTGAAACATAACGGGAGCATCATGAAGCATATGACTAGCACATTTAAGCCTAACCCACTTCCTATGCATAGGGATTTTGTGAGCAAACAACTTATGGGAACAATAATCAACTAGCATAGGAAGGCAGAACAAGCATAACTTCAAAACTTTAAGCACATAGAGAGGAAACTTGATATTATTGGAATTCCTACAAGCATATATTCCCCCCTCATAATAATGTTCAGTAGCATCATGAATGAATTCAACAATATAACCAGCACCTACAAGCATAGAAAATTTGCTACTCTCCACATAAGCAAATTTCTTCTCATGACTAGTAGTGGGAGCAAACTCAACAAAATAATTATCATGTGAGGCATAATCCAATTGAAAAATAAAATCATGATGACAAGTTTCATGGTTATCATTATTCTTAATAGCATACAAGTCATCACAATAATCATCATAGATAGAAACTTTGTTCTCATAATCAATTGGAACCTCTTCCGAAATAGTGGAATCGTCACTAAATAAAGTTGACACTCTTCCAAATCTACTTTCATATTCATCACAATAAGAAATCGGAATCGATTGTTCCACTTCCTATCCTCCCTAGGTTATTCATCAAAATCCGTTTATTGATATCCAAACTCAAGCATGTGTAACTAAAGTTCTTCTACCTAGGCCATAAAAGACCGGCCATAGTATGTGAAACTCCATATTTGGGGCGCCTGTCTCTCAAGTTCTCGTATGCATGACTTTGTTGTGTCTCCTTGAAGTTCTTTTTCGTATGTCATTAATATCATTGTAGTAGTTTGTAGACGAGACGAAATAGGAATAGACCACTTCCCTTCCTATCCTCCCTAGGTTGTTCGTTTCTCATTGGTGCGTGTCACGACCTTACGAGCGAGGCGGCGAGCGGAGGCCGGTCACTAGCCTAGGCGCACGGCTGAGGGTTTGTATCCTCAACCAGTTTGCTCGTCCCCTCTATCCCTTCCCTTCTTCCCATACGTCGTTCGTTTGATAATAATGTAAGATTGCTAACTGGTCGTATATGCAGATTGATACAATTAGGAGTTTGGGCTTAAACTTGAGGCCAATGCATGGGGAATTTTCAAATGCCTAGCATTAGATTTACGGATTTGTTCTAGATATATAGTTGAACGTTTGCTTTAAAATTAGAATACTTCAATTTCAAATATGAGGAGGTTTTAGCATAGTCAAATTTGAGAGATCACTTATTTTATGTGAAATACAAATTCATTTTTCTTATCTATTATTTTTTACGACATGTGGATGGTAATCCGGATAGCTATACTTTCAGTCTCCCACGTGGTGAGTTTGGTACTATGCAGGCTCTTACGATGACTTCTGTTGTCATGTTCAACTTTATTTTGGTCTATGAAACTGGATACTGATGCATTACATATTAACTGAAGGTTTAATTTATTGCATTTGTCTGAATACTGCATGTCTATTATTCATTCATTTTAAAGGTGGATTGGTCATTCAGAGGTTTGGCGCTATTTTGTATTTTATGTATCCGAACACTTGATTTTGATTCCAAATTAGATATTTAGGATCAAACTAGCTCCACGGAGTGTGGCCGATGTAAACAAAAAATTGGCGTGAACAAAAAAAAATCCTTCAGTGCAGGGTTCAGTATCTTAAATTTCATGCATATTTTTTCATATTATTAATCTGGAATTGTCACTTAGGAGTTTGGTCCTATTTTGTACTTTGTATCCAAACACTCGATTTTCATTTCCAAATTAGAAATTTAGGATCAAAAGTTCAGGCTCGACCAACAAGTGTGGCCAATGTAAAAAAAAAAAAAAATCAGCGCGAATGAAAAATCCTTCTTCTATCTAAGGAAAGTGCGGTTTGATATCTTAAATTTCATGCATATTTTTTCGTCATATTTGTACACTACATGTTCCTGGAGAGAAAACATGCACGCTACACTCCAGCGCTACATGTCTCACAAATCAATTGCATGAAACAGTGCTGATGGAGGATGTCTCCCGTAGTAAAAACTGTCAAAAGAAAAAAGAAATATCACATGAAACTTCTCTTTGCCTCCTTGGTACACATACCAACAAGACCAAAACAATGCGCACAATGTTTTAGTGAAGTCCTTCAGAAAATAAAGTACCACAAGGAATAACATGTAGTAATTAACAGTGCGCACAATGGTTTAGTAAAGTCCTTCAAAAGTTACATAGTTGCATGAAAAACGAATATAACAAATATATTTGAATAAATCAAAGCATTTACAATATGAGCTAATAATTTAGTCATGTTTCCGTAGTTAACTAACTATGAAATAACTCCAAAAGTGAAATAATAACAAAAGTGCGGAGTGATGAGAAACAAAGTACTTCATCTTGGTTAAAAAAATGCTTGCAAATCCTCAAATATTAATCAATCAATTACTTTAAGCAAAGTTGTCTGCTTCACTCGAAAAGCACTTCTGTTAAAAACAGCTAGGTTCGCTAGTACCTGCCCTTCACCAGAAAAGTGCTAAGAACGAGCATAACACAGATCTTGAATGCAATATACAAAATCTATCAAGCCGCAACCCCTTCCAATCCACAGAAAAAAACAGGATGGGTATGTGAAACAAGAGTGATGCTCCTCCCTGGCCATCAAGTCGAAGAGCATCTAGTGGCCGACCTCGAGCCATGCCCCGAGGTCATGGAGCTGCAGCGACCTAGAATTCTGGAAAGTTTAGATACATTAGAGCAAATTCATCAGGACCAAATACAGTAGGGTATTTCTTTTTAGCACATCAATTGTTACAGTCAAGACCCACAGCAAATTGAGAAGAAATAAAAGGATATCCATCAGAGAAATATAAGGTAAAATAAAAGACATCTGCATCCATCCTCTTGCTGGATCCAACAAAAAAGAAGAAAGAATAAGGCAGATGAAGGTGCGTATGTGGATCTCACGTGCGTACTTCCTCAAGTTGTGTGACGGACGGTAGGAGCCAGGTGAGGAGGTCGAGGAGACGAGGAGCACCGCGACAGCCTCGGGAGGAGAAACGGATTGGAGACCCGGAGGTCTATGCTCCCCGTCGTCTTCCTCCTCTGGCCATCCCCGATCTAGGACTCTTCTGGCGAATTTGAGTAGCAGATTTTTTCATCCAATTTCTTCCTAGCAACCAACAAAGATCACATCAAAACATAGAACCACAGGAAACTAAAATAGCAACCAGATTTGCACGCCCCAGTGCCGCTGCTGCTTCCGCGGGATCCACCAATATTCCGAATCCCACATCACATCAACTCCAAAACTACAGCAACAGTACAAGAACAATTCCAAATCAAGAAAGAGATTCACCGATATTCCAAATACCAGGCTTGACCGTGGTGACGAGCAGGCCCAGCGCACGGGGGAGACGACTTCTGCCGTCGTAGCTCCGCCAGGGACAGCACCAGCCAAGGGTCAAGGGATAGGGGAGGGTTGGCTCTCGTGTGCGACGATGTTGAGGTCGAGGAGCACGGCGACCTGAAAGGCAGCCAATGGGGGCGGCAGGGCAAGCTCCGGCCATGGTCACAGGCGCAGGAAGCTTCGTGGAGGAGGAGGGGCGCCGCTAATGCGGTGGCGTAGCAGTGCGGGAGGCGACCGACGATGGAGGAGGCCAGGGGGAAAGTGAGACGAAAGAGATGGGGAAGTTTTGGATCTGGATCGTGAGGAAGGACGAAGGACGATGGGCACCGAGACAGGGAATGGGTTGGAGTCAGATACGATTTGACTGTATAGCCACCGTATACGCAGCAGGGAATTGAGAAACAAAATTTTACGTGGGCCCGCAGTGGGCCATGTGGCTCCTATCACGAGGCGAATGGGAGGCTGTGATATGCGCTGTGTATAGAACGCGAAGGGAAAAGCCTTTATCGGAAACAAAGCTACTAGTAAGCACTTGGGTCAGTGTAGAACTAGAAGTCAAACTTAGCCCTCTCAAGGATCAAATCTCAATGCATGCTCAGGCTCGATGTTAATTAAAGTCTTCTCCTCGATTCCCCTAAACAAGTCAGGTCTTCTTCTCCACGCCGCCTACAAATAAAATCAGGCTCTTTCGTGTTCTTTCTTGTCTTGGTTCGCTACCCATGATGAAAATGAAAGCAAGCCCGGTTCAAACGACGTTGTTCGCGGCGGCGGTCGGGTTCTTCATCGGCGTTTCCTTTCCTGTGGACATCACACCAAAGGTAAACAAAAGCATTACTAGTTCTTTAACGGCTAGCTTTCCGGCTTTGCCACCATTAATTAGCTCTGAACGGACTACGCCTGCAGCTTCAGTGTGGCATACCCCCTTGGAACAGCTGCTTCAGTCACAGCACCATGTTGGGCAGATTATGGGGAGCGCCTTTGAGGAACAGCAGCTCCAGCACCCCAAATGCAGCGAGCTCAGAGCCGGTACATTGCATGCATTTCTGAACTTTCTGAATGATCCAGTTGTATTTCGTCCCAGCTAAATGCATGGTCTCTTGATCAATCAATGGTTTGTAGATTGTAGAGGTTGCAACAGCAAGAAACCCTGAAGAAGGGGCGGAGAGGCGGCTGCCAGCGGGGATTGTGGTCTCAGAGTCCGATCTTCACCTGCGCCGACTCTGGGGGTCCCCAACATAGGTCTTTCTTGCATGTTTAGTTCCTTCTCTGAATCTGAATGAATTCATGCATGACATTGACTGCACTTCACCCCTCACTCTGTCTGAAGGGATCATGTTTCATTTCTTCTTAAAACTTCATGGTTTGATCATGCTATGCGCAGGACAGCCCGGCCCGCAAGTACCTCCTCGCCCTCGCGGTCGGGTATGGCGAGAGAGCCAATGTCAACGCAACTGTCCACAAGGTAACAAGAACTAGCACTAGATTTTCAGATGTACGACTCCGTGGTCATCAGTTCTTTTTTTTTTCTTTTCTTTTTTTTTTTGCCAATGCCATGGTCATCAGTTGTCTGACCATGATCATCAAATGAGAAGTGCAGTTCTCTGACAACTTCGACATCGTGCTGTTCCACTACGATGGACGCACAACAGAATGGGACCAAGAGTTTGAGTGGTCGAAGAAGGTCGCTCATGTCAGCGCCAGGAAGCAGACCAAATGGTAAAATAACTAACTGTCTGTCAAAACTTTCCTAATTTCAATCCTAAGTGAAAACAGGTGCACTGACAATCTTCAGGCTTTTTCCTGAAAATAACAACAATCAAGGTGGTTCGCTAAGAGGTTCCTGCATCCGAGCATCGTCGCGCCCTATGACTACGTGTTCGTGTGGGACGAGGACCTCGGCGTCGACAACTTTGTCGCCGAACCGTGTGTCCCTCTAGCTATTGCTTTCTCTGAACTCTGAATATACATTGTGGATGATGATCAACAGGTAAGTTGTGGATGCATTGGTTGCAGGTACCTGGACATTGTGAGGAGGCATGGGCTGGAGATCTCGCAGCCGGGGCTGGACACGACCAAGGGGCCGGAACCGACTTACTACATCACGGCCAGGAAAAACGGCAGCGAGATGCACAAGTAAGTATATGCCTTCCATGATGATGCCTGGTACATTTCTAGGCAACATGTTAGCACAGTCTGAATTTGGGATGTCGTCTCTGTCCCATGAATAGGACGGATGCAGGAGGGGAGCATTGCTCGGACGTGCACAAGCGCCCGTGCAGCGGGTAATTCTAGTTAGTGAACTGAATTCTTCACTCCGCACTCATTTTGGTTTGCGATTTCTCTTTTCAAAACTGAAGATTTTGTTTGCGACGATCGACCTGTAGGATTGGTTGGGATTAATTAAGATGCATGTGTATATTATGGATACAGGTTCGTGGAGGTGATGGCGCCGGTCTTCTCTAGAGATGCTTGGAGATGCGTGTGGCATATGATCCAGGTGCACTTGTCAAGAAAATATGTTATTCCTACGATTGACATTTTTCACTTGTCTGATCTGAAATGAAGATCGAGTGGATTTGAGTGCAGAATGACTTTGTCCATGCATGGGGTCTTGACTCCAATTTCTGGAGATGCGTCGATGTAAGCATAGTCAGATTATTTGAGCAGCGTTTGGAAACATATATGTCTTTAAGAACAACTCTTTGCACCTTTACTCATCTGAATGAACTTGGCAGGACCCCGAAGAGCAGATCGGTGTCGTAGACGCGCAGTACTTGGTTCATCATGCCGTTCCCACACTCGAAGGCCAGGTACACTGGCGGAGCTATTTGCATTGCTGCAGGGGCCATGGCCCCCCCAGCCTACGGATTTTTTTTTGAAGAAACTATTTTTTGGGTGATACAAATTGAGAGAAATACAGTTTTTGACCCCTCCAGAAAATTATATTTCACCATTTGCCCCCTCAACCATTCCTGGCTAGCTCCGCCGCTGGCCAGGTAATTCTCGAATTATTCTCGACGGATTAAACTCCATGCTCGATCACTTAAGAGCTCTCCTTCATCTTCTTTTCTCTCTTCGTTCAGGGTGACAAAGAAAAAGGAGGCCGTTTGGAGGTATATGTATTTTTATAATACTTATTTTGTATGTGAATAAAGCATGCTAACAACGAGTGCTAGTCATAGCCAACATATATGGTCGTTAATGAAGAAGGCATTATTGTGTTTAATAACGTCGTCTGAGCAGCTTGAATTTGAAGAGCTTTCCAGTTATACATTTAAAATAACTGTGTGTGTTACCTGGTGATAGGTAAAAGCGCGTCAATATGAGGAGATGTTTGCCTTTCGCTCTAGGGTTTCCCGTGCGGACAACAAAGTTGCCAACAGAACATCAATACAGAACTAGTTTGCGCGATTAGTTACCAGAGGATACAATATGGAAGTCAATAGTCAAAAGTTTTGACTTCTTTGAATAGAGAAGGATGAGATGCGGTAGGTGATAATACATTCGTTCTTATGTTTGGAATCATCAAATTTTTTGTTGCTTATTAACACTAGTTCACATGATAAATATATTCCTTTTCTTTTTTCAACATTTGGTAGGAGTTTTGCCTTTATTCGGCATTTATTCATGTATTTGTCGATTTCTACTTATGATAATTATATTATTATTTTTCTTTTTTTTATGTGAAGTGTTTTTTACAGCACTCTATTCTGGATATGTGTGGTTGAGTGATTGTTTTATCTGCTCACGGTAAATAGTTTTGTAACGAGCCTGAAGTGAGGCATACATGAGGGAGAAGGGGGTTGGGGGGTGAGGAGGCTTTAGGTGAGGAACACGAGGGTGTAGAAATCCTTCAGCCCTTCATATATTGGTCGATTTCTAATGGTGATAATTATATCATTATCTTTGATGTGACGTGTTTTTTACAACACTCTTATACTGGATATGTGTGGTTGAGTGATTGTTTTATCTGCTCACGGTAAATAGTTTTGTAACAAGTCTAAAGTGAGGCATACATGAGGGAGAAGGTGATTGGGGGTGAGGAGGCTTGAGGTGACGACAACGAGGGTGTAGAAATTGTAGGATGGCTAATGTTTTGTGTTGTATTGATCTGTCCTTTGCAGGGCCGGTCATGAAGGGGGGCGTCCGCCCCGGCCCCCACCCAGGTAGGCCATGGCCCATGGAGGCAGGTTGTAGGTAGACACGCAGCCACACACAGTCAAAATAGCTCACGGCTGGGATTCGATCTCGCGAATTCACGCTTCCACACAAAGAGGCTAACCACTAGACCAGCTAACTGCTAGTGAATATTAACATCGCACACAATTTAAAGAATAGAAATGTTGACGCATTATTTATAGTGCATTACATCGTAGTGTTTATATTTTCTAATTCTTTGAAAGCATGTTGATGTCTAATACGCAACCTTCTTCTTGTAGACGTTGTTGGGCCTGCAAGTGCACAGGTTTATAGAACAATAGCAAATTTCCCTCAAGTGGATGACCTAAGGTTTATCAATCCGTAGGAGGCGTAGGATGAAGATGGTCTCTCTCAAACAACCCTGCAACCAAATAACAAAGAGTCTCTTGTGTCCCCAACACACCCAATACAATGGTAAATTGTATAGGTGCACTAGTTCGGCGAAGAGATGGTGATACAAGTGTAATATGGATGGTAGATATAGGTATTTGTAATCTGAAAATATAAAAACAACAAGGTAACAAGTGGTAAAAGTGAGCACAAACGGTATTGCAATGCTAGGAAACAAGGCCTAGGGTTCATACTTTCACTAGTGCAAGTTCTCTCAACAATAATAACATAGATAGATCATATAACAACCCCTCAACATGCAACAAATAGTCACTCCAAAGCCACTAATAGCGGAGAACAAACGTAGAGATTATGGTAGGGTACGAAACCACCTCAAAGTTATTCTTTCGGATCGATCTATTAAAAAGTTCGTACTAGAATAACACCTTAAGACACAAATCAACCAAAACCCTAATGTCACCTAGATACTCCATTATCACCTCAAGTATCCGTGGGCATGATTATACGATATGCATCACACAATCTCAAATTCATCCAACCAACACAAAGTACTTCAAAGAGTGCCCCAAAGTTTCTACCGGAGAGTCAAGAACGTGTGCCAACCCCTTTGCATAGGTTCATGGGAGGAACCCGCAAGTTGGTCACCAAAACATACATCAAGTGGCACATGATATCCCATTGTCACCACAGATAAGCACGGCAAGACATACATCAAGTGTTCTCATAAAAGACTCAATCCGATAAGATAACTTCAAAGGGAAACTCAATTCATCACAAGAGAGTAGAGGGGGAGAAACATCATAAGATCCAACTATAATAGCAAAGCTCGCGATACATCAAGATCGTTCCATAGAGGGAACACGAGATAGAACATGAGAGAGAGAGAGAGATCAAACACATAGCTACTGGTACATACCCTCAGCCCCGAGGGTGAACTCCTCCCTCCTCGTCATAGAGAGCGCCGGGATGATGAAGATGGCCACCGGTGATGGATTCCCCCTCCGGAGGTGCGGAGCAGGCTCCCGAGAGGTTTTGGTGGCTCTGAGAGGCTTGCGGCGGAACTCCCGATCTATCTTGATATTCGGTGGTTTTAGGGTACATAGGGTTATATAGGTGAAAGAAGTCGGTCGGGAGGTGCTCGAGGGGTCCACGAGACAGGGGGTCGCGCCCTACGGGGGGGGGGGTGGGGGGTGCCCTCCTATCTCGTGGAGTCCTCTGGGATCTTCTAACGTGAACTCCAAGTCTCCAGGATCATATTCTTCCCAAAAATAACGCTGCCGAAGGTTTCATTCCGTTTGGGCTTCGTTTGATATTCCTTTTCTTCGAAATACTGAAACAGGCAATAAAACAGCAATATGGGCTGGGCCTCCGGTTAATAGGTTAGTCCCAAAAGTAATATAGAAGTGTATAATAAAGCCCGTAATCATTCAAAACAGATAATAAAATAGCATGAATGCTTCATAAATTATATATACGTTGGAGACGTGTCAGCATCCCCAAACTTAATTCCTACTCGTCCTCGAGTAGGTAAATGATAAAGAAAGAATTTATGAAGTGTGAATGCTAGAAGGTTCACAAGTTTGATCAATGATAATTTCAATCACCTTTTCTAGCATGATAATATGTCATAACAGTAATTCATCTCATAAAACTTCTCATAATAAAGTAACACTGATAGAATAAGGGCCTATTGTCCCGGTTGGTAAGGGCCTTTGTCATAATAAAGCTAGGTTAAATACGGTGCTAATCCTAGTCGTAGACGTAAAGTGTGCTGACATGACATTGTATTTTGCTGACGTGGCATGGGTTGTGCTGACATGACATTGTATTTTGCTGATGTGGCATGGGTCCACTTGTAGAGACGAAACATGATTTTAGTTGGATATATACTATGTCTCTTTTTTTTGCGTATAACAAAACTTTCGTTACTTAACCAGAGTCATTACAATCCTGTTGACATAACATGTCAACCTCATCAGGGGCACAATGAAGCCAAACAGCAGTTTTGGGCAGTAAACAGCCCATTTGTGCCAGAGCGTGGCTAGCTTTATTCTGCTCTCGTTTAATCACCACTATTTCATGTGGCCGGATAGCTAGGATCTGCTTGATGTGGCCAACCATGGCCGCCACTGGAGCCCTGTTGGTTTCGGTGTCCCTGACCATGTGAGCGCCGTTGAGCAGTCCGTCTCCACTATCAACCTGTCCGGGCTCCGCTCCATAGCCAGAGTCACTCTTCAGCTAGGAATTGTCATATTTGCTCAAATCTTGCTACTTTGGGGAAACCCTAATCTTTATTGCAACCAAGTCCCTAACAATTTGCATCTAGCACCCTCAACTTTTCGCTTCCTTACAAATAAGGCCAAAATTTCGACAAGTTGGGCGGATTTCCACCGGAAATTTCGGCAGCATAACACGTTCGTTCCGTTGGGTTGGGAACCAAGAAGAACCACAACATGCATGCACAACAGCGACAACCATTTCTCTGCTTCACTTTCACTTTCACATGGAAGGGATGAAGGAAGGCAAACGACACCGCATATGCCAGCCAGTGCAACTTTCGCTAGTCCACCGCCACCATCACCGTCACCGCTGGCTTCCTCATTCATTTCAACCAACTCATTCTTGACAACTAACTAACTGACTAACTGCGCATGCAAAGACATCGATCTAGGCCCTCTAATCTATTACTATTTCGCTAGCTAGTATACACTGGAGGTATATATGACCTTATAATCAGACCACAAAATAAATTGTTTCTTCTTCTTCTTGATAAATAAAATTAAGAAGGCAACATCTAGTATCTCAATAAACTGCTTATTGGCATTAATTTGCATGATAAACTCAATACTCTTTTCTGGTGCTTGTACTACCGTGACTTGCCTTCGACTCAGACACTACTAGTACTAACCTAATGGCTACTAACATGTTCTTCCATAACCTAGCTAGCATGCATCAACCACGTGTATGTACTAAATCAATTGATCACTTTAGACATGCCTACCGGTAGCTGCAAGCAAGCAAGCAAAGGCGTCAACCAAGCACCACCTCTAGTTAGTTGAAAAAAAAGGGTGTTCTGCAATAGTTGCTCAAGGTAACACTCTAATAGGAACCAAGAATTTCGGCAGCATAACGCGTTCGTTCTGTTCCCTTGGGAACCAAGAATAATCGCAACATGCACAACGGCCACATGTTCATGCCTTCTTCATTAGTTATATATGCTTTACTTTCACGTGGAAGCAAGCAATGAAGGAAGGGAAACAACTCCACTGTCGGCTTCTTCATTAATTTCAATCATATAATTTTCTGACAACTTTCTGCAGATACACCGATCTAGGCCTAGCAACACAAAATTAATTTGCATGATAAAAGAAGAAGCCACCATCTAGCTAGCTAGCATGTCATTAAACAGCTTCTTGGCATTAATTTGCATGATAAACTCATACTCCCTCCGTCTAGGTGTGTAAGTCATTTTACAAAAACCAAATAATCCCAAAACACTTAGGCGCGGTGCATTAACTTCTACCTTGTTTCTTGTTTCTTGACATATCAACCAATAAGAGATGAGGGTGTGCATGCTTTTAATGACTTGAGACTATCAAACACGACATGCAGTGGTTAGTTCATTGCATGCAATACTATTAATTAGCAAATAGACATTAACGTCTCTCGTTTTTCTCTCCTCCTTGGTCACGGTGCACAACCTAAAATGACTTAATCACCTAGACGGAGGGAGTACTATTTTTCTGATGTTTGTACTGCCGCGACTTGCCTTCAACTTAGACACTACTAGCTAGTACTAACCTAATGGCTGCTAACATTTTCCGCCCTAATTAACCTAGCTAGCATGCATCAACCACATGTACTTACTAAATCAATTAAACACTTTAGACGTGCCTACCGGTAGCTGCAAGCAAGCAAGCAAAGGTTCCAACCAAGCGCCACCTCTAGTTAGTTGAAGAAAAAAGGTGTTCTGCAATACTTGCTCATGGTAACACTCTAATAGGCACCAAGATGCATGGCATACCGAGCAGTACCATCAAAGGATTTAGCTAGTTCTTTCGACCAGTTAATAGGTTCCGCTAGTAATCGATTCCGCTTATACAACAAACAAATGTATGGCTAAAAAAGGATGTTCAAGACTTGCTGAAACATTTTTCTATTAATCCCTACTTCACCGTGCAGCAACAAAGTGCTTACACTGTTTCAGAGAAGTTGATGCTTCATAGCTTTGTGTATGTAATTAAGCAGCATGGAAATAGATGTAAATTGGCTCAACATTAGCCAAGGATTCTTTGTAATCCAATAATCCAAAACAAAGCAAATCAAAAGAAGAGCAAAATACTACGTACAATCTAATAAAAAAACTGGTATATATATAAATATTCAGCAAGTATTGCGTATGTACAGTTCAAAGAAAAACTGGATCGCGGTATGATCTTATAAGAAGAATTGGATGTAGGGTATCCAAATCCTTGTTTATCTCTTGAGTATGGAGAACTCAACTATGAAACTGTGACACTGCCCCAGACTAGACATGAGGAAAGCAACATGATTTAGCTAGTTCTTTATGAGCCAATATATCAAAGGATTTCGCCGGTAGTTCTTTCAACCAGTTATAAATAGGTTCCCTAATAGTGAATTCAGCTAAACAAACACCTAATCCATCATCAACAGAAACATACCTGCATCCATGTCCCTCGATAAGTAGAACCATCTCTGCCTGCTTCCTTGTCCCCTAATATGCTAGTGCTAACTGAAAGCTGAATGTCTACTGTATGTTCAGTACATCTATAAATTCTCTACCATTGTCTAGTGTATGTTTCGTACATCTATAAATTCTCTACCGTACCACTTGTTGTTTGCTGTACATGCCGATTGCAGTCCATCTGTTGGATGTCTAGTGTATGGCTTACAAGATTATGATGATTGTTGTTACGCCACATATTTATAAATTGATGCTCTAGTCCTACTCATAAATTTGTGGATGGCTTATACTTTGTAAGGACCAAAATTTGATAACACATGTTTGAGCGGTGATTTCTGTGTGATCATTTTTTATCCTTCAGGTAGTGTGTGTTTAAATACATCTGTTGGAGGTATTCCTGGTGTACTCTTTGTGCTTCCTGATTTCTATGTTGACCCTGAGCACAAGGACTAATGAGGTAATTCTAGTCTTTTTATGCAGCCTTCTCCTAGTGGCCGTTTGGTGGATTGTTTGAACATGGAATTGCTGATTTCATACTTCACCTACGAAAGGTGTTTCCTTTGGGACGTACTTTGCTTAAATTGCTGAACTTTTTAGAATTGTAAAGGTTGCGGAATTGCCGAACTTTTGATGGATTGTTTGAACATGGAACTGCCGATAATTGCATTTCTCGATTCTGGTGCCTCTATAGTTGTTCGGTTGTGTTTCTGTATGTGGCACATGATTCTCTAAGATATATTTCTTCCCTGGCATATTTACTAAATTCCTTGATTTGATTTATTCTTTAAGATATATTTGTTCTCTCCCTCCCTCTACTGCACGAAGACAAGCCGATCCGCTACCCATGGATCGAGCCTGGTGACGAGGCCAGGAGGGTCGCCGGATCCTAGAAAGAGGGCGGCACGGATTCCCTCCTCCCGCAGGATCCGTGACTTGACCCATCCTGCAGCTGCCAGGATTTGTATTCAAGTGCTGCTGGTTGGCCCTTAGCTTGTGTGACTTGACCCAAGGGAAGGATGGGCGTCATCGCCTAGTCAACATAAGTTAGTTCGTCTTGTTTCTTTTCCTAACTGTGAAGCTTTGGTAGGGTAGATGTGTTTTTATATGTAATCATATATGTAATCTTATTTCCTGTTTTAGATGTGTTTTTATATTATGATATTTGTTCCTGCTGTTGTCTAGTTGACACTATCATATATGGAAGATGCACTGATGTTTATCGGGCTATTGTGCAGGTGCTTGTACAATGTTGCTCCAAAAGCTTTGTTGGTGTCAATGGAGGAGAAAGGTTTTCTCTAGTAGGTTGAAGGAAGAAAGTGAAAATGTAGAAGAATGACTAGCTATGTAAGTGGTCGGGAGCTTGGGACTCCTGAGTGTTATGCAATGGAGGAGAAATGTTTTTGTTTGTGAGTGGTAGAAGTGATGTTTGTATTGAAGAATGTGCTTCTGGCCGACTTGGCTTGTGGTGTGACTGAAGAAGGATGGACGGCGTGGTGTTGAAGCCTGAGGAGGCCAGGCCGTGATGGAAGAAGCCCTTGGTTGTCGTTGAGATTAGTTACTTGTTTTGAGAATTGATGTGTTGTGTTGGTAGGATGGATGCATTGGAGTAGGTAGGTAGCTCTTTGATACCATCAATCCTAGTAATGTTGTGTGGTATAGGACGAGGCAAAGCACACAAGTTGTTGTATTTATAACATTGTTACAACATGCTTGGGTATTGGTATGATTTGGAGTGTGCATTGCTGTATTTCTGGATGGTTTGAATTTTTGTGCTTTCTCTCTGGATGACTGATGTATTGTGTGCATGCTCTCTTTGCTTATGTATATGCAAAGGATTGATGGATGCAGGAGAAATGAAAATATTGGTATTGATGGTAGAGGAGGAGGCATAGCACCATAGTTGGTAGGATAGATGGAAATACAAAGGAAATGATCGGATGGAGGCTAGCTAGGTTGTTCTGTTCATCTCCATTCCTGATTTGGAGCACATCGCTGGGTGTGTCATATGTATATGTGTATAAATCTATTTAGTGCATGTGTGGATGCACAATTGATCCTTTTGTTTCCGAGTAACATATTGATCCATTTATTTCCGAGAGAGAATGGTCAATCCCTACGTGATTCACAGCACACATGATGCGATTAATAGGAAATAAATACTCTGATGTATGCAATCTAAGCTACCAAGCGTTAGTTGAGTGGGAGGGAGGTCGCATTGGATAGTAGTTAAGTTATTAGGAAGCTTAACAAACCATGGTAATTAACCTCCTGGGAATCCTTCCCCTCCTTGAAATCCACCCGGAGGGATTAGTATTTTGGAAAGAAAAGAGGAGGGAGGTCGCACTGGTACAATAGTTAAGTTATTAGGAGGCTTAGGCTAGTCATAGTGGGGAGTAACTTAGACTAGTAACATGCATATGTTACTAGTCTATGTTACTACATTCATAGTGGGAAGTAACATAAGCATTTATTAAGATGTAGACTCATTTTGCCTTGATATGTGTTATGTTACAGTAACATATTATGTTACTCCAACCTTCTCTCCCCTCATTAACTACATGCCACGTGGGCAAATTTTTCTTAGGATGTGTTATGTTACTTGCTAAGTTACTCCCACTATGACCAGCCTTACCAAACCGTGGTAATTAACCTCCTGGGAATCCTCCCCCTCCTTAAAATCCACCCGAAGGGATTAGTATTTTGAAAAGAAAGGGAAGGGAGGTCGCATTGGTACAGTAGTTATCAGGAAGGTTGAGAAACCGTGGTAATCAAACTATTATTGGGAAGCTTGAGAAACGACCATGTGGTAATCAACCTCCCGGGAATGAAAGGTGTGGATTGCGCCACGTCATCGATCCACGGTATGGCCTCGCCTCTTGCCCCTCCTTGTCCTCTACTAGTAGTCTCTATCTCTACTATCTAAAAGAAACGCAAGGTTCCGTTTCCCCTCTTACGTTCGTCCAACCTCCTTCGTTCAACTCCCTCGTACGTTCCCACCTTCCACCGTTTTTTATCCCCCCACCCATCTGGTTTTCTATTTAAACCGGTTTTCATCTAGACTGCCAAATCAGATTAATCAGATCTTTGGTAATTAGTAACGTAATAAAGGCCGCACGGGAAGGACTCAATTCACGGTGGGCAATCATGTCAATCATGCTAACCCAATCACATTCAAAAAGAAAGGAAGGACTCAATCAATAGGAACGTATCAATTGTGTTCCTAACAAGTACGTATTTGGTAACAGAATAAAATCACCGGGAAGTAATCAATCACGGATGAGTCATATCACCATCTTTCCTTGTTGGTACAGATCTCCCTCTCCTAAGCAATCCATGGGCCCTTCCCAAAAACGTACTCTCACCGATCCTCCGAACTTAAAAGGACCTAGCTCCTCGTTCACCAATCCATCGGCCTTTCTTTTATTTGTAGTAGCTAGAGAAAACATTTTTTTTCTTTTTTGCAGAACTTGTGGCGGCGGATGAACGAGGGCAAGGGAGCGGTGACGGCATATGTGAGCCCTCATCTCCTTTCGATTCTAGATCCATGGCAGTAGTGATAGTCCTCCTCGTGCTCATTCACCCTGGTAGGAGGCCATGGCTGAACCGACGTAGGAGGTGGCCGGCGTAGCCACCAGCGAGGGAGAGATGCGGCAGGCCGCCCCTCCTCACGGACGCACCAGAACGAATGTCTCACACGCGGTATCGGTTGAGGATACGTCCACCGTCTCGCACTCAGCAGCAGGAACAACAGATGCGGCGGTCCTCGTTCGGCCTTAATTCCAAGGTACGTGGGAGACACACAACCGCAGTGAAAATCTTTTTCATCTTCTTTTTATTTTGATTCTGGTAGATCCCAATAAATATGCAAGTGCTCTACCTGTACTACATCATATCAACGTCAGTTCTGTATGTAAATTCTCTACTAAGAACAAAAGCTCATTGGTGACAAACTGACGCTGATTTTAAGATTTTAATATGGCCAATTAAGCTGAACTAATATTGTGTTGACCTAAAACAATCTAAACTTTACATATTATGTGACAGTTGTGTGGCTTTCAGTTATCAATATTTTTTGTTAACCAGATATGTTAGTTGTCCTACTTAATTCCTAACTAACTCATCATATTGCTCTTGATTTTTAGTCATGCTTGGAGCTTTGGTCTACAGCTACATGTGATCAGAAAGGATGTCTTAAGCTAAAGGTAAAATTGGAACTTGGAGGTGATTACATCATATGCTTTGGCGTCTAAGAGTGTACAACTTTTTGTGACTTGGCCTGAAGTTCAGATATTTTGCAGTCAATGTATATCTTTGGTAGAGTCTTCTTCTTTCCTTTGGGTTTGGTATGGAGAGGGTTATGTTTTTCTGTTTCACCATAGTTCATGTTTATATAGTTCTGAGAGGCACTTAACTTAATTTTCCTTTTAAATTAACTGATTGTCAACAAAAGAGATGATAATATATAGTATTTCAAATTGATCAAAAAATGTAGAAACACAAGATTGTACAAAGAGAGCTCACACACGATGTCAATAATTGAAAGCGGAATTGAATGCAGGGTAAAGAGAAAGATGTCGCTTTAGTAGTGGCCTATGTGGAGGCATGAGGATTGCATGTGAGGGAAGGAAAAGCGGACATTACCACAAAAAAGGAGAAGCGGACATGGTCAATTTGGTACTATATGAATGATGAAGACCACATGCCATGATGTTGACACACAATTCTCAATTAGATCAATTGCCTAATTACTTTATTTAATTTCTATTCTATGGCGACGCAAGAGCATTGAGCTAGGAAGGAGGAGCTCAAGGGAGCAAGAAAATATGAGAGGAAAGATAAGTTACTCATAATTCACAAATAATTTTTCTTTATCTAAATCTTGTAATTGCTCCATGTGTGAATTTGTCTTATGTTAACAACTATGTGATTTTGTGCTTAAAATTCAAAGTGTGGGCGTGAGCCGGATGAGGTATAAACGAAGGTGGCGAACATTGTTTGGGGAGATGAAGATACGGGGTTGCGGAAGGAGACGAGTGTTCGAATTAATGGTAGAACAAAATCAACTACATACATCTATTGATCAATGATGACGTATATATGCATGTAAGTTCTAAAGGCATACATCTATTGTCAGTTGAATTTTGCGTCCGTGTTGAAAGCACAGGCAGTTAACTATTGATCATCCTTGAAAATCGCCTTAACTATCCCATATTTATTGACATACAAAATAAATCATATTTTGTTTGTAAGTCAATAAGTGATTACAATATAAAAAATCATGGACTGGATTTACATTTTTTTAACATAGTACAAACGTAAGCATTCATATACACGCGCATACACTATCCCTATGAACGCACACACTCACACCCTACCCCTACGAGCACCTTCGAAATACTGAGCCGGCATATCATCTTGAAATTTATGAAGTCATCGTAGACACCTCGTCGTCGACAGGAACGTCTCCTCCCACTGAATGCGCATCCCTCTAACTATCCAACCACAACCACAGGTTGGTTCGCATTTACATTTATTTATGGAATGGTAATTTGTGGGCTAATGTACAAGAATATTTATACCCCGTAGCAACGCACGGGCAAATTCCTAGTCTCTATATATACAAGGGATAGCCATTCATCCGCGTCGCACGCTGAAAACTGCCCCGCTTATAATTAACTCCAAGATGGACTCTGAAACTTGGTGCTTAACAAGGAGACATAGTAGATAGCAAAACTTTGGTTGTACATCAATGGCATGGTGGCATCTTTGATTGGTAGTGACAGGTAGTACAAAAGATAAATGCGAGATGAATGAAGGTCTGGGTGAACAGATACGGTGTTGGCCCCTATTCGTGCAGTAGTATTGCTGTGCGAAGACGAACTGAACCCTACGACTGCGGGGGATACACTGGAGCAGATCCAGCGCTACGTAGATATACAGTACTAACAAGCGCCCGTCAGTTCATCCTAGATAGCGCCACGGGGTGGCTGGCGAGCGAGAGGGCGAGGAAGGACGAACCTCGCGGTGGGGATGGAAGCAGCCGGTAGGTGGGGGTGCACGAAGAGTCGGGCCGCAGGCGCTGCACTGTGAGAAGAGGCCGCAGGAGGAGCCCGGCGGCCGTTGAGCGACGGCGCAACCTGGAAGGTGGAGGTCCAGGCAGGGGAGGCGCGGAATCTCGGAATAACCTTTTCTTTTTGCCGAGAATCCAGAGATCACTCGCTGCTATGGGCCGAAAAGTGCGATCCAATTGCTCTACCTGCAATTTCTCAAAAACAAGATTGCTCTACCTGGATACACAAACACACAAAATTGCTCCATTATGGACGAAGAACCCCGCCATGGTTTTCCATCTTGATGGATGGGCGAATCAAGAAGTTCGCTGAAATTTTTATTGGTAATAATCAACTTTGTGAACGTGTACGATGTCGTTACGCTGATCTAATTGTAACGTCTCTGTTAAATGCCTGGGAAAATTCCGTCTTCTAAAAGTATTATCATGGAGAAGATGTATCTCAGAGATTTCATTGTAAAGTTTAGTTTTAGGAGGTTCAAATGTTGTCTCTTTTATTTTATTTTTCCAAAGCAAAGTAGTATCTGCAGTGGTTCTTGTGTTTGAATTACATGTATTTTTCAAAGCAAAGAGAGTTGCCTCTGTCGAGGCGGACCTCCCCCGCAGCGTCATCCATCGGCTGGAATACCTTCTCTAAAAAAATATTCACCATGCACCTCAAGCCAGGATTTCTGAATTACCTGAAGAAAGAAAGCGGCACACCGATCATTTGCGCGCGCAATCAGAATTCAGAGCACAACGGGTCATTATGCGCCAATTGGTTCTTCTGTATGTCATTTTTACTTGAAAAAGATCAAATGCCATGACAGGCGTCGATCTCATGAACGATGTGATGCCCACGCGGCATACCATTCCCATTCTGAAGATGTTGGACCCTGACCCCACATTTTTCGTGCAACGCGCCACCCGGATGTGAACAACCATATTAGTGGGTTTTCAGATATCACCTTGCATATCGATTGTCGACAGATTGTCAGTGGCGGTGGAGTGCAGGTATGACGCTGACCTGTCTCCATTCTTGGCGGCAGATGATCGAGCAAGGGAACAAGCAAGAGGCAGACGCCTCTGTGCTCAGCTGTGGTGCCGGAGGATTATATTGGGGAACAGGTGACGAGGGGTACGAAAGGGAAGCATAGGCTTCTGCATGGTGGACGAAGGGCTGCCAGTGGCGAACGCGCATGCGAACGAAATAGATGGACATAACTTAATATTTTTAAATGATTGTTAAATCAAAGGTCAACAAAATTCCAAGTGGACATTACCTGAAAGTACCAGTGCTACTTGCCAACTACGTACTAAACAACTCTTTAATGAGGCGTTGTCAACTACTCCCCTGAAAAGCGCAGGCGCACTATGTTGTGGAATGGAGGGAGTATATACTATAGAAGCTTGCTTTTTTATCCAAATAATTCTCTACTTGTAAGGTTATTCTAGAAAAATATCTTTGTACTATAAACTTGTTGGTGGTGGAAGAGCGGGAGGTGGTGTTTCTGTAGGCGCGGGTCGACCAGAGGTACAACCTCCGGCTCCTAGATGAGCACCAGCCCGTGGGGGAGCAAATCATTCGCGATAAGGCGAACGACGGTCCCGTCGCAGGCGTGGATGAGCAGAAGGCGCTGCTCCTGTCCTACCGCACCGCCCACAACATTCACAGTCAACGATGGCGGTTGCGCTCCCCGCGGGCAAAGGTCGTCCTGCTGGAAACAAGTACAGCTCGCTACTGGATCTCACGGGGCCTGTGTGTGACGCAGGCCAGATCCCACCCTCCTTTGTGAAAGGAGGGAATGGCCCGCCAGCGAGACGTCACTGGCGTGGTGTGGAGTTTGGCCCAAGAAGCCGCCCTATGGGCCGTCGGAAATTGTTCCCCGGCCGTAGCCCAGATGTGTGTTTGGGTTTCCATAGAGAGATGGCTTCGGGGGGCTGCTTTCATGGTCCACGGGTTCGCTCACTTTAACCCCATACACCAACTCTTTTGTTTTGCAAAATAATTCTGTGTTCACTCTTATAACAAAAAAAATCTAGAATCTTCAATATCATGCTCTGAAATTGATTTTTATTTCTCCGAAAAATTATGCAAAATAATTCTTTGAAAGAAGCCCTTTCCATCTCCATCGTATGTATCCATTCTTTTGCAGAAGAAAACTTAAATATTCAATATAATGTTCTGAAATTGATACTTATTTTTAAAAAAATCATCTAAAGAAACTTCTGCAAAAATAAGTCTTTGAAAGAAGCACTTTCATCGCCATCTTATGTATCCACTCTTTTGCATAAGAAAACTAAACTCTTCCATTCCATGTTTTGAAATTGATTTTTATTTTTTTCCTACATAATACTCCCTCTATTCCATAACATAATGCAGTTTTAATTCCATCTTTATTTTAAGTTTTGGAAAAAATGTATTGAAAAGTGATTTTGCTGTCCGCCATGATAACGGTGAATTTTTTCCTACATAGTACTTCCTCTGTTAACATAATGCACATTCGGTTCCATCTTATATATTCATTCTTTTGCAAAAAAAAATATGTTGCATACAGTGTTCTAAAAATTGATTTTGCCTTCCGCATCACATCAAGTAGCGGAATGTCTGCGAAGCTGGCAGAGAGGGCCAATAGGGGCTTCAGGGATGTGTGTGTGCGCATGGAAGCAGCTGGCGCTTAGATGTCATCAGTAGCGGCTTGGGTGATAGGTGAGCCACCATCATCCGTTTCAGATGCTCGAAGAAGAGGGTATTTCCCTCATGGTGGATTGGGCCATGCCCGGTGATACGGTAGCGCTCGGTGGCAGCGAGGAAGGTGAGTACCGTGGCACTACGACTTGATGACGATATGGCAAACGTCGGAGAGCCACGGCGGGTGTCGATGGCGTCCCGGATGAAACATGACAGTGTCGACAATTGGGTGGCACTAACGGCAACATTGGAGACCGAGCCCATGCCGAAGGAAATATTGATCACACAATGATGACCCGCAAGTATAGGGGATCTATCGTAGTCCTTTCGATAAGTAAGAGTGTCGAACCCAACGAGGAGCAGAAGGAAATGACAAGTGGTTTTTGGTAAGGTATTCTCTGTAAGCACTGAAATTGTAGGTAATAGATAGTTTTGTGATAAGATAACTTGTAATAAGTAACAAGCAATGAAAGTAAATAGGTGCAACAAGGTGGCCCAGTCCTTTTTGTAGCAAAGGACAAGCCTGGACAACTTCTTATAATGAGAAAAGCGCTCCTGAGGACACATGGGAATTATCGTCAAGCTAGTTTCATCACGCTCATATGATTCGCATTCGGTACTTTGATAATTTGATATGTGGGTGGACCGGTGCTTGGGTACTTCCCTTTCTTGGACAAGCATCCCACTTATGATTAACCCTTATTGCAAGCATCCGCAACTACAAAAGAAGTATTAAGGTAAACCTAACCATAGCATGAAACATATGGATCCAAATCAGCCCCTTACGAAGCAACGCATAAACTAGGGTTTAAGCTTCTGTCACTCTAGCAACCCATCATCTACTTATTACTTCCCAATGCCTTCCTCTAGGCCCAAATAATGGTGAAGTGTCATGTAGTCGACGTTCACATAACACCACTAGAGGAGAGACAACATACATCTCATCAAAATATCGAACGAATACCAAATTCACATGACTACTAATAGCAAGACTTCACCCATGTCCTCAGGAACAAACGTAACTACTCACAAAGCATAGTCATGTTCATAATCAGAGGGGTAATAATATGCATAAAGGATCTGAACATATGATCTTCCACCAAGTAAACCAATTAGCATCAACTACAAGGAGTAATCAACACTACTAGCAACCCACAGGTACCAATTTGGGGTTTTGATACAAGATTGGATACAAGAGATGAACTAGGGTTTGGAGAGGAGATGGTGCTGGTGAAGATGTTGATGGAGATTGACCCCCTCCCGATGAGAGGATCGTTGGTGATGATAATGGTGATCATTTCCCCCTTCCGCAGGGAAGTTTCCCCGGCAGAACAGCTCTGCCGGAGCCCTAGATTGGTTCCGCCAAGGTTCCGCCTCGTGGCGGCGGAGTTTCGTCTCGTCAGCTTGCTTGTGATTTTTTCCAGGATAAAATACCTCATATAGCCGAAGATAGGAACCAGGGGGCCACCAGGGGGCCCAGGAGACAGGGGGCGTGCCCTGTAAGGGGGTGGGGCGCCCCCACCCTCCTGGCCAGGGTGTGGGCCCCCTCAGGTACTTTCTTTGCCCAATAATTCTTATTAAATCCAAAAATGACTTTCGTGGAGTTGCGGGACTTTTGGAGCTGTGCAGAATAGGTTTCCAATATTTGCTCCTTTTCCAGCCAGAATCCCCGCTGCCGGCATTCCCCCTCTTCATGGTAAACCTTGTAAAATAAGAGAGAATAGCCATAAGTATTGTGACATAACGTGAAATTACAGCCCATAATGCAATAAATATTGATATAAAAGCATGATGCAAAATGGACGTATCAACTCCCCCAAGCTTAGACCTTGCTTGTCCTCAAGCGGAAGCCGAAATCGAAAAATATGTCCACATGTTTAGAGATAGAGGTGTCAACAAAAATAAAATACGGACATGATGGCATCATGATCATTCTTATAACAGCAACATATATAGATTTTGTCATATGATTTCTTATGCTTCAAGTAACAATCAATTCACAATGTCAAGTATGGAACATAAACTTCATCGGAAACTAACAAACTATAATCTTAATCATTGAAGCAATTGCAATTTATCATAAAATCAGAAAGAGTCAAGAATAGAGCTTTTCAGCAAGTCCACATACTCAACTATCATATAGTCTTCTACAATTGCTAACACTCACACAATACTTATGGTTATGGGGTTTTAATCGGACACTGAGAAAGATAGGGGCTTATAATGTTGCCTCCCAACGTATTCACCTTTAGGTGATGTCAACAATAATAATTCATGTTAACGAACATCCAATTCGATATATATATATATCAGGATCTTTCTAACACGAGGTGCTTGCCAAAGGATAAAATGAAAAAGGGAAAAGGTGGAGATCACCTTGACTCTTGCATAAAGTAACAGACATAAAGTAGAAGATAGGCCCTTCGTAGAGGGAAGCAGAGGTTGTCATGCGCTTTTAAGGCTGGATACACAAAATCTTAGCGCGAAAGAACGTCACTTTATATTGCCACTTGTATATGGGCCTTTATTATGCAGTCTGTCACTTTTATTGCTTCCATAACAAGCTCGTATAAAGTTTATTTTCTCCGTACTAATAAGTCATGAATATTTAGAGAGCAATTTTTATTGCTTGCACCGATGACAACTTACCTGAAGGATCTTACTCAATCCACAGGTAGATATGGTGGACTCTCATGGCAAAACTGGGTTTAAGGATATTTGGAAGCACAAGTAGTATCTCTACTTGGTGCTAGGAATTCTGGCTAGCATGAGGGGGAAAGGCAAGCTCAACATGTATGAATGATCCATGACAATATACTTTAACTGAGATGCGAGAAAACATAAACCATTACGCTGTCTTCCTTGTCCAACTTCAACTCTTTAGCATGTCATACTTTAATGAGTTCTCACAATCATAAAAGATGTCCAAGATAGTATATTTATATGTGAAAACCTCTCTTTCCTTATTACTTCCTATTAATTGCAACGATGACCAAAACTAAGTTTATCAATTCTCAACAACTTTTAAGCCTCATATTTTCTATGTGTGAAGTTATTACTATCCATAAGATCAATATGAACTCTTTTATTCTTTTTGTTCTTTCTATTTTTCTCAAGATCATAGCAACAAAGCAAAGCCCTTAAATCAACACTAATCTCTATTATAGATAGCTCGCGGACTCGATTACAAAAAGAGATCACTAAGCAAAACTCAAAACTACTTGATATCAAAACTTGAATCTACTAGATCAAGTTACTACTAAAAGGATCGAACCAAATAAAGCGGTAAAGATAGGAGTGTGATGGTGATACGATACCGGGGCACCTCCCCCAAGCTTGGCAGTTGCCAAGGGGAGTGCCCATACCCATGTGATTATGTCCTCGAGGGTGCTGGAGATGGTGATGATGACAGTGGATAATCGCACATCGAGCGTAAAAGCTCCTCCAACTTGCGGATAATGCCCTTGAGTCCGGCGATATGATCCTGCAACAAAATATTTTCCTGTGTGAGATACTTGTTCTGTATGCGAGCCAACTCAATCATCTTGAAAGCTTCAATCTCAGTCGGGGTAAAGAGATTAGGAAGAGGTTGAGGGATGTCTTCTTATTTTGCCACCGGAGCTTGATCCTCCATGACATTCTTGATCCCTTCATCCTTGTTGATCTCCTCCGGTTCTTCTATTTTCAGCTCTATCTTCAATAGCCAAGAATCCTTGTCTTCATTGTTGGAGGAGGATGACGTCATGGTGCTCTAGATCTGTCAGAAAAATAGCTCGAAACAAAGACAGAAGATTTTTGTGTGATACGGTGGTCAAAACCTTTGGAATATTATATAATGAATTTTTACCGACCAAAATACGTAACATGCAAGAAAATGGAGTTTGGGAGGCACACGAGGTGTCCACGAGACAGGGGGGCGCGCCCTGTAGGGGGGCGCCCTCCACCCTCGTGGATGCCTCGTGTCCTTCCCGGATTACTTCTTTCTTCCATAAAATTTTAAATATTCCAAAACATAGGAAAATTGCCATTAGAATTGTTTTGGAGTCGGTTTACTTACCGTACAACATACCTATTCCTTTTCGGAGTCTGAAACGTTCTATAAAGTGTCCCTTATGTATTCCTCCGGGGTTACGGTTTCAATAATATTTTTTTCAACATTAATAGGATTACATGAGATATAATGTTTGATTCTTTGACCGTTTACCACCCTCGGACTTGTGCCTTCGAAGTTGTTGATTTTTATGGCACCGGAACGATAGACCTCCTCGACAATCTAAGGACCTTCCCATTTAGAGAGAAGTTTTCCTGCAAAAAATCTTAAACGAGAGTTGAATAGCAACACATAATCACCTACATTAAATTCTCGCTTGTGTATCCTTTTGTCATGCCATCTTTTAACTTTTTCTTTAAATAGCTTGGCATTTTCATATGCTTAGGTTCTCCATTCATCAAGTGAGCTAATGTCAAATAACCTTTTCTCACCGCAAGTTTAAAATCATAGTTGATCTCTTTAATGGCCCAATATGCCTTATGTTCAAGTTCAAGAGGTAAGTGACATGCTTTTCCATAAACCATCTTATACGGAGACATACCCATAGGATTTTTATATGCAGTTCTATAGGCCCATAATGCATCATCAAGTCTCTTGGACCAATTCTTTCTGGATCTATTAACAGTCTTTTGCAAAATCAATTTGAGCTCTCTATTACTCAACTCTACTTGACAACTAGACTATGGGTGATAAGGGGATGCAATTCTATGATTAACATCATACTTAGCAAGCATTTTACGGAAAGCACCATGAATAAAATGTGAACCACCATCAGTCATAAGATATCTAGGGACTTCAAACCTTGGAAAAATAACTTCTTTAAGCATCTTAATAGAGGTGTTATGATCAGCACTACTAGTTGGAATAGCCTCTACCCACTTAGTAACGTAATCAATGTAAACTAAAATATGTGTATATCCATTAGAGGCAGGAAAAGGTCCCATATAATCAAAGCCCCAAACATCAAATGGTTCACTAACAAGATAATAATTCATAGGCATTTCTTGACGTCTACTAATATTGCCAATTCTTTGAAATTCATCGCAAGACAAAACAAACTTACGGGCATCTTTGAAGAGAGTAGGCCAATAAAAACCGGATTGCAATACCTTATGTGCAGTTCTGTCTCCAGCGTGGTGTCCTCCATATGATTCAGAGTGACACTTGCGTAGGACCTGTTTCTGTTCATGCTCAGGTACACAACGCCTAATAACACCATCTAATCCTTCTTTATATAGGTGTGGGTCATCCCAGAAGTAATGTATTAAGTCATAAAAGAACTTTTCTTTTGCTGGTATGCGAAACTAGGTGGTATGAATTTAGCAACAATGTAATTAGCATAATCAGCATACCATGAGCAGTATGAGAAGCGTTAATGACCGCTAATTGTTCATCAGGAAAGCTATCATCAATAGGTAGTGGGTCATAAAGAACATTCTCTAGCCTAGACAAGTTGTCTGCAACAGGGTTCTCAGCTCCTTTTCTATCAATAATATGCAAATCAAATTCTTGAAGCAAGAAAACCCATCTAATAAGTCTAGGATTAGCATCTTTCTTTTCCATAAGATATTTAATAGCAGCATGATCGGTGTGAATAGTGACTTTAGAATCAACAATGTAAGGTCTGAACTTATCACAAGCAAATACAACTGCTAAGAATTCTTTTTCAGTGGTAGCATAATTTCTCTGGGCAGAATCAAGAGTCTTACTAGAATATTGAATAACGTTTAATTTCTTATCAACTCTCTGCCCTAGAACAACACCTACAGCATAATCACTAGCATCACACATAATTTCAAAAGGGAAATTCCAATCAGGTGGCTGAACAACGGGTGCAGTGATCAAAGCTTTCTTAAGTATTTCAAATGCTTCTACACAATCATCATCAAAGACAAACAGAATATCTTTTTGCAATAAATTAGTCAGAGGCCAAGTGATTTTAGAAAAGTCCTTAATGAACCTCCTATAAAAACCGGCATGACCAAGGAAACTTCTTATACCTTTAATGTCCTTGGGACATGGCATCTTTTCAATAGCATCAACTTTAGCTTTATCAACTTCAATACCTCTTTCAGAAATTTTATGCCCCAAGACAATGCCTTCATTAACCATAAAGTGACACTTTTCCCAATTTAGGACGAGAATAGTGTCTTCACATCTCTACAAAACTTCGATCAAGGTTGCCCAAGCAATCATCAAAAGAGGATCCATAAACGGAGAAGTCATCCATGAATACCTCACAAATCTTTTCACAAAAGTCAGATAATATAACCATCATGCATCTTTGAAAGGTAGCAGGTGCATTGCATAAACCAAAAGGCATACGTCTATAAGCAAATGTACCGAAAGGGCAATTAAAAGTAGTTTTTGATTGATCTTCCGCTGACATAGGTATTTGAGAGAAACTAGAATAACCATCTAGAAATCAGAAATGTGTATGTTTGGATAGTCGTTCTAGCATTTGATCAATAAAAGGTAAGGGGTAATGATCTTTCTTAGTAGCTTTATTTAATTTATGGAAATCAATTACCATCCTATAACGTGTAATAATTCTTTATGGAATCAATTCATCTTTATCATTAGGAACAACAGTAATACCTCCCTTTTAGGGACACAATGGATAGGGCTTACCCATTCACTATCAAAGAACGGGATAAATTATACCTGCCTCAAGGATCTTTAATATCCCCTTTCTTACCACTTCTTTCATCTTAGGGTTTAATCGTCGTTGAGGATCCCTAACCGGTTTAGTCTCTTTCTCCACTTCTATTTTGTGCTGGCATAGAGTCGGACTAATGCCCTTAAGATCATCCAGAGTATATCCAATAGCAGAACGATGCTTCTTCAGAGTTTTCAATAATATTTCCTCTTCACATTACGAAAGGTTAGCACTAATAATAACAGGATATATCTTCTTTTCATCAAGATAAGCATATTTAAGATTATCAGGTAATGGTTTTAGCTCAAACACGGGATCACCCTTGGGTGGAGGAGGATCCCCTAGGATTTCAACAGGTAAGTTGTGTTTCAAGATAGGCACCTTTGAAGGAATACTTCGTCTATTTCCCTTCTTTCATTCATAAACATATCATTTTCATGGTCTAGAAAATATTGTTCTAACGGATCAGTAGGGAGGCACGACAATAGAAGCAAGACCAATTATTTCATATTTACTAGGTAACTCTTTATCACGGGGTTGTCTATGAAATTTAGCAAAATTAAACTCATGAGTCATATCATCCAAGCCAATCGTAACAACATCCTTTTCACAATCAATCCTAGCATTAACAGTATTCAAGAATAGTCTACCAAATATAATGGGACAAAAGTCATCTTGTGGGGAACCAAGAACAAGAAAATCCATGAGGGTATTTGACTTTCCCACACAAGACTTCAACATCTCTAACAATCCCAACTGGTTTAATAGTATCTTTGTTGGCAAGCTTAATTGTCACATCGATATCTTCCAACTCAATGGGTGTAATATCGTGCATAATTTCTTTATATAAGTCATAGGGTATTGCACTAGCACTAGCACCCATATCACATAAGCCATGATAACAATGATCTCCTATTTTAACAGAAATAACAGGCATGCCTACAACAGGTCTATGTATCTTAGCATTTGGTTTAACTATATTAGCAGTTTCACCACAGAGGTAAATAACATGCCCATCTATATTATCATCCAGGAGGTCTTTAACCATGGCAATACTAGGTTCAACTTTAATTTGCTCAGGAGGTGTATAAGTTCTAGTATTACTCTTACGAACAACAGTTGAAGCTTTAGCATGATTCTTTATTCTAACAGGAAAAGGTGGCTTCTCAACATAAGTAGTAGGAACAATAGGATCATTATAAGTGATAGTCTTTTCTTCAACTGTAATAGGTGCAACTACTTTTACTTCAATGGGAGGATTATATTTAAACCACTTCTCCTTAGGGAGATCAACGTGAGCAACAAAAGATTCACAGAAAGAACCTACTATCTCAGAGTCAAGTCCATATTTAGTGCTAAATCCACGAAAAGCATCGGTATCCATAAAAGATTTAACACAATCAAACTTAGGTGTTATACCTGACTCCTTACCATCGTCGGAACCCCAATCTTCAGAGTTACGTTTAATTCTTTCCAATAAGTCCCACTTGAATTCAGTAGTCTTCAACATATAAGAACCAGCACATGAAGTATCAAGCATGGTGCGATCATTGAGGGAAAGCCGAGCATAAAAATTTTGAATAATCATTTCCCTTGACAGCTCATGATTGGGGCATGAATATAACATTGACTTAAGCCTCCCCCAAGCTTGAGCGATGCTTTCTCCTTGGCGAGGCCAGAAATTATATATGTAATTACGATCACGGTGAACAAGATGCATAGGATAGAACTTCTGGTGAAATTCCAACTTCAATCATTTATAGTTCCAAGATTCCGTATCATCACATAGCCTATAACATGTCAATGCATCTCCTTCAAAGATAAAGGAAAGACCCTCCTCTTAACAATCTCATCCGGAATACCTGCAAGCTTAAATAACCCCCAAACTTCCTCCACAAAGATAAGGTGTAAATCGGGATGCAATGTTCCATCTCACGCAAAAGGATTAGCTAGCAGTTTCTCTATCATACCAAGGAATTTCAAAGTAAACATTTTCAGTAGGTTCAGTAGATTGAGGAGCAACTCTTTGTTTCTACTGGTCGGGGCGAAGATACCCTAACAAGCCCCTCAAAGGATTAGTTTCCATAGTAACAAGTGATGTAAAATTTCAGCACACTATATAAATGTTTCCTTACCAAGTTCCACTCACCAAAGGCGCTTCACTCCCAGGCAACGGCGCCAGAAAAGAGTATTGTTGACCCACAAGTATAGGGGATCTATTATAGTCCTTTCTATAAGTAAGAGTGTCGAACCCAACAAGGAGCAGAAGGAAATGACAAGCGGTTTTTGGTAAGGTATTCTCTGCACGCCCTGAATTTGTAGGTAATAGCTAGTTTTGTGATAAGATAATTTGTAACGAGTAACAAGCAATGAAAGTAAATATGTGCAGCAAGGTGGCCCAATTCTTTTTGTCGCAAAGGAAAATCCTGGACAACTTCTTATAATGAGAAAAGCGCCCGAGGACACATGGAAATTATCGTCAAGCTAGTTTCATCACGCTCATATGATTCGCTCGGGTACTTTGATAATTTCATATGTGGGTGGACCGGTGCTTGGGTACTTCCCTTTCTTGGACAAGTATCCCACTTATGATTAACCCCTATTGCAAGCATCCGCAACTACAAAAAGAAGTATTAAGGTAAACCTAATCATAGCATGAAACATATGGATCCAAATCAGCCCCTTTTAAGCAACGCATAAACTAGGGTTTAAGCTTCTGTCACTCTAGCAACCCATCATCTACTTATTACGTCCCAATGCCTTCCTCTAGGCCCAAATAATGGTGAAGTGTCATGTAGTCGACGTTCACATAACACCACTAGAGGAGAGACAACATACATCTCATCAAAATATCGAATCTAATACCAAATTCACATGACTACTAATAGCAAGACTTCACCCATGTCCTCGTGAACAAACGTAACTACTCACAAAGCATATTCATGTTCATAATCAGAGGGGTAATAATATGCATAAAGGATCTGAACATATGATCTTCCACCAAGTAAACCAATTAGCATCAACTACAAGCACTAATCAACACTACTAGCAACCCACAGGTACCAATTTGTGGTTTTGATACAAGATTGGATACAAGAGATGAACTAGGGTTTGGAGAGGAGATGGTGCTGGTGAAGATGTTGATGGAGATTGACCCTCCCGATGAGAGGATCATTGGTGATGATGATGGTGATGATTTCCTCCCGAGGGAGTTTCCTGCAGAACAGCTCACGGAGCCCTAGATTGGTTCCGCCAAGGTTCTGCCTCGTGGCGGCGGAGTTTCGTCTCGTGAGCTTGCCTCTGAATTTTTACAGGATAAAACACCTCATATAGCAGAAGATGGTCACTAGGGGGCCACCAGGGGGCCCAGGAGATAGGGGCGCATACAGAGGCGCCCCACCCTCCCGGCCAGGGTGTGGGCCCCTCAGTACTTTCTTTGCCCAATAATTCTTATTAAATCCAAAAATGACTTTCTTGGAGTTATGGGACTTTTGGAGCTGTGCAGAATAGGTTTCAATATTTGCTCCTTTTCGGCCAGGAATCCTGCTGCCGGCATTCCCCCTCTTCATGGTAAACCTTGTAAAATAAGAGAGAATGGCCATAAGTATTGTGACATAACGTGAAATTACAGCCCATAATGCAATAAATATTGATATAAAAGCATGATGCAAAATGGACGTATCACACGACGAGAAGAAAACTATGCTTTCTGTACATGTGCCATGATCGTCGAGGCACTGAAAGCTGCATTGGACTCCTACTGTGCCGCTTCGGGGAAAATGGTGAGTGTGGAGAAATCCATCATCTTTTTTTAGCCCCAATACGAAAGTGGAAGATAAGGCGCAAATTTGCACAATCCTGAATATTATGACTGTATCCCTCAACGACAAATATTTGGGGTTGCCAACAAACCTGGGTATGGACAAAAGTGGCGGCTTTCAATTCTTGATCGATCGTATTATTATGAAAATTAGTGGATGGAAAGAAAAATTGATATCTGCCGGAGGGAAGGAAATTCTCCTCAAGTCTGTTGTACAAAGTATTCCCACCTATGCCATGTCAGTCTTCAAAATTCCTAACTTTTTGCAAAGGAATCATAGACGCGATGTCGTAACTTTGGTGGGGTGACGAGAACAAGCAGAAAAGGATGCATTGGTTGGCTTGGTGAAAATGTGTGTTCCAAAAGAGGTATGGGATTCCGTGACATTCACTGTTTCAATCTCGCTTTGCTAGCTAAACAAGCGTGGCATCTACTGGACAATCCTCACTCTTTATGCGCATCTATATTGAGAGCTAAATATTTCCCTGGTGAAGACCCGATGAATGCAAGATTGAAAAAGGGCTCACCTTTTACCTGGCAAAGTATTATGGCGGAGTTAATTCATTGAAAATGGGAATATCTGGCTAGTGGGAAATGGATAGAATATGATATTTGGAAACATGCTTGTATTTCGAATTGTGCAAATAGGAAAAATTACTAGCCGTGATCAAAGTATTGAATTCATGATCCAGTGCTCCAAATGTCTAAACTGACAGAGAAAGGCGGGCATGATATTTCAATACTCCCCTCACGTCTAGGCCTTTGTAGTCCTTAGATGTGGGCTGATATATGCCACATAATATATTTTTAATATTGCGTTGGCATGATCTTGAACTCAAGACCACTTCGCCCGGATACGTGTTGAATTCATGCTCCAAGCAGTTGCTCCAAATGTCTGAATTGATGGATAGAAGTGGGCAATATATTTCAATACAAAGCAGTACTTGTCAGCGGTGCAGAAATCACTAAGGTGGGAGAAGAAGTTCTCCACACCCTTGGCCAGATGGTGGGTCCTTGTGGCGGTGCCGATAGTGGCGGATCTTGGGATCCCGTGTCCGGCTCATCGCAGGACGCCGTGGCGGCTGGAGCTTTCTCTAGCGCCGACGACGCTTGATGTGGGATCATGGCGGCGGTTGCTATTGTATGGGCGACGCCAGCGGCTGGCGTGATGGTGGGTGCTCCATGTAGCTTCCGGAATTGCGGCGGCGGCCCTCTTCTTCAACGGCGGCGGACTTTGAGGTCGTGGGCAACTCGGAGTCCTGATCTCGAGATGTTGGCGGTCTTACGAGGCTGATGGCGGTATGGGACGCCCTTTCCATCAACAGATCAGGCTCGATGAGGCTCGGCAAGTGACACATGTGCCTCTTTCGGAGTTGTCGGATGGTGCCTGTCGTCGGCAGGTGAAGCCACCGGTGGATGTGGTACCGGCGGATGCTACACACAACGTCTTATATGGAGACGTCAAGTCATGCCTGTTGTCGGCAGGTGATGCACGGTGGCTCTGGCCGAAGTGTCAAGTTTTGCCTGTTGTTCTTGGATCGAAGGTGGTGCAACAGTAGCCGGAGGCAGACAGTATGGGACGTCTTTGTCTTCTGTTGTCTCCTCCAGAGGTATCCAGCTATCGAGGCATCGGTAGGTGGATAAGAGCGGATGGTACAGATGGCTTCAACGACGAGCTTATGCACTCGAGTGGAAACACAAGATCTCTGATCGGGTTATGTCGTCGAGCGCTTGCGTTGTGTCCTTGTTGAAAGTGGTGGATTGAAGCTTTGCTTTGGGCATGAAAATCTAAAGTTTTCAACTTTGTGATGGACTAATCATCATCCGAGCACGTGCGGTGATTCCTTTTGAAGGCGTAGCCTAGGAGTTGTATGTTTCGCTTATGTTGTGTCTTGTATCATAGGGTTAGTGGCTATCTGGAGAGTTATTGTCGCGAGGTATACGGCCCTTATGGTTTGTTTTTCGCTTTTGTCTGGGTTGATGATGTTCGGCTGTTGAATTTTGCACTAATAATAATATATGGCTGCATGCATCGTCATGCTACATAGGCGGGGGATATTCTTTAGAAAAAGTGTATATATATAACAGAAAAAAAATCTTGTACAAGTAGGAGACGACGTGGCATAGCGGCTTCTGGCCTGCTCGCCAGCTCGGCGCACGGGGGCCAAGCACGCCACCGCCGGGGTGAGGCACGGAGGCAGCCAGGCAGGGGAGCGCCGCCGGAAGGTGGGGAGCGGCTCCAAGTCCCAGCCTGAGTGGGCACTGGGGAGCGGGAGGCAGAGCCGGGTTCCGGAGAGGGATATGGCGGCGGCGGGGAGTGCTCCCGCCAGTGTGGGGACTGGGAAAGCCGGAGAGCGGCGGCGCAGGGTGCGGCTGCTACGGAGGCTGAGATTGGAGCGCTGTTCACTCTGATGATTAGTACCACCTTGCTGGACGACCAGCACTTGTACCAGCTGATATACCCAGCACTCCATCCTCGCTACCGCCGAGCGTGGCAGCGCGCGCTTATGACTCAAGCTACGTGGAGGACTAACGAGTTGGTGCTATGGGGTTGTGTGGGCTAGAAGCCCGTGGCAAAAGGAAGGGCCTGCCCCTTATTGGAATTAACCACGATGACCTTGTCCGGCTCGGACTGGTGTAATCACCAAATAGATTAGGACTCGTATTGTTAGCTTTTACTGCTATATATATGCGTGTAATCTACCCCTGTAAACCAACTCAGATCAATACAAAGTAAACAACGGGAGCGACGTACGTGTAGTCGTAAGGCCGGAAAGAACTCGGCTGATTCAACGACTACGGGTGAGCTCTCGACGGAAAGTACTCGTCTACGAGCGACGTACGTTGGGCCTGTGCCAACACCCCCTCCCTCTCCTCCTTACAGCCTAGGCGTAGAGGATGACCTACGGCCTAGGCATTTCAGGCTTGTTGCCCGCTGTGGGAATTTCCGCAGCCATAGCCTACTGTGTGCTGCTAGAGATAGACTTCTTTCATGATGCACATGGCTTCGCTCATAAACTCCATATGTACCAACTCTTTTTAGAGATAGACTTCTTTCATGATGCACATGGCTTCGCTCATAAACTCCATATGTACCAACTCTTTTTATTTTTATATTTATGTTGACGCGAAGATGGCAATTTTAGTCTGCAAGCACGGCAGTTTTCTTGCCAAAAACACACTGAAACGGATTTGCCATGGAAGCAACCAGCACGCTAATCTAAGCAAACTAGATTATAGAGTTCACTCTGTTGGAAATATTGTAACGCCTCTATAACGGTCGTGTTAGCCTTGAGCTTCACGTATAGGATTAGGAGAGTAGTCAGAGGATCCTTTTATCTTTCTATCCTTTCTTCTCTCCCTCTCATGTAATCCTCCTCCACGGTTGGAGATCTCAACCGCACCATGTACCCCTAGACTAATCCTCTCGTCACAATCAATATATACCTAGCGGGCTCTCTGTATGAGGGTTGAGACGCTTCACCAATCCTAACATGGAATTCAGAGCCATCTTCTTCCTCCACATCTAGCTCTCCACCAGATCAAACCTAGCCGCCATCAAAACCTCCTTCAGATCAGAACCTAGCACCATGTCTTCTTCCTCCAGTTCGGCTTCTTTCTCTAGCTTGAACAACACAATCTCTGAACCCCTTAGCCGCACCAACTACATCCTATGGCGTGCCCAGGCTCGCTCTCAGATCATGGGAGCCGGCCTCTATGGGTATCTTGATCAAACAATCCCTGAACCTACCAAAACAATCTCGTCAAAAAACTCTGAAGGAAAGGAACAGATTGTTCCAAATCCCACCTACACCCCTTGGTTAATCCAAGACCAGCAGATCGTAGCCTACCTGCTGAGAAATCTCTCTAAAGAAATCCTAGTTCAGGTTGCCTCGATGGAGACATCGCGTGCGATCTGGACATCTCTTGCAAACATGTTCACAGCCCAATCCGCATCCCGTGTGAATAACCTCAGAATCTCTGACCAATGCCCACAAAGGTTCCCAATCTGCTGCTGCTTATTTTGGTCATATGAGGTCTCTTTCGGATGAACTTGCAGCTGCAGGAAGGCCTATCGGGGAACCGGAGCTACTGTCCTTCATCATCGCGGGGCTGGACATGGATTACCAGTACATCATCTCGGCCCTGGATGTCCGCGTCGAGCCCGTCTCCGTTGATGAGCTGTTCGCCATGGTGGCGAACTTTGACCAGCGGGTCGAGCTTTTCCATGGCTCAGGTGCGGGCGGCTTCAAATCCTCAGCCAACATGGCTGCGAGGAATCGTGGCGGCGGCGGCAAAAACAACTACCGAGGCTCGCCCAATCCCACTAATGGTGGTGGTGGCGGGTACCGCAGTGGTGGTGGAGGCAACAACGGCGGTGGCGGCTAAAACAACCCCAACTACAACAAAAGCGGCAATGGTGGTGGTCCTGTCTACCACAACAACGGTGGCCGCGGTCACCACTACAACAACAACGATCAAGGGCGCCTTCTACAACAACAACCAGGGGCGCCAAGGTGGCTCTGGCGGTGGCTACCGTGGTGGCTATGGCGGCGGCAGCAACTTCCAAGGATATGATGAGTATGAGGGCAAATGTCAAATCTGTAAAAAAAACTAACCACATAGCAAAAGATTGTCTTTGGCGCTATGATGAAAATTCGCAGAAGAAGAAAGTTGCAGCCGCCGCAGATGTGTCCTCTGGTGTGGACACGAACTGGTATGCCGATACCGGTGCTACTGAACATCTCACTCCCGACATGGAAAGGTTGACCATGCAAGAGAAGTACCACGGCCATGATCAAATCAACACCACAGCAAACGGTCAAGGTATGATGATAACTCACGTTGGTCAATCTACTATTAAAACCCCTCATAGCGATATTCGTCTCAAGGATGTCCTACTTGTTCCACATGCATCAAAAAGTCTTGCTTCTGTTCATAAAATCACTCTTGATAATGGGGTCTTCATAGAATTTCATCCGTTTTTCTTTTTGATCAAGGATCAGGCAACACGGAAGGTCCTTTATCGCGGTAGATGCGTGGATGGTCTCTACCCATTGATTCCTACACTTTGCAAGTTCAATAAACAAGCCTTTGGAGCCATTAGAGTTTCTTCAGAAAGGTGGCACAATCGCTTGGGCCACCCGTCTTTTTCCATTGTTTATCAAATTCTTAGCAAGAATAAACTCCCATTTGTTGGTGAGCGAAATTGTGAAACTATTTGTGATTCATGCCAGCGTGCAAAAAGTCATCAATTACCATATTCTATTTCTACTAGTGTGTGCATTAAACCCTTGCAATTGATTTTTTCTGATGTGTGGGGTCCAGCACCCTCTTCCGTTGATAGACACACTTATTATGTGAGCTTTATTGGCGATCACCGTAAATTCACGTGGATTTATCTCCTTAAGAAACGTTCCGATGTCTTTCAAGTTTTCCATAACTTTCAGGCTCTAGTTGAGAGAAAATTTGATTGTAAAGTCATTGCCATGCAATCAGACTGGGGTGGTGAGTACGAGAAACTAAACTTGTTTTTCCAAAAGATAGGCATCTCTCACCACGTCTCTTGCCCACATGCTCACCAACAAAACGGTAGTGCTGAGCATAAGCATCGCCATATTGTTGAAGTAGGCCTTGCATTACTTGCTGCTGCTTCCATGCCACTAAAGTTTTGGGATGAAGCCTTCTTGACTGCTGTTCACCTCATTAATATCTTGCCTAGTCGTGTCATTAACAATGAAACACCTACATAACGTCTTCTTCATCACAAACCAGACTACACTCCCCTTCGTGTCTTTGGTTGTGCGTGTTGGCCAAATCTCCGTCCATACAACAATCGAAAACTTATGTTTCGCTCCAAGCAGTGTGTTTTTATTGGCTATAGCGCTCAACATAAAGAAGTTAAGTGTCTCGATGTAGCTACTGGCCGAGTCTACATCTCTAGAGATGTTGTTTTTGACGAGACTCTTTTTCCTTATGAAAAACTTCATCCCAATGCCGGTGCCCTTCTTCGTCAAGAAATCCTTCTCTTGCCACCATCTCTTTCTGGCCTTGATCATGAGGGTGCTAATAGTAGTTCTGACCTATTTGTGACTAATCATCATACCATGGCTAAGTCTACTGCTGCAGGAACAATTATTCCTGGTGAAAATAGAGTACAAAATGCTGAAACAGGTGGTCATTTCATGTGCCCCCTCCAGAGACAACGCAACCCGAGGAGGACCCGTCTCGGGATCAACTCCGCTGCAGGCGACAACGCGTTCCGTCTCGGGATCCGCATCTGGCGCTGATCTTGTCGGGCCCGCCTCTGGCGCTCCTGGCATTGATTCCGCTGGCCCCACGTCCCCTCCTACCGACGCCAGCGGTGACAGCGACGTCGCCTCGCGCCAATCCCCGGGTGACACGGGGCGCACCTGCCACGGGCGGACACGGTCACCTGCTTCGACCGGACCCGCCGCGGTCTCCCCTGCGCGCTCACCTGGTTGGGTCGCCCCGCCTGACTTTGCCTCGGGATCGGGTGCGGCTGCTCCTGGCGCCGAAGCTGCTGGGGGATCGGCATCTGCCGTCTGGCTGATCCTGCTGGATCTTCTGCGCCGGATCCCTCTGTGGTCATTCCTGCAGCACCACGCACACGCCTACAAAAGGGAGTTTCTACCCGAATTAATTACAAAAACTTCTCCAAATATGGATTATCTTGCATGGCAGGTGAACCTAAAAATCTAATGGATGCACTTGGTGATGATAGGTGGAAACAGCTATGAATGACGAATTTGTGGCTGCTGAGGAATAAAACTTGGCACTTGGTTCCTCCTCAACAAGGCAGAAATCTCATTGACTGCAAATGGGTATATCGCATTAAAAAGAAGTCAGATGGCACTATAGATCATTACAAGGCCAGACTTGTGGCGAAAGGTTTCAAGCAAAGGTATGGGCTAGATTATGAGGACACTTTTAGTCCTGTCGTTAAAGCTGCAACCATCCGTCTTGTGCTGTCAATTGCTGTTTCTAGGGGGTGAAGTCTCAGACAGCTAGATGTGCAGAACGCGTTTCTGCATGGTGTTCTGGAAGAAGATGTGTATATGAAACAGCCTCCTGGGTTTGAGGACAAAAGCAAGCCGTTCCATATATGCAAACTTGATAAAGCGTTGTATGGTCTGAAGCAAGCTCCGAGAGCATGGTACTCAAGACTCAGTATGAAGCTTCAGGCACTTGGGTTTGCTCCTTCGAAATCTGACACCTCACTATTTATCTTTACCAAGCCACAAGTATCCATGTTTGTTCTCATATACGTTGATGATATAATTGTTACTAGCTCCTCCAATGATGCCGTAGCAAAGTTGCTTAAGAGTTTGGGCTCTGAGTTTGCTCTCAAGGATTTGGGAGATTTGCATTTCTTTTTGGGTATTGAGGTTCAGAAAAATTGTGATAGCCTTCATCTATCTCAAGCTAAATATGTAACTGAGTTGTTGAGCAGAATTGGTATGCAAAACTGTAAACCGTCACCAACACCATTATCCAGTTCGGAACCCTTATCTTTGACAACAGGAGAACTTCTGGACAGGGAGGATATCACTAGTTACAGAAGCATTGTTGGTGGTCTTCAGTACTTGACTCTCACACGACCTGATATTTCCTTTGCAGTTAACAAAGTTTGTCAATTTCTTCATGCACCAACCACTGCACATTGGACAGCAGCTAAGAGAATTTTGAGGTATGTGAAGAGTACAATGACTGTTGGTCTCACACTTAGAAAGTCATCATCTACTCTTATAAGTGCATTTTCCGATGCGGATTGGGCTGGTTTCTTGGATGATGGGAGATCCACCGGTGGTTTTGCCATTTTCTATGGACCTAATTTAATTTCTTGGTGTGCAAAGAAACAAGCAACTGTGTCTAGGTCGAAATCTTGAAGCAGAGTATAAAGCATTAGCCAATGCCACAGCATAGGTCATTTGGGTTCAGTCTATGTTGAAGGAACTTGGCATTTCAAGTTCATCCTCCATGTCTATGGTGTGACAATCTTGGTGCAACATATTTATGTGCTAATCCAGTCTTCCATGCCAGGACTAAGCATATTGAGATAGATTTTCACTTTGTCAGAGAACGAGTTGCAAATAAACAGTTAGAGGTCAGATTTATTCCCTCAAAGGATCAGCTTGCAGATGGTTTCACAAAGGCGTTACCCACAAAAGGTTTTGAAGAATTTCACGTAATCTCGACTTAGTATCGTTGTGATTAAGGGGAGTGTTGGAAATATTGTAACGCCTCTGTAGCGTCGTGGTAGCCTTCAGCTTCACGTATAGGATTAGGAGAGTAGTTAGAGGATCCTTTTATCTTTCTATCCTTTCTTCTCTCCCTCTCATGTAATCCTCCTCCACGGTTGGAGATCTCAACCGCACCATGTACCCCTACGAGACTAATCCTCTCGTCACAATCAATATATACCTCGCGGGCTCTCTGTATGAGGATTGAGACGCTTCACCAATCCTAACACACTCGAGTCATCGTCTTCATCCGTGGGGAAGGAGAATTGGTCGTTGGGGTTGATATCATGGGCGCGATAGTCACGCTGCTTGAGCTTGATAACAACCATGGCATTGCCAAGTCAGGAGGGTGTGAAGCCACGAGCCACCATGACCAGCATGTGGACGATGGTGTGGTCACCATCGATACAAGATCGACCGTCACAAGCAGAAATCGCCGAGGTGCGAGAAGAAGTACTTTGCACCATCTGCCTTCCGGATGCTAGAGTTTGCGGAAAAGCCAATGGCTTCATTTCCGCCATGTTGTTGAAGAGAGTGGTGGAGCAGTTGTCTGCGTTCTCCATGAGCTCAAGAAGAGGGTGTTGCCCTCGTGGTGGATTGCGTTGTGGCCGGTGATGCGGTAGCGCTTGTTGGCGTCGGGAAAGGTGGGCAGCGTGGGCCTCGGGCCCAGAACTTGATGAAGAGACGACGAATATCCGAGAGCCACAGTGGGTGTCGATGGCGTCGATAAAAACGGATGGGGGGTGCATGGCCACCTTCAGGAGGACGTGGGAGAGGTTTGGAACCTCGCGCGCGAGGCACTCGGAGGTGGTGGTGTAGCGGAGCCCATCTCGGAGGAAAATATTGATCACACAAAGAGCAAAAAAAAAAGTATATGCTTTCTGTACATGTGCCTTCGAGGAAACTAGCAAGATTTCACATCCAGTTATAAATTGATCACCGTGCATCCTTAACGTTTACATACAGAAGCAACCAACTCGATTTCCATGTTTCAACCAGTGTAACCTTTTTTACTAGGTATGATTATATCAAAAGCTTGACTTTGTTATGAAAAGGTACCAGCCATGATTCACCTGCATGACCATCAGGTTTGGCAACCAGGTAGGAGGTAGCTGCTAAACATGCAGACTGAAGAAATGGTTATCTTGGGAGGAGCGGTATATATTCCTGACTGAACTAGTTTAGTGTAGTCGGTGAAACAACCAGTACTAGTGTTTTTTTTCCGACTAGTTGCCAACTTGCCACCACCATGCAAAAATATTCGCACAGAGAGAAAAATTTATACCTTCTCCACAGTACAGGTGCCTTCAGCGAGACAAGAAATATTTCACACTTCAGTGAAATAGATTGAGGTGGTCCTTGAGAATGAGAAAAGCCCCCGTGAGCTTAATGGAGATTTCTTTTCACCCCGCAAAAAAAAAGAGCTGCATCCTGTTGTGTGCCAGAAATTTCTGAAATTTTGTTCAAGCACATGAACAAATCAACATCTCAGTGGAAAATATGTATTGATTCTGATACGCTACAGAATCATCGTATACTGGGTCACGATATGTAAAGAAAATCATATATAGAGGGCAATTTTTACGTAATATGTTTCCAACTTGATGAATCACACTGATTCTTTTACCAATCAGGATTACAAATTTTATTACAGGACCATGAAAATTGCCAACGCAACCGTTTATAGCAAAGAAGAGTACCCTAGTATTGATTGACAAACCAAAACTGTACAGAAAAAGAAACATTATAAGAAAAGGGTTGCTGTAACTTACTGTAGCAGCCAGTGTTGGGTCTTCGTGTTCATCTTCAGACAAGTAGGCTGCAACCTGAACTTGCAAGATTCAGGTTGTCCCTTCAGAAGTAGCATCAAGATATGCAACCTGCTGTGTACCAAATAAAACATCAGAAACGTATCCAACACTACACTGAAAAAATATCACCTAAAGTGGAAAAATATATATCGCAACCTGCGGTATACCTAGAAACTTCTGAAATCATATCGCACCACACGAGAAAAACACAAAAGGTGAAAAATATATACTTACTCTGATATACTACAGAATCATCAGATAGCGAGTTCTAGAAGGAAAACAAACACAGAAGACAATTGTTAACATACAGAAATAACTCATTATAGATAGGGGTTTATTCAGAATCATCCCTCTCAAGATCTCGAACTTGAAGGAATAGACAGGTACACAATGGGGAGACAACTGAACTTAATTATTACTATTAATTTACAAACGTTAACAAATGTATGGGGAATTGGACAGATGAGTGTTTCATAACAGATGACAATGTATGGGCAGCTCCTTGCGCAAGTATATGACCCAACGCGACAGCTGGTGAATAACTACTCTGTCTCCACTACTCCTACCGACGATCCTGTGGCTCTTGCTTGACCGATACAAGTGAAATCCTCAGGCAGTTTGAACAGGGGCTGGTCTCCGACAAATTCACCACGGAGAGCCTGTCCAAGGGAGTATCCCAGCTCGAGCAACCGGAACAGCAACCTGAATGTATCTGAATAAAACATGCACAGCACAAGCAAATCAGCTTCATAGAAAAGTTGGAACAGAGAAGAGATTCAGAGCTACTTCTGTTTTCGTACACTAGTGGACAATATCGAGTTGAACAACTTACTTCTCCTTTATAGGCCCAAAGAGCCTATAATAGTCCGGAAAGCCTTGGAGCCTTGCATTTTCTCTCACGGTCAGAACTCGGTCTTTGTGTGGGATGCAAAATAGCCTGCAAAATTCCATCCATGCTCCGGCCATGATAAAAGGCAATCGGTGAGTTATAAATTCATAGAAAGTGCATAAATTGGCAGATAGCTTACCTGGTTGTGAGGCTCAGCTCTTGTGACAACAGTTGGAACAGTTTCATCCCACCACAAGCGTCTGAATGGTCTGCGAAGCAATGTGACAAGCATTATCGATGCATGTTTTACTGATAAAATGAACGGATAATCAGTATACATACTTTGATGACTTCCCCTTGATGAAAGACATGGCATAATCAGGCACCTAGCGGACAAGCAAGGATGGTTACTACATGGGGACTATATACATTACACAGGTGATGATGAGATTACTCCACCATATTCTGAAGTACCAAAGGTTTCCCAGAAGACACGAGTGCTTGAGGAATATCTGGATCAAGTTCCACGGTATTCTTTGCCCCAACCCGGACACCCTTCAAATGACGAAAGTTGGCCCCCTGAAATAAAATAATTTCCAAGAAATTACAGGATAAGTCAAGAAAAGAAACAGCATGAGACTAATCAGCGTTAATAGCTTGCCTTTTGCACAGGAATCTGCCGCACTCTTTCATGATCATCATTATTTAATTGTAGTGGCTGATGATCAAACAGTTTACCTTCCTTGGTTGTAGCATCTACAAATGAGTGATCCTTCATGTCTTCAAATAATTAACAGAAATATATAACTCATAACAGTAATATAATGAGGAAACCGTATACAAACATAAAGATAGTGAAAACTAAGGCAAGGTGACATCATTATACCCACCCACATGATTGAAATAGAAACAAACATGACTGCTTTTGTAAAGACAAAAGGCATAACTAATGAACAGAAACTTCACTAAAAGAGGAACTACTTGTCGACATTAAGTTTGCAGATCAATAGGTCACACCTTCATGGCTGAGCCGGATGTAGCGTTGGAACTCTGTTTTGGGGTCACTGTCATACTCCATCACATCATTAGGCTGATGGTTTTGAACCTGTAGAAAACAATAAAATTCATACAGACGTCACAAAAGTTCAAGCAGGGTTCCAGAAATAAATAAATATGGGAGGAAAACAATCAATGCCAACCTCCGGTAGATCAGATATTGCATCTTCGAGGACAAGAGCTTTTTTCAAGTGTTTATCTGCTGTTTCCTCATAAGCAACGAGACATCGCTGAGGACAGAACATCATTTTAGTGTTCAAGAAGAATGATAAAACATAACATAGTGGTAAGTGATATATTTTCATACCAAAAAGGCATTTGGCACTACTCCTCGCTTAACAACATAATGGGTTGGAAGTGGGAATTTCGGGAGAACCTACATTGCCAGATGTACCTTCATATGGCAGTAGTGTCACAAGGTAAAAATGAGCACAAGAGGAAAACAAACCTCACAAGGAAGAGCTCCCCATATAAATGCCCGCATCCTAAACTGTGGTAACCCATAACTTCCTGCAACCATCATACCAAGTCTAACTTGGTAGTTCATGGCAACAAGACGACTCAGTGCATAGCGCCCAAGAAACCCCTCTGCAAATTTCAAAATATCTACAACATTCTCCATGAGAACATATTTAGGCTGCAGATAGTTCACAATATCCATAAAGATAACCAACTGTTTGTTTTTGTCATCCTTCAACGGATCATCGTGCTCTCTGAATCTGTTAAATCCGCTAACTCCTTGGCAAGGAGGACCACCACAGATAACATCGACCGAGCCCTTTGGAAAATCCAAAATTAGACACCACAAGAAAATTAGCCCAAAAGGAACAAGGAGGGATATATATTCTTACAGGCAAAGGCAGAATGTGATCCCTATATCCACTCTGAACAAATTCTTTAATACACTCGGGGGAACCGCTGAAATGCAAACAAGGATGAGGAATCATTGATGAAAAATAAAGAGAAAAATGTAATGAAAAAGATGCCAACCTCAGACCATCAATTGGCTCCCATGTATCTTGACTAGCATCATATTTTTTCCACCGAACCTATTTAAATAATCCTTATCTTTAGAAAAAAAATCATATACTCATGTCCATGGTAGCAAGCATAGAATAATACAAACAGGAACATAAGTAACTCTGAAATCTAAAGGAATTGCACAGATATGTAATCAAGTCTGCAGTACCTTAAACCATAAGCCATTTTTTCCAGTCTTATTTGGATCGCCATAGCATATGTCAACAAGCCTCTCTACCTCAAATACATCCTTTGGTAGAGGTTCGTTTTCGTCATTTTCATCATTGTTTGACGCCTGGGCTAGATCAGAGCCCAAAGAATTGCTGCCGTGGATGACATATTTCTTACAGAGTGCATTCCACCGTTGAAGGAGGGATAGGAAATCTTCAGCCTTCTCACTTCTTACCTACAGTTAGAGGCAAAAGGCGTACAAGTCAATATCTCTAGTTGATGAAAAAGGGAATGCAACTCAGTTGCACTTTGCCAATTCTAAAGACTACCTGTGTTGAAGGGTGGTTATGCTTTAAGCTCTCACAGGCATGTGAGTTCATGTCCACAGCCCGCTTTACGCACAAGAGAACATTAACATTGTCAATTATAGGGTCAGCCACAGTGCTACAATGTCCAAATCAGAAAACATACAGTTTCTAATTTTATGCCAGCCCATTCTGCACCAAGGCAGAGCCCTGTTGACATAGCCCCACACCCTGAATATAGATCGAGCAGATTGTATGTCACAAGGTCAGCCACTGGTTTCCCCTCTTCACAAGATATATCTGAAGTTGTATCACTATCTGCTGCACCATCATTTTCTACAACAAAATAACTCATCAAAAATCATGAGAAGAGATATCATGGTATTGCAATGTTGATGAATACATTTTTCAGTTTACCAAATGTACTTTTGAGATGTATTAAAATCAGTACAGATCGGTACCAATTTAGTATAAGTTCAGGTCACAGCTATACACTAGCCAAATCTATTGTGTTGTTTAATTTAAATAAGTTGCTCACAAGCATCTCCAAGTAAGACATGTAAAGATTGCAACAGAAATAAAATACATCTATAAAATATTACCTGCTGGCATATTTGCAAATGTGCAACATGCCACCGAGTAAGACATATCATAATAGAAATCAGAATTTGATATTAACTGATATTTTGCCTGTGGTATCTCCTGTAATTGTTTGACAAAATAAAAACATAAAAGATCAGCAGAAACATGACAAGCCTACTTTAACTTGAAAGAATGAACAAACAACTTACATCTGGATCAACATAAACGATGTTGAGTTTACAGATTATTGACTCAATCAAGTTGTCATTCTTTTCTTCTGAAAGGAAAACACGCTTATCATTATGTTGATGATCATGGACCTTAAGCAGCTTCGGTGAGATGACCTGCAAGTTAAACTGATGAACTCAGTGCGTGCGTGCGTGGAGTAGTATCTAGTATGACAGTTAGTTGGTACGTTTTGGGCTTTATTTCGGAGACAATGCATTATTTTTATCGTGTTAATTCACTCCATGGAAAGACAAGCCAGATATTCAGGATAAAAATGTTGTGGCAAGTTGAAAATGCAGCAGCTAAAAGAAAAGTTAAAAATGTTATGCAAGTTGCATTCTATTGTGCAATGCATTTGTCTTAGGCACGTGCTAAATTGCGTTTACGAAAAGAAAAAACCTTCACAATACATACCGTCTCCTCCGCATGGAAAAACCAACGGCATGTGAAGTATGAGCCGTCATCTCTACCTTGAAAAAACTCTGTAATACGGCCAATGTAACTCTCTTCACCGGGACCAGCCTGCAGCCACTCAAAATAAAAGCATAATTAGCAAACTTGGTTAAAATAGAGCCTATCAACAAGTCAAATGCAGAGAAAGGGAAATAGCATATTCTGAACTATACCCTTCATCCAGATGGAAAAAAGAAATCTAAAACTATCCAAGGCATTTCTTAAAATTATAGGTAAAACATATCAGATTCACACATAATATGGAGCACTGTTGAATGTCTGAAGTTTAACAGCATGCCAGAAACAGAAAGGAGTACCACATTCAACAGTTTGTGTGACAAAAAAGGCAACACATGCTGATGTATTAATCATCTCCATACCTTTTCATCTCCAAAGATTGGACATAATTTAATTAGTATATATGCAAAATAGTACAGTACCTCCAAACTGAATGTTTGTTAGTTAACAGCATGCCAGAAATAAAAGGGAGGCACGGTCTGTATATGTCCAATGCTGTATGAATTAACCTTCTAGCTAAGAAAATAACGGCAATCGACTAGGATAAAAGGAACCATGGACCTTGATAATCCCAATCATTAAATCTGGAACTTGATTTACATATGTCTTCAATCTCCATCATCGAACAGAATTTCATTAGACTATAGTATATGCAAACTTCAGTACACATAATACAAAGATCTCCAAACTGAATGTCCGGAAGTTACAACATGGCGTAAATGTAAAGGAGCAGAGCATGTCAACAGTTAGGATACCAGAATCGGCAGCACGTGCTGTATATGTTAATAATCTCCATGTATACGCTTCAATCAATCATGTAGAAATCCTCTACCTAAGAAAATAATGGCAATCGATTGATGGTTGACCTTGATGAAGACATCGTCATTGAGATTGAATATGACACCATCCACGTAAGCGAAGTGTAGTGGCAGCGGGCAATCGACCGCTCCCTCGCCCAATCTGCAGAGCACGACATATGGAATGAAATTCAGTTCAGGTTTACATGTACATATTAGAAGCTGGCAGCGCAAATGAATGGGCTCCCTTTGATTGCAACAGGGTGAACAGGAATGAATGGTCAGAATCACTTATTTGATTTTATGGAGATGCATACCGCGTGGCACGCGAAAGTGATCGTAACCCCGCAGCCAAAAGCAGAGGGATTTTTTCAGTCAGAATGAATGAGTTTAGGAGAGACTCTGGATGTCCAATGCAGGAGCCTGAGCCATGCCTAGTGCCCACCTACGCGCTGAAGCTGAGAGTGTGAGACTGGCGGCGCCTTGGGCTTGTCCTCGTTGGGCGCTCGCCTAGGGGCACGAGGAGGCGTCCCCGCCGGTCCGCGCAGGCGCTTGGCGCGCGAAACCTCGCGCTGGAGCGCGTCGGCGTGGGCCGGTGTGGAGGACATGTCCTCCGCCGCCACCATCGGCTTGGGCTTGTCCTTGGCGCCGGCATCGTCGTGGGGTTGCCTGTAGCGCAGCGGCGTGGAGGCGGAGCGCCTGGGCCTGATGGATGCCGCCGGCGCGGATGGCTGGAGCGGGGGCATGGGTGCGCGTGGACAGAGGAGACTGGGAAGGGAGATGTTGCGTCGGATGGCAACGGCGTGAGGACGCGCGTAGGGTCGGGCGGCGCGGAGGACATGCGCGCGTCCATCGCCCCGGCCGGCTCCCTGGGCTTGTCCATCGCCCCGGCCCCCGTCCTCCTGCGGCGGGCGGCAATTGGATGCCTCCCCGCCGCCTCGCGCTGGAGGTCATCCGGCTGTCTGTAGCGCAGCGGCGTGGAGGTGGCGCGCCTGGGCCTGGAGGGCGCGAGGTGGGACATGGCAAACGAAACGAGGGATGGACCGGGGGCAGGGGCGATCGAAATCCGGAGGGGAGGGAGGAGGCTAGGGTTTTGCAGGGTTGAAGGGGGAGAATGACGTACGACGGAGTGGGTGGGCTTGGCTGCTGCTTTTGCCGGTGGAAGGGAAAAAGGTGGAACGGGCAGGAAGGGAACGCGGTGGTGGAAGGGAATTGTCGCTTCTGCCCTTCCCCGCCCGGGCTTGGCTTCTGCTGCTGCTTTTGCCGGTGGAAGGCAGGAAGGAAGGAAAAAGGTGGAACGGGCGGGAAGGGAACGCGGTGGTGGGAGGGAATTGTCGCTCGCCCTTCCCCGCCGGGCTTGGCTTCGCTGCTTTTGCGGTGGAAGGCAGGATGGATGGAAAAAGGTGGAACGGGCGGGAAGGGAACGCGGTGGTGGGAGGGAATCGTCTGCCCCTTCCCCGCTTGGCTTCTGCTGCTGCTTTTGCCGGTGGAAGGCAGGAAGGAAGGAAAAAGGTGGAACGGGCGGGAAGGGAACGCGGTGGTGGGAGGGAATTGTCGCTTCTGCCCTTCCCCGCCCGGGCTTGGCTTCTGCTGCTGCTTTTGCCGGTGGAAGGCAGGAAGGAAGGAAAAAGGTGGAACAGGCGGGAAGGGAACGCGGTGGTGGGAGGGAATTGTCGCTTCTGCCCTTCCCCGCCCGGGCTTGGCTTGGCGAGCTCATCTCATTCTCTCATCACAATAACAGAGGTGGCCGCAGTCCCCACCTGCAGTGCAGAGGAGACTTGTGATACCAACTTGTCACGTCCAATATGCAACCCCATCCAAAAGGAACTCGAAGGTCCCACCAAGGATAGACCAAGATATTGAAACGCTTTTGCAAGGTGGATATCATTACAACAACATTACATAATAGAAGGGATACATACATAAAGCATACAATGCCACACCTAATACAACATCATCTTACATGAGATCAACATCCGCCTACGGATGAAACATAAACAGAAACTCAAACAATATCCACCCTGCTAGCCCAGGCTGCCGACCTGGAACCTATCCCCTGATCGAAGAAGAAGCAGAAGAAGAACTCCAAACAAGCAAACATCGCTCTCACGTCATGATCATCGCAAACCTGTACCTGCAACTGGTGGTGTAGTAATCTGTGAGCCACAAGGACTCAGCAATCCCATTACCATGGATATCAAGACTAGCAAAGCTAAATGGGAAAGGAAGGGGGTAAAGTGGTGAGGTTGCAGCAGCGACTAAGCATATATGGTGGCTAACATACGCAAATGAGAGCGAGAAGAGAAACAAAGGAACGGTCGTCAACTAGTAATGATCAAGAGGTGATCCTGAACTCCTACTTACGTCAAACATAACCCGTAAAACCGTGTTCTCCTCTCGATCAACCCCGAAAAGAGACACTCACGGTTACGCACACGGTTGGTGTATTTTAGAACAGTTTGTTTCAAGTTTACTACAACCGGATATTAACAAATTCCCATCTGCCACATAACCGCGGGCACGGCTCTCGAAAGTTTATACCCTGCAGGGGTGTCCCAACTTAGCCCATGATAAGCTCTCGCGATCAACGAAGGATATTCCTTCTCCCCGGAAAGACCCGATCAGTCTCGGAATCCCGGCTACAAAACATTTCGACAACAATAAAACAAGACCAGCAAAGCCGCCCAATGTGCCGACAAATCCCGATAGGAGTCGCACGTACCTCGTTCTCAAGGCACACCGGATAGGTCAGCCTACGAGTAAAACCAGCCCTCGAGTTGCCCCGTGGTGGCCCCGCAGTCTGCCCGTTTCGGACCAACACTCGAAGGAGCACTGGCCCGGGGGGGGGGGGGCTAAAATAAAGATGACCCTCGGGCTCCGGAAACCCAAGGGAAAAAGGGCTAGGTGAGGCAAATGGTAAAACCAATGTTGGGCCTTGCTGGAGGAGTCTTATTCAAAGCGAACTGTCAAGGGGGTCCCATAAATCACCCGACCGCGTTATGGACGCAAAATCTGGGAACATAATACCAATATGACGGAAACTAGGGCGGCAAGAGTGGAACAAAACACCAGGCATAAGGCCGAGTCTTCCACCCTTTACCAAGTATATAGATGCATTAATTAAACAATAGATATTGTGATATCCCAACAAGTAAATATGTTCCAACAAGGAACAACATCTCCATGTTCCAACAAGGAACAAACTTCATCTTCACCTGCAACTAGCAACGCTATAAGAGGGGCTGAGCAAAGCGGTAACATAGCCAATCAACGGTTTGCTAGGAAAGGATGGTTAGGGCTCGTTCTTGTTCACCAATCCAAAAAATGTTCAAAGGTTTAGAAAAATGTTTCCGCTTCAATTTTTTGTTCACCTACATAAAATATGCTCGTATTTTCCTAAATTCTTCAGGATTTTCCCATTGTTCTCAGTTTAGAAAATCTGTTTTGAATCTAAAACATTGTTCCCGTTTTTAATAAGTTGTCTATAATTTCGGGAGATATTTCATTATTCTAGTTTTGTTTACAAGTTCGGTTTCTTCACATTTTCAAAAAATATTTGGGAAGTTGTTATTTCTTCATAGTTTGAAAAGATGATGAGAAATTTTATATTCGTTCGCGTTTGTTAAAAATTATTTCTAACTTAATTAAAGTGTTCGAAATTTTAAATATTGTTTCCAATGTTTTAAGTAATGTTTAGTTTATGCCGGTAAATATAATACTTTATAGTTCAATCTGCTTATTATGTCAACAAGGTTCATTAGGTGGACGGTTAGCAGGATTCACTCACAAGCAATAGGTCTGAAGTTTGAATCCCGACAGCTCAATTTTTTTGCCCGACAACTCGATTTGTTGAACTTTTTCAAAATTGGTTAACTTTTTCAAAATTGGTCGATGATGTTTTTCCAAAATAGTGAACTTTTTCAAATTCGATTAACCTTTTTAAAAATCACTGAACTTTTCAAATTCAATTGTGTTTTTCAAAATGAGTGAATTCTTTTAAAATTCAATTCACATTTTTCCAAAATCGTGAAATTTTTTAATACTTAATGAACCTTTTTCAAAATTTGTGAACTTTTTTCAAATTTGATGAACTTTTTAAAAAATTCAATAAAATTTTGTCAACAAAGTTGAATATTTTTTTTCAAAATCCGTGAACTTTTTTGAATTCATGAAATTTTTGTTTTTCTATTTTTTCCTTTTTCTCAAATGTGGATGTATAGATGGGCGGCCCACCAGCGCCAACGTGGCGCCTGGGAGCCTCCGTGGCGCCAACAGGAGCTCCCCAACAAAGAGCCTTTCCCGAACCCCTAGTGTGCCCAGCAAGACATAAAAGCACCCGACCTAACCCTTATCGTCAGAAAAATAGCTCGAAACAAAGACAGAAGATTTTTGTGTGATACGGTGGTCAAAACCTTCGGAATAATATATAATGAATTTTTACCGACCAAAATACGTAACATGCAAGAAAATGGAGTTTGGGAGGCACACGAGGTGTCCACGAGACAGGGGGCGCCACAGAGGGGGCGCCTCCACCCTCGTGGATGCCTCGTGTCCTTCCCGGATTACTTCTTTCTTCCATAAAATTTTAAATATTCCAAAACATAGGAAAATTGCCATTAGAATTGTTTTGGAGTCGGTTTACTTACCGTACAACATACCTATTCCTTTTCGGAGTCTGAAACGTTCTATAAAGTGTCCCTTATGTATTCCTCCGGGGTTACGGTTTCAATAATATTTTTTTCAACATTAATAGGATTACATGAGATATAATGTTTGATTCTTTGACCGTTTACCACCCTCGGACTTGTGCCTTGAAGTTGTTGATTTTATGGCACCGGAACGATAGACCTCCTCGACAATCTAAGGACCTTCCCATTTAGAGAGAAGTTTTCCTGCAAAAAATCTTAAACGAGAGTTGAATAGCAACACATAATCACCTACATTAAATTCTCGCTTGTGTATCCTTTTGTCATGCCATCTTTTAACTTTTTCTTTAAATAGCTTGGCATTTTCATATGCTTGGGTTCTCCATTCATCAAGTGAGCTAATGTCAAATAACCTTTTCTCACCGCAAGTTTAAAATCATAGTTGATCTCTTTAATGGCCCAATATGCCTTATGTTCAAGTTCAAGAGGTAAGTGACATGCTTTTCCATAAACCATCTTATACGGAGACATACCCATAGGATTTTTATATGCAGTTCTATAGGCCCATAATGCATCATCAAGTCTCTTGGACCAATTCTTTCTGGATCTATTAACAGTCTTTTGCAAAATCAATTTGAGCTCTCTATTACTCAACTCTACTTGACAACTAGACTATGGGTGATAAGGATGCAATTCTATGATTAACATCATACTTAGCAAGCATCTTACAGAAAGCACCATGAATAAAATGTGAACCACCATCAGTCATAAGATATCTAGGGACTTCAAACCTTGGAAAAATAACTTCTTTAAGCATCTTAATAGAGGTGTTATGATCAGCACTACTAGTTGGAATAGCCTCTACCCACTTAGTAACGTAATCAACAGAAACTAAAATATGTGTATATCCATTAGAGGCAGGAAAAGGTCCCATATAATCAAAGCCCCAAACATCAAATGGTTCACTAACAAGATAATAATTCATAGGCATTTCTTGACGTCTACTAATATTGCCAATTCTTTAAAATTCATCGCAAGACAAAACAAACTTACGGGCATCTTTGAAGAGAGTAGGCCAATAAAAACCGGATTGCAATACCTTATGTGCAGTTCTGTCTCCAGCGTGGTGTCCTCCATATGATTCAGAGTGACACTTGCGTAGGACCTGTTTCTGTTCATGCTCAGGTACACAACGTCTAATAACACCATCTAATCCTTCTTTATATAGGTGTGGGTCATCCCAGAAGTAATGTCTTAAGTCATAAAAGAACTTTTCTTTTGCTGGTATGCGAAACTAGGTGGTATGAATTTAGCAACAATGTAATTAGCATAATCAGCATACCATGGAGCAGTATGAGAAGCGTTAATGACCGCTAATTGTTCATCAGGAAAGCTATCATCAATAGGTAGTGGGTCATAAAGAACATTCTCTAGCCTAGACAAGTTATGCGCAACAGGGTTCTCAGCTCCTTTTCTATCAATAATATGCAAATCAAATTCTTGAAGCAAGAAAACCCATCTAATAAGTCTAGGATTAGCATCTTTCTTTTCCATAAGATATTTAATAGCAGCATGATCGGTGTGAATAGTGACTTTAGAATCAACAATGTAAGGTCTGAACTTATCACAAGCAAATACAACTGCTAAGAATTCTTTTTCAGTGGTAGCATAATTTCTGCAGGCAGAATCAAGAGTCTTACTAGAATATTGAATAACGTTTAATTTCTTATCAACTCTCTGCCCTAGAACAACACCTACAGCATAATCACTAGCATCACACATAATTTCAAAAGGGAAATTCCAATCAGGTGGCTGAACAACGGGTGCAGTGATCAAAGCTTTCTTAAGTATTTCAAATGCTTCTACACAATCATCATCAAAGACAAACAGAATATCTTTTTGCAATAAATTAGTCGAGGCCTAGTGATTTTAGAAAAGTCCTTAATGAACCTCCTATAAAACCGGCATGACCAAGGAAACTTCTTATACCTTTAATGTCCTTGGGACATGGCATCTTTCAATAGCATCAACTTTAGCTTTATCAACTTCAATACCTCTTTCAGAAATTTTATGCCCCAAGACAATGCCTTCATTAACCATAAAGTGACACTTTTCCCAATTTAGGACGAGAATAGTGTCTTCACATCTCTACAAAACTCGATCAAGGTTGCCCAAGCAATCATCAAAAGAGGATCCATAAACGGAGAAGTCATCCGTGAATACCTCACAAATCTTTTCACAAAAGTCAGATAATATAACCATCATGCATCTTTGAAAGGTAGCAGGTGCATTGCATAAACCAAAAGGCATACGTCTATAAGCAAATGTACCGAAAGGGCAAGTAAAAGTAGTTTTTGATTGATCTTCTGCTGACATAGGTATTTGAGAGAAACTAGAATAACCATCTAGAAATCAGAAATGTGTATGTTTGGATAGTCGTTCTAGCATTTGATCAATAAAAGGTAAGGGGTAATGATCTTTCTTAGTAGCTTTATTTAATTTATGGAAATCAATTACCATCCTATAACGTGTAATAATTCTTTGCGGAATCAATTCATCTTTATCATTAGGAACAACAGTAATACCTCCCTTTTTAGGGACACAATGGATAGGGCTTACCCATTCACTATCAGCAACGGGATAAATTATACCTGCCTCAAGGATCTTTAATATCCCCTTTCTTACCACTTCTTTCATCTTAGGGTTTAATCGTCGTTGAGGATCCCTAACCGGTTTAGTCTCTTTCTCCACTTCTATTTTGTGCTGGCATAGAGTCGGACTAATGCCCTTAAGATCATCCAGAGTATATCCAATAGCAGAACGATGCTTCTTCAGAGTTTTCAATAATATTTCCTCTTCCTGTTCTGAAAGGTTAGCACTAATAATAACAGGATATATCTTCTTTTCATCAAGATAAGCATATTTAAGATTATCAGGTAATGGTTTTAGCTCAAACACGGATCACCCTTGGGTGGAGGAGGATCCCTAGGATTTCAACAGGTAAGTTGTGTTTCAAGATAGGCACCTTTGAAGGAATACTTCGTCTATTTCCCTTCTTTCATTCATAAACATATCATTTTCATGGTCTAGAAAATATTGTTCTAACGGATCAGTAGGGAGGCACGGCAATAGAAGCAAGACCAATTATTTCATATTTACTAGGTAACTCTTTATCACGGGGTTGTCTATGAAATTTAGCAAAATTAAACTCATGAGTCATATCATCCAAGCCAATCGTAACAACATCCTTTTCAAAATCAATCCTAGCATTAACAGTATTCAAGAATAGTCTACCAAATATAATGGGACAAAAGTCATCTTGTGGGGAACCAAGAACAAGAAAATCCGCAGGGTATTTGACTTTCCCACACAAGACTTCAACATCTCTAACAATCCCAACTGGTTTAATAGTATCTTTGTTGGCAAGCTTAATTGTCACATCGATATCTTCCAACTCAGTGGGTGTAATATCGTGCATAATTTCTTTATATAAGTCATAGGGTATTGCACTAGCACTAGCACCCATATCACATAAGCCATGATAACAATGATCTCCTATTTTAACAGAAATAACAGGCATGCCTACAACAGGTCTATGTATCTTAGCATTTGGTTTAACTATATTAGCAGTTTCACCACAGAGGTAAATAACATGCCCATCTATATTATCATCCAGGAGGTCTTTAACCATGGCAATACTAGGTTCAACTTTAATTTGCTCAGGAGGTGTATAAGTTCTAGTATTACTCTTACGAACAACAGTTGAAGCTTTAGCATGATTCTTTATTCTAACAGGAAAAGGTGGCTTCTCAACATAAGTAGTAGGAACAATAGGATCATTATAAGTGATAGTCTTTTCTTCAACTGTAATAGGTGCAACTACTTTTACTTCAATGGGAGGATTATATTTAAACCACTTCTCCTTAGGGAGATCAACGTGAGCAACAAAAGATTCACAGAAAAGAACCTACTATCTCAGAGTCAAGTCCATATTTAGTGCTAAATCCACGAAAAGCATCGGTATCCATAAAAGATTTAACACAATCAAACTTAGGTGTTATACCTGACTCCTTACCATCGTCGGAACCCCAATCTTCAGAGTTACGTTTAATTCTTTCCAATAAGTCCCACTTGAATTCAGTAGTCTTCAACATATAAGAACCAGCACATGAAGTATCAAGCATGGTGCGATCATTGAGGGAAAGCCGAGCATAAAATTTTGAATAATCATTTCCTTGACAGCTCATGATTGGGGCATGAATATAACATTGACTTAAGCCTCCCCCAAGCTTGAGCGATGCTTTCTCCTTGGCGAGGCCAGAAATTATATATGTAATTACGATCACGGTGAACAAGATGCATAGGATAGAACTTCTGGTGAAATTCCAACTTCAATCATTTATAGTTCCAAGATTCCGTATCATCACATAGCCTATAACATGTCAATGCATCTCCTTCAAAGATAAAGGAAAGACCTTCCTCTTAACAACATCATCGGGAATACCTGCAAGCTTAAATAATCCACAAACTTCATCCACAAAGATAAGGTGTAAATCGGGATGCAATGTTCCATCTCCTGCAAAAGGATTAGCTAGCAGTTTCTCTATCATACCCGAAGGAATTTCAAAGTAAACATTTTCAGTAGGTTCAGTAGATTGAGGAGCAACTCTTTGCTCTACTGGTCGGGGCGAAGATACCCCGAACAAGCCCCTCAAAGGATTAGTTTCCATAGTAACAAGTGACAGAAAATTTCAGCACACTATATAAATGTTTCCTTACCAAGTTCCACTCACCAAAGGCGCTTCACTCCTGTGCAACGGCGCGAGAAAAGAGTATTGTTGACCCACAAGTATAGGGGATCTATTATAGTCCTTTCTATAAGTAAGAGTGTCGAACCCAACAAGGAGCAGACGGAAATGACAAGCGGTTTTTGGTAAGGTATTCTCTGCACGCACTGAAATTGTAGGTAATAGCTAGTTTTGTGATAAGATAATTTGTAACGAGTAACAAGCAATGAAAGTAAATATGTGCAGCAAGGTGGCCCAATTCTTTTTGTCGCAAAGGAAAATCCTGGACAACTTCTTATAATGAGAAAAGCGCTCCCGAGGACACATGGAAATTATCGTCAAGCTAGTTTCATCACGCTCATATGATTCGCGTTCGGTACTTTGATAATTTCATATGTGGGTGGACGGTGCTTGGGTACTTCCCTTTCTTGGACAAGTATCCCACTTATGATTAACCCCTATTGCAAGCATCCGCAACTACAAAAGAAGTATTAAGGTAAACCTAATCATAGCATGAAACATATGGATCCAAATCAGCCCCTTTACGAAGCAACGCATAAACTAGGGTTTAAGCTTCTGTCACTCTAGCAACCCATCATCTACTTATTACGTCCCAATGCCTTCCTCTAGGCCCAAATAATGGTGAAGTGTCATGTAGTCGACGTTCACATAACACCACTAGAGGAGAGACAACATACATCTCATCAAAATATCGAACGAATACCAAATTCACATGACTACTAATAGCAAGACTTTACCCATGTCCTCGGGAACAAACGTAACTACTCACAAAGCATATTCATGTTCATAATCAGAGGGGTAATAATATGCATAAAGGATCTGAACATATGATCTTTCACCAAGTAAACCACTTAGCATCATCTACAAGGACTACTCAACACTTCTAGCAACCCACCGGTACCAATTTGTGGTTTTGATACAAGATTGGATACAAGAGATGAACTAGGGTTTGGAGAGGAGATGGTGCTGGTGAAGATGTTGATGGAGATTGACCCCCTCCCGATGAGAGGATCATTGGTGATGATGATGGTGATGATTTCCCCTCCCGGAGGGAAGTTTCCCCGGCAGAACAGCTCTGCCGGAGCCCTAGATTGGTTCCGCCAAGGTTCTGCCTCGTGGCGGCGGAGTTTCGTCTCGTGAGCTGCCTCTGAATTTTTACAGGATAAAACACCTCATATAGCAGAAGATGGTCACTAGGGGGCCACCAGGGGGCCCAGGAGACAGAGGGCCAGCGCCACAGCAGAGGCGCCCCACCCTCCTGGCCATGGAGTGGGCCCCCCTCAAGTACTTTCTTTGCCCAATAATTCTTATTAAATCCAAAAATGACTTTTGTGGAGTTGTGGGACTTTTGGAGCTGTGCAGAATAGGTTTCCAATATTTGCTCCTTTTCCATCCAGAATCCCCGCTGCCGGCATTCCCCCTCTTCATGGTAAACCTTGTAAAATAAGAGAGAATGGCCATAAGTATTGTGACATAACGTGAAATTACAGCCCATAATGCAATAAATATTGATATAAAAGCATGATGCAAAATGGACGTATCACACGACGAGAAGAAAACTATGCTTTCTGTACATGTGCCATGATCGTCGAGGCACTGAAAGCTGCATTGGACTCCTACTGTGCCGCCGGGAAAATGGTGAGTGTGGAGAAATCCATCATCTTTTTAGCCCCAATACGAAAGTGGAAGATAAGGCGCAAATTTGCACAATCCTGAATATTATGACTGTATCCCTCAACGACAAATATTTGGGGTTGCCAACAAACCTGGGTATGGACAAAAGTGGCGGCTTTCAATTCTTGATCGATCGTATTATTATGAAAATTAGTGGATGGAAAGAAAAATTGATATCTGCGGAGGAAGGAAATTCTCCTCAAGTCTGTTGTACAAAGTATTCCCACCTATGCCATGTCAGTCTTCAAAATTCCTAACTTTTTGCAAAGGAATCATAGACAGCGATGTCGTAACTTTGGTGGGGTGACGAGAACAAGCAGAAAAGGATGCATTGGTTGGCTTGGTGAAAAATGTGTGTTCCAAAAGAGGTATGGGATTCCGTGACATTCACTGTTTCAATCTCGCTTTGCTAGCTAAACAAGCGTGGCATCTACTGGACAATCCTCACTCTTTATGCGCATCTATATTGAGAGCTAAATATTTCCCTGGTGAAGACCCGATGAATGCAAGATTGAAAAAGGGCTCACCTTTTACCTGGCAAAGTATTATGGCGGGAGTTAATTCATTGAAAAATGGGAATATCTGGCTAGTGGGAAATGGATAGAATATGATATTTGGAAACATGCTTGTATTTCGAATTGTGCAAATAGGAAAAATTACTAGCCGTGATCAAAGTATTGAATTCATGATCCAGTGCTCCAAATGTCTAAACTGACAGAGAAAGGCGGGCATGATATTTCAATACTCCCCTCACGTCTAGGCCTTTGTAGTCCTTAGATGTGGGCTGATATATGCCACATAATATATTTTTAATATTGCGTTGGCATGATCTTGAACTCAAGACCACTTCGCCCGGATACGTGTTGAATTCATGCTCCAAGCAGTTGCTCCAAATGTCTGAATTGATGGATAGAAGTGGGCAATATATTTCAATACAAAGCAGTACTTGTCAGCGGTGCAGAAATCACTAAGGTGGGAGAAGAAGTTCTCCACACCCTTGGCCAGATGGTGGGTCCTTGTGGCGGTGCCGATAGTGGCGGATCTTGGGATCCCGTGTCCGGGCTCATCGCAAGACGCTCGTGGCGGCTGGAGCTTTCTCTAGCGTCGACGACGCTTGATGTGGGATCATGGCGGCGGTTGCTATTGTATGGGCGACGTCAGCGGCTGGCGTGATGGTGGGTGCTCCATGTAGCTTCCGGAATTGCGGCGGCGGCCCCTCTTCTTCAACGGCGGCGGACTTTGAGGTCGTGTGGGCAACTCGGAGTCCTGATCTCGAGATGTTGGCGGTCTTCTGAGGCTGATGGCGGTATGGGACGTCCTTTCCATCAACAGATCGGGTTCGATGTGGCTCGGCAGGTGACACATGTGTCTCTTCGAAGTTGTCGGATGGTGCCTGTCGCCGGCAGGTGAAGCCACCGTGGATGTGGTACCGGCGGATGCTACACACAACGTCTTATATGGAGACGTCAAGTCATGCCTGTTACCGGCAGGTGATGCACGGTGGCTCTGGCGAGGTGTCAAGTTTTGCCTGTTGTTCTTGGATCGAAGGTGGTGCAACAGTAGCCGGAGGCAGACAGTATGGGACGTCTTTGTCTTCTGTTGTCTCCTCCAGAGGTATCCAGCTATCGAGGCATCGGTAGGTGGATAAGAGCGGATGGTACAGATGGCTTCAACGACGAGCTTATGCACTTTCGGTGGAAACACAAGATCTCTGATCGGGTTATGTCGTCGAGCGCTTGCGTTGTGTCCTTGTTGAAAGTGGTGGATTGAAGCTTTGCTTTGGGCATGAAAATCTAAAGTTTTCAACTTTGTGATGGACTAATCATCATCCGAGCACGTGCGGTGATTCCTTTTTGAAGGCGTAGCCTAGGAGTTGTATGTTTCGTTTATGTTGTGTCTTGTATCATAGGGTTAGTGGCTATCTGGAGAGTTATTGTCGCGAGGTATACGGCCCTTATGGTTTGTTTTTCGCTTTTGTCTGGGTTGATGATGTTCGGCTGTTGAATTTTACACTAATAATAATATATGGCTGCATGCATCGTCATGCTACATAGGCGGGGGATATTCTTTAGAAAAAGTGTATATATATAACAGAAAAAAAATCTTGTACAAGTAGGAGACGACGTGGCATAGCGGCTTCTGGCCCGGCTCGCCAGCTCGGCGCACGGGGGCCAAGCACGCCACCGCCGGGGTGAGGCACGGAGGCAGCCAGGCAGGGGAGCGCCGCCCGAAGGTGGGGAGCGGCTCCAAGTCCCAGCCTGAGTGGGCACTGGGGAGCGGGAGGCAGAGCCGGGTTCGGAGAGGGATATGTCGAGCGTCGGCGTGGAGTTCTCCCGCCAGTGTGGGGACTGGGAAAGCCGGAGAGCGGCGGCGTAGGGTGCGGCTGCTACGGAGGCTGAGATTGGAGCGCTGTTCACTCTGATGATTAGTACCACCTTGCTGGACGACCAGCACTTGTACCAGCTGATATACCCAGCACTCCATCCTCGCTACCGCCGAGCGTGGCAGCGCGCGCTTATGACTCAAGCTACGTGGAGGACTAACGAGTTGGTGCTATGGGGTTGTGTGGGCTAGAAGCCCGTGGCAAAAGGAAGGGCCTGCCCTTATTGGAATTAACCACGATGACCTTGTCCGGCTCGGACTGGTGTAATCACCAAATAGATTAGGACTCGTATTGTTAGCTTTTACTGCTATATATATGCGTGTAATCTACCCCTGTAAACCAACTCAGATCAATACAAAGTAAACAACGGGAGCGACGTACGTGTAGTCGTACGGCCGGAAAGAACTCGGCTGATTCAACGACTACGGGTGAGCTCTCGACGGAAAGTACTCGTCTACGAGCGACGTACGTTGGGCCTGTGCCAACACCCCCTCCCTCTCCTCCTTACAGCCTAGGCGTAGAGGATGACCTACGGCCTAGGCATTTCAGGCTTGTTGCCCGCTGTGGGAATTTCCGCAGCCATAGCCTACTGTGTGCTGCTAGAGATAGACTTCTTTCATGATGCACATGGCTTCGCTCATAAACTCCATATGTACCAACTCTTTTTAGAGATAGACTTCTTTCATGATGCACATGGCTTCGCTCATAAACTCCATATGTACCAACTCTTTTTATTTTTATATTTATGTTGACGCGAAGATGGCAATTTTAGTCTGCAAGCACGGCAGTTTTCTTGCCAAAAACACACTGAAACGGATTTGCCATGGAAGCAACCAGCACGCTAATCTAAGCAAACTAGATTATAGAGTTCACTCTGTTGGAAATATTGTAACGCCTCTATAACGTACGTGGTAGCCTTGAGCTTCACGTATAGGATTAGGAGAGTAGTCAGAGGATCCTTTTATCTTTCTATCCTTTCTTCTCTCCCTCTCATGTAATCCTCCTCCACGGTTGGAGATCTCAACCGCACCATGTACCCCTAGACTAATCCTCTCGTCACAATCAATATATACCTAGCGGGCTCTCTGTATGAGGGTTGAGACGCTTCACCAATCCTAACATGGAATTCAGAGCCATCTTCTTCCTCCACATCTAGCTCTCCACCAGATCAAACCTAGCCGCCATCAAAAACCTCCTTCAGATCAGAACCTAGCACCATGTCTTCTTCCTCCAGTTCGGCTTCTTTCTCTAGCTTGAACAACACAATCTCTGAACCCCTTAGCCGCACCAACTACATCCTATGGCGTGCCCAGGCTCGCTCTCAGATCATGGGAGCCGGCCTCTATGGGTATCTTGATCAAACAATCCCTGAACCTACCAAAACAATCTCGTCAAAAAACTCTGAAGGAAAGGAACAGATTGTTCCAAATCCCACCTACACCCCTTGGTTAATCCAAGACCAGCAGATCGTAGCCTACCTGCTGAGAAATCTCTCTAAAGAAATCCTAGTTCAGGTTGCCTCGATGGAGACATCGCGTGCGATCTGGACATCTCTTGCAAACATGTTCACAGCCCAATCCGCATCCCGTGTGAATAACCTCAGAATCTCTCTGACCAATGCCCACAAAGGTTCCCAATCTGCTGCTGCTTATTTTGGTCATATGAGGTCTCTTTCGGATGAACTTGCAGCTGCAGGAAGGCCTATCGGGGAACCGGAGCTACTGTCCTTCATCATCGCGGGGCTGGACATGGATTACCAGTACATCATCTCGGCCCTGGATGTCCGCGTCGAGCCCGTCTCCGTTGATGAGCTGTTCGCCATGGTGGCGAACTTTGACCAGCGGGTCGAGCTTTTCCATGGCTCAGGTGCGGGTGACTTCAAATCCTCAGCCAACATGGCTGCGAGGAATCGTGGGCGGCGGCAAAAACAACTACCGAGGCTCGCCCAAACCCACTAATGGTGGTGGTGGCGGGTACCGCAGTGGTGGTGGAGGCAACAACGGCGGTGGCGGCTAAAACAACCCCAACTACAACAAAAGCGGCAATGGTGGTGGTCCTGTCTACCACAACAACGGTGGCCGCGGTCACCACTACAACAACAACGATCAAGGGCGCCTTCTACAACAACAACCAGGGGCGCCAAGGTGGCTCTGGCGGTGGCTACCGTGGTGGCTATGGCGGCGGCAGCAACTTCCAAGGATATGATGAGTATGAGGGCAAATGTCAAATCTGTAAAAAAAACTAACCACATAGCAAAAGATTGTCTTTGGCGCTATGATGAAAATTCGCAGAAGAAGAAAGTTGCAGCCGCCGCAGATGTGTCCTCTGGTGTGGACACGAACTGGTATGCCGATACGGTGCTACTGAACATCTCACTCCCGACATGGAAAGGTTGACCATGCAAGAGAAGTACCACGGCCATGATCAAATCAACACCACAGCAAACGGTCAAGGTATGATGATAACTCACGTTGGTCAATCTACTATTAAAACCCCTCATAGCGATATTCGTCTCAAGGATGTCCTACTTGTTCCACATGCATCAAAAAGTCTTGCTTCTGTTCATAAAATCACTCTTGATAATGGGGTCTTCATAGAATTTCATCCGGTATTTTTATCAAGGATCAGGCAACACGGAAGGTCCTTTATCGCGGTAGATGCGTGGATGGTCTCTACCCATTGATTCCTACACTTTGCAAGTTCAATAAACAAGCCTTTGGAGCCATTAGAGTTTCTTCAGAAAGGTGGCACAATCGCTTGGGCCACCCGTCTTTTCCATTGTTTATCAAATTCTTAGCAAGAATAAACTCCCATTTGTTGGTGAGCGAAATTGTGAAACTATTTGTGATTCATGCCTGAGTGCAAAAAGTCATCAATTACCATATTCTATTTCTACTAGTGTGTCTGTTAAACCCTTGCAATTGATTTTTTCTGATGTGTGGGGTCCAGCACCCTCTTCCGTTGATAGACACACTTATTATGTGAGCTTTATTGACGACTACCGTAAATTCACGTGGATTTATCTCCTTAAGAAACGTTCCGATGTCTTTCAAGTTTTCCATAACTTTCAGGCTCTAGTTGAGAGAAAATTTGATTGTAAAGTCATTGCCATGCAATCAGACTGGGGTGGTGAGTACGAGAAACTAAACTTGTTTTTCCAAAAGATAGGCATCTCTCACCACGTCTCTTGCCCACATGCTCACCAACAAAGCGGTAGTGCTGAGCATAGCATCGCCATATTGTTGAAGTAGGCCTTGCATTACTTGCTGCTGCTTCCATGCCACTAAAGTTTTGGGATGAAGCCTTCTTGACTGCTGTTCACCTCATTAATATCTTGCCTAGTCGTGTCATTAACAATGAAACACCTACATAACGTCTTCTTCATCACAAACCAGACTACACTCCCCTTCGTGTCTTTGGTTGTGCGTGTTGGCCAAATCTCCGTCCATACAACAATCGAAAACTTATGTTTCGCTCCAAGCAGTGTGTTTTTATTGGCTATAGCGCTCAACATAAAGAAGTTAAGTGTCTCGATGTAGCTACTGGCGAGTCTACATCTCTAGAGATGTTGTTTTTGACGAGACTCTTTTCCTTATGAAAAACTTCATCCCAATGCGGTGCCCTTCTTCGTCAAGAAATCCTTCTCTTGCCACCATCTCTTTACGGCCTTGATCATGAGGGTGCTAATAGTAGTTCTGACCTATTTGTGACTAATCATCATACCATGGCTAAGTCTACTGCTGCAGGAACAATTATTCCCGGTGAAAATAGAGTACAAAATGCTGAAACAGGTGGTCATTTCATGTGCCCCCCTCCAGGAGACAACGCAACCCGAGGAGGACCCGTCTCGGGATCAACTCCGCTGCAGGCGACAACGCGTTCCGTCTCGGGATCCGCATCTGGCGCTGATCTTGTCGGGCCCGCCTCTGGCGCTCCTGGCATTGATTCCGCTGGCCCCACGTCCCCTCCTACCGACGCCAGCGGTGACAGCGACGTCGCCTCCCCGCGCCAATCCCCGGGTGACACGGGGCGCACCTGCCACGGGCGGACACGGTCACCTGCTTCGACCGGACCCGCCGCGGTCTCCCCTGCGCGCTCACCTGGTTGGGTCGCCCCGCCTGACTTTGCCTCGGGATCGGGTGCGGCTGCTCCTGGCGCCGAAGCTGCTGGGGGATCGGCATCTGCTGATACGGCTGATCCTGCTGGATCTTCTGCGCCGGATCCCTCCGTGGTTATTCCTGCAGAACCACACACACTCCAACAGAAGGGAGTTTCTGCCCGAATTAATTACAGAAACTTCTCCAAATATGGATTATCTTGCATGGCAGGTGAACCTAAAAATCTAATGGATGCACTTGGTGATGATAGGTGGAAACAGCTATGAATGACGAATTTGTGGCTTTACAGAGGAATAAAACTTGGCACTTGGTTCCTCCTCAACAAGGCAGAAATCTCATTGACTGCAAATGGGTATATCGCATTAAAAAGAAGTCGAGATGGCACTATAGATCATTACAAGGCCAGACTTGTGGCGAAAGGTTTCAAGCAAAGGTATGGGCTAGATTATGAGGACACTTTTAGTCCTGTCGTTAAAGCTGCAACCATCCGTCTTGTGCTGTCAATTGCTGTTTCTAGGGGGTGAAGTCTCGAGACAGCTAGATGTGCGAGCAGCGTTTACGCATGGTGTTCTGGAAGAAGATGTGTATATGAAACAGCCTCCTGGGTTTGAGGACAAAAGCAAGCCGTTCCATATATGCAAACTTGATAAAGCGTTGTATGGTCTGAAGCAAGCTCCGAGAGCATGGTACTCAAGACTCAGTATGAAGCTTCAGGCACTTGGGTTTGCTCCTTCGAAATCTGACACCTCACTATTTATCTTTACCAAGCCACAAGTATCCATGTTTGTTCTCATATACGTTGATGATATAATTGTTACTAGCTCCTCCAATGATGCCGTGGCAAAGTTGCTTAAGAGTTTGGGCTCTGAGTTTGCTCTCAAGGATTTGGGAGATTTGCATTTCTTTTTGGGTATTGAGGTTCAGAAAAATTGTGATAGCCTTCATCTATCTCAAGCTAAATATGTAACTGAGTTGTTGAGCAGAATTGGTATGCAAAACTGTAAACCGTCACCAACACCATTATCCAGTTCGAACCCTTATCTTTGACAACAGGAGAACTTACGGACAGGGAGGATATCACTGAATTCTGAAGCATTGTTGGTGGTCTTGATGCTTGACTCTCACACGACCTGATATTTCCTTTGCAGTTAACAAAGTTTGTCAATTTCTTCATGCACCAACCACTGCACATTGGACAGCAGCTAAGAGAATTTTGAGGTATGTGAAGAGTACAATGACTGTTGGTCTCACACTTAGAAAGTCATCATCTACTCTTATAAGTGCATTTTCCGATGCGGATTGGGCTGGTTTCTTGGATGATGGGAGATCCACGGTGGTTTTGCCATTTTCTATGGACCTAATTTAATTTCTTGGTGTGCAAAGAAACAAGCAAGCTGTGTCTAGGTCGAAATCTTGAAGCAGAGTATAAAGCATTAGCCAATGCCACAGCATAAGTCATTTGGGTTCAGTCTATGTTGAAGGAACTTGGCATTTCAGAAGTTCATCCTCCATGTCTATGGTGTGACAATCTTGGTGCAACATATTTATGTGCTAATCCAGTCTTCCATGCCAGGACTAAGCATATTGAGATAGATTTTCACTTTGTCAGAGAACGAGTTGCAAATAAACAGTTAGAGGTCAGATTTATTCCCTCAAAGGATCAGCTTGCAGATGGTTTCACAAAGGCGTTACCCACAAAAGGTTTTGAAGAATTTCGACGTAATCTCGACTTAGTATCGTTGTGATTAAGGGGGAGTGTTGGAAATATTGTAACGCCTTCTGTAGCGTCACGTGGTAGCCTTGAGCTTCACGTATAGGATTAGGAGAGTAGTTAGAGGATCCTTTTATCTTTCTATCCTTTCTTCTCTCCCTCTCATGTAATCCTCCTCCACGGTTGGAGATCTCAACCGCACCATGTACCCTCTGAGACTAATCCTCTCGTCACTATCAATATAGACCTCGCGGGCTCTCTGTATGAGGTTTGAGTCGCTTCTCCTCTCCTTACACACTCGAGTCATCGTCTTCATCCGTGGGGAAGGAGATTTGGTCGTTGGGGTTGATATCATGGTAGCGATAGTCACGCTGCTTGAGCTTGATAACAACCATGGCATTGCCAAGTCAGGAGGGTGTGAAGCCACGAGCCACCATGACCAGCATGTGGACGATGGTGTGGTCACCATCGATCTGATCTTGACCGGCCCGCAGAAATCGCCGAGGTGCGAGAAGAAGTACTTTGCACCATCTGCCTTCCGGATGCTAGAGTTTGCGGAAAAGCCAATGGCTTCATTTCCGCCATGTTGTTGAAGAGAGTGGTGGAGCAGTTGTCTGCGTTCTCCATGAGCTCCAAGAAGAGGGTGTTGCCCTCGTGGTGGATTGCGTTGTGGCGGTGATGCGGTGGCGCTTGTTGGCGTCGGGAAAGGTGGGCAGCGTGGGCCTCGGGCCCAGAACTTGATGAAGAGGCGGCGAATATCCGAGAGCCACAGTGGGTGTCGATGGCGTCGATAAAAGCGGATGGGGGTGCATGGCCACCTTCAGGAGGACGTGGGAGAGGTTTGGAACCTCGCGCGCGAGGCACTCGGAGGTGGTGGTGTAGCGGAGCCCATCTTGGAGGAAAATATTGATCACACAAAGAGCAAAAAAAAAAGTATATGCTTTCTGTACATGTGCCTTCGAGGAAACTAGCAAGATTTCACATCCAGTTATAAATTGATCACCGTGCATCCTTAACGTTTACATACAGAAGCAACCAACTCGATTTCCATGTTTCAACCAGTGTAACCTTTTTTTTACTAGGTATGATTATATCAAAAGCTTGACTTTGTTATGAAAAGGTACCAGCCATGATTCACCTGCATGACCATCAGGTTTGGCAACCAGGTAGGAGGTAGCTGCTAAACATGCAGACTGAAGAAATGGTTATCTTGGGAGGAGCGGTATATATTCCTGACTGAACTAGTTTAGTGTAGTCGGTGAAACAACCAGTACTAGTGTTTTTTTTCCGACTAGTTGCCAACTTGCCACCACCATGCAAAAATATTCGCACAGAGAGAAAAATTTATACCTTCTCCACAGTACAGGTGCCTTCAGCGAGACAAGAAATATTTCACACTTCAGTGAAATAGATTGAGGTGGTCCTTGAGAATGAGAAAAGCCCCCGTGAGCTTAATGGAGATTTCTTTTCACCCCGCAAAAAAAAAGAGCTGCATCCTGTTGTGTGCCAGAAATTTCTGAAATTTTGTTCAAGCACATGAACAAATCAACATCTCAGTGGAAAATATGTATTGATTCTGATACGCTACAGAATCATCGTATACTGGGTCACGATATGTAAAGAAAATCATATATAGAGGGCAATTTTTACGTAATATGTTTCCAACTTGATGAATCACACTGATTCTTTTACCAATCAGGATTACAAATTTTATTACAGGACCATGAAAATTGCCAACGCAACCGTTTATAGCGAAGAAGAGTACGCTAGTATTGATTGACAAACCAAAACTGTACAGAAAAAGAAACATTATAAGAAAAGGGTTGCTGTAACTTACTGTAGCAGCCAGTGTTGGGTCTTCGTGTTCATCTTCAGACAAGTAGGCTGCAACCTGAACTTGCAAGATTCAGGTTGTCCCTTGAAGTAGCATCAAGATATGCAACCTGCTGTGTACCAAATAAAACATCAGAAACGTATCCAACACTACACTGAAAAAATATCACCTAAAGTGGAAAAATATATATCGCAACCTGCGGTATACCTAGAAACTTCTGAAATCATATCGCACCACACGAGAAAAACACAAAAGGTGAAAAATATATACTTACTCTGATATACTACAGAATCATCAGATAGCGAGTTCTAGAAGGAAAACAAACACAGAAGACAATTGTTAACATACAGAAATAACTCATTATAGATAGGGGTTTATTCAGAATCATCCCTCTCAGTATCTGAACTTGAAGGAATAGACAGGTACACAATGGGGAGACAACTGAACTTAATTATTACTATTAATTTACAAACGTTAACAAATGTATGGGGAATTGGACAGATGAGTGTTTCATAACAGATGACAATGTATGGGCAGCTCCTTGCGCAAGTATATGACCCAACGTGACAGCTGGTGAATAACTACTCTGTCTCCACTACTCCTACCGACGATCCTGTGGCTCTTGCTTGACCGATACAAGTGAAATCCTCAGGCAGTTTGAACAGGGGCTGGTCTCCGACAAATTCACCACGGAGAGCCTGTCCAAGGGAGTATCGAGCTCGAGCAACCGGAACAGCAACCTGAATGTATCTGAATAAAACATGCACAGCACAAGCAAATCAGCTTCATAGAAAAGTTGGAACAGAGAAGAGATTCAGAGCTACTTCTGTTTTCGTACACTAGTGGACAATATCGAGTTGATCAACTTACTTCTCCTTTATAGGCCCAAAGAGCCTATAATAGTCCGGAAAGCCTTGGAGCCTTGCATTTTCTCTCACGGTCAGAACTCGGTGCTGTGTGGGATGCAAAATAGCCTGCAAAAATTCCATCCATGCTCCGTCATGATAAAAGGCAATCGGTGAGTTATAAATTCATAGAAAGTGCATAAATTGGCAGATAGCTTACCTGGTTGTGAGGCTCAGCTCTTGTGACAACAGTTGGAACAGTTTCATCCCACCACAAGCGTCTGAATGGTCTGCGAAGCAATGTGACAAGCATTATCGATGCATGTTTTACTGATAAAATGAACGGATAATCAGTATACATACTTTGATGACTTCCCCTTGATGAAAGACATGGCATAATCAGGCACCTAGCAGACAAGCAAGGATGGTTACTACATGGGGACTATATACATTACACAGCTGATGATGAGATTACTCCACCATATACTGAAGTACCAAAGGTTTCCCAGAAGACACGAGTGCTTGAGGAATATCTGGATCAAGTTCCACGGTATTCTTTGCCCCAACCGGACACCCTTCAAATGGCGAAAGTTGGCCCCCTGAAATAAAATAATTTCCAAGAAATTACAGGATAAGTCAAGAAAAGAAACAGCATGAGACTAATCAGCGTTAATAGCTTGCCTTTTGCACAGGAATCTGCCGCACTCTTTCATGATCATCATTATTTAATTGTAGTGGCTGATGATCAAACAGTTTACCTTCCTTGGTTGTAGCATCTACAAATGAGTGATCCTTCATGTCTTCAAATAATTAACAGAAATATATAACTCATAACAGTAATATAATGAGGAAACCGTATACAAACATAAAGATAGTGAAAACTAAGGCAAGGTGACATCATTATACCCACCCACATGATTGAAATAGAAACAAACATGACTGCTTTTGTAAAGACAAAAGGCATAACTAATGAACAGAAACTTCACTAAAGAGGAACTACTTGCTGACATTAAGTTTGCAGATCAATAGGTCACACCTTCATGGCTGAGCGGATGTAGCGTTGGAACTCTGTTTTGGGGTCCTTTGTCATACTCCATCACATCATTAGGCTGATGGTTTTGAACCTGTAGAAAACAATAAAATTCATACAGACGTCACAAAAGTTCAAGCAGGGTTCGAAATAAATAAATATGGGAGGAAAACAATCAATGCCAACCTCCGGTAGATCAGATATTGCATCTTCGAGGACAAGAGCTTTTTCAAGTGTTTATCTGCTGTTTCCTCATAAGCAACGAGACATCGCTGAGGACAGAACATCATTTTAGTGTTCAAGAAGAATGATAAAACATAACATAGTGGTAAGTGATATATTTTCATACCAAAAAGGCATTTGGCACTACTCCTCGCTTAACAACATAATGGGTTGGAAGTGGGAATTTCGGGAGAACCTACATTGCGGATGTACCTTCATATGGCAGTAGTGTCACAAGGTAAAAATGAGCACAAGAGGAAAACAAACCTCACAAGGAAGAGCTCCCCATATAAATGCCGCATCCTAAACTGTGGTAACCCATAACTTCCTGCAACCATCATACCAAGTCTAACTTGGTAGTTCATGGCAACAAAGGCGACTCGAGTGCATAGCGCCCAAGAAACCCCTCTGCAAATTTCAAAATATCTACAACATTCTCCATGAGAACATATTTAGGCTGCAGATAGTTCACAATATCCATAAAAGATAACCAACTGTTTGTTTTGTCATCCTTCAACGGATCATCGTGCTCTCTGAATACATTAAATCCGCTAACTCCTTGGCAAGGAGGACCACCACAGATAACATCGACCGAGCCCTTTGGAAAATCCAAAATTAGACACCACAAGAAAATTAGCCCAAAAGGAACAAGGAGGGATATATATTCTTACAGGCAAAGGCAGAATGTGATCCCTATATCCACTCTGAACAAATTCTTTAATACACTCGGGGGAACCGCTGAAATGCAAACAAGGATGAGGAATCATTGATGAAAAATAAAGAGAAAAATGTAATGAAAAAGATGCCAACCTCAGACCATCAATTGGCTCCCATGTATCTTGACTAGCATCATATTTTTTCCACCGAACCTATTTAAATAATCCTTATCTTTAGAAAAAATCATATACTCATGTCCATGGTAGCAAGCATAGAATAATACAAACAGGAACATAAGTAACTCTGAAATCTAAAGGAATTGCACAGATATGTAATCAAGTCTGCAGTACCTTAAACCATAAGCCATTTTTCCAGTCTTATTTGGATCGCCATAGCATATGTCAACAAGCCTCTCTACCTCAAATACATCCTTTGGTAGAGGTTCGTTTCGTCATTTTCATCATTGTTTGGCCTTTGGGCTAGATCGAGCCCAAAGAATTGCTGCCGTGGATGACATATTTCTTCTGAGTGCATTCCACCGTTGAAGGAGGGATAGGAAATCTTCAGCCTTCTCACTTCTTACCTACAGTTAGAGGCAAAAGGCGTACAAGTCAATATCTCTAGTTGATGAAAAAGGGAATGCAACTCAGTTGCACTTTGCCAATTCTAAAGACTACACATGTTGAAGGGTGGTTATGCTTTAAGCTCTCACAGGCATGTGAGTTCATGTCCACAGCCCGTTTCTGCACAAGAGAACGTTAACATTGTCAATTATAGGGTCAGCCACAGTGCTACAATGTCCAAATCAGAAAACATACAGTTTCTAATTTTATGCCAGCCCATTACGCACCAAGGCAGAGCCACTGTTGACATAGCCCCACACCCTGAATATAGATCGAGCATTTGTATGTCACAAGGTCAGCCACTGGTTTCCCCTCTTCACAAGATATATCTGAAGTTGTATCACTATCTGCTGCACCATCATTTTCTACAACAAAATAACTCATCAAAAATCATGAGAAGAGATATCATGGTATTGCAATGTTGATGAATACATTTTTCAGTTTACCAAATGTACTTTTGAGATGTATTAAAATCAGTACAGATCGGTACCAATTTAGTATAAGTTCAGGTCACAGCTATACACTAGCCAAATCTATTGTGTTGTTTAATTTAAATAAGTTGCTCACAAGCATCTCCAAGTAAGACATGTAAAGATTGCAACAGAAATAAAATACATCTATAAAATATTACCTGCTGGCATATTTGCAAATGTGCAACATGCCACCGAGTAAGACATATCATAATAGAAATCAGAATTTGATATTAACTGATATTTTGCCTGTGGTATCTCCTGTAATTGTTTGACAAAATAAAAACATAAAAGATCAGCAGAAACATGACAAGCCTACTTTAACTTGAAAGAATGAACAAACAACTTACATCTGGATCAACATAAGCGATGTTGAGTTTACAGATTATTGACTCAATCAAGTTGTCATTCTTTTCTTACGAAAGGAAAACACGCTTATCATTATGTTGATGATCATGGACCTTAAGCAACCGGTGAGATGACCTGCAAGTTAAACTGATGAACTTCGGTGCGTGCGTGCGTGGAGTAGTATCTAGTATGACAGTTAGTTGAGTACGTTTTGGGCTTTATTTAGGAGAAAATGCATTATTTTTATCGTGTTAATTCACTCCATGGAAAGACAAGCCAGATATTCAGGATAAAAATGTTGTGGCAAGTTGAAAATGCAGCAGCTAAAAGAAAAGTTAAAAATGTTATGCAAGTTGCATTCTATTGTGCAATGCATTTGTCTTAGGCACGTGCTAAATTGCGTTTACGAAAAGAAAAAACCTTCACAATACATACCGTCTCCTCCGCATGGAAAAACCAACGGCATGTGAAGTATGAGCCGTCATCTCTACCTTGAAAAAACTACATGTCGGCCAATGTAACTCTCTTCACGGGACCAGCCTGCAGCCACTCAAAATAAAAGCATAATTAGCAAACTTGGTTAAAATAGAGCCTATCAACAAGTCAAATGCAGAGAAAGGGAAATAGCATATTCTGAACTATACCCTTCATCCAGATGGAAAAAGAAATCTAAAACTATCCAAGGCATTTCTTAAAATTATAGGTAAAACATATCAGATTCACACATAATATGGAGCCTTTGTTGAATATGCGAAGTTTAACAGCATGCCAGAAACAGAAAGGAGTACCACATTCAACAGTTTGTGTGACAAAAAAAGGCAACACATGCTGATGTATTAATCATCTCCATACCTTTTCATCTCCAGCATTGGACATAATTTAATTAGTATATATGCAAAATAGTACAGTACCTCCAAACTGAATGTTTGTTAGTTAACAGCATGCCAGAAATAAAAGGGAGGCACGGTCTGTATATGTCCAATGCTGTATGAATTAACCTTCTAGCTAAGAAAATAACGGCAATCGACTAGGATAAAAGGAACCAAGGACCTTGATAATCCCAATCATTAAATCTGGAACTTGATTTACATATGTCTTCAATCTCCATCATCGAACAGAATTTCATTAGATTATAGTATATGCAAACTTCAGTACACATAATACAGTATCTCCAAACTGAATGTCTGGAAGTTACAGCATGGCAGAAACAGAAAGGAAGCGAGCATGTCAGCAGTTAGGATACGAGAATCGGCATACGTGCTGTATATGTTAATAATCTCCATGTATACGCTTCAATCAATCATGTAGAAATCCTCTAGCTAAGAAAATAATGGCGATCGATTGATGGTTGACCTTGATGAAGACATCGTCATTGAGATTGAATATGACACCATCCACAGAAGCAGAAGTGTAGTGGCAGCGGGCACTGATCTGCTCCCCTGCCCAATCTGCAGAGCTGCTGACATATGGAATGAAATTCAGTTCAGGTTTACATGTACATATTAGAAGCTGGCAGCGCAAATGAATGGGCTCCCTTTGATTGCAACAGGGTGAACAGGAATGAATGGTCAGAATCACTTATTTGATTTGCGGAGATGCATACCGCGTGGCACGCGAGTGATCAGAACCCTGCAGCCAAAAGCAGAGGGATTTTTTCAGTCAGAATGAATGAGTTTAGGAGAGACTCTGGATGTCCAATGCAGGAGCCTGAGCCATGCCTAGTGCCCACCTCTGCTGAAGCTGAGAGTGTGAGACTGGCGGCGCCTTGGGCTTGTCCTCGTTGGGCGCTCGCCTAGGGGCACGAGGCGTCCCTTGATCATGTGAGCGCTTAGCCTTGTGAAACCTCATGTTGGGCCAGCGTCGGCGTGGGCGGTGTGGAGGACATGTCCTCCGCCGCCACCATCGGCTTAGGCTTGTCCTTGGCGCCCGGCATCGTCGTGGGGTTACTGTAAGCGCTTGGCGGCGTGGAAGCCAGGCGCTGGGCCTGATGGATGCCGCGGCGCGGATGGGCTGGAAGCGGGGGCATGGAGTGCTTGGCGTGGGCAGAGGAGGCTGGGAAGGGAGATGTTGCGTCGGATAGCAGCGGCGTGAGGGCAGCGTAAAGGTCGAGCGGCGCGGAGGACATGCAGCGCGTCCATCGCCCCGGCCGGCTCCCTGGGCTTGTCCATCGCCCCGGCCCCCGTCCTCCTGCGGCGGGCGGCAATTGGATGCCTCCCCGCCGCCTCGCGCTGGAGGTCATCCGGCTGTCTGTAGCGCAGCGGCGTGGAGGTGGCGCGCTGGGCACGGAGAGGCGCGAGGTGGGACATGGCAAGCAAGCGAGGATGGACCGGGGGCAGGCGATCGAAATCCGGAGGGAGGGAGGAGGCTAGGGTTTTTGCAGGGTTGAAGGGGAGAATGACGTCTGACGGAGTGGGTGGGCAGCTGCTGCTTTTGCGGTGGAAGGAAAAAAGGTGGAGCAGGCAGGAAGGAGCAGCGGTGGTGGAAGGGAATTGTCGCTTCTGCCCTTCCCTTGGGGCTTAACTTCTGCTGCTGCTTTTGCGGTGGAAGGCAGGAAGGAAGGAAAAAGGTGGAGCAGGCGGGAAGGAGCAGCGGTGGTGGGAGGGAATTGTCGCTTCTGCCCTTCCCGCAGGGCTTAACCTGCTGCTGCTTTTGCGGTGGAAGGCAGGAAGGAAGGAAAAAAGGTGGAATGGGCGGGAAGGGAGCAGCGGTGGTGGGAGGGAATCGTCGCTTCTGCCCTTCCCTTGAGCTTAACCTGCTGCTGCTTTTGCGGTGGAAGGCAGGAAGGAAGGAAAAAGGTGGAGCAGGCGGGAAGGGAGCAGCGGTGGTGGGAGGAATTGTCGCTTCTGCCCTTCCCGCTTGGCTTAACCTGCTGCTGCTTTTGCGGTGGAAGGCAGGAAGGAAGGAAAAAAGGTGGAGCAGGCGGAAGGGAAGCAGCGGTGGTGGGAGGAATTGTCGCTTCTGCCCTTCCCGCCCGGGCTTAACAGCGAGCTCATCTCATTCTCTCATCACAATAACAGAGGTGGCCGCAGTCCCCACCTGCAGTGCAGAGGAGACTTGTGATACCAACTTGTCACGTCCAATATGCAACCCCATCCAAAAGGAACTCGAAGGTCCCACCAAGGATAGACCCGCATATTGAAACGCTTTTGCAAGGTGGATATCATTACAACAACATTACATAATAGAAGGGGATACATACATAAAGCATACAATGCCACACGAATACAACATCATCTTACATGAGATCAACATCCGCCTACGGATGAAACATAAACAGAAACTCAAACAATATCCACCCTGCTAGCCCAGGCTGCCGACCTGGAACCTATCCCCTGATCGAAGAAGAAGCAGAAGAAGAACTCCAAACAAGCAAACATCGCTCTCACGTCATGATCATCGCAAACCTGTACCTGCAACTGGTGGTGTAGTAATCTGTGAGCCACAAGGACTCAGCAATCCCATTACCATGGATATCAAGACTAGCAAAGCAAAATGGGAAAGGACGGGATAAAGTGGTGAGGTTGCAGCAGCGACTAAGCATATATGGTGGCTAACATACGCAAATGAGGCGAGAAGAGAAACAAAGGCAGTGCGTCAACTAGTAATGATCAAGAGGTGATCCTGAACTCCTACTTACGTCAAACATAACCCGAAACCGTGTTCTCCTCTCGATCAACCCGAAAAGAGACACTCACGATTCACGCTACGGTTGGTGTATTTTAGAACAGTTTGTTTCAAGTTTACTACAACGGATATTAACAAATTCCCATCTGCCACATAACCGCGGGCACGGCTCTCGAAAGTTTATACCCTGCGGGTGTCCCAACTTAGCCCATGATAAGCTCTCGCGATCAACGAAGGATATTCCTTCTCCCCGGAAAGACCCGATCAGTCTCGGAATCCCGGCTACAAAACATTTCGACAACAATAAAACAAGACCAGCAAAGCCGCCCAATGTGCCGACAAATCCCGATAGGAGTCGACGTACCTCGTTCTCAAGGCACACGGATAGGTCAGCCTACGAGTAAAACCAGCCCTCGAGTTGCCCGTGGTGGCCCCTTGATCTGCCCGTTTGGACCAACACTCGAAGGAGCACTGGCCCGGGGGGGCAAAAATAAAGATTACCCACGGGCTCCCGAAACCCAAGGGAAAAAGGGCGAGGTGAGGCAAAAGGTAAAAACCAATTGTTGGCCTTGGTGGAGGAGTCTTAATAAAAGCGTACTGTCAAGGGGTCCCATAAATCACCCGACAGCGTTATGGACGCAAAATCTGGGAACATAATACCAATATGGCGGAAACTAAGGCGGCAAGAGTGGAACAAAACACCAGGCATAAGGCCGAGTCTTCCACCCTTTACCAAGTATATAGATGCATTAATTAAACAATAGATATTGTGATATCCCAACAAGTAAATATGTTCCAACAAGGAACAACATCTCCAGGTTCAACAAGGAACAAACTTCATCTTCACCTGCAACTAGCAACGCTATAAGAGGGGCTGAGCAAAGCGGTAACATAGCCAATCAACGGTTTGCTAGGAAAGGATGGTTAGGGCTCGTTCTTGTTCACCAATCCAAAAAATGTTCAAAGGTTTAGAAAAATGTTTCCGCTTCAATTTTTTGTTCACCTACATAAAATATGCTCGTATTTTCCTAAATTCTTCAGGATTTTCCCATTGTTCTCAGTTTAGAAAATCTGTTTTGAATCTAAAACATTGTTCCCGTTTTTAATAAGTTGTCTATAATTTCGGGAGATATTTCATTATTCTAGTTTTGTTTACAAGTTCGGTTTCTTCACATTTTCAAAAAATATTTGGGAAGTTGTTATTTCTTCATAGTTTGAAAAGATGATGAGAAATTTTATATTAGATTCGCGTTTGTTAAAAATTATTTCTAACTTAATTAAAGTGTTGAAATTTTAAATATTGTTTCCAATGTTTTAAGTAATGTTTAGTTTATGCCGGTAAATATAATACTTTATAGTTCAATCTGCTTATTATGTCAACAAGGTTCATTAGGTGGACGGTTAGCAGGATTCACTCACAAGCAATAGGTCTGAAGTTTGAATCCCGACAGCTCAATTTTTTTGCCCGACAACTCGATTTGTTGAACTTTTTCAAAATTGGTTAACTTTTTCAAAATTGGTCGATGATGTTTTTCCAAAATAGTGAACTTTTTCAAATTCGATTAACCTTTTTAAAAATCACTGAACTTTTCAAATTCAATTGTGTTTTTCAAAATGAGTGAATTCTTTTAAAATTCAATTCACATTTTTTCCAAAATCGTGAAATTTTTAATACTTAATGAACCTTTTTCAAAATTTGTGAACTTTTTCAAATTTGATGAACTTTTAAAAATTCAATAAAATTTTGTCAACAAAGTTGAATATTTTTTCAAAATCCGTGAACTTTTTGAATTCATGAAATTTTTTGTTTTTTCTATTTTTTTCCTTTTTTCTCAAATGTGGATGTATAGATGGGCCGGCCCACCAGCGCCAACGCGTGGGCGCCTGGGAGCTTCCGTGGCGCCGAACAGGAGCTCCCCAACAAAGAGCCTTTCCCGAACCCCTAGTGTGCCCAGCAAGACATAAAAGCACCCGACCTAACCCTTATCGTCAGAAAAATAGCTCGAAACAAAGACAGAAGATTTTTGTGTGATACGGTGGTCAAAACCTTCGGTATATTTTATAATGTATTTTACCGACCAAAATCGTAACATGCAAGAAAATGGAGTTTGGGAGGCACACGAGGTGTCCACGAGGCAGGCGCGCCACAGAGGCGCCCTCCACCCTCGTGGATGCCTCGTGTCCTTCCCGGATTACTTCTTTCTTCCATAAAATTTTAAATATTCCAAAACATAGGAAAATTGCCATTAGAATTATTTTGGAGTCGGTTTACTTACCGTACAACATACCTATTCCTTTTCGAGTCTGAAAGCGTTCTATAAAGTGTCCCTTATGTATTCCTCCGGGTTACGGTTTCAATAATATTTTTTCAACATTAATAGGATTACATGAGATATAATGTTTGATTCTTTGACCGTTTACCACCCTCGGACTTGTGCCTTGAAGTTGTTGATTTTTATGGCACGGGCGATAGACCTCCTCGACAATCTAAGGACCTTCCCATTTAGAGAGAAGTTTTCCTGCAAAAAATCTTAAGCGAGAGTTGAATAGCAACACATAATCACCTACATTAAATTCTCGCTTGTGTATCCTTTTGTCATGCCATCTTTTAACTTTTTCTTTAAATAGCTTGGCATTTTCATATGCTTGGGTTCTCCATTCATCAAGTGAGCTAATGTCAAATAACCTTTTCTCACCGGCAAGTTTAAAATCATAGTTGATCTCTTTAATGGCCCAATATGCCTTATGTTCAAGTTCAAGAGGTAAGTGACATGCTTTTCCATAAACCATCTTATACGGAGACATACCCATAGGATTTTTATATGCAGTTCTATAGGCCCATAATGCATCATCAAGTCTCTTGGATCAATTCTTTACGGATCTATTAACAGTCTTTTGCAAAATCAATTTGAGCTCTCTATTACTCAACTCTACTTGACAACTAGACTATGGGTGATAAGGGGATGCAATTCTATGATTAACATCATACTTAGCAAGCATTTTACGGAAAGCACCATGAATAAAATGTGAACCACCATCGGTCATAAGATATCTAGGGACTTCAAACCTTGGAAAAATAACTTCTTTAAGCATCTTAATAGAGGTGTTATGATCAGCACTACTAGTTGGAATAGCCTCTACCCACTTAGTAACGTAATCAACAGAAACTAAAATATGTGTATATCCATTAGAGGCAGGAAAAGGTCCCATATAATCAAAGCCCCAAACATCAAATGGTTCACTAACAAGATAATAATTCATAGGCATTTCTTGGCGTCTACTAATATTGCCAATTCTTTAAAATTCATCGCAAGACAAAACAAACTTACGGGCATCTTTGAAGAGAGTAGGCCAATAAAAACCGGATTGCAATACCTTATGTGCAGTTCTGTCTCCAGCGTGGTGTCCTCCATATGATTCAGAGTGACACTTGCGTAGGACCTGTTTCTGTTCATGCTCAGGTACACAACGTCTAATAACACCATCTAATCCTTCTTTATATAGGTGTGGGTCATCCCAAGTAATGTCTTAAGTCATAAAAGAACTTTTCTTTTGCCGGTATGCGAAACTAGGTGGTATGAATTTAGCAACAATGTAATTAGCATAATCAGCATACCATGGAGCGATATGAGAAGCGTTAATGACCGCTAATTGTTCATCGGAAAGCTATCATCAATAGGTAGTGGGTCATAAAGAACATTCTCTAGCCTAGACAAGTTATGCAACAGGGTTCTCAGCTCCTTTTCTATCAATAATATGCAAATCAAATTCTTGAAGCAAGAAAACCCATCTAATAAGTCTAGGATTAGCATCTTTCTTTTCCATAAGATATTTAATAGCAGCATGATCGGTGTGAATAGTGACTTTAGAATCAACAATGTAAGGTCTGAACTTATCACAAGCAAATACAACTGCTAAGAATTCTTTTTCAGTGGTAGCATAATTTCTCTGGGCAGAATCAAGAGTCTTACTAGAATATTGAATAACGTTTAATTTCTTATCAACTCTCTGCCCTAGAACAACACCTACAGCATAATCACTAGCATCACACATAATTTCAAAAGGAAATTCCAATCAGGTGGCTGAACAACGGGTGCGATGATCAAAGCTTTCTTAAGTATTTCAAATGCTTCTACACAATCATCATCAAAGACAAACAGAATATCTTTTGCAATAAATTAGTCGAGGCCAAGTGATTTTAGAAAAGTCCTTAATGAACCTCCTATAAAAACCGGCATGACCAAGGAAACTTCTTATACCTTTAATGTCCTTGGGACATGGCATCTTTTCAATAGCATCAACTTTAGCTTTATCAACTTCAATACCTCTTTCAGAAATTTTATGCCCCAAGACAATGCCTTCATTAACCATAAAGTGACACTTTTCCCAATTTAGGACGAGAATAGTGTCTTCACATCTCTACAAAACTTCGATCAAGGTTGCCCAAGCAATCATCAAAGAGGATCCATAAGCGGAGAAGTCATCCATGAATACCTCACAAATCTTTTCACAAAAGTCAGATAATATAACCATCATGCATCTTTGAAAGGTAGCAGGTGCATTGCATAAACCAAAAGGCATCGTCTATAAGCAAATGTACCGAAAGGGCAAGTAAAAGTAGTTTTTGATTGATCTTCTGCTGACATAGGTATTTGAGAGAAACTAGAATAACCATCTAGAAATCAGAAATGTGTATGTTTGGATAGTCGTTCTAGCATTTGATCAATAAAAGGTAAGGGGTAATGATCTTTCTTAGTAGCTTTATTTAATTTATGGAAATCAATTACCATCCTATAACGTGTAATAATTCTTTGCGGAATCAATTCATCTTTATCATTAGGAACAACAGTAATACCTCCTTTTTAGGGACACAATGGATAGGGCTTACCCATTCACTATCAGCAACGGGATAAATTATACCTGCCTCAAGGATCTTTAATATCCCCTTTCTTACCACTTCTTTCATCTTAGGGTTTAATCGTCGTTGAGGATCCCTAACCGGTTTAGTCTCTTTCTCCACTTCTATTTTGTGCTTTGGCATAGAGTCGGACTAATGCCCTTAAGATCATCCAGAGTATATCCAATAGCGAGCGATGCTTCTTCGAGTTTTCAATAATATTTCCTCTTCACATTACGAAAGGTTAGCACTAATAATAACAGGATATATCTTCTTTTCATCAAGATAAGCATATTTAAGATTATCAGGTAATGGTTTTAGCTCAAACACGGGATCACCCTTGGGTGGAGGAGGATCCCCTAGGATTTCAACAGGTAAGTTGTGTTTCAAGATAGGCACCTGCTGAAGGAATACTTCGTCTATTTCCCTTCTTTCATTCATAAACATATCATTTTCATGGTCTAGAAAATATTGTTCTAACGGATCAGTAGGAGGCACGGCAATAGAAGCAAGACCAATTATTTCATATTTACTAGGTAACTCTTTATCACGGGGTTGTCTATGAAATTTAGCAAAATTAAACTCATGAGTCATATCATCCAAGCCAATCGTAACAACATCCTTTTCACAATCAATCCTAGCATTAACAGTATTCAAGAATAGTCTACCAAATATAATGGGACAAAAGTCATCTTGTGGGGAACCAAGAACAAGAAAATCCGCAGGGTATTTGACTTTCCCACACAAGACTTCAACATCTCTAACAATCCCAACTGGTTTAATAGTATCTTTGTTGGCAAGCTTAATTGTCACATCGATATCTTCCAACTCAGTGGGTGTAATATAAATGCATAATTTCTTTATATAAGTCATAGGGTATTGCACTAGCACTAGCACCCATATCACATAAGCCATGATAACAATGATCTCCTATTTTAACAGAAATAACAGGCATGCCTACAACAGGTCTATGTATCTTAGCATTTGGTTTAACTATATTAGCAGTTTCACCACAGGTAAATAACATGCCCATCTATATTATCATCCAGGAGGTCTTTAACCATGGCAATACTAGGTTCAACTTTAATTTGCTCAGGAGGTGTATAAGTTCTAGTATTACTCTTACGAACAACAGTTGAAGCTTTAGCATGATTCTTTATTCTAACAGGAAAAGGTGGCTTCTCAACATAAGTAGTAGGAACAATAGGATCATTATAAGTGATAGTCTTTTCTTCAACTGTAATAGGTGCAACTACTTTTACTTCAATGGGAGGATTATATTTAAACCACTTCTCCTTAGGGAGATCAACGTGAGCAACAAAAGATTCACAGAAAGAACCTACTATCTCAGAGTCAAGTCCATATTTAGTGCTAAATCCACGAAAAGCATCGGTATCCATAAAAGATTTAACACAATCAAACTTAGGTGTTATACCTGACTCCTTACCATCGTCGGAACCCCAATCTTCAGAGTTACGTTTAATTCTTTCCAATAAGTCCCACTTGAATTCAGTAGTCTTCAACATATAAGAACCAGCACATGAAGTATCAAGCATGGTGCGATCATTGAGGAAAGCCGAGCATAAAAATTTTGAATAATCATTTCCCTTGACAGCTCATGATTGGGGCATGAATATAACATTGACTTAAGCCTCCCCCAAGCTTGAGCGATGCTTTCTCCTTGGCGAGGCCAGAAATTATATATGTAATTACGATCACGGTGAACAAGATGCATAGGATAGAACTTCTGGTGAAATTCCAACTTCAATCATTTATAGTTCCAAGATTCCGTATCATCACATAGCCTATAACATGTCAATGCATCTCCCTTCAAAGATAAAGGAAAGACCTTCCTCTTAACAACATCATCGGGAATACCTGCAAGCTTAAATAATCCACAAACTTCATCCACAAAGATAAGGTGTAAATCGGGATGCAATGTTCCATCTCCTGCAAAAGGATTAGCTAGCAGTTTCTCTATCATACCCGAAGGAATTTCAAAGTAAACATTTTCAGTAGGTTCAGTAGATTGAGGAGCAACTCTTTGCTCTACTGGTCGGGGCGAAGATACCCCGAACAAGCCCCTCAAAGGATTAGTTTCCATAGTAACAAGTGACAGAAAATTTCAGCACACTATATAAATGTTTCCTTACCAAGTTCCACTCACCAAAGGCGCTTCACTCCCCAGCAAGGGCGCCAGAAAAGAGTCTTGATGACCCACAAGTATAGGGGATCTATCGTAGTCCTTTCGATAAGTAAGAGAGACGAACCCAACAAGGAGCAGAAGGAAATGACAAGCGGTTTTTGGTAAGGTATTCTCTGCATACTGAAATTGTAGGTAATAGCTAGTTTTGTGATAAGATAATTTGTAACGAGTAACAAGCAATGAAAGTAAATATGTGCAGCAAGGTGGCCCAATTCTTTTTGTCGCAAAGGAAAATCCTGGACAACTTCTTATAATGAGAAAAGCGCTCCCGAGGACACATGGAAATTATCGTCAAGCTAGTTTCATCACGCTCATATGATTCGCGTTCGGTACTTTGATAATTTCATATGTGGGTGGACCGGTGCTTGGGTACTTCCCTTTCTTGGACAAGTATCCCACTTATGATTAACCCCTATTGCAAGCATCCGCAACTACAAAAGAAGTATTAAGGTAAACCTAATCATAGCATGAAACATATGGATCCAAATCAGCCCCTTACGAAGCAACGCATAAACTAGGGTTTAAGCTTCTGTCACTCTAGCAACCCATCATCTACTTATTACGTCCCAATGCCTTCCTCTAGGCCCAAATAATGGTGAAGTGTCATGTAGTCGACGTTCACATAACACCACTAGAGGAGAGACAACATACATCTCATCAAAATATCGAACGAATACCAAATTCACATGACTACTAATAGCAAGACTTTACCCATGTCCTCAGGAACAAACGTAACTACTCACAAAGCATATTCATGTTCATAATCAGAGGGGTAATAATATGCATAAAGGATCTGAACATATGATCTTTCACCAAGTAAACCAATTAGCATCAACTACAAGGACTAATCAACACTACTAGCAACCCACAGGTACCAATTTGTGGTTTTGATACAAGATTGGATACAAGAGATGAACTAGGGTTTGGAGAGGAGATGGTGCTGGTGAAGATGTTGATGGAGATTGACCCCCTCCCGATGAGAGGATCATTGGTGATGATGATGGTGATGATTTCCCCTCCCGGAGGGAAGTTTCCCCGGCAGAACAGCTCTGCCGGAGCCCTAGATTGGTTCCGCCAAGGTTCTGCCTCGTGGCGGCGGAGTTTCGTCTCGTGAGCTTGCCTCTGAATTTTTACAGGATAAAACACCTCATATAGCAGAAGATGGTCACTAGGGGGCCACCAGGGGGCCCAGGAGACAGGGGCCACAGCAGGGGCGCCCCCCACCCTCCTGGCCAGGGTGTGGGCCCCCTCAGGTACTTTCTTTGCCCAATAATTCTTATTAAATCCAAAAATGACTTTCTTGGAGTTGCGGGACTTTTGGAGCTGTGCAGAATAGGTTTCCAATATTTGCTCCTTTTCCAGCCAGAATCCCTGCTGCCGGCATTCCCCCTCTTCATGGTAAACCTTGTAAAATAAGAGAGAATGGCCATAAGTATTGTGACATAACGTGAAATTACAGCCCATAATGCAATAAATATTGATATAAAAGCATGATGCAAAATGGACGTATCACACGACGAGAAGAAAACTATGCTTTCTGTACATGTGCCATGATCGTCGAGGCACTGAAAGCTGCATTGGACTCCTACTGTGCCGCTTCGGGGAAAATGGTGAGTGTGGAGAAATCCATCATCTTTTTTTAGCCCCAATACGAAAGTGGAAGATAAGGCGCAAATTTGCACAATCCTGAATATTATGACTGTATCCCTCAACGACAAATATTTGGGGTTGCCAACAAACCTGGGTATGGACAAAAGTGGCGGCTTTCAATTCTTGATCGATCGTATTATTATGAAAATTAGTGGATGGAAAGAAAAATTGATATCTGCCGGAGGGAAGGAAATTCTCCTCAAGTCTGTTGTACAAAGTATTCCCACCTATGCCATGTCAGTCTTCAAAATTCCTAACTTTTTTGCAAAGGAATCATAGACGCGATGTCGTAACTTTGGTGGGGTGACGAGAACAAGCAGAAAAGGATGCATTGGTTGGCTTGGTGAAAAATGTGTGTTCCAAAAGAGGTATGGGATTCCGTGACATTCACTGTTTCAATCTCGCTTTGCTAGCTAAACAAGCGTGGCATCTACTGGACAATCCTCACTCTTTATGCGCATCTATATTGAGAGCTAAATATTTCCCTGGTGAAGACCCGATGAATGCAAGATTGAAAAAGGGCTCACCTTTTACCTGGCAAAGTATTATGGCGGAGTTAATTCATTGAAAAATGGGAATATCTGGCTAGTGGGAAATGGATAGAATATGATATTTGGAAACATGCTTGTATTTCGAATTGTGCAAATAGGAAAAATTACTAGCCGTGATCAAAGTATTGAATTCATGATCCAGTGCTCCAAATGTCTAAACTGACAGAGAAAGGCGGGCATGATATTTCAATACTCCCCTCACGTCTAGGCCTTTGTAGTCCTTAGATGTGGGCTGATATATGCCACATAATATATTTTTAATATTGCGTTGGCATGATCTTGAACTCAAGACCACTTCGCCCGGATACGTGTTGAATTCATGCTCCAAGCAGTTGCTCCAAATGTCTGAATTGATGGATAGAAGTGGGCAATATATTTCAATACAAAGCAGTACTTGTCAGCGGTGCAGAAATCACTAAGGTGGGAGAAGAAGTTCTCCACACCCTTGGCCAGATGGTGGGTCCTTGTGGCGGTGCCGATAGTGGCGGATCTTGGGATCCCGTGTCCGGGCTCATCGCAGGACGCTCGTGGCGGCTGGAGCTTTCTCTAGCGTCGACGACGCTTGATGTGGGATCATGGCGGCGGTTGCTATTGTATGGGCGACGTCAGCGGCTGGCGTGATGGTGGGTGCTCCATGTAGCTTCCGGAATTGCGGCGGCGGCCCCTCTTCTTCAACGGCGGCGGACTTTGAGGTCGTGTGGGCAACTCGGAGTCCTGATCTCGAGATGTTGGCGGTCTTCTGAGGCTGATGGCGGTATGGGACGTCCTTTCCATCAACAGATCGGGTTCGATGTGGCTCGGCAGGTGACACATGTGTCTCTTCCGAAGTTGTCGGATGGTGCCTGTCGTCGGCAGGTGAAGCCACCGGTGGATGTGGTACCGGCGGATGCTACACACAACGTCTTATATGGAGACGTCAAGTCATGCCTGTTGTCGGCAGGTGATGCACGGTGGCTCTGGCCAAAGTGTCAAGTTTTGCCTGTTGTTCTTGGATCGAAGGTGGTGCAACAGTAGCCGGAGGCAGACAGTATGGGACGTCTTTGTCTTCTGTTGTCTCCTCCAGAGGTATCCAGCTATCGAGGCATCGGTAGGTGGATAAGAGCGGATGGTACAGATGGCTTCAACGACGAGCTTATGCAGTCCGTGGAAACACAAGATCTCTGATCAGGTTATGTCGTCGGCGCTATGCGTTGTGTCCTTGTTGAAAGTGGTGGATTGAAGCTTTGCTTTGGGCATGAAAATCTAAAGTTTTCAACTTTGTGATGGACTAATCATCATCCGAGCACGTGCGGTGATTCCTTTTTGAAGGCGTAGCCTAGGAGTTGTATGTTTCGTTTATGTTGTGTCTTGTATCATAGGGTTAGTGGCTATCTGGAGAGTTATTGTCGCGAGGTATACGGCCCTTATGGTTTGTTTTTCGCTTTTTGTCTGGGTTGATGATGTTCGGCTGTTGAATTTTACACTAATAATAATATATGGCTGCATGCATCGTCATGCTACATAGGCGGGGGATATTCTTTAGAAAAAGTGTATATATATAACAGAAAAAAAATCTTGTACAAGTAGGAGACGACGTGGCATAGCGGCTTCTGGCCCGGCTCGCCAGCTCGGCGCACGGGGGCCAAGCACGCCACCGCCGGGGTGAGGCACGGAGGCAGCCAGGCAGGGGAGCGCCGCCGGAAGGTGGGGAGCGGCTCCAAGTCCCAGCCTGAGTGGGCACTGGGGAGCGGGAGGCAGAGCCGGGTTCCGGAGAGGGATATGGCGAGCGGCGGCGGGGAGTGCTCCCGCCAGTGTGGGGACTGGGAAAGCCGGAGAGCGGCGGCGTAGGGTGCGGCTGCTACGGAGGCTGAGATTGGAGCGCTGTTCACTCTGATGATTAGTACCACCTTGCTGGACGACCAGCACTTGTACCAGCTGATATACCCAGCACTCCATCCTCGCTACCGCCGAGCGTGGCAGCGCGCGCTTATGACTCAAGCTACGTGGAGGACTAACGAGTTGGTGCTATGGGGTTGTGTGGGCTAGAAGCCCGTGGCAAAAGGAAGGGCCTGCCCTTATTGGAATTAACCACGATGACCTTGTCCGGCTCGGACTGGTGTAATCACCAAATAGATTAGGACTCGTATTGTTAGCTTTACTGCTATATATATGCGTGTAATCTACCCCTGTAAACCAACTCAGATCAATACAAAGTAAACAACGGGAGCGACGTACGTGTAGTCGTACGGCCGGAAAGAACTCGGCTGATTCAACGACTACGGGTGAGCTCTCGACGGAAAGTACTCGTCTACGAGCGACGTACGTTGGGCCTGTGCCAACACCCCCTCCCTCTCCTCCTTACAGCCTAGGCGTAGAGGATGACCTACGGCCTAGGCATTTCAGGCTTGTTCCCGCTGTGGGAATTTCCGCAGCCATAGCCTACTGTGTGCTGCTAGAGATAGACTTCTTTCATGATGCACATGGCTTCGCTCATAAACTCCATATGTACCAACTCTTTTTAGAGATAGACTTCTTTCATGATGCACATGGCTTCGCTCATAAACTCCATATGTACCAACTCTTTTTATTTTTATATTTATGTTGACGCGAAGATGGCAATTTTAGTCTGCAAGCACGGCAGTTTTCTTGCCAAAAACACACTGAAACGGATTTGCCATGGAAGCAACCAGCACGCTAATCTAAGCAAACTAGATTATAGAGTTCACTCTGTTGGAAATATTGTAACGCCTCTATAACGTACGTGGTAGCCTTGAGCTTCACGTATAGGATTAGGAGAGTAGTCAGAGGATCCTTTTATCTTTCTATCCTTTCTTCTCTCCCTCTCATGTAATCCTCCTCCACGGTTGGAGATCTCAACCGCACCATGTACCCCTAGACTAATCCTCTCGTCACAATCAATATATACCTAGCGGGCTCTCTGTATGAGGGTTGAGACGCTTCACCAATCCTAACATGGAATTCAGAGCCATCTTCTTCCTCCACATCTAGCTCTCCACCAGATCAAACCTAGCCGCCATCAAAAACCTCCTTCAGATCAGAACCTAGCACCATGTCTTCTTCCTCCAGTTCGGCTTCTTTCTCTAGCTTGAACAACACAATCTCTGAACCCCTTAGCCGCACCAACTACATCCTATGGCGTGCCCAGGCTCGCTCTCAGATCATGGGAGCCGGCCTCTATGGGTATCTTGATCAAACAATCCCTGAACCTACCAAAACAATCTCGTCAAAAAACTCTGAAGGAAAGGAACAGATTGTTCCAAATCCCACCTACACCCCTTGGTTAATCCAAGACCAGCAGATCGTAGCCTACCTGCTGAGAAATCTCTCTAAAGAAATCCTAGTTCAGGTTGCCTCGATGGAGACATCGCGTGCGATCTGGACATCTCTTGCAAACATGTTCACAGCCCAATCCGCATCCCGTGTGAATAACCTCAGAATCTCTCTGACCAATGCCCACAAAGGTTCCCAATCTGCTGCTGCTTATTTTGGTCATATGAGGTCTCTTTCGGATGAACTTGCAGCTGCAGGAAGGCCTATCGGGAACCGGAGCTACTGTCCTTCATCATCGCTGGGCTGGACATGGATTACCAGTACATCATCTCGGCCCTGGATGTCCGCGTCGAGCCCGTCTCCGTTGATGAGCTGTTCGCCATGGTGGCGAACTTTGACCAGCGGGTCGAGCTTTTCCATGGCTCAGGTGCGGCGGCTTCAAATCCTCAGCCAACATGGCTGCGAGGAATCGTGGCGGCGGCGGCAAAAACAACTACCGAGGCTCGCCCAAACCCACTAATGGTGGTGGTGGCGGGTACCGCAGTGGTGGTGGAGGCAACAACGGCGGTGGCGGCTAAAACAACCCCAACTACAACAAAAGCGGCAATGGTGGTGGTCCTGTCTACCACAACAACGGTGGCCGCGGTCACCACTACAACAACAACGATCAAGGGCGCCCCTTCTACAACAACAACCAGGGGCGCCAAGGTGGCTACGGCGGTGGCTACCGTGGTGGCTATGGCGGCGGCAGCAACTTCCAAGGATATGATGAGTATGAGGGCAAATGTCAAATCTGTAAAAAAAACTAACCACATAGCAAAAGATTGTCTTTGGCGCTATGATGAAAATTCGCAGAAGAAGAAAGTTGCAGCCGCCGCAGATGTGTCCTCTGGTGTGGACACGAACTGGTATGCCGATACCGGTGCTACTGAACATCTCACTCCCGACATGGAAAGGTTGACCATGCAAGAGAAGTACCACGGCCATGATCAAATCAACACCACAGCAAACGGTCAAGGTATGATGATAACTCACGTTGGTCAATCTACTATTAAAACCCCTCATAGCGATATTCGTCTCAATGATGTCCTACTTGTTCCACATGCATCAAAAAGTCTTGCTTCTGTTCATAAAATCACTTGATAATGGGGTCTTCATAGAGTTTCATCCGGTATTTTTATCAAGGATCAGGCAACACGGAAGGTCCTTTATCGCGGTAGATGCGTGGATGGTCTCTACCCATTGATTCCTACACTTTGCAAGTTCAATAAACAAGCCTTTGGAGCCATTAGAGTTTCTTCAGAAAGGTGGCACAATCGCTTGGGCCACCCGTCTTTTTCCATTGTTTATCAAATTCTTAGCAAGAATAAACTCCCATTTGTTGGTGAGCGAAATTGTGAAACTATTTGTGATTCATGCCAGCGTGCAAAAAGTCATCAATTACCATATTCTATTTCTACTAGTGTGTCTGTTAAACCCTTGCAATTGATTTTTTCTGATGTGTGGGGTCCAGCACCCTCTTCCGTTGATAGACACACTTATTATGTGAGCTTTATTGACGACCATCACCGTAAATTCACGTGGATTTATCTCCTTAAGAAACGTTCCGATGTCTTTCAAGTTTTCCATAACTTTCAGGCTCTAGTTGAGAGAAAATTTGATTGTAAAGTCATTGCCATGCAATCAGACTGGGGTGGTGAGTACGAGAAACTAAACTTGTTTTTCCAAAAGATAGGCATCTCTCACCACGCCTCTTGCCCACATGCTCACCAACAAAACGGTAGTGCTGAACGCAAGCATCGCCATATTGTTGAAGTAGGCCTTGCATTACTTGCTGCTGCTTCCATGCCACTAAAGTTTTGGGATGAAGCCTTCTTGACTGCTGTTCACCTCATTAATATCTTGCCTAGTCGTGTCATTAACAATGAAACACCTACATAACGTCTTCTTCATCACAAACCAGACTACACTCCCCTTCGTGTCTTTGGTTGTGCGTGTTGGCCAAATCTCCGTCCATACAACAATCGAAAACTTATGTTTCGCTCCAAGCAGTGTGTTTTTATTGGCTATAGCGCTCAACATAAAGGAGTTAAGTGTCTCGATGTAGCTACTGGCCGAGTCTACATCTCTAGAGATGTTGTTTTCGATGAGACTCTATTTCCTTTTGAGAAACTTCATCCCAATGCCGGTGCCCTTCTTCGTCAAGAAATCCTTCTCTTGCCACCATCTCTTTCTGGCCTTGATCATGAGGGTGCTAATAGTAGTTCTGACCTATTTGTGACTAATCATCATACCATGGCTAAGTCTACTGCTGCAGGAACAATTATTCCCGGTGAAAATAGAGTACAAAATGCTGAAACAGGTGGTCATTTTATGTGCCCCCCTCCAGGAGACAACGCAACCCGAGGAGGATCCGCCTCGGGATCAACTCCGCTGCAGACGGCAGCGCGCCCAGTCTCGGGATCCGCCACTGGCGCTGATTCTGTCGGGCCCGCCTCTTGGCGCCCCTGGCGCTGATTCCGCTGGGCGCACGCCTCCTCCTGCCGACGCCAGTGGTGACAACGACGCCTCCCTACGCCAATCCTCGGGTGACACGGGCGATTTGCCACGGGCGGACACGGTCACCTGCTTCGACCGGACCCGCCATGTCTCCTCAAGGCCACCTGGTTGGGTCGCCTACCGACTTTGCCTCGATCGGTGCGGCTGCTCTCGGCGCCAAGCTGCTGGGGATCGGCATCTGCCGATACGGCTGATCCTGCTGGATCTTCTGCGCCGGATCCCTCTCGTGGTCATTCCTGCAGCACCACGCACACGCCTACAAAAGGGAGTTTCTACCAATTAATTACAAAAACTTCTCCAAATATGGATTATCTTGCATGGCAGGTGAACCTAAAAATCTAATGGATGCACTTGGTGATGATAGGTGGAAACAGCTATGAATGACTTAATTTGTGGCTTTACAGAGGAATAAAACTTGGCACTTGGTTCCTCCTCAACAAGGCAGAAATCTCATTGACTGCAAATGGGTATATCGCATTAAAAAGAAGTCGATGGCACTATAGATCATTACAAGGCCAGACTTGTGGCGAAAGGTTTCAAGCAAAGGTATGGGCTAGATTATGAGGACACTTTTAGTCCTGTCGTTAAAGCTGCAACCATCCGCCTTGTGCTGTCAATTGCTGTTTCTAGGGGTGAAGTCTCAGACAGCTAGATGTGCGTAACGCTGCTTCGCATGGTGTTCTGAAGAAGATGTGTATATGAAACAGCCTCCTGGGTTTGAGGACAAAAGCAAGCCGCTCCATATATGCAAACTTGATAAAGCGTTGTATGGTCTCAAGCAAGCTCCGAGAGCATGGTACTCAAGACTCAAGATGAAGCTTCGTGCACTTGGGTTTGCTCCTTCGAAATCTGACACCTCACTATTTATCTTTACCAAGCCACAAGTATCCATGTTTGTTCTCATATACGTTGATGATATAATTGTTACTAGCTCCTCCAATGATGCCGTGGCAAAGTTGCTTAAGAGTTTGGGCTCTGAGTTTGCTCTCAAGGATTTGGGAGATTTGCATTTCTTTTTGGGTATTGAGGTTCAGAAAAATTGTGATAGCCTTCATCTATCTCAAGCTAAATATGTAACTGAGTTGTTGAGCAGAATTGGTATGCAAAACTGTAAACCGTCACCAACACCATTATCCAGTTCGGAACCCTTATCTTTGACAACAGGAGAACTTCTGGACAGGGAGGATATCACTAGTTACAGAAGCATTGTTGGTGGTCTTCAGTACTTGACTCTCACACGACCTGATATTTCCTTTGCAGTTAACAAAGTTTGTCAATTTCTTCATGCACCAACCACTGCACATTGGACAGCAGCTAAGAGAATTTTGAGGTATGTGAAGAGTACAATGACTGTTGGTTTCACACTTAGAAAGTCATCATCTACTCTTATAAGTGCATTTTCCGGCGGATTGGGCTGGTTTCTTGGATGATGGGAGATCCACCGGTGGTTTTGCCATTTTCTATGGACCTAATTTAATTTCTTGGTGTGCAAAGAAACAAGCAACTCGTGTCTAGGTTTAGTAATCAAGCAGAGTATAAAGCATTAGCCAATGCCACAGCATAAGTCATTTGGGTTCAGTCTATGTTGAAGGAACTTGGCATTTAAAGTTCATCCTCCATGTCTATGGTGTGACAATCTTGGTGCAACATATTTATGTGCTAATCCAGTCTTCCATGCCAGGACTAAGCATATTGAGATAGATTTTCACTTTGTCAGAGAACGAGTTGCAAATAAACAGTTAGAGGTCAGATTTATTCCTCAAAGGATCAGCTTGCAGATGGTTTCACAAAGGCGCTACCCACAAAAGGTTTTGAAGAATTTCGACGTAATCTCGACTTAGTATCGCTGTGATTAAGGGGAGTGTTGGAAATATTGTAACGCCTCAGAACGCACGTGGTAGCCTTGAGCTTCACGTATAGGATTAGGAGAGTAGTTAGAGGATCCTTTTATCTTTCTATCCTTTCTTCTCTCCTCTCATGTAATCCTCCTCCACGGTTGGAGATCTCAACCGCACCATGTACCCTCACGAGACTAATCCTCTCGTCACAATCAATATATACCTCGCGGGCTCTCTGTATGAGGATTGAGACGCTTCACCAATCCTAACACACTCGAGTCATCGTCTTCATCCGTGGGGAAGGAGAATTGGTCGTTGGGGTTGATATCATGGGCGCGATAGTCACGCTGCTTGAGCTTGATAACAACCATGGCATTGCCAAGTCGAGGAGGTGTGAAGCCACGAGCCACCATGACCAGCATGTGGACGATGGTGTGGTCACCATCGACACAAGATCGACCGTCACAAGAGAAATCGCCGAGGTGCGTAGAAGAAGTACTTTGCACCATCTGCCTTCCGGATGCTAGAGTTTGCCAGAAAAGCCAATGGCTTCATTTCCGCCATGTTGTTGAAGAGAGTGGTGGAGCAGTTGTCTGCGTTCTCCATGAGCTCCAAGAAGAGGGTGTTGCCTCGTGGTGGATTGCGTAGGCCGGTGATGCGGTAGCGCTTTGTTGGCGCCGAAAGGTGGGCAGCGTGGGCCTCGGGCCCAGAACTTGATGAAGAGACGACGAATATCCGAGAGCCACAAAGGTGTCGATGGCGCCGATAAAACGGATGGGGGTGCATGGCCACCTTCAGGAGGACGTGGGAGAGGTTTGGAACCATGGCGAGGCACTCGGAGGTGGTGGTGTAGCGGAGCCCATCTCGGAGGAAAATATTGATCACACAAAGAGCAAAAAAAAAAGTATATGCTTTCTGTACATGTGCCTTCGAGGAAACTAGCAAGATTTCACATCCAGTTATAAATTGATCACCGTGCATCCTTAACGTTTACATACAGAAGCAACCAACTCGATTTCCATGTTTCAACCAGTGTAACCTTTTTTTACTAGGTATGATTATATCAAAAGCTTGACTTTGTTATGAAAAGGTACCAGCCATGATTCACCTGCATGACCATCAGGTTTGGCAACCAGGTAGGAGGTAGCTGCTAAACATGCAGACTGAAGAAATGGTTATCTTGGGAGGAGCGGTATATATTCCTGACTGAACTAGTTTAGTGTAGTCGGTGAAACAACCAGTACTAGTGTTTTTTTCCGACTAGTTGCCAACTTGCCACCACCATGCAAAAAATATTCGCAGAGAGAAAAATTTATACCTTCTCCACAGTACAGGTGCCTTCAGCGAGACAAGAAATATTTCACACTTCAGTGAAATAGATTGAGGTGGTCCTTGAGAATGAGAAAAGCCCCGTGAGCTTAATGGAGATTTCTTTTCACCCCAAGAAAAAAAAGAGCTGCATCCTGTTGTGTGCCAGAAATTTCTGAAATTTTGTTCAAGCACATGAACAAATCAACATCTCAGTGGAAAATATGTATTGATTCTGATACGCTACAGAATCATCGTGATACTGGGTCACGATATGTAAAGAAAATCATATATAGAGGGCAATTTTTACGTAATATGTTTCCAACTTGATGAATCACACTGATTCTTTTACCAATCAGGATTACAAATTTTATTACAGGACCATGAAAATTGCCAACGCAACCGCTTATAGCAAAGAAGAGTACGCTTAGTATTGATTGACAAACCAAAACTGTACAGAAAAAGAAACATTATAAGAAAAGGGTTGCTGTAACTTACTGTAGCAGCCAGTGTTGGGTCTTCGTGTTCATCTTCAGACAGTAGGCTGCAACCTGAACTTGCAAGATTCAGGTTGTCCCTTCAGAAGTAGCATCAAGATATGCAACCTGCTGTGTACCAAATAAAACATCAGAAACGTATCCAACACTACACTGAAAAAATATCACCTAAAGTGGAAAAATATATATCGCAACCTGCGGTATACCTAGAAACTTCTGAAATCATATCGCACCACACGAGAAAAACACAAAAGGTGAAAAATATATACTTACTCTGATATACTACAGAATCATCAGATAGCTTAGTTCTAGAAGGAAAACAAACACAGAAGACAATTGTTAACATACAGAAATAACTCATTATAGATAGGGGTTTATTCAGAATCATCCTCTCAAGATCTCGAACTTGAAGGAATAGACAGGTACACAATGGGGAGACAACTGAACTTAATTATTACTATTAATTTACAAACGTTAACAAATGTATGGGGAATTGGACAGATGAGTGTTTCATAACAGATGACAATGTATGGGCAGCTCCTTGCGCAAGTATATGACCCAACGCGACAGCTGGTGAATAACTACTCTGTCTCCACTACTCCTACCGACGATCATCCTGTGGCTCTTGCTTGACCGATACAAGTGAAATCCTCAGGCAGTTTGAACAGGGCTGGTCTCCACAAATTCACCACGGAGAGCCTGTCCAAGGGAGTATCCCAGAGCTCGAGCAACCGGAACAGCAACCTGAATGTATCTGAATAAAACATGCACAGCACAAGCAAATCAGCTTCATAGAAAAGTTGGAACAGAGAAGAGATTCAGAGCTACTTCTGTTTTCGTACACTAGTGGACAATATCGAGTTGATCAACTTACTTCTCCTTTATAGGCCCAAAGAGCCTATAATAGTCCGGAAAGCCTTGGAGCCTTGCATTTTCTCTCACGGTCAGAACTCGGTGCTGTGTGGGATGCAAAATAGCCTGCAAAATTCCATCCATGCTCCGTCATGATAAAAGGCAATCGGTGAGTTATAAATTCATAGAAAGTGCATAAATTGGCAGATAGCTTACCTGGTTGTGAGGCTCAGCTCTTGTGACAACAGTTGGAACAGTTTCATCCCACCACAAGCTGCCTGAATGGTCTCATCAAGCAATGTGACAAGCATTATCGATGCATGTTTTACTGATAAAATGAACGGATAATCAGTATACATACTTTGATGACTTCCCCTTGATGAAAGACATGGCATAATCAGGCACCTAGCAGACAAGCAAGGATGGTTACTACATGGGGACTATATACATTACACAGCTGATGATGAGATTACTCCACCATATACTGAAGTACCAAAGGTTTCCCAGAAGACACGAGTGCTTGAGGAATATCTGGATCAAGTTCCACGGTATTCTTTGCCCCAACCCGGACACCCTTCAAATGACGAAAGTTGGCCCCCTGAAATAAAATAATTTCCAAGAAATTACAGGATAAGTCAAGAAAAGAAACAGCATGAGACTAATCAGCTTAATAGCTTGCCTTTTGCACAGGAATCTGCCGACTCTTTCATGATCATCATTATTTAATTGTAGTGGCTGATGATCAAACAGTTTACCTTCCTTGGTTGTAGCATCTACAAATGAGTGATCCTTCATGTCTTCAAATAATTAACAGAAATATATAACTCATAACAGTAATATAATGAGGAAACCGTATACAAACATAAAGATAGTGAAAACTAAGGCAAGGTGACATCATTATACCCACCCACATGATTGAAATAGAAACAAACATGACTGCTTTTGTAAAGACAAAAGGCATAACTAATGAACAGAAACTTCACTAAAAGAGGAACTACTTGCTGACATTAAGTTTGCAGATCAATAGGTCACACCTTCATGGCTGAGCCGGATGTAGCGTTGGAACTCTGTTTTGGGGTCACTGTCATACTCCATCACATCATTAGGCTGATGGTTTTGAACCTGTAGAAAACAATAAAATTCATACAGACGCCACAAAAGTTCAAGCAGGGTTCCAGAAATAAATAAATATGGGAGGAAAACAATCAATGCCAACCTCCGTAGATCAGATATTGCATCTTCGAGGACAAGAGCTTTTTTCAAGTGTTTATCTGCTGTTTCTCATAAGCAACGAGACATCGCTGAGGACAAAACATCATTTTAGTGTTCAAGAAGAATGATAAAACATAACATAGTGGTAAGTGATATATTTTCATACCAAAAGGCATTTGGCACTACTCGCTTAACAACAACATAATGGGTTGGAAGTGGAATTTCGGAGAACCTACATTGCCAGATGTACCTTCATATGGCAGTAGTGTCACAAGGTAAAAATGAGCACAAGAGGAAAACAAACCTCACAAGGAAGAGCTCCCCATATAAATGCCCGCATCCTAAACTGTGGTAACCCATAACTTCCTCAAGAACCATCATACCAAGTCTAACTTGGTAGTTCATGGCAACAAGACGACTCAAAGGTATAGCGCCCAAGAAACCCCTCTCGCAAATTTCAAAATATCTACAACATTCTCCATGAGAACATATTTAGGCTGCAGATAGTTCACAATATCCATAAAGATAACCAACTGTTTGTTTTTGTCATCCTTCAACGGATCATCGTGCTCTCTGAATCTGTTAAATCCGCTTAACTCCTTGGCAAGGAGGACCACCACAGATAACATCGACCGAGCCCTTTGGAAAATCCAAAATTAGACACCACAAGAAAATTAGCCCAAAAGGAACAAGGAGGGATATATATTCTTACAGTGCAAAGGCAGAATGTGATCCCTATATCCACTCTGAACAAATTCTTTAATACACTGGGAACCGCTGAAATGCAAACAAGGATGAGGAATCATTGATGAAAAATAAAGAGAAAAATGTAATGAAAAGATGCCAACCTCAGACCATCAATTGGCTCCTATGTATCTTGACTAGCATCATATTTTTTCCAATCAACCTATTTAAATAATCCTTATCTTTAGAAAAAAAATCATATACTCATGTCCATGGTAGCAAGCATAGAATAATACAAACAGGAACATAAGTAACTCTGAAATCTAAAGGAATTGCACAGATATGTAATCAAGTCTGCAGTACCTTAAACCATAAGCCATTTTTTCCAGTCTTATTTGGATCGCCATAGCATATGTCAACAAGCCTCTCTACCTCAAATACATCCTTTGGTAGAGGTTCGTTGGCCATTTTCATCATTGTTTGACGCCTGGCTAGATCAGAGCCCAAAGAATTGCTGCCGTGGATGACATATTTCTTACAGAGTGCATTCCACCGCTGAAGGAGGGATAGGAAATCTTCAGCCTTCTCACTTCTTACCTACAGTTAGAGGCAAAAGGCGACAAGTCAATATCTCTAGTTGATGAAAAGGGAATGCAACTCAGTTGCACTTTGCCAATTCTAAAGACTACCCGTGTTGAAGGGTGGTTATGCTTTAAGCTCTCACAGTGCATGTGAGTTCATGTCCACAGCCCGCTTCTGCACAAGAGAACATTAACATTGTCAATTATAGGGTCAGCCACAGTGCTACAATGTCCAAATCAGAAAACATACAGTTTCTAATTTTATGCCAGCCCATTCTCGCACCAAGGCAGAGCCCTCGCTGACATAGCCCCACACCCTGAATATAGATCGAGCAGATCGTATGTCACAAGGTCAGCCACCGGTTTCCCTCTTCACAAGATATATCTGAAGTTGTATCACTATCTGCTGCACCATCATTTTCTACAACAAAATAACTCACCAAAAATCATGAGAAGAGATATCATGGTATTGCAATGTTGATGAATACATTTTTCAGTTTACCAAATGTACTTTTGAGATGTATTAAAATCAGTACAGATCGGTACCAATTTAGTATAAGTTCAGGTCACAGCTATACACTAGCCAAATCTATTGTGTTGTTTAATTTAAATAAGTTGCTCACAAGCATCTCCAAGTAAGACATGTAAAGATTGCAACAGAAATAAAATACATCTATAAATATTACCTGCTGGCATATTTGCAAATGTGCAACATGCCACCGTAGTAAGACATATCATAATAGAAATCAGAATTTGATATTAACTGATATTTTGCCTGTGGTATCTCCTGTAATTGTTTGACAAAATAAAAACATAAAAGATCAGCAGAAACATGACAAGCCTACTTTAACTTGAAAGAATGAACAAACAACTTACATCTGGATCAACATAAACGATGTTGAGTTTACAGATTATTGACTCAATCAAGTTGTCATTCTTTTCTTCTGAAAGGAAAACACGCTTATCATTATGTTGATGATCATGGACCTTAAGCAGCTTCGTGAGATGACCTGCAAGTTAAACTGATGAACTCGTGCGTATGCGGCGTGGAGTAGTATCTAGTATGACAGTTAGTTGGTACGCTTTTGGGCTTTATTTCGGAGACAATGCATTATTTTTATCGTGTTAATTCACCCATGGAAAGACAAGCCAGATATTCAGGATAAAAATGTTGTGGCAAGTTGAAAATGCAGCAGCTAAAAGAAAAGTTAAAATGTTATGCAAGTTGCATTCTATTGTGCAATGCATTTGTCTTAGGCACGTGCTAAATTATGCTTATTTAAAAGAAAAACCTTCACAATACATACCGCCTCCTCCGCATGGAAAACCAACGGCATGTGAAGTATGAGCCGTCATCTCTACCTTGAAAAACTCTGTAATACGGCCAATGTAACTCTCTTCACCGGACCAGCCTGCAGCCACTCAAAATAAAAGCATAATTAGCAAACTTGGTTAAAATAGAGCCTATCAACAAGTCAAATGCAGAGAAAGGGAAATAGCATATTCTGAACTATACCCTTCATCCAGATGGAAAAAGAAATCTAAAACTATCCAAGGCATTTCTTAAAATTATAGGTAAAACATATCAGATTCACACATAATATGGAGCACGTTGAATGTCCTAAGTTTAACAAAGATGCCGTAAATGTAAAGGAGTACCACATTCAACAGTTTGTGTGACAAAAAAGGCAACACATGCTGATGTATTAATCATCTCCATACCTTTTCATCTCCGCATTGGACATAATTTAATTAGTATATATGCAAAATAGTACAGTACTCTCCAAACTGAATGTTTGTTAGTTAACAAAGATGCCGTAAATAAAAGGGAGGCACAGTCTGTATATGTCCAATGCTGTATGAATTAACCTTCTAGCTAAGAAAATAACGGCAATCGACTAGGATAAAAGGAACCAAGGACCTTGATAATCCCAATCATTAAATCTGGAACTTGATTTACATATGTCTTCAATCTCCATCATCGAACAGAATTTCATTAGACTATAGTATGTGCAAACTTCAAGACACATAATACAAAGATTCCAAACTGAATGTCCGGAAGTTACAAAGATGGCGTAAATGTAAAAGGAGCAGAGCATGTCAACAGTTAGGATACTGTAATCGGCAGCACGTGCATGTATATGTTAATAATCTCCATGTATACGCTTCAATCAATCATGTAGAAATCCTCTAGCTAAGAAAATAATGGCGATCGATTGATGGTTGACCTTGATGAAGACATCGCCATTGAGATTGAATATGACACCATCCACGTAAGAAGTGTAGTGGCAGCGGCATCGATCTGCTCCCCTCGCCCAATTGCAGAGCTGCCGACATATGGAATGAAATTCAGTTCAGGTTTACATGTACATATTAGAAGTCGGCAGCGCAAATGAATGGGCTCCTTTGATTGCAACAGGGTGAACAGGAATGAATGGTCGTAATCACTTATTTGATTTATGGAGATGCATACCGCGGGCACGCGAAAGTGATCGTAACCCCGCAGCCAAAAGCAGAGAGGGATTTTTTCAATGTAATGAATGAGTTTAGGAGAGACTCGGATGTCCAATGCAGGAGCCTGAGCCATGCCTAGTGCCCACCTACGCGCTGAAGCCGAGAGTGTGAGATCTGGCGGCGCTTGGGCTTGTCTCGCGGGCGCCGCTTAGGGGCACGAGGAGGCGCCCCGCCGGCTGCAGGCGCTGGCGCATAAACCTCGGGCTGGAGCGCTGCCGGGCGTGGGCCGTGTGGAGGATATGTCCTCCGCCGCCACCATCGGCTTGGCTTGTCTCTGGCGCCGCATCGCCGTGGTTGCTCAGAGCGCAGCGGGCGTGGAGGCGGAGCGCCTGGCTCGATGGATGCCGGGCGCGGATGGTCGGAGCGGGGCATGGGTGCGCGTGGACAGAGGAGACTGGGAAGGGAGATGTTGCGTCGGATGGCAACGGCGTGAGGACGCGCGTAGGGTCGGGCGGCGCGGAGGACATGCGCTGGCCCATCGCCTTCGCCGCCTCGGGCTTGTCCATCGCCTCGCCCCGCCTCTCCGCGGGCGGGCGGCAATTGATGCCTCCCCGCCGCCAAGGCCGGAGGTCATCCGGCTGTCTGTAGCGCAGCGGCGTGGAGGTGGCGCGCCTGGGCCTGGAGGGCGCGAGGTGGGACATGGCAAACGAAACGAGGGATGGACCGGGGGCAGGGGCGATCGAAATCCGGAGGGGAGGGAGGAGGCTAGGGTTTTTGCAGGGTTGAAGGGGGAGAATGACGTACGACGGAGTGGGTGGGCTTGGCTGCTGCTTTTGCCGGTGGAAGGGAAAAAGGTGGAACGGGCAGGAAGGGAACGCGGTGGTGGAAGGGAATTGTCGCTTCTGCCCTTCCCCGCCCGGGCTTGGCTTCGCTGCTTTGCTTGGTGGAAGGCAGGAAGTATGGAAAAAGGTGGAACGGGCTGGAAGGGAACGCGGTGGTGGGAGGGAATTGTCGCTTCTGCCCTTCCCCGCCCGGGCTTGGCTTCTGCTGCTGCTTTTGCCGGTGGAAGGCAGGAAGGAAGGAAAAAGGTGGAATGGGCGGGAAGGGAACGCGGTGGTGGGAGGGAATCGTCGCTTCTGCCCTTCCCCGCCCGGGCTTGGCTTCACGCTGCTTTTGCCGGTGGAAGGCAGGAAGGAAGGAAAAAGGTGGAACGGGCGGAAGGGAACGCTGTGGTGGAGGGAATTGTCGCTTGCCCTTCCCCGCCTGGCTTGGCTTCGCTGCTGCTTTTGCCGTGGAAGGCAGGAAGGAAGGAAAAAGGTGGAACAGGCGGAAGGGAACGCGGTGGTGGAGGGAATTGTCGCTTCGCCCTTCCCCGCCTGGCTTGGCTTGGCGAGCTCATCTCATTCTCTCATCACAATAACAGAGGTGGTCAGTAGTCCCCACCTGCAAAGTGCAGAGGAGACTTGTGATACTAACTTGTCACGCCCAATATGCAACCCCATCCAAAAGGAACTCAAGGTCCCACCAAGGATAGACCAAGATATTGAAACGCTTTTGCAAGGTGGATATCATTACAACAACATTACATAATAGAAGGGGATACATACATAAAGCATACAATGCCACACGAATACAACATCATCTTACATGAGATCAACATCCGCCTACGGATGAAACATAAACAGAAACTCAAACAATATCCACCTCGCTAGCCCAAAGTGCCGACCGAACCTATCCCCGATCAAGAAGAAGCGTAAGAAGAACTCCAAACAAGCAAACATCGCCTCACGCCATGATCATCGCAAACCTGTACCTGCAACTGGTGGTGTAGTAATCAGTGAGCCACAAGGACTCAAAGCAATCCCATTACCATGGATATCAAGACTAGCAAAGCTAAATGGGAAAGGAAGGGGTAAAGTGGTGAGGTTGCAGCAGCGACTAAGCATATATGGTGGCTAACATACGCAAATGAGAGCGAGAAGAGAAACAAAGGAACGGTCGTCAACTAGTAATGATCAAGAGGTGATCCTGAACTCCTACTTACGTCAAACATAACCCAGAAACCGTGTTCTCCTCTCGATCAACCCCGAAAAGAGACACTCACGGTTACGCACACGGTTGGTGTATTTTAGAACAGTTTGTTTCAAGTTTACTACAACCGGATATTAACAAATTCCCATCTGCCACATAACCGCGGGCACGGCTCTCGAAAGTTTATACCCTGCAGGGTGTCCCAACTTAGCCCATGATAAGCTCTCGCGATCAACGAAGGATATTCCTTCTCCCCGAAAGACCCGATCAGTCTCGGAATCCCGCCACAAAACATTTCGACAACAATAAAACAAGACCAGCAAAGCCGCCTAATGTGCCGACAAATCCCGATAGGAGTCGACGCACTCGCTCGCTCAAGGCACACCGGATAGGTCAGCCTACGAGTAAAACCAGCCCTCGAGTTGCCCCTGCAGGCCCCGCAGTCTGCCTGCTTTGACCAACTCTCAAGGAGCACCGCCCGGGGCTAAATAAAGATGACCTCGGCTCCGAAACCCAAGGGAAAAAGGGCTAGGTGAGGCAAATGGTAAAACCAATGTTGGGCCTTGCTGGAGGAGTCTTATTCAAAGCGAACTGTCAAGGGGGTCCCATAAATCACCCGACCGCGTTATGGACGCAAAATCTGGGAACATAATACCAATATGACGGAAACTAGGGCGGCAAGAGTGGAACAAAACACCAGGCATAAGGCCGAAGTCTTCCACCCTTTACCAAGTATATAGATGCATTAATTAAACAATAGATATTGTGATATCCCAACAAGTAAATATGTTCCAACAAGGAACAACATCTCCATGTTCCAACAAGGAACAAACTTCATCTTCACCTGCAACTAGCAACGCTTATAAGAGGGGCTGAGCAAAGCGGTAACATAGCCAATCAACGGTTTGCTAGGAAAGGATGGTTAGGGCTCGCTCTTGTTCACCAATCCAAAAATGTTCAAAGGTTTAGAAAAATGTTTCCGCTTCAATTTTTTGTTCACCTACATAAAATATGCTCAGATTTTCCTAAATTCTTCAGGATTTTCCCATTGTTCTCAGTTTAGAAAATCTGTTTTGAATCTAAAACATTGTTCCTGCTTTTAATAAGTTGTCTATAATTTCGGAGATATTTCATTATTCTAGTTTTGTTTACAAGTTCGGTTTCTTCACATTTTCAAAAATATTTGGGAAGTTGTTATTTCTTCATAGTTTGAAAAGATGATGAGAAATTTTATATTCGTCGCTGCTTTGTTAAAAATTATTTCTAACTTAATTAAAGTGTTCAAATTTTAAATATTGTTTCCAATGTTTTAAGTAATGTTTAGTTTATGCCGTAAATATAATACTTTATAGTTCAATCTGCTTATTATGTCAACAAGGTTCATTAGGTGGACGGTTAGCAGGATTCACTCACAAGCAATAGGTCTGAAGTTTGAATCCCGACAGCTCAATTTTTTTGCCCGACAACTCGATTTGTTGAACTTTTTTCAAAATTGGTTAACTTTTTTCAAAATTGGTCGATGATGTTTTTCCAAAATAGTGAACTTTTTTCAAATTCGATTAACCTTTTTTAAAAATCACTGAACTTTTTCAAATTCAATTGTGTTTTTCAAAATGAGTGAATTCTTTTAAAATTCAATTCACATTTTTTCCAAAATCGTGAAATTTTTTAATACTTAATGAACCTTTTTCAAAATTTGTGAACTTTTTTCAAATTTGATGAACTTTTTAAAAAATTCAATAAAATTTTGTCAACAAAGTTGAATATTTTTTTTCAAAATCCGTGAACTTTTTTGAATTCATGAAATTTTTTGTTTTTTCTATTTTTTTCCTTTTTTCTCAAATGTGGATGTATAGATGGGCCGGCCCACCAGCGCCAACGCGTGGGCGCCTGGGAGCTTCCGTGGCGCCGAACAGGAGCTCCCCAACAAAGAGCCGTTCCCAACCCCTAGTGTGCCCAAAGAAGACATAAAAGCACCCGACCTAACCCTTATCGCCGTAAAAATAGCTCAAACAAAGACAGAAGATTTTTGTGTGATACGGTGGTCAAAACCTTCGGAATATTATATAATGAATTTTTACCGACCAAAATACGTAACATGCAAGAAAATGGAGTTTGGGAGGCACACGAGGTGTCCACGAGACAGGGGGGCGCGCCCTGTAGGGGGGCGCCCTCCACCCTCGTGGATGCCTCGTGTCCTTCCCGGATTACTTCTTTCTTCCATAAAATTTTAAATATTCCAAAACATAGGAAAATTGCCATTAGAATTATTTTGGAGTCGGTTTACTTACCGTACAACATACCTATTCCTTTTCGGAGTCTCAAACGCTCTATAAAGTGTCCCTTATGTATTCCTCCGGGTTACGGTTTCAATAATATTTTTTCAACATTAATAGGATTACATGAGATATAATGTTTGATTCTTTGACCGCTTACCACCCTCGGACTTGTGCCTTCGGGTTGTTGATTTTATGGCACCGAACGATAGACCTCCTCGACAATCTAAGGACCTTCCCATTTAGAGAGAAGTTTTCCTGCAAAAATCTTAAACGAGAGTTGAATAGCAACACATAATCACCTACATTAAATTCTCGCCAGGTATCCTTTTTGTCATGCCATCTTTTAACTTTTTCTTTAAATAGCTTGGCATTTTCATATGCTTGGGTTCTCCATTCATCAAGTGAGCTAATGTCAAATAACCTTTTCTCACCGCAAGTTTAAAATCATAGTTGATCTCTTTAATGGCCCAATATGCCTTATGTTCAAGTTCAAGAGGTAAGTGACATGCTTTTCCATAAACCATCTTATACGGAGACATACCCATAGGATTTTTATATGCAGTTCTATAGGCCCATAATGCATCATCAAGTCTCTTGGACCAATTCTTTCTGGATCTATTAACAGTCTTTTGCAAAATCAATTTGAGCTCTCTATTACTCAACTCTACTTGACAACTAGACTATGGGTGATAAGGATGCAATTCTATGATTAACATCATACTTAGCAAGCATTTTACGGAAAGCACCATGAATAAAATGTGAACCACCATCAGTCATAAGATATCTAGGGACTTCAAACCTTGGAAAAATAACTTCTTTAAGCATCTTAATAGAGGTGTTATGATCAGCACTACTAGTTGGAATAGCCTCTACCCACTTAGTAACGTAATCAACAGAAACTAAAATATGTGTATATCCATTAGAGGCAGGAAAAGGTCCCATATAATCAAAGCCCCAAACATCAAATGGTTCACTAACAAGATAATAATTCATAGGCATTTCTTGACGCCTACTAATATTGCCAATTCTTTGAAAATTCATCGCAAGACAAAACAAACTTACGGGCATCTTTGAAGAGAGTAGGCCAATAAAAACCGGATCGCAATACCTTATGTGCAGTTCTGTCCCCAGCGTGGTGTCCTCCAAATGATTCAGAGTGACACTTGCGTAGGATCAGTTCCTGTTCATGCTCAGGTACACAACGTCTAATAACACCATCTACTCCTTCTTTATATAGGTGTGGGTCATCCCAGAAGTAATGTCTTAAGTCATAAAAGAACTTTTCTTTTGATGGTATGCGAAACTAGGTGGTATGAATTTAGCAACAATGTAATTAGCATAATCAGCATACCATGGAGCAGTATGAGAAGCGTTAATGACCGCTAATTGTTCATCAGGAAAGCTATCATCAATAGGTAGTGGGTCATAAAGAACATTCTCTAGCCTAGACAAGTTGTCTGCAACAGGGTTCTCAGCTCCTTTTCTATCAATAATATGCAAATCAAATTCTTGAAGCAAGAAAACCCATCTAATAAGTCTAGGATTAGCATCTTTCTTTTCCATAAGATATTTAATAGCAGCATGATCGGTGTGAATAGTGACTTTAGAATCAACAATGTAAGGTCTGAACTTATCACAAGCAAATACAACTGCTAAGAATTCTTTTTCAGTGGTAGCATAATTTCTCCGGGCAGAATCAAGAGTCTTACTAGAATATTGAATAACGCTTAATTTCTTATCAACTCTCTGCCCTAGAACAACACCTACAGCATAATCACTAGCATCACACATAATTTCAAAAGGGAAATTCCAATCAGGTGGCTGAACAACGGTGCAGTGATCAAAGCTTTCTTAAGTATTTCAAATGCTTCTACACAATCATCACCAAAGACAAACAGAATATCTTTTTGCAATAAATTAGTCAGAGGCCAAGTGATTTTAGAAAAGTCCTTAATGAACCTCCTATAAAAACCGGCATGACCAAGGAAACTTCTTATACCTTTTAATGTCCTTGGGACATGGCATCTTTCAATAGCATCAACTTTAGCTTTATCAACTTCAATACCTCTTTCAGAAATTTTATGCCCCAAGACAATGCCTTCATTAACCATAAAGTGACACTTTTCCCAATTTAGGACGAGAATAGTGTCTTCACATCTCTACAAAACTCGATCAAGGTTGCCCAAGCAATCATCAAAAGAGGATCCATAAACGGAGAAGTCATCCATGAATACCTCACAAATCTTTTCACAAAAGTCAGATAATATAACCATCATGCATCTTTGAAAGGTAGCAGGTGCATTGCATAAACCAAAAGGCATACGCCTATAAGCAAATGTACCGAAAGGGCAATTAAAAGTAGTTTTTGATTGATCTTCCGCTGACATAGGTATTTGAGAGAAACTAGAATAACCATCTAGAAATCAGAAATGTGTATGTTTGGATAGTCGTTCTAGCATTTGATCAATAAAAGGTAAGGGGTAATGATCTTTCTTAGTAGCTTTATTTAATTTATGGAAATCAATTACCATCCTATAACGTGTAATAATTCTTTGCGGAATCAATTCATCTTTATCATTAGGAACAACAGTAATACCTCCCTTTTTAGGGACACAATGGATAGGGCTTACCCATTCACTATCAAAGAACGGGATAAATTATACCTGCCTCAAGGATCTTTAATATCCCCTTTCTTACCACTTCTTTCATCTTAGGGTTTAATCGTCGTTGAGGATCCCTAACCGGTTTAGTCTCTTTCTCCACTTCTATTTTGTGCTGGCATAGAGCTCGGACTAATGCCCTTAAGATCATCCAGAGTATATCCAATAGCGTAACGATGCTTCTTCGTAGTTTTCAATAATATTTCCTCTTCCTGCTCGAAGGTTAGCACTAATAATAACAGGATATATCTTCTTTTCATCAAGATAAGCATATTTAAGATTATCGTAATGGTTTTAGCTCAAACACGGGATCACCCTTGGGTGGAGGAGGATCCCTAGGATTTCAACAGGTGTAAGTTGTGTTTCAAGATAGGCACCTGCTGAAGGAATACTTCGCCTATTTCCTTCTTTCATTCATAAACATATCATTTTCATGGTCTAGAAAATATTGTTCTAACGGATCAGTAGGAGGCACGGCAATAGAAGCAAGACCAATTATTTCATATTTACTAGGTAACTCTTTATCACGGGGTTGTCTATGAAATTTAGCAAAATTAAACTCATGAGTCATATCATCCAAGCCAATCGTAACAACATCCTTTTCACAATCAATCCTAGCATTAACAGTATTCAAGAATAGTCTACCAAATATAATGGGACAAAAGTCATCTTGTGGGGAACCAAGAACAAGAAAATCCGCAGGGTATTTGACTTTCCCACACAAGACTTCAACATCTCTAACAATCCCAACTGGTTTAATAGTATCTTTGTTGGCAAGCTTAATTGTCACATCGATATCTTCCAACTCAAAGGGTGTAATATCGCATAATTTCTTTATATAAGTCATAGGGTATTGCACTAGCACTAGCACCCATATCACATAAGCCATGATAACAATGATCTCCTATTTTAACAGAAATAATGTGCATGCCTACAACAGGTCTATGTATCTTAGCATTTGGTTTAACTATATTAGCAGCTTTCACCACAGAGGTAAATAACATGCCCATCTATATTATCATCCAGGAGGTCTTTAACCATGGCAATACTAGGTTCAACTTTAATTTGCTCAGGAGGTGTATAAGTTCTAGTATTACTCTTACGAACAACAGTTGAAGCTTTAGCATGATTCTTTATTCTAACAGAAAAGGTGGCTTCTCAACATAAGTAGTAGGAACAATAGGATCATTATAAGTGATAGTCTTTTCTTCAACTGTAATAGGTGCAACTACTTTTACTTCAATGGGAGGATTATATTTAAACCACTTCTCCTTAGGGAGATCAACGTGAGCAACAAAAGATTCACGTAAAAGAACCTACTATCTCGTAGTCAAGTCCATATTTAGTGCTAAATCCACGAAAAGCATCGGTATCCATAAAAGATTTAACACAATCAAACTTAGGTGTTATACCTGACTCCTTACCATCGCCGGAACCCCAATCTTCAGAGTTACGCTTAATTCTTTCCAATAAGTCCCACTTGAATTCAGTAGTCTTCAACATATAAGAACCAAAGCACATGAAGTATCAAGCATGGTGCGATCATTGAGGGAAAGCCGAGCATAAAAATTTTGAATAATCATTTCCCTTGACAGCTCATGATTGGGGCATGAATATAACATTGACTTAAGCCTCCCCCAAGCTTGAGCGATGCTTTCTCCTTGGCGAGGCCAGAAATTATATATGTAATTACGATCACGGTGAACAAGATGCATAGGATAGAACTTCCGTGAAATTCCAACTTCAATCATTTATAGTTCCAAGATTCCGTATCATCACATAGCCTATAACATGTCAATGCATCTCCCTTCAAAGATAAAGGAAAGACCTTCCTCTTAACAACATCATCGGGAATACCTGGAAGCTTAAATAATCCACAAACTTCATCCACAAAGATAAGGTGTAAATCAGGATGCAATGTTCCATCTCCTGCAAAAGGATTAGCTAGCAGTTTCTCTATCATACCCGAAGGAATTTCAAAGTAAACATTTTCAGTAGGTTCAGTAGATTGAGGAGCAACTCTTGTTTCACTGGTCGGGGCGAAGATACCTTTAACAAGCCCCTCAAAGGATTAGTTTCCATAGTAACAAGTGACAGAAAATTTCAGCACACTATATAAATGTTTCCTTACCAAGTTCCACTCACCAAAGGCGCTTCACTCCCAGGCAACGGCGCCAGAAAAGAGTATTGTTGACCCACAAGTATAGGGGATCTATTATAGTCCTTTCTATAAGTAAGAGTGTCGAACCCAACAAGGAGCAGAAGGAAATGACAAGCGGTTTTTGGTAAGGTATTCTCTGCACGCACTGAAATTGTAGGTAATAGCTAGTTTTGTGATAAGATAATTTGTAACGAGTAACAAGCAATGAAAGTAAATATGTGCAGCAAGGTGGCCCAATTCTTTTGTCGCAAAGGAAAATCCTGGACAACTTCTTATAATGAGAAAAGCGCCCGAGGACACATGGAAATTATCGCTGTTAGTTTCATCACGCCATATGATTCGCGTTTCGTACTTTGATAATTTCATATGTGGGTGGACCGGTGCTTGGGTACTTCCCTTTCTTGGACAAGTATCCCACTTATGATTAACCCCTATTGCAAGCATCCGCAACTACAAAAGAAGTATTAAGGTAAACCTAATCATAGCATGAAACATATGGATCCAAATCAGCCCTTTTAAGCAACGCATAAACTAGGGTTTAAGCTTCTGTCACTCTAGCAACCCATCATCTACTTATTACGTCCCAATGCCTTCCTCTGGGCCCAAATAATGGTGAAGTGTCATGTAGTCGATGTTCACATAACACCACTAGAGGAGAGACAACATACATCTCATCAAAATATCGAACGAATACCAAATTCACATGACTACTAATAGCAAGACTTCACCCATGTCCTCGTGAACAAACGTAACTACTCACAAAGCATATTCATGTTCATAATCAGAGGGGTAATAATATGCATAAAGGATCTGAACATATGATCTTCCACCAAGTAAACCAATTAGCATCAACTACAAGGACTAATCAACACTACTAGCAACCCACAGGTACCAATTTGTGGTTTTGATACAAGATTGGATACAAGAGATGAACTAGGGTTTGGAGAGGAGATGGTGCTGGTGAAGATGTTGATGGAGATTGACCCTCCCGATGAGAGGATCATTGGTGATGATGATGGTGATGATTTCCTCCCGGAGGAAGTTTCCCGCAGTAACAGCTCTGCCGAGCCCTAGATTGGTTCCGCCAAGGTTCTGCCTCGTGGCGGCGGAGTTTCGTCTCGTGAGCTTGCCTCTGAATTTTTACAGGATAAAACACCTCATATAGCAGAAGATGGTCACTAGGGGGCCACCAGGGGGCCCAGGAGACAGGGGACGCGCCCTGTAGGGGGGGCGCCCCCCACCCTCCTGGCCAGGGTGTGGGCCCCCTCAGGTACTTTCTTTGCCCAATAATTCTTATTAAATCCAAAAATGACTTTCTTGGAGTTGCGGGACTTTTGGAGCTGTGCAGAATAGGTTTCCAATATTTGCTCCTTTTCCAGCCAGAATCCCTGCTGCCGGCATTCCCCCTCTTCATGGTAAACCTTGTAAAATAAGAGAGAATGGCCATAAGTATTGTGACATAACGTGAAATTACAGCCCATAATGCAATAAATATTGATATAAAAGCATGATGCAAAATGGACGATCACACGACGAGAAGAAAACTATGCTTTCAGACATGTGCCATGATCGCCGAGGCAATCGAAAGCTGCATTGGACTCCTACTGTGCCGCTTCGGGAAAATGGTGAGTGTGGAGAAATCCATCATCTTTTTTAGCCCCAATACGAAAAGTGGAAGATAAGGCTAAATTTGCACAATCCTGAATATTATGACTGTATCCCTCAACGACAAATATTTGGGGTTGCCAACAAACCTGGGTATGGACAAAAGTGGCGGCTTTCAATTCTTGATCGATCGATTATTATGAAAATTAGTGGATGGAAAGAAAATTGATATCTGCCGGAGGGAAGGAAATTCTCCTCAAGTCTGTTGTACAAAGTATTCCCACCTATGCCATGTCAGTCTTCAAAATTCCTAACTTTTTTGCAAAGGAATCATAGACGCGATGTCGTAACTTTGGTGGGGTGACGAGAACAAGCAGAAAAGGATGCATTGGTTGGCTTGGTGAAAAATGTGTGTTCCAAAAGAGGTATGGGATTCCGTGACATTCACTGTTTCAATCTCGCTTTGCTAGCTAAACAAGCGTGGCATCTACTGGACAATCCTCACTCTTTATGCGCATCTATATTGAGAGCTAAATATTTCTGGTGAAGACCCGATGAATGCAAGATTGAAAAAGGACTCACCTTTTACCTGGCAAAGTATTATGGCGGAGTTAATTCATTGAAAATGGGAATATCTGGCTAGTGGGAAATGGATAGAATATGATATTTGGAAACATGCTTGTATTTCGAATTGTGCAAATAGGAAAAATTACTAGCCGTGATCAAAGTATTGAATTCATGATCCAGTGCTCCAAATGTCTAAACTGACAGAGAAAGGCGGGCATGATATTTCAATACTCCCCTCACGTCTAGGCCTTTGTAGTCCTTAGATGTGGGCTGATATATGCCACATAATATATTTTTAATATTATGCTGGCATGATCTTGAACTCAAGACCACTTCGCCCGGATACGTGTTGAATTCATGCTCCAAGCAGTTGCTCCAAATGTCTGAATTGATGGATAGAAGTGGGCAATATATTTCAATACAAAGCAGTACTTGTCAGCGGTGCAGAAATCACTAAGGTGGGAGAAGAAGTTCTCCACACCCTTGGCCAGATGGTGGGTCCTTGTGGCGGTGCCGATAGTGGCGGATCTTGGGATCCCGTGTCCGGCTCATCGCAAGACGCCGTGGCGGCTGGAGCTTTCAGCGCCGACGACGCTGATGTGGGATCATGGCGGCGGTTGCTATTGTATGGGCGACGCCAGCGGCTGGCGTGATGGTGGGTGCTCCATGAAGCTTCCGGAATTGCGGCGGCGCCCTCTTCTTCAACGGGCGGCGGACTTTGAGGTCGTGGTGGGCAACTCGGAGTCCTGATCTCGAGATGTTGGCGGTCTTCGAGGCTGATGGCGGTATGGGACGCCCTTTCCATCAACAGATCGGGTTCGATGTGGCTCGGCAGGTGACACATGTGTCTCTTCCGGTTGTCGGATGGTGCCTGTCGCCGGCAGGTGAAGCCACCGTGGATGTGGTATCGCGGATGCTACACACAACGTCTTATATGGAGACGCCAAGTCATGCCTGTTGTCGGCAGGTGATGCACGGTGGCTCTGGCCAAGTGTCAAGTTTTGCCTGTTGTTCTTGGATCAAGGTGGTGCAACAGTAGCCGGAGGCAGACAGTATGGGACGCCTTTGTCTTCTGTTGTCTCCTCCAGAGGTATCCAGCTATCGAGGCATCGGTAGGTGGATAAGAGCGGATGGTACAGATGGCTTCAACGACGAGCTTATGCACTCGAAAGTGGAAACACAAGATCTCTGATCGGGTTATGTCGCCGAAGCGCTATGCGTTGTGTCCTTGTTAAAAGTGGTGGATTGAAGCTTTGCTTTGGGCATGAAAATCTAAAGTTTTCAACTTTGTGATGGACTAATCATCATCTGAGCACGGCGGTGATTCCTTTTGAAGGCGAGCCTAGGAGTTGTATGTTTCGCTTATGTTGTGTCTTGTATCATAGGGTTAGTGGCTATCTGGAGAGTTATTGTCGCGAGGTATACGGCCCTTATGGTTTGTTTTTCGCTTTTGTCTGGGTTGATGATGTTCGCTGTTGAATTTTGCACTAATAATAATATATGGCTGCATGCACCGTCATGCTACATAGGCGGGGGATATTCTTTAGAAAAAGTGTATATATATAACAGAAAAAAAATCTTGTACAAGTAGGAGACGACGTGGCATAGCGGCTTCTGGCCTGCTCGCCAGCTCGGCGACGGGGGCCAAGCACGCCACCGCCGGGTGAGGCACGGAGGCAGCCAGGCAGGGAGCGCCGCCGGAAGGTGGGGAGCGGCTCCAAGTCCCAGCCTGAGTGGGCACTGGGGAGCGGGAGGCAGAGCCGGTTCCGGAGAGGGATATGGCGAGCGGCGGCGGGAGTGCTCCCGCCAGTGTGGGGACTGGGAAAGCCGGAGAGCGGCGGCGCAGGTGCGGCTGCTACGGAGGCTGAGATTGGAGCGCTGTTCACTCTGGATGATTAGTACCACCTTGCTGGACGACCAGCACTTGTACCAGCTGATATACCCAGCACTCCATCCTCGCTACCGCCGAGCGTGGCAGCGCGCGCTTATGACTCAAGCTACGTGGAGGACTAACGAGTTGGTGCTATGGGGTTGTGTGGGCTAGAAGCCCGTGGCAAAAGGAAGGGCCTGCCCTTATATGAATTAACCACGATGACCTTGTCCGGCTCGGACTGGTGTAATCACCAAATAGATTAGGACTCGTATTGTTAGCTTTTACTGCTATATATATGCGTGTAATCTACCCCTGTAAACCAACTCAGATCAATACAAAGTAAACAACGGGAGCAACGTACGTGTAGTCGTACGGCCGGAAAGAACTCGGCTGATTCAACGACTACGGGTGAGCTCTCGACCGAAAGTACTCGTCTACGAGCGACGTACGTTGGGCCTGTGCCAACACCCCCTCCCTCTCCTCCTTACAGCCTAGGCGTAGAGGATGACCTACGGCCTAGGCATTTCAGGCTTGTTGCCCGCTGTGGGAATTTCCGCAGCCATAGCCTACTGTGTGCTGCTAGAGATAGACTTCTTTCATGATGCACATGGCTTCGCTCATAAACTCCATATGTACCAACTCTTTTTAGAGATAGACTTCTTTCATGATGCACATGGCTTCGCTCATAAACTCTATATGTACCAACTCTTTTTATTTTTATATTTATGTTGACGCGAAGATGGCAATTTTAGTCTGCAAGCACGGCAGTTTTCTTGCCAAAACACACTGAAACGGATTTGCCATGGAAGCAACCAGCACGCTAATCTAAGCAAACTAGATTATAGAGTTCACTCTGTTGGAAATATTGTAACGCCTCTATAACGTACGTGGTAGCCTTTGAGCTTCACGTATAGGATTAGGAGAGTAGTCAGAGGATCCTTTTATCTTTCTATCCTTCCTTCTCTCCCTCTCATGTAATCCTCCTCCACGGTTGGAGATCTCAACCGCACCATGTACCCCTAGACTAATCCTCTCGTCACAATCAATATATACCTAGCGGGCTCTCTGTATGAGGGTTGAGACGCTTCACCAATCCTAACATGGAATTCAGAGCCATCTTCTTCCTCCACATCTAGCTCTCCACCAGATCAAACCTAGCCGCCATCAAAAACCTCCTTCAGATCAGAACCTAGCACCATGTCTTCTTCCTCCAGTTCGGCTTCTTTCTCTAGCTTGAACAACACAATCTCTGAACCCCTTAGCCGCACTAACTACATCCTATGGCGTGCCCAGGCTCGCTCTCAGATCATGGGAGCCGCCTCTATGGGTATCTTGATCAAACAATCCCTGAACCTACCAAAACAATCTCGTCAAAAACTCTGAAGGAAAGGAACAGATTGTTCCAAATCCCACCTACACCCCTTGGTTAATCCAAGACCAGCAGATCGTAGCCTACCTGCTGAGAAATCTCTCTAAAGAAATCCTAGTTCAGGTTGCCTCGATGGAGACATCGCATGGCGATCTGGACATCTCTTGCAAACATGTTCACAGCCCAATCCGCATCCCGTGTGAATAACCTCAGAATCTCTCTGACCAATGCCCACAAAGGTTCCCAATCTGCTGCTGCTTATTTTGGTCATATGAGGTCTCTTTCGGATGAACTTGCAGCTGCAGGAAGGCCTATCGGGGAACCGGAGCTACTGTCCTTCATCATCGCTGGGCTGGACATGGATTACCAGTACATCATCTCGGCCCTGGATGTCCGCTGCCGAGCCCGCCTCCGTTGATGAGCTGTTCGCCATGGTGGCGAACTTTGACCAGCGGGTCGAGCTTTTCCATGGCTCAGGTGCGGGCGGCTTCAAATCCTCAGCCAACATGGCTGCGAGGAATCGTGGCGGCGCGGCAAAAACAACTACCGAGGCTCGCCCAAACCCACTAATGGTGGTGGTGGCGGGTACCGCAGTGGTGGTGGAGGCAACAACGGCGGTGGCGGCTAAAACAACCCCAACTACAACAAAAGCGGCAATGGTGGTGGTCCTGTTCACCACAACAACGGTGGCCGCGGTCACCACTACAACAACAACGATCAAGGGCGCCTTCTACAACAACAACCAGGGGCGCCAAGGTGGCTACGGCGGTGGCTACCGTGGTGGCTATGGCGGCGCAGCAACTTCCAAGGATATGATGAGTATGAGGGCAAATGTCAAATCTGTAAAAACTAACCACATAGCAAAAGATTGTCTTTGGCGCTATGATGAAAATTCGCAGAAGAAGAAAGTTGCAGCCGCCGCAGATGTGTCCTCTGGTGTGGACACGAACTGGTATGCCGATACCGGTGCTACTGAACATCTCACTCCCGACATGGAAAGGTTGACCATGCAAGAGAAGTACCACGGCCATGATCAAATCAACACCACAGCAAACGGTCAAGGTATGATGATAACTCACGTTGGTCAATCTACTATTAAAACCCCTCATAGCGATATTCGCCTCAAGGATGTCCTACTTGTTCCACATGCATCAAAAAGTCTTGCTTCTGTTCATAAAATCACTCTTGATAATGGGGTCTTCATAGAATTTCATCCGCTTTTTCTTTTGATCAAGGATCAGGCAACACGGAAGGTCCTTTATCGCGGTAGATGCGTGGATGGTCTCTACCCATTGATTCCTACACTTTGCAAGTTCAATAAACAAGCCTTTGGAGCCATTAGAGTTTCTTCAGAAAGGTGGCACAATCGCTTGGGCCACCCGTCTTTTTCCATTGTTTATCAAATTCTTAGCAAGAATAAACTCCCATTTGTTGGTGAGCGAAATTGTGAAACTATTTGTGATTCATGCCAGCGTGCAAAAAGTCATCAATTACCATATTCTATTTCTACTAGTGTGTATGTTAAACCCTTGCAATTGATTTTTCTGATGTGTGGGGTCCAGCACCCTCTTCCGCTGATAGACACACTTATTATGTGAGCTTTATTGACGATCACCAGAATTCACGTGGATTTATCTCCTTAAGAAACGTTCCGATGTCTTTCAAGTTTTCCATAACTTTCAGGCTCTAGTTGAGAGAAAATTTGATCGTAAAGTCATTGCCATGCAATCAGACTGGGGTGGTGAGTACGAGAAACTAAACTTGTTTTTCCAAAAGATAGGCATCTCTCACCACGTCTCTTGCCCACATGCTCACCAACAAAACGGTAGTGCTGAACGCAAGCATCGCCATATTGTTGAAGTAGGCCTTGCATTACTTGCTGCTGCTTCCATGCCACTAAAGTTTTGGGATGAAGCCTTCTTGACTGCTGTTCACCTCATTAATATCTTGCCTAGTCGTGTCATTAACAATGAAACACCTACATAACGTCTTCTTCATCACAAACCAGACTACACTCCCTTCGTGTCTTTGGTTGTGCGTGTTGGCCAAATCTCCGTCCATACAACAATCGAAAACTTATGTTTCGCTTCCAAGCAGTGTGTTTTATTGGCTATAGCGCCAACATAAAGAAGTTAAGTGTCTCGATGTAGCTACTGGCCGAGTCTACATCTCTAGAGATGTTGTTTTTGACGAGACTCTTTTTCCTTATGAAAACTTCATCCCAATGCCGGTGCCCTTCTTCGTCAAGAAATCCTTCTCTTGCCACCATCTCTTTCCGGCCTTGATCATGAGGGTGCTAATAGTAGTTCTGACCTATTTGTGACTAATCATCATACCATGGCTAAGTCTACTGCTGCAGGAACAATTATTCCCGGTGAAAATAGAGTACAAAATGCTGAAACAGGTGGTCATTTCATGTGCCCCCCTCCAGGAGACAACGCAACCCGAGGAGGACCTGCCTCGGATCAACTCCGATGCAGCGACAACGCTGCTCCGCCTCGGGATCCGTGATCCGGCGCTGATCTTGTCGGGCCCGCCTCGGCGCCCCGGCATTGATTCCGCTGGCCCCACGTCCCCTCCTACCGACGCCAGCGGTGACAGCGACGTCGCCTCCCCGCGCCAATCCCCGGGTGACACGGGGCGCACCTGCCACGGGCGGACACGGTCACCTGCTTCGACCGGACCCGCCGCGGTCTCCCCTGCGCGCTCACCTGGTTGGGTCGCCTACCGACTTTGCCTCGGGATCGGTGCGGCTGCTCCTGGCGCCAAGCTGCTGGGGGATCGGCATCTGCCGACACGGCTGATCCTGCTGGATCTTCGCGCCGGATCCTCTGTGGTCATTCCTGCAGCACCACGCACACGCCTACAAAATGGAGTTTCTACCAATTAATTACAAAAACTTCTCCAAATATGGATTATCTTGCATGGCAGGTGAACCTAAAAATCTAATGGATGCACTTGGTGATGATAGGTGGAAACAGCTATGAATGACGAATTTGTGGCTTTACAGAGGAATAAAACTTGGCACTTGGTTCCTCCTCAACAAGGCAGAAATCTCATTGACTGCAAATGGGTATATCGCATTAAAAAGAAGTCAGATGGCACTATAGATCATTACAAGGCCAGACTTGTGGCGAAAGGTTTCAAGCAAAGGTATGGGCTAGATTATGAGGACACTTTTAGTCCTCGCTGTTAAAGCTGCAACCATCCGTCTTGTGCTGTCAATTGCTGTTTCTAGGGGTGAAGTCTCAGACAGCTAGATGTGCGTAACGCTGCTTCGCATGGTGTTCGAAGAAGATGTGTATATGAAACAGCCTCCTGGGTTTGAGGACAAAAGCAAGCCGCTCCATATATGCAAACTTGATAAAGCGTTGTATGGTCTCAAGCAAGCTCCGAGAGCATGGTACTCAAGACTCAAGATGAAGCTTCGTGCACTTGGGTTTGCTCCTTCGAAATCTGACACCTCACTATTTATCTTTACTAAGCCACAAGTATCCATGTTTGTTCTCATATACGTTGATGATATAATTGTTACTAGCTCCTCCAATGATGCCGTGGCAAAGTTGCTTAAGAGTTTGGGCTCTGAGTTTGCTCTCAAGGATTTGGGAGATTTGCATTTCTTTTTGGGTATTGAGGTTCAGAAAAATTGTGATAGCCTTCATCTATCTCAAGCTAAATATGTAACTGAGTTGTTGAGCAGAATTGGTATGCAAAACTGTAAACCGTCACCAACACCATTATCCAGTTCGAACCCTTATCTTTGACAACAGGAGAACTTCTGGACAGGGAGGATATCACTAGTTACAGAAGCATTGTTGGTGGTCTTCAGTACTTGACTCTCACACGACCTGATATTTCCTTTGCAGTTAACAAAGTTTGTCAATTTCTTCATGCACCAACCACTGCACATTGGACAGCAGCTAAGAGAATTTTGAGGTATGTGAAGAGTACAATGACTGTTGGTCTCACACTTAGAAAGTCATCATCTACTCTTATAAGTGCATTTTCCGATGCGGATTGGGCTGGTTTCTTGGATGATGGGAGATCCACCGGTGGTTTTGCCATTTTCTATGGACCTAATTTAATTTCTTGGTGTGCAAAGAAACAAGCAACTGTGTCTAGGTCGAGTACTGAAGGTAGTATAAAGCATTAGCCAATGCCACAGATAAGTCATTTGGGTTCAGTCTATGTTGAAGGAACTTGGCATTTCAGAAGTTCATCCTCCATGTCTATGGTGTGACAATCTTGGTGCAACATATTTATGTGCTAATCCAGTCTTCCATGCCAGGACTAAGCATATTGAGATAGATTTTCACTTTGTCAGAGAACGAGTTGCAAATAAACAGTTAGAGGTCAGATTTATTCCCTCAAAGGATCAGCTTGCAGATGGTTTCACAAAGGCGTTACCCACAAAAGGTTTTGAAGAATTTCGACGTAATCTCGACTTAGTATCGTTGTGATTAAGGGGGAGTGTTGGAAATATTGTAACGCCTCAGAACGCACGTGGTGGTAGCCTTGAGCTTCACGTATAGGATTAGGAGAGTAGTCGAGGATCATTTTATCTTTCTATCCTTTCTTCTCTCCCTCTCATGTAATCCTCCTCCACGGTTGGAGATCTCAACCGCACCATGTACCCCTAGACTAATCCTCTCGTCACAATCAATATATACCTAGCGGGCTCTCTGTATGAGGGTTGAGACGCTTCACCAATCCTAACATGGAATTCAGAGCCATCTTCTTCCTCCACATCTAGCTCTCCACCAGATCAAACCTAGCCGCCATCAAAAACCTCCTTCAGATCAGAACCTAGCACCATGTCTTCTTCCTCCAGTTCGGCTTCTTTCTCTAGCTTGAACAACACAATCTCTGAACCCCTTAGCCGCACCAACTACATCCTATGGCGTGCCCAGGCTCGCTCTCAGATCATGGGAGCCGGCCTCTATGGGTATCTTGATCAAACAATCCTCGAACCTACCAAAACAATCTCGTCAAAAAACTCAAGGAAAGGAACAGATTGTTCCAAATCCCACCTACACCCCTTGGTTAATCCAAGACCAGCAGATCGTAGCCTACCTGCTGAGAAATCTCTCTAAAGAAATCCTAGTTCAGGTTGCCTCGATGGAGACATCGCGTGCGATCTGGACATCTCTTTGCAAACATGTTCACAGCCCAATCCGCATCCCGTGTGAATAACCTCAGAATCTCTCCGACCAATGCCCACAAAGGTTCCCAATCTGCTGCTGCTTATTTTGGTCATATGAGGTCTCTTTCGGATGAACTTGCAGCTGCAGGAAGGCCTATCGGGAACCGGAGCTACTGTCCTTCATCATCGCGGGCTGGACATGGATTACCAAAGACATCATCTCGCCCTGGATGTCCGCGTCGAGCCCGTCTCCGTTGATGAGCTGTTCGCCATGGTGGCGAACTTTGACCAGCGGGTCGAGCTTTTCCATGGCTCAGGTGCGGCGGCTTCAAATCCTCAGCCAACATGGCTGCGAGGAATCGTGGCGGCGGCGGCAAAAACAACTACCGAGGCTCGCCCAAATCCACTAATGGTGGTGGTGGCGGGTACCGCAGTGGTGGTGGAGGCAACAACGGCGGTGGCGGCTAAAACAACCCCAACTACAACAAAAGCGGCAATGGTGGTGGTCCTGTCTACCACAACAACGGTGGCCGCGGTCACCACTACAACAACAACGATCAAGGGCGCCCCTTCTACAACAACAACCAGGGCGCCAAGGTGGCTACGGCGGTGGCTACCGTGGTGGCTATGGCGGCGGCAGCAACTTCCAAGGATATGATGAGTATGAGGGCAAATGTCAAATCTGTAAAAAAAACTAACCACATAGCAAAAGATTGTCTTTGGCGCTATGATGAAAATTCAGAAGAAGAAAGTTGCAGCCGCCGCAGATGTGTCCTCCGGTGTGGACACGAACTGGTATGCCGATACCGGTGCTACTGAACATCTCACTCCCGACATGGAAAGGTTGACCATGCAAGAGAAGTACCACGGCCATGATCAAATCAACACCACAGCAAACGGTCAAGGTATGATGATAACTCACGTTGGTCAATCTACTATTAAAACCCCTCATAGCGATATTCGTCTCAAGGATGTCCTACTTGTTCCACATGCATCAAAAAGTCTTGCTTCTGTTCATAAAATCACTCTTGATAATGGGGTCTTCATAGAATTTCATCCGATTTTCTTTTTGATCAAGGATCAGGCAACACGGAAGGTCCTTTATCGCGGTAGATGCGTGGATGGTCTCTACCCATTGATTCCTACACTTTGCAAGTTCAATAAACAAGCCTTTGGAGCCATTAGAGTTTCTTGAAAGGTGGCACAATCGCTTGGGCCACCCGTCTTTTTCCATTGTTTATCAAATTCTTAGCAAGAATAAACTCCCATTTGTTGGTGAGCGAAATTGTGAAACTATTTGTGATTCATGCCAGCGTGCAAAAAGTCATCAATTACCATATTCTATTTCTACTAGTGTGTATGTTAAACCCTTGCAATTGATTTTTTCTGATGTGTGGGGTCCAGCACCCTCTTCCGTTGATAGACACACTTATTATGTGAGCTTTATTGACGACTACCGTAAATTCACGTGGATTTATCTCCTTAAGAAACGTTCCGATGTCTTTCAAGTTTTCCATAACTTTCAGGCTCTAGTTGAGAGAAAATTTGATTGTAAAGTCATTGCCATGCAATCAGACTGGGGTGGTGAGTACGAGAAACTAAACTTGTTTTTCCAAAAGATAGGCATCTCTCACCACGTCTCTTGCCCACATGCTCACCAACAAAACGGTAGTGCTGAACGCAAGCATCGCCATATTGTTGAAGTAGGCCTTGCATTACTTGCTGCTGCTTCCATGCCACTAAAGTTTTGGGATGAAGCCTTCTTGACTGCTGTTCACCTCATTAATATCTTGCCTAGTCGTGTCATTAACAATGAAACACCTACATAACGTCTTCTTCATCACAAACCAGACTACACTCCCTTCGTGTCTTTGGTTGTGCGTGTTGGCCAAATCTCCGTCCATACAACAATCGAAAACTTATGTTTCGCTTCCAAGCAGTGTGTTTTATTGGCTATAGCGCTCAACATAAAGAAGTTAAGTGTCTCGATGTAGCTACTGGCCGAGTCTACATCTCTAGAGATGTTGTTTTTGACGAGACTCTTTTCCTTATGAAAAACTTCATCCCAATGCCGGTGCCCTTCTTCGTCAAGAAATCCTTCTCTTGCCACCATCTCTTTCTGGCCTTGATCATGAGGGTGCTAATAGTAGTTCTGACCTATTTGTGACTAATCATCATACCATGGCTAAGTCTACTGCTGCAGGAACAATTATTCCGGTGAAAATAGAGTACAAAATGCTGAAACAGGTGGTCATTTCATGTGCCCCCTCCAGAGACAACGCAACCCGAGGAGGATCCGCCTCGGGATCAACTCCGCTGCAGCGACAACGCTGCTCCGTCTCGGGATCCGTGATCTGGCGCTGATCTTGTCGGGCCCGCCTGGGCGCCCTGGCATTGATTCCGCTGGCCCCACGTCCCCTCCTACCGACGCCAGCGGTGACAGCGACGTCGCCTCAAGCGCCAATCCCCGGGTGACACGGGCGCTTTGCCACGGGCGGACACGGTCACCTGCTTCGACCGGACCCGCCGCGGTCTCCCCTGCGCGCTCACCTGGTTGGGTCGCCCCGCCTGACTTTGCCTCGGGATCGGGTGCGGCTGCTCCTGGCGCCGAAGCTGCTGGGGGATCGGCATCTGCTGATACGGCTGATCCTGCTGGATCTTCTGCGCCGGATCCCTCTGTGGTCATTCCTGCAGCACCACGCACACGCCTACAAAATGGAGTTTCTACCCGAATTAATTACAAAAACTTCTCCAAATATGGATTATCTTGCATGGCAGGTGAACCTAAAAATCTAATGGATGCACTTGGTGATGATAGGTGGAAACAGCTATGAATGACGAATTTGTGGCTTTACAGAGGAATAAAACTTGGAACTTGGTTCCTCCTCAACAAGGCAGAAATCTCATTGACTGCAAATGGGTATATCGCATTAAAAAGAAGTCGATGGCACTATAGATCATTACAAGGCCAGACTTGTGGCGAAAGGTTTCAAGCAAAGGTATGGGCTAGATTATGAGGACACTTTTAGTCCTGTCGTTAAAGCTGCAACCATCCGTCTTGTGCTGTCAATTGCTGTTTCTAGGGGGTGAAGTCTCAGACAGCTAGATGTGCAGAACGCTGCTTCGCATGGTGTTCGAAGAAGATGTGTATATGAAACAGCCTCCTGGGTTTGAGGACAAAAGCAAGCCGCTCCATATATGCAAACTTGATAAAGCGTTGTATGGTCTCAAGCAAGCTCCAGAGCATGGTACTCAAGACTCAAGATGAAGCTTCAGCACTTGGGTTTGCTCCTTCGAAATCTGACACCTCACTATTTATCTTTACCAAGCCACAAGTATCCATGTTTGTTCTCATATACGTTGATGATATAATTGTTACTAGCTCCTCCAATGATGCCGTGGCAAAGTTGCTTAAGAGTTTGGGCTCTGAGTTTGCTCTCAAGGATTTGGGAGATTTGCATTTCTTTTTGGGTATTGAGGTTCGTAAAATTGTGATAGCCTTCATCTATCTCAAGCTAAATATGTAACTGAGTTGTTGAGCAGAATTGGTATGCAAAACTGTAAACCGTCACCAACACCATTATCCAGTTCGGAACCCTTATCTTTGACAACAGGAGAACTTCTGGACAGGGAGGATATCACTAGTTACAGAAGCATTGTTGGTGGTCTTCAGTACTTGACTCTCACACGACCTGATATTTCCTTTGCAGTTAACAAAGTTTGTCAATTTCTTCATGCACCAACCACTGCACATTGGACAGCAGCTAAGAGAATTTTGAGGTATGTGAAGAGTACAATGACTGTTGGTCTCACACTTAGAAAGTCATCATCTACTCTTATAAGTGCATTTTCCGATGCGGATTGGGCTGGTTTCTTGGATGATGGGAGATCCACCGGTGGTTTTGCCATTTTCTATGGACCTAATTTAATTTCTTGGTGTGCAAAGAAACAAGCAACTGTGTCTAGGTCGAGTACTGAAGCAGAGTATAAAGCATTAGCCAATGCCACAGCATAAGTCATTTGGGTTCAGTCTATGTTGAAGGAACTTGGCATTTCAGAAGTTCATCCTCCATGTCTATGGTGTGACAATCTTGGTGCAACATATTTATGTGCTAATCCAGTCTTCCATGCCAGGACTAAGCATATTGAGATAGATTTTCACTTTGTCAGAGAACGAGTTGCAAATAAACAGTTAGAGGTCAGATTTATTCCCTCAAAGGATCAGCTTGCAGATGGTTTCACAAAGGCGTTACCCACAAAAGGTTTTGAAGAATTTCGACGTAATCTTGACTTAGTATCGTTGTGATTAAGGGGGAGTGTTGGAAATATTGTAACGCCTTCTGTAACGTACGTGGTAGCCTTGAGCTTCACGTATAGGATTAGGAGAGTAGTTAGAGGATCCTTTTATCTTTCTATCCTTTCTTCTCTCCCTCTCATGTAATCCTCCTCCACGGTTGGAGATCTCAACCGCACCATGTACCCCTAGACTAATCCTCTCGTCACAATCAATATATACCTAGCGGGCTCTCTGTATGAGGGTTGAGACGCTTCACCAATCCTAACATGGAATTCAGAGCCATCTTCTTCCTCCACATCTAGCTCTCCACCAGATCAAACCTAGCCGCCATCAAAAACCTCCTTCAGATCAGAACCTAGCACCATGTCTTCTTCCTCCAGTTCGGCTTCTTTCTCTAGCTTGAACAACACAATCTCTGAACCCCTTAGCCGCACCAACTACATCCTATGGCGTGCCCAGGCTCGCTCTCAGATCATGGGAGCCGGCCTCTATGGGTATCTTGATCAAACAATCCCTGAACCTACCAAAACAATCTCGTCAAAAAACTCTGAAGGAAAGGAACAGATTGTTCCAAATCCCACCTACACCCCTTGGTTAATCCAAGACCAGCAGATCGTAGCCTACCTGCTGAGAAATCTCTCTAAAGAAATCCTAGTTCAGGTTGCCTCGATGGAGACATCGCGTGCGATCTGGACATCTCTTGCAAACATGTTCACAGCCCAATCCGCATCCCGTGTGAATAACCTCAGAATCTCTCCGACCAATGCCCACAAAGGTTCCCAATCTGCTGCTGCTTATTTTGGTCATATGAGGTCTCTTTCGGATGAACTTGCAGCTGCAGGAAGGCCTATCGGGGAACCGGAGCTACTGTCCTTCATCATCGCTGGGCTGGACATGGATTACCAGTACATCATCTCGGCCCTGGATGTCCGCGTCGAGCCCGTCTCCGTTGATGAGCTGTTCGCCATGGTGGCGAACTTTGACCAGCGGGTCGAGCTTTTCCATGGCTCAGGTGCGGGCGGCTTCAAATCCTCAGCCAACATGGCTGCGAGGAATCGTGGCGGCGGCGGCAAAAACAACTACCGAGGCTCGCCCAAACCCACTAATGGTGGTGGTGGCGGGTACCGCAGTGGTGGTGGAGGCAACAACGGCGGTGGCGGCTAAAACAACCCCAACTACAACAAAAGCGGCAATGGTGGTGGTCCTGTCTACCACAACAACGGTGGCCGCGGTCACCACTACAACAACAACGATCAAGGGCGCCTTCTACAACAACAACCAGGGGCGCCAAGGTGGCTCTGGCGGTGGCTACCGTGGTGGCTATGGCGGCGGCAGCAACTTCCAAGGATATGATGAGTATGAGGGCAAATGTCAAATCTGTAAAAAAAACTAACCACATAGCAAAAGATTGTCTTTGGCGCTATGATGAAAATTCGCAGAAGAAGAAAGTTGCAGCCGCCGCAGATGTGTCCTCTGGTGTGGACACGAACTGGTATGCCGATACCGGTGCTACTGAACATCTCACTCCCGACATGGAAAGGTTGACCATGCAAGAGAAGTACCACGGCCATGATCAAATAAACACCACAGCAAACGGTCAAGGTATGATGATAACTCACGTTGGTCAATCTACTATTAAAACCCCTCATAGCGATATTCGTCTCAAGGATGTCCTACTTGTTCCACATGCATCAAAAAGTCTTGCTTCTGTTCATAAAATCACTCTTGATAATGGGGTCTTCATAGAATTTCATCCGGTATTTTTATCAAGGATCAGGCAACACGGAAGGTCCTTTATCGCGTAGATGCGTGGATGGTCTCTACCCATTGATTCCTACACTTTGCAAGTTCAATAAACAAGCCTTTGGAGCCATTAGAGTTTCTTCAGAAAGGTGGCACAATCGCTTGGGCCACCCGCCTTTTTCCATTGTTTATCAAATTCTTAGCAAGAATAAACTCCCATTTGTTGGTGAGCGAAATTGTGAAACTATTTGTGATTCATGCCAGCGTGCAAAAAGTCATCAATTACCATATTCTATTTCTACTAGTGTGTATGTTAAACCCTTGCAATTGATTTTTCTGATGTGTGGGGTCCAGCACCCTCTTCCGTTGATAGACACACTTATTATGTGAGCTTTATTGACGCATCACCGTAAATTCACGTGGATTTATCTCCTTAAGAAACGTTCGGATGTCTTTCAAGTTTTCCATAACTTTCAGGCTCTAGTTGAGAGAAAATTTGATTGTAAAGTCATTGCCATGCAATCAGACTGGGGTGGTGAGTACGAGAAACTAAACTTGTTTTTCCAAAAGATAGGCATCTCTCACCACGTCTCTTGCCCACATGCTCACCAACAAAACGGTAGTGCTGAACGCAAGCATCGCCATATTGTTGAAGTAGGCCTTGCATTACTTGCTGCTGCTTCCATGCCACTAAAGTTTTGGGATGAAGCCTTCTTGACTGCTGTTCACCTCATTAATATCTTGCCTAGTCGTGTCATTAACAATGAAACACCTACATAACGTCTTCTTCATCACAAACCAGACTACACTCCCTTCGTGTCTTTGGTTGTGCGTGTTGGCCAAATCTCCGTCCATACAACAATCGAAAACTTATGTTTCGCTTCCAAGCAGTGTGTTTTTATTGGCTATAGCGCTCAACATAAAGAAGTTAAGTGTCTCGATGTAGCTACTGGCCGAGTCTACATCTCTAGAGATGTTGTTTTGACGAGACTCTTTTTCCTTATGAAAAACTTCATCCCAATGCCGGTGCCCTTCTTCGTCAAGAAATCCTTCTCTTGCCACCATCTCTTTCTGGCCTTGATCATGAGGGTGCTAATAGTAGTTCTGACCTATTTGTGACTAATCATCATACCATGGCTAAGTCTACTGCTGCAGGAACAATTATTCCCGGTGAAAATAGAGTACAAAATGCTGAAACAGGTGGTCATTTCATGTGCCCCCCTCCAGGAGACAACGCAACCCGAGGAGGACCCGTCTCGGGATCAACTCCGCTGCAGCGCATAACGTTGTCTGCCTCGGGATCCGTGACCGCGCTGATCTTGTCGGGCCCGCCTGGCGCCCTGGCATTGATTCCGCTGGCCCCATCGCCCCTCCTACCGACGCCAGCGGTGACAGCGACGCCGCCTCGCGCCAATCCTCGGGTGACACGGGCGCATCGCCACGGGCGGACACGGCCACCGCTTCGACCGACCTGGCCATGGTCTCCCTCAAGGCTCACCTGGTTGGGTCGCCCCGCCTGACTTTGCCTCGGGATCGGGTGCGGCTGCTCCTGGCGCCGAAGCTGCTGGGGGATCGGCATCTGCTGATACGGCTGATCCTGCTGGATCTTCTGCGCCGGATCCCTCTGTGGTCATTCCTGCAGCACCACGCACACGCCTACAAAATGGAGTTTCTACCCGAATTAATTACAAAAACTTCTCCAAATATGGATTATCTTGCATGGCAGGTGAACCTAAAAATCTAATGGATGCACTTGGTGATGATAGGTGGAAACAGCTATGAATGATTTAATTTGTGGCTTTACAGAGGAATAAAACTTGGCACTTGGTTCCTCCTCAACAAGGCAGAAATCTCATTGACTGCAAATGGGTATATCGCATTAAAAAGAAGTCAGATGGCACTATAGATCATTACAAGGCCAGACTTGTGGCGAAAGGTTTCAAGCAAAGGTATGGGCTAGATTATGAGGACACTTTTAGTCCTGTCGTTAAAGCTGCAACCATCCGTCTTGTGCTGTCAATTGCTGTTTCTAGGGGGTGAAGTCTCAGACAGCTAGATGTGCAGAACGCGTTCTCGCATGGTGTTCTCGAAGAAGATGTGTATATGAAACAGCCTCCTGGGTTTGAGGACAAAAGCAAGCCGTTCCATATATGCAAACTTGATAAAGTTGTATGGTCTCAAGCAAGCTCCGAGAGCATGGTACTCAAGACTCAAGATGAAGCTTCGTGCACTTGGGTTTGCTCCTTCAAATCTGACACCTCACTATTTATCTTTACCAAGCCACAAGTATCCATGTTTGTTCTCATATACGTTGATGATATAATTGTTACTAGCTCCTCCAATGATGCCGTGGCAAAGTTGCTTAAGAGTTTGGGCTCTGAGTTTGCTCTCAAGGATTTGGGAGATTTGCATTTCTTTTTGGGTATTGAGGTTCAGAAAAATTGTGATAGCCTTCATCTATCTCAAGCTAAATATGTAACTGAGTTGTTGAGCAGAATTGGTATGCAAAACTGTAAACCGTCACCAACACCATTATCCAGTTCGAACCCTTATCTTTGACAACAGGAGAACTTCCGGACAGGGAGGATATCACTAGTTGCTGTAGCATTGTTGGTGGTCTTGATTTGACTCTCACACGACCTGATATTTCCTTTGCAGTTAACAAAGTTTGTCAATTTCTTCATGCACCAACCACTGCACATTGGACAGCAGCTAAGAGAATTTTGAGGTATGTGAAGAGTACAATGACTGTTGGTCTCACACTTAGAAAGTCATCATCTACTCTTATAAGTGCATTTTCCGATGCGGATTGGGCTGGTTTCTTGGATGATGGGAGATCCACCGTGGTTTTGCCATTTTCTATGGACCTAATTTAATTTCTTGGTGTGCAAAGAAACAAGCAACTGTGTCTAGGTCATGTACTAAAGTAGAGTATAAAGCATTAGCCAATGCCACAGCATAAGTCATTTGGGTTCAGTCTATGTTGAAGGAACTTGGCATTTCAGAAGTTCATCCTCCATGTCTATGGTGTGACAATCTTGGTGCAACATATTTATGTGCTAATCCAGTCTTCCATGCCAGGACTAAGCATATTGAGATAGATTTTCACTTTGTCAGAGAACGAGTTGCAAATAAACAGTTAGAGGTCAGATTTATTCCCTCAAAGGATCAGCTTGCAGATGGTTTCACAAAGGCGTTACCCACAAAAGGTTTTGAAGAATTTCGACGTAATCTCGACTTAGTATCGTTGTGATTAAGGGGGAGTGTTGGAAATATTGTAACGCCTCTGTAACGTACGTGGTAGCCTTGAGCTTCACGTATAGGATTAGGAGAGTAGTTAGAGGATCCTTTTATCTTTCTATCCTTTCTTCTCTCCCTCTCATGTAATCCTCCTCCACGGTTGGAGATCTCAACCGCACCATGTACCCCTACGAGACTAATCCTCTCGTCACAATCAATATATACCTCGCGGGCTCTCTGTATGAGGATTGAGACGCTTCACCAATCCTAACACACTCGAGTCATCGTCTTCATCCGTGGGGAAGGAGAATTGGTCGTTGGGGTTGATATCATGGGCGCGATAGTCACGCTGCTTGAGCTTGATAACAACCATGGCATTGCCAAGTCAGGAGGGGGTGTGAAGCCACGAGCCACCATGACCAGCATGTGGACGATGGTGTGGTCACCATCGATACAAGATCGACCGTCACAAGCAGAAATCGCCGAGGTGCGAGAAGAAGTACTTTGCACCATCTGCCTTCCGGATGCTAGAGTTTGCCAGAAAAGCCAATGGCTTCATTTCCGCCATGTTGTTGAAGAGAGTGGTGGAGCAGTTGTCTGCGTTCTCCATGAGCTCCAAGAAGAGGGTGTTGCCCTCGTGGTGGATTGCGTTGTGGCCGGTGATGCGGTAGCGCTTGTTGGCGTCGGGAAAGGTGGGCAGCGTGGGCCTCGGGCCCAGAACTTGATGAAGAGACGACGAATATCCGAGAGCCACAGTGGGTGTCGATGGCGTCGATAAGAACGGGGGGGGGGTGCAGGGCCACCTTCAGGAGGACGTGGGAGAGGTTTGGAACCTGTGGCGAGGCACCTCGGAGGTGGTGGTGTAGCGGAGCCCATCTCGGAGGAAAATATTGATCACACAAAGAGCAAAAAAAGTATATGCTTTACGTACATGTGCCTTCGAGGAAACTAGCAAGATTTCACATCCAGTTATAAATTGATCACCGTGCATCCTTAACGTTTACATACTGAAGCAACCAACTCGATTTCCATGTTTCAACCAAGTAACCTTTTTTTACTAGGTATGATTATATCAAAAGCTTGACTTTGTTATGAAAAGGTACCAGCCATGATTCACCTGCATGACCATCAGGTTTGGCAACCAGGTAGGAGGTAGCTGCTAAACATGCAGATCAAGAAATGGTTATCTTGGGAGGAGCGGTATATATTCCTGACTGAACTAGTTTAGTGTAGTCGGTGAAACAACCAGTACTAGTGTTTTTTTTCCGACTAGTTGCCAACTTGCCACCACCATGCAAAAATATTCGCACAGAGAGAAAAATTTATACCTTCTCCACAGACAGGTGCCTTCAATGAGACAAGAAATATTTCACACTTCGGTGAAATAGATTGAGGTGGTCCTTGAGAATGAGAAAAGCCCCCGTGAGCTTAATGGAGATTTCTTTTCACCCCGCAAAAAAAAAGAGCTGCATCCTGTTGTGTGCCAGAAATTTCTGAAATTTTGTTCAAGCACATGAACAAATCAACATCTCGATGGAAAATATGTATTGATTCTGATACGCTACAGAATCATCGATATCTGGGTCACGATATGTAAAGAAAATCATATATAGAGGGCAATTTTTTACGTAATATGTTTCCAACTTGATGAATCACACTGATTCTTTTACCAATCAGGATTACAAATTTTATTACAGGACCATGAAAATTGCCAACGCAACCGTTTATAGCAAAGAAGAGTACGCTAGTATTGATTGACAAACCAAAACTGTACAGAAAAAGAAACATTATAAGAAAAGGGTTGCTGTAACTTACTGTAGCAGCCACTGTTGGGTCTTCGTGTTCATCTTCAGACAAGTAGGCTGCAACCTGAACTTGCAAGATTCAGGTTGTCCCTTCAGAAGTAGCATCAAGATATGCAACCTGCTGTGTACCAAATAAAACATCAGAAACGTATCAAACACTACACTGAAAAATATCACCTAAAGTGGAAAAATATATATCGCAACCTCATGTATACCTAGAAACTTCTGAAATCATATCGCACCACACGAGAAAAACACAAAAGGTGAAAAATATATACTTACTCGATATACTACAGAATCATCAGATAGCGAGTTCTAGAAGGAAAACAAACACGTAAGACAATTGTTAACATACAGAAATAACTCATTATAGATAGGGGTTTATTCAGAATCATCCCTCTCAAAGATCTCGAACTTGAAGGAATAGACAGGTACACAATGGGGAGACAACTGAACTTAATTATTACTATTAATTTACAAACGTTAACAAATGTATGGGGAATTGGACAGATGAGTGTTTCATAACAGATGACAATGTATGGGCAGCTCCTTGCGCAAGTATATGACCCAACGCGACAGCTGGTGAATAACTACTCTGTCTCCACTACTCCTACCGACGATCCTGTGGCTCTTGCTTGACCGATACAAGTGAAATCCTCAGGCAGTTTGAACAGGGGCTGGTCTCCGACAAATTCACCACGGAGAGCCTGTCCAAGGGAGTATCCCAGAGCTCGAGCAACCGGAACAGCAACCTGAATGTATCTGAATAAAACATGCACAGCACAAGCAAATCAGCTTCATAGAAAAGTTGGAACAGAGAAGAGATTCAGAGCTACTTCTGTTTTCGTACACTAGTGGACAATATCGAGTTGATCAACTTACTTCTCCTTTATAGGCCCAAAGAGCCTATAATAGTCCGAAAGCCTTGGAGCCTTGCATTTTCTCTCACGGTCAGAACTCGGTGCTGTGTGGGATGCAAAATAGCCTGCAAAAATTCCATCCATGCTCCGTCATGATAAAAGGCAATCGGTGAGTTATAAATTCATAGAAAGTGCATAAATTGGCAGATAGCTTACCTGGTTGTGAGGCTCAGCTCTTGTGACAACAGTTGGAACAGTTTCATCCCACCACAAGCTGCCTGAATGGTTCGAAGCAAATGTGACAAGCATTATCGATGCATGTTTTATCGATAAAATGAACGGATAATCAGTATACATACTTTGATGACTTCCCCTTGATGAAAGACATGGCATAATCAGGCACCTAGCAGACAAGCAAGGATGGTTACTACATGGGGACTATATACATTACACAGCTGATGATGAGATTACTCCACCATATACTGAAGTACCAAAGGTTTCCCAGAAGACACGAGTGCTTGAGGAATATCTGGATCAAGTTCCACGGTATTCTTTGCCCCAACCCGGACACCCTTCAAATGACGAAAGTTGGCCCCCTGAAATAAAATAATTTCCAAGAAATTACAGGATAAGTCAAGAAAAGAAACAGCATGAGACTAATCAGCGTTAATAGCTTGCCTTTTGCACAGGAATCTGCCGCACTCTTTCATGATCATCATTATTTAATTGTAGTGGCTGATGATCAAACAGTTTACCTTCCTTGGTTGTAGCATCTACAAATGAGTGATCCTTCATGTCTTCAAATAATTAACAGAAATATATAACTCATAACAGTAATATAATGAGGAAACCGTATACAAACATAAAGATAGTGAAAACTAAGGCAATGTGACATCATTATACCCACCCACATGATTGAAATAGAAACAAACATGACTGCTTTTGTAAAGACAAAAGGCATAACTAATGAACAGAAACTTCACTAAAAGAGGAACTACTTGGTCGACATTAAGTTTGCAGATCAATAGGTCACACCTTCATGGCTGAGCCGGATGTAGCGTTGGAACTCTGTTTTGGGGTCACTGTCATACTCCATCACATCATTAGGCTGATGGTTTTGAACCTGTAGAAAACAATAAAATTCATACAGACGTCACAAAAGTTCAAGCAGGGTTCCAGAAATAAATAAATATGGGAGGAAAACAATCAATGCCAACCTCCGGTAGATCAGATATTGCATCTTCGAGGACAAGAGCTTTTTTCAAGTGTTTATCTGCTGTTTCCTCATAAGCAACGAGACATCGCTGAGGACAAAACATCATTTTAGTGTTCAAGAAGAATGATAAAACATAACATAGTGGTAAGTGATATATTTTCATACCAAAAAGGCATTTGGCACTACTCCTCGCTTAACAACATAATGGGTTGGAAGTGGAATTTCAGGAGAACCTACATTGCCAGATGTACCTTCATATGGCAGTAGTGTCACAAGGTAAAAATGAGCACAAGAGGAAAACAAACCTCACAAGGAAGAGCTCCCCATATAAATGCCCGCATCCTAAACTGTGGTAACCCATAACTTCCTGCAACCATCATACCAAGTCTAACTTGGTAGTTCATGGCAACAAGACGACTCAGTGCATAGCGCCCAAGAAACCCCTCTGCAAATTTCAAAATATCTACAACATTCTCCATGAGAACATATTTAGGCTGCAGATAGTTCACAATATCCATAAAGATAACCAACTGTTTGTTTTTGTCATCCTTCAACGGATCATCGTGCTCTCTGAATCTGTTAAATCCGCTAACTCCTTGGCAAGGAGGACCACCACAGATAACATCGACCGAGCCCTTTGGAAAATCCAAAATTAGACACCACAAGAAAATTAGCCCAAAAGGAACAAGGAGGGATATATATTCTTACAGGCAAAGGCAGAATGTGATCCCTATATCCACTCTGAACAAATTCTTTAATACACTCGGGGGAACCGCTGAAATGCAAACAAGGATGAGGAATCATTGATGAAAAATGTAATGAAAAAGATGCCAACCTCAGACCATCAATTGGCTCCCATGTATCTTGACTAGCATCATATTTTTTCCACCGAACCTATTTAAATAATCCTTATCTTTAGAAAAAAAATCATATACTCATGTCCATGGTAGCAAGCATAGAATAATACAAACAGGAACATAAGTAACTCTGAAATCTAAAGGAATTGCACAGATATGTAATCAAGTCTGCAGTACCTTAAACCATAAGCCATTTTTTTCCAGTCTTATTTGGATCGCCATAGCATATGTCAACAAGCCTCTCTACCTCAAATACATCCTTTGGTAGAGGTTCGTTGGCCATTTTCATCATTGTTTGACGCCTGGGCTAGATCAGAGCCCAAAGAATTGCTGCCGTGGATGACATATTTCTTACAGAGTGCATTCCACCGTTGAAGGAGGGATAGGAAATCTTCAGCCTTCTCACTTCTTACCTACAGTTAGAGGCAAAAGGCGTACAAGTCAATATCTCTAGTTGATGAAAAAGGGAATGCAACTCAGTTGCACTTTGCCAATTCTAAAGACTACCTGTGTTGAAGGGTGGTTATGCTTTAAGCTCTCACAGGCATGTGAGTTCATGTCCACAGCCCGTTTCTGCACAAGAGAACATTAACATTGTCAATTATAGGGTCAGCCACAGTGCTACAATGTCCAAATCAGAAAACATACAGTTTCTAATTTTATGCCAGCCCATTCTGCACCAAGGCAGAGCCCTGTTGACATAGCCCCACACCCTGAATATAGATCGAGCAGACTGTATGTCACAAGGTCAGCCACTGGTTTCCCCTCTTCACAAGATATATCTGAAGTTGTATCACTATCTGCTGCACCATCATTTTCTACAACAAAATAACTCATCAAAAATCATGAGAAGAGATATCATGGTATTGCAATGTTGATGAATACATTTTTCAGTTTACCAAATGTACTTTTGAGATGTATTAAAATCACTACAGATCGGTACCAATTTAGTATAAGTTCAGGTCACAGCTATACACTAGCAAAATCTATTGTGTTGTTTAATTTAAATAAGTTGCTCACAAGCATCTCCAAGTAAGACATGTAAAGATTGCAACAGAAATAAAATACATATATAAAATATTACCTGCTGGCATATTTGCAAATGTGCAACATGCCACCGAGTAAGATATATCATAATAGAAATCAGAATTTGATATTAACTGATATTTTGCATGTGGTATCTCCTGTAATTGTTTGACAAAACAAAAACATAAAAGATCAGCAGAAACATGACAAGCCTACTTTAACTTGAAAGAATGAACAAACAACTTACATCTGGATCAACATAAACGATGTTGAGTTTACAGATTATTGACTCAATCAAGTTGTCATTCTTTTCTTCTGAAAGGAAAACACGCTTATCATTATGTTGATGATCATGGACCTTAAGCAGCTTCGGTGAGATGACCTGCAAGTTAAACTGATGAACTCAGTGCGTGCGTGCGTGGAGTAGTATCTAGTATGACAGTTAGTTGGTAATGCTTTTGGGCTTTATTTCGGAGACAATGCATTATTTTTATCGTGTTAATTCACTCCATGGAAAGACAAGCCAGATATTCAGGATAAAAATGTTGTGGCAAGTTGAAAATGCAGCAGATAAAAATAAAGTTAAAAATGTTATGCAAGTTGCATTCTATTGTGCAATGCATTTGTCTTAGGCACGTGCTAAATTGCGTTTACGAAAAGAAAAAACCTTCACAATACATACCGTCTCCTCCGCATGGAAAAACCAACGGCATGTGAAGTATGAGCCGTCATCTCTACCTTGAAAAAACTCTGTAATACGGCCAATGTAACTCTCTTCACCGGGACCAGCCTGCAGCCACTCAAAATAAAAGCATAATTAGCAAACTTGGTTAAAATAGAGCCTATCAACAAGTCAAATGCAGAGAAAGGGAAATAGCATATTCTGAACTATACCCTTCATCCAGATGGAAAAAAGAAATCTAAAACTATCCAAGGCATTTCTTAAAATTATAGGTAAAACATATCAGATTCACACATAATATGGAGCACTGTTGAATGTCTGAAGTTTAACAGCATGCCAGAAACAGAAAGGAGTACCACATTCAACAGTTTGTGTGACAAAAAAAGGCAACACATGCTGATGTATTAATCATCTCCATACCTTTTCATCTCCAGCATTGGACATAATTTAATTAGTATATATGCAAAATAGTACAGTACCTCCAAACTGAATGTTTGTTAGTTAACAGCATGCCAGAAATAAAAGGGAGGCACGGTCTGTATATGTCCAATGCTGTATGAATTAACCTTCTAGCTAAGAAAATAACGGCAATCGACTAGGATAAAAGGAACCAAGGACCTTGATAATCCCAATCATTAAATCTGGAACTTGATTTACATATGTCTTCAATCTCCATCATCGAACAGAATTTCATTAGATTATAGTATATGCAAACTTCAGTACACATAATACAGTATCTCCAAACTGAATGTCTGGAAGTTACAGCATGGCAGAAACAGAAAGGAGCAGAGCATGTCAACAGTTAGGATACCAGAATCGGCAGCACGTGCTGTATATGTTAATAATCTCCATGTATACGCTTCAATCAATCATGTAGAAATCCTCTAGCTAAGAAAATAATGGCGATCGATTGATGGTTGACCTTGATGAAGACATCGTCATTGAGATTGAATATGACACCATCCACAGAAGCAGAAGTGTAGTGGCAGCGGGCACTGATCTGCTCCCCTGCCCAATCTGCAGAGCTGCTGACATATGGAATGAAATTCAGTTCAGGTTTACATGTACATATTAGAAGCTGGCAGCGCAAATGAATGGGCTCCCTTTGATTGCAACAGGGTGAACAAGAATGAATGGTCAGAATCACTTATTTGATTTGCGGAGATGCATACCGCGTGGCACGCGAGTGATCAGAACCCTGCAGCCAAAAGCAGAGGGATTTTTTCAGTCAGAATGAATGAGTTTAGGAGAGACTCTGGATGTCCAATGCAGGAGCCTGAGCCATGCCTAGTGCCCACCTACGCGCTGAAGCTGAGAGTGTGAGACTGAGATCGACGCCGGCCAGGCCAGGCCAGGCCAATGCCATACCTTGGTTTTGTTGTACCTGTCTGTGTTTTAAATTTCGGCGCGTAGGTGGAGGTGGCGCGCCTGGGCCTGGAGGGCGCGAGGTGGGACATGGCAAACGAAACGAGGGATGGACCGGGGGCAGGGAGGAGGCTAGGGTTTTTGTAGGGTTGAAGGGGGAGAATGACGTACGACTGCTGCTGCTGCTGCTGCTTTTGCCGGTGGAAGGCAGGAAGGAAGGAAAAAGGTGGAACGGGCGGGAAGGGAACGCGGTGGTGGGAGGGAATTGTCGCTTCTGCCCTTCCCCGCCCGGGCTTGGCTTGGCGAGCTCATCTCATTCTCTCATCACAATCACAGAGGTGGCCGCAGTCCCCACCTGCAGTGCAGTGCAGAGGAGACTTGTTGCTTGCCAAGGAGAGAGAGCCGGTGGATGATGGAGACTTTGTTTGGGCCGGCGCCGGCGGGCGTCGAGGTAGAGAGACGGAGGGAGGAGCATCTGCATGTGAGCTGGTGGTGGACCCTCCCTCCCTCCCTCCCTCCTCACATCAGCATGCTGATGCTGATGCTGATGCTGCCTGACCCTGACGGAGAGGAGGTCTCTCATTGCCATTTCCATGAAAAACTCCAAAACTTTCGCCTCCTCCTCCTCTGCCTTTATTTATATAACTCACTTGCCTTGCCTAGCTTTCCCTCCTCCCTCCTGTTGCGCGCGCGCGCGTTTGGGAAAAGACAAGAGGTTTCAATTTTGAATTTCGAAAACACCTCCCACGCACGGGACGCGGATGCCTGCTGGACCGAAATACAGTATGTTTGTTTCCGCGTCCATAGCAACCACGCGCTGCGTTTTTGTCTCCCTCCTCCCTCTTTTCTTTCGGGACGTTCGCCACCGATGATCGCCCTCCCCCTCGCAAAGGAGGAACACGCCGAATTCCCTATTTGCCACTCGTTACGTCCAATTGTCAACATCACACACAGAGCTGCCAGCCCATTAATGTGTTGGAGTTTTTTCGGGTTTTAGGAACCTTCTAGAGTTTCCAAGCCGGGTCTCCTGGTCTTGCGAGCCTTGTACAAGGTTCCTTGAACCGACTTTCTTCTTTTACCAATTTTCCTGCTTCTATTTAGCTTTTTTTTGGCTTTTGAGCTGTTCATTTTTCATTTCTTCTTTTTTTCCTTTCTTTTCTGTTTCTTTTTTTCTTTTCAGGTATACTTTTTAAAAATCATTTTCGGAAAATGTTTGTCAACTTGAAAAATGTTCGTGCTTTTAAAATATGTTCATTTTTTTATAAAATGGTCGTGTTTTAAAAAATTGTTCATAAATTCAAATAATGTTCGCATTTTCATAAAATGTTTGGGCGTTTCGAAAAATGTTCTCCTTTCAAAAAAATTGTTTTCTTTGAAAAATTTCAGAACTTTCCAAATAATGGATCGGGATTAAAAAAATTGTTCCTGTTTTAAAAAAAATGTTCACAAAATTCAAAAAATGTTCTTGTTTTTAAATTTTGGTTCACTTATTTCATAAGTAATTTCTGTTTTTCGTTCTTGTTCACCAATCCAAAAAATGTTCAACGGTTTAGAAAAATGTTTCCGCTTCAATTTTTTGTTCACCTACATAAAATTTGCTCGTATTTTAATAAATTGTTCAGGATTTTCCCATTGTTCTCAGTTTAGAAAATCTGTTTTGAATCTAAAACATTGTTCTCGTTTTTAATAAGTTGTCTATAATTTTGGGAGATATTTCATTATTCTAGTTTTGTTTACAAGTTCGGTTTCTTCACATTTTCGAAAAATATTTGGGAAGTTGTTATTTCTTCATGGTTTGAAAAGATGATGAGAAATTTTATATTCGTTCGCGTTTGTTAAAAATTATTTCTAACTTAATTAAAGTGTTCGAAATTTTAAATATTGTTTCCAATGTTTTAAGTAATGTTTAGTTTATGCCGGTAAATATAATACTTTATAGTTCAATCTGCTTATTATGTCAACAAGGTTCATTAGGTGGACGGTTAGCAGGATTCACTCACAAGCAGTAGGTCTGAAGTTTGAATCTCGACAGCTCAATTTTTTTGCCCGACAACTCGATTTGTTGAACTTTTTTCAAAATTGGTTAACTTTTTTCAAAGTTGGTCGATGATGTTTTTCCAAAATAGTGAACTTTTTTCAAATTCGATTAACCTTTTTTCAAAAATCACTGAACTTTTTCAAATTCAATTGTGTTTTTCAAAATGAGTGAATTCTTTTAAAATTCAATTCACATTTTTTCCAAAATCGTGAACTTTTTTAATACTTAATGAACCTTTTTAAAAATTTGTGAACTTTTTTCAAATTTGATGAACTTTTTAAAAAATTCAATAAAATTTTGTCAACAAAGTTGAATATTTTTTAAGTTCATTTTTTTTTCAAAATCCGTGAACTTTTTTGAATTCATGAATTTTTTTTGTTTTTTCTATTTTTTTCCTTTTTTCTCAAATGTGGATGTATAGATGGGCCGGCCCACCAGCGCCAACGCGTGGGCGCCTGGGAGCTTCCGTGGCGCCGAACAGGAGCTCCCCAACAAAGAGCCTTTCCCGAACCCCTAGTGTGCCCAGCAAGACATAAAAGCACCCGACCTAACCCTTATCGTCACACTCTCAACATTGCATACACGTTGGGTTTGTTTTTCATTTGGGCTGAAGTCAGAATTTTCGGTCAATACGGGTTCACATTTCTTTCCTTTCACATTGTCACCAAGGAAAATTAGGGGTTTAATATTCAAGTGTTCCTTCCTCTTTCTACACAATAGGATAAGGATATTTTGATCTCTGAACACACATTTATAGACAAAGTCCTACATTCAAGAATTTTCCCAAGTCAACGTAATGAGGATGACAAAGGGAAACGAGCATCTTGAAAGAATTGGCGCCAACTATGTCAACCGGTTTTGCCTCCAGTTCAGTTGTATGACGCAAATTTTGTTGTGACCACTGCCACGATATCTTTGGTGGCAAGACAAGGAGCCGTTTGATGTTGTGAACAAACACAAAGTGAAACTTCAGTTCAAATATATGAAACCACTTTTTCATTTATATTCGCTTCTATACTGAACACTTGGTTAATGTGAGGTCATATTTCAAGCAAAGTACTCCCTCCGTTCCTAAATATAAATTTTTGTAGAGATTCCACTATAGAGTACATTCGGATGTATATAGACGCCTTTTGGAGTATAGGTTCACTCATTTTGCTTCGTATATTTATATTTAGGAGCGGAGGGAGTACATGTTTATTGTCCTATGCCTAAATATCAAATTGAGCGCACATTGTATTTTAACTCTACACACCAGTGTGAATAATCATCAACCCTAAGTGCCATTCTACTGAAAACCCAAGTTTTTGTTCCTGTCTCAATGCTCGCAATACTATCCCCCATAACATGGTTTTGAAACTTGTCTGGTTCACATACTGTACGTCACTGTACGTAACTTGCATGTAAAAACTGACTGGAAAAGCGGAGCATGCACAGTTCATCTGATTTTGATTTGCCTAACAGAATAATCTATTACGTTCTGTGACTACATTTCCATCCCGGCGTGAAACAAAGCATGGCTCAAACTGCAAACTGAACCTACCAAACATATGATTTATGACCGTCATGATTTAAACATCTACCGGACTCTGGATCTTGTCAAGACTTCTCTGGTGGGTAGGTGGATTCAGAGGCCTTCCTCACATGAAGGATCGTGTGGTACAGACAAGTAGCTTCTTCTCTTCTCTCCAGATGGTCACTTCCCATGGATCAAAGATGGTGTGTGTGTGTGTGTGTGTGGGGGGGGGGGGGGGGGGGGATCCATGGCACCCTTCATCTTTGTCTGCGGAGGAACTCCCGCATTTCTTGGTGGAACCTCTTCTCTTGCCTTGTCAACGGCGTCCTGGATCCTTCGCCTTGCATCGGTCAACTTCCTCCTGAATTCGTCCTGGAAATGGAGCTGCACGTGGATGAAATCTCGGTTCTCTAGGCTCTCCGCTCTCGGCAGTGTGTTTCTACGGCCGCAAGGATGCACGAATGCTATTGACATCATGGTCAGCGTCGAGTGCGGTGGAGTCCGTGCGCCAGGCAGGGTGGAGCGATAGTTCGGAAGCAATGTATGAGATACTTTAACAGCCGCACATGAGCAGATGAAGAGTAATATATATATCACTTTATATTTAGGTAACATGTTTCATTGCATACGCATGGCTAGAAAATCTTAATAGATAATCGAAATAACACAAATGATATATAAAACTAAATGAGAGAAGACAATCCCTGATGCTATATACTTGGGACACGAGGAGACTAATAATTTGTGACCATATATCTAGAGTGGGTGGGATCAGACCCCACATCGATCCAACTAGGGTTGGCGCGTCCACCACGGCCTGTAGCTCCTGCGTGATAAGCTGAACCTCTAGTCTTGCCTTGTCAATGGCGTCCTGGATCCTTTGCCTTGCATCCATCAATTTCCTCCCGAATTCGCTCTGCTCCTCTAGCTTAAGGATTTCAGCCAGTTCTGGAAATGGGTGAAGTTGAGATTTTCCCAGGTTCGCTCTGCTCCTCTAGCTATGTATAGCTTTGCATAGCCATAGTGCGGGGCTGCCATGTCCAAACCTTGGAGGAGGTTGCACGAGGTAAGGTCAGCATACGGCATCACCACCACCACGAGCTGGGCGCCCGCCTGCCGTTGGCCTCGACCCACCCCACAAGCCTCTTGGAACTTTTGGAAGTTGCCGAACTTGATGAAATCCTTTCCCGTGGCTTGATCGTGAACGATCACGCCGTCTTCCGCGCCATGGAGGCCGAGGAAGCCTTCTGGTCCGTCCACAGCGTCCACGAAGCTCCCTCTGAGAACCACGTCCAGCCGGACCTTGTGCTCTGCCGCCACCGCCCTGGCCGTCGGCAGACCGAGACCCTCCCCGGTGGTGCGCCAGTTCACCGCCGCCGCCGCCATTGCCGTTCCTCGCCACGAGCGCTTTGATTTGCTGCTAGGGTTTTGCGGGGCAAAGCTTGGGATCGATTTGGCCGAGCGCACTGGGCAAGATATATGTAGAGCTGCTAGCTGGTAGGAGTACATCGGAAATACGCCCCTTACTTAAACTTGGTATAAGTTCACCTCGCCACCGCCTCCAACGCGTCGAGAGAAAAGGGAATCAAAGGCGGGAAATACCCAATGGTTCCTGGGTACATATGTACCCTATATGGGGTTTTATTTTTAATAGTTAAAACAAAAGTCAAAATAGTTAAGAAACTATTTTTGGAATAAAGTTGACTTTCTTGCGCACTAGTATACACATTTTCACAAAAAAGAAAACTATTTTGACTTCACAGCGAAAAAGACAAAATTTATTTGCTATTATAGGTCACTATTCACGCTATTTTGACCGGAAATTTATCTTTTTTGAAAAGATGTCAAAGAGGAATTTTATGTTTTTGTCACTTTTCTCACTAGTACAATAGAAGGTCAAGTTTTTATCAAAAATATTTGTAGAATTTTTTGACTTTTTATTGAATTACTAATTTTTTTATATATAGGTACATATGTACCCAGGAACCAAAAGTTCCCCTCCATCAAAGGCGCGTTTCGGACTTGATTAAAGAAGCGCGCAAGGAAATCCCAGCTGTCCGATCGATACGGCTCAAACGATTATATGGAAAGTATAGCTGTTCGCTAGGTAGGATACGTTCCAACTGACTAGACTAGAACCCGATCGACGATCGGAAATAGGCGCTTAAACTTGGTAAATTTGTGTCGCAACCGACTTTACACGTGCCAGGCTCGATTCCTTGTCTTTGGCAACACTGCCCCTACAACGATGATGGTCTTCGCGAAAATGAAAAAGGAGGCCCATCTTTAGGCTATGAGAGGTGCAATCCACTCGATTATTGCAATGCCGTGAGAGTAGTTCTTTGTTCCCTGCTTTACGGCTATTTGTCTAAGAGGTGTTTGTTTCAGAGATTTTTGCCCGTCACCTATTAACACCGTAAAGGGAAAACAATACCCATGTTTGGTAACTCCACACCGTAAACACATCCCTCCGTAAACGGGTACAGGTCAGTTATTGATAAATACCACCCACCCCCACCGTATCGAGCCTAGGCCAGTTCCTGACTTGCGGTATCGAGCCGATGCCCTCCTCCTCCCCCAGAGCTCAATCCTTCTCGCACGACCCTGTCCTCCTCGTTCACAGCCACCTCCCCGAGCCCCTAGTCCGGCACCGGGGCCTCCACGATCCCATTCGAGCCCCCTGCAACGGCGGCATGAGATCGGAGCATCCGGCAGCGCTTTTGATCAGGACACGCAACTCGACCTATGTTTTAATTTCCATCCAAGTTGCATGTCCACACTTGAATCATAACTAAGCATGTAGTTTGTCTCATGCCAGTTGCAAGTCGGCCGTTGACTCACAACTGGGCTCGTAGTCTTGTAGTTGTCTCAGTTGCAAGTCAAACCCTCAACTCGAAACTGGGCTCGTAGTTGAACAAGTTGCAGGACCACCCTCAACTCGCAAGTGGAGCCTGTGTTTTTGTTTCTCATCATAGTTGCAAGTCCACCCCCAAGTCAACCCTTGACTCGCAACTGGGCTCGTAGTTTCGTAGTTATCACAGTTGCAAGTGCACACAAGACACACAACTTTGTTCTCGACCCTTTTGACCCAATTGTAGGTCCACGCTCGACACATAAGTCGCCAGAATCATTTTGTCCGGGTTGTGAGTCCGTCCTCGACACGCAATACCCCCCCCCCCTCCAACCCTTTGCCCTTGTTGCAAGTCTATCCTCGACATGCAACTGGACATCGACCATTTGTCCCAGTTGCAAGTCCATCTTTGAGATGCAACTAGCCCTTGATCCCTTGGCCCGAGTTGCAAGCCCACCGTCAACATGCAACTGACCCTCGACCCCTTTGTCCAAGTTGCATATCCACCGCCGATGCCCAACTTGCCTAACCTCGACACAAAACTAGGGGACGACCTTTTTTGTCCCAGCCGCAACTCCACCCCAGACATGTGATGGGGAAGGGGTGCTTTTTTGTCCCAGTTGCTAGTCCACCCTTGACAATTAACTGAGGCCCGGCCCATTTTTTTCCTAGTGGAAATCCATCCTCAACATGCCACTACGGGCCCGATCATTTTTGTCCTAGTTGCAACTCCACTCTCACATGCAATTGGGGGCCCCGTCTTTATCTTCTTCCAGTTGTAAGGCCAACCCTTGATACGCAACTGGGGCTCAATATATTTTTATGCGAGTTACAAGTCGAACTACACCTCCGACATGCAATTTTTTTTGCTATCGTTGTTATATGTCCATCATTGACTTGCAACTTCTTGTCAACCCTCTAGCTTGGCCGCAAACAAGTCGACCTAGTTGCGAGTTCATTTTCGGCACAGATATTCGAACCGTTTTTATGCCAAATAATAAATTAAATATTTTGTTATTATTTAAAAAGTAAGAAATATATGGATTAACCATTTTTTCTCCCTCTCTTATGTGACTAAGCCCTAAAATTCATTTTTTTAATGTGGCTGTTTTTCGTTATGCGTAGGGTACACAGGGAAAGAAGCATGTCATCACACGAGTACGCACATTAGCTGATCCTTTGGTGAGCTTTGTATGTGCATGCATATCAAGGCACATACTACTACATGCATAAACCCAAGGCCAATGTATAAAAGGCATGCATGATGGTCAGTGGATGCAAATAATCATTAAAAAAACTAAAAAGGTTCACCGCACACTAGGAAATGTTCAGTTTCTTAAAGGAAATGTTCATAGTATATTAAAAGTAGTTCATCCTACACTAAAAAAATTCAGTTTGTATAAAAGAAATGTTCTGAATGTTCAAAATTTGTCATCATTTCCAAAATTTGTACACAAATTCAAAAATGTTCCTGTTTTCATAAAGAAATTTCACATTTTCAGAAAGTGTTCCCACTTTCAAAATTTGTTCGTGTTTTAAAAAAAAGTTTGGAATTTTCAAGATTATTCGCATTTTTTAAGTCTTTCCAGGATTCCAAAAATTGTTCACGTTTTGTAATATTGGTTGTGTTTTAAAAAATTCTTTGAATTACAAATATTATTCACACTTTTCAAAGAATGTTTGGAGTTCGAAAATTCTTTGTGTTTGCAGAAATTATCCGGCATTTCAAAATCATGCACAATTTTTCAATACATGTTTTAGAAAGTCTCAAATCAAACGTTGTAGTGAGTTCTTAAATATCCGTGTTGATCATTTGTCGGCAACATCAATTAGCTCTAGTGGCTATATGCTCACGTTTAGTACTCACAGGTAGGGAGGACGATCCCTATAAAGTGTGACTCACAACTTGCCAGAATCATTTTGTCCGGATTGCAAGTCCGTCTTCGACACACAAATTGCCCCCGACCCTTTGCCCTAGTTGCAGGTCTATCCTCAACATGCAATTGGACATCGACTATTTTGTCCCAGTTGCAAGCGTCTTTGACATGCAACTGGCCCTTGATCCCTTGGCCCGAGTTGCAAGACCAGTATCGGCATGCAACTGACCCTCGACCCCTTTGTCCAAGTTGCATATCCACCACCGTGACCAACTTGCCTAACCTAGACACAAAACTAGGGGACGACCTTTTTTTTTCCCATGCACAACTCCACCCCAGACATGTGATGCAGTACATCCATTCAGTGTTTAAGATGACATAAATTACACCTTGATAGATTGGCTGATGAGGAGCGACTGAAGCAGAGTCTTAGCGCTGGTAGGAGTAGTCGGGGAAGATTGATTGAAACAGAGGCCGGAATCTCAGGGGCAGATCGCATGCCTTCATTGTTATATAGAATTTGCTGTCGCTGGAATTTCGCTGGAACATGCCAAAACAGAGGCCCAAAGCAAGGTCGGCCCATCTTTTTCCCGATAGAGCAGCTCCTCCCGGTAACCTAGCACGCTCTCCCCATTCCTTCTCTCCCTACCGCCGGAAAGGTTGTGGCGGGCCGGCGGGTGCTTCGCTGAAAACCGGCGGCGGTGACGAATGAGCGGCAAGGCGGTGACCAGGGATCCGGCAAGCTGGAGATAGTGACGGGTGAGGCGGCAAGGCGATGAGCAACAAGTCCAAGATGGCATCTCCAACTCCCAGTACGCCTGCAGATACACCCAGATACAGGCAAGCCCTCTGTGCTCCGTTTGCTTGAGACCTTAATGAACGTGGTGTTGCGGAATTGGTGATGCTTCTTTTTATTGAACTGGTACAGACCTTGAGACATTAAAAGTGGTGAACTAGTGATCCTTGTGACCTTGAATATATATGGGATATTATGTGGTGAATTGGTGACTGTTGTAGACCTCTATTATGCTAGTTATGTCTGAATTTCTACTGAAGATCCCATGTTTTCTGCTGAAAATCCTCTGTTTCTGGGACAAATATGCACATATACTAATTGCCGCTACTTGGCTTAGCAGCCGCTATCTCCCGCTATAGCAGCTGTAGCATTTGGGAGGGCCAGCCACTAAACGGTTTCTCCCTCGATCTTAAACTTTGGTTATAAATAACGAGATGAGGAGAAATGTGGTACTGCCCAACCTTTGCAGACAATGCGTTGATCGTGGATAGCCCCGGAGATGCCCCTTTGTTTGGTCCTTAATAGGTTTAATACGCAATTCTAAAAATTGATGAGTTCTCTTCAGGGTGGCTAACCAAAGAAAGAGATGCCTCTACGAAAGTTCTCTGAGAGCTGCTACTAGAAGGAAAAAATCAAGAAATAATCCACTCCATGATCTGCCTGAGGTAATATACCTTTTTATCATTGTATGTATTGTACTATCCACTACCGTGCAAACTGTTGCCCTTTTTTTACCACCGGAGATATATTGTTGTACATATCAGTAACTACGCGCCTTTAGCATTTGCAGAAGATTTGACAAATAGAGACTATATCACTGCCAAATGAGCCTTGAAAGGACGCCGGTGTATTTACATGGATAACTGTGATTTCTCCGCCTTACACGGCTAACATTGAAAGATGCTGCACGGATGAGTATGCTGTCCAGGATGTGGAAAACGTTATGGAACTCTCACTCTAATCTCAGCTTTGATGCTGACATGGTAACACATTCCCATTCTAATGGAGATGGGCTGGAAAGCAGAAGCAGCCAGGAGAAAAAGTTTATCGATATCATCAATACCGTGTTGCGCAATCACGATGGTACATACCTGGATCGGTTTAAAGTAGCCTTTGAGCTCCGTGCGAAGCACGCTTGTTCTCTTGACAGCTGGATTGGCTTTGCAGTTTCTTCAAAGGCGAGTGAGATCGTGCTCGACCTTGATCCGAGATCAACACGCACAGCTAAAGACGCTTATGATTTCCCGTTTCATCTTTTTCAAAGTGAAAACGGTATCCAATCTGTTTGGGTCCATTGTGTTTCTTTAAAGCCACCTCGCGAATTTTATGGATTCGCAAAGCTCACGAAGTTTACGATTAGCTCTGCACATATAATGGAAGATATTGGGAACTTGCTCTCGAATTGCTGTGCTCTCAGGTGGCTGCACATCATCTGTTGTAACTTTGGAAAGTTAAAGTTGCGTGGCTCATTTTGCCGCCTGCAACATTTGTCTGTAATATATTCCGAGATGCAAGCAATCGAGTTACACGCCATAGATCTGGTGACTTTTAAATACGTGGGGCTGCCACTACCTATTGTGTTTTACGAATCCCCAAAGCTCAAAATGGCAGATATCAGGCTGTGCCCATATTATTACTTTGGATATGTCTGTAGTGAGCTCTCTACAGCGCTGCCTTGTCTGGAGGAGTTATACATGGATGTGCGACTAAAACCAGAGGTTTGCAATCCCACTAGATAATGTTTATATCACTTTGTCTCTGCATTTCTTGTTATTCTTTCATTTCTCATGACACTAAGGTGCGAGAGTATGCGATAAGCAAAGTCAAATTTAATCACTTAAGATATGTGGACTGCACGGTGAATATTTGTGGGCATCCAAAGTATACAAGAGGAATACTTGAGTTGGCTTCTATATTGAAGGCTGCTCCCACTACTAGAGAAAACCCTATACGCAGAACTTTAGCAGCAGCGTGGGTCAAGAAAGCACGCTGGTGCTAATTAGCAGTAGCGCGCCTGAGGTAACCGCGCTGCAGATAAAGATATAGCAGTAGCGCGTCTTGCTGTACACACGTTACTACTAAAATTCCCACGGCTTAGCCCATAAGCTACACATAGTAGTAGCGATCTATGGCGAACCGCGCTACCGCTATGCTGTTTGTAGCAGCGCGTTTTAATGTAAACTCGTTGCTGCTAAAGGTTATAAAATTAAATGGAAAAAAATGGAAAGGTAATGGAAAATGAAAGAAATAGAATAAGGTGAAAGGAAACAAATAAAATGTAAAGGAAACTAAATGAAAAAGGAAAAAAAGAGAAAGGAGTAGCAGTAGCGTGTATCAGCGAACGCGCTGTAGCTAATGTAGCAGCAGCGCTTTTCTCGGAACGCGCTACTGCTACTTCTGACTTAACCACGGGCCGGGTTCGTCCTTCCCCACGCCACACTTTCCCCCAAATCTCTCCACTCTCGCCGCCGCCGTCGCCCGTCGGCCGCCGCGCGCTCTCCGCACCCTCTATGCCGCTCCGACCCCCGACCCCGACCTCAACGCCGCCCCGGACGCCGCCCCAACCCCAGATTCAACGCCGCCCCTGCCCCCGACCTCAACGCCGCCCCAGATGCCGCCCCGACCCGCCCGACCCGACCTCGACGCCGCCCTGCCCCTCCCTCGTCGCAGGCACCCGAGGTGAGCATGCTCGCTCTCCCTCTCCCTACCTGATCTGCCTAGGGTTTTTTTATATTTTAGTTGCATATTAAGTTTATTTTTATTTATAGTAAGTTTATTTTAGTTGCATATTAAGAACTAGGTACTAATAGTGTCCCACTACTCAGTTTTGCCATTAGAAGTTACAACTGCTCAAAAATGCCATCGATCCGTGAGATGCTTGCTCAAAAATGCCATTAGATATCTAAAAAATGCCACCATCCCGTTAGATGTTTGCTCAAAAATGCCATTAGACATTATTATTTTCATGTCAAATCCGTTGACCATGTTATATGACAAAAATAAGTCTAGACCCATATGTCAGTTCCTAAGTGTATCCCTACTTGTCAGAGTAACCAAGCGAATAATTTTACAGGAAAATAAGAACGTTGTTAGGATTAAGTGGGCCCCACACTTTATTGTAGTGAGATAGAGGAGAGCTGGCATGTTGGTTCATAGGTATTTATGTCACTATAACATAGCAAAAGGGTTTTGAGATCACAATAATGGTATCCGTGGCATTTTTGAGCATGTACCTAACAAAGTGATGGCATTTTGAGCAGTTGAAATTCCTAGTGGCAAAATAGAGTAGTGAGACACAACCGTGGCATAAGTGATAAAAACCCTTTTATTTATAGTAAATTTATTTTAGTAAGAACTAGTTGAATTAATAGAACTAGTTAGTAAGAACTTGTTGCTATTTTTTAGTTAAAGCAATTTTTCCGCGTCGACGTGGGCGATGCCTATCCGCATCCTCGCTGCCGAGTCGGCGGAGGACGACACCTGCTTGACCAGATCGGCCATGTCCGGGACTGGGCTCCGCCGGGGTGGTACTGGGAGGCGCTACCTACCGGGGGGCGCAAGTTGGTGAGGAGCCAGCCTGTCATTGACCCGAACCTTCTTTGGTGGCGGTCGCGTGGGCCAGTGACGATCCAGAGGCTTGAGGACTCCGCGGAGGTGGTGCGTCACCATGTCAGTGAGGAGGACGTGCACGTCCGTCGCTACTTGTTTGCGTTGGAGCACAGGTCGTTCTCCAATACCTGGCAGGTTCTCCAGGATCTCACCGAGCTATGATCCCGTGATGGTTGCTTCTCTCAGGGTGTCCACCGCCTGCTACCGATACCCGTCGTGTGCTAGGGTTTTAGTTGTATTAATGATGTTATATGTATGACACTATTCGTGATGTATTAGTGATAATATTCGATGATGTAGGGACGCATGAGATGATTTACTTTTGCTTATTGAATGCATGCTAATTTGTGTCCTATAAGATATTTTGAAATGTATATCTTGTGTTGTTCAATATCCAAGTCGCCGGTCATGTTTGCATGTTACACCTCCGAGTGGCCTATGTTTTGCCGGAGTGTTGATTCATTTCCGTTCCGGCAAATTTCAGGCGCTCGATATGTCCTATTTTAGCAAAGGCCATGCCGGATTTTTCCGTAAATTTTGGCATGACTTGTGCCAGAATATGTAGGAAATATCGAGTGCCCCGGATTTGTGTGTTGAGTATCCTGATAGTTGCATTCGATCGATTTTCAATTAATGTTTTAACTATGAACATAGGAAATGTCTGACGACGAAAAGGATTTCGGTATTTGCAAATACTGCGAAGACGAGCGCGGCCTGTGCGATGGAATCTTCCTAGATGATGATAGGCGCTTCAGCATCAAGCTGGACGAGAACTTCGAAGTGGATACAGTAAGTCATAACGACAAGTCTTTTTCGTAGCTAAGCATGACATCTGCTTCATTTGCTTGAACTTATTTTTTTTTACTATTCTACTAGCGTATCCCCTGCCATGCAAGAGTTTTTGTATTGGATAAGATAGTTTTCAGTCATACTGCGGAGGTAAAGAAAGTTTATTTGAAGACGGAGCATGGTTATATTTTCCATGCAAAATTATACAATTCAGACGACTACACCTATTTTGGATGCAAAACATGGCGAGCACTATGCAAGACTTATGCATTTGAGCCTGATATGGTTATCACCTTTGATATTCGTCCGGAAGATGATATTGAAGGTAATACCGACATCTGGCTCGACGTGCAGACGCCTCCAGTTATACCATTATGTAAGTTTCTCAACCATATTTATGTCTTTGATATTGTTTATTCAAAAATAGTTGACAACTAATTTGTATTGTCAGCTTATTTCGGTGCAAGCAAACATGTCCAGCGCTTGGTAGACAGGACCTACTACTGTCCCGAGGCTGAACTAAACTGCGAGGAGCTAAGTCATTATGTTTCATGGCTTGAGGATCTTGATACTGTCAAGGCAAATTTTCTTCCTGGATTTATAAATGTTAGTACTGAAAACGTGTGACCAATAGTGTTCGTAATGAACTACGGTCACATCCATTTAGGAAGGATGGTAAGATTTTTACTATTTGTCCTCAATGCATCTTTTCCATACATTATTTTTGAAGCTAAACTTCATTGCTAAGTATGTTACCATACGATGTTCTTCAACAGGGACTCCCGATGAATGTTGTGTCTTATGGGATCGAGACTAAAGGTACCATGAGTATTATCAGCTTACGGCTAAGATATCCTCCAGATTACTCTAGTGCATTCAAGATTAGCGACGGATGCTTAATAGTGCAAGACTGGACCAAATATGTGTTGGGGAGCGCAGAGAAGTACTAGGGGCCAGCAAACAGAGGCGCTTTCCACGATTAGGAGACAGGTTCATCTGCATGCTCCAACTTGATCAAGGAGGAGAGCTACACATGTTTTATGTTGTTTTACCTAAGAGAGAGCAGCAGGAGTGATTAGCTAGCTAGAAATGAGTTTCAGGATGATGATTTGCTACACTATTACTATGATGATAAAATAGCTAGTGTTGATGGTATGATTATGATGATTATTATTAGCTACTGTTAGTGGTGATTAAATAAATACTGTTGGTGGTAATGACCATGATGATGATTAAATATCTTGTGCTGGCGGATTAGATTCAAGTTGAGGCAACATGTGGTGCACATCGAAAGTACTACTAGTCCAAACTAGATCAAGTTTGGATTAGTAGTATACTTTTGACATGCACCACATATTGCCTCCACTTGAACCTAATCCACCTTCATTTGACACACTGTTATGGACATAATGATGTAAACCTCATAACTAGTATTGTACCAATATTTGTATGATGGCGCATAAATACAATAAAAAAAGTACTAGTAGCGATGGGCAGAAAACACGCTGCAAGTAGTTACCTTAGCAGCAGCGTGGTAACGAACAAACGCTGCAGCTATTTGTCCTAGCAGTAGCGCGGGCTGGCACGCGCTGCTGCTAAGCAATAGCTGCAGCGCCTTATTAGTAGCGCCTATACCCGCGCTACTGATACATCTAAAACCCGCGCTGCTGCTAGCCTTTTCCCTAGTAGTGTCCGGTTCTTGAGAAACTGGATTTGCATGTAAGTATTCATCATATGTCCCTTCCACCGGTTACAAGTGTATATATTTTTTTGTCTAGGTTTCTGTTTATTTTCAGCCGTCCTTTTTTTATGACTAAAAGTATGTTTTTTTATACTACACAGATGGACGCCACTACGTATCCGCACTACATTTTTAAAGCGATTGAGAACCCTCCACTGAGCCCTCACAATCATCTGAAGATTGTGCGCGCAACGGGATTTTTTGGTTTCGAGGGTCAAATTGAGCTCGCCCTCTATATTCTCGAGAATGCAAGATCTCTGCAATCAATGACGATCGACCCGTTGTGCCTGCGTCAGGCTAGAAGATCAAGGGAAGACGCTACCGAGTCCATCAATGTGCAAATCTGCCGGGAGATTGTTAACGAGTTTCTTGGCCTTGAGAAATATCGTGGCGTGTTGACGATATTGTGACTTGCAACCAACAGTCTGGCTACTAGCTGTATTCATGTGTGGCGTGGTTAATTTGAAAGTGTTTTCCAAGACAATTAATTAAGATGTTTGGCGAAATGTTGTAGATGTTTGATCCTGAACGAACCAATCACCAACAGATAGGGCCAGGAACAACAACCACAGCCGCGACGCACCAAAGACCTTCAATTCTTGGGAGTTAAAGAGTTTTGAGCCCATATGTGTAGCGTTACTCCCTCCGTCCCAAATTAAATGACTTTAACTTTGTACTAACTTTATACCTCTGTCCCAAATTAAGTGACTCAACTTTGTACTAACTTTAATATAAAATTAATATAAAATTGAGTCATTTAATTTGAAACGGAGGGAGTACTAGTCAAGTACACGGATGCAAGCCTAAACCTACAGGGACTACATACGCTGGCACAACACATGCATGCACGTCCATGCATGCACCACTAACCCGACCCCAATCTAACTCAAGTAGACTTAAAACAGGACAATCTCACTCTCAGGGACATCGCTCAGCCACGGGAGAGGACCGCAGGGGGGGGTTGTATGGCCTCCACCTCCCGGCATTCAACTGAAGGAGAAGGGGACAAGGGAGAAAAACAATGAAATGAGGAATTTGTTTCAGCTTTGAAAAAGCTAAATTTGAAACAAACGGCTATTTCAAATCAGCTTCGGCAGTGAAGCCAGAATTAGAATTGGGTCATTTTCAGTGTATTTTTCCTGAAGCACACCCCGATGTATGTACTTTAGTGGCAAAGTTCATTCCACGAAGTCAGCTTTTCTAGTGAAACAAATCCACAACTGATTCGACACTAGTTGAAGCAAAAACAAATAGGGTCTCACTCATTGGCTCGAAGACCTAGTCGTCGAGGTAAGCAACGTTCGCATGCATCAATTTGGTATGTGGCCGGCAGGTGGGCCATGGCTAGCTGTAAGCACCAACATCTCTCGTAATGGAAGTCCGAAGAAACGTCTATAACTTGCACAGTCTGAACCTCACCCAACCCTCGTCTTTCTCACCTCAAGCCTCCTCCTCACCCCCCAATCCCCTTCTCCCTCATGTATGCCTCACTTCAGGCTCGTTACAAAACTATTTACCGCGAGCAGATAAAACAATCACTCAACCACGCATATCCACTATAGAGTCATGTAAAAAAACGTTTCACATAAAAAAGAAATGAAAAATAATAATATAATTATCGTCATTAGAAATCAACCAATATGTGAATAAAGGTAATACTCCTGGCGGATGCTGAAAAATGAAAAGGAATATATTTATCACGTGAACTAGTGTTAATAAGCAACACAAAATTTGATGATTCCAAACATAAAGAACGAATGTATTATCACCTACCGCATCTCATCCTTCTCTATTCAAAGAAGTCAAAACTTTTAACTATTGACTTCCATATTGTATCCTCTGGTAACTAATCACGCAAACTAGTCTGTATTGATGTTCTGTTGGCCACTTCGTTGTCCGCACGGGAAACCCTAGAGCGAAAGGCAAACATCTCCTCATATTGACGCGCTTTTACCTATCACCAGGTAACACACACAGTTATTTTAAAGGTATAATTTGAAAGCCCTTCAAATTCAAGCTGCTCAGACGACGTTATTAAACACAATAATACCTTCTTCATTAACGACCATATATGTTAGCTATGACTAGCACTCATTGTTAGCATGCTTTATTGACATACAAAATAAATACTACAAAAATACATATACCTGCAAACGGCCTCCTTTTTCTTTCTCACCCTGAATGATGGGAGAAAAGAAGATGAAGGAGAGCTCTTAAGTGATCGAGCATGGAGTTTAATCCGTCGAGAATAATTCGAGAATTACCTGGCCTTCGAGTGTGGGAACGGCATGATGAACCAAGTACTGCGCGTCTACGACACCGATCTGCTCTTCGGGGTCCTGCCAAGTTCATTCAGATGAGTAAAGGTGCAAAGAGTTGTTCTTAAAGACATATATGTTTCCAAACGCTGCTCAAATAATCTGACTATGCTTACATCGACGCATCTCCAGAAATTGGAGTCAAGACCCCATGCATGGACAAAGTCATTCTGCACTCAAATCCACTCGATCTTCATTTCAGATCAGACAAGTGAAAAATGTCAATCGTAGGAATAACATATTTTCTTGACAAGTGCACCTGGATCATATGCCAAACGCATCTCCAAGCATCCCTGGAGAAGACCGGCGCCATCACCTCCACGAACCTGCATCCATAATATACACATACATCTTAATTAATCCCACCCAATCCTACCAGTCGATCATCGCAAATAAAATCTTCATTTTTGAAAAGAGAAGTCGCAAACCAAAATGTGTCCGGAGTGAAGAATTCAGTTCACTAACTAGAATTACCCGCTGCACGGGCGCTTGTGCACGTCCGAGCAATGCTCTCCTCCTGCATCTGTCCTGTTCATGGTATGGCAGAGACGACAACCCAAATTCAGACTGTGCTATGATGTTGCCTAGAAATGTACCAGGCATCATCATTGAAGGCATATGCTTACTTGTGCATCTCGCTGCCGTTTTTCCTGGCTGTGATGTAGTAAGTCGGTGCCGGCCCCTTGGTCGTGTCCAGCCCCGGCTGCGAGATCTCCAGCCCATGCCTCCTCACGATGTCCAGATACCTGCAACCAATGCATCCACAATTTACCTGTTCATCATTATCATCCACAATATATATTCAGAGCTCAGAGAAAAGCATATAGCTAGAGGGACATACGGTTCTGCGGCAAAGTTGTCGACCCCGAGGTCCTCGTCCCACACGAACACGTAGTCGTAGGGCATCACGATTCTCGGGTGCAGGAACCTCTTAGCGAACCACCTTGATTGTTGTTATTTTCAGGAAAAAGCCTGAAGATTGTCAGTGCACCTGTTTTCACTTAGGACTGAAATTAGGAAAGTTTTGACAGACAGTTCACATATAAAAATACCCTATGCTATCCATTTGGATATCCTAGTTCAACTCCTTCAATACCATATCCAAGATGTTCCATCTTTGCATTTATTGCGATTCTTTCTCAACTACTATTCGAATTGGAATAGTTTTATTACTTCAATGAAATCCATTTTTTTTCAAAAAGAAAATAAAAGACTATGCAAGATTTGCCTTTCCTTGATATCAAACATAATGCATAAGAGGATCCATAAAGAACCATAGGGTTTTCCGAGAAAAACCAGGGTACATTATCCCAAAATGTTCCATCTTCCTAGAAAAGTGGATTCGTTCCAGAAAAGTTCCAGAAGATGCTAATGGTAACTTGGTAAGCAAGAAGATTGTTTACGAAGAAACAACAAAAAAAATTCATATTCTGATACATAAGAGTTATAGTTATTTTACCATTTGGATTGCTTCCTGGCGCTGACATGAGTGACCTTCTTCGACCACTCGAACTCTATGTCCCACTCAGTTGTGCGGCCGTCATAGTGGAACAACACGATGTCGAAGTTATCGGAGAACTACACTTCTCATTTGATGATCATGGTCAGACAACTAATGACCATAGAGTTGTACATCTGAAAATCTAGTGCTAGCTTGAGGAACCTCTTGCTAGTTCTTGTTACCTTGTGGACAGTTGCGTTGACATTGGCTCTCTCGCCATACCCGACCGCGAGGGCGAGGAGGTACTTGCGGGCCGGGCTGTCCTGCGCATAGCATGATCAAACCATGAAGTTTTAAGAAGAAATGAAACATGATCCCTTCAGACAGAGTGAGGGGTGAAGTGCAGTCAATGTCATGCATGAATTCATTCAGATTCAGAGAAGGAACTAAACATGCAAGAAAGACCTGTGTTGGGGACCCCCAGAGTCGGCGCAGGTGAAGATCGGACTCTGAGACCACAATCCCCGCTGGCAGCCGCTTCTCCGCCCCTTCTTCAGGGTTTCTTGCTGTTGCAACCTCTACAATCTACAAACCATTGATTGATCAAGAGACCAGGCATTTAGCTGGGACGAAATACAACTGGATCATTCAGAAAGTTCAGAAATGCATGCAATGTACCGGCTCTGAGCTCGCTGCATTTGGGGTGCTGGAGCTGCTGTTCCTCAAAGGCGCTCCCCATAATCTGCCCAACATGGTGCTGTGACTGAAGCAGCTGTTCCAAGGGGTATGCCACACTGAAGCTGCAGGCGTAGTCCGTTCAGAGCTAATTAATGGTGGCAAAGCCGGAAAGCTAGCCGTTAAAGAACTAGTAATGCTTTTGTTTACCTTTGGTGTGATGTCCACAGGAAAGGAAACGCCGATGAAGAACCCGACCGCCGCCGCGAACAACGTCGTTTGAACCGGGCTTGCTTTCATTTTCATCATGGGTAGCGAACCAAGACAAGAAAGAACACGAAAGAGCCTGATTTTATTTGTAGGCGGCGTGGAGAAGAAGACCTGACTTGTTTAGGGGAATCGAGGAGAAGACTTTAATTAACATCGAGCCTTAGCATGCATTGAGATTTGATCCTTGAGAGGGCTAAGTTTGACTTCTAGCTAGTTCTACACTGACCCAAGTGCTTACTAGTAGCTTTGTTTCCTTCGAGCAACGGAAACGTAGGCGCGTGCCCCATGACTCTGAAGAACTCTTCCATCCAACTAAAACTACACATTTTATATATTGGATGGAATGAAGGAATCGAGAAGTTTGCTGGAGGAGATCAACGCGGCATCTGGTTTGAGGGCTACAGAGGATTTATAGGGTTATATGCAACAACAGAGTTATTAGGATTGCAATGGTTTTGGCTTAGTTGGAGCAATTACAATAGCTCCCCTAACAATTAAACTTCCCATGAAAGTCTTTTTATTGGACGATCGTATAATTTACGGGAAGTTGTCTGACCCCTAATTTTGTCGGTTACATAAATATCTTTCCCTAAAATCTTTTCCTTTATGTTCCATTAAAAAGCCTAGCTAATAGCCTACGGCCTGTAAGTTGATCAGTGACATGTGCAGCACGGTGGCACATGTCGGCATGCCGGCGGAAATCGGTGTAGCGATGGTTGGTGATGTTGGTGCTGGCACAGTGGCGGTGGTCGGCGATGCTGGTGATAGTGTGGTGGTGTGTCATCCACTAGTGCAGAATCGGGCTTTAGTCCCGATTCATAAGGACCTTTAGTTCTGGTTCTGTAACTGATACTAAAGGGTGGGGATTAAAGGTCCCCCGTTAAGTTCCGGTTCAACATGACCTGGGACCAAAGGCCCACCACGTGGCACGAGCCCATGCCGGGGGCTGGGGGACCTTTAGTCCCGGTTGTTAACAATGATTTTTTCGAATTTTTTGAAATAAAAATTGAATTTGTTTTCTGATTTTCAAATTTCTGAATTATTTGACGAATTAATCTCTAATCATCCCTCATCAGTGCTCAAGTGTGGAGCACTCATTCCAAATCGTCTAACTTCTCGGCCAGTCACCCATCCTCTCACTACTCCAGCTTGAGCACGGTTATCTTTCGAGTTTTATTTCTCCTAATTTCTAAGTCTGCACTTGTTGGTTTCCTGATAATAGTAAGCTGTCAATCCTATTAACCCTCAGGAGTTTAGCTTGAGCAGGAAGTCACACGTTACAGCGTTTGAGTTTGAAACTATTATTCTAAAAAACAATAATTATTTAGTAACACTAATATTTCCTGAATAAGTAATTTGACCATAATTTGACCAAAATTCAAAAAAACTAAAAATAATTAATAATAATATTTCTTGAATAAGTAGTTTGACCATATTTAACCAAAATTCAAAAAACTGAAATTTGAGCATAGCTTTTTTTCCTTTCAGAATTTGAGGATTCTGAAAATTTGCAAAGCGGCCTATGGCCATCAAAATCGGATGCGGATTTTCGTGCTGAACATTTTGATATATTATACGTTTTTTTCGACATCGTACTCAAAAGATATAATCGTTTTATTTTTTTATAACATTTTTTTGCAAAACATGTCGAAATTTATGTTTTTAAATTTCCTTAACTAGTAGATGTAGTAACATAACTACATCTCGAAGGATTTTTATTTTTGAAGTTTTTATCATTTTCTTTTGTTTTTTTAACTGAAAAGGCGATTGGTGGGGGGGGGGGGGGTAGAGTTTGAAAAATTGTAGACCTTTAGTGCGGGTTGGAGCCAACGCGGACTAAAGGTCTAACCTATATTCTCGGTTTGTGTCACAAATCGGGACTAAAGGGGCTCGTGGGGGCCCGGTCTGACGGCAGCCTATCACCACCCCTTTAGTCTTGGTTTGTAACACAAACCGGGACTATAGGTCACAAATGAACCGGGACTAATGCATAGCCGCTGGAACCGGGACTATTGGTACCATTAGTACCGGACCGTAATTGAACCGGGACTAATGAGGTGAACGTAAGGTCGTTTTTTTACTAGTGATCATTGGTGGTGTGGGAAAGTGGAGGCAGCGCGAGGGTATCCAGGTGTGATTCAGCCCGTGAAAATTATACGGGAAGGTCATCTTCCTGCAAACATGTGCGGGGCTGGATACAATTATACATGATTACGTATGGGTTTACGACAACTGTTGGAGGGATATTTTTGCCTCAACTATCCATAAACAATATTTTTTTATAGATAGGGTAGCTATTGGAGTTACTGTTAGGAGGGTTGAACGAGTCAATTCTTCCTTTGGTTAGACGGACCTTTTTCGCTACTCCACAAAACAATCAAAGATTAAAATCACGGGAGAAACAATTTGGTGGTGGCCTCTCCAGTAACTATAGTGGCCGCCGTAGCTGGTAGTCATGGTAATTTTTCCGGCATAAGAAATGATTTCTAGAGATTGTTATTGATCTTGGAGCTGTTCAGAGGAATTTTTGAAGGATTATGTGGCGACAGGCATAGTGTAGCGGCGAGGTTCTCGGGCAACTATAGCGCAGCTATTTCGCGGGAGATTTAATTTTGTGCCAAAAATCATTTTTTAATTGTTAGAATTGTTTTGAAGTTGACTCAAAGGTACATAGTTAATGAAAATGAGAACCACTTAGGATTGAAAGAAAGTCTCAGGCGTGGAAAGTTACGGCCCATTTGGTCTGCTTTGTGGCACTGACATGAGCAACCTGCTCGGACCAGTCGAACTCTCCATCCCACTCTGTGGTGCCGCGGTCGTAGTGGAACAGCACGACGTTGACGTTGTGGGAGAACTGAAAGCGCTATTTGATGCCCATGGAGTTTATACATTGGAATCAAAGGATCCTATTCATCTAGTGCCTGATCAGACAAGACAACCGATGAGCATGGAGTTTATATCCGAAACTGTTGATTTTGGTCACAAAATATGAGAAACCACTCCTTAGAGGAACTCTAACCGATCTGCAATAACCGGTTAGAGGAGTAAAACCGATCCCCAATCGGCGTTAGAGGAGTAAAAAATATCCTCGGCCACCTCCGATACCCCTAGTTTTACTCCGCTGCCAAGTAAAATCCCACGCCTCTCTAGATCTCCTCCTCCCCCATCCTGCCCCCCACCCGCCGTTCCCCGACCGCCCCTCTCCTCCCAATGGCCAGACAGTATGGCCGGCGCTGCATCCTCGAGCCCCCGCCCACATCTCTGTCTTCCCGGATCTTCCACCGCCGCGACAGCCACAAAAGAAATACCTCAGCGTCCACCACCGCGCATGGGGGACTTGGGTGGCCGGGATCACGTACCGGGGGACCGACACAAAGAAGTGGATCGGGTCGTTCCACATGGCGGAACTCGCCGCCCTGGAATACGACTGATGGCAGGTCTAGTTCGACGGCGCGGCGGCTGAGCTCAGCTTTCCTCTTGGGACAGCCTCGGCACACCTCGTCCCGGTGGCGCCGGGTGTGGTGGATGCAATGACGGCTCAGGAGCTCCATCGGGAGGCGAGGGGGCGCATGGCGGAGCAAGGTGGAGCTCCACCGGCAGCACCCCGAGCTTGTGAAGGTGGATCGGGTGGTCAAAGGCAAGGTCGTCGCCATCTCCCACGATGAGGAGCAAGGAGGCGGCGGCAATGGCAGCACGGAGGACGAGTTCGACACCGAGAAGTGGCGCCGCATCTTCCCCGACCCTGGTATAGACGGCACCTGCCCGGACCCCATGGATGGAGGCATGTTGAGGCAAGATTGGCTCGATCTATACTATGGCAAGGATGAGAAAGAATATTAGTTTAGTTTTAGTTTATTTTAGTTCTAGTTTTAAGTTTAAGTTTATTTTAAATTCCGGTTGTCAAGACAATGAGTAAAATTTTGGTTGTTTACATTCGGTTGTCAAGACAATGTGGTCATTTCGGTTGTTTAAATCAAAACTAGGTTGAACTATATATTATGCAAATTTATGTTTTGCTCCGTCATATATAGGGATTGGCTAGGTCTGGCCAAACCTTAGTGGAGTAAAAAGACTCTACTAGTGTTTTGCTCCACCGGATCCTTTGTTATGAGCATTTTTATGGTACCCTGTACTGTTATAGAGGGAAGGGAGCAGTATACCATATCATCCACCCTTGATTTTGTGAGGGTACTCTAGTCGTAATTTTATTTTACAAAATAACGTCAGCCCATTAAGAATCGGCTGGTCTGTTCATAGCCCTGCCCTGAGCCGTAGCTGAACTCAATGCCGCGTCCCTATTTAACGGTGCACTCCCGCCACCGCCGACGGGCTCTTCTCGCCGTCGTCTGACCATGTCCTCGCACCTCCAGGTTCCAGCCGCGCCTCCCGCTGGGGTGTGCATCGCCCTCACACACGTCCACGTCTACAAGATCGCAAACTTTCCCACCTTCCATGATGGTTCATCACTTAACTCTTGGTGGGTGGAGATGATGTGTTTTGGTTGATCTATAGAGCCCGCCAATTGGTTTGCTTTTGAAAGACGCACTGCATCTAATTTCCTTAGCTGCCGCTGAAGAAGAGGAGCTCGTCAGGCTCGCACAACTGTGCCATACTGCTGACCGCCCAGAAGGGGATGCGGAAGAAAACGAGATGCAGCGGTTTCCAACGGAAGAGGAAGGGGAGGGGGCTCGTCGAGGAAGACGACGCGGCTGTGTGTGGCACCTCGAGCATAGCTGGCGCTTGGCGGCGTAGTAACGTCGATCCACGGGAACAGTCCATAATGGAGATGCGCCGAAGCGGCTGCCGGAACCCGAGACAAGAGGCGTGTGCGGGAAAAGGGCACTAACTTTTTTCCACTCCCTAAATTACCCTCGCAACACGTATACTGCTGCTCGTGGACCTGCCAGTTCCACCGCTACTGTTGACGATGGGACTGGCCCGAATTGAGCAGTATAGATCCATCACAACCCTCGGATTTTTAGAATAGACGGCCCATATTGATGACAGGGTACGGTAAAAGAGCTCTTTGTTATAGCGGGGATCGGTTGGAGTTGCCCTTAGTTCTCACCTTTTGAGCCCGCATCTCTCCTCACACCTCGCCAGCCGAGCCGCCGCCGCCAGATCTGATGGCCGCGGGCAGCCCACCGCAGGCCCGCCGAGCACAACCCGCCGTGCACCAGATCCCTGCGTAGCCGCCGCAGCCCTATCCTCCTAGCACCCCTCCGACGCGCCCCACACGAGCGTTGCGCCTCCGGCCAGATGCGGTAGCCCGCGCCGCGCACACCCAAGGGAGGGGAAGGAAATGCCCCGCCGCTGCCTTCACCGATTGGGCTTTGCCTGACGACGCATGCCGGCGGCACGGGGGCAGAAGGACGGGAGAGGGAGGAGCCTCCCCCACTCGCGGGACCTGGTCGGGCGACAGAGGAGCCTCACAGGCTGGGCCGTCTCGCGGTGACCGCGTGACCCGGTTGGTTGCTCTGCTCAACCTCATAACCTATCCCTCATCTTCCTTACCTCCGGCCTCCTTCTCACCCTGACCCCTTCTTCGTTAATTTACAAAACTATGTAAATTGAGCAGATAAAGCAACCACTCATCCCGGTAGAGTGATGTAAAAAACACTTCACATATAAAAGAAATGGAAGGTATATACCTCCGTTAACCGGAAGGCGCACATCTCCTCAAATTGACGCGCTCTTACCTCAGCACCAATAGACACGGTTATTTTCAAGGTAAAACTGGAAGGACTATTATATATCCAGTCATTAATATAAAGCATGGAAAAGCCTCCGAATTCAAGCTGCTCACACAGCGTAATTAAACATAATAATTCCATCTTCATTAACACACCACATACATATATTAACTATGACTAGTATTCAGTGCTAACATGGTTTATTGAGAGAGTAGTATATACCTCCGAACGGCCTCTTTCCTTTTCTTTCTCACCCCGAAGAGTGGAAAAGAAGATTGGGGGAGAGCTGTCAAGTGACCGAGCATGAAAAATAAGACATTACTTTCTTTTAGGAGCCTAATTCGTTGGGAATAATTGTAGAATTACCTGGCCTTGGAGTGTGGGAACCGCATGATGGACCAAGTACTGCGCATCTACGATACCGATCTGCTCTTCGGGATCCTGCCAAGTTCATTCAGATGAGTGAAATGCAACAAGTTGTTGTTCGGACCATATATGTTTCCAAACGCTGCTCAAATAGTTAATCTGACTAGGCTTACATGGACGCATCTCCAGAAATTGGAGTCAAGACCCCATGCATGGACAAAGGCGTTCTGCACTCAAACCCACTCGATCTTCATTTCAGGCCACACAACTGAAAATGTCAATCTTAGGATTTCTTGACAAGTGTACAGACGCACCTGGATCATATGCCACACACATCTCCAAGCATCCCTTGAGAAGACGGGCACCATCACCTCGACGAACCTGCACCCATGCACACATTTTTACTCCGACAATGGTCATTTCATCCAAACGTTATATCGAGCTGATATAACCGCAATGAAAGAATACACGGCCAATACATAACAAGATGCATACAGCCAACAAGTTCCAAAATTATATAAAACAGAAAAGTAAATAAAGAGTATCCTAGGATATAAGATGATCTATCCGAAAACTACGCGGTCATCCAAGATGGGAGAAAACCTCCCTGGCCGTATGCATCATGCACACATGCGTGCATCTTAGTTAAGCTCATCAAATTCTACAGGTTATGGCAAACAAAGCGTTGGTGGACTAGGAAAACAATAAAGCTTCCTTTTCAAAAATAGAAACCGTTAACAAAAATGATCTGCTTGTGATGGAGTGAAGAATTCAGGTCGTTACCCGCTGCATGGCGGCTTGTGCACGTCCCGGCAACTTTCCCTCGCTGCATCTGTCCTGTTTATGGCAGACAACCCAAATTAATTACGGACAGTGCTAACAAGATAGAAATGCATCGTCACGGATCCTGCATGCTTACTTGTGAATCTCGCTGTCGTTTCTCTTGACAGTGACATCATAATCTGTCGTCCCATTGGTCGCGTCTAGCCCCGGCTGCGAGATCTCAAGCCCGTGCTTTCTCACGATGTCGAGGTACCTGCATGCAACCACAAGATGTTCACCACCACAAAGAGAAATACTGAGAGCTCAGAGGAAGCATGGGCATGGAAAGATCACAGTACATACGCTTCCGCGGTAAAATTCTCGACACCGAGGTCCTCGTCCCATAGGAAGATGTAGTCGTATGGCGCCACGATGCTCGGGTGCAGGAATCTCTTGGCAAACAACCTTCATTGTCATTATTTTCAGGTGAGAGGTCGAACATTGTCAATACATTTGTTGGCCAGCTCCGGATTCCTTTCTCAGAAATATTTTGGGACCCCACTAATTTCTGTTGATATTTCCGCTTTAAATCTGGTCAATGAACTAAAGTTTTTTGCAGTTGAACTTGACTGGAATCAACCCTAAGTTTGAGCACATTTGGCAGAAGTTTGGGTTCTATTTGAAATAGTTTGGCTTAAATTAATGTTGCATCAAAACAATTGGGTACATAGTAAATGAAAATGAGGACCAGTTAGGAGCTAGTTAGGACCGATAGAAAGCCTCGGGAGTGGAAAGTTATTTTACCATTTGGTCTGCTTCCTTGCGCTGACATGCGCGACCTCCTTGGACCACTCAAACTCCTCATCCCACTCCGTGGTGCGGCCATCGTCGTGGAACACCACGATGTCGAAGTTGTCGGAGAACTGCAAGTGCCATTTGATGATAATGGGATTTATACATACATTGGAAACCAAGGAATCTGTTTCATGATTCCTCTATTCTTTACAACCATATGAAAAACCTCTCCTTAAGTTATCACCTTCTGAATGGTTGCATTGACATTGGCTTTCTCATCATACCCTACGGCGAGCGCAAGAAGGTATTTGCGAGTCGTGCTGTCCTACTCACCGTATCAGAGACACACACATACCGGAACAGGCCATTGTCAGAAATTGAACCAGGAGATGTGAAATGAAATGAAACAAGATCCTTTGATGTGTGTTGGTCCAGAGACCAGAGCCAAGAATGATATGTAATGCGTGAACTAAGCCAGCACGTTCGGACGTGGTAACTGAAGACGCAAGGCGTACCTGTGTTGGGGATCCCCAGAGCCGGCGCAGGTGATGGTCGGTCTCCGAAACCACGATCCCTGGCGGCAGTCGCCTCTCCACGCCTTCTTCAGGGTTTCTTGCTGTGGAAAAGACTGCAAACTAGAAAGAGGAAGAGTTTGGCATATCTTGCATTTCTGCTTGGCAACGAACAGCACTTCACAACTGTAAGGTACCGCTGAAATCGTGAGATTTGGACTGGATGGCGCCCATAGTCTGCCCAGTATGCTCATGTCAAGGAAGCTGGAGTTTGCAGCACGGCTACTACTCGACCATGGCATCATGCCACCATACTGAAGCTGCATATATATGCATACATTTGCCTGATCTGTCAGAGATCATGATTTTTTAAGCAATGTATGATATTCTCTCTCTCTCTCTCTCTCTCTCTCTCTGTATCTATGCTTGTCTATCTCTCTCCCTCTCTAGATCTCTACCTTGGGTGTGATCACCACCGGAAAAGAAATGCCGACGACGAACCCAAACGCCGCCGCGGCCAGCGCCGTCAGGACCTTGCCTCCTTTTCTTCTCATCCTCACTGTATGTATGCTATGCTGGCCTTATGGAGAAGAGGACTTCCAAGAGCAAATATATCTCCGGCAGATTGGGAGTATGGAGATGAAGACTGAGTTGTGGCTCGATAGGGAATTCTAGACCTTTTGCATCCATCCAACCATGCAACTCCACGTAGTACGCGTAGAGATTATTGCTAGAGGAAGAGCTTGACTTCTCCAACGTGCTCGCCCGTACACAGCACGCGGCACGCATAGAGAGAGTTGACTCCTCCACTAAAACGCACTTCTGTTTGGGTGCATTATTAATGGAAGCTAGCCGATGCAAAAGCTAGCTGGAGGAGGACATCTCTGATTGATCGACGTGCGCCCCCCTGCGTCGTACGTGCATGGGCCTCACCTCTTGTCACTTGCATGCTTCTTTTTTTCCTTGAAAGAGAGAGCTCCATGTTAGAGTAAGACTAGCCACAATGGTGAGTAACATGCACTAGTAACATACACATATCCCTAGACTTTGTTACTGCATTCATAGTGGGAGTAACATAAGTGTGGTAACATGCAAAGCTTCATTTATTAGGTTATAGACTCATAGTATTGCATTGGGGCATGTGATGTTACAGTAACTAGCTAAGTTACTATAACTACCTCTTTCCTCATTAACTCATTGTCACATAAGCAAATTTGCTGAGTTGGACTCGATGTTACTGCTGAAGTTACTCCCACTGTGGCTAGTCTATTCTTGAGTTCAATTAGTCTATTACTACTTTATAAAAAGACGAGTTTGATGAATTCAAATGATCAGAGCCATCCAACGACCTATATCCAAAGTCTCATGCTGCTCCAAGGATGTATCCATCACATCATCAATAATTTGAAAACATGTAAATTGCATTAATCATAATTTGGAAACAACATTAATCAACTACGTACTACTTATAAAAGCAGGAGTTGGATCAATCCAATGATCTTAGCCATCCAACCACCGAATACCTATATCCAACGTCTCACATTGTCCCAATGATGTATCCATCACATCATCAATAATCTGCAAAAACTGTAAATTGCATTAGTCGTATTTTGGAAACGACATTAATTGCACTAAACACAATTAAGTTTAGAATCAACTTTAAATAGATGATACCTAGCGCGTTTCTGCGGGATTGGTTACAATATTTTTTGATGAGATTTTCATGAAAATTGAAATAGATATAATATATTGTATTTTATTACTATATAGTTGTGTATATATATGTATATATATATATATATAACATAATTAAGTTTGTTTTTTCATGCATATTAAGAGAGAGATAATTAATGTGATAGATCATGTGGCATGTGTGCTGAGTTGTGATGTGTGCATGTTGAGAGAGAATATAAATGCCATTTTGCTGTGTTAAAAAAAATAATTACTCGGGTGATGAGGTGGCTTGTGTAGTGAGGTGGCATGTGTGCATGTTGAGATAATTGAGATAGTGAGTGTCAACTATTTAGGTATACAAAATATTGGATTATGATTAATCTAGGAAATTAGGGGCCTATGAGATTAGGGGCCTACGAGAGCAGTCCGCCTCAGATGAGGGGCCAAACGCCGAGGAACTGCATGATGGCCATAATAGAGAGACGTATGCGAAGATGACCACCTAGATTGAGTCGCATAGGCGATTGTGGTGTGACAGAGTAACTTCCGTTGGCCTGGAAGCTAGAAACAAGTCCGGTGCAAGCTGCGAGATGCAGGCGCCCCTCCCCCCACCCACCCACCCACCTAGTGGTTGATACGTCTTCAACGTATCCATAATTTATGAAGCATTCATGCTATATTATTATCTGTTTTGGACGTTTACGGGCTTTTATTACACACTTTTATATTATTTTTTGGACTAACCTATTAACCGGAGGCCCAGCCCATATTGCTGTTTTCTTGCCTATTTCAGTGTTTCGAAGAAAAGGAATATCAAACAGAGTCCAAACGGAATGAAACCTTCAGAAAAGTTATTTTTAGAACAGAAGCAATCCCGGGAACTTGGAGTGCAAGCAAGGGAAGCGTCGAGGAGACCACGAGATAGGGGGCGCCTCTACCCCCCTGGGCGCGCCCTCCGCCCTCGTGGGCCCCTCGAGGCTCCCCCAACCGACTTCTTTCGCCTATATATTTCCATATACCCTAAAAACATCGAAGCGAACAATAGATCGGGAGTTCCGCCGCCGCAAGTCTCTGTAGCCATCAAAAACCTCTCGGGAGCCCGTTCCGGCACCCTACCGGAGGGGGGATCCCTCACCGACGGCCATCTTCATCATCCCGACGCTCTTCATGACGAGGAGGGAGTAGTTCAACCTCGGGGCTGAGGGTATGTAGCTGTAGCTATGTGTTTGATCTCTCTCTCTCTCTCTCTATCTCTCTCTCATGTTCTCTCTATGGCACGATCTTGATATATCGCGAGCTTTGCTATTATAGTTAGATCTTATGATGTTTCTCCCCCTTTACTCTCTCTTGTAATGGATTGAGTTTTCCCTTTGAAGTTGATTTGTGTCTTAAGGTGTTATTCTAGTATGAACTCTATGATAGATTGAACGGAAAGAATAGCTTCGTGTTATTTTACTACGGACTCTTGAATAGATCGAGCAGAAAGGATAACTTTGAGGTGGTTTCGTACCCTACCATAATCTCTTCGTTTGTTCTCCGCTATTAGTGGCTTTGGAGTGACTCTTTGTTGCATGTTGAGGGATAGTTATATGATCCAAGTATGTTATTATTGTTGAGAGAGCTTGCACTAGTGAAAGTATGAACCTTAGGCCTTGTTTCCTACCATTGCAATACCGTTTACGCTCACTTTTATCAGTAGTTACCTTGCTGTTTTTATAATTTCAGATTACAAAAACCTATATCTACCATCCATATTGCACTTGTATCACTATCTCTTCGCCGAACTAGTGCACCTATACAATTTACCGTTGTATTGGGTGTGTTGGGGACACAAGAAACTCTTTGTTATTTGGTTGTAGGGTTGTTTGAGAGAGATCATCTTCATCCTACGCCTCCCACGGATTGATAAACCTTAGGCCATCCACTTGAGGGAATTTTGCTACTGTCCTACCAACCTCTGCACTTGGAGGCCCAACAACGTCTACAAGAAAAAGGTTGTGTAGTAGACATCAGTGGTCCTGCCAGAATAGTGTGGAATTGCATCAACGGAACAAATTCGTGTGGAGGCCCAAATAATTGCGCTTGTCTCTGCATAGACCACAAGGTCGAGCACAGACCACGGTAGGAGATTCGAAGTTCTCGCCACCAACAACGATTCCAAGTGAAGTGCATTGTTGAGTAGCTAAATTTGTGCAGCCCCATGCCGCCAAGATGCTTGGGGGTGCAGATGTTCTCCCATGCCACTGGACATTGCCCGCCCTTGGCACAACCCGAGCAGGCCCAAAAGATTAGTACTAACTTTATCCTTAGGTAGACATACAACTGACCACTTAATTAAATAAGTGATATTTTCGTTTGTCTATATATTCTTGCCACAACACATTTTGGATACTAATAGAGGAACTTGTTACTTCAGATAGTCTTGCAACAAGTGCAAAGATACTAGACATACTACTAGAGTGTAAGGTAGGACAATGTGTCCTTGTGGAAAAGGTTCTCACATTAGTCATGAGTGTGCTTGATTTAAGCAGATGAAACTTGTTCCTAAGTATGTAGCATATATTGCTAGAGGATTGGGTGTTCTCCTTGTACAAAATTCCAAAGATGTGTTGGCTATTGAGCATGAATATCCCATGGCTTTTGTGAGAGTTAGAAATGGTAATGTCAATGAGACTCAGTTCCATAAAGGGTTTAATAACATATTCAGTTGGAGTTGGCAATGGAGAAATAAGAGTCATGGGAGAAACCATTATCTCATGAGATTCCCTAACAAAGGCAAATTGGCTGAACTTTCAAGGATTTCAATCTATTGGGGGTTGGTGCATTTATTAATGTGCATAGTTGGTCCTTGGCCAGTGAGGTAGTAGGGAAGTTGCATGTTGTATGGGTCATGTTTGATGAAGTTCCTGAATGATTTAGACTTTGTTGGGGATGTGTGAAATTTCTTCTTCTTTGGACCATGTGTTAAAATTGGAGTGGACTCTATTGTTGTTGAGATGGTGAGAACTAAGGTAGGAGTTAGAGTTGTGAACTAAATTCCTCCCTACACTAAGGTCACTGCCAAAGATTTAATGATTTATGGTCTGAGTACTAAGCTAGAAAGTTTGGTGCAACAGGGTTGGTATACTAATTTCAGTGGAAATTCTGCTAATCAAGATCTTCTTGGGGATGTTGAACAAGGTAGAGACCTGAGAGATAAACTCATAGTAAGTGATGAGTATAGAGAAGTGATTTTCTTGGGAAGTATGTCTCTAACTCAATTTGAAGAAAACAAGAGGATTGAAAAGATTAGGAATGATGCTAATATATTTAAGTCTTCAGAACATATTGATCTAACATGCGATAAGAATAAACTTGAGTCTCACTTGGAAGCAATATATGGGAAACGTGTAGCTGATGGAGGAAGAGAGAGAAAAAAGGTTTACTCCAATGAGAGCCTTGGAGGAGGAAAAAACTTCAAGATTTGGAAGCTAACAAAAATAAGCTAGAGATTGATATGCACAAACAACATGATTTGTTGCAGTAGCTGGTTCAGAAAGTTAAGAGAGGAAATGGATAGAGAAATTGCAGAGCTAGTTGATGAATACAAATTAGATAAGGACAATGAGCAAGCTTGTGATGAGGAAGCTAATAAATACATGGATCCTATTGATTATAATTATGGTAAGGGATCCTTGGCTAGGGAAGAGACTATTTGGTTTTCTAAGATGGGAAAACTCATGGGAGGAAACTAGCTGCTGGAGGTGAGAATGATGGTGATGGTCCTCTCAGAAGGTGTATCAGACTTAAAGACAAGGAACATAATAGTGTGGAAGATCTTGCCACGGAAAGAGTGGCTGGAAGGGATAATTGTGGTAAGGGATCCCTTGTGGTACTGATTCAAAATCCTATACTTCTAATCTTCTGTTTTGCAAATAACTGGTATGGTAGGAAATGACCTTGAACGCTCTATATAAATGGTTGGTACAACTTGTATATCATTAGGAAAATGGAGCAAGTTAGGAAGAGTTTCTTCCTTTGGAATATAACAATAAAAAATCTTCATGAATCTAGCTCACCAGGTCTTATTGACACTGGTGATGCTAACATGAATGACCTTCGCTTTGATAGTGATCATTCTGATGCGGAAATTGAGGAAGATTACCTTGAACAACACAAATGCATCTTTTTTGGTGGAAAAAAAGAAGAGAAGTGGCCCACTAGTGATTGGATGTGTGAAGAAACTCTTTGAATTGGTGGGATAAGAAAAATAAGAGAACACATGTTCTACTTGATAAAAATGTTAGGAATCCTTTTGAATGTGAGGCGTTTGTGTCAAGGTTTTGAAAAATACATACTTGTGATAGAATTGATAATTGAAAGGGCACAAGACTTTATTGGACTTCGGGAAATTATTAAGCCTAACTATACAAAAATAATGAATTAATTCTACGAATAGTTAGTCAATCTCCATTGGAGGTGGAGAGTTTCCACAACCATTTGAAAATGAAGATCTTATTCCTCAAATCCAAACTATGTACACCTAGTTCTACCTTTATCCTTAGGCAGCCATACAACTGACCACTTAACTAAGTGATATCTTCGTTTGTTTGTGCGAGAGGACTTTGTTTGGCTGTGTGCATCTTAGTAATGCTTCAACCTTTAAGTAACTAGAATAATGCCCATGCGTTGCAAAGGAATAAAAAATTTTCTAGTACATTAGCTTGTGATTTACCTGTGAATAATAACGCGATTGTGTAAATAAATGTTCATCAAATTTTCCCATGAATTACCTTATATTTTGATTAGAAGTCTGGTAAGTAAATTGAAGTGGAATTGGTTTAGAAGGTAAGTAAATTAAGATGATTGATTATCATATGCATGGAAGGTTGGACGAAGGGGTGGTGGGAAGAAAGGTGAAATGGGAACCTTGCGTTCTTTTTAAGTAGTAAGTAGAGATAAAGCGCCCCTTTTCAAAACAAGATGGGAAAACTCATGGGAGGAAACTAGCTGCTGGAGGTGAGATTGATGGTGATTGTCCTCTTAGAAGGTGCACCAAACTAAAAGACAAGGGAGGTATTAGTGTGGAAGATCTTGCCAGGGAAAGAGCAGCTGAAAGGGATAATTGTGGTAATGATTCAAAGTCCTATACTTCTAATCTTCTGTTTTGCAAATGACTGATATGGGAGGAAATGACCTTGATTGCTCTATATAAATGGTTGATCACAACTTGGTTATCATTAGAAAAATGGAGCAAGTTAGGAAGGATTTCTTCCTTCGGAATATAACTATAAAAAAATCTTAACGAATATAGCTCACCACATCCTATTAACATTGGGGGTGCTGATATGAATGATCTTTGCTACGATAGTGATCATTCTGATGAAAGAAATTGAGGAAGATTACCTTTAACAACTCAAAGGCATCTTTTTCGGTGGAACAAAGAAGAGAAGTGGCCCACTAGTCACTGGATGTGTGAAGCATATTGCTTCAATTGGTGGGGATAAGAAAAATAAGAGTACACATGATCTACCTGACAAAAATGTTAGGAATTGTTTGTAATGTGAGGGGTTTGCGTCATGATATTAAAAAAGATATACTTGCGAGAGATTTAATAATGGAAAAGAAGCATGACTTTATTGGACTCCAGGAAACTATTAAGTCTAACTATACTGAAAAGTGAATTTCTACGAATAGTCAGTCAAACTCCATTGGAGGTGGAGAGTTACCACAACCATTTGAAAATCAAGGTCTTATTCATCAAATGCAAACTATGTACACCTAGTTCTACCTTTATCCTTAGGCAGCCATACAACTGACCACTTAACTTAGTGATATCTTCGTTTGTCTACATCTTCCTGCCATAACATCTTCAGCTCTAAAGAAATCCCTTTTGTTTCACTCCAATGCAGAGGCCATAGAACTAGTACATCATAAATTTTAAGATATACTCCCTCCGTTCGGACTTACTTGTCACAAAAATGGATGTATCTACAACTAAAATACATCTAGATACATTTATTTCTTGGACGAGTAATTCCGAACGGAGAGAGTATGAGATAAACAAGATTAATAAGTATAAAGTCTGCCTCTAATGGCCAGGAGCCTCTCCCCAGCCAACCACTACGATTTTTATCAATCTTATCTTCCACATTTTTGCAAATATTCTACTTCCTCCGTTCCTAAATGTAAGTCTTTTAAGAGATTCCATTACAAACTACATATGGATGTATATAGACATATTTTAGAGTGTAGTTCACTCATTTTGCTTCGTATGTAGTCCATAGTGAAATCTCTAAAAAAACTTATATTTAGGAACGGGGCGAGTATATATCACAAAATATAATAATCCAAGAAAAGAACAAGCATGTCTATCACCCGTGTGATGACCTGAACCTCAGTAAATGTTGCCTAGGGTAAATTGTTTCCTACTGATCTGAAGTGCCCCAAGCGTATCTTCCTGACCAAACAGACCACGTACGTACAACTACTGAACCACCGACACCGACGTGTTTATGCTCGACGTGCCACCGCCCATGATTGCTTGTCCGATCAACGCTCATCTCAGATTTCTATTAAGCGCTCATTCATTCCCTGGGGTCAAGTCCTCAGCCGGATATGATATTTTATGCGACGACCGAGCGAGGCACAAATCCGCCGGTGGTTTGCTTTGTTCGTCGCACATCCAGCAGCTACAAAACTTATTTGCTGGCGCCTCACCGTTCACACAACGTACCCTGCGTGCTTTGCCGCCATGGTTGCCGCCGGTCTGCCGCCCATCAAGCACCAGCCTGCCGGCTCGCAGCCATGCTTTGCCACCATGGACATCGACATCGGCACCCCAACCTCCTCGCCGCGCGGCCGCTCCTCCTCCTGCGCCGGCATCGACCTGCGGGTCCTGCTCTCCGTCGTCTTCGGGGGCATCTTCACGGTGTTCCTCCTCGCGGCGTCCCAGGCCGCGCTCCCATCCGCCTCACTCTTCCTCCAGCGGTACTCCAATGCCACCCAGAGCCAGAGCACGTCGCCCCCGCGCTTCGCCTACCTCGTCTCCGGCTCGAAGGGCGACGCGGCAAGGCTGCGCCGCTGCCTGCTGGCGCTCTACCACCCGCGGAACAGCTACATCCTCCACCTGGACGCGGAGGCGCCGGACTCGGACCGCGCGGAGCTGGCGGCCTTCGTTGCCACGCACCCGGTCCTCGCCGCGACCGGCAACGTGCGCGTGGTGGAGAAGGCCAACCTGGTGACCTACCGTGGCATCACCATGGTCACCACCACGCTGCACGCCGCCGCCGCCTTCCTGCACGGCCCCGGCGCCGACTGGGACTGGTTCATCAACCTCTCCGCCTCCGACTACCCGCTAGTCACGCAAGACGGTCGGTACATGAAACATTCACATGCCCTGCCGTGTTCCCAATTCCCATTCTCCATTGACTAATGATTTCGTTCGCCATGGCATTGTCAACCGCTGCAGATCTGATGGACGTGTTCTCGAGGCTGCCGCGCGACCTCAACTTCATTGAGCATACGAGCGACATGGGCTGGAAAGCGTACGTGTTCTCGATCGTTATCAAGTCTGCGGCTAGGTAGCATTGACGGACGTTGTTGGCATGGCAGGCATGCGAGGGCGAAGCCGTTGGTGGTCGACCCGGGGCTGTACCTCAAGACGAAGCGCGATCTGATGTGGATGAACACCGAGACCCAGAAGCGGGAGCTGCCCACCGCCTTCACGCTCTTCACGGGTATGTGTTAATATCATTCATGTACGCCGGTCCGATTGCATCATCCATCGTTCATGTCCTTGGCTGATCCAAGCTCCCAATTGCTCATGAACTTCAATGCTTGCTCATCAATTAATCTATGCAAGAGAGGACGGCATTTCCTTTCTTTCTCAAAAAGAATAAAAGTTCGTGGTCAGCCAGCACCATCTCATTAGGTCCATACGTGCAGATACGTCGCAGGCCACGTCGTCTGTGCGACGCCTAAGCACCATCTCATATTCTCATTATTATATGCACGATCGAGTACCTGCGGACAAAGGTCGTTAGAGTAGCCGGCTGTTAGTAGTATCATTTTTCAGTAGCCGGCCGCCGACTAATCTGCTCGTGCCTCGTAGTGGGAAGATGGACGGCACTTCTCCCTCTACGAATCCAAAATTAATTAGTACTACTAACAAGCATGGTGCGCTGGCGGGGAAGAGCCAGGACTCGAGCTAGTAATAGTATACTACTCCCTTTCGATTTGAAAAGAATGCATATAAATTTTGTCCCAAATCAAACATTACAAAGTTTGATTAGGTTCGCCGGCAAAATTTATCGACAACCACAAATATCAAATTAGTATTATTAAATAAAAGGTGTGGTTAGGTCTCTGTCGACTGATATTTAGCCAAGTCTCGGTCAAGTGATATAGTGTATGGAAAGAAAAAAAAAAGGAAAAAAGGAAAAAAAAAGTGCAAATCTCCATGCAAGATCAAAGGAGTATAGCATCGGCTGAGATATAACGAAGTCTAAGTTGAGTGAGACTTAGTAAAACTGTTAATGAACTATAAAATATATTTTTATATTATATCTATGTAGTATTTACTGTAGCTAGCTATTGATAGTTTTGTCTGATGATAACCAGGTTCTGCTTGGACGGTGTTGTCGCGGCCATTCGTGGAGTACGTGATCTCGGGCTGGGACAACCTCCCGCGCACCCTGCTCCTCTACTATGGCAACTTCGTATCCTCCCCGGAGGGCTACTTTCAGACGGTGGCCTGCAATGCCGACGAGTTCCGGAACACCACCGTGAACCACGACATGCACTACATCTCCTGGGGCAAACCCCTGGGGCAGCACCCGGAGGTCATCAATGCCACTCATTGGGGTAGGATGCTCTGTAGTGACGCCCCCTTTGCGCGCAAGTTCGGTCGAGACCCTAATGACCCGGTCCTCGCGAGAATCGATCAGGAACTCCTGTCGCGGAAGCCCGGTATGCTCATCCCAGGCGGCTGGTGCGCAGGAAATGATGGTGGAGGCAGCAGCGACGATCATTGCTCGACCATCGGGGACACGACACTCCTGCATTCTGGTCCAGGAGCTACGCGGCTGCAGCGGCTCGTCGAGTCACTCCTGTCAGAGGACGACTTCCGGCCTAAGCAATGCAAGATAGTCGAGCACAATGATTGAACTGCTACTGCTACTGCCGGCGGTGCTCCCTTTTTTCTGTTTTGGAAGAGCAAGACATCTCTTCCTGGAATTTGATCACTTGATCAGATTCTTCTCTTTCTTAGCTACTATTGGAGCCCAGCACTTGAGAATCGAGATATAGAGGCAGGGTCCGTTTGGTTTGTGCCTAGGATTGCCCTATCAAAAAATTGCTTGCCAAAACTTGGTTGAGCTTTTGCTTGCAAACGGGTTCGTCAACTTTCGATAGAAGAAGGGAGTGTCTAATTAACAGCCTGCTGATTCTTTTTATTTTGTTTGGGCCATTTTTTCTACCAGTTCCATGAAGACACGTTGTTGTGCTGATTAGTCGGAACAACAAAAAAACGTCTATTTTCATTCTGGGTTCTGATCGAATTTGTGTAACAATTGTGCGCCGGGCTGTCTCTTACGGTCCAGCTGACAAAACCGTTAATGCGCAAAGCACACAGACCCCCGCGGATCTTCCCTGGCTTCCTGCTTGTGGGCAGTCTAGCATGCAAAATCACCACCCACCCCCTGTGTTGCGATGCTTCCTTCCACCTTGCCATCATGCCATCCTTGTCTTCTTTCACCAAGTAAAAACACAAAGCTCACTGCACGCTGGCGGCTAGTGGGAAAGAACGCAAGCCCTCCTCCGATCTCAACCGACGCTATCGTTTGCTCACGTCATGCATACACCCTCCATCTCGGTGTATATTACATTATGGGATAGGGTGACGCAATTGGTAATAGTAAGAAGACATACCCCTTCCACCCTGGTGCACATTATGTATATTATACAGGACAGAGGAAGTAGGAGTACTATTTAGAAGAGGAGAAAATGACTTGTCTTTGAAAGTTAGTACAAAGGCGAGACACTTATTTTGGGATGAAGGGAGTACTATGTAGGAGACAAGAAAATGACATGACTTTTAAACAATGACATGGAAGATTTCAGATCTTTTTTCTTCAGGAAGCAATGACATGGCGTTCCCCTGACACGGTCGCACCTGCTTTTTGCAGCAAGGAGCACTCGGAGGCGGAGAAAGCCATGCCGTCTGATGTGCTAGAAAACCAGGTTGTGAAAACGCAGATGCTACATGCGGCCATGTGGTTTGCTGGAAGCAGCGGGGAAGATGCTAGAACCAATGTCGCTAGGAGCTGCAGATGTTGCCCGGGGGTGAGCTCGAATCAGTGTCGTCGAAAGCTACAACCATTGGCTGGAACTGCTGGAACCAGCAGGTAAAAAGGCTGGAACTGACTACAACCGGAATTGCATTAACAAGCAATGGTGCGACGGTGGTGACTTTTTTTGCTGCAACAATCATCCTCTTTTGCTACTACCGGCGAGGGAACTTGCTACATCCATCATGGTGGAGCTGCATGGTGCTACGACCGGCAGACGATGTTTCTTTGCTGGAACCGGTTACTAGTGGAGTTGCAACCATGCTATGTGGATGCTGAAACCATTCTCCACCAAAGCTGGAAGCGGTAATGAGACGATGACATCAAAGCCTTGGTGAGCTGCAACATGCACCAGCAAAAGCTACATCCTCCTTTTCATGTTGTTGCGATGTTCACAATGGGCGAAGCAATGGAGTTTGAGGAGATGACGGCGAGGGAGACAGCGGATGGGTGCCAGCCCCGCGCTGAGCTTTGTCGGCGAGGTCGGCGGGGCAGCGCAACCCGATGCTGGAACCATGGGGCCGCATGCTGCAACCGCGCCGACCGGTGCTAGGAACGGCGCTGCCGGAGCAGCGACGCATGCATGACCTGGTTGATGCAATGGTGATGCGGTCATGGTGAGGGGCGCGAACAGGGAAAGCGAGCTGCAAGCACAGCGAGATGAGGCGCTCAGGACACCGACGCGGGCGGGACAAAATAAAAAGAGTTGGTATATGGTGAGGGGCGCGAACGGGGGAAACGAGCTGCAAGCACAGCGAGATGAGACGCTCAGGACACGGACGCGGGCGGGCCAAAATAAAAAGAGTTGGTATATGGGGTTGAAAGCGAGTGAACCCAAGACGGGGCCACGGCTGGGGATGATCTCCCGGGGGGGCTTGTGGGTAGCAATCTCGTGCCCCCCTGTTACGATTTCCAACAATGACACCCACCGAGAAAGATCAAGCAGCGCGAGCAGGCGCCCACAAGCGCGCGACACCGCTGTACGTTTTCCAGCGGGCGACTTTTGTCAAGGGCTTGTTGCTTCTAGCTCAAACAACTCCACACCCCAACTCTTTAGCCCACCGTAGCTGGAGTGACAAGCGTGCACCACCACGCTCGGCCGTTGTTATTGGCGAGTGCTAGGTATATAAGCTGGTGGAAGTCGCAGCCGTCTAGCGAGGTGGTACTATTATCGGGGTTAAGGATGTTTTTCTTTTGCGGGGATGGGGTTAAGGTTCTGATTTGTTTTGTAGTGAGTTCGCTGGATCAACGTCCCGGCGTAACATCTGGTTTGATTAGCCTTAAGTATCTCCTCTGCGTGCATGAGACATGCGTGAGTCCAACACACGCGTGCACAAAACGATATCGCAGCCAGTCACTACTCATTAGTAAGGACTATGCCAACAGAGTCTAATGACTAACTGCCGTGCGGCCAACAAAACGTACACTTTGCAGGTTAGTTCTAACTACATTAGTTGATAAAATGAATTACCATCTAAACAGTGAACTTGAGTAAAGGATATTGTAGCAAAATTAAAAATAAGTACAAGTTAATCATCTATGATGTCCAATCGATAAACTGAAATGCTACCTCTAGCATGGCGAACCAATGTATGGTTGAATGGTTAGGAAAACATTGGTTTTCTCAACCCACAGGGTTCAAGTCCTAAACTTGACATGGGTGCTCGCATTTCCCTTAATTTATTTCAGGTCTTCGGGTGATATGCGTTCAATGGACACTAGTAGAAAAGGGGTCTATTGACCCGGTTGGTGAGGGCCTTTAGCCCCGGTTCATGAACCGGGACTAAAGGGTCGGTACTAATACCCTGGCCCTTTAGTCCCGGTTCAATCCAGGACCGGGACTGATGGGCCTCCACGTGGCCTCTGCGCTGAGCCCAGGCAGGAGGGCCTTTGGTCCCGGTTGATAGCACCAACCGGGACCAATAGTCATCCACGCGTCAGCATTTCTGTGGCTAGGGTTTTTTTTTTGAAAGGGGGGGAGGGGTTTGGGGGTTTTGGGGGTTAATTTAGGTGTTTCATATATTGTGTTAGCTAGCTAATTAATAGAGAGAAGTGTCCTCTTTTTTGTCCGTGCTTGGTCGACGCTACGTACTATACATACGTATAGAGAGGACTAGCTAGACACGCTAGCTAGCTAGTAAGCAAACGAAGGAAACAGAAGATCGTCATGAACATATATGCATACAGAGGGAAGTGATATCGACCACCTCTCCTTCTCCGAGAGATTGGTCGAACAACAAGTTCTCGTATATCTATCCGACACTACCGGCTACATATATACAATAATTATCTTTTACAAAAATAATCTCCTAACATACGGACGCATGGTCCACATAGTATTCTCCGTCTTCAGCGATCACGTGGTCAAGAAAGAATGCCGCCAATTCCTCTTGAATTGCTCGCATGCGATCTGGTGCTAGTAGTTCATGCCGCATACGAAACATCTAATTTTAAGAAGGGGCTCAATACATATATATATGAATGAATGAAACTCAACACAAATGATGGTAATAAAATAAAATTGTGAATATTGTTATTTACGCACTTCATATTGTTTGTCGAGTAGCCCGCTCACAGGTCGTGGTGGCGGATGGACTCGCAAACGTAGTATCCACAGAAATCATTCCCTTGTTCCTGCCACAACCACTTTACAAGAAATAGAGGTCAATCAAACTGATAATTAGCAAGCATGTTAAATGGCATTGATGAAACTAGCGCTTGAATCACTAGGAGATGCGTGGAATATGCTATTATAGTACTTACTTTCGGGTGTCGAAATTGCAGCTTCTTCGGCAGTCCCGGAGCTTTTTTGGTGAATTTTCTCCAAACCCTGCCATACAAAGAAAACAATTACTTGATATCAGAAATGAACAAAGTTGCTGATATGGTGGATAATGATCGATTTAACTTACTTCTCGAGCATTTCAGTCATGTCCGCATACTCCTTGGGATCTTTTCGTCTCGAGTCTAAGACAGTTACTACTCCCTGCTCAAGCTTAATCTCTAGGAGAATATAGTGGTAGCTGCGCACGCATGCATAACTCATCAATATTACATTACTATAACCTGGACTAATAAGGGAAACCGAATATGCCACAAGACAGTAACACTCACTTGAAGTTGTAAGGAAAGAGTATTATATCCTTGTGTTCATTTATTACGAACGATTGTAGCAAGTTGGCCTCGGTATTTTCGGCATGAAATTCAACCTCAGTTGCATCTATGAGATATGTGTTAATGAACCCAATGGAACCCACTTGTCTTTTCTTCAATTCGGATCTTCAATCTGCATAATATAGTGAGGATAATTATAAATACATGCAATGAAAGAGCTGAGTTATATAGAAAGACTTAATGACAGAAGTAGTACTACTTACAGACAGTAGCAGGTGACCGTTGCTTTATCGAGGGCCAATTGATTGAAAAACTGATAGAACTCCTCAAATGGAATAGGCATCAGTTCAATTCCAACGAGGTCATGCTCCTTTTTAACCCTCACATACAAAGTACTCCTCCCCTCAGACTCTCCGCAGGTTTTCATGTACCAATCATGCAATCTTCGCATCATCGTTGATAGAGAGCTTTCATCTTTGACGAGAGGCTTCCCGTATCAGATCTTTGTATCTGCACCTCCAAGAAATCATAATGTACATCGTCGGGCAGGTAATCTTCAGGATTGCCATAACCGGGCACCATCCTCGGATCGACGATGTCGCTAGCAGGCACCTTGAGCGGGGGGCACGATTGCTTCGCTTGTTCGCCGAACTGGGCAATTTGTTTCCCAGCTCGTCGTTCTTTCATTCCTTGATCACTTTTAGTACTTCCCAACCTCTCCGCTTCGGCAAATGCCTTTCCAATAATGCGCTCATAGTTGCCTTTCGGCAGAGACTTGGGTGGTTTTGTCAGGGCAGCCAGAGTGCGCTTCGCTTTCACCGAATCTACCTTCTCCTCTGGAGGTGGATGTCTCTTTGCTTTCAACCCTTCAAACCAGTCATGCACTTCGGTCGGCGCGATCTTCGTGTTTTCCTCGTCGGTCCTCTCGTACGGTAAATTCTCTGGATTCTTCAGAGAAGGACCGAATCTGTATCTCCTCCCGCCTTTGGCTGTACTGCTAGACGCTGGCAGAGCAGACGGAGCGGATGTCTTCTTTCCTTGCTTACGAGGCGGAGGAGAAGGACTACGACGCGCCGGAGCAGCCGGAGCGGCGGCGGGTCTCTTCCGCCCTTGCTGACGAGGCGGAGAAGGAGGAGGCTGGCTGCTCGGGCGCGCCGGCGCAGGCGGAGAAGGAGGCGGAGTGCCGCCACGCGCCGGAGAAGGAGCCGGCCAAGTGCCCTGATCGTCACTCACGGAGGAGGAGGAGGTGGAGGAGGCGGAGTGCCTGACTCACGGAGGAGGAGGAGGCGGAGGCGTCCAGTTGGGAAGGTTGATGAGATCCTTCCGCCATAGGCATGGAGTCTTCAGAGCAGATCCCAGCCAATACTCCCCTTCACCGGTAGGGTGGTCAAGCCGGAGGTCCTCAAATCCCTTCGTTATTTCATCCACCATCACCTTAGCATATCCTTCTGGAATCGGCCGGCAGTGAAAAATTGAGTCGAGTTAAGTAGGATAAACAGAGCCAACAACCGCCTTGACCTTCAAATTGCTCCATTGCGCCATAAGGTGGCAATTTTGAGACTCCGTGATAGCATCCACGGGATAGCTGGCAGGAGCCGTCAAGGCATGCTCCTGCTGAAGCAGCTCGGTGGAAGCCACGCTGCTTCTCCGCTGAGATGGCGGGGTAGCTTCGGGGGAAGCTTCGGCAGGTCGTTTGCTGCGATCAGCTGCTTCTCGTTCCTCTTCTCGTTCCTCTAGCCCCATTACCCTTTCGTGCAGCGCCTGCATTTGGCTCTGCTCCAGTTTCTTCCTCCTCTCATGGGTTTTGTAACCCCCTGCGTCCGGAAATCCAGCCTTCCACGAAAGGGAGCCTGACGTGCCTCGTGTCCGTCCAGGGTGCTCAGGATTCCCGAGGGCCATTGTGAGCTCGTCCTTCTCCCTGTCTGGAACGAACTTCCCTTGTTGCGCTGCTTCGATATATTGCTTTAGCCTCTTGACTAGTATGTCCAATTGCTTGTCCGTCCAAATGCACTTCCCTGATACAGGGTCCAAGGTTCCGCCAGCCCCGAAGAACCAAGTACGGCAACGGTCTGGCCAGTTCATTGTCTCTGGTTCGATCCCTTTATCAAGCAGATCATTCTCAGCCTTGGCCCACTTAGGCCGGGCTATGAGGTAGCCACCTGACCCCGTGCGATGGTGAAGCTTCTTCTTCGCAGCATTTTGCTTGTTTGTCGCCGACATCTTTTTACTCTTTTCCGATGTCCTGTGGGCCACAAATGCGGGCCAGTCATCTCTGATCTTCTCATATTTGCCCTTGAATTCTGGTGTCTCTTTTTATCGACAAACTTATTCAGGTCTTTCTTCCAATGCCTGAATAGGTCTGCCATCTTCTTAAGAGCAAAAGACATGATTAATGGCTCTATAACTGGCTTCTCCGGATCATCCTCTGGCGGTAGGGTGAAATTTGACTTCAGCTCGGTCCGAAGATCATTTTTCTGCAGATCATTGACATAAGACACCTCAGGCTCTTCGTTCTTAGGCTTATACCATTGCAGGATGCTGATGGGGATCTTGTCCCTAACCAGAACCCCGCACTGAGCAACAAATTCCTTCTTTGTCCGGATGGGTTCAATCGGTTGGCCGTCGCGCGCGATTTCTATGATCTCAAACCTTTCATCCGAGCTCAACTTTTTCTTCGGGCCTCGTCTCCTTACCGAAGTTGTGCTCGATCCGGAGGGCTAGAAAAAGGAAGAAAGACGAGAGTTAATTAATATGTGTACATACCAAAACAATGAACGCATCAATTAGCTAGTCAGCACAGGCTTAACTAATATATATACCTGGCCGGAATCAGTTCGGTGATCACCGGAGCAGTCCTCACGGTCTACTTCTTCACCCTCTCCTTCTTCCACCGGCATTGGGTCATCGGAGCCATCATAAGCATAGCCAGCTGCTTCTTCACCCTCTCCTTCCAGACCATCGGTGTCGTTGAGAAACATCATCGACTTGATGGCATCACTTCCTTCTGCGATTATGTGCCTCAACAACGCTTCTTGTGCTTCGTCTCGGGGCGGGGTGTCCATAGTTTCTACAAATATTTACAACATGGCAATTATTATTCAAACATGACAGATATGGATATATTAGTGGCAAACGTAGAACTAGCTAGCTAATCACAATAAGGAATCATATTAATTAGTGGCCTCGACGCTGCTTCTCTAGGGTTTCGGGTGGCGTCGACAACGCTACAAGGGTTAGGGGGTGGCCTCGAGAACGCTTCAAGGAGGGGGTAATATCGACCCCCCCACGTGTTGAAGCTATCGAGAGGGGGTATATCGACAACAACAACGACGACACTACATCTATGTCCCACAAGTGACGTGGGCATCGACGCCCGCGCCACTTGTGGGACGTGGGTGTAGTGTCCGACACCGACGGCCACATGTATCTCACACCGACGATACTTGCTATTTAATTAGGGTTTCCTCTACCGCTCGGCGACCCTCGACGACCCTCGTTCCCGATAAAAAAGAGGAAGAAGAAGGAAAAAGAGGAGCAGAAAGAATAGCTTATAAGAACTCCTCTATTCTTTCTTCTCCTCATTTTTTTCTTCTTCCTCTTCTTTTTTTTATCAAGGGGTCGAGGATCGCCGAGGGGTCGAGGATCGCCAAGCGGTCGAGGGTCAAGGGGTCGAGGATCGTCGAGGGGTCGGGAGGTTGCCTAGTGTCAAAGGATTCAACAAAACCATGTCTTCATCATTAGGCAAAAGTAACAGGTGCATGATGATCTGAAGCTCTCAAAGTTATTTTGGAACGGAGTCGAGATAGGATAATTCGCTTTTTGGTACAAAGTTCAGCAAGAACCTTCCGAATATCGTTATTTGGAAGGCCTTTGCTGAAATTTGTACGAAAAGGCAAATTATCCTATCCGGGACTCCATTCCAGAATAACTTTGGAGGACTTCATACCATCATGTCCTGGTTACTTCCGGCTAATGATGAAGCCATGGATTTCTTCAATACTTTGACACTAGGAAACCTCTCTCGAACCCTCGACTACCCTGGAACCCTCGACCCCTAGACGACCCTCGAGCCCTCGACCGTATAGAACCCTCAAACCCTCGACCCTGAAACCCTCGACCCTTGACCCCTTAACGACCCACGACCCTCTACCCTAGTTCCCGACCCTCGACCCCTCGGCGATCCTCGACACCCTCGTTCCCGATAAAAATTAAGAAGAAGAAGAAGAAGAAGAAGAAGAAAGAGGAGAAGAAGAAAGGAATAGCTAGAGGAGAAGATAGAAGAAAAAAAAGAAGAAAAAATGAGGAGAAGAAGAAAGAAATAGTGGAGAAGAGAAAATAGAATATTCTATTTTCTCTTCCTCTCCACTATTCCTTTCTTCTTCTCTCTTTTTCTTCTTTTTTCTTCTTCTTACTTATTTCTCCTCTTCTTTTCCTCTCCTCTTCTTCTTTCTTTCCTCTTCTTATTTTCTTCTTTCCTAACCTTCTTTTTCTAAAATTGTAACTTTTGCATATTTTTTTTTCTAAAATTACTTTCTATATATGAACAAAAAACTTTCTATGAACAAAAAAACATTTTTAACATATATATTTAGCAAATTCTAGCCACATACATCACATACACATATACATTATAGCCACATACACATATACATCACATATGAACAAAAAAATAAACTAATAAAAAAATTGCAACATATGAACAGAAACATATAGCCACATACATACACATACATTATATATATATATGAAAAAAAATTAAACTAAGAAAAAAAAGTGGTGGCGCCGGCGGGGCAGAGGGGCATGGCGGTAGCGGTGGCGCCGTCGGGGCAGGGCAGGGCAGGGGCGCGGGAGCGAGGCAAGTCAGGCGCGAGGTGTGCTCACAGAGGGGTGGCGGGCACGGCGGGCGGCGCTGGGCGTGGCGGGCGGCGCTTGGGCTGGGAGCGGCGCCAAGGCCGAGGTCAGGCGGGCGGCAAAGTTGAGCCTGACGGCGTCAGAGGCGGCGGCGACGACGAGGTGGAGCAGCCTGACGGCTCGGCGGCGACGGCGACGAGGCAGAGCAGCGGGCGTCGGGCGGAGAAGAAAGGATGGATTTTGGAGAAACTGCTAAGTGCTGCTTATATAGCAAACCCTTTAGTCCCGGTTCGTGGCACCAACCGGGACTAAAGGTGGGCATTAGTCCCGGTTGGTGCCACCAACCGGGACCAAAGGCCTCTTTTCAGCAGCCCAAAGGGCGGGAAGCGGCGGCCTTTGGTCCCGGTTGGTGGCACCAACCGGGACTAAAGGGGGGCATTAGTCCCGGGTCGTAGCACCAACCGGGACTAATGCACCCCTTTATCCCCGGTTGGTTCCACCAACCGGGACCAAAGGCCTGTGCTGCCCCGAACCCAAATATTTAGTCCCACCTCGCTAGTTGAGAGGGAGGCGCACCTGTTTATAAGGTGCGGTGCGCCTTCCCTCTCGAGCTCCTCTCTAAAGCAGGCTTTCGGGCCTAACCCTGCAATCTGTGCCTGTGGGCCTACTGGGCCTCCTGCGGGCCTGAATCCTGGCCCATGGTAGGATTTCTAGTCGTATTCAGGCCGTGGCGGCCCAGTAGGTGACACTTTTTTTGTTTTTTTTGTTTTATTTGTTGCTTTATTTAGTTTATTTTGTTTCTATTTACGACAAAATACTTACTGTTGCTATATTTATTTATTTTCCAGTTTTTTTGTTTTGTTTTCTGCATTATTTATTTTCTTTTGTTTTTTGCTTTATTTTTTAATTCTTTTTTCTTTTAGTTTTAGAAAAATTATAAACTTTCTGTTAGTGCCATTATTTTTCAAATTTGAAAACACTTTTTTGTTTTCTTTGTTGCTTTATTCATTTTATTTTGTTTCTACTTACAACAAAATACTTATTGTTGCTATTTATATTTTTTATCCAGTTTTTTTTGTTTTGTTTTCTGCATTATCTTTTTTCTTTTGTTTTTTGTTTTCTTTTTTAATTCTTTTTGCTTTTAGTTTTAGAAAAACTATAAACTTTCTGTTAGTGCCATTAGTTTTCAAATTTGAAAACACTTTTTTTGTTTTCTCTGTTGCTTTATTCATTTTATTTTGTTTCTACTTACAACAAAATACGTATTGTTGCTAATTTTATTTTTTTTCCAGTTTTTTGTTTTGTTTTCTGCATTAATTATTTTCTTTTGATTTTTTGCTTTATTTTTTAATTCTTTTTGCTTTTAGGTCAGTAAAATTATAAACTTTCTGTTAGTGCCATTTGTTTTAGACTTTCTGTTTGTGCCATTAGTTTTCAAATTTGAATTGTTAAAATTTAAATTCTTTGAAATTCATAGTTTTCAAATGAACTCTGAAGAAATTGGCATAGCATGTGCATGGACAAAACGGACAATGATATCATACTCGTCAGTTACAAAGTTGGCATGGTATCATCATAATAGTTGCAGGAGAAAGTCTTCATTTTTTCTTCGCTTGTGTCATTTGCTTATTGCGCCGTAACCATGGATAATCTTCATCGTTTATCGGGATGCTTGGGTCAGCCTTGACTTTGAAGGGAGGAATTTAATGAAACTTTTCATACTCTTCAGGATGTCCCTTTTTCCTGAAAGAACTATGTGGCGCTTTGAAGGATGCTTGCGCCGTAACCATGTCTGTCTTGTCCTCCACTCCCAGGATGTCCCTTTTTCCTGAAAGAACTATGTGGCGCTTTGGCTCATCGTATGATGTATTCGCTTCCTTATCTTTTCTTTTCCTCGGTGTGGTAGACATGTCCTTCACATAGATAACCTGTGCCACATCATTGGCTAGGACGAACGGTTCGTCAGTGTACCCAAGATTTTTCAAATCCACTATTGTCATTCCGTACTGTGGGTCTACCTGTACCCTGCCTCCTGACAGATTGACCCACTTGCACTTAAACAAAGGGACCTTAAAATCTACTCCGTAGTCAAGTTCCCATATGTCTACTATGTAACCATAATATGTGTCCTTTCCCCTGTCGGTTGCTGCATCAAAGCGGACACCGCTGTTTTGGTTGGTGCTCTTTTGATCTTGGTCAATCGTGTAAAATGTATTCCCATTTATCTCATATCCTTTCCAAATCATTACAGTCAAAGATGGTCCCCTGGATAACAAGTACAACTCATCACAAACAGTGTTGTCACGTCTGAGACGTGTTTCCAACCAACTGCTGAAAGTCCTGATGTGTTCACATGTAATCCGATCGTCAGACCGCTCCGGGTGTTTGGAGCGCAGACTGTTCTTGTGTTCATCGACATACGGGGTCACCAAGGTAGAGTTCTGTAGAAATGTGTAGTGTGCTTGAGACCAAGAATATCCGTCCCTGCATATTATTGAGTCCCTTCCAAGCATGCCTTTTCCAGTCAGTCCCCCCTCATACCGCGATTTAGGGAGACCTATCTTCTTAAGGCCAGGAATGAAGTCAACACAAAACCCGATGACATCCTCTGTTTGATGGCCCATGGAGATGCTTCCTTCAAGCCTAGCGCGGTTACGAACATATTTATTTAGGACTCCCATGAACCTCTCAAAGGGGTACATATTGTGTAGAAATACGGGCCCCAGAATGACAATCATGCCGACTAGATGAACTAGGACGTGCGTCATGATATTGAAGAAGGATGGTGGGAACACCAGCTCGAAACTGACAAGACATTGCGCCACATCACTCCTTAGCGTTGGTACGATTTCTGGATCAATCACCTTCTGAGATATTGCATTGAGGAATGCACATAGCTTCACAATGGCTAATCGGACGTTTATGTTCGACGAGAAGCCCCCTCAATGCAACCGGAAGCAGTTGCGTCATAATCACGTGGCAGTCATGAGACTTTAGGTTCTGGAACTTTTTCTCTGGCATATTTATTATTCCCTTTATATTCGATGAGAAGCCAGTCGGGACCTTCATACTGAGCATACATTCAAAGAAGATTTCTTTTTCTTCTTTCGTAAGAGCGTAGCTGGAAGGACCTTCATACTGCTTCGGAGGCATGCCCTCTTTTTCGTGCAAGCGTTGCAGGTCCTCCCGTGCCTGAGGTGTATCTTTTGTCTTCCCATACACGCCCAAGAAGCCTAGCAGGTTCACGCAAAGGTTCTTCGTCACGTGCATCACGTCGATCGAAGAGCGGACCTCTAGGTCTTTCCAGTAGGGTAGGTCCCAAAATATAGATTTCTTCTTCCACATGGGTGCGTCATTGTCAGCGTCATTCGGAACAGCTAGTCCACCGGGACCCTTTCAAAAGATTACGTGTAAATCATTGACCATAGCAAGTACGTGATCACCGGTACGCATGGTGGGCTTCTTCCGGTGATCTGCCTCGCCTTTGAAATGCTTGCCTTTCTTTCGACATTGATGGTTGGTCGGAAGAAATCGACGATGGCCCAGGTACACATTCTTCCTGCAGCTTCCTAGGCATATACTTGTCAAGTAAACAGTGCGTGCATGCGTGGTATCCCTTGTTTGTCTGTCCTGAAAGGTTACTTAGAGCGGGCCAATCGTTGATGGTCACGAACAACAACGCCTTTAGGTGAAATTCCTCCTTTTTGTGCTCATCCCACGTACGTACACCGTTTCCATTCCACAGATGTAAAAGTTCTTCAACTAATGGCCTTAGGTACACATCAATGTCGTTGACGGGTTGCTTAGGGCCTTGGATGAGAACTGGCATCATAATGAACTTCCGCTTCATGCACATCCAAGGAGGAAGGTTATACATACATAGAGTCACGGGCCAGGTGCTGTGATTGCTGCTCTGCTCCCCAAAAGGATTAATGCCATTCGCGCTTAAAGCAAACCATACGTTCCTTGGGTCCTTTGCAAACTCATCCCAGTACTTTCTCTCGATTTTTCTCCATCATGACCCGTCCCGGGTGCTCTCAACTTCCCATCTTTCTTACGGTCCTCACTGTGCCATCGCATCAACTTGGCATGCTCTCCGCTTACGAGCAGACGTTTCAACCATGGTATTATAGGAGCATACCACATCACCTTCGCAGGAACCCTCTTCCTGGTAGGCTTGCCGTCAACATCACCAGGCTCATCTCGTCTGATCTTATACCGCAATGCACCGCATACCGGGCTTGCGTTCAGATCCTTGTATGCACCGTGGTAGAGGATGCAGTCATTAGGGCATGCATGTATCTTCTCCACCTCCAATCCTAGAGGGCATACAACCTTCTTTGCTGCATATGTACTGTCGGGCAATTCGTTATCCTTTGGAAGCTTCTTCTTGATTATTTTCAGTAGCTTCTCAAATCCTTTATCAGGCACAACATTCTATGCCTTTCACTGCAGCAATTCCAGTATGGTACCGAGCTTAGTGTTGCCATCTTCGCAATTGGGGTACAACCCTTTTTTGTGATCCTCTAACATGCGATCGAACTTCAGCTTCTCCTTTTGACTTTCGCATTGCGTCCTTGCATCGACAATGACCCGGCGGAGATCATCATCATCGGGCACATCGTCTGGTTCCTCTTGATCTTCAGCAGCTTCGCCCGTTGCAGCACCATCATGCACATCGTCTGTTTCCTCTTGATGTTCAGTAGCATCACCGTATTCAGGGGGCACATAGTTGTCATCGTACTCTTCTTCTTCGCCGTCTTCCATCATAACCCCTATTTCTCCGTGCCTCGTCCAAACATTATAGTGTGGCATGAAACCCTTGTAAAGTAGGTGGGTGTGAAGGATTTTCCGGTCAGAGTAAGACTTCGTATTCCCATATATAGGGCATGGACAACACATAAAACCATTCTGCTTGTTTGCCTCCGCCACTTCGAGAAAACCATGCACACCCTTAGTGTACTCGGAGGTGTGTCTGTCACCGTACATCCATTGCCGGTTCATCTGCGTGCATTATATATAATTAAGTGTGTCAAAAATCATTACAGAACATCATGAATAGATAATTAAGTGACCAAATTAATAGAAGTTCATCATCACATAAAAATCAAAGTACATACATAGTTCTCATCTAACAATATAAAGCTCTGCAGAGCATCTAAATTAATTAAACCATACATTGAAACTATGTAAAACATTTCAATGCGAAAACAAATGCGATCATAATCGCAACCAAGGTAACAACTGATCCAACGGCATAATGATACCAAGCCTCGGTATGAATGGCATATTTTCTAATCTTTCTAATCTTCAAGCGCATTACATCCATCTTGATCTTGTGATCATCTACGACATCCGCAACATGCAACTCCAATATCATCTTCTCCTCCTCAAGTTTTTTTATTTTTTCCTTCAAGAAATTGTTTTCTTCTTCAACTAAATTTAACCTCTCGACAATAGGGTCGTTTGAATTTCCGGTTCAACAACCTCCTAGATAAATAAAATCTATGTCACGTTGGTCGGCATAATTTTCATAAACAATAAATAAACCAATAGTTATGAAAAGATAATATATACCACATCCGAATCATAGAAAGGACGAGGGCCGACGGGGGCGGATACCAAAACCATCGCACTATACAAGATGCAATAATAAAAGTAAGAAAATAAGACAAGTATCTATCTAAACATACAAGTAAGAATATTTTTCCTTTCAGAAAGAAGATAAGAACAAGAGGCTCACCACGGTGGTGCCGGCGATGAGATCGGTGCGGGTGATCGACGGCGATCAAGACGGGGACGGGGCGTGACGGACCGCTAAACCTAGATACATATTGAGGAAAATGGAGCTTGGTGGTCGAGCTTGGAGAGGAGAAACCTTAAGTAGTGTGGCTCGGGCATTCCATCGAACACCTTGTGTGCATAGGAGGTGAGCTAGAGCACCACCAAGCCCTCCCCCCCTCGGCCAGAAAAAACAGAGCAGCGTGCTCTGCTCTTGCGCGAGGGGCTATATATAGGCAGCACCATTAGCCCCAGTTGGTGGCATGAACCGGGACTAAAGGGAAGCCTTTGGTCCCGGTTCAAGCCACCAACCGGGACCAATAGTGATGGGCCAGGAGCCAGGCCCGTTGGTCCCGGTTCGTCCCACCAACCGGGACCAAAAGGTCCGGACGAACCGGGACCAAAAGGTCCGGACGGACCGGGACCAATGGCCCACGTGGCCCGGCCGGCCCCCTGGGCTCACGAACCGGGGCAAATAGCTCATTGGTCCTGGTTCTGAATTGAACCGGGACTAATGGGATGAACTGGGCTGGGCCATTGCCCCCTTTTCTACTAGTGGGAGGAGATGTTTCCGTCGACTACAAAGGTGCCAGTGGCCACTTTGTCAATCCAAATATGATGTGCCGGCTTAGTCTTTCGGAGGTGCTCATAGAGGTAGGTTGTCTATGTGTTCATAGGGGTTTGTGTATATGCGTATGTATGAGCAGCTGCGTCTGTAATGTGTCAAAAAATTATCGTGCTTGCAGACTGAAATTGCCATCCTCGTGCCAATATAAATTAACATGAAAACCATTTGATTTGCCATGTCTAAAAATCAAAGGAGACCTACAAAACTGTCCGGACCACTTTCCTTAAAAATATTCATTCAATGCGGACCCTATTAGTCAGCGGAGCGGTGCGGACGTCCATTTTCCCGTAAATTGGAAACAAAGTGGAGGAGCTATATGGAAGTCCGGACAATCACTTGATCAAAAAAAAACCTCTGCATGATTCTCCTCTCTTTTCTCTTTCTTCACTTGCATGGTCCCATCTCCTCACTCTCCCCCAACCAAACACCACACCATAATATCACACAACATGCATGCCCCCTAACTATTTCTCCTGCCAACCGGATTAATTTGTGAATATCATTGGATGACTCCCTCCCGCGTCATGTCCGCGGACCATGTCCAGATATAAAAACAAAAATTTGCCATTTCCGTTTGAGGCACAACTTTGAAGATGCCCTAATTAAACTTTGAAAAAATATTTAAAAACTAAAAGAGTTGGTATATGGACTTTGGTTAATTAGTATCATTCAATGCAGACCCCTATTAGTCTGCTGAGCGGTCTGGACATCTGTTTTCACGTAAATTTGAAATAAAGTGGGGAGCTATGTGGCAGTTTGGACATGCACTTGACTAACACAAAGCCTCCGCGTGGTTCTCCTCTCTTTTCTCTCTCTTCACATGGATGGTCCCTCTCTCCTCTCTCTCCACTCAATCGGAGACCACGTCACAATATCCCACCAAAAGCATGGGCCTCCATTATTCTGCCTCATCCCAACCGGATTAATTTGTGAATACCATTGGATGGCTCCCCCGCATCATATCCATGGACCATGTGTGGATATAAAAAACTTACATTTGTCTTGTCCTTGGTGGCCAGGTTTGGAGATGTCCTAAGTAAACTTTGAAAAAATACTAAAAAATAAAAGAGTTGGCACATGGAATGTGAGTGAGTGAACAGGCCCCATAAAAATGGATATATAAGTTCACTTTCAGAAAAATATAAAGAGTTGGTATATGGAGTCGAGTGAGCGAACCCGTTGCATGTGAAAACCGAAGCACACAACACAGTAGGCTACGACTGGGGAATATTTCCCAGCGCACAACGCCTGACTGCCTAGGCCTAGGCTTGCTTCTAGGCCTAGGCTGTTAAGGAGGAAAGGAGGAGGATCAGACCCCTTTAGATCGGGTAGCGAGCACGCAGCAGGCACCGACCTATGCCACGGGCTCCTAGCCCACAACCCCACACTACCAACTCTTTAGCCCTCCATAGCTGAAGTCACAAGCGCGCGCCGCCACGCTCGGCCATGGCGATTGACGAGTGCTGTGTATATAAGCTGGTGCTAGTGCTGGTCGCCTAGCAAGGTGGTACTAATCATCAGGGACAAGAGCTCCTTATTTAACCTCATCTCCTTTACGTGTGTGAGCGTACGAGCTGGGTTGGATCACGTTTTGTGAGCCAACCGTAAGTCATTAGGTTATGCACAAGCACAGCAAGTGCTAGACGTCCGGCGCAGCGATCTCCACGACGCAGGCGTTCGGGAACATCCACGCTTCTACCGGCAGGCACTTGCACCGCGGCGGCGACTTCCCCTCAGGGCATCTCCAGCCGCGCCCCCAACAGGCCATCCCCAGGCGATTTTGCCGCGCCGGCGCCAAAAAAAGGCCCCAGTCGCGCCCCAGAAGCCCGTTTTTCGCCGGCTCGGGCCAAAACTGGTGCCGGCGGACCCAGGCCGAACCCGGCGCCCTGGGGGGCGCTTGGGGAGCCGGCACAAGCGAAAAGGGGTGTGGGCCCGCCCTGGAGGCGACCCGAGGGCCTTTTCCCGCCGTTTCTTAACGCTTTTCCCTCGCATCTCTCCCGCTCGCTCGCCTTCCTCCCGCCATTCTCTCCCTTTCTCCCGCCAAACCCCCTCCCGCCGGGCCAAGAAGCACGCCATGTCACCAAGAAGCACGCCATGCGGGCGGCAACCGCGATCGGGCGCTGCGGGCTCAGCCGGCAGAGAAGCCGAGGGCGCCGCCATCGGCCACCGGCCTATCGAACGCCGAGTGGAGGGTGGAAGTTCAGCGGCGCGAAGCAGTCACCGCCGACAGGCGGAACAGGGCCATAGCCAAGAAGGCCCGCGACAACGCGGCGCGCGCGGCGGCGTCTTCCTCATCGGTCGACCAGGCGGGGATGAATCCACCCGTCGTCAGCCACGCCCAGTACGCGCCCTGGGGACAGCAAGGCGCCGGATCTCCATGGGGTTCATCGTCGCCCGGCTACGCCGACGGCGACGCGCACGGTGGGTTCAACCCAAACGTGACCTTCCCTCATGGTCACCCCGCTACGCGCACGCCCTCGCCCGCCTTCGCCGGCGTGCAGTACCCTCCATACAACTACTCGCCGCCCGCCGCCTACGCGTCCACACCGACGCCCCATCTCTACCGTGGACTGCTACCCTTATCTCACCTCAGCGACGCCGACGACACGGGAGCCGACATGGTCGACATCATCGCGACAGGATCGACCGCGGCCGCCGCGTCTCCCGGGTTCGCTACCCAGGACGAGGTAGTGGACCTCAGCGGCGACGTGGAGGCCGAGCTCGGCAATGTCTACGGCGACGACGCGCAGGAACCCGAGGAGGAGGATGAGGACCAGGAGGAGGAGGAGGAGGAGGAGCCGGCTCCTGTTCCGACGAAGGGGCGCCAGAAGAAGAAGAAGCAGGCGGCTAGGTCAGGCGAACCGCGCATCAAGTGGACGTCCAAGGAGGAGGAATGCCTCGCCGAAGCATGAAAAGTCGTCTGCCTCGACCCGACCACCGGCACGAACCAGAGCTTGGAGACGTACTGGGACCGCATCAAGGCCGAGTTCGACGAGCGGAAGCTCGTCGACCCCTACTTCAAAGGCGTCAACATGCAGCGCGGCGGTCGTCGCTAATGAAGAGCAACGTCATCAAGCTCGACCTGCTCCGGACGAACGTCGCCGCGAAGAAGAGGAACACCGCATGGCTTTTCTGATGGGCGGGGCGGACATGCTCCAGAGCAACGACGAGAAGCTCAAGGCGTGGTACCTGGTGCAGCGCGGCCTCATCCTGAACGAGCTGCCGACGGCAACGCCGACGACGCCGACGACGCCCACGACCACACGGACGCCAAGCCCGAACGACGCCTCTACATCGCCGCCCAGCAGTGCCGAAGCCGCGCCGACGCAGCCCAGCACCGAAGCAGCTCCGACACCGACGAGCCCGCGCACGCCGACTCCGCCAATGCCTGGAGCCGACCCCGCCGAGTGAATCGTTGCGCACGCGAACTTGCGGCGGCGGCGCTCTCTTTTTTGTAACGCCAGACTACGTCCGATCGCCGGATTTGCGGCGTCTTTTGAAAGCGGGAACGACCAAGTTTAAATTTCTCGCATCCTGGGGCCGGCGCGTGGGGGCGTGACTGGGAGCTAGGTCCCCCCCAGGGGCCGAACTAGCGCCGGCACGCCCCCAGGCCGCTCTATTTAGGCGCCCTGGGGGGCCGAACGGCTGGAGATGCCCTCATACAGCAGCGAGTCCACCTCAAGCGTCCCCGCCGGCGCCGGCTTCTCCACCCCGGCCACGCCCTTGATGACAGCACCTCATGTAAGAGCATCTCCGACCGCGGCCACAACAGCCCCCCCGGGGAATTTTTAGCGCCGGCGGCCGAAAATCGGCTCAGTCGCGTCCCCAGGACCTCATTTAGCGTCGGGTTGGGCCAAATTAACAGCCGGCGATCCCGAGCCGAACTTAAGCACCCGGGTGTCGCCTGGGGGTGTCAACATAATTTCAAAGGGGCGTGGGGCCGCTCTGTCAGCGAGAGGAGGCCATTTTCCTGCCGTTTCCTCTCGCTTCCCCCCTCGGCTTCCCTCTCATTCTACATTCCTCCCGCCAGTCTCCTCCTCCTCCCTTCCAAGCCGGGCGCCATGCCACCGAAGAAGTACGTTTTCCCCCGCGCCGTGATGGATCCCACAGCCGCCGCCGCCGCCCAGCCGAAGCAGAGAAAGTAGAGGGCGCCGCCGTCCAAGCCCCCGGGCATGTCCAACGCCGACTAGAAGGCGGAGTGCAGCGCCGGGAGGCCGTCACCGCCGATAGGCGCAACAGGGCCAAGATGGCCCGGGAAAGGTCGGCGCTCGCGGCCGCGGCCGCGACGGAGCAGGCGGATCGCTCGGCCGAACAAGCCGAGGCGACTCGCGCGGGGATGATGAATCCACCCGGCGGCCACGGCTCGCACGCGACCTGGAGCCAACATAGCGTCGGATCTCCGGTTGGCTTCTCGTCGTCGCCACAACCATGGGGTTGCACGCCGTCACCGGGCTATGCCGACGGCGACGTACACGGCGGGTTCAACCCCAACGTCACCTTCCCCCATGGTCGCCCAGTCCAGCGCACGCTCTCACCGCGTTCGCTGATACGTCTCCAACTTATCTATAATTTTTGATTGTTCCATGCTATTATATTATCCCTTTTGGATGTTTATGGGCTTTATTTTACATATTTATATCATTTTTGGGACTAACCTACTAACCAGAGGCCCAGCCCGTATTGCTTTTTTTTTTGCCTATTTCAGTATTTCGAAGAAAGGAATATCAAACGAGTCCAAACGGAATGAAACCTTCGGGAGCGTGATTTTTGGAACGAACGTGATCCAGAGGACTTGGAGTGCAAGTCAAGAAGCAGTCGAGGCGGCCACGAGACAGGAGGGCGCGCCCACCCCCTCTGGGCACGCCCCCCTATCTCGTGGGCCCCTCGGGCGGCCACCGACGTACTTCTTCCACCTATATAAGCCTACGTACCCCGAAAACATCCAGGAAGCCAATGAAACACAATTTCCACCACCGTAACCTTCTGTATCCGCGAGATCCCATCTTGGAGCCTTCGCCGGCGCTCCGCCGGAGGGGAATCGACCACGGAGGGCTTCTACATCAACACCATAGCCCCTCCGATGAGTTGTGAGTAGTTTACCACAGAGGGTCCATAGTTATTAGCTAGATGGCTTCTTCTCTCTTTTTGGATCCCAATACAATGTTCTCCCCCTCTCTTGTGGAGATCTATTCGATGTAAACTCTTTTTGTGGTGTGTTTGTCGAGATCCGATGAATTGTGGGTTTATGATCAAGTTTATCTATGAGAAATATTTGAATCTCCTCTGAATTCTTTTATGTATGATTGAGTTATCATTGCAAGTCTGTTCGAATTATCAGTTTGGTTTGGCCTACTATTTTGATCTTTCTTGCCATGGGAGAAGTGCTTAGCTTTGGGTTCAATCTTGCGGTGTCCTTTCTCAGTGACAGCAGGGGCAGCAAGGCACGTATTGTATTGTTGCCATCGAGGATAAAAAGATGGGGTTTATATCATATTGCATGAGTTTATCCCTCTACATCATGATATCTTGCTTAATGCGTCACTCTGTTCTTTATGAACTTAATACTCTAGATGCAGGCAGGAGTCGGTCGACGTGTGGAGTAATAGTAGTAGATGTTGGCAGAAGTCGGTCTACTTGTTGCGGACGTGATGCCTATATACATGATCATGCCTAGATAATCTCATAATTATTCGCTTTTCTATCAATTGCTCGACAGTAATTTGTTCACCCACCGTAATACTTATGCTATCTTGAGAGAAGCCACTAGTGAAACCTAAGGTCCCCGGATTTTATCATATTTGCTTTCAATCTACTTTTATTTGCATCTTTATTTTTCGCATCTATATTATAAAATACCAAAAATATATTTATCTTATCATACTATATCTATCAGATCTCACTTTCGCAAGTGGCCGTGAAGGGATTGACAACCCCTTTATTGCTTTGGTTGCGAGTTCTTTGTTCGTTTATGTAGGTGCGTGGGACTTTTGAGGAGCCTCCTACTGGATTGATACATTGGTTCTCAAAAACTGAGGGAAATACTTACACTACTATTGCTGCATCACCCTTTTCTCTTCAAGGAAAACCAACGCAAGCTCAAGACGTAGCAAGAAGGATTTCTTGCGCCGTTGCCGGGGAGGTCTTCGCTCAAGTCAGGACATACCAAGTACCCATCACAAACCCATCTCCCTTGCATTTACATTATTTGCCATTTGCCTCTCGTTTTCCTCTCCCCCACTTCACCCGTGCTGTTTTATTCGCCCACTCTTTCCCAATCTTTTACTCTCTTTTCCGTTTGCCATCCCGTTGCCATGGCCGAATCAAAAAGAACTAAGGGACCTTTCCTAGGTTCTAGTACCTTGGATAACCCCTCTATCCTCTCTAAGCTCATGAATAATGATGCTATAGAAAGACCCTCCGGGGTCACCAATGAGAGCTTAAATAATTTTGATGAGGATGACTCTGGAATTTTTCGTTATTTACTTGATGAGTCTTTAAAAGATGCTTGGGATAGGTTATTAAGGATTTGGGCTAGCTATGGGCCATAATATCAAATTGAAGTTTACTTAAAAAGTTTCTATGTTGGCTTGCATGCTTCTTTCAAACAAGTTTTAGATTCTATTTTTGAAGAAGGTTTTCTTGAAGGGGATGCTATAGATACTTATGAAAAAATGAAAACCATATTTGGGCACCCTATGAATGATAAGGTTGAATCAACTACTCTCTTGTGCTTTTATCAAAATGAAATTATAAAAGAGATGAGGTCTAGCCTAGATGCAAATTTCCGTAATGTGCTTAATCTTACTTCATCCATTAATGGCAATGTGCTTACCCTAAATAGGAAAATGAATGCCATTGAAAGGAGATCCTCTTTTTCCTTTCCAAGTACCAAATATGGCACAACTTAGATCTATCTTCGCTTTTATGCCTAGCTAGGGGCGTTAAACGATAGCGCTAGTTGGGAGGCAACCCAATTTTCTTTGTGTTTTTTGTTTGTGTTCCTGTTTAGTAATAAATTTCGCATCTACCTTCTGTTTAGATGTGTTTTTATGTTTTAATTAGTGTTTGTGCCAAGTAGAACCTATAGGATAACCTATGATGATAGTTGATTTGATTCTGCTGAAAAATAGAAACTTTGCGCACACGAATTTAGTTTTGTTAAATCACAGAAACGTGCTTTTGCGTTGATTCTTTTTTCTGCTGATCAATAGATAATTTGTCCAGGACTTCCTATCTTGGAAGGATTTTTAGAGTTCCAGAAGTTTGCGTTAGTTACAGATTGCTACAGACTGTTCTGTTTTTGACAGATTCTGTTTTTTGTGTGTTGTTTGCTTATTTTGATGCATCTAGGGCTAGTAAAATAGTTTATAAACCATAGAGAAGTTGTAATACAGTAGGTTTAACACCAAAATAAATAAAGAATGAGTTCATTACAGTATCTTATATGGTGGTTTTGTTTTCTTTCACTAACGGAGCTTATAAGGTTTCCTGTTGAGTTTTGTGTTGTGAAGTTTTCAAATTTTGGGTAAAGCTCTTATGGACTATGGAATAAGGAGTGGCAAGAGCCTAAGCTTGGGGATGCCCAAGGCACCCCAAGATATTCAAGGATTGCCAAAAGCCTAAGCTTGGGGATTCCCCGGGAAGGCATCCCCTCTTTCGTCTTCGTTCATTGGTAACTTACTTGGAGCTATATTTTTATTCGCCACATGATATGTGTTTTGCTTGGAGCGTCGTGTATTATATTAGTCTTTGCTTTTTAGTTTACCACAATCATCCTTACTGTACAAACCTTTTGGGAGAAGCCCACTTTATTAGAATTTGCTAGAATACTCTATGTGCTTCACTTATATCTTTTGAGCTTGATAGTTTTTGCTCTAGTGCTTCACTTATATCTTTTAGAGCACGACGGTGGCTTAATTTTGAAGAAATTGCTAGTCTCTCATGATTCACTTATATTTTTTTTGAGAGTCTTTTAGAACAGCATGATATTTGCTATGGTTACAAATTTGGTCCTAGAATGATGAGCATCCAAGTTGGGTATAATAAAAACTATCATAGGAAGTGAATTGGATGCTATTATTAATTTGATGCTTGATGATTGTTTTGAGATATAAAGATAGTAATGTTAGGGTCATGATAGTGGGTAATTATGAAATTGAGAAATACTTTTGTTGAAGTTGGCAAGTCCCGTAGCATGCACGTATGGTAAAAGTTGTGTGACAAATTTGTTGCGTGAGGTGCTCTTTTGATTGTCTTCCTTATGAGTGGCAGTCGGGGACGAGCGATGGTCTTTTCCTACCAATCTATCCCTCTTGGGGCATGCGTAGTAGTACTTTGCTTCGAGGGCTAAGTAGACTTTTGCAATAAGTATATGAGTTCTTTAGACTAATGTGAGTCCATGGATATACGCACACTCAGCCTTCCTCTTTGCTAGCCTCTATTATTACCGCGCAACTTTCGCCGGTATCATGAACCCTTTATTTACCTTCCTCAAAACAGCCACCATACCTACCTATTATGGCATTTTCATAGTCATTTCGAGATATATTGCCATGCAACTTTCCACCGTTCCGTTTATTATGACACATTCCATCATTGTCATATTGCTCTTCATGATCATGTAGTTGACATCGTATTTGTGGCAAGGCCACCTTCATAATTTTCATACATGTCGCTCTTGATTCATTGCATATCCCGGTACACCGCCGGAGGCATTCATATATAGATTCATATGTTGTTCTAGCTTTGAGTTGTAATTCTTGAGTTGTAAATCAATAAAACTGTGATGATCTTCATTATTAGAGCATTGTCTCAGTGAGGAAAGGATGATGAAGACTATGATTCCCCCACAAGTCGGGATGAGAATTCGGACTTTACAAAAAGAAAAAAAAGAGAAAGGCCAAAAAAAAGGCCAAAGAAAAAAAAGGAAAAAAAGAAAAAAAAGAAGAAAATAAAATGAGAGAAAAAGAGAGAAGGGACAATGCTACTATCTCTTTTTCCACACTTGTGCTTCAAAGTAGCACCATGATCTTCATGATAGAGAGTCTCCTATGTTGTCACTTTCATATACTAAGTGGGAATTTTCATTATAGAACTTGGCTTGTATATTTCAATGATGGGCTTCCTCAAAATGCCCTAGTTCTTCGTGAGCAAGCGAGTTGGATGCACACCCACTTAGTTTCTTTTGTTGAGCTTTCATATATTTATAGCTCTAGTGCATCCGTTGTATAGCAATCCCTACTCACTCACATTGATATCTATTGATGGGCATCTCCATAGCCCGTTGATACGCTTAGCTGATGTGAGACTATCTCCTCCCCTTTTTTTGTCCTCACAACCACCATCTTTTACCACCTTAGTGCTATGTCCATAGCTTACGCTCATGTATTGTGTAGAGTTGAAAAAAGCTGAAGCGCATTAAAAAGTATGAAACAATTGCTCGGCTCGTCATCGGGGTTGTGGATGATGGGAGTATTTTGTGTAATGAAAATGAAGCATGGACTAACTATATGATTTTGTAGGGATAAGCTTTCTTTGGCTATGCTATTTTGATAGGACATGATTATTTGTTAGTATGCTTTGAAGCATTATTATTTTTATGTTTTATAAGCTTTTATCTTGAATCATTTGGATCTGAACATTCATGCCACAATAAAGAAAATTACATTGAGAAATATGCTAGGTAGCATTCCACATAAAAAATTCTGTTTTTATCCTTCATACAATGGAGTAACCGCGTCTATCTCCAGTTGATCCAGCTTGGCTTTCTCTCGGGCGGCAGCTCTTGCGTTATCCGTCTGCTTGAGAAGCAGCTCTTGAATATGAGGGTCCTGCACCCAGCCCATCGATGGTCCATCGTCGTCTGCTCCGCCGACATCTTCATCTTCATGATCATGCCCTTCGTCTGCTCCGGCATCTTCCTCATCATCATGTCCTGCATCTTCTACATGATGACTGTGTACAGCATCACCGTCGTGATCATGTCCTGGAGATTCTTCGTCTTCTCGCCCGCCCGAGCCGCGGTGGTTGTCTTGCTGCCCTTCCTCATTTCTTGCCCGGCCCCCATGGACGACTTCATAGTCATCTTCATCACCTTGCAACCGATAGCCATCCATGAACCACGCAAGAGCAGGTGGTCCCAGTACCTGCAAACACAAACATATATGCAACAACACAAACATATGCAACACCACGAACATACATAGATCTAGCTAGGCCACAAAAAGTGCATGTGCATGTTGTTGGAGAGGGAGAACAACATAAAGATAGCTTCCCCCCTTACTTACCTATCAAAAAAAGTTAATTTAACCACTTAATTTGGATGAATCTATGTTGCAAATAAGGTGAAGAGGAGGAGGCAGCCGAGACAAGCTTGGAGAAGGAGGTGGTGAATGAAGTGAGGAAAGTGAGTGGATAGGTGGGCTGTCCGAAATATCTTGTTGGTCCCAGGTTACTAATGGCGCACCAACTGCAAATACGCCAGTAGTAACCCTGGTTACTAATGGCGCACCTGCTGCTGGTGCGCCATTAGAAGTTTTGCAAAAAAATAAAAAAAGTATATATTCTAATGGCGCACCGTGGCACAGTGCGCCATTACTAGTTTAAACTAGTAATGGCGCACTATGCTACGGTGCGCCATTAGTAGTTTTGCAAAAAAAAGAATAAAAAAACAACAGTAGTGGCGCACTGTGTGTGTGGAAAAAAAAATTGTTACTAGTGGCGCACCATGTGCCTGGTGCACCATTAGTGTCTTTCATTAATTACAAGATTTGCACATGGTGCGCCACTACTATATAGTAGTGGCGCACCACATGACAGGTGCGCCATTAGTATCCATTCCATCTATAGCCCTTTTCCTAGTAGCGGTAGTATCATACACTAGTATCATATGCATGATACTAGTATACGATACTCTCCATTACAACCAGCTTGAATAGAATCACACGTACCAAGACATTATGAGTTTACAACTTAATAAATAAAGTGTTGCATGACACTACACATATATTACTCCCTAGTCCTCACTTAGAGTTAGTAACATATATACTAGTAATATATGTATGTTACTAGTCTAAGTTACTCTCAACTATGGATAGTCTAACGCACAGGAGTGTACTATCCAAGTGTCGCCAGTGTGCCGCCCAGCAGAAGTGCAGGACCTATGCCACCACTCAGCGAATAACCCTTTTGCACTGCATCGATGAATCTGAGAAATGTCAACTTAGGCAGCCAATAAACTTTGGCGTGCATCAAAGTTAAGTCAGACCAAGCATTTCACTACCATGACATGGCTCTAGCTTGCACATGACGGTACGTGCACCGGCCGGCCAAGGCTGTGGTTCGCATATCTGTGATCCGGTATAGTTGCTCGTTTTGTGCGAAAGATGCTTTGGTGTGCAGTCAATTACATGTGTTCCCGTGCTAAGAATCCTCTGGAGGCGTCGATCCAGGAATCTAGCCCTATTTTGCTTTGATCGAGGCGTACGAGAGTGATGACAAGTGAAGGTCAAATAGGTCTAGGGGGGAGATACCCCATTGCTTTGCTATAGCTTATCACGCTCGTCCGTACTTATATGTTATATTATTGTTATTTCTTACCAGGATTGATTGAAGCGAAGACTTTTGAGTTTTGAGCAGTGCCAGCTGTGGATTTCCTTAACCGCCAAGGCTTCCAACTTGTCATATAAATATTTAAGTCAATACCTATACAATACTCTCTCAATCCTAAAATATTTGTCTTAATTTTAATACAATTGTACTAAACTTAGTAGAAAGTTACCACTTATTTTGAGACGGAGGGAGTAGTATTTAATGTTGGGGTAGACAAACTTACGATACAAACTTTTTAGAATGGTCTAGATAGCGACAAACTTTTGATACAAACATATTAGGGAAACTATAAACAATCCCCTAAAAACCTTTGGGGGAGAATAAATGTGGTTTTCCTCTAAAACAGAACTACGCGAAGCCCAAAAATCTTTAGTGGATGAAATGTTTTACTCCGAACAGGCCGCAATGCTTAAATATCCTCTCTCGAGCTGTCGCGGAGTAAAAATCCCCCACTCTAGTTCACCTCACCTACAACCACCCTCGCCACCTAATCCACATTGGCGCACTCTCACCCTTACGCACATACAGTCAGCCGCCCAATGGACGGACCCAACCGCCCTTGCTCCCTGCCGCCCAACCCCAACGGTCGGCCTATGGATCCACGGCGCCATCAGCACCACCATACCGACATTTCCTCACGCTATTGGCCTACGGATCCACGATGCCATCAGCGTGACCAAGCCGATGCTTCCTCACGCGCTAGCACATCTTCCTCCTCCAGCACTGCCAAATACCTGACCTGTGGCCTCCGTCGGCATTGGACCCAAATTAAATCGGCGTGCGGCACGACCGGTGGTGGACCGCGACGTCGGTAACCGGCACTGGCTGGGATCCTACCACTCTGTGATGCAGGTTTAACACCCATATGACATCAAGTCAGTCGATCTGTACCTCGCTACCACCCCGGCCCAACTTCCCCAGCGGCTTGCCGCCGTTGGCACTGGTCGACCCCTGGGTGGCCACCCTAGGGAGACGTGAGATGACCAGCGGGCCCGTGAGCTGCTCGCGCCAGAGCAAGCCAGCGGCGGTAAGATGACGGAGCTCTGCAGCCGCTACCCTGCGCCCATCGAGGTGGGGCGCTTGCTTTATGAGGATTACGCGTCCGAGAGGACGGACATCATCGACCTCTCCAGCGACTCCGACAACTACGAGGGCAGGTGCCAACGACGATGAGCGCATTGCCAGCTATTAGGTACATGGCCATCTCATCGGAGGGCTCAGCGAATAGGATGGGAGTGGATCAAGAACGAGACCTATAGTGAGTAGATTAGTTTGTTTTTAGTCTAATTTTTGTTTAGTTTGCACCGCATTTGTGTTGAATCAAGTTTGTATCGAATCAAATTCGAATCTGATCTAGATTTGTGTTGAAGTTTTCACTCGGTTGAATGGTTTGAAACCGCATTTTTTTAGTGGAGCAAATATTCTCCATTGAAGGATACGCGGCCGTACCCTCCTCTAAATTTTTGGGGATATGTTAGCTAGCAAGATTAGAGATATTCGCTGCGATAGCTAGCTCTGGTGCTCTGTGGAGGATCACCCGGGTACACTAGTACTGTTTCAGGTTGTAATACGCAGTCCTAATTCAGAGTTGACTACGAGAAAGTTAATTATGTCTCCTGATGTCTTGGATCTGCAGGGCAGTGCTCAAGTTGACTTGGGTTGCTCATTAAGATTTGCTACTCGGTATTCCAACTTAGATCTACCGATCAGCAGATAAGGTATTAAAGCTTACCCTCTACTCCTTGACGAGTTTGGAGCTCAAGCACATGGTCAAGAATTCTGAACGTACGGCATGACTTCACAAACGATGCAACGGTCTAGGCGAGATGAAACTCTCAGGCGCGCGAACCAACCCGTGGTTGGATGGTTAGAGGGACAGTGGTATCCCTAGTTCACCATAGTTCAGGCACACTTGACATAGAAAAGAAGTTTTATTTTTGAGTAAAACATAGAAAAGAAGTCAGACTTCGTTTTGCTGCCTAAAGTGTATCACTGTATGTATGGGTTGGGAGTCCAAGAGATCGTAGTTCTTGTGTTAATCCGAACTAGGGAGAGCTTTTCTACCGTGCTTGGGTGGTACTAGTACGACACTGGCCTGGATTAGATCCACTGTTTTGCACTAAGACCCCAAAACTTGCTACTACAAACACACGACTGTCCGTTATATATTGTACTAGGATCTCTAGGAAATGTTCTTTATTTCTTCGGGAAATGCTCAAGGGCAGGTCATGTTACACAGCACCGAGGAACAAATACGCAAAGAGAAAAGAAATACTATGTGTATCTCGAATGTCAACTGCTTGGCGCCGGAATGAGAAGACACGTCTCACTCATTTCCAAAGTTCTAGTGTGTGCATGACTACATAGAGCTACCGTGCTTAATTATTAACTGCTGAAAGAAAAACGGAGCACCGCCGGCCGTACCCACAGATCAGGCTCAGGCGCTGTGATTGACTATCTTGCACTGTTTAGGCCGGAAGTTGTCCTCGGACAGGAGCGATGTGACAAGCCGCTGCAGCCGCGCAGCTCCAGGGCCAGGACGCAAGGGCGTTGCGTCCCTCACGATCCAGAAGGAGCCATCACCGCCAGTATCCCCGATGCTCCAGCTGCCGGGGGCAAGCATCCCGGGCTGCCGCGACAGGATCTCGACGTCGATCCTGTCGAGCACCGGGTCGTCCTGGCCAAACCTGCATGCGAAGGGGGCGTCACTGCCAAGCATCCCGTCCCAGTGGCTGGAGTTGATGAGTTCCGGTTGACGCGCAGGGAAGCCGCCCCAGGAGATGTAGTGCATGTCGTGGTTCACGGTGGTGTTCCGGAACTCCTCGGTGTTGCAGGACATGGTGTTGAAGTAGGCCTCCGGGGAGGAGACTGTTGGAACGGGTCTACAGGCCCATGCACGTCGCCAACTAACCACGACCGGCATGCCTTGCATGCCTCTTCCTAGCATCTAGGGCTGTCTAGTTAGTCTGTTAGTTAGTTAGAGATATGCGTGTGTACGTTGGACCCTGTATATATCTTGAGCAACAGATCAATACAAGCAAGTGTTCGATCCCAAACCTCCTGTTTAGTCTCAACATGGTATCAGATACTTCCACGATCTTCTTCCTCGCTTCCGCTCATCGATGGATCTCTCTGACCTCTCCTCCGCCGGCTCCGGCCCCGGCACAAACCCCTTCGGCGAGCCATCCTCCGCCGGCCCCTCCGTGCCTCTCCACCTCATCCTCTCTCTCAACATCGCCTCAGCCATGCCCGTCACACTAGAGCTGCACCCCCCGAACTACACCACCTGGAGCTCCTTCCTTCATGCCCTTCTCATGTCCTACAATATTCAGGACCATGTCAATGGCACCGTCGACGCCCGGAACCGGCTCACCGACGCCGTCTGGACGCAGATCGACTGGTGTATCATCCGGTGGCTTCTCGGCTCCATCTCCGGCCAAGTTCGGGGCGCGGTCAACCACCGGAACCCCACGGCGTACACGCTATGGATGGCGATCCGGCAGCTCTTCCTCTCCAACCAGAATCAGCAGGGTATTCTCGCACTAGAGGAGTTCCACGGCCTGCATCAAAACGACCTCTCCATCACGGATTACTTCACCCGCCTCCAGACGCTCGCCGACACGCTCTTCGACTGCGGCATGCCGGTGACCGACCGCGGCCTCGTCTCCAACATGCTCCGCGGGCTCTCCAACAAGTTCGCCCACGCCATCTCTACGATGACGTACGACGACAGCAGGCTGCCGACGTTCCTGCAGGCGCGGACTTTCCTCTCCAGGAAGAGCGCCGTATCGATCATGCGGCGTCCCATGAGTCGGCCACGGCTCTCTACGCCGGCCGCCCTATGCCTCCTCCAATCTCCACGCCCAGCCCAGCTCCTGTGCCTCCCGTCCCCCCTCCGTCCAGTGGCGCCGGCGGCCACGGCAGGCAGGGCGGCAACGGCGGGCAGGGTGGCAACGGCATCCAGGGCGGCGGACAGCGCGGCCGCAAGCGCCGCAAAGGCGGCAATGGTGGTGGCCATGGCGGATCCGGCGGGGCTCCACCGCCGCAAGGCGCGCCCTCCCCCTCGGGGTATATGCAGCGTCCACCCGCTTACAGCGGCGCCGGCATCAACCCGTGGACCGGCATGTTTCAGGCATGGCCTATGATGGCGCGGCCCCCAAGCGCCGGTCTGCTCGGACCTCGTCCTCCGATGGGGCTCACCGCGACTGCCTATGGCGGCGGCCTGCCCGCCGTGCCTCCTCCGTCGACCGCTGCACCACCTCCATGGGACACCAGCGCGTTGCAGGCCGCCCTCCTCGCCATGCAGCAGCAGCCCTATGCTGGCGGTGGCGACTGGATCCTCGACACCGGGGCATCGTCGCACATGGCAGAAAACCCTGGTATGATCTCGGATGTCAAGTCCTCCTCCTCCCCCTCACATATACTCGTCGGAAACGGTGCTCCCCTTCCCATCACCCATACTGGCTCCCTGTCCATCGCCACTACCTCTAATCCTCTCTCTCTTAGCCACATTCTCATCTCCCCTTCTCTTGTTAAGAATTTGATCTCTGTTCGTGCTCTTACACGTGAAAACTTTGTCTCTGTGACGTTTGACCCCTTTGGTTTCTCTGTTAAGGACCTTCGCACTGGGACGGTGGTGCTCCGATGTAATAGCAGCGGCGATCTTTATCCTCTCCACTCGGCTGCAGCTGCTTCTCCCACTGCCTTTGTTGCCATCACTGCCGATCTATGGCACGAAAGGCTTGGCCATCCTGGACGTGCTGCATTATCACATGTTTTAGACAGTTTTGATTTCCATTGTAATAAAGCTACCTCTCATACTTGCCATGCATGTCAGCTTGCCAAACATGTACGCTTGCCCTTTAGTGAATCATTTACCATTGCACCGTTTCCCTTTCATACAATACATTGTGATGTTTGGACATCGCCGGTTCTTAGCAACTCTGGCTTCCAATACTTTCTGGTTGTTCTTGATGATTGCACTCACTTTGCGTGGACGTTTCCTCTCCGACGCAAGTCTGATGTATTTGAGGTGTTGATCACGTTTCATGCATACGTCGCCACACAATTCCAACGACCTATTCTCACCATTCATACCGATAATGGCCGTGAATTTAATAACAAGGCGTTTCGTAATTTTCTCACTAATCACGGCATTGTCTTCCATCTCACTTGCCCCTACACATCTCAACAGAATGGTCGTGCCGAGCGAATCATACAGACTTTAACTGAAGGCCTTCGCAGTCTCCTGTTTCATTCCTCTATGCCCACGAAATTTTGGCCAGACGCCCTAGCCACCACGACCTACCTCTTAAACCTACGTCCATGCCGGCCATGTCAACACATCACGCCATTTGAGCTCCTATACGGCAAGACCCCCTCCTACTCCCACCTTCGTGTGTTTGGCAGCCTCTGTTATCCTAACACTACAGCTACAGCCCCCAACAAGCTTTCCCCTCGCTCACGTGCATGTGTGTTCCTGGGCTACCCTCCCGACCATGCTGGATACAAGTGCTTTGATCCACATACCGGCCGGATAATCATCTCCCGAGGTTTTTCCACCCCCGTATCAAGTAGTCAACGAACGGCCGTGACAACACGCACGAAAACGTAATTCCCAATGAAACACTATGTAGACAAGTAGTATTGTATATGTGTAAAAATATAATTTTTTAAACATAATTTTTTATATGTTAAGATCTTTTTAAACATAATTTTTTAAAAAATATTCTCAAATTAAGGGCTCTTTGGAGCTTGAGCTCCATTAGCAATTTCCGTTCTTTATCTATCTGTCTACGGTCTACCTATTATATTAGAAACACAACACGGAGAATTTTTAAGTCAGCATGTTAGTTCACAACTCAAAAATTAATTCGATAGGTTATATCACATCCATTAGATCTACATCCATTAGTATATTTTTATAGTTGTACATAAATAGATAGCATCCGCTAGATTTACATAATTGTACTAAACAAATCATAAATTGTTGGATCTTAACATATAAAAAATAGATCATATATATTAGATCTATGTAACCACATCTGAATAGATCATATATTTAAATCTACATGATCCTATTTTAAAAATATAAAATTCATTAGTTCTTCATTATTATATCTAAATAGATCATAACAATTTCATATAGATCAACATATATACATAGATGATATATATGATGCACGCTTCTCCAAAAATATTGCCATATTGTTATGCAATGTTTCCATATTGAGTATACCATTTGTGTCCATTGTCTGCCATAAAATTCAAAGTATTTTTTCTTGCATCCAAAACTTAAGAAACTCTTTGGGCATGTCAATTATTACCACATTATCATCCGCAGAAATTCCAACCCCATTTGAGTTAAGAAAATATCTATTTTTTTCTTATTTTAGGAAATCACCAGATCGCAACCCTTCCAAAGCAACACCTTTTTATATTTCTTTAAAAATTCTGAAACTAATACCACACCTTGATATAATCATATAAGGAATAGATCCACAAAGAAATGGTCTAGCTTTGGCCCAATATAGAGGCCATAAACCTCAAACCATGTCTGACCTCTCTGGCACCTTGTGAAGCAACTACCTTCTCTTTTGTTTCCAAAATTTTGAAAATACTCATGAACCCTCTCTTGTGAATATAGTGCCTAAGAACACCAAACAATGACCTAGAATCTCACTAACTTTGATGTGATCACCCAAGATCCATTCTACTCATTTTAGAACCTTGTGAAGCAACTACCTTTTCTATTGATTGAAAAATCCCCAAACTATTCCTAATTTTTCTAATATCATGTTATGTATGTATGAGAAATATTGGACCACGACATACTCAAATTTTGAGCAGATCATCCAAAAAAACCTTTCTGCCCTAAATGACACTTTGTGAGGGAAGTCATTATTGACTAAAACTTTTGATTCCAATTGTCCTGACTTTGATCATCTTCATAATTGAGCAACATGTATGAAAATTGGAACCGGGATTGATGAACTTCACCATTTGCTTAGAACCTTCAGGTTACTGTCGATTTGGTTTCTAAAACCTTTTGTACCACAATTGTGGAAACTAGAGGCTGTCACCTCATCTATCTCATATCCTAGCACAGAAACATGCTCCGAACGTGATGTATTGGCCATTTGGCACCCAAAACATGTGGCAACCGTGGTGACCATGAGGCTTGCATGCCAGTGGTCGCGTCCAGTGTTCTCCCGCGGATGGTTTGATCCTATTCCCTTGTAAATTGTAGCTCCCAGCCATCTCCACCTATCCAAAACCCACGGTGAAGTGTCTTTAGTATCCACGATCGTCGACCATCCTTATTCTCCATCAACGGTGGTTACCCAACACGACTGAGTGCCATTATTGGCGGTCATGCCGCTGCACCCACATCTGACCTACAACGACTCTTTATCTATGATGTTAGTGTCTCCACCGACCTTCTGGTAATCGGCCCGCCTCCTGTTGCTTCCGGTTGCCTATATAGAAGCTCACCAGAGGAGCATGTGCGCCATTAATCCGTGATACGTCTCCAACGTATCTGCTTTATATGCATTTTTGTACTATTTTATATCATTTTTGGGATACTAACCTATAAACCTAGTGCCTTGTGTCAGTTGTTGTTTTCTGCTTGTTTTTGGCTTTCCAGAAAATCAGTACCTAACGGAGTCCAAACGCTACGAAACATTTTGACAATATTTTTTCTAGAAAAGAGAGAACCTAAAAGGGCCGGGAGGAGACTAGATGACGAATAAGGAGACGACAAGGCAACATGGCGCGCCCCCTGTTCTAGTTATATAAATTCTCAAATATTGCGAAACCCCTAGAGAGCCACCCGAAACACTTTTTCCACCGCCGCAAACTTCCGTTCTTCCAATTTGGACGCTTTTTTCGGTACTCTACCGAAGGGGGGGACCGATCACGGAGGGCTTCTACATCATCCTTGTTACCTTTTGATGATGCGTGAGTACTTCACCACGGACCTACGGGTCCATAGCTAGTAGCTAGATGGTTCTTCTCTCTCTTTGATCTTCAATACAATATTTTCCTCGGTGTTCTTGGAGTTCTTTCCAATGTAATCTTCTTTTGTGGTGTGTTTGTTGCGATCCGATGAATTGTGGGTCTATGAAACGAATATTCTTGAGAAGTAATTGAGTCTTTTCTGAAAATTATTATACATGATTGTTATAGCTTCGTATTTCTCTCTGATATATCCTTTTGGTTTGGCCAACTACATTGATTTATTTTCAGTGGGGTGGTGCTTTGTAATGGGTCCAATCTTGCGGTGCTCTATATCCCAGTGACAGAAAGGAACAAGACACATATTTGTATTGTTGCCATTAAGGCTAGAACGATGGGGTTTATTATTATTGATTGGGTTTACTTTGTCTAAGTCATGTCATCTTGCTTAAGGCGTTACTCTATTTTTATGAACTTAATACCATAGATGCATGCTAGATAGTGGTCGATTGGTGGAGTAATAGTAGTAGCTGCAGACAGTATTTGGTCTACTTGTCTCGAACAAGATGCCTATATACATGACCACTGCCTTGTGATAACTATGCGCTTTCTATCAATTGCACGACAGTAATTTGTTCACCCACCTATGCTATGTGCTCGAGAGAGAAGCCTCTAGTGAAAACTATGGCCCCCGGGTCTACTTTGATCATATTAAAAAATCCAACTACAATTTGATATTTTTTGCAATTTATGTAGATATCTACCACTACAAGATTTGATTCTTGCAAGTAACGAGTTCAAGGGGACTGACAACCTTCTTTTCTGCATTGGGTGCAAGTATTTGCTTTTGTGTGTGCAGGTGTTGTTCACGAGGCTTTGCGTGATTCTCCTATAGGTTCGATAAACCTTGGTTCTCACCGAGGGAAAATAATTATCTCTACGGTACTGCATCTCCTCTCCTCTTCGGGCAAAATCCCAATGCATCTCACAAGTAGTAGGAAGAATTTGTGGCGGCGGCGCTGGGGAGACATCATCAAAATCTATCAAGTACATTAACACATATTATCATCTACTTGCTCTACTTTTTAACTTTCCTTTCGCTCTCGTTGTCATCTCCCCCACTTCATATAAAAATATAAAAATACAAAATTATTTTTGTTTGCTTGTTAGCTTGTTTCCATCACTCGTGTAGAGACATTCTATACAAACGGTTTTTAACCCCTTTCCGCGACGACGTTTGGAACCGTCGCCAAGTGAGTCTGGGCGATAGGGGGGTCCTTCCCACACGACCCAGTAACTGTCGGGGATAGGCCCTCCTGGCACACAAGCTGGGGCAAAATGAGCTCGTATGCGATCTGGCGAGGCATCGAAACCCAATCGTTTCCGTTTGTATGTACATCCCACACGGTGAATCCCAGAAAAATATTTTCGTTCGTATGTATATCACACATAATTCTCTGCCGCAAGGTGACCTAACGCAAACAGTTCTCTTCCGCAAGCTGTGTGTGATTGTTAGTTGATCGAACACGTCTACTTTCTAGATATTGTATGGTTTGTTTGAGTTATCGCCCACAGTGATGTCTGAGTAACCGTATGCAGTGGAAAACCCCCAATAAGCAGGGTAATTAGCCTATTATTGATAATCCATGTAGTAATCAAATTGATATTTCTTATAAAACACACCAGATATTTCATATCCGTATAACGGCAACCAGGATTTCATAATCGAGTTACATCTGATAGCTTTGGCACTAAGTTATGCCATTACACAACAGCACCAAGTTTCACATGCAACATTAAAGACCTTTTGGAAAGTAGCATCATACATGTTAAATAAAAAGATGAATCTCATCTGGGAAACTGCAGAAGCGGAAGGCAAATATTGAGCCTTCAGTGATGTTGAATGTCCTTGAAACTTTAGGCCAGTGGCTATGTATAATTGCCCGCCAACATTCGTCCTATTCAGGAAGACTTCAATATTGTACCGTGGGTGTTGAATGAATAACTTCCTCGCCTCTTGGCCATGCAGGTGGTTTGAGATGTAATCATCGGTGAACTGCTTTGAAAAGTACTAAAAACAAAGATATGCATAAATCGTTGTTATAAATTTTAAAAAGGAGCAAGGGGTAAAAACAAGGTAAAAGAGTTAGTACCATACTATAGTTTACTGTTGTCTTTTTCATTGGGCAAACAAAGATCTTGCTGTTATTCATCACAAGTTTCTTCATCCTAAGAATCTTTCTTAGTTTCTTGACTTGACTGATGTTCATGGACATCTTATTTCCCCATATGGAAAATGGGTCGAACAGTGGGTCTAAGCCTCTAACAGCAGGACCTACATGTGCACGACCAAATTGTAAGAAACCTAAATATTAGAATGATTCCTGCAACTGCACAATAATGTGCTATTAGCGAAAGGGCCATGGATGAGCAAATCTTGATGGTAAACTGCAGTGTATCCCATTGTTTCCTTGCAACAGACATAAGGAAGATCTTGATCAGGTTAACTGAGAGTTGTCATAATATCGGTAGAATATGTATTGAGTACAACCAAATTCGATTTATTTCTCACATGCATAACAATACAAAATTGTACCCACAAGAAATGAAAATCAAATTGCAGAATTGAACGAAACAGTTAAATGGACAACAGACCAAATGAACCAAAACAGTTAACTGAGCACGACATTGCAGAATAGAAACATGTACTAGAAGATAAGACAGTTAACAAAACAAAGAATGCTTGAGAACAGTACTATGAAATGTGGCAATTGTTGGACCAAACTGTTAACTGGACATTACATATCAGAGGACCAAACTATTAACTGAACATTACATTTCAGAGGACCAAACTATTAATTGAACATTAGATTGCATATTAACGATTACAGAGGACAAATCACTAAAAGGCACTGGCAGTGGCCTCGAGAAAACAACACCAACTTTAGTGTAAAGTAGACAACGTGTGGCGGTGTCGGCGGTTTCCTCGAAGACGAGGTGCTCCTCCAAGATCTAGCGGTCCACACACATGGCATCCATAGTGACCTCGTGCGCATTCGACCATGATTTGCTTCTCCACTACCAGATGCTACTGAGCTCCATGTTATACTGCATGCAAAATGGTTGTGGGAGGTGCTTAACTGGAGGACGGGGACATTGATTTCGGTGTAAGGTGTCGCGCCATCGGTCGGGGCATGTGGGACGGGGAAGGAGAAGGATGGTGTGGGTGGGGTGTGGATTACCTGAACATATCAACGAGGCCGCACATCAAGAAGAAGGGTCGGCGGCGAGGAGGCCACGTAGCAAGAAGAAGGGTCACCGGCGAGGAGGCCGTGCTGCAAGAAGAATGGTCGCCGACATGGAGGTGAAGCTGCAAGAAGAACGGTAGCCGACGAGGAGGCGACACTGCAAAGAAGAAGGGTCGCCGGTGAAGAGGCTGAGCTGCCAGTAAGCAGTAGTGAATGTTGGAATTTGGAAAGCAGGAAGGAATAGTGGAAATGTGGCTTGTGGTGGGAGGGAGGGGGCGGGGAGATAGATATCTCTACGGTGGCAGAAAAATTTTGCTCGTTGTCGCGAGAAACTGTCGCTGAAGTGTGGTTCAAGCGCGGGCGGTGGACTGCAGATGATGAAGCTACCTGCGTAAGCCAGACAAGACGGTGCGCCAAGATATTTTATATCGTATCCCACACCATTCTTTCAAGTAAACTGTTTGTGGTATACCTGATTTTTTCATTATGTTTTGAAAGACAGAATGGTGTTACGGAGGGAAAGGACGGTGTTTGAATTGCTAGGACATTTATGTACAGTGAACATGCAACTACATGAGTGTCGTGTTCAAATTTGGAATTATTCCAGGTTCGTTTGGCATTTTTATGCATTAATTGAGTTTCTAGGCATTTAATGTGCATAATTCAAATTTTAACTACAAGCACATGCTCCAATGGACCAAAGTTTGTTGAAAATCACATGTGTCTCTTTGGGTGAATCTGTAGGTCCCATGCAAGAAATGGGAATGAAATTCAAACATCTAGGCGCCGTGGCTCGGCCATGAACATTGAGAAACTTGGTTTTTAAATTCCTGGAAATTCAAAACTCGACTGAAAATCATGAAACTTAGCATGGTGTCATTTCATGGCACCAACATGCTGTGGTAAAAAAGTTGGCCGCATTTGGACAAGTTTGGATTTAAGCCTCGTGCAAACCGGAGCTTCTCTCGAGAAGACTCGTGGTTCCCGAGGGGGAACCTGTCACCTTTGTGTGTGAAACGATATACGCTGCCCCCCCCCCTTGATTTTTTACTGAGGCAACTTAGAACTATATGAGTGCCATGCTAAAATTTGGAATTATTCCGGGTTCGTTTAGACTTTTTTATATATTAATTGAATTTCTGGTCATTTAATGTGCATAATTCAAATTTGAACTACAAGCACATGCTCCAGTGCACCAAAGTTGGTTCAAAAATCACATGTGTGTCCTTGGGTGAATTTCTAGGTCCCATGCAAGAAATGGGAATGAAATTCAAACATGTGGGCTTCGTGGCTCGGCCGAAAAGATTGTGAAACTTGGTTTTTTAATTCATGTAAATCCAAAGAACGCCTAAAAATCATGAAACTTGGCATGGTGTCATGACATGGCACCAACATTTTGTGGTAAATTTTTCGGCCGAATTGGGACAAGCTTAGGTAAAAGCTTATTGCAAACCGGAGCTTCTCTCAAGAAGGCTCGTGGTTCTGAGAGGGAACTTGTCACCTCCGTGTGCGGAACGACATACACTGTCTTCTCCCGCCTTAATTTTTTTACACAGGGATATTAGACGAAATAGAAGTATCGTGCTAAAATTTTGAATTATTCCGGGTTCGTTTGGCCTTTTTATACATTAATTGATTTTCCAGGCATTTAATGCACATAATTCAAATTTGAAGTACAAGCGCATGCTCCAGTGCGCAAAAGTTAGTTGCAAAATCATTTATGTGTACTTGGGCGAACTTCTAGGTCCCATGGGAGAAGTGATAATCGAATTCAAACATCTGAGCGTCTTTGCTCGGTGGGAAACATCGAGAAACTTGGTTTTAAAATTCCCGTAAATCCTAAACTTGCCTGAAAATCAGGAAACTTGACATGGTGTCATGACATGGCACCAACATGCTGTGGTAATTTTTCTGTCCGATTGGTGAAGACGCACAAATTAACAATCAACAAAGTCATGTTGGAACAAGTGTTGTCACGTTACAAATCGGAAACACAAGTATTATTGAAACCATGGGCGTTCTACTTACCAATTACGTGCCACTACAAGTCTCCTTGTTTTATTGGCTAGGAGGTGCCGTGCGGTGTAGCTATTTGAGTAAGGGAGGCATGCGAACAAACCCCTGAGCATGCTTATCGGGAGGAAAGCCCTTTGACCTCTATCCGCCTCCCCCTCCCTCCCAACATCTCCATTAATGGCGAGCGGCGATCAGCTCTTTCGGGTCTTGAAGACGCTGCTTGAGAGCATCCACGGATTCCTCCACCAGCCTTTGGTGCTCGATGTAGAGCATGTCATTCTCGTCCATAACTTTCTTGATGATGACACCGGTCCTCTTCAACAAGACAGTGGTCTCGTCATGCTGCTCCGCACTTCTGACGATCTTCGCCCTCAGCAGGTCGCGCTCGGCCCGGAGCTGCACATTGCCGTCACTTAGTTACCGGATGACACCGACAGCTTGTTCAAACGAGGCTTTCATGTTGTCCTGCAACCTTGCCCAGCCAGAGATCAGATCCATCGGCCTATGGAAGATCACATTCATGCGCCTGTAAGAGTCCTCGCCTGCCCGTGAGACATTTTCCCAAGTCTACTGTCTTCCGACGTGGTGGGACATCTCTGTTGCTTCTGCGGTGCGGTTGGACTAACCTGTGATGACCCACAAGTGTAGGGGATCTATCGTAGTCCTTTCGATATGTAAGAGTGTCGAACCCAACGAGGAGCAGTAGGAAATCATAAGCGGTTTTCAGTAAGGTTTTCTCTGCAAGCACTGAAATTGTAGGTAACAGATAGTTTTGTGATAAGATAAATTGTAACGAGTAACAAGTAATAAAAGTAAATAAGGTGCAACAAGGTGGCCCAATCCTTTTTGTAGCAAAGGACAAGCCTGGACAATTTCTTATAATAAGAAAGGAGCTCCCGAGGACACATGGGAATTATCGTCAAGCTAGTTTTCATCACGCTCATATGATTCGCGTTCGGTACTTTGATAATTTGATATGTGGGTGGACCGGTGCTTGGGTACTTCCCTTAATTGGACAAGCATCCCACTTATGATTAACCCCTATTGCAAGCATCCACAACTACAAAAGAAGTATTAAGGTAAACCTAACCACAACATTAGACATATGGATCCAAACCCCTATTGCAACACATAAACTAGGGTTTAAGCTTCTATCACTCTAGCAACCCATCATCTACTTATTACTTCCCAATGCCCTCCTCTAGGCCGAAATAATGGTGAAGTGTCATGTAGTCGACGTTCACATAACACCACTAGAGGAAAAGACAACATACATCTCATCGAAATATCGAATGAATACCAAATTCACATGACTACTAATAGCAAGACTTCACCCATGTCCTCAGGAACAAACGGAACTACTCACAAAGCATATTCATGTTCATAATCAGAGGAGTAATAATATGCATTAAGGATTTGAACATATGATCTTCCAACAAGTAAACCAATTAGCATCAACTACAAGGAGTAATCAACACTACTAGCAACCCATAGGTACCAATTTGTGGTATGGATACAAGATTGGGTATAAGAGATGAACTAGGGTTTTGAGAGGAGATGGTGCTGGTGAAGATGTTGATGGAGATTGACCCCCTCCCGACGAGAGGATCGTTGGTGATGACGATGGTGATGATTTCCCCATCCCGGAGGGAAGTTTTCCCGGCAGAACAGCTCTGCCGGAGCTCTAGATTGGTTCCGCCAAGGTTCCGCCTCGTGGCGGCGGAGTTTCGTCCCGTAAGCTTGCCCACGATTTTTTCCAGGGTAAAAGCCTTCATATAGCAGAAGATGGACACCGGAGGGCCACCAGGGGGCCCAGGAGACAGGGGGCGCGCCCAGTAGGGGTGGGCGCGCCCCCCACCCTCCTGGCCAGGGTGTGGGCCCCCTCTGGTGTTTCTTTCGCTCAATAATTCTTATTAATTCCAAAAGTGTTGAGATATAAGTATTGAGATATAATGTGTAATAACAGCCCATAATGCGATAAATATTGATATAAAAGCATGATGCAAAATGGACGTATCAACTCCCCCAAGCATAGACCGCGCTTGTCCTCAAGCGGAAGCCAAAATCGAAAAATATGTCCACATGTTTAGAGATAAGGTTTCGATAAAAATAAAATACGGACATGAGGGCATCATGATTATTCTTATAACAGCAACATATGTACATTTTGTCATATGATTTCTTATGTTCAAGTAACAATCAATTCACAATGTCAAGTTTGGTTAAGAAACTTCATCGGGAACTAACAAACTATAATCTCAGTCATTGAAGCAATTGCAATTTATCATAACATTAGAAAGAGTCAAGAATAGAGCTTTTCAGCAAGTCCACATACTCAACTATCATGTAGTCTTCTACAATTGCTAACACTCACGCGGTACTTGTGGTTATAGAGTTTCAACCGGACACTGAGAAAGATAGAGGCTTAAGGTGTTGCCTCCCAACGTATTCACCTTTAGGTGATGTCAACAATAATTGTTCATGCTAACTTACATAAAATTGGATATATATATATATATATATATATATATATATATATATATATATATATATATATATATATATATATATCAAGATCTTTGAAACACGACGGGCTTGCTAAAGGATAAAATGAAAAAGGGAAAGGTGAGGATCACCTTGACTCAAACATAAAGTAAAAACATAAAGTAAAAGATAGGCCCTTAGCAGAGGGAAGCAGAGGTTGTCATGTGCGTTTAGGGTTGGATGCATGAAATCTTAATGCAAAGGAACGTCACTTCATATTGCCACTTGTATGTGGACCTCTATTATGCAGTCCGTCGCTTTTATTGCTTCCACAACAAGATCGTATAAAGCTTATTTTCTCTGCACTAATAAGTCATACATATTTAGGGAGCAATTTTTATTGCCTGCAAAATGACAACTTACTTAAAGGATCTTACTCAATCCATAGGTAGGTATGGTGGACTCTCATGGCAAAACTAGGTTTAAGGATATTTGGAAGAACAAGTAGTATATCTACTTGGTGCAAGGAATTTGGCTAGCATGAGGGGGAAAGGCAAGCTCAACATGTTTGGAAGGTCAATGACAATATACTTTGACTGATATGTGAGAAAACATAAACCATTACGTTGTCTTCCTTGTCCAACATCAACTCTTTTAGCATGTCATACTTAATGAGTGATTCACAATCATAAAAGATGTCCAAGATAATATATTTGTATGTGAACCTCTCTTTCCTTATTACTTCCTATTAATTGCAACGATGACCAAAGCTACGTTTTTCAACTCTCAACAACTTTTATGCCTCATACTTTCTATGTGTGAAGTCATTACTATCCATAAGATCAATATGAACTCTTTTATTCTTTTTATTCTTTCTACTTCCTCAAGATCATGGCAAGATAGCAAAGCCCTTGACTCAACACTAATCTTTATTATAGATAGCTCAGGGACTCGATTACATATAGAGATCACAAAGCAAAACTCAAAACTACTTAATACTAAAACTTCAATCTACTAGATCAAGATACTACTAAAAGGATCGAACTAAATAAAACGGTAAAGATAGGAGTGTGATGGTGATACGATACTAGGGCACCTCCCCCATGCTTGGCAGTTGCCAAGGGGAGTGCCCATACCCATGTAATTATGTCCTCGGAGGTGATGGAGGTGGTGATGATGATTGTGTATAATCGCACATCGATTGTAAAAGCTCCTCCAACTTGCGGATAATGCCCTTGAGTTCAGCGATATGATCCTTCAACAAAATATTCTCCTGTGTGAGATACTTATTCTGTATGCGAGCTAACTCAATCATCTTGAAATCTTCAATCTCTGTTGGATTAAAGATGTTAGGTAAAGGTTGAGGGATGTCTTCTTCTTTCACCGCCGGATCTTGAACCTCCATAGCTTTCTTGATCCCTTCATCCTTGTTGATCTCTACCGGTTCTTCTCTTTTCAGCTCTATCTTCAATAACCAAGCATCCTTGTCTTCATTGTTGAAGGAGGGCGACGTCATGGTGCTCTAGATCCGTCAGAAAAACAGCTCGAAACGAAAACTGGGACTATCTCCTCCATATCCACATGGCCCGCGGTGATGATCTACACGCCATCAAATACCTCCCACTCAAGCTTAAAGGACCAGCTCGGCATTGGCTCAACAGCTTGCCAGCAGAATAAATTGGTTGTTGGGAGGACCTGGAAGCCGCATTCCTTGATAACTTCCAGGGCACATATGTGCGACCACCAGACGCCGATGACCTTAGCCACATAATTCAGCAGCCAGAAGAATCGGCCAGACAATTCTGGACACGGTTCCTAACAAAGAAAAATCAAATCATCGACTGTCCGGATGCAGAGGCCCTTGCAGCCTTCAAACATAACATCCGCGACGAGTGGCTTGCCCGGCACCTAGGACATGAAAAGCCAAAATCCATGGCAGCCCTCACAACACTCATGACCCGCTTTTGTGTGGGTGAGGACAGCTGGCTAGCTCGAAGCAACAACTTGGCCAAACATCCTGATAGTTCGGATACCAAGGACATCAATGGCAGGTCGCGTCGCAACAAGAACAAGCGCCGCATTAACGGCGATAATACTGAAGATACGGCCATCAATGCCGGATTCAGAGGCTCTAAACCCGGTCAGCGGAAGAAGCCATTCAAAAGAAATACCCAGGGCCCGTCCAACTTGGACCGAATACTCGATCGCTTGTGCCAGATACATGGCACCCCCGAAAAACTAGCCAATCACACCAACAGGGATTGTTGGGTGTTCAAGCAAGCAGGCAAGTTAAGTGCCGGACTCAATGACAAGGGGCTGCATAGGACGACGAGGAAGAGCCCCGGCCGCCGAACAATAGAGGACAGAAGGGTTTCCCTACACAACTGTGGACGGTGAACATGATATACGCAACCCATATACCCAAAAGGGAGTGGAAGCGTGCACTAAGGGACGTATATGCGACGGAGCCAGTCGCCCCGAAGTTCAACCCATGATCTTCCTGCCCGATCACCTTCGATCGAAGGGACCACCCCACTAGCATCCGTCACGGCGGTTTCGCCGCATTGGTTCTTGACCCAATTATTGACGGATTTCACCTCACCAGAGTCCTGATGGACGGCGGTAGCAGCCTGAACCTGCTTTATCAGGATATAGTGTGCAAAATGGGCATAGACCCCTCAAGGATTAAACCTACAAAGACGACCTTTAAAGGCGTCATACCGGGTGTAGAGGCCAATTGTACGGGCTCAGTTACACTCGAAGTGGTCTTCGGATCCCCGGATAACTTCCGAAGCGAAGAGTTAATCTTCGACATCGTCCCGTTCTGCAGCGGCTATCATGCACTGCTCGGACGAACCGCATTTGCAAAGTTCAATGCGGTGCCGCACTACGCATACCTCAAGCTCAAGATGCCAGGCCCTCGAGGAGTAATCACGGTCAATGGAAACACCGAACGCTCTCTCCGAACGGAGGAGCAGACGGCGGCCCTCGCGGCGGAGGTACAAAGCAGCCTCTAACAGCAATTCTCGAGTAAGCGTCCGGACACTGTCAAGCGCGCCCGGAGTAACCTACAACAAGACTGCCTGGCACGATTCAAGCACGCGTAGCAATCCGGCCCCAACCCCAGCCCTCGCGAAATTGCGAAGCCAGTACTGCGCGTACATAACTACGCTCTGGAGATACCATGGGCATAAGGGGAGGGGCACGACCACGGCACGCCCGGAATACGGCTCAACTGCACCAGGGGCTCCCGATTGTTTCATTATTTTTCTTTTTTCCTTTTTCTTACTTTTTCTTACTTTCAGGACTCCGTTTTCCAGAAGTACTGTCCGGCACTAGAATCGCCGAACTCACGATGCAACATCCAGGGAAGCAGAAAGCCACGTCGAGTGTTCAGGTGGTCTCTATTACGAGCATTATACCTGTTTTACATACCATCCCGCAGCTTACCCCTGGAGGGGGACATGTTAGATAGTCCCATCCCTTGCTTATAGCACTATTTGTATCGTTCTGCCTTCATTGCAGTACCTTTTTGAATAAACAATACATAGCTTTTGTCTATTATTGCACTCTTTTCTTTATCTATATATATGTTCATTTCATGACATGTCGCACCCGTACACTTTGGTACGGCCAATACACCAGGGGTTAAGTACCCCAAAATTATGGTGTGATAAGTCCGAACACTTTCACAAGTGCGGCAGCCCGAACTTATAGCATTATATGAATCGGCTCCGAATCATGTCTTGGGTCAATAGTTGGGTTTGTCCGGCTACAGTGTTTTTGTAAGTTACGTTCAGTTATATCGGCTATGGTAGCACCGGGAGAACCACTGCGATTGTGCCCCAGTTGAGCTGGGTCGAGCACCTTAGTGGAGAAAGCTAAAACTGACCGTCATGATAGGGCGAGAGCCGGTCGCTGTTCGAGAGGTTTTTTCGTGTCCCTAGAGACTTATGCCGCTTAGAGCGAGGAACCGGAATTGTCTGGCCAAGGCATGGATAGCGCCCCGAACTCGGTCTTCCGAATACTAGGGGCTTCGGCGAAATTTAAAATTATAGAATTCTATGGCTAAGTGAGAGTGTTCAAGCATTATAAGTCCGGTTGCCTGGTTCGTTGCGTTGAGCGCCTCCCTAGATGGACCCAAGAATGGGAACAAGAGTGCTCAAGTTTATCCCGAACACCCCAGCACTCGTGGCATGGGGCTGAAGCCAACGACTTGCCATCTCTCAAATTTGATAAACGGCCGCACAGAAGGTAATATTTTAAATTAATAAGCGTTGCTTAGCGCATATGAACAAGTTTTCAGCGTACAGGATAACAAATGCGAGTCTATTCAAAAATTACATCTTTGGAGCACTCATCCGCTATTCGGCGGGCACCCTTCAGGAGGCCCTCATAGTACATTTCGGGCGTGTGATGCTCCTTGCCCTTCGGTGGCCCATCCGTCACAAGCTTCTCCGCATCCAGCTTGCCCCAGTGCACTTTAGCACGGGCAAGGGCCCGACGGACACCTTCAATGCAGACGGAGCGCTTGATGACTTCAATCCGTGGACAAAGGCCCACCAAAGAGCCGCTGCTTAGCCCAAAGTAGCTCCCAGGCATGGCTTCCAATGGCCACAGCCGAACTATGAGGCCCTTCATGGCCTGTTCGGCGACCTTGTGGAGCTCGACCAGCTGCTTCAGCTGGTCGCTTAGGGGCACCAGATGTCCGGCCTCAGCATATTGAGACCAGAACACCTTCTCCGTTGAGCTCCCCTCCTTGGCGCGGTAGAATGCGGCAGCATCAGACACACTACGGGACAGATCTGCGAATGCTCCTGGAGAGCTCCGAATCCGGGTAAGTAATAGGTAATTCACTTTCACAGGCTTGCTTTGCTCAAAGAATGCCTTACCCGCCGCTATCTTCTTTAGCGATTCAATTTCTTGGAGGGCTTTTTGGGCCTCGGCCTTAGCAGCTTTGGCACTCTCAAGAGCCGAAGCAAGCTCGGACTCTCAGGTCTTCGAGTCACGCTCCAATCTTTCGTGTTTTTCCACGAGAGCCTGGATCTCTTGCCACACCTACGCTAGCTGCGCCTCCCCCTTCTCTCGCTCGGTGCGTTCCGCAGCCACTTTGTTTTCGGCCATGGACACCGCCTCCTTCAGGGTCGCCACCTTGTTCGTGGCCCCTGCAGTACCCATGTTATTCCTGTTATTTTTTGCAACCAAAACCTTTTCTATAAGGTATTTCTTTAATAAGGTATTACTTACCTTCCTTGTCCTCGAGCTGCTTCTTGGCAAGGCCGAGCTCGTTCTCGGACCGCTCGAGGTTCTGCTTCAATGCAGTGACCTCCGCAGTCAGTGCGGCAGAGGTCAGCAGCGCAGCCTGCATTCCCATATTGACATACTTATGTTAGACTCCTGCGTATATCTTTTTAGATCCTTAGTCCGGCTTTTCTTTCCGAACACCGAACTAAGCATCAGGGGCTACTGTCTATGCGGTAATATTTTTACATATTCTAAACTTACCTCAAAGCCTGTTAGAAGGCTGGTACAGGCTTCGGTCAACCCGCTCTTGGCGGACTGAACTGTCCGGATCACCGCACTCATAACAGTGCGGTGCTCCTCCTCGATGGAAGCGCTGTTAAGCGCCTCCAGTAAGCTATCCGGTGCCTCCGGTTGGATGGACGACACCGACGTCTTACCCTTATTGCGAAAGGACCGCTCGCCGGACTCCGGAACCGCTGAAGGTTCCGGCATGGAGTCCGGACGAGGGTCGGGCTTAGAGCCCCTGGGGGTCTCGCCCCACGCTTTGTAGTCCGGGAGGTTGCCTTGCGGCGCCTCCTGCGCCACCTCCTCTTGACCAAGCCCCCTTGGGGCCCCACCGCGACGTCGTTCATGGCGTGAGGTGAGGAGGCGGCCGAAGTGAAGTACTCTCCATTTCCGATTTAACTCAGGGACCCGCTCGACGAAGCGGCGAACTCGCCCTTGGGCGGGCTGCATGATTGTTCGGCATTAGAGAACACTATGCAATGATAAAAGAGCCATGGGTATCCAGACACTTACGATCTCGCCAGGGGCTTGGCCCTTCTTGGCCAATCCTCCTCGTCGTTGTCGACGTTGGTGGAGAAGTCCGGAGGAAGGGTTCTTCGCTTCTTGGGCCTCCGCCTCCCGGTTGGGGCGGCCTTCCTTTTCCTCTCCTCCCCCGCTGGGGGAGAAGCTTCTTCTTCCTCCTCCTCGTCCTCAGGAGAAGATTCTGCTTCAGAATCCGATAGCACCTGGCGTCGGGAGCTCCTTCGAGTTCCCGCAGCCTCCTTCTTGGCCTTCTTCTCCGGCACCACATGGGGTACCGGAGCCAGCAGCCCCGTCAATCGGGCGTCCACTGTGTCTTCCGGCAAAGGAGCCGGAGAGTTAATCTATCCGGACATCTTCAGCCAGTCCTGTCAAAGATTAGGGAGTTTTAGATCCCACATAGAGTCAATCTATGAAAAAAGAGTCCCGTAAAGGGTAAAATAACTTACCTCGCCGGCTTGACGCCGCGAGCTGTATCCGCGATCTTTGTTAGCGGATGCGGGGGCTTCGGCGCCCTTGAACAACACCTTCCAGGCATCTTCGTACGTAGTGTCGAAGATCCAGCTCAAGGTTCGGTGCTGTGCCGGATCGAACTCCCACAAATTAAAGGCCCGTTGTTGGCAGGGGAGAATCCGGTGGATGAGCATCACCTGGATTACGTCGACAAGCGTGAGATTCTTGTCCACCAGGTTTCGGACGCATGTTTGGAGTCCTGATAGCTCGTTCGAATTCCCCCACGTCAGGCCCGTCTCTTTCCATGACGAGAGCCGTGTGGGGAAGCCAGATCTGAATTCGGGGGCCGCCACCCATTTGGGGTCGCGTGGCTCGGTGATGTAGAACCACCCCGATTGCCACCCCTTTATTGTCTCCACAAAGGCGCCCTCGAGCCATAGGACTTTGGCCATCTTTTCGACCATGGCGCCTCCGCACTCCACTTGACGGCCGCCCACAACCTTCGGCATGACATTGAAGGTCTTTAGCCATAGGCCGAAGTGGGGCTGGATGCAGAGGAAGGCCTCGCATACCCATTTATAAACGCCGAGATGTTGAGGATGAAAATCGGGGCCAGGTCGTGGAAGTCCAGGCCGTAGTAGAACATGAGCCCCTGGACAAATGGTGAAGTGGAAAACCTAGTCCGCGGAGGAAGTGGGGGAGAAACAACACCCTCTCATGGGGCTTGGGGGTTGGAATGAGCTGCCCCGCGTCGGGCAGCCTGTGAGCGATGTCGCCGGACAAATATCCGGCCTCCCGCAGTCTTGTGATGTGCCCCTCCGTGACGGAGGAGGCCATCCACTTGCCTCCCGCTCCTGACATCACTACTAGGGAAAAGCCTAGCAGCAGCGCGGGTTTTAGGCCTATCAGTAGCGCGGGCAGGAGCGCTACTGATAAGGCGCTACAGCTAAAGCTTAGCAGCAGCGCGCCTGGACCCGCGTTGCTGCTAAAATGATCTAATAGTAGCGCTTCTCCAGAGCAGCGCTCCTGGTAATTAGTAGTAGCGCTCCTCCTTGCCCGCGCTACTACTATTATTTAGTATTTTATTTCATGTTCTATTTCATACACCTTTACACACTTTTTCATACAACAGGAATTTAGAGACTGTTTTTACATCATAATGAGTAGGTGAAACAACCGTGGACTAGTTTCAAGTGGATGGACTCCACTTGAAACTAATCCATGTTCTTTCACCCAATGATATAATAAATCTCATATCATATCATTAACAACTTATCATCATAATACATCATTGTCATATAACACCTCCTCAAGATCATCGTCTTCATCAATGAGACATCACATAGCAAATTGGTCACTAGTCGTAATCACAAGTACTCCTCCTCATCTACTCTAACACATTGTATCACATAATAAACATATTGTACCTCATAGGACCTACTACATTCTCTTAGGACCTACTATATTCTCTAAGGTAAAATAGCAAAAAACAAGATAGCCCGACTCTCCATTATGGAGAATGGAGATTATCCTGTCTCCAATTCTTGCCTTTCGCTAATGTTACTTCCAAGAACCTCCTTGCGAATGTCCAAACATTTTTCCATTCTTTGATTAGCATGTGTTCACCGGTTTTAGAAATCCGATATGCACAGGTGAGATCCGTAGGATGACCTGGCTGTATGTTCAGAACTTCAAGGCGACCATTGTAATACATCAGATGAGGCACACAATCCATCGGGATTTTCTGTTGAAAAACGTAGTAATAACTTCGTAGTTAGCAATGATGTACTAGTTTTGGAAGTATGCAAAATATGCACGGATGTCGTAATAGTAAAAAATCTTACTAGGGTATCTCCATAGAAGTTATCGTGGTTCAACACGTGCACTAGTGGCACGTATTCACCATAATTTGGAGGAGTTCGATAATAGGTATTGTGATTCTCAAAGAAAGTAAAAAATGCGATCAGATGATTTTTCTCCTTATAAGTTAATTCGGAGCCACCACTGTAGTGGGTTTTGTCTACCATCTTCTGCACATTCTTTGAAGATTCAAAATAAGCTGTCAATGGAAATAAGCTGTCAACTATTTTGAAATAAACAATATAAATTAGTTAATAACTATGTTTGAGAAACTCACATTGCGGTAGAATCGGAAGCGTATCAATAAGGACCCAAATATCCATATTGTCTTGCTCGATGTCAGGATCACCAAGATCCATGGTGACAATCATACCCTCATAAAAACCATACATTTTGCAAAGTGCTTCCCAATTTTGGCAACCAAAATGGGTTACACTCTGAGCATTGTACAAATTTACTTCAAAATCCATATCATGATGGGTCCTTTGGTGTATTTTCTTTGTTTCAAAATTTTCATTGTCTTCAAAACCCATCCTCTCCAAGACATAGCGTCTTGCATGGCATGGGATAAGCTAGTCGAATTGTAAAAGATGAAAATTAGACGTTGAAATAGTTGAAGTCATGCTTAATTACGAAAAAAACTCTTGTCATTGTTGCGTACCGTTTCAACATCGAAGGTCTCCTCGAGCTTAATGCTGAAGCACCGATCTTCGTCCAGCTCAACGAACCTGTCGCACATACCTCGATCGTCGTGGCACCAGCTGCACTCCCCCGGGAGACTGTCGTCGTCCGAGTACGACATTTCCTACGTTCATAATTCAAATATTAAACTTGTACAATTAAATATATGTACTAAAAAACTTAGGCCTGAAAAATCCGGCATGACCTTTTCTAAAACACGACATATCGAGCGCCTGAAATTTGCCGAAACGGAAATTAATCAACACTTCGGCAAAACATAGGCCACTCGGAGGTGTAAACTGAACATGAACGGCCACTTGGCAACCACTATCCTATTTGAGCAACAAAAGATATACATGGATATTTGGCTGGTCTCACCTCGATGTCGGAGGGGGTCGGTGTGACGGGGACGACGGCGGGGATGATGGAGGGGCTCCTTGATTTCTGCAAAAGCAAAAACCGTATAAGATATCACTAATACATCCCGAATAATTGCTTAAACTAAAAAATAACAACAAATATGAAATGTTCAACTAGTTTATTAATTCAACTAGTTCTTACTAAATATAAACTTACTATAAATAGAATATGTGGTTCAACTAGTTATATTAATTATCTTACTAAAAAACTAGTTCTTTCTAAAAATAAAGTAGTTCAACTAGTTATATTAATTATCTTACTAAAAATACATTAGTTCTATTAATTCAACTAGTTCAACTAGTTCAACTAGTTTATTAGTTTACTTACTAAACTAGTTCAACTACAACTAAAATAGTTCAACTACAACTACTATTAATAATAATTCCCTAATTTTTCTTACTTATATTTTATTAAAAACACCTACGATTTGCACCAACCGAGACATGGGTGGGTGGGTGGTGTGCGGTGGGGTGGGGGCGGCCGGAGGAGGTGGGAGGGGGCGGCCGCAGGCGGAGGGAGGAGGGCACGGTGGGAGGAGGAGGGAGGAGGGCGTGGTGGTAGGAGGAGGCACGGAAGGAGGGAGTACCTCGGTGGCGTCGGAAGATGGTGAGGTCGAGAGCGGTGCGGTGAGGTCGAGAGCGGAGGGGGTGGGGGAGGCGGCGGCGACGGTGAGGTCGAGAGCGGCGGCGGGCGGCAGCGGTGAGGTTGAGGGCGGCCTCGGGCGGCGGCAGTGAAGGCAGGCTCGGGCTCGGGCGGCGGCGATAGAGGAGTAGGGGAACAGGGGGAGGAGGACTTAGTGAAATTTTGAGCGGGGTTAAGTTGAACTAGCAGTAGCGCACTTTAGGAACCGCGCTATAGCTAATGTAGCTATAGCTCATTTTACGGAAAAACGCTATTGCTAAGTCTAAGCACGCATAAAAAATACATTGGCCATAAATGATCTTTTTATGTACAATCTGAATTGTCAATATGAGTCCACTCCGGTAGGAACTAGAGAGGACTCATATTGCGCCACAAATTCTACACATAGAGTTCAGTGAAGACCAACTGGTTGTGATAGTTTCAGAAGTAACATATTTAAGGTGGTAAACACCCTGTTCGCGGAGCGAGGTGGGACTAAACTTGTGGGCTCATCGTAGTAGTAGCGATTTTCTTAGAAGCGCGCTGCTGCTAACTTCTATAGCAGTAGCGCGGTTCACTATAGGGTGCTACTGCTATAACTAGCTGGGTTGCAAGGTCATGGCAATTAGAGCAGTAGCGCAGCGGTTTCGTGGGAGCGCCATCGCTACTTTCCTTTCAGCAACGCGTTTTTATATCAAGCGCTGCTGCTAATTAGCAGCAGCGCCTTATTTTAGATCGCGCTGCTGGTAAGATTCTGTGTATAGGCTTTTCCCTAGTAGTGCATGGTTGGAGAAGGTTGAGGCGGGATGTGCGGACTTGGGCGCTGGAGCTCGAGTGCGCGGAAATGGATGAGCAAAGGAGGAAGAAGGCGTAGGTGAAAAGGTGGATCCTTATCCCCTTATATGGACGGACGAAGTTATGCATCCCCACCAGCCTGGTAAAACTCGCTTATCTCCCAAGCGCCGTAATCAATGGCGCGGATGGGTTACCCACGTCTGTATTGATGAGAATCCCGGAATAAGGGGGCACGATCTATGGTTTGATAAGACGTGCCAAGAAAACCGCCTCGCTAAACGCGCAAAGGTGGAATGGTAAAAAACGATTCATATAAAGGCCTGGCCGTGGTGAGATATCACGCCGCGGAGTACGTCAGCAGATCTGTGCAAAAATTATTCTCTATACGGTTGTATGTGGAACTTGTTTTGCAGAGCCGGACACTATCCTGGTGTTCAAAACCTTCTATGAAGTATTCGGAGGAGGAACCCGCCTTGCAATGCCGAAGACAATATGCGCGCCCGGACTTCGTCATTGAAGCCTGGTTCAGGGGCTCTTGAGGAGTCCTGGACTAGGGGGTGTCCGGATAGCGAATTATCATCACGGCCGGACTCCAAGACTATTAAGATACAAGATTGAAGACTTCGTCCCGTGTCCGGATGGGACTTTCCTTGGCGTGGAAGGCAAGCTGGGCGTATGGATATGTAGATCTCCTACCATTGTAACCGACTCTGTGTAACCCTAACCTATCTGGTGTCTATATAAACCGGACGGTTTTAGTCCGTGAGACGAACAACAATCATACCATAGGCTAGCTTCTAGGGTTTAGCCTCCTTGATCTCGTGGTAGATCTACTCTTGTACTACCCATATCATCAATATTAATCAAGCAGGAGTAGGGTATTACCTCCATCGAGAGGGCCCGAACCTGGGTAAAAACATCGTGTCCCTTGTCTCCTGTTACTATCCGCCTAGACGCACAGTTCAGGACCCCCTGTTGGAAATATACCCTAGAGGCAATAATAAAAGGATTATTATTATATTTCCTCGTTCATGATAATTATCTTTTATTCATGCTATAATTGTATTATCCGGAAATCGTAATACACGTGTGAATACATAGACCACAAGATGTCCCTAGTGAGCCTCTAGTTGACTAGCTCGTTGATCAATAGATAGTCATGGTTTCCTGACTATGGACATTGGATGTCGTTGATAACGGCATCACATCATTAGGAGAATGATGTGATGGACAAGACCCAATCCTAAGCATAGCACAAGATCGTGTAGTTCGGTTTGCTAGAGCTTTTCCAATGTCAAGTATCTCTTCCTTAGACCATGAGATCGTGTAACTCCGGATACCGTAGGAGTGCTTTGGGTGTACCAAACCTCACAACGTAATCGGGTGACTATAAAGGTGGACTACAGGTATCTCCGAAAGTGTATACATTGGGTTGACACGGATCAAGACTGGGATTTGTCACTCCGTGTTACGGAGAGGTATCACTGGGCCCACTCGGTAGTGCATCATCATAATGAGCTCAAAGTGACCAAGTGCCTGGTCACGGGATTATGCATTACGGTACGAGTAAATTGACTTGCCGGTAACGAGATTGAACGAGGTATTGGGATACCGACGATCGAATCTCGGGCAAGTAACATACCGATTGACAAAGGGAATTGTATACGGGGTTGTTTGAATCCTCGATATCGTGGTTCATCCGATGATATCATCGGGGAGCATGTGGGAGCCAACATGGGTATCCAGATCCCGCTGTTGGTTATTGCCCGAGAGCCGTCTCGGTCATGTCTACGTGTCTCCCGAACCCGTAGGGTCTACACACTTAAGGTTCGGTGACGCTAGGGTTGTATGAGTATGAGTATGCAGTATACCGAATGTTGTTCGGAGTTCCGGATGAGATCCCGGACGTCATGAGGAGTTTCGGAATGGTCCGGAGGTAAAGAATTATATATAGGAAGTGGTATTTCGGCCATCGGGAAAGTTTCGGGGTCACCCGGTATTGTACCGGGACCACCGGAAGGGTCCCGGGGGTCCACCGGGTGGGGCCACCCATCCCGGAGGGCCCCATGGCCTGAAGTGGGGAGGGGAACCAGCCCATAGTGGGCTGGTGCGCCCCCTTGGCGCACCCGTTGCGCCTAGGGGTGAAACCCTAGGCGGGAGGGGGGCGCCCACCTGCCTTGGTGGGCACTCCACCCCTTGGCGCCGCCCCTTGGGAGATGGGATCCCCAAGGGCCGGCGCCCCCCTGGGGGCCTATATAAAGGGAGGGGGCAGCCGCACCCTGAAACTCTGGCGCCTCCCTCCCCCTGCTACACCTCGTCCTCCTCCCGCAGCAGCTTGGCGAAGCCCTGCCGGAGTTCTGCTGCATCCACCACCACGCCGTCGTGCTGCTGGATCATCATCAACCTCTCCTTCCCCCTTGCTGGATCAAGAAGGAGGAGACGTCTCCCGTCCCGTACGTGTGTTGAACGCGGAGGTGCCATCCGTTCGGCGCTAGGATCTCCGGTGATAGGATCACGGCGAGAACGACTACTTCATCCCGGTTCTTTTGAACGCTTCCGGTCGCGATCTACAAAGTGGTATGTAGATGCAATCTCTCTCCCATGACTCGTTGCTTAGATGAACTCATAGATAGATCTTGGTGAAACCGTAGGAAATTTTTTAATTTTCCGCAACGTTCCCCAACAGTGGCATCATGAGCTAGGTCTATGCGTAGTTCTCTATTGCATGAGTAGAACACAATTTTATTGTGGGCATAGATCTTGTAAACTTGCTTGCCGCTACTAGTCTTATCTTGCTTCAGCGGTATTGTGGGATGAAGCGGCCCGGACCAACCTTACATGTACGCTTACGTGAGACCGGTTCCACCGACTGACATGCACTAGTTGCATAAGGTGGCTGGCGGGTGTCTGTCTCTCCCACTTTAGTTGGAGCGGATTCGATGAAAAGGATCCTTATGAAGGGTAAATAGAAGTTGAAAAAATCACGTTGTGGTTATTTGTAGGTAAGAAAACGTTCTTGCTAGAACCCAATTGCAGCCACGTAAAAGATGCAACAACAATTAGAGGACGTCTAACTTGTTTTTGCAGCAATTGTCATGTGATGTGATATGGCCAGAAGTTGTGATGAATGATGAATGACATATTGTGATGTATGAGATCATGTTCTTGTAATAGGAATCACGACTTGCATGTCGATGAGTATGACAACGGCAGGAGCCATAGGAGTTGTCTTTATTTTTGTATGACCTGCGTGTCATTGAAGAACGCCATGTAAATTACTTTACTTTATTGCTAAACGCGTTAGCCATAGAAGTAGAAGTAGTCATTGGCGTGACAACTTCATGAAGACACGATGATGGAGATCATGATGATGGAGATCATGGTGTCATGCCGGTGACAAGATGATCATGGAGCCCCGAAGATGGAGATCAATGGAGCTATATGATATTGGCCATATCATGTCACTACTGTATAATTGCATGTGATGTTTATTATGTTTATGCATCTTGTTTACTTAGAACGACGGTAGTAAATAAGATGATCCGTTACAACAATATCAAGAAGTGTTCTCCCCTAACTGTGCACCGTTGCTAAAGTTCGTCGTTTCGAAGCACCACATGATGATCGGGTGTGATAGATCCTTACGTTCACATACAACGGGTGTAAGACAGTTTTACACATGCAAAACACTTAGGGTTAACTTGACGAGCCTAGCATGTACAGACATGGCCTCGGAACACGGAGACCGAAAGGTCGAACACGAGTCGTATGGAAGATACGATCAACATGAAGATGTTCACCGAGGATGACTAGTCCGTCTCACGTGATGATCGGACACGGCTTAGTCGACTCGGATCGTGTAACACTTAGATGACTAGAGGGATGTCTCAGTTGAGTGGGAGTTCATTAAAATAATTTGATTAGATGAACTTAATTATCATGAACTTAGTCTAAAACCTTTGCAAATATGTCTTGTAGATCAAATGGCCAACGCTCATGTCAACATGAACTTCAACGCGTTCCTAGAGAAAACCAAGCTGAAAGATGATGGCAACAACTATACGGACTGGGTCCGGAACCTGAGGATCATCCTCATAGCCGCCAGGAAACAATATGTCCTAGAAGGACCGCTAGGTGATGCACCCGTCCCAGAGAACCAAGACATTATGAATGCTTGGCAGTCTCGTGCTGATGATTACTCCCTCGTTCAGTGCGGCATGCTTTACAGCTTAGAACCGGGGCTCCAAAAGCGTTTTGAGCAACACGGAGCATATGATATGTTCGAGGAGCTGAAACTAGTTTTCCAAGCTCATGCCCGGGCCGAGAGATATGAAGTCTCCGACAAGTTCTATAGTTGTAAGATGGAGGAAAACAGTTCTGCCAGTGAGCACATACTCAAAATGTCTCGGTTGCACAACCGCCTATCCCAGCTGGACATAAACCTCCCGGATGAGGCGGTCACTGACAGAATCCTTCAGTCGCTCCCACCAAGCTACAAGAGCTTTGTGATGAACTACAATATGCAGGGGATGGTGAAGACCATTCCCGAAGTATTCTCAATGCTGAAGTCAGCAGAGGTTGAAATCAAGAAAGAACATCAAGTGTTGATGGTCAATAAGACCACTAAGTTCAAGAAGGGCAAGGGCAAGAAGAACTTCAAGAAGGACGACAAGGAGGTTGCCGCGCCCGGTAAGCCAGTTACCGGGAAGAAGTCAAGGAATGGACCCAAGCCTGAGACTGAGTGCTTTTATTGCAAGGGGAGGGGTCACTGGAAGCGGAACTGCCCCAAATACTAAGCGGATAAGAAGGCCGACAACACTAAAGGTATATTTGATATACATGTAATTGATGTGTACCTTACCAGTACTCGTAGTAACTCCTGGGTATTTGATACCGGTGCCGTTGCTCATATTTGTAACTCACAGCAGGAGCTGCGGAATAAGCGGAGATCGGCGAAGGCGACGAGGTGACGATCTTGGCGTCGGGAATGGTTCCAAGGTCGATGTGATCGCCGTCGGCACGCTACCTCTACATTTACCCACGGGATTAGTTATGAACCTCAATAATTGTTATTTAGTGCCAAGTTTGAGCATGAACATTGTATCAGGATCTCGTTTAATGCGAGATGGCTACTCATTTAAATCCGAGAATAATGGTTGTTCTATTTATATGAGAGATATGTTTTATGGTCATGCTCCGTTGGTCAATGGTTTATTCTTAATGAATCTCGAACGTAATATTACACATATTCATAGTGTGAATACAAAAAGATGTAAAGTTGATAACGATAGTCCCACATACTTGTGGCACTGCCGCCTTGGTCACATTGGTGTCAAGCGCATGAAGAAGCTCCATCCTGATGGACTTTTGGAGTCTCTCGATTATGAATCATTTGACACATGCGAACCATGCCTCATGGGCAAGATGACCAAGACTCCGTTCTCCGGGACAATGGAGCGAGCAACCAACTTATTGGAAATCATACATACCGATGTGTGCGGTCCAATGAGCGTTGAGGCTCATGGAAGATATCGTTATGTTCTCACTCTCACTGCATTGACTTGAGTAGATATGGGTATGTCTACTTGATGAAACACAAGTCTGAGACCTTTGAAAAGTTCAAGGAATTTCAGAATGAGGTAGAGAATCAACGTGACCGAAAGATAAAATTCCTACGATCAGATCATGGAGGAGAATACTTAAGTCACGAATTTGGTACACACTTAAGGAAATGTGGAATCATTTCACAACTCACGCCGCCTGGAACACCTCAGGTAACGGTGTGTCCGAACGTCGTAATCGCACTTTATTGGATATGGTGCGGTCTATGATGTCTCTTACCGATTTACCGCTATCATTTTGGGGATACGCTCTAGAGACAGCTACATTCACTTTAAATAGGGCACCGTCTAAATCCGTTGAGACGACACCGTATGAATTATGGTTTGGGAAGAAACCTAAGCTGTCGTTTCCAAAAGTTTGGCGATGCGATGCTTATGTCAAGAACCTTCAACCTGAAAAGCTCGAACCCAAATAAGAAAAATGCGTCTTCATAGGATACCCTAAGGAAACCATTGGGTATACCTTCTACCTTAGATCCGAAGGCAAGATCTTTGTTGCCAAGAATGGATCCTTTCTGGAAAAAGAGTTTCTCTCGAAAGGAGTAAGTGGGAGGAAAGTGGAACTCGATGAAGTACTACCTCTTGAACCGGAAAGTAGTGCAGCTCAGGAAAATGTTCCTGTGGTACCTACACCTACTGGAGAGGAAATTAATGATGATGATCAAGGTACTTCGGATCAAGTTGCTACTGAACTTCGTAGGTCCACTAGGACACGTTCCGCACTGAGTGGTACGGCAACCCTGTCTCCGGAAATCATGTTGTTAGACAACGGTGAACCTTGAACTATGAAGAAGCGATGGGGCCCAGATTCCAACAAATGGCTTGAAGCCATGCAATCCGAGATAGGATCCATGTATGAAAACAAAGTATGGACTTTGACAGACTTGCCCGATGATCGGCGGCGATAGAAAACAAATGGATCTTTAAGAAGAAGACGGACGCGGATGGTAATGTCACCATCTATAAAGCTCGACTTGTCGCTAAGGGTTATCGGCAAGTTCAAGGGATTGACTACGATGAGACTTTCTCTCCCGTAGTGAAGCTTAAGTCCGTCCGAATCATGTTAGCAATTGCCGCATACTATGATTATGAGATATGGCAGATGGACGTCAAAACGGCATTCCTTAACGGACATCTTAAGGAAGAACTGTATATGATGCAGCCGGAGGGTTTTGTCGATCCTAAGAATGCTAACAAAGTATGCAAGCTCCAGCGATCCATTTATGGGCTGGTGCAAGCATCTCGGAGTTGGAACATTCGCTTTGATGAGATGATAAAAGCGTTTGGGTTTATGCAGACTTATGGAGACGCCTGCGTTTACAAGAAAAAGTGAGTGGGAGCTCTGTAGCATTTCTCATATTATATGTAGATGACATACTTTTGATGGGAAATGATATAGAACTCTTGGACAGCATTAAGACCTACTTGAATAAAAGTTTTTCAATGAAGGACCTTGGAGAAGCTGCTTATATATTAGGCATCAAGATCTATAGAGATAGATCGAGACGCCTCATAGGTCTTTCACAAAGCACATACCTTGATAAAATTTTGAAGAAGTTCAAAATGGATTAGCCCAAGAAAGGGTTCTTGCCTGTACTGCAAGGTGTGAGATTGAGCTCAGCTCAATGCCCGACCACGGCAAAAGATAAAGAAGAGATGAGCGTCATCCCCTATGCCTCGGCCATAGGATCTATTATGTATGCCATGCTGTGTACCAGACCTGATGTAAACCTTGCCGTAAGTTTGGTAGGAAGGTACCAAAGTAATCCCAGCAAGGAACACTGGACAGCGGTCAAGAATATCCTAAAGTACCTGAAAAGGACAAACGACATGTTTCTCGTTTATGGAGGTGACGAAGAGCTCGTCGTAAAGGATTACGTCGACGCTAGCTTCGACACAGATCTGGATGACTCTAAGTCACAAACCGGATACGTGTATATGTTGAATGGTGGAGCAGTGAGCTGGTGCAGCTGCAAGCAGAGCGTCGTGGCGGGATCTACATGTGAAGCGGAGTACATGGCAGCCTCGGAGGCAGCACATGAAGCAATATGGGTGAAGGAGTTCATCACCGACCTTGGAGTCATAACCAATGCGTCGGGGCCGATCAAACTCTTCTGTGACAACACTGGAGTTATTGCACTTGCCAAGGAGCCCAGGTTTCACAAGAAGACCAGGCACATCAAGCGTCACTTCAACTCCATCCGTGAAAATGTTCAAGATGGAGACATAGAAATTTGCAAAGTGCATACGGATCTGAATGTCGCAGATCCGTTGACTAAACCTCTTCCGCGAGCAAAACATGATCAACACCAGAACTCTATGGGTTTTAGGTTCATCACAATGTAACTAGATTATTGACTCTAGTGCAAGTGGGAGACTGTTGGAAGTATGCCCTAGAGGCAATAATAAAAGTATTATTATTATATTTCCTCATTCATGATAATTGTCTTTTATTCATGCTATAATTGTATTATCCGGAAATCGTAATACACGTGTGAATACATAGACCACAAGATGTCCCTAGTGAGCCTCTAGTTGACTAGCTCGTTGATCAATAGATAGTCATGGTTTCCTGACTATGGACATTGGATGTCGTTGATAACGGGATCACATCATTAGGAGAATGATGTGATGGACAAGACCCAATCCTAAGCATAGCACAAGATCGTGTAGTTCGTTTTGCTAGAGCTTTTCCAATGTCAAGTATCTCTTCCTTAGACCATGAGATCGTGTAACTCCCGGATACCATAGGAGTGCTTTGGGTGTACCAAACCTCACAACGTAACTGGGTGACTATAAAGGTGCACTACAGGTATCTCCTAAAGTCTCTGTTGGGTTGACACGGATCGAGACTGGGATTTGTCACTCCGTGTTACGGAGAGGTATCACCGGGCCCACTCGGTAGTGCATCATCATAATGAGCTCAAAGTGACCAAGTGTCCGGTCACGGGATCATGCATTACTGATGCGAGTAAAGTGACTTGCCGGTGCTTGAGATTGAACGAGGTATTGGGATACCGACGATTGAATCTCGGGCAAGTAACATACCGATTGACAAAGGGAATTGTATACGGGGTTGTTTGAATCCTCGGCATCGTGGTTCATCCGATGAGATCATCGAGGAGCATGTGGGAGCCAACATGGGTATCCAGATCCGCTGTTGGTTATTGCCCGAGAGCCGTCTCGGTCATGTCTCGTGTCTCCCGAACCCGTAGGGTCTACACACTTAAGGTTCGGTGACGCTAGGGTTGTATGAATATGAGTATGCAGTATACCGAATGTTGTTCGGAGTCCCGGATGAGATCCCGGACGTCACGAGGAGTTTCGGAATGGTTCGGAGGTAAAGAATTATATATAGGAAGTGGTATTTCAGCCATCGGGAAAGTTTCGGGGTCACCCGGTATTGTACCAGGACCACCGGAAGGGTCCCGGGTGTCCATCGGGTGGGGCCACCCATCCCGGAGGGCCCCATGGGCTGAAGTGGGGAGGGGAACCAGCCCATAGTGGGCTGGTGCGCCTTGGCCCACCCCCGCCTAGGGGTTGAAACCCTAGGGTGGGGCGCCCACTTGCCTTGGGGGCACTCCACCCCTTGGCCGCCTCCCTTGGGAGATGAGATCCCCAGGGCCGGCGCCCCCTGGGGGCCTATATAAAGGGAGGGGGAGGGGGCAGCCGCACCCTGAAGTTCTGGCGCCTCCCTCCCCCTGCTACACCTCGTCCTCCTCCCGCAGCAGCTTGGCGAAGCCCTGCCGGAGTTCTGCTGCATCCACCACCACGCCGTCGTGCTGCTGGATCATCATCAACCTCTCCTTCCCCCTTGCTGGATCAAGAAGGAGGAGACGTCTCCCGTCCCGTACGTGTGTTGAACGTGGAGGTGCCGTCCGTTCGGCGCTAGGATCTCCGGTGATAGGATCACGGCAAGAACGACTACTTCATTCCCGTTCTTTTGAACGCTTCCGCTCGCGATCTACAAAGTGGTATGTAGATGCAATCTCTCTCCCATGACTCGTTGCTTAGATGAACTCATAGATAGATCTTGGTGGAACCGTAGGAAAAATTTTAATTTTCTGCAACGTTCCCCAACTCCCCCTACCCGAGATCCGTCGGTTTTGACACCGACAGTGATGCATAGCAACGAGAGGGGAGAGTGTTGTCCACAAACCCTCGTAGACCGAAAGCGGAAGCGTTGGCACAATGCGGTTGATGTAGTTGTACATGTTCACGATCTGACCGATCAAGTACCGAACGTACGGCACCTCCGAGTTCAACACACATTCAGCTCGATGACGTCCCTCAAACTCTGATCCAGCCGAGCTTCGAGGGAGAGTTCCGTCAGCACGACAGCGTGGTAATGATGATGATGCTCTACCGACGTAGGGCTTCGTCTAAGCACCGCTACGATATTATTGAGGTGGAATATGGTGGAGGGGGGCACCGCACACGGCTAATATATTTCAAGGATCAAATGTTGTGTCTAGAGATGCCCCGCCCCCACCCCCGTATATAAAGGATCAAGGGGGAGGGGGCGGCCGTCTAGGAGGAGGCGCGCCAGGGAGGAGTCCTAATCCCACCGGGAGTAGGACTCCCTCCTTTCCTTGTCCAAGTAGGAGAGGGGGAAGGAAGGGAGAGAGGGGAGGAAGGAAAGGGGGGCGCTGTCGGTGTCAAAACCGGCGAATCTCGGGTAGGGGGTCCCGATCTGTGCGTCTAGGCTGATGGTAACAGGAAGCAAGGGACACAGATGTTTTCCCAGGTTCGGGCCCTCTCGATGAAGGTAAAACCCTACTTCCTGCTTGATTAATATTGAAGATATGAGTAGTAAAAGAGTAGATCTACCACGAGATCGTAGAGGCTAAACCCTAAGAGCTAGCCTATGATTGTATGATCGTAATTGTGATCGGCCTTCTAAGGACCAACCTCTCCTGTTTATATAGACACGGGAGAGGGCTAGGGTTTACATGGAGTCGGTTACAAGGAAGGAAATACAATATCCGGATCGCCAAGCTTGCCTTCCACGCCAAGGAGAGCCTCATCCGGACACGGGATGAAGTCTTGAGTCTTGTATCTTCACGCTTCAATAGTCCGGACGATGTATACCGTCCGGCAGTCCGGATACCCCCTAATCCAGGACTCCCTCAGTAGCCCCTGACCCGGCTTCAATGACGATGAGTCCAGCGCGCAGTCTTGTCTTCGGCAGTGCAAGGCGGGTTCCATCTCCGAATACTCCAAAGTACCTGTTTCGACGAATAGTGTCCGGCTTCCCATCAATGTTGTGCTCCTCGGCTTCAGTGCCTCAATAATGACCATCTCCACGTGTCGAGCGAATTCGAGGAGCCGGGGCATTCTTGTATTCGCCACCCTCAATCCCTCGGGCTGACCATCTATTTGAAGAGACGGGGATTCTCAGATCCAAACCTCACTCTCCCCCCTCGAGCAAGCATCCAACAGAGCATTCTGGAAGAAACCATTCCAACATGGCCGGTCGTCGCAGCTCTTCTGCTCGCTCTCCTTGCTCCAAGCCAGGGGATTGGGAAGAGTGTTCAGTTCCTCATAGCCGTTTGATAGAGTTACAAACTCAAGGGTTTCTCCCACCGGCGTTCATGGACCCTGTCCGAGCCGGAATAGCCACCTATAATGGCAGGGAGCAAGCGGAGAGATCTCCCAATCCATCTCCAGAGGAGCGAATATGCCTCAACCCGCATCTGCTAAGGGGCCTTGGATTTCCCATCCACCCGTTCCTTCACGGGCTCCTGGAGTTCTACGGCCTCCAGTTACACAACTTAACCCCTGCCTCTATTCTACACATAGCAGGGTACGTTGCCCTTTGCGAGCTATTTTTAGGCTGCGAGCCTCACTTCGGGTTATGGAACAAACTATTATGCCTTGTCCCCTGCAACCAGGGAAAATCCCTATGTTAAGTGGGCGGAGCCGAGGTATGGCGCATTGCCGAGACCGGATACCTATCCGGCTCTCCCAAGAAGGCACCAGAGAACTGGCCTTTGGAGTGGTTCTACAATTGACGACGTTCCCCTTCCGGATCCAGTCCGGACAGGTCTTCCCCAGTTCAGTGACGCCCCACCGAGGGCACGTCTAAGCTGGCGCCCCCGAAGCCCTCAAGAGGAGGATACCAAGGAAGTGCACTTCCTGATGAGCATGATAAAGTTGCTGGCCAAGTCCGGACTGACGATAGTCGGGGTCATGGCAATATGCATAATACGGGGGGTGCAACCGCTTCAATACCGGGGGAAGCCCATGTGGCACTTCAACGGGGAGGATGATGCCACCCGCTGTGGCCGTAAGGGTCCGGGCTCCGCCACCGCTCTGGCAAGGATATTGTCTGATTTATACAAAGGAGAAGAGGAAGAATTCCTTCACATTAAACCACGGGATGGATTCTCCATGTACAATATTATCCCCCAAACTGGGTAAGTAGTTATTCCTTTCCCAGCTCCACTCATCGCGGCGTTCTCTGCTAAGATTATTTGCTTCGATATTTCCGAGGAGGAATTGAGGAGGGCCGTAGAAGGAATCTCCAGCCCCTCCCTGCAGCCAGAGGACCACGGAAGGGCCCTAGATCCAGGACTCGAAGAGGATCCAGATAGTACCGTGGAGCTTGTCAACGGGACATTTTATCAAACGAGTTGTGATGGCGGCTCAGTGGCCATTACTGTCGACTATCCCGGAGTGCTACCTACATCGCGTGTAAGCCAAACTGAAAAAGCCTATCTTCCGAAGAAGACTCCCTTCAGATGTCATGCCTTACCCTTGAAGTGTCGTGTTTTTTGCAGAGACAATGGTCGGAGCGTGGGGCCGAGCCCCTAGGGACTCGTCGACCACGGGTGGCCGGATAGGGCAGGCTCAAGAGGAAGGCAGTGAGGGTCGACACACCACTGCAGAGGTAAAGCAAAAACCTGTCCTGCGATTATGGTATTTGAAGTATAACAACGCCCTTCGTGTCCTGGCAGGAAAAGGAGCAGCCGGACTATATCCGGAGGTCCTACCGATCATGCCTCCACCAGCCGGGTTCCAGAACCGGCTTCGAGGGCGGAGGCGGACGCGGATATGTTTTCGGGCACGAATTCCGAAGTGGAGAGCGCCATGAATCACCGGCGCCGGAGGGCCATGCTTCGGAAAAACATCTTTTTCGAAGAGGCATTTGATGCCTTCAATTTGGGGGATTCCTACATCCGAGCAGCTCAAGGCGGGCTTGCCCGAGCGACGGACCAGTATACCAAAGATATACGGGTAAGAAATTTTGATAAACATGTATAGCAGTAGCCCCTGAGACTTGAAATGGTTGGGACAACTGTTTTAAGGATCAATTTATGCACATGTCCTTATAGATAAGAATGAACAATTGGCTTGGGAGCTGGAGTAATGCAAGGCCCAGCTGCGGGGACACGGTTGCCAAGTTAGAGGAATCCCAGAAGGCCTCATCTGGTAACATTTGTCTTAATTGTACAAAGATGCACCAGTCAGTAAATGGCTGATATGACAAATCTAACAAAAAAATTCTGCAGACAATCCCAGGGTGAATCCGGAGGGCGTAAGAGATGACGACTCGCATCTCAAAAGGCAGCTAAAGGCTGGCGAGCGCATTCTCACACAAGTTCGGTAAGAGAAGAACAATCTTTAAGATGCCAATGTCCGGCTGGACGTAGAATTAAAAGACGTCTGCGCCCAGCTGGCGGACTCCGTGAAGGAGAATAAAAGGCTTCGACGCGGCATTTATGGTGAGTGCCTAGACGAACTGTATGATAGTTCTGCGAGGAAGTATATTCAAAGAATTTTGCTTGCAGGAATGAAAACGGGTAGCCCTGAGGAGGAGATGCCCTCATCTGCAAGTGATTTACTGCAAGACCTTTCGCAACTTCACGAGCGAGCTCGGCAAGTGATGCAGGGTGTTGCTCAGGCCTTGTGGCCATCAAGCTTGCTGCCGAATGGCATGGGGGAGCTTGTGGATATGCTTCAAGAAGCACGATGGCGCTTCCGTCTGTGGAAGATGTCCGCTTGCCGGCAAGGCGCAAGAGAAGCCTGGGATCTGGTGAAGACGCGCTACACCAAGCTGGACCCGAACCATATGGCCGAAGTAGGGCCGGCGGGGCCCGATGGGCAAGAAATTCCCGTGAGTCTGGTATATGACTAGGTAGCGTTAGCCGCTAAGTATTCTCAACAAGATTGTAAGCTAGATAGCCTGTTGGATGGTATAGAGGAGGAATATAGTCAGTCCAAGTGACTGTGTAATTCAATGGAGATAATTAGTCCCTAGCTGGATTAAAATCATTTTTCATGACGGACCTTTTCGCTTCAGCCCCCGGATCCTATAGTCCGGGGTGTGTCTGAATAGCCACTCGGTTATACAAAACCGGGGTATGCGTGGAAACAAGGCGTAGGGGTCATAAGTTCTTGAACAAATAAGTACCAAACTAGTTATGTTATATTACATGGATAGTAAGAAACATCTTCCAGGGTGAATAGTTCCGTTAGGGGTTCCTTTCCCTCGGTACGCATGCGACAACGCACATGTCCGGACTTCGAACGATGGCGCAGGATACAAGACTTCTGGGGATTTACGTTGTAATAAATGAATACGTCTTTTGTTCACCGACCGAATATTCTCTTAAGGAAACTAGCTTTCGGCTTCACCCAGTCTGAGGTACACATCCGGCTGAACCGGCAGTAACAATCGCAGAGGTGTTCCCCTTATGCCCTAGCCGAATTAACGGTAACATAGGGCATAAACACAAGAGCCAGGCAACCCAGCTTGGCCACATCTTAAGTCATATCGATGCATATAATGGTGAAGAAAAGGCACATATGAAAAAATAAATGGATATGTGATGGGCGAAAAGCCATTAGAGTATTTATTTTCAGCTTCCGTATAGGAAGCCCCTAGGTATTGCTTACACACATAGTGCGGTCGGAGTAATCCGGAAGTCCGTACTGTATTAAATACTTTGTGTGAAGACGAAGAAAAAGTCGAGATGGGAGAAGGGATGGAGCATAAATAAAAGGGAGGGAGTAAGGAGACTAACATTGAGTTTGGCGTTAGGAGTAGAATATCCGGAGTCTGGCCACGTTCCATGGGTTTGGCTCGAGTCTGTTATCGGATGCATTACGTAAGTGGTATGCTCCACCAGTGAGAACTTTGTCAATGACGAAGGGACCTTCCCACTTGGGTTTGCGCTTGTCCTTCTTCTTCTCCGGTAGGCGTAGAACGAGTTCGCCAATTTTGTAAGTTTTGGCCCGCACTTCTCTGCTTTGATATCGTCGAACCTGCTGCTGATAGAATGCAGAGCGGGATTTTGTGACGTCGCGCTCCTCCAGGTCATCCAAGTTATCCTGCCGATCTAACTCGGCTTCCTTCTCTTCGTACATGCGTACGCGTGGTGAATCATGTATTATGTCGCGGGGTAGTACTGCTTCTGCGCTGTATACCATAAAAATCGTGTATATTCGGTAGTGCGATTCAGCGTGGTCCGCAGCCCCCAGAGTACGGAGTCGAGCTCTTCGACCCAGTGCGTATCCGACTCTGTCAAGAATCGCACTAGTCTGGGTTTGATGCCGCTCATGATGAGACCATTTGCCCGCTCTACCTGGCCATTTTTTTGGGGATGGTAGACGGAAGCGTAATCAAGCTTAATGCCCATTTTCCCGCAACAAGTTTTCACTTCATTGACTGTGAAATTTGAGCCATTATCAGGGATGATGCTGTGGGGGACACCGTAGCGATGTACGACCCCGGATATGAAGTCCATTACCGGTCCGGATTTGGCAGTTTTGACTGGTTTGGCTTCTATCCATTTGGTGAATTTCTCCACCATGACCAATAAGTATTTCTTCTTATGGCTTCCCCCTTTAAGAGGTCCGACCATATCCAGCCCCCAGACCGCGAAGGGCCAAGTTACGGGGATTGTTTGAGGAGCGGTAGGGGGCATATGACTCTGATTGGCAAAGAGCTGGCAATCGACGCAATGTTGGACAAGGTCCTGTGCGTCTGCTCGGGCCGTCGGCCAATAGAAGCCTGTACGGAAGGCCTTGCTGACTAGTGCTCGAGCCGCGGCGTGGTGCCCGCCCATTCCGGCAAAGATTTCAGCCAAGAGCTGCCGCCCTTCCTCTTCGGAGATGCATCCTTGGAGTACTCCGGTAGCACTTTTCTTGAAGAGTTCCCCTTCGTCGACTTTGTAAGCTTTAGAACGCCGGACGATGCAGCGTGATTCATTTTGGTCTTCGGGGAGCTCCTGCCTATTTAGGTAGGCCAAGAAAGGCTCAGTCCACGGGGCGATTATGGCCATGATTTCGTGGGCCGAAGATGTTATTTCGGTGGCAGAGCCTCCGATTGTGTCTGATGGTTCAGAATCTAGGGGTGTGTTCGGATCCGTGCTAGTATTTCTGGACTCCCCATCCCATACCACAGATGGCTTGAACAACCTTTCGAGGAATATGTTAGGTGGGACAGGGTCGCGTTTGGCGCTGATGCGGGCGAGGACATCCACCGCTTGATTGTTTTCTTGAGCCACATGGTGGAATTCGAGCCCCTTGAACCGAGCTGACATTTTCAGGACGACATTAAGGTAGGCCACCATTTTCGGATCCTTGGCATCAAAGTCTCCGTTTATTTGTGATATTGCGAGGTTCGAATCCCCGCGCACTTCCAGGCGTTGGATGCCCATAGAGACTGCCATCCGAAGACCGTGCAACAGAGCCTCGTATTCGGCTGCATTGTTGGAGTCTGTGTATAATATTTGGAGGACATACTGGACCGTGTCTCCGGTGGGAGACGTCAGGACTACACCTGCTCCCAATCCGGCCAGCATTTTGGAGCCGTCGAAGTGCAGGATCTAGGTTAGATGCAGCGTACTCTTTAGGGAGTTCGGCTTCTGTCCATTCGGCGACAAAGTCAGCCAGTACTTGCGACTTAATGGCTCGCCGTGGTTTGTATATTATGTCGAACATAAGTAGCTCGATAGCCCATTTAGCAATCCGGCCCGTAGCGTCGCGGTTATTTACTATGTCATTAAGTGGTACTTCGGAGGCCACCGTAATCGAACACTCTTGAGAGTAGTGTCGCAGCTTCCGGGATGCCATGAAGACCGCGTATGCTATTTTTTGATAGTGTGGGTATCGGGATTTGCATGGGGTGAGGACCGTGGATACGTAATAAACCGGCTTTTGAAGCGGGAATTTGTATCCGTCCACCTCTCGTTCGACGACGAGCACTGCGCTTACCACTTGATGTGTTGCAGCTATGTACAGTAGCATAGGCTCGCCGATATTTGGCGCTGTTAGGACTGGATTACTGGCCAGTAAGGTCTTTATTTCATCGAGTCCAGCCGCGGCTGCATCCGTCCATATGAAGTGTTCGGTGCGCCGGAGGAGGCGGTAAAGAGGTAATGCCTTTTCTCCTAACCTGGAGATAAAGCGGATCAAAGCGGCCATGCATCCAGCTAGTATCTGGATGTGCTTGAGGTCTGTTGCTATAGCCAACTACGACAGAGCTCGGATTTTGCCGGATTCGCTTCAATTCCTCTATTGGAAACAATGAAGCCCGACAGTTTCCCCGAGGGGACGCCGAAAACGCATTTTTCCGGATTCAACTTGGTGTCGTATGTCCGGAGGTTATCGAATGTAAGCCTCAAGTCATCTATTAGGGTTTCGACATGTCTTGTTTTTATGACCACGTCGTCCACATATGCCTCCACTGTTTTGCTGATTTGTTTTTCCAGGCATGTTTGTATCATGCGTTGATGGGTTGCGCCGGCGTTCTTAAGCCCGAAAGGCATAGTGTTGAAGCAAAAAGGGCCATATGGCGTTATAAAAGCTGTTGCAGCTTGGTCAGACTCTGCCATCTTTATTTGATGGTATCCAGAGTATGCGTCGAGAAAACACAGCGAGTCGTGTCCAGCTGTGGCATCGATGATTTGATCGATGCGAGGGAGGGGAAAGGGATCCTTGGGGCAAGCCTTGTTGAGGTCTTTGAAGTCGACACACAGGCGCCATGATTTGTCCTTCTTTGGTACCATTACTAGGTTTGCCAGCCAATCCATATGCTTGATATCTCTGATGAATTCGGCCTCGAGCAGTTTGGCTAGCTCTTCCCCCATGGCTTGCCTTTTGGGCTCTGAAAACCGTCTTAGAGTCTGCTTGACCGGTTTGTATCCTTTTAGTATATTGAGGATGTGTTCGTCCAATCTGTGTGGGATGCCCGGCATGTCCGATGTGTGCCAGGCGAAAATGTCCCAATTCTCGCGTAAGAAATCTCATGATCTGGCGTCCATCATGAGGCTCAACTGTGTCCCGATGGAAGCTGTCTTCGTGGGGTCCGTTGGATAGACTTGGAATTTAACTATCTCGTTTGCGGGTTTAAATGAGGTGGACTTGGGTTGCTTGTCGGGTATCACGTCGTCCCTGTCCATGGTGGCCCGCAGTGTTGTTAACTCTTTGGCTGCTAGGGCTTCGGATAATGCTTCCTGGGCTAGTGTTGCGGTTTTGTTTTTGGCGCGAAGTGCGACGTCCGGATCACTAGCTAGAGTGATGATTCCGTTGGGTCCGGGAATTTTAAGATTCAAGTACCCGTAATGGGGTACAACTTGAAAGCTTGTAAACGCGTCCCGCCCCAGAAGGGCGTGTTATGCGCTGCTAAAAGGAGCCACTTGGAATGTGATTTCCTCGGACCTATAATTCTCTGGGGTGCCGAATACCACATCGAGTGTGATTTTTCCCGCACACCGCGCTTCCCGAGTAGGGATAGTTCCCCTGAAGGTTGTGCCGCTCTGTTCAATACGGCTTTTGTCAATTTCCATCTTGTTGAGTGTTTCTTCATAGATAAAGTTTAATCCACTTCCGCCGTCCATGAGTACTTTAGTGAGCCGAAAGCCGTCCACGATTGGGCTAAGGACCAGAGCGGCCGGTGCCCGGACAGTCTGGAATCGAGGTTCATCACTGGCATTGAAAGTGATAGCAGTGTCGTTCCAGGGGTTTATTTTTGCCACATGGCAAATTGCAGCGGAGCTTCGATGAGCTCGCTTGCGCCTATTGGTTGAGGAGAAAGTCTCGAAGACTGTTAGTACCGTATTGTGCTCGTTGGCGGGATGTTGTTCTACTTTACAGCTTGCAAGAAGATCCTCGCCACTTTTTGCAACCTGCCGGAGTATACAACACGCCCTAAGGCTATGGGTTGGTGCTGTGTCCGGAGCATTGTGGAGTTTACATGGCCCATCGAGCCATTCTTCCGATACGGTTCCCCGCCCTGGGGTGTGCTTTGGTTTCTTGGGAATTGGATCGGCCGACTTACGAGAGTTCGCCCGTTTAGTTCGGACAAAGGTCTTGGTGAGAGCCATACTGTCCCAAAATTCTGTTTGGGTTTCCCAGGCGCTTTCCATCGCACAGTACTTCTCTACTATGATCGCCAAGTCCGCGAAGTACACTATGTCACGGCGGCTTATAGCATTAAGGAGTCCTTTGTCCATGCAGTTTTTCCAGAAGAGGGAGACTACGTCCTCCTCGCGGCAGTCCTTGACCTTATTAAGCGCAAGGAGGAATCTGGCCTAGTAGCGATGTACAGTCTCTTGGGGATCTTGCATAATGCGGGAGAGACGGTTTAAGTCCAGGTGGGTGTTGTTAGCTGAATCCGGATTTTGATCCGATCTAACACCTAGGGGTGCGGGAGGTTCCAAGCCTAACAGCTCGGGATCTAGAGTGCTGCCCAATTTCTTCGGCCCAATGCCCGATTCTAAGTCCGGGACCCGGGTCGTGTCTTCCTTTGAGCAGGTGTTCGGCTCAGGGAGTTCGGTGATCCGAATGTAATTTGTCCTCAAAGTTGAGGGGCAACACGCGTGTGGTTCCTCCACTATCACTATCTCATGGGTGGCCGGTGGAGATCTGATGTCCCTTTGGTCGGGTTTAAGCCCGATCAGGTCATAGTATGTAGCGACTCCCAGAGCGGCGATGCGATCCAAGAGCTCATTAAGGTAGGTGATCTCCATAAGATCCATCTATTCGGTGAGTTCTGAACTGACGCGAAGGTTATGCTTGATGACCCGAGAAGCCATCGTATGCGCAACCGCCAATGCGGCGGCCATGGTAAAGCCACCAAGTCGGAGAGTTTGGCCTACAGCCAGAGCTCCCCTCGAGGTAATGTCGTCCTTGACGAGGAGACGAGCCATCGAGCCCTACAGCGACGAGACAGAGGAACTCTCAATGAAAGCACCAATGTCGGTGTCAAAACCGGCGGATCTCGGGTAGGGGGTCCCGATCTGTGCGTCTAGGCTGATGGTAACAGGAAGCAAGGGACACAGATGTTTACCCAGGATCGGGCCCTATCGATGGAGGTAAAACCCTACTTCCTGCTTGATTAATATTGAAGATATGAGTAGTACAAGAGTAGATCTACCACGAGATCGTAGAAGCTAAACCCTAAGAGCTAGCCTATGATGATATGATTGTAATTGTGATCGGCCTTCTAAGGACCAACCTCTCCGGTTTATATAGACACCGGAGAGGTCTAGGGTTTACATGGAGTCGGTTACAAGGAAGGAAATACAATATCCGGATCGCCAAGCTGGCCTTCCACGCCAAGGGGAGCCCCATCCGGACATGGGACGAAGTCTTGAGTCTTGTATCTTCACGCTTCAATAGTCCGGACGATGTATACCGTCCGGTAGTCCGGATACCCCCTAATCCAGGACTCCCTCAGACGCCGCCCCCTCCTTGTCCTATTCGGACTAGAGGGGGAGGGGCGTGCGGACTGCCCTGGCCGCCCCTCCTCTGCTCCACTCTGGGCCCATGTGGCCCATTAACCCCCCGGGGGGTTCCGGTAACCCCTGGTACTCTGGTATACATCAGATAACCCCCGGAACCATTCTGGTGTCCGAATATAGTCGTCCAATATATCAATCTTCATGTCTCGACCATTTCGGGACTCCTCGTCCTGTCCGTGATCACATCCGGGACTGCAAACTATCTTCGGTACATCAAAAGATATAAACTCATAATATATCAGTCCTCTAACTTTAAGCGTGCGGACCCTACGGGTTCGAGAAGTATGTAGACATGACCGAGACACGTCTCCTGTCAATAACCAATAGAGGAACCTGGATGCTCATATTGGCTCCCACATATTCTACGAAGATCTTTATCGGTCAAACTGCATAACAACATACATTGTTCCCTTTGTCATCGGTATGTTACTTGCCCGAGATTCGATCGTCGGTATCTCAATACCTAGTGCAATCTCGTTACCGGCAAGTCTCTTTACTCATTACGTAATGCATCATTCCGTAACTAACTCATTAGCTACATTGCTTGCAAGGCTTATAGTGATCTGCATTACCGAGAGGGCCCAGAGATACCTCTCCGACAATCGGAGTGACAAATCCTAATCTCGAAATTCGCCAACTCAACATGTACCTTTGGAGACACCTGTAGAGCTCCTTTATAATCACCCAGTGATGTTGTGAAGTTTGGTAGCACACAAAGTGTTCCTCCAGTAAACGGGAGTTGCATAATCTCATAGTTGTAGGAACATGTATAAGTCATGAAGAAAGCAATAGCAACATACTAAACGATCAAGTGCTAAGCTAATGGAATGGGTCAAGTCAATCACATCATTCTCCTAATGATGTGATCCCGTTAATCTAATGACAACTCATGTCTATGGTTAGGAAACCCAACCATCTTTGATCAACGAGCTAGTCAAGTAGAGGCATACTAGTGACACTATGTTGATCTATGTGTTCACACATGTATTATGTTTCCGGTTAATAGAATTCTAGCATGAATAATAAACATTTATCATGATATAAGGAAATAAATAATAACTTTATTATGGCCTCTAGGGCATATTTCCTTTAGTCTCCCACTTGCACTAGAGTCAATAATCTAGATTACACAATAATGATTCTAACACCTATGGAGCCTTGGTGCTGATCATGTTTTGCTCGTGGAAGAGGCTTAGTCAACGGGTCTGCAACATTCAGATCCGTATGTATCTTGCAAATCTCTATGTCTCCCACCTGGACTTGGTCCCGTATGGAATTGAAGCGTCTCTTGATGTGCTTGGTCCTCTTGTGAAATCTGGATTCCTTTGCCAAGGCAATTGCACCAGTATTGTCACAGAAGATTTTCATTGGACCTGATGTACTAGGTATGACACCTAGATCGGATATGAACTCCATCATCCAGACTGCTTCATTCGCTGCTTCTGAAGCAGCTATGTACTCCGCTTCACATGTAGATCCCGCCACGACGGTTTGTTTAGAACTGCACCAACTGACAGCTCCACCGTTCAATCTAAACATGTATCCCGTTTGCAATTTTGAATCGTTTGGATTAGTGCCAAAGTTTGCATCGACATAACCATTTACGACTAGCTCTTTGTCACCTCCATAAACGAGAAAAATATCCTTAGTCCTTTTCAGGTATTTCAGGATATTCTTGACCGCTGTCCAGTGATCCACTCCTGGATTACTTTGGTACCTCCCTGCTAAGCTTATTGCTAAGCATACATCAGGTCTGGTACACAGCATTGCATACATGATAGAGCCTATGGCTGAAGCATAGGGAACATCTTTCATTTTCTCTCCATCTTCTGCTGTGGTCGGGCATTGAGTCTGACTCAACTTGACACCTTGTAATATAGGCAAGAACCCTTTCTTTGCTTGATCCATTTTGAACTTTTTCAAAACTTTATCAAGGTATGTGCTTTGTGAAAGTCCAATTAAGCGTCTTGATCTATCTCTATATATCTTGATGCCTAATATATAAGCAGCTTCACCGAGGTCTTTCATTGAAAAACTTTTATTCAAGTATCCTTTTATGCTATCCAGAAATTCTATATCATTTCCAATTAACAATATGTCATCTACATATAATATCAGAAATGCTACAGAGCTCCCAGGCTTCTCCAAAAGTATGTATAAAACCATATGCTTTGATCAAACTATCAAAGCGTTTATTCCAACTCCAAGAGGCTTGCATCAGTCCATAAATGGATCGCTGGAGCTTGCACACTTTGTTAGCACTTTTTGGATCGACAAAACCTTCTGGTTGCATCATATACAACTCTTCTTCTAGAAATCCATTCAGGAATGCAGTTTTGAAATCCATTTGCGATATTTCATAATCATAAAATGGGGAAATTGCTAACATGAGTCAGAAAGACTTAAGCATCTCTACGGGTGAGAAAGTCTCATCGTAGTCAACCCTTTGAACTTGTCGAAAACCTTTCGCAAGCGTCAGTCTTCTTCTTGAAGATCCATTTATTCTCGATGGCTTGCCGATCATCAGGCAAGTCAACCAAATTCCATACTTTGTTCTCATACATGCATCCCATCTCAGATTTCATGGCCTCAAGCCATTTTGCGGAATCTGGGCTCATGATCGCTTCCTCATAGTTCGTAGGTTCACCATGGTCAAGTAACATGACGTCCAGAATAGAATTACCATACCACTCTGGTGCGGATCTTACTCTGGTTGACCTACGAGGTTCGGTAGTAACTTGATCTGAAGTTACATGATCAATATAATTAGCTTCCTCACTAATTGGTGTAGTTGTCACAGGAACCGGTTTCTGTGATGAACTACTTTCCAATATGGGAGCAGGTACAGTTACCTCATCCAGTTCTACTTTCCTACCACTCACTTCTTTCGAGAGAAACTCCTTCTCTAGAAAGGATCCAAATTTAGCAACAAAAGTCTTGCCTTCAGATCTGTGATAGAAGGTGTACCCAATAGTCTCCTTCGGGTATCCTATGAAGACACATTTCTCCGATTTGGGTTCGAGCTTATCTGGTTGAAGTTTCTCCACATAAGCATCGGAGCCCCAAACTTTAAGAAACGACAACTTTGGTTTCTTGCCAAACCACAGTTCATAAGGCGTCGTCTCAAGGATTTTGATGGTGCCCTATTTAACATGATTGCGGCCGTCTCTAAAGCAGTACCCCAAAATGATAGTGGTAAATCAGTAAGAGACATCATAGATCCCACCATATCTAGTAAAGTACGATTACGACGTTCGGACACACCATTACGTTGTGGTGTTCCGGGTGGCGTGAGTTGTGAAACTATTCCGCATTGCTTCAAATATAAACCAAACTCGTAACTCAAATATTCTCCTCCACGATCAGAGCGTAGAAACTTTATTTTCTTGTTATGATGATTTTCCACTTCACTCTAAAATTCTTTGAACTTTTCAAATGTTCTAGACTTATGTTTTATTAAGTAGATATACCTATATCTGCTCAAATCATCTGTGAAGGTGAGAAAATAACGATACCCGCTGCGAGCCTCAATGTACATTGGACCACATACATCAGTATGCATGATTTCTAATAAATCTGTTGCTCGCTCCATAGTTCCGGAGAACGGCGTTTTAGTCATCTTGCCCATGAGGCACGATTCGCAAGTACCAAGTGATTCATAATCAAGTGATTCCAGAAGTACATCAGTATAGAGTTTCTTCATGCGCTTTACACCAATATGACCCAAACAGCAGTGCCACAAATAAGTTGCACTATCATTATCAACTCTGCATCTTTTGGCTTCAACATTATGAATATGTGTATCATTACTATAGAGATTCAATAAAAATAGACCACTCTTCAAGGGTGCATCACCATAAAAGATATTACTCATATAAATAGAACAACCATTATTCTCTGATTTAAATGAATAACCATCTCGCATCAAACAAGATCCAGATATAATGTTCATGCTCAACACTGGTACCAAATAACAATTATTCAGGTCTAAAACTAACCCCGAAGGTAGATGTAGAGGTAGTGTGCCGACCGCGATCACATCGACTTTGGAACCATTTCCCACGCGCATCGTCACCTCATCCTTAGCCAATCTTCGCTTAATTCGTAGTCCCTGTTTCGAATTGCAAATATTAGCAACAGAACCAGTATCAAATACCCAGTAGCTACTGTGAGCATTAGTAAGGTACACATCAATAACATGTATATCACATATACCTTTGTTCACCTTGCCATCCTTCTTATCCGCCAAATACTTGGGGCAGTTCCGGTTCCAATGACCAGTCTGCTTGCAGTACAAGCACTCAGTCTCAGGCTTAGGTCCATACTTGGGTTTCTTCTCTTGAGCAGCAACTTGTTTGCCGTTCTTCTTGAAGTTCCCTTTCTTCTTCCCTTTACCCTTTTTCTTGAAACTCGTGGTCTTGTTGACCATCAACACTTGATGCTCCTTTTTCATTTCTACCTCCGCAGCTTTTAGCATTGCGAAGAGCTCCGGAATAGACTTGTTCATCCCATGCATATTATAGTTCATCACAAAGCTCTTGTAGCTTGGTGGCAGCGATTGAAGAATTCTGTCAATGACGCTATCATGAGGAAGATTAACTCCCAGTTGAATCAAGTGATCATTATACCCAGACATTTTGAGTATATGTTCACTGACAGAACTATTCTCTTCCATCTTGCAGCTATAGAACTTATTGGAGACTTCATATCTCTCAATCCGGGCATTTGCTTGAAATATTAACTTCAACTCCTAGAACATCTCATATGCTCCATGACGTGCAAAACATCGTTGAAGTCCCGGTTCTAAGCCGTAAAGCATGGCACATTGAACTATCCAGTAGTCATCAGCTTTGCTCTGCCAGACGTTCTTAACGTTGTCTGTTGCATCTGCAGCAGGCCTGGCACCCAGCGGTGCTTCCATGACGTAATTCTTCTGTGCAGCAATGAGGATAATCCTGAAATTACGGACCCAGTCCGTGTAATTGCTACCATCATCTTTCAACTTAGCTTTCTCAAGGAACGCATTAAAATTCAATGGAACAACAGCACGAGCCATCTATCTACAACAAACATAGACAAGCAAAATACTATCAGGTACTAAGTTCATGATAAATTTAAGTTCAATTAATCATATTACTCAAGAACTCCCACTTAGATAGACATCCATCTAATCATCTAAGCGATCACGTGATCCAAATCAACTAAACCAGGTCCGATCATCACGTGAGATGGAGTAGTTTTCAATGGTGAACATCACTATGTTTATCATATCTACTATATGATTCACGCTCGACCTTTTAGTCGCAGTGTTCCGAGGCCATATCTGTATATGCTAGGCTTGTCAAGTTTAACCTGAGTATTCTGCGTGTGCAACTGTTTTGCACCCGTTGTATTTTAACGTAGAGCCTATCACACCCGATCATCACGTGGTGTCTCAGCACATAGAATTTTTGCAACGGTGCATACTCAGGGAGAATACTTATACCTTGAAATTTAGTGAGAGATCATATCATAATGCTACCGTCAATCAAAGAAAAATAAGATGCATAAAGGATAAACATCACATGCAATCAATATAAGTGATATGATATGGCCATCATCATCTTGTTCTTGTGATCTCCATCTTCGAAGCACCGTTATGATCACCATCGTCACCAGTGCGACACCTTGATCTCCATCGTAGCATCATTGTCGTTTCGCCACCTATTGCTTCTACGACTATCGCTACTGCTTAGTGATAAAGTAAAGCAATTACAGGGCGATTGCATTGCATACAATAAAGAGACAACCATATGGCTCCTGCCAGTTGCCGATAACTCGGTTACAAAACTTGATCATCTCATACAATAAAGTATAGCATCACGTCTTGACCATATCACATCACAACATGCCCTGCAAAAATAAGTTAGACGTCCTCTACTTTGTTGTTGCAAGTTTTACGTGGCTGCTACGGGCTGAGCAAGAACCGTTCTTACCTACGCATCAAACCCACAATGATAGTTTGTCAAGTTAGTGATGTTTTAACCTTCTCAAGGACCGGGTGTAGCCGCACTCGGTTCAACTAAAGTTGGAGAAACTGACACCCGCCAGCCACCTATGTGCAAAGCACGTCGGTAGAACCAGTCTCGCGTAAGCGTACACGTAATGTCGGTCCGGGCCGCTTCATCCAACAATACCGTTGAACCAAAGTATCACATGTTGGTAAGCAGTATGACTTGTATCGCCCACAACTCACTTGTGTTCTACTCGTGCATATAACATCTACACATAAAAGTAGGCTCGGATGCCACTGTTGGGGAACGTAGTAATTGCAAAAAAATTCCTACGCACACGCAAGATCGTGGTGATGCAAAGCAATGAGAGGGGCATACCCTCATAGACCGAAAGTGGAAGCGTTAGCATAACGCGGTTGATGTAGTTGTACGTCTTCACGATCCGACTGATCAAGTACCGAACGTACGGCACCTCCGAGTTCAGCACATGTTCAGCTCGATGACGTCCCTCGAACTCTGATCTAGCCGAGTTTCGAGGGAGAGTTCCGTCAGCACGACGGCGTGGTGACGATGATGATGCTCTACCAATGCAGGGCTTCGCCTAAGCACCGCTACGATACTATCGAGGTGGAATATGGTGGAGGGGGGCACCGCACATGGCTAATAGATCTCAAGGATCAATTGTTTTGTCTAGAGGTGCCCCCCCCCCCCCGCCCCCGTATATAAAGGAGCAAGGGGGAGGGGGCGGCCGGCCAGGAGGAGGCGCGCCAGGGAGGATTCATACTCCCACCGGGAGTAGGACTCCCTCCTTTCCTTGTCCAAGTAGGAGAGGGGGAAGGAAGGGAGGGAGGAGAGGAAGGAAAGGGGGCGCCGCCCCCCTCCTTGTCCTATTCGGACTAGAGGGGGAGGGGGCGCGTTGCCTGCTCCGGCCGCCCCTCCTCTGTTCCACTTTGGGCCCACGTGGCCCATTAACCCCTCGGGGGGTTCCGGTAACCCCCCGATACTCCGGTATACATCCGATAACCCCCGGAACCATTCTGATGTCCGAATATAGTCGTCCAATATATCAATCTTCATGTATCGACCATTTCGAGACCCCTCATCATGTCCGTGATCACATCCGGGACTCCGAACTATCTTCGGTACATCAAAACATATAAACTCATAATATAACCGTCATCTAACTTTAAGCGTGCGGACCCTACGGGTTCGAGAACTATGTAGACATGACCGAGACACGTCTCTGGTCAATAACCAATAGCGGAACCTGGATGCTCATAATATAACCTGGATGCTCATATTCTACGGAGATCTTTATCGGTCAAACCGCATAACAACATACGTTGTTCTCTTTGTCATCGGTGTGTTACTTGCCCGAGATTCGATCGTCGGTATCTCAATACCTCGTTCAATCTCGTTACCGACAAGTCTCTTTACTCATTATGTAATGCATCATTTTGTAACTAACTCATTAGCTACATTGCTTGCAAGGCTTATAGTGATGTGCATTACCGAGAGGGCCCAGAGATACCTCTCCGACAATCGGAGTGACAAATCCTAATCTCGAAATACGCCAACTCAACATGTACCTTTGGAGACACCTGTAGAGCTCCTTTATAATCACAAAGTTACGTTGTGATGTTTGGTAGCACTTAAAGTGTTCCTCCGGTAAACAGGAGTTGCATAATCTCATAGTTGTAGGAACATGTATAAGTCATGAAGAGAGCAATAGCAACATACTAAACGATCAAGTGCTAAGCTAATGGAATGGGTCAAGTCAATCACATCATTATCCTAATGATGTGATCCCGTTAATCAAATGACAACTCATGTCTATGGTTAGGAAACTCAACCATCTTTGGTCAACGAGCTAGTCAAGTAGAGGCATACTAGTGACACTATGTTTGTCTATGTACTCACACATGTATTATGTTTCCAGTTAATACAATTCTAGCATGAATAATAAACATTTATCATGATATAAGGAAATAAATAATAACTTTATTATTGCCTCTAGGGCATATTTCCTTCACTTGCACTAGTGAAAGTATGAACACTAGGCCTTGTTTCCAAGCATTGCAGTACTGTTTGCGCTCACTTTTACCACTTGCTACCTTGCTGTTTTTATACTTTCAGATTACAAAAACCTATATCTATCGTCCATATTATGCTTATATCACCATCTCTTCACCGAACTAGTGCACCTATACAATTTACCATTTTATTGGGTGTGTTGGGGACACAAGAGACTCTTTGTTATTTGGTTGCAAGGTTGTTTGAGAGAGACCATCTTCATCGTACGCCTCCCATGGATTGATAAACTTTGGTCATCCACTTGAGGGAAATTTGCTACTCTCCTACAAAACTCTGTGCTTGGAGGCCCGACATGAGTCTACAAGAAGAAGGTTGCATAGTAGACACCATGCTGCTGCTAAGTAGGGCTCACCAGCTGGCCCCATGTATCCAAAGTTGCAGCTAGGGTAGATGGCCGCGCCACTGCTGTCCGTTTAGCAGTAGCGTTGGTTTTATACTCCATGCTTCTACTATAGATAGCCTCGGGGGTACGGCGTCGACCACCTAGCAGCAGCAAGTCATGGACAGCCCATGCTACCGCCAGCAAATTACCTGTAGCAAGGGGTTCAGCCCCTCACTCTGCTACGTGGTAGTAGCACCAGCGCATTACCCTACGCTGCTGCTAAGGATCTACCTATAGGGTTTTCCATAGTAGTGTTATAGAATGCTTCATGTGCTTCACTTATATCTTTTGAAATTTGGATGTTCATTTCTCTACATTGGTACACCGTTGTTTGTAGAATGCTATGTTGCTTCACTTGTATTTATAAGAAGATAGCCAAGTCTCTTGTAAAAATAATTAAACTATCATGCTTCACTTATATATATTTCAAAGTTAACAAGAATTGATCATTCACATGGTTGGTCATAAAATCCTGCGTAAAACTTGTAGATCACTGAATATCATGGGAGGTTAACAAGTTTGATTTTTTGCAATAGTTTTGCAATATTGTGGTTGTAATATGGGAGCATGCTAGTTAAATAATTAAAGTTGAGTATTGATAATGTTGTTATGGAAAGTAAGTCCTCACACATGTAAACTGGAGGCCACTGACATTAGCGGTGAGGTTAGAGCATGATATATCATGTATTGGCCCTTAGTGTTGTCATGAGCGGGGGTGCGTGATGGTTAAGTCCGCCCAAACTCATCCCTAGGGGCATGCGAGTAGTACTTTACTTCAAGGGTGATACGTCCCCATCGTATCTACTTTTCCTAACGCTTTTGCTCTTGTTTTGGACTCTAATTTGCATGGTTAGAATGAAACTAACCCGGACTGACGTTGTTTCCAGCAGAACTACTATGGTGTTGTTTTTGTGCAGAAATAGAAGTTCTCGGAACTGGACGAAACTTTTTGGAGATTTATTTTAGAACAAATAAAAATTAATGGAACCAAGAACCACCGAAGGGGGCGGGGGGAGGCAGCCCAGAAGACCCTGGTGCGCCCTGGTCGGTTGTGGGGCACTCGGGGCTCCGCTGACCATAATTCCAACTCTTTAAATTCCTATTTTTGTACAAAAAACAGGAGAGGAAGTTTTATCGTGTTTCACGATACACAGCCACTGTCACATCCCGTTCTTCATCGGGAGGCCAAATCTGGAGCCTGTTCGGGGCTCCGGAGAGGGGAATCTTCGGTCTTTGTCATCACCAATAACACGATGCTCCCAGCCAGGAGTGAGTAATTCCTTCGTAGGATCATTGGTCGGTGAGGAGTTCGATGAGATTCATGATCTAATCGAATGAGTTTTGTTAGGGCTTGATCCCTAGTGTCCACTATGTTCTGAGATTTATGTTGTTATGACTGCTATTCTTAATGCTTGTCACTAGCGCCTGATGAGCCACAAGTATATGGGATCTATCATAATCCTTTCGATAAGTAAGAGTGTCGAACCCAATGAGGAGCAGAAGGAAATGACAAGCGGCTTTCAGCATGGTATTTTCTGCAGGCACTAAAATTATCGGTAACAGATAGTTTTGTTATAAGATAATTTGTTCCGGATAGCAAGTGACAAGTGTGACAAAGCTACAGCAAGGTGGCCCAATCCTTTTCATACCAAAGGACAAGCCTGGACGAACTCCTATAGAAAGCAAAGCGCCCCTGAGGACACATAGGAATTACCGTCAAGTTAATATTCATCATGCTCATATGATTCGCGTTTGCTACTTTTGATAATTTGATATGTGGGTGGACCACTGCTTGGGTGCTGTTTACTTGGACAAGACTCCCACTTATTATTAGCACCTCTCGCAATCATCCGCAACTACGAAAGAAGAATTGAGATAAATCTAACCATAACATGAAACATGTGGATCCAAATCAGCCCTTTACGGAGCAACGGATACACTAGGGTTTAAGCATCTGTCACTCTAGCAACCAATCATCTACTTGCTACTTCCCAATGCCTTCCCCTAGGCCCAAATCATTGTGAAGTGTGATGTAGTTGACATTCACATAACACCACTAGAGGAAAGACAACATACATCTCATTAAAATATTGAACAAATACGAAATTCACATGATTACTTATAACAAGACTTCTCCCATGTCCTCAGGAACAAACATAACTACTCATAAAGCATGTTCATGTTCAAGATCAGAGGGGTAATAAATATCATTAAGGACCTGCACATATGATCTTCCACCAAGTAAACCAACTAGCATCAACTACAAGGAGATATCAACACTACTAGCAACCTACATGTACCAAACTGAGGTTTCGAGGCAAAGATTTAATCCAAGAGATGAACTTGGGTATGAGAGGAGATGGTGCTGGTGAAGATGTTGATGAAGATTTACCCTCCCACGATGAGAGGATCGTTGGCGATGATGATGGCTTTGATTTCCCCTCCCAAAGGGAAGTTTCCCTAGCAAAATTGCTTTGCCGGAGCTCTAGATTGCTCCTCCCCCGGTTCCACCTTAAAGCGGCGGAGCTCCGTCCTGAAAACACACCTTATGAGTTTTTCTAGCTCAAAACCCTCCATATAATAGAAGATGGGCACCAGACGATGTCCAGGGGGCCCACAAAACCTGGGGGCGTGCCCTGGGGGGTAGGGCGCGCACCCCAGGCTTGTGGCCACCTGGTGGGTCCTCTTTTGTAGTTTCTTCGCCCAATATTTTTTATATATTCCCAAACAATTCTCCGTAAAATTTCACGACATTGGAGTGGTGCAGAATAGGTATCTTAGATTTTCTCCTTTCCAGTCCAGAATTCCAGCTGTCGACATTCTGAAATAAGAGAGAAAAGGCATAAGTATTGTATCATAATGTGAAATAACAGTCCATAATGCAATAAATATGAATATAAAAACATGATGCAAAATGTACGTATCAACTCCCCCAAGCTTAGACCTCGCTTCACTACAAAAAAATACACTTCCGTGATGATACGTGTTTGTCACAGTAGGTCGCGTTTTTTGTCATGCATGTACATCCATGACAAATTTATGACAGAATCAAGATAGTCATACCTGTGCTGTCGTAGAAGTGTTCCATGACATTACCAAAATTCGGAAGTGTCCACTTCCATGACGATAAATCGCGCGTCACAGAAGTGCTTTCGTCAAGGGTGACCGACACGTGGCATCCACCGTAACGAAACGTCGTAAGCTATCGGGTCGGGTTTTGGATCCGATAACCCGTTCACAGCCCCGACCAATGGGGATTTTCCACGTGTACAATCATCATTGGCTGGAGGAAACACGTGTCGGCTCACCGTTGGGACAGATGTCATCCACTCATTGGACAGAAGGCGCCTATGATACGTCGACACGTGGTACGGCCCAACAGAGGCCCATTCCTGTGAAAAGGCCGACCCGTTTGACTTGGTCAAAAGGTGGCAGGCCGGCCCATGTAAAGCCTGTTAACGGCCTGTTCGCATATAGCCCATTTACAGCCCGCTAACCCAAGGCCCGTTACGCCCTATCCGAATTAGGCCCAGTAGCGTCATCTGGGTCACCCAATATGATTACAGCCCGTTTTCACTTCTGGCCCATGTATGGCCCATGACGTCTTTCGGCCCATATGAGGCCCTATGTAACTCTTGGCCTATTAACAATCCGTGGTGAAACTGGCCCGCAATGAACAGTGTATTACTTTACACCCATTAACGGCCCGTGGTGAAACTAGCCCGTAATGAACAGTGTATCACTTTATACCCATTAAGGGCCCGTTATTCCGTTGGGCATTTCCAGCCCATGTTATCTTTCGGCCTTCTCAGAGCCCATTTATTCTTGGGCTCATTTCCAGCATTCGTTTACTTATGGCCCGTTACTGTCATTTTTTGCTTAATTGTCAAATTCAGCCCGTGGTTACAGTCGGCCCGTTTGTGGTCCGTAAAAACGTTGGGCCGTTTTCATAGCATCATGAAATACAGCCTATTAACGATGGCCCGTTATGGTCGGCCCATGAACGGACGATTCCAACTCTAGCCCGTTTACGACCATAATGCGGCCTAGTATTGGCCCATGTTTGGCGAATCGATCATACTGCCCGTATAAGGCCCATTGATGATACGACCCGTAGAAGGCCCATTGTTTCTGTGGCCTGTAGAAGGCCCATTGTTTCTGCGGCCCATAGAAGGCCCACTGTTTATACGGCCCGTAGAAGGCCCACTGTTTCTACAGCCCGTAGTTCCAGTGTCACTACAGTAAATATTAGCCCATGGTTATTGTGGCCTAGTTTTAAAAAATAGGTTATTGCAGACACTAGCAAACCGTAGAAAAAAAACTGCACTGACTACAAGCAAATAAATAAACAAGACAACAAGGAAATAAAGAAGCAAGCAACTTGCACTAGGCTATCACGGCTATTATACATATTACATGCACTGGGCATCAAAGTTCGCCACCAGTGCAAATATAGGGAATACAACAGCATATAAACGCCGCAGCAAAACAAGTCCAGAACTGAAACCACTTCAGGAGAGCTCAAGAAACAATATCCTGGGTACCCATAATGATGGCAAGATGCTTAGCAAGCTTATTAACTTTCTATTGTTTGGCGCTTAAGTCCTCCAGCGCCCGCTGTTACACCAGGAAGTATGCATCTGAATTCTGCAGGGACTTCCTCAGTCCTTTGGCTTCCTGTCGCATAACATCTGATCGATGTCTTTCAACTTGAAGTTGAGACTCAAGAAGCCGAACTGATTCAGGCAACGAGTTCGAAGAGCTGGTGCCAGCAATGGTAGCCAGTAACTCGAACACTACATCAAGACAGGACTTTGGGGTTGTCTCAGTGTCCTCAATATAGTTTTTATCAGCTTTCTTGGAGACCAACAGGGATGTCTCACTATCTTGAACCTTATTTGCATTACTTCCTTTACCATTGCATAATAGGGTACTCTTCTCCAATATTTTATTCGCGTTCTAAAAGAGAAACAAACAAACACATCTCAGGTTTACAATGTAGTATATGAAACTCATTTTGGTAAACCAGTTTAGTAGTAAGGTGGACAGGGTAACAGCATGAAACAAACATATATCTATGTATTATGGTCACTTTATGGTCTATATGATTCTAGTTTATGTTGCCAAATCAAGATAGATACAGTTTGAATCATATCTATTTAAGACAAAGCAGCATAGACAGAATATAAGTGTGGGACACTACACAGCAATAACAACACTTGTAATGTGCATGGCATGAGAACATAACTGTTTATTCAATTGAAACTGAAATCAACATAGAGCAAGTTACAACAGCAAACATCCAAAAACGTTGAAGAAACAGGTTTAAAACATACCTGTTGCGCCATTGGAGTTTCAGTTGCATCCTTCAAATTTGAAATTGGTTGGTATCAGTAAATACAGTGATGCAAGAGCAAAGTAGTATGAACCATAGCTACGGAACCTCACCTAACAACAATTCTTCTTCTGCTTTAAGCATTGACTTCGGGTTCGGAGTGGTGGTCCTCGTGATTTGGGCACTGCAGTTGCCTTACTAATTGCTCATGTTTGGGTGCTCTGTGGTGGAGACGGTGCTGTGTCAACGGGAACTGGGTGTCTATCTGCTGGGGTTGGGGTTAGAAGGGGTGTAGCTAGTTCCGTCCAAGCTGGGTAGGGCTACAATCTGCATGAGTGTGGGTTATGTGTGGTGGGGCTGATTCTTGGGCAAGTACAACCATGGTTCTATCTGCATCGACAGTAGCACGATCTTTTCAAGACCATGTTTTTACTCCCACAGATACTGCCATCACTCCCTCCAATTGAAATTGCTGATAAACAAGAAAAGTAATTGAATGTACAAACATTGTAAGATAGACAGGTGCAATGGATAGTAGGGAAGAAAATAGGGCATGAAATAATTCACATTTATGTTGCCTAAGCAAACAGAATAGCAGGACATAATTTCACATATATGATGGCTAATTAAACAGGATAGCATGACACAATTTCACATGTATGATGGCTAACTAAACAGGATAGAATGACATACTTCAAAATATGATGACTATGTAAACAGGATGACATGATATAACTATACGATGTGTCTATTAAAGTGGTTGGCATTCCATAAATCACAAACATGCCATCGATGGAAACATGATGGCATGATATAATTCACGGATAGAATGACATAATTTAAAATATGAGACTATGTAAACTGGATGAGATGATATAAGTATATTATGTCTTTAAAAATTGGGTTGGCATGCCATAATTCAGATACATGCTGTCTATGTAAACATCATGGCATGACATAATTCAAATATATGATCTATATACTAAGGAAGTGAGCAGAGGGCAATTGCATATATGATGTGTCAACTAAGGAGATGGCATTCAATATTGTGTATATGATGTAAAAACTAAGCATGCAATACAACATATGCATTATATGAGTAATATAACCTGCCAAGTTTGAGCATACACCTCGTGGGGATAATAGTATCGGTCATCTCGCCTCTCAATCCTCCTCACGAAGAGCTACCAGAATCTAACAAGATATCTCGCTTCAAGAGGGTAGCATTGTCTGCTCTGAAGACCTTGTTTTCACTCCAGATTTCTCCATCACCAATTCAAATGGCTGATGCACAGGAAGAGCAGTTGAATATACAAACATTATCGACAAAAGCAATGAGAAATACAAAAAATGATGGCATGATATAATTCACATATATGACGCTTGCCTAAACAGCATGGCATTGCATAATTCACATACATAATGCCTTGCAACAAGATAACATTGCATAATTCACATATATAATGTATTGCAACAAGATGGCATTGCATAATTCACATATATGGTAATTAGACACTAAACAGGTGGCATTCACACAAAGCATGTCTAAACTAAGCAAATGACATAGCAATGCAAGATACCATACGCATGATATGAGTAACATAACCCTGCCAAGTTAGGGCATGCACCTCAGGGGGGAAATATGACTGGTCATCTGTCTCTGAATCCTCCTCTGAGGAGCTATCGGTAACCAGCAAGACATGCGCTTCATCAGATAGCATTGTCTGCTCTGAAGACCTTGTTTCCACTCCAGATTTTTCCATGACCGTGCCGAATGGCTGATGCCTTTGGAAGAGTAATTGAATGTACTAAAATTGTTGACAAATTTAACACATAATAAAAAATGATGGCATGATATAATTCACATATAAGATGACTGGCTAACTAGGGTGGCATTGCAAAATTCACAGATATGATGCCTGGCTAGACAAGATGGCATTGCATGATTCACATATACGATAAAGAAACTAAACAGATGGCATTGACACAAAGCATGTCTAAACTAAGCAGATGACATCATTATTGTATACAGTAAGAAATGCAAGGCACCATATGCATGATATTACCAACATCAGCATGCCAAGTTAGAGCAAAGACCTCATGGGGTAAATAGGAGTGGTCTTCTCCTTCTGAATCCCCCTCAGAACAGTTATCTTCCTCTTGATTATGATCCGAAATGGGTGGAGGGGGGCTGCCTTTGCGCCCACCATGGAACGACGTCTGCATGAAATTTTATTGCCACGCAAGGCTCGTCTCTTTTGCTCTACATGATAAGTTCCATTGTGTACAGTAACTGGCATGCATAGGAATAAAACATAGTGAGATTATGTGAGGAGTGCATGCACAAATCCAGAGTGATGGTAGCAAACTGTGGATAGACCCAAAACCAATGATAGCAGGCAGATAATAGCTTTATTTAAAAAATACAGATAATTGCTCCTTTAGTGTTTGTTTGCACCCAACATGAAACTCATAGTAGACACCGGAGATTAACCAGATAGTAGACAGATAGTACTGATTGCTGCCCCAATATGTACCCGACAACCATTTAAAAACTCAAGTTTCAGCATTAGTTTGGACCTGACTCGGAGTCTAATAGGTGAACACGACGATAATGTAGCATGTCATCATATTAAGCGACGCATAACGTAAGCAGACACGGAAGGGTGCGACCTCTCTTGTGGACCCGTGTAGTCCTCAAGGTCATCTGCTCAGTTGATGATGGTAATGCAGTTGTCGTGGCTGCCGGCAGCGGGGAAGAAGATCTGAGGCGGTGAAAGACAGTCTGGAGAGCGGATCCCTGCTGTGGTGAACCCTTCCGTCGTTGGAGCAGCTGAGCTGGGGTGGAACACAGCGCCGCAGGAGCAGGACAAACCACACAAGGTTTTCTTTGACACATATCTGTAATAGAAGTAATTGAGTAAGGGCTTGTTTGAATTTGAGGATTCTAACAATGCAGGGATAGGAAATAGACAGGAATAGGATATGAATGCACGTGCAAAACAGAGAATTAAAAAACACATGATTTCTGCCAATCTGGGTGTTTGATTCACAACAATTGGAAGATCACAGGATGCAAAAAAGCATGGTGAGATTAAGTCAAACCACAAGAAAATGTACGGTTATAATGCTATTATGCTACTATCTCTTAGTCTTGTGCTTGATGAATAGGAATACGAAAAGGAGGAGAAATGGAAATTAGAATTCCTACGTTTTTTCTTTAAAGGAGACACTAAAGGAACAAATCCTACAGTTATCCTTTACTCCATTCCTTTGCACCAAATTCATGAAAAGTAGTACCATAGGATTCTAGTAGGCAGGCTTGAGCAAGGAAAATCCTACACTAAAAATATGTTTTTGTGCTACTTCTATTACTTTGGACCCAGGCCACTGCCATACTAGCTCAACTCCCAGGACCATCGAAAAATGCACAGCTCAAACGCACAGAGATAAATAATGTTGGCGTTCAAGAGAGTCCATCACGGATAGCTAAGTTGCCTGGTACCTCACTGCTTGTCATATAGTAGGATAAAATAATCGTATTTCCCATTACTACAAGTGCTCAGTGGACAATATATATATATAACATGTAGAGTAAAAAAGAGATGCAACAAGTGAACAACCTCTTTGGCGAAGCCATGTCGATCTCCGCGTGATTGCGTTGGCCGGTGAGGATGCTCCGGCTGACTTTGCTGTCGGAGGAGGGGAAGAAGATCTTAGGCGTCTGGAGATGGAGCCCGAGGTACTGCTCCGCTGTGATGGAGGGTTTCGTCGTTGGAGCAGCTCCAGTGAGTTGTACGACGCCGAGGCTGAAGCAGGACAAGAGAGACAACGAACAATGTTAACCTGAGTGGAATTCTAATAGCATCTCCAATACATGACGTAAAATACATAACCACAAAGTGCTAGATGTAAAATACATCAGCCGCTCATCTCTGAACTTAACTGTCGAAACAAAACTTAACAGCCAAAACAGAACTTAACTGTCGAAACTGAATCTAACTGTCGAAACTGAATTTTGCTGTCGAAACTGAACGCACTAGCAAGGTGAGGCTACACGTCGGTCGACTGACTTTTTCATCTCTGGTCAGTCTATTTTGCAGCCGTTGGATACGAAATCAAGGGCCTGCGGTTCATCTTCAACCTCCGCCCCCTGAGCCGCAAGCCACCACCGGCCAAACAGCAGCCCCCCGCCGCCCGCCCCGAAACCACTCCCCACCGCCGGTTCACCGCCGCCCCGGCCATCGCTCTATCCCCCCCCCCCCCCCGTGCCGAGCTTTTTCTCCAGCGATCCCCACGCCCCCGCCCCGCCAACGCCCCGCCACCACCGGCGACCACCGCCCCCATCCTGAACCCTAACATAGATAGTGGGGTACCTCTCCGGCGAGACCCCCTCCCCGCTGCGGCTGGTTCTTCCTTCACCACGGTGAGCCCACCCCTTGAAAATCGACTGACCCAAAAGTCGATTCAGTCGACTGAAGTGTAGCCAAATCGGAGCAGCATCGCAAGCAAGAGCAAGAGCGAGAGCAGCAGCGCAAGCAAGAGCAATAGCAAGAGCAGACCAGGCAGGGGACCGAGAGCAAGAGCAGAGCAGCAGCGCGAGCGAGAGCTAAAGCAGCAACAACTCCTACTGATGTGGACGTCGCCGCGGAGGAAGCGACACCATGGAGGAAGTGGCTGGCGACGCCGCCGTGGATGGAGCCGCGCCATGTCGGCTCGGGACCGAGCGCCGGCAGCACCGTGAGATCGAATTAAGAAGAAAATGCGGCGATTAGTGTACAACCTCTTTGGTGGCGCCGATTAGGCCGCAGCTTCATCCGAGGAAACGGTGATGATGATGCTCTTCCGGTGGTGCAGGTGAAGACGGTGGTGTGGGAATGGAGGTGGCGCGAAAGACGAGGGGAACATCGGGGCAGCTCCATGGAGGTGGAGGACGGGGTGGCTGAACCGGCGGGACGATGAGATCATCGACGGATCCTCATCCGGTACGGTGGATGAGGGACGTCGAGGTGTTGCTGTCTACGACGTCGTCGGGGAAGAGGCTCCAGCTGGGTGGCGGACAGAGCAGGGTGTGGGGTTTAAATCCACGGGTTTCAGCTGACCTCGGTGTACGAATGGGTGGGCGGATGGGATGGTAGTGGGGAACCATGGCTTAGAGACGCGCTTGTCCGAAATGTGGGGTAAGTTAGAAAAGTACCCCCACCGATTTGAGGCGGTTCTTTCGGTTCAAGGGTACCACGGGCATTTCGCGTGTCGGGATTTCACAGGAGGTGGGAGTTTTCGCGCGCATTGTAATTTAGGAATAGCAAGGAGCGGGTTGAGATGGAGGGAGTTGTCGGAGCACAACGAGACAAAGATATATCTTAAATATTTCGGGCTAACTTCAATGGTTGAAGAGGTGGGAGTTTCGCAGCACGATAGACAGAGACGCTAGCTTCAATTTTAGGCATAACAAGGCGCGGCTTGAAATTTCGGAAGAACAAGCTTAATTTGTACGCAAAAAAAGACAATTTGCACCTCAACACGCACAACCCACACACAAACACCATTTAGACTAGAGTAATGTACACGTGCATTGCACGCATGAGATTTGGCAACCAAATTATGAATAAATACCACATTATAGCATGCAAGCTTTGAGTCATATATGCATGATGTAGATGTTCATTTAATTCTTATAGTTCATTTCATTCAAAATCATCTAGTTTTTATAAGAAAGCTAATCTATTTTAAGATTCATGGAATTGTGCGTTGTAAGACATAAAGTAAAAAACAAATATTGGCAAACATGTAGAAAAACATTTGGGCAATTATGATACGGAAGATTCTAGAACTAATAAGAAGTGCTTGTGTTTTGATGTTTGTGCATTATGCTTAAGTTCAACCCTGGAGTCTTGTAGATTATAGATGTGGCGAAATCTGTTGGAATCTAGATGATATCCAACGACCAATAGTGCTCAAATTTGCCATCTTTGGACCATCAGATTCACCTCATCCAACGACCATCTTTCAAAGTTAAAGTTACCTGCACACAATATAAAAAATAATAATATAATATAATATATATATAGGGGTATAGATATAGATATGTGATGTGAAAGCCGCCCATCATCTGCAAATAGAATAGTGTGTCCATGCACGGATGTGACGTGGGCAAATGATGTCTGCCATCGGTATCTCAAATTCAAATCAGTCTGACCTTGTTCAATGTGTATAAATTACAACATGCTCGTTTCCAAACCACACCGCGCAGATCTCCGTTATATTCATGCATGCATGGGTTTCAAACATCAGGATCTCTTATTCAAATATTTGAATTCAACTTTACATTGATTACGACCTCACCTATTCTTTTACACCCACACAATAGTCTTCTCTTTATAATTGTACCACAAACTTTCTCTCATGCATGCATGCACACACACTACCAGTCGGCATTATAAATCGCATGCATGCAATCTTTTTCTTCAGGTCGGCCTCCCATGAAGGCACACACCCACAGACATCCCCCTCTCCATCATACCGGGCATTCTTTATCTCTCACGCGTGCATGCGCAACGATCGTTGTTCCTCTATGTATGTGTGTATATAGCTAGGTCTTTCATAGTTTTCCACACAAACCGATCAATCGATATATCCAGTGAGGTCTCACCCTCTTTCCCACGTCCACATCGATCAATCTATACCTCTCCCACGTCCACATCGATCAATCTATACCTCTCTATATAGGATGAACATAAATAGCTAATACACCCACATTAATTATATATCCAACGTCCCCCTCTCATCATCCATGCCTTCCGCTTCATCTCTCGAGCCAGCGTGCACAATGGCGAAGACAGGGGGCAGTAAGGGCCCTGCCCCCCCCCCCTAACATCACTATATATCGAGGCTAATATGAATGTGATCATTAGACAATTGCTGCTAAAAAGGTTTAATTTCATGAATTGACCCTCCTCGTAAAGGATTAGCAATGCTTGGCCCCCTAGCTCATTTATTTTTCATGGCTCTGCCACTGCGTGCAACAGCGCACGTGTTCGCCCCCTCTCTCTAATATCGATCTCGCACTAGTGCATTCCTTCATAGTATCCCTCCGCTCGGCCCCTCGCACCATCTTCTAGCCCCCCACCGGATTTTGCCACATGTACAATCTAGCAGACTCCATGGTTGAACTAAAGCATAATGCACAAACCTCAAAATAACAGTGGTTCTCTTTTGTTCTAGAATCTTCGTATCATAACTGCCCAAACTTTTTTTCTAGTTGAATTGCCATTATTTGTTTTTACTTTATGCTTTACAACGCACAATTCCATGAATCATAAAATAGATTAAGGGCTTCTTTGATTCAAAGGATTCTCAAAGGAATTTTGGAGGATTCTAATCATTAGGAATTTTTCCTATCTTGGTTGTTTGATTCGTAGGATTGTAAACCATAGGAATTTTTCCATATGATTCATTTGCACTAGATTTCATAGGAAACATCCCATCCACTCAAACCTCTTTGAAAGAATTCTGCGTTTTTCTATGCACAATCAAACACTCGTACAATCCTGTAGGATTCAAGACGACATTCCACTATAATCCCATGTTTTTCCTATTCACGCGTTCTTAGCTTCTTATAAGAACTAATTTGATTTTGAACGAGATGAACTGTAAGAATTAAACGGAGGGCTACATCACGCATATATGACTCAGAGCTTACATGTTATAGTGTGGTATTTATTCATAATTTGGTTGCAAAATCTGATGTGTGCAATGCACGTGTACATTACTAGTACTTCGAGTATGTGCAAAACACGTAAATTAGAATACCAATGGCACGCTACACAGTGTCTCTCTTACAGTTCATGAAGCCACGTGGCACATGTGGAGGCGTTGTCATGACCTCCTTGCGTGGATTGATCACAGTGACGTGCTGCTGGTTCCAGAAGAATGTACTCGTCCTCCCTGAGCCATACTGGCGGTACATGCACGAAGCGAAGATGTGCACGCACGCCACACACGCACTCATTCCCACGCACGCACACGTGAGTACACGGGTGGACGCAATTTTGTACCAAGATCCACCCCATGTGATAATTTGACGTGTGTAAAGTCGTTCACTTCATTTATGGTCAATTAATACAGCGCATGCAAACTGAGTGGACGTGAGGGCGGAAGAAAGACATTATTACTCCACGGCGCGCATGCGAGTAGATAAATCGTGGGTTGCTAGTAGTACTTCCATTGGTCTCCTTCGTATTTTGTGCAGATTTTTGACAGTGTGGTACTTGAAATTTACGTTCCGCTAAACTCATCGGGAGCCGTTTCGGGCCTCGAAACCAAAACCATCAATTAATCTTTACCTTGTTCCAATCACATTCGAAAGCCTGCTCACACCTACTAGTACGTACCAAACCTGAACGTGTTCCCACTATGCAGGTATTACTACTAGTGCTAGTACTTAGGTTATAAAAAGGGGAACTACCTAACCGAAAATTACTGTACCTTTCCTCCTCATAAGTGCTTCTTCTTCGTCCGTCGTTGCCATGGCCGGTGAGCAGAGCTCTAGGTCGAGAACTACTCGCAACATGGGAGCAGCAACCAAGGCTGCGGGAAAAAAAAGAGGGCTCGCCGCCACGCAGAGACCTCGAAAGATCTCTCACGGGCAGGTGATGGCTCCCAGGAGCGCCCTAGCCGTGGAGGCGAACATGCCGAGCCGGCGGAGCTGGAGTCGTTATCCCTCTACGGCATGCCCGATCAGCTCAATAATCACCTCAATAAGCAGAAGGAGTTCATCCAAGGCTTGACGGAGTTGCTGAAGGAGAGCCTCGACGACATGCTCGCTGAGCTCAATCAGCAGGGGGAGTTGACCGCCGGCTTGGTGATGCTGCTGAAGAAGAGCATTGCCTCGGAGAAGAAGGCGTCCGGCGAAATCCTGCGGCTTCAAGAGGACAAGGCGTAGCTCTGCCACGAGATCGACCTGTTGAAGGAGAAGAACGCCGGCTGGAAGAAGCTGCATGAGAATAGTAGTTCCTCGATGAAGATGTTGCAGGCCCTCGTCATGGAACAGAAGGAGGAGCTGGCAAAGCTCCGCATCGAGCACCCGGCTGCTGTCAAGGTACGTAATGCGTTCATGGAACAGATGATGAAGGCTCGCATCGAGAAATTCCGTGTCATGGACAGAATGAAGAAGATGGCGGAGGAGATGCGCAAGGAGATGGAGGTCGTGGAGGCGATGAAGAAGCAATTACGACTCCGCGACGAATTAGATCATTTGGGGTGATAATCTTCCTTCTTCTTTTGCTGTTGTGTTTCATCTTTTTCTTCGGGTGTTTCACCGCAAGTGTCACGTTCTCTGCGAGGCATGAATAGAACAATGGTTTTTGTTTTTTGAGGGAATGAATTTAACGCTGCTAGTAACGATGAGATGACTAGCAAATTAGATCATTTTTATCGCCATATGGCACTGGGCTGCCGTGTTTCGTGCTCCTGCGTCGCAGTACTACTCCAGTGGAAAACTTGAGTATACCGCACGGTTCTTTGCTCCTCCTCGATCAGGTCATCGGCGCATTTATACGAGCAGTAAAATCACAAGGCCCCGCCTTCCAGCAGTAATGAGCCGTCAAATCAAGAAGGCCCTCGCCTCTCATGAAACCGACCAAGCTGGACTGCCTCGCCCTCTAGCCTTTAAAAAAATGTATACTGTTGTACAGCAGTAGTATCGATGGATTGCGCCATGGAGCAAAACTTTAAATTAAAAAAAAGGTGGTACATATAGAGAGCGCTCGTCGCCAAATTATGCATATAGTACTATTAAAAAGGCTAGTCAAAATAATGGTGTCCAGCACAACCCACCCCTCAAATAAAACTAAGCACCCTGGAATTCTTTGACAAAACTAAGCACCCTTAAATTCTTTGACAACTAAGGCCCTGTTTGGTACATAAGTCCTAGAACTTTTTTTAGTCCCAAGTCCCTAAAAAGTCCCTACCTGTTTGGTTCCTGGGACTTATAAGTCCCTATAAGGCCATATTACAACTATAAGTCCCTATAAGACTCTCCTTTAGAGTCTTATTTCATAAGACCCAAATGCCCACTTTAAGTCCCTATAAATCCCACATGTTTGGTTTAGATGGGACTTATAGGGACTTTTTTAAGTCCCTAAACCAATAAGTCCCTGGAAACAAACACCCTCTAAACTGCTGGCTATATGATGTTGGCCATATATATTGTATGTATATAATGTGAATAAACGAGTGATAGTAGTATACCAACTAAAAGATGAAATATAAGAAATACTAGTATGTACTTACCGAAGAGTTAGAGTAACAAGAAGAAACATAACGTAGTTCTGCTGGGGGATCAGCACAACACACCCCTCAAATTAAATTAAGCACGCCTGAAATTAAACTTTGCAACTATTCCGGTAGACACTGCATTAGAACCACCATGAGCAACGACACTGCCACCTTACTCGGAGTCCTCGTCCACGTCCTCGACTTCGTCATTGTCCCTCTTCCTCTTGGCTGATACTTCTTTGCTTGAACCGCCAACTTGGCTGTTACTCTTCATCCAACCCTTGTAGATATTGAAACAAAGGTAGCCATCCATTGCAGCATAGTGGATGTGGTCTATATCTAGTACATTCCGCTGCCATGCATGACGATGAAACGTGTAATGAGGTTTCTCCAGTTTACCGTACGAAGGATGAACCATGGGTCCTGCCAGGGTCAGCATTCAAGGCTGACGAGAGGACACCAGCCGATTCTTTTGGAGGTCGAAGGTGTTCCTTACAACGAGGCATATCCGATGCAGGACTTCTTTGTCGTTACCAAAGTCTACAGTAACGAATTTGACTAGGTTGCTCTCGAGGAAGTCCTTAATATCCTGGCACTCAACGTCGGCATGGCATATGTGGTAGACCAAGCATAAGTCATGCACGCAAACCTGGATCACGGCGGGCTTCTTCCTCTCTTCGTCCTTTAGATCCTTCTCTCGTCCCACGACTCTGGTGTACTCAACATCTAGCCCGGCGACCCACTCATCATCTGAGTCTTCGAACAAGCGTCTGAAGCGAGAAAGGCATCCTTTCACCGTCGCGGAAGAACGGGTGTAGATGATGTCGAACTCATCGCAGGTGATGGTTCTAACCTTGTATTCACCGCCGATCGGGGAGATTTGGGACGCCATGGATTTGGGAGAAGGGTTAGGATTAGTGGAACTGCCGTAATGTGAATGGACGGGACGACTAGGAGCGAACCGCCGTAGTATTAAAGGACGTGCGGGGACGAGTAGGAGCGAACTGCCAGCGTGCGAGCAACGGGTAGTGGCTTTCCATTCTCTCATGATACGGGCTTCCGAGAGCCCTTGGATCGGAGATCGAACGGTTGCATGGCGTGAATCTAGACCAATGGGTGAATATCCTATCCTGGAGGGTTATTCTGCAAATTTTCAGCAACTTAGAATGTGACCGTTTGATCTCAGATCCAAGGGCTGCCAGCAGCCCGTATCATGGTCGCGCCTACCACGGCCGTCGCGTCGCTCGCGCGGTCGCACCCTTGGATATTTAACACGGCTATCTGATGTTGGCATGTCATAGATAGTCATCACTTAGTCACTCATACTACAACAAGGTTGGCTATAAGGTTGGCTATAAGTGTATTTTTTTACTCCTCTCTATCTCTTTCTTCGTACTCCCTCCGTCCCATAATATAAGAACGTTTTTGACACTAGTGTGGTGCCAAAAACGTTCTTATATTATTGGACACAGGGAGTACTAGTATTTATTGCATTTGCCAAGGAGTGATCTCTTCCAATGTAATGGTGTTGCTAAGTTTGCTTCATTTAATTAGCTATAGACTCAAAATTTTCTTTTCACGTAGGTACACGCGCTTAGCACCGTTTCTTCCTTGGGTCACCAAACTAGTCTCTCTCTCATTGATTAACTTGCCACATCAGACTTTATGCCTATGTGGCAAGCTTAAGCAGCTGTAGGAGCAAGTAAGGTGCCTGTCCGTTGCACGGAAGAGTGAAATGCATTGATCAGGGTGTTGTTTATTTTGACAAAGGATGTGGGGGTCATCTCATGTGTAACATGTATCGATAGGTTTCTTCGGATATTATTTCATCTCTAGAGCTCAGAAACATCCGGGTGAAATAGATAAAAAAGTATCTTTTGCAAACAAAAGCGTTCAACTGTTCAACCTGCATCCAAAACTTGTGAAGAAATAACTCTTATTGTGCTTTGCGGGAAATGGTTCATCATAAGTCTTTCACCGGTACTGTAGTAGAAATTCCTACATGGAAGATTCTAGACTAAACGATAAATGGATACACTTTTATTCATGCGCGATACTCCAATAGAGCAAGATCATGCATGGAAGTCTCCACATGCTTAGACAGCGGATTACAGTGAGCGAAGACTAATGATCAACATTTAACTTAGTAATGCATATGTCCAGGTGAACCTCCTTGGAGTCCCCACGCACATTGTTGGGGGTGAAATAATACCATGCGTCTTCCATGTCCACATTGGCGGGAAGGTCCCAGCTCGGCAGAGTCCAAGTCAGTTTGACGTCGCCAGTGTCGCCGCCCATGGACCTCTGAGGGGTAGTAATAGTGAGCACGCACCCGTACATCAGCCTCGTGTCAGTGTCAGCGTTAGCGGCGTCGCCCCTGACGCACACTACAGAGATGTGGCGGCGGCCTGCGCGGGCCTCGCCGGTGGCCATGATCAAGAGGAAGACGCTGCCGTCCTCCTCCGAGACTAGTAGGCGGCGCTAATCCTCCAGCGACTCCGGCATGGTGAATGGGTAGCACGTCTCGTACTTGATGTTCTTCGCCAAGGGCCAGTAGTGATCGCCGCACGCTTGCGTCAGGTGATGCACGATATCCGCCGGCGAGCCCCAAAACGGCACCGGGCACTCATAGTAGTAGACGAAGGGATCCTTGGAGGCATCGATCAGGCCGTCCATGAAACGGGAGTGGCTGTAGGGGACATTCCGCCAGTTGAATATATGAGCAAGTTACTACGAGATTTACTACAAAATTAATCATGACGGCTATAACATAGCTTAAACTAATCATGCGGACTAGCATAGTAGATGAACAGATCGAGTCTAGGACACAGACTAGAAACATGAATTCTACCATGATTTCGAACAGGAAGGACAGAAACACATACGGTGCAACAGGAGCAGCACCATTGGCGTTGAGGTTGTCGCCCATGTCGTTGAGGAAGAGGTTGCCGAGGTCGGGGAAGAAGTCGTCGTCGGTGAAGTCGTGGCTGCTAGCAGTCGCGAGAGTGCGCTCCCCAGATGTCAACAGCCCCCGCCGAATGGAGCGTAGGACGGAGTGGCTGTAGGGGACGTTGCGGCCGCCGAATAGAGCGCAAGAGTAGCCCACGAAGTAGTAGACGGTGCTCCTCCCTAGTCTCTATTCTTATCTCTATCTTTGTTTTTTATAATATACTAGTTGTAGTTGTCAAATCGACTAGTACTGCGCTGTCCACTGTACGCCCGGCTGAACACGCCTCCTCGCCTCCATTAAACCCGCATGCAAACCGAGAAACCTACTCCGGCCCGCGGGAGGAAATTTGCCGGTTGCCGCGGGAGGGTTATTCTGCAAATTTTCAGCAACTTAGCATGCGACCGTTTGATCTCAGATCCAAGGGCTGCCAGCACCCCGTATCATGGTCGCACCTACCATGACCGTCGCGTCACACACGCGGTCGCGCCCTTGGAGATTTAACATGGTGCGTTAGGCTATCTGATGTTGGCATGTCATACATAGTCATCACTTAGTCACTCGTACTACAACAAGGTTAGCTATAAGGTGTAGTCATCACTTAGGAGAAAATTTTACTCTCTTCAACAAGGAGATAATGGAAAGTCAAATCACGGGGCCCCACCTGTCCAACAGTAAACCGATGTCAAATCACACAGCCCTACGTTTGCAGCAGCCTACTCCCTCGTCTTCTCGCGTCTCTGTCGAACCGACTAGGCGGAACTGTCCCGCCGCCTACCGGGCAGGCAAAGCCCCGCCCTCGACTTTTAAATAGTATACAGTATACTAATTTTGTATCCATGGATTGCGCCCGCGCCATGGAGCAAAGCGTCTAAACGGCGGCACACATGTACGGAGTATACAGACGCCCGTCGGCGTTCGCGTCGCACCCCATCTGATCGGTCGATGCAGCACGCTGCTCTCCGAATGGAACGCGCGTCATATTGCGTTCGCACACACATGTGGGACGGCGATTGAGAACCGACCATAGGCACACTCCCCGGCCCCCGCAAGTCGGGTGACTTAATAGAAGAGGGAGACGAGCGATAATACTACAGAAGTGTTGTACTACGTTAGTGCCTGGAGGATCCCTACAAGACACGGAAGATCAGTTCGTCCATGCATGTGACCAGACTCCAGCAGACACGCCTGGATTGGCTATCGTCTACATATCGTGCATGGCTGTAGTTGTGGTGAGAAATCGAAAAAAAGGTTTCTTGTCATCTCGGAAAATTATGTGTCATGTGCTTCGAATCACTTCGAGGGTTAAACAGCGACAACTGAGTTGGGCTAGTCATTGGGGGCACATGCACGAACAGTGACTACTCGACTGCCATCTAGGTCAAGCCGGCTATGTTAATTAGGACATCTATCGACAGACCCCTTTTCTATGAGTTTATCTTTAATTTGAGCTTTGTTCCTCGTCTAGTTTGTCCCTCGGGATTCATGTTGTCTCCTTTGGGCAGTGAAGTTATGATTTCTTGTCATGTGGCATTTTTTCGTGTTATATTTTATAATTCGGCGCTTCAGATTATAATGACGACAACTGTGCCTCCGGGCCACGTGCATGAAGACTTCTCGATAGTCATTGACGAGGTCAAGCCGGCTACGGTAGACAAAAGAAAACTAAGTACTACTCCACTATATAGGCAGGAGCCTCCGCGCTTGCTTGCTAGTGTTGCTCTCTTCACACTGTCTCGGCCTCTCCAGATCTAAACACGACAGCGGTGGCCACACTCTCTCTCTCTGCTCACCGCTGGTCACAGATCCAGCCGGATCCTCTCCGTCGGGGAAGGTGAGAAGGTGAAACGTTCACGCGGTCGTCCTTGGCGACGGATCTTACCCACTGCTGGGCGCGTCCCGATCAGCCTGCCTTGCCGTTCTCTCCCATGCACAGCTGGCGAGGGAGGGCCTCCGACCCCTTCTTCCTTGCTGTCGTAGTTTGGGAAGATCCGGCCTCCCGCCGCCCACCTAGCGACATCCCGGAGACCATCAGGTATTACTTCCTTTGAAACCGGCCTTGCTCTACTTCCCGAGCTCCTGACGTCGCTGCATTTGTAACTTTTACTATTTCTCAGGCCCCCTCGTAGATAGGATCGATCGGCTATTCGAAAACCACCTAATTGCTTTACGTTGAAGAGGTAAAACTAGTTCATGCAGTCGAATCTAGTACTACTTGGTTCAAACAAGGAAGAAAGGGGGTGGGGTGGGGGAGGATTTCTTACCTGAATCTAGGACTTGGTCGAAAGAGGAAATAATGGGGGCGAAAAGTAGCAGAGGCGGCTATCCAACTGGTCTCTAGGTCTAATAGGGAAATAAAGGGAAACACAGTACAAACTCAATATAAACCAGATCTATTGGTTGAAAAAGGAAAGAAAGTGGGGACTGGGGCAAAAGTCAATGGAGTAAGTCCAACACTAGATTTGCTAGCCTCACACAGTGGCCCTGTTTGGATACTCTAACACAGTTAGAGTTAGAGTTATTTTCTAACCCACTCTAACTCAAATAACCACCTCTCCACCGGGATAGTTGGGTTAGATGGAGCTAACCCACTCTAACCCTACCTGTTTGGATACTTTTGGGTTATTTAAGCCCCCAACTAACCCAAACTAGCTCTAACCCCATGATCCAAACATGGCCAGTATAAGGTGGCTATACCGAACAAAAATGAGACCAACCTAGATATCCTGTTTTGATGTTTGTTGCCCCGAGCCACTCTTATGTAATGCCACTGGTAAAATGTAGCAGTTGCATTGTTAAAAGTAACGACACGTTAAACCAATGTTGTTTTCAATGTAATGTCTCCAGTAATACGAATCAATGGCACTTCTTTACTTGTCCTGCTAAAATTTCCCATTAAGATAAGTTGGTTCTTTTCGTTAGAACTGCAACTGTCCTGGTCCGCCTACTCTCCCGTGCCCAAAGTAATGTCGTATTTAACGGTTTTCATAGTTAATCCTAATGCCCACATTAATATCTAGCAATGCCACTGCTTTAGAAATTGCTACTGTCCTTGTAGGATTTCCATTCAGATAAGGAACATGCTTCTTTTCATTTGATGCATGTTTCACGCTCCTTGTTAGTCACCCTCCTTGCCACCTTTTTTGTGCAAACAGAGATATACATTTCACGCTCGATCTTAGTTGAACTGCACAAATGATATCCAAATTATAGTTGAGCATTCCAAGAGCTTCACAACCAACCTTGATGTTGCTCAATTTTATCGCAACTAATGAAGAAGAAGCTCTATGGGTTTCGTTTTCTGATGGAAATGGAACCGGGGCTGGAGCCCTTTTCTTAAAAAAATGAAGAAGAAGCTGCTAGCTCATGGGACATTTCTTCATTTTAGGTGAACTGCACCAAAAGGTCCCATGAATTGAATCATCCATGTTGGTGACTGAAAGAGCCAGCTTCAGCATCCCAATCTAAGCACCCCCGGCCTCCATCCTTGCGACGCACGGTACACCTCGTTTGCCACCTGCTCGACCCTAGTGTCACTGATAAAATGAAGTAATAATACAGTTAAAATAGAGCAACTGTCATCTCTATCATTTCATTTCCAATGTAGATAAAGGAAGTGCTTCTCTTGGTTAAAGTATGTTTCATCAACTAGTCCCATTGTTAATGTTTAAGCGTTTCTGCAAACTGGGGTGCTTAATTTTAGTTGATATGTACAAAAATAGAGATTTGAATGTCTCAAGGTGCCTCCTAGTACTACTGCTGTACAGTGATGTTCATCACTGGCAGAAGGTGTATCTGGGAGACTTGGGACGATGTCCAGTATGAGGCGTACCATATGAGGCGTCGCAGGGCCCATCTCGCCCTCGCAACATGGCATACTATGATACTATCACAATATTTTCTTCTATTTATTTTATGTGTTTCATCATCTAGTGCCACTATAATGTAATCACGCTTTTTCATTATCTGTGCAAACAGGGTTATTCAGCTGCATTTTGGTGGAACTGCACAAATGTACGTATGGAACCGGCATATATGCAGAGTGCAAGGTGTGCCAAGTAAAAATTACCGACAGCAACCATGCTGCATGCACGCATTGGCATCCACCACAACCAGTGGGATGTGTGGTGCTCTCTGTGGACGGATCTTTCTCGGCAGCAAATCCTCTAACCAAATATTAGTAGCTTATATTGGCAGTTTTCTTGGGAGTACTCTTTTCTGAAAGAAGCACCAATCTATTTTTCTTTATTTGTACATTATGACCCAAAGGTCCAGATCTATTTTAGGGTGATTGGCATAGTACTCGGAGACTGATTGTTAGCATGATTTTCATTAGCTGTCACACTGATAGTAAGCATGAGCAGGTGGAAGATTAGGTTAGTGCGAAGCTTACATTAAACCCTACCGCCGCTGTTGAAACGAGGCGAGCGTCGAGGGAACCGTGGAGAACTTGGGGGAAGCGACATCGCGCCATCCGGCCTCCTCTTGCGGTGGGAGAATGAATACTCCTGTGGCTCCGGCTGGATCTGCACCCTCACGGACGGCACACCATACTCGATCGATTCGTTATCCTCTAGGTGCTCGACCTTGACCTGTCGCCCACCACCTCCGACTTTGTTGTCGCCTCGGTAATTTGTCTGCTCCATCGCCCATAGGAGATACTCGATGAACTCGGAGGACTGCGGCGTGACTGCCGCCGAGGAGTACATGTACATCGCCGCCCTCATCGCCGCCGTCTCGCTCTTTCGCATACATTGCCACATGGCCCGCACCGTCCTCGAAATCTCCCACTCATTGTCAAACCAACTAAGGATCTCCTTCAACCTGACTAACTTTGCACAGTCGCCACTTGACATCTGCTGATTCGCTGCTGCATCCTCTCCATAGATGTCGTTCTGAGTGGTCCGGTGATAGCTTTGGAAGATGGGAGGAGACACTACTAGGGAAAAGCCTAGAAGCAGCGCGGTTTTTTGGCCTATTAGTAGCGCGGGGGCTGGCGCTACAGCTAACATATAGCAGTAGCGCGGGTGCCACCCGTGCTACTACTACGTCCTTTAGTAGTAGCGTGGGTAAAAACCCGCGCTGCTACTACCATGAGTTTTTTGAATTTTTTGAAAAATATTTTGATTTTTCCTAATTTTCAAATTTCTGAATTATTTTTACCTCAAATCTCTAATCACCCCTCATCGCTGCTCAATTTAATCTCTAATCACCCCTCATCATTCCAAATCATCTAACTTCCCGGACGGTCACGCATCCTCTCACTACTCCAGCCTGAGCACGCTTAACTTCCGGGTTCTATTCGCCCTCGTTTCCAAGTCTGCACTTGTTGTTTTCCTGACAATAGTAAGATGTCAATCCTATTAACCTCAGGAATTTAGCTTGAGCATGAAGTCACACATTTCACTATTTGAATTTGAAACTATTGTTCTAAAAAATTAGTAACACTAATATTTCTTGAATAATTAGTTTGACCACAGTTTGACCACAGTCTGGCCATAGTTTGACCAGATTTGACCAAAATTCAAAAAAACTAAAATAATTATTTAGTAATACTAATATTCTAGAATAATTAGTTTGACCATTGTTTGACCACAGTTTGACCACACAGTTTGAATTTTTTTCGATTTTTCCACTCTAGATCTTAAAAGCCCCGTGGCTTTTTTCTGTTTGGTTTTTGAGGATTTTGAAAATGTTTAACGGGTTCCCCCGTTAAATTTGGATGTAACTTTTAGTAGATGATCTTTCATATAAAAACTTTTTCATCCGAGTTAGTATGCAAAAGTTATGCCCATTTTACAAATTCGAGAGATTTTGCAAATAAAGTCGAAATTCATATTTGCAAATTTTCCCAACAACTAGACCACATATCACATAGGAACTTATTTTCTTTTATTTTTTTGACATTTTCATCATTTTCTTTTATTTTTTTTAAACTGAAAAGGCGATCCACAGGGGGGGTTAGAGTTTGAAAATGGGACCTTTAGTAGTAGCACGGTTTTTTACCCCCTCGCTACTACTATGGCACCACTTAGTAGTAGCGAGGGCTAAAAACCAATGCTACTGCTATCAAACTTAGTAGTAGCGAGGTTTTAAAAACCCGCGCTACTACTATGGCATGTCCCGGGGGGCACGGTAGAGACCGCTTAGTAGTAGCGAGGGTTAAAAACCGGCGCTACTGCTATCAACTTAGTAGTAGCGAGGTTTAAAAACCTGCGCTACTGGTAAGTAGCAGTAGCGAGGGTTTTTAACCCTCGCTACTAGTAACTTTCTGTGTATAGGCTTTTCCCTAGTAGTGAGAGGAGGTGGTTTTGGAATGGAGACGATGGAGAGGAGAGGAGGTGGTTTTGCAATGGAGAGAAGATCAGAAGAGGGAGAGGCGAGACGGTGGTTTTGGAATGGAGATGATGAAGAGGAGAGTAGGTGGTTTTGGAATGGAGACGATGGAGTGGAGAGGAGGTGGTTTTGCAATGGAGAAGATCAGAAGAGGGAGAGGCGAGACGGTGGTTTTGGAATGGAGATGATGGAGAGGAGAGGAGGTGGTTTTGCAATGGAGAAGATCAGAAGAGGGAGAGGCGAGACTGTGGTTTTGGAATGGAGATGATGGAGAGGAGAGGTGGTTTTCCAATGGAGAAGAGGGAGAGGAGCGTGCGGCAGCGATTTAGGATTGGGCGAGAGGGCCGGCATGCTGTGACTGGATCAAAATCAAAATCAATTTACCCTTCAATTAAGAAAGCGACCCCACATTAACTAGTCTCCCTTTTATTCTGGGTCATAATTGACCATGATTTTCACACATAAAATACATGTTATACGTTGCAAAAACAATATAATTTGAAAGTACATTCAGATATGAACCAAATGATACAATTTTTGGTGACATGCATTCACATTTTGCTTGTCACATAGAGTACGTGGTCAAACTTTGACTCAAAATACGCAAAACAACAAAAAAGTACTTCCAAGACCAGCGCCGCTCTTCCGCTCTTCTCCTCTTAAACCACCGCCGCTCCTCTCCTGTTCCAATCTAAATCCAGTGGCGCTCCTCTCCTCTTCCATTTCAAAACCACCGCCCCTCCTCTCATGTTCCAGTCCAAAACCAGCGTCGCTCCTCTCCCGTTCTAATCCAAAACCAGCGCTGCTCCTCTCCTCTTCCATTCAAAAACCACCGCCAGCGAGTGAAGGTGCTGTGGAGAAGTAGACGGATGGAGGAGTACAACCGATACACGAGGATCGCAGACGGCGACCCTGTGAAGCTAGCTAGGATGTTGGAGATACAGTCTTGGTTTGACAACAAGGACCAACTAGCAGCGACGGCGACATCCATGGCCAAATATCTGCAACAGAGCGAAAAGGCGGCGATACTCCGGAGGAGTCGGCGCGAGTACATAGAGCTGCTCCTCTGGGCCATGGAGCAAACAGATTCACCGAATCCGATCGTGAGGGAGCGGTGGTGGGAGTATCGATCCCAGATGGAGCATCCACCAGAGATTGAAGGATCGAGCATCTACAGGGTGCCGTTTGTGAGGGTGTCCTGCCGGAGCGAGCTGGTGGAGTCTTCATCGACCGAACCCAACTGCAATAGGAGAAAAGCAGTTGGCCCGACGACGCTTCCCCGCCATCGTCTCCCTCGTTGTTCACATCGTCTCACGGGGCGACTGTCTACCGCCGAGGAATAGGAGGGGGCTGCCCCCCCCCCCCCCCAGCCCAATAGTCGGGCAGGTTGTGAATTGTCAGGAGGAGCTTAGGGTTGTCAGTATTTGTAGGTTGTGAATTGTGTTTTGTGTTGTGTATTTTGAGAGTACTTTCAGATATGAATGTCTTTTGAATTTCAGATTTGCAGTATTGAGCATATGAAGAATTTTATGAATTCTAGAGATCTATTTTTAGCACTTCAAAAATGTAGTTTCATAGGAGTATGAAACTGCAGACGAGAAGAAACTGCAAGTTTCAGTTTGAGATAAGAAATTGCAAGTTCAGTTTCAGATAAGAAACCGCAACTTTCAGAGGCAGAGCATTTATATTAACACGGCCTTTTCAAACAGGGTTAACATCATGTTGGAAGTTTTATTCATGGTCGAAAATGGAACTACCAGCCATTTAACATCATGCTGATCAACATTCATGCATAGCAAATCTTCATATGATGCACAGTCAAAATGCCCACACAATGTCTAGTGTGCGAAACACAGAGAAAACGAGGGATGAAGTTTTGGCAAGTGTTGGACGTGGTTTTGGGCTGCCTCGTCTAGGCTTTCATTTTTAACATGCGCAGCCCACGACCTCAGATGGGAGGGCCTGTTTGTATTTTCTTAGGGCCGTCATGTATCGACCAGCCTATGGACCTCCCATCCGAGGTTTTATTTTTGGCAGCCCAATTTATGTATTTTTTTGAAGGAAACGCAGAGGTCTGTTATATTTTTATATATAAGAATAAGAACGTCAGGTACAACTTATGTTTTCCTTCTAACTATATTATATATATTTAAATTATTTTATATGTTATTACATATTATTTTTATTTTTAACAGATACTTACATATGTAAGAAAACAATATCCCACATCTTATTAACTTATAAAAATAATTTCTTAACAAAATAAAATCCTGGATTGTTTTGGCGCGAAAATCCTAGTGATTGTGTACAAAAGCTTGTAAGATTTAAGGACGAATGAAATAATATCACTTATTATTTAAATATATTTATAACAAAATGCTCAGCACTTTTTTATTTTTTGATAACATTGCTGCCCCAACCCAACATTATAATTAGAATCAGCCCAGCAAAATTGTGTATCTAGATAAAGTGCAAATGGCCTGTAATTTTTTAGGAAATAAAATAAATGGGCCGCATGGATGCTACATTAATTGTTCACCCAGCCCAGCTAATGGCTGTATTTCAAAAAAAAAAGATCAAATTGACTGTAAATTCTACCGTGCAAAAAAAAAGACTGTAAATTCTGAAAAAATGGGTTGAATACGTGCCACATTTGTGGAGGCTGAAATGTGGGCCAATAGGTTGAAGCCAACGCAAGTCGTTGTCAATTTAGTCAACAAATGATTCTGACATGTTAGCCGTTGGATTTACATCCAACGGCCGGCATCCATCTTCAATCTCTCGTCTTCTTCCTCCAGCGCCGCCGGGACCACCTCCCGCCTCCTGCTGCTAGCAGCTCTGCTTAGCACGCTTCGCTATGAAGCGCTACTCCACCGTTGGCCAGGCCATCCCTCCACCCCTCCACACCTCCTGTTCTTCTCCACCGACTGCCGAACCACACCGCACTAGAACTAGTTAACCCTCGTACACCTCTCCGTCTGCGACTCTACTCCCGCGTCTTCCCATCTCCGACTCGTTGCTGTCCGGGGCCTCGCCGTCGTCCACCACCTTGGATGCGCTCGGAGCGGCGTGGTCAACATGGTCAATGAACGACACCATCAGAAGTAGACTATGCGTGGAGAGGCTGACAGCTGGGTCTACGGCCGCACACAAGGAAATGCCTCCTTATTACGCGCAAAATAATGATTCCTCCACCTGACATCTGGGACCCACCGGAAGGGCCTCTGTAGTTCGCGAAAAAAACGTGCCCCGCTGACTTGTCGGACCCACCATCTATAATCGCACGCAAGGAAGTGCCTCTTTATTACGCACAAAAAAAATGAATACTCCCCCTGCCAGCTGGAACCCAGCATACTGGGAGGCTGACTTGTGGCGCTTGTTGACGGGGACGGAGGGCTTTGTCAACTTAGTCAATATGAACGATTCTAGCTCCTGTTGCCGTACGATGTTCATCGAACGGTTGTAGCGCTTCTTCAACCTCTGGTCTTCTTGCTCCAGCCGCACAAACCAGCGCCGGTCGTGCCGCGTGCTCACGCCTCCGTGGCCGGCTGTGATGCCGCGGAGGCCTCACCGCCCCCTACTACTCCCACCACTGGCCAGGCCATCCCTCTACTCACCCACACCCCCTGTTATTCTGCGGCGTTAGCAGCCTCACACCGCAGCCGAACCAGTGAACCCTCATACTCCTCTTTGCATGGGCATCCACTGCTGCGTCTTCCCTGGCTCCGAGTCGACCCCTTCCCAGGCCTCGCCGTCATCCACCGCCGTGGTGCTCTTGGCGCGGTGTGGTCAACGTGGTCAAGGAACGACTTCCATCGGACGTGGACTGTACATGGAGAGGGTGACAGCTGGGTCGACGGCCGCAGCAAGGAACTGCCTCCTTATTACGCGAAAATAATTATTCCTCCACCTGACAGCGGGGAACCACCGGACGGGCCACCGTATTTCACGAAAAAAGTTTCCCCTGACTGTTGGGACCCACCAGCTACATCTTCGCACGGAAGGAAGTGCATCCGGGCAAAAAAAACGATTCGCCCCCCGGACTGCTGGGACCCACCAGCTACATCTTCGCACGCAAGGAAGTGCGTCCGGGCAAAAAAAACAATTCGCCCCCTGACTGTTGGGACCCACCAGCTACATCTTCGCACGAAAAGGAAGTGCGTCCGGAAAAAAACAATTCGCGCCTCTGACTGCTGGGACCCACCAGCTACATTTTCACACGCAAGGAACTGCCTGACAGTCGGGACCCACCTGGTCAAAGCGTACGTAGCATTGTCATTCTGGTCGCGAACGTGGACGTACATATATACTGGTGGATGTAGAGGCGCGCACGTTTCGTAGTAGAGGCGGACACGTAGCATGTACACGTACGTACAACAGCGAGGGTGCAAGAAAGAAAATACGGCCACATACGTACATATGGGAAGGGTCTCGAACGCCTACTCGCGCATACGTACATGGCTGGGTCGGAACGGAGAAACAGCGTCGTCGTCGTGTTCATGGGGAGGCAACGGAATGCGTCGTGTTCATCGGGCGGCAACGGAATGTGTCGTGTTCATCGGGAGGCAACGAAACGCGTGGGAACCAACCGGCTGGGTCGGAACGGAATGTGTGGTCGTGTTCATCGAGGAGGCTTGGGCGGAGCGAGGGATGGAAACGAGGCCTGGCGTAGCGCACAACGGAGGAAACGGACCTCCTACGGTCGAAACAGGGGTCCTGTTGATTGGGAGGGGTGTGGCGTACCGCAAAACGGAGGAAACATACCTCCTACGGTCGAAACGGGGGTCCTGTTGATCGGGAGGGGTGTGGCGTACCGCAAAACGGAGGAAACAGACTTGTGTTGGAGCGATACGGTTGAAACGGGGGTCCTGTTCATCGGGAGGGGTGTGGCGTACCGCAAAACGGGACTCCACGGGATACTGTTCATCTCCATCATCGACCTCCTCCAGCCTCCACGGGCTACCGTCGACCTCCTCCAGCCTCCACGGGCTCCTGTTCATCTAGCCTCCATCGCGTGCTACTCCACCGGCTACTGTTCAACCACCCCTCCACCGTCTACTGTTCATCCAGCCCTCCACACCACGGGGTCCTGTTCAACCACCCCTCCACGGCCACCCCTCCACCGTCTACTGTTCATCCAGTCCTCCACACCACGGGGTCCTGTTCATCCAGAGGCAACGCCACCACCCACGGTTCATCCAACCCCCCCCCCCCCCCCCGTGCAACGCTCACTGTTCATCCAATCAATCGGCTTGATTAGCAGCGATGGCGAAAGAATCGCTCCATCGGGTTCGATTAACAGCCATCGATCGATCGCTCGGGTTCGATGCGCTGCGGTGCAATCGCTTCGGGTTGATTAGAGCCCAACGCCTCGCTTCGGGTTCGATTAGAGCCAACGCCTCACACACGCAGCAGACGTCGAGAGAAAGCAGCGCATCACTCGGCCCCCGACCTCCCACCGTAACCGGCAACTCCCCGAAATTTTCCTCCCCCTCGCTTCTACCGTGGTTTTTCCCATCATGGACGGCCCAAAGAATGTCATGCAGCTGCGTCTCCGGCCCGCCCAGGACGAAAAGCCCATTTTCTGTCATGATTTTTTGTTATAGAAGTAGGAGCCCACCACATCTATGATGATACCGGGTTTTGTCACAATTATCGTCATAGAAGTATCATATGTATGACAAAAAAAATTCGTTCGGCCCAAAATGTCACTGATTTGTCTTTTTTTTGTAGTGCTTGTCCTCAAGCGAAAGCCAAGATTGATAATCGTGTCCACATGTTTAGTGATAGAGGTGTCGATAAAATTAAATATGGATATGAGGGCATCATGATCATCTTTTAGAACAAAAATATATTGTCATATAACTTCTTATGCTAATGTGATAATTCATTCACAAGGTAAAGTATGAAACAATAAATTTATTGAAAACCAACAAACCATGATCTTAGTCATCGAAGCATCTGCAATTTACCATAACATCAGAAAGAGTCAATCTAAGAGCTTGTCTAGCAAGTCCACATTCTCAATCATCTTTTAGTCTTTCATAATTGCTAACACTCACGCGATACTTATGAGACCAAAGCTTCAATCAGACACATCAAAATATATGGGCTTATAGTTTCGCCACCCAACAGTTTACCTCAAGGGTAATGTCAACAATAATAAATCATGATCACCTACATCCGAGTGGATACATGTGTCTAGATCTTTCCCCAACACATGACGCTTGCCAAAAGAAAAATGCAAAATATAGAGAATGGTGACGATCACCATGACTCTTGCATAAAGGTGAGTACTAAAAAGTAAAAGATAGGCCCTTCGCAGAGGAAAACGGAGGTTGTCATGCGCTTTTTGGTTGGATGCACGAAACCTTAATGCAACAAACTGTCACTTTGTATTGCTGCTTGTGATAGAAACTTTATTATGTAGTCTGTCGCTTTTATTTCTTCCCTATCACAAGTTCGTATAAAGTTTATTTTCCTCACACTAATAGATCATACATATTTAAATAGAAATATCTATTGCTTGCACCAATGACAACTTACTTGAAGGATCTTACTCAATCCATAGGTAGGTATAGTGGACTCTCATGGCAAAACTGGGTTGAGGGTGTTTGGATGCACAAGTAGTATTTCTACATGGTGCTGGATTTTTGGCTAGTATGAAGTGCAAGCAAGCATCACATGTTAATTAGAGGATCCATGACAATATACCTTCTATTGGGAAATAAGTAAACATAACTCATTATGTTGTCTTCCTTGTCCAACATCAACTTATTAGCACATAATATTTTAATAAGTGCTCACAATCGTAAAAGATGTCCAAGAAAATATATTTATATTTGAACCTCTCTTACTTTATTACCTCCTTTTAATTGCAACAATGACCAATACTATGTTTGTCAACCATCAACCAATTTTAATCATCTACTTATTATATGTGAAGTCATCACTTTCCACAAGATTATTATATAATATTTTTATTTCCTTATTCTTTTTTTCTTCTTTTCCAAGATCAAAGCGAGAAAGCAAAGCCCTTACTCAAAACTACTCTTTATTATATAACTCTCAAACTCGATTACATAGGTAGACCACGAAGCAAAACTAAAGGACAAGATCATACTAAGAAAAATTATTCTACTAGATCAAGATATAACCAAAAGGAATGAACTAAGATAAACAATAAAGGTAAAGATGTGATGGTGATACAATACCAGGGCACCTCCCCCATGCTTGGCACAAGCCAAGGGAGTGCCCATACCCATGTACTCAAGTCTCCTTCTTCAGAGGTGATGGTGATGAAGTTGATGAGGAGGCGATGAACTTCTCCATCTTGCGTTTGAGGATAAATATTTCCTCCCTAAAATCATCATTTTCTTGCTCAAGCTTCAATATCCTTTTGCATAATGCCACCCTACTTTCCTTCAGAAAACGGGACGGGGTAAGTTGGACCTTAGATTTGCTTGATTTGTTTGGCATGCTTGACTTCTTCAACTCCACGTGCATATATACATGTTGAGGTAGTGGTACTTCATCTTCTTTGGAGCTGGCGTCTTTCTCCTCATCCGTAGCCCAAAAGTAAGGATAGGTATCCTTAAAGACATTTGGATCTAGAGGATGGTAAGAAACAAGGCTCTCTCCCTCCGAATCTTTGGTCGACATCCTGCTCTCAATCTGCCGCAAAAGTAGCTCGAAACAAGAATAGGGGATATTGCCCTGGCATGGTGGTCAAAACATTCCAGAGATCTTATAATGATTTTTTACCGTGGAAAAGAAGTATTATGGGAGAAAACGGAGTCCGGATGGCACACGAGGTGGCATAAGCCAGGGAAGCGCGCCCAGGGGGTAGGGCGCCCCACAGCTTGTCTCCTCTTCGTGCACTATTTGGACTACTTTTTATTTTTCTAAAGTTTTAAATATTTCTAAACGGAGTAAATTTGCCTTTGGGAAACTTTTGGAGTCGGTTTACTTACCGTATCACATACCTATTCCTTTTCAGGGTTCTGGCATGTTCTGGTAGGTGTCCTTTATGTACTCCTCCGATGTTATGGTATGAATAATATTAGTTTCAACATTTATGGGCGTACCTGAGATATAACGTTTGATCTTTGTCCATTCACCACCCTCGGATTATTGCCTTCGGCATTGTTAATGTTGATGGCACTGGAACGATGCACTTCTTGGATGATGTAAGGACCTTCCCATTTGCAGAGTAGTTTTCCTGCAAAAAATCTTAAACAAGAATTGTATAGCAAGACTTGGTCACTTACATTGAATTCATGTTTTTGTGTCTTTTTGTCATGCAATTTTTTAACCTTTTCTTTAAACAACTTGACATGTTCATAGGCCCGGGTTCTCCATTCATCAAGTAAGGTAATGTCAAACAACCTCTGTTCACAGGCAAGTTTGAAATCATAATTATATTCTTTAATTGACCAATATGCTTTATGTTCTAGTTCTAAAGGTAAGTGACATGCTTTTCATAGGCTAGTTTGAAATCATAAGCAATTCTATAAGCCCATAATCCATCATCAAGTTTCTTAGACCAATTCTTCCTCGAAGTATTAATGGTCTTTTGCAAGATCAATTTTATTTCCGTATTACTTAATTCTGGGAGGGAGAACATTGAGCTATGCTACCAGCATCACGGAGTACTTAGCCACTAGGTTACTGATGCAAGAAGCGGAATAACTATTTTGCACTGTCTCGAAACTGGGTTTTCCAACTTCATAACTAAAGCATGCGGCCAAATGATACCTGTGTTGTGAGTGAATTTCAGAAAACATCAACATTGAAGGCTAGGGTTGCAGAAACCACAATTCTACAGGTTTGTGCCAAAAACCACTAATTACGAGCACTAGCCGCCCGGTTTGCTCGTTTTAAGGCTGATTATGATAGGTTGACCTGGCCAGACAGGATGACGTGGTGAAGAAAAAAGCTATTTGCACCTTGTTACATTTGTGATTTACAGAAAGACCCCGAAAATAAAAGCAATAGGGTCCTCTATGACCTTCTTCTCCCACCGGTCCGGTGATGGAAATTGGCGGTCACTCCCTCTCCAGTGCGTCCCAGCAGGCCCAGCCGCCGGCAGCCCTGCGCACGCCGCCGGACCTCCCTCCCCTGCTCCGACCTCATCTCCCATCCACGCACCGGATCTAGGGGAATCCGGCCGGGAAATTGACCCGCTGCCGCCCGTTGAAGTCTCGTCGACGACCGCCATCTCGTGTGGATCCCCGCCTCCGCAACCAATGGACCCACTGCCGCCCCATCCCTCCCGTGCTCCGACCTCCTCTCCCTTCCACGCAGGAGCCGGAACACAAGTTGCTCGCTGAGGGTGGAGGCGGTCGGGGAAGACAGACCGTGAAATGGTTGAGGATGGAGACTCCGGCCGCCGGCGTCGGAGCTAGCCACGAGCACGCGGGCGCCACTGCTGCTCGCGCCTGTACTCTGGCGCATCGGCTGCTCAACCATCTGTGCGGCTGGCGTCTTGGCCCTCTGAAGCGGTGGAGTTCGAGCCCTCCGGCTGCTGCTCCTGGACGTCCGATACGGTGGAGCTCAAGCCCGTAGGCTGCTGCTTGCTGCTCCCGCACGATGCAGCTCCACCTTATTCTCTCTTCTTCTTCTTCCTCTTCTTTTTCTTTTTAAAAAAAAATCTTATCCTCTTGGGCTTTTTTACAATTTAGTCTATGCTATTCTATCGATTTGTGATTTGTTATTTTTTGCCACATCACCTTGTCTGGTTGGGTCCACCTATCTAATCGGGCTTCGAACGAGCAAACCGGGCGACTAGTGTTTTTGCAAAACACTAGTTCGTGGTTCTCCTAGCTGCACAGATCACGACGTGAAAATGGACGGTCATGATAGCAGGTACAACAGAGCTCGAGCTACAATGCAACTTTCTGAAAAAAAATATGACCGAAATTACTGGGTTTTGGCACAAACCTGTAGAATTGTGGTTTCTGCAACCCTAGCCTTCAACGTCGATGCTTTTTGCAATTCACTACGTTGTTGAGGAAATCCTGAGAAGCCGATGAAACTGAAAAAAACATTACAAAGTATGCCGAGGATGCAGAAAATCCACAAGAGTGCACACGCCGCCAGTGTGCCACCAAGGAGAAGCGCATGAGATATGCCGCCACGACGGACAGCCATGCATTCATACTCATGGAATAACTCTTTTGCAAATAAATCTTATCCTTTGGAAACTTTGTGTGTAAAATGAATTCAGAACCAATGCTTTTAGGAAAGAAACATAGCATTTGTGCATCAAAGTGAAGTCGGACCATTCGTCTACAATGGCTTGGCTCTAGCTAGCACATGACGATACGAGCGCCGGCCAAGGGTGGATGACATATGTGTGATCCGTACCGGAGTACTTAGTTGCTGGTTTTCCGCGAAAGATGGTTTGGCGTACAGTAAATTAGGATGCCGCATGTGATGGCACAGACAAGTACATGTGTTCTCGTGCTAAGAATTCAACAAAACAGCAGGGGCAGGCGTCGATAGACGGGAGGAATTGAATGGAGATCGATCCAGGAATCAAATAGGTCGAGGGTCAAATAGGTCTAAGGGGGAGGTACACCATTGCTTAGCTATAGCTTATCACGCTCGGCCGTACGTATATGGTATATTGTTGTTATTTCTCAGCAGGATCAATTGAAGCGAAGACTTTTGAGCAGCGGCAGCTATGGATTTCCTTAACGGCTAAGGCTTCCAACTTGTCATATAAATGTTTATTAAATCAATATAGTAGTAGTACCTATCAAATATTTAACTTGCGGCGACATTTATTGCGGGGATTTCACTGTAATACACACAATTGGGAAATTTTGGAGAGCCGAGACGCCAGGCTTCACATGAGAGAGCTTGCACATAGGTTGGGGCACCTTGTTCTTGTCGTAACACCCTACTTCAGCTTAGTGCTTATCTCGTATGGGAATGTGAATACAATGATGCTTGGATCTGCCTGAAGTATTTTCGGCCGGTGTTTCTATCTAGAAAAGCTTCTCTATGTCGTTACTTCAACTTCAACATCACACAGGCACTACCACGTGCAGAATATTTTTGGGTTTTTTTTGGTGTGACATAAATTTTTATAAATTTTACAAATCATTCAAAATTACCCAGCCGCCGCTACCCCAGCTAGAGCTTGGCCCGCGGATCCAGGAGCGTCGCCACACCGACGCTTCCTCCCGTACTGGCGCATCCTCGTCCTCCCACGCCTCCAAATCCCTGACCAGCCGCCTCCTCCGACGTGGGAGCCAAATTACATTGACAGGCAGCAAAACCGGTGGGAATGCTAGTCTCGGAGATATACGCCTGCGACACCCGCAAGAGGCATTGGCTAGGTCCTACCACTCCATGATGCAGCCGGCGCACGCATACGAGATAAAGTAGGCCCATCTCTAGAACATCCCTGCCCGGTGCAAGTTCCCCCACGATATGCCGCCGTTGGAGCCGATCGATCCCCATGGGACACACCACGGGATATGCGGGCAGCTGCAGACCTGGACGGCGATCGCCTCACGGTGGAGCAAGCTGGTGAGGCCAACATGGTAGAACTCCACCTCCGCTACCCGGCGCGCGTTATGGCGGAGCGCCGGGTGTATGATTAGTATACGGCGGACGAATATCATCGACCTCTCGAGGGAGTCCGACAGCGATGAGGGCGGTGCCAACCGCGATAAGGGACAAGACCGGCTCATTGGAGGGCTCACTGAATCCAATTGGGACTGGATCGAGAAGAAGACCTATAGTGAGTACATTAGTTAGTTTTTTGTTTAAATTTTATAATATTAATTGAATTTGTGTTGTATCAAGTTTGTACCGAATCAAGATCGGTTAGAAACCGTACGTTTTTAGCGGAGCAAATATTCTTCACTAAAGGATGCCCGGCCGTATCCTCTCTAAATTATAGGCGATTGATTGGAGTTGCAATCAGCTAGCAAGAGGAGAGCATCTCGCTGAGGCTAGCTCTGCTGTAGTTAATTACGTCTCCCGATGTCTTGGCTTTGCAGGGCAGTGCTGAAGTTGACTTGGTTTGCTCATTAAGATTTGCTCCTCAGTATTCAGATCTCAGCCTGGACGTGGCGAGCGAGCTTTCGGCCCGGCTCGCAGCCCGCTAAGGACCGGACCATTCGGTCCTGGCCCGCTGATAAAAATGGCTGGTCCGGTCTGCAGAAACAGGCCCGAAAACAAGTCGGTCCGGTCCTGTTTTTAACCGAGCTGGCTCGGTCGGACCGCGACATTTGGCCCAGGCGCATAGCCCAGCAGTCCAGTGCAGGGATAGCGAGTCGATAAGATGCTAGGGCAGAGGCCCTCGCTCCCCCAATTCGCCGATCCCCTTTCCTCCTGGCTGGGAGCGCCGCCTCCGCCGGCCGCCGTTGCCAACGTCGACCACCACCTCCTTGTCTGCACCTGCACGCGGTGAAAGGAGGAGTGGAGGAGCCAAGGAGGGAGCTTCGCGTCTGCACAGCTGCACCTGCTCGCCGTCGTCGACCGTCGCCGTCTCTACCTGCCCGTCTTCGACCACCTCCTCGCCGGTTAGCCGCCGTCGAGCACGAAGCTGGAGGACGCGGGGACGGAGCTGGAGGACGCGGGGGATGGAGCTGCTGCACGTGCACCTGAAGTCTCGCATGTCGTGGCTGTCAATTTGTAATTGTTCCTTCTCTCTGAAATTTCTTGAGTTGGTAATTGTTCACTCCCTCTGAACTTTCTTCAGTTTCAGTTGGTATTTGTTCACTCCCTCTGAACTTTCTTCAGTTAGACACCGTCCTGTGCTGTTTTTCTTGCAACCTTGCTTATTTTTCTTCCATTTGGACCTGTTTTGCAACCTAATAATCTATACGTTTGAATTTGCTTCAAATGAGTACTAAAAAGGCTCCCAGTGCACCCCCACGCACAAACTGTACACGGTCCAGTCGGTCCCCTCGGTCCGCACCGAGCTGAGGTGCAGCCGGTCCGGTCCTGGGAAACAGGACCGCATGTAAGCTCGGTCCGGTCCAGTCCGGGCCAGTTTCGGTCAGTCCAAAGGGAGGCTCTGTCAGGACCGGACCGGCCCGGACCGTGTCCACCCTGATTTAGATCTACGGATCCATAGGTAAGGTATTAAAGCTTACCCTCTACTCCTTGGCGATTTTTGAGCTCAAGCACATGGTCAAGAATCCTAAACGTACGGCCAAGACTTCTCAAACGATGCGACTGTCTACGCAAGATGAAATTCGAGGCGCACATGACATAGAAAAGAAGTCAGACTTCGTTTTGCTGCCCGAGTCGGAGCGGGTGTTGATGAAGTCATGTACCTAGAGTAGGGTCATAGACCTCCCCAAAGGTACCCTCTTCAAGAACACTCACGAAAGAAGCGACCTTCCAGTCGATATGGTAGGTTTACACTCAACAGATTCAAAGACACTCGACCATGAAGACCCACTCGACCACCAGGAGTCCAAGAGCCACTCGGTGTCCAAACGGTCTGTAGTTAAATAGTCTTTATGGTCATAATGATACTTTATGTAAGGCGTTACCAGTAACGCCTAGCCTTAATGTACCTTAAACCCTCCGCTACGTGGGCTGGCTGGGGTCCTGGCGCACTCTGTATAAGCCACCCCCTCCACAGGTAGAAGGGTTCGCACCCCTGTAACACATACACATATAATCCAGTCGACCGCCTCCGGGCTCCGAGACGTAAGGCTGTTACTTCCTCCAAGAAGGGCCTGGGCCTGAACTCGTAAATCCCTTGCGTATACAACTACTCCATAGCTAGGATCTTGCCTCTCCATTCCTACCCCCCATTCTACTGTCAGACTTAGAACCACGACAGTTGGCGCCCACCTTGGGGCAGGTGTTCTAGCGATTTGTTGGAGAAGTTGGGATTCTTTCGATCTGCTACATCATGGTTTCAGGTGGAGTTCTGATCGACGGCCACGAGATCCGTCTCGGTGCGCTCACGTTAAATCGCCGGCGACTCCGGCAACCGGAGGCTCCACTCGGCGTGGGCCGCGCTCCCGTCCATGGGCGACGCACTTCAGCAGGTGTCTGCGGCGTCCTCCTGCGGCAACCGTCGACCCAGTATGGGTCGGCTCCTGTGCCGTCCTCGCTCCCAGTCTCCCGCCGGCGCAAGCGTTCCGGTCGGTCGAGGCTTCAGCGGTGGGTGAGGCATGCGATGGCCCGCCAGTCGGCCACCCCCCAAGTCGCGGCGATCGAGCCCGACGAATCTCTCTACGGCCTGTTCGACTGGCTCCGCAGAGACTGCGTCCAAATGCGATAGCAGTGACCCGGCGGCAGAGGTTCTGATGGTCGATGGACCACGCAGTCCCCCCGGATTCACCCGCACCAACGGACGTGACGGTGGAGGCGATCCGGAGCAAGCCCACGAAGAGTACCTGCCCGAGCCCCTCATTTCGCTTCAGAGGGAGGAGCTTCGCCGTCGGAACATGGATGCGCTTCACACTCCTATCGTTGGAGAAACCCCCGAGGCTCTTGCCTTGGAGGATGCGCGCTTGCCCAACCTGGCTGAGCGCACTCGACTGGAGAACCTTCAGCGAGTACTCGACGAGCGCGCGCGACCAAGGGTTCCAGAATCCAGTCGACGTCAGCTCTTCCAGCCACCAACTCAGGTATATCGAACTCCGATCCAGAATTTAGCAGCTGCCACCCGTATAGCAGAGTCAATTCAGCTTTCCCAGTCGGAGGCGGGTAGAGGTTTGTTACAAATCAGAGATCTGCTTCAGGCGGCAGGAGACCAAAACTCAGTCGTATCACACTCACGGAACAGGATTCACAGCCGATCCGCCGCTGCGAATTCAGTCCAGTCAGCTCATAGTCCGAGATCGCCCCCGAGGCGTGAGGAACGTGGAGGCCGGCGTGATGATCAGTACAAGAGCCGCGAGCAGTATGAGCACCGATTGGATCGCAATGATCGACGTCGAGTGCCCACTCCTCCCCCAAGGGGTGGATCATACACTCCTCGGCAGCAGGACGATGACGCCAAAGACCACGGTGTTGGGCGAAGAGTTCCATCGACCCGAGGGAACCGAGCTTTGATGCAAGATCTATTATCGTTCAAGGTTTGGTCGACAGAACAGAGCTCACCGAGACGGCCATGACAGAGATGTTCCTCCAGCAGCAGAGTTCATGTCTCAAAGACCAGAGTGTTTCAGCAGATCCATCGAGCCGCGGTGATTCCTCCCAACTTCAGGTTGGCGATCGAGTCGATAAGTTCCTTTGGTGAATCCAAGCGACACTTGGCTTGAAGATTACCGAGTGGCTGTTCAGATCGGTGGCGGCAACGATGAAGTAGCCATGAAGCATTTGCCTCTTATGTTGGAGGGTTTAGCCAGGGCGTGGTTGAATCAGTTAGCACCCAGCAGTATTTACACTTGGGAAGATCTTGCCCGAGTGTTTGTCAGGACATTTGAAGGGACTTGCAAACGATCAGCAGGCTTGACGGATTTGCAGTCGTGTGTGCAAAAGTCGAGTGAAACTTTGAGAGATTATATCCAAAGGTGTATCACTTTGCACCACACAGTTGAGAATGTATCTGATCACCAGGCAGTCCGTGCCTTCAAAGAAGGTGTCAAGAACAGAGAGTTGAGTTCGAAATTCGGTCGAACCGGAGATATGAACCTGAGTCGGATGATGGATATTGCCATCAAGTATGCAAATGGTGAAGAAGAGGATCGGCTCATGAGTGGTAAATACAAATCGGCCGCCAATGAGGCCGGCGGAGGAAATTCCAGTCGGAAGCAGAAGCGCATAGCTGAGCCAGCTGCTCCCGGATAGGCCTTGGCTGTGACCCCAGGAAAGTTCAAGGGGAAACCCAAGGGTCCTTGGAACCCCAAGAAGGTGAAAGATCAAGATGGAAATGACGTGTTGGATTTGCCATGTCACATTCACACGAAGAAAGATGAAGATGGTAAACTCATTTACCCGAAACATACCACTCGACAGTGTCGGCTCTTGATTCAGCAGTTCCAAGGGAAACAGCCCAAGGATAAGGATAAGGAGATAGACAAAGTTGAGGACAAAGATGACAGCGATGATGGATATCCCCAGGTCAATTCCACCCTGATGATTTTTGCTGACGTCGAAAGCAAAAGTCGATTGAAGGTTATCAATCGGGAAGTGAACATGGTCGCTTCGGCGACACCCAACTATCTGAAGTGGTCCCAGACCCCCATCACATTCGACCAGTCCGATTACCCGACGCACATTGCCACCCCTGGGAGGCAAGCGTTGGTGGTCGACCCAGTCATCGAAGGCACTCGACTGACCAAAGTTCTGATGGATGGTGGTAGTGGCTTGAACATATTGTACGCAGAGACGTTGAAAGGGATGGGCATTCCGATGTCCAGACTCAGTACCAGTAACATGAGCTTCCACGGAGTCATTCCTGGAAAGAAGGCTGAGTCACTCGGCCAAATTGCTGTTGATGTAGTTTTGGTGATTGAAGCATTTCCGGAAAGAAAAGTTGACCTTTGAGGTCGTGGATTTCAGGCGCTTATCACGCTATTCTGGGAAGGCCAGCATATGCACGTTTCATGGCCCGACCATGTTACGTGTATCTTAAACTGAAGATGCCTGGTCCCAAGGGCGTGATCACTGTTACGGGCAATCGGAAGAAGGCGGAAGAGTGCTTCCAGAAGGGCTCTAAGATCGCCGATGCTCAGTTGGCAGTGGTAGAGCTACAAGAGTATCAGAAAACTGCAGATCCGAGTGATTTGTTGCGAGCTAAGAAGCCCGCTACGGAGTCAGCATTCCAGTCGACTGGCGAGACGAAACAGGTTCACATTCACCCGACTGATCCCAATGCTGCTCCGACCAACATCTCAACAACACTCGACTCAAAATAGGAAGAAGCGCTCATCCAGTTCCTCCGTGAGAAATGGGACATCTTTGCATGGAAGCCTGCTGACATGTCGGGTGTTCCCAGGGAGCTGGCTGAGCACCGCCTACGAGTCGACCCAAAAGTCAAATCGGTTAAAGAATATCTTCTACGGTCCACCGTCCATAAGAGAAAGGCCATTGGTGAAGAGGTGGCTCGGCTCTTAGCGGCAGAGTTCATCCGAGAGATCTACCACTCCGAGTGGCTCGCCAATGTCATCATGGTCCCCAAGAAGGACAAGTCGTTGCGCATGTGCATCGATTTCAAGCATATCAACCGGGCCTGCCGAAAGATCATTTCCCTCTTCCTCGCATTGACCAAACAGTCGACTCAACTGCGGGATGTGAGAGGTTGTCTTTTTTAGACGCCAATTCCGGGTACCATCAGATCCGTCTGTATGGACCCGATGAGATCAAAACAGCGTTCATCACTCCATTCGGGTGCTTCTGTTATGTCACCATGCCATTCGGTCTCAAGAATGCCGGAGCCACATTCATGAGGATGATTCAGAAGTGTTTGCTCACTCAAATCAGTCGGAATGTGGAAGCGTACATGGATGATATAGTGGTCAAGTCACGAAAGGGTTCCGACCTGTTGACTGACCTTGCTGAAACATTTGCCAATCTCAGGAGGTATGATATCAAGCTTAACCCATCGAAGTGCACATTTGGAGTTCCTGGTGGAAAGTTACTCGGTTTTCTCGTTTCTGATCGAGGAATCGATGCTAACCCCGAAAAGGTTGGCACTATACTCCGAATGAAGCGCCCTGTGCGTGTGCACGATGTCCAGAAGCTTACTGGATGCTTGGCCGCTTTAAGTCGATTCATCTCTCACCTCGGTGAAAAGGCATTGCCTCTTTACCGACTGATGAAGAAGTCAGACAAGTTCGAGTGGACTCCAGAAGCTGATGCAGCGTTTGTAGAGCTAAAAGCTCTGCTCTCCACCCAGCCGGTGCTTGCTGCTCCTATCAGCAAAGAGCCTTTGTTGCTTTACATTGCAGCCACTGGACAAGTCGTCAGTACCGTACTTACGGTCGAGCGGGAAGAAGAAGGAAAAGCCTTCAAAGTTCAACACCCAATTTATTATCTTTCTGAAGTGCTGACCCCATCAAAGCAAAGATACCCTCACTATCAGAAGCTTTTTTATGGGATTTATATGACCACAAAGAAGGTTGCTCATTATTTCTCTGATCATTCCATTACAGTCGTCAGCGACGCCCCATTGTCGGAAATTCTTCATAACAGAGATGCAGCTGGTCGAGTGGCTAAATGGGCAATTGAACTCCTTCCCCTTGATATCAAATTTGAGGCAAAGAAAGCCATCAAGTCCCAAGAAATAGCAGACTTCCTCGCTGAGTGGACTGAACAGCAGCTTCCGACTCAAGTTCACTCGAACCTTTGGACTATGTTTTTGATGGTTCCAAGATGCTGAACGGTTCTGGTGCGGGGGTTGTATTGGTTTCCCCCCGAGGATATAAGATCAAATATGTTCTCGAGATTCACTTTGATTCTTCCAACAACGAAGCAGAATATGAAGCACTCCTGTATGGGTTGCGCATGGCCATTTCACTCGGCGTCCGTCGCCTTATGGTCTACGGCGACTCGGATCTGGTTGTTATCAAGTGATGAAGGAGTGGGATGTCAGAAGCCCAGCTATGACAGGTTACTGTAATGAAGTGAGAAAGCTGGAGAAGAAATTCAAGGGGTTAGAGCTTCATCGTATACCCGACTGAAAAATCAAGCTGCGGATGATTTGGCGAAGATAGGGTCCAAGAGGGAAGCCATTCATGCACCATCAGTGCAGGAGGATCCTTTCACAGAAGAAGCCCCGTAGCAAAAGAGTGCCAATGATCCGACTGAAGTTGAGGTCCCAGCCGTGGTCGACCTGATTATGGAAGTTGTGGTCATCACTCCCGACTGGACAGTGACGTACATCGCATATATCCTAAGGAAAGAACTCCCAGAGAATGAAGAAGAGGCTCGACAGATCGTCTGTCGATCCAAGGCCTTTATAGTGATCAAGGGACAGTTGTACAGAGAAAGCGCGACTGGAGTCGGCCAGAAGTGTCTCACGCCAGAAGAAGGTCAGATAATTCTTGAGGATATCCACTCGGGGACCTATGGCCATCATGCGTCCTCTCGGACCATCGTGGCTAAAGCATGCCGAGCGGGATTTTACTGGCCGAAAGCAAATGAAATGGCAAAAGAAATAGTCGACAAGTGTGACGGGTGTCAGTTTTATTCCAACATGTCACACAAGCCCGCCTCAGCCTTGAAGACCACTCCACTCGTCTGGCCCTTCACTGTTTGGGGATTAGACATGATTGGACCGTTAAGAACTGGCAGAAGCGGCTTCACTCATTTGCTAGTAGCAGTCGACAAGTTCACCAAGTGGATCGAAGCCAAGCCCATCAAGGACCTTGATGCATGCACTGCTATCAGTTTCATCAGAGAATTGATATTCAGATATGGAGTTCCACATAGCATCATCACCGACAATGGGTCAAACTTCGATAATGACAAGTTCAAAGCCTTCTGCGCCTCTCAGGGCACGCGGGTCGACTATGCTTGATTGCTCATCCTCGGCCGAATGGACAAGCGAGGCGTGCAAACGGCCTCATTCTCAAAGGGATGAAACCACGGCTGATGCGTGATCTCAAGCACGCAGCAGGAGCTGGTCGACGAACTTCCATCAGTTCTCTGTGGATTGTGGACCTCTCCTAATCGGTCGACTGGGAGAACTCCATTCTTCAAGGTCTATGGAGCTGAAGCAGTTCTGCCGAGTGACCTGCTTCACAATGCGCCTCGAGTCGAACTATACTCTGAAGAAGAAGCGGAACAAGCCCGGCAAGATGCAGTCGACCTCTTGGAAGAGGAGAGGGAGATGGCCCTGATCCGCTCGACTATCTATCAGCAAGACTTGCGTCGATTCCATGTCAGAAACGTGAAGAGTCGAGCCTCCCAAGAGGGAGATTTGGTCCTCCGAGTGGATCAACAGAAACCACACAAGCTCGCTCCCACTTGGGAAGGTCCCATTCATCGTCACAAGAGTTCTCCACAACGGAGCATATCATCTCTACAACGTTGATCACCAGATCGACGAGCCTCGAGCTTGGAATGCGGAGCTGCTCCGCCCCTTTTATACTTAAATACTCACTCGGTTGAGATGTAATATAAGTACTTTTGTAGTTTGTTTATCTAAGACAAGAATGTTATAATTTTCCCAGTGATTGTTATTACTTTTTGTTGAAATTTCCCCCAGTTGGTGGCTTAGCTGCGAATCCGGTTCGCCTAAGTTTGTAAAAAAAATCCTTTCCGAGTGGCGAGCCAGTCTCCCACTCGGGGGGCTTAGCTGTGAATCCGCTTCACCTAAGTATTCAAAATCCTACCGAGTGGTGAGCCAGCCTCCCACTCCGGGGGTTAGCTGCAGTCCAAGTACTCGCCTAAGTATTCAAAATCCTACCGAGTGGTGAGCCAGCCTCCCACTCGGGGGCTTAGCTGCAGTCCAAGTACTCGCCTAAGTATTTAAATCCTACCGAGTAGTGAGCCAGCCTCCCACTCGGGGGCATAGCTGCAGTCCAAGTACTCGCCTAAGTATTCAAAATCCTACCGAGTGGTGAGCCAGCCTCCCACTCGGGGGCTTAGCTGCAGTCGAAGTTCTCGCCTAAGTATTCAAAATCCTACCGAGTGGTGAGCCAACCTCCCACTCGGGGGCTTATCTGCAGTCCAAGTACTCGCCTAAGTATTCAAAATCCTACCTAATGGTGAGCCAGCCTACCACTCGGGGGGCTTAGTTGCAGTCCAAGTACTCGCCTAAGTATTCAAAATCCTACCGAGTGGTGAGCCAGCCTCCCACTCGGGGGCTTAGCTGCAGTCCAAGTACTCGCCTAAGTATTTAGATCCTACCGAGTGGAGAGTCAGCCTCTCACCCGGGGACTTAGCAACAGCCCAAGGATTCGCTTAAACATCCAAAATAATGAACACTTCGCAAGGACGACGAGGTGCAGGTCGACTGCTACCTTCTCCTTCAAAGCTACACCATGAAAATCCTACCAAGTGGAGAGCAAACCTCCCACTCGGGGGCTTAGCTGCAGCCCAGTGCTCGCCTAAGTAATAGAAATCCTACCGAGTGGAGAGCAAACCTCCCACTCGGGGGCTTAGCTGCAGCCCAATGCTCGCCTAAGTAATAGAAATCCTACCGAGTGGAGAGCAAACCTCCCACTCGGGGGCTTAGCTGTAGCCCAGTGCTCGCCTAAGTAATAGAAATCCTACCGAGTGGAGAGCAAACCTCCCACCCGGGGGCTTAGCTGCAGCCCAATGCTCGCCTAAGTAATAGAAATCCTACCGAGTGGAGAGCAAACCTCCCACTCAGAGGCTTAGCTGCAGCCCAGTGCTTGCCTAAGTAATAAAATCCCTACCAAGTGGAGAGCAAACCTCCCACTCGGAGGCTTAGCTGCAGTCCAGTGCTCGCCTAAGTAAGGAATTCATCTCAATCCGCAAGGACGACGAGGTGCAGGTCGACTGCTACCTTCTCCTTTAGAGCTTCGCCACAAGTACATCGTGCGGTCCATCCCAATCCGCAAGGACGACGAGGTTAGTCGCAGTGTGTGCTCCATCTCTACCTGCAAGATAGATGAAGTACAAGTCGACTGGAGTTTCACCTCAAGGATAATACCTACAACAATGAAATATATTCCGAATGAAGAGCAAAGTTCTCTCGAAGGCAAATAAAGCATGTTCAAGGATAGATTAAGTTCGGATAAACGTCCTACGGATCCAAAAGTGCTCAGGCGTTAAGCCTGTTAAAGTTTGTCGGTTACAAAAACCACTCGGCATTCCGAGGCAAATTTAAGGTGGGACTTAGAAGTTTTTTACTCCTCCGGTGGAGGACTGGAAGGTGCAACAAACTGGTCGAGGTCGATTCCGTCGGCAATACGGGTAGCAGCAGCGATGAAGGTCTCCATGAAAGATCGGAAGTCATACTTCCTGGTGTTGGCAACTTTGAGGGACGCCAGCTTGTCCTCTTGCGCTTCCTTGCAGTGGACGCGAACCAGAGACAGAGCAACATCAGCACCACACCTGGCAGAAGACTTTTTCCATTCTTGCACTCGACTTGGAATCTCATTCAGTCGAGTCATTAAGGATTCAAGGTCATTCTGGAGTGTCTGATCTGGCCAGAGAGTCGAGTCGATCCGCGACACCGCAGCTTTCAGTCGAGCAAGATAATCCACCACGCTAGCAACGCGAGACTCTAGTCGGAGCACATTCATGGCAGCTTCGTCCTTCACAGGAGAGTTGATGGGGTCCAGGCTGGTCTCCACTCGACTGGTTTCTTCTTTGAAGTTTTGACAGAATTCTGAAAACACGGCTCAGACTCAAAATAACAATCATGCGATGAGCCGGTGATAGCAAGACAGTCGGGTAAAAGAGATTACCTTCAAGCATGAGAAACAGCTTCTTGGCGAGCCCTCCAAGATAAATCTCCAGGTCATTTCGCTTCCCCGCCAGTTGGCCAGCCTTGTCAGACAGAGCAATCTTGTCGTTCTTCAGTCGACTAACTTCCTTGTTGGCCGCGTCAAGAGCGGCTTTCAGCTTGGCATTTTCATCTTCAAGTTTGTCGACTGAGGCAAGCTTCTCTTCAGCGAGCTTTGTTTTCTCCAAAGCCGCCTTCTGTGCCTCTGCAAGGTCAAGGTCCTTCTTCTTCAAAGTCTCTTCAGTTTATCTGCAAAGCAACAATGAGAACAGAGTTGAGAATGAACAAAAAAACAAAGACAGGCGTCAAAGTTCTCACCAGCCATACCTTTTGCTTCATCCTTCGCCTTCTGCAAATTCTCCTGAGCAAGCTACAAGTCGAGGTTGAGCTGGATCTCTTTGTTCTCTAACTCAGTATAGCGAGCTACAAGCTCGCAAGATTTCTACAAAGAGTCAATCAACGAAAGACATCAAAGCCAGATCACTTCCGAGTGACTAAGGAAAAATCATAGCATTTCTAAGACTACAGTCGAATCAAAGCATTCGACAGTAGTCTCGGGATCACCCAGCGGTGCACTCAGCGTCTTACTGGTTTTACCAATTTGGTTCGACCAGTCGACCAAAAGAGGCAAAAAGGTTATGATTCTAAAACCATGGCTAAATGTCAGCAGTCAGCCGCGGTAAAAAAACAGTTCTTTAGACTATAGTCGACTGCACGCAGTCCACCATAGTCTCGGGGACTACACCCAGTGGGTGCACTCAGCGTGCCCCCACCGGTTTTACGGTTCCATTCGACTTGGTCCGTCCAGGTCGAGTGAAGAAGTTCACAGTATAAAGACTATAGTCGACTGCACGCAGTCCACCATAGTCTCGGGGACTACACCCAGTGGGTGCACTCAGCGTGCCCCCACAAAAACTCAATCGACACACCCACCCAGTGGGTGTACAGATATGGAAATCTCCAGAAAGAAGCAGTTTCAGGTAGCATATCCTAACAGAGCAAGCAGTTTCAGGTAGCATATCCTAACAGAGCAAGCAACGATCGACTTACTTGGACATTGCTCTGGAGAGCTGAACTAGCATCATAGGCCGCCTGGCTGGCCTCTCGGACTGCCTTCACTTGCTCCATCATGATCCCTGCCTGGCGTATAGCCTCCTTAGCAGCACTCACTTGGTCTTCCGGGACGTGGTGTATAGCAAAGAGGGATGGTGGATCAGCAGTCGACGAAGTGGGTCGGGCACTTGTCAGCGGTACAGCAAAAGACACAGAAGCCCGAGTGGGGTTGAATCCCTCGGAAACCTGCGTCTCAGGTATCATCACAACTGGAGCAGCCTTGCCAGCAGGCACCCTTTTGTTTTTCCTCTTCCTCAACGGCGCTTCCTCGTCATCATCAGGGAGATCAATGACATGAGGCAGAACTATAAGAAAGATTCAAAAGTAAACATGGAAATCCAATCGACTAAAAGCGAAACTACAGAGATCATACCAAGGTTGGAGGTGGCGGCATCTTCCATTTCCTGATCTTCGTGCTTGGCTGAGGTCTCGGAGGTAGCAGCACTGCAAATTTCAAGATTGGCTGATCAGTCATCAAGTCGACCAAAAGTACACTCATGTTGAATAGGGAAATACAAGTTTTGCTGTTTACCCGGAGATGGTGGGAATGACCATCCGCATTTTGGGCAGGGCCTTCGCCGGCTTTGACGACGTTGCTCGAGGTTGCTTCGGCGGTTTCTCAGTCGGCGCAGGGGAAGTTGTCCGAGGTCGCTTCGTCGACTGCCCAGTGGGTGCAACAGCTTTACCGCGCCCGGCCGCCGGGTCATGCGTCAACTTGGACCTTCCTTCCGAGCGGGGAGGATCGACGTCTTCCTCCTCTTCCTCCTCCTCCTCCTCTTCATCAGAGTTGTCGTCCCCCTCATCCTCCTCACCGTTGGACTCCCATTCTTCATGGCTTTCACCTCTGCTTCCTTCTTCTTCTTCGACTGGTTCATGCGCCCCGTTGGGCATCGAGTACATCTCAGTGGTGACCTAGAAGACAACAAAACAAGGCAAAAGTCAGTCAAAAAATTGGCATCTAAACAGAATGAATGCAGCCGAATCACAGTCGGAGATAAGTGGTTATACCTTGTCCACTTCATAAGTCTGGTCGAGTGGTGGAATCCTCCTAGCTCCGCGAGGGTTATCTTTGTTTCCTGTGATGGCAGTCATCCACTTCTCCAGCGTGGCGTCATCGACCTCCTCTGGATGGACTCGGGTGGTATCATCCGTACCGGAGTACATCCACATCGGATGGCCTCGGTATTGGAGTGGCTGAATACGCCGTCGGAGGAAAACCTCCAGGAGATCCATGCCGGTCACCCCGTCGCGAATGAGCTGGACTACGCGTTCCATCAACAATTTTACTTGGGCCTTCTCCTCTGGTAGCACCTTCAGGGAAGATGGCTTGTTCACTCGACTCATGGAGAAAGGAGGGAGTCCAGTCGACTGCCCCGGCGTCGGCTGGTCTTGGCAGTAGAACCAGGTCGACTGCCACCCTCTAACCGAGTCGGGGAGAGTCATAGCCGGAAAAGCGCTCTTCCCCCTCATCTGGACCCCGAGTCCCCCACACATCTGGATTACTTGGGTTCTCTCGTCATTCGGGTTCGTTTTCTTCACCGTCTGAGAGCGACAAGTGAATATATGCTTGAAGAGGCCCAGTGCGGCCGACAGCCCAAGAAGTTTTCGCATAACGAAATGAAAGCAGCAAGATAGACAATGGAGTTGGGAGTGAAATGATGGAGTTGCGCTCCAAAAAATTTCAGAAACCCCCGGAAGAAAGGATTCGGCGGCAAAGAAAATCCCCGATCTACGTGAGTGGCTAAGAGAACGCACTCACCCTCTTCAGGCTGCGGTTGCCACTCCGTTCCCGACTGGGCGCTCTCCCCTTTGCCTTCGCCGCCGCCTTCTTCACCCGCTCAAGGGTTGCGGTCTTTTCCTTCACCATGGTCGTCGGCGAAGCAGGTACTGAGCTACGGCGCTAAGCAGGCTAAGGGCGCAGCAGGAAGGTTTGGAGGCGCAGGGAGGGGAAGATTGAGGTCGCACTGTTTAAAATACCCCGTCCGATGCTTTATATGAGGCCGCTTCCGAGTGGCTGACTGGTAGGCCCAGGCAATCCCGTCAAATCCAAGAATAGGCGCCAAGACGCCGATACGTGGCGAAAAAGGCGGCGCGAAGATCGAGGCGTCATCATCTTATCCCATCCGATTGCCGCGGTTTTCTCCGCTTCGCGCGCTTCCCAAAATTCAGATCCCGCGAAATCCGCTAACCGCGGAGCAACCTGTCAGACAACAGATTTCCTCCGATCCGTCGCTCGGAAATCCTCAAGTTCACAAAGTTCACTCGACAAATGTGAAGAATGGATCAAGGCGACTGAAAGGGAAGTTGACACCATCACTAAAAGGTCGTTGATCAAGAGTAATACACACTCGCAACACGAATAACAGGTCGGAAAGATTATCAACTCCTTCCTCACTCAAACCTCGATCCATTCGGGGGCTAATGATGAAGTCATGTACCTATGGTAGGGTCATAGACCTGCCCAAAGGTACCCTTCCCAAGGACACTCGCAAAAGAAGGGACCTTCCAGTCGACCTGGTAGGTTTCCACTCGACAGATTCAAAGACACTCGACCATGAAGACCCACTCGACCACCAGGAGTCCAAGAGCCACTCGGTGTCCAAACGGTCTGTAGTTAAATAGTCTTTATGATCATAATGATACTTTATGTAAGGCGTTACCAGTAACGCCTAGCCTTAATGTACCTTAAACCCTCCGCTACGTGGGCTGGCTGGGGTCCTGGCGCACTCTATATAAGCCACCCCCCTCCACAGGTAGAAGGGTTCGCACCCCTGTAACACATACGCATATAATCCAGTCGACCGCCTCCGGGCTCTGTGACGTAGGGCTGTTACTTCCTCCGAGAAGGGCCTGAACTCGTAAATCCCTTGCGTATACAACTACTCCATAGCTAGGATCTTGCCTCTCCATTCCTAACCCCCATTCTACTGTCAGACTTAGACCCACGACAGGTGTATCGTTGTACGGACTCAGAGTCAAAGAGATGGTAGTTCTTCTGCTAAGCCGAACTAGGGAGAGCATTTCTGCTGTGCTTAGGTGGTACTACTATGGCAATGTCTCCGATTAGACCCACATTTTTACTTCTCAATTTTGCTAAAGCACATCTAGATGAGCCCTATGTATGCATATCAATGTTCTATGTCATTCATTTTACACGAAGATTAGTGCAAACACTTTTTTTGTCCTTTTTTTTCTTTTCTTTCCTATGTCACTGAGTCATTTTTATATGCAATAACTACGGCACAACTGGAAGTGCCCTAAACAGACCCTTTACATTTACACCAGAACCCCAAAACATGCTACTGCAAGCACACGACTGGTTATTCTACATCTCTAGAAAATGTTCTTTAATTATTTGAGAAATGCTCAAGGGCCAATCATGTTACACAGGAACAAAGAGGCGGAGAGAAAAAACATGTATATATCGAATGTCAAGTGCTTGGTGTCGGAATGACAAGACATGTCTCACTCATTTCCAAAGTTCTAGTCTGCCCAGTACATCGCGGGCGCTAAATTATTAATTGCTGATGTTCAACCTGAAAGAAAAACTGAGCACCACCGGCAGTACTAGCAGCTGGCTGATCAAGCACAGCTCAGGCATTGTCATCGACTATCTTGCACTGTTTAGGCCGGAAGTTCTCCTCCAAAAATACAAAACGCTGCCATTGCAGCGTTTTTGGCTGTTGCGTCAACTTTGTTCCGTTTGGAAGTAATATTGGTGCATCATAATATAATAAGTGTATACAACATATACATAAACATCACACTTTAAATACGCACTTCAGTTTAACAACTCTCTAATCTAATAAGTACATATACAACACACATATATGTTAAATAAAGTGCCAGTACGATACAAGTCCCCATACGACGTTGGGATGGTCACGGAAACATCTATGGTGATTGTGGGACATTGTACCATAGATATATTTTGTTGCCCTCCTCTAATTTATCAAGAAAGAGTAAGAACACCTTCCCAGCTTGCATCTCTGATTTTGTGGCAATTTGCATCCAACATGGACTACTGAAATACGTTCTCTGTACTGCATTGGTGACACTCTGGGTCAGAGGTATGCCATTTTTTAATAGAACCATGCTAAACTGAACTGTGCCCTCTAAATCGATGGCAGGTTGGCCAAATGCATGAACTCGGCCCTTCCCCAACAAGGGATACATAGAGCATAATTGAAATAAATCATAAATTAAACAATTATCGGCGCAACTTTGTATATATTAAAAGCATATTTACACTTGTTCCATGAGTCAATACTCTTTTTAGACAAAGATGAAAACCAAGTTTTAGCAGGATCTCATAATGAGAACGGAGATAGCTTCAATTTAACAATATAATTCTCCACATCTTTTTTTCTTTTGCATATCACACAATTCAACGAAAGTATTTGGATTGGATGCGGCATCTTAACTAGGAAGACTGGAAAATTGCTCTTTCATAACAAGATTCTACAAAGCGGCATTAATTTCATAATATTCCACACTAGTGATGGGAGCAACCGGAGTACAAATAAAATTATTATTATTAGTGTTAGAAAAATCACACAACTTATTCTCTTGAGACATCGTGACAAAGCAAGCAATCTAGCACGCAAGCAAACAAAAAGACGAACGAAAAAAGGGTGAATAAAAAGACAAATATTTTTGTATTTTTCTGAAAACGTTTTAGAAGTGTGGGGGAGGAAAACGAGAGGCAATTGGCAAATAATGTAATGCAAGATATTAGAGTTTATGATGGGTACTTGGTAGGCTTGGTGTAGAACCTCCCCGGCAACTGCGCCTGAAATTATTGCTGCTACTTCTTGAGCTTGCGTTGGTTTTTCCCATGAAGAGGAAATGGTGATGCAACAAAGTAGAGATAAGTATTTCCCTCTGTTTGAGAACCAAGGTTTCAATCCAGTAGGAGGTACAAGAAAGTCTCCAATATATGCACCTACACAAATAATTAAACACTTGCACCCAACACGATAAAGGGGTTGTCAATCCCTTTCACGGTAACTTGCAAGGATTAGATCTGGTAGAGATAGATATAGAAGATTACTAAAACATAAAAAAAAGTAAAAACGTATAAAGTGCAGCAAGGTATTTTTGTGGTTTTGATTTTATAGATCTGAAAATATGTGATGGAAAATAGACCTAGTGGCCATAGGTTTCACTAGAGGCTTCTCTCTTGAATAAAGCATACGGTGGGTAAAAAATGACTTTGAGCAATTGATAGAAACGCGAATAATTATGACGATATCCAAGGCAACAATGATCATGAATATAGGCATCACATCTGTGACAAGTAGAGCAACTCCTGCTTGCATCTACTATTATTACTCCACACATCGACCGCTATCTAGCATGCTTCTAGAGTATTAAGTTCATAAGAACGGAGTAACGCCTTAAGCAAGATAAACTCAAGCAATATGATATAAACCCCATCTTCTTACCCTTAATGGCAACAATACAAAACGTGCCTCACTAACCCTACTATCTCACTGGGTGAGGACACGGCAAGATTGAACCCATCACAAAGCACCTCTCCCATGGCAAGATAGATCAATCTAGTTGGTCAAACCAAATCAATAGATCGAATAGAAATACAAAGCTATTTTAATCATGCATAAGAGTTCAGAGAAGACACAAATAATATTCATAGGTAATCTGATCATAAACGAACAATTCATCGGATCTCAACAAATACACCACAAAAGAAGATTACATCGGATAGAACTCCAAGAACATCGAGAAGAACATTGTATTGAAGATCAAAGAGAGAGACGAAGCCATCTAGCTACTATCTATGGACCCATAGGTCTCTGGTAAACTACTCACACATCATCTGTAGGGCAGTAAGGTTGATATAGAAGCCCTCCGTGATCGAATGACCCGCTGTTAGATCGCCGAAAAAGGTCCCAAGATGTGATCTCACGAGAACAGAAGCTTGCGGCGCACGAAAAGTATTTTTGTGGACGCTTCTGGTAGTTTGGAAATATTTTGGAATTTATAGAGCAAAGATTTTGGGGGACTCTCAAGGGGGCCACAAGCCAGCCCCCCCCCCCCCCCCTCCTCGGGACTCCTCTAGACCCTTCTCCAAGTCCTCTGGGTGTCTTCTGGTCCAAGAAAAATCATCGCGAAAGTTTTATTCCGTTTGGACTCCGTTTCATATTCCTTTCTGAAAAAGTCAAAAACATGGAAAAAAACTGCAACTGGCACTTGGCACTGGGTTAATAGATTAGTCCCAAAAAATGATATAATATAGTATAAAAATACATATAAAACATCCAAAATAGATAATATAATAGCATAGAACAATAAAATTTATAGATACGTTGGAGACGTATCAACGTGCTGCAGATGGTGTGAGGATGTTTATTTTTTTAAAAGATGTTACGAAAGAAGTCAACTTAGTCGTAAGTGCTAATTTCAAATCTTTTAATGATTTGGCCAAGGTTGTCTTTTTTTCTGCGCATTGCTTAATACTTAATAATGGTAGCTATGCGAATTGCAATGATGTCGACCGAAGAATTTAACCTCATTTTTCATAAAAGGGAAAAAAGATAGGCCAGTATTGAATAATTATCTATAAATCAGGGCCTGGAGAGTCCTGCCGAGAAAAAACAGAATTGGCTAGTCCGGCATTAAATTCGGGACAAGCTCAAGCCTAATTTACTTTTCGTTATAGGCTTGGGCCTCAATATAGACTGAGAAATACCTACCCATCGTGAGCCTGCTACTCCCGCGTAGATATTTTGCATTACTATCTCAGAATTGTTCCTTGCCGCCATATCACAGCTCTCCTGCCTAACTAATATGAATTTAAAATTACAAAATGTGACATAGTGCGCTCATTATTTGCTTGCTCAGTAACTTATGGGTTGTAAGTTGTTATGTTTAACTAATATAACTAGTCATCAACCCGTGCTTCTGCACGGGCTAGTGATTTGGAAGCACGAAAGTGTTCTATAATGTAGAACTTATATGTTAATAGAGCAAGATTTAGAAATATATAGGAATTTGATTGGAGTTAGAATTTTTGTGTTAATTTATGGAGAGAAGAGAGTAACACATATTAGAAGTCATGAGAATCTGAACCTAGTTATTTTGATTGTACATATATTCCCAAGGGAAAGTAGTGGTTGCACACTTTCATACCGAGGAAAAATTATGAAGAAACAACTTATTCTAGATGTCTATAATTTTGCATAGAGGCATTTTGGCTATGTGTATACTTACCCTGGGTGAATACTGAAATTTGGAAAAATATTAAAATATTAAAAAACAGTAATAATTTGGCTTTTGCACGTTTGAATCTTTATCATCTTTGTAGAGCTTTTCTCATAAGCATTTTTGTCCTAACAAAGGAAGTTGAGTTCTCTAATTAAAAACTCAATTTTACTGTACAAAATTTCTTTTGTCTTTACAGCACAAAACCATCTGATCTGACGCATCGACATTTGCATTTGTGACTTTTAAGTCCCTAGTTAGCTACTTACTTATCAGGTGCTTGGCCGGACTTTGCATCCATATGCTTGCCACATTGGGACTTGCTTTGTTACATCTACACTAACAATCGGTTGTGATTCCTCTAACTACATTTACTGTCTGATACTTGTCCTTTGTTTTTAAGTACGGTATCAAGATCTATCGATTACAATCCACTACAATAAGGTCCACGTGACAGGTGACATTTATTATATGCGAAACTTTGTAACGCTTAGAAAATAGGAATAATTTACTATATGGCATTCTATTTGTGTAGCATAAAATTTATTAAGAATGTATTCGTGCTGCATGTGTAGTTGTTTATCACAAATCTGCTGTGCACGTTTTATACTCTCCTGAACTCTGTGATTGTAAAAGTTTAAGGAAATAGAGTGTAGGTCAATCAATATTGATCCACATGGGAGGCTAAGTTAGTAAAAAATGTAATTGCTTTCTTTGAGCTCTATTCTAGTCTACGTTTGTTCATTTTGCCATGAAAATATGGTGAAATTTTATGTTAAAACTCTGCATTATATTGACCATTACTTCTCCCACCTATAATACTTTTCCTAACCTTTCATGGCTAACTTTTGTTTTATTACATTAGCAACTACGGGTTGGGCATGCCTACGTTCTATCAGTATGGTAAAAGGATTTTTTTTTACTCTAGCCATAGTAAATGAGATGGCTTTCTCCTGTTCAATTATATCTATTTTTACACTAATGCGGGTTGGACGACCCTGGATTTCTACTTCTGCGAGTTTTTCAGAATATATCATTTTAAAACCAACACATGCATACTAATGTACTATATAAGAGATATTTTTCATGCATGATTTCATACAGAGCGATGGCTTAACTGTCTCCCCTTTTAAGTATGGCAAGTCCTGTATTTGACACATGTTTTTTCCTCCGTACATGCTCAAAGTAAATGCATAGAGCATATGTTTATACATACCAATATCACACCAGCAATACTCCCTTAGCTTAGCTCCCTGAAACCAATCATAGGATCAGGATCTCAAAATCATATGCGCCCATGCATCATCTACTCAACATGCAAAAAAGAGTAAATTAGTGATTATAATTGGTCCCAATAATCAAGCCTGCAGTCTAGCACGTACATGTATAAAATATAACTCTGCATGAAGCCAATTGCTTCCCCTAGAGACAGGTGCTGCAGCCAGGGCGTGGATGCAAGCTCATTCACCCACTATACATCCTCGTTCAAGGACTCTGCTTGATTATCCGTATGGTTGGTTGGGCTTTTTGCTGGGTAATCTGCAAGGACGTACAACTTCTAGTCTGCTATAAGAAGATTTAGCCAGATAATATTCGATCATTGTCAACGTGCACAATTCACTGCTACAAATCTGAACTTTATGGGACTCTAAAAACACATACATAATTTCGGGAAACAAAATATCACACATATTAATAACGATAAACCAAGAAATATGGTTGATCTTTACACATAACTTAACACCCAACGTCAGGAAAAGTGTAGACCAACCCCAGCTGCTTGCTTCCACTCCCTAAATTGCAAACTCTGGTCGTGCGCCGTGTTCTAAGACTGTAAGGCCATCTCCAATTGCATGACGCTTATGCTTGAATAGAAAAACTGAGCAATCACCTGCAACAGCGCCGCAACTTCCAACGTTATTAGTTGCCTGTTGTCTGCTTCAAACTGTCCTTAGTACAGTCCTCCTCCTCCTAAATCTAACTCATCTACTAATCGAAAAATACCTCCTTCTCCACTTCATTGCAGTTTGGTTGGGGCATGGCCACTAAGGGGATTAAAAGGACCTTATCCTAGCCAAGATTTGTTGCTCCATGGTAGGGTAGTAGAGATTCAAAGATTATGGAGCACAGGGATGGGGAAGAACAGTTTTAGATGGCTGCAACGGAAGACAACAGATTGGACAGGAGGAGGAGGAGGAGCGCTACAGTTTTGTTGGATAGGTGGGGTTGACTTCTAGGAGGACAGTACTAGGAGGAGGAGCCCTAGGGCTCGTTGTGTTGGTAGTTTCTTTAGGCTGTACGTGGGAAGGGTTGGATCAGCGGAGGAAGGAGACCAGCAGAGATGGATTCTTTTTTTCTAACTATACATGGGGCTGAGATGGATTCTTTTTTTTCTGCTATAGATGGTTTAATTTTTTCTAGCTATAGATGGGCCAGAGATGGATTCTTTTTTTCTGCTATAGAGGGTTTAAGGTGGGACAGAATTAGAGGACTCCTTGAGGCATAGCATCCGATGGTGGAGAATACACAGTTTGAATATTGGATGGCTAGTTTTCTTAGTTACCGAGGATTAACGTGGTTACTCGTATGGTGCCTCCAATTAGTAAATACTAGTCGTCAACCCGTGCATCCGCACGGGCAATTTTTTATCTAGCATTGTTAGCTTGAGAAATACTATTGTTTAACTAAAATCACGAAAAAAAATTATTGTTATATTGTATCTTACATCACTACAGACGGTAGATTCCCAACTTGTTTTGGACATACAAACTAATCAATCGGTACTATTACCCCAGCATAATTTGTGTTGGACTGCAACAAAGATTAACAAAGCAAAGAAGATGAGCTCAATGGCTATTGTTGAGTTAGTACAAAAAACATTGACAATTGAAAATCAGTCGGTCTTGAGAATAACATAAAGTCATAATATCTACTATCATCCTTTTTATGTATTGTAGAGCGCCTCCACATAAAAGAAGATGATACTTATATAATTTCGTGTTTATTCAAACTAATATATACACAGAACCAAACAATTCAAGCATCTCACTCACGGTAATCCATCATAGTAAAATGATTTTGTGGACATTCAATCATGGTGTGCAGCTATGTCAGGCTCCTACCAAGAGATCTAAAGATTTAGGTATGTGGGGACATTTTATTTATTGAGCCTATAAGGAAGTAGGAAATTAGGTCAAACTCAGAGCTATACCAGAAGACTATAGACATAATGTTTGTGATAATGTGGGAATTCCTACTCTTTTTACTCCTTATGATGATGTGTTTAAGGGATACATGATGGTGGAAAAAAAATCAGTAATAAGTACTATTTTCGCAATCACAACCTATCTTGATTCATACATATAGGCAGAGACATATTGGGATACCCACATCTGGAAACATGGAGCAATGATCCATATCTGCTAGTGATTATCCATAACTGGTAATGAGATTAAGATTAGTTAACCTAATATTGTAGATGTCTGATCTTGTCATCTAAATGATTCAGAACCAAATCTATAGCTAGCTAGCAGACCCGTTCTGAAGACAGTTGGCTAGCTCTCTTTTACGATGGAGTTATGTAATGATCAGTAATCGGTATTTAATATTGAGTTGCCTCCATTAGCCCAGCCATACTGGTCCCGTGAGGAACGAAATATGAGACGAAATAGGAAACTGGGAGTCTGAGATGCATGCTTAGATGATGGAAATGATAAGCTAGTTTCTTGACAGCTACTACATCCGTGTGCATGTCCATGGGTAACATTCCTCAAATCAGTTGTGTTTTAATCTGTACTGCGTAGACTTCTTCCCTCCAGAAAATCTAACAAACATCCACGAGTATGAAAATATACATATACACATGTCTTCTTTTAGAACAATAATTTAATATCCTTAGTCATACTTAGTTAGAAGGGAAAATTTTAAATCTTCATTACCGATTGTTACAAACACACATAAAAAATAGTCACACCTCAAACCTTGGAGCTGAGAGTCCCAATGAAGCAAGCGGTGCTTTTTGTCCATTAATAAACTTTACAACTGAGCATGTGCTACACGACAGAACAACCTGAGTGCAAGTATACGTTGATCAAGTTCTGCTATAAGGAATCAATAAAAGGAAAATAATTGAAGTAAAGAGAGTACCACTAAACCATGCTGCTATCTCATATGTCGATTTTTCGATCTGGGTACACGCATGAATACGCCTACTCAAAAATTTCACAACAATTAACTATAACCTTTATGCCAGCCTATGGTTGGTTTTGTTGATCGGATGCTTACCGGATTCAGTGTGCATCAAATATCGTGGCCCTTATCATATGATGCAGCTTCCCGAGAGTCCACTGGAATCAGGGCCTCCTCCATACATCTGCAATCGACCACTGGCCGGCATAAATATTTTTGGACCACTAAATGGATCCCACCATGCAAGTATTTTGACCAGCCAAGATTAAACCTTGGTCAGATGCATAAGATAGTCACGCAGCTGGTGCATCAATTAGTCAATACTGGTTGAGGAACTAATGGATCTCTTATTGGAAAAGTGGATTGCTCACCTAACAGTTGTGCAAAATTGCAGATGCTTTCAGTCATGGCCCAAACTCCGACGTCTCCATGACCTGCAAAACGCAAAGAGGTCACCAAAATATATTAGGGATCAATGAGAGAAACTTCATGAGGTGCATAGCTACCAGATCGAACACGCGTTGCCAGATAGCACTCGAGGTGAAGGTTACAGATGATTCATTTTCCACGGACAGGGAAGAGTCACACCAGGAGACGGGAGGCTTTAGTCTTAATTGGAAGGTCAGATTGAGGAACTTGGTTGTTAAAGAACTTGAGGAGCATAAACCTAGAAGAAGGATGGAGAATACTATCAAATCTGCCGCCGAAGCTATGCAAAAATCGAGGAGGAGGAAGCAGCGACAGGGAGGGAGAGGCTGCTTAGACGTAACATGAATCAACCATCAGAAATCTCGAGGAAGGTTTTTGCGGACCGAGAGGTAGGTGAGGATCCTGCAGCAATTTGAGGCAAAGAAAAAATCAGATCTATAGACGGGCTCGTGAGAGATTGGGACTCCTATCCCATAACATGGACTCTAAAACGTGGTTTTTCTTTTTCTTTTTTTGAGGGGATATAACGTGGTTTTTTTAGTTGGCACTACAACATGGTTTGTATACGTGTAGGCTGGGTCTTCTTTTGACCACAAAAGTAACATAAATCTTGTGGTTAAGATAGATCAATTACATTGATCGACGGTTAAGATTTTTTTAATGATGTGGATTAATACGGACACTCGTATGGTGCCTCCAATTAGTAAATATAAGATATAAGATATAAGATGCCTGACTTGGTTTGTAGAAGAGCATGAGGAACAATTTTTTTGCTCATGCCCGTGGTGTGAACCAACCAAACAAATTATTCTATATATTAACGGTGAGAAATGTGACCCTATAGCTCCATATAGTTAACCACTTCACTTTTATGTTCAACCATGTGGACATATCAAATCGATAGGGTTCTTTCTGACGTGGCAATTGCAAGAATCATATTTTAGCTCTTAGCTATTTCCTACTCTTGATTCAACGGCTGGCTTCATCAACACAAAGCCATAATTGAGAGCAATTCATAGTCATCTGTTTGTTTCAGTCATAGCTATTATGTTGCACACACTGTTCAACAAAACAGACGATAATTTATCGTCTGATTTATCGCTACTCTTATGGTGAGTGATAAGATTATGCCTTATCTTCACCATTTACCATTTGGGATGGTTTATTGCTATGAAAACCAATTTATTGGGAATCTATTGATAAATCGGGCCTATTCATAGCACTATATTTCCAAAAGCTATGTGTATTTGCGGTTTGGACCTTGTTATGGTATAAGTACTGTTGCCCTATTTTTATTGTCATTATACGAGGATGCAAAAGCTGGGAATCAAGATAACACGTCCGCCCAATATTGTTTTGGTGTTGAATATGGCATATTTTAGTGTTCGGAACCTGGGATTTGCAAAAAATGGCCGATTAGTAGTAGATCAAAAAAATTGATTAATTGGCCTATTTTTGATTAATCTCTAATCCCCAGCTGACCGAGATACTAACGATAAGCGATATCCTCAACATTGGTTGCACATGCAATGCTTTTTTTGGTTCGATCCGCAGATACATATGCATCGGTCAGGAATAGACCTAAGGCATGATTACACTAAATTATGTATTTATATAATTTATTTTCATAAAATTAGCATGATTCACTTATAGGTAGTTTGTGATACTATTTTTGAATTTTATTAAACCTTTATATCTTTAGACCAAATATATCCCAGAAAGTTTAATCAATGATTTAAGAAATATCGTAACAATTTCACTTCTTTATTTCTTTTTGTACGCTCAAATGTTGTGCTTTTATTTGACGTAAACAAACAACACATTCTGTACATATCCTTTCCTAAGTAGCGAATTCAGAAATCTTAGTGATGATTGGGTGTCCATACTCTAAGGACACTAAATAGCTTGAACCAAACAAAACTGGAATTTGGTTTGTGATGCTTATAACGTCCCCTTTGACAAGCATTCAGATGTAAACTAGGTTCTCAGTATTAAGTTTGTTGTTTTAGTAGTACTCATAAATTTATCTGACTTTCTTTTAGTGAAATAATGTACTATATGTTTATCCACCTTTTAAATAGGTTTCTCCTTTTTCAATGGGTGTGTCATAGCTATGTTGATCTACATGTTCATTGTCCTAATAAAGTGAATAAAATGTATAATAAATCTCAATAACATTTTCATATCTCCTCCCGCGTTTCCTTACGTCTTCTTTGACATGTCTCCATCAGATCCATTTGCTTGCAGTTTATGAACAATTCTTCGGAGGTAGTGATTAATAGAGAAGTACATAGATTCTTAACCCATCCCTTTTATTGTATAGACATCGTTGATGATAGTTAGTTGGGTTATTCTAGTTGGACATTGGAGTATGATCTGTTAGATGTTTGCGGTGTTTCATCACACAGAATAAACAATTTTATAGAACTATTAATCGGGGTACATGAGGAGAGGGGCCCCAGCCGAATATATCATGGAGAATCACGTTAGCAAGAGACTAATTGGAAGGAAAGATTGTCCCGCCACAAGTCGGCATGGGATTTTAGTTCACGGGTCTTCATCCTACTAGCCCATAGGTCGGTTCACCGATGATTTTTATAATGACAGAGTTACATTTATGGATTGCTTCCTGAATGCTTCATCATTTTTGGCATAAATTATTTCCGGCGTTACAAGAGACGAATAAAATATGTGAGCACTGACTATAGCCCTGGCGGTGTTGGCATTACTAAGATATTTTAAAAGGGGGAGACCAACGGTTCCAAGGCATTTTTTCCTCTAGATTCATGCTCCAACAGTTGATAATTTATGGAGGCGACATCTAAGTTTACTCTTATGCTTCTTAATATTTTCCTTAGATTAGTATGGGTTCTTTTTTCCACCTATAAGATAGGGAGTCTATTTCCTTGCTTAAACTCTACATGAACATGTTATTAACTAGATGATACCGCACAGATTGTTGGCGACATTGGTTGCATTATATTTTCATCAAATTTGACTATCTAGAATTTGAATATGAAAATAGAAACATAATATAATGTTATTTCTTATATTCGATTAATATGTAGTTGATTTTTTTATAGAATATAAATAGCATTTTCCATTCATGTTGAGAAATAAAATAGTGGAGTTTTTGTAACAAAAATAGATACTGGAGTTGATGAGGTGACATGTGTGGTGAGCTGGGTGTGTGTGCATGAGAAAGAAAAGCAGTGGATTTATCCATATTGAGAATATTAAAAGTAGTGGATTGATGAGGCGGCTGATGCGGTGAGGTGGCATTTGTGCAAAGTTGAGAGAAATCTTATATTTACTAATTGGAGGCATCATACGAGGCTTCATGTTAATCCACATCATTACGATTAATTACACCGTTGATCTATATGATTGATCTATTTCAACCCCATGATTTACGTTACTCTTAAGGTGGAAAAACTACACGTTACAAAGTCCAATTCAGAATTACTAATTGGAGGCATCATACGAGGCTCCATGTTAATCCACATCATTACTATTAATTACACCGTTGATCTATATGATTGATCTATTTCAACCCCACGATTTACGTTACTCTTAAGGTGGAAAAACTACACGTTACAAAGTCCAATTCAGAATTAACTTACACATCATGCTATTAAAAAAAGTCCAAATCAAAACTAACTTTCACGTCTTGCTATTGTTAAAATAAAAAAATATACGTCCTGCTCCCTACAGCCGTTTCTAATGAGTAGCCGATGGGAAACTCCCAAACTCTCAGGACTCCTCCCTTTCAACGCTTACCAACCTCTAATGACTCCAACGCCTCCCTATCTGACTCCTCCCTTTCAACTCTAGGTCTGAAAAACAAATACTACGTGTCACGGCCGCCGCATGCCTCCTGTTCTTCCATGGCCCCAGGAGGAAGTTTGATCCAAAATAATATTCAGTCCCTCCTCAAGGCCGCCATGTCCCCTCCTGTTCTTCCATGGCCCCAAGAGGAGATTTGGTCGTGCCCTCCTCTCCTCCCAGGTGCACACTCCTCAAGTGCTTCACTATTTTTTAGGTCTATCAGATGGTCCGGGCAGCAGCAACTTATACTAGGATTCTACCATGTTGTTGGTCGGCTGGTGGACTGCATGATGGGGGCCGCACGCAACGTCTTAATTCTCTTGACATATCAAGCGTTTGGAAGCAGGCTGCTGGATACGACTCAGTCCAAGGCTAGCTAGATTTCGAACGGCCGAAAGCACATGCACATACTACAGGTCTACAGTCTGGGCTAATATATTTACTAATTGGAGGCATCATACGAGGCTCCATGTTAATCCACATCATTACGATTAATTACACCGTTGATCCATATGATTGATCTATTTCAACCCCATGATTTACGTTACTCTTAAGGTGGAAAAACTACACGTTACAAAGTCCAATTCAGAATTACTAATTGGAGGCATCATACGAGGCTCCATGTTAATCCACATCATTACGATTAATTACACCGTTGATCTATATGATTGATCTATTTCAACCCCACGATTTACGTTACTCTTAAGGTGGAAAAACTACACGTTACAAAGTCCAATTCAGAATTAACTTACACATCATGCTATTAAAAAAAGTCCAAATCAAAACTAACTTTCACGTCTTGCTATTGTTAAAATAAAAAAAATATACGTCCTGCTCCCTACAGCCGTTTCTGATGAGTAGCCGATGGGAAACTCCCAAACTCTCAGGACTCCTCCCTTTCAACGCTTACCAACCTCTAATGACTCCAACGCCTCCCTATCTGACTCCTCCCTTTCAACTCTAGGTCTGAAAAACAAATACTACGTGTCACGGCCGCCGCATGCCTCCTGTTCTTCCATGGCCCCAGGAGGAAGTTTGATCCAAAATAATATTCAGTCCCTCCTCAAGGCCGCCATGTCCCCTCCTGTTCTTCCATGGCCCCAAGAGGAGATTTGGTCGTGCCCTCCTCTCCTCCCAGGTGCACACTCCTCAAGTGCTTCACTATTTTTTAGGTCTATCAGATGGTCCGGGCAGCAGCAACTTATACTAGGATTCTACCATGCTGTTGGTCGGCTGGTGGACTGCATGATGGGGGCCGCACGCAACGTCTTAATTATCTTGACATATCAAGCGTTTGGAAGCAGGCTGCTGGATACGACTCAGTCCAAGGCTAGCTAGATTTCGAACGGCCGGAAGCACATGCACATACTACAGGTCTACAGTCTGGGCTAATAAATTTCCTCGGTGAGATCGGCTCATGCCAATATGCAGGATGACTAAACACCGGGCTACAGTCACGCTCAGCCTCAGAGTTGCTAACGGTGTACTGCAAAGTGGGCGTTCAAATTCAGAGTATGGTCACTGTTTTCTCACCTTCCGTTCCTTTGTGTGCTAACTGCGTGTATAGGATAGTTATCTACAGTATGATATAAAATAATTACGTGTAATATGATTGCTATGTATAACCTTGGGTATTACAAGAATTAGTGTGTGTTATACCGTCCTATCAACCAATATCTCAAACATTTGATATGGTAAGCAAAGTTCTAATATTTTCACTAATATTTGATGGGTGAATTTCTTAATTTCTCTATGTTGAATATGTAAATATTTGTGTACTAAATGAGTATACGAATAATTTTTTATCTTGGCCTGCCATACGAATAACTAGCCCGTGCAAATGCACGTGTTGATGACTAGTAGAAATAATGGAGATCCACTATTTGGCTTGTTGCAGAAGGAAAGCTATGTAGGTATGATTCAAAGGTTAGGTAACTAGATGATGCTCTGATGTTTGATGTGGGATTTGGTTGCATTATATACACATGATTTATTTTATTTGATTCTTATATAGTTGAATTATTTTATATAATATTAGTAGCATTTCTCAAGCACAAAGGGGAATATAAATAATGAGTTTATGAGAAGGCATGTGTGTCGAGGGGAGGCAGTGTGTATGTTGAAAGAAATAGATGAAGTGGGGTTATGCATGTTGAGAGAAATAAAAAGTAAGGAGATATTGAAGAGGCGCATGCGTGCATGTTGAGATAGTTAGAACCAGTGGGTATCATCTATTTCCTACTCTTGATTTGAGGGCTGGTTTCATCCACACAAAGCCATAATTTAGAGCAATTCATAGTCATCTGTTTGTTTCAGTCGTCCCTATAGCTCCATATTGATTAATTGGCCGATTTTTGATTAATCCCCAGCTGACCGAGATGCTAAAGATAAGCGGTATCCTCAGCATTGAGTGTGAAAATGCTATTGGAAATAAAAAGTAAAGTGATATTGAAGAGGCGGCATGCGTGCATGTTGAGATGGTCAGAACCAGTGGGTATCAATTATTTAGGTACATATGATTTGGCAGTACGTGATTAATACCCTCTTATTAGTGCCCATTTTCTTGTGCGGCCATAGAAGTTCTATTTATTTCATTGTCTTGTGGGAACAACTATCTCCCATAGTTGTACCCCATTGTTGGTTATAAATATAGATTGTTCGGAGTTAACTTGTGTTTGACAGAAGGGATTGGAGCCATATGCTACACAACGAAAAATAATGGACTTTGCGAATGCGACATGCATATTTGCCAGTATTATATGATAGCCCGTTTTCTCTCCCAACAAACTTACTTGACATTCAGGGTACGAGGGCAACTAGGAAGAACAAGCAGAGACGAAATACGATATTGTCTCATGAGAACAATACGTATGTAAACGCTCTTGCTTTTCAAACACGGCTTCGAACACAGCGCATGTACGGAAAGCCAAGTGTATACGCTTTTTGCCATGTCAAACTTGGTATCTACCGAATGACGTTCATCTCCACCCACACATCATTATATACACACACCGTATCTGTTCACGTGCCTCGGAGAAAAGGACAAAAACAATTTACCCCAGTACGTATCAAGCCACCGGCCGGCCACGGAACGTGTTTTCTATTACTCCTTCCGTTCCTAAATAATTGTCTTTCTAGAGATTTTAACAAATGACTACATACGAAGTAAAATGAATGAATCTATAATTTAAAACATGTCTACATACATCCGTATGTTGTAGTTAATTTAAGATGGCTAGAAAAACAAATATTTGGAAACAGAGGGAGTACAAAAGATTCACACAGCAAAATATAGGAAACACAGTGCTTTGCGAAAGCAATGTATTAGTTGACCGCTGCTCATGCATGCACGATTAGGCACATCATCAATCAACCAAATGGCCAGGTCGCATCACATCACATCAAAGACGTATTGGACATGGCCTTGCTCTCACATCACTATTCTACGTAGTACTTCCTCCGTTTTTAAATAATTGTCTTTCTAGAGATTTTTAACAAATGACTACATACGAAGTAAAATAAGTGAATCTACACTTTAAAACATGTCTACATACATCCGTATGTTATAGTCCATTAGGAACGGAGGGAGTAGTTTGTTAATTCAGGATTAGGACGTACAGCCACACATTTGGATGCGATTAGCACGTTATCCGTTTGTCTCGTCCGTTGTCGCGACAATGCTGCAGACGTTGGCTGATCTTCTGCTTCCGTCCACAGCAAGGTACACCCCCGCCCTGGCAAACACCTGAGTACTTGGTTCCACCAACCCATTTGTCCAGACGGACAGTTCGAATTTCAGAGTCTTTTTAGCCGCAATGTATTAGACTCTCGATCTTGAATTCCATATGTTGTTGATTGTTTATGCATAGTAAACAAAAAGAAGAGTTGGATAGCACAGCACACATTAAATTCTACCTAGGTACCTTTAATCTGAGATAGTGGTCTTGTATACAAAAATGGAGGGAATACAATGCATAAACGAATTTTTTTGAGAGGCAATGTCATTCAGTACTTATGTTGGATCAGATCGTACCATTGGCTTCGGCCGCACACAGCTTTATAGGAGTATTAATTAACGCGAACCGTGCTATCTATTCGTTTCATCTGTTGGGGCGACCTTGCTACACACGCAATCTATCTTTGCTTCTGTCACATAGACATGCACCCATCAGGTCGGCACATGCAGGGACATGATTGAGCAAATTATTTTTCGACATAGTTAGATTTTCAAAACACTAGTTGGGTTCATCTACGACGAAGATAGCCATTATACTTATATAATTTGTAAACTTGCAAAAGAGTTCGTGCGTTGCAACATGAGAGCAAATAACACACGGTCTTAACCCAATAACCATGACTGAAAGGACACCGCAAGGATGGCTCTCCCACCCACCCGCCCGCCGCCACCCTAAACCCTAGCCCACCCCCTGCCGGCGATGTCCACGTCTAACCGTGGAAAATCGTTTTGCTTCCGGCCATCTTGCTCGGCGTCATCTGTTCTCTCTTCTGGTTGGCATCTCAATGGCGGTACATGCTTCCATCTCCCTTGGTTTGGATTTCTCTGCGGGGATGAGCATGGCGCATGAGATCGGTCGCTTGTTTCACCGTTCGGTGCACCCTACGGATCGATCTGGCCACTTTGTCATGGTGGCTTGTTTTGCACGGCACTCAAGGTATCTCAACTCCATGATCGTGTTTTCTCCTTCAATGTTTATTGCAAGGAGGTGGGTTTTTTCATTCTGCACCAAAGGAGTTTTGTTTGCCCGCAATTTAAATGTTACATTCATCTCTGGGGTCATGGCGGCCCCGATTGGGAGAAAGAGTTTCGTCTTTGGCAAAATGAATCTCGAGAGGAGTGGACCTTGGTTCGTCCATCTAAACGCCGTGCTGCCCTAGGTCTCCGAGCCATGAAAAAGCAGCCTTCCAAACCAGCTCTAAAATCATCCACTTCTCTTAGATCTGCTAAGAGCTTGCGTTTCTCCACGTTTCATAATTATGAGGCATGCAAGGGTTATTGTTTTCCGGCCACGTCTGAGGATTTGTGTACTGTCTCCGAAGCGGGATATACTGTTGATTCTCATGAAGGCTTGCCGGCCTCACCGCCGGCGGCAGCATCTCCGGTGACGAATCCCATACCTAACACTCAGTTTGGATCTCTGCCGCTATCTCCGGAAAGTTCGTTCTCGCCGGGCGGCAACTCCGGATCTCCTGTGACTTTCAAATATTTTTTTGGATCGGCCTTTTCTCAGGGTGTTCTGTTAGGTGGCGGCTCTAGCCCACCTGCTTCTTTGGCCTCGGTTGCACAGCCCTTTATCTTATCTGATGACGAGGAGGGCAGCCCGCTGGCCTCTCGATTAGTCAGCCCGGCACCCTTATCCGCCACGGCTCCTCAGATTCCATCCCCTGAAAAAATTGTCGAAGATTTGCAGAGTTTTGATGATTTGATGGAGAATTGGGCTGCTACGTATTGGGACTGCCATAGGTGTCTTGGGATGGGCCCCCAGCCAGAGACTTGTACAAGGGTGAGATGCCGTAATTGCTTTCGTCTGGGTCACATTAAAAAGAATTGTACTGGGCAACCTCCCGTCGCATCCGTCTGGGTACCTAAAGTCCCGTCGCCTGTCTTTGGGACACACGCCAAGCAAGAGTCCCTCCTTGACTCTCTGGCTTCTCATCAATTTGAGCAGGCCCAAAAACCCCAATCTCCTCGGCTTCATCCTGCTCCACCTCCAAACCAATCTACTCCACCATCGTCGCCGACTGGCTCTGGCCCCTCCTCAAGCTCGACAGCGACCGCCGCACCTTCTTCGAGCTCTCCGTCTGCTTCAGCAATGGCAGCCTATGCCATTGGCCCACACCGCTTGCTTCCCGAGGGATACAACATTATGGATGGTGGTGCGGATCGCCTGCCCCGCCCGGACCTTCTACACACCGGCCGTCCCGCCACCACGTACGCATGAGCAGTTCATGGTCACCATTGTTGAGCCACTCCCACCGGCTCACCTTGTGGGGATTCGTCGCGAGCAGTTTCTTCAATTTCTGATCCAAACCCTGCATGTTCATGTGATTTCTGCTGAGACTTGGTTTCAAGGCATGGGTTTATTTGAGATGGAAGATTCAGTTGTCAGAGGTTCCTTTACTCAGCATCCACCCTTCCCCCTAGGATTAGATGAAGATGGCAATGATTTCTTTGTTAGAATCATCCCCCACAATGAAGGGGATTCATGTCCATCACACTGGTTGGCTAATGTTCATTGGTGTGCCGCTGGATTATCGCAACACCCAATGTCTCTCAGATATAGTTGGCACTTTTGGTCAGTTCCACTATTGGAACAATACTGATCGACGCAGAGTTCGATTCCTGGTGCGGGCCTCCTTTCCTGTTAATGCTTTGGTTCTGCGTAGCGTGGTCTTCAGAGAATTTGCTAACTAGGGAGGAACTGTCGTCTCCTGGACAGCTGGATGTTACATTCTAACTGCTGAATTTGCTGAAGCGATGAAACATGCGGACGAAGATCCCATGCCTCTGGATGGAAATCCTCACCCCATGTCTGGCTTTAACCCGCCACAGCCATTTTGGGCGATGCCGCCATATCCTGCCCTCGGGTGGAATGCTGTCCCACCAAACCACCAGGGGAACAATGAAGCTATCAATGGCAATGTGTGGGGTAATGACATGCAAGATGCAGCGGGATGGGAGCCATGGATTGAACAAGAGTAGCCTAAGCAGCAGGTCGAGCCAGCTTTGCCGCCCCAAGACCAGAATTGGATGGTTCTCAACCCATCGCTAGATTCCAGTCAGGACATGGACCTTGACCAGGAGGTCAATCAGCCTATGATCAACAATCTTGCTGCACCTTTGGATCCCATTCAATTGGGCATTGTCAGGGTAGTCTATGGGCCAATGCTGCCCCAAGAGATGATCTGGGAAAGATCCTTTAAATCTCTGATGCCAGACATTCTGTCAGCTCGCATTCCTACTTATATGCCCACACCAGTGCTTCCACCATCTGTTTTCCCGATCAGGTTCTGGCCCTATGCTTTTGAAAGCAAGTTCATCGCTCTGCTATACAGTTCTGGGGTTATTGCACGTCAAGTTAAAAATTCCTCGGTGGTTATTCAGGAGCTGCCTTCTGATATGTCCGCACAGTCACATATGCTTATGGAGGACAACAAGTTTGTGTCAGGCAATGCCTCAGAGTCTCAATCCTTTGAGTTTACTGCCACATCACCTCCTGTTCTGGGCAAGAGATCTCGTGGGCGTGGGCGTTCGATCTCTCTGATTGCACCCACGCCAGATTTCAGTAATAGGAGGGTGATGGTTAATGGTTTCAAACCTATCTCTGTTGTGCATGTCAAGCCATCAGGACTTCGTCGCCCACGTGCTAAGAAGAGCAAGATCGTTGCTGCTGTGGAGATCATGATGGAGGACCCCAAGTTCCCCATGTTCCACCACCCACACCCATCAGGGCCATGCAAGATCTTGGAGCGTCATTGGGGATCGCTCCAGAAAAGTTAACGGTGGAGAAGCTTATGGCATCTCCAAGCACTTCTGCGTCGGCTGATTCATCTAAATGATGTTGTTGATCTTTATGCAACTGTTATTAAGCCTGCGTTGCGCTTATGTTCTTTCTTTTTACTGTCGTTTATCCTCTGAACTTGGGCCGGTTATGATCTGGTTGGCCGTGATCTTGGCAGCTTTTGGATGCCTGAACTGTTATGCAGTTTGGTCGGTTTATCTTTTGTGCTTGTTGACTCATGAATAGCTCATATTACCGTAACTGGAAAGTGTTGTGCTGGAATGTGCGGGGACTTAATTCAGAAGCGAGAGAACTTGATGTACGGGGCAAAATCGAAGAAGGTCAGCGTTCTATTATCTGTCTCCAGGAAACTAAATGTTCTGATTTTGACATCCGCGGCATTCATAAATTCTGCCCATGTAGGTTTGACAGTTTTGCTTTTGCGCCCTCTGCTGGGGCCTTGGGAGGCATTTTAGTGATCTGGAATTCTTCAATCTTCAGTAGCCAGTTGATTCATGTCGAGAGTTTTGGCATAATAATTTCATTTACATTTGTTCAAAATGTTGGGAAGTGGACGTTGGTCTCCGTTTATGGGCCATGTGAAGGAGAACGCAGAGATTTGTTCGTACATTGGTTGTATCATCTTCAGATTCCCAATGACGAGCATTGGTTGTTACTAGGGGATTTCAACTTTATTCGATCCTTAGATAACAGAAACTTGCCTGGTGGGGATGTTAATGAAATCTTTCTTTTCAATGAGATCACTGGACATTTAGGGCTTCTGGAATTGCCTTTGATGGGTCGGCGCTTCACTTGGTCCAACATTCAGGAAAACCCACTGTTGGAACAATTGGATTGGTTTTTCACAACTTCAGACTGGATCTCTTATTATCTAAATACAGTGGTTCTACCCTTGGCCAAAACCTCTTCAGACCATGTCCCCTGTGTCGTCTCCATTGGCACCAACATACCGGCTGCGCGGGTGTTTCACTTTGAAAACTTTTGGGTTGATATGCCTGGTTTTATTGAGTGTGTTACGCAGTCCTGGAATGCACAAGTTTTTGCTGACTTGACAGCAACTGCGACCATTTCTAGGAAATTCAAGCGTCTCAGGCTGGATCTTAGGAGATGGAGCAAAAACCTGTCTTATATCAAAAGGCTCACTCTGGAATGTAATAAGGTTATTTTATTCTGTGATGAGCTCGAAGAAAGGAGGCCTCTCACCACTCCTGAGTTTAATTTCAGGAAGATTGTGAAGCTGCATTATGAGGAACTCTTGAGGATACACTATATCTATTGGAAGCAGCGTTGCACAATCTGTTATATTAAGGTGGGGGAGGAGAATTCAAAGTTCTTCCATGCTATGGCTTCAGAACGAATGAGGAAAAATTCTATAGCCAGCCTCACTGTGGCGGGAGTTGTTCCTGTGTCTGATCATCAGCAAATGGCGGGAATTCTGTGGACCTCTTTTAAAAATAGAATGGGCCAAGCCTAGGGCATCTCCATGGGCTTTGATCTTCACAGCTTAATTCAGCATGTGCCTGATTTGAATGATCTTTCCCGCTATTTTTCGGCTGAGGAGATTTCCAAGGTTTTAAAATAGTTACCTGTGGATAGGGCACCTGGGCCCGACAGCTTCAATGGTCTCTTTGTCAAACGATGCTGGTCTATCATCGAGCCTGATTTCCTACGATTAATCAAAGATTTCTATGAAGGGAAACTATCTTTGGAGAACATAAATGGGTCTTTGATTACCCTCATTCCAAAATTGCTTTCACCTGAAAGCCCTAATGATTTCAGGCCCATTTCTTTAACCAACACTTGTCTCAAATTTTTGACAAAGCTTCTGGCTAATCGATTGTGACGAGTAATCTTCAAATGCATCCACAAGAACCAATATGGATTCCTCAAGAGTCGTTCTATCCAGGACTGTTTGGCCTGGACTTTTGAATACATTCACCAGTGCAAGCAATCTAAAAGGTCCATTGTTATCCTTAAGCTGGACTTTACCAAAGCATTTGATACAATTAAGCATGAGGTTATCTTACAAATGCTTCGATTCAAAGGGTTTAATGACAGGTGGCTCTCCTAGATCAATGAAATTCTTTCATCTGGCAGCTCTTCTGTTCTGTTAAATGGTGTCCCGGGTAAGCAGTTTAAATGTAAGTGTGGTGTCAGACAGGGTGCTCCATTATCCCCTTTGCTTTTTGTTCTGGCTGTGGATCTGCTCCAATCTGTGGTTAATGATATGCTTGCTCGATGAGTCATCACATTGCCTATTCCTTCTAATGATCCAGACTTTCCCATTATTCAATATGCTTGATGTGATATTGTCATCCTGCCTGCTATTGAAGAACAATTGGTGGCAATGAAAAACATGCTCCTCACTTTTCAGGCATCCATTGGCCTGAAGGTGAACTTTAGCAAATCTTCCCTGATTCATTTGAACATGGATGATGAGCTGGCCACAAGATTGGTTGCAGTTCTGGGTTGTAAGATTGCCAGCACTCCTTTTACATATCTGGGCCTACCAATGGGCACCACAAGACCAAGGATTGTTGACTTTATGCTTATGGTTGACAGAGTTGAAAGAAGACTTTCTTGCAGTTCATCAAGGATCTAGGCTACAACTTCTTGTTTGTGTCCTGACATCTATGCAAATTTATTTTCTATGCTCTTTGAATATCCCCCCTGGGATTATTAAACAGCTGGACAGAATCTTCAGGCAGTGTCTTTGGAGAGGTAACAGTGACACCCGAAAACAATCCCTAGTTGCTTGGAATTTGGTATGTAGGCCAAAGGAAAAAGGTGGTCTTGGTATCATCAACCTTAATATCCAAAACCAGGGGCTTCTTATCAAGCATCTGCACAACTTCTATAATAAGGTGGAGATCCCTTGGGTCACCTTAATTTGGAATTCATACTATGATGGGGTGGTGCCTCAAGCTACTGTGATGACTGGATCTTTCTGGTGGAGGGATGTTTTCAAGCTTTCTGACACCTACAGAGCGGCTGCCTCAGCCATGGTTAACATGGGGGACTTCATCATGTTCTGGTTAGATGCTTGGCATGTTGGTGGCTCCACAATCCCCCTGTTCAGAAGGCTACCTAGATTGTTTTCCTTTGTTAAGGATGATAAAGTTGCTGCTGCTGCAGTCCTTAGCTCCTCAGATCTTTTTTCTTTGTTTTAGCTGCCTATATCTCAAGAGGCTGCTGAGGAATTGAGATTGCTGGAGGATTGGATTTTACAACTACAAAGGGACCCTGCTGCTGCTGATGTCTGGATCTGGGTAGGAAAATCTGGTTCTTACTCTGCCAAGAGCTTATATAATATAATGCACTCCCACATGCCTACAATCCAGACATGTAAATGGCTCTGGAAGAGTAGGTGCACCATGAAAATTAAAGTTTTTGGGTGGTTGTTATTCTTTAATCGCCTCAACACCAAGGATATGTTTGTCCGAAGACATTAGAGATTACCTGATGATGACAATCGATGTGTCATTTGCACTAGCCAGGATTATGAAGACATATTGCATCTTTTCATGAATTGCACTTTCAGCCTCAGAGTCTGGAATTACCTGGGATTTGATTGGTCTGATGGGGATAATTTGCAGGATTGCATTTCTCATGCTAGGAGATCCTTCAGACCCACCTTCTTCTTTGAAGTTATGCTTACGACGCTTGAAACATTTGGATTTTGCGCAATGGCAGAACTTTTAGAGGAGAATCAGCCACCTTTGCTAGGTGGAAATGTAACTTTGTACATGATGTAATCTTATTATCTCATAGGTTAGCTAGCCCCACTAAAGATTCTCTCTTGGCTTGGGTTAACTCCATTCCTTAGTGTATAGGTAAGTTTAAGGTAGGTTCTTTTTAGTTTCTGTATATAAGTTTAACTGTAATTGTACTATTTCTTTTTGTTGGGAATAAAAGGCTGTGGGGCTTTGCCCCACAGTAGTTAGTCAAAAAAAAAAAAACAATGACTGAAGACCGTAATAGGTCCACATCCTTTATTTTCATATGGCATCACATTTGTGTTCCCGACGATAGCCTTAGTGCTCACACAATGAAAACACATTTGAATGTGGTCAATCCTAAGGCCCTCTCTCTCTCTCTCTCTCTCTCTCTCTCTCTCTCTCTCTCTCTCTCTCACGCGCGCTCGCTCGGAATAAGATGAGAAAAATGTTGTTTTTCCCCGCAAGGTTTTTCAAATGTGTGCATGTGTGGTTATCGAGATTTTCTTTCCTATCAATCTCTTTTAATGGTTTTTTATTTGCAATTCGGATCGCTACCGGTACGAAAGTAAATGAACCGTGCACCACCAAAAATAATGTTTTAGAAATAACTAACAGCTAAAAAGATATCATAATTAGATTCTACACATTTTTCTAATCGAATTTCATATATAACATGTTAAAACCGAAGTTGCGGTTTAAATGATATGGATAATTTTGTTTTAGATAAGTTACAGATTGATTAACCGAGTCAGGGGGTTTCTGTTGAAACAAAAAAAAACTATTCAGCTGTCTTAAAGATCAATGGTGGGTTGATTACGAGAAGTGTGAAGAGGTTTTCTGAGAAAACTCAAAAAAAATGGTAAGCTATGACTTAAACAACGTGTACTGTGGGTTAATTACAGAAAACGGAGGGGTGGGGGGGTTGTAAAATGATGTGACAGTGAACGGACAGAAGCATGTAAATATCACAACATTTTCTGATTTTCTTTATAATCTATACCTACTAATAAAAGAAATAGGTATTCTTAGTCCGTCGTGCTATTCTATAGAAAACCCCCTCATGTTTCTGACATTAAACCCGCAATACATATCAAACGTTTTTTAAAATAGTCATATCTTCTAAACCGTAACTCCAAATTTAACATGTTATATGTGGAATTTGATTAGAAAAATATATAGAATCTGCATATGATGTTATTCTAGCTGTTAACCATTAAAAAAAAATACTATCTAGGGCGCAATCTTAATCAATAGTGCATTATCCATCTTTCTTTCATATCAGTACTGATCCGGTTTGTGGATGAATATCTCAGCAAAATTAGGATTGGAGGCGAAATTGAAGATCACTTGCCCGTTTCTTGTACATATTAAATCTACATGCAAGTTGTGTTTAAAAAGAAGACATGTGGAATCTTGAACTTGCGCTTTTGCAGGAAAAGACCATCTTTGTTTGGGTCGTAGCAACAAATACTCAGATTATAGACCTTTTTCGTAAATTAAAACTGTGTGGTATTTTTTTCTCCCGTTGCAACGGACGAGCCCTTTTGCTAGTTTTAATAATTGAATCAACTGCTGTAGGAAATGAATATATATAAATGACAAAATTGCAGAAAAATATTAGTTACAATTTTAGTGATATATTTGTAAATTTTGGAAATGCTGATTTCAAGACATAAAGATACAACACACCTTGCACATATCCATTACCGAACAGCTTGAATCTTAATGATAGCTAAAGTGTATAAGTACCCTACAAATACTGACTACACCAAACCTACAATTTAATTGGTGGCGTACTTCACCTCTGGTAAGCAGTCGAATGACAAATAACTTGTTGCATATTAACTTTCTATGTCGACAATACTCAAATATTGTCCTATTTTATTGTGGTATTGCAGATTTCATCGTATTATCCAGTAGGCGTTCCTTTCCTGAACCACTTGTTCATTGTCCTAATGGAGTGAACAATTATGTATTAAACTCCCAATACCTTCTCTATCTCTTCCGGACCCTTCCATGCCGGTTGATTTGTCTAATCAATAATATCGGGCACTCGACAAATTGTTCTTGCTGACTACCTTTTTTTATTGCACTTCGCAAACAAATCTTCACCGTATGCCTTTTTTCTACAGTCAACAAACAATAATTTGTGGACTATGATTTTTGCTGTGCAAACACTCATGTTTTTTCTTTTCTTCTCCTTTCTCCTGTTTTTTTATTTTGTACATTATTTATTTTATTTTTTCCTTTCATGATATGTTCGTTTCTAAATGATTTATTTTCCTTTTTCCATTTTCTTTTATTTTCTCTTTCTGTTACCTTTTACACACATTAAGTGTATTTTGAGGCATTTATTTAATATAATAAAAAATTAAACTGCGAAATCTATACATATACTAATTCTTGACTCTCCAGAAATTCCCACGTTAATTAGATTTTACGAGCCGTTAATCTGGTGGGGCCGAGTTATTACGGTTCAGATTAACCCATGTAACTTTTGGCTGAAAATAGCTTAATTCGCCCAAAGTTAAAAATAGAAGGCCCACAGTCCTTTCATCTCACGGCTGTAGAAATATCTCACGGTTGTAGAAATAGAATCAGCCGACAGTCCTTTCATCTCACGGTTGTGAAAATAGAGTCCATGTTTGATTCAACCCAAAACAATTGATCGTGCCTGTGCATGCCCAGCCCCTTACCTTCACGGGTGTATTAACCATCACGGACATGCCACACCGCCGCCATTGCTAATGAGATGGTGATGCCGTCGCATGGATCATGCATGCCGTGCAGCCGCCGTTGTTGATGGGATGGCGATGCTGTCGCATGGATCATGCACGCCATGCAGCCGCCGTTGTCGGTGAGATGGTGATGCCGTCGCATGGATCGTGTATGTCACGCCGCTCGCATTGTCGACGAGATGGTGGGCTATCGTTTGGATCCTCCGCTGCCGGTTTCTCGATCAGGATTGCCTCAATGCAAAGCCTATCCAAGAAGATACGATTCCCATCTCAATCTATCTGCTATTCCACCATTCCTTATCTGCATGAAAAGAAGGATTGCCACATGGATGGATTTTCTCTTCCCCGCAAGTAAGTTTGGGCATGGACCTGGTGTGCTCTCAGAGATAAGGATAGTTGATTTTATATATCATGTGCCTTCAGAGTGCTGTGCTATCCAAGAATTCAAGCCCCAATGTTCTCACGTATAATCTTGGGATCATGAAGATCAATTCATCTCACAACAATGCCCCATCAGGTGAGCTTCACCAAAGAGTAAATAAGTACTAATCTTCAAAAGTTTGTGTTCTCTTACATGTCAAATTTGATTGCTTTCTAATGTTCTTTTTACAAACAGTTGTCATATTTATTTGGATGTTCGAACCTATTCTGCTCAAGCTTTGCGAATACAGCCAAATTTAAGTCATTATAATTAAGATCCATGATATAAGTAGTGCTGATAGATTGTTTAGTTAGATTGAGATGGGAATCATATATTTTCTGCAAGGTTCAAAACAATCGTGTGGTGATATGGTCCGGGTGATTGGCCACGAGGAAGATTCACGGAAACTGTACCTCAGTGTAATTTGGCTACTCCGTTAACCTTAACAGCGATGAACTTATTATCCTTGGCATGATAGTACTTGATGAAGAGGTGTTTTATCAGTAGAAGCCTACAGTTTTCTAGCATAATCATGCTACTATAAGTTAGTTGTAGTTATATTAACAGGTGAGGCATCTTTGAACTGCATTATAATTGTTTCAGGGCACTATGATACATGGGAAGGTAATGAAAAATATGGTAACATGTTCAGTCCATTGATCCAAGAAGGTTCAGTCCAGCTCTAATATATATCAGGTAATGTGCTATCCTGTATTTCCTTTTTTTGGTGGAGCGGCTATCATATATTTCCAATTGATAAGATCCTTGGGGTACCCGACCACTATCGATTGATCAGCTCATGTGTTACCTGCACCCATGGTGAATATAACAAGGCGAACAAACTATGTGAATTCTAATTGGCTGATATCATCAGGTGATTGATTTTGCACATTACTGCTCATGATTGATATATGTCACTATATACTCTTAATTCTCTACGTAGTCCTCTACCTGTTTACTTTTAAGATGGACAGTGTGGTCTGTGTTTGAAAGATTACAGTGCTCATAAAGATTAATAGAAGTTACCCTGTATCAACTAAGATAACCTTATTGCACAATAGATAATAATGGTTTACCAGTATGTACCAAAGATGCAATTTTCTATGGTAGTATTTGCAGCACCCTAATTCTCATCATACTTTTAGTTTTAACTGAAATGAATGTCAGAGCTAATTTGAAGCTGTAGCACGGTTGTTATGCGCCAAACACGGTGTAGGAGGAACCCACTCAAATTGGACCGGTAGAGGTTAGCTTTTCCATATCATTTTAAATATATATGCAGAAACGTACAGTTTCTTAGACCATAGATGTTTTTGTGATTTAAGAATTCGACCTAGCATACCATACATAATCCCATTGGAAGCTTGCCTTGCTTTGTACACAATATTGATACGTTCCAGTTAATTATCCATTATGCAGAAAAATGAAGTCGTTAGTAAGAATATCTCAACCTTTTTATACTTACAAGAATATCCCATATATACTAGGAAGGCCGCGTTGTAAATTTCTGTAATATTTCTGAATGTTGTGCAATGGTAATTTAATTGCACATGATTAACTGCATGCAATGGTGTAGTCATTGTGTACATGGTTGCCCTACAATGGCCGTTTGCATAGAGAAGCTCTATGCACAGGTTTGAAATTATGCAACCGTGTGCACTGAGGGGTAATAAATCACAGGGTTTTGTCTATACAATCGTGTGGGTTGTTGTCAACAATGCACACGGGTGCACCTTCATCAGCGACCTGCTCGGAGCGACTGGCCCAAAAAGAGTGCAATCAGTTTCTCAACCATGTGCTTGCATGAGGTATGTGGGCAGAATCACACTGCTTTCCATTTGTCTTTCATATTTTCATAGTCACCGACTGATTTTAGGTACATGCACACAGTGCCGGATATTCAGCTGGGGCTAAATGCGTGTTTGAGAAAGTTCAAATCATTGCCATCTTCTCCATTATATGTATCAAATAATCATGTGTAGAAAAACCACCTGCACCATGTTCGAGAAAGAAGTAGAAAAAACATTAAGCAATCTGCATAATTCTTGATTGATAGACATGATTATTTAAACCATCAGCAGACAAAACAAATCTAGAAAATGTGCGAGGAGAAATTGATTTTCAAGTTCAGCCTCAGTGACTATTCTCAAGTATTGTTACCAAGATTGCACTTTTTATAAAATATGTTTTATATTGAGAAAGATCTGTAAGTAAAAGATCAAAAAGTTACAAATAATGACTATTGCTACTAAGATGCTCTATATTTTTCATGTTTTTGTACAAGGCTAGTACAAATGCACCAAATATCATACACTTATATAAAGAATTCAAGGTTCACAACACATCATCGAGGACATAAAAATACCAGGAACAAGAACACATGTCATGTTGTATATATATTCTGATGAAGAATCAGAAAAGGAGTATAGTAAGAATAAACATGAATACATATTCAATGAATCAAGTCTTAATAGAAATGGTGCAATAAATCATTTAGGATGTAATATAATAAATGGGGCATGAAATTGGTACTTTATATGAACTTCGTCATTCTTTTAAGATTGTTTTAAGAAATTTAAGACGTGGAATAAATTTACAGACAAGTTTCCTAAATTGGTTTGCTTAATTTAAGAGTGGCTCTAGATGATTTGGTAGGTGTACTCCCAAAATGGCTTCAAGAAAACCATGGCGTGCCTTCTGTGAAAATTTATGTCTGCCACCGCAATAAAATTATTAAGTAAAAGAAAAATGATGATAGTCGGTAATGGCTTAACTCTATTGTTTGATTACGATTATTATTAAAAGTTAATTTTCTCAATATAATAGCCCGTGCGAATGCACGGGTTGACGACTAGTCATATTAATTGCTCACATAACAGTTTGCTCCCGTACGTCAGGCCCCCGGCCGGCCACCTAACGTGTTTTGTGTTACAAAAGATTCTACATACGGTACAATATAATAAACATTGTGCTTCACGAAAACAACATATTCGGTGACTAATGAGCATGCAAGCACGAGCAGGCACAGATCAATCAACCAATGGCCACATCACATCAAAGACCTACCTGACTTGAACTTACGTACTCTCACTCACTATTATACTCCCTCTGTACATATATTATGGTACAGAGGGAGTAGTCTGTTAATTATGGATAAGGACATACCGCCACATATTTGGATGGGATATTAGCACGTTATCCATTTGTCTCATCTGTGGTCACGAGAATGCTGCAGACATTGGCCGATCGTCTTCTTCCGTCCATAGCAAGGTACGCACCTACCCTGGAGAGCACCTGAGTATTTGGTTGGACCAACCCATTTGTCAGATACATACAGTTCGAACTTCATAAATTCACCCAAGAGACTGCTTTTGGCCGCAATGCTTATACTCTTGATCTTCAATTTCATATGATGTTGATTGTTTATGGACGTAAAACACATAAATAAATTTTTGTTTGACTGGGAACAGTAGGATAAGTCCCTACAATAATTTTTTATAGATAAGCAAATGGAACACATACAGTGGCAATTACATGGAAGAGAAAATGAGCGGCTGAAAAAATATACATTATTGACAACGACTTGCCTTTGCTACCTAACAAATTAGACTTCTAGACTCTCGTACAAACAGAAGAATATGGAGATTCGATAGTGACGTGTTTGTACTTCAAAGTAGTTATGCCACTCCCATGAAAACATGTCAAGACTTGTCCACCAAAACATTCCCATCAAAGCCTACTCACAGAAAGAAAAAGGTATATGTCAAATCCCGTTCTCTTCTGTCCACAGACATGTCCAGACTTGTCCATGGACAGAAGCCATGTGTCCATCAAAACTGACTTCCGGGACGCATCCCCCATATGCCTGACCCATATTTTTACATTTTCACTATTTTCACCATATTGCACACATCAGAAACAAATATGGAGCTATAAAATTTCAGCACATTCACCAATAGATATTAAGCACAAATAATTCAACAATTTAACAATTCAACAAGTCAAAAACTCGATAATTCAATCATAGTTCAAAAATCAAATGAACCAAATTTTACGGCAGTCACCGATGTTGGTATGCATCCTGCAGAAACACTCCTGGTCATCAAGAACCATGATCCTCGCTCCAGGTGATCCACTTCTTGTTTCCAATGAACAATCAAGAAGAGAACATATGGGGTGGTAATAGTGAGCAATCTGCATCGACCTGGATAGTAACTGAGCACTGCACTTGCACACTGAACCATGTGACATCCTGACAACGTCTCGGCTTCTTTCGGCCAGAGAAGCCAAAAACATATTTTAATGCTCTCATAAATTTGCTAATCTATTGGATCACGTTGTACCATTGGATTAGGGAACACACAACCATATTTTAACGTGACGGATGTTATCCATTTGTTTCATCGGTTATTGCAACCATCCTGCACATGCGATCCATCTTTGCTTCTGCCAGATAGATATGCAATTGTCAGGTATAGACACAAGGCGTGGGACAAGTGCCTCATTTGAACAGGTGAACACGTCCTCACAAGCATTAAATATGTCCTACAACATATGGTGAAGATTCCAGCCTAAACTTCAATGTTGATTTCTCTGTTCATCTCGTATGGTCTTAGGATACACAGGAAACTCATTTTCTTTTGTAGATTTTTTGAGCTGCAATCATAGTGCCATGTCTTCATTGAAATTTAATTTGTGTTCTGTATGGCCAAGCACCGAGATTGAATTCTAGAGGAGCTCTGTCAAATGCCAGTTTGCAGCAAGCAAACTGATTCTCTGAAACGAACTAAGATGTGTTGGAAGTAAACCCAACGTCCAATCGGATTACATGTACGTGTCCGTGTCCAGCTAGTGCATGAGATAGTTACCTTGTAGGATTAGTATCCCATGCTGATTCGGTTTGTAACTAGGCAGCCTAGCTGTTATATATATGTGCACGTAACCCCTGTACCCTTGTATCGTGAGTTGATCAAAGCAATAAAGTAATCACCGGGCACGAGACGTGCCCGTGGCAATCCAATCGAATCCTAAGTGTAAATGTGTGCGTTGTGAGCTAGTTAGCTTGTAGATCGTATTGATCGGCTGTAGCTATTGTGCACTAAGTACGTGTTGGAGATATTGGAAGCTAGCTTTGTACTACGGTCTACGGTGCAACTCGGCGTAAAGCACTTCGTCGAGTTCGTCAGTGTTGGTTCGCTTTGTCGTCGTTCGTCGTCGGTCGTTACCGTCGCCGGAAAGTACTCGGTGTCGGGTCTCGGCCAACAATTGGTATCTAGAGCAAGGTTGATCTTCTAGTAACGGGAGATCATGTCGGACGACGAGAAGACCAAGCAGCTGGCGGAGTATTCGGTGCGGCTAAAGTAATTGCTGCTCGGTGAGATCGGAGTATCCACGATTCGACCGTGGAAACTTCGTGAGTGGGCGACCATGATGGAGTGGGCGCTCGAGGCCAATGAGCTCTGGGAAGCCGTCGACCCCGGCGGTGACGAGTACCTGAAGGGTGGTGCCTTGTATCGGAAGGATCGCCAGGCTATCACGGCCATCTGCTCGGTGATGCCGGTGGACGATGCAGCAGCATCTAATCTCGAAGACATCAGCGAAGGAGGCGTGGGACACGCTCAAGACATTGCATCTGGGGCACTTTCGGCGTGTGCGCGAGGCTAACTTGCAAACTTTGCTGAAAAGTTACGAGAATCTGAGGATGGGAGAAGGCGAGACGGTGGGCGCCTTTCGCAGCGAGGGTTGCAACAATGGTAAACGGGATTCAAGTCTCGGAGAGAAGTTGGAGGACATGTCCGTGGTTCGGCGTTTCCTACGTGCCGCTCCACCGCGCTACATGCCGATTGTGTCAGCGATCGAGCAGTGTGTTGATCTCAAGACTCTCACTTTGGATGATCTGGTTGGTCGCTTCAAGGCCCATGACGAGCGGATGAAGCTGAGTTACGGTGATGCAAAAGAGGATGAGTACCTGATGCTAACGCGTGCTCAGTGGCTGGCATTGGTTTCCAAGGAGAACAATTTCGACAAGGCGTCCGGTAGCGGCGGAAAGTACCGTCCCGCAAAGGACACCGACGAACAGTCGGAGAAGCCAAGGAAGAAAAAGTTCGACAAGAGGAAGATCCGCTGCCACAACTGTAATTTGCTCGGGCACTTCAAGTCGGAGTGCAAGAATCGCCCGAAGGAGAAGGCGCTCATGACCCAGCAAGGTGATGATGGTGACATGATGTTGATGTGCGAACTCGTGGACGAGGAGGATCCAGTTCTTCAAGTGTCGGCTAAAGAAATTGTCGCTCCGTGAAGAAAAAGTTCACCTTCATGATCATGGTTCGGATACTTGTATCGATGCTACAGATACGGGAGGTGATTCCGAAGCTTGTGTTGATGCTACCGACACAAATGTCTTTTTTTCTGAGGAAGATGACATGGTGTACGTGGCACCTGAAATCCACGTGTATGCTGACGCTAGAGCGGCACGTTCATGGAAAGGCAACAATCCGAGAAACACGGATATTGATGTGCAAGTTACACCAGCTCCATGTGATGCGTCGCATGGGCGAGATAGGTGCACCATGCACGGGTCATTGACCAATCCAGAGAGAAGTGCTCGAAGGAACGAGCCAGCAGCAAGGAGCATGTCTGTTGCCATTGCCGCTTCAGGTGGCAGCCCAACAGCAAGCCGAGGTGGCTACCAGGATGAGTCTCATGGGCACGGTCCAAGAACGGGACAAGTTCCAGTAACCAACTCCCGTGAAGGTTGTTCTTCAGCACGTGAGCAACTAGGAAGAAGCCTAGCTTCAGAAGTCACACAAGGTGACCATGCTAACAGCCCAAGAGGTACTGCACGTGGAGCTTGGGCTGGGATTTTGCTTTGCCAAAAGAAATGCGCATAGTAGAAGATGAGACGTCTCCTCAGACAGCAATGGAGGAGACGAGGACAACGCCACCTACACCCGTATTGCTACAACTGGTGTTACACACAGGTTCGGAGAATTCTCTTGGACGACTGACCCGGTAAAGGTGAAAAGGAGTGGGCGGAGGTGTCTAGCAAGCGCCGAGGAATCGGCTGATCTTGAGGATGCGAACACGAAGGAGTGTTGGCGTCAGGCTATGGAAGAGGAGTTGAGGTCGATCCACGACAACAATGCATGGGAGCTTGTGGATCTTCCCAACAATGAAAAAGTCATGGATCTCAAGTGGGAATTTATGATCAAGAAAGATGCCGATGGGTCCGTGAAGCACAATGCAAGGCTAGTGGCCAAAGAGTATGTGCAAGAGGAAAGTGTGGACTTCAAGAAGTGTTTGTTCCCATTTCAAGGATGGAATCGGTGAGATTACTCATCGCTCTCGCGGTTCAGGAATCATGGAAGATACATCACATGGATGTAAAACCCACGTTTTTGAATGGCGAGTTAGAAGGAGATGTGTATGTGAATCAGCCACCGGGATTCATCAAAGAGGAGAGGAACACATGGTACTGAAGCTACACAAAGTCTTATGCAGACTACGACAAGGCTCTCGGGCGTGGAACATCAAACTTGATCAGACGATGATTTTTCTTGGATTTGAGAAAGCCCCACTAGAGCATGCAATGTACAAGAGAGGTGAAGGAAGAGATCGTCTACTAGTTGGCATCTACGTCGACGAACTATTGATTACTGGAGCAGATGAAGAGGTGATTGCAAAGTTCAAGCTACAGATGAGGGAGCTTTTCAAGATGGATGATCTAGGCCTTTTGAGTTGCAACCTCGGGACAGAGGTACATCAAAAGCTGGAGGGATCACACTATGCCAGGGAGGCATATGCAAGGAAGGTACTTGAAAGCAGTGGCATGAAAGATTGCAATCACATTGTCGCTTCAATGGAACCTCGTCTTGAGCTAAGAAAGAAGGAGATGGTGAAACTACTCGGCTACAGTGGTAGTGACAAGGAAGGAATTGTTGGCGACCGTAAGTGTACCTCGGGCGTGGCATATTTCCTTGGTGGAAGCATAGCAAGCTGGCTATCACGAAAGCAGAAAGTGGAGACATCGACTTCAGGTAAAGCAGAGTGTCAAGGTGTGTGGCTAGGACGGCTACACAATGATCTCATGAATCGAGATCCAGAACAAGTGATGCTCAACGTTGACAGTGAGTCTACGTTTTTTCTACGCGAGGATCTAGTGCGGCATGACAGGAGCAGGCACATTGATACGATGTATCTTTACAAAAAGGATTGCGTGGAAGAAGGGATGACGAAGGTCAACTACGGTTGCACGGATGATCAGTTGGCGGACATCCTAACCAAGGCTTGGGTCGGCATCGAGCTGTGACATGACGACGTCGTGTTTAGGGGGGTGATTGTTGGAAGTAAACCCAACGTCCAATCGGATTACATGTACGTGTCCGTGTCCAGCTAGTGCATGAGATAGTTACCTTGTAGGATTAGTATCCCATGCTGATTCGGTTTGTAACTAGGCAGCCTAGCTGTTATATATATGTGCACGTAACCCTGTACCCTTGTATCGTGAGTTGATCAAAGCAATAAAGTAATCACCGGGCACGAGACGTGCCCGTGGCAATCCAATCGAATCCTAAGTGTACATGTGTGCGTTGTGAGCTAGTTAGCTTGTAGATCGTATTGATCGGCTGTAGCTATTGTGCACTAAGTACGTGTTGGAGATATTGGAAGCTAGCTTTGTACTACGGTCTACGGTGCAACTCGGCGTAAAGCACTTCGTCGAGTTCGTCAGTGTTGGTTCGCTTTGTCGTCGTTCGTCGTCGGTCGTTACCGTCGCCGGAAAGTACTCGGTGTCGGGTCTCGGCCAACAAGATGTTGGGAGCTGAAAAATTCAGTTGACAAATTGCTCTAGTTGTGTTGTGAATTATTTTTGCGGCCAACAAAAGGATCATCTCGTCATTCCCAAGGGAACCGGCATCAAGCCTTTGCCTTGGATGCCTCACTATGGCTAGGGATTGCAAGGTAGGCTCCTTCACTCGGAGTATATGTTGGACGGTTTCTTGTTCGACATGAATTTCTGGTTGGAGATTGAACTGTATTCCAGTTTGATTATGTGATTACAACAAATTTGGGCATATTAGCTGAAATGTGTAATGCTACAGAGTTGATAGGTTTTGCTAACATTTTACCACTGGGTGTATCATTTGTTTATTTTCTGCCCCTTGTCTTGTACATTCTCCATTTAATTACATATGCATGGCTAACCAACCATTTCTGTTTGTTTATAACAATTTTAGATGAGTATTCCTACACAGAGATGAATATCCTCTTGGTTCTAATGAAGGATTTGATATTCCATAAGCTTTGGCTAACCTGCCTAAGTTAAGGCCTACATGGGGAGCTGAACGAAAATGCGATGGGGGAGCCCGTATCAGAATTGTTTTCCCTATTTTTCCAATAGCTTTCATTCTGTAGTATTAGCTAATTCCGCGCAGGATGATTACATATGCAACATTTGTAAAGGAGTATACATGTTCAAAACTTCATGTAATATTATATGATGCATGTGGGATTATTTTCTTGTCAAACTGTGAAAATTAATTGTCCCAATACTATGTTCTATTCTATTTTGAAACATATTTCCTTTTTGTTGGTTGCATAAACAAATTGTAATGCATTTCATTTGTGTTAAATAATATGAGTAAAATTAACACATGATAATTGAGCAAACTAGTCAAGTGAATGCTTCTTGTTGTAACCACTCATCCAATGGAGCAAGCATACCATTTACATGGATTTCAATGTCCCACCCAAAATGCAAACCAAGACTGTACACACATGCTAACAAACCCAACAACAAGATTAGTGTGGCCAATCACTCGGAGGAGGTGCACCCTGGACACGGCCCAACCACTAGTTACCATAATAAAGGTCGCTCAGCTGGACCTCAAAGACAGTGCATGAACGGAAAAACAATTACACATTCTTTGCTATGCACGGAAGAATTTACTTTGGTGTCAAGCCACCCAACTAAACAAACATATGATATTATGTACTATTGTAAACACTATTCTTGGTGATAGCAACTGATTGAGTAGTAGCGCACCAGCAAACCTGTGCACACGACAAGACGCAAGTCATCAATCGACACTAAATAACACAAAATGGGCACATCACATCACATCGTTTGGCGCTAGCTCAAAGACCTTGGGCAGGACCTGTGTATACATGGCTTCGGCCACACACATCCACATTTGTTGAATGTGATTAGCATTTGTCTCATCCGATGTCGCCACAATGTTGGAGGTGTTGGTCGATCTCTTGCTTCCATCTACAGCTAGGTATGCACCCGCCCTGGTAAACAGCTGAGTAGGACATAGGGTTCGTTCGGATCCCAGGCAATACCACTTGCCGTTACAGCTTGAATTTGACAATACCATTTCAGAGATTATTATTCCTCAAAAAAAAATCAGATACTAGTTATAACCAAGGTCTTTTAGGCTTTGTTTACATTATTTGTAAAGTTACATAATATCACTACTATGGGAATGGCAAGCCGCTCTCAGTTGCAGGACGGTTGGTTTTGATTAACTCTATACTCACAAATATGGTTCTCTATATGTTTTCTTTCTTCCAACTTTGAAAAGGGGTCCTGCAAAGACTGGACTATTTTTAATCCAGATTCTTTCAGCAAGGACATGGTGCAAAATAAAATACAGATAGGCCAAATGGAGCATGGTTTCTACCCGAAAGACCATGGTGGCCCTAAAATTCATGACCTGCAGGTCAAGAATGAGGCCCTACTTAGTAATTGGTTGTTCAGACTTCTTACTGAGGATGGTGTTCGCCAAACCATGCTGCACAGCAAGTATCTGGGTCCCAAGGCGATGTCTCAGGCATATTGGAAACCTGGAGACTCACACTTTTGGGCTTGCCTAATGGTGGCAAAGAAGCATCATTTTTGCTTTGAGTCTTCTTTGATAAACGACGAGTCAGAGACTCATTTATCTGGCTAGGCAATGCAAGTCTCCAAGACATATCCAGCCTTGTGCATCATTGCTAACAATAGTAATAATACTATTGCGCGGTTGCTCAGTTCATCCCCACCGAATATTTCATTCAGGATGGATTTTTTGGCCCCTGTCTTATGTCATAGCATAATCTTTTACCCCGAATGGACTCAATTAATCTGACACAACGCCGGGGTGTGTTTTCGCTGGAACCTTGCTACATCAGGGTCTTTCATTCTAAACTTTATGTACCATACGCTCACGCATTCGGAGGTACCGGTGACTAATAACAATATAATATGGAATTCAAAGATTCCACTACAATTTAAAATCTTCATGTGGTATCATCGTAGTAAAATTGTGCTACCCAAAGACAACCTCACACGATGCAACTAGCAAGGGAGTAAGAAGTGTTGTGTTTGTATTCATGATGAGACAATGAAACGCATCGTTTTTCAATGCATGTTTGCACGTTCTACGTGGTTAGTCATCCAAATAGCGTCAAATTTGTATCCACACACAAGTGTTGCCTATATTTTTGGTCATTTGTTGGATGGTATGCCAAATAGGTTCAAAACACTAATAAGGGCGAGAGCGTATGCATTAATTTGGTCGCTTTGGCCATATAGAAATGATATGCTTTTTAATGATAAAGAAGCTTCTTCTCTGTAGGTTATTTTCTGGTGTATGCAATTGCTTCATACATGGTCTATGCTAAGGATGGCAATTTTATCCATGGACATGGATACCCATGGATATCCGACCCGAATGGATAGAGTTTGGATATGCTTTTGTGTACATGGGCGCGCCCAAATCCGACCCAATTGCTCGTGGGTAGGACATGAATATAATCTTGTACCCGTGGATATATCCAAAACCGACCCGATATTATGACTTATTAGGTAAAAATCTGCTATCCCTACCCCACAGTCACATGTCCCGCTGCAATTTTTACACTTTGTTATCAAAAACATGCAAAAGAAATTAGACAATCCCCGTCGTAACTTTTAATAGTTGACATACTCCAACATCCCTTCTCTTATTTTTATCTCCTTGTCAAATGACTCGTCATTCTCATCTATTAGAAAAAAAAGTCCTAAATGATATTTGGTTGTTAGTGGGCGTTGATTTACCATAAGTTGATGTTTACCGTAAGTGAGGCCTAGCCTGCCACGAGGTGAAGATTAGAAGATCTTATGTTAACATTGTATTATGTTTTATTTATATGTCTCGAGAGGACACAATGGATATCCAGTGGGTATGGATATCAGACGGGTTTGGACATGGTCACAATTTTTGACCCATGGATATTTTCATGGTTGGGCAAAGACTATCTTCATGGATATGGATATGGATTAGATATTGTTCAACCCGGTCCAAACCCGACCCATTGGAATCCTTAGTCTATGCTACAACGAGCGGGGTATCGACTGCCGTTCAAGGCGAGGTGCACGCGATTGGAGTAGGTGGCCATGGAGGGTTTTTTCCAGCATGGGTGTCAGCATAATTTCTATATAGATCTACCACCACTATCAACATAGGCATAGTGTCGGTGTAGAGGACTCTACTGTTGTCGATTTTGTTGCTTCTGTTTTATTTCTTATTGACAAACTTTTGGGGTTTGACTGTGTGCATTATAGTTATGTAGAGCCCGCGTGTTGCACATAATGCTTTCTATCTGCTTGATGCTACATTCTAAGATAATAAAAGGGCACTTTATCTACAATATAACTACTACTTCATCTCTTTTGCATGCGTTTAATTTTTTATTTGGTTTAAAAAATGGATTCATCAATGCCTTATCCAGATATTATAAGTACTTTAATATGGCGCGGATCAGTCCACGGATAGCGCGACGAATCTTAGATGCCACCGCACCCTTAGCCTCTTCCAATACATTGGTGCTAAAATGGGGTGCTAAGTGCATTGAAATGCTTAGCAACTAATGTCCCCGATGCATTGGTGCTTAGGTTTTGTAGCTAAGCATCCTTTCTTTAATTGTTTAGTAACAAAGCTACTTCATGTATTGGTTGATAGTCTTTCTGCATAGTTTCACGTGCTTAGCATTGGATCTTTCTGAGGTCAGCATAATACTCTCTATCCTTTTTGATTGCTTTGCCACATCATTTCGAGCTCGTGGCACTGTCATCGATGTTGGATCTAGCTCGATCGTGAGACGAAGTGCCCCCTGCAGGCTTTGCCATCTCCATGGTGCAGCTAGCGGCGATGGCTGATATGTACTATACATAGTTTTTTTTATGAAGGATGTTTTTATTGACTCATGATATAACACTGAGGGATGCAATTACAATGATCCACACCCGGTCTCTACATAACCAAGATACACACAGCCAACACACAGACATCATAGGATCACGCCGGCACAGAGCTAAGTCATACTAGACCCAAGCTATTCCTAAGTGAAGAGAAATATAAAAAGAAAAAGTCATGAAGCCATACAAACAACGATTGACGATACAAAACGATAACCAACTGCACCAACTATATCATGAGAACACAAGGACCATGAAAATGGTTCTTCAACAGCGCCGCCTCCAAAAAGGAAATGACACATAAGTGACGCCATCGCCGGATCCAACACCTGAAAGTCAAATCGTGGGTTTCACCTTGAAGATTAAGTGTGGGCAAACTTAGAGCAATGCCTTCATCGAGATAAAGATGCCAAAAACACCGTCATTACCAGGCTTAACCAATAAGAAGCTAGACCTAGGGCTTTCACCATGGAGCTCAAGACCGGGTACTCGAGATAGACCACCCAATCGAATTCATCATGTGTTATCTCCTCCACTTGGCACGAGCCCAGTTGTTGCAAACATGCACTGACCTGACGGTGGGTGAGCATGCCCACATGAGCGGGCAACTTAGCCGCTATAAGGTTTGCTCTCCACAACATGATAGACATTGACGGAAGAGGAAGTTCACTGGGGCCGCCAAAAAATCCCGATGGGACCCGCCAGAGGCCATGCAGTGTCATCCGAGGGGCAACTGATGGCTAATCTATATTAGACACCACCATCATGGGTTGCCACAAGCTCCACCGTCCTCGCCAATCCAGACTAGATCCACGGCGCGCATCACACCTCCTTGCTGGTGGCGCGGGCGACGCCTACTTGTTACGACACATCCCATCCAGCCCCTACACAGAAGAGTGGTCCACGTGCCACATTGGGCCATGGCGAGCCGGCTCTCTTGGGTGGGATGCAGGGCGGCGGCGACTCCCTTTCCTCTGCCGCATGGAGCACCCGCCGCATGTGTGACGACGGCGCCAAGGACAGGGTGAGGCACACGCGCGTTGCAGCGAAGCCGCCGTCTAACCGCAGATCGTTGTTGCCATTGCAACCAGCACCACCATTGCGTCAAGTTACAGGCCGCACAAGGCCTCACGCCGTCCAGATCGCAACACGAATGAGCCCCGCCACTGCTGCAGGCTGCGAGGGCTAGCCGGCCAGAGCTGGCCGATGGCGGCGACGAGGGACGGGCGCACGGAGGATGCCCCAAGAAAAGTGGATCGGCTCGCCTCCCGTGTCGCCCATGCGGACGAGGCGGGGGACCCGAGAAAAGTGGATCCATCTCGCGGTAAGTTAAACGAAGGAAAATTTGATGATTTCTTCTTTAACAGACTAGTTCTGTGTGAGCAAGCTGATAGGATGGTGCGTGTCGTTACCTTATTTGAAACTTTAGGGACATTTGCCACCCATATTGGAAAATATAGTTCCCCAAAAGAAACCTAGTCTTGCGCTGGCACTGTCCAGGCCTAGTGAAGAAGTCAATTAGCCAGCCAACTAGAGATCAGTAGCATCAAGACGACGCCTCCATGCAGAATAAAACACACTGGTATGCGTGGAATAAAATGACAAGGCCAAAAGCACGAGGTGGACTTGGATTCAGGGATTTCCGTCTGTTCAACCAAGCTTTGTTGGCCAGACAAGCATGGCGCTTAATAGCTTTCCCTAACAGTTTATGCGCACGACTCTTGAAGGTCATGTATTACCCGAGTGGTAGATTGGAGGACACGGTAATTTCCGCTAATCCAATCATCTACGTGGCAAGCTGTTAGTTATGGGTTGGAGTTGTTAAAAAAAGGACTCGTATGGAGAATTGCTAATGGACAAAATGTGCACATTTGGTGAGATCGATGGTTAGTTCGTGAACCTACTGGTGGGCTTATTTCTCAGAAAGTGCGCTGCAGATTCAAGTGGGTTTCTGAACTTTTGGATCATAATGGTGCATGGGATCTCACGACACTACACCAATTCTTGCTCCCAATTGATACCTGCGAGATAAGAAAAATCCGTCTGTCACCTAGGCTGGGAGAAGATTTCATTGCTTGGGCTCCGGAAAAGTCAGGCTTGTTTACTGTAAAAAGTGCATACCGGCTTGCTGCAGATGAACAACAGAACACGCTGATTGCTTCGACTAGCTCCCGGTCTGATGGTTCACGCGATGGGTGGAATGCTGTCTGATCTAGCCCTGCCCCGCCCAAAGTTTTGAACCTTGCTTGGCGTTTGGCCACTAATTGTTTACCCACATGGTGCAACAAACAGGGAAGAAACTTGGAAGTGGTTGCAACTTGTCCCGTTTGTGGCTGCGCTGATGAGGACATATTCCATGCATTCTGTTCTTGTATTAATGCTCGGCGACTTTGGCATGCTATTGCAGCACTTTGGGACCTCCCTGAGATTTCTTCGATCCTTCCTTCCAGTGAGAAATGGTTCATTCAGCTGGCTGCCAGTCTCGAGGAGTCTATGAGGGTCAGGCTAATGATGTTGCTATGGCGCATCTGGTATGTCCAAAACGAAATAATCCATGCAAAACCAGCACCACCGGTGGAAGTCTCGTGCAGATTCTTAGCTAGCTATCTTGAATCTCTTCAATCCATTGCCGACCCAAATGTGAAAATGCATACAGGAAAGACTCCCGTCTCAACTTGTTACCCAATCATGGTTGATACATGCAATAACTACACCCCTTTTGGTAACCCATGGTCTCCCCCACCAGCTGGGAATGTTAAACTTAACACCGATGGGTCGGTCCTAAATGGAATTGCCCGAGCAGGTATGATTCTCGGAGCTCATGATGGGAGCACTATTTTCAGCTCCTGTCGGCATCTATTCTCCTGTGATGATGTTCTAGAGACGGAGATTTTGGCAATAAAGGAAGGCCTGATGTTAGCCTCCCAATGGAGCAATCTACCTATCCAATTTGAATCTAATTGTCTGGAAGCCGTAATAGTGGTCCAGAGTGCTGTTACGAATAGGTCTAAATTTGCTTTCTTAGTCAAAGAGATCAAGGATAATATAGAGGAACGTGGTTCTTGTATTACTCATATTCGACGTAGTCAAAATCTAGCTAGTCATTTTATGGCCAACTTTGGTAGGGTTCAAGTTCGTACTGCGGTATGGCTTGGGCCAGGACCCGGGGAAGTCCTTGATATTGTACGTCGTGATTGTAATTTCTGAGTTTTGAGTAATACAAGAACTTTCTCAAAAAAAAGACGACGCCTCCAAGTACGGACACTTTCGCCAGTAGAGGAACCAGGGTAGAAAAAGTTTGAGTACCAATCCAGGATTCCTTGACAATTGTCAAGTGAGGATGCCCTTCGAAAATCTTTTCTCAACAAAAAACCCTAATGTGTTGTTGTTTCGTCCATGTGTCCAACATGCAAATCCAATTGAACTAGCACTTTATAATGGGCAAACTACGCTTCTAGAAAATAATTTACTTACATCGCTTATCAAAGAGAGACTTGCCAATGGTACCGAACGGATTGGAAGTGAAAACTCCCTTACAAACAAAAAGGATATGAAAATTCCAAAGGAGATGTGATTGTACTCTAAGAACTAATTGATATCATCTTGTACATTATACGACTTAATTTCAGAGGTCTGCCATCCAATTAAGGTATTCAATTTTAGATTTGGTTAACGATTTAGACCGAGTCAACAATTTCTCAAAGAGTTCTCTCGTTCAATTAATCCTGGATTTGATTCATAACTATGACTGGGCCAACGATTTTCCAATTTTATCGGCGACAACCAGCCTAAAAAGCACATCAGTCATGCACATCCCATGACCAACTAGAAAATGGGTGCCAAGATGTAACACTGTAGCAACAATATTATGCACGCGACCACAAGCACAAGAAACTTCTTCACATATTTTTTAATTAGAAATATAGAATCACAACCCAAAAGAAGCCCACCAAAACACCGCATTACAAAAAAAAACACGCTGATTGTGTCCTGAACTAGGGGGTGCTTGCCACGTTAGCTCCCAACGTGTGGGCCGGCTCGATGACCCCCGAAGATTATCAACCAATGGGCCATGACCGTCAGACCAATGAGCTCCAAGGTGGAAGGTTTCAAAAACTTCGCGCACACTTGAAGATTTAGAGGTTGTCGTCGTCACAATTATTCTTAAATGTAACCGACCTATGTAACTCCTAAGCAGCCCTGGCACCTATATAAGCCGAGGGGTGAGGATCATAGATGGCAACTTTCATACACACACGATCTCATGGTAGATCAACTTGTACTTTATACCTCATCGATATCAATATAAACAAAGCGGGACGTAAGGTATTATCTCTTAGAGAGATCTTGAACCTGAGTAAAATCTGTGTTCATGTTACCATCGTAGGCTACCGGCTCAGGACCGAGATCTGCTGAATTTAACTTCATCACACATCATCTTCCCTGGGCGTCAAACCAAATAAAAAATAAAGTTATGAAATCCCAATAACACCAGCGACACAGTAAAGCATGCTCAATCCTTCTTGTACAGCGACATGTTTCCTCCCCAACTAACTTAGTGGACATATGGTGTATGTCGTTTTAACGAAGAAAGCAGGCAGTGTTCCTTATTAAGATGAAAAGGTACACGAACTCATTACTGTAGTGAGCAAGGGAATGCTACTGGGGAGGGGCATGGAAAGAAATGGATGATTTGAGTCGATCAGCCACCACCCAATTTGCACACCGCGCTTCGGACGTTGAAGGCTGACGTCTGGTAACAAGACAAGAAGAGATCCCTCATATCTGGTGATATTGACTTCTCAGTACTATATATCCTTCTACGCTTTTTATAAGAGAAAATGAATACATCTAGCTCTGGGTCGCAACCTCGAGGGATACATAATTATGAAGCTAGTGTGAATGTGAATACGTGACCTAGTACCATGTTGCAATGCAAATGTTTCCACGGTGTGTTCAAACTTTTGGAACTTAGCGGCACCGAAGGATAATTAACAGTACTTTAAGAAAATATGAGCCGTTCTACGTCTACGGCCAGTAATCAAACTTGAGCACGATTAAGACAAACAACATGGACATGAGGTGTTTATCCCAACACCAGATGAGAAATGTGTGTGCGTGCGCGTGCGTTGTTAGGAATAACCACGACGTGTACATTGGCAGTATCCGGTTTAGTGTCCGGTTTAGTATATGTGCCTGTACGAGTCCGTGTAGCTTTCTAACAATACACCGTGTAGGAGTAGTATTAGCCAGGTTTGCTAATATATATACCTATTTACCCCAGGTTGTAAACCAGACCGTGAGAAGCAATAAAGAACCAGGAACGATACGCCCCTGTGGCAATCCAATCGTGTGTGTATGTACGTGTGTTTCTGGCCGGAATCGATCTAGCTAAGAAGGATCGTGGTGGCTGTTGTGTACGTGCATATTGCATATTGGAGACTAGCTTTGCACCACGGTTGCAGCTCGGCGTAAAAGCAATTCGTCGAGTTCGTCAGCAAGCTTCGTTCTTCGTGGTCGTTCATCGTCGGTCATCGCCGTCGCCGGAAGTACTCGGCGTCGGGACTGGGCCAACAATTGGTATCAGAGCAAGGTTGATCTCCTAGTAACGAGAGGTCATGTCGAACGACGAGAAGACCAAGCAACTGGCGGAGTACTCCGGTGTGGCTAAAGTAATTGCTGCTCCGGTGAGATCGGAGTATTCACGATTCGACCGTGGAAACTTCGTGGTGTGGGCGACCATGATGGAGTGGGCGCTCGAGGCCAATGAGCTCTGGGAAGCCGTCGACCCCGGCGGTGACGAGTACCTGAAGGGTGGTGCCTTGTACCGGAAGAATCGCCAGGCTATCATGGCCATCTGCTCGGTGATGCCGGTGGATGTGCAGCAGCATCTAATCTTGAAGACATCAGCGAAGGAGGCGTGGGACACGCTCAAGACATTGCATCTGGGGCACTCGCGTGTGCGCGAGGCTAACTTGCCAACTTTGCTGAAAAGTTACGAGAATCCGAGGATGGGAGAAGACGAGACGGTGGATGCCTTCGCAGCGCGGGTTGCAACAATGGTAAACGGGATTCGAAGTCTCGGAGAGAAGTTGGAGGACATCTCCGTGGTTCGGCGTTTCCTACCTGCCGCTCCACCGCGCTACATGCCGATTGCGTCAGCGATCGAGCATTGTGTTGATCTCAAGACTCTCACCTTGGATGATCTGGTTGGTCGCTTCAAGGCCCATGATGAGCGGATGAAGCTGAGTTACGGTGATGCAAAACAGGATGAGTACCTGATGCTAACGCGTGCTCAGTGGCAGGCAATGGTTTCCAAGGAGAACAATTTCGACAAGGCGTCCGGTAGCGGCGGAAAGTACCGTCCCGCAAAGGACACCGACGAACAGTCGGAGAAGCCAAGGAAGAAAAAGTTCGACAAGAGGAAGATCCGTTGTCACAACTGTAATCTGCTCGGACACTTCAAGTCGGAGTGTAAGAATCCCCTGAAGGAGAGGGCGCTCATGGCCCAGTTAGGTGATGAAAGTGACATGATGTTGATGTGCGAACTCGTGGACGAGGAGGATCCAGTTCTTCAAGCATCGTCTAAAGAAATTGTCGAGCTCCGTAAAGAAAAAGTTCGCTCTCAAGATCGTGGTTCGGAAACTCGTGTCGAAGCTACGGACGCGTGGGGTGATTCCGAAAGTTATGTCGATGTTACAGACATAAGTGCTAACTTCGCTGGAGCGGATGCAGCGATTGCTGCATGTGCTCGGCCATGGAGAAGCAGTCTTCGTGCGATGCGTCTAGAGAAAATAAAGGCGTACGTGGCGCCGGAAGTCCATGAAGAAACAACAGACACAAGTGCTACGACCGTTGTTGGTGTCGATGCAAAGCTGGCCAAATATACAGTGAACACGGACGCATCGAAGAAGCTGGTGCATCATTGACCTGTGCGGCTAGGTTGAGACACACTGGAGAGTGTTCTGAAAATAGGACCAGCTCGATGGTATCCGGTGGTCAGTACGCAGTAGCGACGGCATGCAGCCCATCCCGCAGCAGGCGTGAAAGCCATGAAGCAAGTGGGCATGGTGGTTCACGTGGTGGTGAGCTAGGCTCTTCACCAGGAGGTTTTCAACCAGGCATTAGCAGCATGCCACATGGGTTAAAGCTTGCTGCACTAGGCGTTGCACCTGAGGAGCAGGTCAGCAGTCTATGCGGACCAAATGGCTCGCACGGAGGCATAGTGGGAGGGACCCCGACTGCACCAATTGTTTTGTATGCAGTGGAAGAGGTTTGTTTGGCATCTGCGTTCCTTCCAAAAGTAATGGAGGAAAGTACACTGTCACCTACACCCATGCTACTAAAGCCGGTATTACACCCCTATTCGGAGAAAACTCTTCGGATGCTTGACCCGGTAAAGGTGAAAAGGAGTGGGTGGCAGTGTCTAACAAGCGCCGATGAACCGGCAGATTTTGAGGATACAAACACGAAGGAGTGTTGGCGTCACGCTATGAAAGAGGAGTTGAGGTCGATCCACGATAACAATGAGTGGGAGCTTGTGGATCTTCCCAACAATGAAAAAGTCATGGATCTCAAGTGGGGATTTACTATCAAGAGAGATGTCGAACGTTCCGTGAAGCACAAAGCAAGGCTAGTGGCCAAAGAGTACGTGCAAGAGAAAGGTGTGGACTTCGAAGAAGTGTTCGTTCCCGTTGCAAAGATGGAATCGGTGGAATTACTCATCGCTCTCGCGGTTCAGGAAGCATGGAAGATACATCACATGGATGTAAAATCCACGTTTTTGAATGGCGAGTTAGAAGGAGATGTGTATGTGAATCAGCCACCGGGATTCATCAGAGAGGGAGAGGAACACAAGGTACTGAAGCTACACAAAGTCTTGTACGGGCTACGGCAAGGCTCTCGGGCATGGAGCATCAAACTTGATCGGACTTTGATTTCTCTTGGATTTGAGAAAGCCCCACTAGAGCATGCAATGTACAAGAGAGGTGAAGGAAAGGATCATCTACTAGTTGGCATCTATGTCGACGACCTGTTGATAACTGGAGCAGATGAAGAGGTGATTGCAAAGTTCAAGCTACAAATGAAGGAGCTTTTCAAGATGGATGATCTTGGTATTTTGAGTTACTACCTCGGGATGGAGGAACATCAAAAGCTGCAGAGGATCACACTATGCCAGGAGGCATATGCAAGGAAGGTACTTGAAATCCGTGGCATGAAAGATTGCAATCACATTGTCGCTTCAATGAAACCTCGTCTTGAGCTGAACAAGAAGGAGATGGTGAAACTACTCGGCTATAATGGTAGTCACAAGGAAGGGATTGTCGATGACCGTAAGAGTACCTCGGACGTGGCATATTTCCTTGGTGGAAGCATAGTAAGCTGGCTCACAAAGACAGAAAGTGGTGACATCGACTTCAAATGAATCAGAGTGTCAAGGTGTGTGGATAGGGAGGCTACACGGTGATCTCATGAATCGAGATCTAGAATAAGTGGTGTTCAATGACAGTGAGTCTATAATTTTTCTACGCGAGGATCCAGTGCGGCATGACAGGAGCAGGCACATTGATACGATGTATCTTTACATAAAGGATTGCGTGGAAGAAGGGATGACGAAGGTCAACTACGATTACACGGATGATCAGCTGGCGGACATCCTAACCAAGGCTTGGGTCAGCGTCGAGCTGTGACATAATGACGTCGTGTTTAGGGGGGTGATTGTTAGGAATAACCACGACGTGTACATTGGCAGTATCCGGTTTAGTGTCCGGTTTAGTATATGTGCCTGTACGAGTCCGTGTAGCTTTCTAACAATACACCAAGTAGGAGTAGTATTAGCCAGGTTTGCTAATATATATACCTATGTACCCCAGGTTGTAAACCAAACCGTGAGAAGCAATAAAGAACCAGGGGCGATACGCCCCTGTGGCAATCCAATCGTGTGTGTATGTACGTGTGTTTCCGGCCGGAATCGATCTAGCTAAGAAGGATCGTGGTGGCTGTTGTGTATGTGCATATTGCGTATTGGAGACTAGCTTTGCACCACGGTTGCAGCTCGGCGTAAAAACAATTTGTCGAGTTCGTCAGCAAGCTTCGTTCTTCGTGATCGTTCATCGTCGGTCATCGCCGTCACCGGAAGTACTCGGCGTCGGGACTGGGCCAACATGCGTGCGTGCGCGTGTGTGTGTGCGTGTGTGTGTTTTACAACCAAGGCTCGTGAAGAGCTTGGATTTAAATTAACAGAGCCATCCACCGGCCAAGAGTTACAATAAATGACCCAAATTACAATGCCAAAACGACAATGAGGAACACGGACAGCAAACATGAACTACAGCCTCCACAAGCAGCTACTGCAATGAAAATCTAGATTGCAAATTGCAAAAGGCCAAGCACTCCACACTAGGATCATATATTCCAGGAACACCTAGGGAAGAAGGGAACACAACATCTTCCTTCTCTAGCACCGAAGAGAGACCCTACCCTCTCGTCATGGCTCCTAGGTGCTGCATCATCGGGATTTCGAGAAGCTCACCCTAGAGCTAAAAGAATGCTGCTCTCACATCGTAAGGTGGACATAGGGCGACGACTTCGACTTGGAAAATTCCTAGCCGGCCGTTGCGCTACGGTCCACGTCCAACTAGTTGGACAAGGCAAGCTTCATGGACAGACGCTGAAGAGGAGACAACTGGGTACCGAGAAGAGACTCGAGAGGCAAGGGGAGCAGAGCACCGCCGTTCAGAAGAACCAGGTGTCCCTGGTTGATGTCACGTCATTGCCGCCAGGAAGGGGAACCCTATCCCATTCTGTCAGGATCGAGACGCTGCACCGCCAGGCCCAGTGACGCCCACCGCCACAGGAGAGCACCAACCAGAAGATAAGTCGATGCTTGCCACCCGCAACATAGCGAACAAACGCGAAACACAAGTTAACCTCAATCCCTCACCTACAGAACCTCCCGACTGAGCCCGAACACCCCTAACGACGCCTCCAGCAAGGTAACGACGCTCAAGGAGCCACTGCCACCAAATCCGAAGCTGATTAAGGGTTCTCACCCGAGGGGATTGGGGTGGAGAGCAGGGGACCTTTGCAGCGCCCCCATGGAGGAAAGCAACGCCCTTGGGCGTCGCTACCGCCGGCCGGCCAAGGTTTCCCTCGGACCCCTAGCTGACCACCAAAACTCACCAACGCCGGAGCAGGAAGAGGAATCACGATCCCAAACAGCCAGCACGATCGAGGCAACAGGGAAGAGAGATTCAAGATCATTGGATTTTCTACTTTTTATGCTTTATCCTTTCTCTAGTACATTTTATGTTGCAAATTTTTGTGTCTAAGTTGTTTCACACAACCTTTTCCAACCTTTCTTTTGCCCTTTTTCCCATGTTTCTTCTCTTCCCTTTATTTATTTATTTTATTTTTATTTAATTTCCCCGCTATTCTCACTTCTTCTTTGTATTTCAATTGGAAAATAAACGAACGTTCTTAAAATGTGCGAGTACATTTCCAAAATACACCAACATTCATTAAAATGAGAAGGATACTTTAAAGAAATTACATGAAGATTTTATCAAAAGAACATGCTCAAACCTTTCTTGAATTACATGAGTTTTTCGCATCTAAGATGAACCATTTTCAATACATGATAGACATTTATAATTGCATGATAAACATTTTTAAATATACGGTAAATAGTATGCCCATACGTGATGAACCTTTCTTAACACAAGATGAAACTTTTTGAAACACATGATGGTACAATTTTAAGTATAGGATAAATAGTTTGAATTACATTATTAACATTTTTAGGCATGTAATGATCTTTTCATGAATACATGGTCATTTTCTTAAAACATCACGACAGACATTTTATGGATACACAATAATTTGAATATATAACAACCAGTTATTTCATAGATGACATACATTTTTACTAAAATGCAAACCAATTTTCACGACACAATATTTGTTTTCAAAATATGTAATGAACAGTATTTTTAACTAAATGATGAACTTTGTTCTAAAAATACAGGTTGAATTTCTATTTTAAATTCCTGAGGACTCTTTTTAAACATGACGAGCAGCTTTTGAAATATAACACACATTTCTAAGTACATTCCGAAATCTAAATTGCAGAACCAGAAGATGGAAAAAATAAAAAATAAAAAATAAATAAGATAGGGAATAGAAAAAAGTGCATTGTTTATTGAAATGAAATCAAGAAAAGATATAATATCCATATAATAATAAATGGTTGCAGTATTTCAGAGTTATTTTACTGTATTCTATTTTGTATTAAAAGAAAAATGCGGATGAAAGAAAAATTGCGCTGTAAAATCACATACAAAAGAAAATGGCACTGCAAATTTTGTGGACCCTCATATTTATGATTTGTATGGCTTACGTAAAATTAGCCAACATTGTTTATCTGGGATAATGCACTTGAGGCCCAACATGCCCAATGAAAAATCAGTCTTGTTTTCACTACTTTATTTTTGCTATATTATAAATTAATAAACCTTCATTATTTAAGTTCTTACAAGGAGTGTGTGTGAATGAAAAAATATTTTATTGTTTTTATAATAAAAATCTTAGTTTTCCTAAAATAAAAGTAGTCTACTAATCATACAGCTCTTGAATATGTTTCTTTGATTACTGTGCTGCCATTCAGCCAGTAATGTCAAATAATCCGTCAGGTGATATTTTATCATCAACAAAGCAACATCCTCGATTATGAGCAAACAAACCGCCAACTTGTTCGCCATACGATCTACTATTCTTTGCATGGAATATTTTCACAACTGATATATCTTACTATTAATTTCAATGACTAATATTTGTGTGAGACAAAAAATAAATATTAGTCTGAGACATTTCACAGATGCATATAATTATATGCAAAAAATTAGCACAAATCATACATTTTACGTTCATTTTGATAATAAAATATGTTCATGGAAATAGAAAGTCCTTTATATATTTCAGGACTACTTGTTCTGGAAGACTAGGAGTCCAGGAGACACTGTTCCAAGTTTTATTTTCAAGAAAGTATCATTATTTACTGTTAAACCAATTTACATTTTATAGGAGTAAATCACAGCCAATTATTTTCATAACTACACATAACCATTGGATTACTTTCGTGGGATCTTTTTTTATCAAAGGATCAAAACCATGTTTTTCATAATTGAAAGAAGAATAATAAAAATGGCAAGTTCTCATATTTTAAGCAAATAAATCAGATACAATTTTTATCAATATTCAATTATTAGAAAAACCCAATACATCTTACAATTGCAATTTATTTTACATCTTCAAATCAAATATATATCTCATAGAAATGTCATGAAATTTCATGATATGAACTTCCTGACCATATGTCAAATTGTAATTCTAGGTGTTGTTCTAATATATACATGAAAGTACGGTATCTTATCTATACCTATACTAATTACAGACTCCCTAGAAATTACCACGTTAATTAGAAATTATGAGCCGTTAATCCGGTGGGACCGAATTATAACGGTTTAGATTAACCCATGTATTTTCCAGCTTAACAGATTATATCTTTGAAATTATATGTGAAAAAAATAGCCATCTATGCCATCACGTTATTGAGAGGTATCTTTTTTTTACCGCTCAGAGTAATATATACGCTTCAAACAAATACATGTTTCTTAGAAAAAAAACTTCAAAGAAAAGATCGCTGGCTAACACAATATAAGGAAGTGGACGCTTCTTTTTCTTGTAGGCCGGTGCAATCCCTGCCGTGAGAAACATGGCTTCTTAAAAAAAGAAAAGATTTTTTATGCCTCTGGTCAAGTTATCATTCTCAAAAAAAAAACTTTCTCTCTGTTCCTTTCTTCTTTCTTCCCAAAGTAACACCAGGCCCCGATCTCTCCTTCCTCGAGCGGTCAAGCGCTTAGCCAATTCATTGCCCCCTCGGTCAAACACTTATCTCATTCATGGCCCTCTCCTTCAACCTAAGACGAATAAGTATCCTCTTCTTTTGCGTCCCTAGGTGGTTTCCAGTCTTGTAGGATTTCCCTGTGCGTCTGTCTCCTGTTAATTAACTTTCCGGCTTCTCCTGCAAATTTTCAGGTTATTCCTGACTCGAATTGTCAGGTACTCCTTGGTCTCCAAGATGAGAAAGAGCAGTAGCGGTGGTCTGAGACTTCCATCTTACTATCTTTGTTGCTGGTGTGCAGATCTTGGACGCATGTCCATGTGGGACATGCGAGCACCGGTGGCTTCTGGCGCACGAAGAGCTGGAGCTGCTCATTAGATGAAAGCGACGGCATGGAGGCCACCTAAGAGACACCAGACTTCTAGATGAAGGAAGGTGATTCTGAACTTGCATGATGGTTTATTGCTAGCTTGATGCCAAAGATAATTTGATGTGTCCAGAACTAAAATTCCCCGTACAGGATTGTCTCCGTTGCGATCGAGGACGAGGATATGGTGTATATGGTGCTGAATAAAGATGACAGCGACACCATGGGGGGTACCTTAGAGACGCCAAACATCTAACTAAAGAACCTGATTTAGAACGTACATGTTGGTTGACTGTTGGGTTGATGCTAATGTTAATTTGTTGTGTTTCCAGAATTAAAATTCACATACAGGAGTGTTGCGGTCGAGGACTAGGATATGGTGTACATGGTGCTGAAGAAAGCACAGAAAAAAGCATCTTGACGCAAGACATGGATAAGATGATGCCCATGAAAGGGGAAAGCCGGGAAGTAAAACGTCATTGATTTCCCGTGGTTAATGTGAAAGCAGGTCTGGTTTCAGCAAGAGGTGGATTTAGAAGATAACAACAGGTCAACATTGCAAGGCATATGATACGGTGTGATGTGGTTGCTTGGAGATATATTTGTAAAATAACGTGCACGCATGCAGCTACCAGTAACAGGAGATTGAAAAAGAGTTAATATTAGACACTCAATTCAGGTAGCTGAAGGAAAATTCCAGAAGAAATTTCTGTAAGGCAGCAGCCCAATAGATTGTATAAACACATAGATGGACGCAGATGATGATGGACGGTATATCATGACAGATCCAGAATTAATTAAATGTGTGTTTTGCATCAAGTTTCCAGTTCTTGGCCTAACAAATCTGCTCTCTACTTTGTTTGAGTTATATGTGATCTGGACCAAAGAGTTGCTACAGGAGGGTTCACTTCTAACGAATCTTGACCAAAGTCATGGCTTCCAGGGTCAGCACATGTACGTGCTTCTATTTTCCTATGCAACCAATCTTTTGACACCTGCATGGCTAGCTAAGGGAACATGGAGGCTTGACACCTAGGACAATCATGAATTCTGGCGACGGCAAAGGCTTGGAGTGAAAGCAAGGTGGAAAAGGTGAGAAGGCAGAGGTCGTGATGAAAGAGTTCTAGATGTGGCGAGAGACTGTGGGCAAGAAAATGCAGCGAGGTAAAGGGCAAGAAGAGGGGATCAAGGGCCAACAGGTATGTGCGCGGCGATTGGCGAGAAACTATATCATGATGACAAGTGATGCCAAATTAAAATTTATGAATTTAATGTTGGGCAACCCTCAAGGTACGTAAGGAAAGACATATTAAGCGATACTTCTATTTAGAAAAACACATAAAGTTCTGAAGAACCTTAATAATACCTTTCAAACACCCATTCTTGAATATTGATGAAACATCATATACAAGAAAACTTTTTGCAAGAGATGATTTTATAGGAGATATTCTTGAGAAGATTCAAATATTTATTTCAGCCTCTTATTTAGAGCATGGATAGAGTAGTACCACTGTCTACACAATAGGACGTGTGACTTACATGAATATAAGAACTTGGAACACATGTTTAGAGCATGTATTGAATTATTGGTCCATCCTTCTACATGTTTCTGCAAAAAAAAAACATCTGCCTCTTCAATTCACCGAATTGTTTACACATTCTGTTCTTAAATGGTTCAATATGTTTCTGAAAAGGTTTTCCAGTCGAAAGGATAACAAAATGAGAGTAACCGATGGTTCAAGTTGTTTCTGTATATTTCCAACTTTATCCTTGATAAATGTTGGTACCATCTCCGATCCATTGTTGCCAACCATATAATACTGAACATGACGCCTTTCCTACTTATGCTCTTTTATGGCTGGCCTTGCTCTTTTTAGATCATGCAAATTTATAAAATGGCCCTATTTTTAGTTGTAGATTGTATATTACATATTTAGGGAGAATACGTAGCATTTTTGTGGATAAACTTATGAAGTTAGAGAATGTTGTGTAACTTCCTCTTCCAACTAAATAATTTAGAATCAGTGATTAGCGCAAAATCAAATTTGCAATATTTAGGAAGAAAACCCAACTTTATGTAATGTTTATATCGCATATATGCATGTGAATTTTTCAATTGTTAGTGTATATAAGTACTAAATATGTGTAGAGGTCAACCTTTAGTTTGTTATGTGTTTTAGTTCTTTTATTTTATAGGAGGCAAGCCATAGCCCACAAAACTATTGTTGATTCTCCTACCATAGAAAATTGTATTGCATGCTAGACCGTGCGAATGCACGGGTTGGCGACTAGTATTTACTAATTGGAGGCACCATACAGGACACCACGTTAATCCTCACAGTAAATCGTTATTAACAGTTGGATCAAAAGATGAGCAATTGAGATGACTTCTTTCTGGGTAATCAACCCCACCAGGAATCGCCCCTAAAAAAACACAACAGGAGTCCGGAGCGCGATCATTATCAATCTGTCCCGATCTCTCTGCATCTAGGCTCGAGCATCCTCCTCCACCACTAGTAGAAAACAGGGCTTTCGTCCAGGTCAGTTTAGCCCATTAGTCCCGGTTCAATCCAGAACCGGGACCAATGGAGCTATTTACCCCGGTTCGTGAGCCCAGGGGGCCGGCCGGGCCACGTGGGCCATTGGTCCCGGTTCGTCCGGACCTTTTGGTCCCGGTTGGTGGGACGAACGGGACCAATGGTCCTGGCTCCTGGCCCACCACTATTGGTCCTGGTTGGTGGCATGAACCGGGACCAAAGGCTTCCCTTTAGTCCCGGTTCAAGCCACCAACCGAGGTTAATGGTGCTGCCTATATAGCCCCTCGGCGCAAGAGCAGAGCACACCGCCTGCTTTTTTTCCGGCCGAGGGGAGAGGGCTTGGTGGTGCTCTAGCTCACCTCCTATGCACACAAGGTGTTCGATGGAATGCCCGAGCCACACTACTTAAGGTTTCTTCTCTCCAAGCTCGACCGCCAAGCTCCATTTTCCTCAATATTTATCTAGGTTTAGCGGTCCGTCACGCCCCGTCCCCGTCTTCAGCGCCGTCGATCACCCGCGCCGATCTCATCGCCCGGCACCACCGTGGTGAGCCTCTTGTTCTTACCTTCTTTCGAAAGGAAAAATATTATTACTTGTTTGTTTAGATAGATACTTGTATTATTTTCTTACTTTTATTATTGCATCTTATATAGTGCGATGGTTTTGGTATCCGCCTGCCGGCCCTCGGCCCCTGTCTATGATTCGGATGTGGTATATATTATCTTTTCATAACTATTGGTTCATTTATTGTTTATGAAAATTATGCTGACCAACGTGACATAGATTTTATTTATCTAGGAGGTTGTTGAACCGGAAATTCCAACCGACCCTATTGTCGAGAGGTTAAATTTAGTTGAAGAAGAAAACAATTTCTTGAAGGAAAAAATAAAAAAACTTGAGGAGGAGAGGATGATATTGGAGTTGCATGTTGCGGATGTCGTCGATGATCACAAGATCAAGATGGATGCGATGCGCTTGAAGATGAGAAAGATTAGAAAATATGCCATTCATACCGAGGCTTGGTATCATTATGCCGTTGGATCAGTTGTTACCTCGGTTGCGATTATGATCGCATTTGTTTTCGCATTAAAATGTTTTACATAGTTTCAATATATGGTTTAATTAATTTAGATGCTCTGCAGAGCTTTATGTTATTGGATGAGAACTATGTATGTACTTTGGTTTTTATGTGATGATGAACTTCTATTAATTTGGTCACTTAATTATCTATTCATGATGTTCTGTAATGATTTTTGACACACTTAATTATATATAATGCACGCAGATGAACCGGCAATGGATGTACGGTGACAGACACACCTCCGAGTACATTAAGGGCGTGCATGATTTTCTCGAAGTGGCTGAGGCAAACAAGCAGAATGGTTTTATGTGTTGTCCATGCCCTATATGTGGGAATATGAAGTCTTACTCTGACCGGAAAATCCTTCACACCCACCTGCTTTACAAGGGTTTCATGCCACACTATAATGTTTGGACGAGGCACGGAGAAATAGGGGTTATGATGGAAGACGGCGAGGAAGAAGAGTACGATGACAACTATGTGCCCCCTGAATACGGTGATGCTACTGAACATGAAGATGCACAGACGATGTGCACGATGGTGCTGGAACGGGCGAAGCTGCTGAAGATCAAGAGGAACCAGACGATGTGCCCGATGATGATGATCTCCGCCGGGTCATTGTCGATGCAAGGACACAATGCGAAAGTCAAAAGGAGAAGCTGAAGTTCGATCGCATGTTAGAGGATCACAAAAAAGGGTTGTACCCCAATTGCGAAGATGGCAACACAAAGCTCGGTACCGTAATCGAATTGCTGCAGTGGAAGGCAGAGAATGCTGTGCCTGATAAAGGATTTGAGAAGCTACTGAAAATAATGAAGAAGAAGCTTCATAAGGATAACGAATTGCCCGACAGTACATACGCAGCAAAGAAGGTCGTATGGCCTCTAGGATTGGAGGTGGAGAAGATACATGCATGCCCTAATGACTGCATCCTCTACCGTGGTGCCTACAAGGATCTGAACGCATCCCCGGTATGCGGTGCATTGAGGTATAAGATCAGACGAGATGACCCTGGTGATGTTGATCATGAGCCTCCGGAAGAGGGTTCTGCGAAGGTGATGTGGTATGCTCCTATAATACCACGGTTGAAACGTCTGTTCAGAAACGAAGAGCATGCCAAGTTGATGCGATGGCACAGTGAGGACCGTAAGAAAGACGGGACGTTGAGAGCACCTGCTGACGGGTCACAGTGGAGAAAAATCGAGAAAAGTACTGGGGTGAGTTTGCAAAGGACCCAAGGAACGTATGGTTTGCTTTAAGCGCGGATGGCATTAATCCTTTCGGGGAGTAGAGCAGCAATCACAGCACCTGGCCCGTGACTCTATGTATGTATAACCTTCCTCCTTGGATGTGCATGAAGCGGAAGTTCATTATGATGCCAATTCTCATCCAAGGCCCTAAGCAACCCGGCAACGACATTGATGTGTACCTAAGACCATTAGCTGACTCTTCGATCGACGTGATGCACGTGACGAAGAACCTTTGCGTGAACCTGCTAGGCTTCTTGGGCGTGTATGGGAAGACAAAAGATACACCTGAGGCACGAGAGAACCTGCAACGCTTGCACGAAAAAGAGGGCATGCCTCCGAAGCAGTATGAAGGTCCTGCCAGCTACGCTCTTACGAAAGAAGAGAAAGAAATATTCTTTCAATGACTGCTCAGTATGAAGGTCCCGACTGGCTTCTCGTCGAATATAAAGGGAATAATAAATATGCCAGAGAAAAAGTTCCAGAACCTAAAGTCTCATGACTGCCACGTGATTATGAGGCAACTGCTTCCGGTTGCGTTGAGGGGGCTTCTACCGGAAAATGTCCGATTAGCCATTTGTGAAGCTATGTGCATTCCTCAATGCAATATCTCAGAAGGTGATCGATCCAGAAATCGTACCAACGCTAAGGAGTGATGTGGCGCAATGTCTTGTCAGTTTCGAGCTGGTGTTCCCACCATCCTTCTTCAATATCATGACGCACGTCCTAGTTCATCTAGTCGATTTAGATTGTCATTCTGGGGCCCGTATTTCTACACAATATGTACCCCTTTCAGAGGTTCATGGGAGTCCTAAAGAAATATTTCGTAACCGCGCTAGGCCAGAAGGAAGCATCTCCATGGGCCATCAAACAGAGGATGTCATCGTGTTTTGTGTTGACTTCATTCCTGGCCTTAAGAAGATAGGTCTCCTAAATCGCGGTATGAGGGGAGACTGACTGGAAAAGGCACGCTTGGAAGAGACTCAATAATATGCAGGGACGTATATTCTTGGTCTCAAGCACACTACACAGTTCTACAGAACTCTACCTTGGTGACCCCGTATGTCGATGAACACAAGAACAGTCTGCGCTGCAAACACCCGGAGCAGTGCGACGACTGAATTACATGTGAACACATCAGGACTTTCAGCAGTTGGTTGGAAACACGTCTCAGAGGTGACAGCACTGTTTGTGATGAGCTGTACTTGTTGTCCAGGAGACCATCTTCGACTGTAATGATTTGGAAATGATACGAGATAAATGGGAATACATTTTACACGATTGACCAAGATGAAAAGAGCACCAACCAAAACAGCGGTGTCCGCTTTGATGCAGCAACCGACAAGGGAAATGACACATATTATGGTTACATAGTAGACATATGGGAACTTGACTACGGAGTAGATTTTAAGGTCCCTTTGTTTAAGTGCAAGTGGGTCAATCTGTCAGAGGCGGGTACAGGTAGACCCACAGGACAACAGTGGATCTGAAAAATCTTGGGTACACTGACGAACCGTTCGTCCTAGCCAATGATGTGGCACAGGTTATCTATGTGAAGGACATGTCTACGAGGAAAATAAAAGATAAGGAAGCGAATACATCATACAATGAGCCAAAGCGCCACATAGTTCTTTCAGGAAAAAGGGACATCCTGGGAGTGGAGGGCAAGACAGACATGTCTGAAGAGTATGAAAAGTTTCATGAAATTCCCCCCTTCAAAGTCAAGGCTGACCCAAGCATCCTGATAAACGATGAAGATTATCCATGGTTACGGCGCAATAAGCAAACGACACAAGCGAAGAAAAAGTGAAGACTTTCTCCATAACTATTATGATGATACCATGCCAACTTTGTAACAGACGAGTATGATACCATTGTCCGTTTTGTACATGCACATGCTATGCCAACTTTTTCAGAGTTCATTTGAAAACTATGAATTTGAAAACCTCGCCAACTGAAGGGCGCTCACACCGGTTTATAAGCCCGTCCCTCTACACACTGTTTTGTTGTAAGCAGAAACAAATTAAAATAAATAAAGCAACAAAGAAAACAAAAAAAGTGTTTTCAAATTTGAAAACTAATGGCACTAACAGAAAGTTTATAATTTTTCTAAAACTAAAAGCAAAAGGAATTAAAAAATAAAGCAAAAAACAACAAAAACTAAATAATGCAGAAAACATAACAAAAAAATAAAAAAATTAAAAATAGCAACAATAAGTATTTTGTTGTAAGTAGAAACAAAATAAAATAAATAAAGGAACAAAGAAAACAAAAATAGAGTTTTCAAATTTGAAAACTAATGGCACTAACATAAAGTTTATAATTTTTCTAAAACTAAAAGCAAAAAGAATTAAAAAATAAAGCAAAAACAACAAAAACTAAATAATGCAGAAAAGCAGAACAAAAACTGAAAAAATAAAAATAGTAACAATAAGTATTTTGTTGTAAGTAGAAACAAAATAAAATAAATAAAGCAACAAAGAAATCAAAAAAGAGTTTTCAAATTTGAAAACTAATGGCACAAACAGAAAGTTTATAATTTTTCTAAAACTAAAAGCAAAAAAGAATTAAAAAATAAAGCAAAAGACCAAAAGAAAAATAAACCAAAACCAAAATAAACTAAATAAAGCAACAAATAAAACAAAAAACAAAAAAGTGCCACCCCATCGGGCCCCCACGGCCTGAATACGACTAGAAACCCTATGGGCCAGGATTCAGGGCCGGAAGGCCCAGAGAGGCCCACAGCACAGATTGCGAGTTAGGCCCAAAGCCTGCTTTAGAGAGGAGCTCGAGAGGAAGCCGCACCGCACCTTATAAACAGGTGCGGCTCCCTCTCAACTAGCAAGATGGGACTAAACTTTGGGCTGAGGCAGCAGAAGGCCTTTGGTCCCGGTTGGTGGCACCAACCGGGACTAAAGGGGGCATTGGTCCCGGTTGGTGCCACGAACCGGGACCAAAGGGCGCCGCTTCCTGCCCTTTGGGCTGCCGAAAATTGGCCTTTGGTCCCGGTTGGTGGCACCAACCGGGACTAAAGGGGGGCATTAGTCCCGGTTCGTGGCACCAACCGGGACCAATGCACTTTCTATATATACAGGACTTGTGAAAATTTCACATCTCCCTCGCCTCCCTAGCCAGTTGCCCCCGCCGCCAGGCTGCCCAAATCGCTTCATGGCTCCTCGTCGCCGTCGCCGCCGCCGGCCACCATCCCATCTCCCGTGCCCCTGCCCGCTCCCGAGCCCATGCCGGCCGCCGCCCGTGCCGTGCCCGTCCCGAGCACGCAGCGCGCCCTGCGCCCGGCTGGCCGCCGCCCGTGCCCTCAGCCCGTCCCGAGCACGCACGGCCGCGCCCTGCGCCCAGCCCGCCTCACCATTGTCATCGCCGCGGTATCCGCCCCACTGCCGCCCTGCCTCGGCGCCGCCCCTCCTCCCGTTCGGTCCGGCTCCGTGACCCCCTTTCCTCCCTTTCCCCTTTCCTCCTCATATAATTTTTTCATATAATTTTTTTGATAAGCATATGTTGATTATATGGATGGATGGATGATTATATGTTCATTATATGGATGGATGGATGATGTATGCTTTTTTCATATAATTTTTAGGCAGATTTTTAGATTTTTAGGCAGATTTTTAGAATTTTTTGTGTATGTATGTTATGTTTATATGTATGTATGTATGTTCATATGTATGTATGTTTATATGCAAAGCATATGCAAAATGATTAAATGATTAGGCAGATTTTTAGATTTTTTAGGCAGATTTTTAGAATTTTTTGTGTATGTATGTTATGTTTATATGTATGTATGTATGTTCATATGTATGTATGTTTATATGCAAAGCATATGCAAAGCATATGCAAAATGATTAAATGATTAGGCCGATTTTTAAATTTTTTAGGCAGATTTTTAGAATTTTTTGTGTATGTATGTTATGTTTATATGTATGTATGTATGTTCATATGTATGTATGTTTATATGCAAAGCATATGCAAAGAAAATGTATGAATGGTCATATGCAAAGAAAAATGTATGTATGGTCATATGCAAAGAAAATGTATGTATGTATGTTCATATGAAAGAAAAATGTATGTATGTATGTTCATATGCATACATAAAGAAAATGTATGTTCATATATATGATGATATGTTCATATAAAAAGGAAAATAAGAAGAGAAAGAAAGGAGAAGAAGAGGAGAGGAAGAAGAGGAGAAATAAATAAGAAGAGGAAAAAGAAGAAGAAGAGGAGAAGAAGAAAGGAATAGAAGAGAAGAAGAAAAAATAGAAAAATTCTATTTTTCTTCTTCTCTTCTATTCCTTTCTTCTTCTCCTTTTTTTCTCTTCTTTTATTGGCGCTGCTGTATATGTATCGAGGGTGTCGAGGATCGCCGAGGGGTCGAGGGTCGGGACCTAGGGTAGAGGGTCGAGGGTCGTTAAGGGGTCAAGGGTCGAAGGTTTCAGGGTCGAGGGTTCCTATAGTGTCAAAGTATTGAAGAAATCCATGGCTTCATCATTAGCCGGAAGTAACCATGGCATGATGGTACGAAGTCCTCCAAAGTTGTTCTGGAATGGAGTCCCGGATAGGATAATTTGCCTTTTTGTATGAATCTCAGCAAAGGGCTTTCAAATAACGATAATCGGAAGGTTCTTGCTGAACTTTGTACCAGAAAGTGAATTATCCTATCTGGGACTCCGTTCCAAAAACAACTTTGGAGAGCTTCGTACCATCATGCACCTGTTACTTTCGCCTAATGATGAGGACATGGTTTTGTTGAATCCTTTGACAATAGGCAACCTCCCGACCCCTCGGCGATCCTCCGCCCCTTGACCCTCGACCGCTTGGCGATCCACGACCCTCTACCCTACCGCGGGCGTCGATGCCCACGTCACTTGTGGGACATAGATGTAGTGTTCAACGCCGACCCCCTCCCGATAGCTTCAACACGTGGGGGGGGGGGGCGATATTACCCCCTCCTAGCTTGAAGCGTTCTCGAGGCCACCCCTAACCCTTGAAGCGTTGTCGAGGCCACCCCAAACCCTAGAGAAGCAGCGTCGAGGCCACTAATATGACTCCTTATTGTTATTAGCTAGCTAGTTCTACGTTTGCCACTAATATATCCATATCTGTCATGTTTGAATAATAATTGCCATGTTGTAAAAAATTTGTAGAAACTATGGACACCACCCGAGACGAAGCACAAGAAGCGTTGTTGAGGGACATAATCGTACACGGAAGTGATGCCGTCTCCTCGATGATGTTTCCCAACGACAACGATATTGGTATGGAAGAAGAGGGTCAAGAAGCAGCTGGCTATGATTTACATGGCTCCGATGACGCAATGCCGGTGCAAGAAGGAGAGGGTGAAGAAGTAGACCGTGAGGACGGCTCCGGTGATCACCAAACCGAGTCTGGCCAGGTATATATATTAGTTAAGCCTGTGCTGACTAGCTCTCGTCTTTGTTTTGGTATGTACACATATTAGTTAACTCTCATCTTTGTTCTTTTTTCTAGCCCTCCGGATCGAGCACAACTTCGGTACAGAGACGAGGCCCGAAGAAAAGTTGAGCTCGGATGAAAAGTTTGAGATCATAGAAATCGCGGCTGACGGCCAACCGATTGAACCCTACCGGACAAAGAAGGCATTTGTTGCTCGGTCTTGGGGTTACGGTTAGGGACAAGATCCCGATCAGCATCCACCAATGGTATAAGCCTAAGAACGAAGACCACGAGGTGTCTTGTGTCAATGATATGCAGAAAAATGATCTTTGGACTGAGCTGAAGTCAAATTTTACCCTACCGCTAGAGGATGATCCGGAGAAGCCAGTAATAGAGCCATTAATCAAGTATTTTGCTCTTAAGAAGATGGCAGAACTATTCAGGAATTGGAAGAAAGAACTCAATACGTATGTCGAAAAAAATGAGACACCAGAATTCAAGGGCAAATGTGAGAAGATTAGAGATGGTGGCCCGCATTTGTGGCCTACAAGACATCGGAAAAGAGTAAAAAGATGTCGGCGACAAACAAGAGAAATGCTGCGAAGAAGAAGCTTCACCATCAGACGGGTCGGTGGCTACCTCGTAGCCCGACCTAAGTGGGCCAAGGCTGAGATTGATCTGCTTCATAAAGGAACGAACCAGAGACAATGAACTGGCTAGACCGTTGCGGACTTGGTTCTTGAGGGCGGATCCTTGGACCCTATAACAGGGAAGTGCATTTGGACGGACGAACAATTGGACATACCAGTCAAGAGGCTTAAGCATTATATCGAAGCAGCGCAACAAGGGAAGTTCGTTCTGCAGGGAGAAGGACGAGCTCACAATGGCCCTCGGGAATCTCGAGCACCACAGGACGGACACGAGGCACGCCAGCTCCGTTCGTGGAAGGCTGGATTTCCAGACGCAGGGGTTACAAAACCCATGAGAGGAGGAAGAAACTGGAGCAGAGCCTAATGCAGGCACTTTGCGAAAGGGTAATGGGGCTAGAGGAACGAGAAGAGGAGCGAGAAGCAGCTGATCACAACAAGCGACCTGCGAAGCTTCCCGAAGCTACCCGCCATCTCAGCGGAGAAGCAGCGTGGCTTCCACCGAGCTGCTTCAGCGAGCAGCATGCCTTGACGGCTCCTACCAGCTATCCGGTGGATGCTATCACGGATGCTGAAAATTGCCACCTTATGGCGCAATGGAGCAATTTGAAGGTCAAGGCGGCTGTTGGCTCTGTTTATCCTACTAAACCCGACTCAACTTTTCACTGCCGGCCGATTCGGAAGGATATGCTAAGGTGATGGTCGATGAAATAACGGAGGGATTTGAGGACCTCCGGCTTGACCACCCTACCGGTGAAGGGGGGTATCGGCTGGGTTCTCGCTCAAGACTCCATGCCTATGGCGGAAGGATCTCATCAACCTTCCGAACTGGACGCCTCCGCCTCCTCCTCCTCCTCCGGCGAGTCAGGGCACTCCGCCTCCTCCACCGCCTCCTCCTCCGGCGAGTGACGATCAGGGCACTCGGACGGCTCCTTCTCCGGCGCGTGGCGGCACTCCGCCTGCACCGGCGCACCCGAGCAGCCAGCCTCCTCCTTCTCCGCCTCGTCAGCAAGGGCGGAAGAGACCCGCCGCCGCTCCGGCTGCTCCGGCGCGTCGTAGTCCTTCTCCTCCGCCTCGTAAGCAAGGAAAGAAGACATCCGCTCCGTCTGCTCTGCTGGCGTCTAGCAGTACAGCCAAAGGCGGGAGGAGATACAGATTCGGTCCTTCTCTGAAGACTCCAGAGAAGTTACCGTACGAGAGGAGCGAGGAGGAAAACGCGAAGATCGCGCAGACCGAAGTGGATGACTGGTTTCAAGGGTTGAAATCAAAGAGACATCCACCTCCGGAGGAGAAGGTAGATCCGGTCAAAGCGAAGCGCACTCGCTGCCCCGACAAAATCACCCAAGTCTCCGCCGAAGGCAACTATGAGCGCATTATTGAAAAGGCATTTGCCAAAGCGGAGAGGTCGGGAAGTACTGTCAGTGATCAAAGGATGAAAGAACGACGAGCTGGGAAACAAATTGCCCAGCTCGGCGAACAAGCGAAACAATCGTGCCCCCCGCTCAAGGTGCCTGCTAGCGACATCGTCGATCCGAGGATGGTGCCCGGTTATGGCAATCCTGCAGATTACCTGCCCGACGATGTACATTATGATTTCTTGGAGGTGCAGATACAAAGATACGAGTACGGGAAGCCTCTCGTCAAAGATGAAAGCTCTCTATCAACGATGATGCGAAGATTGCATGATTGGTACATGAAAACCTGCAAAGAGTCTGAGGGGAGGAGTACTTTGTATGTGAGAGTTAAAAAGGAGCATGAGCTCCTTGGAATTAAACTGTTGCCTATTCCATTTGAGGAGTTCTATCAGTTTTTCAATCAATTGGCCCTCGATAAAACAACGGTCACCTGCTACTGTCTGTAAGTAGTACTACTTCTGTCATTAAGTATCTCTATATAACTCAGCCCTTTCATTGCATGTATTTATAAATATCCTCACTATATTATGCAGATTGAAGATCGCGAATTGAAGAAAAGACAAGTGGGTGATATTGGGTTCATTAACACATATCTCATAGATGCAACTGAGGTTCAATTTCGTGCCCAAGATACCGAGGCCAACTTGCTACAATCGTTGGTAACAAATGAACACAAAGATATAATACTCTTTCCTTACAACTTCAAGTGAGTGTTACTGTCTTGTGGCATATTCGGTTTCCTTATTAGTCCAGGTTATAGTAATGTAATATTGATGAGTTATGCATGCGTGCGCAGCTACCACTATATTCTCCTAGAGATTAAGCTTGAGTAGGTAGTAGTAACTGTCTTAGACTCGAGACGAAAAGATCCCAAGGAGTATGCGGACATGACTGAAATGCTCGAGAAGTAAGTTAAATCGATCATTATCCACCATATCAGCAACTTTGTTCATTTCTGATATCAAGTAATTGTTTTCTTTGTATGGCAGGGCTTGGGAAAATTCACCAAAAAAGCTCAGGGACTACCTAAGAATGTGTAATTTAGACACCCGAAAGTAAGTACTATATAGTAGCATATTCCACGCGCATCTCCTAGTGATTCAAGCGCTAGTTTCATCAATACCATTTAGAATGCTTGCTAATTATCAGTTTGATTGACCTCTGTTTCTTGTAAAGTGGTTGTGGCAGGAACAAGGGAATGATTTATGTGGATACTACGTTTGCGAGTCCATCCGCCACACGACCTGTGAGAGGGGCTACTCCGACAAACAATATGAAGTACGTAAATAAAAATATTCACAATTTTATTTTATTACCATCATTTGTGTTGAGTTTCATTCATTCATATATATATATGTATTGACCCCCTTCTTAAAATTAGATGTTTCGGATGCGGGATGAACTACTAGCACCAGATCGCCTGCGAGCAATTCAAGAGGAATTGGCGGCATTCTTTCTTGATCACGTGATCGCTGAAGACGGAGAATACTATGTGGACCACGCGTCCGTATTGTAAAAGATAATTATTGTATATACGTAGCATGTAGTGTCGGATAGATATACGAGAACTTGTTGTTCGACCAATCTCTCGGAGAAGGAGAGGTGGTCGATATCACTTCTCTCTGTATGCATATATGTTCACGACGATCTTCTGTTTGCTTCATTACTAGCTAGCTAGCGTGTCTAGCTAGTCCTCTCTATACGTATGTATAGTACGTAGCGTCGACCAAGCACGGACAAAAGAGAGGACACTTTTCTCTATTAATTAGCTAGCTATAGCACAATATATGAAACACCTAAATTAACCCCCCAAACCCCCCCAACCCCCCCCCCCCTTTACAAAAAAAAAACCACAGCCATAGAAATGCTGAAGCGTGGATGCCTATTGGTCCCGGTTGGTGCCACCAACCGGGACCAAAGGCCACGTGGAGGGCCATCAGTCCCAGTTCTGGATTGAACCGGGGCTAAAGGCCCTCACCAACCGGGTCAATAGGCCCCTTTTCTACTAGTGCACCTCCTTTGTCAACCACATCTAACAGGACTTTTGGCTTAATTAAACCCCAAAGATCAATCAAGTGGAATTCCGATTAGGGAAGCTGTGTACGTGTGTTCATGCCTACCAAGCCAGCTTTCTCATGGACGAGCTATTGGCAAGCATGGTGCAAGATCATGTTGGGAAGAAATCAAGCTAACTTGCGTCATCGTGGTTCTGTGGATGGTGTTCTGCAACCACTATGCGGACAGGTGCGCTCGATGTGCAACATGGCGGAGTACCGATGCTAGAACCTACGAGATTGCTGCCGCATGCTAGAGGAAGGAAGCATGAATTGCTACCGAGCCTGCGCCAGGAATCGCTGCCGGCGCCTGGCGATCCTGCGCCACTGCGATGGATACACCACGGTGTAGTTGCGAGTCGCGGGTGACAAGCACTTCGAGATCTAGGTGATCTTCTCCAGCTTTTCCCGTCCAGATATCTGATGCAGGAGCAAGACGTACAGGAGGGGGGCAAGCTGATCTGGCTACATGAGGCAAGGAGTACGTATTTCCTCCTTAACTGTTGCTATGATTTGATGCCTTATTGCCGGAGAAACATAGTAACGGCAGCCCATAATCGATCTTCGTCGATGTGGTTGACAGTTTGACACTCACAACAAATACTCCCCCCTTCTCAATAGATGTACAGATTTATCTCACGTTTGGTTCATGGCGTCCCCTGCATGAAAGTTCTATGGACAATGCAAATCAACATGGAACAACATACAATCCAGTCAGGCCTCTCACCAATTCCTTCCTAAATTTCTAACCTGTGAATCTCCACATGTTGAAACTTTAAACCCTTCAATCCAAATCTCTTCTTACGCAATAAATTCCCAGGATTATTGATGCAGCAGGGACAAGTGTATCAATTACAGCTTGAAGCAGATAGGATTATCTTCAGTCTTAAGCATTACAACATGGAGGAGCAGATGAATTGGGCAGCCACACTCGATGAAGCTGACGGTAGCAGATCGGCACGCCATGATACACCATCTATTTTTACCATGTTGGAAGGTGGATAAACAAAATCTATTTATTTAATAGCTAACTCTTCTGGGCAAGAAAGTTATTAAGGATTTGAGTCTCTGTGCTTACCGTGCTAGTCCCTGGATCGAACTCGCTAGCACACACAGTATAGATGAATACCAGAATAGCAAGTGCATCATTTATTACAACGTATGATCCAGAATGTATAAAATAAAACAATCTGCATAGCACTTGGCTAGCTTTATTCAATCAAACAGCGGAAAGTAGCAGAAAATAACGATGAGTCCCATCATAGCCCACTGGCGATGCTGAGTGCAGACTCGTGACCCTAACGGTACCTTACTCTTCGTCTGAATATCCTGCAACATGAGACGTTGCAGCCAAATGTATTGGCAAGTTACACAGGAGTAATAATAAAGCAGACCTACATGTTTATGCATAGTACAACAAAGGAAGGTTTAAGGGTTTATTTTTTTGCAGAAAGCTGATTTTATCCTAATAACTACCTAATAGTCAAATTTTTATTTAGTTCTTTTATTACTAATTAAATGCACAAGGTTGAGTTGGCAAAATCAACTCCAACCTACCCTTTATTAAGTTGCCCACAAATATTATTAAGTGTCACATCTCTCAAGATCATCCAACCACTGTAATGGCATAGTGGCTCAGATTTACCCATAACCGGGGGCACGGCTAATCATGATTAGTTTTAATACTCTGCAGAATTTTGTACGCTTTACCCACTGGACCTAATCCGAAGATTGAGACAAATTCTTTCAGAAGAGGTTCCCTTAACCACCTGACGGCCACATCCCACCTACATATGCTACATCTGTCGACACTGTCTGGGCAAGGGTTCCAAACACTGATCAACTAAGCCAGAGCCCATATAGCCAGTGGCCGCACATGGAAGCTGCTAGTCACTAAGTCTGTCTGATCTTTTTGAACCTGGGCGGTATTCCACTTAGGGTGCACTCTCATGAGCGCATGGCCTTAGAAAGGGTGCAAGACCCCATGATGCCTTCCCTCAACACCAAGCAATACCACTTCCGCCCAGAGGTGAGTTAAATCCTGAGTTACTACTCAATTGTTATATATATATATAATCCTCACATAAACTCAATGAATACACGAACCACCCCCGTCTACAAAGCATAGCAAACTACAACTACCACGATTTGCAAAACACGGGAAAATAGCTCAACAGCATAGCCAACATATATAATACTCCTATACATGCATATATTCATAGTGTGATATAACTACATTCATAGAAAATAATAGGTAAAGGATGATCAACATGTAACTTGCCTTGGTTCTGGTTCATAAAGTCACACTGCTGACAATAGCTCGCGTCGCACTCCGGACAATCTACACGTTTCACACAATTCAACAAATCAATCACCGGAACACGAATAGAACCAAAACAAAACCAACAACAACAAAACCATTTTTAAAACTCAACAACAGAATCTTAACAGCACCTAAATTGCACTACGGTCACTAGGGAAAAAGAATCACTCGATTCCGATAAACGGTTTGAGAGTTACGGCCTCCGGAAGATTTAATTCAAATTCAAACGAATTCATATTTGAATAGTGCAAACATGTGCAAAGTTGGTACTATGATAATGTTCTGATTTTTGTGAGTGCATAGGAGAAAGAATTACCTAAATTGGACATATAGGTTAAAAGATATAGCTAGTTGAATTTTTAGCTGAAATCTGAAAAAGAAAACAAAAAGGAAACAGAAAACAACAGAAACCCCCTGGTCCTGTAGCGACTCCTGTGCGTGCCCTGTAGCAAACTGCCACGTGGCAGTGCGGAATTGGCTGGGTGCGTGTGCTCACCCGAAGACAGAGGAAAACGACGGCGGTCTCGGGCGTTGGCGGCGGCGCTTCTCCGGCGGTGCTCCGGCGAAGCTAAGGCTACGGGCGGAGGCCGCCCGAGCGGGCGGAGGCGGTGATGGAGCTCAACGGGCGCGTCCTCTGCGGGCAGCAACGGCGACGGGAACGGCGGTGTGCTCCGGCGGCGACGGACGTCGGTGGCGGCAGCGTTCTGGTGCTCTCTAGGGTACTTCGAGGTGTCAAAAGAGTTCTTCGTCGAGTGGGGGTTCGAGGTGTGCAGGCTGCGCGGCTCTGCGGTCTCTTACGGCGGTGGTAACGACCGGCGAAACGGCGGCGAACTCGGAGCTCCCGGCGAGATCCAATTCGCCCAACAGAGGCGTGCGGACGACGGAAAGGATCGGAAAGAGGCTTGAAGTGCGGGGTAAACCCTTACAGCGTCCGTGGAGTCCTAAGAGAGCACGAGGTCGACTAGGGGCGAGATCGATCGCTCGCGCTTCGGGTATGCGGTCGTGCGGCTCTGTAGCGTGTTAAATCCGACCGGAGGAAGGGGATGGGGAGCGGGGCCCGCTGGTCAGCGGCTGGGGCGAGGTGGATCGGGCGCGGGCGAGCGATGCGGGTTAGGTGCGGCTGTGCGGCGCGTACCGCTTCGCTGGAAAGGTGGGCTGCGGGGTGTGCTGTTGCTGCGCTGGCTGGCTGGGCCGCGGCGATGGGCCGGCTGGCTGGCCCTTTTTTTTTAAACAGAAACAACAGCAGTAAAACAAAATAAATAAAATAAAAATACACAATATAAAATCTAAATAAAAATACCTAGACACAAAGTCAAAAATATCCCTACAGATATAAACTACAGGAACACTAGTTCCAATACTAATGCAATCTTGAAAAATAATTTTGATGCAATAGGCAACTCAAACAGCAATAAAACAATCAAATAAAATACTTTGAAGATCACAAAAATTACCAGAACATATTAGATGAACTGGAAATAATGTTCTGCACATTATGAACATTTTTAAAAACAGGGGAGAAGTCATGTTATCTCCACTCCAATAAATTGCCTTTAGTTGCATAATGATTCGAATATTGCAGAGAGACAAATAATGCAATAAAAATATGATATGCATATGAATGATCTATTAACATCCTAATTTAGGAAAATTGGGATGTTACATTTGTACAATGCAAAGTAGTAACACTATGGAAGCTGCGAGAGTAGGTGCAAGCATGGTATATCATGGTGCATGAATGCTTAAAGAATATTTTTATATGCTTCATCTCTTTGAAAGCGGGCTTCGTAACTTTGTGACCTACTAATTGAGATATGTTCATGTCTTCCATTATTTGGTCATATTCAATCTATACAACCCCGGATGATAACTTAGAATTGAAATTAATAACCTAATATTGTTATGCCAGTTATATTCTACAACCAGAATGAAAGGATGGAATCTTGGAACAAATCTGTTGAATTGTTTAGTATATTAAGTTTACTTTGTACTGAACATCTAAGTTTACTTTGCGCATTAAGGTTTTCCAAATTTTCACAAGTAGTCGACATCTTAGTAGCACTAACTAACATCAAATAATTATTTTAATGTTATGTTAATTGGCAGGGTTATATATTTAAGTAGTTTGTTTTATATTTTTTTTAAAAATTCTTCTCTGATATGTGATTTTTTTAGGTGGAATTCCACTCTCTATGAGTGACGATTTAAAATAATCAATGTATAGATAGTAGTTCATCCTATCATGTACAGAGGGTTTGTGCTATTGATTGGAAAATGTGATTGACAGACATTATAAAGTTTCAATATCACAAGCCAATTGGATATCGGGGCATGGTAATGGCAAAGCATGACATATTCAGAATATAATTAGGTGAATATATTATTGGAATAGAATATCGTAGTAAACTACATCTTGGTTTTAGAGTAATCTTTCAGGGAACCTGCAGTTCTAAAATAAACTACATTCCAAAATAACCTGCAGTTCTAAAATAAACTGCATTCCAAAATAAAATTGCATTGTCTTTCAGGGAACCAAAAAAACTGCAAAGAGCATCCCCTAATTTGTGTATCTAAAACAATTACTAGCCCGTGCCGTCGCACGGGTTGTTGACTAGTGAATCTAATACCGGTAAACAAACATCCTCTTATGGATGGGATCCCATTGATTTACCTAAAGTTATAATTCATGTTGTCGTGGTCGAATCGAAGACACACCGCAAAACCAATGCGTCGGGCATAAGTTATCGTGTGTATCAATCCTCAAACTGGATAGGCCCGTGATTAATTATTTTCTCTCTGGAATGCGTCACGGAAGACAGGTACGTTCGTCCAACGACATACCACTTGATCTTAGCTTCGGTCATCAAGTTGATTTTGTGTCGTGTACGCTGTGTGTTGTTTACTCATCAACCATCATTACAGCGGTGGTGCGCATCATCCAACAAGTACGAAACCTAGGCACGACTAATAATATCTTTCACGACGTCATTGCGGACATCATCGAAATGTCAACACATGCAAAAACCACGGCAACCTAGTCTAAAGTTGCGCACCGATATACTAAGGCTACTCATAGTGGGAGTATCATATACTAGTATTATGCATACTAGTGTATGATACTGTCTCTATAGTGCATAATATCATAGAGTAGTACTCCATCCATTTCAAAATAAGTGACTCAACTTTGTACTAGCTTTAGTGTAAAGTTATTATGAAGCTGAGTCACTTATTTTGAGACGAAAGGAGTATCATGGATGATCATATTTATTGCCATGCATGACACAAAGTGGTATAATATTTAACCTGATACGGTATCTACCTATGTTACTCTAACCCTCTCTCTTCTTTAATTGTCTGTCATATAAGCATGTTTGCTAGCCAAATGCATGATACCTTATGTTACCCCATTATGGCCAGCCTAGTAATGCAGAATATGGAGATGGACCAATCCGAGACCGAAAGGGTAGAGAAGAAGCCATGCACCATGCGACGAGCATTGTTTTTCCAAGTTGGAGAAGCTAGCTAGTTACGACGAGTATCGCAAGCTTCTCTCTCTGCCCTGGTGGCAGCCGTAGTATAGTAGTACCCCACCTATACCAGCAAAAGGCACGTAGCGCAGAGCAAGCTCGCTAACGGAGGTCTGCCGATCTGTACTTCGATAGCGATGGTAGTGATGGGCGAGCACCTCATCGCCGTCGGCAGGGACGTGGTGGTTAGCGAGCCGCCGACGGCGGCGGCATCGGAGGATACCAGCACCGCCATGTCGACCATCATCTCCGTGGTGGTATGCGTCTTGTTCCTGATGCTCTTCTTCTGCGGGTACATGAACAGGCACTGCCGTCACGACGACGCCGGCGCAGCGCCCGGCCGTGCAAACCCAGAGGGAGGCGGGGCGTCCTCAGGGAGGGCAAGCGCGGGTTGGACCAATCGGTGCTGGCGACGTTCCCGATCATGCCGTGGAGGGACCTCCACAAGAAGAGGAGTGAGATGGTGGAGGCGGGGGACGAGCGCTGCCCTGTGTGCCTGACCGCGTTCATGGAAGGCGACAGTCTCCGGCTGCTGCCTCACTGCTCGCACGTGTTCCACCCGGAGTGCATCGATCCCTGGCTCCATCAGCGGGCAACTACCGGCGGGAACCTGACACTGCCGGGGCGCCGGGAGGTAGCCCTCTGCCACCACGAAGAGAGGGAGGTACGTACGTACACATGGGAGGAGGTACGACCAGCTAGGTTGTTCGCGCGATACTAGTTGTTCAGCCCAAGTTGTTACGCCAAACTATTTGACGGGCACATTTCGCACATGTAAAAGTATACCAATCGGTATTGCTTTTTCCTCCAAATTATTTGTATATATCCTCCCTTGCTAGCTACCAGTTCATCCTCGTATGTGTCGTTCAAAAGTATATCGGATTCGTTGGTTGAACTTGTTTCTATCCAGAAATGTTCTGATATATACCTTGTTAGTCCTTGTTTGAAAAACTTTAAAGAGCTCGTTTAAGGCGAAGAAGGGGCTTCACCATTTCAATACCACTCTCTACCGAAAATCACCGGTCCCGGCCATCGGTATTACTCTTTCCTCCCTTTTCCTGTCTATATCAACCCTATCAAGCGGAGAGAATCCGGCGCCATGGTCGCCATATTCTTGCGCAAAGTTGCGAATCTAATCTGGTAGTTGCATCTGCCCCGATCATCGATGTCCGGGTCCCCATGCTTGTTTGCACGGTGTTAGACTCGGCACGTGATTCGTCATTCTTTGGTCGTGACCACGGACACCATGGTGAGATCTACTCCGGTTTCCGTTTTGTCGACGAGTTATTTTTGTTGTGCTATAAATTTTTAGTTTGCTATGTATCTTGTGGCTGAGTCATCATTATTGTGCTATAAATTTGTATGTAAGTAGTGCATTAAAGTTAACATGTTATTTGTGCGCATTAAGACCAGATTTAGAAACTTTCGTTCGTATCACCGGTTATGAACAAACTGATGAACCTTGTTGACGACGAAAGGCAATTTGTAGAACCTTGTGGGTAATGAAAGGGATGAGTACGAAGGTTTTATTTGTTTCGTCATTGATGAACAATCTAAAATTTTATAGTAATTTGGTTCACATTATTTTCCTACATTGCTTGAGCAAAGTAGCTTATGATATTTCTTGAGATGTTATCTATATAACACTGCATTTTGTACTATCACTTTCATTAATATGTGTTTGTCTATCTATTATAGCAAACAATCATGTTCTACGTTTGTGCCCAGAGGCTTACTGACGAACATCGTTGTTATTGTGACATTTTAGTGTACTAAGTAAAACAGTTTTTTAATTAAACTGTTTTGTATAGTGCAACTAAAATGTCACATAGGAGATGTTCCTCTATTTTAGGTGCACTACATAAAAAGTTTCAACCAAATTGCACAACGATTGAGGTTTGAGTTAGGCCTTCTTGACAATTTTTGAAGGAATTGTAGCTTTGTCACTTATTCTAGTTTCTCTATTCTTATCAAGTTGCTATTTATTATGCATTGCCGATTCTTATACAAGAATTAAATTTTTTACATCTTTGGGAAAGTCGCATGCTTCGCTTACCCCACTTAATGCCAACATTCGTCATCCCTGTTTCCTTAGAAGTCTTGATAATTTTGCATTTCACTTGTTTGGTAGCTAAGATATATCTAAACATAAACAAAAAATTATGTGTAAAATGCAATGCCTTTATGAAATGAATGTGATTTGCTTGTGTATTCTGCTATGTGCATGTCTTGTGCTTAAGCATCTTGGGGATGCACTACTAGGGTACAGCTAGGCGCAAATAAATGTAATCACTAACCGACTGAACTGGACATCAGTGATGATCCGACGGTCCGTGGTCACTAACCGACTAAACCTCTTTGTAAACTGGCATTTTTTACCTTTTTGTGACCACAGTAGACGTTTATGACCAAAATATGTCTACTGTGGCGTTTTGGTCACTGGCAACCTCCCCAGACCACGTAGGCATCCAGCATGGCAAGCTGATGTGGCACAAGAATCAGTCCGGTCCAATTCGGTTTTCTACATGGGCCTAGCCCAACAATTCGGCCTTTTTATATATTTTTTTCTATCATTTTTTTATCAGCTTCATGGGCCAAGCCCAACGTTGCAACCTTTTTATTGTTGGGTTGTGGCCTTTTTGTTTTTTCCAAAAAGAAGGGTCCACTAGTTAGACAGGTCCTAGTTGCCAGGTTCTATTAAAGTGGGACCCTTTTGGTAGCATCATATTATTCAGATTACAATTTGACAATTTGACAGAAATAAATAACCATGTTTAAATAAGAACAGACAGAAAACACAAGTAATATTTCAAATAACAACAGCAAGAATCAATCACAGTCATACAGATATACAGGGCTCCTTCTGTCATGACACAGTTACAAGCTCTACTACTGTAATGACACAGATACAAATACAACCAGTCACACAGATATAGGGACAATCACAATGAGAATTGTAAATCAGCACAACCTGGGCTTCTGCTCCAGTCAGATGAAACTGTATGCATGACTAACTACGCGACCATAGTCGACTAGGCCACCTTCGCTACACTAGGACAGCAATAGAACTATCATCATGCCTTCGGCCGTCGCCCTGTTACATGAATCAGAAGAGAAGAATCAAAACACTGGAGCCAATATATTATGAACAGAACATTCAAAAAAAGGACAAGTTGTTTAGAATGATAACACAAATTCAGCTAATACAATGATTTTTGTTCCCCAGATAGTTAAGACGATATACTCATTCATACAAGGTGACGCAAGAAAATAGAGCACTTTACTCATAGCATGCAGAGTATCATTATTATGTTCATATCAGCTTATTCTTATGCCTACAACAAGGAAATAAATCTTACCAAAGAAGTAACAACTTCATAAATTAAAACATCAGGGCTAAATTAGAAGACTAATCGGGGCTAAACATCAGGGCTTAATAAAAACAGAACATTCTGCATTTGGTGCGAAAATGGTTAGAGCAAAGAGGAGCTTTAGCAACAGAGCAAACCTAATCAAATCAAACACAAACCGACATTTGCAGACGAATATTTTTGTTTAACTCATTTACTGTTGCTCCCTTTAATTTTAAGGACTGCATATTCTGAATCTACTAGTACTAGATACCTACTGATTAGTAAATAAAGCTGAGTTATACTAGTAGTGGTGTTGCTCAATTGCCACTGTTCTTATCATATTTACTCCATAACAACTGTACATGCCAATTGATTAAAACCTAAGCCGTGTAAATTTCAGAACAACAACCAAACTTAAGGAATGATGATAGACTGTGAGAAAATCAACTAAACTTCAAAGGAGTGCTAACCAAGAACCCTTTAATTAACCCTAGCATTTCATCAACACCCCCAACCAAACAGGAGCATGAGCAGGACAATAGCTACTACCCAGTATAACAGCAAAATGGCGTAATCATACAACTTGTAAGAGATGGACTCAGGGATGGTAAGGAAACATCAGATGAGGGGAGGGAGGGTGCAGACGCTAGTACTCATTGCCAAGCTGAACGATCAGCTTCGCTATGACAGGTTTGAGGACCCTCGTCGCCACGCTGACGAGAGCCGCCTCCATGGTCATGCTAGCTCAGAGCTCAACCAGTCAACCGTGCGTGGAGCCGTGGAGGTCAGGTTGTTGAATGCACTGACAGTAAATAGCTAGCTCCAAATTGACAATCTGAAAATAGGATTGGTTAGTACACTGAAAATAGTAAACAGCCAGCTCCAAAGATAAGGTACTGGCAGAAAACATTATTAGAAGCACAACTAATGATTCGTCAAGCAAAAGGAAACATTTCAAAGATACCAGCTGGGCGTCAAATCTAGCAGAAGGAAACATTTCAAAAATACAAGCTGGGCATCAAATTTGAATGAAGCGATGTAAGTATATCTAGAACCAGATTGGCAGATGCCAGTGAATGGTGGATGCCAAACATAAAGACACATTGGAATATATTTCTAATTTGACCATAAATAGGCATGAATAATAAGCTCTACATGCACTCCCCAAGAGAAGTACACGCAGTAGGTATTGTTTTATAGTTATCTACAATACAATTATCGGTTTGCAACATACTATTTATATCTAGAACCTGAATAGTCACTTGAGTAGGGATGCAACTTTATGCCGCTCAGACTACCCTCTCAACCTCCTTAGTTTATCCAAATAAACTAAATTTTTAAAAGTTATGTTACTTCTGAAAATTCAGTTCATTTAGTTGAACTAAAGAGGGTCATAGAATACCCTAAAGGGTGCCCATTTGCACTCCTACACTCGAACACACACACACACACACTATGGATAGTTTTGAGATTCACATGCACATTCAGTAAATTCAGTGAAATTCAGTAAACATGGAGTACAGAAGAGAGGTTCAGACTTCAGACACAGGCTGTAGGCGCTGGTGACAGAGATCCAGGCTGTAGGACTTGGAGATGAGCTGCAGCAGTGGAGAAAACTTGTAGCAGCCGCCACTGCTGCCAGGTAAGCAGGCACGGCCCACTGGACAGCCCAGCCGTGGTGTCACAATAGCAGCAGCAGGTGTTCAATTAGTCAAGCAGCAAGCCACATGATTTGTGCTCTTTTAAAACTTTCTGCTCCGCCTACCTGAACACACATCACCATTTATGATAACATAAGCAAAGCATGATAGAAAGTAACCAACCAATTGAAAAGAACATATACATTGATTTTCTCCAAATTCAAAACTATTCCTTCTAAGCTTGGTAGCTCTTCCTAATCAAAATTCTTGATGACATCTCAATGCACAACAAGGTTGCAGTTAATAACTTCTTATTTATCCTGTATTGTCCAAAGTTACATGATGAAAGACATAAATGACCAGGACTGAAAGTTGTAATCCTCGGTTCATTTAGCCAAACTTCAATCCAGTATACTTTGTTCCATTGATAGCTAAGGCATTTTTAAGAATCCTAACTGACCCTCAATCATCCATTGTATGATGGCATGAAACAGAGCATGGATAGCAGAGGAAGGAGAGGAGCAGCAGTAGCTCACTGTGGTGGTTTGTGTGACCGATGTTGAACAGAACCGCCTCCCCTCCATGGCTTGCAACCACCACGCACCTTTCCTGGCTGGTATGATGAAGTGAAGTCCTTCTACTCTGCTTTAGGGATGAAAAATTCCCCTGCACAAGGACATGAGAAATATGAATCAACTACACATACCTAGATGAACAGAATGAACATCACTTGCATCTCAAAACTATGTTACTACCTCCGAAACATCAAATAACCCATTTGGCCGTGTGGGAGAAGGGGTTACCTTGAGGAAGCCAGCCATGGTGTGACTGGGAGGGCCGGGCCTCCCGGCGAGGCCATGGGAAGGTAATACGGACGGCGACCGCGGCGAAAGGTGAGCGGGTTGGCGACATAGTAGAAGCCGGCGACGCAGCCGCGGAGGCAGACGAGGCCGCACGATGAGGCGCGAATCCAGCTCGACGACGGCATGAATCCGGAAGGTCCGCTGTGGCCGTGGAGGCTCGACGAGGCGCGGATCTAGCTCGATGACGGCGCGTATCTGGCGCCATGGGAGAGAGGGAGAGGTATGGCTTGATCTTGTCGGTGGTCGGAGAGCGACGCGGAGATCGCGGAGGCGAGGGAGGAGGCGGCGGTGGCGACGAGGTGGTCATGAGTGGGTGGTCGTGAGGAAGGTGAGGTGCGTGGCGATGAGGAGCGGCTTGAGGTGGGATCTGGCGCCGTAGGTGGCGGCGGCGATCCGACGGGAGGGGTTACGGTTTGGGCTGCGGGTCGTGGGGGGAGGATTGGTGTGTGGGGGAGAGGGGGAGAGGGGGGAGGAGTGGTGTGCGGGGGAGAGGGAGGCATTTGGCCACTGACAGGTGGGCCCACGAGGAATTAGGCCCACATGTCAGCGCTCTCAACGACTTGTGGTGTACGTGAGGGGGAGCTGCTTTCGGGTGGGTGTGGATGGGGGAGAGGGTGAGGGGTGTGGGCCGTTGGATCTGGCAGTATCCGACGGTCCCTAATGCTTGATCCGCGTGACATGCCTATAGACCAATCAGAACGAAGTGCAGTCGACGTTATGACCATCTAAAATGGTCATAATTGATTAACAAGGCGCTACCAACGCAGCACCACGGCGGCCGGTGAAGCTCCATTGCAGCATGAGCACCAACGCAGCACCACGACGCCCGGTGGTAAGTTTTCTTCTCTTTTTATGACAATGTTTGTTAAGTTTCCAAATAATTAGTAGTGTTATTCCTCGAATAACGAAAAATCAATTTTCCATTTTTGGAGTGCCCAAAATGAGTTTTTTTTGTGAAGGACCTACCATATATTTGTTGCAAAATTGGAAAAAATCAATTTTCTAAAATATTAGGCCATATTTAATTCATAATTGACCAGATGGTTGGGTGTCAAAAGATTTGATCCACCTCTCGTGAAAAAGACAAATTTCAGTCGATTCAGTAGGAAGCGGGTCAAATTTGAACTGCAGCTGCCTCATAGTTTGCTATTGATTTTTTCCAAAAATAATTTCTAGGTACATAAGTATCTATTTAATCAGAGAAACACCAAATTTTTTTAAGATTCAACCGCTAGCTAGGAACGTTCATTCCCGCCGTTTTGACCGCATTTTGAAACGGGCATAAAAAATTTAAAAGAATCAAAAAATTGGAAATCCTTCGCATTGTGTCATCATATGTGACCAAATTACCAGGAAAAATAATAAACTTGTAATACGATAATTATTTTAAAAAAATGTTCTCAAAACCAGCTATCATGCGTGAAGATTCATGGCTTTCAAGCCAAATGATCAATCTTGTGGCCACATTCATGGCATAGTTTGTTCAAATGACCTCATATTGTGCACAAGGGTGCATCTTCGAATTCCAAACAATGTTGCCTAAGGGAGTTTTCATTTTCTTTGGACCAAGTAATTTTTCTAAAATACTAGGCCATAATTAATGCACAATTGACCAAATGGTTGGGTGTAAAAAGTTTTGATCCACCTCTCGTGAAAAACACAAATTTCCGTCGATTCAGCTGGAAGCGGGTCAAATTTGAACTGTAGCTTCCTTGTTGTTTACTCTTTATTTTTTCCAAAAATCATTTCTAGGTACATAAGTATCTATTTAATCAGAGAAACATCAAAAAATCCGAAGATTCAACCACTAGCTAGGAACGGTCATTCCCGCCGTTTTGAGCGCATTTTGAAACAGGCATAAAAATTTCAAAAAAATCAAAAAATTAGGAAACCTTCGCATTGTGTCATTATATGTGGGAAGTTCTCAGGAAAAACAATAAACTTGTAATAAGGCAATTATTTTAAAAAAGTGTTCTCAGAAACAAGCTATCACGTGTGGAGATCAACGGCTTTCAAGCCAAATGATCAATCTTATGGCCACATTCATGGCATAGTTTGTTCAAATGATCTCATATTGTGCACAAGGGTGCATATTGGAATGGCAAACAATATTGCGTAATGAAGTTTTCATTTTCTTTGGACAAAAAAATCATTTTGCATTTTTCGAGTTCCCACAAGGAGGTTTTTTTGTGAAGGACCTCCCAAATATTTGTTGCAAAATTGGACCAAATCATTTTTATAAAATACTAGGCCATATTTAATGCACAATTTACCAAATGGTTGTGTGTAAAAAGTTTTGATCCACCTCTCGTGGAAAAGACAAATACCCGCCGATTCAGCAAGAAGCGGGTCAAATTTGAACTGCAGCCGGCTCACAGTTTGATCTTTATTTTTTCCAAATTCATTTCTAGGTACATAAGTATCTATTTAATCAGAGAAACACCAAAAAAATTCCAAGATTCAACCACTACCTAGGAACGGTCATTCCCGCCATTTTTACCGCATTTTGAAACGGGCAGAAAAAATTAAAAAAAATCAGAAAAATGGAAAACCTCCGCATTGTGTCACTATATGTGACCAAGTTTCCTGAAAAAATAATAAACTTGTAATATGGTAATTATTTAAAAAAAATGTTCTCAGAAATGAGCTATCATGTGTGAAAATTCATGGCTTTCAAGCCAAATGATCAATCTTAGGGCCACATTCATGGCATAATTTGTTCAAATGACCTTATATCGTGCACAAGTGTGCATCTTGGAATGACAAACAATGTTGCATAAGGAAGTTTCCATTTTCTTTGGACGAAAAATTCATTTTCCATTTTCCGAGTGCCTGAAATGAGTTTTTTTTGTGAAGGACCTACCATATATTTGTTGCAAAATTAGACCTAACCAATTTTATAAAATACTAGGCCATATATAATGCACAATTGGCAAAATGGTTGGGTGTAAAAAGTTTTGATCCACCTCTGGTGAAAAAGACAAATTTGTGCCGATTCAGTTGGAAGCGGGTCAAATTTGAACTGCAGCTGCCTCATAGTTTGCTATTTATTTTTTCCAAAAATCATTTATAGGTACATAAGTATCTATTTAATTAGATAAACATCAAATTTTTTCCAAAATTCAACCACTAGCTAGGAACGGTCAATCCAGCCGTTTTGACCGCATTTTGAAACGGGCATAAAAATTTCAAAAAAAAATCAAAAGATTGGAAAACCTTCGCATTGTCTCATTATATGTGAACAAGTTTCCAGGAAAAATAATAAACTTGTAATACGGAAATTATTTTTTAAAAGTGTTCTAAAAAATGAGCTATCATACGTGAAGATTCATGGGTTTCAAGCCAAATGATCAATCTTATGGCCACATTCATGGCATAGTTTGTTCAAATAATCTCAGATTTTGCACAAGGATGCATATTGGAATGGCAAACAATGTTGCCTAAGGAAGTTTTCATTTTCTTTGCACGGAAAATTCATTTTCCATTTTCCGAGTGCGTGAAATGAGTTTTTTTTGTGAAGGACCTACCATACATTTGTTGCAAAATTGGACCAAATCAATTTTATAAAATACTAGGCCATATTTAATGCTAATTTGAAAAAATGGTTGGGTGTCAAAAGTTATGATCCACCTCTGGTGAAAAAGACAAATTCCTACCGATTCAGTAGGAAGCGGGTCAAATTTGAACTGCAGCTGCCTCATAGTTTGCCATTTATTTTTCCAAAAATCATTTCTAGTTACATAAGTACCTATTTAATCATAAATACATGGTTTGGTGGCGATACGTCGAGGTTCGGACAGTGGGCGAGGGCCCCAACTCTAGAGCGCCAGTAACTCAAGCATGCTCGGCGTGGTCACCAGCGTGACTGCGTGGCGTTGCCATGTGTTCTGGGCGGCCTAGGCATGTCTAGTGGGTTGGGCACTGCCTAGGTAGGTGCTAGGAATAAAATCACAACATAAGATTCTCACGAGGAGACCGATCGATGCTCAAACATGAATAAGCAGCCAAGTGTTTGATTAGCGGTACGGGAAATGCACATGGATAATGGGCATGAGTTTTGGCTGAGGATGATCAGCTACTAAGAAGGCCGTCTTCACAAATTTTCATCTCAAATGGAGGAGCCTAGGTGGTACTTGCTTTGCAAATTACCACACTGGACATAAATACGAATGTTCAAGCTGGGCTCAAAATAATGAATGGATTGAGCTGGTATTTGGAGGAGGATGGTTATTTGGTTAGAGGAAAGCACTGTAGAAAATGGATACCATTTAGACATGCCAAAATGGTACTTCCTTCACAAAGTGCTGCTCTGAACAGAATAGGAAAATGAATATTGTTGAGTTATTTTTGAACTAGGCAAGGAAGGTTTTTGACATATTTGATGAAGATATGATCCAAACAATTTATGAGAATTTTTGGGAATTTTGAATAACAGAAATATAGGTTGCTTCACAACCTAGGGCAAAATTGACACATGGACATGACACATAGGCAAAACTGATGAGATGGCGCCTAGTCATCACAACCCACCACAATCTACAAGGCTATGACCATCTATATTGGTCGTTAACAACTAGAAATAAGGCAGCGGACCAGCACTGTTTGCTTTATGACCGTTTCGTGTAAGGAAATTACGACCTTTCTAACCAAAATGGTCGCAATGGTTTTGGGTTTGGAGCCCCCCGAACAGCTTTTGACCAATTGGTCTCAAATGGTCATAGATCTATGACCAATTCTTCCAGGGTCACTGACAGAAGGTCACTAGTTGACATGTTTCTTGTAGTGATTGGTTGCGACACGTGACGGGCATGTTGTGCACAACTTGACACCACACAGGAGATGAGCTAACGTTTGCAAAAGCCTAATTTTTACCATGCTCACTACTACGGAAAAGCCTATAGGTAGATCAGTAACAACATGGGGTAGGTAGCCAGCGTTACTGTTACTTAGCAGTAGCATGGCCCAAAACCATGCACCTAAGTATACTTTAGCAGTAGCGTTGTGTTTGTTAACCCGCTCTACTGCTAAGTGGTCCCCACCATACACCCCGGGGCTAGCTATAGTTGCAGCGTGGGGTAAAAAACTTGCGCTACAACTGACATAATAGCAGTAGCATGGGCTAAATAAACACGCGTTGCTACTTGGGAGCTAAGTTGGGATTTTCCCCAAAGAGGAAGGGTGGAGTAGAACAATAGAGATAAGTTTTTCCCTCAGTGAAAACAAGGTTTATCGAACCAATAGGAGCACCAAGCCTCGTGAACAAAAGCTGCACACACAAAAGCAAATATTTGCACTCAAATCAGGCATGAGGGTTGTCCATCCCCTTGAACTCATTACTTGCAAGGATCAAATCTTGTATAGGTAGATAGATAAATTGCAAAAGTAAATAAAAGTAAATAAATTGCAGCAAGGTATTGTTTATTTTTAGAATATGATTAAATTAGACCCGGGCCATAATTTTCACTAGAGGCTTCTCTCTCGAACACAAAGAGTACGATGGGTAAACAAATACTGTTGGGCAATTGATAGAAAAGTGCATTGTTATGATGTATTCATGCCAATGATCATGTTATATAGCATGCATCTACTCATGAAAAACGGGGTAACACCTTAAGCAAGATGACAATGTAGATAAAGTAAACCCAATAAATATGAATAAAACCTCTCGTATTACCCTTAATAGCAACAATACAATACATGTCTCGCTACCCCTTCTGTCACTGGGTGAGGACACCTCAAGATTGAACCCATTACAAGCACCCCTCAACTGAAGATAAATCAATCTAGTTGGCCAAACCAAACGGATAGATCGGAGAGAAATACAAAGCTATAACAATTATGCATAAAGTTCACAAGAGACTCAACTAATTTCAATGAATAATCTAATCATAAACCCATAATTCATTGGATCCCAACAAACACACCGCAAAAGAAGATTACAATGGATAGAACTGAAAGAAGATCGAGGAGAACATGGTATTGAGGATGAAAGAGAGAGAAGAATCCATCTATCTACTAGCTATGGACACGTAGGTATGTGGTGAACTAATCACGCGTCATCTGAAGGCGACAAGGATGCTGTAGAAGCCCTACATGATCGATTCCCCTTTCAACAGAGTACAGGAAAAGCCCTCTAGATGGGATCACGGAAGAAGAAACTTGCGGCGGCAGAAAAAGTGTCTCAGGTGGCTCTTTGTTGCTTTGGGAATATATGCGAATTTATAGTCTTGGAATTAGGTCAAACGGAATTGCATGGGGCCCACGAGCTCAAGGGGCACGCCTACCATGTAGGGTGTGCCCAGTGAGCTTGTGGATTTCTCCTATCTCTTTTGGCCTCCTCTCGAACCTTCTAAGGTCCCTTCTTCTCCGGAAAAATCACCATAAAGTTTCGTCGTGTTTGGTATGTTATTGATTTTCTGAAAAAAAAACAAGCAAAAAATAGGAACTGGCACTGGGAAATTAATTAATAGGTTCATCCCAAAAATGATATAAAATATCATAAAATGCATATAAAGCATCCATGGTTGATAATATAATAGCATGAAACAATAAAAAATTGCAGATACGTTGGAGACGTATCAACATCCCCAACCTTAATTCCAGTTCGTCCTCGAGTAGGTAAATGATGAATAGAATTACTATATTGAATGCTACCTAGCATGTGTATCATGCAATGTCTTTACGGTATAATCATTGAGAAACGATGAAGTAAGAATATAAACATAATAATATCCATGAATAGAAGAATATTCATTTCTTTTTTCAAAAAAATACAATCCTTAAGGAATGTTATCCCTACTCATTGATCATGTTAGTGTGGCATGACTCCACCTTCACCACATAAATATAATTCATGTGCACCCCGGTGTCACACCAAATAATTGTATCGTACTTCTAACGGGCTTCAACATTTTCAATACCATGCAATATATGAGTGTGAGCCATGATAGAGCACTATAGGTGGAACAGAATGCGGTGATAGAATAAGAAATGAACTCAAAAAGGAAGAAAGTCTCGAATCGACGCCGCTAACCAACGGGTTAGACATGCCCATAGCCTCCAGTTCTACCTATATGTGAGTTTCTAAACCATATTTTTTTAAGTATTTTATATTGTTTATTTAAAAATAGTTGACAACTAATTTCTATTGACAACTAATTTGCATTCAAGAAAACATGTCCAGCTCTTGGTAGACAACACCTACTACTGTCCCGGGGTTGAAGTAAACTAAGAGGAGATAAGTCATTATGTTTCATGGCTTGAGGATCTTGATACTGTCAAGAATGGTTATTTTCCTGGACTTCTAAATATTAGTACTCGATAAGTGCGACCACTAGTGCGTATTGAACTACGGTCACATCTATTTAGGAAAGATTGTAAGATTTTTACTATTTGTCCTTAGTGCATCTTTTGCATACATTATTTATATGCTAAAATTCATTGCTAAGTATGTTACTATGATGTTCTTCAATAGGGACTCCCGATGAATGTTGTGCCTCGTTGGATCGAGCCTAAAGGTTGCATGACAATGATTAGCTTACGGCTAAGATATACTACATTGCACATGAGTGCATTCATGATTTCTCAAAGATAGAAAGTCTTAATAGTCAAAGAATCGAGCAAAATTGTGAAGGATCGCATCCGAGAATTACTAGAGGGCAGCAATCAGAAGCGCATCCCACAATTAGGAGGCATCAGCATTCTCCAATATGATGAAGCAGGAGTGTTACACATGTTTTATGCTATTTTACCTGAGAGAGAGCAGCAGGAGTGATAGCTAAAATGAGTTTGAAGATGATGATGTGCTACACTATGACTATGATGATTCAATAGCTAGTGTTGGTGGTAATGACTATGATGATTATTATTAGCTAGTGTTGGTGGTAATTAGATAGCTACACTACGACTATGATGATTAAACAGTGTTGGTGGTAATGACTATGATGATTATTTTCTAGTGTTGTTTGTGATGATATGATGCAAGAGTTTTTATATTAATATGATGATGACGTTAATCATGATTTTGATGATGATTTGTTATTATGATCATGATTAGTTATTATACCATTGGTGGAAGTAACGCAGATAAGATTCATGTGGATGGATCCAAAGTGACCAAAAGTTGAATTAGTAGGATCATCGTCCTAATTCAACTTTTGATTCATCAAAATGAATCTAATCCATGTTTCTTCCTTACAATGATATATTAATTCATAATGGACATAATGATATAACAACCTCTTAGTTGATATTGTATCAAAATTTGTATAATGGAGTAAAAATACACAAAAATAAAAAAATAAAAAACAGAATACTAGTAGCGCTGGATTGGAAGAACGCTACTAATAGTTAGATTAGCAGTAGCGCTAGAAATTATACACGCCACGGCTGTACATCTTAGCAGTAGCGTGTGTTGCCGGTGCTACTGCTAAGAAGTAGCTGTAGCGCCTTACTAGTAGCGTCGGGTCCGCGCTACTTGTATGCATTAAACCCGCGCTACAAATAGGCTTTTCCCTAGTAGTGATACCTGTACACAGAAAAGCATATGCTTGCACCAATCACGGGCAAGAGGGTTGTTAATCCCCTAGAACTCGTTACTTGCAAGGATCAAATCTTGTATAGGTAGATAGATAAATTACAAAACAAAATAGAAGTAAATAAATTGCGGCAAGATTTTTTTGGTTTTTATAATATGATTAAAGTAGACCCGGCGGGCATATTTTTCACTAGAGGCTTCTCTCTCGAAAACATAGCACACGGTAGGTAAACAAATTACTGTTGGGCAATTGATAGAAAAGCGCATAGTTATGACGTATTTATGGCAAAATGACCAAGTACATAAGCATCACGTCTGTGACAAGTAGACCCACTCAAGTGATCATCTACTGCTATTACTCCACCAATCGATCGCTATCCAGCATGCATCTATGGTATTATGTTCATTACAAACGGAGTAGTGCCTTAAGCAAGATGACAAGATGTAGACAACATAAAACCAATCAATATGAACAAACCCCATCATTTTACCCTTAAAAGCAACAATACAATACGTGCCTCGCTACCCCTTCTGTCATTGGGTGAGGACACCACAAGATTAAATCCATTACAAAGCACCTCTCTCAGGGAATAAATCAATCTAGTTGGCCAAACCAAGTGAAAAGATCATAGAGAAATACAAAGCTATAACAATCATGCAAAATAAAGTTCAAAAAATGAATAATATGATCATAAACCCATAATTCATCAGATCCCAAAAAACACACCCTAAAAGAAGATTACATCGGATAGAACCCAAAGAAGATCGAGGAGACCATGGTATTCAGGATCAAAGAGAGAAGAAGCCATCTAGCTACTAGCTATATATGGACCTGTAGGTCTGTGGTGAACTACTCACGCATCATCGAAGGCAGGAAGGATTATGTAGAACCCCTTCGTGATCGATTCCCCTTCCGGCAGAGTATTGGAAAATGCCTCTAGATGGGATCATGAAAGAACAGAAGGTTGGGGCGGCGAAGAAAGTGTTCCAGGTGGCTATTTGTTGGTTTGAGAATATATGTGAATTTATAGGATTTGAATTATGTAAAACAGAGTTGTGTGGGGCCCACGAGCTTAGGGGGGCGCACCCCTGTGAGCTCATGGTTGTCTCATTGCTCTTATGGCCTCCACCCGAACCTTCTTGGCTCCCTTCTGGTATAGTAAAAATCACTGTAAAGTTTCATCGTGTTCGGACTTCGTTTGGTATTGATTTTCTCAAAAGCCAAAAACAAGCAAAAAAATAGGAACTGCCACAGCGCACTGTGTTTATAGGCTAGTCCAAAAAACAAGATATAAAATAGCATAAAAATGCATATAAAGCATCCAAGATTGATAATATAATAGCATGACACAATCAAAACTTGTAGATACGTTAGGGACATATTACGCGTGCCTAGTGCCCGACGCTAAAGGTATATGGCTTAGCAGTAGTCCCGGCACACCTTCTCTTCCTCCCGAGCCCCGATGGAGAGCCATAGGTCGATAGGGACGAACCCTAGGTCATTTGTGAACTAGAACAAATCCCCAATTTCAATGGACCATATGGCCAAATTAGAGAAAGTGGGTCTTAGTTGTTTTGTAGGTCATATCTCCACGATCATTGGTTATTCGCACATTTTGGCTCACCCATTTGGTCACGGCAATAAAAAACAATAATCTGTCATGATATTTGAAAAAATTGAGTACTTTTGGTTTTCAGCTACTTATGTTGATGCTTTTTGGTGATGATAAAATAATTATAAAAAATAATACAGATACCTGGGCTGATCGATTTCCATTTGCAGTTCTATTGCAATGAAATTTGTAAGTGGGCTGATCGATTATTGTGACGCTAATGTTGGTACTTTGTACTATTTTAGTGTTGATACTCTGTACTAATGTAGATGATCTTGAGGTTATCGATCATTTCAAGGTTGATACTTGTTGATCTTGAATGTGTGTATGTACATGAACCATTTTGTCATGTGTATGTGTATGGACATGTTGATGTTAAGCTGTTGTGTATGTGGTGCTAGAAATGTCCAGATTTGTCTCTTTCTAATGCCAGGAAACACCGAGTGGCCTATGTGTTTTTCTGAAATTTTGATTCATGTCCATTCAGGAAAATTTTAGGTGCTCGATATGTCCTGTTTCTAGCAAAGGTCGTGCTGAAATTTTTGGCCATTTCGGCATGAGTTGTGCTAGAAAGTAGGACATATCAAGTGCCTGGGATTTGCCAGAATGGGAATGAAACGACATTTCAGCAATACATAGGCCATTTTTTATGTCATTACTCGATATATGTAATCATAATTGACTGATGCTTAGGGTTGACAAAGGTTGTCAAGCCACGACCTTAGTTGCAAACACTTCGAGTGATTTAACTTCTGAGGATGCAACAACCTCATTATATATATGCACCACAAGGTAAATTGGACTTGATAGGCATTGCCTTAATTCGGCACTTGTGGGCCGTCCCAACATCATATCTTCCTACTAATTCAACTTGGTCACTTGGATCCATCTACTTTAATTTAATCTATGTCTCTTCCAAAACCTCTTGATTGTTATTGTGTAAAAAATTGTATATTGGTGTGTTAATAAAAGAAATGAAATACGCAGGAATAGTTGTGGCGCAGGGTAATAGCCCGCAGCATGCTGCTATTTAGCAGTAGCACAGGTTCTACCCCATGCTACTTCTAACACAAGTAGTAGTACTGCGGGTTCACATGCTACTGCTAACAAGTTAGTTGTATCGCGCTAGCAGTAGCGCGGCCCCGCGCTACTGCTAGGCCACTACCGCATGCTACTACTAGGGTTTTCCCTAGTAGTGCATGTTGTTATTGGACTGGCTCGAGGGTCAATATCCATTTCCAAAAAAACCCCGCTAACCTAAACATGATACGGCCATGTATATATGTTGCATTAAAATCTTAAAATTGGTCCCTCGCACCCATATAACGAATCTCCCGCCTTACTTTCTCATTCCACATACTCAACAAATGTGGCATAGTTCACTAGTTATCTGCTTGTTGAGTAACCCACTATAATATTTGTTGCATCTTCAACTAATACATATCAACTTACTTGATTTAGAGAAAAAAGTTACTTTCTATATATTAATACTGAGGATTATGCTTGTATAAATCAATATTAGTTGACCACTGTACTTTCTTGTTCAACAATGTAACCACATCATACCATCTAGCGTTCTTTTGGCCGTGATAGGCGCATGAATCTTATTTTAGCTATCATCAAATTTCTTAATCTTGATAAGATGGCTGGCTTCGTCCATACGGAGCCATACTTTAATTAAATCCGTAGTTATCTTTTTGTTTCATTTGTTGTCGCTATTATGTAGCACAAGCGGTGATATTTTGCTTCCGTCCGCGGATTGATATTGACATGTCAGCCAGACACCAGGGACACGACTACACCGAATTATGTGTAAATGTAGTTTCATTTTCACCAAGTTAGCAGTGTTCACTTATGGGTACTTTGTGATATTATCTTTTAATTTTAGAAAAAACTTTTGTCCTATAACATAATATAATTAGGACATATTTAATTGTTTTAGCAATATCTAAAAATTTGTAATTCTTTTTTTTGTGTGTTCCCCAGAAAGGCCTCCCCAGGCGATTTTTTCGCGTCGGCGCCGAAAAAACGGCCCAGTCGCGCCCCCAGGATCACGATTTTCGCCGGCCTGGGCCGAAATCAGCGCCGGCGGACCCAGGCTGAACCCGGCGCGCTGGGGGGCGCCCGGGGGCGCCGGGAGAATTTGTTTTGGCGCGAAATAGCCGTGGGCTCTCCTTGCCAGCGACTCGTCTCCCATCTCGCCGCTTCGTCCTCCTCATCGCCTCGTTTCTCGTGGCGAATGAATGCCAAAGCTGCCGCGCCGGTCAGCCTCCTCCAGTCTCACGGGCGGCGCAGTGAAGACCGGACGACGCGCGTCCCCTCGCCCGCCATGCGTACACACGGCGGCCACGCATACGCGCGACGCCCCCGCCTATATAAGTCGACCCCCAGCGCGTCGGTGAGGCACAGCCTCTCCACCGCCGACGCACCGTTTCTCCCCCATTCCGTCCTCTCCTCTCGCCGTCTTCAGTTCAACAGTGGCCGAGCACTTCCCAGGCGACGGCGCGGCGGCGAATGGCTTCGGCCGCCGCTACCTTCATGAGGACGAAGCTCGGCTCCTCTTTGAGGCCGAGTACCCGGTCCCGCCGGACATGCGGGTGCCCGGGGCGTGGAGGACCAGCGCCGGTGGGGTCCCTGTGCCACCACCGCCCACCGGGGCGGCGCGGCATGCGGAGATCGCGCGTATCCGCGCCTCTCTGCCGCGGGCGGCGAGGGAAGGTCCACGGTATGTCCCCGACAGCCCGCTGTGGGAGCCCTACTTCCGCCGCCGCCACGCCGAGCAGCTCAAGGCCACCAACGGCGTCGTGCCCTCCCGGAGGCTCAACTCCGAAGGCCGCCGACGATGGTGGGGCGTGCCCGGCCGCACATTGGAGGCCGTCCTCGAGTACATCGAGGGCGGCAACACGCCGAGGCTGGAGTACCCCCCTCGCCCCCCCCCCCCCCTCGCCCCCCCTTAGAATCGTCCCTGCTGGTGGTGTTGGTGTTTCCGAGATGTTTTCGAAGGGGAAGAACAAGGGTTGTATAGTGATTTTCCTCAAGATTCATGCTGAATAAGTTGATAGTTTAATGGGAAATGGTTATGTTTAATCTTACACATGTGATATTTTCCTCCGATTAGTACAAGTTCCTTTTGTGATCTCTAAGATAAGGAGTCTATTTCCTTTATTAAACTCTACATGAATATGGGAATGGAAAAATATACATATGATTTATTGTATTTGATTATATAGTATAATTATTTTATAGAATATAAGTAGCATTTCTCGAGCAAACTGGGAGAAATAAAAATGATGAGTTTATGAGGAGAAATGTGTTGTGAGGAGGTGTGTGTGTGTTGAAACAAATAGATGTAGTAAATGTAGTTGGGTTATGCCCGTTGAGAGAAATAAAATGTAGAGTGGGATGAAGAGGTGGCATGTCTCTATTGTGAGAGAAATAGAACTAGTGGTTATCAGTTATTCAGTTATATAGGATTTTAGAGTACGTGATTAGTACTCTCGTATTAGTGCCCGGTTTTCTTGTCCGGCCATTGAAGTTTTATTTATTTTACATTAATGTCGTCATATCTTTCTCCCAACCTTGTATCCAATTTGTTGCTTGTAAATATAGATTTTCCGGAGTTAACTTAAATTTGGTATACAAGGGATTAGGGCCACGTGCTACACAAAGAAAAACAATGCTATTGCGAATGGGACATGTAGGTTTGCCAGTATTATATGGTAGCCCATTTGTTGTCTCAACAAACTTAGTTAACATTCGTTGTGTGAGTGCCATGAGAAAAAACAAACAGAGACCAAATACGATATTGTCTCATCAGAACAATATGTATGTAATTATTCTTGGACTTCAAGGACGGCTTCGAAGCTAGTTCATCTACAGGAAACCAAATGATTAGGGGCATGACGTTCATCTCCACTCATATACAGCATTATACACACAGAGCATATTTATTCACGTGCCCTCCTAGAAGAGAATAAAAACAGTTTCTTCCGTACGTGTCAAGCCGCCGGCCGTCCACCTAACGTGTTTTCTATTAAAAAGGACTCTACACACGGTACAGTACAGCAATGACTATGCTTGGCGGAAGCAACATAGTACTCCCTCCGTCCCATAATATAAGACGCTTTTTGATACTAGTATAGTGTTAAAAAACGTCTTACATTATGAAACGAAGGGAGTAGTTGACTGCGCGTGCACGGCCAGGCACAGATCAATCAACCAAATGGCCACATCACATCACATCACATCACGGACTTGGACTTCCTGTCAATCACTGTTATAGTTTGTTAATTCCAGACCAGGACGTACAGCCATATATATATATTTGGGTGGGATTAGCATGTTATCCGTTTGTCTCTTCCGTCGTCGCCACAATGCTGTAGACGTTGGCCGATCCTCTGCTTCCGTCCACAGCTAGGTAAGCACCCGCCCTGGTAAACACCTGACTACTTAACCAACTCATTTGTCGATAACTACCTAACAGATTAGACTTCTAGACTCCAATACAAATAGAAGGAATATGTAGATTCGACGGCGACGTGTTTGTGCTCAGAAGTCTAATGCCATTCCCATCAAAACATGTCCAGACTTGTCCATCAAAACATTCCTCCCACCAAAGTCTACTAAAGAGAAGTGTACACGCAATATATTCCATTTGTCCAGGGACTTGTCCACGGACAGCAACGAATATGTCCATCAAAACTGTCTTCCCAGCGGCATCCCCCATTTGTTCTTCGGCCCATATACTTTTCCGATTTTTCACTATTTTGACAATATACACACATTTAACGTTAAACATGGAACCAAGCGGTTTCAGCACATTCATTAGTAGATATTAAGCACCGATAATTCAACATTTTAGCAATTCAACAAGTCAAATAGCTCTCAATTCAAACATAGTTTAAAAACTGAATGAATCAATTTTTTATGACACACATTGATGTTAATACGCAGCAAGAAGAACCACTCTTTGTGGTCAGGATCCATGATGCTAGTGTCCGCTGATGTGATAGAAGAATCCTCGGTGATCCAATTCTTGTTTCCGATGAACAAATAAGAAGAGAACGGAGGGAGTAGTAATAGTGAGTACTGTGCTCCAACCTGCATATTAGGTGGCCACACCAGCTGCACGTATCACGAGTAGGGATGTAAACAGATCGGATCGGATCGGATAATGCTTTCGCCATATCCTTCACCATATTTTGTTGTCGGATTCGGAGCGGAGCGGATAATGACCGGATGCGGATTCAAATGCGGATTATATCGGACTACGGATTCGGAGCGGAAGCGGAGCGGACTCGGATCGAAAACAGACAAAAAATATTTATGCAGATATTTTTCCGCAATAGTATATTTCTACAGGCGATCTATATAGAGAAGAACAATGCATATATCAGTAACCAATCATTTTTTACAGCTTATTCTTGTACGTGCATGTTGACACATAGTTTTGGGTACTTTTCGCCCAAGGTGAAAAAACATATGTTAATGCTACCATCAGTTTGTTAAGATTGGATCAGGTCGCACTGGATACTTCAGCCGCATGCAGCCGTACTTTAACGTGATCGATGTTATCCATTTGTCTCATCCATCGTCGCCACCATCCAGCACACGCGATCCATCTTTGCTTCTGTCAGATACATACGCACCCATCCAGTATAGACACCTGAGGGACATGATTGTACTGAATTATTTATTACTGCATATATATTTTCATAAAACTAGTTTAGTTCATCTACAAATAATTTATGTTGCTACCTTAAGTTCTTTGAAGAAACAATAATGTTTTACATGAAATGTATTCAAGTAATTATTTATATGATTTATGAAACATCACGATATTTTACTTCTTTATCTCTTTTTTGCAGGCACAGGTTTTATGTTTTGCTTTATAGTTACATGAATACATGAAATACATGAAATTCAAGTTGCCATTTTATAAATCTATTTGCTCATGTGTTAAAAAATATGGATTAAAATAATTAAACAGACAACACATCTTGCACATATCCATTACTGGACATCGAAGTTGTGAACCTTGATGATAATCGAATTGCCCATACACCTACCAATACATGATATATTAAACCAAAAATTCAATTTGTGATGCTTATTGGGTGCAGTACGTCACCTGTGGTAACCATTGGAATGCCAACTTAGCTCTCGGAAATTCAACTCGGCTCCCAATAGCACTTGCTCCCATGCACCGAAAATTATTTTTTTTAATGTAAAAAAAATCTGAAAATAATAATGCGTGCATTGTCACATCCAAATGCTACCTTATAATGTTTATGCAGAAACCTGTAGCATGTTGACCTAGTTAAGAAAACAAGTTGAACATCAAATGTTACACTTAATTTGTTTCTCAGTCACGTACGAAGCACTGCTATCCCGTTTCACATGAAAATTGTCAAGCGCGCTTGCCACACTAACATGAACATCTAGAAATAAAATGATTTTTTATTATTTACTTTTATTCCATAGCATATGCACCTAAGAGCCAAAACGACCCTCCCCTTAGTTCTCCCAAATAATCTTTCTACGTCGACAATACTCATATAGTTTTCTAATTTATCGATAACGTCGTGTTATGTCCTTCCCTTGCTCCTTATTTCTTCTTTCCATGCTTTCATCATGGGATCCCCATTTGTATCACAAATTTATTTCCTGTTTCACTTGTTGTTGGGATCAAGATTGTTTGGAGGCAGTGGTACATACGGAAGTAAGGGATACCTTGCACATCCTTTTGCACTCTATATATACTTTTTATCTTAATGTGTTGGATTTGTCAAGTTGTCCACTGGTATCTGAGTAAATAGGCGATTGAGATGAGGATAGATGATTGCACGGTAATCTCTTGAGTACTTTAACAGCTAAAATGTTGTGTACCTTACATAACTAGCTATTTATTTCATAGATTTCTAGGTCATTGCAAAGTTTCTCCTTAGTGCATCTTAGTTTTTTCACCTCACAAAAAAAGTATGGGCCTTACTGTTGCTATACCACTAAGCTAGGGAGTCCATTTCATTGCTTAAAAAGAATATGAAAAATTATGTGTATATTCAATTAACTACTCCCTCCGACCCATAATATAAGCGCGTGTTTTACACTAGAATAGTGCAAAAAAGCAAAAAAACATTATATATGACAGAGGTAGTAGTAAGGAAGGCTATACATATAGGATAAGGATACAACGATGGGCAATTATCTGACAAAAAGTAAAAAAAAATGAACTTCACCGCTTCTCCATTGCAGCACTCGCCAGATAACTGCCGTGACCCAGATCTACCTATCCACGTAGTGAACATGTACTTGGTCAATACATGATTAATTTCTCACAATTAATGCCAGATTATTTTTTGGCCCCCGTAAACATGTGGGTCACATTTAGGTAGTTTACCCTAAATAATGTGAGAAGTTGTCTTTAATTCTTGTAAACTAGATGACACCCAATGCATTGCTGCTGGAATTGGTTGCAATATATTTTAATGTGATTTGGTTGAGTTGAACATGAATATTTATGTTAGTAACACGGGAATGCAAGCTAAAAATACATATGATTTATTGCATTTGGTTACTCTATAGTTCTGAGATATTTACTGAATATAAGTTGTATACTAAAATAGCAAGCAATTTTTTCATGCATGACTGCATGTTGTGGTAACCTTTCTCCATTCATCGTCGCATGCTGAGGTGGGCCTTTATCATCCATGGTTGTATGATGATGTGGCATGTTTGCAGTTTAAGATAAATAAGTCAGTGAGGATGAACTAAATAACTAAATAACTAAAGTTCCACCGCTCATCGGCCTAGCCGAAACATAGAACTTCACAGTTCCTCCATTGCAGCACTCGCTAAAAAAAACTGCCGCAAACCAGATCCACCTATTCGAATAGTGAACATATAGTTGGGCAATACATGATTAATTTCCCCAAATTAACGCTAGTTTTTTTTCTGGCGCCGTAAAAATGTTGAAAGTGCGTTATATCGACTAGAGGGTGGGTGAATAGGCGATTTTTATGAATTCTTCACTGAGGAATTTGCCGGTGAGGAAATTCCTTAGCGAAGAACTACTTGCAGCGGAATAAGTACTCAGAAGTAAGCATAAGAGAATGCGGGCATAGTCATCATGATGAAATGAAGACAAACAAAGAGTCTGAAAGCATAAACACATGATAGCACAAGATGAAGACAAAGCAGTGAAGAAATTGAACTGAGGAAATTGAGAAAGTCTTCAGTCAAAGTCTTCAAACACAGATATGAACAAACACTCAACACAGTAATAAGGAAATGAAAGGGTTGAGGAAATAGAACCAGTAAGGTTGGTGAAGACAATGATTTGGTAGACCAGTTCCAACTGCTGTCTCAGTTGTACGTCTGGTTGGAGCGGCTGAGTATTTAAACTCGAGGACACACAGTCCCGGACACCCAGTCACTGAGCACGCAGCTCAGGACACCAAGTCCTCGCCGTATTCTCCTTGAACTAAGGTCACACAGACCTCGTCCAATCACTCGTGGTAAGTCTTCAGGCGACTTCCAAACCTTCACAGACTTGGTCACTCGGCGATCCACAATTCCTCTTGGATGCTCTAGACCATGACGCCTAACCGTCTGGAAGAAGCACAGTCTTCAAAGGTAACAAGCGTCGGATCCACGCAGGATCAATCTCTTCAGTGATGCTCAATCATTTTGGGTTTGTAGGGGTTTGGTTTTGGGTTTTCCTCACTCGATGATTTTCGCTCAAAGTCCTCGGAGGATGGGTTGCTCTCAAATGACAAGTGTCAAGTTTTCTCGGAGCAGCCAACCAGCTAGTGGTTGTAGGGGGCGGCTATTTATAGCCTAGGGAGCAGCCTGACATGATAAGACATAAATGCCCTTCAATGATATGACCGTTAGGTGGATAAGATATTTTGGGACAGCTGGCGCGCAGCACAGCAACGGTCGGAAATTTGAATCTCAAATTCCTCAGGGCTATCATGTTCCTCACTGTGTAGGCAATCCGCACTGGCAAATTCCTAACTCCTCAGTCAGAACAAATTCCTCAGCGACCAGAAGAACTTCGTCTCACATCCTTTGAAGAAATTGACTGAACTGTATGAGATTTCCAAAAGGCTTCACTCGAAGGGATTGGTAGGTGTAGGATTTTGAGTTTAGCATCACATGGAAATTTTTCCTTAGTATTTCCTCGACCCCTTTAACGATGCACGGTGTTTCCTATGACTCAAGAAAAAGAAAATGAAACTACGAAACGAAAGTCTTCACGCTTCATGTTCCTCAAATGAATACCAAGTCTTCAAGGTCACACCAATTTCTTCACTTTCAAAGTCTTGAAAGTCTTCAAAATCATCAAAGTCTTGATCGAAGAACTTCATTTTTAGGGGTCGACTTTCTCTGTAAATATCAAACTCCTCATAGTCTTATAGACCTGTGTACAATCACAAACGCATTAGTTACTCAACCTATAAGTCTTCAATACACCAAAATCACTAAGGGGCACTAGATGCACTTACTATCTCCCCCTTTTTTTTTTTGATTGATGACAATATAGGTTAAGTTTTCAACGGGGATAAACATATGAAGTTTAAATACTGATATTGAGGAATTTGATTGCAAGATATAGAAGAACTCCCCCTGAAGATGTGCATAGTGAGGAATTTGCTTTTGAGGCAATACACATTTGAAGAGTTGAATCATGGAGATCTCCACCTATATCTTGTAATTCATACACGCATTTGACATATAATATGAAGAATTTGAAATGCATGATGAAATATGGTGCTTGATGTTATTCAGCATGCGTGCGATAGCATTAATTAGGAACAAGCATGCAAAATAACGCATCAAGAGTATCAAAGCTCAAGAGAATCAGAGCTCAGTGCATCAAAAGTATCAGAGCATAGTGCAAGAGCACAATGCATCAAAAAGTATCAAAGCACCATCGGGTTTAAGAAACAACTCGATCCAATAAAAATTTCAGAAGAACGAGAGTTGTAACTTAACAAAAAATTGCCCATATAATAGACCCGCTTGAAGACTAACTCAAATTTCTCCCCCTTTGTCATCGAATGACCAAAAGGATCGAACCGAGGACTAACGCTCAAGAATTTCAAGTTGAAGAAGGAGCGCCAGCGTTGTTGGGGTCGGTGGTTGTAGTATGGCCTGCCGCGGTGTCGTCCAAGTCTTCATTTTCATCAGTGTCGCGCGATGAAGAATAGGAGCTGGCCACCAAGGAAGGAACTTTGACATTCTTGTATTTCTTCGGAGGAGGTGCAGACCAGTCAAATTCTTCCTTGAGTCCCATTGTCGTCAGTTCTTCCGCACTGTAGACATTTGAAAGAACAACCCAGGTGCGTTTGAAGGTTTCATGGAGGTAGTAGTGGTTTTTCTTCACTGCATTGTGTGTAGAGGTCATGTTGTGAAGAATTGAACCAAACTGACGCTTGACCCATTTATGATTGCGATCAACCTTCTGATGAAGACTGAGGAGTAACTCACGATCAGTCATCACCCTGGGTGCAGTAGCTTGAGGACTTTGCTTGACTGAGGTATTTGCGGCAGAGTCATGTGTGGCAGAGTCATCATTGGTGGAGTAGGATGCTGCTTTGCGAAACTGTCCATCCAATGGACGAATGCCTTCATCAATCACAGCAGTAGCCTTGACCTTGTCATCAGCTAAGGTACATGTCCGTTTGAGGACTTCAATCGGGGGCAAGTAGCTCCAGTGGTTCAGAGTATCAGCCTTGTAATTGAGTGAAGACCTTGTCCTGATGAATCTCATTATCCAAGGCGCATAAGGCTTCAGCTCAAATGGTGACATAGCAATGTTTGCCAGAGTCCTCATGAAGAAATCATGGAAGTTGACGGGAACGCCATGAATGATGTTGAAAAGCATATTCTTCATGACGCCAATGACTTCTTCATCATTCGAGTCGTGGCCTTTGATAGGACTCATTGTCTTCGTCAGAATCCGATAGACAGTCCGAGGCACATACAATAATTCCTTGACGAGGAATTTGGTTCTTGGGGCCTGCCTTGGCTTCAAAGGCTTCATCAGCACTTGCATATAGTGATTTGAAAGTTCTGGTTCGTTGTAGATACAACGAGCACCGTCAAGTGGAGGACTGAGTGGTAGAGCACGAAGCAATTCAGTTGCTGGTGCCTTGTAGTGAGTATTTTCAGACATCCAGTCTAATAACCATGAGTTCACGTCTTGGCGTCTCGGTGATGTGCAGCGTTGCATAGAATTGAAGAATGAGTTCTTCATTCGATCCTGAATATCGGTGCAGAAATTCAGAAGTCCTGCGTCGTGAAGAACACCGAGGACTGGCTCAAGCTTGGCAGAGACTCCATGTCCACATGAGGAATATGAGCATGATCGAAGACTTTGTCTTTATTGAAGAGCACTGAGGAATAGAAATTGGCTTGACTGGCAGTCCAGAAACGCCTCTTCCTTATGCGAGCAGAATCATATGGATTGTAATCAGTGAAGAATACGTGCTCGCTGAAGAAGTCATCAGCCTTGAACTTTTGCTTTGTTGAGAAGGGATCCTTTGGCTTTGGCAGTGGAGTGTCAGTGAGTTGCATCACGACCTCAGGAATCGCAATCTCAGGTTCTTCAGGCTGAGGAATTTCTTGTTCCTCTACAGGTGCAGTCTGAGGATCAGCAGCAGCAAGTTCATCAATGCTAGTGGCTGGAATTTCTTCATGGACAGATGAAGTGGGATGAGTTTCTTCAGAGCCCATTTGAACAGTTGGAGCAGGGGACTGAGGTATCTGTTGGATTGGGGTGAAGAGTGGAGAATTTGGATGCTGACTTTCCCAAAAGTCATCGTTCATCACTGGCGTTGTGCTTCCAATATCCACATCTTCTTCAAGTTCCTCAACACGGGCCTCTTCAGCTGTGAACTGAGGCATAGGCAAGGAAATGATTGGGGTTGAAGGGATTGCTTCCACTTCAATTTCTTCATCAATCTGCTCCGACAAAGCAGCAGATTGATTTTCTTCATCAGATCCGCTTGGGATCACATAATCTTCATCAAAAGGAACAAGGTCCTTTGACGGAATTGAGGAAATTGGAACAACATCAATAGGATTTCCAAAGGAGCTGGTCATTGGCTTCATTTTCTTCGCAGCCGAAGAATTTGACGCAGCTGATGCTTTCCGCTTTCTTCACGAGCTCGTTCTGCAGCCTTGGTCTTCTTCACATCAGAGTCTGATGGAAGAATTGGAGTTGGTGTTGGAGCAGGAGGTGCTGAGGAATGTGGATGAATTTCATCAGGCGCATCTGATGCTGTTGCCCTGTCTTGTTCAGTTTCTTCACGCGCAACACTAGTGGATGCACTGGCAATTTCTTCGGGCCGGAATGGGATCATCAGCCCTGGAACTGGCATTTTCTTCAGCAGCCTGAACTTCATCAGCGATGCTGGCATGTTCTTCAGTCGACTGAGCTGAGGCTCCAGCCTAAGGAATTTCATGTTGCGGGCAGCAACATTTGTGAACTTCTTCGTCAGGTTGACAAATCTGACCTTGGCTCCTTGCCAATCAGCATAATAAGCATCGAAGTTTTTGCTGAGGGCTTGGATTTCATTCTGGACCTTGAGAAGTTCCTCAGGTGTCATTTTGACAACGTTTTTCTTCAGGAACTTCTCCTTTCTGTATTGAGCTTTCTTGATCTCTCTTGCCTTTTCAAACTTCCATTTCTCTTCAGTGATGAAATGGGTCAACATATGAATTTGTCCAGGGGTCAGATGAAAATCAGGCATAGGAGTGTTTGGATCCTTGTGCCAGAGATCAATATAATCGAGGATTTTCCTCGGATCCAACAGCGATGTACAGATGTGCCTTTGGCTCTAGCGGCCCTTTCTTGGTGATCTCGATGATTTCCGCATAAGTTCATCATCATCAGCCTCATCATCTTCGTGTGGCTCTTGGAAGGCGACCTGTTTCTTCTTGGGACTTGGCCGAGGACCTCGTCCAGTTGTGGCCTTAGTCTTCAAAGTCGGGCGGATGAAGACTTTGGAGCAGGCGAGGAACTTGCTGAGACACGGAGGCAATGGAGATGCCTGTAGTCCTTTGGCACGTGGCCAGATGCACAGGTCCTGAGGACTTTGTCGGAACTGCTGAGGACTTGGGAGGAGCTGCTGAGGACTTTGAAGGAGCTGAGGATTTTGGAGGAGCAGGAGCAGCATGAGGAATTGGCCGTGAGGGCACAGCTGAGGAACTTGGCCGTGAGGGCACTGTTGGTGAAGCACTTGGCTTGTGTGCAGGCTTCTTTGCCATAGATTTTCTTGGCTTGACAGAGGCCTCAGGGGCAGCAGCAGTGGCAGAGTCCTCATTGAATTTCCTCACTGCCTCATTGGCTTGTCTTGCCAACTTGGCTTGGCGCTTGGCCCATTCTTCAGGAAAGTCCTCACCACGCTTGATGCTGGTGGGGTCAGCTTCTTGACCAGGTGCCAATGGAGCTCTTGGGCATGGAGGATTGAGTGCGAATTTCTTCATGTACTTTGGAGTTACATATCTGTACTCCCTCCTTTCCCTTGCCCATCTCCGTTCTATCCTTTGGATGCGCACCTTGCGCTGATTTTGTTCTCTTTGCCGAACTCGGCTTCATCAGGTGTGCAATAATCAGCATATATTTCCTCGGGGATTTCAAACGCGGTCATGACCTTAGGCCTCTTTCCTCCTTTCTGTGGCTTCTTTCCTTCGCCATATTCTTGGTGAGGAATTTGAACAAACGAATTCTCACGAAGAAGTATGCAACTTTTCTTCGAGGAAAGCTGCAAATGAGTTAAGTTGATGAGAACCTAGTGATTCAGCAGCGGACATGAGTACCTGTGAACAGAGTATAGTTGCGAGGAATTTACAGAGGTCATATGCATTCTCAGAAGGTTTTTCAAAAAGAACAAGTTTTGAGGATTTTGACCATATGAGCCTTGAAGAATTTCACTAAGCATTCTTTGTCTTAGGTTCCAGAGTTGTACAGATCGAGGATCCACACAATTGAGGAATCTTGAAGAAAAATGATTGCTTAGAGAAACGAATCAAGAGCATATAACTAGTGAGGTGTTTGTGTGTGAGGATTTGAAGAATAAAACACCTTTGAAGATTTTGTAGTGTAAAATTTGGATCAACGAGGGCAGTAAAAGTTACTTTATTTACCCTAAATGAAGAACACGCATTTAACTGGGTGTTGTAGATGTGAAGCTCGTCTGTTCAGATCTTCCACGCCCTAACTTGGCGGAGAAAGACAGCTACTGACGGGCGCGGAGTGAGGATTTCCGCGATCGGTAGCGAATCGTCGGCTGACGAGGTCGAGGCAGCGAAGCTCTTCCTCACCGGCTGACGATGGAGTAGCAGCGGCGCTTAGGGTTTGAGGAGCTCGGCGGAGAGAGAGGTCGGCGGAGTAAAAGAAGTGAGGATGGAGAGAGGGTATTTATAGAGGCAGTGAAAACTGTTGGCCGAAGATTTAGGACGAACGTGCCCCTAACCATTCTCCTTCTCACGACATGTGTCACCCACGTACTGTTTAGTGGAGATCGTGTACGATCGTGGGTGAGTAAAATAATGCATCATGGGATGCGGAACGATTTGAGCGGCAAAACCGAAAGTTTGGATAAGATCAGTTTTAAAGTTTCGTTCGCAATTTCTTCAGCTGACAAGGACACACTGAAGATTTTGAACGAGTTTCAAATAGAGCGCACATGAAGAATTTGTGAATAGATTGGGTTGAGTATAGCATAGAGGGGGAAGGGTCCGATCACATTCACTTAGCAGAAAAAGCGACTTGAAGAGATAGCCATAAGTGAATGCTGTAGAGGACATAAACCCATTTATATATATATATATTGCCAATGAAGAAAAACGACGGAAACAGTGAAGATTTTGCAAAGTTGAAGAATTTGAAAAACTGAAGAATTTCAAAACTGAGGAAAAACTCAAATTGAAGATTTTCAGCTTTGGTGGTGGCGTGACCCACCGTATAAGAATGATGATTTCAGACACCGCGTACAATTGTCGTAGGGTTCTGAGAATCAAATTCTTTATTAATTTCTTCACACTTAGAGTGTTATTCTTCATTGATTGAAGAAAAACGTTTTTTCATGTGTTGCACATCTAAGTCGTCAATTTTGCATAAGTGTCAGAATGTGTGTCCTTTTCAAAGAACGTTCGAAGATTCTAAGATATTTAGCTCACACCGCAACTTGCTAAATCTCTTCTCATCCAAGGGCTTAGTGAAGATATCGGCTAGCTGTTCTTCAGTCTTCACATGCTCGATGGAGATGTCGCCCTTCAACACATGATCACGAAGAAAATGATGACGAATTTGAATGTGCTTTGTCTTCGAGTGCTGAACTGGGTTGTGAGCAATCTTGATGGCACTCTCATTGTCACAGTAGAGAGGCACATTCTTCACGTTGATGCCGTAGTCCTTGAGAGTTTGCTTCATCCATAGCAATTGAGCACAACACGAGCCAGCAGCAATGTATTCAGCTTCCGCAGTAGACAGTGATACACAGTTCTGTTTCTTCGAGGACCAACAGACCAAAGATCGTCCGAGGAAATGACAAGTACCAGATGTTGAATTGCGGTCCACACGATCACCAGCATAGTCAGAGTCAGAATATCCAATGAGATCAAAAGCAGAGCCCTTGGGGTACCATAATCCTAGTGTTGGTGTGTGAGCTAGATATCAAAGAATATGCTTCACAGCCTTATGGTGTGATTCCTTGATTGTAGCTTGAAATCGGGCACACATGCAAACACTAAGCATTATATTTAGCCTAGATGCACATAAGTACAATAGAGAACCAATCATGGAGCGGTATACCTTGTGATCGAAGTCAATACCATTTTCATCGATTGCATAGATGGCCATTTGCGGGCATAGGAATTTTGACGCCTTTGCAATCTTGCATGCCGAATTTCTTCAGGACATCTTTGAGGTATTTCTCCTGAGATATGAATATGCCATTGTGTTGTTGACGAATTTGAAGACCTAAGAAGAATTTCAACTCTCCCATCATAGACATTTGATATTCTTCACTCATCATATAGGCAAATTCATCACTATAACGTTGGTCAAGACAGCCAAAGATAATATCATCAACATATATTTGGCACACAAACAGTTCACCATCATATGATTTAGTAAAGAGAGTAGGGTCGAGTGAACTGGATGTGAAGCCATTCTTCACGAAGAATTCCTTCAATGTATCATACCACGCCCGTGGGGCTTGTTTGAGACCATAGAGGGCCTTGTTGAGTCTGAAGACTTTGTCGGGATTCTTTGGATCTTCAAAACCTGGGGGTTGAGCAACATATACTTCTTCCTCAAGCTTACCATCGAGGAATGCACTTTTCACATCCATTTGATATAAAGTGATATTGTGATGGTTAGCATAGGCGAGTAATATGCGAATAGACTCAAGTCTAGAAACAGGTGCAAAAGTTTCATCGAAATCAATTCCTTCAACCTGTGTGTAGCCTTGAGCTACAAGTCGTGCCTTATTCCTCACCACAAGGCCATTTTCATCTTGCTTGTTGCGGTAGATCCACTTTGTGCCAATGATATTATGCTTGCGAGGATCTGGACGTTTGACCAGCTCCCAGAAATTGTTGAGCTCGAACTGATGTAATTCTTCTTGCATGGCCTAAATCCACCCAGGCTCCAGAAATGCTTCATCTACCTTAGTGGGCTCTGTGATAGAGACAAAAGCATATTGCCCACAAAAGTTAGATAAATGTGAAGCTTTTGAGCGTGTGAGAGGACCGGCGCTTCAATGTCATCGATGATCTTGTCAACTTGTACTTCTTTTGCAACGCGAGGATGAGCTGGTTGTCGTCGAGGAATTTGATCATTTTCCTCCGGCACCATTGTCTTGACATTATCATCAGGTGCATCAGCTCGACGTTCTTCGCGTACTGGAATGAATTCTTCAGCAGATTCTTCAGTAGGAATGACATCCACAGTTGCCTTGAACTTGATAGATTCTTCAGGAGCTGGTTCATCTAACACAGAAGGTAGGTGCTCTCTTTGCGAGCCATTAGTTTCATCGAACCGCACATCTGATGTCAACAATATTGTGAAGAGCGATGTTGAAGACTCTGTAGGTGTGCGAGTCCTTCCGTAACCAAGCATAAAACCTTCATGTGCTTTCGGTGCAAATTTAGATTTGTGATGAGGATCTCTAATCCAGCATTTAGCACCGAAGACTTTGAAATAACTTACATTGGGTTTCTTGTCAGTGAATCATAGGCAGTCTTCTTGAAGAATTTGTGAAGATATACTCTGTTGATGATGTGGCACGCAGTAACAATTGCATCAATCCAAAAACGACTAGGCATTTTGTATTCATCAAGCATAGTGCGAGCTATTTCAACGAGAGTTCTGTTCTTGCGCTCCACGACGCCATTCTGCTGAGGAGTATAGGGAGCTGATAACTCATGAGTAATACCAAGTTCATCAAGATAGGCATCAAGACCGGAATTCTTGAACTCAGTTCCATTGTCACTCCTGATGTGTCTGATCTTCACACCAAAGTTAGTTGAAGCCCTTGAGGATCGTTTGAAGACTTCCTGCACTTCATTTTTGTAAGTAAAAATGCGTACCCATGTATAATGAGAGTAATCATCAACAATAACAAAGCCATATAGAGATGCGTCATTAGTGACAGCTGAGTAATGATTAGGACCAAAGAGGTCCATGTGAAGCAATTCGAAGGGACGAGTAGTGGTCATGATAGTCTTATTTGGATGCTTGGCCTTGGTCATTTTTCAGCTTCACAAGCTCCACACAAGTGATCCTTGAGGAATTTGACATTCTCAATGCCAATGACATGCTTCTTCTTTGCAAGCGTGTTCAAATTCCTCATGCCTGCGTGACCAAGTCGCCGATGCCATAGCCAGCCTTCTGAAGCGTTTGCAAGTAGACACACGGCTGGTTGTGGTCCTGTAGAGAAATCAACAATATACAAGTCTCCTCTCCTAAAGCCTTCGAAGACTTTGGAATTGTCAGCTTACATAATCACAACACAATGATACTTGCCAAAGATAATAACCATATCTAGATCACAAAGCATTGAGACTGACATGAGGTTGTATCCTAAGGACTCAACAAGCATGACTTTGTCCATGTGTATGTCCTTAGAGATCGCAACCTTACCAAGACCCAATACCTGACTTTTGCCTTTGTCAGCAAAGATGATATGCTTTAGATGTGACGATGATAAGGGAGCATCCATCAATAGATTCTTGTCACCAGTCATGTGATTTGTACATCCACTATCGAGAACCCACTCAGTGGCTTTGGGTTGATCATCCTGCAGATGAATTAGTACAACTTACGATCCCATATACTTCATAAGTCAGTATTGACAGATAAGCAGTATGAGGACGTGTGGAATGAAAGTTCATTTCATCATGATTAGCCTGCGTCCTTTCAGGCAATTTTGTCAGGCCCCCAGCAAATTCTTTAGACGTTTAAAGCACGTCTGGAGACCTGACCCTGCAGAAGAGGTTAGTTCTTTTTCTTCACCACCCACATCTGAAGGGGTGGCAAAGAGTTCATCACTCTGTGAGCACCATATGAGAATGGTGGCATAGAGGCCAATCCATTTTGTTTCACATAAGAGGGGTTAGGGTAAGCATATGAATAAGCAGAGAAATTCTTCGAGGACTTATGAACATATTGGTTTGAAGAATAATGCACATATTCATAGCCCTTAGCTCTACCATGCGAAACAGAGTTATTAGCACGATGATAATCAAATGAGGACTTTGATCCTTTTGAGGAATTTGATCCACGTGAGGAATTTGGTCCGTATGAGGACTTGGATCCATATGAAGAATTTGGTCCATATGAAGAGTTTGATCTGGAGTTCCTATTCTTCACAGCTGGTGTCATGAGGACATTCACCTGAAGACTTTCAAGGCATTTCTTGGCAACCCAGATTTTCTTCATAGGGGAACCGTTCCTGCAGTTAGTGCCAACATATTTAGCAAATACTTCACCTTTCTGATTTTTGAACAGTTTATAGTTGGAGTCAAATGACTCATCAGAAGAATGAGGAGATTCGCATGTAAAGCCAGATAAATTAGATGGATCAACTGGAGGTCCCTTTGTAGCAACCCATGAGGTTTTGGGATACTCCTCAGGCTTCCAATATGTTCCATCAACATTGAGTTTCCTCTCAAAGGCAATACCCTCTTTCCTAGGGTTCCTTTTGAGGATCTGCTTTTTAAGCACATCACAAAGAGTCTGATGCCCTTTTAGGCTTTTGTACATGCCTGTCATATACAATTCCTTCAGCCCTGCATCTTCAGTGATACTAGCAATGTACTCAGATGAGGAATTAGTGATAGCCGAGGCAGGTGAAGAATTTGTAACAGTTGAAGCATTTGAACATTCAGGTGAAGAATTAGCAGATTCACGTTCAATGCACTTTAAGCATGGAGGAACAAATTCTTCCTGAGAAGCGCTGATTTGTTGAGCAAGTAATGAATCGCGCTCCTTCTGAAGATCTTCATAATTCACTCTTAGCTTCTCAAGATCTTGCTTTCTTTGAAGAAATTCATAAGAAAGTTTCTCATGATCAGATAAGAGAGTGTTATGATGACCTTGAAGGCTGTCAAACCTAGACTGAAGTCTCTGAAGATTTTCAGTCAGGGCTTTAGTGCGATCCATTTCTTCACCTAACATATCATCACTCTTATCTAGCATGTTTTGAACCTTTTCAAAAGCTCTTTGTTGTTTTACAGCAATCTTAGCAAGTTTGGTATAGCTAGGTTCATTGTCATCATCAGATCCATCATCATCAGATTCACAGTCACTAAATTCAGATGAGGAACATTCGGTTACCTCGACACCCTTTGCCATGAGACATGATGCTGAAGATGATGATTCTGGTTCGAAAGTCATCGTTTTGAGAGATTCCTTGAAGTCCTCAAACCAGGGATCATGACGGGTTCAATGACCTTCCTAGACGTCGGAGATTCGGTCCCAGATAAGCTTCGCATTGCAAAGATGCATAATGCGCCTGAATTCATCTCTGGATAGGCAGGAATAGATGATATCCTTTGCCATGATGTCAAGTCGAGTGTACTTGCGAATATCATCTGCGTTCGCCGTCTTGCACAGATCAGTAAGACCAATTTCAGTGACGGTCCACAACTCGCTGTCCATTGCCATGAGGCGCTTCCTCATCATGGCCTTCCACTTGGGATAATCGTGACCGTCAAAGATAGGGCATGTCACTTTCTTCATACCTGCGGTCGACATAACTAAAACTCCAGGTGGAAACCAAAATCACACAGAACAAGGGAGTACCTTGCTCTGATACCAATTGAAAGTGCGTTATATCGACTAGAGGGGTGGTGAATAGGCGATTTTTATGAATTCTTCACTGAGGAATTTGCCGGTGAGGAAATTCCTTAGCGAAGAACTACTTGCAGCGGAATAAGTACTCAGAAGTAAGCATAAGAGAATGCGGGCATAGTCATCATGATGAAATGAAGACAAACAAAGAGTACAGAAAGCATAAACACATGATAGCACAAGATGAAGACAAACAGACTGAAGAAATTGAACTGAGGAAATTGAGAAAGTCTTCAGTCAAAGTATTCAAACACAGATATGAACAAACACTCAACACATTAATGAGGAAATGAAAGGGTTGAGGAAACAGAACCAGTAAGGTTGGTGAAGACAAAGATTTGGTAGACCAGTTCCAACTGCTGTCTCAGTTGTACTTCTGGTTGGAGCGGCTGAGTATTTAAACTCGAGGACACACAGTCCCGGGCACCCAGTCGCTGAGCACGCAGCTCAGGACACCAAGTACTCACCGTATTCTCCTTGAACTAAGGTCACACGGACCTCGTCCTACCACTCGTGGTAAGTCTTCAGGCGACTTCCAAACCTTCACAGACATGGTCACTTGGCGATCCACAATTCCTCTTGGATGCTCTAGACCATGACGCCTAACCGTCTGGAAGAAGCACAGTCTTCAAAGGTAACAAGCGTCGGATCCACGCAGGATCAATCTCTTCACTGATGCTCAATCACTTTGGGTTTGTAGGGGTTTGGTTTTGGGTTTTTCCTCACTCGATGATTTTCGCTCAAAGTCCTCGGAGGATGGGTTGCTCTCAAATGACAATTGTCAAGTTCTCTCGGAGCAGCCAACCAGCTAGTGGTTGTAGGGGGCGGCTATTTATAGCCTAGGGAACAGCCCGACATGATAAGACATAAATGCCCTTCAATGATATGACCGTTAGGTGGATAAGATATTTTGGGACAGCTGGCGCGCAGCACAGCAACGGTCGGAAATTTGAATCTCAAATTCCTCAGGGCTATCATGTTCCTCACTGTGTAGGCAATCCGCACTGGCGAATTCCTAACTCCTCAGTCAGAACAAATTCCTCAGCGACCAGAAGAGCTTCGTCTCTGTCACTGAAGAAATTGACTGAACTGTATGAGATTTCCAAAAGGCTTCACTCGAAGGGATTGGTAGGTGTAGGATTTTGAGTTGAGCATCACATGGAAATTTTTCCTTAGTATTTCCTCGACCCCCTTTAACAGTACGGTGTTTCCTATGACTCAAGAAAAAGAAAAGAAAACTACGAAAACGAAAGTCTTCACGCTTCATGCTCCTCAAATGAATACCAAGTCTTCAAGGTCACACCAATTTCTTCACTTTCAAAGTCTTCAGAAAGTCTTCAAAATCATCAAAGTCTTCAGTCGAAGAACTTCATTTTAGGGGTCGACTTTGTCTGTAAATATCAAACTCCTCATAGACTTATAGACCTGTGTACACTCACAAACGCATTAGTTCCTTAACCTATAAGTCTTCAATACACCAAAATCACTAAGGGGCACTAGATGCACTTACAAATGTGGGCCACATTTGGTTAGTTTACCCTAAATAATATGAGAAGTTGTCATTAATTCTAATTAACTACATGATACCCAGCTCATTGCTGCTGGAATTGGTGGCAATAAATTTTGCTGGTACTTGGTTGAGTGGAACATGAATAGTTAAGATAATAATATCAGAATCCAAACTAAAATACATTTGCTTTATTGCATTTGGTTGTAGTATAGTTGTTTGATATTTATTGAACATATGTTTTATAATAAAATAGAAAGCAGTTTCCCATGCATGATTGCATGTTGTGGTGTCATTTCTCCATTCATGGTCGCCTGTTGAGTTGTGCATTTTTCATGCATGGTTGTATGATGAGGTGGCATGCTTGCATGTTAATATAAAGAAGTTAGTGGGTATGAACTATTCGGGTAGATAGGTTATGATAATTTCTTTCTCGGGACCTTGTATTCCATTTTTTGTTATAATATATGCATTATTCGGAGTAATGTTTTCCTGGCAATGAACGGATTGGGAAAGAGAAAAAATGCAATTGCAAAGGCGACATTTTTGTATGTACACTATTGTTTATATATAGTGACCCGTTTTCTCTGCCAACAACCTTAGTTGACTTTCGGTATATGAGTGCCACTAGAAGAAACAAGTGGGGCCAGATATGATATTATCTCATGGGAACCATATGTATGTCAACATTTCTGATCCCATACAAATAAAAAACCTTGTCCTAACGCCGACCGAAAGTTAATTATCAGCTAGCCGACAGTGTTGTTGGTTTTGCCGCCCGGTGCTTTGTACTGTAGCTTGAGTTGTACCCTTGTTTGTAGCACTATTCTTATATCACCAACTCCACCTTCGCCACAAGAAACCAGACTTATGCATCAGGCGTCCCCAACGGCTCGGAGATTTCATCGTCACCAGTAATCACGCATTACCATAATAAAGGCCACTCAGCTGGACCTCAAAGACAGTGCATGAACAGAAAAACAATTACACGTTCTTTGCCATGCACGGAGGAATTTGCTTTGGTGTCAAGCCACCCAACTAAACAAACTAGTATTATGTACGTTTCTAGGCACTGTCCTTGGCGATAGCAACTACTCCCTCTGTAAAGAAATGTAACCGCACCTGCGTGCACGACCAGGCGCAGGTCATCAATCGACACTAAATAACACAAAATGGGCACATCGCATCGTATCACATCGTTGGGCGCCAGGACGTATCGCATCGCATAGTATCTCAAAGACCAACCGCTTTGTTAATTCTGGGCCAGGACGTATGTACAGATGGCTTCAGCCACACAAATCCACATTTGTTGAATGTGATTAGCATTTGTCTCATGCGGTGTCGCCAGAGTGCTGCAGGTGTTGGTCTATCTCTCGCTTCCGTCTACAGCTGGGTATGCACCCGCCCTGACAAACACCCGAGTAGGACTTGGGGTACGTTTGAATCCTTGGCAATACCACTTTGCATACAGTTCGAATTTGACAATACCACTTCAGAGATTATTGGTAACCACCATCTTTTAGGCTTTGTTTATATGATTTCTATATTGCATAATATCACTAATCGTTCATCTCTTTTATGTGCGCTCAATTTTTTATTTGGTTTAGAAAATTTGATCCAGTAGAGTCATATCTAGGAATTATAAGCACTTTAATATGGCTCATCACTCGCAGGGCGGCACGACGAACCCTAGACGCCACCATAATTGACCTCCTCATCCCTCTATGCTCCCTTAGTCACTGCCTGTACAAGCTGTTGGAAAAGCTCGGCACCCATAGCATTTTGACTGAGATGGGGTGCTAGGGTGACGAAGTTTGCCTCCTTGGCTAGGGTAGGGCATGGTCCAGCCTTTATATGGAAAACTCGGATCTTGCGCCCACCCTTGTGTGTGGATCGGTTTCAGTGGCATGCTGGTTGAGATCCATGGATCGGACACCTCATGTGCGGATATTATGTGGCAGTGTGTCCGGCTTAGCAGCAATGAGGATTGGTGGGTCATGTGGATGTAGGAAGGTTATGCATGGCGAAGCGATCCTAGCCCTTACCAACGTCAGAGAACTGTGATCGTTGTTGGGTCTAGCTCGGCCGGGAGCCAGAGTGCCCCCTGTAGGCTTTGCCCTCTCCGTGGCGCAGCTAGCGGCGACGGCTGATAGGCACTACATGGTGAACATGGAAACCTTTGGTGAAGCCTTTTTCCTTCGATGTTTTCTCCTTTCACAGACTAGCTCTGTGTGAGCAAGCTGGTAGAATGGTCTGTGTCGTTACCTGATTTGAAACTTAGGGACGATTGCCACTGATATGGAAAAATAAATTTTGGTGAGCCCTCCTCGAGTATTATTTCTTCACGAAATTTAGCAAAAAGCTAAAACTTTTGATCTAGTTAGATGTAAAAAAAACATATTTTTTGGATTGTTTTCTTATTTTTTTCGAGTGTACTGTTCATGCCGGTGCACTTACACCCAGGAGCAGTCACACCTTTCTCGCATGGAAAGAAATGGAGGCTTTTAGTCGAACGGCTACCACCCAATTTGCGGGCCGTGCTTCAGACGCTGCGGGCTGACGTCTGGTAATAAGACAAGAAGAGATCCATCAGATCTGATGATATGGACTCTTGAGTAGTATATATCGTTACACTTTTTACACCACAAAATGAATACATCTAGCTTTGGGTCCCAATCTCAAGTGATACTTAAGTATGAAGCTAGTGTGAATCTGCATCGGCGATCTTGTGGTTTGGCCACGGATTGGTTCAGATCAGAGACGGTGATGAGCGTGCGGGATCCATCCCGGCGGCTCTCGCGGTTTGGCGAGGTGGGGTGGGAGCCCTCCTCCCAGGCTCCAGTGGTGGCACATTCAGGCAGTGGCTGGTGCGCCAGGGCTCCTACGGTGGCACTGCTGTCACGGTTGGTCGCCAGATCTAGGAGGCTAGATCTGGGGCTTTGAAGGCGGTCGAGACAGTGCATAGGTTGTCGGGTGGATTTCTTGGAATGGATCCGGGTGAAAACTTGGTCTTCGGTCATTGGCCGGAGCCGGTGATGACGATGCTCTTATCATCGTTTCCTTCAGGAAGGCATCATCGAGGTGAAGCTCCCAACCCCACCCAATACCTCCGGGGGAAACCCTAGATCAGTTGATCGGATGACAGCGGCATTCATGTGTCGTTACCCCCTGGGGGGCGGCATTCGTGGAGATGCACTCGGGCTCGAGGGACCCGCGGATGGCAGCTGCGGTGGAGTGGTGTTTCTTTCTACATATTCATGGCGGCGGTTCTCGGCGGCATGGAAGCGATGGAGGCTTAGCGTCGGATGTGTGGTGAGGGACGCGCGGGAGGTCGGCGTTATGCGGCGTCGTGGTGGCGTCGATGGCAGAGAGGCCTGACAAGGTCGATGCGTCAGTACATGCTTTGAGGATGGATCGAGGGAAGATGGAGGTGACGGCCCTTTGCAGCGTGTGTGTGTGGTACTCACTGAGAGTGCGCCGGACCGGAGTGTTACCCAATCCGCCTATGTGGCCTGGATGGGGCATCCGGCGTTAGATGTTAGGCTTTCGTGCGATATCCGTTTGGTATTTGGCCCGGACATTCGGCACGCTTTCATTAAGGGTTTAGGAGTAGCGACAGGTGTCGTCTAGATGGTGGCCTCGGGCTTACTGTTGTATTACTTTGTAAGGTCTTTGTGAATAATAAATAATATGGCCGCATGCATCATCCGGATGCAGAGGCCCGGGGGTGATTCCTTCTTTTCTAAAAAAATGAAGCTAGTGTGAATGTAAATACATAACCTAGTACCATGTTGCAGCGCAAATGTTTCCACGGTGTGTTCAAATTTTTGGAACCTAAAGGCACCAAAGGATAACTAACAGTACGTTAAAAGAAAGATAAACCATTCCATGTCTTCGGCCAGTCATCAACCTTAAGCATGATTTGGACAAACAACATAGATACAGTGGCGGAGCCAGGTTCACCGAGATGGGTGTACAAAGTTCAAAATTTCATGAATTTCCTAGCTATTGTCTTATGTATATGTGTTTTATCTACCAATTATATGCTTTCTTATCAGAATTAAGAGCATCTACAACCGGACCCCTCAAACCCATCTCAAACACTCAGGCAGGCCGCCCGGTCACGTTTTTTTGACCCAGACGTGCCTCTCAAACAGCCCTCAAACCCTTGGGCTGACCGGCACCCCCCATATCCAACCCAAATATGGGGCAGATACAGGGGCGACCGGGCATGCCGCCGCGTCACACTAACTAAGGGGTCCCAGCCGAAACGCCCTCAAACCCGGTGGTCTGAACCTCGTCTTCTCCGTCGGACCGGTGGCGCCGCGTGGTGCAGCTCCGGCGGGCCGCTTAGTGCATTGCCCGCCCGCCTTCGACCGGCAGCACCGAAACCTTACCATCTATCCACATTTTCCTCCTCCTATCCGCCGCCGCCACTTTCCACCCCATCCGTCCGCCTGGTAGCCATGCCCCCATGCCGTCGGGTGAGGAGTGAGCCCTTTCTAATGCCGGAGCGCCGGCTCGAGCTCCTTGAGCAGATCCGGGCTAGGCGCGAAGCGCGGATCGCCGCGGGGATACCTCTGAATGAAGTGGGTCCGGAGGAGGAGGATGTGGGGGACGCTGGCAACGTGGATCTGCACGCAGAGTAGCAGGCCATCCTCAATTCCCTCCGGTCGGAGTCGGCTGCGAAGGCAAGAAAACGTCGCCGGCAGGAGTTGGACGCGCAAGAGGCCACGAAGGAGGCGGAGATGTTCGCCTACATGGATGAGGTCGAGTGGGAGGAGGACGAGCCGGAGCCCTCCTACCCGCCCGTCCAGCCGGCACCGTCGTCGTGGATATCTCCAACGACGAAGAGTAAATAGGATAGGACGTAGATGTAGTACGGAGGATTACTATTGCATGTTTTGTATGCTTCTAGAGGATGAAATATGAGAGAGACGGATGCAAATGGCTAATTTGAGGTGCTCCCGGTCAGTGCCCGCGGACGCGTCTACGGGCATTTGAGGTGCCGGATTTGCAAAGTCCGGCTGTGGATGCTTATAATGGGTGTACATATGTACACCCATGTCCCCTTGTAGCTCAGCCCATGCATAGATAGGAGGTTTTTATCCCAACACCAGATGAGAATGATGTGTTTATGCGGTTTACTCTCTCCATTAAAAAATATAAGTGATATATGTCCTAATTGCTAAGTCAATGTAATTCAGGTTTAAACAAATTTGCAGAAAATATCATCTACGCCTATAATACCAAAGTAATGTCAACAGACCCATCATGATTTTTTTTTCATAATGCATTTACTAGATATATTACAAACACATGTGTCTTTATCTATAAACATGGTCAAACTAGAAAAAGTTTGCATGGGACATATCTTAGGGGCTATTTGATTTAAATAAATTTCATAGGAAATTTGTTGGATTGAAATCCTTCCGAATATTCCTATTGTCGCACGTTTGATTTGCAGTATTGAATCATATGGATTTTTTTCAAAAGGATTCCTTTGTACTACATTGCATAGAAATTTTAACATCCAGTCAAACCTCTTGAAAACAATCACTTGGTCTTTGGGTGACGCAATAAAGAAAACCAAATCCCTGTAGGGTTCAAGTCTATAGGACATTGCAATCCTACGTTTTCCTAAGAACGCTGATAACGCCCACATGTGTGGTGGAAGCAACACCCGCCCACACGCCCTATAACACACAGATTGTGTCACATCATCGCATGTATGCATGTGGGAATCTTTTTGAATTTTTGGTTTTTAAAATGTTTAATCTCTTAAATGAAAAATCCAATTGAAGATCTGTTTTCACCATTAAATCCATCGCGACAAGATCCTCGAAACTAGATCTCATATCAATATGTTCGACGGCTTTTTTTGGGTTAAAAGTTGCCTTGTCGATTGCACATGAATTGCAATGGTGTTTATATTGAAGTTGTCTTGATATGTTTCAGCTATTTTTTCTTCTACCTTTAAAAGTAAATTTTGACATATTATAAAATGGCGAATTAAGAAACTAGACTTGCCATGAACCATCAACTAAAATTGCCATGGTGAATTACTTAAATTTGCCATGGTTTATATAAAAAATAATTTCCATCATCAAAGTACTGGAATTGCCATGGTCAAAATATTAAAATTGCCATGATCTATAAACTAAAATTGCCATGATCTATAAACCAAAATTGCCATGATGAATTACTAAAAATTTCCATGATTCATGCATTAAATTTGACGTGGTTAATTACTAACAATTGCCATGGTCAATTAATAAAAATTGTCATAAAAAGTTTGGTGCGCCGAATTAATAAAACATTAACGTTTCCTAATCATGTGTTTTTGGAATCTTGCTAGTCAAATAGGCCCTGTTACGCCTTATATATTTGAACGGAGGGAGAATTCGTAAACCAAAACCTATCTAGTGTCCAGGCATAATCCTTGTGAAATGTTATATTGTATTGATCTTCTATTCTGGTATATGCATTTTGATGCTGTGCTCCTTGTGGTGGCTGTTTTCCATGTGGTGTTTCTCTCCCATATTTTCCCTCTTTTTCATCAAATATGATTTGGGGTTTGCTTGTGATCGATGGTTTGGCCTGTAGGAAGCTGTTTTCCCCCAGAACAGATCAAACAAAGTAGCTTTATGATAATAACACTATGAAGACCGCACATAAAATGCTTTGCAAAGATGCCCAAATACCTGCTCCGAAAACTTAGCCCCAAAAATTTCAGTGTAATGGGAGAATGGTTTGTCCTCAGCACACAACAATAGAACCCCAAACACACAATTTCAAACCAGATCCATCCCGCGTTGTGCATCTAGATGATTTGTGAAGGAAATATGCCCTAGAGGCAATAATAAAGTTATTATTTATTTCCTTATATCATGATAAATGTTTATTATTCATGCTAGAATTGTATTAACCGGGAACATAATACATGTGTGAATACATAGACAAACAGAGTGTCACTAGTATGCCTCTACTTGACTAGCTCGTTAATCGAAGATGGTTATGTTTCCTAACCATAGACATGAGTTGTCATTTGATTAACGGGATCACATCATTAGGAGAATGATGTGATTGACATGACCCATTCCGTTAGCCTAGCACCCGATCGTTTAGTATGTTGCTATTGCTTTCTTCATGACTTATACATGTTCCTGTAACTATGAGATTATGCAACTCCGGTTTACCGGAGGAACACTTTGGGTGCTACCAAACGTCATAACGTAACTGGGTGATTATAAAGGAGTACTACAGGTGTCTCCAAAGGTACATGTTGGGTTGGCGTATTCGAGATTAGGTTTTGTCACTCCGATTGTCGGGAGAGGTATCTCTGGGCCCTCTCGGTAATGCACATCACTATAAGCCTTGCAAGCAATGTAGCTAATGAGTTAGTTACGGAATGATGCATTACGGAACGAGTAAAGAGACTTGCCGTAACGAGATTGAACTAGGTATTGGATACCGACGATCGAATCTCGGGCAAGTAACATACCGATGACAAAGGGAACAACGTATGTTGTTATGCGGTTTGACCGATAAAGATCTTCGTAGAATATGTAGGAACCAATATGGGCATCCAGGTTCCGCTATTGGTTATTGACCAAGAATAGTTCTCAGTCATGTCTACATAGTTCTCGAACCCGTAGGGTCCGCACGCTTAAGGTTTCGATGACAGTTATATTATGAGTTTATGAGTTTTGATGTACCGAAGGAGTTAGGAGTCCCGGATGAGATCGGGGACATGACGAGGAGTCTCGAAATGGGCGAGACGTAAAGATCGATATATTGGACGACTATATTCGGAGTTCGGAAAGGTTCCGAGTGATTCGGGTATTTTTCGGAGTACCGGAGAGTTACGGGAATACGTATTGGGCCTTATTGGGCCATACGGGAAAGAAGGAAAAGGGCCTCAAGGGTGGCCGCACCCCTTCCCTTGGTCTGGTCCGAATTGGACTAGGGAAGAGGCGCCCCCTTCCTTCCTTCTCCTTTTCCCTTCCCTTTCCTTCTCTCCTACTCCTACTACATGGAAGGTTTCCTAGTTGGACTAGGAAAGGGGGAATCCTACTCCCGTTGAGAGTAGGACTCCCCCCTTGGTGCGCCTCCTCCTAGGCCGGCCACCCCCTCCCTTGCTCCTTTATATACGGGGGCAGGGGGGCACCCTAGGACACACAAGTTGATCCTTGAGATCGTTCCTTACCCGTGTGCGGTGCCCCCCTCCACCATATTCCACCTCGGTCATATCGTAGCGGTGCTTAGGCGAAGCCCTGCGTCGGTGAAACATTAAGATCGTCACCACGCCATCGTCTTGTGGAACTCCCTCTCCCGGAGCTTTGCTGGATCGAAGCCCGAGGAGCGTCATCGAGCTGAACGTGTGCCAAGAACTGGAGGCGCCGGAGTAACGGGCGCTGGGATCGGCTGGATCGCGAGGAGAACGTCGACTACTTCCTCTACGTCATCATCGACTCGGAGGTGCCGGAATGGCAGCACTTTGGGATCGGCAGGATCGCGAGGAGAACGTCTGACTACTTCCTCTACGTTGTGATCGCTTCCGCTTTGGTCTACGAGTGTACGTAGACAACACTCTCCTTCTCGTTGCTATGCCATCACCATGGTCCTGTGTGTGCGTAGGAAAATTTTGCAATTACTACGTTCCCCAACAGTGGCATCCGAGCCAGGTTTTTTGCGTTGATGTCATATGCACGAGTAGAACAGAAGTGAGTTGTGGGCGATACAAGTCATACTGCCTACCAGCATGTCATACTTTGGTTCAGCGGTATTGTGAGATGAAGCGGCCCGGACCGACATTACGCGGACGCTTACGCGAGACTGGTTTCACCGTTACGAGCACTCGTGCTTAAAGGTGGCTGGCGGGTGTCTGTCTCTCTCACTTTAGTTGAACCGAGTGTGGCTACGCCCGGTCCTTGAGAAGGTTAAACCGGAGTCTATTTGACGAAGTATCGTTGTGGTTTTAATGCGTAGGTAAGAACGGTTCTTGCTCAGCCCGTAGCAGCCACGTAAAACTTGCAACAACAAAGTAGAGGACGTCTAACTTGTTTTTGCAGGGCATGTTGTGATGTGATATGGTCAAGACGTGATGCTATATTTTATTGTATGAGATGATCATGTTTTGTAACCCGAGTTATCGGCAACTGGCAGGAGCCATATGGTTGTCGCTTTATTGTATGAAATGCAAACGCCCTGTAATTGCTTTACTTTATCACTAAGCGGTAGCGATAGTCGTAGAAGCAATAGATGGCGTAGCGACAACGATGCTACGATGGAGATCAAGGTGTCACGCCGGTGACGATGGTGATCACGACGGTGCTTGGAGATGGAGATCACAAGCACAAGATGATGATGGCCATATCATATCACTTATATTGATTGCATGTGATGTTTATCCTTTATGCATCTTATTTTGCTTTGTTTGACGGTAGCATTTTAAGATGATCTCTCATTAAAATTATCAAGTAGTGTTCTCCCTGAGTATGCACCGTTGCCAAAGTTCGTCGTGCCGAGACACCACGTGATGATCGGGTGTGATAAGCTCTACGTGCATCTACAACGGGTGCAAGCCAGTTTTGCACGCGCAGAATACTCAGGTTATACTTGACGAGCCTAGCATATGCAGATATGGCCTCGGAACACGGAGACCAAAAGGTCGGCGTGAATCATATAGTAGATATGATCAACATAAGATGTTCACCATTGAAAACTACTCCATCTCACGTGATGATCGGTTATGGTTTAGTTGATTTGGATCACGTGATCACTTAGATGACTAGAGAGATGTCTATCTAAGTGGGAGTTCTTAAGTAATATGATTAATTGAACTTTAATTTATCATGAACTTAGTCCTGGTAGTATTTTGCAAATTATGTTTTAGATCAATAGCTCGCGTTGTTGCTTCCCTATGTTTTTATATGTGTTTCTAGAGAAAATTGTATTGAAAATGTTAGTAGCAATGATGCGGATTGGATCCGTGATCTGAGGTTTATCCTCATTGCTGCACTGAAGAATTATGTCCTTAATGCACCGCTAGGTGACAGACCTATTGCAGGAGCAAATGTAGGCGTTATGAACGTTTGGCTAGCTCAATATGATGACTACTTGATAGTTTAGTGCACCATACTTAACAGCTTAGAATCGGGACTTCAAAGATGTTTTGAGCGTCATGGACCATATGAGATGTTCCAGGAATTGAAGTTAATATTTCAAGCAAATAACCGAGTTGAGAGATATGAAATCTCCAACAAGTTCTACAGCTAAAAGATGGAAGAGAATCGCTCAACTAGTGAGCATGTTCTCAGATTGTGCAGGTACTTCAATCGCTTGAATCAAGTGGGAGTTAATCTTCCAGATAAGATAGTGATTGACAGAATTCTCTAGTCACCAACACTAAGTTACTAGAACTTCGTGATGAACTATAGTATGTAAGGGATGACGAAAACGATTCCCGAGCTCTTCGTGATGTTGAAATCGACGAAGGTAGAAATCAAGAAAGAGCATCAAATGTTGATGATTGACAAGACCACTAGTCTCAAGGAAAAGGGCAAAGGGAAGAAGGGGAACTTCAAGAAGAACAGCAAGCAAGTTGCTGCTCGAGTGAAGAAGACCAAGTCTGGACCTAAGCCTGAGACTAAGTGCTTTTGCTGCAATTGAACTGGTCACTAGAAGCGGAACTACCCCAAGTATTTGGCGGATAAGAAGGATGGCAAAGTGAACAAAGGTATATTTGAGATACAGATTATTGATGTGTATTTTACTGATGTTCGTAGCAACCCCTCGGTATTTGATACTGGTTCAGTTGCTAAGAGTAGTAACTTGAAACGGGAGTTGCAGAATGAACAGAAACTAGTTGAAGGGGAAGTGAAGATGAGTGTTGGAAGTAGTTCCAAGATTGATATGATCATCATCGCACACTCCCTAAACTTTCGGGATTAGTATGGAACCTAAATAAGTGTTATTTGGTGTTGAGCATAAGTATGATTTGATCATGTTTATTGCAATACAGTTATTCATTTAAGTAAGAGAATAAATTGTTGTTCTGTTTACATGAATAAAACCTTATATGGTTACACACCCAATGAAAATGATTCATTGGATCTCGATCATAGTGATACACATATTCATAATATTGAAACCAAAAGATGCAAAGTTAATAATGATAGTGCAACTTATTTGTGGCACTGCCGTTTAGGTCATATTGGTGTAAAGCGCATGAAGAAAACTCCATGCTGATGGACTTTTGGAATCACTTGATTATGAATCATTTGATGCTTGCGAACCGTGCCGTTTGGGCAAGATGACTAAAACTCCGTTCTCGGAACAATGGAACAAACTCTACTGACTCATTGGAAATAATACATACCGATGTATGCGATCCAATGAGTGTTGATGCTCGTGGCAAGTATCGTTATTTTCTGACTTTCACAAGATGATTTGAGCAGATATGGGTATATCTACTTGATGAAACATAAGTCTGAAATAGTTGAAAGGTTCAAAGAATTTCAGAGTGAAGTGGAAAAATCATCGTAACAAGAAAATAAAGTTTCTGCGATCTAATCGCAAAGGCGAATAATTGAGTTCTGAGTTTGGTCTTCAATTAAAATAATGTGGAATAGTTTCACAGCTCACGCCACCTGGAACACCACAATGTTATGGTGTGTCCGAACGTCGTAACCGCACTTTATTTGATATGGTGGGATCTATGATGTCTCTTATTAATTTACCATTGCCGTTTTGGGGTTATGCATTAGAGATAGCTGCATTCACGTTTAATAGGGCACCATCTAAATCCGTTGAGACGACACCATATGAACTATGGTTTAACAGTAAACCTAAGCTGTCGTTTCTTAAAGTTTGGAGTTGTGATGCTTATGTGAAAAGTTTTTACCTGATAAGCTCAAACCCAAATCGGAGAAGTGCGTCTTCATAGAATACCCAAAGGTAACTATTGGGTACACCTTCTATCACAGATCCGAAGGCAAGTTTTTCGTTGCTAAGATGGATCCTTTCTAGAGAAGAAGTTTCTCTCGAAAGAAGTGAGTGGGAGGAAAGTAGAACTTGATGAGGTAATTATACCTTCTCCCTTATTGGAAAGTAGTTTATCACAGAAATCAGTTCGATGATTCCTACACCAATTAGTGAGGAAGTTAATGATGATGATCATGAAACTTCAGATCAAGTTGCTACCAAACCTCGTAGGTCTTCCAGAGTAAGATCCGCATTTGAGAGTAGTACGGTAATCATGTTCTGGAAGTCATGTTACTAGACCATGATGAACCTACGAACTATGAGGAAGCGATGATGAGCCCAGATTCCACAAAATGGCTTGAGGCCATGAAATCTGAGATGGGATCCATGTATGAGAACAAAGTATGGACTTTGGTTGACTTGCCCGATGATCGGCAAGCCATAGAAAATAAATGGATCTTCAAGAGGAAGACGGACACTGATAGTAGTGTTACTATCTACAAAGCTCGACTTGTCACAAAAGGTTTTCGACAAGTTCAAGGTGTTGACTACAATGAGATTTTCTCAACTGTAGCGATACTTAAGTCTGTCCGAATCATGTTAGCAATTGCCACATTTTATGAAATCTGGCAAATGGATGTCAAAACTACATTCTTTAATGGATTTATTAAAGAAGAGTTGTATATGATGCAACCAGAAGGTTTTGTCAATCCTAAAGGTGCTAACAAAATATGCAAGCTCCAATGATCCATCTATGGACTGGTGCAAGCATCTCAGAGTTGGAATACATGCTTTGATAAGTTGATCATAGCATATAGTTTTATACAGACTTGCGGTGAAGCCTGTAATTACTAGAAAGTGAGTGGGAGCACTACAGCATTTCTGATAAGTATATGTGAATGACATATTGTAGATCGGAAATAATGTAGAATTATTCTGCAAAGCATAAAGGAGTGTTTGAAAGGAGTTTTTTTTTCAAAGAAAGACCTCGGTGAAGCTGCTTACATATTGAGCATCAAGATCTATAGAGATAGATCAAGACGCTTGATAAGTTTTTTTCAATGAGTACATACCTTGACAAGATTTTGAAATAGTTCAAAATGGAACAGTCAAAGAAAGAGTTCTTGCCTGTGTTACAAGGTGTGAAATTGAGTAAGACTCAAAACCCGACCACGGCAGAAGATAGAAAGAGAATGAAAGTCATTCCCTATGCCTTGGCCATAGATTCTATAAAGTATGCCATGCTGTGTACCAGATCTATTGTATACCCTACACTGAGTTTGGCAAGGGAGTACAATAGTGATCTAGGAGTAGATCACTGGACAGCGGTCAAAATTATCCTTAGTAAAATAAGGATATGTTTCTCGATTATGGAAGTGACAAAATGTTCGTCGTAAAGGGTTACGTCGATGCAAGTTTTGACACCGATCTGGATGACTCTGAGTCTCGATCTAGATACATATTGAAAGTGGGAGCAATTAGCTAGAGTAGCTCCGTGCAGAGCATTGTAGACATAGAAAAATTGCAAAATACATAACGGATCTGAATATGAAAGACCCGTTGACTAAGATTCTCTCACAAGCAAAACATGATCACACCTTAGTACTCTTTGGGTGTTAATCACATAGCGATGTGAACTAGATTACTGAATCTAGTAAACCCTTTGGGTGTTGGTCACATGGCGATGTGAACTATGAGTGTTAATCACATGATGATGTGAACTATCGATGTTAATCACATGGTGATGTGATCTAGATTATTGACTCTAGTGCAAGTGGGAGACTGAAGGAAATATGCCCTAGAGGCAATAATAAAGTTATTATTTATTTCCTTATATCATGATAAATGTTTATTATTCATGCTAGAATTGTATTAACCGGGAACATAATACATGTGTGAATACATAGACAAACAGTGTCACTACTATGCCTCTACTTGACTAGCTCGTTAATCGAAGATGGTTATGTTTCCTAACCATAGACATGAGTTGTCATTTGATTAACGGGATCACATCATTAGGAGAATGATGTGATTGACATGACCCATTCCGTTAGCCTAGCACCCGATCGTTTAGTATGTTGCTATTGCTTTCTTCATGACTTATACATGTTCCTGTAACTATGAGATTATGCAACTCCGTTTACGGAGGAACACTTTGGGTGCTACCAAAGCGTCACAACGTAACTGGGTGATTATAAAGGAGTACTACAGGTGTCTCCAAAGGTACATGTTGGGTTGGCGATTTGAGATTAGGTTTTGTCACTCCGATTGTCGGAGAGGTATCTCTGGGCCTCTCGGTAATGCACATCACTATAAGCCTTGCAAGCAATGTAGCTAATGAGTTAGTTACGGAATGATGCATTACGGAGCGAGTAAAGAGACTTGCCGGTAACGAGATTGAACTAGGTATTGGATACCGACGATCGAATCTCGGGCAAGTAACATACCGATGACAAAGGGAACAACGTATGTTGTTATGCGGTTTGACCGATAAAGATCTTCGTAGAATATGTAGGAACCAATATGGGCATCCAGGTTCCGCTATTGGTTATTGACCAAGAATAGTTCTCGGTCATGTCTACATAGTTCTCGAACCCGTAGGGTCCGCAACTTAAGGTTTCGATGGCGGTTATATTATGAGTTTATGAGTTTTGATGTACCGAAGGAGTTCGAGTCCCGGATGAGATCAGGGACATGACGAGGAGTCTCGAAATGGTCGAGACGTAAAGATCGATATATTGGACGACTATATTCAGAGTTCGGAAAGGTTCCGAGTGATTCGGGTATTTTTCGGAGTACCGAGAGTTACGGAATACGTATTGGGCCTTATTGGGCCATACGGAAAGAAGGAAAAGGGCCTCAAGGGTGGCCGCACCCTTCCCTTGGTCTGGTCCGAATTGGACTAGGGAAGGGGCGCCTTCCTTCCTTCTCCTTTTCCTTCCTTTCCTTCTCTCCTACTCCTACTACATGGAAGGTTTCCTAGTTGGACTAGGAAGGGGAATCCTACTCCCGTTGGGAGTAGGACTCCCCTGGTGCGCCTCCTCCTAGGCCGCCACCCCTCCTTGCTCCTTTATATACGGGGCAGGGGGCACCCTAGGACACACAAGTTGATCCTTGAGATCGTTCCTTAGCCGTGTGCGGTGCCCCTCCACCATATTCCACCTCGGTCATATCGTAGCGGTGCTTAGGCGAAGCCCCGCGCCGGTGAAACATCAAGATCGCTACCACGCCGTCGGTTGACGGAACTCCCTCTCCCGGAGCTTTGCTGGATCGGAGCCCGAGGAGCGCCATCGAGCTGAACGTGTGCAAAGATCTCGGAGGCGCCGGAGTAACGGCGCTGGGATCGGCTGGATCGCGAGGAGAACGTTCGACTACTTCCTCTACGTCATCATCGACTCGGAGTTGCCGGAGTAACGGCACTGGGATCGGCAGGATCGCGAGGAGAACGTACGACTACTTCCTCTACGTTGTGATCGCTTCCGCTTTGGTCTACGAGGGTACGTAGACAACACTCTCCCTTCTCGTTGCTATGCCATCATCATGGTCCTGTGTGTGCGTAGGAAAATTTTGAAATTACTACGTTCCCCAACAATTTGTTCACAATTTGAAATATAATTAACATAAACAAATAGTTACTTTAACATCTAGTTGCAATAATACAAGATCGCAACTTATTTAAAATGAAGTGCTCATTAAATCACACAACTCTATATTAAGGTTTCGTACCTAATTTCAGCAAATCTCAACTACGTTAAAAAAATATACAAATATTAAACTAAATTTAGAAGCTAGATATTTACTATGAATAAAGAACCTTAGCTTCTCGACCGCTGTCCTAGTCCCCTTCACCAAAGCCCAAGGAGATGAGGAGGAGGTTTTTGTCCACCCTCGCCATTACGGGGAACTCAACCCCTCCTGTCGCTGCATGCTATTCCGGAGATGTTCTCCTAGATCTTATTACACACTTGGGTCGCATACTGCTTAAGGATACGTTACACAATTGGATAAGTTCTAATGGATTATGAACATTGGAGTCCTTGTAGGCTCAAGACTTCAACCGACATAGGGCCAACTATAAAAGGGATGGAGTGCACTAGATTAGGTCATGCGCGAGATAACCGGTTTTCAGGATTTGCTCCAGGGTATTTAGAAACACTCCAACCGTCGCCATCATTTCCTAGTCTTGTAACAGGGAAACTAGAAGTTCGTTGTTGAGTCATTTTGGTCTCAATTTCGACACACCTTGGAGGCATTGCATTATGATGCTCAGATGAATACGAAGGATTGATCGGCGATCAAGAGGCTGGGTTGTATGACAACTATGAGAGGAGGAGACATATGACTATAGCTACATTGATAAGCATCACAACCTGTACCTTCACAATGGTTTGGTGCGCCGAGCCGTAATCCCGTGGGGTTCTACCAACATCATGATCTTGGTTTGGTTCACCTCTCCCTCGAGATATTTTTATTTTTCACTAAGTAGCCTACCATATTACCTAGTGTCCTCCTCTTCAGTGAGCAGCTCCGACTGTACCTCCACCGCAACTCCATGTCATAGTCCATGTTGATGGAGCAGAAAAGGAGGGGATGTTCAACCTCCTCCTCCTCCTCCTCTTCATAATATCCTACCAACATGTTCTCGTGTTGGAGCTCCTTGAGCTTCCCTGCCTCGGCCGACGCATTATCTGGAAGCATCTCCACCTCCATGTTACCCATGTGAGCTATGGTAGCTGGAGTTCAAGCTCATGATGGCTGAGTAGTCCGAGCCACTAGAAAGTACTAGGGGTGTTATGACGTGGTGCCTCCATGGAGGACCGTGGTGAGGCTCCTTACCATATGTGTCTATCGAATGATGAGAGGATGGGTGTGCGGGGGGTGGTTTCCTATCGGAGATCTTAGTGGCCCAGGAGCAATGGTCGGCGGTGGTTCACAACCTGGGTGTCACTAGTGTCAAAGGGGGAAATGTCCTTACCGCACACTGTTATTGTTTTGGGAGTGATATCGGGAGGAGGGTTTGGACAAAATCTCATATTCTTTGCTCGTAGAGAAGGATAGAGAGCATTTCGTATAAAATCGAAGAGGTGTGATCTAGTGGGCCAGCCCAACTTGGACAACGCTGGTCGAGCAAACCAAAACTAATTCGAAATCACTAGTTACGAGTACTCATTGCGAAGATCACTTCAACTTCCCCAGGTTGCAACAAGTGGCGCGGTGCATGTGCGCCACTTGACGCAACCTGGGAGATTTCCCTTTTTTCGTAGATCCGTTTATTCAAAATGTTTTATCACTTAAACCGTGCGTCCAAATCTCGAGCGGCTTTTCCCGTTGGATTCCTCGCGTCGAGATCTTCAAAACTAGACTCCATGTTGATAGGTTTTGACGAACTTTTTTTCACAAAAAAACGGATGAAAAAAATAGAAGAAAAAACCGAATCGGGAGCACGGGTTTTTTCTGCTTCCGAAATAGGCATGCCTGTGCCTCTGACGAAATCAAAACCGTGCCTCTCGCGGAAGCAAAACCATGACTCTCGTGAAAGAGAAAAAAAGAGAAAACGCATTTTTTTCCGTTCCCGAGGAGGCATGGCCGTGACTCTCGCAAAAGCACAAACGTGCCTCTCGCGGAAGAAAAACCGCGACTCTCGCGAAAAAAGCGTGTTTTTTTGTTTCCGATGAGGCACGGCCGTGACTCTCGCGAAAGCATAACTGTGCCTCTCGCGGAAGCAAAACCGTGACTCGCGTAAGGAAAAAACAGAAAACACATTTTTTTCCGTTTCCGAGGAGGCACGGCCGTGACTCTCGCGAAAGCACAACCGTGCCTCTCGCGGAAGCAAAACGGTGACTCTCGCGAAAGAAATAAAACAGAAAACACGTTTTTTTCCGTATCCAAGAGGCATGACCATGACTCTCGCGAAAGCACAACCGTGCCTCTCGCAGAAGCAAAACCATGACTTTCGCAAAAGGAAAAAAAAAGAAAACGCATTTTTTTCTGTTTCCAAGAGGCACTGCCGTGACTCTCGGGAATGCAAAACCGTGACTCTCGCGAAAGAAAAGAAAAAGAAAACACGTTCTTTTGCACAATTTATTTTTCTGAATTTTTTTTGGTCGAAAAGCTAGATAAGACCGGTGGAAAACCAAAACGTCGAAAAACCCGTTTAAAAAGCTGAAAACGCGTGCGGAAAAATAAAAAAATAAAATCCGAAAGGAGCGCCCAGAGCGCGACATGTGGCAAATGGCTGAGAGCGCGCCAATTGGCACTGATCGTTGTGAGGCTCCCGAAGGAGGGCTCGTTAACTAGTTGCTTTCAAACTAATGCACGTGGCTTCATTGGTTTTCATTTACAGGGTTTCTTGCTTTTATATTGTTTTCTTTGCTGCTTCTCTTCGTTTTCATCCGGCCTTTTTTTTTTAATTTTCTGTCTTGTTTCAATTTTTAACCTTTTCTTTGGTATTTTCTTTTATATTTTGGTTTTTTAGCTGACAAACTTTAAAAAAAACTTGATTCAATGATAGATCTGGGAATGGTTTTATGCGTCCATGAACATTTTACGGACGCACAAACATTTTTTTAAACATTTGTAGACCTTTTTCTAAATTCGTGACAACTTGTTGCATTCGTGATTTTTCTTCAATTTGCGAACACGGCATCTCGTTTACAACAGTTTTAGGAGTTGTATAGTATAAATATGAATGCATATCGACCAGGCACGTTGTAATCACTATTTGTTTACTGTGTCATAACTTGGCCTCTCGGAGACGGTTTTCTGTATGACGACCTGGACTTGAGCGGCGATGCTTTCATGGTTCTCGGGGAATCTTAGAGGTGAATGTGATATGTACAGAGCTCAAGTCCGTCCGCAGATAAGCACAGTACTAGTACATGCAAGCTCAAGTCAACAAAGCTAGCTCGTACCAGTGGTACTGTTAGGCTGCAACAGTGAGCCGTATTGTTGCATGCCGGCGCTGACATGATAGATTAGGCCAACCACTGCCCATCATGCACATGAACGCCATAGATAGAAGGGAGAGAGAGCAACAAATCATTGATGCTGTCCAGGTCCAGCACTTGCTTCGGCGTGCTTCCTTGTTCCTTGCTGCTCGCATGCATCATGATTTTCTTTTCTTTTCTTTTTCCATTGTAAAATACATCCAAAACATTTTGAAGCTCGCACCGCCGGTGTACACCAGTGCCAGAGAGAGAGAGAGAGAGAGAGAGAGAGAGATCCGGGGTGGAACCGTACAGAGTGCAGATCTGACTCCACCAACTATACCCAGAGCCACATGTGGCCCGACGTGCGATCCAGTCTGTCTGTCGACCAGCCATAATACGAACCACGGAGACGGACGCAGCACTCCTCTTTCTCCTCTCCTCGTACCGCAGCCTACCGTCTGCACTGCAGCGGGGTCCACCGCTCTCATTCGTCTCGCCTCGCCTCGCCTGTATAAGTAAGCGCCAGCTTCCGGCGCGAGCTAGCTGCCTCTTCTTCCCCGCCGTGCATAGGCATTTCTGGGCGGATAGCGAGCAACCTTACTTAATTACCGGCGCCGCCGCCGTGGCCAGACCGGTACGCGCCCCTTCTCTCCGCCCTCCTCCTCCCTGGCTCGCCTGCATGGCTCCATTTGCATCTCCTTTCTTATACCAGCTCTTCATTTCTGACTTTAATGGCAATGTTTCGCCCGGCCCAAATTCTTCTTCGGCTTTGCTTCCAAATTCTTCTTCGGCTTTGCTTCCTGCTTCTCATTCCATGGCCGCTTAAAAGAATCCTAGAGACAGTCAATTGCTTCTTGTTCTTCTTCGGATTAAAAAAATAAGATGCAAGCACCCTGTTCCTTGGCTTAGGCTTGTCACGCTAGTCTTGTACTGCCTCTATAAACAAATATAAAAGCGTTTGGATCACTCACTCTTATATTTGTTTACTGAAGGAGTATTTTGGAGCTTTTGGAGTGAATTAATAGTTAATTTTGGACACTGCCTTTTGGGACAACAAATAACAGAGCTTTTCTTTAAAGAAAAACAATAAAAGAGCTTTCCAGGCCGCGTAACCATGGATCTGCTTGCGTCGCCCTTCAAAGGAGTCCTGCACGATGTCAAAGGAAGAGCGGCTTGGTACAATGACGACTGGCTTGCAGGGCTGCATACCGGCTTCAGGTCAGCTCCCAATATAATTGCCTGCTCTAATTACCATGTATTTCGTCGGTTCTAAATTAATTATATTTTTCTTGGCCAAACTTTGATGTAAAATGACGAAAAAGGGTTTTCCCGCTTTAGATTATAAAAGCAACGGCCAACAACAAGGTTCATACATCAAAATTGCTCTTTGATGTAAATTTGGTCAAGTTTGTAGAAAAATAATGCGTCAACATCCACAATATCAAAATTAGTCTCGTTACATGGATTCTTTAGAAGAATTTACTTTCGTACTTGAGCAAGTTTAGTTTAGGACAAACCTATAGCTTCAATTAATTTGCTACATATATTTCATACTCTCTCCGATCCTTTTTACTCCGCATATAAGATTTGTCTGAAGTCAAACTAGGTAAAATTTCACCAAGTGTATATGAAGAAATATCAACATCTACTGTACTAAAGTTATACAATATGAAAATTAATTTATCACGAATCTAATCATACTGATTAGGTAATTTGAATGTTGCTTTTTTTATAAAGTTAGGTAGAATTTATGAAATTGTGAATTCAGAATTTTTTTATATGAAGAGTAAAAAGAACCGGATGGAGTACTAGCTAATTAGCCATTCTCTTATTACTCTCGGAACATTGGATAGCCCCTTTTTAATTAACCTTTTATTAATGGACCAGGATTTTGGCACCTACCATGTACATATTCTTTGCGTCTGCCCTGCCGGTCATCGCCTTTGGAGAGCAACTGAGCCATGAAACAAGTGAATGCTTCAGTCCACCCTCTTAGTTTGTAGTAGTACTGCAATCTCTTCTTCGTGAAACACTTCAGATTGAATTTTTCACTGTTCTTCACATGGAAACTGATTTGGTTCAATTTTCAGATGGGATGCTCAGCACAGTCGAAACATTAGCATCTACTGCGATTTGTGGCATCATACATTCGGTACTCGGCGGACAGCCAATGATGATAGTTGGAGTTGCAGAACCTACTGTTATCATGTATACCTATCTCTACAACTTTGCCAAGAAGCAGCAAAGTATTGGAGAAGCGCTATATTTAGCGTGGGCTGGATGGTATGTGCTCGCAGAAACATAATACGCTCAGCCTGGATTGTGTTAGTTTTTTTTTCCCAGAAAGATCCAACATATCAAATCGTTTCAATAGATCAATCATAAATTATGTATGAGTTTTGCTTTAGTAAACACCCCTAGATGTTTACATGAAACTTAGTGTTACTTAAAATGGCTATCATCACATAAGCCTGGAGATCAAACGTATTGAATTTGATTTGGATACATAAGACTTTGTCCGAAGGCTTACTTCGAATCTCCACCTTTAGTCTGACACGAAGTATGTAACTTTTCTCTAGGGTGGGGGGGGGGGGGGGGTACCCAAGCAAAGTTCATACTATATTTATTTGGTATAGCAAAATATTTGTTTTTTGTTTTGTACACTTGCTCGAACTTAAAGGGAGTTGACTATGATAAAACTTAGAAGATCTATTTCGAGGGGAAAAATCGAGTACTAGAATATATGTAATATGTCCGTCTTGCATCTTTCCATGAGCCTTCCCTGTGTCTTTTGTTGTCGACAGGGTCTGCATATGGACTGCAATTATGCTCTTTCTTCTAGCGACTTTCAATGCTTCAAATGTTATAAGCAAATTTACAAGGGTTGCAGGAGAACTTTTTGGGATGTTGATCACTGTACTCTTCTTACAAGAAGCTATCAAGGTAACTTACAACCGTCCCTCTATTGGACGATTAAACCGATGGTTACAAAAAGATATCTAATGATATCACCTTCCTCTACATCAATGAACTAGTACACAAAAGGATATTTTAGGCAGGCCTAAGATGGCAATCCCATGAGATTTTTCCACCTGTCATGCTTAAAGGTCACAGATTTGTACCACCTTTCCATCGAGGGACCTGGACCCGCCTCAGAATGCTATCTATGTGTGGCAGCCCTTCCTAAGAAGCCCAGCTTGTATAGGTTCCTTTGCAAGGTACTTCCCATACCATGCCTGCACTGGAAAATGCAACTTCCACAACGGTTTATCACCTTTGGCACACTTTGGATGCTTAAAAATTCGACAAGCGACTCTGCTAGTTAATGACATATGCTGTGCAATGTTGTGGGCATCCCTACCTAGAGCTCTTTTAGTTGCGAAGAAACCTTGCTTTTGATTGCAGGGTTTCCTCAAGGCTGAAGGATAATGTCCTTCCTGTGATGCTTGTGGCTCAGCCGCATATGTTGTCATTGTAATGGTGGGCATGGCCATGGTTTTTGTGTCGGTTGATGTTGGAACCTGTAATCCGTACTTAAGATTTGGTATGGTCCTGGTCAAGTTGTGGGTTTCCCGGGCATGCCGCTTGGGCCACTAAACCTTAACCTGTCTAGAGTTGTTTAATTTGCTTGGTTGTGCCTTCTTTAGAATTGTTACATTCTTCCTTTTTTATTAAAGAAAACACTATACCGAACCATTTACGTCGTCCATAAACTTAACATAGACTTATGTATGCCAGGGAATTGTGAGAGAATTCGGTCCTCCTAAAGGTGTTGACAATGGTTCACCAATACACCAGTTCCAATGGATGTATCTCAATGGCCTACTTGGTGTTATCTTTTCAACTGGCTTACTATACACTGCACTAAGAACTAGGCGTGCAAGATCATGGCTGTACGGCTTAGGTTGGTCACATGTTCTCTATTGCTTATCTTTTCCTATATTTATCTTAAGTATAGTGTAAATTATTGTTTAGATTGTCCTATTTGTTATGCCAACAGTTTAGTGCAAAGTCAACTCTGATTTAGGACATATAATTACAAAATCTACATGTCTTCATCCGTTCAAATTGGCCAAGTAACTGCCATCAAATCCAAGAGTAAAACTTCTGTGCTGAAGTGACATTTGCACTATGGGCCTTGTTTAGGACGGTCTTGACCTTGTACTAGGCCGATCATCGGCCTAGGTTGGTCTGGTCAGTTGAGGTCAAGTTAGTTTCTTTTTCGATGCAGTACTGCTGGAAGTATATTTCTACCCATTTACATCTAGAGTATAGTTGAACATACTGCGATAGTTTTCAGCTCAAAATGAAAATAATTGTAGCCTTGTATTTTTTTCCTTTAGCACTTGATAACTTAATAATATCGAACAGAAAAACTTGCATATATGTATAAAAAATAGTAGGTTTTTACAGACTGAGTCCCTTACTAACCAATGTGCCATTTGATTGAATTGCCACTTGCAGGCTGGCTGAGAAGTTTCATCGCCGATTATGGTGTGCCACTCATGGTGATTGTGTGGACCGCACTGTCCTACGCACTGCCAAGCAAAGTTCCTTCAGGGGTCCCTAGGAGGCTATTCAGTCCTCTTCCATGGGAGTCAAGCTCACTACATCATTGGACCGTAGCAAAGGTAGCAATGCATCAATACCTGCGGATCTATATAATCTAATACAACCTCCGTCCGAAATTAACTGTCGCTGAATTGAGTGTACCTAGATGTATTTCACTGTGTACATAACTAGATATACTCATTTAAGCGGCAGTTAATTCCGGACAGAGGGAGTAGTATTTATGTCGTTTAGTGCCCAAACATTTTGGTACCCATTTGTAGTTTTGTATCCATCTGTTAGTGCAAGGAAAATGAAACTAAAATTCTGCATACGTGGGGTCAAATCTAGAGAAGTAGAATATGGGAACCAGGGTTTACCAATAAGGTTATTCGATGAACATAGTTCTGAATGTATTCCAATGCTATTCCTAAATTGACATTTGCAATAGTAGTGTTTCAAAAGATGAAAAATATGCAGATACTCTGGGCACCCTTGAAAACGTTGAAATTGTGGTGAATTTCTTTACGTGGCCGCATTAGACATTTCTGAATAGTTCACCGATGTTCACTTTCAGAATTTATTCTCCGTCCCTCCAGCGTTTATATTTGCGGCAATTCTGCCTGCATTGATGGTTGCCGGACTCTATTTCTTTGATCATAGTGTAGCTTCACAGCTTGCTCAGCAAAAGGAGTATAATCTGAAGAAACCATCTGCCTACCATTATGACATTCTAGTCCTTGGATTGACGGTACTATCTTCAATCTTTTAGCTTCCAATTTTTCCAGTAATTTTAAGCTAGCACAATTAGTTTACTCACCTCTGGTGCCATAGTAGTAAATTCCATTATATTCTGTTGGCTCTACAAAATACCATTAAACTCCTTGCATTATGTGGTCGACAATTCACAATACCCCTCAGATCTCGGCATCGTGAATACATTTTCTTTTGCCTACATTATATATGACATTCATTGAGTTTCATTTTGTCACATGATATACCAACGGTACAGGTCCTGCTTTGTGGTTTAATCGGCATTCCTCCATCAAATGGAGTGCTTCCACAGTCCCCCATGCACACGAGAAGCCTTGCCGTCCTTCGGGGGCAGGTTGGTGAATGTCTTCCTTCCTTTTGTACGTATTTGTTTAGCGTCGGTCATCTTTACCCTCGGGTTTCTTTTGGACTAGTTCCTACGCAAAAAAATGGTTGAAACAGCCAAGGAGAGTGTTGGGAATCGTGCTAGCAGGATGGAAATATATGGAAACTTACACGAGGTATTCGTCGAAATGGACAACGAACAGAATGTAAGTCTTGATCTCTGTGGTACAAGCTTTTATATTTCTTGTTAGACAGAAGCGCAGATGGCCCGGAATTTTCACCAAAAGCTTGTGAAAATTATTATCTTAATTAATCTGAATTATATTGTAAAAATGTCTCAATCATATCAACACCTACATCATATTTCTGGACAAAAATAAATCTATGTCACTAATCTTACTTTCCTGCAGACGGGTTCTGTTGACATGGAACTGAAGAGCTTGAAGGAAGCAGTGCTGCGAGAAAATGGTGAAGATGGGGAGCAAACCGGAGAATTTGACCCTCGGAAACATATCGAACCCCATTTGCCTGTTCGAGTGAGCGAGCAGCGGCTAAGTAACCTGCTGCAGTCATTAATGGTTGGTGGTTGCGTTGCAGCTATGCCGGTTATCAGGATGATACCGACATCGGTGTTGTGGGGTTACTTTGCATACATGGCCATAGACAGCCTACCCGGGAACCAGTTCTGGGAAAGGATACAACTTATCTTCATCTCATCAAGCCGCCGCTACAAGTAAGTAACAAAACTCGAACATCATTTTTTTTGTACATCTTCAACTCATTTTGTTTTGGGGAGTGGTCCAGGTTGCTCTAACTCATGGGGTGATATTACAGGGTTCTTGAAGGTCCCCATGCATCTTTTGTTGAGTCAGTGCCTTCGAGAACAACATCGGCCTTCACAATCTTCCAATTTGTCTACCTACTGATCTGCTTCGGCATAACGTGGATACCAATAGCAGGGATCTTGTTCCCGTTGCCTTTCTTCCTCATGATAGCCATCCGGCAGCACCTGCTACCGAAGTTCTTCGAGCCGAGTGACCTACGGGAACTCGACATGGCCGAGTACGAAGAGCTTGAAGGCTTCCACCAGGAAGGGGAAGCTGGTTCCAACTTAGGGAGCTGCCGCAGCAGCATTGATGCCGAGATGTTGGATGAACTCACAACAAACCGTGGTGAGCTCAAGCACCGGACTGTCAGCAACCGTGAAGAGAGGCACCTCCAGGTAAAATAGCACTAAGGGGCACCAATGTAGTGCACGCAGATTTCACACTTCTATCTAACACCAACATGCATGCAGGTGCATTCGAATGCAGTTCAGCCAAGCGTGTGAAGAACTGAAGATAGAACTTAGGGCCGAGGGGTGAAGATATTTGTCGTCATGATTCTATACCCGGACCTGTTGTACTTTGTGGTTAACATACTAATGTCCATAGTATATGTATACTACGACAGTAGTCAACCGCCTTAATGCTTCTTACTTTGTAAGATAGAATCCAAATAAACAATAGTCCATACTATACTGGCGATCCCAGTAGTCCCCTTTTCCTTGGTCCTTCGGATCCTCGGCAAAACCAACACAATGTATATTAATTTTGAGTCATTTTACGAGTCAAATAATTTAAAGAAGTCATAGTATGTATATCACCAGTTGTACTGTTTGCTTTGTGTTATGTAAAGTTCTAAATAGCGGGTAATAGCTGCACTGTAGCATAGCTATAGCGTTTTGAGGGACCTCCGCTACAGCTACAATATTTTATTGTTGCAGGGAAATAGCCGATAAAAGCGAGGCTAAACGTCAAACGCTAAAATTGGATCTCATTTAGCTCTACGTCCGGAGCGAATTTCTGGTGCCTCACATGAATAGGCTTCTTCTATAAAAATATGTCCCGGGTGCTCTTTTTTTCAGTCACGCCGGCCAACCCAAAACTTCAGCCTAATATTGTGTGTGCGGGCCCAAAGTCTAACGTAGCCTCCCTAAATCACGAGAGCTTCTAGAGTACTCTTTGCAAATGTCACCCCCACCTCCTCACGTTGTGACTTGTGAGTTTTCCTTTTTTTTGTAGATTTATTTATTTAAAATGTTTTATCTCTTAAACCGTACGTTCAAATCTCGAATCATTTTCACCGTTGGATTACTCGTGTCAAGATTTCAAAACTACATCCACTAGTAGAAAACAGGGCTTTCGTCCAGGCCAGTTTAGCCCATTAGTCCCGGTTCAATCCAGAACCGGGACCAATGGAGCTATTTGCCCCGGTTCGTGAGCCCAGGGGCCGGCCGGGCCACGTGGGCCATTGGTCCCGGTTCGTCCGGACCTTTTGGTCCCGGTTGGTGGGACGAACCGGGATCAATGGTCCTGGCTCCTAGCCCACCACTATTGGTCCCCGTTGGTGGTATGAATCGACCAAAGGCTTCCCTTTAGTCGGTTCAATCCACCAACCGGGGCTAATGGTGCTGCCTATATATAGCCCCTCGCGCAAGAGCAGAGCACACTGCTCTGTTTTTTCTGGCCGAGGGGGAGAGGGCTTGGTGGTGCTCTAGCTCACTTCCTATGCACACAAGGTTTCTCCTCTCCAAGCTCGACCGCCAAGCTCCATTTTCCTCAATATTTATCTAGGTTTAGCGGTCCGTCACGCCCCGTCCCCGTCTTCATCGCCGTCGATCACCCGCGCCGATCTCATCGCCGGCACCACCGTGGTGAGCCTCTTGTTCTTATCTTCTTTCTGAAAGGAAAAATATTATTACTTGTTTGTTTAGATAGATACTTGTATTATTTTCTTACTTTTATTATTGCATCTTATATAGTGCGATGGTTTTGGTATCCGCCCCGTCGGCCCTCGTCCTGTCTATGATTCGGATGTGGTATATATTATCTTTTCATAACTATTGGTTCATTTATTGTTTATGAAAATTATGCCGACCAACGTGACATAGATTTTATTTACCTAGGAGGTTGTTGAACCGGAAATTCCAACCGACCCTATTGTCGAGAGGTTAAATTTAGTTGAAGAAGAAAACAATTTCTTGAAGGAAAAATAAAAAACTTGAGGAGGAGAAGATGATATTGGAGTTGCATGTTATGGATGTCGTCGATGATCACAAGATCAAGATGGATGCAATGCGCTTGAAGATGAGAAAGATTAGAAAACATGCCATTCATACCGAGGCTTGGTATCATTATGCCGTTGGATCAGTTGTTACCTTGGTTGCGATTATGATCGTATTTGTTTTCGCATTGAAATGTTTTAAATAGTTTCAATGTATGGTTTAATTAATTTAGATGCTCTGCAGAGCTTTATGTTGTTAGATGAGAACTATGTATGTACTTTGGTTTCTATGTGATGATGAACTTCTATTAATTTGGTCACTTAATTATCTATTCATGATGTTCTGTAATGATTTTTGACACACTTAATTATATATAATGCACGCAGATGAACCGGCAATGGATGTACGGTGACAGACACACCTCCGAGTACATTAAGGGCGTGCATGATTTTCTCGAAGTGGCTGAGGCAAACATGGCTTCAGCATTATATCGAAGCAGCGCATCAAGGGAAGTTCGTTCCAGACAGGGAGAAGGACGAGCTCACAATGGCCCTCGGGAATCCTGAGCACCCTGGACGGACACGAGGCACGCCAGGCTCCGTTTCGTGGAAGGCTGGATTTCGGACGCAGGGGTTACAAAACCCATGAGAGGAGGAAGAAACTGGAGCAGAGCCTAATGCAGGCGCTGCACGAAAGGGTAATGGGGCTAGAGGAACGAGAAGAGGAACGAGAAGCAGCAGATCACAACAAACGACCTACGAAGCTTCCCCCGAAGCTACCCCGCCATCTCAGCGGAGAAGCAGCGTGGCTTCCACCGAGCTGCTTCAGCAAGAGAAGCATGCCTTGACGGCTCCTGAAAATTGCCACCTTATGGCGCAATGGAGCAATTTGAAGGTCAAGGCGGCTGTTGGCTCTGTTTATCCTACTAAACCCGACTCAACTTTTCACTACCGGCTGATTCCAGAAGGATATGCTAAGGTGATGGTCGATGAAATAACGGAGGGATTTGAGGACCTCCGGCTTGACCACCCTACCGGTGAAGGGGAGTATCGGCTGGGTTCTGCTCTGAAGACTCCATGCCTATGGCGGAAAGATCTCATCAACCTTCCGAACTGGACGCCTCCGCCTCCTCCTCCTCCTCCGGCGAGTCAGGGCACTCCGCCTCCTCCACCGCCTCCTCCTCCGGCGAGTGACGATCAGGGCACTCGGCCGGCTCCTTCTCCGCTGCATGGCGGCACTCCGCCTGCGCCGGTGCGCCCGAGTAGCCAGCCTCCTCCTTCTCCGCCTCGTCAGCAAGGGCGGAAGAGACCCGCCGCCGCTCCGGCTGCTCCGGCGCGTCGTAGTCCTTCTCCTCGCCTCGTAAGCAAGGAAAGAAGACATCCGCTCCGCCTGCTGCTCTGCCGGCGTCTATCAGTACAGCCACAGGCGGGAGGAGATACAGATTCGGTCCTTCTCTGAAGACTCCAGAGAAGTTACCGTACGGGAGGAGCGAGGAGGAAAACACGAAGATCGCGCAGACCAAAGTGGATGACTGGTTTCAAGGGTTGAAAGCAAAGAGACATCCACCTCAGGAGGAGAAGGTAGATCCGGTCAAAGCGAAGCGCACTCTTGCTGCCCTGACAAAACCACCCAAGTCTCCGCCGAAAGGCAACTATGAGCGCATTATTGGAAAGGCATTTGCCGAAGCGGAGAGGTCGGGAAGTACTGTCAGTGATCAAAGGATGAAAGAACGACGAGCTGGGAAACAAATTGCCCAGCTCGGCGAACAAGCAGCAATCGTGCCCCCGCTCAAGGTGCCTGCTAGCGACATCGTCGATCCGAGGATGGTGCCCGGTTATGGCAATCCTGTAGATTACCTGCCCGACGATGTACATTATGATTTCTTGGAGGTGCAGATACAAAGATACGAGTACGGGAAGCCTCTCGTCAAAGATGAAAGCTCTCTATCAACGATGATGCGAAGATTGCATGATTGGTACATGAAAACCTGCAAAGAGTCTGAGGGGATGAGTACTTTGTATGTGAGAGTTAACAAGGAGCATGACCTCCTTGGAATTGAACTGTTGCCTATTCCATTTGAGGAGTTCTATCAGTTTTTCAATCAATTGGCCCTCGATAAAGCAACGGTCACCTGCTACTGTCTGTAAGTAGTACTACTTCTGTCATTAAGTATCTCTATATAACTCAGCTCTTTCATTGCATGTATTTATAAATATCCTCACTATATTATGCAGATTGAAGATCGCGAAATGAAGAAAAAGACAAGTGGGTGATATTGGGTTCATTAACACATATCTCATAGATGCAAATGAGGTTAAATATCGTGTCAAGAAACCGAGGCCAACTTGCTACGATCTTTGGAAATAAATGAACACAAAAATATAATACTCTTTCCTTACAACTATAAGTGAGTGTTACTGTCTTGTGGCATATTCGGTTTCCCTTATTAGTCCAGGTTATAGTAATGTAATATTGATGAGTTATGCATGCCTGCGCAGGTACCACTATATTCTCCTAGAGATTAAGCTTGAGCAGGGAGTAGTAACTGTCTTAGACTCGAGACGAAAAGATCCCAAGGAGTATGCGGACATGACTGAAATGCTCGAGAAGTAAGTTAAATCGATCATTATCCACCATATCAGCAACTTTGTTCATTTCGGATATCAAGTAATTGTTTTCTTCGTATGGCAGGGCTTGGGGAAAATTCAACAAAAAAGCTCCGGGACTACCGAAGAAGCTGCAATTTAGACACCCAAAAGTAAGTACTATATAGTAGCATATTCCACGCGCATCTCCTAGTGATTCAAGTGCTAGTTTCATCAATACCATTTAGCATGCTTGCTAATTATCAGTTTGATTGACCTCTGTTTCTTGTAAAGTGGTTGTGGCAGGAACAAGGGAATGATTTCTGTGGATACTACGTTTGCGAGTCCATCCGCCGCACGACCTGTGAGAGGGGCTACTCCGACAAACAATATGAAGTGCGTAAATAAAAATATTCACAATTTTATTTTATTACCATCATTTGTGTTGAGTTTCATTCATTCATATATATATATATATATATATATATATATATATATATATATATATATATTTATATGTATTGACCCCTTTCTTAAAATTAGATGTTTCGGAAGAGGGATGAACTCCTAGCACCAGATCGCATGCGAGCAATTCAAGAGAAATTGGCGGCATTCTTTCTTGACCACGTGATCGCTGAAGACGGAGAATACTATGTGGACCACGCGTTCGTATTGTAAAAGATAATTATTGTATATATGTAGCCGGTAGTGTCGGATAGATATACGAGAACTTGTTGTTCGACTAATCTCTCGGAGAAGGAGAGGTGGTCGATATCACTTCTCTCTGTATGCATATATGTTCATGACGATCTTCTGTTTGCTTAATTACTAGCTAACTAGTGTGTCTAGCTAGTCCTCTCTATACGTATGTATAGTACGTAGCGTCGACCAAGCACGGACAAAAGAGAGGACACTTTTCTCTATTAATTAGCTAGGTATAGCACAATATATGAAACACCTAAATTAACCCCACAAAACCCCCAAACCCCCCCGCCCTTTTCAAAAAAAAACAAAACCACAGCCATAGAAATGTTGACGTGGAAGCCTATTGGTCCCGGTTGGTGCCACCAACCGGGACCAAAGGCCCCCCTGCTGGGTCACCGCGGACAGGCCACGTGGAGGCCCATCAGTCCCGGTTCTGGGTTGAACCGGGACTAAAGGGCCAGGGTATTAGTACCGATCCTTTAGTCCAGGTTCATGAATCGGGACTAAAGGCCCTCACCAACCGGGTCAATAGGCCCCTTTTCTACTAGTGATCTCATGTTGATAGGTTACAACGAACTTTTCTTTCACAAAGGAAACCGTTCAAAAAACCGAACCAGAAGCACGTTTGTTTTTATTTCGTAGAGGAACAAATGTGCCTATCGCGAAAGCAATTCTATCCTCCATGAGAAGCAAATCTATGCCTCTCGCGGAAGGAAACAAAAAATAAAACACGTCTTTTTCCTTTTTTTAAGAGGCATGATTGTGCCTCACTGAAGCAAATATGTGCCTCCACAAGAAGTAAATATGTGCCGCTCGTGTGAGAAAAACCGATTTTGTTTACTTTTCCAAGATGCACGGTTTTGCTTCTCGTTAAAAAAAATTCATGACTTCACAAAAAGTAAATATGCGCCTCCTGTGTAAAGAAAAATATGTGTTTTTTTTCTTTTTTTCGAGAGGCAGAATTTGATGGCTCATTGCTACCGCGCTAAGACCGGGGTGACTCTCCGCTTACATTGTCGGGGAATTGATTTGTGCTAGGGGAAATCCTTCAAAACCCTGGTTCGAACTCTGGGGGCCTGCCTTGCTTACTCTCAACTAGACGGTGATCTTGGCGCGCCTACAGCGAGCGGGGTGCGACGTGGGCACACAAAGCACGGAAGGGACACATCAAGCTACTTAGGTTCGGGCCACCAAACGGTGTAAAACCCTAATCATGCTTGTCTCGAATTGCTTGAGAGATAGTGCTTTGGAGCTACAAGGTAGATGAAGGCGGAATTGATCGACCCCCCTCTACGGTGGCAGCACAACCCCTTTTATAGCGGCCTTGGTCCTCTACCCCAAAAATATTAGCGGGAAGGATTGCCTCACAGCGGCAAATTCAAAGGGGGCAGGCGCTCGGTCTTATCCTGGATAAATTAGTCTTCGCCTGCAAAAGATGTTATCCATGATGCGCCAGGGACTCCACAATGGCATCCTCCCTAGCGCGTCGTGCCTTCATTGTCTTCTTGCACCAAAGTGGTAAGTTTTGGGACCTACTTTGGGGGGAGGCAGATGCCGCTGCTCCCTTATCCCCAAAGAGGAAACTTTTCCTAGTTGTGCCCGTTGGCACGGTCTTAGATGTCATCATTTGTTGTAAGTGTGTCATCCACGTGATGGGCATGCAGCCATGCAACCTGCACTATGCACTGTCGTGGGAACAAATCTGACAGTAGAGATAGGGGATACGTAGGAGAGGGCAGAGTATAGCTACGGCGAGGTTGTACACTCGGTTTACGAGTTCAGGCCCCTCTCGGAGGAGGTAAGAGCCCTACATCTCGGTGCCGCGGAGGCTTGTTGACTGGAGTGTTGAGTCACAGGGGGTGCGAACCATTGTGCAAGAGGGGAGGTGTGGCTTATATAAAGTACGCCGACCCCTCACAGCCGTCAGTTACACAGGGGTTCAGTGAGAGTATAATGTCACCAAAGTTACTGATAACGCCTGCATTTAATGATCTTTAAGGTGACAGAGTGAATGACCGACCGTTGCTATCTATAAATGACCCTAAGTCTTCTGCCCTTCGAGTGGATTCTGGTACTCCAAGTGAATGACGACGGTCGAGTGGAATTGTGGTATCTGAGTGGATCTTCTGTCGACTGGATTGCACTCTATGATGATTCCAGTCAGTATCTTCTTTCTATCTTTGTAGGCCTTGACCTCTTGTGCAGTGTCCTTGGGTAGGGCATATAGGTTAGGCCTACGACCCTACCCTAGATACATGTGATCGTCATTAGCCCGCGAATGGATCGAGGACTGAGTAAAGAAGGATTGAAGTTGACTTCGACCCGACTCAATGTCTCTAAGACACCTTCTTGGAGGTCAGGCTGTATGCAAGTTGTTAAAGCCTCTGTCAGTGGCCTCGATCGATTATAGTTCTTTGAATATCGGAGTGAATTAAATAACATAGCATTGAGCAGATCGGATTTGTGTATCCCTTGATGTGATTGATTGCTCAGCCAGATCCCGGATATCACGGGATTTGAATTTTTTTGGAGAAGAGCGCGGGCTGGCTGCGGCTCGGTTAACGGAACAAACGGGGAGGGAATCCTCGGTGTTCGCTCCGCCTTTTTGCCAAGTATCAGGCCAGCGCCGGTTATGGGATTCCCGTAGATTGCACGGGCCCACAGGTCAACCATCGAATGCACGGGTATAAAGGGTGACGCGACCGAGGTGTTTAACACTGTCCACCACTTTTCTCGTTTCTTCCTCACCTCTCTTCTCCGCCCACTATAGCGCAGACGCTCCGCTCGTTCCCGTCGGCCACTGCGGAGATGGCGAAAGACAAGACAAAGGCATTGGAGCGTGGTAAGAAGATGGGCAAGGGCAAGAAGGGGTTGACTTCTCGAGCCGCGCTACTGCCTGGATGGGTCTAGGGGGACTGGTTGCGCTCGACACTCACAACGGAGGATCTCGAGGTGCTCTCTGTCGACGGCCTAATAGCTCCCGGATCTTGGAGGTTGCTAGAGGGGGGGGGGGGGGGGGTTGGGATTGAGCACGCGCAGCTCGGCGGCGAGCGAGTTCTTCTTCTCACCCATGTGGAGAGAGGTTTTTCTCTTTCTCCCCATACATTCTTCCTCGGTTTCTTGAACTTTTTCAGCGCACAAATCCATCACTTCCCCCCAAACACCATATCGTATCTTGTTGCCTTTGTTTCGATGTGTGAGAACTTCCTGGGATGCCACCAACATTGGGGGTTATTCAGACATATCTTAACCTGCTGATCTCAGTCGGTTAAGAAAGCCAATCCGATAGATGAGAGAACCCACGTGATCCAAATCTGTGGAGGTTTGGGTGTCCAAATGAGGGGTAGGAGCTCTTTCCCTTCCATGAATTTTCCTGAGTTAGTTAGGGGGTGGCAGTCGACCTATTTTTTCTACAAAGATATCCCAACTCGGGGTGCGTCGATTGGTCTTCCCCCTTTCTCCCTAGAGAGGCTCCGTGCCCCTTGTTCGTTGACCGTAGAAGAGGAGGAGAAGGGTGATGTGGCCATCTTGGTTAACGCAGTCGTTGAGCTGATCCGGGGCGGAGTGAAAGGCATGGACTTGTTGGAAGTGTTTCTTAGTCGACGCATCCAGCCTCTTCAAGCTCGCGACCACCCCATGTGGCTGTATTCAGGTGCAGACGACACCGCTCGGACCCACCCAGAGGAGGTCAAAGAGGAGACAGTGACGCAGTGGCTTCAGAGCGTTACAGGAAACAAGGACAATCTGCGTGGAGCAAAACGGATCTTGCCATTCGACGCAGAGAACCTTCCAGGAGAGGTGAGGTATGACTTGTCGAGTGAATAATTTCTGTTCTTCAATATGCAACTGTATTGGAATCCGACTGATCTTTGTAATCTGTGTCTCGTAGGTATACATGAATATGTACTCGCTCATGCCAAATGGGGAACAACTCGTCAAAGGAGCAAAAAGCGAGGGCGGGCGCGCCGATATTGAGTATGCCGACGACAGCTAAGACGAAAGTGATGACTCTGATGATAATGAAGAAGTCGACTCACACAACGCACCGAGCGCCGTACCAAGCAGACACAAGATCCCGCGGCTGGCCAGGGTAATGCTGCGGTGTCGAGCGCCAGGACTCAGAAGCGCACTCGTACATCAACCACTGACCCGACTGAGAAGACTGCTAAGCAAGCCAAGGTCGTTCCACCTAAACCTTGGAAGGCTTTGCCCAGGATCAAGGTTAATGTGCCTATTGCTTCGACGTAATTGCTTTTGTTGCAGACAGTTCCACTTTCTGTCTTACTCTCACAGACCTTCACGTTTTTATTGACCGAGTGAAATTCTGAATCCCAGGGCGGCTACCTCTGCGACGTCCCAAAGGGAGATCGATGTTGAGCGCTCAGACGCAGAGACTGCGGACGCAGCCACTTCCCGGGCAGGTATGATCAACTCAGTCATTGCTCTGTCTCGCTATTTCTTTTGGCGGTCGAGTGAGATCTGACTGTCGAGTGACTGCAGCGCCAACCAACGTCATCACTCTCCCAGACGACGACGAGGAGGAACCTCCAAGAAGCATAGGAGGAAGAGGCAGGTCGACTTCCTCATGAAGCCTTGGTAGGAGAACGCCTTCGGGCCAGACATCTCGTACGCCGCCTGAAATCGTCCTCCAAAAGCTAGGCGGTTCATCTCGAGTTGATGTTTCATTTGCTGCCCCTCCGTCGACTGCCCAGCCTTTGGTGTCGACTACTCCTACCTCGGGTCTGACTGATCAAATGCAAGTGTTGATCCCTCCAGCTGCACCATCGGCTCCTGCGTCGAGCGGATTCAGGCCATGTACCGGAGGACCAGCAGGAGCCAGCAAGGAGGCTATAATTCAGGCTGGCCTGATGATGTAGCGACTGAAGGAGTTGTATGAAGCTAGCAAGTCTTCTTATGACGCCAGTTCTGCTCTTCAGGCCAATGCTCAAGTAAGTATGACTGTAAGTAGATTTTTTTATTGGATTTTCTCTGTCTTGACTCTGTTGAATTTGTACACCCACTCGGTGTTTTATTTTTGTTCTTTATTCCTTCCACTCGGACCCGTCAGGCCTTGTCTAGTGGGCAATTTATCAAGTGGGGGCACGCTGAGTGCACCCACTGGGTGTAGTCCCTGAAACCGCCGTCGAATGTTTGATTCCGCGGGGGTCTTAGAATATATTTTGCTTGAAGCTCTTCACTCGAACTGGTCAGGCCGTGTTGAGTGAAACCTGATCCAGTGGGGGCATGCTGAGTGCACCCATTGGGTTTAGTCCCCGAGAGCACCGTCGAATGTTTGATTCGGCGGGGATCTTAGAAGAAGCTACTTTCTCTCTCTTTTTTTACTCCTCCACTCAGGTCAGGCAGGCCGTACCTAGTGGGAAATTGATCCAGTAGGGGCACGCTGAGTGCACCCACCGGGTGTAGTCCACGGAACCGCTGTCGGATGTTTGATTTGGCGGTGGTCTTAAAACACTTTTGATGACAGCCATCTGGATTTGGTCTTATCCACTCAGATGTAAAGGAAATACCTTTGAGGGTCTTTCTCTTCGTTGACTGAATTGTCTTCTTGTCAATCTGAGAAATCTTGTGAACTTGGGACTCAGTACGTTACCCTGGAGAAGGAGAAGGTCAAACTCCAACTGCATCTAGAACTTGCCAAGAGGAACTTTAAGGATGCTCAGGATGAAGTGAAGACCATGGGATGTAACATTCCACTGACTGTGTGGTTCGTTATTTTTTTCATTTTAGTCCTTTGAACCGAGTGACTCCACTCAAATAGATGTGCGTAGTGAAAACCGTCAACTCCAAGCACGCCTAAAGAATGTTGTTTCTTTAGACACCATGAAGCAGGTGTTGGAGAGGAAAGACAACGAGCTACCGGGAGCGCAGAAGGTGGCTCGAGAGAAGACTGAGGCGGCTGAGAAAAAGCTAGTTTCAGTCGGCAATCTCGAAGAGGAGAACGCGTCCTTGAAGATGTTGTTGAGGAGGTGAGGAAAGAAGCTGCTCGGTTGAAGGAGGAGAAAATTGTCTTGACCGACAAGGTGGACCAACTCACTTGGAAGAGGGGTGAGCTGGAGGAATGCTTAGGGGAGCTTGCGAAGAAGATGTACGTCATGCTTGAAGGTATTCTCCCTTGCCCGAGTGAACTCTTGAAAGTATTGTCAATTTTTTTGCCGGAATACTGTTCCTTCTTCTTTGTGCAGAATTTTGCCAGAATTTCGAGCAAGAAACATAGCGGGTCGATACAGGCCTGGACCGCACCAAGTCACTCGTTGTCGATGCTGCTGCTATGAATGTGCTGGGACTTGAAGCTCGCCTTGACAACGTCTTGGGATATGTCCCTCGACTAAAGGTTGCACTGACAAAGATAGATGATGAGTTGTGGACAGAGGATAAACTTCAGAATGACCTCGAGTCACTGATGACTCGACTTAATGAAGTTCATAGTCGAGTGCAGGCGTGGAAGAAATCAGCTGCTCGCTGTGGAGCCGATGTGGTGCTTTCGCTTGTTCGTGTCACTACAAGGAGTCTAAGGAAGACAAGCTGAAGGCTCTTCAAGTGGCGAACACAAAGAAGCTCCAAGTTGAAAGTTTCATAGAGACCTTCATTGATATAGCCAACCGGATCGCTGATGGCATTGATCTGGGCACCTTTGTCGAGCCCGCAAGTCCTCCTACTGATTGAAAAACTTTATGATCCAAACTTATTTTCCTTGGAATGCCGAGTGATCTTGTAAGCCTTAAACTCGTTATGTCCTGTAGCCTGAGTACTTTTGCTTTCATTTCCAAACTTGATGGATTTATCTGAATATTTGCTTTCAGTTTATTGCATGTTCCAAGTGGACGGATTTTTGAACTTAGGCAAGGATGGGCTCGTGGCTAAGCCCCCGAGTGGGAGGGATGCTCTCAATCGGAATAGATTTTTAACTTAGGCGAGGACAGGTTCACGGCTAAGCCTCCGAGTGGAGAGATGCTCTCACTGAGAATTGATTTTTAACTTAGGCAAGGACAGGCTCGCGGTTAAGCCCCAGAGTTGGAGGGATGCTCTCACTCGGAATAGATTTTTAACTTAGGCGAGGACGGGCTCGCGGCTAAACCCCCAAGTGGGAGGGATGCCCTCACTCGGAATAGATTTTTAACTTAGGCGAGGAGGGCTCGCGGCTAAGCCCCCGAGTGTGAGGGATGCTCTCACTTAGAGTAGATTATTAACTTAGGCAAGGATATGCTCGCGGCTAAACTCCCGAGTGAAAGGGATGCTTTCACTCGGAGAAGTTTTTAACTTAGGCGAGGGCAGGCTTGTGGCTAAGACCCCGAGTGCGAGGGATGCTCTCACTCGGAGTAGATTTTTAACTTACGTGAGTACGGGCTCGCGGCTAAGTCCCCGAGTGAGAGGGATGCTCTCACTCGGAATAGATTTTTAACTTAAGCGAGGACGGGCTCGCGGCTAAGCCTCCGAGTGAAAGGGACACTTTCACTCGGAGAACTTTTTAACTTAGGCAAGGGCGGGCTCCTGGATAAGCCCCTGAGTGATAGGGACACTTTTACTCGGAGAATTTTTTAACTTAGGGTAGCACGGGCTCGCGGCTAAGCCCCCAAGCGAAAGGGACTCTTTCACTCGGAGAAGTTTTTTACTTAGGCAAGGACGGGCTTGCGGCTAAGCCCGCTGAGTGGGAGGGATGCTCTCACTCACAGTAGATTTTTAACTTAGGTGAGGACGGGCTCACAGCTAAGCCCCCCTGATTGAAAAGGATGCTTTCACTCGGAGAAGCTTTTAACTTAGGCGAGGACGGGCTCGCGGCTAAGCCCCCTGAGTCAAAGGGGTACTTTCACTCGGAGAATTTTTTAACTTAGGCGAGGACGGACTCGCGGCTAAGGCCCCGAGTGAGAGGGACGCTTTCACTCGGAGTAGTTTTTTAACTTAGGCGAGAACAGGTCTCACAGCTAGGTCCCCCACTGCGCTGGGGTTTTGAACACATGCTTATGCAAGCGGAATCATCATGTGACTGCAGGAGTCATGTCTTGATAAACAATCTAACAGTACTCTTATTACATCTGGACAATCCGAGTACTAGGTATAAAATCGACGAAGAAGATCCGTGTTCTAGGAGCATGGTTTGTCCTTCTTTTGTGCAAGGTTCTAGAGATGGCAGGCCCCATGGCGTAACACCTTGGTGACGCATTTAAAGGACCTTCCCACGCATGGGCGAGCTTCGTGAGGTTGTTGTTGGTCCACACGGAGAACGAGGTCTCCTGTTGGAATGCTCGTCCTCTGACGTTCTCCTAGCATGGAATCGACGAAGATCTTGCTGATATACAGTCGACCGGATCAAAGCCATCTCTCGTTCTTCCTCCAAAAAGTCTACTGCGTCATGGCATGCTTGTTCTTCCTCAACCTCTGAATAAAGTTCCACTCGGGGTGCATTGTGAAACAGATCACTAGGTAGCACGGCTTCAGCTCCATACACCATGAAGAAAGGGGTTCGACTGTTGGATCGGTTAGGAGTTGTCCACAACCCCGACATAACAGACGGCAGTTCGGTCACCCAAGCTCCAGCTTCGTGTTCAAGGTTGCACATGAGCCGAGGCTTCAACCCTTGGAGGATCAGACCATTTGCTCTTTCAGCTTGACCATTCGACTGCGGGTGTGCAACGGATGCGTAATCTACCTGAGTGCCCTGCGAAGCGTGGAACGCTCTGAATTCTTCTGAATCGAGGTTTGAGCCATTGTCTGTGATAATGCTATGTGGAACTCCATATCAGAATATCAGCTCTTTTATAAACTTGATGGATATGCTTGAATCTTGCTTCTTGATTGGCTTGGCTTCGATCCACTTGGTAAATTTGTCGACTACTATGAGTAGATGATTGAAACCGCTCCTGCATGTCCTAAGTGGTCCAATCATGTCCAAACCCCACACGGCAAATGGCCAGACGAGTGGAATGGTTTTTAGGGTAGATGCAGGCTTATGGGACATGTTTGCGTAGAACTGGCATCCTTCACAATGTTGAATGATCTCTTTAGCTGCTTCGTTGGCTCGTGGCCAGTAGAATCCAGCTCGGTATGCTTTGGCCACAACTGTCCGAGAGAAAGCATGATGACCACAGGTCCCCGAGTGGATCTCTTCCAAGATCAGTCGACCTTGTTTTGTGGAAATGCATCATTGGGCAACGTCCGTGACACTTTCTGTGTAAAGTTGTCCATCTATTATTGTGAACGCTTTGGATCTGCGGACAATCTGATGCGCCTCGACCTCATCCTCTGGGAGCTACTTCCTGAGCAAATATGCAATGTACGGCACAGTCCAATCGGGGATGATTACCAGGATCTCCATCACCAGGTCAATGATTTCTGGAACCTCGATTTCAGTCGGGTCAGTAGGACTTATTGGTTTGCAAGACTCTTCGGTGAAAGGATCCTCTTGCACTGATGGGGAATGGAGATGCTCAAGGAACACGTCGCTGGGGATAGGCTTCCGAGTGGAACCGACCTTTACCAAGTCATCAGTTGCTTGATTTTTGTTTTGGGGAATGTGATGAAGCTCTAAACCCTCGAACTTTTTCTCCAGCTTCCTCACTGCATTGCAGTATCCAGTCATGGTAGGTTTTCTGACGTCCCACTCATTCATCACCTGATTGACCACCAAATCAGAGTCACCATAGACCATTAGGCGCCAGAGCCGACTGAGATAGCCATACGCAACCCATAGAGGAGTGCTTCATACTCAGCTTCATTATTGGAGTAATCGGCGTGAATTTGGAGGACATAATTGAGTTTATCACCTCTTGGAGATACCAGAACCATCCCGACACCAGAACCATTAAGCATTTTGGATCCATGGAAGAACATGGTCCAGTGCTCAGAGTAAATCTGAGTCGACTGTTGCTGTTCAATCCACTCGGCCAAAAAAACTGCAAGTGCTTGGGATTTGATTGCCTTCTTTGCTTCAAACTTAATGTCAAGTGCAAGAAGCTCAATTGCCCACTTAGCCATTCAGCCAGTCGCATCTCGACTGTTCATGCTTTCAGATAACAAAGCATCACTGATGATTGAAACCGAATGGGCGTGGAAATAATGTGCAACTTTCTTTGCAGTTAAGTAAATTCCGTAAACGAGCTTCTAATAATGTGGATATATACCTCTACTTGGACGGAGTCAAAACCTCAGAGGTATAGTACACTGGTCATTGAACTGGGTAGGCCTTGCTTCTTCTTCTCGTTCCACTATGAGCACTGTGCTGACAACCTGACATGTGGCCCCAATCTTATATTTACTAATTGGAGGCACCATACAAGTGTTCATATTTATCCACATCATTAAAATTAGTTACACCGTTGATTTATATAATCGATCAATCTTAATCCCACGATTTATGTTACTGCCGTGGTGAAAAAGAAAGACCCAACATACACGTGACAAGGACCAAACATGAACTAACCTATGATGTTAAGAAAAAAAACCTGAAATAACCTACACGTATGGTTAGTAAATTAAAAAAAAAACTAGATCTGTTTGAAGAAAAAAAACTGCATGTATTGCTACCCGTACAAAAACTTGCACGTGTTTCTTAGGCGTTGTTTGGATAAGAGGAATATAGAAAACTCAATATGCATAAGCCAGGAAAACGGCCTAACCGTACAAAACCTTGATTGGCACCTCTAACAAATCCATGGTATCCGGGTTTGTGGGAAAACGAGTATTAGTCGTTTTTCCACAAACGCGAATAGCATATACAGATAGCAACTGCCTCTCTCCGCCTTCGCCTGTTGCTCAACAACCTGAGTTGGCGCCGGTGTTGCTCAACAACCTGATGGTGATGCTGGTCAAGAGCTACAGTTGCCTGCTGCCCCCGGCGCCGCCGGTCCAGGCTGATTCCCGTGCATCCTGCATGGCCGGCGTTGAGTGGAGGCAGGCCTGTGCGCTGACCTGAAGGAGGACCACTCGCCGGGTAGAGCTTGTGCAGGGCCGATGGCCGGCGAAGCGCGGTAGGCCTGGCAACCTAGCAGTCTAGGAGTGGCGAGGGGTGCAGTAGCCGGCGTCGCGCGCGGCAGCGTGTACCTGGCGACCTGGGAGTCCAGCAGCAGCCGGCGTCCAGGGGGACAGAGGCGTGCAGTAGCTGGCGTCCATGCACGGATTCTTCCATGGGCGAGATGAGGGAGCAGCGGTGTCAGCGAGCCACAAAGGAATCGGAGGAGAGCAGCAGCTCCACGAGCATGGATGACGCCATGGTGTATGATTTGGGGAAAGTGAGAGTCACTCACGGGTGATAATAGGAATAGGAACAACGTGGTGGTCGTGGGTATCCAAACAAGTAACTGGGCCGATCAGTTTTCCGAATTTCCTAACCAAACATAGTTTCTTATAAACTGGTTATTCGTAAAAACTAACATAAAACGGGTTTTCCTAGAAATCGGCTAAAAACCCATTTTCTATAATCCTAAGGCTAATCTCCACTATCCAAACAACGCCTTAAAGAAAATAAAACCTACATGTACGTATTGCTCCATATCCCCACAGTCGTTTCTTGGATCGGAAGATGGGGACACTCTCCCAATCTCCCACGACTCATGTTTCCTCTCTATTCCCCTACTCAATATGTCACCTTCCTATTCCTCCGTGGCTCCAAAAGGAGATTCGATCTGAATTTTTTTGGCTACGGTATCTCCTTTTCTTCCATGGCTTCAAGAGAAGACTAGATCCAAAAAAAGTTGACCCGCCCCCAGCGCCAACGTGTCACCTCCTATTCTTCCACGGGCCCAAGAGGAGATTGGTCGTGCCCTTTTCTCCTTAGGCGCACACTGCTCCAACACTTTGGAACTCTGTATTTTTTAGGTCTATCACATCATCCCAAATTTACCTGTTATTTGGACGTTCACGCCTCGCCGAGTAACTCATTATAGACTGCTACTACGCTGTTGGTCAGCCGGCCGCAGTACCAGTGTGGTGCAAAGGAGGTGCATGTGCAGAATTTTCATGCTGAATATGAATCAGCCGGGCATGCACATATATGTTGTTCAACGTCTTTGACTGATGTACATCAATTGTTACTGGTGGGCGGTGACGGCAGCACGCGTGTAGTTTCCCGGCATAGCCTTCAGCACCAATCATTGGAAAGGACCCTCTCTACAGGAAGAGAGCCAGTGGCCGGAAGAAACAGAACTGCCAAGTGGCCGGGCATGGACCGATGATGGTGGAAGGATAGACTGAGATATGGCAAGAGAGAAGAAACAAGCTTCATGTGTATCGATGTTCATGTTGACCATGAGCAGCTCCTTCATGGATAGGTCGCTTCCTCATCTACCCATCAATTTCTCTCATGTTCTTTACGTGCATGATATCTGCACACATATATGAACCAACATTCATACATATTAACTGATTTCTGCATCCAATGTGTGTCTACATAATATATTATTAAGAAGCAAGTTCTTCCTAACGTCTCCTTATTCTTAACTGAAAAGGAGCTAGCAGTCTCAACGTGGAAAAAAGGCAAACATATGAAGAAAAAACTAGACATGGGACATAATATGCAAGTGTTTTATCTACATTATGTATCCATCTAAGTAATCACATGTATATACAATATTAGCGGTGTTTTAGATATAATATACATCTACACGTTATTGGTGAAATAATATATTGGATTTAAATTATTTAGGTTCACAAATTGTGACTCACGTCTTTTATTTCCACCGAAGAATGTTATTATCATACTTGGACATTCATAAGGCCTCCTTATGGCTATAGATGCTGTAGGCACCATTCTGTGACAAGATATATTTTTGCTAATTATCTTAATTGTGAAAATATGATATTTGAAATAAATATGCTAAGCTACCATGCACGCAAAACATAAAAGAAAATTTATGAGACTTTTCCAGTCAAGCCATTGCAAATGAAATGCGCGCATAGTCAAAATCTCACTATAGGATGTAAGGGTCACGCCACAATATAGTAGATGGTACACAACGAAAACACGTGTTTTCACAAATTTAATTAACATGTCATTCTCACACACAGATGCTACTGAGATTTATTTGGATTTTTTTACCTACGCCTACAAAAAACAAGTATGTTGGCAAACGGTCATATTTGTAAATGCCACAATATTTTTTTCCAATTCTTCTTTGACAAATAAAATAGTATGTTCTCATGATAAAAGGCTGAGATATATCCTTTTTAACTAAACTTTCTTAGATTCTTTCCAGCACATGTGCATGGGCCATTTTGCTCGGCATAGTAATAACCAAATTTTTGTAGGTATTTTTAGCTGGCTAGATGTATCAGTTTGGTTCTACTTAGCTAGCTTTACATTTGATTATGCATTGATTGGATGTCACATGGTTTCACATGTATGGTACAATGCGAACTAATTTGTGATTTAGTTAGTGTTTCATTGTAAGCACTCTGGTAACATGGTAGGGTCGGCGTGCATTCAGGTTTTATTACACGCATGCAACATGAATATATTTAGTTTTTTTTCTCCTGGCATTTTTCTGTCTATAATATTTGTGTTATCCATGTGAAATAGATCCCGTGAGAAGAAAATGGTAACATGCTAAGACCTAGCCATTCTAAAGCCTCTCCAGCAAGTGCTCCGGAAGGTATTGTCTACATGTGTATTAGATCATGCTATAGATGTACACTACTGCGCTTTCAGTCCATAAAGACAGATATTACGAGTAGTGTATATGCATGTTCATATGTCGGACTGTTTATATTGTAATCTGATTAGTATTTTTTATAGTGTTGATCCATAGCCAATAATTTCAATGATCCACGCCCTTCAAGTTGAAGAGAAACAAAGTTACCATTCTTTGTTGTCCTTCATGCATAATAACCATGCATGATTCCATGCTTTGTTCTTGCAAATATATGTACAAACTAACTAACTAGGTTTAAATTTTCATGACCTCGAATATGTGTTACTCTTTTATTCTCCATCAATTGAGCATGTGGTTCCTTCTAAATTTTCCTTTAAAACCATTTTTATTTACAAGTTTCCAATTTTACTATCCAATATTGCCAAAATAATTTTAAATTTGTCATCTATTGTAATTAGTTGGGAGATGTTACATTTGCTTTCCAAGTTCTCATACATTTCACATGTCAAAAGTTGTTCAATTTTTCCCTATTTATGTAACTTCAAAATCACTAGCCCGTGCGGACGCACGGGTTGTCGACTAGTGTATAAAACTAGAGACTCTTTGTTGTTCGGAGCAGCAAGCACCGATTGTGTGGAAAGCATGGCTTTGAGATCTACAAACGCTGCTTCACCTTCGGGAGTCCACTCGAACTTATCAGACTCCTTCATCAGTCAGTAAACAGGCAGTGCGTTTTCACCGAGACGAGAAATGAACCAACTCAGCACTGCGAGACAACCGGTGAGCTTCTGAACGTCATGCACACTCACGTAGCATTTCATTCAGAGAATTGCGCCGATCTTCTCGGGATTGGCATCTATCCCTCGTTCGGAAACGAGGAAACCGAGTAACTTGCGTCTGGGTACTTCGAATGTGCACTCGGAAGGGTTCAACTTGATGTCGTACCTTCTCAAATTAGAAAAGGATTCAGCGAGATATGTCAGCAGGTCAAAACTTTTGCATGACTTGACCATGATATCATCCATATACGCCTCCACATTCTGACTGATCGGAGTGAGCAGGCGCTTCTGAATCATGTGCATGAATATGGCGCCAGCGTTTTGGAGACTGAATGGCATGGTGACATAGCAAAAACAACCGAACGGGGTGATGAAGGCTGTTTTTATTTCATCTGGCCCATACAGTCGGATCTGATGGTATCCAGAATACGCATCAAGAAAAGACAAACACTCACACCCCAGAGTCGAGTCGGATATATGATCGATGCGAGGGAGCGGAAAATGATCTTTTGGGCAGGCCCGATTGATATGCTTGAAGTCAATACACATATCCTGCTTGGGGAGCAGGACGACGTTGGCAAGCCACTCGGAGTGGTATATTTCGTGGATGAACTCAGATGTTAGGATCCGAGCCACCTCCTCGCAAATCGCCTTCCTCTTCTCTGTAGCAGAACGGCGGAGGTGTTCTTTGACAGGTTTGGCCTTTGGGTCGACACGCAAATGGTGCTCAGCCAGTCCCCTGGGTACACTTGATATGTCGGATGGTTTCCATGCGAAGATGTCCCAGTTCTGACGGAGGAACTAGATGAGCGCGGCTTCCTATTTGATGTCGAGTGTCATTGAGATGTTGGTCGGAGCAGCTGTGGGATCCTTTGGGTGGATGTTAACTGGCTTAGTGGCGGGCTTCTTAGAGCGGAGAGAATCACTCGGATCAGCAGTCTTCTTGTACTCTTCCAGCTCCACCACTGCCACTATTACCACGCCACTAGTAACAAATACTAATGGTGCGCCATTAGCATTGCAGGTAACAGTGGCGCACCTTGGAGTGCGCCATTACTATTGCTACAGGTGCACCACCGGTAACTTTTTTTTTGAATTTTTTTTAATTTTGAAGGCGGGAAAATAGTGGTGCACCTTGTAGTGGTGCACCATCTAACCCCCACCGTGCGCCATTGCTATTTTTGAATTTTGAATTTGGATCTGGATCTAGATCTGGCTCATTTTTTGGCTTGTATTTTTGCTCGTTTTTTTGCCTGATTTTTTTTTCAAATTTCGTTCTCGACCTAGATCTGGTACGTTCTTTGTGTCGGGGGAGCCCCACATGTGGCCAAAAGTAGAGGAGGAGGGAGGAGAGACCGTGAGGTGGAGAGGAGGAAGGAGAGACCGTGAGGATCAGGAGATTAGGGAGGAGGAGGTCGCCGGATACGAGGAGGAGGAGGACCGTGAGCAGGAGAGGAAGGAGGAGCACCGTGAGGAGCAGAGGAGGGAGGAGGAGGTCGCCGGAGGAGGAGCACCGTGAGGAGGAGGGGAGGAAGGAGGAGGTCGCCGGAGGAGGAGCACCGTGAGGAGGAGGTCATCGGAGGAGGAGCACCGTGAGGAGGAGGAGGTCGCCAGAGAGGAGGAGATGGAGTGGAGGAGATGGAGTGGAGGAGTGGAGGAGAAGAATGAAGGGGTAAGTGGCTGGCCGGCCCTTTTAAACTTCTGTCCCAACTTAGCAGTGCCGCACCCTGCACTGGTGCGCCGTTGCTATTTTTTTGAATTGTGAAGGCGGGAAAATAGTAGTGGCGCACTATTCACTGATGCGCCATTGCTAATTTTTTTATTTTTTCGAGTTTTTGGCCTCTAGTCTTAAAAGCCCCGTATCTATTATTCTGTTAGGTTTTTGGGGATTCTAAAAATCTTCAACGGGGTTTCCCCGGTTGAATTCGGATGTAACTTTTCGAGTAGATGATTTTTCATATAAAAACTTTTTCATCGGAGGTCGTATGCAAAAGTTACGACCATTTTACGAAACATCGGCCTTTTGCAAAAAAATTCAAAATTCATGTTTGTTAATTTTCCTAACAACTAGAAAACATAACACATGGGCATCTATTTTTTTGAATTTTTTTTAATCTTTTATCATTTTATTCTATTTTTTAATAACCTAAAAGGCGATCCAGGGGGTGTTTGTGTGTGTTTGTGTGCGCGAGACGTTAGTAGTGGCGCACCCTGGTTGTGGTGCACCATTACTAGTTAAAACTAGTAATGGCGCATTATCCCAGGTGCGCCATTACTAGTTTTGAAAAAAAAGTAAAAAGAAATTGTTAATAGTGGCGCACAAAGGGTGTGGTGCGCCATTACTAGTTAAAACTAGTAATGGCGCACTATCACCTGGTGCGCCATTACTAGTTTTGAAAAAATAAATAAATAAAATGATTAGTAGTGGCACACCGTCGGTGTGGTGCGCCATTAGTGATATGGCCACTAATGGCGTACCTATATATGGTGCGCCACTGCTGTATAGCAGTGGCGCACCACATACATGATGCACCATTAATGTCCATATTAGCTATAACCTTTTTTCTAGTAGTATGCCATCTGCTCATCGGCATTCTTGGACCCCTTCTGAAGGCATTCCTCGACTCTCTGCCTATTTCCAGTGAATATAGTCACGCCCTTGGGTCCGGGTATCTTCAGCCTAAGGTACACGTAACATGCGGTCCATGAAACGAGCATACGTTGGCCGGCCCAGAATAGCATGATAGGCACTGTGAAAATCTACTACTTCAAACGTCAACTTTTCATTGCGAAAATTCTTCGAGTCACCAAAAACCACATCTATAGCAATCTGTCCGAGTGATTTCGCCTTCTTTCTTGGGATGGCCCCGTGAAACTGCATGTTTCTTTCACTGAGTAGGGACATCGGAATGCCCATCCACTGGAGAGTCTCAGCACACAGAATGTTCAATCCACTTCCTCCATCCGAGAACTTTGCATAGTCGAGTTCCTCCGATGACCGGGTCGACAACCAAAGCCTGCAGCCTAGGGGTAGCAAGGTGAGCTGGGTGATCCGACTGGTCGAAGGTGATGGGAGTCTTTGACCATTTGAGGTATGTCGTAGTTGCCGGAGCAACCATGTTCACCTCTCGGTTGATGACTTTCACTCGACTTTTGCTCTCAACATCAGCAAAAATCACAAAAGTAGCATTGACCTTCGGGTAATCATCTGCCTTTTCCTCATCTTAATCCTTGTCAGAGCCTTTCTCACTATGTTAACCCTCATGGAACTGCTGAAAAAGGAACCTGTACTGTCGAGTGGTATGTTTGGGCAAAATCAGGTTACCCTCCTCATCCTTCTTCGTGTTAATGGCACATAGAAGGTCCAAGACATCTTGGCCCGACTGGTCCTTCACCTTTTTGGGTATCCACGACCCCTTAGGTTTCCCTTTCAAATTGCCTTGAGTTTTCACAACCGTTGCTTCTGCCTGAACAACGGCTTCAGCTTTGCGTTTTTGCTTCCGACTGGCATTCCCGCCTCCAATGTCAGGATCTGTAGCCTTACCTTTACCATTACGGAGTCGGTCCTCACCATTTGCATACCGGGTGGCTATCTCCATCATCCGGTTTATAGTCATGGCCCCGGGCAACCAAATTTCAGCGTGAGCTCCCTGTACCGTACGCCTTCCTTGAAATTGTAGACTACTTGGTGCTCTCAAACATTCTACACCAAATGGCAAAGTGTAGTCCAACGCTGGATGTAATCTCTCAAAATTTCATTCGGCTTCTAGATACAATGTTGCAACTCAATCAGCCCGGCGGACCGCTTGTAAGTGCCCTCAAATGTTTTGATAAACACTCGGGCTAAGTCTTCCCAATAGTATATGCTAGCGGGAGCCAACTGGTTCAACCACGCTCTGGCTGAGCCTTCAAGCATCAGGGGCAGGTGCTTCATGGCCACCTCATCATTACCTCCACCAATCTGCACGACCACTTGGTAATGCTCTAACCATGTGTCCGGCTTTGAATCGCCAGTAAATTTGCTCACTCATGCAGCCAACCTGAAGTTGGGAGGAATCTCAGCAGCCCAGATGGCTCTACTGAAACACTCAGGGCCAGAGATGAAAGCCCTGCTTCCACTCGGATAATCTCTATCCAAGCCTTCTCGTTGTGCTCTACCTCTGTCGACCAAATTCTGCACAAGGACTGACCTTGCATTGAATCTTGGATCACGGGGGTCGACTGGAATTCTCCGCTCATCACCATACGTGTGCATGTCGTCATACCACCGAGGCGTGTATGAACCACCCCTCGGAGTGGGCGTGGGCACTCGACGGTGGTCGTCACGGTGACATTGAGGATGAAATTGCCCGTGGCTTCAATCCAGGTACTGGTCGTGACGAAACCATTATCTTCATGCCGCGGAGGCGATCTTGGGCCGAGGGCCGCCTGAACTGTGTCTGCCCTGACGGATCTGCTATGAATCCTATTGCACACTGAGAAACAACTGAATTCTGTTCCTCGGCTGCCCTGAGCAGTGTCCGAATCTGCTCCAGCCCTCTCCCGGCTTCGGAACGGGATGGTTGGACTGAATCTATAATGCGTGCAACTACTGCAACATTCTGGATTGGAGTACGGTATACCTGACACTCACCCCGAGATCCAGTCGAGAAAAATTGTCAATATCGTTTACTGGAGCTTGGCATTCGCCCGCAGGCGCGGTTTTCAAGTGACTTTTGAAGATTCTCCAGGCACTCACGTTCAGCTATAGTGCCTACGCGCACAGCCTCCAAAGCCTGAGCTCCGGTGGTCTCCCCAACGATGGGGGTTTGGAGAGCTTTCGTTCCTGCGCTGCAGCTCTTATCTCTGCTCTGCGATAAGGGCTTGCGGTTGATACGTCTCCAACGTATCTATAATTTTTTATTGCTCCATGATATTATACTATCCATCTTGGATGTTCTATATGCATTTATATGCTATTTTATATGATTTTTGGGACTAAGCTATTAACCTAGATTCCAGTGCCAGTTTCTGTTTTTTCCTTGTTTTTGAGTTTTATAGAAAAGGAATACCAAACGGAGTCCAATTGACTTGCCAATTTACGGAGATATTTTATGGACGACAAGAAGCCCCGGAAGCGAAAGAGTTGGGCCATAAGAGTCCCGAGTCATCTACGAGGGTGGGGGCGCACCCTACCCTCGTGGTAGCATGCCCCTACCTCGTGGCTGACTCGGAGACCCCCCTGATGTGAAACCGACGCCAAAAAGTCCTATAAATACAGAAACCCACGAAAATAAACCTAGATCGGGAGTTCCGCGGCCACAAGCCTCTGTAGCCATGAAAAACCAATCGGTACCCTGTTTCGGCACACTCCCGGAGGGAGGAACCATCACTGGTGGCCATCTTCATCATCCCGACACTCCCCATGACGAGTACGGAGTAGTTCACCCTCAGGGCTGAGCCTATGTACCAGTAGCTATGTGTTTGATTTCTCTCTCTCGTGTTCTTGATATGGCACGCTCTTGATGTACCTCGAGCTTTGCTATTATAGTTGGATCTTGTGATGTTTATCCCCCACTACCTTCTTGTAATGGATTGAGTTTTCCCTTTGAAGTTATCTTATCGGATTGAGTCTTTAAGGATTTGAGAACACTTGACGTATGTCTTGCATGTGCTTATCTGTGCTGACAATGGGATATTCACGTGATCTACTTGATGTATGTTTTGGTGATAAAGTTGTCGATTCAGTGACCTTGTGAACTTATGCATAGGGGTTGGCACACGTTTTCGTCTTGACTCTCCGGTAGAAACTTGGGGCACTCTTTGAAAAGTTCTTTGTGTTGGTTGAATAGACGAATCTGAGATTGTGTGATGCATATTGTATAATCATACCCACGGATACTTGAGGTGACTGTCGGTGTCAAAACCGTTGGATCTCGGGTAGGGGGTCCCGAACTGTCTGTCTAAGGCTAATGGTAACAGGAGTCGGGGGACAAAATGCTTACCCAGGTTCGGGCCCTCTCTATGGAGGTAATACCCTACTTCCTGCTTGATTGATCTTGATGAATATGAGTATTCCAAGAGTTGATCTACCACTAGATCGTAATGGCTAAACCCTAAAAGTCTAGCCTATGAGGTTATGATTGTTGTGGCCTAACCCTAGAAGTCTAAACCCTCCGGTTTGTATAGACACCGGGGGAACTAGGGTTGTACAAAGTCGGTTACAGAGAAAGGAATCTACATATCTGAATCGCCAAGCTTGCCTTCCACGCCAAGGAGAGTCCCTTCCGGACACGGGACGAAGTCTTCTATCTTGTATCTTCATAGTCCAACCGTCCGGCCAAAGTATATAGTCCGGCTGTCCAAGGACCCCTTAGTCAAGGACTCCCTCAATAGACCCTGAACCAGACTTCAAGGACGATGAGTCCGGCGCGCAGATTGTCTTTGGCATTGCAATGTGGGTTCCTTCTCCGAATACTCCAACATAGTCTTTCGAACATAGAACACGTGTCCGGCTCTGCAAAACAAGTACCACACACAACCGTAGAGAGTATAATATTTCACGAGTCCAATCCGCTGGCAACTTTTTGTAGCTTGACGTCACGCCACTGCCCGGTCATTATTCGAACTGTTTTTTAGCCTGCCGCTCCATATTTCGAGGTGTGGTTTCACTGGCACGTCTTATCGAAGCAGAGATCGTGTCCCCTTATCACGGGATTCTCATCAATACGGGCATGGGTAACCCAACCATGTCATCTGCACTGCGTTTGGGGAATAGGCGGATTTTTAAGGCGAGCAGGGAGGCATATAACTTTTACTGCCTTTATAAAGTTATAAGATTCATCCTCGTTCACCCACGCCTTCTCCTTCCTCTACCCATCCATTCTCGAGCTCCAGCGCCCAAGCTCTTGCCTTCTCCACCCAAAAAAGCACTCCAGTCATGTCTAGATCCGGAGCTGGAGGCAAGTGGATGGCCTCCTCCGTGAAGAAGAAGGACATCAAGGAGCTCCGGGAGGCTGGGTTTCTGGCCCAGGAGATCGTTCACCGACTTCCGGCTAAAGGACAAATCGTCCATACCCCAGAGCCCCATGAGGGGGTTGTATTCCTCACACACTTCGTCCGCGGGCTGGGATTCCCTATCCACCCGTTTGTCCGAGGACTGATGTTTTACTATGGGCTGGACTTCCATGATTTGCCCCCCAACTCTATCCTCAACATCTCGACATTTATTGTCGTGTGCGAGGTCTTCCTCCGCATCCCACCTCACTTCGGCCTATGGCTGAAGACCTTCAATGTGAAGCCCAAGGTGGTGAGCGGCCAACAAGCTGAGTGCCAAGGCGCCATGGTGGGCAAGATGCCCAATGTCACATGGCCCGAAGGCTCCTTTGTGGAGACGGTGAAGGGGTGGCAGTCCAGGTGTCCGAGCCACGCGACTCCAATTGGCGGCGGCCCCCGAATTCTGATCCGGAGTCCCGATGCGACTCACCTCCTGGCAAGAGAAGGGCCTGGCCAGGGGTTCTTGGGACAAGCTGAATGGGCTCCAGACATGTGTCCAGAACATGATAACCAAGAAAATCAAGCTCGTCAACGTGATCCAGGTTATGCTCATTCGTCGTATCCTTCCGTGCCAATGTCGGACTTGCTATTTGTGGGAGTTCGATCCGGGCAAGCACCAGGCGCTACTAGAGCTCTTCAGCACGACGCACGAAGACATCTGGAAGGTGCTCTTTAAGGCCGGTGAGACACCACCACCCACGACCGAGGATCGCGGGCTCATCTTAAAACGCCTGGCTAATTCGGTAAGTTCTTTCATGTTTTCAAGGTATACCCTTTACTGGCATATTTTGAAGAAGGAATCTAAGCCTTCCTATCAATTTTTTCTGGCCTGGATAGAGATAGCTGGGAGGATTAACTATCTGGCTCCGCTACCCGAAGAACAAGAAACCACATTTCTTACAAAGATGCTGTTTTCGGTGCCTTATGAGGTTCCGGAGAAGAAGGCCAAGAAGACGGCCAAGGGAACCAGAGATGGTCTCCGTCGCAAGGGCGCTTCGGACGTGATGTCCGAAGACGTCGAGGATCACTCCTCCATCACCAGAGACGATGAGGAGGAGGAGGAAGAAGAAGAAGAAATCCACCCCCCCCCCCTGTCGGTGGAAGAAAGAAGAGGACGGCCTCCAAACGCGGGGAGGCCGAGACGTCCAAAGAGGGGGAAAACTTCCCATCCGGACAACTCCGCGGCGGCTGCAGACAGCGGCGGGGAGTGGGAGCCTAGGGTCAAGCCCCTGGCCAAATCATAAGTACCCGGACACAGTAATATATACGGCCTTATTACTTTATTGTTTTTAATATGCCGGATCGTGTACTTGTAGTCCGGCTCAGTCCAACATGGATCTATCCTCCTCTTCGGAGGGATTGCTGGACCCGTCGGTGATGAACAGTGAATCCCTTCCGACAGTCTCCTCACCCAAGGCCGCGGGCAACACCGAGGTGTTGTCTCGAAGGATACCAGGCCAGGGGAGGATCAGGAGGCCGTTCCGGTGGTGCCGGAGGGTAAAACCCCGGTTGCCGAACACATGGGGGGACAGACCCCTATGAACACCGACGATGAGGGCCGTATCCAATTAGGCCCCCAGCCGAATACAGCTCCGGAGACCCACGTAGCTCCGGATTCAGGCAGGCCGCCTCTTTCAAACGAGGGGGGCGAGCCAACTCCACCGGTGACCTCTGTCCATCCAGAGGCACCGGATAGATTACTAGAAGCGCCGCAAGGCGCTCCAATTATGGAAGAACACCGTACTCTTATGAGTACGGTGATTGAGAATGTCCAGTCCACCAAAAGAAGACTGACCGAAGCCTGCACTAGCCTTCTAACAGGCTTTGATGTAAGTGATATAATTGTAGAAAGAATATCACAGTGTAGACAGTAGCCCCTGATACTTTGTTCGGTGTTTGGAAAGAAAAGCCGAAGAGAGGATCAAAATAATTTTGGCAGGAGTCTAACATAAGATGTCTATGTGAATAAGCAGGCATCGCTGCTGGCTGCTGCCGCTAATACTGCGGAGGTCTCTGGACTGAAGCAGAATCTGGACCGGGCCGAGGAAGAGCTCGGCCTCGTGAAGAAGCAGCTGGAAGAAAGCAAAAGCAGGTAGTAACCTGCATGTATATTTAGGAAGGATGAATGGTTCATGTTGACTAAAGTGTCATGAACTTTATTAGGGGCCACGACGGAGGTGGCGGCCCTCAAGAAGGCGTTAGCCGAGGCTGAGGACAAAGCGGCCAAGGAACTCGCCGCGCGCGAAAAGCAGGAGGCCCGAGTCATCGAGGTACAACAAGAGCTCCAGGACGCCGTAAAGAAGTACGAGTCCTTGGAGCGTGATTCTAAGACTCTAGAGTCCAAACTTGCCAAGGCCCGCCAGAGCGCACAAGATGCCCGAGCCTAAGCCCAGGGCGCCCTCCAGGAAATCCAGGCGGCCAAGAAGATTACGGCGTGTAAGGCTTTCATTATGCAAAGAAGATATGTGAACGAAACCTACCTTTTACTTACCCGGGTTTGGAGTTCTCTAGGGGCGTTTGCAGATCTGCCGCGCAGCATATCAGATGCTGCAGAATTTTATCGAGCCGAAGAAGGGAGCTCTACAGAAAAGTTGTTCTGGTCCCAATATCTTGGACCAGAACTTCCAGTGCCCTCTAGCGACCAGCTGAAACAACTGGTCGAGCTGCTTAGGGCGGCCGAACTACCATGAAGGACTTAATAGTCCGGCTATGTCCTGCCTAGCCCATGCCCAGTAGCTACTTCAGACTCGTCAAGCGGCTGGTGAGTGCCTGCCAGCGGCTTGAAGGCGTGCAAATGGCCTTTGCCCGCGCAAAGACGCACTGGGCGAAGATGGACGCCACGAAGCTGATGACCGAGGGGCCACCTGAGGACAAGGAGCACCGCCGACCCAAACTATATTTTGATAGTGTCCTGGAGGGATCCCGCCTTGCGGCGGAGAAATGTGCCAAGGATATCATATTCCCATGAATACATTCATGTTATCCTGTCCTATAATATGAAACAAAATATTTATGTAATATAATGCTTGTTTGTTTTAAAATTTTACCTCCTGTGCGGCCGTTTATGAAATCTGAGAGTTGGCCATTCGTCGGCTTCTGCACCCACGTAGATAGTACCGGGATGTTCGGGATAAATATAAACACACTTTACTCCAAATTTTGGTCCCTAAAGGAGGTTTTTAACGCAATGAAGAACGCAATCGGACTATACGGCTTTATCACCCTCACTTAGCCATAGGAGTTTGATAATGAAAATTTTGGCGAAGCCCCTGGTATTCGGAAGACCGAAGTTGGGGCACTATGCACGCCTAATTGGATAAAAACCGATTCCTCGCATAAAGCGGAAAAAATCTCTAAGGATTTGAAACGTCTCTAACAGCTGACCAGCTGTCGCCGCATCATGAGAGTCAGTTTTCGCCTTTCTCTACTGAGGTGCTTGTCCGGAAGAACCGGGACACAATCTCAGTAGTTCTCCCTTTACTACCCAAGCCGATATAGCGGAACGTAAGGTAGTAAGCACAGGAGCCGGGCAACCCAACTATTGACCAAAGACATGATTCAGAGCCGATGCAGATAATGCTATAAGTTCGGGGTGTCGAACTGTACTGTAAAAGTGCTCGGAATTTATTGCCGTATTGCGCGGTGTAATGAAGCCCATGGCGAAGTAATGCGTACCAGAATTTATGGATGCTATTGATAAAAAATACAAAGACAAGGAAAAAAATCAAGTAATAAGCTGACGTTGCAAATTATTTTCCATTGTAATTTGATTAATACGTCAAGGCGTACTTGTACAAGTAATGCGATAAGCAAGAAAGGCTATTTGACATGCCATGACCAAGGGTGAGCTGCGTGCGAGTATTCAAAATAGGTATAACAATCGTTACGAGAGACCACCTAGGGATTCCCTTGTACGTCAAAGCTCCTTGACTTCTTGGTGTATCCGTCCCATGACGGGTCCGATGATCAGATTATCAGAAAAGCTCCAAGAAGAGAAAAACCTGAAATAAAAAGAAAAGGTGAAGGTATGCGGGTCCGGGAGCGGTTGAGCCGCATTGTGGACCACGGTCTAGTTGTTCCTCCCACTACTAGGGAAAAGGCTACTAGCAGCGCGGGTAAAATGGCTACTAGTAGCGCGGGTACTCGCGCTACTAGTATCGCGCTACAGCTAAAAGTTAGTAGTAGCGTGGGTCGAACCCGCGCTACTACTAACTTTGTTAGTAGCAGCGAGGGTTCAATCCGCGCTACTGCTATTATGAACCGCGCTACTACTAATGCAATAGTAGTAGCGTGTCTATAGTCCCAATGCTACTAGTATCCTAAATACTAGTAGCGCGCCATTTTATTCCCACGCCACTACTAACTTATTAGGAATAAAAAAAATTCAACCAAATTCATTCTATCACGTGTCGTATCTTCTCTAGTTCCTCATTGTAGAAGCAACTCATGTATAATTTCATTCTATCGCACAGTTACATAAGCAAATACTCCCTTCGTTCCAAAATAATTGTCGCTGGGAGAAATCTCTGACCAAGTGAAAACGAACGAAAGTACAGAACTACTCCTAACTTGAAATCAGATCGTCGTCTTCCTCCAGGGTAGCGCATCCAGGCCTGCAGCGGGCCCCTCCTCCTCCTCCAGCTGCTCGTCCAGACCAGCAGCAAGCCCATCCTCCTCCGCCCTCCACCAGCCAGAGCCTCCACCAGGCTCCTCCCTATCGTCCAGCTGCTCGACTCCGTCGCCATGAGCAGGCCCCTCCTCCGCCCTCCACCAGCAGGACCCTCCACCAGGCTCCTCCCTGTTGTCCAGTTTCTCATCCCCGTCGCCAGCAGCAGGCCCAACCTCCTCCGCCCCAGTCTTGTCGTCATGCCCTAGCGTCCTCGCCTCACGCTGCCAGACAGATCGTCGCTGCGCCACCGCCTGGTCATCGCAGCACACACCACTCCAGGCAGGTACTCCTCACCTCAAATTACAGAAATTAGCAACACAAGATTGATTCAGTTAAACAGTATAGCAGAATTTGAGGAATCACTAGAATTTCAAATTTAGGACTCAACTGAAATAAAAGAGACAAATAAAGGAGGCAAGTGTAGCCTGCAGCCCATATTTTCCATCAGTCATCCAAATATGGATAATTAAACATGGCTTGCTTTGGTTCTGTGTTAAGCTTACATTTATTCTTTAAACATGGCTGGCTTTGGTTAGTTAGCAATGGCACTTTCAATTTACAGTCATAGCCAAAAAAGAAAATGTAGGTAAAGCAACGAAAAGAGCACCTGGCAAGGTGCACTATCTCGCTTTCATCAGTAGACATGAATACAAGGAGTACATCACTCTCTGTCTATAGGAGTAATGTGAACATCATTCTACATGGGTCTCTGAACATCTTCTTACAAAGTTGGAGCACAATCACTTCATTTATCTATCTGTATATCATGGAAGAGGAACCAAAGAATGTTCATGTACTTATAATAGTCTTTTGTCTTTGTACTCCAAATTTGGAAGCAGGCAAAGATTTTCTTTACTTACCAAAATCACACTTAACATTGGAGTCTACAACAATCTTTTGTCTATAGGAGTGAATATGCACTGGTGTGCTCAAATTTTGGAAGCACTAGCACTAGTACTGCATTTGTTTGCTTCAGTAGATGTATACACAAATCTGGAAGCAGGCAAAGGTTTTCTTTACCTACCAAAATCTTCTTATGCTTTCTGGTAAATGGCTTCAATCGTCCTTGGATGAAGTGCATTGAAGTACTCCTATTAAAATATGAATTGAAAAATTTTACTCCTACACTGTACTGAAAAAGTTGCACAAATATCTAGTGCCAAGCCTTGTATTCACAGAAATGAAGTACTCCATACTCCATACTGTACATCCTTCCATAAGCAAAGAATATGCCAACAAAGAAGATGCACATAAATCTCTACTCCATGCTTTAGTGAATTTAGTGGATCTAGTCTCAGAGAAGCTCTGTCTGTGGAGATCCCATAAATCTGTGAGACTAGCCAAATTTCATTGCTTGATGGCCGTTTAGACAATTTTGATAGTTATAAACCTTATTTTATTTTAGTCAAAGCATCACAGTGACAGTGCCTATTTTATTTCAGTCTTTACAGTGGAGACAATTTTGGTAGTAAAATCTGCAGTACTCTAATTTTACAAACTGAAAACTATGATAGTACAAGAAGATCTCAGTTTGCACATGGAAAATGCATTTCTCGGCTTTACAAACTGAAAATTATTGTATGATAGTGCAAGCAGATCTCAGTTTCAAAATGGAAAATACATTTCTCAGCTTTACAAACTAAAAATTAAGACAGTACAAGCAGTTTCAAAATTATGACAGTACAAGCAGTTTTAGTAAATGGTGATGCAGATACTTATTAGCACAAGAAACGGATTCTTGATGATCTGCAAAGCCTGGACTGAACCGACTCTGAAACTGAACAATAGCGATATTTTTTCAGAGAGGGATGCAATGCAACAGAAGAACATCAGGGGAGATAGTACGAACTGCCAGATCCAGTGCAGAGATAATTACATTGGATTGCACTGAAGAATAGCATTAGCAGGAATGTGTTTAATTTAAGAAAAAATGAATTAACTCATCCTGATATCTGAAGTGTAAAAATCCTGAACTAAACCGAACACTGTTAAGTCTGAAGAATTTTACAGATTGTTGAGAGCCGAACAATGCAGATTTCCCCATCTCTGGGAGGGAATTGGGACTCACAGAGGAAATTGGAGCAGACCCCCTTGACGACCTCCCCTGCATCGTTGGTGTAGACAAGCCGCTTGAAGCACAGCCATACCTGCAGCCGGATCGATTTCAATCAGCGACAACCAGTGCCAACGGAGCGGCGGAATTGGAATCAACGGATCGATCAGGGCAGGGCGGGCGTACGGTCTTGGCATCGCCGAAGTCGCCGAGGGCGCTGTTGGCGATGGAGTAGAGGCGGGGCTTGTGGGGCTTTCCGTTCTTGTCCTCGCCGTCGGCGACGACGCTGATGGACTGGCCCTCCTTGTAGGGCACCTCGCCGTCGGTGGAGAAGACCATGTGCCACGTCTCCCCGGGCGCGTCCTCGGCGGTGATCTTGGTGTTGAGCAGGCACTTGCCCACGCATTTAATCCTTGGGCCGGAACCTGTTGGTCACCACCCTCCTCCTGCTTCTTGGACACCTTCTTCTCCATCACCGCACAAGCTGCGTCGGTGGAGACCGCCTGCGCCCGGACGCTCAGGCCGCGGCGGGAGGCGGCAGTTCTTGTGGCGCACGGGATGCTGCAGTGCGAGTGCTGCGGGGCGCTAGACGACGTGGAGGTGGCGGCGGTGGCGGCACGGAGGAGACGACCACGACGGACGTGGCGGCCATGGCGCCGGAGGAGGGGAGCGGCGCGCTGGCCGCGTCGGCGCATGACGGGCGGGGGGCATGGGGGCGGACGGACGGAGGAGAGAAGCTGGAAGGGAGGCTAGCGGTGAGTGGGTTGGGAGAGGAGAGGAGGTTGGGGATATGGATCGGGCCGCGTGGTGGTGGGTTGGGAGTGTGGATCGGCCCGGGGTGGACACGCTTACTAGTAGCGTGGGGATCTTACCTGCGCTACTACTACTTACTTAGTAGTAGCGCCGGTTTTATACCCCTCGCTACTACTATGGCCAATCCCGGGGGCATTGTTGGAGACCATTTAGTAGCAGCGCGGGTTTATACCCCTCGCTACTACTATCAACTTAGTAGTAGCGCGGTTTTTATGCCCCTCCCTACTACTAATTAGCAGTAGCGCCCGTTTTTATACCGCGCTACTTATAAACTTCTGTGTATAAGGTTTTCCCTAGTAGTGTCCATCCATGCCCATGGTATTTTGAGTGCGTAGTTATGTACACGCGGCACAAATATCACCGCTTCATTGGGACTGGGACAGAGGCCGAATTGCTAGTGGAGCTCTGGACGAGCTGGACGGTCCTGCTGCATAGTATTTCGGACTAGCTTGGGCTTTACTACCGAATTGAGGTTCTGCCTAAAATGGCTACTCTGCACTTATGCTGCAAGGGCCGCGGTGTGCTCCTCAATATGGAGGGAGAGCTTCGCATTTTTGTTGACCGTTATTACACCGCGTGGTCCAGGCATCTTGAGCTTGAGGTAGGTATAGCGCGGCACCGCATTGAATTTTGCGATTGCGGTTCGTCCAAGCAGTGCATGATAACCACTGCGAAAAGGGACGATATCGAAGATTAACTCTTCGCTTCAGAAATTATCCGGGGATCCGAAGACCACTTTTCAGTGTGATTGAGCCCGTACAATAGGCCTCTACACCTGGTATGACACCTTTAAAGCTGGTTTTTGTGGTCTTGATCGTTGAGGGATTGATACCCATTTTTTGCACTGTATCCTGATAGAGCAGGTTCAGGCTGCTGCCACCATCCATGAGGACTCGCATAAGGTGGAATCCATCAATAATTGGGTTAAGGACATGTGCGGCCGAACCGCCATGACGGATACTGGTCGGATGGTCCCTGCGATCGAAGGTGATCGGACAGGAGGACCATGGGTTGAACTTTGGGGCGACTGGCTCCATCACGTAGACGTCCCTGAGTGCACGCTTGCGCTCCTTCTTGGGGATATGTGTGGCGTACATCATGTTCACCGTTTTAACTTGGGGGGGGGGGGGGAATTTCTTCTGTCCCCCTGTGTTCGGTGGTCAGGGTTCCTCGTCATCGTCATCTCTTTGCGACCCTTTCTCCTTGTTTTCGGCATTTAGCTTGCCAGCTTGTTTGAAAACCCAACATTCTCTATTGGTATGATTGGCTGGTTTATCAGGAGTGCCATGAATTTGGCATGGTCGATCGAGTATGCAGTCTAGACTAAACGGGACCGGATTGTTTCCTTTAAAAGGCTTCTTCCGCTGACCGGACTTAGAGCCACTGAATCCGGCGTTGACCGCCGTGTCATCGGTGCTATCACCGTTGTTGCGACTCTTATGTCTATTGTGTCGGGGCTTGCCATTGCAGTTTCTAGCTTCAGAAGTGCCAGATTCACTTGTATTGTTGTTGCTATGGGCTAGCCAACTGTCTTCGCCCGCACAGAAGAGGGTCATGAGTGTCGCACTACTAGGGAAAAGCCTATACACAGAATCTTAGCAGCAGCGCGCTCTAAAATAAGGCGCTGCTGCTAATTAGCAGTAGTGCTTGATATAAAAACGCGCTGCTGAAAGGAAAGTAGTGATAGCGCCCCACGGGCAACCGTGCTACTGCTCTACTTGCCAAGACCTCTCTACCCAGCTAGTTATAGCAGTTGCGCCCCATCGAGACCCGCGCTAATGCTATTGAAGTTAGCAGCAGCGCGCTTCTAAGAAAATCGCCATCGCTACGATGAGCCCACAAGTTTAGTCCCACCTTGTTCGCGTAACAGGGTGTTTACCACCTTAAATATGTTACTTGAAACTATCAAAACCAGTTGGTCTTCACTGAACTCTATGTGTAGAATTTGTATGTAATATGAGTCCTCTCCAGTTCCTACCGGAGTGGACTCATATTGACAATTCAGATTGTACACAAAAAGATCATTGATGGCCAATGTATTTTTTTATGCGTGCTTAGACTTAGCAGTAGCATTTTTCAGTAAAATGCGCCATAACTACATTAGCTATAGCGCGGTTCCTAAAGTGCGCTACTGCTAGTTCGACTTAACCCCGCTCAAAATTTCACTAAGTCCTCCTCCCCCTGTTCCCCTACTCCTCTATCGCCGCCGCCCGAGCCCGGGCCTGCCCTCAACGCCACCGCCCGAGGCCACCCTCAACCTCACCGTTGCCGCCCGCCGCCGCTCTCGACCTCACCGTTGCCGCCGCCTCCCCCACCCCCTCCGCTCTCGACCTCACCGCGCCGCTCTCGACCTCACCATCGTCCGACGCCACCGAGGTACTCCCTCCTTCCGTGCCTCCTCCTGCCACCGCGCCCTCCTCCCTCCTCCTCCCACCGTGCCCTCCTCCCTCCGCCTGCGGACGCCCCCTCCCTCCTCCTCCGGCCGCCCGCTCCCCTCCTCTCTCCTTCCTCCCTCCCTTGTCTCTGTTCTTGCAAATCGTAGGTGTTTTGAATAAAATAGAAGTAAGAAAATTTAGGGCAATATGATTAATAGTAGTTGTAATTGAACTATTTTAGTTGTAGTTGAACTAGTTTAGTAAGTAAATTAATAAACTAGTTGAACTAGTTGAACTAGTTGAATTAATAGAACTAATGTATTTTTAGTAAGATAATTAATATAACTAGTTGAACTACTTTATTTTTAGAAAGAACTAGTTTTTAGTAAGATAATTAATATAACTAGTTTAACCACATATTCTATTTATAGTAAGTTTATATTTAGTAAGAACTAGTTGAATTAATAAACTAGTTGAACATGTCATATTTGTTGTTATTTTTTAGTTTAAGCAATTATTCGGGATGTATTAGTTATAACTTATACAGTTTTTGCTTTCGCAGAAATCAAGGAGCCCCTCCATCATCCCCGCCGTCGTCCCCATCACCGACCACCTCCGACATCGAGGTGAGACCAGCCAAATATCCATGTATATCTTTTGTTGCTCAAATAGGATAGTGGTTGCAAAGTGGCCGTTCATGTTCAGTTTACACCTCCGAGTGGCCTATGTTTTGCCGGAGTGTTGATTAATTTCCGTTCCGGCAAATTTCAGGCGCTCGATATGTCCTTTTTTAGCAAAGGTCATGCCGGATTTTTCAGGCCTATGTTTTTTAGTACATATATTTAATTTTACAAGTTTAATCTTTTAATTATGAACGTAAGAAATGTCGTACTCGGACGACGACAGTCTCCCGGGGGAGTGCAGCTGGTGCCACGACGATCGAGGTATGTGCGACAGGTTCGTTGAGCTGGACGAAGATCGGCGCTTCAGCATTAAGCTCGAGGAGACCTTCGATGTTGAAATGGTACGCAACAACAACAAGAGTTTTTTTCGTAATTAAGCATGACTTCAACTATTTCAACGTCTAATTTTCATCTTTTACAATTCGACTAGCTTATCCCATGCCATGCAAGACGCTATGTCTTGGAGAGGATGGGTTTTGTAGACCATGAAAATTTTGAAACAAAGAAAATACACCTAAGGACCCATCCCGATATGGATTTTGAAGTAAATCTGTACAATGCTCAGAGCGTAACCCATTTTGGTTGCCAAAATTGGGAAGCACTTTGCAAAATGTATGGTTTTTATGAGGGTATGATTTTCACCATGGATCTTGGTGATCCTGACATCGAGCAAGACAATATGGACATTTGGGTCCTTGTTGACACGCTTCCGATTCTACCGCAATGTGAGTTTCTCAAACATAGTTATTAACTAGTTTATATTGTTTATTTCAAAATAGTTGACAGCTTATTTCCATTGACAGCTTATTTTGAATCTTCAAAGAATGTGCAGAAGATGGTAGACAAAACCCACTACACCGATGGCTCTAATTAACTTATAAGGAGAAAAGTCATCTGATTGCTTATTGTACTTTCTTTGAGAATTACAATACCTATTATCGAACTCCTCCAAATTATGGTGAATACGTGCCACTAGTGCACGTGTTGAACCACGATAACTTCTATGAAGATACCCTGGTAAGATTTTTTACTATTACGACATCCGTGCATCTTTTGCATACTTCCAAAACTAGTACATCATTGCTAACTACGAAGTTATTACTATGTTTTTCAACAGAAAAACCCGATGGATTGTGTGTCTCATCTGATGTATCAAAATGGTCGCCTTGACGTTCTGAACATACAGCCAGGTCATCCTACGGATTTCACCTGTGCATATCGGATTTCTGAAACCGGTGAACACATGCTAATCAAAGAATGGAAAAATGTTTGGACATTCGCAAGGAGGTTCTTGGAAGTAACATTAAGCTTAAAGGCAAGAATTGGAGACAGGATAATCTCCATTCTCCATAATGGAGAGTCGGGGCTATCTTGTTTTTGCTATTTTACCTTAGAGAATATAGTAGGTCCTAAGAGAATGTAGTAGGTCCTATTAGGTACAATATGTTTATTATGTGGTACAATGTGTTAGAGTTGATGATGAGGAGTACTTTTGATTACGACTAGTGACTAATTTGCTATGTGATGTCTCATTGATGAAAACGATGATCTTGAGGAGGTGTTATATGACAATGATGTATTATGATGATAAGTTGTTAATGATATGATATGATATTTATTATATCATTGGGTGAAAGAATCGCGGACAAGTTTAAAGTGGATGTCCAAACACTTTAAAATAGTCCAACGTTGTTTAACCAACACAATATGATTTAAAAACAGTCTCTAAATTCCTGTTGTATGAAAAAGTGTGTAAAGGTGTATGAAATAGAACATGGAATTAAAAAGAAATAAAATACTAAATAATAGTAGTAGCGCGGGCAAGGAGGAGCGCTACTACTAATTACCAGCAGCGCTGCTCTGGAGAAGCGCTACTACTAGATCATTTTAGCAGCAGCGCGGGTCCAGGCGCGTTGCTGCTAAGCTTTAGCTATATCGCCTTATCAGTAGCGCTCCTGCCCGCACTACTGATAGGCCTAAAACCCGCGCTGCTGCTAGGCTTTTCCCTAGTAGTGTCGTAAGGGCTGACATGGACTTCAGTTTTTCCTGGATGAGGTGACTGGCCAGCCATTCGTCACGGATGTTGGGCTTAAAGGCCGCTAGGGCTTCCACTACAAAAAAAAGACACATCCGTGACATTTTGGGCCGAACGAATTTTTTTTCTGTTATACATATGACACTTCTATGACTATAATTGTGACAAAACCCGGTATCATCATAGATGTGGCGGACTCCTACTTCTATGACAAAAAATCATGACAGAAAATGGGCTTTTCGTCCTGGGCGGGCTGGACACGCAGCTGCATGACATTCTTTGGGCCGTCCATGACGGAAAAAACCGTGGTAGAAGCGAGGGGGAGGAAAATTTCGGGGAGTTGCGGTTACGGTGGGAGGTCGGGGCCGAAGCGATGCGCGCTGCTTTCTCAGACGTACGCTGCTGCAGGTGCGTAGGCGTTGGCTCTAACTGAACCAGAGCGAGGCGTTGGGCTCTAATCGAACCCGGCGACAGACCGCAGGCTACGCTATCGAACCCGAGCGATCGATCGATGGCTGTTAATCGAACTCGATGGAGCGATTCCATCGCCATCGCTGCTAATCAAGCCGATCGATTGTATGAACAGTGAGCGTTGCGGGGGGGAGGGGGGTTGGATGAACAGTGAGCGGTGGCGTTGCCTCTGGATGAACAGGACCCCGTGCTGTGGATGGCTGGATGAACAGTAGAAGGTGGAGGGGTGGCCGTGGAGGGGTGGTTGAACACGACCCCGTGGTGTGGAGGGCTGGATGAACAGTAGACGGTGTAGGTGTGCCCGTGGAGGGGTGGTTGAACTGTAGATGGTGGAGTAGCGCGCGGTGGAGGCTGGATGAATAGGAGCCCGTGTAGGCTGGAGGAGGTCAACGGTAGCCCGTGGAGGCTGGAGGAGGTCGACGGTGGAGATGAAGAGTATCCCGTGGAGTCCCGTTTTGCGGTACGCCACACCCCTCCCGATGAAGAGGACCCCTGCTTTCACCATAGCGCTCCAACACAAGTCCGTGGAGTCCTGCTTATGCACGCCACACCCCTCCCGATGAACAGGACCCCCGTTTCGACCGTAGTGCTCCAACACAAGTCCGTTTCGTCCGTTTTGCGGTACGCCACACCCCTCCCGGTCAACAGGACCCCCGTTTCGACCGTAGGAGGTCCGTTTCCTCGTTGTGTGTTACGCTAGGCCCCTCCCGATCAACAGGATCCCGTTTGGAACGTGGCCGGTCGAACACAAGGCCGTTTCCTCCGTTGTGCTGTACGCCAGGCCTCGTTTCCATCGCCTATTCCGTACAAGCCCTCCCGATGAACACGACCATGCATTCCGTTCCGATCCAGCCAGTTGGCTCCCCATGAACACGATGACGACGCTGTTTCTCCGTTCCGACCCAGCCATGTACATATGCGCGAGTAGGCGTTCGAGACCCTGCCCGTATGTACGTACGTGGCCGTATTTTCTTTCTTGCACCCTCGCCCGTTATGCGTGACGTGTACATGCTACGCGGCGCCTCTACTACGACACGTGCGGCGCCTCTACAACGACCGGTATGTACGTACACGTTCGCGACCAGAATGACAACCCTACGACGCCCGACCAGGTGGGTCCCGGCCGTGCACTTCCTTGCCTGCGAAGATGTAGCTGGTGGGTCCCAGCAGTCAGGGGGGCGAATCATTTATTTTTGCCCGGACGCACTTGCTTGCGTGCGAAGATGTAGCTGGTGGGTCCCAACAGTCAGGGGGAAACGTTTTTTTAGCGAAATACGGTGGACCGTCCGTGGGTCCCCACTGTCAGGTGGAGGAATAATTATTATGCGCGTAATAAGGAGGCACTTCCTTGCTGCGGCCGTGGACCCAGCTGTCAGCCTCTCCACGTACAGTCCACGTCCGATGGAAGCCATTCCTTGACCGCGTTGACCACGCCGCGCCGAGAGCACCAGGGCGGTGGACGACGGCGAGGCCTAGGAAGGGGACGACGCGGAGCCGGGGAAGACGCGGCAGTGGATGCCCACGCGTAGAGGAGTACGAGGGTTCACTGGTTCGCTGCGGTATGAGGCTGCCGTCGCCGCAGAATAACAGGGGGTGTGGGTGAGTAGAGGGATGGCCTGGCCAGCGGTGGGAGTAGTAGGGGGCGGTGAGGCCTCCGCCGCATCGCAGCCGGCCCGGGAGGCAGGAGAACGAGGCACGACCTGCGCTGGTTTGGGCGGCTGGAGCAAGAAGACCAGAGGTTGAAGAAGCACTATGGCCGTTGGATGGACATCGTACGGTCATTGGAGCTAGAATCGTGCATATTGACTAAGTTGACAAAGCCCTCCGTCCCCGTCAACTTAGTAGGCCCACAAGTCAGCCTTCCACTATACTGGATCTAGCTAACAGGGGGAGTATTCATTTTTTTGTGCGTAATAAGGAGGCACTTCCTTGCGTGCAAAGAAATAGATGGTGGGTCCGAGCTGTCATCGGGGGTAACGTTTTTTTCGTGAAATACAGAGGCCCTTTCGGTGGGTCCTTGATGTCAGGTGGAGGAATCATTATTTTGCACATAATAAGGAGGCATTTCCTTGCATGCGGCCGTGGACCCAGCTGTCGGCCTCTCCATGTATATTCCACTTCAAATGCATGTTGGTCATTGACCACGTTGACCAGGCCGCGCTGAGAGCACCAGGGCGGTGGACGACGGCGAGGCCTAGGAAGGGAACGACACGGAGGCTGGGAAGACTCGGCAGTTGTTTCCAAGACGCTGAGGGGAGTAATGACTGCATTTAGGGTTTATCGTTAGTCTCATTGTCGCCGGAGAATAACAGCAGGTGTGGGTGAGTAGAGGGATGGCAGGGCCAGCGATGGGAGTACGGTGGGGCGGTGAGGCCTGCGCGGCACCACAGTCGGCCACGGGGAGGAGGGAGCATGCAGTCCCGCCGGCGCTTGTTTGAGCGGCTAGAGCAGGAAGAGCAGAGATTGATGAAGCACGACGGCCGTTGGATGGACATCCAACAGTCCTTTGCCAGGCCAACCTTTTTAGGAAAGCCTCAAATCTGTGGAAAACAGCATACAGCCCATCTGCCATTATTTCTAATAATTTACAGCCCATTTGCTAATTCTTAAGGTTTTTTGGAGCCCATATTCTTTTGTTAGCATTACAACCCATACTGTGGCCACGGTTAAAAAATTATACGAAATTTTGCATATTTCAAAAGGTCCGAACTGTTTTTAATCCCGAAATTTTGACTCACATTCAAACTGATTTTGAAAATAAATGTATATCAATATGAAATCCAACAAATTCTCCACGCATAAAAATTAATGTAATTTAAAATCTCGACATGAAAAAAAGATATTTGAAACTAATTGCCGGTTTGTTGTGTTTTAAAAATGTACAGCCCATTTCTCATTACTGATAGGCCATTTTCTCGGCCAGCCGAATGAAGCTCTCCTCGTCTTGAAAGATTTGCAGCCCAACAGGCCTGACAAAGCGATTTACTTGGCAAATCACAAAAAAACTGGGCTGTGGCCTTGGACCCAGCTGTCAGCCTCTCCACGTATAGTACTCTTCCGATGGAAGTCGGTCGTTGACCACATTGACCACGCCGCGCCGAGAACACCAAGGCGGTGGACGACGGCGAGGCCTAGGAAGGGGACGACACGGAGCCGGGGAAGACGCGGCAGTGGATGCCCACGCGGAGAGGAGTACGAGGGTTCACTGGTTTGGCTGCGGCGTGAGGCTGTTGTCGCCGCAGAATAACAGGGGGTGTGGGTGAGTAGAGGATACCAGGCTAGCGATGGGAGTAGTTAGGCGGTGAGCCCTCCGGCTGCATCACAGCCGGCCACGAGAGGCAGGAGCACGCAGCACGACCGGGCGCTGCTTTGGGCGGCTAGAGCAAGAAGACCAGAGGTTGAAGAAGCACTATGGCCGTTGGATGGACATCGTCTGCAGTCCTTTGGAGCTAGAATCGTTCATATTGACTAAGTTGACAAAGCCCTCCGTCCTCGTCAACTTAGTAGGCCCATTAAGTCAGCCACCCACTATGGTGGGTCCCAGCTAGCAGGGGTATTCATTTTTTGGTGCGTAATAAGGAGGCACTTCCTTGCGTGCGAAGATATAGCTGGTGGGTCCGACACAGCCGGGGGATGTTTTTTTTCGCGAATTACGAAGCCCTTCCCACGCGGTGTGCACGACAAAGGCGTAATAAGGAGGAACTTTCCTTGCGTGCGACCATGGACCTCGTGGGTCCCAGCCGTCAGGCTCTCCACGTACAGTCCTCTTCCGATGACTCTCGTATGTTGACCACGCCGCGCCGAGCGCACCGAGGCGGTGGACGACGGCAAGGCCCCAGACTGGAACAACCCGGAGATGGGGAAGACGCGGCAGTGGAGTCGCAGACGGAGAGGAGTGGGAAACTTGACTGGTTCGGGTGCGGGGTGGGCCTACACTCGGCAGAGAATAATAGGAGGTGCGGAGTGGAGGGATGGCCTGGCCGTCGGCGGGGTAGCGTTTCGCTGAGGAGCACAAAACAACGCCGCTGGACGCCGAAGGCTGGAGCAGGCGGTTCCGGCAGCGCTGGGGGAAGAAGACGAGAGATTGAAGAAGAATGCCGGCCATTGGATGTAAATCCAACGCCTTCTTAGGCTTCGACCTACTGGCCCACATGTCAGCCAGTCCATTTGTTTTTTTAGTCCACTAGCAAAAGTGCCCGTGCGTTGCAACGGGAGAAATAAATTATCACCCCTAGCGCCCCCATCCCTGTTACCACTTCTTTTCTTCGTCATCATTGTCGGTAATGATGCCCACTACACGATGAACATTCCACCTAAGCTTAGAACCAATAAAGAATTGCATCACCTGCAAGGACTGACTAGCGAGCGGTCACATTTGAGATCCCGGCCACATGACCCAGATCTGCACAATCAAATACTTATGCATTGTGTTTATGTTATCTGGGATTTACATCATAATAGTTTAGTACCAATCCGTGAAGGATACAAACAAAAACTAAATTCAATTTTATTTTAAAATGATCAACACTTTTTTGTAGGGTAACACCATCAACGCCAAAAACACTGGAGGTTGTGAGTTTGATTCCAGTAACTGTCAACTTTTTTTTGCCTCATCTTCTAAAAGGGGTGGTGGGTTTGATTTGTTGGGCCAGGTCGCACGGACATGTTAGGAGGGCACCGTTTTTTTACTGGTCGAACGTTATGCGGGCAAACGTGGCAGAGGCCAAGTGGCCCAAGACAGACGATTGGTAGAATCGCCTAGCTCAGTATGAGGAAACACCATGGACATACGAAATGGGAGGACCAATAATATTATACCTCCATTTATATATTAAAAATAGTATATATGCCTGTGGGTTAGAACGGTAGAAACAACTGACATAAATTTAGTGAGGATTGTATGTGCAAACATCATGTTCAATGTGCTAGAAATTTGGCGCAAATTCAGTAAAGATTATAAGAGCAAGGAAAACATAATGAAAAAAAAAATGACATGAATTTAGTGAGGATTAAAAAATGCCACACCAGTTTTACTCATAAGATGGCATGCAACCTACCATTGATTCCCGCACCTCCTGTTAATTAATTTTTCTTTCTCTTTCTTTCCTTATATCATGTTGCCCACATAATTACCGTCCATTTCCTTCCTCTCTCTTTCTCCTTCCTTCTTTATTTCTCATGCAATTATTTTTTTTCTTTTTTGCTAGGCCTGCTAATTACTCCTGCGATTAATATGGCGCCCAGATAATTACCATTATTTTTCTTCCTTCTTTATTTCTTATTCAATACATATTACCTTTCTTGCCGGCTCTACATAATTACCATCTTCCTTCTTTATTTCTCATGCAAAGAATGTCTATTTCCTTTCTTTATTTCTTTGCTTAATTTCCCAAGCACCTTCTTGATGCCTGATAACCTAAAAACGTATATAAACTGTTAAAAATTAAAGTAAAATAGCAAGGTGGGACTATTTGATAAGTAAAAAGTATATGAAAAACAACTTCCAGCCTGGTCCTTTGTCCGTGCAGTGGGCCGTAGCACTCGCACATGCCCATCACGACTGTGCCCATTTATCTCGGCCCGAGTACGCCTGTCTTTATTTAATGTTCCAGACGCCCTAATTATCAAGCTTAGGAGCCTATCCTGAGTGGTCTGCTGCACTGCCCCCAACATGGGAGACCAGGGATCAAATCCCAGCGGCACCACCATATTTTTCTCTAATTTCTTTTAATTCAAACACACGCACATACAGCCAGATATATGAAAAACGACAAAAACCAGACGCAGCTAAACGGATAGAACGAAAATTTAGTACCACCTCGAATATGTTTTAAATTCAAACCAAAAACGTAAAATCACGGGAAGGAGCGTATTGTGACGGTGAACCCGACAAAGTCAATCCGTGCTTTATTATTAGGGATAAATAGGACATATAGAGCGCCTGATATTTGCTGCAACGGGAATGAATCAACACTGCTTCAAAACATAGGCCACTCGGACTTTTCCAGCGATACAAAGATGCAAACCAATATAAGAATGTAAAAGTTACATGCCTCTAGCTCAATATAAGAATGTATCAAGACCCCCACATGTCTGTATTCACCACCATATTTTTCTCTAATTTCTTTTAATTCAAACACACGCACATACAGCCAGATATATGAAAAACGACAAAAACCAGACGCAGCTAAACGGATAGAACGAAAATTTAGTACCACCTCGAATATGTTTTAAATTCAAACCAAAAACGTAAAATCACGGGAAGGAGCGTATTGTGACGGTGAACCCGACAAAGTCAATCCGTGCTTTATTATTAGGGATAAATAGGACATATAGAGCGCCTGATATTTGCTGCAACGGGAATGAATCAACACTGCTTCAAAACATAGGCCACTCGGACTTTTCCAGCGATACAAAGATGCAAACCAATATAAGAATGTAAAAGTTACATGCCTCTAGCTCAATATAAGAATGTATCAAGACCCCCACATGTCTGTATTCTCTAGTTCAACATGGCGCCCTTTAATTAGAGCCAAACTAATATTCTCTTTTATCGACACGTGCCCACAATTTCCTTCAATTATAATTAACCAGCATATTCTCTTTTTATTGGCACATGAAAGCTACCACTGTAATTTTTGGTGTCCCTTGTTCTGAACAAGCCGACTTAGCTCGATGTCCGAATGCGGAGCAGGCACAGTATCTGAGTAATCAAACTCATGACCTCAAAGACCCGACCACGTGTTGCTAGCCACTCAAACAAACGCGTTCAGCTAACTAATGCTCGATGTGAATGTTTAAGAGTATAGTACAACATAATATTCGAAACATTTCTTCATTTTTTTGAACTTCCCAAAAAATCATAATGATGAACTACAAAATATACCTGGCAATGCGAACAACTTTCCAAATTACAAACAGTTTTTTCAAAACTCCATACAATTCAAAAAACAAAAAAAAGTTGAACGGAACATTTTTTTTGAAATTCACAAACATTTCTAAAAAGCATGAACCTTTTATAAATATACGAACACTTCGAATTTGTGAACATTTTTTTCAAATGGGAACATTTAGAAGAAATTTAGAAAATGTATTTTTAATGAAAAAATTATTTACAATTTTTTAACATATCACTAAAAACAGAATATTTTTCAAATTTAAAAAAAAAGCCAAACATTTTTTAAAAATGGGCATATTTTTTAAAATTTTGAAAAAAAATATCGGAACGACAAAAGATTTAAATTGCAAGCATTTTTGAAATAGGAACACAATTTTAGAATTCGTAACTTGAACTACCAAATATACTTGGCAACGTGATTCTTTTTCAAAATTACGAACAGTTTTTTGAAAATTCCATGCATTTTTGGGATTAGAAAGAACAAAAATTTGAAAGGATCATTTCTCGAAATTCACATATATTTCTTTATTAAAATAGGAATAATTTTGAAGTTGTTAACAATTTTTAAAATGGGAACATGTTTGCAAAATTCAGAAGAATTTTCGAATTTTTATTTAATGTAAATATTATTTTCAACTTTTCAACATATCGCTAGAACAAGAATATTTTTCAAATTTGGAACATTTCTTAAAATCTCGAAAAATAATGATAAATTTTTAAAAATGTTGAACATATTCTGTGGAGACCAAAAGTAAAATTCCAAACAATTTTTAAAATAGGAAAACAGTTTTGGAGTTCGTTAATTTTTAGAAAAATTGATCAAAATTTAAAATTCCGAACATTTTTTTAATTTCGAATTTTAGATAAAAAAGGAAAAAATAGACTTGTATTGGGGAAATAAAAAATAAATAGGAAATAAAAAGAGAAGGAAACAGAAAAAGAAAAATATAGACATAAACATAACACGGAAAAAATGAGCTGCCCAGTCTTGGGCCTCCTGTGCGTAGCTTGAAATATTTACCTTACTGTGCGTGAAATAGGATATTTTATTGCTGCATGGGCTGGAAAATTGGGCTGACCTTATTGGGCCGTAGCACTCGCAGCCCACGACGAAATTCTGGACAGATTGTTTTGCTTGATAACAGATGCACGTACAAAAGTTTAGTACCACCTCGGATAGAAAAAAAATCTTTTAACGGTGAATGGATGAAGAAATCGGAGAAACGCACCTTGCTTTATTAGTAGGTAATAGATTTGGTGGGCTGGGTGAAACAATGATGTAGCATCTATGCAGCCCGTTTAAATCCCATTTGCATTTTTCTCGAAATCCACGGACTTGCTGGGCTGGGTGAAAATATCATGTTGGGCTAGACGGAGAAATGTTATAAAAACATAAACACATGATTGCACGTCAGAAAAATCTTTGCAAGCTTATGTACGCAATCAGTAGGAGTTAACTTGGCAAGTTATATATAAATAATTATTATTATTATTTTGTAAGAACTTTCAACTTACGAAATAAAATATCATTTTAATTTGATGAGTTAATAGTACGTGGGGTATTATTATTTTTTAGGCTAGACGTGATACAGTTGAGTTGGTTCTAGGGGAAAGTACTGGGAGAAAACTCAGTTTACATCGAAAAAGAAAGTGGGCGAAAATTCAGAGACCTGATGGGTCCACCTGAGGAGAGGAATATGTTGGGAGGAAGGAGATTCAAAGCACGGCAGCCGAGTGAACTAGTTTTTTTTACAGACAAGTGAACTAGTTTACATACATAAGCAATTAGCCACTAAAAAAGCAATCAAGTTAATGGGTTCTTAAAAGAAATATTTCGGACAAAACAGATAATTACGACATATAGGCTAATGCATGAAACACTCAGATGATAAAGGTGCTTATAAACAGATAAAGTACAACATCTAGACCTTCCTGGCACGCTTGATCATGACGCTGCGGCTGTCCGTGTACTCGTCGGTTACGGGAAGCAGACACGCCCTCATGTCCAAGATCTGCCTGTACATGTCGTAGCATGCGTATGCGTCCTTGGCCGCGTAGGTTATGTAGGCTAGATTCAGAGGTACCTCCCACGTGTTCAGGTCGTCTTCTTTCATGTTGGCGTATCAGGGGTCGATGATGGTCTCAGCGAGGTCAACCATGGAGTCCTTCTCCTGCCCGTTGCTGATGATCTTGTATTGCTTCTGGATGTCGACAAGCTTGTTGCACCAGATGGCCGAATCATGGCGTTCTTCCTTCTCTCCACCGTAGCGAAGGTGCAGTCGGCGCTGCAGATGAAACGGGCGAATGCTCCAGAACATGGTGCAGCCGACTGAGGCGAGGCAGAGCTTCACCGAGTCTGTATCCTTGGTGTACATCACATTCAACTTGGTGCAGCCATAGGACTAACTCCTTGCTGAAGTCCATATCCAGCAGGCTCAGCCCTCGGATCGCCATTGGAGTCTCTTTGAGTGAACGAGTGTGTAGGCGGTGGCAGCAGTTCGTTTTTCAGCTCTTGGGGAACTAGATTCAACAGTAAGCTGAGTGTGTACAGGCGACAACAGTTACTACCCCTCCCTCGTCCGCTGCACGCCCGGCAGAAGATGCACCCTCGGTGCATTCAAACGCCTCCATTAAGAAACCTACTCCGGCCACACGTCGGTTCACGAGCGGTAATAACAGGGGTTAGTGGTAACTTTACTTAAATTTAATTTTGCTTTAATAGAAATTTATACTTAAAACAAGCAATGCATTGGCTCGTTCTATCAGTGCCACGGGATCAGCATGCACAACAATTAGAATTATTATTCTCAGGGCGCACACGATCAGCACATTTGTCGCACTTTCACAAAGATAATAATACCAAGTTTGAACTGTTTGTTATGGTTGATGTCCTCTGCATCATCATGTCGTGTTCCCAGCTTGCAAGATTCAGAACCAACAAATAAGATCCAAATAATAAGTACAACAAAGATGCCTACGCATCTCATTGATTCCCAGCTTGCAAGATTCAGAATCAACAAATAAGATCCAAATAATAAGTACAACAAAGATGCCTACACATCTCATTGATTCCCAGCTTGCAAGATTCAGAACCAATAAATAAGATTCAAATAATAAGTACAACAAAGATGCCGACACATCTCATTGATTCCCAGCTTGCAAGATTTAGAACCAACCCATTAAAGCGTTTTGATAAAGTGAATATCGGGATTAAAACCATCTTGGCTAGCCATGTCATACAGTCGAAGAACTTGGCGAATGCTCTTGACCGTCACAACATCTGTAGTTGAGTATTCCCGTTTGCACAACATGTTTTCACAGCACAAACAAGGAGACAGGAGAGCATGATTTCGCTTTAATAGCGGGCTCCTTGAACTCGACCTCCAGCTCCACTAGGATGAGGTCTACCCTGAGTTCCATGATTCAATTCATGCGCCTTTTTCTGCGGTTCACCTGAAATGAAGCAAAGGTTGCATCATTCAGCTAGCAAGAAGTACTTGCTCTTGTGAGCTGGCAGGTTCTTCTTTAGTAGTTGCACTAAAATTGAGGAACATTAAGGTTGGCTCATGTAAGGTGCAACTTTAATTTTCTTATCCTTTTGTGCAGTTCCGCTAAAATAAAGTGACATTGTGGTGACAGTGACGGCTCCATCTTGCAAAGGCTAATAAAATGTTGCACGTGATTACCAGCAGAACTTGACGGAGATTTTGGAAACTCCAATCACCATTTTGTGCAGTTCCACCAAAATTGAGAGATGTTGCCCACGTGACATTTTAGTTGAACTGCACAAGACACTCATTCCAAAAAAAAGTGTTTTGTGCAGTTCACCAAAAGGTCACAATAGCAACAAGGTGAAATGGTTATCCCTTTCTGCACAAAATGATAGAAAGTAAACAATTGCTGGTCAATAAGAATATACGAAACATATACAAAATGAAAAGAAGCATCTTAATTATGTTCATGGCAATCACGCAAGGACAGTAGAAATTTTAAAACATCAGCAATGCTTCATGTTACCAGAAAGACGATCAACAATGAGATTCCTCGGATATGGGATTACTTTAATGGTGGCATTGCTTGTTTACGGACACACGATAAATCAACAGCAGCTAAAGAGTTGGTTTAAGGGCATGGGACCATGGGGACACCAGGACACTCAAAGAGCGTAAAGGAGCAACTTACTTATCATACTTTGGGGAAAACAACAGAGTGCCATTTGTAACACAGTTTAATTGCATCTTATCACTGGAGGCATTAGATTAACAATAACACTGGTTAGACATGTCCCTAAGGTAACAGTGTGATCACTTCATTTTACATGCGCCCTTACATTAACAAGGGCAAAAGGTTGGTATAAGGACATGCGACAGTGGACGCATCAGCACAATGTACCTACAGGAGGCATAAAGTGGTGATGCCGAGCTTGTTCATGCTATGTGAGGGCAGCAAACCTAATCCTGAGACCTTTTACTATGTGAGGGCAGCAAATCTAATCCTGAGACCTTTTACTATGTGAGGGCAGCAAATCTAATCCCGAGACCTTTTACTATGTGAGGGCAACAAATCTAATCCTGGAGACCTTTTACTATGTGATGGCAGCAAATCTAATCCTGGACAAACTCTGTTGACTTGTCCACCAGCCGCCACTTTTTATCCTTTTTTCAACCAATAATAGATCTGTTTCTTATCCAGTTTGTACTGCGTTTTCCCATTATTTCCCTTTTCAACCAAGAGACATGTTGGGTATCCGGTCTCTACTACTTTCACCATATTATTTCCACTTTGAATCAAGTCCTAAATTCATGCTACAACTTTCCCCCCTTTCTTCGTTGTTTGAAAAAAGCCCTAGATTCGAATGCATGAAGTAGCTTTACCTCTAATAATACTAAAAATTTAGGTGGCTTTGGAAGAGCTGATGGGAGTAGAAAAAGATGCACATGCAGACACGTGGGGAGCTGGGGCAGTAGAGCAAGGCCGCTTTCGAAGAACTTATACCTGAGGGTCGCCGGGATGTCGGCGGCGGCAGGTCGGATCTGCGGACAATACGGCAGGGAGGAAGAAGGGTCGGAGGACCTCCCGAGCCGGTGCTGTGTCGGAGAGAACGGCACGGGCAGAGGATCGGGCCCCTCCAGCAGCTGTGGGTTTCCTCCCTCGGCGGTGATGACCGCGTGAACGATGCACCTTTTAGTCCTCTACACACACCGGCCGAAGGGATCCGGCCGGATCTATGACCAGCGGTGAGCAGAGAGAAAATGTCCCTACCGCTGTCTTGTTTATATCTGGAGAGGACGAGAGAATGAACAGAGCAACCCTAGTAAAGCAACCGCTCAGGCCCCTGCGTCCATATATAGTGGAGTGATTATCTTTTTTCTCTCCACAACAGGTGTTTCAATTTGTGTACGTGGCATTAAAGAAAAGAAACTCTCTATTTAAGGTGACTACTCTACGACTCGTACTTACTACTACACTACTACGTACCTCCGTCCTGGTTTACAGGTCCCTTTTATAGTTTGTGCCAAATTTTGACTAAAGATTTAACTAACAAAATATTAATGCATGTCAAGAAAAATTATCTCATTGGATTCGTATTTGAACATAGTTTTGAAAAATATAATGTTTGGTGACATGCGTGAACATTTTCTTAGTTTAATCTATGGTCAAATTTTGGCACGAAATACAATGGGGACCAATAAACCCGGACAGAGGTAGTATTGTTCACTTGTGCTCCCCGCCCCTCCATTCATTGAACAACCCCATGGGTGAATAAACATACAATAAGTGATGTATTTACATAGAACGAACAAGCTCGAAAAAATTTCGCGTAGTTAAAAGTTGTGGGCGGGGCTTTTCTCGGGCAGTACGCGCGGCAGTTTTCGGGTAGGCGGTTTGACAGAGAGGCGAGGAGGGTGAGCGAGTTGGGCTGTGCGATTTCACAGCGTGTTACTGCTGGACAGACTTGTGATATGACCACTCACTATAGTCATGAATTACTGGTGCTCCGACCGGGGTGATGCCCCCCTTCCGTTCCGCGCTCTAATCTGGTGCATGACATGTCGACCCCGATGCTGACTCTCCCACATGTCGGAGTAGTAAGAAGGAGCAAAGAATGATGCGGTATATATACTACTCCCTCCGTTCCTAAATATAAGTCTTTGGAGAGATTTCACTATGGACCACATACGGAGAAAAATGAGTGATTCTACACATAAAATGCATCTATATACATCCGTATGTGGTCCACAGTGAAATATCTACGAAGACTTATATTTAGGAACGGAGGGAGTACTACTCAGGTCGGAGGAGTGCGAACCACGACAGCCCAGTGAACCAGCCGTGCGAACCACGGTAGCCCAGTGAACCAGCAGTAGAAAACAATGTGGTGATATGGCCATAAAAAACAATGTGCTACGGTCCACACTCTAGCATGTACGGTAACACTCCTCTTTTTGTTTGGATCCCTGAGTTAGAGCTAGTTTGGGTCGAAATAGCCTCAAATTATCGAAACAAGAGGGGTTAGTTTGAGCTAGTTTGCTCTAACCCAGTTAAAAAAACTAGCCCGGTGGAGAGGTTCTAGTTGGGTTAGTTATCCTCGGGCCCACTAAAAGAGAACTAAAAAAAATCTCACCTGCCCGCACCAGATCACTCCCCTAAAAAAATCTCACCTGCCCGCACCAGATCGCTCCCCCCTCCCGCATGACTCCTCTCTGTTCCCCATAGGGCCGCCCGCCCAAGCGCCGCTCGCCCTCTCTCTCCTCCGGCCGTCCTCTCCTTCCAGCCTCCGCCGCCCTACTTCGGCCGCCCTCTCCCTCCGACATTCGAAGGTCGCCCCGCTCCCCCTTCACCAGTCGTTTTTCTCCCTCAGTCATGTGCGGCGGCGGTGCATCTACCAGGGAGGCTGCGAGAGGGGTAAGTTTGTTCGTTCCTTCTCTGTCTCACGACCATATCATTGATCTTGCTTGCTCTAGCGCTAATTCTGATTTGGACAAGTAGATCCTGATCAAACTTGATATAGATTTGTGGTGCACGCATGGAATTGTTTGATGCTGCTTGAGGAGGTAATAAATCTTTCTAGAGGCCCAAAGATTCAGGTCACCTTTCTAGGTATTTCCATTTCAGGCTTGCATTATTTGTAGAGGCCCAAAGATTCAGTTCACCTTTCTAGGTATTTCAGTTTTAGGCTTGCATTATTTCTGTAGGCCCAAAGATTCAGTTCACCTTTCTAGGTATTTCAGTTTTAGGGTTGCATTATTTCTGTAGGCCCAAAGATTCAGTTCACCTTTATAGGTATTTAAGTTTCAGGCTTGCATTATTTCTAGAGGCCGAAAGATTCAGTTCACCTTTCTAGGTATTTCAGTTTCAGGCTTGCATTATTTCTAGAGGCCCAAAGATTCAGTTCACCTTTCTAGGTATTTAAGTTTGAGGCTTGCATTATTTCTAGATGCCCAAAGATTCAGTTCACCTTTCTAGGTATTTCAGCTTGAGGCTTGCATTATTTCTAGAGGCCCAAAGATTCAGTTCACCTTTCTAGGTTTTTTAGTTATAGGCTTTCATTATTTCTAGAGGCCCAAAGATTAAGTTCCCAGTCGGCGGCAAGCGGCCCTGCTACCCATGCCGGTGTCGACCTCAACTCGCAAGGGCCAGCGTCGGAGGGGTTCCCGGGGCTTGGGCTCTACAGAGCCTCCCTCCAGGGCGACGATGGCGAGCTCCTCCCTCGGTGCGTGAGGGGCTCCGGGCTCCCTCCCTATCGCGAGCGACTTCCGTGATGAGTTAGCTCATTCTTTGTTTCATGAAGTATTTTTTTATTTTGTGAAGCTTGATTGATGACTTGTATGTTTAAGTGGGATATCTCATTTGTATGGACAAAGTAAAAATTATCATGTTTTGCATGCTTGATTTGTATAGATGGTTTGTTTATGTCAATTGTGAGCGGGAGGAGGCCACAGAAGAGCCGGCCACACCAAGAGGGTGCTTGGATCCAAGGGAATTATTTTAGTCTGTCTAAAAATAGGAACCAAAGTAGTCAAATGATTGAGATAGAGCATTTATTGTCAATCTAACCCTGCCATCACACACCTCTTCGGTTTAGAGTTAGTTCAGGGTTAGAATCTAACTCTAACCTCTAACTGAGCTAGAGTTCTCCTCGTCTCGGTTCATCGCCATCATACTTTCCCCATTCCTGTGTTTTCAGTATCCTACGAATCAAAGAGGCCCTTTTTTCGGGAAAAATCAAAGAGGCCCTTATACTGGTTTAGGTCCGGTCATTTTTTATAAACGTGTTATGTCCAAAATTTAATGAACGTGCTCCGATTTCCATGAAAATAATCCGGTTAGTAATTCATTGATTTATTTATTCTTCTGCGGGGGGTTTGCATGTAATTCATGAGGTCTGAAATGTAAAGTACCCCGACATATGCTCCGAGTCGTGCATGCACTACGACTCAGATGCTCTATGTCCCACATGTCGGCGAATGGAAGCACATGGAAATAGCCTTGGAGTACATATAGGAGGATAAATGCGTGAAAAAATATGTACTGTGAAGCGTAGCCGCGGTTCGAAAAGGAGACCTAAAGTGATGACAGCTATACGTCGCACGCACCCAACTAGTGGTACTGGACATACGACTAATTTTTCCTCAAAAAAAGAGGCACGAGTGCTCGGTACTCCTATTCTATAAACACGAGTCCCATCTGACAACAGTGTCCGTGCTACAGCTAGCTCTCCTCCCTTGTTTCTCTCTTCTAGTTCTAAACTCGGCCGACGACCGGTGGGTGGGGTGGGTTTGCTCAACAGCGGCCCCACCTCACAGTGAAAACGTTACGACTGGAATAAAAAATGCCATATACTCCCTCTGTTCATAAATAGCCTTTTTAGATACTAGTTCAAATGGAATACTGCATACAGATGTATGAAGACATAGTTTAGAGTGTAGATTCACTCATTTTGCTCCGTATGTAGTAGTCACTTGCTGGAATCTTTAGAAAGACTTATATTTGGAAACGGAGGGAATACTATACTAATAAAACATTAAGGCCACGAGGCGATGCAGTGCTGGTTACAGGAGGCAAGAAGAAGAGATGCATCCATCGACGACGTCCACCTCCTCGACTCAGGGCGCCGGCCCACCGAACGGCGCCTAAGTAGCAACGGCTTTCGTGGCCAGGTCGACGTGCTTCTGAACAATGGCGTCCAAAGATTCCAGCCGCTGGAAGAAGGCCAACGTCTTTCTGTCCCCGCTTGCATTGTAGTGGCATATGTAGATGATTTTCTCGTAGACGTGGATGTGCAGGTCGACGGTTTCTTGCATGGCGAGGCGCTGCGCGGCGAGCGCGGCCTCGAGGTGCACATTCTTCGTCGCGACCTACGGCACCTGCAGAGCCACCAGGGCTTGAAAGTGTGTCACCATGTAGGCCGATGAGGGTCGTCCGCGCGCTTCTTGACGGCGGTGAACTTGCGGATGGAGTTGACCATCATGTCGTCCATGCGAGAGGCGAAGCCGGCGTCGGCGAGGGCTACGATGCCTGCGGTCGCCAGCACCGTCTGGAAACGCTGCGCGGTGCGGGGCCGCAGGCCGGCGCCTTGGATGATTTGGCACAGCCGACTGCCGCTCGCGTCCATCGCCTCCATAGGTGCTTGTGGCTTCTGGTCACTTGGTCTTGGATTGGAGTGAGCAGTGTTGCACAGAGACTTGGAAGTAGATGGATTGGAGTGGTGGGGCGCCTTTATTATATGAGAGTCCAAACTCTGTTGCATTCACATCGTGCTGGCTCTAGTCTGCTTCTCCAATTAATTCCCTCTGCATGTAATTGAGGATGCATCATTGACCGTTCAACGTCTCGGGAACCGCTACCCTCTTCCTCCTTGGCATTCAAGCACCTATGGACCCGTCGACGACGAGGTACCTATGGTGACTTCGTAAATTTCAAGATGATAGTGCCGTGCGTGTGTGTGCGTTCATAGGGGTGAGTGTATGCGCGTGTATATGAGCGCTTGCGTCTGTACTGTGTCAAAAAAAACAACGTAAATGCATGTCAAAAAGAGACTAGTCAGTATACTCAATATTGTGCACCTCGGAGAGGAAAACGATAGAACTAGTACGTATTTATTTACGGTGCAGATTCACTCATTTTGCTCCATATGTACTCCCTCTCGGTGTAGTCTAGTCACTTATTGAAATCTCTAGAAGGGCAAATACTCCTTTCTAGTTTACAGGGCTATACTAGCAAGCAGTTGTACGTACTAGTACAATAGTAGGCTCACATAGCAATTTTGTCTCATGCAAGAGCCTGGTTATATGCGTGCTCCAATGTTCGCAACTGCAACGTTCGGTTTGCGCTTGGCTCTTCACCTCTTCAAGAAGACGAACAATGATGTTACTACTTCTGCTTCTACAGTGTCGAATACACTGCTGCATGTCCGTCCACCGCGAGCAGGACTGATAGCTTGTTGTAGAAGTACTACTAAGCAAAAGCCTTTCCTCGTTTGCGAGCAACAGCGCGCATGGGCGAGGGAGAAGGCGTGTAGTAAAATCAAGCTTCTCCTCGTTCTACGAGTTGACGCGACACATCATAGCACTGGCCGGACATGCTTGCCTCTAAACTTGGCTGAAAGACCCGCAGTGTATAATATATTTGCTGCAACCTCTAACATTTACCCACCACAAACTAATATATATATGTGGCCGTATGCGTCATTCTGATGCAGAGGCCGGGGAGTCCCCCCTTTTTGAAAAAAAAACAAATTAAAATATATATTCCTGTCTTGACCAGATGAGCGTGCAAACTACAATCACCAGGGTGACAGGTAGGGCCAGAAGACTATTTTAATTTAAAAAAAAACTTCGAGACGGCCACATAGCATGGAGCCGACCCCAACGATTTCAAGATTACATGCATGGTACACGCTATCTAGACTTCTCTACACATGAAACTGCCACACGAGCGTCCGGGCTGCGCTTGGCTGCTCGCCTCTTCGGGAAGTCAAACAATGATGGTGTACTATTGCACTGGAGGAGTACTACAGTACGCTTCTGGCCATCTGACACCGATTGAACTGTTGCATGTCCACCGCGTGCGGGAGGGAGAGCGTGTAGCGAAAGCTTCTCCTATTCTTGCCAGCCACCACGCTCATGGGCGAGGGAGGGACGCTCCTGTCTTTGCGTGTATGACAGGTGGGCCCGACAGGTGTGTGGCCAACCTGCCATACAACCAAAGGCAGGTGCAGTTAAGTCCGCGAGGGAGAGGATAATCAAATTTCTCGCGACACATCAAAGCACTGCACTCGATATATTTCAATAATTTGCGTTTAGCGATGCATTAATTACAACGCATGCATGCATGCCGTGACTCTTCTTTTGATAGTACTGGCATGTGTTGATTTAATGCACCTTGAAGTAGTACTCCCTCTGTTCCTAAATTATAAGTCTTTGTAGGGATTCCATTATGAATTACATACGGATGTATATAGATGCATTTAAGTGTGGATTCATTCATTTTGCTCCGTATGTAGTCCACCTAGTGAAATCTCTATAAAGACTTACTCCCTCCGTTCGGAATTAGGCTGGTCATAGTGGGGAGTAACTTAGACTAGTAACATGCATACGTTACTAGTGTAGTGTCAAAAAACGTCTTACATTATGGGACGGAGGGAGTACCTCTATAATGCATAGTATCATAGATGGTCCTATTTATTGCCATGTATGACACATAGTAGCACCATATTTATTATGTTACAGTATCTACCTATGTTACTATAACCATCTCTCTCTTCTTTAATTGCCTGCCACATAAGCATGTTTGCGAGTCCCAATTGCATGATACTACTTATGTTACTCCCACTATGGTTAGCCTTATGGCGAAAATGGATGTATCTAGACGTATTTTAGTTCTAGATACATCCATTTCCGAGACAAGTAATTCCGAACGGAGGGAGTACATTTAGGAACGGAGGGAGTATAAAATATGTGACCGTAAGCTTTGTAATACCCCGGCCCAAGTCGAGAGATGGTTGTGCAGGGGGAGGGCGAGATCATGCAGACCGAACAGGAATAGGACCTGACGATGGAGCTCTCTAAGGTCTCGATGGACCTCACAGTGCTCCACTGCCCCTTGTGCCTCCGCCACTTGACGCTTCCAGTGTATAAGGTTCGAATACACCTCTTCCGTTCGGCTGATTGAGCAAGGTGCAGGTTTCTTGATTGATGTGCTGTTGGATTGATTTCTGCAGTGCAAGGGAGGGCCCCTGGCCTGCGCGGACTACGAGCGCTCCGGGAACAAGTGGTAGTGCCAGAAGTGCGAGCGCGGCGGTGGCTTCGACGTGCGGAACATGGCGGTGGACTCCATCCTTTCGTCGGTGAGGGTGGAGTGCCCGCACGAAGGCTGTGGGCTCTACGTCACTTACCACAAGCTCACCGATCACCAGAGCGTGTGTCCGCTCGCGCCCTGCAAATGCCCCGTGCCCATCTGTGGCTACGAAGGCCCGCCGCCGGCGCTCTAGCACCACATCAGCACCGCGCATCCCATGCCCGTGCACAGGATCCAGTACGGCAAGGTGCTCTAGCTGCAAGTGCCACTGTCGGAGCCAAGGCTCTTTCTGTTCGCGGAGGAGGACCGCCGCGCATTTTTCTTGGTCAGTGGCGTGCTCGACATCGGCGTGTCGGTCGTCTGCATCAGACCGGGGGTGTCCCCACTGCCGCACTACTTGGCCAAGCTGTGGGCAAACGGCCCGCCGGGGGAGCCCAAAGGCACGACCGACGCCGTCAAGGTGGAAATGGAGGTGACAAGTAGCAAGGATCCCGGCGACGTCGACGTGCAGGAGCTGACCTTCTTGACAATTCCGCCCAAGCTGCTGTCCGGGGCTAAGCTTGTGTCCCTCTACATTCAGATTGACAAGCTCAAGTCCTAAATGTTTCGACAGTGCCTTCTGTTTATCTTAGTAATATGCTAATATAGGGATTACCTTGGTCTACTTTAGCTTAAGAAATGGTTGGTTTTTGTGGCGATGCAGCAATTACTTCGACATCAGATCAGTAATTTCCAACAGTCGAACGGATATTTTGTGTCTGTTGAATATAAAGTTCCTTCGGGTAAGAAGTACTACTTGTCATGAAAATGGATAAAAGGAGATGTATGTAGACGTATTATCCATTTTGATGACAAGCACTCCCTCCGTTCCACAATACATGCCTTCCATTTGTCGAAATATAGATGTATCTAGACATGTTTTAGTATATACGTACATCCATGATAGAGCCAATTGGATGGTTGAGAACACTACAATTCGTAGCTACAGATGCGTGTGTGACTCCCAGATGCAGAGGCCGGGGGTCATCATCCTCCTTTTCGAGAAAAAACAGACACGTGTGTGAGAGGACGAGTGCGTGCGTGCACCTCTTCTCTTCCTGTATAACGTACTACTAAACTCAGAGTACAAGTTTTTGTGGGTGGCACGATGGTGCGTGCGAGAAGTCCCGAGAGATAGGTTTAATGCGTTTGAAAAAAGGCCTAGCCTAGAGCTCGCCACGCGGCTATTCCTGTCGAACGCCCCATTAACCGTAAGATATGTATACGACGGTGCCAGTTATTGCAAGTACACAGCAGTACTCCCTCCTTTCCAGTTTATGGTGAGTGGTGGAATATTTTTTGTAGTTTGCAAAAGCACCTAATTAATGCTCTTTTTTTTCTTAAAAAATTATGTTTATCAATGCATTAATTGCAATGCAAGCATGCATAAAGTACATGCATTGGTCAATTTTCTCTTAATACTTGCATGCAATGATTTAATGCACCTTGGAATCTGAACATGTGTTGGGGAACAACCAAATTGAGCCTTATAAAATGGAAAAACTAAAATTTTGAGATAAGCCCTATAAAACCGGATAGGAGGGAGTAGAAAAAGAAGTACTCCATCCGGGAATAGTGTGCACTTTGAAACTAGAACCGTCAATAAATTTTGAGCTTGCGTCTCGTCACATCCGGGAATTGCAAACCTGTTCACTCCGATCACAACCTAAACGGTTTCCCACTTAGGAGCGTATTAGTACCACGCTATATTGAATTCCAAACCTGTTCACACCGATCACAACCTAAACGGTTTCCCACTCAGGAGCGTATTAGTACTCGGTTATAAATACTAGTATGCCAAGATGACTGCACATTCCTCCTCAACTCCTCATCCACAAAAACAAACAAGTCATTCAGCATCCTTCCCTTGTGTCTGCGATGGCTAGCGTGAGTTCTGGGTCGAGAGATTGCCACCAGGGAGAGGCGAGCATGGAAGCGGAAGCACGAGAGATGTCCCGCGTCGCTGCCAGAGCAACCGACATGTCCCGCCGCGCGGAAGTAGCAGCACAGAGGTCCCGCCGCGCCGCTGAAGCAGCACGGAGGTCCCGCCGCGCCGTCGATGCAGCAGACTGGTCCGGCCGCGCCGCGGAAGCAGCAGAGATGTCCCGCCGCGCCACGAATGCAGCAGAGATGTCCCGCCGCGCCGCGGCGGCCTGGGAAAATTTCTCGCGGGCAGGCGACGACTGTTACAGGCGCATGCATGCGATCGTCCATAGCCAGATGGATCAGATCTCCGGCTTGGCGAGGTTGCAGGACGACGTGAAAGCCTCGTTTGAACTGGCTACCGGCGTCATCCGGCAACTAAGGGAGGGCAATGAGAGGCTCCGGGCCGAGTGCGACCTGCTGAGGGAGAAGATCGTCCGAAGTGCAGACCAGCAGGAGGAGACCAGTGCCTTGTGGAAGAGGCCCGACGTCATCGTTAAGAAACTTATGGACGAGAATGACATGCTCCGCAACGAGCGCCAGAGGCTGGTGGAGGAATCCGTGGATGTTCTCAAGCAGCGTCTTGAGGACACGAAAGAGCTCATCGCCGCTCGCCGCGGAGACTAGTTCATGACCTGCAGCAACGCATCAAGAAAGTAGAGATCAGCGAGCCAGATCCTTGTCTTCCTTCTTCTTTTGCCCTTGTGTATTTCGGGCGTAGCCGCATCTTTCTAATTATGTAAGACAATTAATCGTCCTTATCTTTCTGTGGAAGATCAATGTTGCGAGGCTGGAAAGAAGAAAACTCTTGCTGTGGTGACCCTGGCGTTGCCGTTCTTCTAGTTGATGCTGGGCTTCCTTCAGTTTCCTGGTTTCTTTTGATGTAATAATCGATTTAGGATGTGGATTGTGTCGTCGGTTGTGAAATGTTGGGTTCTAGCACGGATGTTTGGCCTTTGTTGGCCTCTTGGGATGTTGCGATTTCAATCTGGTACGTAGCTTTTAGTCCTTCGTGTTAGGCTGGAGTTGTGCTGAACTTCTTGTGAATTGTGGTGGCTTTCAGTAATGAAAATCGGAAGGGGCAAACCCTTCTTTGATCTAAAAAATAATAAAAATCGTCCTTATATATTCATCAGTCTTGCTATAAGTCGCAGTAGATCCTATATAGGTCCGTCGGATCTTACATCAAGATCCGTGCTTTTAGATTTTCTTTTCTCTCTTAAATCTCAGTCGAGTGAGACATAGCCACGCCATTAAACAGAGGCTCGGGTGCCATTAATGGAGACCTTGGGAGAGAGGTGGATGGCAGATGGAGGTCAAAGGGCTCTCCTCCCGATAAGCACGCGCAGGGGTCTGATCGCACGCCTCTCGTACTCAAATAGCTACCCTGCATGGCGCCTCCTAGCTAATAAAAAATGGGGACGCGTGGCGGCACGTAAATGGTACTAGTAAGTAGAATGCCCACGGTTTCAATAATACTTGTGTTTCCGATTGTAACGTGACAGCACTTGTTCCAAAATGACTTTGTTGATTGTTAATGTGTGCGCCTTCGCAAATCGGACTGCAAATTTACCACAACATGTTGGTGCCATGTCATGGCACCAAGCCAAGTTTCATTATTTTCATGCGTGTTTTGGATTTACAAGAATTAAAAATCTAAGTTTCTCAATGTTTCCAACCCAGCCACGACGCCCAGAATTTTGAATTTCATTCCCATTTCTTGCATGGAACCTAGAAATTTACCGGAGGACACACATGTGATTTTTCAACCAACTTTGGTGCACTGGAACATGTTCTTGTATTTAAAATTTGAATTATGCACACAAAGGTGACACATTCCTTCCGAGAAGCACGAGCCTTCTTGAGAGAAGCTCCGATTTGCAAGAAGCTTATACCAAAATTTGTTCCTATTCGGCCAATTTTTTTTACCACGACATGGTACTAACATGACATGACACCATGCCAAGTTTCATGATTTTAAAACCAAGTTTCTCAATGTTCTCGACCGAGCCACGATGCCCAGATGTTTGAATCTTATTCTCATTTTTGCATGGGAGTAGAAATTCACCTGAGGACACAAATGTGATTTTTCAACCAACTTTGGTGCACAGGAGCACGTGCTTGTAGTTCAAATTTGAATTATGCACATTAAATGACCAAAAACTCATTTAATGTGTAAATAAGGCCAAACGAAGCCGGAATAATTCCAAAATTTAACAGGGCACTCATGTAGTTCTATGTTGCCTTAGTAAATAAACTCAAGGGGAAAAAGTATATCGTTTCGCACTCAAAGGTGACACATTCCCTCTCAGAACCACGAGCCTTCTTGAGAGAAGCTTCGGTTTGCAAGAAGCTTATACCAAAATCTGTTCCTATTCGGCCATTTTTTTTACCACAACATGGTAGTACCATGACATGACATCCATGCCAAGTTTCATGATATTCAGACGTGTTTTGAATTTACAAGAATTTTAAAACCAAGTTTCTCAATGTTCTCGACCGAGCCACGATGCCCAGATGTTTTAATTTTATTCTCATTTCTTGCATGGGACCTAGAAATTCACCCGCGGACACAAATGTGATTTTTCAGCCAACTTTGGTGCACGAGAGCATGTGCTTGTAGTTCAAATTTGACTTATGCACATTAAATGACCAGAAACTCAATTAATGTATAAAAACGACAAACAAACCCGGAATAATTCCAAAATTTAACATGGCACTAATGTAGTTCCATGTTGCCTTTGTTAAGAAACTCAAGGGTGGGGGCGGGGGCAGCGTATATCGTTTCACACTCAAAGGTGGCACGTTCCCTCTTAGAACCACGAGCTTCCAAATCAGCCCAATTTTTTACCACAACATGTTAGTGCCATGACATGACACCATGCCAAGTTTCATGATTTCCAGCCGAGTTTTGGATTTACATGAATTTAAAATCTAAGTTTCTCGATGTTCTCGGCCGAGTCATGACACCTGTGTGTTTGAATTTCATTCTCATTTCTTCCATGGGACCTAGAAATTCAACCAAGGACACACATGTGATTTTTCAACCCACTTTGGTGCACGGAGCATGTGCATGCAATTCATATTTAGATTATGCACATTAAAAGTCCAGAAACTCAATTAATGTATAAAAAGGCCAAATGAACCCGAAATAATTCCAAAATTTAACAGGGCACTCATATAGTTCTATGTTGCCTCTGTAAATAAAATCAGGGGGGGCAGCGTATATCGTTTCGCACACAAAGGTGACATGTTCCCTCTCGGAACCACGAGGCTTGTTGAGAGAATCTCCGGTTTTGCAAGAGGCTTATACCAAAACTTGTCCCAATTCAGCCAGAAATTATACATATGAAAACAGGGTTTAGATTATCCCGAACATCTCACTACCTAGACCAATAATGTACTATGATTTGAATTCAATATAAAATGGATATAGATATTTGAATTGGAGAGCGTATGGTACATGTAGTTCATAGTGAAATATGATTACTGATATATGCATGTCTTTTTGTTATCAAGATAATATTTAAATTATTGTATAACTTGACAACTATCGTATTCAAATAAGGAAAATTGATTCAAATTTAGTCCATATGGTAGACGGCAATATATATGTTCACATGGTGGAGTAAAATGTTCATATATGATGGAAGATCAAAATGTACGACTACATCAATTATAAACCGCAATGTCACCTAATGATATGTTCGAATTCAACATAACATGGATTCGAAAATTGAAATTTGAGATCATGGCATCTCTAATCATATAAAAAGGGACATTACTCTTTCTTTTGTGGGAATTGATTTGTTTTTTGTTGTTGTTGAGGGAAGTGCGAATCGATTTGGTACTGTGCAGGGTAATCTTGTTCTCCGATTTTTTTACATTTTTCTTGTAGTTTTTTCAATGGCATCTATAGCAATATAGTAAAAGGGGACATGACTCTCTTGTGTCTTGTATGATTTTTTTACACGTTAAGTTTGTCCTGCCGAACAAAGAATCCACACCTTGTTATCCCGAAATTTTCAATCTCGAGTATCTTTTGTCTCACCTGCTTTGAAACTCCCGCTTCTTCAACCCGCGCCACGCCTTGTTATCCCGAAGTTTGGACGCGCGCGAGAACTCCCTCCTCATCCGAAATCGCTCCCGCAGCCCAAACACGCGAAATCCCCCTTCTGCCCCTCAGCCGGAAATGAAGTTCCACGTCGCGGTGTCAAACCCGGCGGGGGTACGCTGGTAACTTACCCTACATTTTGGACAAGCGCGTCCCGAAGCTTGACTCCCCCCTCCCTCTTCGCCCCCCACCCATTCGTACACCGAGGCCGCAAAACCCGCGAAACCACACGCTCCTCCGTCGGCCTCCCAACCGCCGCCCAGCCGGAGACTCTTCGCTGACTACGTCGTCCACCGCAACAGCTCGCCGTCCCTCATCCACCGCACCGGATGAGGATCCGTTGTCGATCTCGTCGTCCCGCCGGATCAGCCGCCCCGTCCTCCACCTCCAAGGAGCTGCCCCGACGTTCGCCTCGTCTATCGCGCCACCTCAATCCCCACAACGCCGTCTTGACCTGCCCCACCGGAACCGCAGCACCCTCACCAATTCCTCCGATGAAGTCGAGGCCAACTCGGTGCCACCAAGGAGGTTCTGCACTCACCGCTGCATTTTATATTTTATTCGATCTCACGGCGCTGCCGGTGCTCGATACCGAGCAGACATGGCGTCTCCATCGCCGGCGCCGGCGCCGGCCACATCATCCACGACGTCTCTCCCCCGTGTCGTTGCTTCCTCGGCGGCAACTTCCACAACGGCACTAGCTGCAGCTGCTCCGGCTCTCGCTCGCGCTGCGGCTCTGTTCTTGCTGTCGGTCGCGCAGCTGCACTGCTCCTTCTTTCGTTCGTGCTGCTGCTCTGCTCTTGCTCTCGCTTGCGCTGCTGCTGCTGCTGCACGACCTCCGGCAGCTACAGGAGTTGCTGCTTTAGCACTCGCTCGCGGTGCTACTGCACGACTTGCTCTCTGCTAGTGCGTTCCCTGCTCGAGCGTCTACGGATTTAGATCACTGCTTCTCTGCTACTAGTGCTCGAACGCCCAAAACATCTATTGCAATGCTCTGTTACTAGTTCAATCAGTTTCGATAGTAAAATTCAGTTTCGTCTGTGAATTTCATTTTCTTCAGTTAAGTTTAGAGTGAACAATACTTACATCATCTGTCGGAGCGGTCGTGGCGCGGCTGATGCGTTTTACATCTAGCAATTTTTGGTGATGTATTTTACATCATCTATTGCAGATGATATTAGGGTCCCACTTCAGATTAAATTTGTTTGTCTTGTCATGCTTTAGCCTCATCACTGGACACCTTAGCGGAGCTGCTCCAATGACGGAACCGTCCATCACAGAGGAGCACTACCCTCGGCGCCGTTTCCAAAGGCCTCGAATCTTCTTCCCTGCCTCCGACAGTCACACCAGCATCATCACCATTCTCCACGTCCAAACCAATGATGCTGAGGTCCACAAGGCTATGCCAAAGAGGTTGTACACTCATCGCATCACTTTGTTTCTACATTCCTATGTTCTTCCAATTCATATGAGCCAAACACCTAGGTTGACTGAAATCCTATGTTTCCAAATGCTCTGTTTTACACGTGCATTCCTATCCTATTCCTGTGTTTTTCCTGTCCCTGCGTTTATAGAATCCTCCAATTCTAAGGAGCCCTTACATATTTACTTCATTTTCAGATTGGCCTCAAAGAAAACTCTGTGTGTTATGTCCTGCTCCTGCCGTGCCGTCATCCACCCCACCTGAGGTGCACCATCGACAGAAGCGTCACTGCAGCAGAGATCCCCCCTGCAGAGTTTCTTTTGCCGCCTCAGATCATCTTCCCCGTTGCCGGCATCCACGCCAACTGCATTACCATCATCGACTGAGCAGATGAACCTGAGGACTAGACAGTTCCGGAAGAGAGGTCGCAGTCTTTCGTGTTTGCTTACGTTATACATTGGTTATTATTACCTGCTACTTTATCGTTCAATCTTGAGTTTTCAATTGCCCATGGGTCTCATATCGAGTCAGCAACGAATAGTGTCTGTCTACTATCTGGTTCATCTGGGGTCTTCTATGTGGTTCATGTTGGGTGCACAACAAACAATAGATCATCCATTGTCTATCTTTTTAAACTAAAGTTATAATCTACCTGCTATCATTTGTTTTGGATCCATCCACTCGTTTGCTACCATCAGTCTTGATTTTTGCATGCATCCCTTAGGCCTTACAAAATCTAACTATTTTTTTTATTATGCATGTAAGATATTGTACACAATCGTACTGAACATGTAGAGAAAAAGAGAAGACCGTTGCGTGCGAATATAATGTCATGCAGACGCTGCTACATGGTGGTGAAAGTGCCCCCTCTCCTGCATTTCCAGATTGTATTCCAGAGGAAGATAACTGTTCGGATGGAGATTCGGAAGAGCCGACCATGCCTGTTTACCACCTGAGGTGTTTGCTCTAACCTGGCATACTGATGTTGGTCATATCATGCATATGGCGCCTTGCATTGCTTACATTATACATCTTATATGTCATCAGCTTAGTTTTGATTTTCTTTGTGTGAATGCCACTTGTTTGGTTTCTATATCATACTCCCACCATTCCTAAATATTTGTCTTTTTAGAGATTTCAACAAGTGACTACATACGGAACAAAATGAGTGAATCTACACTCTAAAATATGTCTATATGCATCAGTATGTGGTAGTCCATTTGAAATCTCTAAAAATACAAATATTTAGGAACGGAGGGAGTATATGGGAATTATGCAATGCCATCTTCTTTAGCCAGGCATCATATACGTGAATCATGCAATGCCATCCTGTTTAGCCAGTCATCGTATATGTGAATTGTATCGTGCCATATTTTTTTCCATAATGTATTCCATTTGTCAACAATGTTTATGCATTCATCTACTCTTCCTGTGCATTAGCCATTTGAGTCGGTCATGGGAAAATCTGGAGTGAAAACAAGGTCTTGTGAGCAGTCAGTGCTACCTGTCAATGCAGATTTCTTGCTGGTTACAGATAGCTCCTCAGAGGAGGATTTAGAGAGAGATGGCCAGTCGTATCCCCCCCCCTCCCCCCGAGGTGCATGCTCTAACTTGGCTGGGTTATATTGCTCATATCATGCATATGGTGTCTTGCATTGCCATGTCATCTGCTTAGATTAGACATGCTTTGTGTGAATGCCTACTGTTTGCTTTCTATATCAGATATGTGAATTATGCAATGCCATGTTTTTCAGCCAGTTATCATATATGTGAATTATGCACCGCCATGGAGCCGTGCATCATATATGTGAATTATCTCATGCCATCTTTTTTTCATTACGTATTCCATTTGTCGACAATGCATGTATATTGAACTACTCTTCATGTGTATCAGCCATTTGAGCCGGTTATGGAAAAATCTGGAGTGAAAACAAGGTCTTCAGAGCAGGCAATGGTACCTGTTGAAGCATATATCTCCATGGTTATAGGGAGCTCTCAGAGACGGATGACCAGTACCATAACCCACCTGAGGTGTATGCTCTAAGTTGCAATGTTTATATTTCTCATATGATGCATATGGTTTCTTGCATTGCTTAGTTTAGACATCATATGCACAATATTGAATTCTATCTGCTTAGTTTAGAGATCATACATGCGAGTGCCAGCTGCTTAGTATATGAATCAATTATGTCAATTATATCATGCCATCCTATATACTTAGACAACATGTATGTGAATTATTTCATCCCAACCTATTTTAGAAAGACATCATATAGTTTTGTCATGTCATCCTGTTTAGGTACTCATCATATGTTGAATTATGTCATTATATCCTGTTAAGTTATCCATCATATATCTAAAACGGTGTCATGCTATCCAGTTTAGTTAGGCATCATATATGTGAAATTGTGTCATGCTGTCCTGTTTGGTTAGACAACATACATGTGAATTACCACATCATCTATCATACAATGTCCAGACGTTCAATTTCTTTTCTTGTTTATCAGCCATTTGAATTGGAGGGGGTGATGGCAGTATGTAAGGGAGCAAAAACCCGTTCTTCACAAAAGATAGTGCTACCTGTCGATGCAGATAGAACCATGGTTCTACTGGCCCACAAACTAGCCCCACCACACAATAATGGAGACTCTTCCAGATTGCACACTTACACCATTGGGCAGAGAACCAGCTACAACCCATCTAACCGCAACCCCAGCGGATAGTAACCCACTTATAGTTGACAAAGCACCATGTCCACCACAGAGTACCCCCACACGAGCAGTTTGTAAAGCTACTGCAGTGCCCAAAGCACGAAGACCACCACAGCTAACCCAAACTCCACGTTTAAAGCAGAAGAGCAACTATTCTCAGGTCAGATTCCGTAGCTATGGTCCATACTCCTTGTCATTTGCATCACCGTATTTACTCATACCAACTACTTTCGAATTTGAAGGATCCAATTGAAACTCCAATGGCGCAATGGTATGTTTTAAACCTATTTCTTTAACTGGATTGCTGTTCTAACTTCTTGCTCTATGTTGATTTCAGTTTAAGTTGTATAAACAGTTATGTTCTCATGTGATGCACACTACAAGTGCTGCCAATGTTGTGTAGTTTCTCACACTTATATTACATCTATGCTGTTGTGTCTTAAAAATATATGAGTTGAACTGTGTCTCTATCTTGATTAGGGAACATAAACAAGAATGATATGGACAATACTGATGACCATAGTACATAGATATATGTTTGTTTCATCTTTGTTATCCTGTCTACCTTACTCTTGAACCGGTTTACCAAAATGAGTTTGGTATACTACAAGCTAAACCTGTGATGTGTCTCGCTTGTTTCTCTTGTAGTATGCAAACAGAATATTGGAGAAGAGCACCCCACTATGCAATGGTAGAGAAAGTAATGCAGATAAGGTTCAAGATAGTGAGACAACCTGTTGGTCTCCAAGAAAGGTGATAAAAGCGATCTTGTAGGCGGTGAGAAAACCCCACGATCCTGCGTTGATGTAGTGTTCGAGTTCTTGGCAAGATCACCGACACAAGCTCTTGAACTTGCTGCCTGAATCACTTCAGCTTCTTGAGTCTCAGCTACAACCTGAAAGGCATCACCGGCTGTGCTGACAAGAAGTCGAAAGGACTGAGGAAGTCCCTGCAGAATTCAGATGCATACTTTCTTGTGCAACAGCAAGCACTAGAGGATTTAAGCGCCAAACAAGAGAAAGTTAATAAGCTTGCTAAGCATCTTGCCAGCATTATGGGTACCCAGGATATTGTTTCTTGAACTCTTCTGAAGTGGTTTCAGTTCTGGACTTGTTTTCTTGCGGCATTTATATCTTTCTGTGTTCCCTATATTTGCACCGGTGGTGAACTTTGATGCCCAAAGATGGATGTAATATGTGTAATAGCCGTGATAGCCTAGCATAAGTTGCTTGCTTATTTATGTCCTTGTTGTCTTGTTTATTTGTTGCTTGTAGTCAGTGCAGTTCTTTTTTCGCGGTTTGCTAGTGGCTGCAATAACCTATTTTTTAAAACTAGGCCACAATAACCATGGGCTAATATTTACTGTAGTGACAATGAGCCTCCTACGGGCCGTAGAAACAGTGGGCCTTCTACGGGCCGTAGAAACAGTAGGCCTTCTACGGGCCATAGAAACATTGGGCCTTCTACAGGTCGTATCATCAATGGGCCTTATACGGGCCATATGATCGATTGGCCAAACATGGGCCAATAACAAGCCGCATTATGGCCGTAAACGGGCTAGAGTTGGAATCGTCCATTCATGGGCCGACCACAACGGGCCATCAATAATAGGCTGTATTTGATGACGCTATGAAAACGGCCCCATGTATTAACGGACCACAAACGGGCCGACTGTAACCACAGGCTGAATTTGGCCCACAAGTAGAAAATGACAGTAATGGGCCGTAAGTAAACGAATGCTCGAAATGAGCCCAAGAATAAATGGGCTCTGAGAAGGCCGAAAGATAACATGGGCTGGAAACGGCCCAACTCTAACGGGCCCTTAATGGGTATAAAGTGATACACTGTTCATTACGGACCAGTTTCACCACGGGCCGTTAATGGGTCTAAAGTGATACACTGTTCATTGCGGGCCAGTTTCACCACGGGCCGTTAATAGGCCAAGAGTTACATAGGGCCTCATATGGGCCAAAAGACGTCATGGGCCATACATGGGCCAGAAGTGAGAACGGGCTGGAATCATATTGGATGGCCCAGATGACCCTACTGGGCCTAATTCGGATAGGGCGTAACGGGCCTTGGGTTAGCGGGCTGTAAATGGGCTATATGCGAACAAGCCGTTAACAGGCTTTCCATGGGGCGACCCGTCACCTTTTGACCAAGTCAAACGGGCCGGCCTTTTCACAGGAATGGGCCTCTGTTGGGCCGTGCCACGTGTCGACGTATCATAGGCGCCTTCTGTCCAATGAGTGGATGACATTTGTCCCAACAATGAGCCGACACGTGTTTCCTCCAGCAAATGATGATTTTACACGTCGAAAATCCCCATTGGTCGGGGCTGTTAACGGGTTATCGGATCCAAAACCCGACCCGATAGCTTAACAGCGTTCCGTTACGAGGATGCGATGTGTCAGTCACCCTTGACGAAAGCACTTCTGTGACGCACGATTTATCGTCATGGAAGTGGACACTTCCGTGATGATAATTTTGGTAATGTCATGGAACACTTCTACGACATCACAGGTATGACTATCTTGATTCTGTCATAAATTTGTCATGGATGTACATGCATGACAAAAAACGCGACCTACTGTGACAAACACGTATCATCACGGAAGTGTATTTTTTTTGTAGTGTTCGGCGTCCAGACAGTCAACGATCTGGTTCTTTTTAGTTAGGAAACGAGTCCAAAATTTCCTGGCTGACTCTCCGGGCTGTTGGATTATATGACTTAGGTCATCGGCATCCGGAGGTCGCACATATGTGCCTTGGAAGTTGTCGAGGAAGGCACCCTCCAATTCCTCCCAGCTGCCGATGGAGTTGTCGGGCAGTCTGTTTAACCAGTATCTAGCTGGTCCCTTGAGTTTGAGCGGGAGGTTTTTGATGGCGTGAAGATCATCGCCGCGGGCCATATGAATGTGGAGAAGAAAATCCTCAATCCACACCGCGGGTTCTGTTGTGCCATCATATGATTCGATGTTTACAGGTTTAAACCCTTCTGGGAAATCATGTCCCATTAATTCTTCAGTGAAGCAAACGGGGTGTGCGGCGCCACTATATCGGGCCAAGTCGTGACGTAGCTCGGATGGAGCTCGTCTGCGGTATTCAGCCCGGGCGTGGTTATGTTCATCACGTTCAGCCAGATGGCCATCATTGCGCATCGAGGCACACCCCGGTGATCCATAGATTGATCTTGTCTGACCTGCTCTCTTTTCCAAATCGCGTCGCAGGTCATGTGTATATCCCCGGGATGTTGTATTTCTGTTTGTTCGACGAGGTAGCGCGGGATGGTGTTCGGCTTGAAATGCCGCTTTGTCTCGGCCACGTGGTGGTCGGTCAGCCGTATTGTACCTTGGTAGGATGGGCTCCAGCGCCTCGTCATCAAACTGTGGTAACAGTCTGCGCTTCGGGTAGCTTTTGGTTGGGCGCTCGAGGCCATATTCCTCGGCTGCCAGGACATCAGTCCATCTTTCATTGAGCAGATCTTGATCAGCTTGAAGCTGCTGCTCCTTCTTTTTCAGGTTTCTTGCAGTGGCAATTAGCTGACGCTTAAAGTAGTCCTGTTCGGCGGGCTCTTCAGGCACGATGAAATCTTCATCACCGAAGCTAACCTCGTCCTCGGAGAGCGGAAGGTAGTTGCTATCCTCCGAGTCTTTGTTCATGGCCTGTTCGCCAGGGCTGACTCGCCCATCATCCCGTTCCTCATGTTCGGAGGTCGGCTCAATGGGGTCTTCGTTGTTTTCGGCACCGTCCGGATTGTTATCCTCTTCTGTGACGGTATTGCTGTTTTTACTACGGCGTGGCTTAGAGCAGCACCGCTGACGTCGAAGCTTCGGTTGTATCTCAGGAGATTTATCCTCGATTGGATTTTCATCGTCGCCGTTATTTTCTTTGGGTGTATCCACCATGTATATATCGTACGAGGAGGTGGCTGTCCAACGCCTGTAGGCAGTGGTTCTTGCTCCTCTTCGGCATCGTCGTCCATACCATCGATGTCTTCAGAGTCGTAATCAAGCATGTTGGTTAAGTCATCGACAATGGCTACAAAGTGGGTGGTGGGTGGGAAACGAAGTTCTTCGCTGTCCGCTTCCCATTCGAACCGCACATAGTTCGGCCGAGAATCCCCTGACAGGGAGATGGATTTTAATGAATTTAACACATTGCCAAAAGGCGAGTGCTGGAAGATGTCCGCGGAGCTGAATCCAAGACCGGCGCCCAATCAGGTTCGATGGACGCGGATGCACGCGGTCCGGAGCCCATGGCCGGAGACGAGTCCGAGGTTCCGGTAACACAAGCCCAGATCGACGTTGGGTCTGTGTGCGGCACGAGCACCGATGAGTCTGCAGCCTCCATGGCGGGGTTAAGCTTCCCGTCTTCGAGCGACATGGTCCGCTCTGGCTTTAGAGCCAGGGCGGTCACAAGCGCTATCTCCTGTGTGCTACCAGATGACATATCTAGGTCATGTTCATCATGGTGGCCGAGGACAGCCGTCACGGGCTCGAATCCTTGGAAGATCAAGTCTCCGCGGATATCGGCCACAAAATTCAGGCTTCCAAATCTGACCTGATGGCCAGGGGCGTGGCTATCCATCTGCTCAAGATGGCCAAACGAGTTGGCCCGCAGTGCGAAGCCGCCGAATATGAAGATCTGTCCGGGGAGGAAGATCTCCTCCTGGACTCCATTGTTGTAGATGATTGATGGAGCCATCAAGCATATCTTCGAGGACAAAGTGGAACTCTCAACGAAAGCACTAATGTCGGTGTCAAAACCGGCGGATCTCGGGTAGGTGGTCCCGAACTGTGCATCTAAGGCTAATGGTAACAAGAGGCGTGGGACACAATGTTTACCCAGGTTCGGGCCCTCTCTATGTAGGTAGTACCCTACTTCCTGCTTGATTGATCTTGATGAATATGAGTATTACAAGATTTGATCTACCACGACATCGTAATGGCTAAAACCTAGAAGTCTAGCCTATGAGGTTATGATTGTTGTGGCCTAACCCTAGAAGTCTAAACCCTTCGGTTTATATAGACACCAGGGGGACTAGGGTTGTACAAAGTCAGTTACAAAGAAAGGAATCTACATATCCGAATCGCCAAGCTTGCCTTCCACGCCAAGCAGAGTCCCATCCGGACATGGGACGAAGTCTTCTATCTTGTATCTTCATAGTCCAACAGTCCGGCCAAAGTATATAGTCCAGCTGTCCGAGGACCCCTTAGTCCAGGACTCCCTCAGTGACATTGGAGTTTCTAGGTGACATTAGGGTTTTGGGTTGATTTGTGTCTTAAGGTGTTATTTTACTATGAACTCTAGGGATGTTTATGACACTTATATGGATAGCCTAATGGATTGATCGGAAAGAATAACTTTGAGGTGGTTTCATACCCTACAATAATTTCTTCGTTTGTTCTCCCCTATTAGTGACTTTGGAGTGACTCTTTGTTGCATGTTGAGGGATTATTATATGATCTAATTATGTTATTATTGTCGAGAGCACTTGCACTTGTGAAAGTATGAACCCTAGGCCATGTTTCGAAGCATTGCAATACCGTTTCCTCTAACTTTTGTTACTTGCTACCTTGCTGGTTTTTGAAGAAATAGATGAACTATCATGCATCAGTTATATTATTTTGAGAGTCTTTTAGAACAGTATGGTAATTTGCTTTGGTTATAAATTTAGTATTAATATGATAGGCATCCAAGAGGGATATAATAAAAACTTTCATATAAAGTGCATTGAATACTATGAGAAGTTTGATTCCTTATGATTGTTTTGAGATATGAAGATGGTGATATTAGAGTCATGCTAGTGGAGTAGTTGTGAATTTGAGAGATACTTGTGTTAAAGTTTGTGAGTCCTGTAGCATGCACGTATGGTGAACCGTTATGTCATGAAGTTGGAGCATGATTTATTTATTGATTATCTTCCTTATGAGTGGAGGTCGGGCTCGCGCGATGGTCGGGTTCTTTATGACTAATGTTGAGTCCATGGATTATACGCACTCTCACCCTTCCACCATTGCTAGCTTCTCTTGTGTTGTGCAACTTTCGCCGGTACCGTAACACCCACCATTACCTTCCTCAAAACAGCCACCATACCTACCTATTATGGCATTTCCATATCCTTTCCAAGATATATTGCCATGCAACTTTCCACCGTTCTGTTTATTATGAAACACTTCATCATTGTCATATTGCTTTGCAAGATCATGTAGTTGACATCGTATTTGTGGCAAAGCCACCGTTCACAATTCTTTCATACATGTCACTCTTGATTCATTGCACATCCCGGTACACAGGCGGAGGCATTCATATAGAGTCATATTTTGTTCCAAATATCGAGTTGTAATTCTTGAGTTGTAAGTAAATAAAAGTGTGATGATCTTCATTATTAGAGCATTGTCCCAGTGAGGAAAGGATGATGGAGACTATGATTACCCCACAAGTAGGGATGAGACTCCAGACGAAAAAAAGAGGCCAAAAAAAGAGATGGCCTGAAAAAAATTAGAGAAAAAGAGAGAATGGGCAATGCTACTATCCTTTTACCACACTTGTGCTTCAAAGTAGCACCATGATCTTCATGATAGAGAGTCTCCTATGATATCACTTTCATATACTAGTGGGAATTTTTCATTATAGAACTTGGCTTGTATATTCCAATGATGGGCTTCCTCAAAATGCCCTAGGTCTTTGTGAGCAAGTGAGTTGGATGCACACCAACTTAGTTTCTTTTTGAGCTTTCGTACACTTATAGCTCTAGTGCATCCATTGCATGGCAATACCTACTCACTCACATTGATATCTATTGATGGGCATCTCCATATCCCGTTGATACGCCTAGTTGATGTGAGACTATCTTCTCTCTTTTTTTCATCTCCACAACCACCATATTCTATTCCACTTATAGTGATATATCCATGGCTCATGCTCATGTATTGCGTGAAGATTGAAAAAGTTTGAGAACATCAAAAGTATGAAACAATTGCTTGGCTTGTCATCGGGGTTGTGCATGATTTAAGTATTTTGTGTGATGAAGATAGAGCATAGCCAGACTATATAATTTTCTAGGGATAGCTTGCTTTGGCCATGTTATTTTGAGAAGACATGATTGCTTTATTAGTATGCTTGAAGTATTGTCATTCTTATGTCAATATTAAACTTTTGTTTTGAATCTTATGGATCTGAATATTCTTGCCACGATAGAGAAAATTACATTGATAAATATGTTAGGTAGCATTCCACATCAAAAAATTTGTTTTTATCCTTTACCTACTCGAGGACGAGCAGGAATTAAGCTTGGGGATGCTTGATACGTCTCCGACGTATCTGTAATTTTTGATTGTTCCATGTTTTTATATTATCCATCTTGGATGTTTTATATGCACATATATGCTATTTTATATGATTTTTGGGACTAACCTATTAACCTAGAACCCAGTGCCAGTTTTTGGTTTTTCCTTGTTTTTGAGTTTTACCGAAAAGGAATACCATACGGAGTCCAATTGACCTGCCAATTTACAGAGATTTTTTATGGACTAGAAGAAGCCCCCGAAGCAAAAGACTTGGGCCAGAAGAGTCCCGAGTCATCCACAAGGGTGGGGCCGCGCCCTACCCCCTGGTAGCGTGCCCCTACCTCGTGGCTGACTCAGAGACCCCCCTGACGTGAAACCGACGTGAAAAATTCCTACAAATACAGAAACCCCCGAAAAGAAACCTAGATAGGGAGTTCCACCGCCGCAAGCCTCTGTAGCAATGAAAAACCAATCGGGACCCTGTTCAGGCATCCTGCCGGAGGGGGGAACCATCACCGGTGGCCATCTTCATCATTCCGGCACTCTCCATGATGAGGAGGGAGTACTTCACCCTCGGGGCTGAGGGTATGTACCAGTAGCTATGTGTTTGATCTCTCTCTCTCTCTCTCTCTCTCTCTCTCTCTCTCTCTCTCGTATTCTTGATATGGCACGATTTTGATGTATCTCGAGCTTTGCTACTATAGTTGGATCTTATGATGTTTCTCCCCCTCTACCTTCTTGTAATGGATTGAGTTTTCCCTTTGAAGGTATCTTATCGGATTGAGTCTTTAAGGATTTGAGAACACCTGATGTATGTCTTGCATGTGCTTATCTGTGGTGACAATGGGATATTCACGTGATCTACTTGATGTATGTTTTGGTGATCAACTTGCGGGTTCAGTGACCTTGTGAACTTATGCATAGGGGTTGGCACACATTTCCGTCTTGACTCTCCGGTAGAAACTTTGGGGCACTCTTTGAAGTTCTTTGTGTTGGTTGAATAGATGAATCTTAGATTGTGTGATGCATATCATATAATCATATCCACAGATACTTGAGGTGACATTGGAGTATCTAGGTGACATTAGGTTTTTGGGTTGATTCGTGTCTTAAGGTGTTATTTTACTACAAACTCTAGGGCTGTTTGTGACACTTATAGGAATAGCCCAATGGATTGAACGGAAAGAATTACTTTGAGGTGGTTTCGTACCCTACAATAATCTCTTCGTTTATTCTCCACTATTAGTGACTTTGGAGTGACTCTACGTTGCATGTTGAGGGATTGTAATATTATCTAATTTTGTTATTATTGTTGAGAGAACTTGCACTAGTGAAAGTATGAACCCTAGGCCTTGTTTCGGAGCATTGCAAAACCATTTCTGCTCTCTTCCCTTACTTGCTACCTTGCTGTTTTTATAATTTCAGATTACAAAAACCTATAGGTACCATCCATATTGCACTTGTATCACCCTCTCTTCGCCGAACTAGTTCACCTATACAATTTACCATTGTATCACGTGTGTTGGGGACACAAGAGACTCTTTGTTATTTGGTTGCAGGGTTGTTTGAGAGGGACCATCTTCATCCTACGCCTCCCACAGATTGATCAACTTAGGTCATCCACTTGAGGGAAATTTGCTACTGTCCTACAAACCTCTGCACTTGGAGGCCCAACAACGTCTACAAGAAGAAGGTTGCGTAGTAGACATCAACGGTTAATACTTGTCGTCGCTGCGCGACGGACTACCGCTATCGCCTCCACCACAGGGCCGCGGGGTCGTTGCTTTCGCACTCGGATAGCTTATCTGAGTGGTCAGCAGACAAATCAAACAAACCATAAAGGGACTTACCGGGCTTGATTGCTGTGATCTGAAGTGTGGCCGACTAACGGGCCACCGCCGGAGCCGCGAGCGACCCGATTGCTTGCAACGGCGAGCAGCGGGGAGGGAAGACGCCACCAGAGCCAACCGATATTGAGTCCATGGCTGCTGCAAGCACTCGCGCGAAAGTGAGCCGCCCCGCAAATTAGGAGCGCCTGGACGTCGAGGGAGCTTCCGGAAGCCAGGGCAAATTGTCGGTGATGAATGTGAACATGCCGAGATAGATCTTGTGGCCCAGAGACAATCTACCGTTGGGAACCATTTCGATGTAGATTGAAAACTGCAACCTCGTCGGAAGTCGCTTAGACGCCTGCCCAACGGTGGGCACCTACTGTCATGGGAATAGATCTGACAATATAGATAGGGGGTATGTAGGAGAGGGCAGAGTCTAGCTACGGTGAGGTTGTACACTCGGTTTATGATTTCAGGCCCCTCTCGGAGGAGGTAACAGCCCTACATGTCGGTGTAGTGGAGGCTTGTTGATTGGAGTGTCGAGTTATAGTGGTGCGAACCCTTGTGCAAGAGGGGAGGGATGTCTTATATAGAGTAAACCGACCCCTCGCAGCCTTGTGCAATGAGAATATAATGTCACGAACATTACTAGTAGCGCCTGCGTTTAATGATCTTTAATGTGACGGAGTGAATGACCGACCGTTTCTATCTAGAAATGACCCTAGGTCTTCTGCCCTTCGAGTGGATTCTGGTACTCCGAGTGAATGATGATGGTCGAGTGGAATTGGGGTATCCGAGTGGTTCTTTTGTCGAGTGGATTGCACTATATGATGATTCCAGTCGGAATCTTCTTTCTATCTTTGTAGGCATTGACCTCTTGGGCAGTGTCCTTGGTTAGGGCATATAGGTCAGGCCTACGACCCTACCCTAGGTACATGTTATCGTCATGCACCCCCCCACCCCACACACGCAGAGGGCTTCATGGGAGGCGTGAGGTGGCCTCCTGATGGAGCTCCACGAGGCCTTGTGGAGAGGGTCCTTGCGCGGCGCCTTGCTTCACAGTGCCCACGCCTGGGCCACCTCATGAGGTCTTCGCCAAGTGTCGCTTGCTGGGCCACACGCAGATGGCTCGTAGTACCCTGGTTCCCACTGGGCCGACATGCATACCGCCTTCTATTGGGTAATGTTGGATGGAAAAAAAATTCTAAGCACACACAAGATCTATCCATGCAGATGCATATGTACGAGAGGAGGAGAGCATCTACATATCCTTGTAGATCGCTAAGCGGAAGCGTACATAACTTGTGATTGATGTAATTGTACTCTTCGCGATGCGATCATGATCCAACCGGTGTAATGCCGAACAGGCGGCACCTCCGAGTTTAGCACACATGCGGCTCGATGATGTCTCCTCCTTCTTGATCCAACAAGAGGGAGTGAAGAAGTAGATGGGATCACAACCAAAAGGACGACGTGGTGGTGATGTTGGTGGTGGAGGACTGAGAACGCTTCGCTATACGTCGCCGTGACGAAGCGGTGGAACTACGGAGTAACGGGAGAGAGAGGGGCGCCAAGGTCTTTGTGTGTCCTCTTGGTGCAGCCCTCCCCTCAATATATAGGTGGTGGGGCGTGGGGAACAGCCCCTCCAAACCCTAGGGGCAGCCAAGGGGGAGGAGGTGGAATCCTAGTCCTCCTCCTTCCCTACCATACAGAAGTGGACTTTCCACCTTTCCCAACTGCATGGGCCTTGAGGGACTTGTGTGCACCAGGCCAAATAAGGCCATGGCGCCTCCCCTCAGCCCATGCTAACCCTTGGGACGTGGTGGAACCCTTGGTGGACTTCCGGACTACTCTGGAAGTTTCTGGAACCTTCTGGAAGCTTTCCGGTACAATACCGAAAAAACTGAAAGTTTTTCCTAACCCCAAAACAACTTTCCATATATAAATCTTTACATCCCAACCATTCTGAGACTCCTCGTGACGTACGGGATCTCGTTTGGGACTCCGAACAACGATCGATTACCAATCATCAAATATCCCCATACTACTTTATCGTCAACTAACGTTAAGCGTGCGACCCTGCGAGTTCGGGAATCATGTAGTCTTTACAGAGACACCTCTCCGGTCAATAACCAATAGTGGAACCTAGATGCCCATATTGGTTCCTACATAGTCCATGAAGATCTTTTATCGTTTGAACCACGATGTCAATGATTCGGTTAATCCCGTAAGTAGTTCCCTTTGTCCTTCGGTATGTTACTTTCCCGCGATTCGATCGTCGGTATCTCATTCCTAGTTCAATCTCGTTAGTGGCAAGTCTATTTACTCGTTCTGTAATACAAGATCCCATGACAAAGTCCTTAGTCGCATTGCTTGCAACCTTCTTCTGATGTTGTATTAGCGAGAGGGCCCAGAGATACCTCTGCGTCAAGCGGAGTGACAAATGCTAGTCTCAATCCATGCCAACCCAACAGACACAATCGGAGATACCTGTAGAACACCTTTATGATCACCTAGTTACGCAGTGAAGTTTCATAGCACACAAGGCATTCCTCCAGTATCCGGGAGTTGCAAGATCTCATGGTTGAAGGAATGGATACTTTACATGAAGAAAGCGATAGCAAATGACCTAAATGATCTGATGCTAAGCTTACGGTTGGATCTAGTCCATCACATCATTCTCCTAATAATGTGATCCCTTTATCAAATGATAACTCATGTCTATTGTTAGGAAACCTTAATCATCTTTGATCAAAGAGCTAGTATAGTAGAGACATACTTGGGACACATTGTACTTTATGTATTCACACATGTATTTAAGTTTCCAATCAATACAATTGTAGCATGATTAATAACTTTTATCATGAATGGGAAATATGGTAATAACCATTTTATTATTGCCTCTAGGGCATATTTCCGACAGTCTCCCACTTGCACTAGAGTTAATAATCTAGTTCACAGCGCCATGTGATTAACACCCAATGAGTTCTGGGTTTGATCATGGTTTTCTTGTGAGAGAGGTTTTAGTCAATGGGTCTGCAACATTAATGATTTGTGTGTCCTTTGCAAATCTCTATGTTATAATGTAGATTCTGCTATCACACTCCACTTGGAGCTATTCCAAATGACTTCTCCACTATATGTATCCGGTTTGCGACTTAGAGTCATCCGAATTGGTGTCAAAGCTTGCATCGACGTAACCCTTTACGAACTCTTTATGACCTCCATAATGGAGAAACATATCCTTAGTCCTCTTTAGGTACTCAAGGATAATCTTGACAGCTGTCTAGTGATCCACTCCTGGATCACTCTTGCACCCCCTTGCCAGACGCGTGACAAGGTGCACATCAAGTATGGTACACATCATGGCATACTTTATAGAGCCTATGGCTAAGGCATAGGGAACGACCTTCATCCTTTCTCTTTCTTCTATCATGGTCAAGCTTTGAGTCTTACTCAACTTCACACCTTACAATACATGTCAGAACTCCTTCTTGATCGGTCCATTTTGAACTCCTTCAAAATCTTGTCAAGATATGTGCTCTGTGAAAGTCTTATCAGGTGTCTCGATCTATCCCTATAGATCCTGATGCCCAATATGTAAGCAGCTTCATCGAGGTCTTTCATTGTAAAATTCTTATTCAAATATCCTTTTATGCTTTCCAGAAATTCTATATCATTTCCAACCAGCAATATGTCCTCCACATATAATATTAGACATGCTACGGAGCTCCCACTCACTTTCTTATAAATACAAGCTTCTCCTTAAGTCTGTATAAAAGCAAATGCTTTGACCACCTCATCAAAGCGTATATTCCAACTGTGAGATGCTTGCACCAGTCCATAGATGGACCGTTGGAGCTTGCGCACTTTTTTAGCAACCTTAGGATCGACAAAACCTTCTGTTTGCGTCCTATACAACTCTAATTTAAGAAACCCAGAATGCAGTTTTGACGTCCATTTGCCAGACCTCGTAATCACGTCCATTTGCCAGACCTCATAATCATACAATGCAGCAATTGCTAACATGATTCCGATTCACTTAAGCATCACTACGGGTGAGAAAGTCTCATCGTAGTCAAGCCCTTGAACTTGTCAAAAACCTTTTGCGACAAGTCGAGCTTTGTAGACAGTGATATTACCATCAGCGTACATCTTCCTCTTGAAGATCCATTTAATCTCAATGGCTTGTCGATCATTGGGCAAGTCCACCAAAGTCCACACTTTCTTCTCATACATGGGTCCTATCTCAGATTTCATGGCCTCAAGCCATATTTCGTGATCTGGGCTCATCATAGCTTCTTCATAGTTCGTAGGTTCAACGTTGTGCAACAACATGACTTCCAGGATAGGATTACCATACCACTCTGGTGCGGAACGTGTTCTGGTCGACCTACGAGGTATAGTAGTAACTTGATCTGAAGTTTCATGATCATCATCATTTGCTTCGTCTTTGGTTGGTGTAGACATCACGGGAATGGTTTTCTCTGATGGGCTACTTTCCAATTCAAGAGAAGGTACAACTACCTTATCAAGTTCTACTTTCCTCCCACTCACTTCTTTGGAGGGAAACTCCTTCTCTAGAAACGACCCATTCTTAGCAACAAAGATCCTGCCTTTGGATCTGTGGTAGAAGAGATACCCAATAGTTTGTTTATGGTATCCTATGAAGACGCACTTCTCCGCTTTGGTTTTGATCTTATTAGGCGGAAACCTTTTGACATAAGTGTCGCATCCCCAAACTTTAAGAAACGACATCTTAAGTTTCTTGCCAAACCATAGTTCATACGGTGTCGCCTCAACGGATTTAGATGATGCCCTATTTAATGAGAATGCTGCTGTTTCTAATGCATAACCCCAAAATGATAAAGGAAAATCGGTAAGAAACATCATAGAACGCACTATATCTAATAAAGTACGGTTATGACATTTGGACACACCATTACGTTGTGGTGTTTCAGGTGGCTTGAGTCGTGAAACAATTCCACATTGTCTTAAATGAAGTCCAAACTCGTAACTCAAATATTCACCTCCACGATCGGATCGTAGAAATCTTGTTTTCTTGTTATAATGGTTCTCCACTTCATTCTGAAATTCTTTGAACTTTTCAAATGATTCAGACATTTGTTTCATTAAGTAGATATATCCATACGTACTCAAATCAACTGTGAAGGTCAGAAAATAACAATACCCGCCGCGTGCTTCAACACTCATTGGATCGCATACATCGGTATGTATTATTTTCAATAAGTCATTAGCTCGCTCCATTGTTCCGGAGAACGGAGTTTTAGTCATATTAACCATGAGGCATGGTTGGCAAGTATCAAATGATTCATAATCAAGTTATTCCGAAAGTCCATCTGCATGGAGGTTCTTCATGTGCTTTACGCCAATATGACCAAAATGGTAGTGCCACAAGTATGTTGCACTATCATTATCAACTTTGCATCTTCTGGCATCAATATTATGAATATGTGTATCACTATGATCGGGATTCAACAAGAGTAGACCTTCACTAAGGGTGCATGACCATAAAAGACGTTACTCATATAAATAGAATAACCATTATTCCCTGACTTAAATGAATAACCGTCTCGCAATAAACAAAATCCAGATATAATGTTTCCTCAACGCTGGCACCAAATAACAATTATTGAGGTCTAAAACTAATCACGAAAGTACATGTAGAGGTAGCGTGCCGACGGCTATCATATCAACCTTGGAACCATTCCCGATGAGGGAGTCCTGGATTAGGGGGTATCCGGATAGCCGGACTATATAGTTTGGCCGGACTGTTGGACCGTGAAGATACAAGACTCAAGACTTTGTCCCATTTCCGGATGAGACTCTACTTTGTGTGGAAGACAAGCTTGGCGATCCGGATATTATATTTCCTTCTTTGCAACCGACTCCATGTAAACCCTCGCCCTCTCCGGTGTCTATATAAACCGTAGAGTTTAGTCCTTAGAGGGACAATCATAATCTTCATAGGCTAGCTTCTAGGGTTTAGCCTCTACGATCTCACGGTAGATCAACTCTTGTAACACTCATATCATCAATATCAATCAAGAAGGAAGTAGGGTTTTACCTCCATCGAGAGGGCCCGAACCTGGGTAAACATCGTGTCCCTTACCTCATGTTACCATTAGCCTTAGACGCACAGATCGGGACCCCCTACCCGAGATCCGCCGGTTTTGACACCGACATTGTTGCTTTCGTTGAGAGTTCCTCTGTGTCATCATTGCCAGGCTTGATGGCTCCTTCAGTCGTCAACAACAACACGGTCCAGGGTGATAATTTTCTCCCCGGACAGATTTTCTTGTTCGGCAGCTTCGCACTGCGGGCCAATTCGCTTGGCCATCTGGAGCAGATCGACAGCTACGCCCCTGGCCACTAGGTCAGGTTCGGAAACTTGAACTACACGGCCGATATCCGCGGCGACTTGATCTTCAACGGGTTCGGGCATGCGCCAGGAGCACCTGACATTCACAATGAGCACGGCTTAGACCTGCTGTCGGACAATGCTCGGGATATTGCCCTGCAGGAGCCCCGGACCTAAATCAGGAGCAGATTGCGTCGCCCGAGGACGGGTGGCTGGACCCCGCCCCGGAGGCCACACACTCATCGGCGGTAGAGCCGAACACAGGCTTCACCCCCAAGGAGGCCTGTGACACCGGACCACTGGACTCGTATCCGGGTGTAGGTTCTAGTCCGCGCACTCCCGAGCCCACCAAATCTGGTTGGGCTCCGGTAATGGAGTTCACCGCTGCGGATATCTTCCAGCACTCGCCCTTCGGTGACGTGTTGAACTCGTTACTCTCTCTTTGTCAGGAGACTCTCGGCCGAACTATGTCCGGCTCGAGTGGGAAGTAGGCGACGAAGGAACTCGTTGCCCACCCACCACCAACTTCATTGCCATGATCGATGATTTAACCGACGTGCTGGCCTTCGACTTTGAAGACATCGACGGTATGGACGACGATCTAGGAGAAGAACGGGAATCACCGCCTACGGGGCGGTGGACAGCCACCTCCTCATACAATATATATATGGTGGACACTCCGAAAGAAACCAATGGTGCTGAGGCAATAGAGGATAACCCCTCAAGGAAGAAAGCAAAGCATGAACGTCATCAGCGCCGCCCCAGGCCCCGCCACAACACTACCGGCACGGCAGTCAAAAACAATCCAGATGGTGCCAAAGAGGAATACAATCCCGATCAACCTGCCTTAAAGCAGGCCAGACTGGCGACGGGCGGATATTTGGAGAGGGACAACTACATGCACCCCTCCGAAGACGAGGTGAGCCTTGGCGATGATGAATTCGGCATGCCTGAGGACCCCATGGAACAAGTTCGTTTAACTGATGACTTATGGCCACGGCGAGGAGCCTGGAAAAGAAGCAACAGCAGCTCAAAGTTGACCAAGATTTGCTCACTGACAGATGGACCAAGGTCCTGGCCATTGAGGAATAAGGACTCGACCACCCCGACAAAGAACACACACGGCACAATTTGCTACCTCAACCTAAGAAGGAGAACCTAAGGCACATACTGAGGGAGTCCTGGATTAGGGGGTATCCGGACAGCCGGAGTATATACTTTGGCCGGACTGTAGGACCGTGAAGATACAAGACTCAAGACTTCGTCCTGTGTCCGGATGGGACTCTCCTTTGCGTGGAAGACAAGCTTGGCGATCCGGATATTATATTTCCTTCTTTGTAACCAACTCCATGTAAACCCTAACCCCCTTCGGTGTCTATATAAACCGGAGGGTTTAGTCCTTAGAGGGATGATCACAATCATAATCATCATAGGCTAGCTTCTAGGGTTTAGCCTCTACGATCTCGTGGTAGATCAACTCTTGTACTACTCATATCATCAATATCAATCAAGCATGAAGTAGGGTTTTACCTCCATCGAGAGGGCCCGAACCTGGGTAAACATTGTGTCCCTTGCCTCCTATTACCATCAGCCTGAGACGCACAGATCGGGACCCCCTACCCGAGATCCGCCAGTTTTGACACCGACATTGGTGCTTTCATTGAGAGTTCCTCTGTGTCGTCGCTGCAAGGTTTGATGGCTCCTCCAATCATCAACAACAACACGGTCCAGGGTGAGACTTTTCTCCCCGGACGGATCTTCATGTTCGGTGGCTTCGCACTGTGGGCCAATTTGCTTGGCCATCTGGAGCAGATCGGCAGCTATGCCCCGGCCACCAGGTCAGGTTCGGAAACTTGAACTACACGGCCGATATCCACGTAGACTTGATCTTCAACGGATTCGGGCCTGCGCCAGGAGCGCCGGTCAGTCACGACGAGCATGGCCTAGACCTGCTATCGGACAATGCTCGGGATATCGCCCCAGCATGAGCCCCGGACCTAAATCCGGAGCAGATTGCGTCACCTGATGACGGGTGGATGGTCCCCGCCCTAGAGGCCGCACAATCATCGGCGTAAGAGCCGAACACAGACTTCACCCCCAAGGAAGCCTGTGACACCGGACCACCGGACTCGTATCCGGTTGTAGGTTCCAGTCCGCGCGCCTCCAAGCCCGCCGAACCTGGTTAGGCTCAGTAATGGAGTTCACCGCTGCGGATATCTTCCAGCACTCGCCCTTTGGCGACATGCTGAACTCTTTAAAGTCCCTCTCTTTGTCGGGAGACTCTCGGCTGAACTATGTCCGGCTCGAATGGGAAGCAGGCGACCAAAGAATTCGTTTCCCACCCACCACCCACTTCATAGCCACTGTCGACGATGTATCAGACATGCTTGACTTCGACTCTGATGATACCGACGGTATGGACGTCGGCGCAGGAGACGATTCAGAATCACTGGGGCACTGGACTGCCACCTCGTCATACGATATATACATGGTGGATATGCCTAAGGAGGACGACGACGACAATCCGGAAGATAAAACCCCCGGGCAAAAGCCAAAACGACGGCGCAGACGCCGCTCCAAGTCCAGCAACAGTAAAAATAGCGACAAGAGTGCCAGAAAGATCGACACCCTAGTCAACTCCGAAGGCAACAACGACCATATGGACCCAGCAATGGAGCAGGATGAGCCAGGTCACGCCAAACACAGCTCGGAGCAGACACCCGATCACAATGATCCCGAGGGACGAATTCATCAAACCGCCCCGGGACAAGAACACAGTCCTGATGACGATGCATTCATCATCCCTGAAACACACTTGGAACGAGATAAGCTCCACAGAAGGCTTATGTCCACTGCGAGAAGTCTAAAGAAGCAGAAGCAACGACTAAAGGCCGCACAGGAAACGCTCAATCGCAGATGGAATCAAGTGCTAGACACTGAAGAAAAGTATGGCGACGATCGCCATACAATGAGCTATCCAAAACGCAAGCTGCTGCCAGAATACGACGACGAGGCCGTTCCACCAAAGAACAACACGGCCAGCAGGCCGGACAAACCACTTCATAACCGCAACAGAGCAGCTACCGACTCCGCACACGATTTACGCGAGCCCCTGGATAAGAAAGCCGACACAGCTAGGTCCATCTACGGATCTAAAGGACACACCCCGGGGCAGGACTATGGACACCAAAACGATCATACCGATCGGATACCAGTTCGGAATCAACACCGGACACAACAACAGCCAATGGCATGCCACAGCACGTCCAGATACAGAGGGGCTGCTCACCCCTGTGCTTCAACAAAGAAGTACTGGACCATGAATTTCCACAGGGTTTTAAACCTGTGAACATAGAGGCATACGACGGAACAACAGACCCAGGGTCTTGATCGAGGATTTTATCCTGCATATACACATGGCTCGTGGGGACGACCTCCACGCCATCAAATACCTTCCCCTCAAGTTGAAGGGGCCAGCTCTACACTGGTTGAAAATCCTCCCCGAAAATTCAATTGGAAGTTGGGTGGAACTCGAGGACGCTTTCAGGGCCAATTTTCAAGGGACTTATGTCCGATCTCCGGATGCGGATGATTTAAGTCACATAATCCAACAGCCCGGAGAGTCCGCCCGCAAGCTTTGGAACAGATTCCTCACTAAGAAGAATCAAATTGTCGATTGTCCAGATGCCGAAGCCTTAGCGGCCTCCAAACACCGCATCCGGGACGAGTGGCTCGCCAGACACCTTGGCGAAGAAAAGCCAAGGACAATGGCAGCCTTAACAAGCCTTACGACCCGCTTTTGCACGGGTGATGATAGCTGGTTGGCCAATAAAGGCACTAGCGACCCAAGTACATCCGAAATAAGGGATGGCAACGGGAAGCCACGGCGCAATAAAAACAAACGTCAAAACAAGGAAGAGAGCCCGGACAACACAATGGTCAACGCCGGATTCAGGGGCTCTTGACCCGGTCAACAAAAGAAGCCATTTAAAGGCAGCAAAGAGGGACCGTCCGGTCTGAACAAAGTCCTGGATAGACTCGCCAGCAAACCACACTCACAGAGAATGATGGGTCTTCAAGCAGGCCAGAAAATTAAATGCCGAACACAAGGGAAGGGAACCACCAAGTGAAGACGAGGATAAGCCTCGCCAGCCGAACACCGGGGGACAGAAAAAATTCCCACCAAAGGTAAAAACAGTAAACATGATCCACGCGACTCACACATCCACGAGAAGGCACGAATGCGCGCTCAGGGACGCATACGCTATAGAGCCCGTCGTACCCAAACTTAACCACTGGTCAGCTTGTCCGATCACTTTCGATCACACGGACTGCCTGACTAGTATTCGACGCAGAGGATCAGATGCCTTGGTGCTCGACCTGATAATCGATGGATACCATCTTACTCACGTCCTCATGGACGGCGGCAGTAGTCTCAATTTAATATACCAGGACACTGTCCGCAGGATGGGGATAGACCCATCCAGAATCAGCCAAAGCAACACCTCCTTTGAAGGGGTGATACCAGCCGTTGAAGCCCACGGTAGGGGCTCCATCATACTGGAGGTAACATTCGGTTCCCCCGGCAACTCCGGAAGCGAAGAACTACTCTTCACCATCGTCCCCCTCCAAAGCGGCTATCACGCATTGCTCGGGAGAACGACATTCGCCTGCTTCAACGCGGTACCGCATTACGCCTACCTCACACTCAAGATGCCCGGTCCACGCGGTGTCATCACCGTTAACAGAAACACAGAGCGCTCCTCACGGGCGGAGGAATATGTGTCACAGAAACACAGAGGACTCCGACACCGCGTCGCTCGACGCGTTCCCAACCAACGTGATGGTCTACGACGAGCCTCTCCCTCGCGCGGAGAGCGGCGGCAGCACCGTCACAGAAGTACTCGTCATCGGTCACGGCGAGCCTTCCGGCGAGGGAGCTCGTGACCCTCTCGACACGGTTCTGCAAGACCTGACCGCCTCCATTCCGGAAGACGCCGACGCCGGAACGCTGGAAGCATGCCGCCTTCAGCTCCTTGTAGGTGCACAGAAGCTGGCAAGCATGAGACGCTTGTCGGAAGCCTATCAGCGCGAGATGGATCGCTGTAGGCGCTTTCGCCGGCTCCGACTGGGCCTAGCCGCCTAGGCGCGGTCCAGCAGCGCGGCGTGGCCATCGCCAGTCTGTTTGGGGCCAGTCGCCCTGTGTACGCCACGCCCGCGGAGAACATTCGCGCTGCCCAGGCGGCGGCGGACGAGCTGGATAACTTCGAGGGCGAGGAGCGCCGCCTGATGACGGAGCGAGTCCAGCAACTCTTCGACGCGGCCGCCGCGCAAAACGAAGCCGGCTGCCGCACGGAGGCGCCACGACGACAACACGGCGACTTAACTCCTCGCCGAGATCAAGGCGCGACGTCTCGGATGCCGACTGGCGGCGTCCGCGGAAGAAATAACAAGGATCCGGCTGTCAGCCATAGCCGGACTCACAACTCCATCGAGCGCGCCGAAGACGGCCGCCCGAGAGCAGTGGAGCGGCGGGACGACTATCAGCCTCCTCGTCCCCGCAGAGAAAGGCGAGTCTCCCCGCCACCCGTTGAGCATCCGACTCTCGCCGACCGCCTTGGCCGCCGAGAGGGAGTCGGAGAGAACAACGCCCGCCACCGGATCGAGCGACTCCATCGATCCCTGGCACTAGAAGAAGAGGACGATTTGGGCCCGCCCTGTTTCGGACCTCGCATCTGAGACGAGCCCTTCCCCCAAGGATTCACACTCCCCCGAGACACACCCAAATACACCGGCTCCGTGAAGCCGGAGGACTGGCTGGTGGACTACTCCACGGCCCAAGATAGCATAATGACGGCAACAAGCGCGTTGCCATAAAGTATGTTCCCCTCATGCTTCAGGGCACGGCCCGGACATGGTTGAACAGCTTGAAGCCCCGCAGCATCAACAGCTGGGTCGACTTCACCGAGGCCTTCGTCCGCAACTTCACGAGCACATACAAGCTACCTCCCAAGCCTCGTCAGATGTCCTTGTGCGTCCAAGGCCCCAACGAGTCTACTCGCGACTACCTCACGCGCTGGGCCGAGCTCCGGAACGACTGCGAAGGAGTGCACGAGGTGCAGGCAATCGAGTACTTCACCGCTGGGTGGAGAGAAGGCACCCTCCTCAAGCACAAGCTCCTTTGCGACGAGCCGGAGACCCTCGACAAGTTGCTGGTCATAGCAGCCAAGTACGCCACTGCCGACTCCTCCATGAAGTCGGAGATCGAAGTCAGTGCGACTAGCAAAGTAGCTCCTCATGCTCCCAGAACTCCGGCTGGCGACGCCAGTCGGCGGCAGCAACAGAATGATCATAAGCGCCAAGGCCCGCAGCCGGCTTCCAACAGCCGGCAGGTGGCGGCGATCAAAGACCAGCGGCGGAGGGCAGCCTCCCGTAAGCGGCGAAAGGCGGCAAGTCCAACTGGTTGCCGGCCTTCTCTTCTGGCAGAACTACGGGCCGGACCTCGCAAGTTCCACAGCGCGCCAAGCCGTCCAAATCACACCACTGGAAGTGCCAGCTCACCAGGATCGCCAAGGAGACGGCCTTGCCCCTCCTCCGCTTCTTTGAGCCGCCGCCTCCACCGCCGCCCGGCCGCCCGGCTGTCGGGCCAATCGGCGCTTGATACAAGATGATTACCCAGAAGAGCATGGCGCCTATGTCGTGTTTACCAGCGTGGCTGATGATCGCCGTAGCAGGCGGCAGCAGCAGTAAGAAGTGAATGCAGTAGCATCAGATAGAGAAGCTAGGAATCAAGCAAAGACAGCTTCAGCATAGTCGTACTGTGTTCCACGGAATTGTGCCTGGCCTTTCCTGCTCACCGATTGGCAAGATTCTGATAGACGTCCTCTTTGGGGACAAGGATCACTTTCGCCGAGAGCCAGTCTGGTTCGAAGTGGTGGACCTCGAAAGCCCCTACCATGCCCTGCTTGGCCGACCTGCTTTGGCCAAGTTCATGGCGGTCCCCCACTACGCCTACCTCAAGATGAAAATGCCGAGTTCCAACGGGATTCTGACCGTAGCCGGCGACTACAGAAAGTCGTCCGCTTTGGTAATTTGGAAAGCAGCCGGCTGGCCGAGTCCCTGGTGATCGCGACTGAGAAGCGGCTCCTGGATCGGATTGTGGCAGTGGCCGACAAGCAGCCAGAGATATCGCCCGACCCCAAGGAGTCAGAAGCTGAGGGCTCGTTCAAGCCAGCCAAAGAGACCAAGAAGATACCCTTGGACCCGGAGCACCCGGAGAGATACGCTGTCATAGGTGCGAACCTCGACAGCAAATAGGAAGGCGAGCTCGTCGATTTCCTCCTTGAGAATCGGGACATCTTCGCATGGTCCCGCAAAGACATGCCAGGTGTACCGAAGGATTTCGCCGAGCACAAGTTACATGTCCGATCTGATGTAAATCCCGTCAGGCAGCCCTTGCGCCGCCTGTCAGAAGAGAAAAGAAGAGTTGTTGGAGAAGAGATAGCCCGGCTCCTCGCAGCCGGATTCATCATGGAAGTTTTCTTTCCAGAATGGTTGGCAAACCCGGTCTTGGTACTAAAGAAGAACAAGCAGTGGCGGATGTGTATTGACTACACAAGCCTCAACAAAGCCTGCCCCAAGGACCCGTTCGCTTTGCCAAGAATTGATCAGGTGATAAACTCCACAGCCGGATGCGAGCTGTTGAGCTTCTTAGATGCATATTCAGGATATCACCAGATCAAGCTGAACCCGCCGGACAGATTGAAGACCGCCTTCATCACGCCATTTGGAGCCTTCTGCTACCTGACCATGACGTTCGGCTTGAGGAACGCCGGCGCCACCTTTCAGCGTTGCATGCAGAAGTGCCTCCTCAAGCAGCTTGGCAGAAACGCCCATGTTTACGTGGATGACGTGGTGGTGAAGACGGAGAAGCGAGGAACGCTGTTGGAAGACCTCAAAGAGACCTTTGAAAACCTGCGCCGATTCCACATGAAGCTCAACCCAGAGAAATGCGTCTTCGGAGTACCAGCCGGCCAGCTCCTTGGCTTCCTGGTATCCGAACGTGGCATAGAGTGCAACCCCGTGAAGATCAAGGCGATCGAAAGGATGGAAGTACCCCGCCGACTGCTAGATGTGCAGAAGTTCACCGGCTGCTTGGCGTCTATCAGTCGATTCATCAGTCGGCTGGGCGAGAAAGCTCTTCCTCTATACCAGCTTATGAAGAAGACCACCTTCTTCGAATGGAACTCCAAGGCGGACAAAGCTTTTATCCAGTTGAAGAGAATGCTGACTACTCCCCCAGTACCGGCGGCTCCGACTCCAAAGGAGCCCATGCTCCTGTATATTGCCGCCACCAGCAGGGTAGTCAGCACAGTCATTGTAGTTGAACGCAAGGAGGAAGGCAGGGCGGTACCTGTCCAGAGACCAGTGTATTACAGGCGAGGTACTGTCGACCTCCAAGCAGAACTACCCCCACTACCAGAAGATGTGTTACGGCGTGCACATTGCCGCCAAGAAGTTGAAGCCTTACTTTCAAGAGCATCCAATCACCATGGTTTGCACGGCCCCACTAGCAGAGATCATCGACAGCCGAGATGCTTCAGGCCGAGTGGCCAAATGGGCCATAGAGTTGGCCCCCTACACCATCTTTTACCAGCCCCGCACCGCCATCAAGTCAGAAGCACTGGCCGACTTCCTCGTCGATTGGGCCGAGACCCAGTATCTGCCGCCAGCGCCCGACTCCACCCATTGGCGGATGCACTTTGATGGCTCAAAGATGCGCACCGGCTTGGGAGCCGGCGTGGTTCTCACTTCCCCTAAGGGCGACAAGCTCAAGTACGCGTTGCAGATCCATTTCGCCGACTCCAACAACGTCGCCGAATACGAGGCGCTCATTCACGGGCTCCGGCTTGCCAAAGAGCTTGGCATTCGCCGGATCCTGTGCTATGGCGACTCCGACTTGGTGGTCCAACAGTCATCCGGCGACTGGGATGCCAAAGATGCAAATATGGCGAGCTACCGCTTTCTGGTACAGCAGCTGAGTGGATATTTTGAGGGATGCGAATTCCTCCACGTGCCAAGAAACGACAACGACCAAGCAGATGCCCTGGCAAGAATCGGCTCCACCCGTCAGGCAATACCATCCGGCGTCGCCCTTCAGCGCCTTCTCAAGCCATCTGTCAAGCCGTCACCAGAGTCAGACTCCATTTTTGTGCCGGCTCCCCCTGAAGAAGTCGGATCCGACTCCAAAGCCTCAGCAGACGGCACAAGAATCCTTGCAGACGCCCCCAAGAACACGGCAGTTGAAGCCGGCCCGGGGACTTCGGAACCCGGCCCGGGGAATGCGGCGACCATTACGAAGACTCCGGTACTCGGCCCGGGGACTGCACCAGTCGGCCCGGGGACTTCTTCAACCCAGCAAGCTGCTGCAGACTCCAACCCGCCGCCTCCCAGCCCAGCCGCCCTCGTCCAAGTAGCAGTACTGGCAGTCGAAGAAATAGCAGCACCCTCAAGGGCCCAGCCCATCCTGAAGTTCTTAGTAAGCGGAGAGCTACCAACTGATGAAACCTTGGCTAGACAAGTGCAACACCGAGCGGCAGCCTACACTATAATCAATAGAGAGCTGGTTAGGCGCAGCGTCACCGGTGTCTACCAGCGCTGCGTCAAATCAGAGCAAGGCCAAGCAATCCTTGAAGACATCCATCAGGGCGAGTGCGGCCATCCTGCAGCCTCAAGAGCACTCTCTCCAAAGCCTTCCGATACGGTTTCTTTTGGCCAACTGCCCTAGAAGAGGCCAAGGAATTAGTTCAAAAATGCAAGGGGTGCCAGGTGTCCCGCTCCAAGCCGCTTCAGCCGGCTTCAGTGATCAAGACTATCCCCATCGCCTGGCCCTTTGCTGTTTGGGGCCTGGACATGGTAGGACCATTCAAGACGGCACGAGGTGGCCTAACTCACTTACTTGTCGCGGTGGACAAGTTCACCAAATGGATAGAAGCAAAACCCATACAAGTAGTTGAATGGTCCTACGGCAGTGACTTTCATCGCCGAGATCACGACTCGGTACGGCGTACCACACAACATCATCACCGACAACGGCACAAATTTCGCCAAAGGCGCCCTGGCCCGTTTCTGCGCGACGCAGGGCATCCGACTGGACTTAGCGTCCGTTGCCCATCCGCAGTCAAACGGCCAGGTGGAGCGAGCGAACGGCCTCATCCTGTCTGGCATCAAGCCTCGACTGGCCGAACCACTGGAGCGGTCGGTCATTGCCGGCTTGAGGAGTTGCTACCGTCCTCCGGAGTCTGCAGACGACTCCAAACAAGTCAGCGGCTTCACACCCTTCTTCCTCGCTTCACGGTGCCGAAGCCGTCATCCCAACGGATATAGGGTTCGACTCCCCGCGAGTCACCATCTACACCGAAGAGGAAGCAGAAGAAGCACGTCAAGACTGCGTCGATCTGCTGGAAGAAGGCCGGCTGTTGGCACTCAGCTAGTCCAGCATCTACCAGCAGAGCCTGCGCCGCTACTACAACAAGAAGGTCAAGCCAAGATCATTCCTAGAGGGCGACCTTGTGCTCCGGCTGATCCAGCGAACAGCCGGCCAGCACAAGTTGTCGGCGCCTTGGGAAGGACCATTCATCATCAGTAAAGTGCTGGGCAACGACTCCTACTACCTGATCGACGCTCAGAAGCCCCGAGCGCGCAAGAGGGACGACTCTGGCAAGGAGACGGAGCGGCCATGGAATGCGAATCTCCTCCGAAGATTTTACAGTTGATGCCGTATGTACCACGCTACCCTTTTGTGTTTGAAATACCAAGACTCCGGGCCCCCCGAGACGAGCTCGGGGACTGCCCTCTTTTGTTATCTGTATGATAAGAATTATGCCTTTGAGTATGTTACCCTTTGATTATGTTGTTTGGCACCGGGCTCGACTAGTCGGCCCGGGGACTCCTCGCCTTTGAGCTATGAAGTGCTTCCTGAAGTCAGACAAGTAGCGTGCGGTGCCTAAGCCGTCTCCTGTCAGAAACCGCAGCTTGCGGAGCGACTGTTTGGTGGGCAGGAGTAAGGTAGAGCGGGCGCCCACACGAAAGAATGGCTAAGGACCCAAAGCATAAACATAGTTTAAATCGGCTTCCAGCCCGTTTCGTGAAACCGACTCTTAAGAAGCCGGCTTGCCGTTTTCTACCCACCTTGCTTAAACGACTCTAAAAATTTTTTTGGCCAAGTACTTGCCTTCTCAAAGTAGCCAAGCACTTGACCTAGACGGCAATCCGCAGAGCGGTTGCCCGACGGGCAAGGCGGCATCTAAGGGAAGGCGGCAAAGGAAAAAGCCACAAGAGCAATAAGCAAGGAATCATAAAATTAGAATAATATTTACACCAACTTAGGCCCTTGGTGAGATCTTCGAACAGAGGTTCAGAATACACCCCGCGGGTGGAATTGCTCAAATTAACAAAGTTCTTTCAAAAGACTAGCAAACAGATAAAATAAAGGCAAGGCAGCGGCCTAAGAAGCAGCGGATGGGGTTGGAAGCCCGGAGGCGGCGGCGGCGTCAGGCACCGGGGCGGCTGGCTGGGCGGTCTCGGCTTGATCGTCTCTGGCAGCAGCTGGCCCAGATGGGCGTAGCTCGTTGCTGGAGGCGCGGTCGAGCTGAGGCTGGTCGCCCGCTCCGTCTTCCGGCGCCTCCATGCCGTCTCCGTCCTCCGCCTCGTCTTCATCCTCGGCGCTGGAGTCGATCACCTCCGCCAAGTCTCGCCGTAGTCCGGGATCATCTCAACCACTCCGGCGGCGCTTCCCACCGTCTTCAGCCCGCCAGGACGAAGACGCTGGTGTCCGTAGTCGGCGATCGCCACAAGACGCCGACAAGGGCGTCCTCCGCGCCAGCAGCTACTGCTGGGCTTCGACCAAACGCGGCCAGCGGTCCAGGTCGAGCCTCAGATACCACGCCTTGGCGAACTCTGTGGCTCGGCGAGCTCCGGCCCGAGCCGCAGGCCTTCCAAGCCTCAATACGGCCAGCCGCGACCTCCAGCCAGTCGGCGGTCCGGCTGGGAGTGCGCGGAACCGGCATGTCCGGCCACAGGGCAGCGATCGCCTGGGCACCGACACGCTGAAGACGGCGTAGCATCCGATGTGCCGGCCGCAGACGAGCCTCGATGCTCAGGAGCTGCTCGTCAAGGGTCCGGGGGGCGTTGGCTGCGATCTCAGTGCCACCCGCCCTCCGCGCCTCGCGCTCGGCCTCAATGGCCTGATTGGCCGCCTGCGCGTGACCAGGGAAGAAGTCTGCCAAGAAGAAGAAGAAGCAAGACAGAAAAAACAGGAGCCGGCTTAACCCATAGTCGGCAAACCAAAAGAAAAAGTAAAAACAAACTTACCATCAACGATATCCTCGATTTCGTGGAAGCCGGAGGTCAGCTGCGCTTCCCTGTCGGTCCAGGCGGAGCGCTCGCTCTCAAATTCGGCCAGGAGAGCGGCCTCTTTCTTCTCCGCCTCAGCCTGCGCCGCCTTGAGCAGCTCCCTCTGCTCCGCCAGCTGCGTAGCCAGCAGGTCGCGCTCTGCGGCGAGCTTGCCGCACTCCTCCTCTTTGGCGCGCAAAGCGGTCTCGGCCGTACCCAGCTGCCCCAGCAGAGCGGCGTTGGACTCTGAAGAATAAAAAGAAGAAGGACGCGAAGTCGTCAGTTAAGAAGGTCGCCAGGAAGATCCGGCCCGACTGCGCAGCAGTCGGCCCGAATCTCGGGGACTACAGCCCGCGGGTGCGCCAGCGCGCCCCCGCGAAGAAGGAAACTCACCTCGGCTCCTCGCCAGGTCAGCAGCCCGCTTGTTCAGTTCTTCAACGTTGCGGTTGAAGGCAGTAGCGCGGAGGTTGTGATACTCCTGTAACAAGAATTCCAGACATAGGTAAAAAACTTGGAAGTAAGCAAATAAAGTTCCGGGCCGCCTGCTCAGCAGCCGGCCCGAAACTCGGGGACTACACCCAGTGGGTGCGCTGGCGCGCCCCCACAGAGAAGATCAAGAGAAAATTCGGAAATGAAACATACCCGCACGCGGATCGCGATGCCAGGTGCGCCTTGGAAAGGTTCTGGAGGGCGTCGCCTTCGGCCCGCAGCTTCGCTTGGACGTCCAGGAGCGCCGTGTTCAGCGGGCCCGTGCCGCCTCCTCGCACCCACCCAACGGGCGCGGCGCTTGTCGCCTCAGCGTCAGGGATGGCCGAGCTGGCGGCGCCGGTCTCCAAGGGGCGCGGCGCCGAGGTCGCCTTCTCAAGACGGCGCCGCGCTGGCGAGGCGACTTGAAGAAGCAGCTGCGCCACGGCCTCGTCGTCGGTCGGCGGCACAGGCGGGTCCGCCGGCTGTTTGCCTCGCACGTCTCGGACTGCGGCGGAGGCGGCAGAGGTGGCGCGGCCGCGCCCGGTGAAGAGACCTCGCCGCCTTCCCTCCCTGCGACGGGGACCTCACCACCGACTCCCTCCGACTGCCCCATGAACTCCGGCGGTGGTGGCGCTGAGCTCAGCGGAGTGACGAGCAGCGCCGACTGAAGGCGCGCGGCCTCCTCGGCTCGCCTTTTTGCTTCAGCGGCGTCTTCGACCGCCTTCTCCGCCTCCGCCTTCTCCCGACGGGCGGCCTGCTCCTCGTCGCGCTTCTCCTGCGCATTTCGCTCTGTCGCCTCCCGGAGGGCGGCCGCAGGGCCAACCCGCCGACTATTGGCGGACGTCTCCGCCGACCCCATGACAGCGGCGGCGACCCTCTCCAAGGTGAGGGGAGCCCTGATAAAAAAAAAGGACATGAGAAGGCTCGGGCAAGACGGCCCAGAAGAAAACAAGACAGAATAAAAAAATACTTACGCGGAGACCAGCGGTGGCTTCTTCACCTCCTTGCGGAAGCGGTTAGCCTTCGCGACCGCTTCTTCGCGCTGAGTCGCGGCGGCCGCTCCCCTGAATTTCTTGGCCTGGCCGCTCGGCTGAGCCGGCCCGGCCCGGCGCCTCTTCGCGCCGCCTCGACCCCCCAAGGCGGCGGAGGAGCTTGCGCCTGGATGGCCGGCTTTCTGCTGGCGGCGGGGGGCGACTTCCTTCTCGCCGTCATCATCGGGCCAGTCGGCGAAGGTGGCCGAAGGCCTGAGGTCGTCGGCCCCTCCCCCTCCCTCGGTGTCGGTCTCCATCGCCGCCACACCCAAGTCGGGGTCGTCGGCGTCGCTCTCCGCCCGGTCGGGGTCGAATTCACGAGCCGGCACCGCGGCGCCGGCCGAGGGCGGCATGAGAGGATTCTGAGTCGGAAAAGACCAAGGAAAATTAGAGCCGGATCCGGCCGAAGAAGGAAACCGAGAAGCAAGAGATGACTTACCAACGGCGGGGGATTGGCGCGCGAGTATGGCTCCTTGCCGAACTGCCATTCCTCCGTGAGGCCGCAGTTCGCCAAGAAGTTCACCGTGTCCACCACCTCCGCATGGGGCATATCCTTGGAGCACAGCCGGCTGGGGTCCCGACGGCCGCTCATCTGGCAGATCAGATGAGGTCGGCCCTGAGGAGGGAGAACTCGGCGCGCCACGAAGGCGGCCAGCAAGTCTGCCCCAGTCAGGCCCTCCGACTGCATCATTACACGGAGCCGCGCGACGGCGGCATTGCCTACGGGAGTCAGCGTCCGGGCCCTATAGGACCAGCTAGTGGGTCGGCCCGCCAGTTCGCCGCCCACGTAAGGCAGCAAGTTGACCCAGTCGCCTTCGGGGGCGACGTTCTTGACGTAGAAATAAGAGCCCTGCCACATCTTCACCGACTTGATGAGGGGGATGGCAGGGAAAGGGTTCTCGGGCACCGGCCTCCTCTTGGTGATGAACGCGTGCCGCAGAGCCGGCACGCGAGCGACGTGGGTCCCGAGCTTCGCCTGGAAGAATTCCCCCCACAACTTGATGGTGGGGAGGACTCCGAGAAAACCTTCGCATAAGGATGCGAAGGCGGCCAGCAGCACCACCGTGTTGGGGGTGAGGTGGTGCGGCTGGAGCCCAAAAAACTCCAATAATGCACAGAAAAAGTCGTTCGCCGGCAGCCCTAGCCCGCGCATGAGGTGCGAGCGGAAAATGACCCGCTCGCCCTCCTCCGGCGCCAGCGTGATTTCGCCCTCCGGCGCGGCGCGGGTCCGCACTAGGTGGCTGCCGGGATGCGCGCGTTGACGGGCGAATTCAATGATGTCGTCGTCAATGATGGAGCCGTCCCACACGCCGGAGCGTGCGGTGGGAGGCGCGGCGGCGGATGAGGAGCTCATCTCCGTGGCGCGGCGAGGCTCGGCGCGGAGGAGCGAGGAAGAAAACGAGGCTCGGCGCGGAGGAGCGAGGAAGAAAACGAGGCTCGGCGGGGTGGAGCGAGGAAGAAAATGAGGCCCGACGCGGTGGAGCAAGGAAGAAGACGAGGCAGGGAGCGGGGAGGAGAGAGTGCGCGTGCGTCACCGCCCCCTCCCTCCCCCTCCTACTTATAGGCGCCTAGGCTGCGAAGCCGAGGGGGCGGGCGTGGGATTAACTGCGCCCACGTCCCCACGCCCCACGACTTAACCCACGACGTTACTGCGTGCAGTAACGGCGTGGGGAGCCCAACCGCCCGCACGACCGCAGCGGATCCGCTGCGCGCCGGGGCACGGTAGTGGCGGGCCCCGCCTGACGGGCCTGTCTTGTCACGCGCGTGGGCTGGCAGACTGGCCCTGCCGCGTGGCGTCACGTGGCGGGCCCGCAACGGGCGGCTGCCGGGAAGCTTATCAGGCACGCCGCCCGGATCCCGCTGCGACCTTCGAAACCTTTGAAGAGCAAGACAGCCCCCTGCAAGGCCGACTCCGGCTCAAGATGGAGACGGCAGGCCGAGTCCGGATTCTTCTAACAAAGGGATGAAGCTGTCGAGGCTCCTCGACAGACTGCCCTCGGCACCTCACCAGCTTCGGGGACTACTGTCAGAGTAATGGGCCACGGGTAGGCAGACCCGAGCCCTGCACGAGAGAAGGAGGGGAAGTGACCATCATCGACGGTCGAAATATCTGTGAGGCAAGGTCCACCATATACTGTCGAAATATCAGAGAGGAAGAATCCCGACTATTGTCGTGGGGGTCGCTTCTCCTTAGTTCCTGTGTGCTAGACATTTTTGGTGTAATGCACTCGGGGACGAAGGGAGGAGCTACCATCACCGACAGCGGAATATATCAGAGAGGGAGTTTCCATCATATACACCATGTGAGATGAGAGTTTTCAAGGAAGACTCGACAAACCAAAAGTCAACCCGTGCCGAATAATGATCTGTGTGTTGAGTTTCTGATAATTCCCATCGATTTATAATCTTTGAATTATCAACATTGGAAATGTGTGACGATGATAGGATCCGTAAGTGTGATTACTGCGGCGACGACCGGGGTATGTGTGACAGGCCTCACCTATAAAGTGGCAAGTTCTTCAAGATCAAGCTGGACGAGACCTTCAATATTTTTATGGTACACAATGATGACAATTTTTTTAATTAATCATGATCATGACTTGCGCTTCTTTGCTTGAACGTGTAATTTCTATTTTCTATAATTCGACTAGTGCATCCCCTACCATGCAAGACGGTATGTCTTGGAGAAGCTCGGTTTCCAAGATAATGAGTATATGGAGACGAGGAAAGCTCAATTTAGGACTCAACATGGTTACAATTTTTGGGTTAACCTCTACAATGCAGTTAATCACTCAAATTTTGGTTGCTCAAATTGGAGAACTCTATGCAAGGCGTGTGGATTTCTGGAGGATATGCAAATAACCTTTGATATTCATCATGAAGATGATATGGAAGACGATATCGACATTTGAGTGGGATGTGGATATGCTTCCAGTTCTACCTCTATGTGAGTTTGTCAAATAAATTTCTTAGGTAATTTATATTGTTTATTTAAAAATAATTGACAGCTTATTTCCATAAACAGGTTATTTCCATTCTTCAAGAAATGTACGGAAGGTAGTAGACAATACCTACTACACTTATGGCTGTGAACTAATTAACTTGCAAGGAGAAAAATCATCTTGTATCATTTATTAAGGATGTTGAGACATTCAAGAATAATTATGAAATTCCTCCAAATTATGCTCAATGCGTGCCAGTAGTCACCTTGTCAATACAGTAACATCCATGGAAATAACATGGTAATTTTTTTAATTATTATGTCACCGGTGCGTATTTTGCATACATTCTTCTTAAGCTAAACTGCATTGCTAAGTATGTTATTATGATGTTCTTCAACAGAAACTCTCAAAGGATTGTGTGCCTCACTGATGCATATGAAAAGTGACATGTATATTATTAGCTTGCGGCCAAGTCTGCCTACGGTCCACCGCAGTGTATGCACGAATTCTCGAAAATATGAAGCCCTCACAATCAAATGATGGAGAAAAGTTATGAATGATTGCAAGGAACTACTTGGAGGCAACATGGTGCGCAACCAACAAACTGGAGACATGTGGGTCTCTATTCTCCATAATGGAGATTCACGAGCTATCTTGTTTAATGCTATTTTACCTTAGAGAGAGTAGCATATCGTAGCTAGTACTTACCATGTGCTAAGAACAATTAGTTCGTGTGGGTTATGACTATGATGATGCTGAGGAGTTGTTGTTATGATGATGATGAGTTATGTGCTAGAATTTCCTAGAATGATAGGTTGTTATATGACTATGAAGATGAGGATGATGACTTGTTATTACGATGATGATGATGATGATGATGATGACTAGTTGTTGTTATGATGATGATGAGGATTTATTATGATCATGCTGAGTTATTATATCATTAGGTGGAAGAAGCGTGGATTACATTCAAGTGGATGGATCCAAAGTGACCAGGTTGGATTAGTATGAAGATCATCGACCTACTAATCCAAACTTGGTCACTTTGGATCCAGCCACTTGATGAATCTAATCCGTTTTTCTTCCACCCAATGATATAATAACTTATCATGATCATAATGATATAAAAATTTCTTAATTGCTATTGTATCAAAAAAATTATAATGGTGTATAAATAAAATATAAAACAAAAGAAACGAAATACAGACTAATAGTAGTAGCGCGGGGTAAGAGCCCACACCGCTAGTACTTAGCAGTATCGCAGGCCTGCATCTATGCTACTGATAACAGACTTAGTAGTAACGCGGGCTCACAACACACGCTACTGCTAAAAGTTAGTTGTAGCGCCATAGAAGTGGCTCCCTAGTAGTGAGACTTCAAATAGCAACGGCAAGAGGACCATGACTTGGGCGAGGAATCCATGGTGGTCGTTCTCGTCCACTACGGCTGCTCTCCCCTTTGCTCGGCCATGGCACAGCGCCCCTCCCCGTCCTCTGACCATGCTGTCACACATGTCCAATGCCACATCACTGTCGCCCCTGCCAACCCCTCTAATATTGGAAAAATTGTGAGGGATGCAGCGGATCTTGTCGATCTTGTGTGGATTCAGCGACCATGGAGCGAGGACGGCCGGGTACCCAAGAGCAGGGCATGGGGACGCGGCGGCGGAGGAATCCACGTACTAGTGTGGGGCTGCAATTTTAATTACGGAGTTGGGTCTGCGTTCGAAACGTCTTTTTGACTACAGTGGACTGTTGGTTGATTACTACAAAATTTTGGGGCTTTTCTAGAAAATTGATGATGACGTACTGCGAGAAGCAATCAACGCTTTATTATTATTAGGTAAAAATAAAGATATGTAGAAGTGAGTGCGGCGTTTCTGCTCCCGTGCTCATCTGCACCCCTTCTGACGAAAAAAATCAAAACAAACACTAGAAAAATTAAAAAAATTCCATTTTTTTTGTGTGGTAGATAAGTTTATGCGTGAGGTGCGCTCCAAATTTCACATCATTTCGACATCTGAGCAACTCTGAGAAGAAAATGACAAGTTCAGGGGTTGTAAAAATGTTTACTGTTCACACACTGTTCCGACCCATTTTTTTTGCTGAGAGCTGCTCAGATGCCCAAATAAGTTGAAATTTGGAGCGCACCTCATGCATACAATTTTATATGACGCAAAAAAAGTTTTTTTGAATTTTTTTAGTATTTTTTTAATTTTTTTTTCTGATCAAATGCAGATGAGCCTGGGCATCAAATTGGATTTTCGTGTAGAAGTATAGATTATACAAGAAAAAACAAAAATACCTGGGGTCTTGCAAGGAAGATTCGTTTGGTACGAACGGTTTTCTGTTCGTCTCTCCCACCTGCTCCCTCCCACCGAAGTCAATCATGGACAGACCGCAAAGCTTAGTGCTTAAGGCAAAGCATCTGTGCTTCTTCGCCCGGGCTGTCACCTTCGTGGTCCTCTCCTCGCGCATATATGAGACAAAAAATGAACTCTCACCGCCGTCGGCTGCCAACTTGTTTACTGCCTGTCTGCCGGCCATTGACGCTGCTGGGGCTCTCTTTTAGGTCGTATCTCGTATGTGCTAATGAACACGAGTCTCCTGTATTCTTCTTCCACACCCCTGCTCTGCCACCATGGATATCGACACCCACTCCTCCCCACGCGGACGCTCCTTCACCCGCATGGACCTGCGGTGCGTGCTCTGCGTGGCCGCCGTGGCCCTCTTCGTCGTGTTCCTCCTCGGGGCCTCCTGGATCGCATTCCCCTCCGCCTCATTCTTCCTCTTCCAATATTCCCCTGCCACCCAGCGCGCACCCCCGCGCTTCGCCTACCTCATCTCTGGCTCGGCCGGGGACGCTGGCAGGCTCCGCCGCTGCCTCCTCGCGCTCTACCACCCACGGAACCACTACATCCTCCACCTGGACAGGGAGGCGCCCGACTCGGACCGCGCGGGGCTGGCGGCGTTCGTGGCCGCGCACCCGGTCGTCGCCGACGTGGGGAACGTGCGTGTGGTGGAGAAGGCCAACCTTGTTACCTACCGAGGCATCACCATGGTCACCACCACACTGCACGCCGCCGCCATCTTCCTGCGGGGGCCCGGCGCGGACTGGGACTGGTTCATCAACCTCTCCGCCTCCGACTACCCGCTCGTCACTCAGGACGGTCGGTTCCGATTCTCGACGGGCAGACATAGCTGCTTCCATCACTGGTAAATCACACCGCTGATGATTCCGGTGGGCTATTGACAAATCGCTGCAGATCTGATGGATGTCTTTTCGCGGCTGCCGCGTGACCTCAACTTCATCGAGCACACGGGCGACCTGGGTTGGAAAGCGTATGTGCCTGTGTTGTAATCATAAGACCAGAGAGTCGATGATGGATGCAGCATTGTCGGGATCGCGACTGAGTCCGCCCTGATTGTTCTTGCCAGGCCTGCGAGGGCGATGCCGGTCGTCGTTGACCGTGGCCTCTACATGAAGACGAAGCAAGATCTGCTGTGGATGAATGATACCGAGAAGCGGGAGCTGCCCACTGCTTTCACACTCTTCACTGGTATGTACGCTGCGCAAATATGTCCATTGATCAAAGCTCTTAGTTTGTTCATGAAATTTAGTGCTTGTGCGGATATTCGAAATTCGATTAAGCTTTATCCTTAGCTAGTCAGCTAGTCATGCAATTCAGATCTATGTTAAAAACACAATTTCCGAAATAGATCAGGTGCTGGTAGATGCAGGGATATAAATCTAAGTGTTCTCTTCGCTGATGAAGAATAGGTTATTCTGTAACTCAGACGGGGGTAGACAGGACGGGTTCTCGAGTCCTCATATTCGACTCTAAAGCGAAGATGGGGGTGGCTTCTAATTCCCCTCCCATTGGCCATTACCGATTCTGTACCTCAACTAAGAGAGGTGCAGGACACACACCGTAGCAGTTGGATGCATCTTCGTTCAGCATCCCATAATATTTCATTCGTAGTGGGTGGAGCCGTGCAGGAAGCCACTTTTCTATCCAAAATAGCTATCATCACTCCTACTCCTGTGGTGGAACCAGGATTCGAATCGAGCTAGTCCATGCAACCTTAAGTATTCTTTCTTTTGTTGCAAATAAACTAATTAAGCCGGCGGTGTGACTGATGGAACCCTAAACTGACGGACTCATTTTAGTCCGTATATAACATTTGTCTGAAGTCAAACTTCGTAAAGTTGATCAAATCTCTACTACTTAAAAAGAATGTAAGGTTCCATGTTTCACTATTTTTCCCGCCGTCCTTTTGTTCAACCATCCCCTATCATAATCAATCACCTTAATTCACTTGTCTTCTGAATCAATTCAACTTTAATTAATCACAAGCTAACATGGTAGAATATTTAAATCCGGTTGAAACGCATGGGCATTGTCCTGGTTTATATTAAAAATATCAATATCTGCAATATTAAAGTTATGTAATATGAAAATTCATACCATGCTGTATCTATAACGATATTGATTAGGTATTGTGAATGTTGATATTTTTTATATAAACATGATCAAATTTTATGAACTTTAACTTCAAACAAATCCTATATGCGGAGTAACAAGAAACAGATGGAGTATGTTGTAGCAATCCAGGTTCTGCCATAAAACATGAAAAGGGTGTCAATTGCATAATTTTGCTTGAAACTAATAACAAATAATTTATCAGAACATGAGAAAACTACAAATAAGGTGAAACTTTGTGGCCTATTCTTGTTCATTTTGGGTCTTTCAAAATATATCATAATTCATTTTCCCTATGATACTTTGTAAGTTCACAGTAGATGTCTTCGAGTGAAACAGAGTACAAACCCGACTAGAATAGAAAAGAGAAAAAAGTGTATACCTGCACACATACAAATGCAAATATTCCCACACACAAGTGTACACAATGGGTTGTCCTAACTAAGTCAACCTACTTTAGTTTGAAGAAATTTATCAAAATCAACACTAACATCCATAGTCCTGAAACTTTTTCACTAAATATTTTATAATTTCTGATGGCTGCATCTTTATTGTTTTAAACCTTACTGATGGTGGTACTAATTTTGATGCGCGAAATATGTAGCTTTCATGAGATACCAGCTTGATTACGGACGCTTTTTTTCCTGAAACGGAAGCAAAATATTTGCATAACTATTAATTAAGAAGAAGAGAATTGCCTAGTTAATTAGTGGAAAAACCGGGTGAAAATCATCACAAACAGCTGAGAGGCACATATAGAATACCCCACGCACACCTTTCCAAAGAGGTTCTTGTCAAGACAGTTTTCGTTCTACCAACTCATTAACGTGAGCTTTAAAAACCACACAAACATGGGAACCAAAATGACTTTTGATTGGTGAACTTCTCCATGTCATATATTCCATCATATATCCTATGTAACAAAGTTAAGGCCCCATTTGGATGTTTTGTTTTGAAGTTTTGGGAATACTATGGTTTTAGGAGCAATGAGGAATGCAGTGGTTTCGGGGAAAAACTGTCTGCATATGTGGGGTTTTTTAGATTCAATAAATATCGTACATTTAATGAGCACAATACTAAATGCTACATTTCATTGGAGTATTAAAATATACTCTGGGCTTTTATTTGTTGAGAAAAAGGGTTTCCCCCCGCTTTATATCATAAAGCAAATCTCCGATACATCCAGCACGCCGGGGCTGCAGCACAGATAAGCCCAAAAGAAAACAAAAGAAAATGAAAGAGAAAAGAATGCCGACACCGGCAGATTAACAACGAAAGGAGGACCGGCAACAGCTGAACAATCCGACGAAGTGCCACCGCGCTCCCAACATCTCGAAGCGCCTCGCACCAAGCAACACCTTCAAGAAGGAATGCGACGCCGCCGCCGCTGTTGCCCGAACAAGTTCTAGGGTTTCCCCCGGTACGCGAGGGATGGTGGGGAAGAGATATATCCGACGCCCCTCAGGAGGGTCCAATGGCGCCCGCAAGCGTCACCGCGTCGGTGCCGGACAAGCCGACAAGGATTTCTCCCGATCCACAACCACCACCATCACCCGAGGCACTTCGAGATGCACCACCACAACAGCCGCCCACCAGCCTGTGCCACCACGGTTACCGGACACCCCCGCCGCCTCTCTGGAGCTGCCAACACGAGGCCTAGCTCAGGCAAGGAGACACCAGCCACGGGAGCAAGCACAACTCGGACGGTGGGAGGGGACAACCTAGACCGCCGCAGCGGAGCCGACCGGACGCGGCAACGAGGACTTGCCGGGCCGTCGGTCCACTTGGACCCGGACAATCCTGTCGCCACACTGCAACTCGCCGATCGACGAAATCCTCACCACCCGAGACCGCCGCCACCATGCCATCACCCGGAAACGACGCCGCGGAACACCGAGCCACCGTCCCACCCAAACCCAGATGGGCCCCAAAAGGGCCCAGATCTGGGCTGGGCGGGCGCCGCCAGCCACCAGCGCCACCGCGCCGCCCCACGGCCAACGGCCGCACCGCCGCGTCGAGCACCACCGTGGCACGTGACATCACCGCCGAGCGGCCACACCGACGCCAGCCGAGGAGCACCGCCGCCAGCCCCCACCGGCCGGGCATGGGGGGCCGCGCACGGGGAAGGGCAGGCCCGCCGCCGCCAGCACCACGCGGCTGTGGCCCGGCGGCGCACGCTGGCGGCGGCGGGAGGAAGGAGATGCGAGGAGAGAGCCTGGAGGGGAGCGGCGGAAGGGCCCCCGGCCGCCTCGCCCGGGGAGGCGACGCTGGGGTACGGGGCGGGGGAGGCGGGGAGAGGGAGAGGCGCTGGCGACGGCGGGCCCGGCTGCCGCTGTGCTCACATGAGGGAGCGCCAAGGGCGGCGCAGGAACCCTAGGCGGTGGAGGGAGCTCGGGGTCGGGAGCCTCAATTGGCTTTTCTTTGTTAACTGAGTTTCTGTCGTTTTCTTTTGCTAGTTCAGGGTATTACCGTCTCGTCATTTTTTTGTATGTTTATTTTTCTCGACAACGGGCATTTTGTATTAACTTGAAAGCTGCATCAAGTTAATATAAACATAATGTAAAACATACCCGCCACATGCTCCAATTGCATGCATCCCGCTATAAACAATTGTTGTTGTCCCCGTGGTTGAAGAGTAGGCCACAAACAGAGCTAGTGCTTACACTGGTAAATAACCTACAGCCTCGAGGAGTTTTTACCATTAAAATGAAATCATATCGGCATTTTCATGGAAATAATATCAATGCTGGTTCTCCCACCGTTATTAGCGAACTAAAATTGTGTGGTATACAATCAACTAAACATGTTCGCAACACCGCGAGGTGGACACATTTTGGATGCGACTTTGATGACACACCATGTTGAGCGAGCTAAATTTGATTGGAATAGAAGGCATTTGCTGCCTCCTCATTGTTGAAAAAAACAATACTTTTTATTTCCATTGTAATAGAGTCAAGCAAGACTGTTCTTTATCAGAATGAATCCTGAGTGAAGGTACCGCAATAATTTTTTTTCAGGAGCGTTTTCCATTTCCATATTTTGTTCTTGTTGACAGCTGGGCCCTTATGTGAGTGAGCGCCCGGTACATAGGTTCGACCTAGAATCTCCATTCAGAGTGAGGTTTTAGTGAACCTCATCATAGCCTTTAGTCAATTATCGTAAAAGGGCATGCCAAGATACATGGCGAGACCACCAAAGCATGACTAAATGATATATTAGGTGGTCACGTACTCATCCCATGTGCAATGTATTACTTCTATCGTGAGCATTATAGTACAAGGCTGGATATTGTTCTTATAGAGTGACATTAGCCAACCATGTCCTCCCAAAGTTGAATCTTTAAGCCTCCTTAACTGAAAAATGTTAGAACACAAAGAAATGTTTTGTTGCCACTGTCAGACCTACCCAAAAATGCGTGTCTAAAATTTTGAAAAAACCGAGGACATGGCCTTTGAGTCAAGATATTTATTGCACGAGCGAGTTTTCCTAACACTATGCTCAGTTAAGAAGCTAAAAATCTCATTTGCTAAGTAAGTATCATTTATCAATTGGAGGCATTGTATACGAAGAACACATGATCATTTGATCGGTCTACAATGTCCTATTTGGCTAGCGGATACTTTTTCTTTGGACAATCACTTCGCCAGAAAAATGTTGGCCTGAAATAGTCCTGGCTATGAAGTATACCTTTCGGGATTTGAAAAACATGATTTTAATACAGATCTCATGATATCATTGCAGACCTCATGCTATCATTACAAACCTCATGCTATCATTTATCCTTAGTGGCAATTAAAAAATAAAAATATAGTTAATGTCGTCATGTTACCTTTCTTGCAAGGTTAAACCCAACTAATACACACTGCTCCATCTACTCACTATCCATCTAAACTGGCCAAGAGAAGAAAAATATTGAGCAATACATATGAATAGACCTTACAAAAGCACCAAACATAATCTAAGCATGAAGGTATAATTCATCACATGATCAACATAACCGCTGAAATTATATCAGACGAACCACAATCACGATAGGCTGCTCATTTATTTATTATATTGAAGAACGAAGAGGAGATATTACATCTTGGCTACTACTATGAACCACAGTTTCCTGGACTAGGGGATGCATGCCATGTTTGCCACCATTCATGGGCGGGCCCGAGGAGCCACCAGTAACTAAGGAATGGGCCTCGAACACCCTGGCCCTCGGCGTGATTAAGATGCAATTCCCCAGAGACATGGCGTGCACTTCAAGGCGTGTTTGAATGATCGGCATGCTTATCCCTAGATTGCCACTGTCCATGTGTAAACGCTATATACCCCTGGTGCCTATATAAATCAAGGGGTTTTAGTCGATAAGGACAACTTCAAGATTTTAGAGCTTAGAACTCATCTATATGATCTCGAGGTAAATCATATTGTACTCTGTACCCCATCAACCACCAATGTAAAGAAGAGTAGGATGTAGGGTTTTACCTCCTTGAGGGAGGGTCTTAACCTGGGTAAAACATCGTGTCCCTATTCCTTCTGATTCCATCTTGCTCAGATCATCAGCTTGGGACCCTCTACCGGAGATCCGCCGTTTTTAGAACGGACACATAGTACATGGGATGGACTACTCACACAACATGTTAGAGTAGTAGATATTAATGTTGACGAAGACTATGAAGAGTTACCCCTATGGTATAGTACCTCGATATGGTTACAAAAGATATCTCCTGATGTCGGTAAGCGGAGGCGGCAAAAAAATAGTCAATAAATTTAAAGTAGGGTTTAAGTTTAATAATCTCTTAATGTATAAATTTCTAGAAAGTAACTTTTTACCTTTTCAAGAAATAATAATTTAAAAATTGTTTACAAAAATTGTTGAACGATTTTCTTCATTAAAAAATTGATTGAGGTTCATAGTTTCACCAATGGTAATTGTCCCCATAAGATAGAAGAGCGGCAAATATAAAAGACATGTGAAAGTAATATATTAAAACTAAGAATTGCCTAAAGCAAGGTGATATATTGTTGATTAAAGTGATTTCATTGATGGCCTCATCATAGCAATTATCTTTAGTGGCAGTAACACACAATACATACTTTTTTTTATTTGTGGTCACCACATTACATTTCTTGCAATGTTAAACCCAACTAATGCATAGTGCTCCCTCTACTAGTTACCCATCTAAACTGGTCGAGTTAAGAAAAATAATCCTAAATAAATATGTATAACCAGAAGAAAGCATAAAACACAATCTTAATATAGAGGTACTATTCATTACATGATCAACATCATAGTACACAACACATCAAATGAACCACAATCATGGTAGGCAACTAATACGGGCAGTGTATGTTGTATTGAAGAACTAAGAGGATATATTGTATCTTGCCCACTGCTATGAACCCATATACTAGGGGATGGAACACTTACACATCATGTGGAGAAGCAAAGGTCGATGTTTATGAAGACTCCGAGGAGTCCCCCTTCCATTAAAGTATGGGAACATGGTTACAAAAGAGTTTACCTCATACTACAAAGATGATGTGGCCCAAAAATACTCATAATAGGAGCAAGGGTTTCAGGGTATATATAACACGGGCGCCAGAATGCAGCGAAAGGAAACCATGTGGGCCCACATGCATCCCTCGGGCGCGTGAAAATCTAGGCACCTCGTCCAAGCGCATAGCCCATAGGGCTCATGTGAACATAGATTTTCACCTTCGTCTCTCATGACGTAAAAATAATCCTCATATTTTTTTTGTATATTTCCTGTAAGTAAAAAAAACAAGAACTGGCTCTTGGACTTTACTAAAATACTAGGAAAAATTAACTTCAAAAGTTTGCATATTTGCTGAAAATAAGTCATAAACAATAAAACAAATTATAAATACGTTTAGGACGTATTATACCTCGCTCTTTTTTTCCTTGCATCTCATGAATTGCATGAAAGTCACTCTAGACGATTGGAACACATGATTAGCTAGCTGCCATACCGATCCTATTTTCTAGCTGCGTTGGTGAAATTATGAATCTTGTGGTAAGGAGACATATCAACGTGTACTGCTGGACCTGTTTTGCATCCTTAGTCTATGGCATAAAACAACCTCACAAAAATTTCGAAGGTAGCTCTAGCTAATTTGAATGTAGCAAATTATTTATTTCATTTTATAAGTCTCACGTGTTCAAATTTTGAGGTGCATTAAATCGCTACATGGAAGAAGTAAAAAATAGTCACCGATGCATGTAAAAGTTTTGGATTATTTATTGGTCAGGCATGAATGCATTGCAATTAATACATTAATTGAGTAATTTTACAAAATACAAAAATAATTCCACCACTCACCATCTACGTTGGTTGGTGAGATTTTTGAACTGAGCCCTTTAAACCGGAAGGGTGTAAGTACATACAAATAGTGTGATATGGATATAAAAGAGTGAGATATGCTAGATATATAGAATAACCTTAAGATTGTGTCTTGTGGATCATCTCTAACTAATTGGCAACGGTTAAGACTTCACTATCATAACCAAATATATCACGACCGTTAGATATATACTTAGATAATTATATTAGATCGCAACCTTTAGATATACAAAAGTGTAGTTGAAACTTAGAATGACATTTGTATCTACATAACCATACACGAAACTAGTAACCACCATTAGAGTTACATAATGTATATCACAACACTATATTTATGTAATCTTATCTAGATAAATCACAACTACTAGATCTATATAACCATAAAAACAATCACAACCATATATCAATATAAATTGCTAATTAAAAATGGAGAGTAATAGCTAGTGGATGTTATATTTTTAATGATGGTACAAGTGACTCAAACAGCACCCAACGCTCCCTAATCCTGCGCGTTCCTACAACTCGCTAATACCGCAAGACTCGTTCTCCACCGGATCCCTATCGCTATCATTACGCCGACACACATGTGTTTCTTTTACCTATTTAATTCCTTCTTTCTGAAAATCACACGTGCCAACACGAATCGTTGGTTGTTTTTCGTTGCATTCCTTTGTAGCCACAAAAGAAAAATGAAAAACAAATAATGTATTGGGAAGGAGACTTGAACCTAGGTCTATAGAGTATCAAATAACCCCAATAACCATCTCGGTCACCTTGTTGTCTGCTATACATAAACATGGACATTCGAAACTTTTGCCTTTCTACCATATCAACAAAAAAATTGCTTTTAGTCTTGCTAACATTTACATAAGTAGCATGCTAACTGTGCCAAGACCATCATGTTAACTTCAACATTACCATCCTCGTAATAAATTATATGATAAAGATCGTAACTATATAGTTTGAAGGTTGGTAACTGGAGCGTGAGAAACATGGTAATTTTATCATGTGCAACATGATAACTTTACAAAGAAATTATCAGGGGTATGTTTCAACAACTTATTTTCCCTCAGGTGAAAAGTTACGGTGGTGTTTGAGCGGAAGTTATTCGTTCTACAATGCGTAAAAATATGATGCTTTTTGCATAGAATTAACCTGGGTGTGTTGTCAACAAATGCCCCCCCACCCCCCCCCCCCGGGTATAAGTTACCACAATATTCATACATAAGTTATCTGGTACGGGGTGCGGATATTACGGTGCTCTTTACACATAAGTTACTAGGAATATATTTGCGACAAAATTATTTCCCATGATTAAAAGTTACCATGGTAACTAAACATAAGTTATTAGGTCAGTGCCGCATAAATTAAGATTTTATTCATGCAAAAGTTATCAAGGGTATATTTTCAATAAATCCCCCCTCTGCCCGCGGTTCAACAACTACCATGGTGTTTTTACATAAGTTGGCAGGTCTGTGGTGCATCTATAACCATGCTATTTACATAGAAGTTACCAGCGGTATGTTTTTACCAATTTTCCTCCCGAGTCAAAGTTGCCATCGTGTATGTACGTATGTTATCATGTCTATGGTGCATAAATTACCGTGGTATTTACACATAAGTAATACAGGGTATGATTTTTTTAATCATTTTTCCTGGTCAAATTACCAACAATCTGAAATGTTTCAGTTAACAGGACCATTGTGAGTGAATTACCATCAATCTAAAATGTTTCAGTTAAAAAATACACATAGAACGTCACCATCCATTCAACTATAAGCTTAAGGCCCTGTTGTTTGGCTTTTGCTTATGATTTTGTAGCTTTTTTATTTTAGCAAAAAAGCCAAAAAAATCATAAATTGGTAGTTTTTTCTTCGGCTTTTGTTCCATACCATCCTATAATAATATTGATTTATAAGCCAAAAGCCGAAGCAAAAACCACCAATTTATGAGCTTTTGTGGCTTTTTGGCTAAAGTTGAAAAGCTGCAAAAGTAGAAGCAAAAGCCCAAGCAAACATGGCCTAAGTCCGGAAGTAGGGCATGTAGCATTGAAACTTCTGATGTTATGGATTCCCAAGCTATATTTCTTTTTTCCTTCAAGCGCCCCTGAAATAATTTTGCCTTGGTCCATCATAATGAAACAAAACAACAGTGGAGGAGGCAGGGGTGACCAACATGGGCCCAAGCCACCCGCAACATCCTAATGTTCATGCTACTATCTTAATCAACAGTGGCGTTTTTAACGTTCCGTACAAACTAGGCCCCCCTTAACATCATATTTGAAGCATTGCTTCCTCCACCTCTGCAAAACAAGTTTGGCTGAGGTGCTTAATGAGCAAACGCAATGTAGCGGTAGTGACTCTGGGTAGAATCCTTGTATTTACGATGCCCTTTTTTTACTAGGTTCAGCTGCGGTTCCCTGTGTAGAAATAGTGCCTCACTTAGTAAGCATGCAAATCAGAGTTATGGTTTAGTTGGTTAGATGATTGAGTCAGCAATCAGGAGGTAAGGAGTGGATGTCTCCATCTCTCCAATCCTTTCTCCTAAAAGGTGAAGAATGAGCTACCAATGAGTCCCCATCTTTTTCTTGTAAAAAAAAGAACAGGCCGAACAGGAAATCATGACTAGTGATTAATCTAGAGAAAGACATGCGGGAGAAGCGGATCGAAATGACGAAATGAAGGGAAGGTGAAAACGTGTTGGCTGGCAGTTGGATCAGATAGTACGGTAACCAAATCGTTTGGATCTATTGCAAAAAAATAGTTCCCCCGTTAACTTTTCCAACTAGATATCACTCCTAGCTTTATTTGATAAAGCTTGGACAGTAAACTAAATAAATATAGCATGGTGGCTTTATAAATAGCATTATTTATTTGATATGTGACAAGGACATACAATTTTCCACCGAATACCCTCGAATTGGAAAAAAATACAAGCAACCAAATCGTTCATACATTTATTTGTGACTGAACAATGCACCATACCAGCTTACACTTCCCACGAAATAGCATATGCATATATGTTGCCTTCCATGCACACATGTTGTATGTGGGCCTACACCGTAGGAAGCGCTAATGCCAAAACAGAATTGGATGAAAATAATGTTACGAAAGAAGGACTTTTGCACTTCTAGATGGTAGACTCGATTCAGTATACTAGTCATCAACCCGTGCGTCCGCACGGGCTAGTATTAATAATTTGATTTATAGGGAACTTGTAAGTAACATCCAAATACCAACATTGTGTTTGCAAATTCAGATTAGTTCATCCGTTGCAATTTAACTATTCCTAAGTCAAAGTTTGGAGCCATCTAATCCAGACACTATTTTTTTTAAGTACGCAGGTTTCAAAAGATCTTCAGGATCCGATGACTATTTCTGTTGACTGAAAACCAAGTATTCTTAAGTCGGTTGAGATATAGTTAATCACCTGTGAAGCATTGCATAAAAAATACATTTCTTTAGAATATTGAAGATTTTCCATCCAAGCACATAAAAGAATAAAAAATTGAAACTTGTTTATAAAGTGCTAAATATTGTCAAATTGCCGTGTTGGTAAGTGGATACATGGTTTAGATGTTCTCCAATAACAAAATAATTTTCTTTCTTACACTTCAATGCATTTATTCATCTTGATTTCCTTAGTCAGCTATGCATCAAATGAATTACTTCTTCCCAATAGGCAATTGTTTTCGTCCATGGTCAAAATATACTATACAAATAGCAACATCTCCGCCCTCTAACCTTATGTCATTTCGACTGGTTGGCGCCATGACTACTCCTTCCATTATGTAATCCGTTGTCATCATGTAGTCACAATCCAGGAACACCAATGTTTCTGACGTGCAGATGCAATTAGTCAGCGCAGCGCTCCAATTTCCACGATCATGTCTCCGCTGGTGCTGCTGCCTCACTACTCTACGTAGAGGGTTGCCAGCAAATTACTTACTTTAGGGGTGTAGGTTTAACTCATCTCCTGGAAGAACAACACTTGCATACTACATTGTCAATGAATCAAAACCTTAATCAAGTCAGCAGATGATGGCTACCCTCCAAAGAAAATGGCCATGGCCAGGTCACTATGTGTCCGCGCCAAAACAATGACAGTGCAACCGAACTGAATCATGGTAAGATGTACTCTCTTATCAAACCTCATAAAATTATTTGTTAGGAAAACATTACTCAGCGCTACCTTTATAAACGAAGATTGTGGCGCTAAGTAGTACAAACGATTAAATTATACTCCGCCCGTTCCAAAATATGTGTCACTTACTTAGTACAACTAACTCAGCGACACTTATTTTGGGACGGAGAGAGTATATACGTATTCTACTACAATCTGCTAGATGATGATCACTTTAAAACTAACTGATGCTGAAAAGAAGGAGTAAAAGTTGTAACCTCTAGTTTTGAGAGTGGCAGTTACATGGTACTTCAGGTGTAGTTACAGCTTAGAACAATTTAAATCTGAATAAAAAACGCAGAGAAGGTATGACAATATATTCATGGTTATAATATAGACTGACCATGCAGTCTACATGAATACATAACTACCAGATTCAATCAGAAACGCAGGAGAAGGGAGCAAGAATCCACTGTTGTAGTAAAACCAAACTTTAAAGAACTCAAAACAGCAGAGGAGGATATCCATCTAATCACCCTCCTCGCACTGGATAGCCAACTCCTCCTTTTACAGAACAGGACAAAGATTCCCTTTTTTCTTTCCGATAGAGAGAGAGAGAGGTGTGTGAGAAAGAGAGACACACACAGAGAGAGAGAGAGAGGTGTGAGAGAGAAAGATGAGATGACGATCAGGTCTAATCTAAAAAAATCAATCTTCCTAAAGCTCAACTACTTCGTCCCAAAAAGAATATGTAATCTCAACTTTTCAAGATTGAATCAGCACATGGATCAGAGGAAAAGAAGAGATTATGTTGCTTACTTGAGATCAATAGAAGCTTTTGTTGAAGCAAAGTAAAGGGTTTTAGCCAATGCAACTGTGATGTAGATGATGCCAACTTTGGCGACGACTGCTGCTATGGAGTTGCCTTGGGGAGGCAGAGGCGACTCTTCTCCACCATGCAATCGCTGGTTCAAGCGGAGGCAGGTGTTGCCAAATCTAGGAGGAGACACGCCCATATTTTCTTTTCTTTAGAAATCGAGAGAGATGAAGATCATGGAGGAGACACGCCCATATTTTATTTTCTGCAGAAATCGAGGGAGATGAAAGGGAGGAGCCCTCCCGTAGGTCAAATTTAGGAGATGACGCAGAGTTTTTTTTTTGACATAAGAGACCAAGTACAGGACGACTCATGTATGATGGGATAGGAGAGGACGTTTCTAAGTTTCATCCAATGGCTACAGATACATCTTATTTTAATTGGATGGCTGAAATTTCATAATTCTAAGGATTAACATGGTGTCTCGTTTGGTGCCTCCGATTAGTAAATACTAGTCATCAACCCGCGCATCTGCACGGGCTAGCATATCTAATATTAAATATGACAAAGTGGGTACCAGATATAAATGTTGAACGATTATATGAATATGTTATTATTACATTGGTAGACAACATGGTTACAAATTCAAAAGTTGTTGCATTTTTCATATATTCATGACATATAAGTCTCTAGTAGGTAGTCCCTCCATTCCATAATATAGTGTGTAAAGATTTTTAAAAATGTCAAACATTGTAAACTTTGACCAAATTTGTAGGAAAAACTTTTTATATCTAGAATACCAAATATATAAAGTATGAAACTACCTATTATAATTAATCTATGATATATATTTGGCATTCTAGATGTAAATGTTTTTCTCCACAAATTTGATCAAAATGTGAGGTTTGACTTTTCAGAAAATCCATATGCACTATATTATGGAATAGAGGGAGTATATGATCCTATTGTAGAATATATGTTCCTTTCCTTTCGCTACCTATAAAAACATACATCTTCGTTTTTGCCACATTAGTATGGTAGAATTTGATCATAAAATCTATTCGTGTATTAGATTTGATATGTGTACACCATTTAAGAAGAAGTCCTCCCTTGGGAACAATGGACATGCACGGTTTTCTATCAAAATAAGTGATACTGTAGAAAATAATATATATTAGAGATTTCTATTTTATAAAAGCTTTAAGAGCCACTAACTATTCATATTTTAAAGTTGTTGCCTTTTTTGGGAGTTTTTATCTTAACCAATCAATTCTTATTTTAAAAATAATCAATTCTTACAAAGTTTCTTTTATGAGTAATGTCGTGGCTAGCACCTCTGTGATAGATTATTATGATTTAATTTATGCGTACCAAAAATATCTTAAATAACTTCTTTTATAATTGTGCTTTCTTTAATACTGTCTATTCGTACTACACACATGAATATATCACATGCATAATCATGTGTTTACATGAGATCATTGTGGCGAATGATGCATCCAGAATGTTTGGTTAGTGTAAAGATTTTAACGGTTTAATTTTCTATTGTTTATAAGGCCAAATTAAAGACATGCATAGATGTTCTTGTAATTCAAATACATGATTAGGCGTATATACGATAGAGGATTGAATGGGAAAGGGAGGTTAAGAGGGTTGACCAGGTCATTGATACGTATAATATCCAAATACCAAGCCATGTAGAGAGTCCACGTTGATTTTAATTGGTAGAATATTTAATTGATGTTCTACTGCTAACCAGCCGGGCCGTGTTTATGTCTTTCCTATTTCCGTTGGACTCGTGGCTGGAGGCTTTCCCTTGTTTCTTTGTCGTGAGACTTTCCTTTATATTTTGAGTGACCGGATTGATGCCTTTTTTTGGGACGGGGCCATATGTGTTACGGGACGTGTCACATGCCTTTTTTGTGGGACAGAACCATATGTGTTACGCAAGTATTCCTTTTATTCCGAACGTAAATTCTGCAATAAAATCCGACGGTGTAATTAATTTTGATGATATTAGATTAACTAGCAAAAATGCCCGTGCTTTACTACGGGTGATAAATCTTTATATACATCTAGCTCATAATACATAACTGCATTTGGTGGTTAGCTCTCTTCCGGACATGTGCGAAGAGGGCTTTCGGCATCCCTCAGCCTCATTGGACCTCCGCGCGGCCTCTCCTTCCATCCGTCTAACTCTGTTGCCTCCTTTTCCTCCTCCCCTACCTGTCACACTCCTCTCGTATCGTCGCACCCATGGCTTAAATATTTTCTTTTCTCTCCTCTCCGTCTGTTTCTCTTTTTCTAAAATGTGAAAAAAAATTAGCAGCACAAGTCCGGCCCAACTCTCCTTCTCTCTCTCCCCAGTTTCCCATCCAGCCCAGCTAGCTGCCTGCCGGCCCAACTGCTGACGTGGCCCACCTAAATAATACACATGCCCGTGCGTTGCAACGGGAAAAATCGCAAAACCTACAGCTCCACCCCCTATATGAAAATTAAATTCAGAAAATACCAGAAATTTTCGAAAGAATCTAAATCTTGGGATCCCAAATTTGGGTGTCTAACCTACTACCGTATGAAATTTCATAGAAAAATACCAAGAAATGTATCCGTGGCAGAGAAAGAACTAAAATTCATCCAAATAGTTTTTTCTATACATAGGATTTTTTTTGTGTTTTTTGCCACTGACATGTTTTCTGGTATTTTTTCACAAAATTTCACGCGAACGTAGATTGTATACCCAGGTTTTATACCCCAAAAACCCAGATTTAAAAAGAATATCGGTACTTTTTTGAACATAATGGGTGTGGAGCACCCATGAGCGCATAGGTGCTCATGTGTAATTCCCATAAGGTTACCCTCATCTCTAGTGACATTGTGAAAGTAATGGTATTGTCACCATGTATAGTAGTATAATTGTTCGTGCGTCGAAACAAAGTATAAATATTCCAGTTGTTCAACATTAATCATGTCAAACATAAAATCCTCATACACATCAAACAACATGTTGATAATAAATCAAGATGTTTCATCTATGAGAAAAATAACAAACTTCTTTCTTAGGTGAACCGAGCAAGCTACATATGAAAAATGGTGTAAATTTTACGACATGTAACGAATGAGACCAATCATTTAAGTATACTTTCCAATGTGTTATGTAAAACATTTCAAATGGCATGAAACAACTAATTCAAGAACTGGCGCCATATTACAAGCTATACCCTTAATTCAGTCTGATCGTATTTTGTATAGTTGCACAACAAATATTTCTTGAGAACTTGCAAGTAATTGTAATGATTATAATCTAGAGAACAATCGTGTCGTACCAAAGAAAAAAAATTCAATTTTGTTAGGGATAAATGATAGCCCTACATCCTGGTATCTAGCTATTCATCTGAGATGGGCTCAACAACCATCCGTGAAGACCATTGAAAAAAGCGGCAGGCTTCTGAGCAGTATGGGTGGATAATGAATAAGCAGCACAACGTTCATGAGTATGTGTGCTCAACTTCTGAAAAATCCATACATCAAGTCAATGTTAATACACCACAACCATAACCATGAGTATAAGCAAAAAAACATCTAGAAAAATAGTATGAGTTACACGTTCAGGTGTCATCACTAAAAAACAGATTGGTATGAAGGATATGTCTAGGTCCCAGGATCACAACGAATGAAGCTATTAGTATCCTTCAAACCATGCCATGTTACAAGCTCTGATGAAAATAATTATACACTAACTTGACACACATGTTCAATGAAAAAAATCAAGGAATAAAAGCGTGCAAGAATATTAAAGTACATATGTGCCAAAAGTTCTAAGTTTATGTCTTGTGAACATATATTATTCATGAACTGAGAATAAAAAATGTCTACAAGTGCAATTAAGTAGCAAAAGATGCTTATTTGGGCGTCAAAGTTAAAGCCAGAAAGAAGTAACATTACAGTGTGTGTGATGAACTGAGGGCATCAATCAAATCTGATATTATTCTAATCTAAATACTACATGAGTAGACATAGTAAGAAATTCTAAAGACACTTGACTTGAAGTAGCCTCTGCAGGCTTGTCAGTGTGGATTGCACACGGAAAATGCCATGCTCTACCTGTCCAGTAATTAACCATCTGCTTGACAGGACGAAAGACCATCTGCATGACAGGACAAAGACCATCTTCTTGTCAGGACAAAAGGATCTAATAATTGTTAATAATTGTATCAGGATAGCACTACTATACCACCAATTCAATCAAATGGTCTCTGGTGTTGCACATCCAAATTACACTGGTTAATTGTAGCCTATGATTGATTGATAATGCAATTTAATTACAGTCTAGGAATGGGCTAAGAGTTGTGGTAGACTATTAGTTGGGCCTTGGAACTGTTCTCCTCGGAGCTGAGCTGCGCCGCCACGGCGGATAGGTCTTCCACACGCTTGGACACCCCTAACGCCATCCAACAACAGGTGGTGCAGTGGATAGATGAGAGATCTGCACATGCACACGCATTTGCTAGGTCCAGTGCCAAGGGAGCTGGACCTAACCAACAAAGAACTCGCCAAAGACGTTCTAATCTGCCGACTAATCTACAACAAAATTCTAGAGTCAACCAAGAATTCTACCCTGCAGATGTTCACCAAACGATGTCTACCTAATATACTGCTCCCAAATCCAAAGGAATATTTTTCTAAATAAGAGGTATATTTAATGCAACACCAGGAAGAATGATATTGTTGCACATTGAGGGCATGCCTCATGGAAATCAATTAGTGTTAGTTCTGCAGGGTAGAATTAACACCAGGAAGTTCAGTGTTAGTGTTCAGAAGTTCAGTGAAGGCAGATTGAATAGAGATAAATCTGCAAACAATTAGGACCATATCTTGTGATGTTTTTAGCAAAATAACTCAAGAAAAAGATGATCCTGTCACTAACCCGGATCTGAAATTGTCTCCAAAAGCCAAATCGTGCAACTTAAAAATCATGAGGAAATAAGTAGTACACGAAATCATGAGGTTAACAGGTGTCGATTAGACAGTATTAGTTTGTAAAAGATACCTTAATTGATATAAACTCAATATTCATCGATCTGATTCTCCAACAAATATGAAAAAGCAATTTTAAATTGCTCAAAAATAATAATGAAACTCTTATTTGGTTGAGAAAAAATACCTTGTGACTTAGTACACAAAATCATGAGGTTAATAGCCATTTTCTCTATTTTAAGCTTCAGGTAACCTTCTGACGGCAAATTGTAGATTGCAGGGTTGCATCAAACATTAACTCATCAGCAATAAAGGTGACATCTGAAAACATTAGTGATGATGCTGAAAATAGGTTCATTCAGAGTAACATGGACAAATTCTCGTTCTCTGGGAAACTGAACTCCTAGCATAGCCTATTTACATTGCCGCACATTTATCTCTCAACAAAAATGGCTATATCTTGCAAGGAAACGAGAGGGAGGGAGGTGACAAGGCCAATGGGACAGCTGGTCCAGGGCCATCCACGGGTGCAGAGAGGTAGTGTAAGTTCCATACCTTCAGGATGTAGGGATGAAGTAGCATGCAGCATGCTTGAGGAGCTTGAGCTGGGAGTAGCATAAGTCCTAGCTGCTAGGACGGAGAAGCAAGACAAATTTAGGATCGCCAAGACAGCGAACAGAGAAATTACGGGGTGGATTGGGAAGGAGAGGAGAGGGAGGAGCAGTAGTGTACCAGAGGTCGTGGATGGAGGAGGGCGTGGGGAAGGCATGAAGTTGAGGATGTCGAATGACCTTCAGCCAGTTCCAGCCGCTGCAGGCGTCTGAGTCCCGTGGTCGGAGTTCATGACTCCCACGGCGATGAGTCGTCGGAGGCGGCCAAGGTGGGCGTTGCGCGCAGAACCAACCCGTCTCCACCTGCAAGAACTTGGCGCTGGGCCGGATCCATCCGTCTCCTGCCCCCATCTGCCGTCGCCCGGCTCCGGCGAGCTCCTTCTTCTCCACCTCACCTCCATATCTCCTATCTGCCCAGGAGCCGCCATGGATCCGCCCGAGAAGCCGCGCTCCGACCTTCCTCGTCGTCAACGACGAACCCCGCATCGCCGCCCACCTCCCCAGCCGGTACTGCGCGCGGATCCGGACCCTGCAAGGTCCGGCTGCCGCCGTTCTGCATCGAGCTGCCGCTCGAGCCGCCGCTCGAGCCGCCGCGTTGACTTGGTCCCAATTAATAAAACAGGTGTATGGACCGTGGGCAATAGACCAAACTACAGGGTTTTTTGTGCAAACATGAAACGTTATCTCACAGTAATCACTTAAAAAGGGACTGCGGGTTGAATACCTAAAACTGTAGGGACTTTTCTGCAAAATCGTCGATGACGTACGACCGGAAGCGATCCGTGCTTTAATAGTACGTAAAAATAAAGAGAACTTGAAAGGTACGGGTAATCTCGTGCGTCAAATGCATTTCTTTCCTTTTTTGTTTGACTTTTTACGGACGGTGACATTTTTTACGTTTTGCATGTGAGGATGTCCTATTTTTTGAACATGCACGTGAGGATGTCCTTTTTATTTTGAGGGAATAGATAGAGGCTTTATTTTTCTTGTATGGCACTAACGTTTGATGTGTCATATGCCTTTTTTGAGGGACAGGACCATCTGCGTTACGTATATTTTCTTTCTATCCTGATCGTAAATTCTACAATCCAACAGTGTAATTAATTGTAATGATGTAGATTAATGAGAGATTATGAAAGATGTCTCCAATTAGTAAATATAAGATAAGATATAAGATGTACTAACCACATGTATGTAATCTCGATCCAAAATCCTAGGCAACTAGAGTGCTTTCCACCATGAAAAAGCTTTCATTTTACTTCAAATTCACGGAAATGCAAAATATTATTGTGTTCATAGACTCTTGTATTTTGCACTTACAACTTTTGATTATGTGTTTTGCCAAACGGTGATTTGCAAAGTACTTTGCATCGAAATAGAGCTTGTTTGACAAAACCGATTAGATGAAACTAAATAATAATTTTTGTTGTCTACAATCAGGTTCTGCGTGGATGGTGTTGTCTCGGCCGCTCGTGGAGTACCTGATCTGGGGTTGGGACAACCTCCCGCGGACGGTCCTCCTCTATTATGCCAACTTCGTCTCCTCTCCGGAGGGCTACTTCCAAACTGTTGTCTGCAACGCCAATGAGTTTCGCAAAACCACTGTAAACCACGACATGCACTACATCTCCTGGGACAACCCCCCAGGTCAGCACCCACAGCTCCTCAACGCCAGCCACTGGGACAAGATGGTTGGCAACAAGGCCCCCTTTGCGCGGAAGTTCGGCCAGGACGACATGGTGCTTGACATGATAGATGCAGACCTCCTGTTACGGCCACCAGGCATGGTTACCCCTGGAGGCTGGTGCAGGGGGGATGTTAGCAGAAGTAGCGATTGTCCTTGTTGCTCCTTGGGGAGCCCGACGCGCCTGCTTCCCGGCCCTGGAGCTGCACGGCTACAACGGCTGGTTACGTCGCTCATGTTGGAGAAGAACTTCCGGTCGAAACAGTGCAAAATAATTGAGCACAATTATTGACATTGATCGAAGGGAAAGAGGAGCTTCTGCGACTACTACCTGCTCTAGTATTTTTTCTGGCAAAGTAAGTGATCAGTCTTTTGGAAATGATGATAATGAAGGAAATATGCCCTAAAGGAAATAATGAAGTTATTATTTATTTCCTCATATCATGATAAATGTTTATTATTCATGCTATAATTGTATTAACCGGAAACATGATACATGTGTGAATACATAGACAAACATAATGTCAGTAGTATGCCTTTACTTGCCTAGCTCATTAATCAAAGATGGTTATGTTTCCTAACATAGACATGTGTTGTCATTTGATTAACGGGATCACATCATTAGGAGAATGATGTGATTGACTTGACCCATTCCGTTAGCTTAGCACTTGATCGTTTAGTATTGTTTCTATTGCTTTCTTCATGACTTATACAAGTTCCTATAACTATGAGATTATGCAACTCCCGTTTATCGGAGGAACACTTTGTGTGCTACCAAACGAAGTAACGTAACTGGGTGATTATAAAGGAGCTCTACAGGTGTCTCCAAAGGTACATGTTGAGTTGGCGTATTTCGAGATTTGGTTTTGTCACTCCGATTGTCGGAGAGGTATCTCTGGGCCCTCTCGGTAATGCACATCACTATAAGCCTTGCAAGCAATGTAGCTAATGAGTTAGTTACGGAATGATGCATTACGTAACGAGTAAAGAGACTTGCGGGTAACGAGATTGAACTAGGTATTGGATACCGACGATCGAATCTCGGGCGAGTAACATACCGATGACAAAGGGAACAATGTCTGTTGTTATGCGGTTTGACCGATAAAGATCTTCGTAGAATATGTCGGAGCCAATATGAGCATCCAGGTTCCTCTATTGGTTATCTCTTAGCCGTGTGCGGTGCCCCCCTCCACCATAGTCCTCGATAATATTGTAGCGGTGCTTAGGCGAAGCCTTCCGACGATAGAACATCAAGATCGTCACCATGCCGTCGTGCTGACGGAACTCTTCCCCGACATCCTGCTGGATCGGAGTGCGGGGATCGTCATCCAGCTGAACGTGTGCTAGAACTCGGAGGTGCCGCAGTTTGGTGCTTGATCGGTCGGGCCGTGAAGACGTACGACTACATCAACCGCGTTGTTCTAACGCTTCCGTTTTCGGTCTCACGAGTGCGTGGACAACACTCTCCCTCTCATTGCTATGCATCACCATGATCTTGCGTGTGCGTAGGAATTTTTTTGAAATTACTACGTTCCCCAACAGTGGCATCCGAGCCAGGTTTTAAGCGTAGATGTTATATGCACGAGTAGAACACAAGTGATTTATGGGCGATACAAGTCATACTGCTTACCAACATGTCATACTTTGGTTCGGCGGTATTGTTGGATGAAGCGGCCCGGACCGACATTACGCGTACGCTTACGCGAGACTGATTCTACCGACGTGCTTTGCACACATGTGGCTGGCGGGTGTCTGTTTCTCCAACTTTAGTTGAACCGAGTGTGGCTACGCCTATCGGTGTCAAAACCGGCGGATCTCGGGTAGGGGGTCCTGATCTGTGCGTCTTAGGCTGATGGTAACAGGAAGCAAGGGACACAATGTTTACCCAGGTCCGGGCCCTCTCGATGGAGGTAAAACCCTACTTCTTGCTTGATTAATATTGAAGATATGGGTAGTACAAGAGTAGATCTACCATGAGATCGTAGAGGCTAAACCCTAGAAGCTAGCCTATGATGGTATGATTGTAATTGTGATCGGTCTTCTAAGGACCAACCTGTCCGGTTTATATGGACACCGGAGAGGGCTAGGGTTTACATGGAGTCGGTTACAAGGAAGGAAATACAATATCCGGATCGCCAAGCTTGCCTTCCACGCAAAGGAGAGTTCCATCCGGACACGGGACGAAGTCTTGAGTCTTGTATCTTCACGCTTCAATAGTCCGGACGATGCATATAGTCCGGCTGTCCGGATAGCCCCTAATCCAGGACTCCCTCAGTAGCCCCTGAACCAGGCTTCAATGAGAATGAGTCTGGCGCCCAGTCTTGTCTTCGACATTGCAGGGCGGGTTCCTTCTCTGAGTACTCCAAAGTACCTGTTACGACGAATAGTGTCCGGAACTCCATCAATGTTGTATTCCTCGGCTTCAGTGCCTCAAAAATGACCATCTCCACGTGTCGAGCGAATGCAAGGAGCCGAGGTATTTTTCGCATTTGCCACCCTCAAACCTTTGGGTTGACCGCCTATTTGAAGAGACGGGGATTCTCAGATCCAAGCCTCACTCTTCCCCCTCGGGCAAACATCCAATAGAGCGCTCCGGAAAAACCATTCCAACATGGCCGGTCGTCGCAGCTCCTCTGCTCGCTCTCCTCGCTCCAAGCCCGGGGACTGGGAAGAGTGTTCAGTGCCCCATAGCCGTTTGATTGAGTTACAAACCCAAGGGTTTCTCCCACCAACATTCATGGTCCCCGCCCGAGCCGGAATAGCAACCTATAACGGTGGGGAGCAAGCGGAGAGATCTCCCAATCCATCTCCAGAGGAGCGAATATGCCTCATCACGTATCTGCTAAGGGGCGTCGGGTTTCCTATCCACCCGTTCCTTTGCAGGCTCCTGGAGTTCTACGGCCTCCAGTTACACAACTTTACCCCTGCCTCTATACTACATATAGCAGGGCACGCGTCTTTATGAAGCTATTTTTAGGCTGCGAGCCTCACTTCGGGTTATGGAAGAAGCTATTCTGCCTTGTCCCCCGCAACCAGGGAGAATCCCTATGTCAGGTGGGCGGGGCCAAAGTATGGCGCATTGTCGAGACTGGATACCTATCCGGCACTCCCAAGAAAGCACCAGAGAACCGGCCTTCAGAGAGGTTCTACATTGACGACGTTCCCCTTCCGGATCCAGTCCGGACAGGTCTCCCCCAGTTCAGTAACGCCCCGCCGAGGGCACGTCTAAGCTGGCGCCCCCGAGGCCCCCAAGAGGAGGATACCAGGGAAATATATTACCTGATGAGCAGGATAAAGTTATTGGCCAAATCTGGACTGATGATAGTCGAGGTTATAGAAATATGCATAATACGGGGAGTGCAACCGTTTCAATATCAGGGGAAGCCCATGTGGCACTTCAACGGAGAAGAGGATGCCACCCGCTGTGGCCATAAGGGTGGACACCACCACTGCTCTGGCAAGGATATTGTTAGATTTATACAAAGGGGAAGAGGAGGAATTCCTTCACATCAAACCGCGAGATGGATTCTCCATGTACAACCCCCCAAACTGGGTAAGTTGTCATTCCTTTCCCCGCGTCACTTATTGTGGCGTTCTTCGCTAAGATCATCTGCCTCGATATTCCCGAGCAGGAACTGAGGAGGGCCGTAGAAGGAATCTCCAGCCCCTCCCCGCAGCCAGAGGACCCCGGAAGGGCCCTAGATCCAGGTCTCGAAGAAGATCCGGATATTGCTGTGGAGCTTGTCAACGGGATATTTTATCAAGCGAGCTGCGATGGCGCCTCAGTGGCCATTACTGCCGACTATCCCGGACCGCTGCCTACGTCGCGTGTAAGCCAAGCCGAAAAACCCTATCCTCCGAAGAGGACTTCCTTCAGATGTCATGCCTTACCCTTGAAGTTTCTTGTTTTTGCAGAGATGACGGTCGGAGCGTGGGGCCGAGCCCCTAGGGACTCGCCGGCCAAGGGTGTCTGGATCGGGCAGGATCAAGAGGAAGGTGGTACGGGTTGACTCGCCGCTACAGAGGTAAGGCAAAAACTTGTATTGTGATTATGGTATTTTTGAAGTATGACAGCACCCTTTGTGTCCTGGCAGGAAGAGGAGCAGCCGGACTATATCCGGGGATCCTGCCAACCACGCCTCCACCAGCCGGATCCCAAAACTGGCTTCGAGAGCGGATGCGGGAGCGGGGCCGATGCCGCATAGTTCTCCAACAGAGAATGCGGATATGCTCTCGGCCACGAATTCCGAAGTAGAGAGCGCCATGAATCACCGGCGCCGACGGGCCGTACTTCGGAACAACATCTTTTCCGAAGAGGCATTTAACGCCTTCAATTCGGGAGACACATACATCCGAGCTGCTCAAGGCGGGCTTGCCCGAGCGACGGACCAGTATACCAAAGATATACGGGTAAGAAAATTTGATAAGCATGTGTAGCAGTAGCCCCTGAGACTTGAAACGGTTGGAACAACCGTTTTAAGGATCAATTTATGCACATGTCCTTGTAGATAAGAATGAGCAATTGTCTTGGGAGCTGGAGGAGTGTAAGGCCGAGCTAAGGGCCGCATTTGCGAAGTTAGAGGAATGGCAAAAGCCCTCATCTGGTAACAGTTGTCACAATTGTACGAAGATGCACCAGTGAATAAATGGCTGATATGACAAGTCTAACAGAAAATTCTGCAGACAATCCCGGGGTGAATCCGGAAGGGCGTAAGAGAGGATGAATAAGTGACAAACGGCAGTTGAAGGCCAGCGAGCGCATTCTTACGCAAGTTAGGCAGGAGAAGAACAATCTTTAAGGTGCCAAAGTCTAGCTGGACGTGGAGTTAAAAGATCTCCGCGCTCAGCTGGCGGACTCCGTGAAGGAGAACAAAGGGCTTCGAAGCGGCATTTACGGTAAGTGCCTAGACGAACTGTAGTATAGTTCAGCGCGGAGGTATATTGAAAGGATTGTGCTTGTAGGAATGTTAACGGGTCGCCCTGAGGAGGAGATGCCCTCATCTGTAGGCGATTTACTACAAGACCTCTTACAACTGCACGAGCGAGCTCGGCAGGTGATGCAGGGCGTTGCTCAGGCCTTGTGGCCATCAAACCTCCTGCCGAATGGCATGGGAGAGCTTGTGGATATGCTTCAAGGAGCACAGCGGCGCTTCCGATTGTGGAAGATGTCAGCCTGCCGGCAAGGTGCAAGAGAAGCCTAGGCTATGGTGAAGATGCGCTACACCAAGCTGGACCCGAACCATATGGCCGAAGTCGGACCGGCGGGGCCAGATGGGCTAGAAATTCCCGTGAGTCTGGTATATGACCAGGTAGCGTTAGCCGCAAAATAGTCTCAACAGGATTGTAAGCTAGATAGCCTGTTGGATGATATAGAGGAGGAATATAGTCAGTCCAAGTGACTGCGTAATTCAATGGACATAATTAGTCCCTAGCCGGATTAAAATCATTTGTCATGGCGGACCTTTTCGCTTCAGCCACTGGATCCTACAGTCCGGGGTGTGTCCGAATACCCACTCGGTTATACAAAACCGGGGTATGCGTTGAAACCAGGCGTAGGGGTCATAAGTGCTTGAACAGACAAGTACCCAACTAGTTATGTTATATTACATGGATAGTAAGAAACATCTTCAGGGAGAATAGTTCCATTAAGGGTTCCTTTCCCTGGGTACGCATGCGACAATGCACATGTCCGGACTGCGAACGATTTCGCAGGATACAAAACTTCCGGGGATTTGCGTTGTAATAAACGAATACATCTTTTGTTCACCGACCGAATATTCTCTTAAGGAAGCTAGCTTTCGGCTTCACCCAATCTGAGGTACACATCCGGCTGAACCGGCAGTGACAATCGCAGAGGTGCTCCCCTTATGCCCTAGCCGAATTAATGGGAACATAGGGCATAAACACAAGAGCCAGTCAACCTAGCTTGGCCACATCTTAAGTCATATCGATGCATATAATGGTGAAGAAAAGGCACATATGAAAAAGAATGCATATGTGCACTACTAGGGAAAAGCCTATACACAGAATCTTAGCAGCAGCGCGGCTCAAAAAGGAGCGCTGCTGTTAATTAGTAGTAGCGCGTGTGCTGGAAACTCGCTGCTGACAAGTTTTTAGCAGATGGCGCCAAGTGTAAACCGCTGCTACAAATATTGACCTGCGGTGTCCACCAAAATCCATTTAGCAGCAGCGCTGGTGTCATGACAGCCATCGCTTGCTATGGATGTAGTAGTAGCGCGCTTTTTCTGAGGTCGCTGCTGCCAAATTTCAAATATCCACACTTTTTGGTCCCCGTTAGCAGTAGCGCCGTTGCCCAAAGCGCGCTGCTACTACTTCCTTAGCAGCAGCGTGTTTTAGCTCCCCCGCTACTGCTAATCCGCACCAACCCACCACCTTTTCCCCACCCGTCCCTCCCCCTCCCCCTCCTCTCTTCCCTTTCCCCTATCTCCCACATGCTCCTCTCTCACTCTTCTTCTTCCTCAATACTTCTCCCCCATTACTCTCCCTCTTCTATCTACCTTTCTCTCTCTTCATTACTCCACCTAACTATACCACCTCCATAAATGCATCTCCTTTCTCTTTTTCCTTCCCCTCCATTAGTTGCAGTTGTCTCCTCCCAAATTAGGTAGCTAGGTAGATGTAGGATTTAGTTAAGTGACCTATTCGCCCCCTAACTAGATCTATCTTTGTCAAGAAGAGCTTTGTGCACTTTTGATCTCCCTACAAAATCATCTCCACCGTGTGCTCGATCTCGAGATAGAGGTGATTAAAATTTCATGCTTTTGAGTGTGGCATGTGTATGGAAATTTTGTGTATGGCATGAGTTGACACCAAATTGTGCTTTTGAGTTGCCTATGTTTTGCCGAAATGTCGATTTATTTCCGTTTCGGCGAATTCCGGGCAAACTCTAGATCCATATATGTCCTATTTTTAGGAAGGTCATGCCGAATTTTTGTATGACTTTGATGCATGCATGCATTTTTATAATAAATTTGTTTTATTATTACCGTGCAGACATTCATGATGGTCAGTGGAACGATGGTGGATAGGTGGTTGCGGTCGGCGGTGCAGTACATGAAAGAAAATAACCTGACAGAGGTTTTATGTCCGTGTCGAAAATGCAAAGGAATAGTTTGCCTCGACCCCTATGACGATGGTCGTGTCAAAGCGCGCCTGCTCATCACTGGTTTCATGGATGGCTATAATCGGTGGATAACTGAAGATGAGGATGACGATGTTGAGGATGCCGACGGGGCAGGCAATGATGACACGGGGCAAGACGAAGAGATGATCGATAATGGCGGCGGGGAAGAGGCCGGACATGGCGGCGGAGAAGGGGCCGGACATGGCGGAGGAGAAGGGGCCAGACATGGCGGCGAAGAGAATGACATGGACTCCATGCAGCAGAGTTCGTCGGTATTAAGTTCAATCGTGCGGGACCCTCATGTTCAAGCATTGCTTCATGAGGAGGCAATCTTGAGAGAGCTACTTCTAGAGAGGAGGCTAAGCTGGAGCAACAGGTGGTAGACTCGAACACTCCATTGTATGATGGTTGCAATCCTGAGGTGACCCGCTTGAGTTTCACGCTCCAACTCCTGAAGACGAAGGATAAAAACAAATGGACCGACACTAGCCTCGATGAGCATCTCAAGTACCTAAAGGATGTTCTTCCCGCGGATAATCTATGTCCTACTAGTGTTGATGAGGCCATCGTGTGCCCTCTTGATCTGCCACACGTTAGATACCATGCATGCATGAACGATTGCATAATTTATCGGAAGGAGCACGCGCAAAAAACAAGTTGTCCGGTGTGCAATGCTTCTCGATACAAGAAGGCCGGGAAGAAATGTCCCCAGAAAGTTGTATGGTACTTACCGATCACTCCCCGTCTCCAGAGGTATTTTGTATATCCCAAGGAAGCAAAGCTAATGCGCTGGCACGCGGAGAGGAAGAAGCCCGACGATGGAGATGATCCGAAGCTGAGACACGTGAAGGAGTGAAGCCAGTGGAGAGCGTTGAACAACTTCTATCGGTATTTTGAATGTGATCCAAGGAACATCGTGCTCGGCGCGTGTACCGATGGCATGAATCCGTTTGGCAACCAGAACACCAACCATAGCACATGGCCCGTGTTTGTATGGATGTACAACCGCCCCCCTGGTTGTGCATGAAATCGAAGTACATTCACATGAGCATGCTTATTCAAGGGCCGAAACAACCAGGAAATAATATTAATTTGTATCTGGGGCTACTTCAAGAGGAGTTAGACACGTTATGGAAAACACCGGCCAAGACATTGGGCGCTAGCAAAGGCGAGTATTTCAGCATGAGAGCCGCGCTGATCACGACAGTGCACGACTATCTCGGTTATGGATATGTGGCAGGCCAGGTGTGCCATGGATATTGCGGATGCACACGGTGCATGGATGATACGACGTCTCAGCAGCTAACGTCAAGGAAAGATGGCGGGTCTGGGAAAATCGTGTACATGGGGCATCGAAGATGGCTTGAACAGGACGACCCGTGGAGAAACCGTGGAGATCTATTCAATGGTCACGTTGAGCATCGAGGACCTCCACGTAAGCGGAGCGGTGCAAAATCGATGAGCTGTTGAAAAACTGGAAGGAGTGCCCGCCGCCGGGAAAGACGATGAGAAAGGCGCCGGAGCCGCTCGAAGGTATGGAAGACGCAGGTCCGTGTTGCGGGACATGGAGTCTTGGCACAAACTCGATACACCTCATTGCCTTGATCAAATGCATATCTGTAAGAATGTCCTTGAGAGCTTGCTCGCAACATCGATGAACATGCCGGATAAGACCAAGGATGGGCCAAAGGCAAGAAAAGACTTGCAAGATTTGAAAATCAGGGAAGATCTACACATGCCGCCCTGTAAAATGTCAGATGAGACAGAGACGAAGACAGTGGCACGGGAGAAGAAGGGCAAGAAAATAAAGAAAGAGGATTATTGCCCCCCTTCTTGCTTCACCTTAAGTCAGGCTGAGATCAATCAATTCTTTAAGTGCCTTACCGGAGTCAAAGTTAGTTCCGGTTACTGTGGCAAGATAAGCAGATATCTAGACACGGACAAGAAAAGGTTCAGCGGGATGAAGTCTCATGACTGTCATGTGATGATGACGCAGATACTACCTGTTGTCCTTAGAGGGATAATGGACAAGCACGTCCGTGACACCCTTATTGGTCTCTGCAACTTTTTCGACGTCATCTCTCGAAAGTCGATCAGTGTGAAGCAGCTCCGAAGGCTACAGGAAGAGATTGTTGTGATACTGAATGAGCTTGAGATGTACTTCCCGCCCGCGTTCTTTGACATGATGGTGCATCTGTGTGTCCATATTGTGGATGACATAATAGACCTGGGGCCGTCATTCCTGCACAACATGATGCCGTTTGAGAGGATGAATGGGATCATCAAAGGATTCGTTAAGTAACATGTCCTGTCCGGATGGAAGCATCCTCCAGGGCTATTTGGCACAAGAGTGCATCTCTTTCTGTGAGAATTTTCTATATGGCGCAGACCAGCCGCCTGGTGTTAGTGTTGGTTTGCTCGTTAACAAGCACGATGGGAGGCTCGAAGGAGATGGTCACTGCAACGGTCGCAGGGAACTGCACGTGGCATACTCAGATCGATGCAGCGACTTTGACAGAGCAAACTTGGTAGTGCTACAACACCTAGACGAGGTAGATCCTTTCGTGGCACTGCACAAAGAAATTATCGCAAAGAAGTATCGTGACCGGGGGGTATGCAGGACGAACGCCGAAGTTACTAGAGAGCACAACTCCACTTTCCTACATTGGTTCAAAGAGCATATACGCCTTAGCACATGGCCCCTCGCCCAACCTCGTAACCTATCAGGCATATGATATCAACGGATACACGTTCTACACGGAGGCCAAAGATATGTACAGTGATGATCAGAACTCAGGGGTGACGATGGAATGCATGACCAGCAACGACAACGGCGCAACTGAACGATTTTATGGAAGGGTCGAGGAGATCTGGGAGCTTGACTACTCTGGACTGCACAACACGACGATGTTCCGTGTCAGATGGGCTAAGAATGTTGAAAGAGAAAACCGGATTTTCACTACCATGACTATACCCGACACCAAGAGCGCTACCGTGAACGCTATTGCAAAAAACGAGCCATGGGTACACACTAAGCACGTGACACAATGCTTCTTCATAACCGACCCATGCAATCCCAGTCGTGTTGTCGTCAGGAGAGGCAAAAGGAACATCATTGGAATGGATGGAGTCACCAACGAGGAAGACTATGATCAGTACGGCAACCCAATGAGGGAAGATGACGATGATGATGAAGTACACGTCAAAAGAAGAATCAATACTACATTACCTAAGAAAAATCATACTCCATGGAAAAGGCAAAGTCACAATGAGGGGCTCAATTATTCTTCGACGAACAAGAAGGGAAAGAAGCTGACTCAAAAACGAAAACGCCAGCGCTGAGGAACCGTATGTTATCGGTCAAATGATGTAATATATATATATGTATATATATATGTATGTGTATATATATATATATATATATATATATATATGTATATGTTCCTATTTTGTATACACATGACTTAGGCATGCATTATTATGGTCCAATGATGTAATATATATGTTCCTATTTTGCATACATATTTAACCGTCAAATGATGCAATATATATCGCCCTCCCTTTGTTCACTGCTCTCAGGAAATAAAAGTGGGAGAAAATAAAGGAAAAGAAAAAGGAAAACTGGCAATAGCGAAGGTAGTAGCAGCGCGTTTTGTGTAAACTGCTACAGCTACTGAAGGTAGTAGTAGCACATTTCGTATAAACTGCTACAGCTACTGAAGGTAGTAGCAGCGCGCTTTGTCCAAACGCGATGCTGCTACGTCCACTTAACCCAAAATTCTCACTATCCCTGCTTCATCCCGCCTTTTCCCCCAAATCCCCACTCTCTCTTCCCCCGTCGCTCGTCCCCGACCCCGGCGCCGACGCTCGCCCCCGACCAGGCCCTCGCCCCCGACCCGGCGCCAAGGCGCTCGCCTCGACCAGGCCTCACCTCGACCCGGCGCGCGCCTCGACCCGTCGGCCCTCGCCTCCCTCCTCTGCTTCCTCCCCTCCCAACCTCGGCCATCGTCGAGCCTGGCTCCTCACCCCTGCACCCTCTCTCTCTGCTAGGATTCTTCGGTTAATTTATTTAGGTTTTAGTTAGGGTAGTATGTTAATTAGGTTATCTATTTAGTTATGAATTTAGCTAGGTTTCAAAATTAGCTGAATTTATATGCAAATTTGAACTGGACATGTGATATGTGGATATGTCATGTTTTGTACATGTCATGTTTGGAAAATGATACGAGTGGCCTATGTTACGCCGGAATGTTGATTCATTTCCGTTCTGGTGAATTTCAGGCGCTCGATATGTCCATTTATTAGGAAAGGTCATGCCGAAAATTCCCGTGAATAAAGGCATGATTTGTGCTACATAGTTGGCATATCGAGTGCTGGCACATAGATTTCTTTTTTATGTCATTTCCCATTTATTCATACTTTTAGAAATAAATGAGGACACGTAATCATAGGAAACATGTCGAACAACGAAGAAACTGGGCCTTCTGACCAAGATGCAGACGAGATGGATTATGACGGTGAACAAGAGTACCTTGACTACTTGATTGCTAAGCAAGGTTTGCAGGTCGGCTTCGATGATGGTACTGACGCCGACATCGACACCGACGGCGCCGGCACCGATGGCGGCGCCGAGACTGGTGGGGAAGGTACCGGCGGGACAGGTACCAGCCCCGATGCCTCTACCAAAAAGAGGAAGCATAAGAAGCAGAGGATACGAAAACCTAACAAACTAGGGATTGGACGACTTGTGATCACAAAGATGGCACCTGGCAAGTTTGAGCCGTTAGAGACGGAAGAACCTCGCAAGTGCTATGGGAACCAAGTAGGATGCATCCTACGGGAATGCGCGGGCATCAACGACGATGACTTAAGGAGTAAAGAACATTTGACGCAGTTGCTCCTAAGGAAGTTGCACAAGAGATTCAAGTTCCCCGACCGGGATGATAACATAGAACAACCGTGGGATGATCCGAAGATGAAAAAGATTAACAATCACGCCATGGGCATGTTCAGCAATGATTTGGCCTTCTGGAAAGGGATGGTCAAACGAGCTATTGAGGCTGATGAACCCCTGTCCAAGATTCTGGAGGAAAATCCGACACTTACGGAAGAGGAGTTCGAAAAGTTCAAGGACACTTGCGCTACCGAGGCAGCCAAGGCTAAGGCTGCAAAATTCAAGAGCCTTCAGCAAAGGAACACGGGGAAGCATCGGGCTATCAGCTTGCTAATGAGGATGTGGATGATATGCCCGGGCAGGGTCGTAGCAGGGATTGCAAAAAGTCTCTCTTCATGAAATCCTCTCAGGACACACCTGAAGATGCCGCCTCAACACAAGCTCAACTAGCCGGGCACGAGGGTCGTACAGTACTAAGCCCGGGAACACTGGTGCAGGGTTAAGGAAGGGTCTGGAAGGTGTGCCAAGAAAAAGGAGAGGAAGAGATCGGGGAAGATAACTGCCTACAAACAAGCCAGAGCACATAGCAGCCAGACGATGCATTCTGAAGAGCGTGTACCCGTGAAAGGTGCGCTCATGTTCCATCTCACGGGCGAGCCGATGCTACCGCTGAAACCGCTGGAGGCACTATAAGGGGATCTCAGGAGACTGCACGACCATGTGCTATCGACTGAGAAAAGCCTACTAGCCTCAAAGGATCCATTATATCCGACATACGCGGCTCGTGTGCCTGAGGGGATGTGCTACGTCGAGACACGGCCCGCGGGGATGTTCTTCCTGCGGTTTGACCATATCTTTGAGATGTTTCTAACAAGTCGGCTCGATTTTACTATCGTCTGCCTTTTTGCGCTACATATGAGCTCCGTCATGAAGAGTGAAGAAGTCTCGCAAATCTGTGTGGCGGATCCGCACTACATGCACGAGTCTTTCTTGAGTCTTGGCGACTTTGAGCGTGAAACTGCTAGGGAGTACCTCCAAAACTTCATGGTACATAATAAGGACCGGGAAATTGTCCTCGTGCCTCATCATCCAAAGTAAGTCAGTTCCGGACAACCCTTTCGTACATTTCAATCATTCCTTCTCTCTCATATGGGGAATAATTTGAGGTATCTTTTCCCCGTAGCAACGGGCGCGCCTTCCTTATCATTCTTTACCCGCAAGTCTCCCACGCCGTGTATTTTGACCCTTCCAGAGACTACGAGACAAAATACTACACCCACATAATGAATATTCTAGATGATGCTCTCCAAGGCTTCAGCATTAGAGGTGGCCACGTGCAGATCAGGAAACAAAGGGACAAGAAGATGGGTTTCGCGCATAAAACTAACTTCTCCTACATCCATGTCCCAAAACCAAGCAAGAAGGATGGATTCTACATCGTCCATCTCATGATTCAGTTCAACACGGATCACCAAAAGATTCACATGAGAAATAGAAATGATGATCATATCCACAAGTGGCTAGAATCTCATGGAGAAGCGGATCATAAACTTAGAGATGACTTCTTTCGCATCCAAAGCGACAATGCGACGATCATCATGAAAGAAGTTGTCGATGAGAAGGGGATGTTCCACCACGGCCCTATATCGCGAGCTGACGTCCGAACTCGCATAGGCATGCAACGTCTAGACCTCACGCCGTTCAAGGAGCTAGGGTTCATCCTCGATGATATGGAAGGATGGAACTTCTAGTGATTTATGATGCCGATGATGATGATATGTGTTGGTTGAACTTGTATACTTTTTGTAGCGATGAAACTTTGTGATGTCCACGGTCCCTGCCGAACTTGCGTAACGCTACTTTTGTTAGTTTGCGTACTGTAAGTGCATCTAGTGCCCCTTAGTGATTTTGGTGTATTGAAGACTTATAGGTTAAGTAACTAATGCGTTTGTGAGTGTACACAGGTCTCTAAGTCTATGAGGAGTTTGATATTTACAGAGAAAGTCTAATTCTAAAATGAAGTTCTTCATCTCAAGACTTTGATATTCTGAAGACTTTCTGAAGACTTTGAAAGTGAAGAAATTGGTGTGACCTTGAAGACTTGGTATTCATTTGAGGAACATGAAGCGTGAATACTTTTGTTTTCGTAGTTTCATTTTCTCTTTCTTGAGTCATAGGAAACACCGTACTGTTAAAGGGGGTCGAGGAAATACTAAGGAAAAATTTCCATTTGATGCTCAACTCAAAATCCTATACCTACCAATCCCTTCGAGTGAAGCTTTTGAAATTTCATACAGTTCAGTCAATTTCTTCAAAGGATGAGACGAAGCTCTTCCGTCACCGAGGAATTTGTTCTGACTGAGGAGTTAGGAACTCGCCAGTGCGAATTGCCTACACAGTGAGGAACATGATAGCCCTGAGGAATTTGAGAGTCAAATTTCCGACCGTTGCCGAGTGACCAAGTCTGTGAAGGTTTGGAAGTCACCTGAAGACTTACCAGGACTGATTGGACGAGGTCTGTGTGACCTTAGTTCAAGGAGAATACGGTGAGGACTTGGTGTCCTGAGCTGCGTGCTCAGTGACTGGGTGTCCGGGACTGTGTGTCCTCGAGTTTAAATACTCAGCCGCTCCAACCAGACGTACAACTGAGACAGCAGTTGGAACTGGTCTACCAAATCATTGTCTTCACCAACCTAACTGGTTCTATTTCCTCAACCCTTTCATTTCTTCATTACTGTGTTGAGTATTTGTTCATATCTGTGTTTGAAGACTTTGACTGAAGACTTTCTCAATTTCCTCAGTTCAATTTCTTCAGTCTGTTTGTCTTCATCCTGTGTTATCCTGTGATTACGCTTTACGTACTGTGATTGTCTTCAATTCATCATGATGACTATGCTTGTAATCTGTTATGCTTACTTCGAGTACTTATTCCGCTGCAAGTAGTTCTTCGCTAAGGAATTTCCTCACCGGCAAATTCCTCAGTGAAGAATTCATAAAAATCGCCTATTCACCCCCCTCTAGTCGATATAACGCACTTTCACGTACGATGACCTGCGTAACTCTAGTTAATTAATTTGCATACTGTATTTTGCATCTAGTTGCTAACCCTTTCTTTTTCGGTGTTGCTCTAGTATATTTTGTTGCATTTATATGATTGTACATCCTCTTCATGAACATGCATCTCTAACAGGTACCTAGTTTCTTGATGGCGAGATGGAATTGCTATCTCGTGTACAAAGGGAAGGTTCCGGGGGTGTACAACGAGTGGCATGAGTGTCAGGAGCAAGTGAATCGGTTCACGGGCGCCAGCCATAAAGGCTTCAAAAGCAGACAAGAAGGAGAAGCTAGTTACTTGAGGTTCACGCTAGCACGAGAGAGGACTCGTAACCGCCACCTCATGTACTGCATAGTTCCGCTCTCACTCATAGTGATAGCTCTTCTTGCGTATACCTTTGTTTAGATGGATGACGTTGTTGTAGTTGCAAGTATTCGAGACTTGCATGTATCGCTATTTTCAAGATGATGACAAGATACCACTTTGTGTTGGATGATGATTATGATAAGACTATTTGTATGTATATGCTATGATTACATTTGTGGTCTCGTAGGCATTTGTATGTGTATCATGATGACATTTCTATGTGCTAAAGATTCTTCTATAAAGCCTGTTCAAATACAAAACAAATATGCCAAAAAACAAAAAACTACTTAAATTAGCAAGAGCGAGTGTATAAAAGTAAGCACCAGCGCGCGATAGCGATAGCGCGTCAGCAAAGTGCGCTAGAGCTACTAGCAAGAGCGAAGCTTCCACTAAGCCGCTGCTGCTACACTTGTGTAGCAAGAGCACTGGTGAGCACGCTGCCATCGCTATGTGTTAGCTGTAGCGCCTTATTAGTAGCGCCACACCCCGCGCTACTGATACACCTAAAACCCGCGCTGCTGCTAGCCTTTTCCCTAGTAGTGGTGATGGGCAGAAAGCCATGTCAGTAATTATTTTTAGCTAGTAGTGGTGAAGAAATTGCTAAGATCGCTTGATTCCTCATTTGATACTCTGGCACTGATGATACAAGAACGAGCTGACTACAAGTCTCTTGATCCTGCTGATATCCTCGAAAGGCTAAATACTCACGAGTTCCAGCTTGCTAAAAAGAGAGATCTCTATGGTTCTGGCTATGGAAAAACACGTGCCCTGAAGGCCAAGGCTGTGTCCGAATCTGAGAGTGAAGACTCTGGTAGTAGCCTAGGAGATCCTGAAGAATTTGGCCAGGAGCTAGCACTGCTCGTGAAGAAATTCCAGAAATTCTCAAGACGTGGTCGCTTTGGAAGACTTTGTCACAAATGCAAGAAACCTGGTCACTATATCCAAGATTGTCCTCAGTGGGAAAAGGAATTAAGGAAGAAGAAACACAAGGATTACAGTTCTGATGACGTGAAGAAGAAAACGAAATCATCAAGATCTTCATCATCAAAATCCTCAAAACCTTCTTCTCACAAGAAGAGCAGCTCCAAAAAGGCTCGGGCATTCATTGGCAAGGAAATGGACTCTGAAGCTGAATCTGAGGAAAATGAGGAAGAGGAGGAGTCAGAAGAATCCGACTCTGGTGTGGCTAGTCTGGCTCTTGCTATCGCTTTTGTTAGCAAGTCCATCTTCAACATCAAGAAACTGACTCCGCCGACAAGCCTAATGAGGATGATGATGACTACGCTCCCACCTATTGCTTCATGGCAAAAGGTGCTAAGGTACTAAACTTCACCTCCTCTGAATCTAGTGAAAATGAATCTAATGAGGATCTCAAGCCCAGCTACTCTAAACTTGCTAAGATTGCTATAAAACAACAAAGGGCTTTTGAGAAGGTTCAAAACATGCTAGATAAGAGTGATGATATGTTAGGTGAAGAAATGGATCGCACTCAAGCCCTGACTGAAAATCTTTAGAGACTTCAGTCTAGGCTTGACAACCTTCAAGGTCATCATAACACTCTCTTATCTGAACATGAGAAACTTTCTTATGAATTTCTTCAAAGAAAGCAAGATCTTGAGAAGCTAAGAGTGAGTTATGAAGATCTTCAGAAGGAGCGCGATTCATTACTTGCTCGACAAATCAGCGCTTCTCAAGAAGAATTTGTTCCTCCATGCTTAAAGTGCATTGAACATGAAACTGCTAATTCTTCACCTGAATGTTCAAATGCTTCAACTGTTACAAATTCTTCACCTGCCTCTGCTATCACTAATTCCTCATCTGAGGACATTGCTAGTATCACTGACGATGCAGGACTAAAGGAATTGTACATGACAGGCATGTACAAAAGCCTCAAAGGGCATCAGACTCTTTGTGATGTGCTTAAAAAGCAGATCCTCAATAGGAACCCTAGGAAAGAGGGCATTGCCTTTGAGAGGAAACTCAATGCTGATGGAACGTATTGGAAGCCTGAGCAGTATCCCAAAACCTCATGGGTTGCTACAAAGGGACCTCCAGTTGATCCATCTACCTTATCTGGTTTTACGTGTGAATTTCCTCATTCTGCTGATGAGTCACTTGACTCTAACTATAAACTGTTCAAAAATCAGAATGGTGAAGTATTGGCTAGATATGTTGGCACTAACTGCAGGAACGGTTCCCCTATGAAGAAAATCTGGGTTCCCAAGAAGTGCCTTGAAAGTCTTCAGGTGAATGTCCTCATGACACCACCTGGGAAGAATAGGAACCCCAGATCAAATTCTTCATATGGACCAAATTCTTCTCATGGATCCAAGTCCTCATACGGACCAAATTCCTCACGTGGATCAAATTCCTCAAAAGGATCAAAGTCCTCATATGAATATCATCATGCTAACAACTCGCTTTCGCAGGTACAGCTAAGGGCTATGAATATGTGCATTACTCTTCAAACCAATATGTTCATAAGTCCTCGAAGAATTTCTCTGCTTATTCATATGCTTACCCTAACCACTCTTATGTGAAACGAAATGGTTTGGCCTCTATGCCACCATTCTCGTATGGTGCTCGCATGAGAATGATGAACTCTTTGCCACCCCTTCAGATGTGGGTGGTGAAGAAAAAGAACTAATCTCTTCTGCAGGGTCAGGTCTCCGGGGCGTGCCTAAACGCCCCAAGGATTTGCTGGGGGCACGACAAAATGCCCGAAAGGACGCATGCTAATCATGATGAAATGAACTTTCATTTCACACGCCCTCCCATCGCTTATCTGAATCTTGACCGATGAAATTCATCTCGATGAACTTGATATCATATTCTTCACGATGAAGTATATGAGATCGTAAGTTGTACTAATTCATCCGCAGGATGATCAACCCAAAGCTACCGAGTGGGTTCTCGATAGTGGATGTACAAATCACATGACTGGTGACAAGAATCTATTGATGGATGCTACCTTATCACCGTCACATCTGAAGCATATCATCTTTGGCCGACAAAGGCAAAAGTCGGTATTGGGACTTGGTAAGGTTGCTATCTCTAAGGACATGCACATGGACAAAGTCATGCTTGTTGAGTCCTTAGGATATAACCTCATGTCAGCCTCAATGCTTTGTGATCTTGATATGGTTGTTATCTTTGGCAAGTATCGTTGTGTTGTGATTATGGAAGTCGACAATTCCAAAGTCTTCGAAGGCTTTAGGAGAGGAGACTTGTATATTGTTGACTTCTCTACAGGACCACAACCAGCCGTGTGCCTACTTGCAAAAGCTTCAGAAGGCTGGCTATGGCATTTACGACTTGGTCACGCAGGCATGAGGAATTTGCAAACGCTTGCGAAGAAGAAGCATGTCATTGGCACTGAGAATGTCAAATTCCTCAAGGATCACCTATGCGGAGCCCGTGAAGCTGGAAAAATGACCAAGGCCAAGCATCCAGCGAAGACTATCATGACCACTACTCGTCCCTTCGAATTGCTTCACATGGACCTCTTTGGTCCCAATCATTATTCAGCTATCGTTAATGAAGCATCACTATATGGCTTTGCTATTGTTGATGATTACTCTCGTTACACATGGGTACACATTGTTACTTACAAAAATCAAGTGCTTGAAGTCTTCAAACGATTTTCCTCGAGGGCTTCAACTAACTTTGGTGTGAAGATCAAGCACATCAGGAGTGACAATGGAACTGAGTTCAAGAATTCCGGTCTTGATGACTATCTTGATGAACTTGGTATCACTCATGAGTTATCTGATCCTTATACTCCTCAGCAAAATGGCATCGTGGAGCGCAAGAACAGAACTCTTGTTGAGATGACTCGCACTATGCTTGATGAATACAAAACGCCTAGTCATTTCTGGATTGAAGCAATTGACACTGCGTGCCACATCATCAACAGAGTATATCTTCACAAATTCTTCAAGAAGACTGCCTATGAACTCCTCACTGACAAGAAACCTAATGTAAGTTATTTCAAAGTCTTCGGTGCTAAATGCTGGATCAGAGATCCTCACCACAACTCTAAATTTGCACCGAAAGCACATGAAGGTTTTATGCTTGGTTACGGAAAGGACTCGCACACCTACAGAGTCTTCAACATCGCTCTTCGCAAGATTGTTGACACTGTAGATGTGCGGTTCGATGAAACTAATGGCTCGCAAAGAGAGCACCTACCTTCTGTATTAGACGAACCAGCACCTGAGGATTATATCAGGTTCAAGGCAACTGAGGATGTCATTCCTACTGAAGAAACTGCTGAAGAATTCATTCACAGACGTGAAGAACGCCGAGCTGATGCACTTGAAGATAATGCTGAAGAAAATGGTGCTGAGGAAAATGATCAAATTCCTCGACGACAACCAGCTCATCCTCGCGTTGCAAAAGAAGTGCAAGTTGACAAGATCATCGATGACATTGAAGCGCCAGGTCCTCTCACACGCTCAAAAGCTTCACATTTATCTAACTTTTGTGGGCACTATGCTTTTGTCTCTATCACAGATCCCTCTAACGTAGATGAAGCATTTCTGGAGCCGGAGTGGATTCAGGCCATGCAAGAAGAATTTCATCAGTTCGAGCTCAACAATGTCTGGGAACTGGTCAAACGTCCAGATCCTCGCAAGCATAATATCATTGGCACAAAGTGGATCTACCACAACAAGCAAGATGAAAATGGTCTTCTGGTGAGGAATAAGGCACGACTAGTAGCTCAAGGCTACACGCAGGTTGAAGGAATTGACTTGATGAAACTTTTGCACTGTCGCTAGACTTGAGTCTATTCGCATATTACTCGCCTATGCTAACCATCACAATATCACTTTATATCAAATGGATGTGAAAAGTGCATTCCTCAATGGTAAGCTTGAGGAAGAAGTATATGTTGCTCAACCCCTGTGTTTTGAAGATCCAAAGAATCCTGACAAAGTCTTCAGACTCAATAAGGCCCTCTATGATACATTGAAGGAATTCTTCGTGAAGAATGGCTTCACACCTGGTTCACTCGATCCTACTCTCTTTACTAAATCTTATGATGGTGAACTTTTTGTGTGCCAAATATATGTTGATGATATTATCTTTGGCTGTACTGACCAATGCTATAGTGATGAATTTGCCTACATGATGAGTGAAGAATATCAAATGTCTATGATGGGAGAGTTGAAATTCTTCTTAGGTCTTCAAATTCACAACAACACAATGGCATATTCATATCTCAGGAGAAATACCTCAAAGATGTCCTGAAGAAATTCGGCATGCAAGACTGCAAAGGTGTCAAAATTTCTATGCCCACAAATGGCCATCTATGCAATCGATGAAAATGGTATTGACTTGATCACAAGGTATACCGCTCCATGATTGGTTCCTTATTGTACTTATGTGCATCTAGGCCAGATATAATGCTTAGTGTTTGCATGTGTGCCCGATTTCAAGCTACACCAAGGAATCACACCATAAGGCTGTGAAGCATATTCTTCGATATCTAGCTCACACACCAACACTAGGATTATGGTACCCCAAGGGCTCTACTTTTGATCTCATTGGATATTCTGACTCGACTATGCTGGTGATCGTGTGGACCGCAAGTCAACATCTGGTACTTGTCATTTTCTCGACGATCTTTGGTCTGTTGGTCCTCGAAGAAACAGAACTGCGTATCACCGCTTCATCGCGGAAGCTGAATACATTGCTGCTGGCTCGTGTTGTGCTCAATTGCTATGGATAAAGCAAACCCTCAAGGACTACGGCATCAACGTGAAGAATGTGCCTCTCTATTGTGACAATGAGAGTGCCATCAAGATTGCTCACAACCCAGTTCAGCACTTTCAAGACAAAGCACATTCAAATTCGTCATCATTTTCTTCGTGATCATGTGTTGAAGGCGACATCTCCATCGAAAGCACGTGAAGACTGAAGAACAGCTAGCTGATATCTTCACTAAGCCCTTGGATGAGAAGAAATTTAGCAAGTTGCGGTGTGAGCTAAATATCTTAGAATCTTTGAATGTTCTTTGAAAAGGACACACATCCTAACACTTATGCAAAATTGATGACTTAGATGTGCAACACATGAAGAAACGTTTTTCTTCAATCAATGAAGAATAACACTCTAAGTGCGAAGAAATTAATGAAGAAATTGATTCTCAGAACCCTACGACAATTGTACGCGATGTCTGAAATCATCATTCTTATACGGTGGGTCACGCCACCACCAAAGTTGAAATCTTCAATTTGAGTTTTTCCTCAGTTTTGAAATTCTTCAGTTTTTCAAATTCTTCAACTTTGCAAAATCTTCACTATTTCAGTCGTCTTTCTTCATTGGCTATATATATATGGGTTTATGTCCTCTACAGCATTCACTTATGGCTATTTCCTCAAGTCGTTTTTTTTTATGCGAAGTGGATTTGATGGGACCCATCCCCTCTATGCTATACTCAACCCAATCCATTCACAAATTCTTCATGTGCATTCTACTTTGAAACTCGTTCAAAATCTTCACTGTGTCGTTGACAGCTGAAGAAATTGCGAACGGAACTTTAAAACGAATCTTATCCAAACCCTCGTTTTTGCCGCTCAAACCGTTCCGCATCCCACGATGCATTACTTTATTCACCCACGATCGTACACGATCTCCACTACACAGTACGTGGGTGACACATGTTGTGAGAAGGGAAATGGTCAGGGGTATGTTCGTCCTAAATCTTCGGGCGACCCGTTTTTCACCGCGTCTATAAATATCCCTCTCCCCTTTCTCACTCTTTTACTCTGCTCGATTTCTCTCTCCCGCTCGAGTTCCTCAAACCCTAGCGCCGCCGCTACTCCATCGTCGCCGGTGAGGAAAAGCTTCACTGCCTTGACCTCGTCGCCGACGTACTCGCGCCGACCGCGGAAATCTTCACTCCGCCGTCGCCGTAGCTGTCTTCCTCCGCCAAGTTAGGGCGTGGAAGATCTGAACGGACGAACTTCCCAACTGTTCTTCTCAGTTCGTCGTGTTCTTCACTTCGGTAATTAAAAGTTACTTTTATTACTCACTTTGATTCTCAAATTTTCTTCAAATTCTTCAAAGGTGTTTATTCCTCAAATCCTCACACATATGAACACCTCAAATCTCTTGACTCGCTTCTCTAAGCTATGATTTTCTTCAAGATTCCTCAATTGTGTGGATCCTCGATCTATACAACTCGAACCTAAGACAAAGAACGCTTAGTAAAATTCTTCAAGGCTCATCTGGTCAAATCCTCAAAACTTTTTTAAAAACCTTCTGAGAACGCATATGACCTCTCCAAATTCCTCGCACCTATACTCTGTTCACAGGTACAAATGTCCGCTGCTGAATCCCTAGGTTCTCATCAACTTAACTCATTTGCAGCGTTCCTCGAAAAAACTGCACACTTCTTCAGAGAACTCAATTGTTCAATTTCCTCAATCGAAGAAAATGGCAGATGGTAAGAAGCCACGAAGGGAGGAAAGAAACCTGAGGTTATGACTGCGCTTTGAAATCCTCGAGGATATATATGTTGACTATCGCACACCAGATGAAGAAAGCAAAAATCAACGCAAGGTGCGATTCGGAAGATTGAATGACATGGGCATGGGAATGGAGGAATATAGATATGTAACTCCTAAGTACATGAAGAAATTCGCTCTTAATCCTCCATGCCCAAGAGCTCCTTTGGCACCTGGCCAAATAGCTGATCCCACAAGCATCAAACGAGGTGAGGACTTTCCTGATGAATGGGCTAAACGCCAAGCAAAATTGGCAAAGCAAGCAAAGGAGGCAGTGAAGAAATTCAATGAGGATTCTGCCGCTGCTACTGCCACAGAGGTCTCGGTCAAACCGAGGAAATCAATGCAAAAGAAGCCTGCTCATAAGCCAAGTGCTTCATCATCTGCGCCCTCACGGCCAAGTTCCTCAGCAGCACCTTCCAAGCAAATTCCTCAAACTGCTGCTGCTCCACCAAAGTCCTCAACAGCTCTGTCAAAACCTTCAGTTCCTGTGCACCTAGCTACATGTCAAAGGACTGCTGGCTTTTCAATTGCCTCAGGCATCTCTGCAAGTTCCTCAGCAGCTCCCATTTCTTCAACTGGTCCGACTCAGCTGAAGACCAAAGCAACAGCTGGACGAGGTCCTCGGCCTAGCCCAACGAAGAAAATGGTTGCATTCCATGTGCCATCTGATGATGAGGCATCTAATGAAGAACTCGCGAAATCATCAGAGACCGTCAAGTAAGGGCCGCTAGAGCCAAAGGTACATCTGTGCCACTGCTATTGGACCCGAAGAAAGTCCTCGACTTTATTGATCTCTGGCACAATGATCCCAATACCCCTCTGCCTGACCTTCATTTGACACCTGGACAAAGTCATATGTTGACTCACTTCATAGCTGAAGACAAATGGAAGTATGAAAAGGCGAGGGAAATCAAAAAGGCTCAATACAGGAAGGAGAAGTTCCTGAAGAAAAACGTTGTCAAGATGACACCTGAGGAGCTTCTCCAGGTCCAGACTGAAATTCAAAACCTCAGCAAAAACTTCGATTCATACAATGCTGATTGGCAAGGAGCCAAGGTCAGATTCGTCAACCTGACGAAGAATCTCACAAATGTTGCTGTCCCAATGCAACATGAAATTCCTTAGGCTGTAGCCTCCGCTCAGCCTACTGAAGAAAATGCCAGCACCACTGATGACATTCAGCCTGCTGATGAAAACGTTGATTCCAGGGCTGATGATCCCATTCCAGCCGCTGAAGAAATTGCCAGGGCACCCACTAGTGGTGCGCCTGAAGAAATTGCTCAAGACAGGGGAACTGCATCAGTTGCTCCTGAAGAAACTGAACCAAATTCCTCAGCTCCTCCTGCGCCAACTCCAACTCCAATTCTTCCATCTGCTTCTGATGTGAAGAAAACCAAGGCTGCAGAACGAGCTGCTGTGAAGAAAAGGAAAGCATCAGCTGCGTCAGATTCTTCGGCTGTGAAGAAAATGAAGCCAATGACCAGCTCATTCGAAACTCCAATTGATGTTGTTCCAATTTCCTCCATACCATCAAAGGAAGTTGTTCCTTTTGGAGAAGACTATGAGATCCCAATCGGATCCGATGAAGAACATCAGTCTGCTGCTTCGTCAGAGCAACTTGATGAAGAAATTGAAGTGGATGCCATCCCTTCAACCCCAGTTATTCCCTCATCAGACTATGAAATTCCTCAGGCTGGTGCTGAGGAAATTGAAGATGAAGATGTGGATATTGGATGCACCACACCAGTTATCAATGATGACTTTTGGGAAAGTCAGCATCCCAATACTCCTCTCTTCACCCGCTCCAACAGATTCCTCGGTCCCTGCACAAACAGTCCGAATCGACTACGAAGAAAATCAACCCACTGGGTTCTGTGCATGAAGAAATTCCAGCCACTAGTCTTGATGATACTGCTGCTGCTGCTAATCCTCAGACTGCACCTGTTGAGGAACAAGAAATTCCTCAGCCTGAAGAACCTGAACTTATGATTCCTGAGGTGGTGATGCAACTCACTGACACCCCTCTGCCCAAGCAAAAGAATCCGTTCTCAACCAAGCAAAAGTTCAAGGCTGAAGATTTCTTTGCCGAGCACGTATTCTTCACTGAATATAATCCTTATGATTCTGCTCGGATTAGGAAGAGGCGCTTCTGGACTGCCAGCCAAGCCAACTTCTATTCCTCAGTGCTCTTCAACAAGGATAAAATCTTCGATCATGCTCATATTCCTCATGTGGATATGGAGTCACTGCCAAAGCTTTGAGCCAGTCCTCGGTGTTCTTTACGACGCAGGACTTCTAAATTTCTGCTTGATATTTGTGACTGGAATGAAGAGCTAATTCTTCAGTTTTATGCAACACTGCACATCACCGGAGACGCTGAAGACGTGAACTCATGGGTCTTAGATTGGATGACCGAAAATACTCACTACAAGGCACCAGCAACTGAATTGCTTTGTGCCCTATCACTCAGTCCTCCACTTGATGGTGCACGTCGTATCTATGACGAACCAGAACTTACAAATCACTATATGCAAGTGCTGATGAAGCCTTTGAAGCCAAGGCAGGCCCCAAGAACCAAATTCCTCGTAAGGAATTATTATATGTGCCTCGGACAGTCTATCGTATTCTGACGAAGACAATGAGTCCAATCAAAGGTCACGACTCGAATGATGAAGAAGTCGTTGGCATCATGAAGAATATGCTTTTCAACATCATCCATGGCGTTCCCGTCAACTTCCATGATTTCTTCATGAGGACTCTGGCAAACATTGCTATGTCACCATTTGAGCTGAAGCCTTACGCGCCTTTGGATAATGAGATTCATCAGGACAAGGTCTTCACTCAATTACAAGGCTGATACTACGAACCACTTCAGCTACTTGCCCCGATTGAAGTCCTCAAGCGGACATTTACCTCGAGATGATGACAAGGGCAAGGCTATCGCTGTGATCGATGAAGGCATTCGTCCATTGGATGGACAGTTTAGCCAAGAAAGCAGCATCCTACTCCACCAATGATGACTACGCCACACATGACTCTGCCGCATAAATACCTCGGTCAAGCAAAGTCCTCAAGCTATCGCACCTGTGGTGATGACTGATCGTGAGTTACTCCTCGGTCTTCATCGGAAGGTTGATCGCAATCATAAATGGGTCAAGCGTCGGTTTGGTTCCATTCTTCACAACATGACCTCAACACACAATGCGGTGAAGAAAACCACTTCTACCTTCATGAAACCTTCAAGCGCACAGGGATGTTCTTTCACATGTCTACAAAGTGAAGAAGAACTGACTTCAATGGGTCTCAAGGAAGAATTTGACTGGTCTGCACCTCCTCCGAAGAAATTCAAGAAGGTCAAAGTTCGTTCCTTGGTGGCCAGCTCCTATTCTTCATCTCGCGACACTGATGAAAATGAAGACTTGGAAGACACCGCAGCTGGTCCTACTTCAACAAACAACCCCGACAATGCTGGCGCTCCGTCTTCATCTTGAAATTCTTCAAGAGCGTTAGTCCTCAGTTTCGATCCTTTTTCGTCATTCGATGACAAAGGGGGAGAAATTTGAGTTAGTCTTCAAGCGGGTCTAGTTTATTGCCTATATACAGTAATTTTTTTTGTTAAGTTACAACTCTCGTTCTTCTGAAACTTTTATTGGATCGAGTTGTAATCTTAAACCCTATGGTGCTTTGATACTTTTGATGCGTTATGATTTTGCACTATGCTTCATAGCAAATCTACTTGTGCTCTGATACTTTTATGTGCTATGATTCCTCATGCTGAATTTCATCAAGCACCATATTTCATCATGCATTTCAAATTCTTCATATTATATGTCAAATGCGTGTATGAATTACAAGATATAGGGGAGATCTCCATGATTCAATTCTTCAAGTGTGCATTGCCTCAAAAGCAAATTCCTCACTATGCACATCTTCGTGGGGAGTTCTTCTATATCTTGCAATCAAATTCCTCATTATCAGTATTTACAATTCATATGTTTATCCCGTTGAAAACTTAACCCATATTGTCATCAATCACCAAAAGGGGAGATTGTAAGTGCATCTAGTGCCCTTAGTGATTTTGGTGTATTGAAGACTTATAGGTTAAGTAACTAATGCGTTGTGAGTGTACACAGGTCTATAAGTCTATGAGGAGTTTGATATTTACAGAGAAAGTCGACCCTAAAAATGAAGTTCTTCATCTGAAGACTTTGATATTACGAAGACTTTACGAAGACTTTGAAAGTGAAGAAATTGGTGTGACCTTGAAGACTTGGTATTCATTTGAGGAACATGAAGCGTGAAGACTTTTGTTTTCGTAGTTTCATTTTCTCTTTCTTGAGTCATAGGAAACACCGTCTTTGTTAAAGGGGGTCGAGGAAATACTAAGGAAAAATTTCCATTTGATGCTCAACTCAAAATCCTATACCTACCAATCCCTTCGAGTGAAGCTTTTGGAAATCTCATACAGTTCAGTCAATTTCTTCAAAGGATGAGACGAAGCTCTTACAGTCGCTGAGGAATTTGTTCGATCGAGGAGTTAGGAATTCGCCAGTATGAATTGCCTACACAGTGAGGAACATGATAGCCCTGAGGAATTTGAGAGTCAAATTTCCGACCGTTGCTGTGCTGCGCGCCGGCTGTCCCAAAATATCTTATCCACCTAACGGTCATATCATTGAAGGGCATTTATGTCTTATCATGTCGGGCTGCTCCCTAGGCTATAAATAGCCGTCCCCTACAACCACTAGCTGGTTGGCTGCTCCGAGAGAACTTGACACTTGTCATTTGAGAGCAACCCATCCTCACGAGGACTTTGAGAGAAAATCATCAAGTGAGGAAAAACCCAAAAACCAAAACCCAACAAACCCAAAGTGATTGAGCATCACTGAAGAAATTGATCCTGCGTGGATCCGACGCTTGTTACCTTTGAAGAATGTGCTTCTTCCAGACGGTTAGGCGTCATGGTCTAGAGCATCCAAGAGGAATTGTGGATCGCCGAGTGACCAAGTCTGTGAAGGTTTGGAAGTCGCTCAAGACTTACCACGAGTGATTGGATGAGGTGCATGTGACCTTAGTTCAAGGAGAATACGGTGAGGACTTGGTGTCCTCGAGCTGCGTGCTTTCGGTGGATCGGGTGTCCGGGACTGTGTGTCCTCGAGTTTAAATACTCAGCCGCTCCAACCAGACGTACATAACCGAGACAGCAGTTGGAACTGGTCTACCAAATCATTGTCTTCACCAACCTAACTGGTTCTATTTCCTCAACCCTTTCATTTCTTCATTACTGTGTTGAGTATTTGTTCATATCTGTGTTTGAAGAGTTTGACTGAAGACTTTCTCAATTTCCTCAGCTCAATTTCTTCAGTCTGTTTGTCTTCATTCTGTGTTATCCTGTGATTACTCTTTCTGTACTCTGTGATTGTCTTCAATTCATCATGATGACTATGCTTGTAATCTGTTATGCTTACTTCTGAGTACTTATTCCGCTGCAAGTAGTTCTTCGCTAAGGAATTTCCTCACCGGCAAATTCCTCAGTGAAGAATTCATAAAAATCGCCTATTCACCCCCCCTCTAGTCGATATAACGCACTTTCACGTACGATGACCTGCGTAACTCTAGTTAATTAATTTGCATACTGTATTCTGCATCTAGTTGCTAACCCTTTCTTTTTCGGTGTTGCTCTAGTATATTTTGTTGCATTTATATGATTGTACATCCTCTTCATGAACATGCATCTCTAACAGGTACCTAGTTTCTTGATGGCGAGATGGAATTGCTATCTCGTGTACAAAGGGAAGGTTCCGGGGGTGTACAACGAGTGGCATGAGTGTCAGGCGCAAGTGAATGGGTTCACGGGTGCCAGCCATAAAGGCTTCAAAAGCAGACAAGAAGGAGAAGCTAGTTACTTGAGGTTCACGCTAGCGCGAGAGAGGACTCGTAACCGCCACCTCATGTACTGCATAGTTCCGCTCTCACTCATAGTGATAGCTCTTCTTGCGTATACCTTTGTTTACATGGATGATGTTGTTGTAGTTGCAAGTATTCGAGACTTGCATGTATTGCTATTTTCGAGATGATGACAAGATACCACTTTGTGTTGGATGATGATTATGATAAGACTATTTGTATGTATATGCTATGATTACATTTGTGGTCTCGTAGGCATTTGTATATGTATCATGATGACATTTCTATGTGCTAAAGATTCTTCTATAAAGCCTGTTCAAATACAAAACAAATATGCCAAAAAAACAAAAAACTACTTAAATTAGCAGTAGCGAGTGTATAAAAGTTAGCAGCAGCGCCGCGATAGCAGTAGCTGTTGGGAAACGTAGTAATTTCAAAAAAAATTTCCTACGATCATGCAAGATCATGGTGATGCATAGCAACGAGATGAGAGTGTTGTCTACGTACCCTCGTAGACCAGCAACGGAAGCGTTGACGCAACGTAGAGGAAGTAGTCGTACTTCTTCACGATCCAACCGATCCAAGTACCGAACGTCACGGCACCTCCGAAGTTCTGCACACGCTCAGCTCGATGACGTCCCTCAAACTCCGATCCAGCCGAGTGTTGAGGGAGAGTTTCGTCAAGACGACGGCGTGGTGGACGATGATGATGTTCCACCGGCGCGGGGCTTCGCCTAAGCTCCGCCACGGTATTTTCGAGGTGTAATATGGTGGAAGGGGCACCGCACGGCTAAGGAACGATCTCAATGATCAACTTGTGTGTCATGGGGTGCCCCTGCCCCTGTATATAAAGGAGGGAAGGGAGGGCTGGCCGGCCAAGGAGAGGAGGCGCATCAGGGTTTCCTACTCCTACTAGGAGTATGATTCCCCCCCAATCCTAGTACAACTAGGTTTCCCAAGTGGGAAGGGAGAGAGGCGCCCCTTCTCCTAGTCCTAATAGGACTAGGGAAGGGGAAAGGTGCGACCAGCACTTGGGCCCCTTTTCTCCTTTCCACTAAGGCCCATGTTGGCCCATTAGCATTCCGGGGTTCCGGTAACCTCCGGTACTTGGTAAAATTCTCAATTTCACCGGAACACTTCCGATGTCCAAACATAGACTTCCAATATATGAATCTTTATGTCTCGACCATTTCGAGACTCCTCGTCACGTCCGTGATCTCATCCGGGACTCAACAACCTTCGTACAGAAACATCATAAAACTCATAGTAACATCGCCATCGAAGCGTTAAGCGTGCGGACCCTACGGGTTCGAGAACTATGTAGACATGACCGAGACACCTCTCAGTTCAATCACCAAAAGCGGGACCTGGATGCCCATATTGGCTCCTACATATTCTACGAAGATCTTTATCGGTCAGACCGCATAACAACATACGTTGTTCCCTTTGTCATCGGTATGTTACTTGCCCGAGATTCGATCGTCGGTATCCAATACCTAGTTCAATCTCGTTACCGGCAAGTCTCTTTACTCGCTTCGTAATACATCATCTCACAACTAACACATTAGTTGCAATGCTTGCAAGGCTTATGTGATGTGCATTACCGAGAGGGCCCAGAGATACCTCTCCGACAATCGGAGTGACAAATCCTAATCTCGAAATATGCCAACCCAACATGTACCTTCGGAGACACCTGTAATGTACCTTTATAATCACCCAGTTACGTTGTGACGTTTGGTAGCACCCAAAGTGTTCCTCAGGCAAACGGGAGTTGCATAATATCATAGTCATAGGAACATGTATAAGTCATGAAGAAAAGCACTAGCAACAAACTATACGATCAGGTGCTATGCTAATGGAATGGGTCATGTCAATCAGATCATTCAACCAATGATGTGATCCCGTTAATCAAATAACAACTCCTTGTTCATGGTTAGGAAACACAACCATCTTTGATTAACGAGCTAGTCAAGTAGAGGCATACTAGTGACACTTTGTAGGTTTATGTATTCACACATGTATTATGTTTCCTGTTAATACAATTCTAGCATGAATAATAAACATTTATCATGATATGAGGAAATAAATAATAACTTTATTATTGCCTCTAGGGCATATTTCCTTCAGTCTCCCACTTGCACTAGAGTCAATAATCTAGATTATACAGTAATGATTCTAACACCCATGGAGTCTTGGTGCTGATCATGTTTTGCTCGTGGAAGAGGCTTAGTCAACGGGTCTGCAACATTCAGATCCGTATGTATCTTGCATATCTCTATGTCTCCCACCTGGACCAAATCCCGGATGGAGTTGAAGCGTCTTTTGATGTGCTTGGTTCTCTTGTGAAATCTGGATTCCTTTGCCAAGGCAATTGCACCAGTATTGTCACAAAAGATTTTCATTGGACCCGATACACTAGGTACAACACCTAGATCGGTTATGAACTCCTTCATCCAGACTCCTTCATTAGCTGCTTCCGAAGCAGCTATGTACTCAGCTTCACATGTAGATCCCGCCACGACGCTTTGTTTGGAACTGCACCAACTGACAGCTCCACCGTTTAATGTAAATACGTATCCGGTTTGCGATTTAGAATCGTCCGGATCAGTGTCAAAGCTATGCGTCGACGTAGCCGTTCTGACGAGTTCTTTGTCACCGCCAAAATGAGAAACATATCCTTAGTCCTTCTCAAGTACTTAAGGATGTTCTTGACCGCTGTCCGATGATCCACTCTGGATTACTTTGGTACCTGCCTGCCAAACTTACGCAAGGCACACATCAGGTCTGGTACACAGCATTGCATACATGATAGAGCCTATGGCTGAAGCATAGGGAACATCTTTCATTTTCTCTCTATCTTCATGCGGTGGTCGGGCATTGAGTCTTACTCAACTTCACACCTTGTAACACCGGCAAGAACCCTTTCTTTGCACGATCCATTTTGAACTTTTCAAAACTTTATCAAGGTATGTGCTTTGTGAAAGTCCTATTAAGCCGTCTTGATCTATCTCTATAGATCTTAATGCCCAATATGTAAGCAGCTTCACCGAGGTCTTTCATCGAAAAACTTTTATTCAAGTATCCCTTTATGCTATCCAGAAATTCTATATCATTTCCGATCAGTAATATGTCATCCACATATAATATCATAAATGCTACTGAGCTCCCACTCACTTTCTTGTAAATACAGGCTTCTCCAAAAGTCTGTATAAAACCAAATGCTTTGATCACACTATCAAAACGTTTATTCCAACTCCGAGAGGCTTGCACCAGTCCATAAATGGATCGCTGGAGCTTGCACACTTTGTTAGCTCCCTTTGGATCGACAAAACCTTCTGGTTGCATCATATACAACTCTTCTTCCGTAAATCCATTCAGAATGCAGTTTTAACATCCATTTGCCAAATTTCATAATCATAAAATGCGGCAATTGCTAACATGATTCGGACGGACTTAAGCATCGCTACGGGTGAGAAGGTCTCATCGTAGTCAATCCCTTGAACTTGTCGAAAACCTTTTGCAACAAGTCGAGCTTTATAGACGATAACATTACCATCAGCGTCAGTCTTCTTCTTGAAGATCCATTTATTCTCAATTGCTTGCCGATCATCGGGCAAGTCAACCAAAGTCCACACTTTGTTCTCATACATGGATCCCATCTCAGATTTCATGGCCTCAAGCCATTTTGTGGAATCTGGGCTCACCATCGCTTCTTCATAGTTCGTAGGTTCATCATGTTCCAGTAATATGACTTCCAGAATAGGATTACCGTACCACTCGGTGCGGATCTTGCTCAGTTGATCTACGAAGTTCTGTAGAAACTCGATCTGAAGTTTCATGATCATCATCATTAGCTTCCTCCCTATTTGGTGTAGGTGTCACGGAAACTGATTTCTGTGATGTACTACTTCTCAATAAGGGAGTAGATACAGTTATCTCATCAAGTTCTACTTTCCTCCCACTCACTTCTTTCGAGAGAAACTCCTTCTCCAAAAAGTTTCGAATTTAGCAACAAAAATCTTGCCTTCGGATCTGTGATAGAAGGTGTACCCAACAGTCTCCTTTGGGTATCCTATGAAGACACATTTCTCCGATTTGGGTTCGAGCTTATCAGGTTGAAGCTTTTTCACATAAGCATCGCAGCCCCAAACTTTCAGAAGCGACAACTTTGGTTTCTTGCCAAACCACAGTTCATAAGGCGTCGTCTCAACGGATTTAGATGGTGCCCTATTTAAAGTGAATGTAGCCGTCTCTAAAGCATAACCCCAAAAGCGATAGCGGTAAATCAGTAAGAGACATCATAGATCGCACCATATCTAATAAAGTACGATTACGACGTTCGGACACACCATTACGTTGTGGTGTTCCAGGTGGCGTAAGTTGCGAAACTATTCCGCATTGTTTCAAATGTAGGCCAAACTCGTAACTCAAATATTCTCCTCCACGATCAGATCGTAGAAATTTTATTTTCTTGTTACGATGATTTTCCACTTCACTCTGAAATTCTTTGAACTTTTCAAATGTTTCAGATTTGTGTTTCATTAAGTAGATATACCCATATCTGCTCAAATCATCTGTGAAGGTGAGAAAATAACGATATCCGCCACGAGCCTCAACATTCATTGGACCACATACATCGGTATGTATGATTTCCAATAAATCTGTTGCTCTCTCCATAGTTCCGGAGAACGGTGTTTTAGTCATCTTGCCCATAAGGCACGGTTACGCAAGTGCCAAGTGATTCATAATCAAGTGACTCCAAAAGTCCATCAAGATGGAGTTTCTTCATGCGCTTTACACCGATATGACCTAAACGGCAGTGCCACAAATAAGTTGCACCATCATTATCAACTCTGCATCTTTTGGTTTCAACATTATGAATATGTGTATCACTACTATCAAGATTAAGTAAAAACAAACCATTCTTCAATGGTGCATGACCATAAAAGATATTATTCATATAAATAGAACAACCATTATTCTCTGATTTAAATGAATAACCGTCTCGCATCAAACAAGATCCAGATATAATGTTCATGCTCAACGCTGGTACTAAATAACAATTATTTAGGTCTAATACTAATCCAGAAGGTAGATGTAGAGGTAGCGTGCCGACTGCGATCACATCGACTTTGGAACCATTTCCCACGCGCATCGACACCTCGTCCTTAGCCAATCTTCGCTTAATCCGTAGCCCCTGTTTCGAGTTGCAAATATTAGCAACAGAACCAGTATCAAATACACAGGTGCTACTGCGAGAATTAGTAAGGTACACATCAATAACATGTATATCACATATACCTTTGTTCACCTTGCCATCCTTCTTATCCGCCAAATACTTGGGGCAGTTCCGCTTCCAGTGTCCAGCCGGCTTGCAATCGAAGCACTCATTTTCTGGCTTAGGACCAGACTTGGGTTTCTTCTCTTGATCAGAAACTTGCGTGCCGTTCTTTTTGAAGTTTCCTTTTTCTTTCCTTTGCCCTTTTCTTGAAACTAGTGGTTTTGTTAACCATCAACACTTGATGCTCCTTTTTGATTTCTACCTCCATGACTTTCGGCATCGCGAAGAGCTCGAGCATTGTTTTGGTCATCCCTTGCATATTATAGTTCATCACGAAGCTCTTGTAGCTTGGTGGCAGTGATTGGAGAATTACATCAATGACGCAATCATCCGGAAGATTAACTCCCGGTTGAATCAAGTGATTGTTATATCCAGACATTACGAGTATATGCTCCTTGTGAACCGTTCTCCTCCATCTTACAGCTATAGAACTTATTGGAGACTTCATATCTCTCAATCCGGGCATTCGCTTGGAATATTAACTTCAACTCCTGGAACATCTCATATGCTCCATGGTGTTCAAAACGACGTTGAAGTCGGTTCTAAGCCGTAAAGCATGGCACACTGAACTATAGAGTAGTCATCAGCTTTGCTTTGCCAGACGTTCACAACTTCAGGCGCAGCCATTGCACCAGGCCTGGCACCTAACGGTGCTTCCAGGACGTAATTCTACTGTGCAGCAATAAGGATAATCCTCAAGTAACGGACCCAGTCCGTGTAATTGCTGCCATCATCTTTCAACTTTTCTTTCTCAAGGAACGCATTAAAATTCAACGGAACAACAGCACGAGCCATCTATCTACACATCATAGACAAGCAAGATACTATCAGGTACTAAGTTCATGATAAATTTAAGTTCAATTAATCATATTACTTAAGAACTCCCACTTAGAAAAATATCCCTCCAATTCTCTAAGTGATTGCGTGATCCATATCAACTACACCATGACCGATCATCACGTGTGATGGAGTAGTTTCAATGGTGAACATCAATAAGTTGATCATATCTACTATATGATTCACGCTCGACCTTTCGGTCTCAGTGTTCCGAGGTCATAAATTATATGCATAGCTCGTAAAGAATAACCTGAGTATTCTGCGTGTGCAACTGTTTTGCACCCGTTGTATTTGAACGTAGAGCCTATCACACCCGATCATCACGTGGTGTCTCCAACACGAAGAACTTTCATAGCGGTGCATACTCAGGAGAACACTTCTTGATAATTTAGTAAGGGATCATCTTATAATGCTACCGTCAATCAAAGCAAGATAAGATGCATAAAGGATTAACATCACATGCAATCAATATAAGTGATATGATATGGCCATCATCATCTTGTGCTTGTGATCTCCATCTCGAAGCACCGTCATGATCACCATCGTCACCGGTAGCGACACCTTGATCTCCATCGTAGCATCGTTGTCGTCTCGCCAAACTTATGCTTCTACGACTATCGCTACCGCTTAGTGATAAAGTAAAGCATTACAGAAGCGATTGCATTGCATACAATAAGCGACAACCATATGGCTCCTGCCGATTGCCGATAACCGGTTACAAAACATGATCATCTCATACAATAAAATTCAGCATCATGTCTAGACCATATCACATCACAACATGCCCTGCAAAAACAAGTTAGGCGTCCTCTACTTTGTTGTTGCAAATTTTACGTGGCTGCTACGGGCTTAAGCAAGAACCAATCTCACCTACGCATCAAAACCACAACGATACTTCGTCAAATAGACTCCGTTTTAACCTTCTCAAGGACCGGGCGTAGCCACTTTTCAGTTCAACTAAAGTTGGAGAGACAGTCTTCCACAAGCCATCTATGTGCAAAGCACGTCGAGGAACCGGTCTCGCGTGGAAATGCACGCGTAAGGTTGGTCTGGATCGTCTGTCCAACAATACCGCTGAACCAAAGTATGACATGCTGGTAGGCAGTATGACTTGTATCGTCCACAACTCACTTGTGTTCTACTCGTGCATATCATCAAACCATAAAAAACCTAGGCTCTGATGCCACTGTTGGGAAACGTAGTAATTTCAAAAAAAAATTCCTACGATCATGCAAGATCATGGTGATGCATAGCAACGAGATGAGAGTGTTGTCTACGTACCCTCGTAGACCAGCAACGGAAGCGTTGACGCAACGTAGAGGAAGTAGTCGTACTTCTTCACGATCCAACCGATCCAAGTACCGAACGTCACGGCACCTCCGAGTTCTGCACACGTTCAGCTCGATGGCGTCCCTCAAACTCCGATCCAGCCGAGTGTTGAGGGAGAGTTTCGTCGACCTGACGGCGTGGTGACGATGATGATGTTCCACCGGCGCAGGCTTCGCCTAAGCTCCGCTCTGATATTTTCGAGGTGTAATATGGTGGAAGGGGCACCGCACACGGCTAAGGAACGATCTCAATGATCAACTTGTGTGTCATGGGGTGCCCCTGCCCTGTATATAAAGGAGGGAAGGGAGGGGCTGGCCGGCCAAGGAGAGGAGGCGCACAGGGTTTCCTACTCCTACTAGGAGTAGGATTCCCCCAATCCTAGTCCAACTAGGTTTCCCCAAGTGGGAAGGGAGAGAGAGAGGCGCCTTCTCCTAGTCCTAATAGGACTAGGGAAGGGGAAAGGTGACCAGCACTTGGGCCCCTTTCTCCTTTCCACTAAGGCCCATGTTGGCCCATTAGCATTCGGGGGTTCGGTAACCTCCGGTACTTGGTAAAATTCTCAATTTCACCCGAACACTTCCGATGTCCAAACATAGACTTCCAATATATGAATCTTTATGTCTCGACCATTTCGAGACTCCTCGTCACGTCCGTGATCTCATCCGGGACTCGAACAACCTTCGGTACAGAAACATCATAAAACTCATAGTAACATCGCCGAAGCGTTAAGCGTGCGGACCCTACGGGTTCGAGAACTATGTAGACATGACCGAGACACCTCTCCGGTCAATAACCAATAGCGGGACCTGGATGCCCATATTGGCTCCTACATATTCTACGAAGATCTTTATCGGTCAGACCGCATAACAACATACGTTGTTCCCTTTGTCATCGGTATGTTACTTGCCGAGATTCGATCGTCGGTATCCAATACCTAGTTCAATCTCGTTACCGGCAAGTCTCTTTACTCGCTTCGTAATACATCATCTCACAACTAACACATTAGTTGCAATGCTTGCAAGGCTTATGTGATGTGCATTACCGAGAGGGCCCAGAGATACCTCTCCGACAATCGGAGTGACAAATCCTAATCTCGAAATATGCCAACCCAACATGTACCTTCGGAGACACCTGTAATGTACCTTTATAATCACCCGATTACGTTGTGACGTTTGGTAGCACCAAAGTGTTCCTCAGGCAAACGGAGTTGCATAATCTCATAGTCATAGGAACATGTATAAGTCATGAAGAAAAGCACTAGCAACAAACTATACGATCAGGTGCTATGCTAATGGAATGGGTCATGTCAATCAGATCATTCAACCAATGATGTGATCCCGTTAATCAAATAACAACTCCTTGTTCATGGTTAGGAAACACAACCATCTTTGATTAACGAGCTAGTCAAGTAGAGGCATACTAGTGACACTTTGTAGGTTTATGTATTCACACATGTATTATGTTTCCTGTTAATACAATTCTAGCATGAATAATAAACATTTATCATGATATGAGGAAATAAATAATAACTTTATTATTGCCTCTAGGGCATATTTCCTTCAGTAGCGCGTCCAGGCAAAGCGCGCTAGAGCTACTAGCAGTAGCGAGCTTCCACTAAGCGCGCTGCTGCTACACAAGTGTAGCAGTAGCACTGGTGAGCACGCACTACTGCTATGTGTTAGCTGTAGCGCCTTATTAGTAGCGCCACACCCCGCGCTACTGATACACCTAAAACCCGCGCTGCTGCTAGCCTTTTCCCTAGTAGTGGTGATGGGCAGAAAGCCATGTCAGTAATTATTTTTAGCTTCCGTATAGGAAGCCCCCAGGTATTTCTTACACACCTAGTGCGGCCGGAGTGATCCGGGAGTCCGCACTGTATTGAATAATTTGTGTGAAGATGAAAAAAGGTCAAGAAAGGAAAAGGGATGGAGCATAATTAAAAAGGAGGGTTAGGAGACGAACACTGAGTTCGGCGTTAGGTGTAGAATCTCCGGAGTCTAGCCGCGTTCCATGGGTTCGGTTCGAGTCTGTTATCGGACGCATTACGTAAGTGGTACGCTCCTCCGGAGAGAACTTTGTCAATGACGAAGGGACCCTCCCACTTGGGTTTGAGCTTGTCCTTCTTCTTCTCCGGTAGGCGTAGAACGAGCTCGCCAATATTGTAAGTTTTGGCCCACACTTCTGCTTTGATATCATCGAGCTGCGGCTGATAGAATGCGGAGGCGGGCTTTCTTGACGTCGCGCTCCTCCTCCAGGGCATCCAAGTTATCCTGCCGATCTAACTCAGCTTCCTTCTCTTCGTACATGCGTACGCGTGGCGAATCATGTATTATATTGCAGGGTAATACTGCTTCCGCGCCGTACACCATAAAAAATGGTGTATATCTGGTGGTGCGATTCGGCGTGATCCGCAGCCCCCAGAGTACGGAGTTGAGTTCCTCGACCCAGTGCGTATCCGACTCTGTCAAGGATCGCACTAGTCTGGGTTTGATGCCGCTCATGATGTGACCATTTGCCCGCTCTACCTGGCCGTTTGTTTGGGGGTGGTAGACGAAAGCGTAATCAAGCTTAATGCCCATTTTTGCGCACCAAGTTTTCACTTCGTCGACTATGAAATTTGAGCCACTATCAGTGATGATGCTGTGGGGGACACCGTATCGGTGTACGACCCCAGATATGAAGTCTATTACTGGTTCGGATTCGGCCGTTTTGACTGGTTTGACTTCTATCCATTTGGTGAATTTGTCCACCATGACCAATAAGTATTTTTTCTTATGGCTTCCCCCTGTAAGAGGTCCGACCATATACAGCCCCGGACCGCGAAGGGCCAAGTTATGGGGATTGTTTGGAGAGCGGTAGGGGGCATATGACTCTGATTGGCAAAGAGCTGGCAACCAACGCAATGTTGGACAAGGTCCTGTGCGTCTGCTCGGGCCGTCGGCCAGTAGAAACCTGTATGGAAGGCCTTGCTGACTAATGCTCGAGCTGCGGCATGGTGCCCGCCCAGTCCGGCATGGATTTCAGCCAAGAGCTGCCGCCCTTCCTCTTCGGAGATGCATCTTTGGAGCACTCTGGTAGCACTTTTCTTGTAGAGTTCCCCTTCGTAGACTTCGTAAGATTTAGAACGTCGGACGATGCAGCGTGCTTCATTTTGGTCTTCGGGGAGCTCCTGCCTATTCAGGTAGGCCAAGAAAGGCTCAGTCCACAGGGCGATTACAGCCATGATTTCATGGGCCCAGGACGTTATTTCTGTGGTAGAACCTCCAATTAGGTCTGATAGTTCAGAATCTGGGGGTGTATTCGGATCCGTGCTAGTATTTCCGGTCTCCCCTTCCCATACTACGGATGGCTTGAACAACCGTTCCAAGAATATGTTAGGTGGGATAGGGTCGCGTTTAGCGCCGATGCGAGCGAGGACGTCCGCCGCTTGATTGTTTTCTGGAGCCACATGGTGGAATTCGAGCCCCTCGAACCGAGCTGACATCTTGAGGACGGCATTACGGTAGGCCGCCATTTTTGGGTCCTTGGCATCAAAATCTCCGTTTATTTGTGATATTGTGAGGTTTGAATCCCCTAACACTTCTAGGCGTTGAATGCCCATAGAGACTACCATCCGAAGACCGTGCAACAGGGCCTCATATTCGGCTGCATTGTTGGAGTCTGTGTATAATATTTGGAGGACGTACTGGACCGTGTCTCCGGTGGGAGACGTCAGGACTACACCTGCTCCCAATCCGGCCAACATTTTAGAGCCGTCGAAGTGCATGATCCAGTTTGAGTATGCGCCGTACTCTTTAGGGAGTTCGGCTTCTGTCCATTCAGCGACGAAGTCAGCAGATACTTGCGACTTGATGGCCCTCCATGGTTTGTATGTTATGTCGAACGGAAGGAGCTCAATGGCCCATTTGGCAATCCGGCCGTAGCATCGCGGTTTTTTATTATGTTATTGAGTGGTACTTTGGAGGCCAACGTAATCGAACACTCTTGAAAGTAGTGTCGTAGCTTCCGGGATGCCATGAACACCTCGTATGCTACTTTTTGATAGTGTGGGTATCGGGATTTGCATGGGGTTAGGACCGTGGATACATAGTAAACCGGCTTCTGGAGCGGGAATTTTTATCCATCAGCCTCTCGTTCAACGACGAGCACTGCACTTACAACTTGATGCGTTGCAGCTATGTACAGCAGCATAGGTTCGTCAATATTTGGCGCTGTTAGTACTGGATTACTGGCCAATAAGGTCTTTATTTCATCCAGTCCGGCCGTAGCTGCATCTGTCCACACGAAGTGTTCGGTGCGCCGAAGAAGGCGGTAAAGAGGTAATGCCTTTTCTCCTAACCTGGAGATAAAGCGGCTTAGAGCAGCCACGCATCTGGCTAGTTTCTGGATGTGCTTGAGGTCTGTTGGTATAGCCAACTGTGACAGAGCTTGGATTTTTGCCGGATTCGCTTCAATTCCTCTATTGGAAACGATGAAGCCGAGTACTTTCCCCGAGGGGACGCCAAAAACACATTTTTCCGGGTTCAGCTTGATGTCGTATGTCCGGAGATTGTCGAATGTAAGCCTCAAGTCATCTATTAGTGTTTCGACGTGTCTTGTTTTTATGACCACGTCATCCACGTATGCCTCCAATGTTTTGGCCGATCTACTTTTCCAGGCATGTTTGAATCATGCGTTGGTAGGTTGCGCCGGTGTTCTGAAGCCCGAAAAGCATAGTGTTGAAGCAGAAAGGGCCATATGGCGTTATGAAAGCTGTTGCAGCTTGGTCAGACTCTGCCATATTTATTTGATGGTATCCAGAGTATGCATCGAGGAAACACAGCGAGTCGTGTCCTGCGGTGGCATCGATGATTTGATCGATGCGAGGGAGGGGAAAGGGATCCTTGGGGCAAGCCTTGTTGAGGTCTTTAAAGTAGACACATAGGCGTCGGGATTTGTCCTTCTTTGGTACCATTACAAGGTTTGCCAGCCAATCCGGATGCTTGATATCTCTGATGAACCTGGCCTCGAGTAGTTTGGCTAGCTCTTCCCCCATGGCCTGCCGTTTGGGCTCTGAAAACCGTCTTAGAGTCTTCTTGACCGGTTTGTATCCTTTTAGTATATTGAGGCTGTGTTCGGCCAATCTGCGTGGGATGCCCGGCATGTCCGATGGGTGCCAGGCGAAGATGTCCCAATTCTCGCGTAAGAAGTCTCGCAGTGCGGCGTCCATCGCGGGGCTCAACTGTGTCCCGACGGAAGCTGTCTTCGTGGGGTCCGTTGGATGGACTTGGAATTTGACTATCTAATCTGCGGGTTTAAATGAGGTGGACTTGGGTCACTTGTCGATTATCACGTAGTACCTGTCCATGGTGGCCCGCAGTGTTGTTAATTCTTCGGCCGCTAGGGCCTTGGATAATGCCTCCAGGGCTAGTGCTGCGGTTTTGTTTTCGGTGCAAAGTGCGACGTCCGGATCACTGGCTAGAGTGATGATTCCATTGGGTCCGGGCATTTTAAGCTTCATGTACCCGTAATGGGGTATAGCTTGAAAGCTTGTAAACGCGTCCCGCCCTAGAAGGGCGTGGTATCCGCTGCTAAAAGGGGCCACTTGGAATGTGATTTCTTCGGACCTATAATTCTCCGGGGTGCCGAATACTACGTCGAGTGTGATTTTTCCTCCACACCGCGCTCCCCGACTGGGGATAATTCCTCTGAAGGTTGTGCCACTTTGTTCAATGCAGCCTTTGTCAATTTCCATCATGCTGAGTGTCTCTTCATAGATCAAGTTTAATCCGCTTCCGCCATCCATGAGCACTTTAGTGAGCCGAAAGCCGTCCATGATGGGGCCAAGAATCTGAGCGGCTGGTGCCCGGATAGTCTGGAATCGAGGTTCGTCACTGGCATTGAAAGTTATAGCAGTGTCGTTACAGGGGTTTATTTTTGCCATATGGAAAATTTCGGCGGAGCTTCGATGAGCTCGCTTGCGCCTACTGTTTGAGGCAAAAGTCTCGAAGACTGTTAGTACCGTATTGTCCTCGTTGGCGGGATGTTGTTCTGTAAGAAGATCCTCGCCACTTTTTGCACCCTGCCGGGTATTCAACATGCCCTAAGGCTATGAGTTGGTGTTGTGTCCGGAGTGCTGTGGAGTTTACATGGCCCATTGAGCCATTTTTCCAATACGGTTCCACGCCCTGGGGTGGGCTTTTGTTTCTAGGGGATTGAATCTGCCGACTTACGAGAGTTCGCCCGTTTAGTTCGGACGAAGGTTTTGGTGAGAGCCGGGCTGTCCCAAAATTCAGCTTGGGTTTTCCAGATGCTCTCCATCGCACAGTACTTCTATACTATGGTTGCTAAGTCCGCAAAGCGTACTATGTCACGGCGACTTATAGCATTAAGGATTCCTTTGTCAGTGCAGTTTTTGCAGAAGAGTGAGACTACATCCTCCTCGTGGCAGCCATCGACCTTGTTTAGCGCAAGGAGGAATCTGGCCCAGTAAAGCGAGTGTAATACTTGTAGCGAATATAAGTAGTGTCAAAGCCTACACTGGGCTAGAGGCCGTACCTTTGGAGTAAGACCTCAACAAGGGGGTGTGACTGTCTCCTGGGGCTCTTGCCTGATATGGGAGAGACGATTTGAGTCCGTGTGAGTGGTTATGGCTGAATCCGGATTCTGATCCGATCTAGCACCCCGGGGCATCGGAGCTTCCGAGTTTGATAGCTCGGGATCCGGGACGCTACCCAATTTTTCCGGCACCAAGCCCGATTCTAAGTCCGGGACCCGGGTCATATCCTCCCCTGGGCGGGTGTCCGTCCCTGTGTGGTTCCTCCGCTACCGCTATCTCATCGGTGGCCGGCGGGGATTTAATGTCCCTTTGGTCGGGTTTAAGCCCGATCCGGTCATAGTCTGTTGCGACTCCCAAAGCGATGATGCGATCCAAGAGCTCATTAAGAGAAGAGAGCTCTATCGGATCCATCTGTTCGGTGATTTCCGAATTGATGCGAAGTTTATGCGTGATGACCCGAGAGGCCATCGTCGGCGCGACAGCCGATGGGGCGGCCATGACGAAGCTGCCTAGTCGGAGAGTTTGGCCTACAGCCAGAGCTCCCCCCGCGGTAATGTTGTCCCTGACAACGAGACGACCCATCGAGCCTTGCAGCGACAACACAGAGGAACTCTCAATGAAAGCACCAATGTCGGTGTTAAAACCGGCGGATCTCGGGTATGGGGTCCCGATCTGTGCGTCTTAGGCAGATGGTAACAGGAAGCAAGGGACATAATGTTTACCCAGGTTCGGGCCGTCTCGATGGAGGTAAAACCCTACTTCCTGCTTGATTAATATTGAAGATATGGGTAGTACAAGAGTAGATCTACCACAAGATCGTAGAGGCTAAACCCTAGAAGCTAGCCTATGATGGTATGATTGTAATTGTGATCGGTCTTCTAAGGACCAACCTCTCCAGTTTATATAGACACCAGAGAGGGCTAGGGTTTACATGGAGTTGGTTACAAGGAAGGAAATACAATATCCGGATCGCCAAGCTTGCCTTCCACGCCAAGGAGAGTTCCATCCAGACACGGGACGAAGTCTTGAGTCTTGTATCTTCACGCTTCAATAGTCCGTACGATGCATATAGTCCGGCTGTCCGGATAACCCCTAATCCATACTCCCTCAACGCCCGGTCCTTGCGAAGGTTAAAACAACACTAACTTGACGAACTATCGTTGTGGTTTTGATGCGTAGGTAAGAATGGTTCTTGCTCAGCCCGTAGCAGCCACGTAAAATTTGCAACAACAAAGTAGAGGACGCCTAACCTGTTTTTGCAGGGCATGTTGTGATGTGATATGGTCAAGACGTGATGCTGTATTTTATTGTATGAGATGATCATGTTTTGTAACCGAGTTATCGGCAACTGGCAGGAGCCATATGGTTGTAGCTTTATTGTATGAAATGTAAACGCCCTGTAATTGCTTTACTTTATCACTAAGCGGTAGCGATACTCGTAGAAGCAATAGATGGCGTAACGACAACGATGCTACGATGGAGATCAAGGTGTCGCGCCGGTGACGATGGTGATCACGACGGTGCTTCGGAGATGGAGATCACAAGCACAAGATGATGATGGCCATATCATATCACTTATATTGATTGCATGTGATGTTTATCCTTTAGGCATCTTATCTTGCTTTGATTGACGGTAGCATTTTAAGATGATCTCTCACTAAATTATCAAGAAGTGTTCTCCACGAGTATGCACCATTGCGAAAGTTCTTCGTGCTGAGACACCACGTGATGATCGGGTGTGATAGGCTCTACGTTCAAATACAATGGGTGCAAAACAGTTGCACACGCGGAATACTCAGGTTAAACTTGACGAGGCTAGCATATACAGATATGGCCTCAGAACACGTAGACTGAAAGGTCGAACGTGAATCATATAGTAGATATGATCAACATAGTGATGTTCACCATTGAAACTACTCCATCTCACGTGATGATCGGACATGGATTAGTTGATTTGGATCACGTGATCACTTCGATGACTAGACAGATGTCTGTCTAAGTGGGAGTTCTTAAGTAATATGATTAATTGAACTTAAATTTATCATGAACTTAGTACCTGATAGTATTTTGCTTGTCTATGTTTGTTGTAGATAGATGGCTCGTGCTGTTGTTCCGTTGAATTTTAATGCGTTCCTTGAGAAAGCTAAGTTGAAAGATGATGGTAGCAACTACACGGACTGGGTCCGTAACTTGAGGATTATCCTCACACTACTAGGGAAAAGCCTATACACAGAATCTTAGTAGCAGCGCGCTTTAAAATAAGGCGCTGCTGCTAATTAGCAGTAGCGAGGTCAAGCTTAACTTGCTGCTGAAATAAATATAGCAGTAGCGCGCCCGCCCAAAGAAGCGCTACTTCTATAATTCCCATGAGGCCGCCGCGAGGCTAGTTATAGCAGCAACGCGTTATAGCGACGAGCGCTACTGCTACGGTGCGTAGTAGCAGCGCATCTCTCCAATAAGCGCTACTGCTAAGTTTACTACAAAATCCGATCCACTCACAGTCACACACTGACTAGATCCCCTCTGAATCCCCCGCGCCGGTCCTCCCCCATCGCCCCTCCTCCCTCTGCGCCGCCGTCACCTCCTCCTCCTTGTTGGACTCGGTACCGGCCTCCTCCTCCGTCCTCCCTCCACTCGCCGCTGGCCGGCCCCTCCTCGCTCCGCCTTCCTCCTCCGTCCTCCCTCCACTGGCCGCCGGCCGGCCCCTCCTCGCTCCGCCTTCCTCCTCCGTCCTCCCTCCACTGGCCGCCTTGATCGGCCCTCCTTCTCCGCCTTCCTCCTCCGTATACTCTCTTCTCCCTCCTTGATTTAGTAGGCTAGTTGATTTAGTTGATTTAGAACATTTTGATTTAGTTAATATGATTTAGTTGATTTAGTAGGCTAGTTGATTTAGAACATTTTGATTTAGTTGATTTAGTAGACTAGTTCATTTAGTTGATTTAGTATGCACCATTTTATTGTTATTTTTTTCTATACATGGATAGGTGCGTAGTTGCTTTTTGTTTTTCTATAAGTTACTTTTTGGCAAAATGTAGGTGGTACCTTGTCATCTAATATGTTACTTGCGGAAGAACCAAAAATATCACATGCTAATACGTAGCTCTTAGGATTATAATTGTCCATCAAATTGCTTCTCGCGGAAGAACCAAAAATATCACATGCTACTGTTTTTCTTTCCTGTGAAGTGGATCGTTAATCCTTTGCTCATATTGCTTTAGGAAAAATGGCGCCACCACCACCACCACTATGTCGACTATGCAAGTCAAGGTGCGCCAGCAGCCTTGCAACTGGCAAGCTGTTCGGCATCTACTTCCAGCCTAATTTTCGTCATGCTTGGTAAGAAATTAGATGAAATGTAATAACTATTGTATTTTTAGTGATGGCATTACTGCATTGTGTCATTTTCCTTATTTTACACAGATCGTCCCATGCAATGTGATGTTGAAATTCAACAAGATGACAGGAGACACTGTGACATTTGAGGCTCCTGGGGGGCCGTACACTATGGAGGTCGAGAAAGGATGCAATATGTTGCAGATTGGAGGAGATGGATGGGCCCGTTTCGTCACTCACATGCGTCTTACTGGTGGTGAGTTGATCAGCTTCTCCTTGAGCGAAAGACCCAAGCTGGTTGTCATTTATCTCAACCTGGTGGAAGATGATGAAGATGACGAAGATGATGAAGATGATGAAGATAATGAGGACCCACTCGATGAAGATGATGAGGACCTACTTCATGAAGCCATCTTAGCTCAAAGAACAAGGCTGAGCAAGGAGGAGGTGTCCAACCCGTGGAATATAATTCCGCCACGTGCTGACTTTGTCGGGGTGCCATTCATGACCCTCCTGACAAATACCATGGTTGATCGACATGATATGGTATGTTATACTTACAAATGCAAATTATCCGATGAAATACTTAGTGTACAATCCAATGATATGGTATGTTGTGTGGAATCTAGTCCATGATATGTTTTAGTGTAGAGTTCGATCACATGCTTTTTAGTGTAGAATCTAAGGAAACTATTAATAGTGTAGATAATCCATATGTACTTTTTTGCGAGGCTATTTATTAATTGATATGTTTTTCTTATTCAGAAATTGGCAAAGAGCATATCTGTGAGTTATGGTATCGAGCACGATGAAGAAGGCTCAGCTGGACTACACCTTACTGCAAGGGGCCCGTCACAACCTGTACTTACAGCGTGAACACGGACGGTCGCTTTACTTAAACTTCGGTTGGGTGGAAGAAATTCCTCGATGGCAAGAATCTTCATGTTGGACAGGCCATCCTAATTACTATCAGGAACACCAATCGCCCGGGCTTGAGGATGATGATTGTCTTCGATATCATCTAGAACTAAATATGTGTGTGTGGCTATATCATCTAGAACTACATATGTGTGTGTGGCTATATCATCTAGAACTACATATGTGTGTGTGGCTATATCATCTAGAACTACATATGATGATTGTCGTTGATATCATCTAGAACTACATATGATGATCATCGTTGATATGACCTTGTACTGCTTGAGGATGCATATTGACTATGCATGAAATTGTTATCTAGTACTCCCTTCGTTCCAAATTACTCGTCGTGGTTCACGACGAGTAATTTGGTACGAAGGGAGTACTACCCAGTAATCGTTTATGAATTTGATATCTAGTAGCAGTACCTAGTATCTAGTGTCTGAAAGGGAAACTGAAAGGGAAAATGATGAAAGATATAGCAGTAGCGAGGGACTGCGAAATCGCTACAGCTAACTAATAGTAGGGCGTTGGGAAAAAGGCGCTGCTGATATAAATCATCGATAGTAAGCGGCGAATGCGGACCGCTACTACTACAAGTTAGCTGTAGCGCCTTATTAGTAGCACGGCCACCCGCGCTGCTGCAACACTCAAAACCCGCGCTGCTGCTAGGGTTTTCCCTAGTAGTGTCATTGCTGCACAGAAGAATTACGTCCTGGAAGCACCGCTGGGTGCCAGGCCTGCTGCAGATGCAACCGACGACGTTAAGAATGTCTGGCAGAGCAAAACTGATGACTACTCGATAGTTCAGTGTGCCATGCTTTACGGCTTGGAACTGGGTCTTCAACGACATTTTGAACGTCATGGAGCATATAAGATGTTCCAGGAGTTAAAGTTAATAAGTTCTATCGCTGTAAGATGGAGGAGAATAGTTCTGTCAGTGAACATATACTCAAAATGTCTGGGTATAATAATCACTTGATTCAAATGGGAGTTAATCTTCCTGATGATAGTGTCATTGAAAGAATTCTTCAATCACTGCCACCAAGCTACAAGAGCTTCGTGATGAACTATAATATGCAAGGGATGGACAAGACTATTCCCGAGCTCTTCGCAATGCTAAAAGCTGCCGAGGTAGAAATCAAGAAGGAGCATCAAGTGTTGATGGTCAATAAGACCACCAGTTTCAAGAAAAAGGGCAAAGGGAAGAAGAAGGGGAACTTCAAGAAGAACATCAAACAAGTTGCTGCTCAAGAGAAGAAACCCAAGTATGGACCTAAGCCAGAGACTGAGTGCTTCTATTGCAAGCAAATTGGACATTGGAAGCGGAACTGCCCAAGTATTTGGCGGATAAGAAGGATGGCAAAGTCAAAAAGGTATATGTGATATACATGTTATTGATGTGTACCTTACTAATGCTCGCAGTAGCACCTGGGTATTTGATACTGGTTCTGTTGCTAATATTTGCAACTCGAAACAGGGACTACTGAATTGCGAAGATTGGCTAAGGACGAGGTGACGATGCGCGTGGGAAATTGTTCCAAAGTCAATGTGATCGCGATCGGCACGCTACCTCTACATCTACCATCGGGATTAGTTTTAGACCTGAATAATTGTTATTTGGTGCCAGCATTGAGCATGAACATTATATCTGGATCTTGTTTGATGCGAGACGGTTATTCATTTAAATCAGAGAATAATGGTTGTTCTATTTATATGAGTAATATCTTTTATGGTCATGCACCCTTGAAGAGTGGTCAAATATTAATAAATCTCGATAGTAGTGACACACATATTCATAATGTTGAAGCCAAAAGATGCAGAGTTGATAATGATAGTGCATCTTATTTGTGGCACTGCCGTTTGGGTCATATTGGTGTAAAGCGCATGAAGAAACCCCATACTGATGGACTTCTGGAATCACTTGATTATGAATCAGTTGGTACTTGCGAACCATGCCTCATGGGCAAGATGACTAAAAACGCCGTTCTCCGGAACTATGGAGCGAGCAACTGATTTGTTGGAAATCATACATACTGATGTATGTGGTCTAATGAATATTGATGCTCGCGGAGGGTATCATTATTTTCTCACCTTCACAGATGATTTGAGCAGATATGGGTATATCTACTTAATGAAACACAAGTCTGAAACAATTGAAAAGTTCAAAAAAATTCAGAGTGAAGTGGAAAATAATCGTAACAAGAAAATAAAATTCCTACGATCTGATCGTGGAGGAGAATATTTTAGTTACGAATTTGGTTTACATTTGAAGCAATGCGGAATAGTTTCGCAACTCACGCCACACGGAACACCACAACAAAATGGTGTGTCCGAACTTCGTAATCGTACTTTACTAGATATGGTGCGATCTATGATGTCTCTTACTGATTTACCGCTATCGTTTTGGGGTTATGCTTTAGAGACGGCCGCATTCACTTTAAATAGGGCATCATCAAAATCCATTGAGACGACGCCTTATGAACTGTGGTTTGGCAAGAAACCAAAGTTGTCGTTTCTTAAAGTTTGGGGCTGCGATGCTTATGTGAAGAAACTTCAACCAGATAAGCTCGAACCCAAATCGGAGAAATGTGTCTTCATAGGATACCCAAAAGAGACTATTGGGTACACCTTCTATCACAGATCTGAGGGTAAGATTTTTGTTGCTAAATTCGGATCCTTTCTAGAGAAGGAGTTTCTCTCGAAAGAAGTGAGTGGGAGGAAAGTAGAACCTTATGAGGTAAATGTACCAGCTCCCTTATTGGAAACTAGTTCATCACAAGAACCGGTTCCTGTGACAACTACACCAATCAGTGAGGAAGCTAATGATATTGATCATGAAACTTCAGATCCGCACCAGAGTAAGTCTACCAGAGTAAGATCCGCACCAGAGTGGTACGGTAATCCTATTCTGGAATTCATGTTACTTGACCATGGCAAACCTACGAACTATGAGGAAGCGATGATGAGCCCAGATTCTGCAAAATGGCTTGAGGCCATGAAATATGAGATGGGATCCATGTATGAAAACAAAGTATGGACTTTGGTTGACTTGCCCGATGATCGGCAAGCCATCGAGAATAAATGGATCTTCAAGAAGAAGAATGACGCTGATGGTAATATAACTGTCTACAAAGCTCGACTTGTTGCGAAAGGTTTTCGACAAGTTTAAGGGGTTGACTACGATGAGGCTTTCTCACCCGTAGCGATGCTTAAGTCTGTCCGAATCATGTTAGCAATTGCCACATTTTATGATTATGAAATTTGGCAAATGGATGTCAAAACTGCATTCCTGAATGGATTTCTGGAAGAAGAGTTGTATATGATGCAGCCGTAAGGTTTTGTCGATCCAAAAGGTGCTAACAAAGTGTGCAAGCTCTAGTGATCCATTTATGGACTGGTGCAAGCATCCGGAGTTGGAATAAACGCTTTGATAGTGTGATCAAAGCATATGGTTTTATACAGGCTTTTGGAGAAGCCTGTATTTACAAGAAAGTGAGTGGGAGCTCTGTAGCATTTCTGATATTATATATAGATGACATATTGTTAATTGGAAATGATATAGAATTTCTGGATATCATAAAAGGATACTTGAATACAAGTTTTTCAATGAAAGACCTCGGTGAAGCTGCTTACATATTGGGCATCAAGATCTATAGAGATAGATCAAGACGCTTAATTGGACTTTCACAAAGCACATACCTTGATAAAGTTTTGAAAAAGTTCAAAATGGATCAGGCAAAGAAAGGGTTCTTGCCTGTATACAAGGTGTGAAGTTGAGTCAGACTCAATGCCCGACCACAGCAGAAAATAGAGAGAAAACGAAAGATGTTCCCTATGCTTCAGCCATAGGCTCTATCATGTATGCAATGCTGTGTACCAGACCTAATGTATGCTTAGCAATAAGTTTGGCAGGGAGGTACCAAAGTAATCAAGGAGTGGATCACTGGACAGCGGTCAAGAATATCCTCAAAACCCTGAAAAGGACTAAGGATATGTTTCTTGTTTATGGAGGTGACAAAGAGCTAGTCATAAATGGTTACGTCGATGCAAGCTTTGACACTGATTTGGACGATTCTAAATCGCAAACCGGATACGTGTTTATATTGAATGGTGGAGCTGTCAGTTGGTACAGTTCTAAATAAAGCGTCGTGGCGGGATCTACATGCGAAGCGGAGTACATAGCTGCTTCGGAAGCAGGAAATGAAGGAGTCTGGATGAAAGAGTTCATTTCCGATCTAGGTGTCATACCTAGTGCATCGGGACCAATGAACATCTTCTGTGACAATACTGGTGCAATTGCCTAGGCCAAGGAATCCAGATTTCACAAGAGGACCAAGCACATCAAGGGACGCTTCAATTCCATCCGGGACCAAGTCCAGGTGGGAGACATAGAGATTTGCAAGATACATACGGATCTGAATGTCGCAGACCCGTTGACTAAGCCTCTTCCACAAGCAAAACATGATCAGCACCAAGACTCCATGGGTGTTAGAATTATTACTGTGTAATCTAGATTATTGACTCTAGTGCAAGTGGGAGACTGAAGGAAATATGCCCTAGAGTCAATAATAAAGTTATTATTTATTTCCTCATATCATGATAAATGTTTATTATTCATGCTATAATCGTATTAACCGGAAACATGATACATGTGTGAATACATAGACAAACTTAATGTCACCAGTATGCCTCTACTTGCCTAGCTCATTAATCAAAGATGGTTATGTTTCCTAACCATAGACATGTGTTGTCATTTGATTAACGGGATCACATCATTAGGAGAATGATGTGATTGACTTGACCCATTCCGTTAGCTTAGCACCTGATCGTTTAGTATGTTGCTATTGCTTTCTTCACGACTTATACAAGTTCCTATAACTATGAGATTATGCAACTCCCGTTTGTCGGAGGAACACATTGTGTGCTACCAAACGTCACAACGTAACTGGGTGATTATAAAGTAGCTCTACAGGTGTATCCAAAGGTACATGTTGAGTTGGCGTATTTCGAGATTAGGTTTTGTCACTCCGGTTGTCGGAGAGGTATCTCTAGCCCCTCTCGGTAATGCACATCACTATAAGCCTTGCAAGCAATGTAGCTAATGAGTTAGTTACGGATGATGCATTACGTAACGAGTAAAGAGACTTGTCGGTAACGAGATTGAACTAGGTATTGGATACCGACGATCGAATCTCGGGCAAGTAACATACCGATGACAAAGGGAACAATGTATGTTGTTATGCGGTTTGACCGATAAAGATCTTCGTAGAATATGTAGGAGCTAATATGAGCATCCAGGTTCCTCTATTGGTTATTGACCGGAAACATTTCTAGGTCATGTCTACATAGTTCTCGAACCCGTAGGGTCCGCACGCTTAAAATTTCGATGACAGTTATATTATGAGTTTATGAGTTTTGATGTACCGAATTTTGTTCGGAGTCTCGGATGAGATTACGGACATGACGAGGAGTCTCGAAATGGTCGAGACATAAAGATTGATATATTGGAAGCCTATGTTTGGATATCGGAAGTGTTCTGGGTGAAATCGGGATTTTACTGGAATACCGTGAGGTTATGGAACCCCCCGGGGGCTTAATGGGCCTATATGGGCCCTAGTGGAGAGGAGGAGAGGAGGCAAGGGCTGGGTCGCGCGCCCCTCCCCTCCTAGTCCGAATAGGACAAGGAGAGTGGGGCGCCCCCCCTTTCCTTCCTCTCTCCCTCCTCCTTCCCCCCTTCTCCTATTCCAACTAGGAAAGAAGGGAGTCCTACTCCCGGTGGGAGTAGGACTCCCCTTGGCGCGCCCCTCCTTGGCCGACCGCCCCCTCCCCGTTGGCTCCCTTATATACGGGGGCAGGGAGGCACCTCTAGACACAACAATTGATCTCTTGATCTCTTAGCCGTGTGCGGTGCCCCCCTCCACCATAGTCCTTGATAATATTGTAGTGGTGCTTAGGCAAAGCCCTGCGACGGTAGAACATCAAGATCGTCACCACGCCGTCGTGCTGACGGAACTCTTCCCTGACATTCTGCTGGATCGGAGTACGGGGATCGTCATCGAGCTGAACGTGTGCTAGAACTCGGAGGTGCCGTAGTTTCGGTGCTTGATCGGTCGGGCCGTGAAGACGTACGACTACATCAACCGCGTTGTTCTAACGCTTCCGCTTTCGGTCTACGAGGGTACGTGGACAACACTCTCCCCTCCCGTTGCAATGCATCACCATGATCTTGCGTGTGCGTATGATTTTTTTTGAAATTACTACGTTCCCCAACAGATAAATCTCTTGTCGGTTTGTAGGTCGTGATCTCGAGAGTTTGGTATTTCCATTTGCAGACTCTCCTTACTGAATCCTTATCATTATCTCGCAAGGTAAAAGCATCAGCTATTGCTGATGGCGAGCTATATGATTTGGCAATGCTATAATTCCTACATAGTGGTCGTACATAGAATTACGGGAAATGGTGCCACATCTTAGATTGTAGGCTCCCAAAATGTTATACTATCACAGTATCCTAACTAGAGCTAGCAATTTTAAAACTATTTGATATCTCACAACCAGCCCCTGGAAACTAGACCCATATGTGTATATTTAGACGAACTTCTCTGAATAATGACATTAGTTTTCAAGAAGCAACTTTCGTTCTACATGAACCAACTTTATGTTACGTGAGAGTTTCCTACAACCTCTAATTAGTTGCCCACAAAATTTTAAAGTTGACTACTCTAGTTTCTAAGTTGCCTATCTCAAAGGACAACTATTTCACTAGAAAAGACGAGCACAAAGATGATATTAGCAAGCACAGGTAAGTTATACAAACTTGCATGAGCAGTATCACAAGATATAGAAATGTATGAGACAATATAGAAATCCACACAAATGACAAGATATATCAATAATGACAAGTCTGAATAGCGGAATATAAAGTTTAGGCATAAATAATCTCTACAAAGGGACAACCAACACAATATAATGTGGAAAACAAGATATAGCGAATGCAAGCTTAAATGATAACATCAGATACAAAGACATGTATGTATCCTACTGTTCAACTCCTTGAAGGGAAGCTAGTTACCGTTGGAGGGATAACTGTTGCCACAAAGGCGCACACGAAAACCACAAGGCTTGCCTTATTCTACTTGAGATATCACCTTGAAGTAGACTCTCAAGCACTAGTGGTAATCTTTGAGGTGGCCTCCGAACCTTCACAAACTTTCCAGTGGGGAAATCAGAAGTTGATTCCTCACACAAGAACTCCTACAACCTATGAGTCTCCAATCTCCAAGAGTAACAAGATCACGGGGGAAGTTCTCAAGAGTTTCCCAAATCACAAAATGATTTTTTCAAGAAATATATGAGTAGTGGATCTATACTTGAGTGAAATCTCATTCAAGAACACTCCAAAATCTTTGCGGGAAACAGATTTGGTATAGGACAAATAAGAAGGAGCCTTTTCTTAGTTCAAGGTAGATATTTGTATTTTCTCAACCCCTTCACGAAGTGGTAATATAGGATACAATAGAAATTAGGGTTTGGGACATTTATTTGTAAGTTCCTGGATGTCTGGGAAGCAACCTGTACGTCCGACCACTATAACATTACGTAGGAAAGGCTGGAAACAGGGAAACAAACGGTGCGAAGGCCAGACGTCAACGAAGGAACACATACCATCCATAGTACGATCAGTCAAGGAGAATGTGCAACCTTCTATCGATTTTGGTCGCTATTTATGGACGTCCAGGTAGCACTCCAGACATCTAGCTTAGCCCGGATATACCTGCTCTCTGGCTACTCATCCGACCACTGCGCCTGAGTAAGGTACAAATCTACTTATGTTTTTATACCTTAATTAGGACATCTGGGTAGCAACCAATACTGTTCGGACATCAGCCCGAAGTTCCAATAACATCCCAAAAAATCCTTCCATTTATTGAGTCTGACAAAAATAGAAGTAGGAACTAGGCAGCCTACTATGGCTTTAGACTTTGTGTGAATGATTTTAGTGGAATATTGTATAGAATATATTAACTAGAGCAACTCCATCACAAATGCATTTGATCCTGTCTTAAGAGTGTGAGATCACTATAGTTGAAGAACTTAAACACTACTGGAATCAGCTACTTTGCCATCTGCCAGCTCTTTGCCGTCTGCTAGCAGACGGCAAAGAAGCTCTTTGCCATCAGCTACCATAATGACCTAGAGTTAGCTTACTTACGTCAAAAATTGCATAATTATCTTAGTTAGCTCATAAACGATCCATTTTACCTAAGTTAGCTCTAAAATGACTCATTTTACCTTAGTTAGCTTACAAGTGATCCAATTTATCCAAGTTAGCTCTAAAATGACCCATTTTACGTAGATTAGCTCCTAAATGATCCATTTTACCTACGTTAGCTTTAAAATGACCCATTTCACCTATGTTAGCTCCTAAATGACCCATTTCACCTAGGTTAGCTCCAAAATTACCCATTTCACCTTAGTTAGCTAAAAAACGTGGCATTTCACCTTAGTTAGCTCATAAATGGCCCATTTCAACTAAGTTAGGTCCAAAATGATCCATTTCACATAGGTTAGCTCATAAATGATGCATTTGACCTAGGTTAGCTCGTAAACGACCCATTTCACCAAGGTTAGCTCATAAACGACACATTTCACCTAGGTTAGCTCATAAACGACCTATTTCACCTAGGTTAGCTCATAAACGACCCATTTAACCAAGGTTAGCTCATACACGACCCATTTCACCTAGGTTAGCTCATAAACGACCTATTTCACCTAGGTTAGCTCATAAACGACCCATTTCACCTAGATTAGATCATAAATGATCCATTTTACCTAGGTTAGCTCATAAACGATCCATTTCACCTAAATTATCTCAAAAATGATGAATTTCACCTTTGTTAGCTCATAAACGACCCATTTCACCTAGGTTAGCTCATAAACGACCCATTTCACCTAGGTTAGCTCATAAACGACCTATTTCACCTAGGTTAGCTCATAAACGACCCATTTCACCTAGATTAGATCATTAATGATCCATTACACCTAGGTCAGCTCATAAACGATCCATTTCACCTAACTTAGCTCCAAAATGATGCATTTCACCTAGGTTAGCTCATAAACGACCCATTTCACCTAGGTTAGCTCATAAACAACCCATTTCACCTAGGTTAGCTCATAAACGACCTATTTCACCTAGGTTAGCTCATAAACGACCCATTTCACCTAGGTTAGCTGATAAACGATCTATTTCACCTAACTTAGCTCATAAACGATCCATTTCACCTAACTTAGCTCATAAACGGTCCATTTCAACTAATTTAGCTCATAAATGATCCAGTTCACCTAAGTTAGCTAATAAATGGCATATACTTCTTCTTCTAGTCTTCTTCCTCTTCTTCTATTCTTTTTCTAACTTTCTTATTTGTCATTTTGGAGGTTTCATTCACTTCACGGAAGCCAACATCATATGATGGATTGCTTGTTTTTTCCTTTGATGCACTTCTTGTATTCTGCTCGCTTGCTATGATGAAACTTTGCATATTGTAATATTTATGGATTGATGGGACAATGTGCAACCTACTATGTATGTATGGATGGATATATATGTGCTGGATATTTATGTGATGGATATATATGTGTTGTGATATATATATGTGCTGTGATATTTATGTGATGGATATATATGTGATGTGTGCTGTGATAATTGTTGGATATAAGAAAAACAGAATTAAAAAGAGGCAGTGCAGGCTCTTTGCCGTCCGCCACTGACGGCAAAGAGCCCTTTGCCGTCCGCCACTGTAGGCAACGGGGACACGTGGCGCCCACCTGTACTTCCTGGCACCTGTGCCATTTGGCAAATTTGCCTACCGTGGCAGACGGGAAAGGTTTTGCCGTCAGCTGGCTGACGGCAAAGAAAAGCTGATGGCAAAGACAAAACCTTTGCCGTCCGCCGTGGCTGACGGCAAACCACCGTGGGCGTTGACGCACTGCTGACGTCAACTGGCGGACGGCAAAGGGGTGGTCAAATTTGCCGTCCGCTGGCTGACGGCAAAGGCCGCCGTTAGCCACCTAACGGACTAACGCTGGCGGACGTCAAGTATTTTGCCGTCCCTCCCCTTTGCCGTCCGCCACTGTAGGCAAAGGACTCTTTGCCGTCCGCCGTGAAAAGCAGACGGCAAAGGACCTGTTTGCCGACCCTGTCTTTGCTGTCAGTCTTTGCCGTCCGCCGCTGACGACAAAGCTCTTTGCCGTCCGCCGTCCGTGCCTTTTCCGTCCGCCGTGGCGGACGGCAAAATACTGGATTCCTGTAGTGGAAAGAGATACGCTTGATAGCTTCTGAAAATCAATTCTTGAGAGTATATCTTTCTTTGCTGGTCGTCCATGCACACCACTAAAGCCAAGGGAACTAATACCTTTGACTAAAGCATTTCCATTTGAGGTTGATGTTGACGTTTCTGCATGGATCAAGTTGGAAGTCAATCTCACATTACTTGGTGAAGACCTCAAATGGCTCACCCATATACTAGGGGAAGGCTCTTCTTGTGAACTATCTTCACACATCTATCACGCGATAAATTGCAAGCTTCAAGTGTGCAATCTTTCGATATGCATGTCTTGAACTTGCCCTTGACAACCTTGAGCAACATCACTTTTCGTCGTCCTCTAATGGGCACTTAGAATCTTTCTCTTGGTATAAGGCCATGAGAAACACCTTACCCACATAGACATATAAACCACATAATATGGGTTAGTACAAAAACCCGAATTGAAAAATACTTACCATATCATTAGATTTCTCATGTCATTAATCATGACAAGGTCCGCAAAACAACATCAAATCAACAAGTGTCCAACATGACTATTCTTTCGTTCGTCGATGCTACCAATTTTTTGATTTGATCCTTCTCAATCCATGGTCATATGCATATTCTGCATCCCCAACAGTCCGACCTGATAATGTGTAGAAAAGTTTTTCCCAATACTGGACACCCATTGAGGGAGTCCTAGATTAGGGGGTGTCCGGATAGCCGAACTATCACCGTTGGCCGGACTCCTGGACTATGAAGATACAAGATTGAAGACTTCGTCCCGTGTCCAGATGGGACTTTCCTTGGCGTGGAAGGCAAGCTTGGCGATATATGTAGATCTCCTACCATTGTAACCGACTTTGTGTAACCCTAACCCTATCCGGTGTCTATATAAACCGAAGGGTTTTAGTCCGTAGGACGAACAACAATCATACCATAGGCTAGCTTCTAGGGTTTAGCCTCTACGATCTCGTGGTAGATACACTCTTGTACTACCCATATCATCAATATTAATCAAGCAGGAGTAGGGTTTTACCTCCATCGAGAGGGCCCGAACCTGGGTAAAACATCGTGTCCCTTGTCTCCTGTTACCATCCGTCTAGACGCAGTTCGGGACCCCTACCCGAGATCCGTCGGTTTTGACACCGACATTGGTGCTTTCATTGAGAGTTCCTCTGTGTCGTCATCCTTAGGCCCGATGGCTCCTTCGATCATCAACAACGACGCGGTCCAGGGTGAGACTTTTCTCCCCGGATAGATCTTCGTATTCGGCGGCTTTGCACTGCGGGCCAATTCACTTGGCTATCTGGAGCAGATCGAAAGCTACGCCCCTGGCCATCAGGTCAGATTTGGGAGTTTGAACTACACGGCCGACATCCGCGGAGACTTGATCTTCGACGGATTCGAGCCATAATAGCGCGCCGCACTGTCTCGATGGGCACGATCTAGCTCTGCCGCCGAACAGTGCCCTGGAGGCCACACCAGCGTCCGCTCCGACCCTTAGCTCGGAGCCGACTCCGCCGATCGAGGACGAGTGGCTAGATACCGCCTCGGGGGCTACGATCTCTACGGCGATTAAGCCGAACTCCATCCCTGTCCTTTGCGAAGACCGTGACTCCAAGGTGTGGGACTCCTCTCCCAACTCCGAACCGATCGCGCCCCCGCCAATCGAATCCAATTGGGTGCCGGTTATGGAGTTCACAGCCGCGGACATCTTTCAGCACTCGCCCTTTGGCGACATCCTGAATTCACTAAAGTCCCTCTCTTTATTAGGAGAGATCTGGCCGGACTACGGTCATGAAGGTTGGGATGTGGACGACGAAGAAATTCAACGCCCACCCACAACCCACTTTGTAGCCACTGTCGATGATTTAACCGACATGCTCGACTTCGACTCCGAAGATATCGACGGTATGGACGACGATGCTGGAGACGACCAAGAACCAGCGCCCTACGAGGGCCTTTGGAAGGCCACCTCGTCATACGTCATATACATGGTGGACATCCAAAAAGATGGGAACGGCGTTGGAACAGCGGAGGATGACCCCTCCAAGAAAGAGCCCAAGCGCCGGCGTCAGCGGCGCCGCTCTAAATCCCGCCACAGCAAAAACGGTGATTCCGGCACGGGAGATAATAACACCTCGGACCGGTGCGAAGAAAACCCCCTCGGCAGGATTCAACATGAGGAGGGAGAAGCCAGCCCTCATGATAGAGCGGCGACAGGGAGGTGGAGGACGATAATTATATGCCTCCCTCCGAAGATGAGGCAAGCCTCGACGACGATGAATTTGTCATGCCTGAGGATCCCGCCAAACAGGAGCGTTTCAAACGCAGGCTTATGGCCACGACAAGCAGCCTCAAGAAAAAGCAGCAGCAGCTTAGAGCTGACCAAGACTCGCTAGCTGACAGATGGACTGAATTCCTTGCAGCCGAAGAGTACGAACTCGAACGCCCCTCCAAGAGAGACCCAAAACGCAGGCTGCTACCCCCAATTAGAGGAAGCAGCACCCAAACCTACATCACCAGCGCATGGTGCGGCCGACCGGCCACCCCGTGGCCGCGACAGAGAGGTTTCTAGACCCTCCATTCAAGCCGCACCCCGGCGTCGCTCGAAAAGTACCAAGGCACGAGGAAACGCGCTAGACCTGCGAGACATATTGGAGGACAAGGCAAGGCAAACAAGATCGATCAACGGATAGCGTGGGCGCCCCACGACACGCGACGATAACCGTCACGCAGGATACAGCAATTCCGGCCGGGCCGAACACAGTAGACAAAGCTCATTTGAGCTGCGTCGTGATATAGCTCAATACAGAGGCGCCAAGACACCCACTATGCTTCACGGGCGAAGTGATGGATCATCAAATCCCGAGGGTTTTAAACCCGTAAACATCGAATCATACGATGGCACAACAAATCCTGTAGTTTGGATCGAGGACTACCTCCTCCATATCCACATGTCCCATGGTGATGATCTACACGCCATCAAATACCTCCCACTCAAGCTTAAAGGACCAGCTCGGCATTGGCTTAACAGCTTGCCAGCAGAATCAATTGGTTGTTGGGAGGACCTGGAAGCCGCATTCCTTGATAACTTCCAGGGCACATATGTGCGACCACCAGACGCCGATGACCTCAGCCACATAATTCAACAGCCAGAAGAATCAGCGGACAATCGGACACGGTTCCTAACCAAGAAAAATCAAATCGTTGACTGTCCGGATGCAGAGGCCCTTGCAGCCTTCAAACATAACATCCGCGACGGGTGGCTTGCCCGGCACCTCGTACAGGAAAAGCCGAAATCCATGGCAGCCCTCACAACGCTCATGACCCGCTTTTGCGCAGGAGAGGACAGCTGGCTAGCTCGTAGTAACAAATTGACCAAAAACCCTGGTAGTTCAGATACCAAGGACAGCAATGGCAGGTCGCGTCGCAACAAGCACAAGCGCCGCATTAACGGCGATAATGCTGAAGATACGGCAGTCAATGCCGGATTCAGAGGCTCTAAACCAGGTCAGTGAAAAAAGCCGTTCAAAAGAAATACTCAGGGCCCGTTCAATCTGGATCGAATACTCGATCGCTCGTGCCAAATACATGGCACCCCTAAAAAACCAGCCAACCACACCAACAGGGATTGTTGGGTCTTCAAACAGGCAGGCAAGTTAAATGCCGAACTCACTGACAAGGGGCTGCATAGCGATGACGAGAAGGAGCCCCAACCGCCGAACAATAGAGGACAGAAGGGCTTCCACCCACAAGAGGACGGTGAACATGATATACGCAACCCACATACCAATAAGGGAGCGGAAGCGTGCACTAAGGGCGTATATGCGATGGAGCGGTCGCCCGAAGTTCAACCCATGGTCCTCCTGCCCGATCACCTTTGATCGAAGGGACCACCCACTAGCATCCGCCACGGCGGATTCGCCACATTGGTTCTTGACCCAATCATCGACGGATTTCACCTCACTAGAGTCACGATGGACGGCGGTAGCAGCTTGAACCTGCTCTATCGGGATACAGGTCGCAAAATGGGCATAGACCCCTCAAGGATTAAACCCACAAAGACTACCTTAAAAGGCGTCATTCCAGGTGAAGAGTCCAACTGTACAGGCTCAGTTACACTCGAAGTGGTCTTCGGATCCACGGATAACTTCCGAAGCGAAGAGTTAATCTTCGACATAGTCCCGTTCTGCAGCGGCTATCATGCACTGCTTGGACGAACCGCATTTGCAAAGTTCAATGCGGTGCTGCACTACGCATGCCTCAAGCTCAAGATGCCAGGCCCTCGAGGAGTAATCACGATCAATTGAAACACCGAACGCTCTCTTCGAACGGAGGAGCATACAGCGGCCCTCGTGGCGGAGGTGCAAAGCAGCCTCTCACAGCAATTCTCGAGTCCGGCTACTAAACGTCCGGGCACCGTCAAGCGCGCCCGGAGTAATCTACAACAAGACCGCCTGGCACGATCCGAGCACGCGTAGCAATCCGGCCCCAACCCCAGCCCTCGCGAAATTGCGAAGCCAGTACTACGCGTACATAACTACGCTCTGGAGATACCATGGGCATAAGGGGAGGGGCACGACCACGGCACACCCAGAATGCGGCTCAACAACACCAGGGGCTCCCGATTGTGTCATTCTTTTTCTTTCTTCTTTTCTCTTACTTTCAGGACTCCGTTTTTCAGAAGCCCTGTCCGGCTCTAGAATTGCCGAACTCACGATGCAACAGCCAGGGAAGCAGAAAGCTACGTCGAGTGTCCAGGTGGTTTCTACTACGAGCATTATACCTGTTTTACATACTGTCACGCAGCTTACCCCTGGAGGGGGACATGTCAAATAATCCCATCCCTTGCTTATCACACTATGTGTATCGTTCTGCTTTCATTGCAGTACCTTTTTGAATAAACAATACATAGCTTTTGCCTATTATTGCACTCCTTTCTTTATCTATATATATATGTTCATTCATGACACGTTGCACCCGTACACTTTGGTATGGCCAATACACCAGGGGCATAAGTACCCTAAAGATATGGTGTGATAAGTCCAAACACTTTCACAAGTGCGGCACCCCGAACTTATAGCATTATATGCATCGGCTCCGAATCATGTCTTGGGTCAATAGTTGGGTTTGCCCGGATCCCATGTTTTGGTACTTTATGTTCCGTTATATCGGCTAAGGTAGCGCTGGGAGAACCACTGCGATTGTGCCCCGGTTGAGCTGGGTTGAGCACCTCAGTTGAGAAAGCTAAAACTGACCGTCATGATAGGGCGAGAGTCGGTCGCTGTTCGAGAGGTTTTTTCGGGTCCCTAAAGACTTATGCCGCTTAGAGCGAGGAGTCGGCATTTTCCTGCCAAGGCGTGGATAGCGCCCCGAACTCGGTCTTCCGAATACTAAGGGCTTCGCCGAAATTTAAAATTATAGAATTCTATGGCTAAGTGAGAGTGTTCAAGAACTATAGTCCGGTTGCCTTGTTCGTTGTGTTGAGCGCCTCCCTCGAAGGACCCAAGAATGGGAACAAGAGCGCTCAAGTTTATCCCGAACACCCCAGCACTCGTGGCATGGGGGCTGAAGCCAACGACTTGCCATCTCTCAAATTTGATAAACGGCCGGACAGAAGGTAATATTTTAAATTCACAAGCGTTGCTTAGCGCATATGAACAAGTTTTCAGCGTACAGGATAACAAATGCGAGTCTATTCAAAAATTACATCTTTGGAGCATTCACCCGCTATAAGGCAGGCACCCTTCAGGACGCCCTCATAGTACATTTTGGGCTTGCGATGCTCCTTGCCCGGCGGTGGCCCGTCCGTCACAAGCTTCTCAGCATCCATCTTGCCCCAGTGCACTTTAGCACGGGCAAGGGCCCGACGGGCACCTTCAATGCAGACAGAGTGCTTGATGACTTCAATCCATGGACAGGTGTCCACCAGCCGCCGCACTAGCCCGAAATAGCTCCCAGGCATGACTTCCTTAGGCCACACCCGAATTATGAGGCCCTTCATGGCCTTTTCGGCGACCTTGTGGAGCTCGACCAGCTGCTTCAGCTGATCTCTCGAGGCACGGATGTCCGCCTCAGATATCTTGAGACCAGAACACCTTTTCCGTCGAGCTCCCTCCTTGGCGCGGTAGAACGGCAGCATCGGACACCTCTGAGGCAGATCTGCGAATGCTCTGGAGAGCTCCGGATTCGGGTAAGTAATAGATAATTCACTTTCACATGCTTGCTTTGCATAAAGAATGCCTTTCCCGCCGCTATCTTCTTTAATGATTCAATTTCCTGGAGGGCTTTTTGGGCTTCGGCCTTAGCTGCTTTAGCACTCTCAAGAGCCGAGGCGAGCTCGGACTCTCGAGTCTTCGAGTCACCCTCCAAACTCTCATGTTTTTTCACGAGAGCCTGGAGCTCTTGCCGCACCTCCGCCACCCGCGCCGCCTGCTTCTCTCGCTCGGTGCGCTCCGCGGCCGCTTTGCTTTCAGCCATGGACACCGCTTCCTTCAGGGTCGCCACCTCGTTCGTGGCCCCTACAATACCCACGTTAGTCCTGTCATTTTTGCAACCAAATCCTTTCTATAAGGTATTACTTTAAGAAGGTATTACTTACCTTCCTTGTCCTCGAACTGCTTCTTGGCAAGGCCGAGCTCGTTCTTGGACCGCTCGAGGCTCTGCTTCAATGCATTGACCTCCGCAGTCAGTGCGGCAGAGGTCAGCAGCGCAGCCTGAATTCCCATATTGACATACTTATGTTAGACTCCTGCGTATATCTTTTTAGATCCTCAGTCCGGTTTTCTTTCCGAACACCAAACTAAGAATCATGGGCTACTGTCTATGCGGTAATATTTTTACATATTCTAAACTTACCTCAAAGCCTGTTAGAAGGCTAGTACAGGCTTCAGTCAGCCCGCTCTTGGCGGACTGAACTTTCTGGATCACCACACTCATAACAGTGCGGTGCTCCTCGTCGATGGAGGCGCCGTTAAGCGCCTCCAGCAAGCTATCCGGTGCCTCCTGATGAACGGAGGTCACCGGCGTCGCAGTCTTGCCCTGCTTACGAAGGGGCCGCTTGCCGGACTTCGGAACCACTGAAGCTTCCGGTACGGAGTCCGGCACAGGGCCGGACTTAGAGCCCTCTGGGGTTTCGCCCCATTTGCGCCCGGAGTCCGGGAGGTCACCTTACGGCGCCTCCAGGACCACCTCCTCCTGGTGGGGGCCCTTTTGGGACTCCACGGCGGTGCCGTCTGCGTCACGACGAGAGGAGGCGGTCGGAAGTCAAGTGCTATTCACATCCGACGAATCCAGGGAGCCGCTCGACGAAGCGGAGAGCTCGTCCTTTGGCGGGCTACATGGTTATATTCGGCGTTAGAAGACACTATGCGACAAATAAAAAGTCCTGAGCTATTTCGGAGCCCGGACACTTACGATCTCGCCAGGTGGCCACTCCTCCTCGTCATTGTCGGCGTTGGTGGAGAAGTCCGGAGGAAAGGTCCTTCCATTCTTGGACCCTCTGGCCTCCCCAGTCGGGGCGGCCTTCCTTTTCTTCTCTCCCCCCGCTGGTGGAGAGGCTTCTTTTTCCTCCTCCTCGTCCTCAGGGGAGGATTCCGCCTCAGAGTCGTCAGACGATGTGTTCGACAGCACCTGGCGCCAGGAGCTCCTTCGAGTTCCCGTGGCCTTCTTCTTGGCCTTCTTCTCCGGCACCACGTGAGGTGCCGGAGTCAGCAGCCCCGTCTATCGGGCGTCCGCTGGGTATTCTGGAAAGGGGGCCGGACAGTTAATCTGTCCGGACGTCTTCAGCCAGTCATGTTAAAGGTTAGGGAGTTTTAGATCCCGCATAGAGTCAAACTATGAAAGAAGAGTCCCATAAAGGGTAAAATAACTTACCTCGCTGGCTTGACGCTGCGAGCTGAATCCGCAATCTTCGGTAGCGGATGCGGGGGCTTTGGCACCCTTGAACAGCACCTTCCAGGCATCTTCATACGTAGTGTCGAAGAGCCGGCTCAAGGTCTGGTGCTGTGCCGGATCAAACTCCCACAAATTGAAGGCCCGTTGCTGGCATGGGAGAATCCGGCGGATGAGCATCACCTGGATTACGTTGACAAGCTTGAGATTCTTGTCCACCAGGTTTCGGACGCAGGTTTGGAGTCTGGACAGCTCTTCCGAATCACCCCATGCTAGGCCCGTCTCTTTCCATGATGTGAGCCGTGTGGGGAAGCCAGATCGGAATTTGGGGGCCGCCGCCCATTGAGAGTCGCGCGGCTCGGTGATGTAGAACCACCCCGATTGCCACCCCTTTGTGGTCTCCACAAAGGAGCCCTCGAGCCATAGGACGTTGGCCATCCTGCCCAGCATGGCACCTCCGCACTACGGTTGGCGGCCGCCCACTACCTTCGGCTTGACATTGAAGGTCTTCAGCCATAAGCCAAAGTGGGGCTTGATGCAGAGGAAGGCCTCACACACGACGATAAACGCCGAGATGTTTAGGATGAAATTCGGGGCTAGATCGTGGAAATCTAGGCCGTAGTAGAACATGAGCCCCCGAACGAATGGGTGAAGTGGAAACCCTAGTCCGCGGAGGAAGTGGGGGAGGAACACCACCCTCTCATGGGGCCTGGGGGTGGGGATGAGCTGCCCCTTGTTGGGGAGCTGACACGCGATGTCGCCGGACAAGTATCCGGCTTTCCGCAGCTTTTTGATGTGCCCCTCCGTGACGGAGGAGGCCATCCACTTGCCTCCCGCTCCGGACATGGTTGGAGAAAATTGAGGTGGGATGTGCGAACTTGGGCGCTGGAGCTCGAGTGCGCGGAAATGGATGAGCAAAGGAGGAAGAAGGCGTAGGTTAAAAGGTGGATCCTTATCCCCTTATATGGACGGACGAAGCTATGCGTCCCCCGCCAGCCTGGTAACACTCGCTTATCTCCCAAGCGTCGTAATCAATGGCGCGGTTGGGTTACCCACGTCCATATTGATGAGAATCCTTAAATAAGGGGGCACGATCTCCGCCCTGATAAGGCGTGCCAAGTAAACCGCCTCGCTAAACGCGCTGAGGTGGAATAGTAAAACGATCCGTATAAAGGCCTGGTCGTGGTGTGATGTCACGCTGCGGAATACGTCAGCAGATCTGTGCAAAGGTTATTCTCTCTACGGTGGTATGTGGAACTTGTTTTGCAGAGCCGGACACTATCCTTGTGTTCAAAATCTTCTATGAAGTATTCGGAGGAGGAGCCCGCCTTGCAATGCCGAAGACAATATGCGCGCCCGGATTAAATGCGTCATTGAAGCCTGGTTCGAGGGCTCTTGAGGAGTCTGGATTAGGAGGCGTCTGGATAGCCGAACTATCACCGTTGGCCGGACTACTGGACTATGAAGATACAAGATTGAAAACTTCGTCTCGTGTCCGGATGGGACTTTCCTTGGCGTGGAAGGCAAGCTTGGCGATACGCATATATAGATCTCCTACCATTGTAACCGACTCTGTGTAACCCTAACCCTATCCGGTGTCTATATAACCGGAGGGTTTTAGTCCGTAGGACGAACAACAATCATACCATAGGCTAGCTTCTAGGGTTTAGCCTCTCTGGTCTCGTGGTAGATCCACTCTTGTACTACCCATATCATCAATATTAATCAAGCAGGAGTAGGGTTTTACCTCCATCGAGAGGGCCCAAACCTGGGTAAAAACATCGTGTCCCTTGTCTCCTGTTACCATCCACCTAGACGCACAGTTCGGGACACCCTACCCGAGATCTGCAGGTTTTGAGACCGACACCCATACACATATGTCTCACAGATGGTGATTCAGTCCCGAGATATCATTGAATGAAAAGGTGTTCAACAAGTTAAGTCCTTGCCTTATTGAGCTAAACTAATTTCCGTTCTTTAGTTATTTCAATATTAGATCATATGTGGATTGTTGATTGCAAATAGTAAACTCCATTGGTGGCATTCATTCTAGATTCTAAAGTGATGATGATGCTGTTTATTCCAAAAATGAGCCTTGATCAAAACATTATCCTAAGCATGAAAACGTCTGAGATCCTTCAATGAATTATCAAATTAGATTCTGAGCACATATTTTTCATCACACGGAAAACATCTTGAGCATATTCAATTCAATCACTGAGCTTATAATCTTGATGCACAACCACATGTAGATGGAAGTCATTCCCAATCGATCCAACATCCTTATTGCATCACACATGGAACATATCTTAGTACATAGAATGTTGCCATTGTTTTCTATATTGGAATTTTCATTCATTAGCAAGTCTTAAAATTTGTATTAATGAATTTCATCCTTCAATTCATCCTATATTCTTCATGCATTGCAAATGGAACACTCCTTTATAGAAATCATGATGTAAACATTATTTTATAAGCATTACCATCTCAACATGCAACATATGTGGAAAAAGGTCCACGTCAAGATGCAACTATGCATAGGAAAAACTACACCTCAACATGCTAACATGGATGAGGATTTCCATTATGTTATGCTATTTCTAATTAATAGATATTTTAGAAATATATGATAATCAAACATATTTTTAGATTTCCACTAACCTATTTGTCTTAACAAACAAGCATTCCACCTCAGCATGTAACATATAAGTCAAAAGACTCACCTCTTCATGCAAACATGCATGAAAATTTCCATTCTATTATGCTACTTCCACTACTAGGAAACTGGTTATAGGTGGGGTCACATTAATTGCGAGTAGGTTGAGGGCCCTGCTACTACTATTTTTGCCAGATACTAGTTGCAGGTAGGAAAATATACCTGCCACTCGTATGATAGCATTGGTGGATACAGCTGCCTGCCTGCCACTGGTTTTCGGTCTAGGTTAGCCGACTGGCAACTATACCACAGGTAGGTGCACAAATGCGCCCTCCATTGATAGTTTCATTAGAAGTAACATGCTTTTGCCCACCACTGAGCAAACAAGTATGCATTTTTTTTATTTTCTATATTTGGTTTTATCTATTTTAGGGTGTTAATTGTTTGTGACCATGACGTTGAATGGAAAATGGTTTTGCAAAACATAGACATTTTATGATTAAAATCGTATTTAACTATATATAATTCAAATTTGAACTACAAGTATTTAAAATTATTTTCAAAATATTTGAAGAAAGATCGTAAATAAGGTGTTTAGGTCTAATGAAACATCATATTTTTACTTTCAAATATGTATATGTAAATTTTGGAACACACAACTTAATTATAACAATATAAATTTGTTCTTTGAATTTTGAAAAAAAATACTACTGTGGCATGAAACCTATGAAATTTTGAACACTGCCATCAAATGACATGTTGGATATGTGGTAAAAAATTTAAAAATATTTGAAAGGCTACGATGTAGATTTTTACAAAGTAAACACGGCCTCGAGGGCCGCGCTCGGTTACCCAGATAATGAATGTGTAGTTCTTACTTGCAGATATGGCCTAAATACTTACGCGAGAACTTAAATGGTATGTGTTCATCGATATTTTGGCATTTTTTAATCTACATATAGTTCAAAATTTATTCATCTGCATCAATAATTGGATTTTTGTTAGATGTGCAGAAAGTCCCGATCACAGCTTGATCTCATACGAGCTTGCCATGAAGAGTAAAATCTGAAAAATGTAAATTATTAAAAAAATACTAATTTTTCATGGTAAACATTGACGAATGTTTTGAGTGTTCGCAAAGTTTCATTTTCAAATGACATTCGCAGAAGTCGTCGAAAAAATACAATCAGCACTCCAAATGCTTTTAAAAATAACATTTTTGGAGCATCGTTTTTATTTTTAGCCATGACTTCCATGAATATCATTCCATAATGAAATTTTGCAAAAAAAGACATTTTCCAATATTTGCTAAAAAATAATCATGTATTTGAATTTTTTTCGCAGCATTTTTCTATTATTTCTGCATTTTACTGTTCACCCAAGCTGGTATTTGCTCAAGCTGAGATACTCCACTTCCTATATGCATTAAATATATCATATAAAGCCATAATAGTCCAAAATTTAAACATGAAACTTGCAATGGTGTATGTTAAAGATAGAGAATGTTTCAAGCGGAAATGATGAAAAAAAGTTTCCCTTCAAAACCGACAAATTTCTATTTGAATCCCCCATACTTCCCACTGGACTCCTCAATTTTTACACGAAATGCGTCATGTTTTCTCCATAAAACATATAAATTTATAGCGCACCCTTTTTAGGGGTCATACAGTTACACTAGCCGAAGTTTCATGTTATTCAGGCGCCAACTACATTTTTTAAATCACAAAGCATTTTTCTCCTTTTAATAGCAAAAAATTCATTTAATGACCTAAAGTAGCAAAACAATCAAAAAAAGTTTCAGACCTTCCAAATAACTGTTTTTGTAAAGTAAATTCAGTACAATTGAAAATGGAATCGAAAATATACCTGTAAACACTAAAACCACAAGATTACCAAAAAATATCAGCGGCGAGCGGCGAAAAACACCCACCACTCGCAAGGTATAGTACTGTCGGGCCTTGTATATTGCCGTCCACTTCTAACTTAGTTAGTTGTGATGACCTCTCTCTTGTGTCCGCCAGTGGTGGGAATGTACATACTCCTTTGACCCGATTCGATGCGCTAGTGGTATTTTTGTCAATTGAACCACCATCTAATTTGATCTTCTTCTTCCAAACCGCTTCAAAGCGCATCCTCGTTTCGACGTCTCCACCATCTCTATAGCCGAAACCATCCAGGTTGGCACCCTGCTTCTCCATGCCACGGCCTTACCAAAGAAACCATTGACATCTGCGCACCTTGTTGGTATGTGATTTCACCATCTTCTCGCACCTTCTCACCAGTCCGCAACACCGCCTACCAGAGCAGAGTGAGGTATGCCCCGTAACTGCTCTTCCCTCACCCCTTCGCACCTCAATCTCCGCGCCCTACCTCCATGAGCAGGATCGGCTATCACCGCTACATTGCCTTACCTAGTGCATGATCCCCATGTGTTTGTGATAATGCATTCCTAGTGTAAAATTTAGAAAGCTAGCTGCTTGCAGGAATTTTCTCGTTGGTTTAAGTAATGATATATCTTTATAGGATGATGAAAAGGTTTAGGAAAATTTAAAATTTTGCATGATGCTATCTATTATTGTTAAGGAGCTGCTGCTAAGTGGTTGATTCATTTATGTACGCGTGCTATGTGGCAGTCAGTAATTTATCATGTTCATAAATATAGTAGAAGCAGAAAGTTCACCAATGGAGGTGCTTCACGGCTACCTATACTACTTCATATAGCACATTTTTTTAGCAGTTGCTAGAATTTGTTTTATGAAATTCCATCTATCGAGCACTCCTTTTTGAATTTGTAGGGATCAAATTGAGTGCCAATGCTTTGGCTAAACATTGATTAATTTCTTTTTTGCCAAATTATTGGTACTCAATATGGCCAAATTTTGGCAAAGGTCATACCATTTTTTTCCGGTGATATTTGCTACATGACTAATTATGATATATTTCTCGCACTCAATGAATGAGGGAATTCCCGTTAGTTCCCTCAGTAGGGCTCATGGTCAGACTGGAAGTACAAGAACAGAGTCTGCACACACTATTTACCCAGGATCGGGTTTTCATAGAGTAATACCCTACGTCCTGCATTGTTTTGGTATTGATGGTGAGGGGATACCTCGTGCAAAGGATTACAATGGTGTTTGGGATGTCTATCAATAGTTCAGCTCTAGATCGGATCCCTAATGAGGTTCTAGGCCTAGATTTATATAGATAGGAGAGGCCTAGGGTTTGCATACGGGGGGTAGGCCAGATTCATACGGCTGCGGCCCTACATTTTGGGGAACACACTCATTGCCTTCGTCTTCTTAGGGTTCCCAGATGCTCCATGGTCCTAGTGGGCACTGGTTAATGTTGAGGCCGGGCTCCTTTACGCTGGGATCTCGTCACTCATTATTACAATTAACCGATTGGCAAAGGCAACACATGAGTGGAGATATGGCCCTTAACTCGTTTCTATATGCAATATAATTAATTCTCCATATTTTTATGTCCTTTTGTTTGTTCTACAACTAGGCCATAATATTAAAATGAAAAGATTATCCATAAACCATTTAAATAGACTATGACTTAGATAAGACACCTAAGAGACAATGCATTGGGTTCATTCTCTTTAATTTTATTTTAATCCCTCCAGACTAGTATTTTAGTTGGGAGGATAAGTCGCTGCGACAAAACTAGCTATTAATTATCCGCGGTTGTCATCTTTCTCCCTTCATTTGGCCTTTCGAAGTGCCTGTATTGTCGCTCCAAGCGGCAGCAAAACTCAAAGATCAGTTAATGCCTTGATATTTTGCGTGCTACATGCAACGTGAGCCCTTGCAGTAGTGCATGTTGTGGTGGAGTCTCCTTATACAATGGCCACCATGCCAGGTGGAGATATTCTCATATAAAACACAAGCATAGAGGGTGATTAATTGCATGGACTTCGATTGATTAACTGCACAACCGACTAATAATACGGGAATATCTAGGATTGTGAGGGCTCTCTCAATGTGCAGGTTTCTTAGCACAGTTTAATCGGCATTTTCCTCATGTGGCATGGTAGTTAATGGAGACAGAGAGAATGGAAGGTTGCAGCTTAACTAACATACAACCCTTGCATGTGACTGTAAGCAGAAAAATCTGCTAGCTCGCCCAGTCAAATGTATGTATGAGCCCCAAATCTTTAAATTTAGCTAGAACCTCTAAAAAACAATGCATTTGGTAGTTGTCTCCTAAATTATGTATCTTCGATGATAGCGTGCAAAGAGACGTTGCGTTGGAAGAGACCTATAGCAAGTACAATAGCAGACTTATAGCCCGCTTACATGGCAAATTTTGCCTATGTGAAAGAGAGAGACTTGAAAATGTAAGGGGAGTGGGCTCTCATGCAAGAGCATAGCGTAGCTATATGCAGATTCCTAGTCCAACACAATAAATATGACGAAAGAAATAGAGAGAAGATGCGAAAAAGTAGTACTCTTATAGCCAAGCTTATAGCGAACCTTATTGTATGAGTGACAATAAGTAATGGCTATATATGACATCGGAACGCCATATAGCCAACAATTGGCTATACTATTAACCAAGCTCTTAGAGGGAGTACTACGTAGATGACACATTATATAACAATTCGTTGGGAGTGGCCTAATTGATGCATGCATTGCATGGAAGCACGCCCTAATTAATCTATATACAAAAGGGCCAAATTAATTATGATCGATGTACGAAGCTAAATTTTGATTGCAATGTTAATCAACGTCTTGGTCGGAGGAATTTGGCTCTCCTGCTAATCTACTCAACCAAAGGGAGTAAGCATCCTTGAGGTCAGACATCTCGAGGCTCCTTTACTACCTCCATGAACCTAGTACTGCTGGCCTCGAGATGTAAGTTGAGCTAGGTGCAATGCCAATGCATCCTATCTCGAGATGTAAGTTGACCTCAGGGCACTCCCAATGCATCATATCTTGAGCTATACTATCTCCGTCCTGATTTAATAGTCCCTCTTATCTTTTGATTCCTATTTTGATCATAATTTTAACAAATATAATATAAGTTATATGTAGCAAAAATAACATTATTGGAAGCTAAATTCGAGTACAAATCAAATAATATGATTTTTTGGTGACACACATTCATGTTTTGCTAGCCAAATATGTGATCAAACTCTGACCCAAAATACGATGGGGACTAATAAACCGAGATGGAGGTAGTATCATATAGTATATAACAAATATGTGTTTAGATAGAACTTACAATGTGTTGTACTTAGTGTTGTATATAAAAGTACATTCATAATTTGTATTTTGTGAGAAAAATTGGTACTTGTGTTAATGCGCTTGCTAGGATCAGTATTTACATTGAGATACTACAATATAAAAATTGTTAAATAAGCCAGCACATCAAAGTTTTTACCTCGATGACAGCCTTTAGGGCAGTCCCAATGCACTGTATTACTATATTTTAAGCTACAAACACCGAGTTCTGAAAAATATAGAATGAAGCAGTGGGCCGGGAGTGCTCTCATCGAATGGATACCCGATAATTTAAACTTTAAAGCTATTAGCAGTAGGGAATATCATACATTACAGTTCTAGATATGATATTACTGTATGATCCTATCTTTATAGTGGATGACACAGTATAATAATATGATACTTCATTCTCTCTTTCTTCATTTTATCATCTTCTGTAAATTGTTTGTTTGAAATCTCAACTAGCCCCGCCATAAAGATAGGATAATACTGTATGATCCTATCTTTATAGTGGATGACACAGTATAATAATATGGTTTCAAGTAGTAAATATGATAGTCTAATTGATCTATAGAATGTAAACCCATCTCAACTAGAGCAAATCTGAAGAGCACCCAAGTCTGTAGACAAAGCCCCAGCTTGGAGCAAATCGTAGGAGCAACCAAGTCAAACTTGATGACTAGTACCAGGTTGTTTAATTCTCTACTAGTACTTATTAATAGAAGTACTGCTAGATGCGCTTCTCTTGCTTCTGAAATCTCAACTAGCCCCGCCATGGAAGCTCGCAGCTGCCGCAACAAGTTCATACTCTACGGCCTCCTCTTCATCGGCTCATGGCTCCTATCCTGCCTCCTCCACTTCCAGTTCTTGCACATCCCCATCTTGAGTTACACATACAAGCCCTCCTCTCACCGTGGTGCGGCAGACGGACCCACCACCAGTCTCCTGCTCTCTCCCCAGCCAGCGGTTGTCGACCATCGGTCCTGCAACGGGCGGCGAGTGTTCATGCTGCATCTACCGTCACGGTTTAACCTTCTTCACGGCTGCCTTGAGGGGTCGCCGGAGTTTGAGGATGCGTGCATCGTCATGTCCAATGCTGGCCTCGGCCCAGAGCTTGTTCCCCTCTCCGGCGACCACACCAACGGTGTCATCCCCAAGGGCGGATGGTAAGCAACGCGCTCATAACCTACGTCTACCATGGCACTACCTTTCGAACCCATCTATTTTCTTTTGCTTTCTCTGCCTCCTAATCACATCTTGATATAATGTGTGGATCTACGTAGGTTCAATACCAACCACCACGCCCTGGAGGTGATGTTCCACACACGGATGTGGAGGTACGAGTGCCTCACCGACAACCCGGCGGCCGCGACGGCAGTGTACGTTCCGTACTACCCCGGCCTGGAGCTGAACCACTACACCTGCGACACCAGCGCTACGGTTCGCGATGGGCCTTCCGGGGAGTTCCTCCGGTGGCTGTCGTCGCAGCCACGGTGGGCGACGCTCGGCGGACGCGACCACTTCATGGTCGCGTCCAAGACCACGTGGATGTTCCGACGCAGCGGCGACGACGACAGCCAAGGCTGCGGCAACGGCTTCCTCAACCGGCCCGAGTGCTTGAACATGACGGTGCTCACCATCGAGTCCAACATCTGGGAGCGGCGGGACATGGCCATGCCTTACCCCACCTACTTCCACCCGTCGTCCTCCAGCGAAGTTGCAGCATGGCAGGCGCGCGCTCGCGGCGCGCACCGGCCGTGGCTGTTCGCGTTCGCCGGCGGGCGGCGTCCCAACGGCACGCTGGTCCTCCGTGACCGCGTCATCGACAAGTGTGCAACCTCGAGCCGATGCGGCATGCTAGACTGCAGCCACGGCCTCGAGGGCAGCATAACCTGCCAGTCCCCGGAGAAGCTCATGTCCCTATTCGTCTCTTCCCACTTCTGCCTCCAGCCATATGGCGACTCCTTCATGCGCCGGTCGTCCATCGACGCGGTCGTCGCTGGCTGCATCCCCGTCTTTTTCCATGAGGCATCCACCTTCGAGAAGCAGTATCGATGGCACGAGCCGGACAGAGGCAGGGACGGCGTCCATTACTCGGTATTCATCGACCATGACGATGTCCTAGAAGGGAAGGTAGACATCGAGGAGGTGCTGAGCAGGTTTACTGATGAGGAGGTGGCCACCATGAGAGAAGAGGTGATCAAGATGATCCCGAGGTTCGTGTACACGGACCCAAGGATGAGGTTTGAGGGGGATATGCGGGATGGGTTCGATATCGCCATTGAGGAGGTGATGGCGAGGATGATGAGGATAGAAAACGGGGAGGATTTGGGATGGTAGCGGAAGATGCTCAAAGGCACACCAGCGGGGAGGATGGAAGGAGACTCGTGGTATCTCGGGTCAAAAATTAGCTGTATCTGCCAAATAAATATGCGGAAGAGTGTGGCTAGCTACACCTTGCTTTATGTATAGGGTGATTGCTAATCAGCTATCTGTTGGTCTCGCGTTCAATTCCTCCAGTGTGCAATTTTTTGCACTAAATGTTATTTGTGGATGGAATTTGCAACAACTTAAAAACATTTGACCATATTTCATGTCAGAATATTTCATACTGTTATTTCTATTTAGTGTTCATCTAGGCGTGGTCCACTCGGGATTTTGTTTCACTAGTCATCAACCCGCGCCACTGCACGGGCTAGTTATTTATAGATTTGACAGAGGAAAAATTTAGAAATCCACCTACGACATATTAGCAATAAGGACACAACATATGATTCCTTCAAGGAAAATATAATTCAATTTGTCCAGAACACTATTACCAGGACAAATAGGTTGGTTGAATCCCTGACAGAATGGTCACAGGAGAACTTGACACGGAACCAATCCTAGTGAAAATACGTTAAAAATTCCTTGACCAAGTTATATATACTTCAGTTATTGAACTGTAAATATAATAACTTTACAGGTGCACTAATTCACCAATTTAGACTTGTTGTGCTGGTGAAACTGAAAACAAAATACGTATTTGCATCTATCCAACATACTATAATGAGGAACTTGTCCGGCCAGCTTTCTCTCTTGAGTGTATAGGATGAGTCGCATGAAGTTGGCAAAATGGCAAGTTTGTTGATAACATGAAGGTGGAGCAACCTAAACCTTAGCCGACCATCTATGAATTGAGTTGAACACTCAAAATTACAATAGTTAGGAAAGCAAAGCAAAAATTTGAAAAAAACTATAAGACATGGTTCTTAACAAACGCGCGCGCGCACGCACCCACGCGCGCACACTCAGAGAAACATATATTATTAACTTTTACTACATAAATGTATCAATACTGAAAATCTCGAGAAGAAATTCAGATTTGAAGAGTCACAAAAAAATTACCTGCAATTTTTTGATATAGCTATGCATATATGTCGTCTTCGCTCTATTACAATATTAAGATCTCAGCCTGATAGCAGCCTTGGAGTCGCAGTTTTCAAATGGTATAAGAACCACAAAGGCAGCAAAGCTTTTCTAGCATCACTATTCAAATTTTCGTATATGCCGGGTGTCGGCGTCTTCGCCGAGAGCCAAAACACGGGCACTTGGCAAATTAAACAACGCCGAGAGCCACTCTCGGCAAACCTGGCCTCACGGCAACTGCTTACTTTGCCGTCACTGGCTCACGACGAACAAGCATGGAACCGGAAACGGCGTAGACACCGAGAGCCGCGCACGACAAAGAGGAGCCACGTGGCATGTCCGTTCGCACCAGACGGCTCCGTCAGTTACTTCCAATATTACCGATAGTCGTTTTTCGACGCTCGGCAAAGTATATTCCACATCATTTTTTGCTTTTTTGTGCGTGTTCTTTTGCCCTCTATGTTTTCGTCTGATATTTCAAATCTCAATTTCTAAGCACAACTACCTCTATTCCTTTATATAAGGTATATTATTTTTGCACGGTGCCCAGGACACGAAATTATAGCCTATTTAGGACGAAGTTATCCTTGGCTAATTTGTTCGTTAGTGGCAAGTAAATCAATTAGGCCAGGAAAGAAAAAGAGATACTTGCAATAGGGAGAAAAATTCTTACCGAGCACGGCTACAAACGGTGAAGACCCATAGACCTAGGGTTACGACCTGTACCGAGAGGGCTTTCGGTACATGCAGCTATTACCGACAATGACTATCGACCCTCGGTACTGAGAAAGCAACCACATCATATTTACCTTTTTATTTTTGTGTGTATCTTTGCCACTCTCATTTTGTGTCCGATATTTCTTGACTTTTAATGACTCAATTTTCAAAATGACATGCCTTTTCATGACCTGTGTTACGGAGAAGCATGTATTCATAAACCCCGACCCCTCTCGGTGCATGTCAACATCGTAGACCGTCCGGGCCTCCGTAAGGGCGCACGGCCGGAAAACCCCATCTCCATAAGGTGCTTTGCGAAGCATGTAAGAAAATAGAAAAGATGTAAACAATAACAAAAGGAATAACACATATTTACCGAGAACAACTAAGAATGGAGAGGATGTGCAGACCTAGGGTTAGAACCTTTACCGAGAGCCGTTTGTCGGCTCTCGGTAAAGGCCACAACATATTTACCGGGTGGGCAGTCGAGCCCACATCACTAGTGGGCCGGCCCGTGGCGGCCGCCTCGACCGTCAACTCGTGGCGCACTACGCGTACATGTCTTTAGTCCCACCTCGCCGAGCGAAGGAAGCGTCGACAAGTTTATAAACTCGTCGCCCCCGACTGCTTCGAACTCCGCTATACACAGTCATCCCATGCTCACTCGACCGCCCTTTGGGGCCTGGTTGCCGCCAGCCCAAAGACCTGAAACGCTGTCACAGTCGCCTGAACTGGCTGGATAGTGACTGCCAAGTAAGGCTCGGCCGGTGGCCTGGGCCGGCCCTTATTTTTTTGAACTTACTTTTCTCAGACGCCCCCTTTACCGACAGTTACTCTCGGTAGCCTACAATTTTCCAAGTGTGTCTCTCGGAAATGTTTCCCATTCCTTCTACTGTTTGGCTGTTTTTTTTCCTGATCCCTGCAAATGAAAACAACTACAATGCTATTTGGAGTAGTCATACACAGGCATAACTACAGTGCAATTTGGAAATGTTTCCCATTCCTTCTACTATATGCATAACTAGCACACACAAGTTCACAAATTCCTACACGTAGGCGGAGTAGCAAAACATGTGCACTTCACATAGAAGTTCAAGCAAAACACGTGCACGCACATAGAAGTTCGCAAGTTCATAGATCAGCTTGAGGAGTAGGAGGGGCCATCAGGTTAAGATTCCGGAGGAGGAGGAGGAGGGGCATCACTTCCACTGCTTCAAGATTTTGTAAGAACCTATAAGAGTAGAGTCACATGAGGGTGGTTCGTCTCTATATAATGAATGTTCTACTCTAGTTTATAGAATGTTCTACCTGTAGTTGATCCTCGAGCAGCTTCAACCTTCCGTTCATGTCAGCTCATTCCTTATTTCTGCTCTCCTGCTCAGCCAACCGCCTTTGCTCCTCTTCAGTAACCCGCCGCTCCATGATATCCTGTAATACGACATTAGGCTCATATAGGTCGGAATGGTGCTATTTCGAGGCATGGACATTAATGAAAGGTTAGGATGCTAACCTTGAGATGTTTTATCTCACGTGACATGGTGGTTGGGCGACTCCGTATGGACGGAGTTGAGCTGGTGCTAGACGAGCGTATGTCATGCTGCTTGCAATGCCAGGAGGTGGCGATCGCCCCGTTGCAAAGGAGGTGGCGGCCATGGCCCTTCCCCTCGCCAGTAATGACGAGAAGCTCAGGATCAAGGGGCTTGGACGTAGGTTAGGCGTCCTGCCCATGCACCTCCTGGAAGACCTCTTTGAAGGTCTCGTACTTCTCCTGCGCCGACAAGCTGCAGAACTCGGCGCCATCCTTCCCCTTGTGGCCTTCTTTCCAGGCAACCAGGATGTGGACTGGGTGACCAACCGTCGCCTCCTGCAAAATTAACAATCAAGTTTAATGAACCAACATGCACCGTGCGAAAAAGTTAACATCTTAGTCCACATACCATGTGTTTCTTGAGAGCGGTTAGGTTTCGGCTGCCCTAGACATGAGTCGGGCATGGCACTTTGGCGTGATCGTTTCCCTTCTCCACATGCTGCGCCTGCCATGCCGGGTCACACCACACGTCAACCAGCGCCTCCCAACAATCGGGCTTCATCCAGGGTTCCCTCACCTAGTCAGACAAAATCAAATCATTGAGGAACAAGAGGCGGATGAATCAAAGTACTAGCAACCGATGTAGTCACTTACCACTGACAAGTAATCTTCTCGCGACAAGTTGGTCTGGAAAGCACTCGTCCTTGTCATCTTCTCTCCCTTGTCATCGAGCAGCCGACACTGTATCACAGCTTTGTACCGCAGCGTGTGCTTTAAGTCGGAGAGTATATTCCGGGCAGATTTCATGCTGCCTTTGATCGCCTTTTGCTTCTCTCCATCCACGCAAGAAAATGTTTGCTACAAGAAAACATATGGCAGTTAATACAAAGATTTGGATATGGAAAAATAAAGTGGTCGGCGCGAAGTTACTTATAAAAAACCCGTTGATGACCCGGGTGACCATGGTGACATTCTTCTCATCCACGGTGTGTTGGTAATGCTCCCAGGTTAAACTTGGCGATAGCGGCTCGTCATCACCCGGCTTGGACAACCCAGTGAAGTGCTTCCTCGAGAGTGATCCGATAACGTGGTTCGGCGGGCATGCCCCCTTAGGCTGTGCCGGGATAAATTACCAGTGACTGCATGATGAAAAAGACAAGCATATGTGAGTGTCAAAGTTGTGGCATCCAAAAAATGTGGCAAATGAAATGCTTTCTTACCCCTCTGCTGTTGGGGAAATGACAGGACGGGCGCCGACAACTATTGGTTCCGGGACCTTCCCCGGAACACGCGAGAATTTCTTCCTCTTGGAGGTGTTGGTCGAGGTAGACCCCGAGCCGTCTGAGGCCTTGATGTCACCCGAATCGGTAGCGAGAAGATCCGTTCCATCTATGTCCACTGCGACATCGCCATGTGATGACGACTCGTCATCGGTAGCGGCCTGACGGGAGGAGTAAGACTCGGTCATGCCGGTGCTGCTGACGTGGGTCGCCGGATGGTTCGAGACTCTCCGGTACTTACTACTGGTCCCATCAGAATCTGAACACAAAATAAAATGTATTAGTAACTAAAATGGAAGTGTTGCCAATTTGACGCGGGTCGCCAAATGAATTAGTATACCTCATCAGAAGTTACTTAATAACTTCAATTTGCAGTGCACCAGCTGCGTTCGTCTGCGAGACCGAGCCTTCCGTGGGCGGTCATGTGACAGAACGGGCTTAGACTTGGTTTGTTATCTCGCGACCACCTGCCGTAACACGAAGAGGCAGTTGTTCACCGTGGCCTACCCCCTCTCGATGCCGGTCAACGCCCTAGAACGCAGGGGCCACCAGATGGGTGCTCGATCTCTAGAACAGCCCGAGGGCCATCTGAAAAGTAGAAAACAAGACCGTAACAATAATGTGGTAAGGTGGTTTGCCAAGCATGGAAGAAAACAAGAAAAATAGTATAAAACATATTATCGAGAATGCAAACAACGGGAGAAGAGAAAGTTCTAGGTTTGGCACTCTCTTCCCCGAGAGCTACTATCGGTAAAGATGAGCATTACCGAGAGCCGAGAGTCGACCCTCGTTAACCATCTCAATAACTCTTTATTTTCCTTCTATTTGTGTTTTTGTTTCGCACTCTTTTTTTGTATCTGATATTTCAAATGTTTTTATGACTAGAGTTTGAAAATGCCATGAGTTTTGATGAACTTTTTGTATGAAAAGGACTTTTGGATGACTTATATATATGTTTTGGCCAGATTTCATCAAAACTCAACTTTAGAGACTATAAAGTAAAAAACATGAGAAAGACGAACTGCCGTAACACGAAGAAGCAGGTATTCACCGTGGGCTACCCTCTCTCGGTGCTGGTCAACGCCCTAGACGGCCGGGGACACCAGATGGGTACTCGATCAGGAAACCGCCCGAGGGGGAAGGGGGGCCACACCTGCATGCACAAGGCCCAAGGCATATGTATGCAAATGGTTGGTGTGCTATTGCAATAACCTACGCACGTCCTTGACATGACACATGCCTCACGAACCACACATGAGAGCTGGAACATCGAGGACCGGCTGCGTTCGTCCGCGAGATCGAGTCTTCGGTGGGCGATCGTGTGACAGAACGGGCTTAGGCTTGGTCTGTCATCTCGCGACGACCTTCCGTAACACGAAGAAACAGTTGTTCACCGTGGCCTACCCCCTTTCGGTGTTGGTCAATGCCCTAGACTGCCGAGGCCACCTGATGGGTGCTCGGTGTATAAAAACGTCTGAGTGTGGAGGGGGGCCCACACTTGCATGCACAATGCCCCATGCATATTAATGCAAATGGTTGGTGTGCTGTTGGAATAACCTATGCACGTCCTTGACGTGACAAATGCCTCACGAACCACACGGACGGGCAGGAATGTCAAGGCCCATCTACGTTCGTCCGCGAGACCGAGTCTTCGCTGGGCTATCCTGTGACATAACATGCTTAGGCTTGGTCTGTCATCTCGCGACGACCTGCCGTAACCCGAAGAAGCAGTTGTTCACCGTGGCCTACCCCCTCTCGGTGCCGGTCAATGCCCTAGACCACCGGAGCCACCGGATGGGTGCTCGGTCTCTAGAACCGCCCGAGGGGACGGGGAGCGGGGATCACACCTGCATGTGCAAGGACCTGTGCATATGCACGCAAATGGGTGGTGTGCTGTTGGAATTACCTATGCACATCCTTGACATGACACATGCCTCACGAAGCACACAGAAGGGCGGGAACGTCGAGGACCGGGTGCGTTCATCCGCGAGACCTAGTCTTTGATGGGCAATCATGTGACAGAACGCGCTTAGATTTGTTTTGTCATCTTGCGACGTCCTGCCCTAACACGAAGAAGCAGTTGTTCACCGTGGCCTACCCCCTCCCGGCGCTAGTCAACGCCCTAGACTGCCGGGCCCACCGGATGGGTGCTCGGTCTCTAGAACCGCCCGCGGGCCATCTGAAAAGCTGAAAACCAGATGATAACTATAATGTGGTAAGTTGGTTTGCCAAAAAGGGTAGTAACAACAAAAATAGTATAAGACATGATATCGAGAATGCACAGAAATGGAGAAGAGAAAGTTCTAGGTTTGGCACTCTCTTCCCCGAGAGCTACTCTCGGTAAAGGTGAGCATTACCGAGAGCAGAGAGTCGAACCTCGGTAACCATTGCTCTAATTCTTTATTTTCCTTCTATTTGTGTTTTTGTTTGGCACTCTCTTTTTGTATCTGATATTTCAAATGTTTTTATTACTAGACTTTGAAAATGCCATGACTTTTGATGAACCTTTTGTATGGAAAGGACTTTTTGATGTCTTATATATATGTTTTGGCTAGATTTGTTCAAAACCCAACTTTAGAGACTATAAAGTAAAAACATGAGAACGGTGACCTGCCGTAACACGAAGAAACAAGTATTCACCGTGGGCTACCCTCTCTCGGTGTCAGTCAATGCCCTAGACCGCCGGGGACACCAGATGGGTCCTTCGTCAGGAAACCTCCTGAGGGGGGGAGGGGGACCACACCTGCATGCGCAAGGCCCAATGCATATGCATGAAAATGGGTGGTGTGCTGTTGGAATAACCTATGCACGTCCTTGACGTTTCACATGCCTCACGAACCACATAGGCGAGCGAGAACGTTGAGGACCGTCTGCGTTCGTCCGCAAGACCGAGTCTTCGGTGGGCGATCCTGTGACTGAACGGGCTTAGGGATGGTCTATCACCTCGTGACGACCTACCATAACATGAAGAAGCGGTTTTTCACCGCAGCCTACCCCCTCTCGGTGATGGGTACTCGGTCCCTAGAACCGCCCGGGGGGCGGGGGAGGGGGACCACAACTGGATAGGCAACGCCCCATGCATATGAATGCAAAAAGGGTTGTGTGCTGTTGGAATAACCTTTGCACGTCCCTGACGTGACACATGCCTCAAGAACCACATAGAAGGGCAGGAATGTCGAGGCCCAACTGTGTTCATACGCTAGACCGAGTCTTCTGTGGGTGATCTTGTGACAGAACGGGCTTAGGCTTGGTCTGTTATCTCGCGACGACCTGCCGTAACACAAAGAAGCAGTTGTTCACCATGTCCTACATGATGAAGTCATGTACCCGGGGTAGGGTCATAGACCTGCCCAATGGTACCCTCCACAAGGACATGCACAACAGAAGCAGCCTTCCAGTCGACCTGGTAGGCTTCCACTCGACAGATTCAAAGACACTCGACTATGAAGACCCACTCGACCACCAAGAGTCCAAGAGCCACTCGGTGTCCAAACGGTCTGTAGTTAAATAGTCTTTATGACCTTAATGACACTTTATGTAAGGCGTTACCAGTAACGCCTAGCTTTAACGCACCTTAAACCCTATACTACGTGGGTTGGCTGGGGTCCTGGCGCACTCTATATAAGCCACCCCCCTCCACAGGTAGAAGGGTTCGCACCCCTGTAACACATACGCAGATAATCCAGTCGACCGCCTCCGGGCTCCGAGACGAAGGGCAGTAACTTCCTCCGAGAAGGGCCTGAACTCGTAAATCCCTTGCGATACAACTACTCCAAAGCTAGGATCTTGCCTCTCCATACCTACCCCCATTCTCTTTGTCGGACTTAGAACCACGACAGTTGGCGCCCACCGTGGGGCAGGTGTTCTAGCGAATTGTTGGAGAAGTTGGGATTCTCTCGATCTCCGGCATCATGGTTTCAGGTCGAGTTCTGGTCGACGGAAACGAGATCCGTCTCGGTGCGCTCACGTTCGTCGCCGACGACTCCGCTTGGCTTCAGGAGGCTCCACTCGACGTGGACGCGCTCCCCATCCGCGGGGCGACGCACTTTCGCGCGTGTGTCCGCGGCATCCTCCTGCGACAACCGTCGACCCAGTATGGGTCGGCTCCTGCGCTGTCTTCACTCCCAGTCTCCCACCGCCGCAAGCGTTCTGGTCGGTCGAGGCTTCGGCGGTGGGTGAGGCATGCGGTGGCCCGCCAGTCGGCCATCCCCCAAGTCGCGGCGATCGAGCCCGACGAATCTCTCTACGGCCTGTTCGACCTGTCGACTGGCTCCGTAGAGACTGCGTCTGAATGCGATAGCAGTGACCCGGCGGCAGAGGTTCTGATGGTCGATGGACCATGCAGTCCCCCTGGATTCACCCGCGCCAACGAAGGTGGCGGTGGAGGCGATCCGGTGCAAGCCCACAAAGAGTACTTGCCCGAGCCCCTCACTTCGCTCCAGAGGGAGGAGCTTCGTCGTCGGAACATGGATGCACTTCACACTCCTATCGCTGGAGAAACCACCGAGGCTCGCGCCTTGGAGGATGCGCGCTTGGCCAACCTGGCTGAGCGCACTCGACTGGAGAATCTTCAGCGAGTACTCGACGAGCGTACGCGACCGAGGGTTCCAGAATCCAGTCGACGCCAGCTCTTTCAACTGCCAACCCAGGTATATCGAACTCCGATTCAGAATTTAGCAGCGGCCGACCGTATAGGTTTGCAGCAAATCAGGGATTTGCTCCGGGCGGCAGGAGATCAAAACTCAGTTGTATCCCAGTCGTGGAACAGGGTTCACAACCGATCCGTCCCTGCGAATTCATTCCAGTAGGCCCATAGTCCAAGATCGCCCCCGAGGCGTGAGGAACGTGGGGGCCGGCGTGATGATCAATACAAGGGCCGCGAGCAGTATGGACACCGATTCGATCGCAATGATCGACGTCGAGTGCCCACTTCTCCCCCAAGGGGTGGATCATACGCTCCTCGGCAGCAGGACGACAGACGCCAAAACAGTGCTGGGCAAAGAGTTCCAGTCGACCCAGGGAACCAGGCTTTGATGCGAGATCCATTATCGTTCAAGGTTTGGTCGACAGGAACAGAGCTCACCGAGACGGCCATGATAGAGATGTTCCTTCCAGTAGTAGAGTTCATGTCTCGGGACCAGAGTGTTTCAGTAGAGCCATTAGGGCCGCAGTGATTCCTCCCAACTTCAGGTTGGCGACTGGAGTCAGCAAGTTCACTGGAGAATCCAAGCCTGACACTTGGCTTGAAGATTACCGAGTGGCGGCTCAGATCGGCGGTGGTAACGATGAGGTAGCCATGAAGCATTTGCCTCTTATGTTGGAGGGTTCAGCTGTATGCGTGGTTGAATCAGTTAGCACCCAGCAGTATTTACACTTGGGAAGATCTTCCCCGAGTGTTTGTCAGGACATTTGAAGGAACTTGCAAACGACCAGCAGGTTTGACAGAGTTGCATTCGTGCGTGCAAAAGTCGAGTGAAACCTTGAGAGATTACATCCAGAGGTGGATCACTTTGCACCACACAATGAAAGTATGTATCGATCACCAGTGCGATCTGCCTTCAAGGAAAGTGTCAAGAACAGAGAACTGATCGAACCGGAGATATGACCCTGAGTCGGACGATGGAGATTGCCACCAAATATGCAAATGGTGAAGAAGAGGATCGGCTCCGGGGTGGTAAATATAAATCGGCCGCCAATGAGACCGGCGGAGGAAATTCCATCGAAGCGAAGCGCAAAAGTCGAGCCGGCGGCTCCCGGAGAGGCCTTGGCAGTGACCCCAGGAAAGTTCAAGGGGAAACCCAAGGGTCCTTGGAACCCTAAGAAGGTAAAAGACCAGGATGGGAACGACGTGTTGGATTTACCATGTCATATTCATACAAAGAAAGACGAAGAGGGTAAACTCATTTACCCGAAACATACCACTCGACAGTGTCGGCTCTTGATTCAGCAGTTCCAAGGGAAACAGCCCAAGGATAAGGATAAGGAGACAGACAAAGTTGAGGATAGAGATGATGTGATGGTGGATATCCCCAGGTCAATTCCACCCTGATGATTTTTGCTGACGTCGAAAGAAAAAGTCGATTGAAGGTTATCAATCGGGAAGTAAACTTGGTTGCTCCGGCGACTCCCAATTATCTGAAATTGTCCTAGACCGCCATCACGTTCGACCAGTCTGATCACCCGACGCACATTGCCACCCACAGGAGGCAAGCATTGGTGGTCGACCCGGTTGTTGAGGGCACTCGATCGACCAAAGTCCTGATGGATGGTGGTAGTGGTTTGAATATATTATATGGGGAGACGCGTTGAAAGGGATGGGCATTCCGATGTCGGACTCGCATTACCAGTAACATGAGCTTCCACGGAGTCATTCCTGGAAAGAAGGCTGAGTCACTTGGCCAAATTGCTCTTGATGTAGTTTTTGGTGATTCAAAGCATTTCCGGAAAGAAAAGTTAACCTTTGAGGTTGTGGATTTCCAGAGCGCTTATCACGCTATTCTGGGGAGACCAGCTTATGCACGTTTCATGGCCCGACCATGTTACGTGTATCTTGAACTGAAGATGCCTGGTCCCAAGGGCGTGATCACTGTCACGGGCAATCGGAAGAAGGCAGAAGAGTGCTTCCAGAAAGGCTCTAAGATCGCCGGTGCTCAGTTGGCAGTGGTGGAGCTACAAGAGTATCAGAAAACTGCAGATCCGAGTGATTTGTTGCGAGCTAAGAAGCCCGCTATGGAGTCAGCATTCCAGTCGACTGGCGAGACGAAACAGGTTCACATTCACCCGACTGATCCCGATGCTGCTCCGACCAAAATCTCAACAACACTCGACTCAAAATAGGAAGAAGCGCTCATCCAGTTCCTCCGTGAGAACTGGGACATCTTTGCATGGAAGCCTGCTGACATGCCGGGTGTTCCCAGGGGGCTGGCTGAGCATCGCCACGAGTCGACCCAAAATTCAAACCAGTTAAAGAGTATCTTGGCGGTCCGCCCGTAAGAGAAAGGCCATTGGCGAGGAGGTGGCTCGGCTCTTAGCAGCAGAGTTCATCCGAGATCTACCACTCCGAGTGGCTCGCCAACGCGTTGTCATGGTCCCCAAGAAGGACAAGTCGCTAGCATGTGCATCGATTTCAAGCATATCAATCGGGCCTGCCCGAAAGATCATTTCCCTCTTCCTCGCATCGACCAAATAGTCGACTCAACTGTGGGATGCGAGAGGTTGTCTTTTTTAGACGCCTATTCCGGGTACCATCAGATCCGTCTGTATGGACCCGATGAGATTAAAACAGCGTTCATCACTCCATTCGGGTGCTTACATTATGTCACCATGCCATTCGGTCTCAAGAATGCCGGAGCCACATTCATGAGGATGATTCAGAAGTGTTTGCTCACTCAAATCAGTCGGAATGTGGAAGCATACATGGATGATATAGTGGTCAAGTCACGAAAGGGTTCCGACCTGTTGACTGACCTTGCTGAAACATTTGCCAATCTCAGGAGGTATGATATCAAGCTTAATCCATCAAAGTGTACATTTGGAGTTCCTGGTGGAAAGTTACTCGGTTTTCTCGTTTCCGAGCGAGGAATCGATGCTAACCCAGAAAAGGTTGGCACCATACTCCGAATGAAGCGCTCGCATGCGGCGCACGTTGTCCGTAAACTTACTGGATGCTTGGCTCTTTAAGTCGATTCATCTCTCGCCTCGGTGAAAAGGCATTGCCTCTTTACCGATCGATGAAGAAGTCGAGACAAGTTCGAGTGGACTCTAGAAGCTGATGCAGCGTTTGCAGAGCTCAAAGCTCTGCTCTCCACCCAGCCGGTGATTCCTGTTCCAATCAGCAAGGAGCCTTTGCTGCTTTACATTGCAGCCACTAGACAAGTCATCAGTACCGTACTTACGGTCGAGCGGGAAGAAGAAGGAAAAACCTTCAAAGTTCAACACCCAGTTTATTATCTTTCTGAAGTACTGACCCCATCAAAGCAAAGATACCCTCACTATCAGAAGCTTGTTTATGGGATCTATATGACCACGAAGAAGGTTGCTCATTATTTCTCTGATCATTCCATTACAGTCGTCAGCGACGCCCCTTTGTCGGAAATTCTTCATAACAGAGATGCAACTGGTCGAGTGGCAAAATGGGCGATTGAACTCCTTCCCCTTGATATCAAATTTGAGGCAAAGAAAGCCATCAAGTCCCAAGCAATAGCAGATTTCCTCGCCGAGTGGACTGAACAGCAACTTCCGACCCAAGTTCACTCGGAACACTGGACTATGTTTTCGATGGTTCCAAGATGTTGAATGGTTACGGTGCAGGGGTTGTATTGGTTTCCCCGAGGAGATAGGCTCAAGTATGTTCTCCAGATTCACTTTGATTCTTCCAACAACGAAGCAGAATATGAAGCACTCTGTATGGGTTGCGCATGGCCATTTCACTTTCGGCGTCCGTCGCCTTATGGTCTATGGCGACTCGGATCTGGTTGTTAATCAAGTGATGAAGGAGTTGGATGTCGGGCCCAGCTATGACAGGTTATTGTAATGCAGTGAGAAAGCTTGGAGAAGAAATTCGAGGGTTAGAGCTTCATCATATACCCCGATCGAAAAATCAAGCCGCGGATGATTTGGCGAAGATAGGGTCCAAGAGGGAAGCCATTCCCAGTAATGTATTTTTGGAACACATTCATGCTCCATCAGTGCAGGAGGATCCTTTCACAGAAGAAGCCCCGCAGCAAAAGAGTGCCAATGATCCGACTGAAGTTGATGTCCCAGCCGTGGTCGACCTGATTATGGAAGGTGTGGTCATCACTCCCGACTGGACAATGTCGTACATCGCATATATCCAAAGGAAAGAGCTCCCAGAGAATGAAGAAGAGGCTCGACAGATCGTCCGTCGATCCAAGGCCTTTACAGTGATCAAGGGACAATTGTACAGAGAAAGCGCGATCGAGTCGGCAGTAAGTGTATCACGCCGAAGAAGGTCGAGATAATTCTTGAGGATATCCACTCGGGAACCTGTGGCCATCATGCGTCCTCTCGGACCATTGTGGCTAAAGCATCTTGAGCGGGATTTTCTTGGCCGAAAGCAAATGAAATGGCAAAAGAAATAGTCGACAAGTGTGAAGGATGTCAGTTCTATTCCAACATGTCGCACAAGCCAGCCTCAGCCTTGAAGACCATTCCACTCGTTTGACCCTTCGCTGTTTGGGGATTGGACATGATTGGACCGTTGAGAACTGGCAGAAGCGGTTTCACCCATTTGCTAGTAGCAGTCGACAAGTTCACCAAGTGGATCGAAGCCAAGCCCATCAAGAACCTCGATGCATGCAATCGCTATCGGTTTCATCGGAGAGTTGATATTCAGATATGGAGTTCCGCATAGCATCATCACCGACAATGGGTCAAACTTCGATAATGACAAGTTCAAAGCCTTCTGCGCTTCTCAAGGCACGCGGGTCGACTATGCTTCAGTGGCTCATCCTCAGTCGAATGGACAACCAGAACGTGCAAACGACCTCATTCTCAAAGGGCTAAAACCTCGGCTGATGCGTGATCTCAAACACACGGCAGGAGCTTGGGTCGACGAACTTCCATCAGTTCTCTGGGGATTGAGGACCACTCCTAATCGGTCGACTGAGAGAACTCCATTCTTCCTGGTCTATGGAGCTGAAGCAGTTCTGCCGAGTGACCTGCTTCACAATGCGCCTCGAGTCGAGCTATACTCTGAAGAAGAAGCGGAACAAGCCCGGCAAGATGCTGTCGACCTCTTGGAAGAGGAGAGAGAGATGGCCTTGATCCGCTCGACTATCTATCAGCAAGACTTGCGTCGATTCCATCCCAGAAATGTGAACAGTCGAGCCTTCCAAGAGGGAGATTTGGTCCTCCGAGTGGATCAACAGAAACCACACAAGCTTGCTCCCACTTGGGAAGGTCCCTTCATCGTCACAAGAGTCCTCGACAACAGAGCATGTCAACTCTACAACGTTGATCACCAGATCGACGAGCCTCGAGCTTGGAACGCGGAGCTGCTCCGCCCCTTTTACACTTAAAAACTCACTCGGTTGAGATGTAATAAAAGAGCTTTTGAAATTTGTTTATCCAAGACAAGAATGTTTTAATTTTCCCAGTAATTGTTATTGCTTTTTGTTGAAATTTCTCCCAGTGGGTGGCTTAGTCACGAATCCGATTCGCCTAAGTTTGTAAAAAAAAATCCTTTCCGAGTACGAGCCAGTCTCTCACTCGGGGGCTTAGCTGCGAATCCGCTTCGCCTAAGTATCCAAAATCCTACCGAGTGGCGAGCCAGCCTCCCACTCGGAGGCTTAGCTGCAGTCCAAGTACTCGCCTAAGTATCCAAAATCCTACCGAGTGGCGAGCCAGCCTCCTACTCGGAGGCTTAGCTGCAGTCCAAGTACTCGCCTAAGTATTCGAATCCTACCGAGTGGCGAGCCAGCCTCCCACTCGGGGGCTTAGCTGCAGTCCAAGTACTTGCCTAAGTATCCAAATTCCTACCAAGTGGCGAGCCAGCCTCCCACTCGGAGGCTTAGCTGCAGTCCAAGTACTCGCCTAAGTATTCAAACCCTGCCGAGTGGTGAGCCAGCCTCTCACTCGGGGGCTTATAACAGCCCAAGGATTCGCTTTAAACATCCAAAGTGATAAAAATCCTACCGAGTGGAGAGCAAACCTCCCACTCGGGGGCTTAGCTGCAGCCCAGTGCTCGCCTAAGTAATATAAGTCCTACCGAGTGGAGAGCAAACCTCCCACTCGGGGGCTTAGCTACAGCCCAGTGCTCGCCTAAGTAGTAAAAATCCTACCGAGTGGAGAGCAAACCTCCCACTCCGAGGCTTAGCTGCAGCCCAGTGCTCGCCTAAGTAATAAAAATCCTACCTAGTGGAGAGCAAACCTCCCACTCGGGGGCTTAGCTGCAGCCCAGTGCTCGCCTAAGTAATAAAAATCCTACCGAGTGGAGAGCCAACCTCCCACTCGGAGGCTTAGCTGCAGCCCAGTGCTCGCCTAAGTAAGGAATTCATCCCAATCCGCAAGGACGACGAGGTGCAGGTCGACTGCTACCTCCTCCTTCGGAGCTTCGCCACAAGTACAACGTGCGGTCCATCCCAATCCACAAGGACGACGAGGTGCAGGTCGACTGCAACCTCCTCCTTCGGAGCTTCGCCACAAGCACAACGTGCGGTTCGTTCCGATCGGTAAGGACGACAAGGTCAGCCGCAATCTGTGTTTCACCTCTACCTGCAGGATAGATGAAGCACAAGTCGATTGGAATTTCAACGGAATACCTTACGAATGAGGAATAAAGTTCTCTCGAATGCAAGCAAATCATGTTAAAGGAAAAACCAAGTTCGGATAAATGTCCTACAGATCCAAAGGCGCTCAGGCGTTAAGCCTGTTAAAGTTTATCGGTTACAGAAACCACTCGGCATTCCGAGGCAAATTTAAAGTGGGACTTAGAAGTTTTTTACTCCTCCGGCGGAGGACTGGAAGGTGCAACAAACTGGTCGAGGTCGATTCCGTCAGCAATACGGGTAGCAGCAGCGATGAAAGTCTCCATGAAAGATCTGAAGTCGTGCTTCCTGGTATTGGCAACCTTGAGAGACACCAGCTTGTCCTCTTGCGCTTCTTTGCAGTGGACACGAACCAGAGATAGAGCAACATCAGCACCACACCTGGCAGAAGACTTTTTCCATTCTTGCACTCGACTTGGAATCTCATTCAGTCGAGTCATCAGGGATTCAAGATCATTCTGGAGAGTCTGTTCTGGCCAGAGAGTCGAGTCGATCCGCGACACTGCAACTTTCAGTCGAGCAAGATAATCCACTACGCTAGCAACACGAGACTCCGGTCAGAGCACATTCATAGCATCTTCGTCCTTCACAGGAGAGTTGATGGGGTCCAAGCTGGTTTCCACTCGACTGGTTTCTTCTTCAAAGTTTTGGCAGAATTCTGAAAACACAACTCAGACTCAAAATGAAGATCATGTGATGAGCTGGTGAGAGCAAGACAGTTGGATAAAAGAGATTACCTTCAAGCATGAGAAACAGCTTCTTGGCGAACCCTCCAAGATAAATCTCCAGTCGTTTAAGCTTCCCCGCCACTGGCCAACCTTGTCGAGATAGAACATTCTTGTCGTTCTTGATCGGTGACTTCCTTGTTAGTCAGCGTCAAGAGAGGCTTTCAGCTTGGCTTTTTCATCTTCAAGTTTGTCGACCGAGGCAAGCTTCTCTTCAGCGAGCTTTGTTTTCTCCAAAGCCGCATATACGTGCCTCTCTGCAAGGTCAAGGTCCTTCTTCTACAAAGTCTCTTCCAGTTTATCTGCAAAGCAACGATGAGAACAGAGTTGAGAATGAGCAGAAAAACAGAGGCAGTCGTCAAAAGTTCTCACCAGCCATACCTTTTGCTTCACCCTTTGCCTTCTGCAAATTCTCCTGAGCAAGCTTCAAATCGAGGTTGAGCTGAATCTGCTTTTTCTCTAACTCAGTATAGCGAGCCACAAGCTCGCAAGATTACTACAAAGAGTCAACCAACGAAAGACATCAAAGACAGATCACTTCCGAGTGACTAAGGAAAAATAGTAGCATTTCTAAGACTACGGTTGAATAAAAACATTCTACAATAGTCTCGGGGACTACACCCAGCGGGTGCACTCAGCGTGCCCCCACTAGTTTACCAATTTGGTTCGATCAGTAGACCAAAAGAGGCAAAAAGGTTATGATTCTAAAAACATGGCTAATTGTCGTGATCGATCGCAGTAAAAAAAAAAACAGTTCTTTAGACTATAGTCAACTGCACGCAGTCGACCATAGTCTCGGGGACTACACCCAGTGGGTGCACTTAGCGTGCCCCCACCGGTTTTACATTTCCATTCAACTTGGTCCGTCCAGGTCGAGTGAAGAAGATCACAGCATAAAGACCATAGCCGACTGCACGCAGTCGACCATAGTCTCGGGGACTACACCCAGTGGGTGCACTCAGCGTGCCCCCACAAAAGTTCAAACGACACACACACCCAGTGGGTCTACAGATATGGAAATCTCCAGAAGAAAGCAGTTTTAGATAGTATATCCTAACAAAGCAAGCGACGACTGACTTACTTGGACATTGCTATGGAGAGCTGAACTGGCATCATAGGCCGCCTGACTTGCCTCTCGAGCCGCTTTCACCTACTCCATCATGATCCCTGCCTGGCGTATGGCCTCTTTAGCAGCACTTACTTGGTCTTCCGGGACGTGGTGTGTAGCAAAGAGAGATGGTGGATCAGCAGTCGACGAAGTGGGTCGGGCACTTGTCAGCGGTACAGCAAAAGATACAGAAGTCCGAGTGGGGTTGCCTCCATCGGAAATCAGCGTCTCAGGAGTCGCCGCGACTTGAGCGGCCTTGCCAGCAGGCACTTTCTTGTTCCTCCTCTTCCTCAATGGCGCTTCCTCGTCATCATCGGGGAGATCAATGACGTGAGGCGGAACTACAAGAGAGATCCAGAAGTACACATGGAAGCCCAATCGACTAAAAAGCTCCAGTCGGCTAAAAGTGAAACCTCAGATATCTTACCAAGATTGGAAGTGGCCGCATCCTCCATCTCGTGATCATCGTGCTTGGCGGAAGTCTCGGAGGTAGCAGCGCTGTAGATTTCAAGAGTTGGCTGATCAGTCATCAAGTCGACCAAAAGTTCACTCATGTTGAAAAAGGAAATACAAGGTTCTGTTGGTTACCCGGAGATGGTGGGGATGACCATTCGCATCTTGGGCAGGGCCTTCACCGACTTTGACGACGTCGCTCGAGGTTGCTTCGGTGGCTTCTCAGTCGGCGCAGGAGAAGTTGTCCTAGGTCGCTTCGTCGACTGACCGGTGGGCATAATAGCTTTACCGCGCCCGGCCGCCGGGTCGTACGTCAACTTGGACCTTCCCTCCGAGCGAGGAGGGTCGACGTCTTCCTCCTCTTCTTCCTCCTGCTCCTCATCATCAGAGCCATCATCCTCCTCATCCTCCTCGCCGTTGGACTCCCATTCCTCTGGACTCTCACCTCCAGTTCCTTCTTCTTCTTCGGCTGTTTCCTGCACCTCGTTGGGCATCGAGTACATCTCAGTGGTGACCTAGAAGACAACAAAACAAGGTGAAAGTCAGTCGATGAAATTGACATCAAAACAGAATGAATGCAGCAGAATCACAGTCGGAGATAAGCGGTGATACCTTGTCTGGTTGGTAACTCTGGTCGAGTGGTGGAATCCTCCTAGCTCCGCGAGGGTTGTCTTTATTTCCTGTGATGGCAGTCATCCACTTCTCCAGTATGGCGTCATCAACCTCCTCCGGATTGACCCGAGTGGTATCATCCGTACCAGAGTACATCCACATCGGATGACCTCGGTATTGGAGTGGCTGAATACGCCGTCAGAGAAAAACCTCCAGGAGATCCATGGCGGTCACCCCATCACGAATAAGCTGGACTACATGCTCCATCACCAGCTTTACTTGGGCCTTCTCCTCTGGTAACACCTTCAGGGAAGATGGCTTGTTCACTCGACTCCATGGAGAAAGGAGGGAGCCCAATGACCGCCTTCAAGGCCGGCTGGTCTTGGCAGTAAAACCAGGTCGACTGCCACCCTCTAACTGAGTCGGGGAGATTCATAGCTGGAAAGGCGCTCTTCCCCCTCATCTAGACCCCGAGTCCCCCACACATTTGGATTACTTGGGTCCTCTCGTCATTCGGGCTCGTTTTCTTCACCGTCTGAGAGCGACAGGTGAATATGTGCTTGAAAAGACCCCAATTCGGTCGACAACCCATGTAATTCTCGCAGAGCTAATAGATAGCATCAAGATACACAATGGAGTTTGGAGTGAAATGGTGGAGCTGCGCTCCATAAAAGTTCAGAAACCCCCGGAAAAAAGGATTGGCGGCAGAAAACCCCTATCTACGTGGGTGACCAGGAGGACGCACTCACCCTCTTCAGGCTGCGGTTGCCACTCCGTGCCCGGAAGCCTCGCCGACCCATGGGGGATCAGTCCTTCGTTGGCTAGATCGGTGAGATCTTTCTCGGTGATGGTTGACCGGATCCAGTCTCCTTGGACTCAGCCCTGCGGCAGCTTGGACCGCGAAGAGGAACCGCCCCGACTGGGCGCTCTCCCCTTGGCCTTCGCCGCCGTCTTCTTCACCCGTTCGAGCGGCAGTCTTGTCCTTCACCATGGTCGTGGCGAGAAAAGTACCGAGCTTGGCGCTGGACAGACGGAGAGCGTGGCGAGAAAGTTTTGGAGGCGGAGAGAGGAGAAGTCTGAGGACGCACTGTTCAAAATGCCCGGTCCAACGCTTTATATGGGGTCACTTCCGAGTGGCTAACCGGTAGGCCCTGGCAATCCCGTCACAATCATGCAACAGGCATGCGCACGATACATGGCGAAAAAGGCGGCGCGAGGATCGAGGCGTCATCGTCTTATCCCATCCGAGTGCCGCGGTTTTCTCAGCTTCGCGCGCTTCCCAAAAATTCGGATCCCGCGAAATCCGCTAACCGCAGAGCAACTCGTCAGATAACAGATTTCCTCAGATCCGTCGCTCGGAAATCCTCAGGTTCACAAAGTTCACTCGAAAAACGTGAAGAATGGATCAAGGCGACTGAAAGAGAAGTTGATGCCATCACTAAAAGGTCATTGATCCAGAGTAAGACGCACTCACAACACGAAGAACAGGTCGGAAAGATTATCAACTCCTTCCTCAGTCAAACCTCGATCCATTCGGGGGCTAATGATGAAGTCATGTACCTGGGGTAGGGTCATAGACCTGCCCAAAGGTACCCTCCACAAGGACATTCACAAGAGAAGCAGCCTTCCAGTCGACCTGGTAGGCTTCCACTCGACAGATTCAAAGACACTCGACTATGAAGACCCACTCGACCACCAAGAGTCCAAGAGCCACTTTCGGTGTCCAAACGGTCTGTAGTTAAATAGTCTTTATGACCTTAATGACACTTTATGTAAGGCGTTACCAGTAACGCCTAGCTTTAACGCACCTTAAACCCTCTACTACGTTGGCTGGCTGGGGTCCTGGCGCACTCTATATAAGCCAACCCCCTCCACAAGTAGAAGGGTTCGCACCCCTGTAACACATACGCAGATAATCCAGTCGACCGCCTCCGGGCTCCGAGACGTAGGGCTGTTACTTCCTCCGAGAAGGGCCTGAACTCGTAAATCCCTTGAGTATACAACTACTCCATAGCTAGGATCTTGCCTCTCCATACCTACCCCCCCATTCTACTGTCAGACTTAGAACCACGACACTACCCCCTCTCGGTGCCGGTCAACGCCCTAGACCGCCCGGGCCACCGGATGGGTGCTTGGTCTCTAGAACCGCCCAAGGGCCATCTAAAAAGAAGGTAACTATAATGTTGTAAGGTAGTTTGCCATGCATGGAAGAAAACAAGAAAAAATCGTATCATACATATTATCGAGAATGCACACAAAAGGGAGAAGAGAAAGTTCTAGGTTTGGCACTCTCTTGCCCGAGAGCTAGTCTCGGTAAAGGAGGGCATTACCGAGAGCCGAGAATTGACCCTCGGTAACCACCGCTCTAATTCTTTATTTTCCTTCTATTTGTGTTTTTTTGGCACTCTCCTTTTGTATCTGATATTTCAAATGTTTTTATGACTACACTTTGAAAATACCATGAATTTTGATGAACTTTTTGTATTAAAAGGACTTTTTGATGACTTATATATATGTTTTGACTAGATTGGTTCAAAACTAAACTTTAGAGACTATAAAGTAAAAAAAAGAGAACGGTGACCTGCGGTAACACGAAGAAGCATGTATTCACCGTGGGCTACCCTCTCTAGGTGCCGGTCAACGCCCTAGACCACCGGGGACACCAGATGGGTGCTCGGTCAGGAAACCGCCAAAGGGGGGAGGGGTGACCACACCTGCATGCGCAAGGCCACATGCATATGCATGCAAATGGGTGGTGTGCTCTTGGAATGACCTACGCACGTCCTTGACGTGACACATGCCTCACGAAGCACACAGACGGGCGGGAACATCGAGGACCGGCTGCGTTCGTTCGCGAGACCGAGTCTTCGGTGGGCGATCCTGTGACAGAACGGGCTTAGACTTGGTCTGCCATCTCACGATGATGTCTGCCGTAACACGAAGAAGCAGTTGTTCACCGTGGCCGACACCCTCTCGGTGTTGGTTCTACCCCTAGACTGCCGGGGCCACCGGATAGGTGCTCAATCTTTAGAACCGCCCGAGGGAGGGAGGGGGGCCACGCGTGCATGTGCAAGGCCCCATGCAGATGCATGTAACTGGGTGGTGTGCTGTTGGAATAACCTATGCACGTCCTTGATGTGATACATGCCTTACGAAGCACACAGACGGGCGGCAACGTCGAGGACCATCTACGTTCGTCCGTGAGACCGAGTCTTCGATGGGCGATCATAATCCAATTATATTACTATTGCTGAGAGATTGCACTAGCGACCCTAGGCCTCATTTTCAAGCATTGCAATACAGTTTGTGCTCCGTTTTATTAATCCGTACCTCGCTGTTTTGTATTGTTCCCATTACAAAAATCAATATGTATTATAATTACTACACTTTTATCACCATCTCTAAGACGAACTAGTGCACCTATACAAATAACCATTGTATTTGGTGTGTTGGGGACGAAAGAGACTCTTTGTTATTTGGTTGCAGGGTTATTTGAGAGAGACCATCTTCATCCTATGCCTCCCACGGGTTGATAAACCTTAGGTCATCCACTTGAGGGAAAATTGCTACAGTCCTACAAACCCCTGCGCTTGGAGGCCCAACACGAGTCTACAAGAACAAGTTGTGTAGTAGACATCAAGCTCTTTTCTGGCACCGTTGCCGGGAAGGTGAGTGCTTGAAGGTATATCTTTAGATCTTGCAATCAAATCTTTTAGTTTCGTGTTTTATCACTAGTTTGATTTACAAAAGAAAACTATAAGAATGGCATTGTTGTGGTCTCATATTGTTCATCTTCATCATGTTTTTCTTGAAAATGATGGAAAGGAAAATTGTGCCCAATTGATAGAAGAAGAATTCAATAAATGTTTGGCATAAAATATTTGAATGACGGGCATGATTGCAATGTTGTTTGTATGAATTCTTTGAATATCCATGATGCTAACGATATGCAAAGCTACAAGCTTGGGGATGCTATGTTTGATGAATATGATATTTTTAGTGCCCCAAGTTTTGATGAGAAAAATTAATATGATGAAAACATTCCTCCTATTTACGATGATTACATTGATGAAAGTAAATTTGGAGAGGTCATGACTTTATTTAATGATGATTCCACTATTTTGGAAGAGGTTCCAATTGACTACGATAAAAAAGTTCCTACCTATGATGATTATGGTGATGACATGTATGCTATAAGGAATAATGATAACCATGAAACTTGTCATCATGATTTTACTTTTCAATCACATGATTGTTATTTTGTTGAATTCGCTCCCACTATTCTGAATGAGAATAAAATTTCTTATGCGGAGAGTAACAAAATTTATATGCTTGTGGATCATGAAAGGAATGCTTTGTGTGATAGTTATATTGTTGAATTAATTCATGATGGCACTGAAAATTATTATGATAGGGGAAGATATCCTCTTACATATCTCAATAATATCAAGTTTCCTCTCTTTATGTTGAAAGTTTTGAAGTTATACTTGTTTTTCCTTCCTATGCTAGTTGATTCTTGTTCACATAAATTGTTTGCTCACAAAATCCCTACGCGTAGGAAGTGGGTTAGGATTAAGTCTGCTTGCCATGTGATTCATGATGCTCTCGTTATGTTTCAATTTGTTACTTTTGTGCGAACATCATTGGCCTAGCTAAAAGGCATTAAAAAAAGCGCTTGTTGGGAGACTACCCAATATTTGTACCTACTGATCTTTTGTGTTCAAATGATTATGATACTGTAGTTATCATGTTTTATTGCTTCTTTTCAATAAAGTGCCAAGTAAATCTTTGGGATAGTGTTGATAATAGTTGACTTGATTCTGTGCAAAAAATAAACTTTTGATCCCAGTCCAGCAATTTCTAAAATTCACTTGTACGTCATTTTGATCTAAAATTCAGATGATTTATATACAAATTCTCTAAGTTTTCCTAATTTTTCAGAATTTTTAGTGTTGCAGAAGTATGGTGATTCTTCAGATCATTACAGACTGTTATGTTTTTGATAGATTCTATTTTCAATGCATAGTTTGCTTGTTTCCTAGTTTCTATGGCTTATATTGGTCAAATTTTGGAAATGATAGAGTACAGTAGGTATTGTGTGAGAACAATTATTAATCTTGTCTTTGACAGTACCCAGGTGAATATTTTGTTCTATATCATACTAACCAATCTCACGAAGTTCCGTTAAGTTGTGTGTGATTGAAGTTTTTAAGTTCTGGGTGCAATATCGATATGAGGAGAACAAGGAGTGACAATACCCTAAGCTTGGGGATGACCAAGGCACACGCAAGGTAATATTCAAGGAATATTTAAGCAACTAAGCATGGGGATGCCCCAGAAGGCATCCCTCTTTCGTCTCCAACATTATTCGTAACCTCACTTGGAGCTATATTTTCATTACTCACATGATATGAGTTTTTCTTGGGGCATCATTTATTTTATTAGTATTTTCTTTCTGTTATTTAGAATAATAATTTGCATATTTTATTTCAATAGAAGTGGCAAGGATAGCCTTCACCATGCTTACTTTGCAAGTATATTAGTTGATATTTCAATACAGAAGTTTATCATTGTTGGAAGAAATGCCGAGAAAAGTCAGAATGTGACAAAATGTTGAATTTTTTGCACAATAAGTGATGATAAATTATAAGTGGTAATTTTTCAGAATTTTTTAAGTTAAATAAGTATGGATCTTACTGCATCCTTTATAGACTGTTCTGTTTAGACAGATTGCTGTTATGTTCGCATTGTTTGCATATTTTGCCTGTTTAATGATTCTATTTGAGGATAGGAGTATTAATATGCAAAGGCATTTAGCATGCAATGTTAAATTATAATTATAGTGATTTGTTAAAGTAGGGAATGATAAGGTGTTGCATTGATTTATACTAACTTATCTCATGAGTTCCTGTTGAGCTTTGTGTGGATGAAGTTTTTGAGATTTAGGGAAACTGTGATATAAAGGAACTAAGTAGACACAAAGGCTCATGATTGGTGATGCCCATGGCATCCCAAGTTAATATTCCAAGAAGCCTCAAGCATATAAGCTTGGGGATGCCCTGGTAGGCATCCCACCTTTCATCATCAACAATTATCAGTTAGCCACGGTTGAGCCTAAGTTTTTTATTCTTCACATGAGTTGTGGTATTCTTGGAATGTAATTTTAGTTTGTTTTGCTTGCTGTTTTAATAAAGTACTTACATCTGAAACTTTTAAATAAAAGAGAGTCCTTAAATAGCTACCTATTTACTTAACTACTCTGTTGATCTTCACTTATATATTTTTGGAGTAGTTTGTCATATCTTCTAGTACTTCACTTAAATCTTTTTGAGCACGGTGTGCTTTAATATTTTTGAATAAATTCTCTCATGCGTCACTTATATTATTTTGAGAGATTAAAATTCTTATGTTCATGTTCTTCACTTAAATTTATCTGAGAGCTTGTTAGTTGCAATGGTAATATATAAATGTAGTCCCAAAGTGATGGATATTCAAGAAGAATATAATAAGAACTTTCATGTAGATCATTGGATATGATAAGTTTGATTCCTTGCAATTGTTTTGTGATATGGAGATAATAATACGTGAGTCATGTTGGTGAGTAATTGTGATTTAGTAGGAATATCAGTGTTAAGGTTTGTGCCCTATACAAGCATGAAAGTCAATAGTTATGCAATGAAATTACATCCTACTTGTGGTGCATTATTCGGTGTTAGTTATGCTCAATGCTTGTTTATGTGAATTTTTGTTTCTTGGTTGGTTGCTTCTCAATCTATTTGCTTGCCTCCATTCGTACTAAGTGGGAATACTACTTGTGCATCAAACTCCTTAAACCAAGGTGTGCCATGTGAGTCGACCATACCTACTGATATGTGGTATTTCGTCGTTCCAATCAAATTTTATGTGCCAACTCTAATTTTTAAAACCATTTTCCTTTTTGTGTGCCCGTACATCTCATGAAGCAGCAGGGGGTGGTTAATATTTTCACTTCTAGATGTGTTATTCTCAAGATGTGTGTTTATTCACTTGTCATTACACAAGAGTACAACGGTAGGGGGAATCATTACCGGTGGCCATCTTGATCATCCCGACAGACACCATGATGAGGAGGGAGCAGTCCACCCTCGGTGCTGAGGGTTTGTACCAGTAGCTATGTGTTTAATCTCTCTCTCTCTCTCTCTCTCTCTCTCTCTCTCTCTCGTGTGCTTGAGATGGCACTATCTTGATGTATCGCGGACTTTGTTAATATTGTTGGATCATATGGTGTTCGCCCTCTCTATCTTGCTGCGATGAATTGATTTTTCCTTTTGAGATTTCGTTTTATCGGATTGAATACGTTTATGGATTTGAGAGCACTTGATATATGTATTGCATATGAATACCCATGGTGACAATGGGGTATTATATTTATTCACTTTATATATGTTTTGCCACACAACTCGCGGATTCCCGAGGTGACATTGGGGTAATATATGCATAGGGGTTGATTCATGTTCTCGTCTTTGTTTCTTCGGTAGAAATCTTGGGGCACTCTTTGAGGTTCTTTGTGTTGGATCGAGTATTATGAATCTGAAATTGTTTGATGCGTATCATATAATTAACTCAAACTAGTAGAAAAACGCCCATTTGTCCTGGTTCATAAGGCCTATTTGTCCCGGTTGCCGAACCGGGACAAAAGTGTCGGTACTAAAGCTTAACACCTTTAGTGTCGGTTCGCCGATGAACTGGGACAGATGGGGCTCCACGTGGCCGTTGCGGCTTGCCCAGGCTGGATGGCCTTTTGACCAAGTTGGTGGCACCAACCAGGACCAAAAGGCATCCACGCGTCAGCAGTTCAGGGGCTGGGTTTTTTGCTTTTTTCTGAAGGGGGCGGGTTGGGGTTTTGGGGGTTTTGTAGGGTTAATTTAGGGGTTCCATGTATTGTGTTACCTAGCTAATAGAGAGAAGTGTCCTCTTATCTTCGTGCTTGGTCGACGCTACGTACTATAAGTATAGAGAGGACTCGGCATGCTAGCTAGCTAGTAAGAAAATGAAGGAAACCATTATGTATAGAAGATTGTCATGAACATATACAGGGAGAAGTGATCGACCTCTCCTTCTCCTAGAGATTGGTCGAACAACAAGTTTTCGTATATCTATCTGACGCTACTGGCTACATATATACAATATAAGATCTCTTACAATCCCCTAACATCTGAACTCAAGCTCCACATTCTATTCTCCGTCTTTGTCGATGATGTGGTCAAGAAATAAACCTGCCAATTCCTCTTGAAATGCTCGTATGCGATCTTGTGGTAGGAGTTCAACCCGCATCTGAAACATCTAATTTGAAGAAGGGGGTCAATACATATATATGAATGAAACTCAACACAAATGATGGTAATAAAATAAAATTGCGAATATTATTTCTTACGCACATCATATTGTTTTTTAGAGTAGCCCCGCCCACATGTCGTGTGGCGGATGAACTCGCAAATGTAGTATCCACAGTAATTATTCCCGGGTTCCTGCCACAACCACTTTACTAGAAATAGAGCTCAATCAAACTAATAAGCAAGCATGCTAAATGGTATTGATGAAACTAGCTACAATTAATGGTAGATGCGCGGAACTAGCTAGTAGTACTTACTTTCGGGTGGTTAAATCGCATCTCCGCCGGCAGTCCCGGAGCTTCTGCGGTGAACTTTTTCCAAACCCTGCTAGACAAAGAAAACAATTACTTCATATCAGGAAATGAACAAAGTTGCCGATATGGTGAGATAATGATCGATTGAACTTACTTCTCGAGCATTTTAGTCATGGTCGCATACTCGGGATTTTTTCGTTTCGAGTGTATGACAGTTACTAGTCCCTACTCAAGCTTAATCTCTAGCAGAATAAAGTGGAAATTGCACACGCATGCATAACTCATCAATTACATTATTATAAGCTCGAGTAATAAGGGAAACCGAGTATGCACAAGATAGTAACCCTCACTTGAATTTGTAAAGAAAGAGTATTGTATCTTTGTTTTGATTTTGAAGTAACGATCGTAGCAAGTTGGCCTCGGTTTCTTTGGCATCATGTGTAACATTCCATTCATCTATGAGATCTCTGTTAATGAATCCAATATCACTGATTTATCTTTTCTTCAATTCGGCGATCTTTAATCTGGATAATATAGTTAGGATAATTATATATACATGCAATGAAAGAGCTGAGCTATATATAGAGACGTAATTACAGAAGTTGTACTTACAGAAAGTAGCACGTGATGATTGTTTTATCGAGGTCCTTTTGATTGAAAAACTGGAAGAACTCCTCATATGGAACAGACAATAGATCAATTCCAACAAAGTCGTGCTCCTCTTTAACTCTCAGCGTCAAAGTATCCTTCCCAGACTTGCTGCAGATGTCCATGTACCAACCATGGAATCTTCGCATCATCGTTGTTAGAGCAGGATGACCAGGCTTGACGAGAGGCTTCCCATGTTGTAATTTGAATGTGTCCACCTCCATTGTATCAAAAAGTGCATCGTCGGGCATGTAATCTCCAGGATTGATATCAGGCACCATCCCCGGAAGATTAGAGATGATATCGCTAGACACCTTGAGCTGGGGGCACGATTGCTTCGCTTGTTCGTCGAGCTGGGGAATTTTTTTCCTACTTCTTCGTTCTGCTAACCATTGATCAGTGCAAGTACTTTCCGACTGCTCCACTTCCTTATATGTCCTTTCAATAATGCGGTCATAGTTTGTTTGCGGCGGAGGCGGTGATGGTCGCTTCAGGGCATCCAAAGTGTGATTCGCTTTCACCAGATCTATCTTCTCCTGCGGAGGTGGATGTTTCTTAGCTTTTACCGTTTCATAGAAGTCCTTCACTTGGGCTTCACAGATCTTCTGGTTTTCCTCCTCGCTCCTCTCGTATGGTGACTTCTCTAGAGGCTTGAGAGATGGTGGACCGAACCTGTATTGCCTCCCGCCTCTGGCTATACTGCTAGATGCCGGAGCAGCCGGAGCGGCTGTGGCTGTCTTCATTCATTGCTTACGAGGCGGAGAAGAAGGAGGCGGACTGCTACGACGCGCCGGAGCAGCCGGAGCGGCGGCGTCTGTGTTCCGCCGTCGCCGTTGCTTTCGAGGCGGCAAAGAAGGAGTCGGGCTGCTCGGACACACCAGAGCAGGCGGAGAAGGAGGCAGAGTACTACCGCCCTCACGCGCCGGACCAGGAGGCGGAGTGCCCAGCTGACTTGCCGGAGGCGTGAAGTTCAGAAGCTTGATGTGCTCCTTCCGCCATAGACATGGAGTCTTCAGAGCAAGACCCAGTCGAGTCTCCCCTTCAACTGTAGGGTGGTCAAGCTGGAGCTCCTCCAATCCCTCCATTATTTCATCCACCATCATGACAACATAGCCTTGTGGAGTCAGACTAACGTGAAAAGTTGCTTCGTGTGAAGGAGGGAGCACAGAGCCGACAGCCGCCTTGACTTTGAGGTTCTGCCATTGCATCATACGCTGGCACCGGTGTGAATCCGTGATAAAATCCACGGGGTAGCTAGGACCCATGAAGTCAGGCTGCTGAACGAGCTCGGTGGAAGCCCCGCTACTTCTCCGCTGAGATGGCGGGGTAGCTTCTAGGGTAGCTTGGGCAGGATGTCACCGGTTCTCAACAGCTTGTCGTTCCTCTAGCTTTCGTTCCCTTGCCTGAAGCTTCTGCAGTTTGCTCAGCTCCACTTTCCTCCTCCTCTCTTTGGTTTTGTAACCGCCTGCGTTGGGAAACCTAACCTTCCACGCAATGGAGCCTGGCGTGCCTCGTGTTCGTCCAGGGTGCTCAGGATTCCCGAGGGCCTTTGTGAGCTCGTTGTTCTCACTGTCGGGAACGAACGTTCCTTCCTGCGTTGCCTTGATTGCTTCCTGAAGCTTCGTGATGGGTGTTGCAAGTTGCTCGTCCATCCAACAGCGAAGAACCAAGTCCTTGAATCGTCTGGCCAGTGCAATGTCTCTGGTTCGACCCCTTTAGCAATCAGGTCCTGCTCAGCCTTGTCCCACAACGGCCAGGCTATGAGGTAGCCACCTGACCCCGTGCGATGGTGATGCTCCTTCTTTGCAGCATTTATCTTGTTAATCGCCGACATCTTCTTACTCTTCTCTGATGTCTTGTGGGCCACAAATTCAGGCCAGTGTTCTCTTATCTTCTCAAATCGGCCGGCGAATTCTCAAGTCTTGTTTTTGTCGACATACATTGATTTCAACTCATTCTTCCACCTCCTGAACATACCTGCCATCTTCATGAGAGCATGAGCCTTGACCAATGGCTCTATAACTGGTTTATCCGGATCCTCCTCTGCCAATAGGGTGGAATTTTCCTTCAGCGCGGTCCAAAGATCATCTTTCTGTCTATCTTCGACAAAAGAAACTTGCTGGTCTTCCTTCTTAGGCTTATACCATTGGTGGATGTTGATCGGGATCATGTCCCTCACAAGAACCCTGCACTGAGCAGAAAATGCTTCCTTGGTCCGGAGGGGTTTAATCGGTTGGCAACCGCGCGCGAATTCTGTGATCGTGAACCTTTCATCCTGGCGCAACTTTTTCTTTGGGCCTCGTCTCTTTACCCAAGTTTTGCTCGATCCGGAGGGCTATAAAAGAAGAAAGAAGAGTTTGTATATGTACATACAAAAACAATTAATGCATCAATTAGCTAGTCATCACAGGCTTAATTAATATATATATATATATATATATATATATATATATATATATATATATATATATATATTCCTTGCCGGACTTTGCAACAGCTGATCCCAACTCCGTTCGGTCACCGAAGCCGTCATCACGGTCGTCGGAGCAACCATCATGATCATGACTTTCCTCCTCCATTGTTTGATCACCGTAGCCTACTTCCTCTCCTTCAGACCATCGGTTTCGTTGAGAAATAATGACAAGACATCACCTCCGTCGCGGATTATGTCCCCCAGTATCTCTTCTTGTCCTAAGTCTCTTTGTTGATCCATTGTTTTGGCAAATATTACAACATGGCAATTAATATACAAACTTTAGAGATGGATATATTAATAGTGGCAAAAATATATAGACCTAGCTAGCTAATCACAACACTTCTAGGGTTTGGGGTAGCCTCGACCACACTCTTTTAACTTGGGAAATTTGGGTGGCCTCGATGCTTCTAGGGTTTGGCCCGGACCGCCTCTCTTATGAATGTCTGATGTCCGTACCACCTCTCTCATGAATGTCAAACATGGGATTTAACAAGATGGTGCCATTCTGGATGTGCAGAAAAAATGGTCCCTATTCTTCCTGATCTCATCTACCCTAGGATTCAATACTTTGACACAAGAGAATGTGCACATATACAATGGTAGATGAAATCATAAAAAAATAGGGATCAACTTAATTATGAACATCCATAATGGGGGCATTCTTGATAAATCTCTTATAAATCTCGAGAGAGATTGTCGGGTAGGGGCGGGAGGGGATACGAGATCGACAACACTTTTTTCTATGGTTTGGGTGTCCTCGAGAGTTGGTCGAGCGAGAGGGGGTTGATCGACGTTCTCTTAACCTTTAAGGGATTTAACAAGATGGCGCCATTTTGGATAGGCAGAATGTGGTCCATATTTTTCTAGATCTCAAGAAAACCATTGCTTCATCATTTGCCGAAAGTAACAGGCGCATAACGGTACGAAGCTCTCCATAATTGTTTAGGAACGGAGTCCCGGATAGGATAATTCTCTTTTTGGTACGAAGTTTAGCAAGAGCATTCCGAATATCGTTATTTGGAAGCCCTTGGATGAAATCTGTACCAAAAAGTGAATCATTCTATCAGGAACTCTGTTCCAAAACAACTTTGAAGACCTTCGTAGCGTCATACGCGTGCTACTTCCAGCAAATAATCACTATTAGGAAATAGCTTATAGGCAGACGCCTACTAGTAGCGCGCTATATTGACCCGCGCTGCTGCTAATTATTAGTAGCACGTCACATTGACCCCTCGCTACTACTAATATTTACTAGCAGTGCGTGGCGAAAAAACGCGCTATCAGTAAATATCTCCCGCGGACATGACATTGTAGTAGCGTGGGTGATAAAACATGCGCTACTACTAAGCGAATAGCTATAACGAGGTGAGATACCCCGCGCTACTGCTGAGCGTGTCCACCCCACACCACACCGGCACACCCACCCCACCAAATTCTCTCTCTCTCTCTCTCACATGAATCCCTCAAAAAAACTCTCTCTCTCTCTCTCTCTCTCTCTCTCTCTCTCTCTGGCAACCCTCATCCCCAGCCCTCGGTCGAGCTCCTCTTCCCCAATCTCCTCTCCCCCACGATCTCCTCGCCGCCTCCGCCACCCACGCCGGCCGGTTCAAGCGAGCTCCGGCCGCACGCAACATGCTCCCAAGCTCCACCCCTCCGTCCAAATCCGTGCCTCAAGGCCTCCACCCTTTCCTGCGGCTAGGGTTTTGGGTGCCGCGAGGACCTCCTCTGGTTCGTGGTGGTTCCGATCTTGATTCTTTCATGGGGTTTCTCCAGCAAGGTAGGTAGATGGGCTTGATCAATGTCATGATCGAGTTGAATTAATATGTTGTTCGTTCGTATATGGATCCCAGGCAAAGGATGGGTGAAGATATGGACGCGCTGGAGTTCGGGGAGCTGCGCACTACTAGGAAAAGGGCTATAGATAGGACTGATTCTAATGGCGCACCAGGTAAATAGTGCGCCACTACTATATACTAATGGCGCACCGGTTGCTCGTGCGCCATTAGTGTGGAAGACACTAATGGCGCACCGTGCTCATGGTGCGCCACTACTATTGATTTTTTCCCATTTTTCCATACAAACTAATGGCGCAGGATGGCAAAGTGCGCCATTACTAGTTAGAACTAGTAATGGCGCACGACCAAGACAGTGCGCCATTAGTATATATATATTTTTTTACTTTTTTGCAAACCTACTAATGGCGCACCACCTGCCGGTGCGCCATTAGTAACCAAGTTACTAATGGCGCATTTTGTGGTGGTGCGCCATTAGTAACCTGGGACCAACAAGATATTTTGGACAACCCACCTACCCACTCACTTTCCCCACTTCATTCTCTCCACCTCCTCCTCCAAGCTTGTCTCGGCTGCCTCCTCCTCCTCACCTCATTTCCACCATAGATTCATCAAAATTAAGTGGTGAAATTACCTTTTTTTGGTAGGTAAGTAAGGGGAAAGCTATCTTCATGATGTAGATCTACTTTTTTCTCCCTAGCTCGCTCCAACAATGTGCACATGCACTTTTTGTGGCCTAGCTAGATCTATGTATGTTTGTGGTGTTGCTTGTGTTTGTGGTGTTGCATATATGTTTGTGTTTGCAGGTACCGGTATTTGAAATGCGATAGTTGCCAATATTTTGCCGGAATGTTGATTCATTTCCGTTTCAGCGAGAATTTTGGCACTATGCATTCTTTTTGGTCCTATTTTTAGGGAAGGTCATGCCAAATTTTTTCTTGGTTCTAAAATATCGTTTTGCTCTACCCGGTAGGCGACCATGGTCCGCACGATGACCGAAGGCATCAGGAATAGGTTTTAGAGCTCCGCGAATGCCGACATGCTTCAAAAGAACGAGACGGAGATAAGATGTACGTGTCAAAGATGCAAGCTGAAGAGCCTTATTGCGGACCCGGATTCCGGCAGGTGCGGGACCACCTGCTCTTGCGTGGTTTCATGGATGGCTATCGGTGGCAAGGTGATGAAGATGACTATGAAGTCGTCCATGGGGGCCGGGCAAGAAATGAGGAAGGGCAACAAGACAACCACCGCGACGAGGGCGGGCGAGAAGATGAAGAATCTCCAGGACATGGTCACGACGGTGATGATGTACACAATCATCATGTAGAAGATGTCGTACATGATGATGAGGAAGATCAAGACGAAGGGCATGATCATGAAGATGAAGTTGCCGAGCGCATTTACGATGGAGGCTGGGTGCAGGACCCTCATATTCAAGAGCTGCTTCGCAAGCGCACGGATAACGCAAGAGCTGCCGCCCGAGAGAAAGCCAAGCTGGACAACTGGAGATAGACGCGGTTACTCCATTGTATGAAGGATGCAGGCCCGAGGATACCCGCCTGAAAGTAACGCTCATGGCTCTGGAGATGAAGGTAAAACAAAAAATGACCGACGCATGCTTCGATGAGAACATGTCATTCTGGCACGAACGTCTTCCCGAGGGGAACAAGTGCCCGACCAGTTTCGAGGATGCGAATAAAATCGTGTGTCCTTTGGATTTACCGCACGTGAAATACCATGTGTGCATGAACAATTGCATCATTTATCGGGACGAGCACGCGGAGTCTACCATATGTCCGGTGTGCGGCGTCACTCGATACAAGAAGAGTAAGAAAGCTCCCCGAAAATTGGTGTGGTACTTTCCGATCACTCCTCATCTGCAGCGGTATTTCACGGACCCTAAGGTAGCAAAGCTCCTGCGTTGGCACGCGGATAGGGAGGAGAAGAAGCGGGAAGATGACGGAAATGATCCGGACATAAATAAAAAAGACAAGATGCTGAGTCACCCTAAGGATGCGAGCCAGTGACAAGCCTTGAACTTCGAATACCCAGAATTTGGGAAGGATCCAAAGAACATCGTGCTGGGCGCGAGCACCGATGGAGTCAATCCGTTTGGCAGCCAGAGAAGCATACATAGCACCTGGCCTGTGTTTGTGTGGATGTACAACCTTCCCCCTTGGTTGTGCATGAAGAGGTAGTACATTCACATGAGTATGCTAATTGAAGGGCCAAAACAACCAGGGAACGACATCAATCATGTCTGGGGCTGCTTTGAAGGAGGAGCTAGACACGCTGTGGAAAACGCCAGCCAATACGTGGGACGCCGCAGAAAGAATATTTCCCTATGAGAGTCGTGACCGCTCACGACGGTGCACGGCTATCTCGGTTACGGATATCTCGCGGGGCAGGTAGTCCACGGATTTTCTGGATGCGTAAGGTGCATGGATGACACAACGTATCGCCAGCTAGATAGAGATCCCGGGTCTTCGAAAATCGTGTTCATGGGACATCGAAGGTGGCTTCGCCACGATGACCCGTGGAGGAAACGCAAGGATCTGTTCGATGGTGAAACCGAACCCCGAAAATGCCCGTGTACGAGGAGCGGCGAGGAAATAGACAAGCTGTTGAAAAATTGGAAAGACTGCCCAGTGCCGGGAAAGAAGCAAAAGGCGCCAAAGCCGGGAAAGACGCGAAAGGCGCCAGAGCCGCTGTTGAAGGTATGGAAAACGAGGTCTGTTTTCTGGGACTTGCCGTACTGGAAGATCCACCGTGTGCCTCACAGCCTTGATGTCATGCATATCACGAAGAACGTGTGCGAGAGTCTGCTTGGTACCCTGCTCAACATGCCGAGAGGACCAAAGATGGGCCGAAAGCAAGGGCAGACTTGAAATCAATGGGCATCGAGCAGGAGCTTCACGCTAATGATGATGATGATCATCATCATGATGATGATGATGATGAGGCTAAGCAGGACACGTAAAGTCGCCGCAAAGGCAAAAGGCCAAGAAGACCGGAAATGACTACCCTCCCGCTTGCTTCACTCTAAGTCAGGAGGAGATCAAGCATTTTTTCACCTGCCTCCTAGGAGTAAAACTTCCTTATGGTTACGCGGAGAAGATAAGCAGATACCTAGACCCAGCGAAGCAGAAGTTCAGCGGGATGAAGTCTCACGACTGTCACGTGCTGATGACGCAGATACTTCCAGTTGCAATATGTGGGATCATGGACACGCACGTCCGTGAAATGCTATTTGGCCTATGCAACTTTTTCGACGTCATCTCTCGGAAGTCGATTGGCGTGAGGCAACTCAGAAGGCTACAGGAAGAGATTGTGGTGATACTATGCGAACTTGAGATGTACTTCCTACCGCATTCTTCGACGTTATGGTGCATCTGCTGGTCCATATCGTGGAGGATATCATCCAACTCGCCCGACGCTCGTGCACAGCATGAGGCCGCTCGAAAGGATGAATGGTGTCATCAAAGGATACGCTCGAACATGTCACGCCCAGAGGGAAGTATAGCCAGGGATTTCGATCAAGAGTGCATCTCCTATCGCATCTAATTATCTAGGCATCAAGAACCCCGTTGGTCTGCCCGTCAACAGGCACCTCGGCAGGCTCGCTGGATGGGGTCACCGTGAGGGTCGCCGTGAAATTCATGTCGACTTCGAGGGTCGACTCGCCGACTTTGAAAGAGCAAACCTAGTCACGCTACAACACATAGACGTGGTCGATCCTTGGGTGGTAGAGCACAAAACCTTTATTGAGAAGACGTACAATGACCAAGGCCAACAGAGGACAGACGGAGATATACTCAAAGAGCACAACTCATGTTTCACGCGTTGGTTCAAGCAGAAGCTTCTGTCGTACCCTTTACATGAAGATTCTTCTGCGGAAGAACAACTCATATTCGCCTTGTCATAGGGCCCCGAGCACAACCTGATGACCTATGAGGCGTGCGATATCAACGGCTACACATTCTACACCGAGGACAAGGGCATGAAGAGGGATGGTTATCAGAACTCCGGGGTAACGATGGAATCCTACACCGGTAAGGACAAGGACAGATACTACGGAAGGATCAGGAGATCTGGGAGCTGAGCTACGCTGGAGAGAAGGTGCCGATGTTCCGTGTCAGATGGGCCAAGAGCGTCCTAAAAGAAGACCGATATTTCACCACCATGGTTATACCCGAAGCCAAATCCAAGATCATGGCGCAAACGTAATCACAAAAAATGAGCCATGGGTACTGGCTTCCCAAGTGGACCAATGCTTCTTCATTACCGACCCGCCAAAGCCCGGTCGTGTTGTCATGAGGAGAGGCAAAAGGAAGATCATCGAATGGATGGAGTAGCCAATGAGCAAGACTTCGACAAGTACGGCGACCGAAGATCGAACATGACGCATTTACGATGAAGTAGCAGCAGAAGAAGCAGGACCACCCTACCTAAAGGACGTCCGTTCCACAGAAGAACTCCATTTGCGAAAAAGAAGGGCAAGAAGATTGTGAACAGATAGCTAGCTAAGATCGATTGTATTTAAATCGTAGTCTTCATTTCTCGATTGTATTTCATGGGCACTTTTTCATATCATGAATATTTTTAAATTTCATGGGCACTTTTTGAATTCATGAGGACACTTGATCTCGATCCCCCTCCGTGTCGATCTCGACTCCCCCTCCATCTCGATCTCGATCCCTCAAGACTCTCCCTGCTCCACCGCCCGCCGATGATATTTTCAAGTAAGAAATTTGAACATATTTTTAAAAAATTATTACTGTTTTTAAAAAAATATTACTATTATGATTTAAACAAGTTTGAACATATTTAAACACAAATAAATATAAAATCAGCATTTAAAATGCATAAAAATATTGGGGAGCACAGGAATTGAACCCAGGACCTCCTGGTGTGTGTGCTGCGTGCTGACCAGTCGGGCTAGTGGGTGGGTTCTGTTGTAGATAGGTTTAGGTTATAGATATGGTTAGTGGGCTAGATTAAAACAAAATTCTAATGGCGCACCGAGGGCCACCTGCTCCTCGCCAACCACGACGTCGGCCACCTGCTCCGTCGTCTCCGGCAGAGGTTACTCCTCGGACGGGGCGCTCTTCCTCGCGCTCTCCTCACCAACCACGACGTCGGCCACCTGCTCCTCACCAACCACGACGTCGGCCACCTGCTCCGTCGTCTCCGGCAGAGGTTACTCCACCTAGCTGCAGCACTTGTGCGCTTGGCGGCTAGGGTTTGCCTCCAGCCTCTCCCCTCCCCCATCAACGAGAGGAGCATCCGGTGCCCCCACCCTCGAGTTCGTCGATGGCGCCGTCCTCCAGCCACAGCCGCCACAGGTACAGAGCCCTCGATTCCATCTTCCCCCTCGCCCCCGATTCTTTTAGATGCAACATTGTGATCTCCATCTTTCAACTGTTATAGTGTACAGGAGCAACTTTGCACCAATGCATGATTTCAGATGTTATCGATATATGGCCCGTTGATAAATTTGTACTCCAGAAAGTTTACTCCAGTACTCAGTTTAAAATTCAGTTTACTGTTAAATGACAGTAATTTAGTTTACTGTTAAATTTCATTTTCACAGGCTAGTTTCCAACAAACAAAGCCTATGCTTATGAAGAATAAATCAGCTGAAATGAGATACTGATCCTTTTTTACTTTGTTTGTTCAGATTGTTGGAAATTTTAAGCTCTCAATCACCGAAGGCCATTGTAGTTCTTTGAATTCAACCATTTAGGTGAGCTACAAGTAGGAGGATTTTGGAGTAGTACTCTGAAACTGTTGCTGTTAGAACATGCTGTTACTTGCTGCTAGTTAACTGAATCAGTACAAAACTCTTCTATGGAGTTAACCGAAGATCAACAAGCAAATCAAAATTTGTAACACATTTTCTTCAGTCCCTAGCTGACAACACAATTTCTTCAGTCTAGTGATGCAGCAATTTCTTCAGTCTAGTGTAAATGTAACTGACTACTGGTCAAATACTCTAGTGTATTTAGTGTAAATCTAGTGCAAACAAGTAGAGCTCTTGGTGATTTGCAAATTCAGTTTAAATAAAAATTTGGTACATGACTACTGATCATGTATGAAAGATGTTGCTACTGGATGAGCACAAGAACTACTCAATAGATAATTGATTTTGTAGAACAAGTCTTGTTGCCAGTCTTGAACCAATAGATAATCTTAATTGAAATTTGACCATGTCCGGTTGCCAGCCCTAATGAAAAAAGCAACTGAATTTCCAACAACCTGCTAGGTAGAACAATCCATTTCCAACAACCTGCTAGGTAGAACAATCCATTACTACATGATTGCAACTGAATTGTCAACTCTATGTACTATGTATGCTGTGGCATGTGGTGTGGTCCGAGTGATCAGGTTTCAAGTGATTTTGAATTTTTATGATTTTTATGCACATATATATGTGTATGATGATCCTCCTTTCCTGCAGTAGTATAACTAGGATATATACCAAAAAAGATTGTTATATTCCTCCCTGGTACAATAAATAATAAACTAAAATAGTTCCTGGTACAAAAAGAATAAACTATACATAGTTAATTTCTTCATCTTTGAATTGTTTCAGAAATTGGTATGACCAAAGTTGCTATTGTATATAAATGGGCTGTTGTAGAACTGTTCTTCATCATTACAGTGCTGTTGTATAGAAATATGCTGAATTTTCTGCTCTGATTGTTGCTCAAAGAAATTTAGCAAAAAAATGGGGTCCTAGGAGACGCCGCTGCTTCTTGAGGCCCTTGAGAGGCCCTTCGTGTCGTGATGATTTTGCAGGTACCCCGAGAGGCCCTTGAGTTTGCCGGAATGTCGATTAACTTCCGTTCCGGCAAATTCGGGTACTCCATATGTCCTATTTTTAGCAAAGGTCATGCTGAAATTTTCCATGAATTTTAGCATGATTTTGCTAAAAATCGGACATATGAGGTACTTGCTACTAATGCATGGGCCGGGGTATCTTAGTACTTAATTAAGTAGGATCAACTGCCCCTTTATTCTTGCTGTATTAAACCATAGGTGGCAATAGAGCCAAGTAATTAGTGCCAAGTGATTAGGCCCAACCTAGGGTGCCTCGGCATCGATCAACCCTAAATGATGAAAACTTAACTTGGCTGCCCCGGATGCCTCAGTGTCGATGAGAACCTAAATGATGTACGCTTAGGCTTTTAGGGTGCCTCGGCGTCGACAAACCCTAAATGATGAAAGCTTAGGATTTTAGGGTGCCTCGGTGTCGACAAACCCTAAATGATGAGACCATGATCTTGTTCCTTGACAATAACCAACTTTTTGACCAAACTTTTTTCCTATTTAGAGCGAAACATGGCCCACAACAATGAGGCCGGTGGTTCGGGCGGCAAGCAATTCTGGGAGCTGTCCCAGGATATGGAGGAACAACCTCACCGCTATGAGGACGTCGCGGAAGACACCGATCCTGATTACACAACCCGTAGTGGCATCGGGGATGACACCACTGATGGTGCCGCCGAGGATGCCACCACTGATGATGGCGGCGCACACACAGATGGCATCCAATCGAAGAAGCAAAGGAAGGACCGGCGTCCGAATGTGCTCCATACCGTCAAGGAGGAATTCACTCAAGTGGACTCCGACGGGAATCCAGCGGAGCCCAAACATATAGTCAAGGGGTACTCGGTTCAGCTCGGGTGCATTCTCCGGAGCACCGTCTCGATCAACACCGAGAACCTTAGGCATAGGGACCGAGGTAATTTGAGCAACCTCCTACTCACGAAGTTGCACGAACGATACAAGTTCCCCGCCGAATTTGAAAACACACGCCTCTCAGGGAATAAAGTGAACCGTGCCGCCCTCACGAAGATGAGCACGGCCCTGTCTACTTGGAGAAGCGCGGTGAAGAAAATGATTGATAAAGGTGATAGTAAAAGGAGTTCAAGATCAAGTGCTCGACCAGTGCAACCTCCGAATCAAGTCAGTGGGGGAAAGAAATGCGGGACTTGAACTTAGGGGAACACAAACCGGTCCCGGCGGTTACAGAGTGGCGGAGCCTATATGGGACAAGGAGGACGCAGAGCGTGCCGAGCAAGGCCTACCGCCCCGCTTCGAGAAATACAGCGGTAACAAGCAGACTAGGAACTATGTCAGGGCCTGGTACAAGGAGGACCAGATAACAAAGGAGCTTACCACGGATCCGAAGACCGGGGCGCTTGAGCTTGTTCTGGTAAGGAATACATCCCCGCGTAATTAGCTCCATATGATTGCACTCTAATTAATCCCCAATATTTCTAAATGGTTCACGTTCCTTTCGCAGGAAACTGAAAGCAGTAGCGCGGGGTCGTCTCAGAGCTCCCCTTTCGACACCCCTTTAAATAGGGTGTTGAACATAATGAAAATCAAGGATAAGCTCACTAAGCCGACGTCAGCTGGTCGTGTGGCCGGCAAAGGCTTGTCCACAAAATGGCGGTCATACTATACCGCTGGTGTGCGGAAGGAGAAAAAGGCCAGCTCGGAAAGCCAGACGCGCGAGGTTGAAGCACTCAAGGCACAAGTGGCGCAGATTCGAGCTTGTCCAAGAGCAAGTGGAACAACAATCGGGAACGAAGCTCAACGCCATGGTGCCTACGTTGATTCATGGGCTGACGCTGTGGATTGCGGGCGGCCCAGAGGACCTCCCGGTTCCCAGCTTCACGGCCAGAACTTCAAGACAGCGTCTGTGCAGCGCCATTGGTGTCTCCGGCGGAGGCGGTATTCGTGTCTCCGGCTCCGGCGCCGGCACGGGCATTGGAGCTTAATGCACCCGGGTGTATGCCGGCCGGCACCTCGCCAGCAAGCGCCCCCTCCGTCAGTTGCACGCCCGCCGTTGGCGGTGCCTCGACATTAGCCGAGATCGACGGCATCACTGTAACTAAGCCTCTCGGCCGATGAATTCATCTCCTTGCCTTTGACTGGGCATCCCTGACGCCCTGTACATGTTTTCACAGGGCACCGCCGACGTTCATTGCACTCTTCTGCACTACGTGGGCGCCGAGTTGGTCGATGTCGCCAAGGGCAGAATCGTTCAACCACAGTGTATAGGGTTGAAGTGGTTCGGGTGCTGCCAGGCTGTGACGAGCTGTTACCTCCGGTTCGACCCACTGGGGCCGACGAAGAAGATGAGATGACCCTCAGCGCCTGCGTAAACTGGCCGCTGCTTTGGTCAAGAGCGATTCGTTTGGGGGCGGGGGACACCACTCCACAGACAAGACCGCCAGTCGTGCCGGTGCCAAGCCATGGCAAGAACGCCGCAACGCTACCGGACCTGCCGGACATCCCTATGTCGGACATGCCTATGGCACAGGATCCGGACAGCCCTATGGCACAGGATCCGGACGACGACGACAACGACAACGGTACATTTACCAAAGTCGATAAGTACTTTGCCGAACATGGGTACGCTGACGAGTTCTGCGGGCCTCTTTTTCAAGAACCCAACCAAGACGACCGCAATCTAGCTTGTACGGCGGAGAAATCCAATTGCAATAGGCGTCGTGAGCAGAACTCGGTCCCATTACAGGAGATCAAGAAGAAGGGACGGAAACGAAAGACTAACAAGGGCGCCGGTGCGAGCCAGCCGGCACCGAGTTTGATCCGTGCTCAGGACGGGCCAACTTCACCTAAGGATATCTCGAGGAGGGTGCATTTGGCGGGTAGGGCGATGTTACCGCCAAATATGCTGAATGCTGCAACCGGTGCTATGCGGAGTCTGCACGACGTTGTTCTTTCTTTGGAGAAGCGGCGTCTCAAAGAGAAGGATGTGGCATACCCGGTTTTCGTGGCCAAGGTGCCAGAGGGCAAGGGCTTTGTGGATGGCGACATCGGGGGTACGATCGTCCTGCGGTTTGATGACATCTTTGCTATGTTTAACCTTCATCCGCTGCACTGCACCTTCGTTCGGCTGTTTTCGCTGAGTATGGAGATGCGGATCATTAGAGACAAGACCCCGGACATGCGTGCCAAGCACTTGAGCAGCGCTGGGGACCGCCAAGTTGCGAGTTCACACCTCGAAGGCGTCAATCTGGCAAACCCATATAAGGATAACTTCCTTGTGGCTTACTTTCCCGAGTAAGTCATCCCTTAACCGCCCCGTAACATATGATTTCTTAGATTTCGATCGTTCTTTTTTTTCTAACATTCCGTGTTCTGTGCAGTGACACACATTGCACACTCATCCTCTTAAGCCCAAATATTCCATGGCCACGTATTTCGACCCGAACTGTAACTCCAAGATAGACTACACAAATGTCAAGAAAGTTCTTGATGATGTTCTCCCCGGCTACGCCAAATCTGGAGGCACCTTCACCAGGACTGTTCGTAAGTACGTCAAGCACATGTTCTCACACAATACGAAGTTCTGCTGCGTCAAGCAGCCGCCTGGCGGTCAGAAGGATGCCTACTACGCCCTCCATCACATGCGGGCGATCGTAAGGGACCATCATCAACTTCTGCTACCAGATAATCTCAAAGATTGGGCCGCGAACTTGTCGGCAATCCAGGACGCGGACCTCAGACAAGAATTCTTTCGCATCCAGTCGGACTTTGCGGACATCATCCATCAAGATGTCCTTCATACGTCGGGGCAGTTCTACCTCAGATATCAACCGTCCAACAATGAGATAGATGGAATGCTACAAATGCAGGGTGACAACGACCGTGATTTCATGACCATCACGACAGACGGCGGCTTCATCCACGCTCCTGTCCGATGGGTCGAGTCGAAAGTAGTGATGTGTAGTTCTGAAACATTGATTGGCTCATGTTGTAATTAAACTTTAATGAATTCGTATGTCTCTTTGGTTTGGACAGTCGTTCAACTTAGATGTAATCGGTGCTATTTATTAGTAGGACCATTCGTGCTATTAATGTCTTGCTTTTCTCTTCCTATCCTTTTGTTGCATACTTACATTTTGCTTATGTATTGTCTGTTGTTTGGCTTGTGCATAGAGATGCCGTCGTATGTCGTGTACAAGGGTAAGGTTCCCGGAGTCTACGACGACTGGGAGGAGTGTTGGAGACAGGTTCACCGTTTCAGCGGTAACAGTTACAAAGGGTACACCACTAGGGCGGAGGCCGAATCTAGATATGCCCGCTATCTAGCGGGAGAGAGGAGGGAGCGTTGGAGGAACCGGATGAAGACCAGTTTGATCGCGATGATGCTCATCGTGATGACCACAACTCTCTTTTATGTGATGGTAGTTTAGATGATCGATATCGACTTGTAATGTGAAGACAAACGCGATACTCGCGGTCTTGAGACTTGTAATGTTTTATCTTTGTTCGGTCTTTTGAATTCCGAGAATAATATGATGAATTGTATTCGAGACTAATCTTGTATTGTATTCGATGAATCTGATGTTGCTGTGTGGTGTTGTCTATATTCTGTCCAATAATATATTTTGTAACCTGTGCAAAAATCAGAAAAGCAAAAAAAAACCAAATATTCATACTAATGGTGCATCAAGCCAGAGTGCGCCATTAGTATGCCAAAGGATACTAATGACGCATCAAGGCAGAGTGCGCCATTAGTGTGACAAAGCACATGGTTACATATGGCCCCCCGGGAGGCATACTAATGGCGCATGGAGTTACGTACTAATGGCGCACTGCCAGGTGCGCCATTAGTATACCAGATACTAATGCGCCATTAGTAAAAAATTCTAATGTCGTGTTAATGGCGCACCGGTAGTGCGCCATTAGTAGGCAAAACCGGTGCGCCATTAGTAGGCCTTTTCCTAGTAGTGGCGCGTCCTGGAGCAAAGTGTTGACGCCGCTCTCAAGGAGGTTCGCCAGAGAAATGCATGCACGTACAAACCCGAGTTCATTAAGCTGATTCAGCCTTCGATTCCTGGCTATTTTGATCTGACTGTTCCTGCTCACTCATCTACCGGCCAATCCGTACATATTTTCTTGCTAGCTAGCTCTTTGGTAGATCTATATGGATCGAGCACTCCATCTCTGGCAGTAAAGAATTAGAGAAGCGGTTGATTTATTTAGTGCTGACTTCTGAAGAACTGGTTGGGGTTTTCTTGTTTAATTTCAACTCAGGTTATTAACCGGCATTATGCAAGACATCAACATCCTCAAAGTATCGTATCTGAACATTTTGTGTCTTTGTACCAACAAATCGGTATAAGATTGTGCAAGTAACTAACGTCCAGGTCCAAAATAATTTTTCAGTTCGTTCTGCTTGCTTGCTTTCATCTGAAAGTGTTGTTCTCATCACCAACCCCAGATGGGCGGGGCTGGCAAGGATTTCTTGGACCTACTCCTCTTCTGCACCGCCGCCCGAGCGGCCTCCGCGAAGGCACCCGCACTGCACTAGGTCCTGGAGGGGCTCTCCAAGGCGGCGGCCGACGCCATGGAGGAGATGGCGCAAATAATTTTAGTATTCTTAGACCTTGCGCATAACAATTCTAGAGCCACTCATAATATCTAATTTCAACTCCGAGGTAGCTGTTTCTTGTTGGTTTTTGCTCTGTTTATTTTTATCACCCCGAATTTCTGAACTGCATGGGCTGACTTGGAAGGCAGCTTTTGTTATCACCCTGATTTCCATATTTGATGCCAGGCAGCAGCATCCCTCCCCCCACAATGCTTTAGTTTGCTATTACATGGTTGCCTGTTTGAGGGGCAACTTTTGTGTGCATTGGTAGACTTTATGACACCGTGTCCTTGTTTTTATCACTTCACTCCAGTTTGTCTTAAACAAGTACCACTTTTTGTTTAGAGAAGATCCACTCTTTGTTTCGTTTTTAGCCAGCCCAATTTGCAAGTTTGTATAGTCGCTATGCTCTTCCAACAGTAGATTCATGGACTTTGTTATCTTTGAAAATGTGAAAGATATCAAGGTATTGAAGTGATTACTTAGAAAAATGGATGGATAGAAAATTACCAGAAGAATTATGCCTCTAACTCCTTATGTGGTTCATAGGTGCTGTTTCTTTTTAGGGCTTCCAACACAACAGAATTGCTTCTAATCTTTTGCGTTATCTTTTGTCATGGAAGTATCTATGTGTTGCTTCAGTGTGTACATCAATTGTGCATTACGTCTTAAATAAGAATCTTGGGAAAATTTTGTAGCACATTGGCACCAACATGTACTGCATTGTTTTTCCGTGTCATTCTTCTGAAGTTTCTGACCCTCTGTTTGTAATGCTGCAGGGTTCGATGCTGACAGTCGTCGAGAGGTTCATGGACTTGATGATTGCGTTGCTGCCGATGTATGGAGATGCCAAGCTGCTGCTCGTCCTCTACCTCTGGCACCCGAGCACACGGGAAAGCAGTCGACCAGACACCCTGAGCCCGAGAGATGATCAATATTCAGATACACTTCATCCGGTATGTGGCCAATTCTGAATCTGAATCTTAAAGGTGTTTGGGTTTCAGGGTGCGGGGCACGTGTACGATGGCTTCCTCCGCCCACTGGTGGTGACAACATCGACTGATGCCTACAGGAGCTGAGGGCCAGGGTGTGGGAGGTGACGGCATCGCAACTCAAAGTGGTGGCTGCCGTCGGCTAGGTGTGGCTCGTCGAGGCTACCCGGTGTGTTTTGTCATAGCTGCATGCCGCGAGATCAGGGCGTGCAGGCGCCGCACAACAACTAACATGTCTCAGTCTCAGGCATCTAGAAGTAGTAGTAAAATTCTAAATTTGCATGGCAAGAACCACTTATGTAGGTAGCTTCTTACCAAGTTGCGACGCACAACACTGTGTCGCTACTATGAGGAACTATGTGATAGTAATTATACATGAGTTGTCGCTACAATGGAGAATTGTGTGATAGTAGATACGGCAACTGTGTGATAAAATGGAATTAGTTGATTTTATTTTTTTAATTTCTAATAAGTTAGTAGCTGCGTGGGAAAAACATGTGCGCTACTAGTATTTAGGATAGTAGTAACGTTGTTATTATAGACACGCTACTACTATTTCATTAGTAGTAGCGCGGGTCCGTAATAGCAGCAGCGTAGGTGGCACACACACGCTACTACTAACAAAGTTAGTATTAGCGCGGGTTTAACCCATGCTACTACTAACTTTTAGCTGTAGCGCAATACTTTTAGCGCGGGTACCCGCATTACTAGTAGCCATTTTACCCACACTACTAGTAGCCTTTTTCCTAGTAGCGGATGTAGCCATGGATAAGATCAGAAAAAAATGAATCAACTTGTGGACATCCATAATGGGGGCATTGTTGTTAAAAGGAGACCCTCGAGCCTCGGCGATCCTCAACACTCTACCCCTCGACCCCTCGACCGCCCTCGACCCTTGACCCTCGTCGACCCTCGACCCTCAACCCTCGACTCTCGATGACCCTCAACCCTCGATGACCCTCGACGACCCTCGACACTCGACCCCTCGACGACCCTCGACCCCTCGGTGACCCTCGACCCTCTACCCTAGTTTCCGACACCCTCGTTCCTGATAACAGACAAGAAGAGGAAGAAGAAGAAAAAATAGAGGAGAAGAAGAAGAAGAAAAAGTAGAAGAAAAAATAAGAAAAAAATAGGAGAAGAAGAAGGAATAGAGGAGAAGAAGAAAAAATAGAAAATTTTCTATTTTTCCTTCTTCTTCTCTTTTTTTTCTTCTTTTTCCTCTTCTTATTTTTTCTCCTCTTCTTCCACTCCTCTTCTTCCGTTCTTCTTCTCCTTCTTCCTCTTCTTATTTTCCTTTTTCCTGTCCTTCTTTTTATTCTTCTTCCTTCTTCCTTCTTCCTCTTTTATTCTTTTTCCTTATTTTTGTTTTTCCTCTCCACTAACCTAAAATCTATACTAACCTAACAGTCCAGCTAACCTAAAAAAATTTCTATGAAAAAAAATCATCTATATATATGAAAAAAAACATACATCATATGAACAAAACAAATCATACATCAATACATACAACAAAAAAATCATACAAAAAAATGGCCGGCGGCGCTCACAGCGAGGACGGAGATGACGAGGCAGGGCGACGGCATCGGGGCAGGGGCGGCACGGGGACGGCGGCGAGGGCAGACGGCGGCGACGACAGGCGTGGGGGCGGCGATGACGAGGCACGACGAAGGCATCACGGCAGGAGCGGCGCGGGGACGACGACGACGACGGCGATGGCAGGGGCGGCGGGCGGCGTCGGGGCTGCCTGGCGGCGTCGTTGTTGTCGGCGTCGTCGGCAGCTAATGCGAGATGAAAATTGAAATTTTTGATAAGTGTTGCTGATATACTCTAAGCATTGGTTCCGGTTCATGGCACCAACCGGAACCAATGCACCACTTTAGTTCCGATTGGTGCCACCAACCGGGACCGAAGATCAATTTCCAACAGCCCAAAGGGCAGGAAGCGGTGGCCTTTGGTCCCGGTTTGTGGCACCAACCGTAACTAAATTGTGGCATTGGTTCCGATTGGTGCCACGAACCAGAACCAATGCACCCCTTTAGCCCCGGTTGGTGCCACCAACCGGGAGCAAAGGCCCTATGCTGCCTCGCGGCAAAAATGTTTAGTCCCACCTAGCTAGTTGAGAGGGGCTCGGAGTGGTTTATAAGCGCGGCCGCACTGACCACTTCGAGCTCCTCTCCAATGCAGGCTTACGGGCCTAATCTGTCACTGCTATGCATGTGGGCCTACTGGGCCTGAATCCTGGCCCATTGTTGGGTTTCTAGTCGTATTCAGGCCGTGGTGGCTCAGTAGGTAGCATTATTTTATTTTATTCTACTTTTTGTTTTGTTTTTGCATTATTTATTTTCTTTTGTGTTTTGCTGTATTTTTAATTATTTTTGCTTTTAGGTAATGAAAATTATAAACTCTGTTAGTGCCATTTGTTTTCCAATTTAAATAGTTTAAATTTGAATTTTTAAATTTTTTGTGAATCACTAGTTTTAGAGTAACTTTACTATAAAGATAGATTTTTGAGTGATTCTTTTTTCATACTATTTAATATTACTGTGTTTTACCATTATATTGAAAAACCGATTTTGTTATTTTAGTTTCTAACAAAATTCTTTATGATAATTCTTTTTGCTATTAAAGTTTGTAACAAAAAATTATTTATGAAAATTCTTTTTGCTTTTAATGTTTTGAACAGAAAATATTTTGATAATTTTGGTTGCATAAATTTTATATAATTTTAGTTTCAATAATACTAGAGGTTTATAAAAGTTTTTAGGTTGATTCCCTTTGCTATTGGAGTTTTATAAAAGCTTTTTACTTGGTTCTTTTTGCTATTGAAGGATATTATAGTTTAGTTTTAATTGATCATAACAGAATGTTTTAATTGATTATTTTTAGTTCATTCTTTTTGCTATTAGTTCATTATTTTTTCTATTAGTTCATTCTTTCAGCTAAATGACCCTAAAATTGAAAAGCAGTATAAATGAACTCTGAAAAGGTTGAAAGTTGGCATGGTTTCATCATTTCACCCACATAGCATGTGCTAAAAAGTTGAGAGGGTTACGACAAAAAATGGATGCCCTTCGTGTACAAAACAGACAATCTCTTTGGAAGTATCTGTGTTTCGGACGAAAACTCATCTGTTACAAAGGGATTTCATTTGTTCACACGTAACTGCAGTGATATTCTAGATCAAAGGCATCATCATAATAGCTGTCGATAGAAAGTCTTCACTTTTTCTTCGCTTGTTTCCTTTGCTTATTGTGCCGTAACCATGGATAATCTTCATCGCTTAACAGGGTGCTTGGGTCAGCCTTGACTTTGAAGGGAGAATTTCATGAAACTTTTCATATGATATATCTACTTCCTTATCTTTTCTTTTTCTTGGTTTGGTAGACATGTCCTTCACATAGAAAACCCGCGCCAAATCATTGGCTAGGACGAATGGTTCATCTGTGTACCACAGGTTGTTCATACCCACTGTTGTCATTCCGTTCTGTGGGTCTACCTGTACCCCGCCTCCTTGCAGATTAACCCATTTGCACTTAAACAAAGGGACCTTAATATCATGTCCATAGTCAAGTTCCCATATGTCCACTATGTAACCATAATATGTGTCCTTTCCCCTCTTGGTTGCTGCATCAAAGCGGACAACAATGTTTTGGTTGGTGCTCTTTTGAACTTGGGCGATCGTGTAAAATGTATTCCCATTTATCTCGTACCCTTTGTAAGTCATTACAGTCGAAGATGGTTCCCTCGCCAACGAGTACAGGTCATCAGAAACCTTGTTGTCACCCCTGAGACGTGTTTGCAACCAACTGCCGGATCTCCTGATGCGTTCACATGTAATCCAGTCGTCACATTGGTCCGGGTGTTTGGAGCGCAGAATGTTCTTGTGTTCATCGACATACGGGGTCACCAAGGTAGAATCTTGTAGAATTGTGTAGTGTGCTTGAGATCAAAAATGCCCATCCCTACATATTATTGAGTCCCCTCCTAGCGTGCCTTTTCCACCCAGTCTCCCCTCATACCGCGATTGAGGGAGACCTATCTTCTTAAGGTCAATAATGAAGTCAACACAAAACCCAATTCCATCCTCTGTTTGATGGCCCATGGAGATGCTTCCTTCTGGCCTAGGGCGGTTACGTACATATTTCTTTACGACTCCCGTGAACATCTCAAAGGGGAACATATTGTGTAGAAATACAGGGCCTAGAACGAAAATCTCATCGACTAGATGAACTAGGACGTGCGTCATGATATTGAAGAACGATGCTGGGAACACCAGCTCGAAACTGACAAGACATTGCGAAACATCACTCCTTAACCTTGGTAAGATTTCTGGATCGATCACATTCTGGTAGATTGCATTGAGGAATGAACATAGCTTCACAATGGCTAATCGAACGTTTTCCGGTAGAAGCCCCCTCAATGCAACCGGAAGTAGTTGCGTCATAATCACGTGGCAGTCATGAGACTTTAGGTTCTGGAACTTTTTCTCTGCCATATTTATTATTCCCTTTATATTCAACGAGTAGCCAGACAGGGCGTTCATACTGAGCAGGCATTCAAAGACGATTTCCTTCTCTTCTTCGGTAAGAGCATAGCTGGCACGACCTTCATACTTCTTTGGAGGCATGCCATATTTTTCGTGCAAACGTTGCAGGTCCTCCCGTGCCTCCGGTGTATCTTTTGTCTTCCCATACACGCCCAAGAAGCCTAGCAGGTTCACGCAAAGGTTCTTCGTCAGGTGCATCACGTCGATTGAAGAGCGAACCTGCAGGTCTTTCCAGTAGGGTAGGTCCCAAAATATAGATTTCTTCTTCCAATTGGGTGCGCGTCCCTCAGCATCATTCGGAACAGATAGTCCACTAGGACCCTTTCCGAAGATTACTTTTAAATCATTGACCATAGCAAGTACATGATCGCCCGTACGCATGGCGGGCTTCTTCCGGTGATCTGCCTCGCCTTTGAAATTCTTGCCTTTCCTTCGCTTGATGGTTCGTCGGAAGAAATCGACGATGCCCCAGGTGCACATTCTTCCTGCATTTGTCTAGGTATATACTTTCGGTGTCATGTAAACTGTGCGTGCATGCATGGTATCCCTTGTTTGTCCGTCCTGAAAGGTTACTGAGAGAAGGCCAATCATTGATGGTTACAAGAAGCAACGCATGCAGGTCAAATTCCTCCTGTTTGTGCTCATCCCACACACGTACACCGTTTCCAATCCACAACTGCAAAAGTTCTTCAACTACTGGCCTTAGGTACACATCAATGTCGTTGTCGGGTTGCTTATGGCCTTGGATTAGAACTGGCATCATAATGAACTTCCGCTTCACGCACAACCAAGGAGGAAGGTTATAGATGCATAGAGTCACGGGCCAGGTGCTATGATTGTTGCTCTGCTCACCAAAAGGATTAATGCCATCCACGCTTAAACCAAACCATACGTTCCTTGCGTCACCTGGAAACTACTCCCAGTACTTTCTCTCGTTTTTTCTCCACTGCGACCCGTCAGCGGGTGCTCTCAACTTCCCGTCATTCTTATGGTCCTCTGTGTGCCATTGCATCAACTTGGCATGCTCTTTGTTTCTGAACATGTGTTTCAACTATGGTATTATAGGAGCATACCAGGGTCAACATCACGAGGGTCATCTCATCTGATCTTATACCACAATGCTCCGCATACCGGACATGCGTTCAAATCCTCGTACGCATCGCGGTAGAGGATGCGGTCATTAGGGCATGCATGTATCTTCTGCACCTCCAGTCCTAGAGTTCATATAACCTTCTTTGTTGCACACGTACTGTCGGGCAATTTGTTATCCTTTGAAAGCTTCTTCTTCAATATTTTCAGTAGCTTCTCAAATTCTTTGTCAGGCACACCATTCTCTACCTTCCACTGCAGCAATCCTAGTATGGTACCGAGCTTTGTGTTGCCATCTTTGCAATTGGGGTACAAACCTTTTTCGTGATCCTCTAACATGCGATCGAACTTCAGCTTCTCCTTTTGACTTTCGCACTGTCTCCTTGCATCCACAATGACTCGGCGGAGATCATCATCGGGCACATCGTCTGGTTCCTCTTGATCTTCAATAGCTTCCCCCGTTGCAACATCACCGTATTCAGGCGGCACATAGTTTTCATCGTCCTCTTCTTCTTTGTTGCCTTCCATCATAACCCCTATTTCTCCGTGCTTGGTCCAAACATAATAGTGTGGCATGAAACCCTTATAAAGAAGGTGGGTGTGAAGGGTTTTCAACTTAGAGTAAGACTTCGTATTCCCACACATAGGCCATGGACAACACATAAAACCATTCTGCGTGTTTGCCTCAGCCACTTCGAGAAAATTATGCATGCCCTTAATGTACTCGGATGTGTGTCTGTCACCGTACATCCATTGTCAGTTCATCTACGTGCATTATATATAATTAAGTGTGTCAAAAACCATTACAGAACATCATGAATAGATAAGAGACCAACTTAATAGAAGTTCATCATCACATTAAAACCAAAGTACATACATAATTCTCAAGAGCATCTAATTAAACCATACATCGAAACTATGTAAAACATTTAAATGCAACAACAAATGCGATCATAATCGCAACCAGAGTAACAATTGATCCAACGGCATAATGATACCAAGCCTCGGTATGAATGACATATTTTCTAATCTTTCTAATCTTCAAGCGCATTGCATCCATCTTGATCTTGTGATCATCGACGACATCCACACCATGCAACCCCAATATCATCTTCTCCTCCTCAATTTTTTTATTTTTTCCTTCAAGTAATTGTTTTCTGCTTCAACTAAATTTAACCTCTCAACAATAGGCTCGGTTGTAATTTCCGGTTCACATAACTCCTAGATCAATAAAATCTATGTCACGTTGGTCGGCATAATTGTCATAATTAATAAATGAACCAAATAGTTATAAAAGATAATATATACCACATCCAAATCATAGACATGACGAGGGTCGACGGGGGCGAATGCCAAAACCATCGCACTATGTAATAAGAAGTAAGAAAATTATACAAGTATCTATCTAAACATACAAGTAAGAATTTTTTTCCAACCAGAAAGAAGATAAGAACAAGAGGCTCACCACGGTGGTGCCGGCGACGAGATCGGCGCGGGCGATCAACGACGGTTAAGAAGGGGATGGGATGTGACGGTCCGCTAAACCTAGAAAAATATTGAGGAAAATGGAGCTTGGAGGTTGAGCTTGGAGAGGAGAAAGCTTAAGTAGTGTGGCTCGGGCATTCCATCGAACACCTCATGTGCATAGGAGGTGAGCTAGAGCACCACAATACCCTCCCCTCGCCGACCAGAAAAAAAAGAGTAGTGTGGAGTGCTCTGCTCGCCGGCGAGGGGGTATATATAGGCATCACATTGGTCCCGGTTCGTGGCTAGAAACGGTACTAAACGAGGAGCGAGGGACATTTGTCCCGGTTCGAGCCTCGAACCGTGACCAAAGGTGCCCGATGAACCGGGGCCAATGCCCCACGATGGCCCGTCCGGCCCCCTGGCCTCACGAACGGGAACCTATGCCCCCATGGGTCCCGGTTCTGGCTGAACCGGGACTAATTGGCTGGCCCAGCCTGAACCAAACCCCTATTTTCTACTAGTGTCATGGATACTCATGGTGACGTTGGAGTATCTAGGTGACATTAGAGTTGGTTGATGTGTATCATATGGTGTTATTTTTATTACAAACTCTTGGTTAGATCTGTCGGAAAGAATAGCTTGGTGTTATTTTAGTTCTCTAGGCCTCATTTTTATTACAAATTCTTCTTATGTTCTCTGCTAGATAGGAACTTTGGAGTGATTCTTCATCACACGTTGAGGGATGGTTAATTGATCCAATTATATTAGCATTATTCTGAGATTGCACTAGCGAAAGTATGGACCCTAGGCCTCATTTTCAAGCATTGCAATACTGTTTGCGCTTCGTTTTACTACTTCCTACCTTGCTATAGTTCCCATTGCAAAAATCAATATCTACTATCATTACTACACTTTTATCACCATCTCTTCGCCGAACTAGTGTACCTATACAAATACCATTGTATTTGGTGTGTTGGGGACACAAGAGACTCTTTGTTATTTGGTTACAGGGTTGTTTGAGAGGGACCATCTTGATCCTATGCCTCCCACGGATTGATAAACCTTAGGTCATCCACTTGGGAAAAATTGCCACTGTCCTACAAAACACTACGCTTGGAGGCCCAACACGAGTCTCCAAGAAGAAGTTATGTAGTAGACATCAGTATCCTCATTTAAGACATACAAGAAGTGTTCTCAAATCTATCAAGTATTCAATCCGATAATAGTGAAACCTCAAAGTGAAAGACTCCATTAAGCACAACAAGATTGAGAGGGAAGAACACCATATGATTGACCTATATTTACATTGCCTGTGGTACATCAAGATCATGCCAACACATGAGGGAGAGAGAGAGTGATAGTGAGTGAGAGAGAGAGGGACAGAGAGATCACACACATAGCTACTGGTACATACCCTCAGCCCTGAGAGTGAACTACTACCTCCTCATCATCAACACTGGCGGGATGATGAAGATGACCTCCGATGATGATTTCCCCCTTCTGGCAAAGTGCTGGAACAGGGCTCCATATGAGATCGCTTCTGTACAGAGTCTTGCAAAGGCGACGTGGAAGTTTTAAGTATATTTCTGGGGGTTTCTCTATTTATAGGAATTTTCAGCATTGGAATTATGCCAAAAGAAGTTACGAGGGGCCCACAAGGCGCTTGGCCACAACCACCCCAATGGTCACGCCCCAGTACCTTATCACCTCCTCGTGGCTCTTCTCACTACTAGGAAAACGCCAGAATTTTTTTTTCATTGTTTTCTTATTCTCGGGTCAATAAGCTTAATCTCAAGTCAAATCGCACTAAGTGGTCAAACTTCCCGGAAGGTCACCCATCCTCACACTACTCCGGCCCGAGCATGCTTAACTTTGCAGTTCTATCCAACCCCAGCACCACCCCACTTAACAGGCACTTGTTCATATATCTATCGTATCAATCCTATTAAACCTTGTTGATGTTTAGGCCTTGTTCATGTTCATGAGTGTGATGAAATTTTGAAAAAATATTTCAAACTTTTGTTCATATTACGTACCATATTTTGAAAAGAATTACCAAAAAAATTAGAAACTATTTTTTTTCTGTTACTAGTGGCGCACCTAGCAAACGGTGCGCCACTAGTAAGTTTGAATATTTTTTCATTTTTTCCCCTCTAGATCTTTAAAGCCCCGTAACTTTTTTCTGTTAGGTTTTTGAGTATTTTGAAAATGTTTAACGGGGTTCCCCCGGTTAAATTCGGATGTAACTTTTCGAGTAGATGATTTTTCATATAAAAACTTTTTAATCCGAGTTCGTATGCAAAAGTTATGCCCATTTTACAAATTCCAGAGAGATTTTGCAAATAAAGTCGAAATTCATATTTGTAAATTTTCCCAACAAGTAGACCACATATCACATGGGAAACTTATTTTTTTTTACATTACCATCATTTTCTTTTATTTTTTAAAACTGAAAAGGCGATCCAGGGGGTGCATTCGGTGGAACTTTTGGGCCAAGTTAGTAATGGCGCACCGTGGGAGTGGTGCGCCATTACTACTTCAACTAGTAATGGCGCACCACACACGGTACGCCACTACTAGTTTTGAAAAAAAATTGAAAAAAATTGAAATAAATTACTAGTGGTGCACCGTGGATGTGGTGCGCCATTACTAGTTTAACTAGTAATGGTGCACTATCCCCTAGTGCGCCATTACTAGTTTTAAAAAAAATAAAAAAATTGAAAAAAAAATTACTAGTGGCGCACCGTGGATGTGGTGTGCCATTACTAGTTTTGAAAAAAATAAAAAAATTGTTACTAATGGCGCATTGTGGATGTGGTGCGCCATTAGTATTTGGACACTAATGGCGCACCAACACATGGTGCGCCATTAGTATATAGTAGTGGCACACCACCTATGTGGAGCGCCATTAATGTCCATATTATCTATAGCCCTTTTCCTAGTAGTGTCTGGTTCTCCCTCGAACCTTCGGGGGTCTCTTTTGTTCCAAAAGAACCGTCAAAAAATTTGGGGTCAATCCGAGAACTTTCATTTTTGCACAAAAACAACACCACAGTAGTTCTTTTGAAACCAGCGTCAGTCTGGGTTAGTTCTATTCAAATCATATCAAAACCATATAAAATTGTTGTAAACATGACATGAATACTGCACAAATTATAGATACGTTGAAGGCGTATCAGTATGTTTTGTGTGAAAAAATTAGGATTTTTTTTCATATAAATTTATTGCTATATTTAAGCAATTAATTGCATTTCTAGGGCTTTAATGAATATAACTAATTTTTTAACTGAAAGTGGACGTAAAATTTTATAAAATTGGGTTTAAAAATTATATTAGTGTTAAAGACTTCGTGTTTACGCCTTAGCCAAAAAAAGAAAAGGAATTCCGAACATCAAGCTACCATGACACTAAGGTGAAAGTGAGGTTTGTTTGTTCTTTTGTTCTAGAAACAACTTACACTACTAGGGTAAACCTTATAGGCAAAGGCTTAACAGTAGCGAGGGGTAAAGGACCGCGCTACTACTACTTTGCAGTAGCATGGTGGGCAAACATATGCTACAGTTAAGAACATAGCAGTAGCGCCGGCCTGCCCACCCACGCTACTGATAAGTGGTCCACATCAGGGCTACGTATAGTAGCAGCGCGGAATGTTGACCCCATGCTACTGCCAAGTAGATAGCACCGGCGTGTGCACCACACCCCATGCTACAACTATCGTTGCGCTATGCTAGCTGGTGGGCCCTAGTTAGCAGTAGCGCGGGGTACAGACCTGACGCTACTCCTACTACACTTAACGGTAGCGCCAACCTCAGACCCGTGCTCCTGGTAAGGGGCAACAACCACCTTTTACCCATCTCCCTCCCCCTCCCCCTCCCCGCGCCCTCCTCTCACTCACTTGCCCCCCCCCCCCCCCATTACTAGCACTTGTAGAAAAACACCTATTAGTCCCGGTTCGTAAGGGCCTTTAGTCCCGGTTCATGAACCGGGACTAATGGGTCGTTACTAATACCTCCCCCCTTTAGTCCCTGTTCTAACACGAACTGGGACAGATGGTCCTCCACATGGCCGGTGCGCCGAGCCCAGACAGGGGGGCCTTTGGTCCCGGTTGGTGGCACCAACCGAGACGAAAAGGCATCCACGCGTCAGCATTCCAGTGGCTGGGGTTTTTGTTTTTTTTGAAAGGGGGGCGGGGGGTTGGGGGTTTTGGGGGTTAATTTAGGTGTTTCATATATTGTGTTAGCTAGCTAATTAATAGAGAGAAGTGTCCTCGCTACGTACTATATACATATAGCCCTCGACGCGCTAGCTAGTAAGAAAATGAAGGGAACCATCGAGTACAGAAGTTCGTCATGCATACCGAGAGAAATGATCGATCGACCTCTCCTTCTGCGAGAGATTGGTCGAACAACAAGTTTTCGTATCATGTACGTCCGACGCTACTGGCTACATACATGTACAATATATAAGATCTCTGAATTACAGTCCCCTAGCATTTGAAATCAACTTCCACATGGTATTCTCCGGCTTTATTGATGACGTGGTCAAGAAAGAATCCCGCCAATTCCTCTTGAATTGCTTTAATGTGATCTAGTTCTAGGAGTTCATTCCGCATCTGCCACGTCTAATTTGAAGAAGGGGGTTAATTAATACATATATATGAATGAAACTCAACAGAAATGATGGTGTAATAAATTGTGAATATTATTAATTGCTTACGCACTTCATATTGTCTTTGAGAGCAGCCCCGCTTATTTTTCAAAGTCGCGTTGTAGATGAACTCGCACACGTAGTATCCACAGAAATCATTCCGTTGTTCCTGCCACAAGCACTTTACGAGAAATAGAGGTCAATCAAACTGATAATGAAGCATTATAAATGGCATTGATGAAAGTATAGCTATAGAATCAACCGGAGATGCGCACAACTAGCTAGCCAGTAGTACTTACTTTCGGGTATGTATATCGCAGCTCCTTCGGCAGTCTGGGAGCTTTTGCGGTGAACTGTTTCCAAACCCTGCAAGACAAAAGAAAATAATTATTATTACTTGAGATATCAGGAATGAACAAAAAGTTGCTGCTATGGTGCGATAATGATCGAATAATTGAACTTACTTGCTGAGCGTTTCAGTCTTGTCCGCATAGGTGCTGGGATCTTTTCGTCTCGAGTATAAGACGGTTACTAGTCCACGCTCAAGCTTAATCTCCAGAAGAACATAGTGGAACCTGCGCACGCATGCATAACTCATCAATTACATTACTATAACCTTGCTTGAGTAATAAAGGAAGCCGAATATGCAAACGATCAGTAACACTCACTTGCCGTTGTAAGGAAAGAGTATGGTATCTTTGTTTTGATTTTTGATCAACGATTGTAGCAAGTTGTCCTCGGCCTCTTTGACGTGCTTTTCAACCAGAAATACATCTACGATATTTGTGTTAATGAACCCAATATCATAGATTTCATTTTTTTTGCACTCGACGATCTTCAATCCGGATAATATAATGAGGATAATTAATCATAAATACATGCAATGAAAGAGCCGAGCTATATATAGAGACTTAATGACATAAATAGTACTTACAGGCAGTAGCAAAAGACCGTTAATTTATCGAGGGCCTTTTGATTGAAGAACGCGAAGAACTCCTCAAATGGAACACACAACAGATCTTCCAACGAGGTCGTGCTCTTCTTTAATGTTCAGATACAAACAATTCGTACCCCCAGACACTCTGCAGGTTTTCATGTACCAAGTATGGAATCTTCCCATCATTGTTGTTAGAGATTTTTCATCTTTGACGAGAGGCTTCCCGTACTCATATCTGTGTTCTTCCACCTTCATGTATTCAGGAAGTGCATCATCAGGCAGGTAATCTTGTAGATTGCCATAACCGGCCACCATCCCCGGAACATTAGCGACGATGTTGCCGCTAGACACATTGAGCGGGGGGCACGATTGGTTTGCTTGTTCGCCGAGCTGGTCAATTTTTTTCGCAGCTGCTCGTTCTTTTGCTCTTTGATGTCCGACAAGATTTCCCGACCGCTCCGCTTGGAGATATGTCTGTTCAGTAATGCGCTCATAGTTAGTTCTCGGCGGAGACTTTGCCGGTTTCCTCAGGGCAGCCAGAGTGCACTTCGCTTTCACCGGATCTACCTTCTCCTCCGGAGGTGGATGTCTCTTTGCTTTCAACCCTGCAAACCAGTCATCCACTTCGGTATCCGCGATCTTCACGTTTTCCTCCTCGGTCCACTCGTACGGTAACTTCTCTGGAGTCTTCAGACAAGTACCGAATCTGTATTTCCTCCCGCCTTTGGTTGTACTGCTAGACGCCGGCAGAGCAGACGGAGCAGATGTCTTCTTTGCTTGCTTACAAGACGGAGGAGAAGGACTACAACGTGCCGGAGCAGCCGGAGCGGCGGCGGGTCTCTTCCGCCCTTGCTGGCGAGGCGGAGAAGGAGGAGGCTAGCTGCTCGGGCGCGCCGGCGCAGGAGGAGAAGGAGGCGGAGTGCCGCCACGCACCGGGGCAGGAGGCGGAGTGCCGACACGCGTGCCCTGATCGTCACTCGCCGGAGGAGGAGGCGGTGGAGGAGGCGGAGTGCCCTGACTCGCCGGAGGAGTAGGAGGTGGCAGAGGCGTCCAGTTCGGAAGGTTGATGAGCTCCTTTCGCCATAGGCATGGAGTCTTCAGAGAAGAACCCAGCCTAGTCTCCCCTTCACCGGTAGGGTGGTCAAGCAGGAGGTCCTCAAATCCCTCTGTTATTTCATCCACCATCACCTTAGCATATCCTTCTGGAATCGGCTGGCAGTGATAAGTAGTGCCGGGTCCACTAGGATAAACTTGGCCAACAGCCGCCTTGACCTTCAAATTCATACATCACGCCATAATGTGGCAATTTTGAGACTCTGTGATACCATCCACGGGATAGCTGGAAGGAGCCGTCAAGACATGCTCCAGCTGAAGCAGCTCGGTGGAAGCCACGCTGCTTCTCCGCTGAGATGGCGAGGTAGCTTCGGGGGAAGCTTCAGCATGTCGTTTGCTGCGATCTGCTGCTTCTCGTTCCTCTTCTCGTTCCTCTAGCCCCATTACCCTTTCATGCAGCGCCTGCAGTTGGTCCTGCTCCAGTTTCTTCCTCCTCTCGTGGGATTTGTAACCCCTTGCGTCCGGAAAACCAACCTTCCACGAAAGGGAGCCTGGCGTGCCTCGTGTCCGTCCAGGGTGCTCAGGATTCCCAAGGGTCATTGTGAGCTCGTCCTTCTCCCTGTTTCGAAGGAACGTCCCTCGCTGCGCTGCATCGATATAGTGTCGAAGGTTCTTGACTGGTATTTGCAGTTGCTAGTCCGTCCACTGGCACTTCCTATTCTGAGGTCCATGGTTCAGCCAGCCCCGAAGAACCAAGTCCGGCAACGGTCTGGCCAGTACATTGTCTCTGGTTCGATCCCTTTTTCAAGCAGATCATGCTCAACATTGGACCACTTAGGCCGGGCTTTGAGGTAGCCACCTGACCCCGTGCGATGGTGAAGCTTCTTCTTTGCAGCATTTTGCTTTTTTGTCGCCGACATCTTCTTACTCTTTTCCAATGTCTTGTGGGCCACAAATGCGGGCCAGTGATCTTTGATCTTCTCATATTTGCCGATGAATTCTGGTGTCTTTTCTTTCTCGACAAACTGGTTCAGCTCTTTCCTCCACCTCCTCATTAGGGTTGCCTTCTTCTTAAGAGCACAAGACTTGATTAATTGCTCATTAACTGGCTTCTCCGGATCCTCCTCTGGCGGTAGGGTGAAATTTGCCTTCAGCTAAGTCCAAAGATCTTCTTTCTGCATATCATTGACATAGGACACCTCAGGGTCTTCCTCCTTAGGCTTATACCATTGATGGATGCTGATCGGGATCTTGTCCCTAACAAGAACCCCGTGACCGAGCAGAAAATGCCTTCCTTGTCCGGTTGGGTTCAATCGGTTCGCCGTCGGGCGCGATTTCTATGATCTCAAACTTTTCATCCGAGCTCAACTTTTTCTTCGGGCCTCGTCTCCTTACCGGAGTTGTGCTCGATCCGGAGGGCTAGAAATTATAAGGAAGAAAGGCGAGAGTAATTAATATGTGTAAATATACCAAAATAATGGATGCATCAATTAACTAGTCAGCACGGGCTGAACTCATATATATATATATATATATATATATATATATATATATATATATACCTGGCGGACTCGGTTCGGTCACCGGAGCAATCAAGCGGTCTCCTTCTTGTACCTCCATTGTGTCACGGAGCCATCATGAACATAGTCCTCTTCTTGTTGCACCGGCATTAATGGGTCGAAGCCATCATGAACATAGCCCTCTTCTTCACCCAGTCCTTCGGGACCATCGGTGTCGTTGAGAAATGACGCAACTTCATCACTTCCTTGTGCGATTATGTGCCCCAACATCGCTTTTGTTTCTTCGTCTCGGGAGTGCTCCATTGTTTTTGCAAATATTTACAACATGTCAATTATTATTCAAACATGGTACAGATGGATATATATTAGTGGCAAACGTAGAACTAGCTAGCTAATCACCATAAGGAATCATGTTAGTGGCCTCGACGCTGCTTCTCTAGGGTTTGGGGTCGCCTCGACACAACGCTTCAAGGGTTAATTTGGGTGGCCTCAAGAGAGTTAATTTGTCGGGTAGGGGCGCGGCGGGAGGGGGTAGGAGACCAACATCGTTGTCTCTCTAGGGTTTGCGTGTCCTTGAGACTTTTGGTCGAGCGAGAGGGCCGAGGGGGGTGCTGCCGTTGTATAAGTTATCACGATTAGAGGGGTATATATATCGACCGCCCCTCATGTCGAAGTTATCTCGAGGGGGTTATATCGACAACGACGCGACATACATATACATGGGAAAATAATGTTATCGGGGAGGGGTTATCGGTACCCCCCGCCCTCGTGTTGAAGTTTCTTCTTTCTCCTCTATTCCTTTCGTCTTCTTCTACTCTTCTTTTTCTTCTTCTCCCTCGAGAAAGGAAAATAAGGAAAAGGAAGAAAAGAGGAAGAAGGAAGAAGAAAAAAGAAGAAAAAAAAGAGGAGAAGAAGAAAGGAATCGCAGAAGAAGAAAAATAGAATATTTCTATTTTACTTCTTCTCCTCTATTCCTTTCTTCTTCTCCTCTTCTTTTTCTTCTTATTTCCTCTTCTTATTTATTTCTCCTCTTCTTTCTCTCCTCTTCTTCTTCTTTCTTCCTCTTCTTATTTTCCTTTTTCCTCTCATTCTTTTAGTATTGCTTGTTTTTTAAAAAAATGTTCAAATAGAAAATTTCGAAAAAAACAAAGGTTTTGCCTAATGCATTGTTCATATGAACATACAAACATTTGCATATTCTACAATAATTAATATCACAAAAAAATATCTATGAACAGAAAAAAAACCTAACTTTTCTAAAAATCTATCTTTTGCATATATGAAAACATTAATACACATATGAACAAAAATACATATATGAAGAAAAACATGCTCTGAACAATTTTTTTATACATTTTGAACATCTACATACACATAGCCACATACATACACATATACATTATATATATATATATATATATATATATATATATATATATATATGAAAAAAAAAATTAAACTAATAAAAATGAAAAAAAACAGAACCAGGTCTTGTGCGGCTCACAGTGAGGCGGCTAGATGACGATGGTGACGGGGGGCGGCAAGGGCACCGCGCTGGGCGGACGACGGGCGGGCAGCTGGGACGGGCGCGGGCTCGGGGAGACCGGCGATGAGGACGACGCGGGCTCGGGGAGGCCGGCGACGAGGACGGCGCGGGTTGGGGGTGACGGCCTTGGCGGCGGCGGTAGCAACGGCAAGGTGGAGCAGCCTGGCGGTGTCGAGGAGGGTCGGCGTCGTCGGGGGCAACTACCGATGAGATTCTGAAATTTTGCAAAGTGTTTGCTTATATAGCAAAGCCATTGGTCCCGGTTCGTGAAACCAACTGGGACTAATGCACCCTTTAGTCCCGGTTGGTGCCACCAACCGGGACCAAAGGCCTCTTTTCAGCAGCCCAAAGGGCGGGAAGCGGCGGCCTTTGGTCCCGGTTGGTGCCACGAACCGTACCAATGCCCCCCTTTAGTCCCGGTTGGTGCCACCAACCGGGACCAAAGGCCTCTGTGCTGCACGCGTCAGGGCCAAAGTTTAGTCCCACCTCACTAGTTGAGAGGGGCGGGCAGTGGTTTATAAGCCTCACTGCCGCACCCCTCTTGAGCTCCTCTCCACCGCAGGCTTTCGGGCCTACTTGCTATTGCTTTGCCTGATGGGCCTTCTGGGCCTACTGCGGGCCTGAATCCTGGCCCATAGTAGGGTTTCATGTCGTATTCAGGCCGTGGGGGCCCAGTAGGAGGCATTTTTTTTGTTTTCTTTACTTTTTTCTTTTAGTTTTAGGAAAATTATAAACTTTCTGTTAGTGCCATTACTTTTCAAATTTGAAAACAATTTTTTTGTTTTTTTGTTTTCTTTCTTGCTTTATTTATTTTATTTTGTTTCTACTTACAACAAAATACTTATTGTTGCTATTTTTAATTATTACGAGGGCCAAACCATAAGACATTAAAGCATTTCAAATGAACTCTGAAAAAGTTGAAAGTTGGCATGGTATCATACTAAATCGATTACAAAGTTGGCATGGTATCATCATAATAGTTACAGGAGAAAGTCTTCACTTTTTCTTCGCTTATGTCATTTGCTTATTGCGCCGTAACCATGGATAATCTTCATCGTTCATCAAGATTTTGGGGTCAGCCTTGACTTTGAAGGGAGGAATTTCATGAAACTTTTCATAATCTTCAGACATGTCTGTCTTGCCCTCCACTCCCACGATGTCCCTTTTTCCTAAAAGAACTATGTGGCGCTTTGGCTCATCGTATGATGTATTTGCTTCCTTATCTTTTCTCTTTCTCGGTCTGGTAGACATGTCCTTCAGATAGATAACCTAACCTATGCCACATCATTGGCTAGGACGAACGGTTCGTCAATGTACCCAAGATTTTTCGGATCCACTGTTGTCATTCCGTACTGTGGGTCTACCTGTACCCCGCCTCCTGACAGATTGACCCATTTGCACTTAAACAAAGGGACCTTAAAATCATGTCCGTAATCAAGCTCCCATATGTCCACTATGTAACCATAATATGTGTCCTTTCCCCTCTCGGTTGTTGCATCAAAGCGGACACCGCTGTTTTGGTTGGTGCTCTTTTGATCTTGGTCAATCGTGTAAAATGTATTCCCATTTATCTCTTATCCTTTCCAAATCAATACATTCAAAGATGGTCCCCTGGACAACAAGTATAGCTCATCACAAATAGTGTTGTCACCTCTGATACGTGCTTCCAACCAACTGCTGAAAGTCCGAATGTGTTCACATGTAATCCAGTCGTCGCACTGCTCCAGGTGTTTGGAGCGCAGACTGTTCTTGTGTTCATCGACATACGGGGTCACCAAGGTAGTGTTTTGTAGAACTGTGTAGTGTGCTTGAGAACAAGAGTATCCGTCCCTGCATATTATTGAGTCCCTTCCTAGCGTGCCTTTTCCAGTCAGTCTCCCCTCATACCGCGATTTAGGGAGACCTATCTTCTTCAGGCCAGGAATGAAGTCAACACAAAACCTGATGACATCCTCTGTTTGATGGCCCATAGAGATGCTTCCTTCTAGCCTAGCGCGGTTACGGACATATTTCTTTAGGACTCCCATGAAGCTCTCAAAGGGGTACATATTGTGTAGAAATACGGGGCCCAGAATGACAATCTCGTCAACTAGATGAACTAGGACGTGCGTCATGATATTGAAGAAGGATGGTGGGAACGCCAGCTCGAAATTGACAAGACATTGCACCACATCACTCCTCAGCCTTGGTATGATTTCTGGATCGATCACCTTCTGAGAGATTGCATTGAGGAATGCACATAACTTAACAATGGATAATCGGACGTTTTCCGGTAGAAGCCCCCTCAATGCAACCGGAAGCAGTTGCGTCATAATCACGTGGCAGTCATGAGACTTTAGGTTCTGGAACTTTTTCTCTGGCATATTTATTATTCCCTTTATATTCAACAAGAAGCCAGTCGGGACCTTCATACTGAGCAGGCATTCAAAGAAGATTTCTTTCTCTTCTTTCGTAAGAGCGTAGCTGGCAGGACCTTCATACTGCTTCGGAGGCATGCTCTCTTTTTCGTGCAAGCGTTGCAGGTCCTCCCGTGCCTCAGGTGTATCTTTTGTCTTCCCATACACGCCCAAGAAGCCTAGCAGGTTCATGGAAAGGTTCTTCGTCACGTGCATCACGTTGATCGAAGAGCGGACCTCTAGGTCTTTCCAGTAGGGTAGGTCCCAAAATATAGATTTCTTCTTCCATATGGGTGCGTGATTCTCAGCGTCATTCGGAACACCTAGTCCGCCGGGACCCTTTCCAAAGAATACGTGTAAATAATTGACCATACCAAGTACCTGATCACCGGTACACATGGCAGGCTTCTTCCGGTGATCTGCCTCGCCTTTGAAATGCTTGCCTTTCTTTCGACAGTGATGGTTGGTCGGAAGAAATCGACGATGGCCCAGGTACACATTCTTCCTGCAGCTTGCCAGGTATATACTATTGGTGTCAAGTAAACAGTGCGTGCATGCGTGGTATCCCTTGTTTGTCTGTCCTGAAAGGTTACTGAGAGCGGGCCAATCGTTGATGGTCACGAACGACAATGTCTTTAGGTTAAATTCCTCCTGTTTGTGCTCATCCCACGTACGTACACTGTTTCCATTCCACAGCTGTAAAAGTTCTTCAACCAATGGCCTTAGGTACACATCAATGTCGTTGCCGGGTTGCTTAGGGCCTTGGATGAGAACGGCATCATAATGAACTTCCGCTTCATGCACATCCAAGGAGGAAGGTTATACATACATAGAGTCACGGGCCAGGTGCTGTGATTGCTGCTCTGCTCCCCGAAAGGATTACTGCCATCCGTGCTTAAAGCAAACCATACGTTCCTTGGCTCACTTGCAAACTCATCCCAGTACTTTCTCTTGATTTTTCTCCACTGCGCCCGTCAGCGGGTGCTCTCAACATCCCATCTTTCTTACGGTCCTCACTGTGCCATCGCATCAACTTGGCATGCTCTCTGAACAGACGTTTGAACCGTGGTATTATAGGAGCATACCACATAACCTTCGCAGGAACCCTCTTCCTGGGGGGCTCGCCGTCAACATCTTGATCTTGTGATCATCGATGACATCCGCAACAAGCAACTCCAATATCATCTTCTCCTCCTCAATTTTTCGAATTTTTTCCTTCAACAAATTGTTTTCTTCTTCAACTAAATTTAACCTCTCGACAATAGGGTCGGTTGGAATTTCCGGTTCAACAACCTCCTAGATAAATAAAATCTATGTCACGTTGGTCGGCATAATTGTCATAAACAACAAATGAACCAATAGTTATGAAAAGATAATATATACCACATCCGAATCATAGACAGGATTTAGGGCCGACGGGGGTGGAGACCTAACCAATCGCACTATATAAGATGCAATAATAAAAGTAAGAAAATTATACAAGTATCTATATAAACATACAAGTAAGATTTTTTTTTCCTTTTAGAAAGAAGATAAGAACAAGAGGCTCACCACGGTGGTGCCGGAAATGAGATCGGCGCGGGCGATCGACGGCGGTGAAGTCGGGGACGGGACGTGACGGACCGCTAAACCTAGACAAATATTAAGGAAAATGGAGCTTGGAGGTCGAGCTTGGAGAGGAGAAAGCTTAAGTAGTGTGGCTCGAGCATTCCATCGAACACCTCGTGTGCATAGGAGGTGAGCTAGAGCACCACAAAGCTCTCCCTTCGCTGGCCACGAAAAACAGAGCACTAGGAGTGCTCTGCTTTCATGGAGAGGGGTATATATAGGTAACTAACTGGTCCCGGTTGGTGACTTGAACCGGGACTAAAGGGCAGCCTTTGGTCCCGGTTCGTCCCACCAACCGGGACAAATGGTGGTGGGCCAGGAGCGAGGCCCATTGGTCCTGGTTCGTCCCACCAACCGGGACCAAAAGGTCTAGACGAACCGGGACCAATGGCCCACGTGGCCCGGCCGGCCCCCGGGCCTCACGAACCGGGTCCAATGCCCCCATTGGTCCCGGTTCTGGATTGAACCGGGACTAATGGGCTGGCCGGGCCTGGACCATTGCCCCCTTTTCTACTAGTGTAGCTTTGTTCTCTCTTCCTTCTCCTACCTCTCTTCTCACTCCTTTAATGCCCCCTCCACCATCTCCATTAATGCACCCATTTCTCACTTCCTCACTTTTCTCTCCTCCCTCCACCAGTTAGAACCATCTCCTCCCCGACTAGATCTACCCATTTAATGAAGTGTAACCTATCTACCTCCCCAACTAGATCTACACATTTAATGAAGTAGGTCATCTTCGTATACTTACGATTCCTAGGTGTGTAGTGACACTGACCTCATCATCGTTCTCGATCTCTCTCGAGGTAGGTGTGAGTAAAAAGTTGTGCTTTGCAAGAATGCGAATGTGTGTGTGTGTGTGTGTGTGTGTGTGTGTGATATGACCGAATCAGGTGATATGATGGAAATTGTGCATGTGGCATGAGCTACCGTCTATATGTGTATTTGAAGAATTGTGCATGAAATGAGAGTTGCTTATGTTTTGCCGAAATGTTGATTTATTTCCATTTTGTCGCATTTAGGAAAACTCGATATGTCCTATTTTTGTATGACTTTGATGCATGCATGCAAGTGTTTATAATCTTCTTATTATACCGCGCAGGCGATGATGGAGGTCGGTGGAAGGATGGTGGAAAGACGGTTGCGATACGCGGTCGAAGACATGTATGAAAATAACCGGAGGAAGATTTTATGTCCGCGTCGAAGATGCAAAGGAGGAGTCTGGCTCAACCCCTATAAGGATGGCCATTTGAAGGGGCACCTGCTCATGACTGATTTCATGGATGGGTATACTGGGTGGATAAGTGAAGATGAAGTAGGATGAGGACGTCGATGGGGTATCATTACTGGAATTAGCAGATTTTCCGTTTGCTGTTTCTTTGCCATCTGAATGATGGCAAAGACGGTCTTATCCATCAGCTTGATGAAAACGGACGGCAAAGAAGCAGCTGGCGGCAAAGAAATTGTTTGCCGTCCGCAATATCTTTGCCGTCCGCAATATCTTTGCCGTCAGCTAGCTGATGGCATAAAACCTTTGCCGTCCACCAGCAGACGATAAAGAAGAAGCTGACGGCAAAGAATCTTTGTCGTCCGCTAGCAGACGGCAAAGAAACTGTCCAAACTAACGTCCGTCAGCTAGGCTCTTTGCCTTATGCCAGCAAACGGCAAAGAGACGTGCCCTATCTAACAAAACGCCCAGCCCTGCCCCTCTCTCCCCACGTCTCTCTTCCTCCCCATCCCAACCCCGCATCGCCGCCCCGCCTCGTCCCAACCTGTGCCGCCGCCCCGCCCCGGCTGCCCCGTCCGTCCTCGCCGACCCAGCCACCCCGGCCTGCCTCACCACCTCAGCAGCGCCGCCCGTCCGCGCCGCCCCGCGCGCCGGGCCGCCTCGCCGCCCAGCCACGCCCCTCCATGCCGGGCCGCACTGCCTCGGACGCCCTGCCAGCCCGCCCCGCTGACCCGCCGCCCCGCTGACCCGCCTCATTGCCCCGGCTGCTCCGACCCGCCGCCCCGCCGCGCCGCCCTGCCTCGTCCCAAGGTGAGATTTTTTTTCTGTTTTTTAGATTAAGTTTAATTAGGATTATTCTAATTTAGTTTAGGTTTTGTTTAGCTTAGTTAGTTTAGTTTTGGTTTAGTTTAGTTTAATTTAGGTTAAGTTTCTGGTTTAGTTTAGGTTTAGTTTAGTTAGTTTGGTTTAGTTTAGTTTAGTTAGTTTAGTTTAGTTTAGGTTTAGTTTAGTTTATTTACTTTAGTTTAGGTTTAGATTAGTTTAGTTTAGGTTAAGTTTCTGGTTGATTTTTAACATGTGAAATTTGCTATTATTGTTTTAGTTAAAGCATTTATTCCCGCATCCATTGTTGAGGAAATCATTAACTGGTAGCTGCTCAGTTGGCTGACGAGTAGGGGATTAGTAGGCTAATCGGCAAGTTAATCGGCCATTTAATCAATTACTCGGGCGATTAATCAGTTAATCGGCTACTCGGTGACCCTGCAAGTAGGGACGCATCGACATCGACGATGCCTATCCCGCATCCTCGTCCTCGAATCGGCGGAGGAGGCCTCGATATGAGGGGCCATGTCCGAGACTGGGCTCCGCCGGGCTGGTTCTGGGAGGTTCTACCTTCCGGGGGCGCAGCTTGGTGAGGAGCCAGCCCGTCGTTGACCCGAACCTTGTTTGGTGGCGGTTGCGTGGGCCAGTGATGGTGCCGAGGCTTTCAGACACCGCGGAGGTGGTACGTCACCGTGTCAGCGAGGAGGACTAGCACGTCCATCTCTACATGGTTGCGTTGGAGGGCAGGTTCCACAATACCTGGCAGGTTCTTCAAGGACCTCACTGGATCTATGATCCTGTGATGGTTCCTTATCTTTGGGTGTCCACCACCGCGCCGATACCCGTCGTTCGCTATAGTTCTAGTTGTACAAGCGATGCTATATGTTTGATATTATTCGAGATGTATTAGTGATAATATTAGACGATGTACGGACGCAACAGATGATGCAGTTTTGCTTATTGAATGCATGCTAATTTAGTTTACCCGTGGACGAGCGGGTTAGGGGGTTCCTCTGTGTCGATGGTACACTAAATAGCAAGTATCGTCAATGCGAGATACATGTGGCCGTCGGTATCGAATACTACATCCACGTCCCACAAGTGGCCAAACATGTCCTGCGTCCGCAGCAACAGTTCTCGGCGTCGATGGCGGCTGCCTGTGAAAGCTAAGTCTTGAAACTTGAAACACCCAAACTGACTCAACTCGTTTTGGTTGTTTGAACTATCAAAACATGGCTTTAATCCTCACTGCAAAGGCTGCCAGACAAATTTGCTAAGGTGTTCGACCGTCATTGGCCACCAGAACTATTGTTGCGTGGATTCATCCCTGAGGATGAACGGCTAGTACTGGCAGAGCTGAGCTATTTCTTCTGTGTTCTTTGTGCTAAAGAACAATCGCCTGACCTGGTAGAAGAAATGGAAGAGATGGCGCTGGAGTTGATATGCAAGTTAGATAAGATATTTCCGTCGGGCTTCTTTAGTCAAATGCAGCACTTGATTTTGCATCTCCCAACCGAGGCAAGATTTGGGGGGGGGGGGGGGTGTGCAGAATTGTTGGTGCTACGCAACTGAGAGGATGCAGAAGACTCTTCGAGCAAAATGTAAAAATAAACATAGAATTGAAGCATCGATGGCCGAGGCATTCATTACTAAGGAGGCGCCAGACTTCATGATAAAACACTATGAAAACAAAAATCATCATTTGCATAATCCGAATGACTTGGTACAATGCCGGCGACCCTAAAAAGTGTCGATCCAACCTCAGCCTATTCAAAGGGGATCTGGCACCAGCCGGTGCTTCTAATTCCTTAACGTTGGATTTCGAAGAATGGCAGACCATTTCATTGTATATCTTCAACAACCTAACAGAAGTGCGGCCGTACATCGAGTAAGTTCTCGGTACATTGTTTCGCAACTTCTAATTCCGTTGAACTACTTTATTCCTGGATAAATTTGATACTGTCGATACATCGTCAAATTCTCGTATAGAGCGGTGATCCAAAAGGATTCCGTCGAAGAGTATGAGCTTCAGGCAAAGCATGGAGGCGGCTATCCCGGTTTCATCTCTTGGTTCAAACAAACGGTAATTTTCATTAGAACATTTCATTTCTTCGTCTAATTTGTTGCCAATGCAACAATCCCTTTCGTACTAAACTTGTAGGCTAATTCTAAGCTTATAGATGCCGAATTGAGACAAGTCGCCAATGGTTTTGACAATAAGGTCCGTTCATTTGACAAATACGACATCAACAGGTATCGCTTTCGTACCTATGGCAAAGAGCTATCTATGGTCGACGGAAAGTCTACAAATTGTTGTCTCTTCTATCGGTGAAGGAGATACCGAGTATTATGGAAGAGTTGAAGCAATTTATGAACATCAATTCTATGGTGCAAACCCACCAAACGCCGTAGTCTTCAAATGTTATTGGTTCTAGCCCAAGGAGACTAGAAGGACTGATGAACATATAGGGCTAGTGGAAATCAATCAAAGCACCCATTTGGATGTTCCAGGTATTTATATTATGGCTCAACAGGCAACCCAAGTTTTCTATCTACCGTGGACCTGTCAAAGTGATCCTAATCTCAAAGGTTGGGATGTCGTTTATGAAGTGCCTCCACGTGTTAGACCACCTCCCCCCAATGAAGATGATTATGAAACTCACATTAACCCAGACACTATGAAGGAGAATTCTTCCAAGAAACACGTCTTTACAAAAATCGTTTCAGGAACTGCTCTACTCCACTCCAGAACATTGAAATAGACAGCGATAGTGAACCCAACTTCACCACTCAGCCGGAACAAGAAGAGCCTGAACTAGAAGAGGTTACTGTTGCGGATGACCTGTCAATGCTTGACAGATTACGTTGAGGTGACCTTCCACATGATGATGCATTTATTAATGATGATGATGAGCGCGTCATTACTGATAGTGATGATGATGATGCATTTATTGAACCAGAGTATTACTAGGTATTAAATTGTTTATGTTGTACTTGATTTGTATAGTTACTTGTAGAATTTTCTTACTTTCTATGATTGTTTGTTATACATAGTGCCATGGTCTTGATATCCGTCCCCGTCGGTCCTCACCCGCTTTATGATTCTAATGTTGTAAATCCTCTTTTATAACTATTTGATGCATTTAAGATTTATGACAATTATGGCCATCAAGTTGACATAGAGGAATTTTAATCTAGGAGGAATGTGAACCGGAATGTGCAACCGACCCTCTTGTCGAGAAGTTATATTTAGTTGAAAAAGAGAATGACTATTTGAAAGAAAAAATTAGAAGAATTGAAGAAGAGAAGATGACATTGGAGTTGTATGTTGCCGATGTGGTCGATGATCACAAGATGAAAATGAATGCAATGCGCTTGAAGATGGATGCAATACGCTTGAAGAATAAGAAGATTAGGAAATATGCCATTGATAATGAGGCTTGGTATCATTATGACGTTGGATCAATTGTTACCTTAGTTGCGATCTTCATCGCATTTTTTGTAATGAGGATAAGTTTTCTCTAGTGTTTTGCTTAACAAATGCATACTTAGCTACTTTCCTCCTAAATGGCATAACTAGCTAAGCTAGAAAAAAAATGAGCTATTCTTAGCTTCCTTTCCTCAAAAATGTCATGATAATCTTTGTTACCTTCAAAATGATATAGACTTACCTTACTTTCCTCGAGAATGACATAATAACCTTACTAAGCTCAAAAATGACCTATTTACCTAGCTTATCTCTAAAATGACCGACACTTAGCATTTTTACCTAGCTTAGCAGAAAAATGGAATTTTTACCTACCTTAGTTATAAGAAGAATAAGATAAAAAAGAGAGGAGAAAAAGAAAGAGAAGAAAAAAAACTCTTCTTCTTCTTCCTTTTCTTCCTTTTCTTCCTCTTCTTCCTATTCTTGTTCTTTTTCTACCTAGTCTTCTTCTTCTTCTTATTTTTCTTCTTCTTCGTCTGCTTCTTCTTCTCACTTGCTTCTTTCCCAATTTGCGGATTTGCTTTAAATGAGGAAGCTTGCGTTGATGGAGTCTACTCTTCTCTTTATGCTTCCATCTTTTTTTGCTTTGCATTATGTGAGGAAGCTGGCCATACCTATATATGTATGGATGGATGAAACCATTGTATGGTTATTGTTGGATATGTTGGCTATGTATATGTGTTGGATGAAACCATTTGCTTTGTATATGTGTTTGGATTCTTGTCAAAAGTATTTTCATATTGTGTGTGTGTTTGTGTGTGTGTCAAATTCTGTCAAATTGAATGAAATCAAGAAAAAAAAGAAAAAGAGGGGTTGTATAGACTCTTTGTCGTCAGCTGGCGGACGGCAAAGGGCTTTGCCAACAGCTAGCGGACGGCAAACATGCCACGTGTCGGCCACCTGTGCAACCTGGGGCAGTAGGCTGGCTATTTAGTAGCTTTGCCGTCTGCCAGCTGACGGTAAAGCACGTTGCATCTTTGACGTCTGCCAGCTGACGACAAAGCTACCAAATAGGGCAGCCCCCCAGGTGCTGCCACATGCCATGCTATGCCGTCAGCTGGCTGACGGCAAATAATCAATGTTCTTTGCCGTCCGCTGGCAGATGGCAAATATCATTTAAAGCAAATCCGCAAATTGGGAAAGAACTTGACGGACAAGGCGGAGAAGAGGCCGGACATGACGGAGAAGACGTGGACACGCTGCAACCTTCGTCGCAACTAAGTTCAGCCCGGCTGGACCCTCATGTTTGACACCTGTTTCGTAAGAAGAGGACTAGCAATAGAGCTACTTCTAGAGAGGAGGCCAAGCTGGCGCAACTGGAGGTAGACTTGAACACTCCATTGTATGATGGTTGTGATCCCGAGGTGACCCCCTTGAGTTTCATGCTCGGACTTCTAAAGATGAAGGCTAAAACAAATGGACCAACGGAAGCCTCGATGAGCTTCTCAAGAATATAAAAAGTTTATTCCCGCAGGGAACCTGTGTCCTACTAGTGTTGAGGAGGCCAAGAAAATTGTGTGCCCTCTTGATCTGCCGCACATTAGATACCACGCATGCATCAACCATTGCATCATTTATCGAAAGGAGCACGTGGAAAAAACTAGCTATCCAGTGTGCAATGCTTCTCAATACAAAAAGATCGGAAAGAAATTTTCTCAGAAAGTTGTATGGTAGTTACCGATCACTCCTCGTCTATAGCTAGATCCTAAGGAAGCAAAGCTCATGCGCTAGGATCCGGATAGGGTGAAGCCCGACGATAGAGACGATCTAAAGCTGAGACACCTCGCGGATGCAGGCCACTAGAGAGAATTCAATGCCGAATATCGATATTTTGCAGGTGATCCAATGAACATCGTTATTGGGACGAGTATCGATGGCATGAATCCATTTGGCAAAGAGAACACGAACCATAGGACATGGCCCGTGTTTGTATGGATGTACAACCTCCCCCCAAGAAGGGCATGAAGAAAAAGTACATACACATGAGTATGCTGATTCAAGGGCGAAACAAACCAGGAAATAACATTAATCTATATCTGAGGCTACTGAAAGAGGACCTACAGACGCTATGGACAACACCGGTCAAGACATGGGACGCCAGCAAAGGAGAGTATTTTTGAATGAGATCTGTGTTGATGACAAGATGCATGAGTATCTCAGTTATGGATGTTTCTTAGGCCAGGTGTGCCACGGCTATTATGGATGCACCAGGTGCATGGATGATAGAACGTCTCAGCAGCTAACAAAGGATTGAGGGTCTGGGAAAATCGTGTACATGGGGCATCGAAGTTGGCTCGAAGTGGACAACTTGTGCAGAAACAATGGAGATATATTCAATGGTGCCGCTGAGTATCAAGGACCTCCACGTAAGAGGAGCAGCCCCGAAATCGATGAGTTGTTGAAAACTGGGAAGAGTGCCCCACGCCGGGAAATATGAAAAAGGCGAAAGAGCCGCTGCTGAAGGTATGGAAAGCGGGGTCTGTTTTCTGGGACATGGAGTACTGGCCCAAACTCGACATGCGTGCCTCATTGACTGATCAAATGCATATCACGAAGAATGCCCTCAAGAGCAAAACAAATTTCGACGTCCCCTAATCATTTTCCGAATAACTCTAGCTACATGCGTGCACATAATTAAGGCGATAATTCTTGTTGCTAGATTAAATCGATTGCCAGAACCTTGTGAAAGTGACACCATGCCGTCAATGAACTAAGCTGAAGCAACACTCGAGGGAAGCAAGGAAAGAAAGTTAGCCTTCACATGCACATGTGATCAAGATCGAAACTGACATCTACTCATAGAACCGCTCATGATGCGTTTGTTGGAGAACGTAGTAGAAAATAAGAAGTTTCTGAATAAGAATACCCAGGAACAACATGAAGATGCATATAGGGTTTGGACCAATGATCGTTACCGACTCTAGAGTATTGCCAAAGTAGACGAGTTGGTGTAGACCATACTTGGAGTCCCTCCAACCGTTGATAATGATCTCGCCCTCGAACGATCTCTAGAATAGAAGACCGAAAGCATGGCATCTCTACTTGGTTGCAAGCATACGGTCTGCATGATCCAGTAGAATTTCCACGTCCAAAGCTTCTTATTATGAGGATTGGAGGAACTAGATCAAGCTCTAATTAGTCATCTAGGACCAACTAGAACTAGAGCTATAAGAACTAGAGGAGGCTCCCAAACTTGTGTGTAGAAAAGGGCCAAGACCTCCACTATATATAGGTTATAGGGGAGAGGGGCAGCCAATAGGAGGGGTAGGACTCCCCTCCCCTTGCGCTGGCCAACAATGGAAGGGGACTCCTTCCCCTTCCCCAATTTGGTCTCCCCTAGAGGGAAAGGGGCCGCCTCCCCACTTGGGTCTTGGTGGGCCAAGGTCCTTCCACCACTTGGCCTTTTAAGGCCCATTGGTATTAACTTAAATATGAAAGCCCTCTAACAATTACTAGAGCATATCATATATAATATAACACCTTTGGAAACATTTTTCGACAATAGATTAATTATCGATAATTCCCGGTATTACCCGATATTCTTCGAAACCCTTGGTGTGACCCCGAAACGCTTTCTGTTCCACTCGCACTATTCTGAATATCAATGAAACAATTTCATAAATGAATCCTCGATACTCTCATCCTACTAACCCTCAGCGGATCATGATTACCTTACGATTGTGACCCTATAAATTTGGTAAATCATAGACATGAACGAAACCCCTTTGTTCAATGACCGATATTAGAACTGTGGACGTCCATATCGACCCCTATGATTACACGAATGGCACTTAACTGAACCTTTGGTTATCGTGCGATGTTCCCTTTTCTTTGCAATACTTTACAATATCGGGGTGCATCGGTATCCTCCTGTGTCATCACCAAGCTCACTGTACCGTTCCCCTCATTACCAGTTTTGTTTTTCTTTCTCGTTGAAGTGTTTCGAGATCACCGTGACATAGTCACATGTGTCTCGCCAGACGATGAAGGATGTCGTCACACCGAGAGCAGGGACGGAGCCAGGATTTCGACATACGGGGGGCGAGGCTTCACACTAAGTCTCATACACGAAGGCTATGTGGTAAAAAAAAGACTTAGGTTCTAGTCTAATGGAGATGGCATGACGCAAACTTATCTTTTTTTTATCTATTCATCGCATTCACATGAACAAAACTTGAAAGAAAATTGACAGCTGACAAAAAAATTCACAACACTAGAAACACAAGATAATCTTATTAGCCAATAATTTGTAGTAATGCAATGTAGGTGAATAATACATTACCTAATTTCTTTATTTGTTGGAATTGGCGAGATGGACATCACTGATTCAACTCAATCCCAAAATTAGAATCGGCAAAAGAATGCGATTTTGTTGAAGCTATCAAAGAAGAATGGTACAAAGAGAACAATGATTAGTTTAGAAATGATAAACCTGGACTAATCTAGGTCTCAAAATAAACTACCTTTTTCCTTGTTTCGTTTCCGTTCATCAGTGAGTCGGCCTACTGGCAAGATCCCCGTGTATCAGGCGCTCGCCGACGGTTGTCCCCTACCCTTCTCCGCTTCTCTTGATTGCGATGCAATGGATCGCACAAGTAAAAAACTGGAAATGTTATGATTGATTCTAAATCCATATGATTACACCTCTATGATATTAAAAGAAACAAACTAATCTGATGTGAAAATCAACTACCTTTTCCCTTGTGTTGTTGATGTTCATCCGGGCTTCCGGTCTACTAAGAACCGGCAACATGTGCGTGGATCGGCACCCACGTACCTGGTGCCCCCTTCCCTTCTCCGCTTCTCCATGGCGGCCATGGAGAGATCTGATCGCAGCAGCCAGCAGGCGTTAGTCTCGATCGCAACGTTGGCTTGGAGAGATTAGCGATACGTGCGTACGTAATCAGGTCGTGGCTGCATGTTAACAGGCCTATTTGCCTTTCAAAGCAATTTTCCTTTATGATCTTTTTGCTTTTAGCCTACATGGGCTGATGCTTTCACGTTAATGAGAAAAAGCGAGCACGGGACAAGCGGGCAAGAGAAAAAATTAGGGGGGGGCGAAGCGAGCACGGGACAAGCGGGCAAGAGAAAAAATTAGTGATTAGTCGATCGCTATCGAGGGACGAGACGATCGTTGGGGGGGGGGGGGGTGTCGCCCCCCTCGTCCCCCCTTAGATCCGTCCCTGACCGAGAGGTCCCTAAGAATATATCTCCATCATCAGAGGAGCAAATCCCACTATCGAGCTATCTAGTACCTTATCAAACTTCCCGATGAGCCCGTAAGTTGTCGTTATGATGACCTTGTTACAGATGATGTTTGAGCAACCCCAAATTCCATCATATGGTAGGAAGTGGCTACGATGCTCTCATGGTCTGAGGAACTAAAACACATGCTAACTCTCCGTGTTATACCAATTGATTTCAGTCGATATTATCTCAATGCATAACAAGCAAGTGTTTTGGTTGATTCAATTTTATCGTTCTTCAAACGTCATATTCTCAATGTTGTTTTAGGACTATCATTACACTTAGCGATATCCTAAGATCCGAAAAACATGATCAGTAGCAAAACTTGAGCTAGTCCTAGAGGCAAGACAAGGAATATATACTTTAGCATTTATCATTCCACACGTGCATACGAGTTTTCCGCTGAATCACATATTCCATTATCACAACAGTTATTGCATGAAATACAAACTCTTAATTAATTATGAAAATGGAAATACAATAATACAATATTATTGCCTCTTCGGCATATTTCCAACATGGATCCCAGTCCATTCATCCATATATTCTATCAACTTTGATTAACATACTTTTTTATTTCATTTACAATCTAAACTTTATTTACTGTCATTGCAATCAATATTTCCAAACAGAAGTTGCAAATATCCGTTAACTAGTAGGACTAGTAAGATTGGCCATCTTACTAGTTTTGATGGAGGTCGAGTCAAATTATGTGTTTATGCGTGAAGGTACTAATCTTTGGTCGTTTTGCAAGACTTCTACTTGTTCAATAAACCTTAAGTCCAAGGGCCAAACACCTTTGTAGATTAGAGAAAGAAATGTTCTCCACAGGGGCCTCCTGGCCCAATTCTTGCTCCATGGTTCTATTCTGGTGCAAACTCGTCTTTCTAGCTTGTTGGTATTTTTCCGAGTTCCAAAAAAGCATGTTCTCCACTATGATTCATTTTTGTGCTTTTCTGCACCTTTTCGGCAAGTTCCCCTCAGTCGGAACACTAAACTTCAGACAAAGAATGCATAAGTATGATATGATCATCTACAAAACATGGATAATAATGTGTAATTTATGATAAGAATAAGTGCTCAAAATGGACGTATCAATATAACACACACATATAGTTGTGCATAGGTCCGGAAGTTTCTGCTGGAAATCTCGGAAGTGGCCTTTAGGACAATCTACGGTCAAAAAGGGAACGCGCAAAAGGTCACTCGGACCCCTCGAAAAAGGCTGCAGAAGCCATCAAAAGGGAAGACCGAGTCAGTTGACACCAAGAGACTAGGGGAAAATGGCGTACATCTGACCTGCGGCAAATCTGAATATCCACACATACATAGTGGAGGGGACAACCTTTGCTTCAACATCCGACGCAATGAGGAAGACAAGGTAGTTCTAGGCCTAAACTAGATCCAACCTTGTACATCCCATCGAGATCGGCCGGCAGATACCCATAGACTTAGTGTATAAGTAGCTGGACCCCCACATTATAGTCATTTTTGTCTTTCCTCCATTGTTGACTTTGTTATTTTACCTGGTTTCTACTTTCATTAGTTGACCAGGACAGTTAGCTATGACTTTTCTTGACAAGCCATGAGCATTGTTGACTGAGTTATACCCTTTTTAGCACCTTGGACCTTGTTGACAAGCTCTGTAGGATTATGTGGGACCCCTAGAGAGTATTATTTATTTCCTCAAAACACAATATATTAGTCAAATTTACCTGGAGAATTCAAAATGCAAACAATAGAATGGATAATGAAATGCATAGATAAGAGAAATATACATACATCGACGTTTAATTGGTATACTTATAAAATCCGATAGTCTTTTGGTGTGTCCACTTTGCTGAGTATTTCTTGTGTTCTTGTAGCCAAAGGATTATTTAAAAGAAATGATCACTTAAGCACATAGACAAATATTCGTAAAGTTTGTGTGTTTTTACCGATGATTCTTTCATATTATTTTTATGGTGTAACACCCCATGTATGTTATAAGTTTCAAATTATACATGATCTGCCAGCAAAAGAAAGGTTGAGCTGAAAAACTACAATCATTGTGGTAGAGCTGCCTCGCATTGTTTCCAATATCTTCATATTGCACATAAATGTCTGATTTATCTACTGGTTCATTAATATAATTGATCGCAAATAACATATCACATGAATTTATCAAAGTTAAGTAGCCATCATAATGGTGGGTCCTACTTATTACTGGACCACAGTACCAATATTTGTATGAAACTATATTATGTCGTTGACTCACAATTTGCAGTTCAGTTACACACAACGACTCAATACTTCATACAATCTATCGTTGGGCTACACATCTGACCTTTATTTTCATGCATTGTTACAATTTCACTACAGGAAAACACGCGCGGGCGCGCACACCCACCCACCCACAGACACACACAAACACACACACACACACACACACACACACACACACACACACACACACACACACACACACACACACACACACACACTGTTATGCTGTTTTTGAAGGTGACAGAATAATTGGCAATTAAAAAACAAAGTTGCTTTTTTGTGCATTTGATATCCGTGTCAGAATAAATTTTGTTCTCCATAAGATTATGTTTTTTCCTAACTGATATTTTTGATATCCATAAAATCATAAATTTTATTTCCAGCACATTTGGCAGACTAAAGATGATTCCCTCGCATAGGGAGGCCCACCAGGTTTTCATCTATATATCGAGTGCGCCGAAGAGTAATGTTGTAGATCGTGCTAGCATCCAAACCTAATGTGCCGTCGCAAGGAAAGGTTAGCTACACTTTATCTCGGTTACACTAAACTAAGTTTTCATATGACAAGCGCATGATACCATGTTGCTCACCACATGCCCGGTCTGTGCTACAGTACTAAGAAAAAGAAATACGTAACTGCTCAAATGTCTTGTCTGGAGGCCAAACAAACCAGGTCATGCAGTACCTCCATTCAAAGTACGAGTACAAACAAAAAGCAATCAAGAGATCACAGTTGATTAAAGTCATTGGTAGATGATTGTGCCGAAAGTTGGTCTATACCGCAAGTTAAATACTATATGACAGTATTCGTGATAATTTATATGACAAGTTGGATGCCTTAGCCCTTAAGCGATCCACAACTGCCATGGACAAAAATTCGTCTCTATCTTCGAGATTCTGATGTGGGAAATAACAATAATATGACATATACGTACGGACGAGCATGATAAGCTATAGCTAAGCAATGGTGTGCCTCCCCCCTAGACCTATTTGACCAACCTCGCTTGGCCCATGTTACTTGATAAGAGCACACATAATTTACCAACGGAAGGGCATCCTGCTGGTTCTTTCTCATCCCAGATCGTTTTCCCAATTTCTGGAGCGCTTGGAGTGAAAGTGTGAGCCTATTTGATTGGAGATTGACCAAATAATAGCGTTCTTTTTCAATTTCTAGAGCGCCGGGACGTCTCGATCTGTGCTATTGCGCTATATTCCCAGGTATCACTTTGAATAGCTCACGTCTCTCAGCGTCTCTGGGCAGCTGCTCACTTATTCTTTGCACGGGAACATATGCATGGATCCGGGCCATCACATGGGACATCCTAATGGACTGCCAAAACATCTTTTACGCACAACAAGCGACAACGATGACAGCCTCTTTATCAAAAATAAAGCCTCTAGTACAGATCACACGTTAGGAACCTTGGCAGGCGTACGTACCATCATGTGCTGGAACCATGCACATGCGCGTACGTTCATAAGGGCGTCTCCAACAGCGTTCGCTAAGTAAGTCACACTATTTATCCGTAGGTCATATGTACACGAGCATACCTTCATAAGGGCATCTCCAACGTCGGCCCTTAAAACAGACACACTAGTTGTCCGCAAACACTGATGTGTGAGCTGGTCATCGATGTGCATCTATGCATGTGCATGTTGCTGTCGAGGAGAGAGTGGAGACGTTGGGATCTCCGATGTGGTGACTTTTGGTGGGCTAGACGGATAACTGCACTCCCCTGAAGCCCCCTAAGCTTACTACTAGTTTGACGTAGTCTGGACTTCCGGACGCGTCTGCGGACGTTTGAGGGATTGCTTTGGTTGGCAAAAAGTGTCCAAACTCCCCCAAAGTATGTATAAAAGAGATTTGAGATTCTGTATTGGAGATTCCTAAGAGCACTCATTCTTATAGCTACCACTTGTATTCATGCACACACGGGCGTTCAAAATAGTAATATTTCATGACTAAGTTGACATTTCTCATTGATAAGCGGCAAAAACGAATATTCACTACCGGGTTATACATTGAGTGTTAGGCTTTTTGTTGAGCTATTTTCTCGGGCACTTGGCAAAAATGGACTTTGTCGAGTTCCTGCGGAAAAACACTCGGCATAAATGACACTCGAGAAAGCAGAACCACTGACAAGTGCCGTTCTCGGAGGGGGTTATGTCCCGACATTGAATAGCCACCTGTAATAATCCACCTAGAGGCGCTAATTGGATTGTAGAGTTGGTACAAAATTTTAAAACCACTAGTACTAACTGACATTATTGTACTGATGTTCAAGTCTTTGCAGAACAACATCAACATAGCTATTAACAGGTTCAAGAACCCTAATGCCTTCCCGTTGAGTTTATTCTATTCAAGGTGATGTAGGCCTTATATAGGGTGGTGCATCAACAAATGACCAAGGTTACCCATGGTTGTGTTGGGTATGAGGGGTAAAAGCGAATGGGGACTTATGGTGCTCGAGCACCATGGAGGCCTTTTTTTTAAATAAAAATAAAAAACCGTGTTTAGACATTTCAAAAAAAAATGACAAAATACGTGGAAACTTGTATGTGTTAACTACGGTTCCATGAATTTGTGTTTAAAATAATAATAATTTGTAAGCTACAAAAAAAAATCTGGCACAACGAGCCCATTGAAAATAAAATGTTACTCCAATTCATATTAATTGTCTCTGACTTAGTACCAAGTTGTACCAAATCAATTACAATTAATATACGAGGGAGCATAATGCTTTGCATATACGTAGTATACATGTGTATGTGTACTTTTAAAAAAAGTTGTGTTGTAGAAAATGGTTTTTGGGAAACGGGGACCGAGGTCCCCGAGCATCATTGGCATTTTAAAGGGTAAAAGCCATGAGTCCATGAATGCTACTAGTTAAAGTTGGAGTATCCTTAGTTATTGGCGCACTGGTTGTATCATCCACGCATGAGGGGGCCTTTGGATATTTGGGCCTCATTTAGACTTGGACTATCTTTCTTCCATGCCTTCATTGCTGATGTTGTCTTCGTTCTGGTTTCTCCTTTGATTAGTTGACCATGGTAATTTGCCTGAGCATTCCGAGGACATTTCTCTACTACAGACATGGAAGGGTGCACCTCTGGTGTACCATTTATCGTGCCTATAGTAAATGATGAGTAGCCAAGTGCAAAAAGGATTACTGCTAAAGGCATATATGTAGTAAGCCCACCCCAAGATGAATGATCTCTTCAGCAACTTCCCTAGAGCTTTCGATATGATATAAAAATGTGTGAACTATTTTTGTGTATCCACCTTGCCGAGGATTTTTTTGTGTTCTTCTATCCAAAAATTCATCTAAACAAAATGAGCACATCAGCACTTGGATAAATATGTGTACAGTTTGTGGGTTCCACAGATGATATTTTCATTGAAATTTATGTTGATATTGTAACACATCATGTATGTTATATGTTTGGAAATGTACATAATCAACCAAAAAATATAGAACGGTTGAGCTGAAAAACAACATTCAAGTTGGCAGAACCGGACTCGTATTTGTTTGTAAATGTTATCCAGCCATTAGTCATTTGAATCTTAATGTTACCTAATGAACAACATTTTTATATCCTAATTTTGCACGTAAATGTCACATTTATCTGGCAGTACATTAATTTAATTGATTGCAAATAACATATCACATTAATTCGTCAAAAGTATGTAGCCATCACTATAAATCATCTTTGTTATTAATGGAACATATATAAATATTCTTACATATGAAAACATATTATTTCGTTAACTCACAATGTGCAGTTTAATTCTACATAATGAGGCCATATTTTATACAATCTACCATTGGATTACATATCGAAATTTTCTAGCCATGCATTGTTATTCCCTCCGTCTGGAAATACTTGTCGGATGAATAGATGTATCTAGATGTATTTTTGTTCTAGATACATCCATTTTTAAGCATTTCTGCGACAAGTATTTCCGGACAGAGGGAGTACAATGCATGTCAATATAGGAACACACACACACACACACACACACACACACAGAGAGAGATTGTTATTGAACAAAAAAAATGTCTATTCCATTTGATATTCCTTTCAGCCCAGTACTTCCTGTCCATATGTCTGTATTATTTTCTATCGCAAAATTTATATATTTATAAAAGCATAAATTTTATTTGCAGCGCATCTGGCAGACTTAATATGATACCGTGGCGCATAGCGAGGGCCACCATTCTAGTAATTTTCCTCTTAATATCCGGTGAGTAAGAGAGTAATGTCGTAGATCGTGCTAACGAACAAGGCTATGGGGTAACTCTGTTTTTTATTTTTATTTCGCTGGTTGGCGATCCTCTGATTTTAAAGTACAAATGGAAAGCAGTAGAGAGAGAGAGAGAGAAAGAGAGAGAGAGAGAGAGAGAGAGAGAGAGAGAGAGAGAGGCATTGGTAAGGTCATGGTGTGCATGATTGCAGTACCGAAAGTTGGTCTTCCCGAAAGTTTAACACTACTATATGACAGTATTCGTATATCAAGTTTTAGGACAGGTTAAATGCCTTAGCGCTTAAGCGATCCACAACTGCCATGGATCCAAAGTCGTCGCTTCAGTACAGATCCTGATGCGAGAAATAATAATAATATACCATATACGTACGGACCAGTGTGATAAGCCATAGCTGACCCTCCTCTCTTTGCCCTCCTGTCCGACCGATTCTCTGTCCTCTTCGTACTGTTTTTCCAATTTCTGAAGCGCTTGGTGTGAATTTTTATGAGCCTGTTTGATTGACCAAAGAATAGGTATTTCTAAAGCTCCTGGACGTCTCGACCATAGCATCCTTGTATTGCTCACGTCTCTCGGCGTTTGTGGGCGGCAAAATTTCGTGTTTTGACCCTTTTCGTGTATTTTAGCAGGATCAGACCTTGGTCTGATTTTTTTTTTGGGATTTCACCCTTACAGCTACCGCCGCCCACCCTGGCGGTAGCGTTATACAGGCTACCGCCGCCCACCCTGGCGGTAGGTGCCTAGATGGCCATTTGGCCATTAACGACTGCTGACGTGGCAAAGTGCCCTACCGCCGCACCCTCTGGCGGTAGGTCTATACACCCTACCGCCAGGGACCCCGGCGGTAGGGTCCTAGATGGATAAGGTTGTGAGGCCTACCCACCACCCACCAACTCCACTCATCTTCTTCCACCGAGGTCATGCTCTCTCTCTCCCTCTTCTCCCCCACCAAAGCACCCACTAGACCCCCCCTCCATTGCTTTAGATTTGTCTGGTGGATCCGAGGCATTTGCATCACTGAAAGTACCTCTCCCACCCGCCCTTCATTTGGTTGGTTGGAATCACCTAGTTTTGTTGGAATCAATTTGTTTTGCAAACCCTAGTTCTTGCTCAAGTTTTGCATTTATGGTGCATTTATGGTGCATTTATGGTTTGCCAAAGTATTTTGGGTCAATCCTTGTTGTGGCAAGCTAGCTTATGTGTTATGGTTAGTGATTTCGTTAGGGAAGGGTTAGGGTTAGGGTTAGGATTAATGCTATGATTAAGGTATACTAGTTGTTTGATTCAAAGTATGCATATTTTAGGTAGTTCATCCATATGAAATGGCTGGCCCATGGATGACTCATTTTTTTCCCATTTTTTTTAGATGGATAAACTAGTGAATGTGCATTATTTGGACAAGGCGTCTTTCATGAATGGAAATGCGGATGAAGGGGTGGAGGCCATGGTTTTCGACACCAGCCCGAGCTATGATGATATTATCATGAAAGTGAGAAGCGTCTTCAATTGGATTAACCCAAGTGATGATGTGAAGCTTCTTGGGAAGTATGATGTGGGAGTAGCGGTAAAGTCCCGATTAAAGAGTATGCCCATCACCTCTCAATTGCATTGAATGTGTATAAGGATAAAGTTGAGGAATCACAAGACAAGTCACTGGAGTTATTTGCCACAAAGGTTGAAGTTCCTCGGCTAATACTCGACTTGAACCGGAATGTGTCCTCCCCAATACATGATGGTGTCGTGGTGTATGACCACATTGCTTGTAGCCAACCACTAAGTAGCCAACCAAATGAACAGGACATCAATGCTAGAGCCATAGTTCTTCTAGGTGATCATGTTGGAGATGAGGCCATTGCTCATGTTGATGAAGATGCCATTGCCCATGTTAATGAAGAGGTTATTGCTCAAGATGATGTTTATGCGGAACAAGAAGAGATTCATCACAATCCCATTGGTGACTTGGATGTCATTGTTCATCAACAAGACATGGATCGTAACCTCCCTTATAGACATAGGTGTAGGTATGAGTCGGATGATGAGGGTCCGCCGGAAGAATTGGACGAGGATGGATTCACGGCGAATTAAAATCAAGTCTACAAGAAGATCAATGGCAAGGAAAGAGGACCCTATTTGTTACGTGATCTTAGTCTTGCCGACAAGGCCGTTGTTGATGGTGGCATGAGTTCTGTTTGGTCAAACCATCAACTTGCCCGAGGATGGGTGATCCAAGGCCACCAGGTGAGGACGAGAATGCTCATTTGAAGAAAGGGATCAAGTTTGGTTGTTTTCAAGAGTTCAAGATATAGTTGAGTGACTACGGCATCCGGAACCAGAGGGCATTCGTTGTTGGTCATTCCAACCAAAATGTGCGCTACACCATCAAATGTGACAAAGAAGGTTGCCCATGGAAGGTCCGTGGAAGAAAGATCTACAAAACCAGGTAATGGGAGTTGAAGAGTTGTGTGGCCACCAACTCGTGCATACCACCGGAGAAAGCAGACCAAAGCAAGGGATACCGCCAACTCATATCCGAGTATCTAGGCTATAAATTGTTGAATGAGAGATCCCATGATCCAACCATGAAGGTGAAGTTCCTCATGAGTTCTGTCTTCAAATGACTCGGGTACGAGGTCAAGTATGGAAAGGTGTGGATGGACAAGGCAAACGTTGTAAGAATTTTGCATGGTGATTACGTCACCGCGTACAATATTCTTCAGAGAATGTTGGGAGCCAGTGCTAATCGGAACCCGGGCATGCGCCATAAGGTCGAGTCAATTGAGGGAGTGTTTCATCGAGCTTTTTGGAGCTTTGGGCAATCTATCGAGGCATTGAAGCATTGCCACCCCAGCTTGTCAATTGATGGCACATTCTTGACCGGCAAGTACAAGGGCACGTTGATGGTGGCAATGGCCCACTCTTCCAATGACAATGTGTTGCCGGTGGCATTTGCGTTGGTGCCTTTCGAGCACGATGACAACTGGGAGTGCTTTATGGGTAATGTGAGCATGAAGGTGATTGGCCCCATAAGAGAGTTGTGGTTTTGTGATCATATCAGATCGCCATCATGGGATTCTCAAAGCAATAGAAGTTGACATTCTAGGTTATCAAAAGCTCCAACACCGTTGGTGCATCAGGCACTTCGTTGCAAACTTTTACCGGGCATGCAAGAGTAAGGAGTTTTGCAAGGATCTTACCCATGTTTGTGTGGCATTCAACACCGACACATTCCAAAGCTGCGATGATAAACTATTCAGGGCGTTGGAGAAGAACAATGCAGGGAGAGAATTCTTGACAATGCATCCTCCGGAGAAGCATAAGTGGTCACGTGCTCACGATGAAGGAGGTTTCAAATACGGAGACATGACAAGTAACATGGTGGAATTCTTCAACAATGTGATCAAGGGTGTATGTTCCTTGCCGGTTACTGCAATAGTGAAATATACTTTCTTCAAGCTCAACTTCAATAGTATTTTCTAAGGCATTACGAAGTCACCGCCAAATGGATAGCTGAAATATGGATTTTCCCTTCAAAGTTGAGGACTGGTTGAAGCATCAAGCACGCAAGTCCTCGCGTCAACAAATCATTAGTTTCAATGAAAAAGAACAAATCTACCAAGTCGATGAGTCGGGTGGCACAACAAGGGACGGGGTGACGTACGGTAGAGCTGCGTAGGAGGTGCACCTCATGAACCGGTGGTGTCACTTTGAGAGACCTCACATGTATCATTGGCCTTGCTCGCACGTGATGACCGCGACAAGGTCCAGAAACTTGAACGTATCCCATGGTACCACCATGCAGTTGCATGAGTTCACATTGGAACAAACGAGGTTGACATGGGCTCCTAGGTTTCACCCCTTCCTCGATCAGTCACAGTGTCCTGAGTATGATGGGCCACACATCGTCCCCGATCCCGAACTCATGGTGCCGACAAAGGGAAGAAGAATAAAGAAGAGGTTTAGGGGTGACATGGATGATCTAGCTGGATACACCGAAATAAACCAATTTGGTAGAAGCCATTTCATGGAGGCACCGGACATCAAAAATTGTGGTTAATGTGATGAGTCGGGATACAATCTTAGTAAATGCACCAAAAGGCCACGCATCGATGCCAACACTCCCACTAGTCAAACGGCTGGACGAGGAGGCTCTATTGGTGGGCGTGGAGGATGATCGAGTCTTAGAGGAGCCGGTGGCACAAAAGGAGGTAGGAGTGGTGGCCGTGGAGGATGGCCGAGTCCTAGAGGTAGTGGACGAGGAGGCAGTATTGGTGGGCATAGAGGACGGTCGAGTATTAGAGCATCTCTAGCCTTCGGCCCCCGAGGACACCGAAAAAGCGTCGTCTAGGGCCTAACCAGCGATTACTTTCGGTGTGAGGGCAATTGCGTTCCCAATCATCGCCCCCAACTCGGCGCAACCTCGGAGATTTGATTCGAATTCAGCACAAACTCAACGATTTTTCTTTCAAATTTCTACAAAAAATAGAAAACTAACAAACTATGCCTAGCCCTCCTATGCCACGGCCACCACCCGCCTTCTACATGCTGAGGAGCCTGTAGAACCGGGTGTATTCGTCGCAGTAGTGGTCGTCGCCATTGCCGTCGTTGTCTTCACCATCGTCGCCACCGCCCTGCGTCCCGCCGGAGCCGCCGCAATGCCTGCTGCACCCCTGACCAGGGTCGCCGAAGAGCGGGGGGTTGGACGTCCTGGGCGCGTCCTCCTCGTCGCTGTCGAGGATGACGATGTCGCCCACCTTGCGACTGTGGCGCCAGGCCTTGATGTCCTCGTAGGCCCGGTGCTGGCGCGCCACCAGCGACTGCCTTATTTGCCTCTGCCTCCTTTTGGCTTAGGCAAGCGCGCCTTTGAGGGACTCGACCTCGGCTGCGCCAACTATGATCATAATCAAAAAATTCCATGAGTTAAACTACTCAATATACATATCACTTCTGATGTGATAATAAATTCCTTATTCAAAATTTCCGCATACCTTTCGTTTCCTCGAACCGCTTGTTAATGCGGTCGAGTTCCTCATCGGCCACTCGAAGCTTCCGATTCAGTTCGGAAACCTGTGCGGCATGGGTGGTAGCCGCCAACATGGATGACTGTTACAAAAGTAGCACAGTATGGTATTGTCCGGATTATCATGTGGATCCTCTGTCCGGTTTTTGCTAATCTGGACTGAGCCTCAGGGGCTACTGTCTATACACAGGTTTATCCTTTCATATGAAAAGTTTTTAGACCATTACATCGCATACCTCAAAGCCTGTTAGTAGGCTGCAGAAGGCTTCATTCAGTCCCCTGTTAGCAGACTGAATCTTTTTTATAACCGCACCCATCAGGGTGCAATGCTCCTCCACGACGGAAGCACTTTGTCATGCTTTATCCAGGGCATGAGCCGCCTCCAAATTAATGGAGGCTGCTGATAGAGCTATTTCTCCTCCCCCTCTCTTGAAGGGGGCTGCGTATCCAATCCCGGAGCCGCATTGGTCTCCAGGATGGTTTTCAGCGGGGGCCCGGATTGATGGGGCTCCCAATCGTTGGTTGTCATGGGGGTCACTTCCGCCAGGTCTTCGGCGACCGAGGTATTAACCTCAGGCGCCTTCTCGACAGCCTCGCCCGCCCCTCCTCGGCTAGGAGAAGTCCTTCGGGACGACACTTCGGTGTCCCCCATGGCAATAGGAGAGGGGCTCGTGGTGGCGTGTCTCTGTCCTCCTGCCCGGGTGGCAGGGAGTTCCCCTCTGATAATGGAGTGTGCAGAACCTCACAGGGAGGGCTGAAAGGCAAATAATGATACAACTCACATAACAGAGGTAGGTAAACTGAAGACGAACAATAAGATTATTAATAATTACAATTCGGCTAGGGGCTTCACCCTGGGGGTCTCTTGGGGCCGTGTTTGAAATCTAAGTCCGAGCTGTCCGAGAGGGCCAACTTCCCTCTTTTCGGCACCTCCCCCTCCAGGTCTTCGAGGGCAATCCTCTTCTTCCTCCTCCCCTTGCGGGGGGAGTCTCTTTCCACCTCCACCTCCTCCTCCTCCTCCTCTTCTTCCTCGTCTCCCTCGTGGGAGGAGAGGACTTCGGTCTCTCCGGACATAGTGTCCGAAGGACCTTTGCGGCGGGGGCCTGATGTCTACTACACAACCTTCTTCTTGTAGACGTTGTTGGGCCTGCAAGTGCACAGGTTTGTAGGACAGTAGCAAATTTCCCTCAAGTGGATGAGCTAAGGTTTATCAATTCGTGGGAGGCGTAGGATGAAGATGGTCTCTCTCAAACAACCCTGCAACCAAATAACAAAGAGTCTCTCTTGTGTCCCCAACACACCCAATACAATGGTAAATTGTATAGGTGCACTAGTTCGGCGAAGAGATGGTGATACAAGTGCAATATGGACGGTAGATAAAAGTATTTGTAATCTCAAATAATAAAAACAGCAAGGTAACTAATGATAAAAGTGAGCGTAAACGGTATTGCAATGATAGGAAACAAGGCCTAGGGTTCATACTTTCACTAGTGCAAGTTCTCTCAACAATAATAACATAGATAGATCATATAACAATCCCTCAACATGCAACAAAGAGTCACTCCAAAGCCACTAATAGCGGAGAACAAGCGTAGAGATTATGGTAGGTGCGAAACCACCTCAAAGTTATTCTTTCCAATCAATCCGTTGGGCTATTCCTATAAGTGTCACAAACAGCCCTAGAGTTCGTACTAGAATAACACCTTAAGATACAAATCAACCGAAACCCTAATGTCACCTAGATACTTCATTTTCACCTCAAGCATCCGTGGGCTTGATTATACGATATGCATCACACAATCTCAGATTCATCCAACCAACATAAAAGTACTTCGAAAAGTGCCCCAAAGTTTCTACCGGAGAATCACGAACGTGTGCCAACCCCTATGCATAGGTTCATGGGCGGAACCATAAGTTGGTCACCAAAACATACATCAAGTGGCACGTGATATCCCATTGTCACCACAGATAAGCACGGCAAGCCATACATCAAGTGTTCTTATAAAAGACTCAATCCGATAAGATAACTTCAAAGGGGAAACTCAATTCATCACAAAAGAGTAGAGGGGGAGAAGAAACATAAGATCCAACTACAATAGCAAAGCTCGGGATACATCAAGATCGTGCCATAGAGGGAACACGAGAGAGAACACGAGAGAGAGAGATCAAACACATAGCTACTGGTACATACCCTCAGCCCCGAGGGTGAACTACTCCCTCCTCGTCATGGATAGCGTTGGGATGATGAAGATGGCCACCGGTGATGGGTTCGCCCTCCGGCAGGGTGCCGAAACGGGCTCCCGAGAGATTTTTGGTGGCTACGGAGGCTTGCGGCGGCGGAACTCCCGATCTATCTTCTGTTCTGGAAGTTTTAGGGTACGTAGGTATATATGGGTGAAAGGAGTACGTCGGTGGACCGAAGGGGGGGCCACGAGGCAGGGGGCGCGCCCCAGGGGGGTGGGCGCGCCCCCCACCCTCATGAGCACCTCCCTTCTTTCCTGACTTGCACTCCAAGTCCATCGGGTGGCTTTCCTTCCAAAAATAACTTCTCCAGTTGATTTCGTTCCGTTTTGACTCCGTCTGGTATTTCTTTTCTTCGAAACAGTGAAGTAGGCATAAAACAACAAATCTGGGCTGGGCCTCCGGTTAATAGGTTAGTCCCAAAAATAATATAAAAGTGGAAAATAAAGCCCAATGTTTCCCAAAACAGTAGATAATATAGCATGGAGCAATCAAAAATTATAGATACGTTGGAGACGTATCAAGCATCCCCAAGCTGAATTCCTGCTCGTCCTCGAGTAGGTAAATGATAAAAAAGTTAATTTTTGATGTGTAATGCTAGTTGGCATAATTTCATTGTAATTCTTCTTAATTGTGATATGAATATTCAGATCCGAAAGATTCAAGACAAAAGTTCATATTGACATAAAAATAATAATACTTCAAGCATACTAACTAAGCAATTATGTCTTCTCAAAATAACATGGCCAAAGAAAGTTATCCCTACAAAATCATATAGTCTGGCTATGCTCCATCTTCCCCACACAAAATATTTAAATCATGCACAACCCCGATGACTAGCCAAGCAATTGTTTCATACTTTAACATTTTAAAAACTTTTTCAATCTTCACGCAATACATGAGCGTGAGCCATGGATATAGCACTATATGTGGAATAGAATGGTGGTTGTGGAGAAGACAAAAAGAGGGAAGATAGTCTCACGTCAACCAGGCGTATAAACGGGCTATGGAGATGCCCATCAATAGATATCAATGTGAGTGAGTAGGGATTGCCATGCAACGTATGCAATAGAGCTATAAGTATATGAAAGCTCAACAAAAGAAACTAAGTGGGTGTGCATCCAACTCGCTTGCTCACGAAGACCTAGGGCATTTGAGGAAGCCCATCATTGGAATATACAAGCCAAGTTCTATAATGAAAAATTCCCACTAGTATATGGAAGTGACAAGATGAGGGACTCTCTATCATGAAGATCATGGTGCTACTTTGAAGTACAAGTGTGGTAAAAGGATAGTAACATTGTCCCTTCTCTCTTTTTCTCTCATTTTTTTTATTTGGGGCTTTTTTTATGGCCTCTTTTTTTATTTATTTTTATTTTTCGTCCGGAGTCTCATCCCGACTTGTGGGGGAATCATAGTCTCCATCATCCTTTCCTCACTTGGGACAATGCTCTAATAATGATGATCATCACACTTTTATTTTTCTTACAACTCAACAATTACAACTCGATACTTAGAACAAAATATGACTCTATATGAATACCTCCGGCGGTGTACCGGGATATGCAATGAAACATGAGTGACATGTATGAAAGAATTATGAATGGTGGCTTTGCCACAAATATGATGTCAACTACATGATCATGCTATCAATATGAAAATGATGGAGCGTGTCATAATAAATGGAACGGTGGAAAGTTGCATGGCAATATATCTCGGAATGGCTATGGAAATGCCATGATAGGTAGGTATAGTGTCTGTTTTGAGGAAGATATATGGTGGGTATATGATACCGGCAAAAAATGCACGGTATTGGAGAGGCTAGCAATGGTGGAAGGATGGGAGAAAGTGCGTATAATCCATGGACTCTACATTAGTCATAAAGAACTCATATACTTATTGCAAAAATCTAGAAGTCATCAAAGCAAAGTATTACGTGCATGCTCCTAGGGGGATAGATTGGTAGGAAAAGACCATCGCTCGTCCCCGACCACCACTCATAAGGAAGACAATCAATAAATAAATCATGCTCCGACTTCATCACATAACGGTTCACCATACGTGCATGCTACGGGAATCACAAACTTTAAGACAAGTATTTCTCAAATTCACAACTACTCAACTAGCATGACTCTAATATCACCATCTTCATATCTCAAAACTTTTATCAAGCATCAAACTTTTCTTAGTATCCAACACACTCATAAGAATTCTTACAAATCTTGTATGCTTAGCATATTATGATTATTTAAGCAAATTACCATGCTATTTAAGACTCTCAAAATAATATAAGTGAAGCATGAGAGTTCATGTATTTCTTCAAAATAAAACTACCACCATGCTCTAAAAGATATAAGTGATGCACTAGTGCAAACAACAAACTACTCCAAAAGATATAAGTGAAGATCAATGAGTAGTCGAATAATTGTGCAACTATGTGAAGACTCTCCCATTTAAGAATTTCAGATCTTGGTACTTTATTCAAACAGAAAGCAAAGCTAAATAAAACTACATTGCAAGGATAGCACAACTTAAGTGAAGAAGCAAAAACTTAGGCTCAACCGATACAAACCGATAGTTGTTGAAGAAGAAGGGTGGGATGCCAACGGGGGCATCCCCAAGCTTAGATGCTTGAGACTTCTTGAAATAATATCCTGGGGTGCCTTGGGCATCCCCAAGCTTGAGCTTTTGTGTCTCCTTAATTCCACTCATATCATGGTTTCTGTTTTTATCAAAAGCTTCATTCACAACAAACTCAACAAGAACTCGTGAGTTAGGTTAGTATAAACCAATGCAAAACCTTATCATATCCTACTGTAACAAATCACTAAAATTATTATTCAACATTGCATACTAAATGCCTCTGCATATTTAATACTCCTATCCTCAAATAGAATCATTAAACAAGCAAACATATGCAAACAATGCAAGATTCATCATACTTACCTAACTCCAAAAATTATGAAATAAAGTTCCCACTATAGTAAATTTATCAGAGCTCATTATACAAAAAGTTTCAACAATATATCATGCTCTGACTTTTCTAGGGAATTTTTTGCAACAGCGGTAAACTTTCTGTTTTCAAACAGCAACATGTATAGTAGCAAAATAAGCATGGAAAAGGCTATCCTTGACTTTTTTATTGAAACTAAAGATGCAAAACATTATTCTAACTAACAGCAAGCAAATCTAAAGAAAATAAAATTACGCTCCAAGCAAAACACATATCATGTGGTGAATAAAAATATAGCTCCAAGTAAAGTTACCGATGAACGAAGACGAAAGAGGGGATGCCTTCCGGGGCATCCCCATGCTTAGGCTCTTGGTTATCCTTGAATATTACCTTGGGGTGCCTTGGGCATCCCCAAGCTTAGGCTCTTGCCACTCCTTATTCCATAGTCCATCGAATCTTTACCCAAAACTTGAAGACTTCACAACACAAAACTTAACAGAAAACTCGTGAGCTCCGTTAGCGAAAGAAAACAAAAAACCACTTCAAGGTACTGTAATGAACTCATTCTTTATTTATATTGGTGTTAAACCTACTGTATTCCAACTTCTATATGTTTTATAAACTATTTTACTAGCCATAGATTCATCAAAATAAGCAAACAGCACACGAAAAACAGAATCTGTCAAAAACAGAACAGTCTGTAGTAATCTGCGTCAAACGTATACATCTGGAACTCCAAAAATTCGAAAATAAATTGGTGGACCTGAGTTATTTGTCTAGTAATCATATGAAAAAATAATCAACTAAATAGCACTCTCCAGTAAAAAGTTCTAGCTAATCTCGTGAGCGCTACAGTTTCTATTTTTTTACAGCATGATCATAAAGACTTCACCCAAGTCTTCCCAAAGGTTCCACTTGGCAGAAACACTAATTAAAACATTAAACCACATCTAAACAGAAGCTAGGCATGATGATTTCAATGATTCTCACAAAAAGATAAGAATTAAAACATAAAGAGAGCATCATGAAGAATATGACTAGCACATTTAAGCCTAACCCGTTTCCTGTGCATAGGGATTTTGTGAGCAAATAACTTATGGGAACAATAATCAACTTGCATAGGAAGGTAAAACAAGCATAACTTCAAAACTTTAAGCACATAGAGAGGAAACTTGATATTATTGCAATTTCTATAAGCATATGTTCCTCCCTCATAATAATTTTCAGTAGCATCATGAATGAATTCAACAATATAACCAGCACCTAAAGCATTATTTTCATGATCTACAAGCATAGAAAAAATTTATTACTCTCCACATAAGAAAAATTCTTCTCATGAATAATAGTGGGAGAAAACTCAACAAAATAACTATCATATGATTGAAAATTAAGATCAAGATGACAATTTTCATGGTTATCATTATTCTTTAAAGCATACGTGTCATCACAATAATCATCATAGATAGGAGGCATGCTTTCATCATAGTAAATTTTCTCAACAAAGCTTGGGGGACAAAAAGTATCATCTTCATCAAACATAGCTTCTCCAAGCTTGTGGCTTTGCATATTAACATCATGGATATTTAAGGAATTCATACTAACAACATTGCAATCATGCTCATCATTCAAATATTTAGTGCCAAACATTTTATGTAACTAATGATAAAATTGAGCGTAAACGGTATTGCAATGATAGGAAACAAGGCCTAGGGTTCATACTTTCACTAGTGCAAGTTCTCTCAACAATAATAACATAGATAGATCATATAACAATCCCTCAACATGCAACAAAGAGTCACTCCAAAGCCACTAATAGCGGAGAACAAACGTAGAGATTATGGTAGGGTACGAAACCACCTCAAAGTTATTCTTTCCAATCAATCCGTTGGGCTATTCCTATAAGTGTCATAAAAAGCCCTAGAGTTCGTACTAGAATAACACCTTAAGATACAAATCAACCGAAACCCTAATGTCACCTAGATACTCCATTGTCACTTCAAGTATCCGTGGGCACGATTATACGATATGCATCACACAATCTCAGATTCATCCAACCAACATAAAAGTACTTCAAAAAGTGCCTCAAAGTTTCTACCGGAGGATCACGAACGTGTGCCAACCCCTATGCATAGGTTCATGGGCGGAACCCGCAAGTTGGTCACCAAAACATACATCAGGTGGCACGTGATATCCCATTGTCACCACAGATAAGCACGGCAAGACATACATCAAGTGTTCTTATAAAAGACTCAATCCGATAAGATAACTTCAAAGGGGAAACTCAATTCATCACAAGAGAGTAGAGGGGGAGAAGAAACATAAGATCCAACTACAATAGCAAAGCTCGGGATACATGAAGATCGTGCCATAGAAGGAACACGAGAAAGAGAGATTAAATACATAGCTACTGGTACATACCCTCAGCCCCGAGGGTGAACTACTCCCACCTCGTCATGGATAGCGGCGGGATGACGAAGATGGCCACCGGTGATGGGTTCCCCCTCCGGCAGGGTGCCGGAACGGGCTCCCAAGAGGTTTTTGGTGGCTACAGAGGCTTGCGGCGGCGGAACTCCTGATCTTTCTTCTGTTCTGGAAGTTTTAGGGTATGTAGGTATATATGGGTGAAAGGAGTACGTTGGTGGACCGAAGAGGGTAGCTTTCCTTCCAAAAATAACTTCTCCATTTGATTTCATTCCGTTTTTACTCCGTCTGGTATTCCTTTTCTTCGAAACACTGAAATAGGCATAAAACAACAAATCTAGGCTGGGCCTCCGGTTAATAGGTTAGTCCCAAAAAATAATATAAAAGTGGAAAATAAAGCCCAATGTTGCCCAAAACAGTAGATAATATAGCATGGAGCAATCAAAAATTATAGATACTTTGGAGACGTATCAGGGCCGCCCTTCACTTCCTTGCCCTTCTTCTTGGCCTTCTTCTCCGGCGTCTGACAAGGCACCAGAACCAGCATCTCCGTTAGCTGGGGTGTGGCTGGGTTCTCCGGCAGCGGTGCCACACAGTTGATCCTTTCTGCCTTTGTTGTCCAGCCCTGTGCGGAAGGCGGGTGATAATATATCTATTAATTAAAACATCAGCCGAGTGGGTATTCGGAAAAACTAATGCTTACCTCTGAGGCCGGATTCTCGATGTCGAGTCCGATGTCTGCGGTCTTTGTCGGCCAGCTTTTTTGGGCCTTGAAGAACAACTTCCATATGTCTTCGTGTGTGGTGCCAAAGAAGCGCCTCAGGGCCCGTGCCCCTCCGGATTGAACTCCGACATGGGGGAGGCCTAGTGTTGGCAGGGAAGAGCATCACTTGAGCCACGTTTGTGAGGCCGGTGTTCGTACCCACCACGTTGGTGATGCGTTCTGTAACATCTTCACCTCCGTTTGGGACCCCCAATCAAGGCCCTTGGCGGTCCATGAGGTGAGTCTTGTAGGGGGTCCAGATCTGAAGTCAGATATGGCCACCCAGTTGGCGCGGCGGGGTTCGGTGATGTAGAACCACTCTTGCTACCGCACCTTGACAGTCTCGATGAATGCCCCTTTCGGCCATGTGGCATTGGGCAGCTTGCTTACCATGGTCCCACCGCAGTCCGCGTGTTGTCCGTCGACCACCTTTGGCTTTAGATGGAAAAACCTTGAGTCATAAGCCGAAGTGTGGCGGGATGCGGAGTAGAGCCTCACATACGAAGACAAACGCCGATATGTGGAGGAAGGAATTTGGGTCTAGATCGTGGAAATCTAGCCTGTAGTGGAACATAAGGCCTCGGACGAAGGGGTGGAGGGGAAACACTAGCCCTCTAAGGAAATGGTTGATGAACACGGCCCTCTTGCCGGGCCCTGGAGTGGGGACGACTTGGTCCTTGTCGGGGAGCCTATGTGCGATATCCGTGGACAGATAGCCCGCGCTTCGGATATCCTTGAAGTCCTTTTTAGTGACGGAGGAGGCCTCCCACTTGCCCTTGGAGCCCGACCTGGCCATGACTGGGGAGGGTGGTGGCGGTGGGAAGGATCAGATTCTTTTTTGGCGCTGGAGCTTGGAGGTTGGAGGGAAGAAGCTATAGGAAGGTGTGGGGAAGAAAGGAGAATTCTTTGTCCTCTTATAGACGGTAAAAATACCAACCGTCCCTCCCCCGCCCCCTCGAGCCATAAAACTCGTCTGTTCCCGACGAAAGCGTGCGTAAGGTGCGGTTGGGTTACCCAAATCACATTGATGAGAATCTCGTAATGGGTGGGGACAATCTCTATTTTGACAAGACGTGCCAATGGAGGCTAAGCCTCGAAGCGCAAAACGAGAGGCGTGAAAAAGGTTCAAAATATTAAAGGATCGAGTGTGACACTTCGCCGAAAAAATTGTCAGTATAAGATGTTGCTCCTGTTTTAACATCTTGCCTTCGTGGCTAAGGGTTGTATTGATTATGCAGAGCGGGACACGGTTCCTCTGTACAGGAAGTTAACCTAAAATGTTCATTAGAAGGAACCCGCCTTGCAAAACCGAAGACACTCCGCGTGTCGAACACATCGTCATCGAATACTTGTTCAGGGGCTACTGAGGGAGTCCTGTACTAGGGGGCCCTCGGGCGTCCGGCCTATTCGATAGGGGCCGGACTGATAGGCCATGAAGATAAACGCAAAAGACCACCCCTCGTGTCCGGGTAGGACTCCTATATGCGTGGATGACAAGATTGGTGTCCGGATGAGCTATTTCCTTCCCTTGTAAACTAACTCTGTACAACCCTAGGCCCTTCCGGTGTCTATATAAACCGGAGGGTGTAGTCCATAGAGGCTATCAGAATATTCATTGGCTAGACAACTAGGGTTTAGCCATTACGATCTCGAGGTCGATCAACTGTTGTAACCCCTATACTCGTCGAATACAATCAAGCGGGACGTAGGGTTTTACCTCCATTAAGAGGGCCCGACCTGGGTAAACATCGTGTCCCATGGTCCCTTGTTACGATTGATCCCTAGACGCACAGTTTGGGCCCCCCTTCCTGATATCTGCCAGTTTTGACACCGACAGTGGATCCCAGGAGCAAGCTGCCCTCGTCGACTACTACTACTACCCGACGGAGCCTACTACTACGTGGAGACCGCCGACGAGCAGGAGTAGTTAGGAGGTCCCAGGCAGGAGGCCTTGCCTTTTTCATCGTTGTTGCTTTTGTGTTGGCCTTCTTAAGGAAGTCTTGTTTAACTTTTGTTTGTACTTAGATATTGTTGCTTCCGCTGGCTCTCGTTTGTATCGAGCTTACGTATTCGAGCCCTTGACGCCCCTGGGTTGTAATATAAAGCTTGTTTTATTTCGATTTGTATCTAGAGTTGTGTTGTGATATCTTCCCGTGAGTCCCTGATCTTGATTATAAACATTTTCATGTATGATTAGTGTACGATTGAATCGAGGGTGTTACACATTTGGACCTCATTTGATATTGATTTCCTGTGAAGTAAAAAACAAGCAAAAAACAACAACTGGTTGGGCACTCTGTCAATAGGTTAGTCCCAAAACATGATATAAAGTTGCTAGTAAATGAATATAAAACATCCAAGATTGATACTGTAACAACAAGGAACAAAAAAAATTATAGATATAGGTTAGTCCCAAAAAATGATGTATATTGTTGAAAGCTTATACCCGAGTAAGGGGGTTGTTGCGTTTGGGAGTAAAGAGGACTTGATACATAATGCTATGGTTGGGTTTCACCTTAATGATGTTTAGTAGTTGTGGATGCTTGTTAGAGTTCCAATCATAAGTGCATATGATCCAAGTAGAGAAAGTATGTTAGCTCATGCCTCTCCATCATAAAAAAAATGCAATAATGATTACCAGTCTAGTATCAGTTGCCTAGGGACAAATAAATTTCTTATGACAAAAAGCTCTCTACGAAAACTAACTTAATTGTTTCTTTATCTAAACAGCCTCTAACTTTTATTTACGTTTTCTTTATTATCTTGCAAACCTATCCCTTTATACCTACAAAGTACTTCTAGCTTCATATTTGTGCTAGGTAAAGCAAACAATAAGCAGCGTAGAGTTGTATCTGTTGTCGATAGAACTTGAAGGGAATATAAATTTTACCTTTAGATCTTTTGGGTTCAACACTCTTATTTATCGAGAAAGGCTACAATTGATCCCCTATACAGACGGCGCGTCCCGAGAAACCAACTCCAACCACTGCGCCGCATTGAAGTTGGTTGAATGCCCGTTCACCTAGCCAGGTCCCGGCTATATAAGTCGTGCTCCAGCGATGCACATCCACACCTCCTTCTCTTCGATCCCCTCCCCTCTCCTAGCATGTACTCCACCTCTCCGAGCCCCTCCTCCTACAGCGGCGATGCCGTAGTCGTGGTGGTCCACTTCGACAGGCGGTGGTGGTGTAAGTTCATCCTCGAGTGGATCTTGGTGCCACCGCCAGTGCTCTCCGACTCCCTCGGCATCCACTGTAGCTGGATCTTTTGGCAAGGAGGAGATCGTCCTCTCCTTCGTCGACTAGCAGGACTAGCAGCTGCAGCAACACTCAGAGCAGCTTCCACACCTCCTCGCGGAGGCGACTTTGATGGACGAAGAAATAGTCAGTCAGACGGAGATCATGACGGAGTGCTCACTCCATTAGATGGCCCCGGCACCACCATCGTCGGTGTGGGTCCAGGAGGATCCACCGTACCCGCCGCGCTACCGCATCAAGCCGTAGCCGATGCCCCCCCCCCTGCCACGGCTATTCAAGGTGGAGCCCGCCTCTCACTTGCGCGACCGTGGACATGACGTCCAGATTGGACGCCGCGTGAAGGACGGTCGACTTCTCCACCGGTGCTCAGCCGGTACACGCGCACTAATGGGCCCGACTCGTCACCTTGCCGCATCCGCCGCCAAGCCGTCGAGGATCTACCACCAACCATAAGGAAGGCACACGGTTGTATCCTCCATTACATCAGAGACAACAGTGTCGATGGTCCATCAGGCACGAAGGTCCTCGTATTCGAGGAGGAGCGGGTGGCGTGGCAGTGGGTGTGGTACGACCTGTGCAACGCCGTCCGCCGCACCTCGTTCGCCAAGACCGACAAGGTGCTGGAATAAGTGCTCAACGACGCGGACCTCGCCGTCGCGTGGGCCCTAGACCGCTCCATCACCAGTAATGAGACGAACACGTCGTGGTCGCATCGACTGCGAGATCGCCAAGTACGGTGAGGAGTGATCTCTTTGCGAGAGTATGAGACCTCTAACACCGGCAAGGTCAAGACCACTGCCAAGCCTCTGCCCATGCCATCGGCACTAGCCGGGCCGGCACTCCGTACCGCACAGGAGGAGGCGGAGCGGCTATGCCACGAGTGGCAGGCAGCCTCCGAACAGGGCTGCCGCGGCCCTCTGAAGGCCTTGCGCCATTGGAGGGACGACGACGATGACGGCTATATGTGGCAGGGCAGGGCCACCACGCGTATGAAGTTGTCGTCCGGTATAGAGTTTAGAATTTTTTTTAGCTTTTAGTTAAACGGTCAAACTATCGACATTTTTATGTAAACTACCTCCGAATTTTAATGAAATCCGCTGTATTTGCACGAATTTCATCATTTTAGTTCAAAAGGTGGTTGAAATGTATGCGAGCAATGTTCGATGGCCTGCTCCCACATCCATGTCCGTGGACTGGTCTCACTGTGTACGGACGCATGCCGAAGCAAATTTGAGGGTCTGCATTGCAGACCAGGGTGGACACGGTCCGGTCCGGTCCGGTCCTTGACTGAGCTATCGTTTGGACCGGCCGCCGGCAGTCCGGACCGGACCGGACCGAGCAACCGAACGGTCCTACTTTCAAGGACCGAACCGGCGACTGCGAAGCCCGGGCCAGACCGAATGGACCGAAGGGACCGGCCAACCATCGACGTCGATGTGCGCGCATGCAGCGGCAAGGTGGGCTACGTGTTACATCAAGCACTGAATCAACACACACAGGAGGTCACGCGAGAAAGTAGAGGAGGAAGAAGACTCGCACGAACGCATTAAGTGGAGAGGATTCTGCGACGCACAACTGTCTACGTATTTTTCTGCTCTTTCTTTTATTCAGCTCGTAACAAACTGATCACCCACGATTCCATATAACCGTGCCATCCCACAGACACATCGTGGTCAATCTCTCCGTGGTTAAACATTACTGCCTATTCAGATGCAACACGGACTAGCGTGCTTCTCGCACCGAAAAAACTAAGTGACAGGTTCAGTACGACGGAGTTTAACTCAACACTACGAGCGCGAGTGAATTGACGAAGTGGATGACGTGCGCGAGAAATTAACTAACAGCTGAAACATTGACCAAACTGACGAACTGAATTTTCTGGACCTGACGAAACTGAATTTTCTGAACTAGCAGTCTTCGCTCTCATGGTCATGGAGAAGAAACGCAGGGACTCCTCGAACAGCAGCGGCGGCGGTGTCACCTTCAGAGCATTCAGAATCGTGCCCCAGTTTCTTCCTGGTGGCACCAGCGACGCGTTCGCATGGCCGGTGTGCATGCTGTGCTGAAATAACGTGCCATGCAACGTGTGCATGTCCACGTCTTATCTTAGTTTCAGGTTAGTTAGATCAGGCAGTTCCCGTTCGCACGATTTCGGCTCGTGGACGTGGGATGGCACGGCCGCAGTTCCCGTTCCTACCTATTCTTTCGTTTCTTTGAGTAGAGGCCGTGGACGAGACTCGAGAACTCCAAATCGGCGACAGTGCATGCACGACAGCAATGGCGAGCGGCATCAAGAGGCTACGGCGCACGGGGAGAAGAGGAAGGATGAAGAAAGGAACCTCAGGGACACGGTGGTTCACTCTGGGGCTGCTGATGGCCGCGATGACGAGGAACGGTGCCGGCGGCGACTGCGACTTCTCGGTCCGACCGAGCGGCTCGGTTAAAGACCGGACCGGACCGGGATTTTTTCGGGCCGAAATTGGCAGCCCGGACCGACCAGTTTTTCTGCCGGTCCTGGACCGTACGGTCCGGTGCTTAACGGGCCACGAGCGGGCCGAAAAGCCCGCTCATTCCGTCCAGCCTGAATTGCAGATGCCCTAACCAGGCAAAAAAAAAAGAGAGTAATCTTTTCTCTTGACGTCAAAAGAAGAGGGAGTAGCTTGGATGTAGATCCAACGTCCACAAGATTCACAAAAGAACATATGACCATGTAATGACTCGGTTTTATAGTGATCTCTTATAATATAGTCATCATGGTACTCCGAATCTAGTTTTATCAACAGCGGGGGATACGCGGAGGCAAAATGGTCTCAAACAGTGCGAGAATCTTTCAGCACGTTCAAGAAGCAAGTGGGAGTAAATTCCAAAGAGATGATGGCAACATTCGTACTACCGGGAGTATATAATACAATCCGTCTCATTATGCGACGGAAGGAGCATATACAAGCGTCTAGTATCGGTTGCTTAACGCGCCGTTGCATCGAGTAAATTCAGGGCATTTTTCACAATGTGTATGCAGGAGATGCAGCTGGTGGCGTTTGTCCCGACGTGCAGGGGACGCGCGGAGGAGAAACTCACTCAAGTATTAACAACCCCCACAGGTTGACGCTGTTCGTGCCTCCAGCAAGCCGCCATCACCTTGCCCCTCGCGCCATGGCGCCCGCCTGCCTCCTATTGCCACTCCTCCTGCTCCCCTTCGCCCCAGGTCCAGCACAGGCCGCGACGCCGGCGAGGTCTCCGTCGGCGTCAGCATCATCCTCCTCCACGTCCGTCGTGTTCCAGCTCCAGGGCGACGTATATCCCACCGGCTACGAACCTTTCTCCCCGCTGGTTTCCTAACGATTTCCTCGGGCGCGGTCCTCCGCGTAGAATGAATTTGATGAACTTCTCTATTGATTTCCGTTCCCTGCATTTTTTCAACAACCCGGTGAATGTTCTCGATGGCAATTTTAATGACGCTAGAATGGCAAGCGTAGTTGACCCGCATGACAAATCTAGCTCTGTGTGTTTTTTGCTGCAAAAATTGCCATGCGTGTCAACTAAATTTGTCATTACCGTGTCACTAAATTACCATTGAAATGTTTGATATGCCATGGTCAAACCTCGAACGTACTAGATTTGTGATTTCCGTTTTTTTTGAATCGATGAATCTGTGCAGGCATTACTACGCCACCATGAACATTGGGGATCCGGCGAGGCCCTACTTCTTGGACATTGACACCGGCAGTGACCTCACTTGGCTGCAGTGCGACGCTCCCTGCCAAAGCTGCAACAAGGTAGAGTACTCGAGTATGCATCAGTGTTAAATCTAATCCAATACTTGTTTGATCATAATTGCATTCAAAATTCCAGTTACAGGTCACTATTCTAATGCACTATAGAAAAACTTTGATTTAACGATGCCACATTGTTGACCTTCGATTCTCATCTGCCACATTCGGGGGTCAAAAGATGGGCATAAGGCCTAGATTAAATAATTATTCCACGGTGGTTGGGTGTCTTACAGGTATTAATTCAGTTTTATTTTCACTGTACTTCAAGATTGTGAGTTTCCCAGTTCTTTTTTTAGAGCTGGGTTTTTGTGTGTGAAGTATACGACTTTCCTCGTGCATTATAACTGTTGTAGTCGATTTGGTGTCAAATGCGTACTCTTTGTCTGATCTAATGGTTATGGCAGGTGCCGCACCCATTGTACAAGCCAACAAAGAGCAAGATTGTGCCCTGTGCAGACTCACTCTGTACTACACTGCTCAGTTCACAGATTTCTAACAACAAGCAGTGCCCCTCACCACACCAATGCGACTACAAAATTAAGTACACGGACAGCTCGTCTTCTCTCGGTGTGCTCCTTACCGACAGCTTCGGCCTAACCCTATGAAACTCATCCCGTATTAGTGGCAGCCTCACCTTTGGGTATTGTCACTCTGACACATTTCCTCATTATTGGTGACTGAATTTAGTTCTTGATATCCTTTGGGTTATGCCACTTTGTGAAGCATTGCCTCATTACTACCACTGACTGCTGTTTTTTATGTCCTTTTAGTAACTCATTCTTTTTTGCAACTCATGCCCTTTCACAACCTCCACTTTGGGGAGCATTGCCCAATTAGTGGGACTGAATTTGTTCTTGTTGACCTTTCAGTAACTCCACTGTAAAAAATACTGCACTTTGTGAAGCATTGCGTCATTAGTGGTGGCTGGATTTAGTTCTTTATATCTGCTTCCATATTTTTTGTAGCTGTGGCTATGACCAGCAGGTGGGAAAGAATGGGGCAGTGCAGGCAGCGACAGATGGCTTGCTTGGGCTTGGGAGGGGATCAGTTAGCTTGGTCTCGCAGCTCAAGCAGCAAGGCATCACCAAGAATGTACTTGCCCATTGCCTCAGTACGAACGGAGGAGGGTTCCTCTACTTTGGGGATGATATCGTGTCTACCTCGGCGCGCAACATGGGTGCCGATGGCTCGTAGCACATCTGGGTACGCACTGTTATCCATGATGTTTGTTTGTTATTCATGGAGGGAACAATACTTTCATTTAAAGTTTAATACAGGTAAAGATGTTTAAATTTTGTTTGTTTTAGCTCTAATAACAATTGGTCTTTTTTTGTATTTAGTTGAGTTCTTCATCACCAGTGAGTAGCGACATTGCATCCATCAATTACACTTCCTGAATAATTTCCGTGACCAAGGAGAATAACTAAAATTTGAAGTTACCTTTTTGCCATTCGCAATCATGAGAGGGCAAGTTTTTCACATCCGTTTTTTATGACAAATTGTTGATGCTGCTTTTTGGCAAACAAACATTTGCTACTCTCATTCTTGTTTGCTGTCTATTAACCAGCCCGTGGCCTTTAGATCATCCCTCTTTGTAGATGATGCTATTTGTTATAGCAGTGGCTTATACAAATAAAAGAAGCTAGGAATACTAAACATGCTCTTTTTTGTTATAAAGTAATAACACAATCTCTTTATGGCCTAAACTGAATTGTAGGTGTTTTTGATTTACGTGATTCTCATGATTCCATATGTAACAGAGCACTTGTACTTTCAGGTATTACTACTCACCTGGCTCAGGAACACTTTACTTCGATAAACGCCCACTAGGAGTGAAGCCAACGGAGGTGGTATTTGATAGCGGTAGCACCTATACGTACTTCGCTGCCCAGCCATACCAAGCGACTGTTTCTGCGGTAGATCTGAAACACACTACATTCTTGTTGCCAGGAATCCGAAGAAGGAAACAATGCATTAATGAGATGCTAATGTTGCAGATCCAAGCTGGTCTCAGCAATTCACTTACGAAGGTGTCTGACCCCAGTCTACCTCTTTGTTGGAAAGGGCAGAAAGTGTTTAAATCTGTGTCTGACATCAAGAAGGAGTTCAAATCACTCTTCCTGATGTTTTCGAATAATACAGCCATGGAGATCGCTCCTGAAAACTACCTCATTGTTACGGTAAGTATTTGATAACCCAACCGAATACTAGTAGTGTGCCACAAACTGCTAAAGATATCCTCAATTGTTTGTGCCAGAAAAATGGAAATGTGTGCTTGGGCATTCTTGACGGGTCGGTGGCTAAACTTAATTTCGACATAATTGGAGGTACAAAGTCTAGACTCACACAACCCGGTCTCTGAAATGATCATACCTTGCATCTTTGTGTGATAGTTCGATTTGATCTTCTGTTTGTAGATATCACAATGCAGGATCAGTTGGTAATTTATGACAATGAGAAAGGGAAACTTGGATGGATCCGTGGATCATGCAGTAGGGGCACTAAGTATATTATATCTTCATTTACATGTTATTTGCTTATAATCCAACTTTTAGCCCATCCATTAAAAAGCTGGATATATCATTATTGATGGAACTGGCCAACTGGAGGAAGCTACTATTGGCTTGAAAACCCTGAGATATTGACACTCTCGGAACTGAAGAGAGTTCAAGCTATTGCAATCCACAGAATAGGCAATAGCCGGATAAAAATTACAGTAACATGCCTGGGAAAATTGAAGGATGTAAGTGGACAAGGATGACCATGCCATATCACATTGGCGGAAAGGAATATATTAACCAGTATGCGCTCCTGTTCGTAATAATATGCACTCTGTATTTTACATCTTTGGCTTGAATTGTTCTTTACTTTTCTTTATCTTAGTTGGGTGATATATCTATACTTTACAGTCGTTTCAGTGTCCAAGGCAACTTTTTGACAAGCCGTTTTTCCAGTATATCTATGTCAAATCATGTGTTTAGTGTCGTAGGTTCTGGTCTTTCCCCTAGAAACCTTTAACTCCATAATTTTTTATTAGGATTTAACCATAACTAGGCCCTACCTTTGAAACTTTAACTCCTCAATATTTGAGGAGTTACTCCTCAGTTCCTCCCCAACTCCTCAAGTTTAAGTCGGAATGTTTTCTTCACCTAAAAAACCTACGCTCGCTCTATCCTTCCGTCCGACTGTGCATTTACCTTTTCACATTGGTGAATGGGTATCCGGTTCCGACTCCGACAACGACTCCAAGAGAAGCTATCACTCCAACTCTGAATACATTAAAGATGAAGGTGTTGCCGGTCCACTAGTAGAAAAACACCTATTAGTCCCGGTTCGTAAGGGCCTTTAGTCCCGGTTCATGAACCGGGACTAATAGGTCGTTACTAATACCTTCCCCTTTAGTCCCGGTTCTAACACGAACCGGGACAGATGGTTCTCCACGTGGCCGGTGAGCCGAGCCCAGACAGAGGGCCTTTGGCCCCGGTTGGTGGCACCAACCGGGACTAAAATGCGTCCACGCGTCAGCATTTCAGTGGCTGGGGTTTTTGTTTTTTAAGGGGGGTTGGGGGTTTTGGGGGTTAATTTAGGTGTTTCATATATTGTGTTAGCTAGCTAATTAATAGAGATAAGTGTCCTCTCTTATGTCCGCGCTTGGTCGACGCTACGTACTATATATATATAGCCCTCGACACGCTAGCTAGTAAGAAAATGAAGGGAACCATCGAGTACAGAAGTTCGTCATGTATACCGAGAGAAATGATTGATCGACCTCTCCTTCTCCGAGATTGGTCGAACAACAAGTTTTCGTATCATGTACGTCCGACGCTACTGGCTACATACATGTACAATATATACGATCTCTCAATTACAGTCCCCTAGCATTTGAAATCAACTTCCACATGGTATTCTCCGGCTTTGTTGATGACGTGGTCAAGAAAGAATCCCGCCAATTCCTCTTGAATTGCTTTAATGCGATCTGGTTCTAGGAGTTCATTACGCATCTGCCACGTCTAATTTGAAGAAGGGGGTTAATTAATACATATATATGAATGAAACTCAACAGAAATGATGGTGTAATAAAATGAAATTGTGAATATTATTAATTGCTTACGCACTTCATATTGTCTTCGAGAGTAGCCCCGCTTATTTTTCAAAGCCGCGTTCTAGATGAACTCGCACACGTAGTATCCACAGAAATCATTCCCTTGTTCCTGCCACAAGCACTTTACGAGAAATAGAGGTCAATCAAACTGATAATGAAGCATTATAAATGGCATTGATGAAAGTATAGCTATAGAATCAACGGGAGATGCGGACGACTAGCTAGCCAGTAGTACTTACTTTCGGGTATGTATATCGCAGCTCCTTCGGCAATCCCGGAGCTTTTGCGGTGAACTATTTCCAAACCCTGCAAGACAAAGAAAATAATTATTATTACTTGAGATATCAGGAAATGAACAAAAAGTTGCCGCTATGGTGCGATAATGATTGATTAATTGAACTTACTTGCTGAGCATTTCAGTCATGTCCGCATAGGTGCTGGGATCTTTCCATCTCGAGTCTAAGACGGTTACTAGTCCACGCTCAAGCTTAATCTCCAGAAGAATATAGTGGAACCTGCGCACGCATGCATAACTCATCAATTACATTACTATAACCTCGCTCGAGTAATAAGGGAAACCAAATATGCAAACGATCAGTAACACTCACTTGCCGTTGTAAGGAAAGAGTATGGTATCTTTGTTTTGATTTTTGATCAACGATTGTAGCAAGTTGTCCTCGGCCTCTTTGACGTGCTTTTCAACCAGAAATACATCTATGATATTTGTGTTAATGAACCCAATATCGTAGATTTCATTTTTTTTGTACTCGACGATCTTCAATCTGCATAATATATTGAGGATAATTAATTATAAATACATGCAATGAAAGAGCCGAGCTATATATAGAGACTTAATGACAGAAATAGTACTTACAGTCAGTAGCAAAAGACCGTTAATTTATCGAGGGCCTTTTGATTGAAGAACGCGAAGAACTCCTCAAATGGAACACACAACAGGTCAGTTCCAACGAGGTCGTGCTCGTCTTTAATGTTCAGATACAAACAATTCGTCCCCCCAGACTCTCTGCAGGTTTTCATGTACCAAGTATGGTGAAAGTGCAACTATCCCTAGGTGGTTTTGGTAATTCATAACAACATATAGCTAATTGAGCTAATGCTATTCCAAGACTATTATTTCAGGAAAGCTCAATGAATGGCATGGCATGGATGATGAAAGTGGATCCCTCAAAATACTAAGGACAAAGGATTGGCTAAAGATCAAAAGCTCAAGACTCTTCATTTTACATTTTAGTGATCCAAGATCACATTGAGTCTATAGGAAAAGCCAATACTATCAAGAAGGGATGAGGTGTTGCTTAATGAGCCTTTTGCTTCATGTGCTTAGTGATATGCTCCAAAACCCTCAACTTCTTTCCCACATCCATAATGACCTAAACCTAAAGCCAAAATCGGTCACACCGATTCTTTCTATCCGGCGCCACTGATTCCAAAAGTCATAGCCACTGCCACAAACCCTAAGCAAATCGGTCTTACCGATAGGGATCTCAGTCTCACCGAGACGGGGTTGCAATCTCTCTGTTTCCCTTCGTAACGTTCCGGTCTAACCGAAGTGAGCGATCGGTCCCACCGAGATTGCAATGTAAACTCTGTGTTTCCTTTTTGTAACATTTCGGTCTCACCGAAAAGAGCAAATCGGTCCCACCGAGTTTACCTGACCAACTCTCTGGTTAGCTAATTACCAAAATCGGTCTCACCCAGTTTGTGTAATCGGTCTCACCGAGATTACGTTATGCCCTAACCCTAACCAGGTCGGTCTCACCGAGATGCATGTCGATCCACGAAAATCACTAACGGTCACTAGGTTTACTAAATCGGTCAGACCGAGTTTAACTATTCGGTCCCACCGAGTTTGGTAGATTGTGTGTAACGGTTAGATTTTGTGTGGAGGCTATATATAACCCTCCACCTCCTCTTCATTCGTGGAGAGAGCCATCAGACTGAACCTACACTTCCAACTTACCATTTCTGAGAGAGAACCACCTGCTCATGTGTTGAGGCCTAGTTATTCCATTCCTATCATATGAATCTTGATCTCTAGCCTTCCCAAGTTTCTTTCCACTCAAACCTTCTTTCCACCAGATCCAAATCCTATGAGAGAGAGTTGAATGTTGGGGAGACTATCATTTGAAGCACAAGAGCAAGGAGTTCATCATCAACACACCGTTTGTTACTTCTTGGAGAGTGGTGTCTCCTAGATTGGCTTGGTGTCACTTGGGAGCCTCCGACAAGATTGTGGTGTTGAACCAAGGAGTTTGTAATGGCAAGGAGATCGCCTACTTCGTGAAGATCTACCGCTAGTGAGGCAAGTCCTTCGTGGGCAACGGCCATGGTGGGATAGACAAGGTTGCTACTTCGTGGACCCTTCGTGGCGGAGCCCTCCGTGGACTCACGCAACCGTTACCCTTCGTGGGTTGAAGTCTCCATCAACGTGGAGGTACAATAGCACCACCTATCGGAACCACGCCAAAAACATCCGTGTCTCCAATTGCGTTTGAATCCTCTAAACCCTTCCCCTTACTTTCTTGCAAGTTGCATGCTTTAATTTCCGCTGCCAATATACTCTTTGCATGCTTTCTTGAATTGTGTGATGATTTCTTGACTTGTCCTAAAATAGCTAAAATCTACCAAACTATAAAATTGGGAAAAGGTCAAATTTTTAATTGGTCAAGTAGTCTAATCACCCCCCTCTAGACATACTTCAAGGTCCTACAAGTGGTATCAGAGCTTTGGTCTCCGTTTGCTTTGATTTCCATAGCTTTTGGTGGTCATAGCCTTGGTTTCACAACCTAGGAGAGTATGGCGTCTAGCGAGGGAAATTATCACCGTAGAGGTCTGTCGGTGTCAAAACCGGCGGATCTCGGATAGGGGGTCCCGAACTGTGCATCTAGGCGGATGCTAACATGAGACAAGGGACACGATGTTTTTACCCAGGTTCGGGCCCTCTCGATGGAGGTAATACCCTACTCCTGCTTGTTTAATATTGATGATATGGGTAGTACAAGAGTAGATCTACCACGAGATCAAGGAGGCTAAACCCTAGAAGCTAGCCGATGGTATGATTGTTGTTAGATCCTACGGACTAAAACCCTCCGGTTTATATAGACACCGGATAGGTTAGGGTTACACAGAGTCGGTTACAATGGTAGGAGATCTACATATCCGTATCGCCAACCTTGCCTTCCACGCCAAGGAAAGTCACATCCGGACACGGGACAAAGTCTTCAATCTTGTACCTTCATAGTCTTGGAGTCCGGCCGTGATGATAGTTCGGCTATCCGGACACCCCCTAGTCCGGGACTCCCTCAGTAGCCCCTGAACCAGGCTTCAATGACGACAAGTACGGTGCACATATTGTCTTCGGCATTGCAAGGCGGGTTCCTCCTCCGAATACTTCATAGAAGGTTTTGAACACCAGGATAGTGTCCGGCTCTGCAAAACAAGTTCCACATACTACCGTAGAGGGAATAACTTTTGCACAGATCTGCCGACGTATTCATGGCGTGCCATCACACCACGACCAAGCCTTTATATGAATCGTTTTTTACTGTTCCACCTTAGCGCGTTTAGCGAGGCGGTTTCCTTGGCACGTCTTTATCAAAGCGTAGATCGCGCCCCCTTATTCCGGGATTCCCATCAATACGGACGTGGGTAACCGAACCGTGCCCGTTGGCAAGCCTCCTCTATCAAAGGCGAGTCCTAATCGACCACGGGAACGGCTCTTGGTATTCAACCTCTTTATAATGAGACCAAGGCCCTCTTCTTTTTTACACCCTCCATCGAGTTCGCCTCGGCCGAGTTCTAACACCCAAAGCTTCAGATTTAGGCGCTTCGGACCTTCGACGATGTCCGGCTCCGAACAGCACGGCCGATGGATGTCTTCTTCCGTCATAGAAGAAGATGTGCTAAAGCTGTGAGACGCCAGGTATCTAACCCGGCGAGATTCCGCATAGGCTGTCTGCTCCAGGGCAGGCCATTCCCACTCCCAAGCCCGGAGAGAGCGTGGTGTTCGTGTCTCACTTCCTTCGGGTTTTAGGCTTCCCGACGGATACCTTTGTGCGGGGGCTCATGTTTTATTATGGGCTGGATTTCCATGACTTGAATCCGGAGTCCATCCTCCATGTCTCGTCCTTCATTGTCTTATGTGAGGCCTTCCTCCATATTACCCCTCACTTTGGATTGTGGCTCAAGACCTTCAAGGTGGAGCCAAAGATGATCGAGGGGCAACAAGCGAGGCCTTGGAGGGCGGTCATAAGCAAATGTGCTGATGCTCCGTGGCCCGAGGGCTCTTTTCAAGAGGAGCTTGGTTTGTGGCAATGGGAGTGGTTTTATATCACCGCTCCCAGGGGCACCAAATGGGTGGCGCTCCCCGCCTTCCGCTCAGGTCCACCATAGCGGCTGGCGTCATGGGTCAACAAGGGGCTCGACTGGGGGCCGTCCAAGGACGTTCCTTTGTTGCAGGGCCGTATTCGAGACCTCCAAGAAAGAGAGATCAATCTGGTTGCAGTGGTGCAGGTTATGTTAATTCGGCGCCTTCTGCCCTGCAAACGTCGCCCCCTCCGCCTGTGGGAATTTAACCCGGAGGGACCACGAGCTCTCCAAAATTTTATGGGTACGACGCCCGTGGAGATGTATAAACTGTTCTTCGGATCTCAAGAGAAGTGTCCGGACCTGACTGAGGACGCAGGACTGAGCTGCAATCGCCCGGATACTCAAGTAAGTAGTCCTGTACCCGGACATGCTGTCCGTTCATTTATCGTAAACTTGCCCTTAAAGGAGCTGTTTCTTGAACAGGAGTGGATAGCCAAGGCAAAATTAATAAGGTGTCCGGCTCCCCTCCGAGAGACCACGCCGGATCCCATGCTGACCAAGATGTTGAAGGCCGCACCTTTTAAAGAAGGTGAAGGGGGGAGCAGGGAAGCAATTGCCTCCACGAAGGAGACCTTCGAGGAAGGAGGGATTAAGGGTCCCACCCTCCAAGGAGAGAAGAGGACCGCTTCGGAAGATCCGGAGGTCAAGGCCTCAAAAAGGGGAAAGAAATCTTCGTCAGAGAGTCCGGCGTTGGGAAGTAACCCGGCCGCACTGTTTCCCCATGGGGATCAGCTCTCCAGCGAGCCGTAAGTAAAAAAGAAGGGGTCTTGTAAATAAGGAACATCCCTGTATTTATTTCTAAAGATAACCGAAATTGTACCTTGTAGTTCGGATCTCAGCCCTTCTCGTGAGCTCGTCTTGGGGATCTTCTTCCGGAGATGATGGAGAGCGAACGCTTCCACCTGTCGCACCCTCATGCGAGGCGGATGACCACGAGGTGTCGTCATGGAGGGTTTCCCCAAGTCGGCGGGGGCCGGTAGGTCCGGGCGCCAACCGGCGTCTTGATCGGAGGAGCTGAAGGATCTGCTCGGGCGAGCGGCTATCTCAGAAGATCACCGTGCTCTAATGGGTACGGTGATTGAAAGAATTGCATTCGCTGAGAGCGGATTGTGTGAAGCCGCCAGAAGATTACTGACGGGGTTTGAGGTACGCAAAAATGATGTACCTTCTGACAGTTATGCATATAGAATGCGCCCTGTATAGATAGTAGCCCCTGAGACTCGGTATGTTGTCAAATAGACAGCGTGCCGAGGATCAAAATCTCAGTTATAACATATCGCCGCTCCTGAATAGGTGGCGGGGCGTCCGGTGGCTGGCCGGACTGATGAATATGCCGAACTAAAGCGGCAACTTGACGAGGCAGATGCGGACATCGCGCTGGTCAATAAGCGGTTTGACGAGTCACAAGGTATGCGACTTCACGCGGACACCTGGTAAGGGAGCTTGGCGCCCATGCCTTACTACTTGTATGCTTAATGCAGATGGTACTGCTTCTTGTGGAGGAGCTGCGGGCGGAACTTCGCCCGAGCGAAAGAAACAAGCGAAATAATGCGGCCGCCTTAAGGGTGGTCGAAGGGCTAGAAGCCGAACGGGCTGCTCACTGCCGAAGCAAAGAGGAAATGGCCGATATGGAGAGAAAATTGAAGAATACTACCGACCGCTGCGAGGTTCTTGAAAAAGAGCGTCAAGCGGAGCAGGAGGGCCTGAAAAAGGGCACCGCCGAATCCAAGGATGCCCGTTCCTCTTTGAGAGCGGCCAAGGAGGAGCTGAGTCAGGTCGGGGCTATTGCGGCTGGAAAACCGTTTCTGCTGCGGAGGAAATATACGGATCCGAAGTATGCTCAGTTGGAAAAATTGTGGAGTTCGGAGGATGCTTATCTGGACTTAGCGGGGAGCTCTGCGGACGCGATTGAGCACTTCCGAGGCCAGAAGGGGCACAGAAGGGAAGAGCTATATTGGTCGCAATTCCATAGTCCGGAGCGTCCTCTTCCGTTGACCAATCGGTTGGCCGAATGGGCCGAGCTGAATCGATTATCCGGACTTGCCATGAAGCATGTCATGACTCATTTATGGCCAGGCGGACCCCAGCCGAAGAGTTATTTTGGCTTAGTGCAGGAGTTCCTTGGTGCGGTACCGCGTATCGACGCAATGAAGCGGTCGGCGTGTATTGAGGGAGCGCGGATGGCTCTGGCCCGTGTCAAGACATACTGGGCGGAGATGAAGGCCATCAATGTTGCGTCCCAAGATTCGGACAGAAGCCGAATACCTGCCGAGCACTATTTTGAGGAAGTCCTGCAGGGCGCTCGTTTAATAGAGACGCAGTGCTCGAAGGATATCATATTTAAATGACATGTATGATTTGTGAAAACAATGTTTCAATATAATATAAGGGCTTTTTATACTTGTGCGTTCAAGTAGTAAACTACTCCCTGTGCGGCCGTTCGAGGTATATGTATATATAACCTGAAAGATGGCAGTCCTTGGCTTCAGCCCCCACGCACATAGTGCGGGGGTGTTTGCAAAGAAGGCGCTTTTTCACACATAATCCAACGTCTTGGTCCTGTTAAGGAGGTGGTAGCATAGCAAACTAGGCAACCGGACTATAATGCTTTATCACTTTCACTTAGCCATAGGAGTTCGAGGGTGGGGCTACTATATAGCCCACAGGGCACCGCACTCTCCCGAATTCGGGGTGCGTATGTGCCTGACCGAAAAAACGGTCCTTCGCTAATGCGGAGGAATTCTAAACATTCCGGTGAGTCATCGAGTGGTTGACCAGTCTCTCGCTATATCATGATAGTCAGTTTTTGGCTCTCTCTACTGAGGTGCTCGCCTGGCCAAACCGGGGCACAATCGCAGTAGTTCTCCTGGTGCCGCATTAGCCGATAGAACGGAACGTAAGGCAGCAAAATACAGGAGCCGGGCAAACCCAACATTTGACCAAAGACATGATTCGGAGCTGATGCATATAAGGCCTAACTCGAGACGCCGAACACTCCCTAAGGTATTCGGTCTTTATAAAAATGGGCAGAATAATGCCCTAAGCCCCTGGTGTCCAGGTATGCGCAAAAATTCTGGTGCGGCCGATGCCAAAACGCCAGCCTCCTCTTTGGTTATAGTAAGCACTACTACAAAAAGGGTTGTAGATGGAATGGCTACTAATGGCGCACCTGTGATGTGGTGCACCATTACTATATTCTAATGGCGCACCATGTCTCGGTGCGCCATTAGTAATATATTACTAATGGCGCACCTGGTGTGTGGTGCGCCATTAGTAGTTTGGAAAAAAAACATAAAAAAAATTTGTTACTAATGGCGCACCGGTGCATAGTGCGCCATTACTAATTGACATAGTAATGGCGCACCACATCCGACGTTCGCCATTAGTAGTTTTGAAAAAAATGTTAAAAAAAATAAAAAAAAAAATTTTGTTACTAATGGCGCACCTTGGGTAGTGCGCCATTACTAATTTTAACTAGTAATGGCGCACTTTCCACTGATGCGCCATTACTAAGTTTTAAAAAAATCAAACAAAATATCATTTTTTTTTTCAAAACTACTAATGGCGCACCGTGGGGTAGTGCGCCATTAGTAGTTGAACTAGTAATGGCGCACCACCCACGGTGCGCCATTAGTAACTTGGCCACCTTCCACCGACAACGTGCCGTGGAAGGTGGAAGGTAACCAAGTTACTAATGGCGCACCGTGAGGTGGTGCGCCATTACTAGTTCAACTACTAATGGCGCACCACTCCCGCAGTGCCATTAGTAACAACCACCTTCCACGAATGCACCCCGTGGATCGCCTTTCAGGTTTAAAAAAATAAAAGAAAATGAAGAAAATGTCAAAAAAATAAAAGAAAATAAGTGTCCCATGTGATATGTGGTCTAGTTGTTGGGAAAATTTGCAAATATGAATTTCGACTTCATTTGCAAAATCTCTAGAAATTTGTAAAAATGGGCATAACTTTTGCATACTAACTTTCGGATGAAAAAGTTTTTATATGAAAAATCATCTACTCGAAAAGTTACATCCGAATTTAACCGGGGTACCCGTTAAACATTTTCAAAATCCCCAAAAACCTAACAGAAAAAAAAAAAGTTACGGGGCTTTCAAGATCTAGCGGCAAAAAAATTCAAAAAATTTCAAACTTACTAGTGGCGCACCGTGGATGTGGTGCGCCACTAGTAACAGAAAAAATTACTAAATAAAAAAATACTAATTTCAATTATTTTTTTGAATTTATAACAAAAAATGATAAGTAATATTATCGAGAAGTTTTAAATATATTTAAAAATTTCATCATAGTCATTAACATGAACAAAGTCCTAGACATCAATAAGGTATAACTTGAGTTGATATGCTAGATATATCAACAAGTGCTGTGAAGTGAGCTGTTCTTTGGGGTTGGATAGAACTCTGAAGTTAAGCGTGCTTGGGCTGGAGTAGTGTGAGGATGGGTGACCTTTCAGGAAGTTTGACCATGGAGTGCGATTTGACCTGAGATTAAGCATATTGACCCGAGATTAAGCCATAGTGAACTGAGATTAAGAAAAAATTAAAAAAATTGAAAAAAAATTTGAAAAAAATTTAAAAAAAAATTGGAAAAATTTTAAGAAAAATTTTGAAAAAAAAATGTTACTAATGGCGCACTTCTATGTGGTGCGCCATTAGTATACCAGATACTAATGGCGCACCTCTATGTAGTGCGTCATTAGTATACTAGATACTAATGGCGCACCGTGGGCTATACTAATGGCGCACTACATGGTGCGCCATTAGTATACCAGATACTAATGGCGCACCAGGTGGTGCGCCATTAGTAAAAATTACTAATGTCGCACCACAGACGCGCCATTAATAGCCATACTAGGTGCGCCATTAGTAGGGGTTTTTCTAGTAGTGAAGAAACCGGGGGATGTATATCAACAAGAGACAGTAAAAAAGGTTTACGCAGGGTCTTAATCTGAAAAGAATCCTTGAAACGGGTCCCTACTGCACGTCTGCGCCTGTGTCTCCGTTGTGCAGTATCCTGGACGGGTGTAGCACGTTGTTCATCTGTAAAAGAGCGGAACTTAGTTTGACAGAAAAAAGATCATGCGAAAGATGTACTTTATATTAAATAAACAGAGTACGATTCGAAGGAGTGAATAAAATTGAGCTTTATTGTTTCTTGTTGTACATGCATGCAGCCCCTTGTATGGGGGCATGCTGCTAGTAGGCGCCGGACTCGTCTATCCGTGTCCGGTGTTTGAGTGACCTATTCAGGTTCTTTGACTAGCGTAGCCGGATAGGTGTGGGGCTGTCAAGGCAGTCTCACGTTCCTCCGTGCTCGAGTAACACTTAATACTCCCCTTTTAATGAGATGATGCCGCGTGGACCGGGCATTTTAAGTGTAAGAGATGCATAATGCGGTATTGCGTTAAAGCGGGCGAAAGCTTCGCGTCCCAATAGTGCTTGATGGCTACTTTTAAATGGGGCGACATGGAAGACTAACTTTTCGCGACGAAAGTTGTCGGATGAACCGAACACAACTTCTAGCAGTAGGGAGCCCGTACAATGGGCATATGGGCCTGGCATTACCCCTTTAAAGGAGGTGTTGCTATGGCGAATTTTGGTTGGGTCTATCCCCATCCTGCGGATTGTGTCCTGATATATCAGGTTTATGTCACTGCCGCCATCCATGAGGACTTGTGAAAATTGGAATCCATCGATTATAGGATCCAATATCAAGGCAGTTCATCCTGCGTTCCGGATACTTTCGGAATAGTCCTGATGGTGGAAGGTGATTGGTTTTGACAACCAGTGTTGGTATTCCGCCAGGGTAGTTTGTGCGGCGCGCATTTTAGTGGGCGCCGCTCTGTTTTTCCCTTTGATCACGTGAAGTGAGTTTACTGTTTTAACCTCTTGTGGAAAATTCTTTTGTTTTCCGGGGCTCTGCTTGTGGTGCTCGTCATCATCTTCACTTGGTGTGTCGAGCCCCTTGTGTTCGGCGTTGGACTGTTTGAAGACCCAACAATCTCTGTGGGTATGGTTTGCAGGCCTCACAGAATCTTGTGGATTTGACATATCTTGTCCAAGATTTTGTTTAAGTTGGATAGCTCATCGCTATTGTCCTTATGGGGCAGTTTTTTATTGTTCTGCCGTGAGCTTTTGAATCCGGCTTTGACTACCGCGCTCTTTGGACCGTTCCCCTTAATACGGCGCTAGTCCTTGTTGCGCCGTGGTTTCCCATTTCCATCCCTGACTTCGGATGTACTTGGGTCGCTGGTGCTGCATCTTGCTAGCCAGCTATCCTCTCCCACGCAAAAGTGGGTCATGAGGCTTGTTAATGCAGCCATGGTTCTCGGCTTCTCTTGGCCGAGGTGTCTGGCGAGCCATTCGTCTCGGACATTGTGTTTGAAAGCTGCTAAGGCTTCGGCGTCCGGACAGTCGACTATTTGGTTCTTTTTGGTGAGGAACCTGTTCCAGAATTGCGGGCTGACTCTCCGGGTTGTTGAGTGATATGACTTAAATCGTCTGCATCCGGAGGGCGGACATAGGTCCCCTGAAAATTTGCCCGAAACGCATCCTCGAGTTCTTCCCAGCATCCAATGGTATTTCCAGGGAGGCTTTTAAGCCAATGCCGAGCTGGCCCTTTGAGTTTGAGGGGTAAGTATTTTATGGCGTGGAGATCATCTCCTCTAGCCATGTGTATGTGGAGGATGTAATCCTCAATCAGAGACCTCCGTGGTCTGTTGTTCCGTCGTATGCCTCTATGTTTAAGGGTATGAATCCCGCTGGAAATTCAATATCCAGCACCTCATCGGTGAAACATAGGTAGTGTGCAGCGCCACTGTATTTGGGTGTGCCGTGATGTTCGGATATTTGGCGTGTTGCATTGCTTTGAAGAGATTGCTTTCTCGGCCCATAGATGGACCTAACTGGGCCATCCTTTTGATGTGAATCCTTATGTGGATCGCGTACCGGCTTGTGAGCGGCGTCATTTGCCGCTCTCTTTTTGCCGTGGGGTCGTCCATCCGACCGGGTGGCCTTCTTACTTTTTGATTGTGGGGGCTCTATGGCCTCCTCATCAAATTCGGGCAGTAGTTTTCTCTTTGGGTAGCTCTTTGTTCGTAATCGTCGCCGTATTTGTCTGCGGTGTTGAATACTCTGCTCCATCTAATTCTGAGTCGTCTTCCGCTGTTTTGAGCTTCCGCTTGCTTTTTCAGGCTACGCGATGTGGCAGCGAGCCTTTGTGGAGGTTATTCTGCTCCAACAATTTGTCCGGCGTGAGATCGTCCGGACTGTTGTCTTCGTCGGGGACGGGTTGTTTATCAAGTTGTCTTGTTCGGACGATTGCTCGATAGCATGTTAAATGCGTCCACCGGTTCGCCCTGCTCTATGGCTGGGTCTTTGTTGAGGCGGGACTTGGTTCGGCGTTTACGTTGCCGTTTTGACTGCTTTTCGAGGGATTTATCCTTTGTAGCGTCCCGTTGTTCCTCGTCTTTATTTCCTTTAGGTGTATCCACCATGTATACATCATGGGATGAGGTGGTTGTCCAGCATCCTATAGGCGCTGGTTCATTGTTGTCTCCTACATCGTCGTCCATACCATCGATGTCTTCGGAGTCGAAATCGAGCACGTCGTATAAGCTTTCGACAGTGGCTACGAAGTGGGTGGTGGGTGGGCGTTGAATTTCTTCGTCGTCCGCATCCCAACCTTCCTGACCATAATCCGGCCATGGCTCTCCGAATAAAGAGAGATAATTTAGTGAATTCAGGATGTCGCCAAAGGGCGAGTGCTGAAAGATGTCCGCGGCAGTCAACTCCAAGACCGGCGCCCGATCGGATTCGATTGGCAGGCGCGCGGAGGGTTCAGAGTCCGGAGAGGAGTCCGGCACCCTCGAGTCAAGGTCTTCGCAAAGGACAGGCATGGAGTTCAGCCCAATCGTCGTAGAGATTTCTGCCTCCGAGGTGGTGTCTAAGCAACCGTCCTCGATCGGCGAGATCGGCTCCGAATCAATGTTCGAAGCGGACACTAGTGCGGCCTCCAGGACACTATTCGGCGGCAGAGTTAGATCATGCCCATCGAGACAGTGCGGCGCGCTTGGCCGTGGCTCGTATCCGTCGAAGATCAAGTCTCCACGGATGTCGGCCGTATAATTCAAGGTTCCAAATCTGACCTGATGGCCAGGGGCGTGGCTTTCGATCTGCTCCAGATGGCCAAGTGAATTGGCCTGCAGTGCAAAGCTGCCGAATACGAAGATCTGTCCGGGGAGAAAAGTCTCACCCTGGACCGTGTCGTTGTTGATGATCGAAGGAGCCATCGGGCCTAAAGGTGACGACACAGAGGAACTCTCAATGAAAGCACCAATGTCGGTGTCAAAACCGGCGGATCTCGGGTAGGGGGTCCCGAACTGTGCGTCTAGGCGGATGGTAACAGGAGACAAGGGTCACGATGTTTTTACCCAGGTTCGGGCCCTCTCGATGGAGGTAATACCCTACTCCTGCTTGATTAATATTGATGATATGGGTAGTACAAGAGTAGATCTACCACGAGATCAAGGAGGCTAAACCACTGTAAGCTAGCCTATGGTATGATTGTTGTTCGTCCCACGGACTAAAACCCTCCGGTTTATATAGACACCGGATAGGTTAGGGTTACATGCAGTCGGTTACAATGGTAGGAGATCTACATATCCGTATCGCCAACCTTGCCTTTCACGCCAAGGAAAGTCCCATCCGAACACGGGACGAAGTCTTCAATCTTGTATCTTCATAGTCTTGGAGTCCGGCCGTGATGATAGTTCGGCTATCCGGACACCTCCTAGTCTAGGACTCCCTCAAGGTCCTTACTTTGACGGTACAAATTTTGCTAGTTGGAAACATAAGATGAAAATGCATATTCTTAGACATAACCCCACCGTTTGGGCAATTATTTGTATTGGCTTGCAAGGTGAATTTTTCGATGGGAGAGAACCGAACCGTGAAGCTAATGCGGAAGAATTGAAGATGCTACAATACAATGCTCAAGCATGTGACATCATCTTCAATGGATTGTGCCCTGAAGAATTCAACAAAATCAGCCGTCTTGAGAATGCAAAGGAAATTTGGGATACTTTGATTGATATGCACGAAGGTACCGAGTCCGTCAAGGAATCCAAGTTGGATGTGCTCCAAAGTTCAAAATGAAGGATGGTGAATGTGTTGCTGAAATGTACTCTAGGCTTTCTCTTATCACAAATGAGATTGCCGGCTTAGGGTGTGAAGAGATGACCGACAAATTCATCATCAAGAACATCCTAAGAGCATTGGATGGAAATTATGATACCGTGTGCACATTGATCCAAATGATGCCAAACTACAAAGATCTCGAGCCAACGGAAGTCATTGGAAGGATTGTTGCTCATGAGATGTCACTCAAGGATAAGGAGGAACTTCACAACAAGTCAAGTGGTGCCTACAAAGCCTCAAGTGAAGCCCCCAACATATCAAGTGAGAAACCAACCTTCAATGAAGAATTGATCTTAATGGTGAAGAACTTCAACAAGTTCTACAAAAGTAGAATCAAAGAAAGAAGCTCCAAGTCAAGGTCTTACAATGAGAAAAGATCTTCTAGTCGAGAGCGCAATTGCTACAATCATGGGAGACCCGGACACTACTCCAATGAGTGTACGACACCCTACAAAAGAAGAGAAGATTCTCCAAATAGAAGAAGCAAAAGAGAAGAATCACCACCGAGAGAGAGGAGGAATAGAGATGACCGTTATGAACGAAGACCCTCACGGAGAAGCAAGGATTCGGAAAGGAAGGACAAGTCATCAAGGAGCTACAGAAAACGAAGACATCAAGCTCATGTTGGTGAATGGGTTTTCGGCTCCGACTCCGACCATCACTCCGAGAGAAGCTATCACTCTGACTTCGAATATACTCAAGATGAAGGTGTTGCCGGTCTAGCACTTGTGTCAACCAACTCCTACGACATATTTGATTCACCAAATGAAGGAATTGGAAGATGCATCATGGCCAAAGGTCCAAAGGTAAGACATCCCGAGTATGTTGATTTTAACAGTGATGAAGATGACTTGCTAGGTGATGATGATTTACTTGTTGACAACTCTAGTGATTTTAACAGTGATGAAGATGACTTGTTAACGTCAATTAATCATGCTAATCAAACGAATGACAATGATAAGGAGAAAATTGAGCTTCTAACTAAAGAACTAAACACTCTTAAGTTGGCTCATGAAACTATCTTCGAAGATCATCGAGAACTTTTAAGGGCTCATGAGAAGTTACGCTTTGAAAAGCTCAATCTTGAGCAAGAGCATGAGTTCTTAAAGGCAATCAATGATGATCTCCGAAAGAAAAGTTCTTCTTACATTGCCAAGCGTTTACTCTTATCTACTTACATGCCTCAAGTCAAGTCTAGTAACAAGTACAAGAAAGATACTTCCTCTAGTAGTAACAATAATAATGTCAAATCCAATGTTGTTGCTTCTAGTAGTTCTCTTGATTCCACTAATGATTCTCTTAGCCAAGTTACACTTGAGCAAGAAAATAGTTTATTGAAGGGAATTATAGAGAAAGGTGTTTACAAGAGCCTTGCCGGGGAGTAAGCAATCCGAGGAAATTATGCATAAGCAAGGCAGTCACGGAATAATCAAGGTGTTGGTTTTGAGCGAAAGTTCAACGCATAAATGGAGTTGAGTGGGAAGAAGATCAATATCCCAAGACAAAGTTTGTTCCTCAACAAGAGAAGTATGATCCTACTTCCTTCAAGGGGACACAAGCTCAAGATGATCTTCCACCACAAGACCACAAGAACAAAGGCAAGGACAAGCTTCAAGAAGAGATTGATGCATTTGAAGAAGCACCTAAAGCCTCGTTTGAGTGGGTCGCCAAGACTACGTCAAGTTCTACTTCATCAAGTACAACTACAACTCCAAGGATTCCCATCAAGATGATGTGGATCCCGAAGAAGAAGAACTAGAGAGTTCTTGAGGGTGACTCCGCCAACATTCTTCACTCATATCATTTTGGCAAGAACAAGTGCAATCAACTTTCACATCTTGCACTAGTTTAAGGAGTCACAAACCCTCCTGTTGGTAAGGTAAGGGACAAGGTAACCAAATGTTTTCATGGACATCATCTTGTGTGTGCATCACTCTATGTCTATGGATATTCTTGTTTGTTCCTTGTGGGACTAACCCATGTAGGCAAGTTGAAAGTGCAACTCACTCCAAAGGATTGCTCCAAATGATCTACATCAACATTGAGCATCTACATCTTCAACACCTACATGAAGTCATCGTCGACAAAACCCAAGGTTAGTTCATCCCTCTAAGGGGGGATCTCACATCTAGGGGGAGTTTAACTCTAAGAATTGAGTCAAAGCAACTCTAATGGTGTGAACACATTAATGCATTCTATAAAAGTGGTAACCCCACTTGAGCTTAAACGATAAGTATGACCTATGATCAAATGTTCTCATTTGACTCCTAAGTCAATATACTCATATATAGATGACCTAGTCATCGCAAATTGTTTGATAGATGCTAGAATTGGTTGTGCATGCTTTGTCACATATTTCAATTGCCATCTTACTGTGTGAGCATGTTGGTGCATATTTTACTCATTCAAGGACATCCACTTGTTGTTTTGTTTGTTTGGATTTTCCTCTTTTGGCAAAGTGGATGGACAAGAATGCCTAAGAACCTTCTTTAGCACTACTAGAAAAACCACTACTAATGGCGCACCTAATTTGGCTATTAATGGCGCATCTGTGGTGCGCCATTAATAGCACGCCATTAGTAATTTTTACTAATGGCGCACCACCTGGTGCGCCATTAGTATATGTGAGGGTGCGCCATTAGTATGCCTCCCAGGGGGCATGTATACCCAGGTGCTTTGGCATACTAATGGCGCACCACCTCTGGATGCGCCATTAGTAACCGCGGCATACTAATGGCGCACTACCCAGTGATGCGCCATTAGTAACCATGGCATACTAATGGCGCACTGACAAGTGATGCGCCATTAGTATGCTTTGTCATACTAATGGCGCATTGTCATGTGATGCGCCATTAGTATGAATATTAGGTTTTTTTTATTTTTTTATTTTCTGTTTTTTGCACAGGTTACAAAATGTATAATTTGACAAAATATAGACAGCACACATCAACAATAGATTCATCACATACAATAGAAGATTAGTCTTTGAATACAATTCATGATATTAGTCTCCGAATACAATTCATCATATTAGTCTCCGAATTGAAAAGACGGAACAAAGATAGAACATTATATTACAAGTCTCGAGACCATGAGTAGCGAGTTTGTCTTCACATTACAAGTCGATATCGATCATCTAAACTACCATCACATAGAAGAGAGCTGCGGTCATCACGATGAGCATCATCACGATGAAACTCGTCTTCATCCGGTTCCTCCAACGCTCCCTCCCCTCTCCCTCTAGATAGCGGGCGTATCTAGATTCGGCCTCGGCCCTAGTGGTGTACCCTTTGTAACTGTTACCGCTGAATCGGTGAACCTGTCTCCGACACTCCTCCCAGTCGTCGTAGACTCCGGGAACCTTACCCTTGTACACGACATACGTCGGCATCGCTATGCACTAGCCAAACGAAGCGTTAGTACCAATTCACAGACAATACATAAGCAATATATAAGTATGCAATGAGCGATCGGAAGAGAAAAGCAAGACATTAATAGCATCGATTACATCTAAGTTGAACGACTCTCGAAACCAAAGAGACATACTACAAGTTCATTAAAGTTTAATTACAACATGAGCCAATCGATGTTTCAGAACTAGACAACTCGACTCAAGGGACGGAGGCGTGGATGAAGCCGCCGTCTATCGTGGGAGTCATGAAAGAACGGGCGTTGTCATCCTGCATTTGTAGCATTGTGTCGATGTCACCTTTGTTGGACGGTTGATTTCTGAGGTAGAACTGCCCGAGGTACGAAGGACATCTTGATGGATGATTTCCGCAAACTCCAACTGGATGCGAAAGAATTCTTGTCGGAGGTCCGTCCTGGATTGCCGACACGCTCGCGGCCCAATCTTGGAGTTTACTCGGTAGCAGAAGTTGATGATGGTCCCGAACGATCGCCCGCATGTGATGGATGGCGTAGTAGGCACCCTTCTAACCGCCAGGCGGCTGCTTGACGAGCGTAACGTCAGATTGTGGGAGAACACGTGCTTGCCGTGCTTACGAATAGGCCTGGTGAAGGTGCCTCCAGATTTGGCGTGGCAGGGAGAACATCATCAAGAACCTTCTTGACATTTGTGCAGTCTACGTTCAATCGACGGTCCGGTCGAAAATCGTGGCCATGGAATATTTGGGGCTTAGGAGGATGGCGTGCAACGTGTGTCACTGCAGAAAACACGGAATGTTAAAAGAAAACGATCGAAATGTAAGAATTCATATGTTACGGGCGGTTGAGGGAGGACTTACTCGGCAAAGTAAGGCACGAGGAAGTTATCCTTATCTTGGTTTGCGAATAGCGCCTTCGAGGTAAGAACTCGCGACTTGCCGGTCCCCAGCGCTGCCCAAGAACTTGGCACGCATGTAGAAGGGGTCAACTATCACGATGTCCGGGGTCTTGTCGCGAATGATCTGCATCTCCATACTCAGCGAAAATAGACGAACGAAGGTGTAGTGCAGCGGATGAAGGTTCAACATAGCGTGGATGTCATCAAAACGCAGGACGATCGTACGCCCGATGGAGTTATCCACAAAGCCCTTGCCCTCTGGCACCTTGGCCACGAAAACCGGGTATGCCACATCCTTCTCCCTGAGACGCAGCTTCTCCAAAGAAAGAACACTGTCATGCAGACTCCGTATAGCACCGGTTGCAGCATTGAGCATATTTGTCGGTAGCATCGCCCTACCCGCCACATGCACCCTCCTCGAGATATCCTGCGGTGAAGGCGGCCCGTCCACGAGCACGGATCGTACTCGGTGCGGCTGGCTCGCACCCTTCTTAGTCTTTCTTTTGCGTGCCTTCTTCTTCTCCTGTAATGGGACCGAGTTTTGCTCACAGACCGCCTTCTTGAGTGTGTTGGGGCTGATAATATTTCGCACCTCGCCTATCTCGAGGCTCGGTGAAGTCGGCAGTGGAGGCGTCTCCACGAGAGCTGAACGCCGACGGCGCTGTTGCAACTTAGCTTCTCCAGCAGTGCGAGCTAGATCGCACACGTCTTTTGTTGGGTTTGGTTCTTGAGAAGGAGGCCCCATGAAGTCGCCGCCATTACCCATGCTCGGCAAAGTACTGATCGACGTTGCCAAATGTATCATAGTCGTAAATGCGTCGTCGTCACGATCCTGTGCCATATGCATGTTTGGATCCGATGGCATAGGGATGTCCGGCACCGTTCTGGCGGTCTTGCCATGGGGCCGACTTGGCGCCGACAATTGGCGGTGTTGTCTTTGGGGTGGTGTCCTCCGCCCCAAACGAATCTGGCTCTTCGCCAGCGAGGCCAGCTCAGGCGGCCGAGGGTCATCACGCGTCATCATCGTCGGCCCCGACGGGTCGATTCGGAGGTAACAAGTCGTCGCAGCCTGGCAGCACCGAACCAGTTGAACCCTAAACAAGTTGGGTGGCATCTGGGTACCGTGGAACAAGGGGTTGCCGGTTGAACGATTTTGCCCTTGGCGACATCGACCAACTCGTTGTTCACGAAGTGGAGGAGAGCGCACGGAACGTCGGCGGCGCCCTGCAAAAACATGTTGGGCGTCAGGGATGCCCGATCAAAGGCAAGGAGATGAAGTCCTCGGCCGAGAGAGGCTTAATTAGTTACCGTGATGATGGCGTCGAGCTCGGCTAATGTAGAGGCACCGCCAACGGCGGGCGTGCGATTGACGGAGGGGCCGCTTGCTGCAGAGGTGCTCGCCGGCGTACACCCGGTGCATTAAGCTCCCGTGCGGCGTCGGAGACACCAATGCCGCCTCGCCGGAGGCACCAATGGCCCCGCCATCGCATTATGCGAGTTGCTGGCCGTGAAGCTAGGGAATCGGGGCGGCCCTGTTGGCGCCCGCAATCCACGACTCGACCCGAGATCAAGAGTAGGCACAAGGCGGTGATCGTCGCTCCGAGTCGTTGTTCCACTTGCTCTTGGACAATCTCCGAATCCGCCACCTGTGCCTTGAGTTCTTGAACCTCTCGCTACCTGGCTTTCCGAGCTGGTCTTTTTCTCCTTCCGCACACCAGCGTATAGTATGACCCCATTTTGTCGACAAGCCTTTGCCGGCCACCACGACCAGCCGACGCCGGCTTATCGAGCTTATCCTTGTTCTTCATTACATTCAACCCCATATTTAGAGTGGTGTCCCAAGGGTTGCTCTGAGTCGACCCCGCCATCGCTTTTCGATCGCTGCGGAAGGAATGTGAACCATTTAGAAATTCGGCTTCATTAATTAGAATGCAACCATATGGAGCTAATTACGCGGGGGTGTATTCCTTACCAGAACAAGCTGAAGCTGCCTGGTCTTCGGATCCGTGGTAAGCTCCTTTGTTTTCGGGTCCTTCTTATTCCGGGCCCTGACAAAGTTCCTGGTCTGCTTGTCACCGTATGTATCGAAGAGGGGCGGTAGGCCTTGCTCGGCACGCTCCGCCTCCTCCTTGTCCCATATAGGCTCCTCCACTCTGTAACCTCCGGGACCGAGTGTGTGTTCCCCTATGTTCAGCTCCCGCATTTGTTTCCCCCACTCACTTGATTGGGAGCTTGCGGTGCTCGAGCAATTGATCTTGAAGTCGTTGTAGTCATCTTCGGGCTGTGAGGCACACGGTGGATCTTCCAGTACGGCAAGTCCCAGAAAACAGACCTCGTTTTCCATACCTTCAGCAGCGGCTCTGGCGCCTTTCGCTTCTTTCCCGGCTCTGGCGCCTTTTGCTTCTTTCCGGCAGTGGGCAGTCTTTCCAATTTTTCAACAACTTGTCTATTTCCTCGCCGCTGCTCGTACACGGGCGTTTTCGGGGTTCGGTTTCACCATCGAACAGATCCTTGCGTTTCCTCCACGGGTCATCGGCGCGAAGCCACCTTCGATGTCCCATGAACACGGTTTTCGAAGACCCAGGATCTCTATCTAGCTGGCGTACGTTGTGTCATCCATGCACCTTACGCATCCGTAAAATCCGTGGACTACCTGCCTCATGAGATATCCGTAACCGAGATAGTCGTGCACCGTCGTGAGCAGTGCGGCTCTCATAGGGAAATATTCTTTCTCTGTGGCGTCCCACGTATTGGCTGGCGTTTTCCACAGCGTGTCAAGCTCCTCTTTCAGCAGCCCCAGATACAGATTGATGTCGTTCCCTGGTTGTTTCGGCCCTTCAATTAGCATACTCATGTGAATGTACTTCCTCTTCATGCACAACCAGGGGAAGGTTGTACATCCACACAAACACAGGCCAGGTGCTATGTGTGCTTCTCTGGCTGCCAAACGGATTGACTCCATCGGTGCTCGCGCCCAAAGACGATGTTCCTTGTATCGTTCCCAAATTCCGAGTCTTGAAGTTCAACGCTTGCCATCGGCTCGCATCCTTAGGGTGACTCAGCATCTTGTCTTTTTATCTATCTCCGGATCATTTGCGTCATCTTCCCGCTTATACTCCTCCCTATCCGCGTGCCAATGCAGGAGCTTTGCTACCTTAGGGTCCGCGAAATAGCTGCAGACGAGGAGTGATCGGAAAGTACCACACCACTTTTCGAGGAGCTTTCTTCCTCTTCTTGTATCGAGTGACGCCGCACACCGGACATATGGTAGACTCCGCGTGCTCGTCCCGATAAATGATGCAATTGTTCATGCACACATGGTATTTCACGCGGTAAATCGAGAGGACACACGATTTTCTTCGCCTCCTCCAAACTGGTCGGGCACTTGTTCCCTTGGGAAGACGTTCGTGCGAATGACATGTTCTCGTCGAAGCTACGCGTCGGTCATTTTGTGTTTTACCTTCATCTCGAGCCATGAGCGTTACTTTCAGGCGGGTATCCTCGGGCCTGCATCCTTCATACAATGGAGTAATCGCGTCTAACTCAAGTTGATCCATCTTGGCTTTCTCTCGGGCGGCAGCTCTTGCGTTATCCGTCTGCTTGAGAAGCAGCTCTTGAATATGAGGGTCCTGCACCCAGCCCATCGATGGTCCAGCGTCGTGCGCTCCGCCGCATCATCATCTTCATGATCATGCCCGTCGCCTGCTCGCATCTTCCTCATCATCATGTCCTGCATCTTCTACATGATGACTGTGTACAACATCACAGTCGTGATAATCTCACGGGATTCTTCGTCTTCTCGCCCGCCCGAGCGCGGTGGTTGTCTTGCTGCCCTTCCTCATTTCTTGCCCGGCCCGCATGGACGACTTCGTAGTCATCTTCATCACCTTGCCACCGATAGCCATCCATGAAACCACGCAACAGCAGGTGGTCCCGCACCTGACCGGAATCCGTGTCCGCAATAAGGCTCTTCAGCTTGCATCTTCGACACGGACATCTTATCTCCGTCTCGTTCTTTTGAAGCATCTCGGCCTTCGGGGACCTCAAAAACCTATTCACGATGCCTTCGGTCATCGTATGGACTATGGTCGCCATGGGTAGAGCAAAAGCGATATTTTAGAACCAAACAAAAATTTGGCATGACTTTCCCTAAAATAGGACCAAAATGAATGCTTAATGCCAAAATTCTCCAGAAACGGAAATGAATCAACATTCCGCAAAATATTGGCAACTATCGCATTTCAAATACCGGTACACCTCCAAACACAAACACATATGCAACACCACAAACATATGCAACACCACGAACATACAGAGATCTAGCTAGGCCGTAAAAAGTGCATGTGCACATTGTTGTAGGGAGAAGAACCTAAATATAGCTTCCCCCTTACTTACCTATTAAAACAAGGTAATTTAACCACTTAATTTGAATGAATCTATGGTGGAAATGAGGTGAAAAAGAGGAGGCACCCGAGACAAGGAGGAGGTGGAGAGAATGAAGTGTGGAGAAAGTGAGTGTGTGGGTAGGAGAGGCTGTCCCAAATATCTTGTTGCTGCCCACTTACTAATGGCGCACCTCTTGCATGGTGCGCCATTAGTAGTTACAACTACTAATGGCGCACCTAAGCAGGATGCGCCATTAGTATGTTTGGATAGGCGCACTAGTTCAAAAAAAAATTTCTATACTAATGGCGCACCCACTGCCTGGTGCGCCATTAGTAGTTACAACTACTAATGGCGCACTTGGGCAGGATGCGCCATTAGTATGTTTGGATAGGCGCACTAGTTCAAAAAAAATTCTATACTAATGGCGCACCCACTGCCTGGTGCGCCATTAGTAGTTACAACTACTAATGGCGCACTCGGGCAGGATGCGCCATTAGTATGTTTGGATAGGCGCACTAGTTCAAAAAAAAATCTATACTAATGGCGCACCTGGCTGGTGCGCCATTAGTAGTTACAACTACTATTGGCGCACTTGGTCAGGATGCTCCATTAGTATGTTTGTTCAGGCGCACTAGTTAAAAAAAAACTTTTTGATACTAATGGCGCACCCTTTGCCAGGTGCGCCATTAGTAGTTTAAACTCTAATGGCGCATCAGATGGTGGTGCGCCATTAGTATATACTAATGGCGCACCAGCTTTCTGGTGCGCCATTAGTGTCAATCCCATCTATAGCCCTTTTTCTAGTAGTGTAGCTATCTATGCTTTTCTCGTCTCAAACTCTATTCATGCAACATCACAAAATTTGATCAAGTCAGATTTGAATCACTCTGTGTGAGGAGCACTCGGAGTCCTCGATTCGTCATAGACATAAACTTCCAAAACCTCTTAATGATTCTCGGTCTGACCGATCCTTCCATTTCGGTCCTACCGAGATCATCAAGTTGATCTGAGTTTTCAATCTCGGTGCAACCGATTTGAACTTTTCGGTCACACCGAGTTGCTGTAACTGCTTGCAGTTATGCATCTCGGTGCCACCGAGTTGTTCCACTCGGTCACACCGACAGGGTCGGGCTATATATAGTCACGGGAAAATTTTGGAAATTTCTCCGAAACCCTTCGCCCGCGCATCAGCTTGCTCTGCCATCGTGGTCTCCGGATCGTCTCCTTGTCTCCAGCAGCCTCCTGTCGCTGGTCTTCGCCGCCGTCAACGGATTTCGTCCCCGCCGTTGCCGTCGTAGCAAGTCCACCACCAAGTTAGGGTATGGACTTGATCTTTGTGCTATCCATGTCTGATTCCTAGCACTTTGTTTTCACATTGAATCTTGCCACGACTGCAACTCATCTATCCAGCCAAAGTAGTTCATAGATTAGTTGAGAATCGAATTTTTAGGTTTAGGTTTCCGCCGAAACCATCTCGGACCCACGGAGTTGAAAAACTCGGTCTCACCGATTTGGCTTATGCCATTACACTAGTGACTCTCGGTTTGACCGAGAATTACTAACCGGTGCAACCGATTTGAGAATTCTGTGAAACCCTAGCAGTCTCGGTGCCATTTGAATCAAACTTCGGTCCAACCGAGATCATCGATTTAGGTTCCAAAACTGCTTCGGTATCACCGAGTTTGAAAATCGGTGGATCCGAAATGCTTTCTGTGGAAAACTAAAACTGAATTTTTGAGTCATTCTCTTGCAAAAACCTCTGCATTTTGTGATGCTCATCTTTTCTATCTCATCTATAAACTCTTCACAAGGTCAGCAGTCAGCTCTTGCAGAATGTCTGATCAAAGTGACAGCCAGAACAGGTCAGAAGAGCAGATAGACTTGAGTGAGGGCACTAGTCCCTCAACTTCATATGAAGGGAGCAGAAGTACTCCTAGCAATTTTCCTAAGGATGCAACTAGGCAAAGGAGGAAAAGAACTTCAAATTCAGAGGATGAAGATTAAAAAGCTGAGGAAGATGAAGCTACTTCCAAGAAAGTTGTGCTCAAGAAGGAAAGGGTCATGAAGACCAAAAGGACTACAGGAAGACAACCAATTTCTAAGGCCAGAACATCAACTCAACTACCTGAAAACCCTGATCCCAAAGAGCCAGTTGCTGAAAGCAAGAAGAGGAAGGAAAGGGTCAAGATGACCATGGCCAAAGTTATTGGGAAGCCTTCCATGATGGAAGAGGAAGAGCCTGCTGCACCAGCACCAAAGGCACCAAAGCTTATGGGTGATGCTATTAGATCAGGGGCTGCCACATCTAAGCCCAAGGAAGCACCCAAAGCTGCCCCCAAGGCCAAGTCTGCACCAAAGAGGAATACTAGGAGTATTCCAGCTGCTGAGAAGAACAAGGCCCCAGTGCCTGAGGATGCTGATGAAGAAGATGAAGAAGGACAAGTTCTGAGGAAGCCCAAGCCAAAGATACGAGACCACAATGATGCCCATCCTATGGCTGAGAACATGAGAATCAGGAAGGATTCAAGGCTGAGGAAATGGAGGATGGAAGATCCATATGCATCAAGGAGAAGAACTGTTGTTGATTACAGGTTCCATACAAAGGAACAGCAGGACTTCTATGAGACAATCTTGTTGGACAAGAAGCCCATTGTGTGTGACATGAGGTGGGTTGACTGGAACTTCATCAAGGAGAATTAAGAGCACTATCCTGGAGTGCAGGACAACTTTGTGAGTTGTGGAGTTGCAGAGTTTGTTGGGCAGAAGCTCACAAATTGGAATGATGAGCTTATCATGCAGTTTTACTCCACAGCACATTTTTACCCAGATGGGAGAATTGTTTGGATGTCTGAAGGTACAAGGTACCAGTCAACTGTTGAAGAATGGGCAAGTCTGATAAATGCCCCAGAGGAGAATGAGGATGACCTAGACATCTATGCAAAGAAGAAAAAGGATCACAATTCAATGGCTCACATGTACAAGGAAATTCCAAACAAGGCTCTAGCAACTCACAAGTTTGGATCAGTTCACTATCTGCTGTCAGGGTTGCCAACTATAAATTGGATTCTGAGGCACACTTTGTTGCCCAAGTCAGGTGACCATAACATGATTAGAGGGCATGCCATCAACATGTTGCATGTGTTTGATGTGCCACAGAAGTTTAAAGTCATGAGCTTGATCATTGAAACTATCAAGAGGACTGCTGCATATCAGAAGAGGAGCTGTGATATGCACCTCAGATTCAAGAACTGATAAACTCAAAGATGGGCACAGGAAAATATCAGTTGGATAAGGAACACTTTCCACTTTATCCAGACTTTGAGGACAATGAGGTTGTCATGAATGAAGATGATCCACAATCAGTTCAAGCTCAGGAGAAGAAAGAGAAGGCAAAGAGGGAGAAGGCTGCCAAGATGCCAACTCAAGAGGAGGCATCTGAATACTTCTTGAAGAACAAGCAGGAGCAGCTTGGATACTTAATAGCATCAACCCTGAGGATTGAGAAGGGATTGGCCACCCTAACTCAAAATCAGGAGAGCCTGGAAAGAATCATAGAACAAAAGTTCTATAACTTAGATGTGAAGGTAACTGAGATTCAGACTGCAGTGGAGGAGCTACAAAAGGATATGCAGGAGAGGAAGGGCAAGACTACAACCAATGTGTTTGCCAGAGTGCCTAGAGCCCAGAGGTCATCAGCTGTGCCAGTTTCTGACACCAGAGCAACTTCGTCTGCACCAGCTACAGCCTCAGTTCCACCAGCTCCAGCACCTACATCAGCTCCAGCTCCATCTACATCAACTGAAGTCTTCGTCCAAGGAGCCATCTCTAGACCACCACTGCATTTATCAAGCCTGAGAGTCGATCTAGCACTATGCATTTTCTATGAACTTTTTGGTAACTTGTTGCCAAAGGGGGAGAAAAATGTATAGATCATAGGCTTCGAGAGAGAGAGAGAGAGAGAGAGTTGCTTTTGTTCTCTCTTGCTTTATTTGGTGGTTTTTCAAACTTTGTTTGCTTTTGGTTGAGATACTATGTTTGTGAGACATTGATGATCATGTGTTTGATCATAAGCTACACTTATGCATGTTTGATGATATTATCCTATCTATCTTATGTGATCACTCACTATGCTTCGTGATGAGTGCATGTATTCATTGTTTATTATTTTGAGCGCTCCACCAAGATGTATGTGACATGGAAGAGTAACCCATGAGCCTAATTCGTTGTGCATTTGCAGTCCAAAGCAAATCTAAAACTATGCACAAATTTAGGGGAGCTCTTGCTTATCACATACTTCTCAAAGCGGCGATGTTATTTAAATCTTATTATCATTTGTCGAAGCTTTGATCTATATATTGTCATCAATTACCAAAAGGGAGATTGAAAGTGCAACTATCCCTAGGTGGTTTTGGTAATTCATAACAACATATAGCTCATTGAGCTAATGCTATTCCAAGACTATTATTTCAGGAAAGCTCAATGAATGGCATGGCATGGATGATGAAAGTGGATCCCTCAAAATATTAAGGACAAAGGATTGGCTAAAGCTCAAAAGCTCAAGACTCTTCATTTTACATTTTAGTGATCCAAGATCACATTGAGTCTATAGGAAAAGCCAATACTATCAAGAAGGGATGAGGTGTTGCTTAATGAGCTTTTTGCTTCATGTGCTTAGTGATATGCTCCAATACCCTCAACTACTTTCCCACATCCACAAATGACCTAAACCTAAAGCCAAAATTGGTCACACCGATTATTTCTATCAGGCGCCACTACTAGGAAAAGGCCTAGTAATGGCGCACCTAATTTGGCCATTAATGGCGCATTAGTGGTGCGCCATTAGTGCCACGCCATTAGTATATTTTACTAATGGCGCACCGCTGGTGCGCCATTAGTATCTGGTATACTAATGGCGGACCTCAGATGCGCCATTAGTATATACAACAGTGCGCCATTAGTATGCCTCCTAGGGGGCCATGTATACCCAGGTGCTTTGGCATACTAATGGCGCACAACAACAAGATGCGCCATTAGTAACTTCGTCATACTAATGGCGCACTATTTAAAGATGCGACATTAGTATCCTTTGGCATACTAATGGCCCAATCGTGATGTGATGCGCCATTAGTATGAATATTAGGTTTTTTATTTTTTTATTTTCTGTTTTTGCACAGGTTACAAAATGTATAATTGGACAAAATATAGACAGCACACATCAACAACAGATTCATCGAATACAATAGAAGATTAGTCTCTGAATACAATTCATCATATTAGTCTCCGAATACAATTCATCATATTAGTCTCCGAATTGAAAAGACCGAACAAAGATAGAACATTATATTACAAGTCTCGAGACCGTGAGTAGCGAGTTTGTCTTCACATCACAAGTCGATATCGATCATCTAAACTACCATCACATAGAAGACAGTTGCGGTCATCACGATGAGCATCATCACGATGAAACTCGTCTTCATCCGGTTCCTCCAATGCTCCCTCCCCTCTCCCGCTAGATAGCGGGCGTATCTAGATTTGGCCTCGGCCCTAGTGGTGTACCCTTTGTAACTGTTACCGCTGAATCGGTGAACCTGTCTCCGACACTCCTCCCAGTCGTCGTAGACTCCAGAAACCTTACCCTTGTACACGACATACGACGGCATCGCTATGCACTAGCTAAACGAAACATTAGTACCAATTCACATACAATAATAAGCAATATATAAGTATGCAACAGAACGATCGGAAGAGAAAAGCAAGACATTAATAGCATCGATTACATCTAAGTTGAACGACTCTCGAAACCAAAGAGACATACTACAAGTTCATTAAAGTTTAATTACAACATGAGCCAATCGATGTTTCAGAACTAGACACAGCATCACTGCTTTCGACTCGACTCAAGGGACCGGAGCGTGGATGAAGCCGCCGTCTACCGTGGGAGTCATGAAATAACGGGCGTTGTCAGCCTGCATTTCTAGCATTGTGTTGATGTCACTGTTGGACGGTTGATTTCTGAGGTAGAACTGCCCCGAGGTACGAAGGACATCTTGATGGATGATTTCCGCAAACTCCGACTGGATGCGAAAGATTTCTTGTCTGATGTCCGCGTCCTGGATTGCCGACACGCTCGCGGCCCAATCTTTGAGTTTACTCGGTAGCAGAAGTTGATGATGGTCTCGTACGATCGCCCGCATGTGATGGATGGCGTAGTAGGCGCCCTTCTGACCGCCAGGCGGCTGCTTGACGCAGTAACGTCAGATTGTGGGAGAACACGTGCTTGCCGTACTTACGAATAGGCCTGGTGAAGGTGCCTCCAGATTTGGCGTAGCCGGGAGAACATCATCAAGAACCTTCTTGACATTTGTGTAGTCTACGTACGACTGACGGTCCGGGTCGACATACGTGGCCATGGAATATTTGGGCTTAGGAGGATGAGCGTGCAATGTGTGTCACTGCAGAAAACACGGAATGTTAAAAGAAAAACGATAGAAATCTAAGAATTCATATGTTACGGGCCGGTTGAGGGGAGGACTTACTCGGGAAAGTAAAGCACGAGGCAGTTATCCTTATCTTGGTTTGCCAGAATGACGCCTTCGAGGAAAGAACTCGCGACTTGCCGGTCCCCAGCGCTGCCCAAGATCTTGGCACGCATGTAGAAGGGGTCGACTATCACGATGTCCGGTGTCTTGTCGCGAATGATCCGTATCTCCATACTCAGCGAAAATAGCCGAACGAAGGTGTAGTGCAACGGATGAAGGTTGAACATAGCGTGGATGTCATCAAACCGCAGGACGATCGTACGCCCGATGGAGTTATCCACAAAGCCCTTGCCCTCTGGCACCTTGGCCACGAAAACCGGGTATGCCACATCCTTCTCTCTGAGACGCTGCTTCTCCAAAGAAAGAACACTGTCATGCAGACTCCGCATAGCACCGGTTGCAGCATTGAGCATATTTGTCGGTAGCATCGCCCTACTCGCCACATGCATCCTCCTCGAGATATCCTTAGGTGAAGGTGGCCCGTTCTGAGCACGGATCATACTCGGTGCCGGCTGGCCCACACCCTTGTTAGTCTTTCTTTTGCATGCCTTCTTCTTCTCCTGTAATGGGACCGAGTTCTGCTCACAGACCGTCTTCTTGAGTGTGTTGGGGCTGATAATATTTCGCACCTCGCCTATCTGAGGCTCGGTGAAGTCGGCAGCTGGAGGCGTCTCCTGAGAGCTGAATGAAGGCGGCGCTGTTGCAACTTGGCTTCTCCAGCGGTACCAGCTAGATCGCGCACGTCTTTTGTTGGGTTGGGTTCTTGAGAAGGAGGCCCCATGAAGTCGCCACCGTACCCATGATCGGCAAAGTACTGATCGACGTTGGCAAATGTATCGTCATCATCGTCGTTCTGATCCTGTGCCATATACATGTTTGGATCCAGTGGCATAGGGATGTCCGGCACCGTTGCGGCGGTCTTGCCATTGGGCCGACTTGGCGGCGGATCGACTTTCGGTGTTGTCTTTGGGGTGGTGTCCACCGCCCCCAAACGAATCTGGCTCTTCGGCCAAAGCAGGGGCCAGCTCAGGCAGGCGCTGACGGTCATCACGTCATCATCGTCGGCCCCGACGGGTCGAATCGGAGGTAACAACTCGTCGCAGCCTGGCATCACCCGAACCAGTTGAACCCTAAACAAGTTGGGTGGCATCTGGGTACCGTGGAACAAGGGGTTGCCCGGTTGAATGATTTTGCCCTTGGCGACATCGACCAACTCGTTGTTCACGAAGTGCAGGAGAGTGCACAGAACATCGGCGGCGCCCTGCGAAAACATGTAGGGCGTCAGGGATGCCCAGTCAAAGGCAAGGAGATGAAGTCCTCGGCCGAGAGAGGCTTAATTAGTTATCGTGATGAAGGCGTCGAGCTCGGCTAATGTCAAGGCACCGCCAACGGCGGGCGTGCAGTTGACAGAGGGGCCGCTTGCTGCAGAGGTGGCGGCCGGCGTACACCCGGGTGGATAAAGCTCCCGTGCCGGCGTCGGAGACACCAATGCCGCCTCCGCCGGAGACACCACTGGCCCCGCCATCGCGTTCAGCGAGTTGCTGACCGTGAAGCTAGGAATCGAGGGCGGCCCCTGTTGGCCGCCCGCAATCCACGCACTCAACCCCTCGATCAAGGTAGGCACAATGGCGGTGATCGTCGCTCCGAGTTGTTGTTGCACTTGCTCTTGGACAATCTCCGGAATCCGCGCCACCTATGCCTTGAGTTCTTGAACCTCGCTACTGGCTTTCCGAGCTGGTCTTTTTCTCCTTTCGCCCACCAGTGTTATAGTATGACGACCATTTTGTCCACAAGCCTTTGCCGGCCACACGACCAGCTGACGTCGGCTTACTGAGCTTATCCTTGTTCTTCATTAATTCAACGCCCTATTTAGAGTGGTTTCCCAAGGGTTGCTCTTAGTCGACCCCGCGCTACTGCTTTCAGTCGCCTGCGGAAGGAATGTGAACCATTTATAAATTTGGCTTCATTAATTAGAATGCAACCATATGGAGCTAATTACGCGGGGGTGTATTCCTTACCAGAACAAGCTCAAGCGCCCTGTTCTTCGGATCCGTGGTAAGCTCCTTTGTTTTCGGGTCCTTCTTGTACCGGGCCCTGACAAAGTTCCTGGTCTGCTTGTCATCGTATTTATCGAAGAGGGGCGGTAGGCCTTTCTCGGCACGGTCCGCCTCCTCCTTGTCCCATATAGGCTCCGCCACTCTGTAACCGCCGGGACCGAGTGTGTGTTCCCCTAAGTTCAGCTCCCGCATTTCTGTCCCCCACTGACTTGATTCGGAGTTTGCGGTGCTCGAGCAATTGATCTTGAAGTCGTTGTAGTCATCTTCGGTGATCGAAGGATTTTTCTCCTTGATCTTCTCATAACTCTCACCTTTCTCGATCATTCTCTTCACATTGCTTTTCCAAGTAGACAGGGCCTTGCTCATCTTCGTGAGGGCAGCATTGTTCACTTTATTACCTTTGAGGCTTGTGTTTTCAAATTCAGCGGGGAACTTGTATCGTTCGTGCAGCTTCGTGAAGAGGAGGTTGCGCCAAATTCCCTCGGTCAGGATGCCTCAGGTTCTCGGTGTTGATCGAGATGGTGCTCCGGAGAATGCACCCGTGCTGAAGCGAGTACCGCTTGACTATTCGTTCGGGCGCCGTTGGATTCCCGTCGAAGTCCGCTTCAGTAACTTCCTCCTTGAGGTGCGGAGCACGGTCAGCGCCAGTCCTTCCGTTGCCTCTTCGGTTGGCTGCCATCTGTGCGTGCGCCGCCATCATCAGTGGTGGCATCCTCGGCGGCACCATCAGTGGTGGCATCAGTGGGGTCATCCTCGGCGGTACCATCAGTGGTCTCAGGATCGGTGGGGAAGGCGGCGTCCTCATACAAGTGAGGTTGTTCCTCCATCTCTGGGACAGCTCCCAGAATGCCTTGCCGCCAGAACCCCCGGCCTCATCGTTGTTGGCCATGTTTCTCTCTAAATAGGAACAAAGTTTGGTCAAAAAGTTGGTTATTGTCATGGAACAAGATCATGGTCTCATCATTTAGGGTTTGTCGACACCGAGGCATCCTAAAAACTAAGCTTTTATCATTGAGGGTTTTTCGACATCGAGGCACCCTAAAAGCCTAAGCTTTCATCATTAGTCACAAGTACCCCGGCCCATGCATTAGTCACAAGTACCCCATATGTCCTATTTTTAGCAAAGTCATGCTAAAATTCACGGAAAATTTCAGCATGACCTTTGCTGAAAATAGGACATATGGAGTACCAATTTGCTGGAACGGAAGTTAATCGACATTCCAGCAAACTCAAGGGCCTCTCGGGTGGACAAGGAAAAAAGGCCTTCATCACAACATGGAAAATACATTGGCATGTGAAGAGGTGAAACAATATATGCATCTCCAAGCAGTATCATTCAACATTTTGGACAAACCACTACAAGCAATACTGGATCAAAATAACTTTGCTATGTATTAGAGTTCTGCTTGCTTTTATTGTTTCCACCCTTTACTGTACGTGGTTTATAGTGTCCTGCAGAAAAGCTCTGCTTTTTGAGTATGTGTGAAGAGAAACTTTCCTAGTATTTACTCCCTCTGTTCCAAAACACTTGTCGTTGTTTTAGTTCAAATCTGAATTAAAACCAAGACAAGTATTTTGGAATGGAGGGTGTAGTAACAACAAGTACTACCTCTGTTTTTAAATGTAAGACGTTTTGACAGTTTAGTTGAACTGTGAAAACATCTCATATTTAGGAACAGAGGGTGTGCCAATTAAAGGAAGGTCATTCGTGTTCTGAGCAGACACAAGACAATGCATAATTGTGCTAGTAGTAAAACACAGAATCTTGCAAAACCAAAATACTTTCTTATTAACTGCAAGTGGGGAACACCAGGAGCAGAATTAATTGGCGGCTGCTCATGTCTAACAGCCCTGCGGCAGCTGAGCCTGAAGACAGACAAGTCTCACCAGATGAAATAAACGGGTTTCTAATAAGTGTGTAAAGAGTGATGATTCTTCTAGAGACATAGTAGCAGTTTCTAACATATTACACTGACAACTGAACTGTCACAAGTAAGAGACCTCATTAGGCTAAAAGCCAAAGCCCACAAGTACTTGTGAACTGAATCTTGCAAGTCGAAACCCATTGGTTGAATCCAGAGAAATAAAATTAGAATGCTCACAGGAAGAATAAACTCACACTAACACATAATTATTACCGATAGGCTAACACCACACATCTTCAAATAATTCCAATATAATGAATTTGAGTAGAGAAAATGTCATTTCTATTACAACCAAATCCATTTACAGTACAAGTCTAAGAAAAGCTACAACACATCTTCTAACCATGAGAAGTAACCAACAAGCGGCTTGTTGCACCAGAACAATAGCCAACGATTGAAGACATCAGCGACAGAGTAGTCAAGCTTCCTAGGTGGTAATCTTAATTTTGTGGCTGTGGAAGAGATGGGTGAGGAGGACCGGAAGAAGATGGACTCGAGCAAGTGTTTTTCAGTTTACAAAAAAGAGGTTGAGACCTCTTTTTTAGATACAGCAAAAAAACCATGGTTTTAGATATACCACGGTTTGTAAAACTAAAGTATTTGTCAAAACCAAACACGTCAAAGTATTTAAAACTGGGATTTTTTCAAAAACCATGGTATTCTTTTAAAACTCCAAAAATACTGAGTAGCCAAACGCAGCCTAAGTAATCATCATATTTTTTTAATCATCAGAGGCCATAGTAAGACGATGTACTCAGTCCCAAGTACAAAATTTAAATTGAATTAGCCTACATAGCTTTTGGAGCGTGCAAGAGGCAGTACACAAGGGATTAACTACTTAACACCAAGTGCTCTAATCAAAGTTGCGATTAAGAAGCAATATTTCGTAAGAGCGTCTTCAACTCTTTGGTTCCTATGCAGCACCCCCCCCCCTAGGATTGGAAATCAAACTCTTTCCAAGTACTGAATTATTATTAACTCCTTTTCTTTTATCATTATTCCTATATCTCTTCCCATTAATTTGTTTTTCAGAGTCCCCAATGCCAGCTTAAATTTGTGTGCTTGAAGGAACGACAACTTCCAACCACAAGTAAGGAACTTGTGTGCTTGCACTTTTAAACTTGTTTTCTACGTCAACATCAATACCTATGACTACGAGCAGCCTCCTTCTGCTAGATGCATCTATGTCTCAGATTATTAATTTTTCTACTGACTTCAGTTCATCAACACTCTGTTCTCTTAGGACCTGACTAGTAGATCGATGCATTTGCCAGAGCTTACTGCTGCATATACATGGGCCACTCCTTGCTCTGAACGAGCACACAAGTATATCAGAGCAATACATTGCTAACTGAAAATCTGAAACAGATTTTGCAATTGTGAACAAGAACTAACTTCTCCAAATTTCATAAGTAGCCCCAGGATGCACAAACAAGACAAGCTAAATTGCACACACATCCAGATCCAGCACATGCTCAACTTGGGTTCTCTCAAACAAAAACAAAAAGCACATGCTCACCTTGGGTGGGCAGAGAACGAGCTCCGGGGAGGTGGTCGGGGAGGAGCTCCGGGAGGGAGAGGTCGAGGGCGGCGCTGGAGGTCGGAGAGGTCGCTGAAGGCGCTGGCGGCGACGGGCGCCGGTGAGCCCCAGCAGCGAGAGCCTTGCCGCTGACGGGCCCACGCTGCGGCGCCCTCGTCCGGACGGGCGGAGGCGGAGGAGGTGGAGGCGGAGCGGCCTTGGGCTTGGGCTGGGCGGAGAGGCGCCGAGGAGGAGCGGGCGGAGGCCGAGGCGCCGAGGCGTCGCTGGGTGGCGTCGAGGCGGCGGGGCAGCGACGCCGGGAGAGGAGAGGGAAGGGATCGAGGCGAGGGCGAGGGAGAGGAGAGGGAAGGGGATCGAGGGCCGGGAGGAAGTATGGATGGGGGCGGCACAATACTAATGGCGCACCACACCTCGGTGCGCCATAAGTACATCCATACTAATGGCGCACCTCGCCCTGGTGCGCCATTAGTATTTTTTTTTTTGATTTCTGCTCGAGCCAACAGGTTATCTTCCACCTGACCTGATCCACATCAAGCTCCCTCTACTAGCTCGACTGGTCAGCAGCCAGTTCTCACACCAGGAGGTCCTGGGTTCGATTCCCAGGCTCCACAATTTTTTTTATGCATTTAAAATGTTGTTTGATACTTATTTGTGTTTAAATATGTTCAAACTTGTTTAAATCATAACAGTAATATTTTTTTATAAGACAGTAATAAATTTTTTAAAAATATCATCAAACAGTAATGCCGGTGGAGCGGGGGAGGGTGCGGGGGGTGCGGGGGGTCGGCGGCGGCGGTTGAGTAGGGGAGGGGTGCGGGGGGTCGGTGGCGGCGGTTGAGTAGGGGAATCGAGGGTGCGGGGGGTCGGTGGCGGCGGTTGAGTAGGGGAATCGAGGGTGCGGGGGGTCGGCGGCAGCGGCCGGTGGACCGGGGGGTGCTCGGCGGCGAGGGGGACCGGATCTGGCGAGGTGGGATAGCGATCGAGATGGAGGGGGATCGAGATCGAGTGTCCATGAAATTTAATAATATTCATGATAGTTCAAAAAGTGCCCATGAAATACAATCGAGAAATGAAGGCTACGATTTAGATACAATCGATCTTAGCTAGCTATCTGTTCACAATCTTCTTGCCCTTCTTTTTCGCAAATGGAGTTCTTCTGTGGAACGGACATCCTTTAGGTAGGGTGGTCCTTCTTCTTCTTGTGGTGTATGCTGCTACTTCATCATCGTCGTCATGTTCGATCTTCGGGTCGCCGTACTTGTCGAAGTCTTGCTCATTGGCTACTCCATCCATTCCGATGATCTTCCTTTTGCCTCTCCTCACAACAACATGACAGGGCTTTGACGGGTCGGTAATGAAGAAGCATTGGTCAACTTGGGAAGCCAGTACCCATGGCTCATTTTTAGCGGTGACGCTTATGCCATGGGTCTTGGATTTGGCTTCGGGTATAACCATGGTGGTGAAATACCGGTCTTCTTTTAGGACGCTCTTCGCCCATCTGACATGGAACATCGGGACCTTCTCTCCAGCGTAGCTCAGCTCCCAGATCTCCTCGATCCTTCCGTAGTATCTGTCCTTGTCATTACCGGTGTAGGATTCCATCGTTACCCCGGAGTTCTGATAATCATCGCTCTTCATGTCCTTGGCCTCGGTGTAGAATGTGTAGCCGTTGATATCGTACGCCTCATAGGTCATCAGGTTGTGCTCGGTGCCCTGTGATAAGGCGAATATGAGTTGTTCTTCCGCGAAAGAATCCTGATGTAAAGGGTACGACAGAAGCTTCTGCTTGAACCAACGCGTGAAACATGAGTTGTGCTCTTTGATTATATCTCTGTCCGTCCTCTATTGGCCTTGGTCATTGTACGTCTTCTCAATAAAGGTTTTGTGCTCTACCACCCAAGGGTCGACCATGTCTATGTGTTGTAGCGCGACTAGGTTTGCTCTTTCAAAGTCGGTGAGTCGACCCTCTAAGTCGACATGCATTTCAAGGGCGACCCTCACGGTGACCCCATCCAGCGAGCCTGCCGAGGTGCCTGTTGACGGGCAGACCAACGGGGTTCTCAATGCCTAGATAATTCGTGCAGTAGGAGATGCACTCTTCGGTCAGAAAGCCCCTGGCTATACTTCCCTCTGGATGTGACATGTTGCGAACGTATCCTTTGATGACACCATTCATCCTTTCGAACGGCATCATGCTGTGCAGGAACGTCGGCCCAAGTTGGATGATATCCTCCACTATATGGACCAGCAGATGCACCATAACATCGAAGAATGCGGGCGGGAAGTACATCTCAAGCTCGCATAGTATCACCACGATCTCTTCCTGTAGCCTTCTGAGTTGCCTCACGCCAATCGACTTCCGAGAGATGACGTCGAAAAAGTTGCATAGGCCAAATAGCGTTTCACGGACGTGCGCGTCCATGATCCCATGGATTGCAACTGGAAGTATCTGCGTCATCAACACGCGATGGTGGTGAGACTTCATCCCACCGAACTTCTACCGCTGGGTCTAGGTATCTGCTTATCTTCCCACAGAATCGTAAGGGAAGTTTTACTCCTAGGAGGCAGGTGAAAAGCTGCTCGATCTCCTCGACTTAGAGTGAAGCACGCGGGAGGGTAGTCATTTCCGGTCTTCTTGGCCTTTTTGCCTTTGGCGACGACTTTCATCGTGTCCTGCTTCGCCTCATCATCATCATCATCATCATCATCATCATTAGCGTGAAGCTCCTGCACGATGCCCATTGATTTCAAGTCTGCCCTTGCTTTCGCCCATCTTTGGTCCTCTCGGCATGTTGAGCAGGGTACCAAGCAGACTCTCGCACACGTTCTTCGTGATATGCATGACATCAAGGCTGTGAGGCACACGGTGTATCTTCCAAGACAAGCAAGTCCCGTAAAATGCAGACCTCGTTTTCCATACCTTCAGCAGCGGCTCTGGCGCCTTTCGCTTCTTTCCCAGCTCTGGCGCCTTTTGCTTCTTTCCTAGCAGTGGGCAGTCTTTCCAATTTTTCAACAGCTTGTCTATTTCCTCGCCGCTCCTCGTACACGGGCGTTTTCGGGGTTCGGTTTCACCATCGAACAGATCCTTGCGTTTCCTCCACGGGTCATCGTCACGAAGCCACCTTCGATGTCCCATGAACACGGTTTTCAAAGACCCGGGATCTCTATCTAGCTGGCGATACTTTGTGTCATCCATGCACCTTACGCATCCAGAAAATCCGTGGACTACCTGCCCCGTGAGATATCCGTAACCGAGATAGTCGTGGCACCGGCCGTGAGCAAAGGCGGCTCTCATAGGGAAATATTCTTTCTACGGCCCCCACGTATTGGCTGGCGTTTTCCACAGCGTGTCAAGCTCCTCTTTCAGCAGCCCCAGATACAGATTGATGTCGTTCCTGGTTGTTTCGCCCTTCAATTAGCATACTCATGTGAATGTACTTCCTCTTCATGCACAACCAGGGGGAAGGTTGTACATCCACACAAACACAGGCCAGGTGCTATGTGTGCTTCTCTGGCTGCCAAACGGATTGACTCCATCGGTGCTCGCGCCCAGCACGATGTTCCTTGGATCCTTCCCAAATTCTGGGTCTTCGAAGTTCAACGCTTGCCATTGGCTCGCATCCTTAGGGTGACTCAGCATCTTGTCTTTTTATCTATCTCCGGATCATTTGCGTCATCTACTCGCTTCTTCTCCTCCCTATCCGCGTGCCAACGCAGGAGCTTTGCTACCTTAGGGTCCACAAAATACTGCTGCAGACGAGGAGTGATCGGAAAGTACCACACCACTTTTCGAGGAGCTTTCTTCCTCTTCTTGCATCGAGTGACGCCGACACCGGACATATGGTAGACTCCAGCGTGCTCGTCCCGATAAATGATGCAATTGTTCATGCACACATGGTATTTCACGTGCGGTAAATCCAGAGGACACACGATTTTCTTAGCCTCCTCCAAACTGGTCGGGCACTTGTTCCCCATGGGAAGATGTTCGTGCTGTAATGACATGTTCTCGCCGAAGCTACGCGTCGGTCATTTTGTGTTTTACCTTCATCTCCGAGCCATGAGCGTTACTTTCAGCGGGTATCCTCGGCCTGCATCCTTCATACAATGGAGTAACCACGCCTAACTCAAGTTGATCCATCTTGGCTTTCTCGGGCGGCAGCTCTTGCGTTATCCGTCTGCTTGAGAAGCAGCTCTTGAATATGAGGGTCCTGCACCCAGCCCATCGATGGTCCAGCGTTGCTCGCTCCGCCCGGCATCATCATCTTCATGATCATGCCCGCCGTCTGCTCCGGCATCTTCCTCCTCATCATGTCCTGCATCTTCTACATGATGACTGTGGTACAGCATCACCGTCGTGATCATCTCCTGGGATTCTTCGTCTTCTCGCCCGTCTGAGCCGCCGTGGTTGTCTTGCTGCCCTTCCTCATTTCTTGCCCGGCCCCCATGGTAGACTTCATAGTCATCTTCATCACCTTGCCACTGATAACCATCCATGAAACCACGCAAGAGCAGGTGGTCCCGCACCTGCCCGGAATCCGGGTCCGCAATAAGGCTCTTCAGCTTGCATCTTCGACACGGACATCTTATCTCCGTCTCGTTGTTTTGAAGCATCTCAGCCTTCACGGACCTCAAAAACCTATTCACGATGCCTTCGGTCATCGTGCGGACCATGGTCGCCTGCGGGGTAGAGCAAAACGATATTTTAGAACCAAGAAAAAAATTGGCATGACTTTTCCTAAAAATAGGACCAAAAGAATGCTTAATGCCAAAATTCGCCAAACGGAAATGAATCAACATTCCGGCAAAATATTGGCAACTATCGCATTTCAAATACCGGTACACCTCCAAACACAAACACATATGCAACACCACAAACATATGCAACACCACGAACATACATAGATCTAGCTAGGCCATAAAAAGTGCATGTGCACATTGTTGTAGGGAGAACAACATAAATATAGCTTCCCCCCCTTACTTACCTATCAAAACAAGGTAATTGAACCACTTAATTTGAATGAATCTATGGTGGAAATGAGGTGACAAAGAGGAGGCACCCGAGACAAGGAGGAGGTGGAGAGAATGAAGTGGGGAGAAAGTGAGTGTGGGTAGGGGAGAGGCTGTCCAAAATATCTTGTTGCTGGCCACTTACTAATGGCGCACCAACTCTAAATGCGCCATTAGTAATCCAGGTTACTAATGGCGCACCTTCTGGTGGTGCGCCATTAGTAGTTTTGTAAAAAAAACATACTAATGGCGCACTGTTCCACAGTGCGCCATTACTAGTTTGAACTAGTAATGGCGCACGGTGGAGCAGTGCGCCATTAGTAGTTTTGCAAAAAAAAGGAATTAAAAATATAATAAAAAAACAACATTATTGGCGCACTTTCAGACAGGTGCGCCATTACTAGTTACAACTAGTAATGGCGCACTGAGGCTGGATGCGCCGTTAGTATGTTTGGACAAAGCACTAGTTCAAAAAAAATTGATACTAATGGCGCACCTTGGGCCAAAAGCGCCATTAGTAGTTTCAACTCCAATGGCGTAGCAGAAGGTGGTGCGCCATTAGTATATACTAATGGCGCACCGCTTGTCTGGTGCGCCATTAGTGTCAATCCCATCTATAGCCCTTTTTCTTGTAGTGCGCCACCGATTCCAAAAGTCATAGCCACTGCCACAAACCCTAAGCAAATCGGTCTTACCGATAGGGATCTCGGTCTCACCGAGATGGGGTTGCAATCTCTCTGTTTCCCTTCATAACGTTTCGGTCTAACCGAAGTGAGAAATCGGTCCCACCGAGAAAGCAATGTAAACTCTCTGTTTCCTTTTTGTAACATTTCGGTCTCACCGAAAAGAGCAAATCGGTCCCACCGAGTTTACCTGACCAACTCTCTGGTTAGCTAATTACCAAAATCGGTCTTACCGAGTTTGTGTAATCGGTCTCACCGAGATTACGTTATGCCCAAACCCTAACCAGGTCGGTCTCGCCGAGATGCATGTCAGTCCCACTGAAAATCACTAACGGTCACTAGGTTTACTAAATCGGTCCGACGGAGTTTAACTATTTGGTCCCACCGAGTTTGGTAGATTGTGTGTAACGGTTAGATTTTGTGTGGAGGCTATATATACCCATCCACCTCCTCTTCATTCGTGGAGAGAGCCATCAGACTTAACCTACACTTCCAACTTACCATTTCTGAGAGAGAACCACCTACTCATGTGTTGAGGCCAAGATATTCCATTCCTATCATATGAATCTTGATCTCTAGCCTTCCCAAGTTGCTTTCCACTCAAACATTCTTTCCACCAGATCCAAATCTTGTGAGAGAGAGTTGAGTGTTGGGGAGACTATCATTTGAAGCACAAGAGCAAGGAGTTCATCATCAACATACCGTTTGTTACTTCTTGGAGAGTGGTGTCTCCTAGATTGGCTAGGTGTCACTTGGGAGCCTCCGACAAGATTGTGGAGTTGAACCAAGGAGTTTGTAAGGGCAAGGAGATCGCCTACTTCGTGAAGATCTACCGCTAGTGAGGCAAGTCCTTCGTGGGCGACGGCCATGGTGGGATAGACAAGGTTGCTACTTCGTGGACCCTTCGTGGGTGGAGCCCTCCGTGGACTCGCGCAACCGTTACCCTTCGTGGGTTGAAGTCTCCATCAACGTGGAGGTACGATAGCACCACCTATCAGAACCACGCCAAAAACATCAGTGTCTCCAATTGCGTTTGAATCCTCTAAACCCTTCCCCTTACTTTCTTGCAAGTTGCATGCTTTAATTTCCGCTGCCAATATACTCTTTGAATGCTTGCTTGAATTTATGATGATTGCTTGACTTGTCCTAAAATAGCTAAAATCTGCCAAACTATAAAATTGGGAAAAGGTCAAATTTTTAATTGGTCAAGTAGTCTAATCACCCCCCCTCTAGACATACTTCAAGGTCCTACATATGGAATCTTCGCATCATCGTTGTTAGAGATTTTTCATCTCTGACGAGAGGCTTCCCGTACTCGTATCTGTGTTCTTCCACCTTCATGTATTCAGGAAGTGCATCATCAGGCAGGTAATCTTGTAGATTGCCATAACCGGCCACCATCCCCGGAACATTAGCGACGATGTTGCCGCTAGACACATTGAGCGGGGGGCACGATTGGTTTGCTTGTTCGCTGAGCTGGTCAATTTTTTTCGCAGCTTCTCGTTCTTTTGCTCTTTGATGTCTGACAGTACTTCCCGACCGCTCCGCTTGGAGATATGTCTGTTCAGTAATGCGCTCATAGTTGGTTCTCGGCGGAGACTTTGCCGGTTTCCTCAGGGCAGCCAGAGTGCGCTTCGCTTTCACCGGATCTACCTTCTCCTCCGGAGGTGGATGTCTCTTTGCTTTCAACCCTGCAAACCAGTCATCCACTTCGGTCTGCGCGATCTTTGCGTTTTCCTCCTCGGTCCTCTCGTACGGTAACTTCTCTGGAGTCTTCAGAGAAGGACCGAATCAGTATTTCCTCCCGCCTTTGGCTGTACTGCTAGACGTCGGCAGAGCAGACGGAGCGGATGTCTTCTTTGCTTGCTTACAAGGCGGAGGAGAAGGACTACGACGCGCCGGAGCAGCCGGAGTGGCGGCGGGTCTCTTCCGCCCTTCCTGACGAGGCGGAGAAGGAGGAGGCTGGCTGCTCGGGCGCGCCGGCGCAGGCGGAGAAGGAGGCGGAGTGCCGCCACGCGCCGGAGAAGGAGGTGGAGTGCCGCCACGCGTGCCCTGATCGTCACTCGCCGGAGGAGGAGGCGGAGTGCCCTGACTCGCCGGAGGAGGAGGAGGAGGCGGAGGCGTCCAGTTCGAAAGGTTGATGAGCTCCTTCCGCCATAGGCATAGAGTCTTCAGAGCAGAATCCAGCCTAGTCTCCCCTTCACCGGTAGGGTGGTCAAGCAGGAGGTCCTCAAATCCCTCCATTATTTCATCCACCATCACCTTAGCATATTCTTCTGGAATCGGCTGGCAGTGATAAGTTGTGCCGGGTCCACTAGGATAAACTTGGCCAACAGCCGCCTTGACCTTCAAATTCATACATCGCGCCATAATGTGGCAATTTTGAGACTCCATGATACCATCCACGGGATAGCTGGCAGAGCCGTCAAGACATGCTCCGCTGAAGCAGCTCGGTGGAAGCCACGCTTGCTTCTCCGCTGAGATGGCGAGGTAACCGGGGAAGCTTCGCAGGTCGCTTGCTGCGATCTGCTGCTTCTCGTTCCTCTTCTCGTTCCTCTAGCCCCATTACCCTTTCGTGCAGCGCCTTTGCAGTTGGTCCTGCTCAGCTTTCTTCCTCCTCTCGTGGGTTTTGTAACCCCCTGCGTCCAGGAAAACCAACCTTCCACGAAAGGGAGCTGGCGTGCCTCGTGTCCGTCTGTGGTGCTCAGGATTCCCAAGGGCCATTGTGAGCTCGTCCTTCTCCCTGCTTTGGAAGGAATGTCCTCGCTGCTTGCATCGATATAGTGTCGAAGCTTCCTCGACTGGTATTTGCAGTTGCTCGTCCGGCCCACCGGCACCTCCCTCACAGAGTCCAAGGTTCCGCCAGCCCGAAGAACCAAGTCCGGCAATGGTCTGGCCAGTACATTGTCTCTGGTTCGATCCCTTTTTCAAGCAGATCATGCTCAGCCTTGGACCACTTAGGCCGGGCTTTGAGGTAGCCACCTGACCCCGTGCGATGGTGAAGCTTCTTCTTCGCAGCATTTTGCTTGTTTGTCACCGACATCTTCTTACTCTTTTCCGATGTCTTGTGGGCCACAAATGCGGGCAAGTGATGTTTGATCTTCTCATATTTTCCGATGAATTCTGGTGTCTTTTCTTTCTCGACAAACTGGTTCAGCTCTTTCCTCCACCTCCTCATTAGGGTTGCCATCTTCTTAAGAAGACAAGACTTGATTAATTGCTCTTTAACTGGCTTCTCCGGATCCTCCTCTGGAGGTAGGGTGAAATTTTCCTTCAGCTGAGTCCAAAGATCTTCTTTCTGCATATCATTGACATAAGACACCTCAGGGTCTTCCTGCTTCGGCTTATACCATTGATGGATGCTGATCGGGATCTTGTCCCTAACAAGAACCCCGCACTGAGCAGAAAATGCCTTCCTTGTCCGGATGGGTTCAATCGGTTCGCCGTCGGGCGCGATTTCTATGATCTCAAACTTTTCATCCGAGCTCAACTTTTTCTTCGGGCCTCGTCTCCTTACCGGGTTGTGCTCGATCCGGAGGGCTAGAAATTATAAGGAAGAAAGACGAGAGTAATTAATATGTGTACATATACCAAAACAATGGATGCATCAATTAACTAGTTAGCACGAGCTTAACTAATATATATATACCTGGCCGGACTCGGTTCGGTCACCGGAGCAGTCATCATGGTCTCCTTCTTGTACCTCCATTGTGTAACCGGAGCCATCATGAACATAGTCCTCTTTGTACCAGCATTAATTGGTCGAAGCCGTCATGAACATAGCCCTCTTCTTCACCCAGTCCTTCGGGACCACCGGTGAAGTTGAGAAATGATGCAACTTCATCACTTCCTTGTGCGATTATGTGCCCCAACATCGCTTCTGTTTCTTCGTCTCGGGAGTGCTCCATAGTTTCTGCAAATATTTACAACATGTCAATTATTATTCAAACATGGTACAGATGGATATATATTAGTGGCAAACGTAGAACTAGCTAGCTAATCACAATAAGGAATCATGTTAGTGGCCTCGACACAACGCTTCAAAGGTTAATTTGGGTGGCCTCGAGAGAGTTAATTTGTCGGGTAGGGGCGCCATGGACGGGTAGGAGACCAACATCGCTTTTCTCTCTAGGGTTTGGGTGTCCTCGAGAGTTTTGGCCGAGCGAGAGGGCCGAGGGGGTGCTGCCGTTGTATAAGTTATCACGGTCGAGAGGGGTATATATATCGACCGCCCCTCATGTCGGGTTATCTCGAGGGGTTATATCGACAACGACGCGACATACATATACATGGGAAAATAATGTTATCGGGAGGGGTATCGGTACCCCCCTCGTGTTGAAGTTTCTTCTTTCTCCTCTATTCCTTTCTTCTTCTTCTACTCTTCTTTTTCTTCTTGTCCCTCGAGAAAGGAAAATAAGGAAAAGGAAGAAAAGAGGAAGAAGGAAGAAGAAAAAAAAGAAGAAAAAAAAAGAGGAGAAGAAGAAAGGAATAGAGGATTTTCTATTTTTCTTCTTATCCTCTATTCCTTTCTTCTTCTCCTCTTCTTTTTCTTCTTATTTCCTCTTCTTATTTATTTCTCCTCTTCTTCTCCTTTCTTCCTCTTCTTATTTTCCTTTCTCCTCTCATTCTTTTAGTATTGCTTGTTTAAAAAAAATGTTCGAATAGAAAATTTCGAAAAAAACAAAGGTTTTGCCTAATGCATTGTTCATATGAATATACAAACATTTGCATATTCTACAATAATTAATATCACCAAAAAAATCTATGAACAGAAAAAAACCTAACTTTTCTAAAAATCTATCTTTTGCATATATGAAAACATTAATACACATATGAACAAAAATACATATATGAAGAAAAACATGCTCTGAACAATTTTTTTATACATTTTGAACATCTACATACACATAGCCACATACATACACATATACATTATATATATATATATATATATATATATATATGAACAAAAAAATTAAACTAATAAAAATGAAAAAAAACAGAGCCGGTGCGGCGCGGCGGCTCACAGCGGGGGCGGCTAGATGACGATGGCGACGGTGGGGCGGCGACGGCGCCGGGCGCTGGGCGGGACACGGGCAGGGGCTCGGGCGCCGCTTGGGCGGACGGGCGCTGGCTCGGGAGGCCGGGCGACGAGGACGACGGGTTGGGGGACGACGGCCTTGGTGGCGGCGGCGGGACGACAGGCAGGGGCTCGGGGCGGCGCTGAGGCGGACGGGCGCTGGCTCGGGAGGCCGGGCGACGAGGACGGAACAGGCACGGGGAGGCCGGCGACGAGGACGGCGCGGGTTGGGGGGCGACGGCCTTGGCGGCGGCCGCGACAACGAGGTGGAGCAGCCTGGCGGCGTCGAGGAGGGTCGGTGTCGTCAGGGGCAACTGGCGGTGAGATTCTGAATTTTTCCAAAGTGTTTGCTTAGATAGCAAAGTCATTGGTCCCGGTTCGTGGCACCAACCGGGACTAATGCACCCTTTAGTCCCTGTTGGTGGCACCAACCGGGACCAAACGCCAATTTTCGGCAGCCCAAAGGGCGGGAAGCGGCGGACTTTGGTCCCGGTTGGTGGCACCAACCGGGACTAAAGGAGGGCATTGGTACCGGTTGGTGCCACGAACCGGGACCAATGCCCCCTTTAGTCCCGGTTGGTGCCACGAACCGGGACCAAAGGCCTTGCGCTGCCCGCGGCCAAAAGTTTAGTCCCACCTCGCTAGTTGAGAGGGGCTCGGAGTGGTTTATAAGCCCCACTGCGGCTACCCTCTCGAGCTCCTCTCAAATGCAGGCCATCTTGGCCTAATCTCACCTGTGTCTTTGCCAGGGCCTATTGGGCCTTCTGCGGGCCTGAATCCTGGCCCAGGTTGGGTTTCTAGTCGTATTCAGGCCGTGGTGGCCCAATAGGTGGCAGTTTTTTTGTTTTGTTTTTTGCATTATTTATTTTCTTTTGTTTTTTGCTTTATTTTTAATTCTTTTTGCTTTTAGTTTTAGAAAAATTATAAACTTTCTGTTAGTGCCATTAGTTTTCGAATTTGAAAACACTTTTTTTTTCTTTTCTACTTACAACAAAATACTTATTGTTGCTGTTTTTATTTTGTTTCCAGTTTTTTTTGTTTTGTTTTCTGCATTATTTATTTTCTTTTGTCTTTTGCTTTATTTTTTAATTCTTTTTGCTTCTAGGTCAGCAAAATTATAAACTTTCTGTTAGTGCCATTAGTTTTAGAAAAATTATAAACTTTCTGTTAGTGCCATTAGTTTTCAAATTTTTATAATTAAAATTTGAATTGTTTGAAATTTGTGTGATTCACAAGTTTGTGATTAACTTTACTAAAAAAATGAACATAGATGCGCCTATAGAGAAAATTCAACCTAAATTCATAATAAAGCATTTCAAATGAACTCTAGAAAAGTTGAAAGTTGGCATGGTATCATAATTTCACCCACATAGCATGTGCATTTACAAAACAGACAATGGTATCATACTCGTCAGTTATAAAGTTGGCATGGTATCATCATAATAGTTGCGGGAGAAAGTCTTCACTTTTCTTTGCTTGTGTCATTTGCTTATTGCGTTGTAACCATGGATAATCTTCATCATTTATCAGGATGCTGGGATCAGCCTTGACTTTGAAGGGAGGAATTTCATGAAACTTTTCATAATCTTCAGACATGTCTGTCTTGTCCTCCACTCCCACGATGTCCCTTTTTCCTGAAAGAACTATGTGGCGCTTTGGCTCATCGTATGATGTATTCGCTTCCTTATCTTTTCTCTTTCTCGGTCTGGTAGACATGTCCTTCACATAGATACACTACAGGAATCAGACAGTTTGCCGTCAGGCAAGTACAGACGGCAAAGGCTGAAATACAGACGGCAAAGATTTTGCCGTCACCTGGCTGACGGCAAAGTGTGACGGCAAAGGCAAAGTTGGCAAAGAGTACTTTGCCGTCAGCTTTTTATCGGGCAAACGGCAAAGTCTTTGCCGCCAGCCAAACTCCAACTTTGTCGTCAGCCAAAATAGTAACAGACGGCAAAAACCGTGTCTTTGCTGTCAGCCAATATGTGCTCTTTGCCGTCAACCGGACTAATGTACAGACGGCAAAGAAAAATTTTATATATATAAAAGGGAAAAATTGCTTAACATACAACACGGACTACAAGATCTGTGAACGGTACACTGTGCATGCATCAGCTAAAAAAACTTATTGCCCCATGTCCGAGCAGAGCATCTCGCCCAACACCAGTAGTCGACCAAATCGGACCGAGGCCAACCTCGCAGAAGTAGAGCTGCTCGCTGCCCGCGCCAAGAGGGGCGCATCACGCGTAGTCATCATCGACGGTCGGTCGTTCCCTGTTGTTTGTTTGGCGGCCGTGCCTGAGGGAGGAGCCGCCGAAGAGAGTGGGGGCGTAGCTTCACGCGGCGCTGGCGAGTTGAGGGAGCTTCACACGGTGATGACGGCAGAGCTGCACGCGAGCGAGGGCAGCTCGGGGACGGGCGGACGGGTCGGCGCGGCGCCGGACGAACGGCGAGGAGCGCGGACTCCGGCCGCTCAGAGGTGAAGTGAGGCAGCTCGGGGACGGACGGACGGGCCGGCGCGGCGCTGGACGAATGACGAGGAGCGCTGAGTCCGGCCGCTCAGGGGCGAAGGACGAGCGGGCAGCCGACCTCTGGCCAGCAGCGCTGGCTGCGCTGGGCGCCGGGCGTGGCAGGCCAGTGGCGCGCGGCACCTCAGGGTCGCCGGATGCGTGGGCACTGACCAGCGGCGCGGCTGCTCGAGGGCACCGGACGGGCCGGCGGGCGAGCGGCGCGTGGCAGCTCGGGCACTGGCTGGCGGCGGTCTGCTGCTCGGGGGCAGGAGAGAGGAGGGAGCTGCCCGTCAGGGTGTTTCTGCTCGGGAGAAAGAGGGAGATGAGTGAGTTCGGGGAAGAAGGAGAGAAGACAGGCGCGTGGGGGTGAGGGCCGGTCGTGGGGGCGCGTGCGTGGAGTGTTCATGGGTGGGTGGGGCCGTGCGTGTGTCTGGCGGTCGCGGTTGGTGGGATGTGCGTTTTAAATCTTGCCACGACAGCGATCCGCGTGATCGATCCGCGTGGTGTGTTTTCTCTTTGCCGTCTCTCAAATAAAATACAGACGGCAAATGGCTCACTTTGCCGTCTGCCAAAACATTGCCATCTGTATAATTTTTGGCAGACGGCAAAATGAGCTCTTTGCCGTCTATATTTTTTTGACAGACGACAACGTCTATTTTGCCGTTAGTAAATTTTTGGCAGACGGCAAAGTGAGCTCTTTGCCGTCTATCTTTTTTTTTACAGACGGCAAAGTCTATTTTGCTGTCAGTAAAGTTTTAGCAGACGGCAAAGTGAGCTGTTTGTCGTCTGTATTTCTTTGCCGTCTGCAGTTGACGGCAAAATTGGTCTTTGCCGTCAGGCCCGACCAAAAACTGACGGCAAAAACAACCACAGACGGCAAATTAGTTGATTCCTGTAGTGATAACCTGTGCCACATCATTGGGTAGGACGAACGGTTCGTCAGTGTACCCAAGATTTTTCAGATCCACAGTTGTCATTCCGTACTGTGGGTCTACCTGTACCCCGCCTCCTGACAGATTGACCCATTTGCACTTAAACAAAGGGACCTTAAAATCATGTCCGTAGTCAAGTTCCCATATGTCCACTATGTAACCATAATATGTGTCCTTTCCCCTCTCGGTTGTTGCATCAAACCGGACACCGCTGTTTTGGTTGGTGCTCTTTTGATCTTGGTCAATCTTGTAAAATGTATTCCCATTTATCTCGTATCATTTCCAAATCAATACAGTCAAAGATGTTCCCCTGGACAACAAGTACAGATCATCACAAACAGTGTTGTCACCTCTGATACGTGCTTCCAACCAACTGCTGAAAGTCCTGATGTGTTCACATGTAATCCAAATGCCGTGACCGCACCGGTGTTTGGAGCGCAGACTGTTCTTGTGTTCATCGACATATGGGGTCATCAAGGTAGAGTTCTCAGAGAACTGTAGTGTGCTTGAGACCAAGAATATCCGTCCTGCATATTATTGAGTCCCTTCCAAGCGTGTCTTTTTCCAGTCAGTCTCCCCTCATACCGCGATTTAGGGAGACCTATCTTCTTAAGGCCAGGAATGAAGTCAACACAAAACCCGATGACATCCTCTGTTTGATGGCCCATGGAGATGCTTCCTTCTGGCCTAACGCGGTTACGAACATATTTCTTTAGGACTCCCATGAACCTCTCAAATGGGTACATATTGTGTAGAAATACGGGGCCCATAATGACAATATCGTCAACTAGATGAACTAGGACGTGCGTCATGATATTGAAGAAGGATGGTGGGAACACCAGCTTGAAACTGACAAGACATTGCACCACATCACTCCTTAGCCTTGGTATGATTTCTGGATCGATCACCTTCTGAGAGATTGCATTGAGGAATGCACATAGCTTCACAATGGCTAGTCGGACGTTTTCCGGTAGAAGCCCCCTCAATGCAACCGGAAGCAGTTGCGTCATAATCACGTGGCAGTCATGAGACTTTATGTTCGAACTTTTCTCCGGCATATTTATTATTCCCTTTATATTCGACGAGAAGCCGCCGGGACCTTCATATCGAGCATGCATTCAAAGAAGATTTCTTTCTCTTCTTCGTAAGAGCGTAGCTGGCAGGACCTTCATACTACTTCGGAGGCATGCCCTCTTTTTCGTGCAAGCGTTGCAGGTCCTCCCGTGCCTCAGGTGTATCTTTTGTCTTCCCATACACGCCCAAGAAGCCTAGCAGGTTCACGCAAAGGATCTTCGTCACGTGCATCACGTCGATCGAAGAGCGGACCTCTAGGTCTTTCCAGTAGGGTAGGTCCAAAAATATAGATTTCTTCTTCCACATGGGTGCTCTCAACTTCCCCTCTTTCTTACGGTCCTCACTGTGCCATCGCATCAACTTGCCATGCTCTCCGTTTTTGAATAGACGTTCCAACCGTGGTATTATAGGAGCATACCACATCACCTTCGCTGGAACCCTCTTCCTGGGGGGCTCGCTGTCAACATCACCAGGGTCATCTTGTCTGATCTTATACCGTAATGCACCGCATACCGAGCATGTGTTCAGATCCTTGTACGCACCGCAGTAGAGGATGCAGTCATTAGGGCATGCATGTATCTTCTGCACCTCCAATCCTAGAGGGCATACGACCTTCTTTGCTGCGTATGTACTGTCGGGCAATTCGTTATCCTTTGGAAGCTTCTTCTTCAATATTTTCAGTAGCTTCTCAAATCCTTTGTCAGGCACAACATTCTCTGCCTTCCAATGCAGCAATTCCAGTACGGTACCGAGCTTTGTGTTGCCATCTTCGCAATTGGTGTACAACCCTTTTTTGTGGTCCTCTAACATGCGATCGAACTTCAGCTTCTCCTTTTTGACTTTCGCATTGCGTCCTTGCATCGACAATGACCCGGCGGAGATCATCATCATCGGGCACATCGTCTGGTTCCTCTTGATCTTCAGCCGCTTCGCCCGTTGCAGCATCATCGTGCACAAAGTCTGGTTCCTCTTGATGTTCAGTAGCATCACCGTATTCAGGGGGCACATAGTTGTCATCGTACTCTTCTTCTTCGCCGTCTTCCATCATAACCTCTATTTCTCCGTGCCTCGTCCAAACATTATAGTGTGGCATGAAACCCTTGTAAAGCAGGTGGGTGTGGAGGATTTTCCGGTCAGAGTAAGACTTCTCCCACATATAGGGCATGGACAACACATAAAACCATTATGCTTGTTTGCCTCAGCCACTTCGAGAAAATCATGCACGCCCTTAATGTACTCGGAGGTGTGTCTTGAACCGTACATCCATTCCCGGTTCATCTTCGTGCATTATATATAATTAATTGTATCAAAAACCATTACAGAACATCATGAATAGATAATTAATTGACCAAATTAATAGAAGTTCATCATCACATTTAAACCAAAGTACATACATAGTTCTCATCTAACAACATAAAGCTCTGCAGAGCATCTAAATTAATTAAACCATACACTGAAACTATGTAAAACATTTCAATGCGAAAACAAATGCGATCATAATCGCAACCAATGTAACAACTGATCCAATGGCATAATGATACCAAGCCTCGTTATGAATGGCATATTTTCTAATCTTTCTAATCTTCAAGCGCATTGCATCCATCTTGATCTTGTGATCATCGACGACATCCGCAACATGCAACTCCAATTGTTGGGGAACGCAGTAATTTCAAAAATTTCCTACGCACACGCAAGATCATGGTGATGGCATAGCAACGAGAGGGGAGAGTGTATGTCCACGTACCCTCGTAGACCGTAAGAGGAAGCGTTATAACAACGCGGTTGATGTAGTCGACGCCTTCACGATCCGACCGATCCAAGCATCGAACGCACGGCACCTCCGAAGTTCAGCACACATTCAGCTCGATGACGATCCCGGACTCCGATCCAGCAAAGTGTCGGGGTGAGTTCTGTCAAGACGCCGTGGCAGGACGATGATGATGCTTCACCGGCGCAGGGCTTCGCCTAAGCTCCGCGATGATATGACCGAGGTGGAATATGGTGGAGGGGGGCACCGCACACGGCTAAGGAACGATCACGTAGATCAACTTGTGTGTCATGGGGTGCCCCCTGCCCCCGTATATAAAGGAGGGAGGGGGAGGTGCGGCCAGCCCTCCTAGGGTGCGCTCGAGGAGTCCTACTCCCACCGGAGTAGGACTCCCCTCTTGCCTTGTTGGAGAAGGAAAGGGAGAGGGGAAAGAGGGGCGCCGCCTCTCCTTGTCCTATTCGGACTAGGGGAGGGGCGCGGCCTGCCCTGGCCGCCCTCCTCTTCTCCCTTATGGCCCATTAAGGCTCAACATCCCCGGGAGGGTTCCGTAACCCCGGTGTTCCAGAAAATTCTCGATTTCATCCGGAACCATTCCGATATCCAAATATAGGCTTCCAATATATCAATCTTTATGTCTCGACCATTTCGTGACTCCTCGCCATGTCCGTGATCACATCCGGGACTCGAACAAACTTCGGTACATCAAAACTTATGAACTCATAATAAACTGTCATCGTAACGTTAAGCGTCACGGACCCTACGGGTTCGAGAACTATGTAGACATGACCTAGAACTATTCTCGGTCAATAACCAATAGCGGAACCTGGATGCCCATATTGGTTCCTACATATTCTTCGAAGATCTTTGTCGGTCAAACCGCATAACGACATACGTTGTTCCCTTTGTCATCGGTATGTTACTTACCCGAGATTCGATCGTCGGTATCCAATACCTAGTTCAATCTCGTTACTCGTAAGTCTCTTTACTCGTTCCGTAATACATCATCTCACAACTAACTTATTAGTTGCAATGCTTGCAAGGCTTATGTGATGTGTATTACCGAGAAGGCCTAGAGATACCTCTCCGACAATCGGAGTGACAAAACCTAATCTCGAAATACGCCAACCCAACATGTACCTTTGGAGACACCTGTAATACTCCTTTATAATCACCCGATTACGTTGTGACGCTTTGGTAGCACCCAAAGTGTTCCTCCGGTAAACGGGAGTTGCATAATCTCATAGTTACAGGAACATGTATAAGTCATGAAGAAAGTAATAGCAATATACTAAACGATCAAGTGCTAGGCTAACGGAACGGGTCATGTCAATCACACCATGGCTTCTTCCCAGAGCTTCCATTGCCATTTCCATTCTGGCCTTCAGGGCATTCATTGGCGTAATGTCCAGTCTTATGGCATTTAAAGCAAGTGACTTGATTCAGATCTCTCTTGGCTGGTGTTGAGGGGTTGGTACGGTTCTGGCCATTACTTCCTCCATTCGCGTTACCATTCTTGGAACTATTATGGTTGTGCGAGCTACCACCTCCATGGGTATGCTGGAACTGTCCTCCCGATTTCGGGGTAAAACGTGGCTTCTGCTGAGCTCCAGGATTGTACTTCCCTTGTCCATACTTCCTCTTGCGGTTTTCAATCTGCTGTTGCTTCCCTTCAATCATGAGAGCACGGTCTACCAACTCCTGATAGTTGTTGAAATTTGCTACCATCAACTGCATGCTCAGCTCATCATTCTGTCCTTCCAGAAACTTATTTTGTTTAGCTGCATCTGTAGCAACATCATCTGGGGCATAACGTGCTAGCCATCGAAATCATCCACATATCGCCAATCAGACGCCCTCCCTGGCGTAAGTTGCAAAACTCACGCTTCTTCATGGCCATAGCTCCTGCTGAAACATGAGAAGTACGAAAAGCATGCTGAAACTGATCCCATGTGACAGTGTCTACTGGATAGGTGGCTGTGAAATTCTCCCACCATGATGCGGCGGGTCCCTCAAGCTGATGTGCGGCAAATCACACCTTCTCCGCATATGTGCATCCTGCAGTGGACAACTCTCTGGCTGTCTTGCGAAGCCAATCATCTGCAACAATCGGCTCGGTGCTACTGGAAAACACCGGCGGATTCAGCCTAAGGAAACGGGTTAAGTGATCAACAGGTGGTGGTGGTGGTGGGTTGTTGTTGTTGTTTCCCTGATTCTGATTCTGGACTAGTATCTGCATCAATGCATTCTGCTGCTGGATCAACTGGGTGAGCTCCGGTGGGAAAGCAAATCCGTTGTCACGCCTCGGAGGCATCTGAGGGTTTAGAAAAGATGAGAATATGGAATAGAATGAGGTCTAAAGGGAAAACACTACCCATATGCACATGAGACAAATTGCAATCAAAACACTTCATTCAAACAAGCAAGGGCATACAACAGTCTATCTATCGTTACAAAAGTACTGGAACTATTCTAGATTCATGGAGGGAAATACTACTACTTTTATGGTGGTCTACTAGAAAAACTGCTCCGATGAAGACCCCATGATATCTGCTCCAGCTTCATCTACATAGTCATCATCACTATCATCTGGGTCCGAGTCGGTGTCGTCGATGATGATGTAGTTCCTGGGACACGTGCAATCTTCGTCTTCTCCAGTTGTTGGAAATCCCATGAACACTCTTAGCTTTGTCTTCAGATCTTCATTCATCTCGACTATCGTCGCTATTTCCTCCTCATATCCATCGCGTGTCGACTTGAGTTCTTCCTCCAGTTCCGAGATCTTGGTCATGGCCTTCTTTAGATCCATCATGCCTGCGCACATCTGGTTCTCCTGGCGTCGAATGTGCTGGTTTAACTCCTGGATGAAAGCTGCAATTGATCTGTCCTTCCTGGTGCTGATCATCTCCCATTGCTCATCTCGGCGCCCACAAATCTGGTAGATAGTATCCTTAAGCTCCTTGTGGTAAACTTCTCCAATACGTCCCATGGTAATGTGGGCTGCCATGCTCTTTCCTAGACTCCAGGTTGGTGCATCAAAGGAAAACTCTATGGGCTCAGTGACGGGCATGAACGTTCTTCCTGGAACTTGAACTTGAATCATCCAGCGCTCCTCCTCGGGTAAAGTGGCGTTGTAAGTTCCGGTGAAGCTTGGTACTCCGATATTCAGGTACTTGGTAACTTCCTTCAGGTGTCGTCCAAAGAGTGTATCTTCATCCGGTTGCATGAACTTGTTCCTTGCATCCGCCATCCTAAAAGAGTAGAAAAGGTGAGGAGTTAGAAATGAGAAGAGAGAGTAGTGATCTATGGCTTTGTCTTAGTGGTCGTGTCCTACAGTCAGCGTGTGCTCTCATACCCTCTTGTTGCGACCAGACCTCAAAAAGTCCGATCTTTGTGCATCTGTGTCATCCCTGGATCAGTAATGCTGACACGCACAGTACTTGAAGGATTTATAACAGAGTAGCAATCACACACTTATTACATCGAATGTCTCCAAAGAGAACTTATTACAATAAATATGGCTTAAGGCCATCTAATAACGATAACAGCGGAAGGCTTGGAAGATAAGTGAGTCCATCAACTCCAACGGCATCACTGAGTATAGAACCACGATCCTAAGGCATCTTACTCGTCGTCTGAAAAGTCTGCAACATGAACGTTGCAGCCCGAAAATGGGTCAGCACATGGAATATGCTGGCAAAGTAACACATAGAGAGTAATGAAAGAATAATGCTATACTACATGCATATATGGCTTGTGGAAAGCTCTATGGTTACAATTTTGCATAAAGCCAGTTTTTCCTTACTGCAAAGGAATAAATTCCGTTTAACTGTCATGGTGGTTGTTAAAAATTGAGAATGGTTGACGGCATTCTCAATCCCAATTAAGTAACATCATCATTAAATAAACCCAACAATATTAATTAGAAGTAACATGATGAGATTCACATGATAATCCAAGTACTAGATACTCAAAACGTCCATAACCGGGGACACGGCTAATCATGATTAGTTTGTACACTCTGCAGAGGTTGCACACTTTTCCCCATAAGACTCGATCTCCTCCGTTGGGATTCTCGCACTACAGGGTGTTTGAGAAACGAATGACCGAGACATAGTCTTTCAGAAGAGCTAGCACCTTACGATGGGTAGACTGTACCAACCTACATCCCCTACATCTGCTAGTCTACCACTGTAAGAGTTCGCACGACTTAGTCAACTATGCTATAGCCCATAATAGCATGTGGCTGCACACGGAAGTTTCTAGCATGAATAATCTTATGATCCCTTTGAGCCTGGGTGGCGGTCCAAAAACAAACAGGCAATCCTGGAATACCTGGTACCTCAATCCACCGAGATGTGTATTAAAGTTGCCACCTTAAATAAACCATTAATTAACAATCTCACATCTGTCATGGATATTCACTCACCCAATCCACGTCTACTAGCATAGCATGGCATAATAAGCAAACGTAGAAGTAACTCCCAAGGGTTTGATAATGAAACAGGTAATAGGTACTACCTCATCTACTTCCCAAAACCCACATATTAATCAGATCCTAATCATGCAATTTTTTGAGGATTGATCTAATACATAAAAACTGGGTATGAAAGGGGTATGATTAAAGTGTTACTTGCCTTGCTGATGATCCGTGAAACCTAGGGATTCGAAATAGCAAGCGGTGCAATCCGGGTACTCTATCACAAGCAAACAAACAAACAAGCATACAATAAGTACTCATCTAATGCACAGGTAAAACTCAAATAAGAGATCTAACCAGAAAATTCAACTTAAGAACTCCGGTTTGCGAAAAGAACCAAATCCAACGAAGAAGAAAAAACTCAAACGGTGAAAGAAACTTGTTTTGTTTAATAATCTGGACCTAAGTCAAATTTTATAGAAGCAAAAACTTTTTTGAGTAGATTATTCAGAAAGAGGGTTTCGAGACGAAACTCTAGGCGCTTGAATTGCCTGATTCTGATAAACAAGCGAAAAGTTAAACTAAAAACAAAAATCGGATCAGAAATCGCGATCAGAATAATCGCGGAAATAATCCGAGAAAAGAAAAACGACGAACAGATTAACGAACGAACGTTCGTTATCTGGATCTAAACGATGAACGTGTTCGTTAAAATGAACGAACGAGTGAACGCTCGCTAATTAATTAAACCGAAAAAAACCGATCTGAATAAAATAAAAAAAATCTAGGGTTTTTCTTAAAAAACCGAAGTGGTTTTTCTCAAAAAAACCGGCGTCGGCGGCGGCTCGGGCGGTACCTCCGGCGAGGTCCTCCGGAGGCAGGGTGGGGTGGTGCAGCGGCGGCTCCGCCGGCGGGGTGTGCGGCGGCGGCGGCTGCGGCTTGGGGTCCCAAGGAGGGGCCCCGGGCTGGGTATTTAAAGGGGGAGGGGGGTGGGTGCGGCAGCTTGGGGGAGGTGCAAGCGGCGGCGGCGGGAGGCGGAGTCCGACCCGGACTCTGCGGCGGCCCAGTCGAGCGCGGGGGCGTTTTCTTTAAATAACTTCGCGGAACAGAAAAAAATTCTAGAAAATTAAGTAAAAATCTAAAAATACCAAAATAAATTTTCATCGTCCAAATAGAATATTTAGAACAAGATGAACATTATTTTGGTCCTAAAATGCATTTTTGAAAATCATGCAATTTTTCCTAAATTCAAATAAAATAGCAAAAACACCAAAATAAAACTTATTTGATTTTCTATTAAATCCTCATTATTTCTTTATTTTGGGAAAGTCATTTTATTCCCTCTCTCTTATTTTTATGATTGAAATAATTGAAGATAAAATAAATAAAATCAAATGATCCTATTTCAAAAACTTGAGAAAACTCAAATATGAAATTTATGAAATCCCCAACTCTCTCCGTGGGTCCTTGAGTTGCGTAGAATTTCTAGGATCGAGGAAAAATGCAATAAACATGATATGCAATGATGATCTATTTGTATAACATTCCAAATTGAAAATTTGGAATGTTACAGTGACGTGCGAGCACCATGGTCAAGGGTCCTACAACAAGCAGTAGCAGGTCACCGGGCTTCATCTAGGTTTCGAGCATCGGCTCCAACTTCAGTGGCCACCAATGAGTTCCTCCTCCTACTCCTCTCTATCTCTCTCTTGCTCATTCAAATAATTTTCTCTTCTTTTGTAGCAGTAGTTGATGAGAGGTGCAGGAACGAGTTGGATGGGGAGCCACCATCACTGTGGACAACTTCATCCCTTCCAGGACCAGCAGCAGCCATGGTTGGAGAGGACGATGACGCCCAGCAACAGTAACCATGGATGGAATTTATTTTTTAATTCACAATTAATTAGTAGTAGCGCGGGGCCTGACCCGCGCTATAGCTAGGTAGTAGTAGCGCCGGCGTCAATCACGCTACTACTATCAGAAGTAGCAGTAGCGAGGGTTATACACACGCTAATGCTACAAGTTAGCTGTGACGATGTATCATTAGCCCGGGCTGCTACTGATACACCCAAAACCAGCGCTACTGCTAGGCTTTTCCCTAGTAGTGCTCCCTGGCCGATGCCGAAGAAGTCCAGCCGCCGCCGTCGAACAACCCAGACCACCGCTATGAGCCACCACCACGCCGTGGCTGCCCATATCTACGCCGGGACCCCGAGGGGTAGCCCCGAGCCGTCCTGCAGCAAGAACGCTGCCACCCTCGCCGCCAAAGGTCGCCGCACGCAAGGGCCGGCCGAAGCCCACACTGCCGCCAGCGCCACCACCAGCACAAACCACCACCACCACCACAGCACCGCTCCCGTGCCTCCGCACTCCGCCCCCCAAGCCGCTCCCGCCGCCAGCCAACAGCAGGAGGAGGCCCCTCAGCCTCGCCGGAGCAACACCCAGCCAAGGCAGAGTGCCCTCCAGCCCAAGCTGTCGTAGACCGAGCCGACCGACATGGGGATCTGGGCCGACTCGGCGACACCGCCTGCAGCAGGAGCCTACGCCGCCATCTCCGTCTCGCTAGCCGCCCAACCACGGCGCAGCCACCGCCGCTCCACCGGCACGGCCGCCCGGGTCGCCGCCCCGCATGAGCGACACATCCCTACCAAGCCGCCGCGCCCGCGCCGCGAGCAACAGGGGAGGTAGGCCAGGAGACCCCGCCGCCACTGACGCCGACCAGGCTTCGCTCGGAGGTGCCCTCCGACAGCGGCGAGGAGGAGAGGAGGTGTGGAAGAGGGGCGGCCCGGCGGCGGCTAGGGTTCGCCCTGCCGCCCGTGGGAGCGGCTCGGGCGAGAGCTTTTACTTCTACAGTCGTGACAAACCAAATAAGAAAAGGAGATGGTGCACCAAGAATTTATCATAATGGTAAGGGGATTCTAAAGATGTAAGAATGATTCCTTGCCTTGAGAAGAGAAAGGATCTAGTAGTAGTGCACCACACATACACAACACATTACATGGATTTAATCAGAACTACCCATCTCCTCCTCTCATTATCTGAACTTGAAAGAATAGACAGGAATAGATAGATAACCAAATTGGAGAAGGCCATTCCAGAGAGAAAAATAAAATGCAATCCAGTTATACTACAGAAGTTCATAAAAAAAGTTATACTGCAAAATCTTTTCTCAACAACAAAAAAGAAAGACATGATGTTTTTTTTGTTTTTGAATGAGGAGCTGCAGTCATCAGTCAATAGCAGGATTATAATCAACATGTAGGCAGTTCATAAGATAGCATAATATTGGAATCTTGCCGGAACCATTACAAAAGGAAAAAAGGAAAAGGAAATGGAATAAAGTGTCTTTGATTTTATTTGACGAAGCAATAAATGCCGATTATAGGCAATGCTGACAGTTAGCTTCCCTAGTCACATACTCACATGTGTAGAGTTGTAGACATTTTTCTGAAAGGGTAACATGGGACCAAGAACCGCTCGCGTTTCAGTATTTACAATACATACGCTAGCTGCCAGCAACCGAAGGCAGTTAATTTCTATCTCTGCAAACGATACACCATGCACCACCGAGGAAGAACGCAAAGGAGATGGGTGAAAAACGCGGCATGTATATCTCGACCACTGCAAACGATACACCATGCACCACCGAAAGCAAAGGAGATGGGTGAAAAACGCGGCATGTATATCTCGATCACTTCCACATGCAGGCAGGCAGGTGTTATTGCTGCTTCAAAGGTCAAAGCCATACGTATACGTACACACACACCAGCTTCAGTATGGGGGTCTGTCTGACGAAGAACAATGAACATGTGTAGCCTAGTACGCATCACTTGCGGTGGAAGCAGGATCAACAAAAATCGAACCAAGTCGCGTGTACTGCACACACCTTCATGTTCTGCATCAATGCTTCTGGAAAAAAGAAAGAATTAAGGTTGCAGAATGTACCGTTGCCTTAGTATGTGCATGCAGGAGCAGCTAGATATTGCATGTTTTAGTTTGTAATACTGCTTTTACTTGATGACATTCTTTTTACGAACTGCAGTTATAATCAGGAGGAAAGAGAAAACAAACAAGATATTCACCTCTAGCGAGGTGCATGCTGCGTGTGTTGCCAGTGGGGGAGCTAGATGCAGATTACGCCTGGGGCTGTGCTATGTTGAGTGATAAACTTCTATGATTTTCTATGCTTTGCATGAAGAAATTACAAAGGAAGTTGTTTTTAGGCCTGGGGCTATAGCCCTACCTGCCCCAGGCCTGTCTCCGCCACTGTGTGTTGCCTTGGTCTTCAGAATTCACATACCACGCATGGAGCTGCTAAACATGCAAACTGCTGTTGTGTCGGAAGCAAAGAAGATTCCTGAATTACCTGAAAAAATGTGGGTATTTCTCGATCACATAAATTGCAGGCACGAGTTATCACTGCATCAAAAGTCTAAGACAAATCCATACATATATACTAGGTGCAGCTTGGGGGGGTCAGAAGATAGTATGTGTCCTTATGGAGACAGGATTAGATCTCAAACAAAAAGAGAGTCTCGTGTAAAGCACCCCCTTCCATATTTTCTTCATCGATGCTTCTGGAAAAGAGGAAGGTTGCAGAATGTGGTGTCTTAGTAAAAATACGCAGACAGGAGCAGCTAGATTAATTAGAGCAAAAACAAAACTGCATATTCACCTTGATTTACCAAGGTCTATGAGGTGTGACGCCTTGGTGTTCGGAAATTTACGTTCCACGCACGTGGCTGCTAAACATGCAAGCTGCACGCCATACTCCAATTCAAATACCAGCAGCTGGTGCGCTGTAGCCTGTAATTCGAGACATGCCGGTCCAGAGCTGCCAGAACTGTACAGAAAAGGACGCCATGTAAGAATTATAAGGGTGCTTATACATACATATGTCTAAACAACTAAACAAGCACAGAAGAAGCACACATGTCCGGTCATGAATGTAAAAGTAAATAGTCCAAAGTGGTTTTGCACCGTAAATGAATACTGAAGAGCAGAAGTTGTTTACTCCATGTACTAACCGGAAGACGGATTACACGCGTGGTGAGGTGAGATGTCATCTTCAGAAGAGCAAGCGGAAGAGACTCGTGCAACTTATGTACGCACTGCAGATGGGAGTGAGAGTAGTTGTGCCGGCAAGCCTGTCAGAATTCAGAAGTCAGTATAAAGTAAGAGTAAGGGGATTTTGTTGAAAAACAAAACAAGAGAATGGTCAGTCTTACCATGGACTAGGCATATATCCGTAATTGTCGGTTTGTTCCTTGTAAATTCCTGACAAGCTTGTGTAGCTCGGCGCTGCACTGGGATACCTCTATCCTACGCAGTGAAGTGGGGAGCCCCCCCATAGGCAGCGATCGGATCTCAGGGCAATGCCTTACTTCTAGTACCCTGAGGGAAGGAAAGGTGTGTAACCCTTCAGGGAGGCAGGGTAGGCCTGGACAGTACTCAAATTCTAGGATTTGGAGGGAGGTGAGGAGCTGAAATGCTTGCTCTTCCTCCTCCGTCAAGTTTTCCACCCGCTGATCATATTTGATGACTAATTTGTGGAGCGTAGAAGCGAGATGGCTGCAGATAGGCGCAAGAAGCACTGCTGAAATGCTATCCACCACAACTCTCTCCAACTGGAAGGATCCTGCATACAATTGATTGATTCTTCTTCCCACCTCTGAGAACAGATCCACAGCTATAGAGCAGGGACGATTGCAACTATTATAGACCACCAACTCCTTTAGGCTGAAAGCTGTGATGAGAGGATTGAACACATCCCCTGTTAAAATCTCGCAATTCACAAGTACTAGACTGATGGGAGATGCGCCCATATTGTGGAGGGATAATGCACCCCTGTAGCCACACAACAGCAAATAGCGTTCCTCTTTCTTGAACCACAGGTGCCGATGAGAATCAAGTACTTCAAAGGATGGCATTGCAGGACCAGGAGGCATGGGGGACACGAACAGCTTAGGGCATCGTTTAATCAGTAGCGTACGCAGGCTGGGGCAATGTAAGTCTTGTGTACAAGAGACAGAGGAGCACTCTGGGAAAAAGGGCAGTGAAAGAAGATTGGGACAATCGCTGCACCGGATGCTTTCAAGCGCTGGAAACAAATGGCAGTGAGGTTCCACAATCCACCTTTCAAGAAGTGGCATGTCAGAAAAAATAACTTCCTTCAAGTGATTAAAACTTTGGTTTCCACCTGTACCAGATTCAGATCCTATAAGACGGGCTCTCGCAATTTTCTGCAACTCAAGTTTCTTGAGATATGGTAGCTGCCCGAGAGGAGGAAGAGTGCACCAAGAAACGTCCATTAGAGCAAGAGACTCCAAATATCTAACACAACACAACCAACTGGGAGGACGAACACTACCATGCCTCGAAATGACAAGTTTTCTGAGATTATCATGTGGTTGGAAACCATCAGCAACATCAACATCTGAATTAGGAAGAGGCTCGGTAACCAAGTGTGAATCTTGCGGACTCCAAACTAGTACCAATGATTTCAGATTCCTTTTCAAAGCTAGATTGGCTTTATTAGCTTCACCCTTGGTTGCTACCTTCTCAAGATTCCATAGGCAGAGTTCTCCACCAAGTACGTTCAATTTCCCCAACTCTTCTAGCTCAAACCCAAAACTCTCTTTCTTAACATGGAATTTTTTTAACTCCTCCAGAAGCCCTATCTTTCCAACCTCGGAAACATTGGAGTGGAGTTCACTATTAGCAATGAAATGGCGTAAATTCACAAGACGGCTAATGTTTTTAGGCAAATCAGAACTACCCCTCCAATCTTGTAGGTCTAAGAATAGGAGGTGGTAAAACCTCGGTAGTGTGCTAGGTAGACTTAATTTCTTATTATAAGGTGATCTAATTTTCAGGTATCGAAGGTGCAGAAGTTTTGAGAAGTTTTTTGGCAAAAATTCAGTAGTCTTCATTTCTACAAATAGGACCCGGATACCCTCTATTTCACTGAATGTGTCATTTAGAATCTCAACAATATTTTTTTTGTATTCTCTAAAAATCAGCAAAGTCCGCAAAGCTTTTATATCTATCCTACTCCTTAATTTAGCCATTTCTTGCCTAAAGTTCTCATCATATATATCTTCTATGGTGATAGCCAAGTGTCGGATGGATGGTGAGATGTCGCGAACACTAAAACTTAAACTACTTATATTGGTACATTCTTGGGATGAAACACTCCGAGATAGCTCATGCAATAAATCATGCATTACATAGCGTTGATCCTTCAGATTGTCAACTTCTTTCATAAGAAAACCATTCTCCGCTAGTTCTTCTAAGTAATTCTTATTTCCATAACTATCGTCTATGATGCCTAGTGCGGTCCAAAAGCCATTCATCTCTATAACTTCAAACCTATGATCTTCCAGGAAAAGGGAAAAATATGAAAAACATTTTTTGAGATAGAAAGGAAGGTAATCATAGCTAATTTTTAGGGCTGGCATAATATCGTCATTGTTTGTCTGATTTTGCCACTCATTGTTTTCAAGAACTTCCCTCCAATGTTCCCAAGAAAGGTGTTTCTTCAGTAACCGAGCAACTGTCTTGGCTGCTAATGGTGAACACTTTAATTTCTGCACAATCTCTTTGCCAATATCAACTAATTCACTGTACTGCTGATTAGGTATGTTTTCACCAAATACACATGTTTGGAAGAACTCAAAGAACTCATGTGGATCCAAACCTTGCAGGTGTATAGGACTAGTTCCTTTCTTGACCTTTTCTTCTATTTTTGGAAATCGAGTTGTAACAAGAACCATGCTGCCTTTGGCTTTTCCCTTTGTGAACGGAGCTAATAGGCTGTTCCACTCATAATCACTATCGCATTTCCATACATCATCTAAGACAATTAAAAACCTTTTTGACTTCAATCTATTCGCAATGGATTTCTGAAGATGGTCTAAATTGGCTGTTCCATTATCAATTTGGATTTCTTCTTTTTCAGCTGCAGGTATGCAGCTATGGATCTGCTGGGTGAGCTTAAGCACATCAAAATCAGTTGAGACGCATACCCAAACCCTAACCATGAAGTGTTCTTCAACTCTTTTATCATTATACAGGTGTTGAGTGAAAGTTGTCTTTCCAATACCCCCAGGACCAACTATAGGAAGAACAGAAAGTATTTCATTGTGATATGTGCCAATGGTTATATCCTCTATAGTTTGCTCAAAAATATCACTCCTTCCATATAATTTATCTTGTACCAATGTTGACCCCATCAAAGGCCGGTTAAGATTGACACTTATAGTGGTGCTTTGATCTGGAGTTAGGTTGAGTAACTTGGAGACAGGATCACATAGGGAGTGTATTTCCTCTATCACTAATTTAATTTTCTTGGACATGGCAACTCTGTCGAACGACAACTTATCAAGTGGACCATCATTACTGCTATCAAGATTGGCAGTGTTGTGTGATTTTCCAGCAAAATCAGTACTAGCAGCACCATCATCTTGCATAGGCGAACAAGAAAAGCAATTAAGCCAGTTACCGATAGTGTACCGAACAGCATGGCGACCATGGCGAGCTTGACCACGGAGGTCATCACCAAGATCTGGCTCCGCATACTTGGTGCCATCGAGCTGGTCCTGGATGATGAAGTAGTGGAGCTTGTCCAGGGCGTCCTCCGCGGCGTCGGCCTTGTCGCTGAGCTGCTGCACAAGCCCCTTCAGACCAGGGTTGTCGCTCACGCCCCTCGTCTGGGCTACGTGCAGCAGCCCTTGCGTGAAGAGGAGATCCTCTTTGATCTTCTTGGCGTTGAGGCCGAGCTCAGAGCTAGCAACATATGCCTGGATGAACTCATCGGACAGCTGGGTCAGCAGGCTGCCGATGAGCCCGCTTGCGGCGCCAATAGCCGCTTCCATCTCCTCCGGCTGGCAAGGTTAATTGGTGGTTTGTGTGGTGAGATGGGTGTTCTGTGATTTGGAAAGGCTGTGTTGGTTTATGTGTTCGGTTGGGAAGGGTACCTGATGGAGACTTTTATAGCCAAATAATATTACCGTTTGAGAAGAAGCCAGCGTGAACCTCCTGGCATGGTCATGGACGTCATGGTGCCCATCAAGGGCAGGTTCTTGGGTTCCATGTGATCGTGCTGACATGCCAGTTAATTGTCCCTTGAGCTATTTGGAGGGCCGTCCTTGACCAAATTAGGATTCCAAGAAGATGTTTTCTTTCTAAAAATACAAGATCAGAGGTCAACTTGAAGGAGCCAATGAATTCACATGATGGCAGAGCTGGAAACAGCGACGTGAAGGTGGTTGTGGGATGCGGTTAGCAAGGAGCAATTAAACTACAAAGACTTGATCGAGTCCTGGAAATATATGCAGAACGATGGGTTAATTGCATGGCTGCCATTGTTTGTTCAATAATTGTTCAGCCAAGACCGGAGGTAAGTCCTGAAAAGATATAATTTCGTTTGCTTCCTGGCAGCAAGGGGGTGATGGCATTGCCATTCTTAAACTTCGTTGGTCTAGATCTAAACTCGAACGGTGAGTTAGAAAATCATACATAAACATTCACAGCTCACATGGACAGCTCACAGGACCATGTGAAGGTGGCAGTGTGAACTAAGCAAACACGAGGTCGTATCAGAGCATCTACAGTTAGGCCAAACACCTAGGCGGACGGACTGGTTAAAAAATGCCGACCCAGCCGGGCGCCTAAAACCGGCCCCAAACGTCTGATTTGTCCAGCACCCCTCGTATTCAGCCCAAATCTAGGGTGGATATGAGGAGGCCCGGGCGAGTCCACCACGTCTGCCCGGCCCATGCTGGCCCATCCTGACCCTACTCCATCCCCACTAAAAAGCCCACCCGGATCAAACCCTAGCTTCACTTCACCCTCGCTCCGCTCTCCGTCTCTTCTCCTCCCACTCCCCAATCCCCATCCCTTCCCCTCCCCCTCTTCGTCCAGCACCAGCAGCGGTGGAGGCGACGGATCCGGTGACGAGGCAGAGAGCGACGAGGAGGAGCTGCCACTCCACATCGCCAGGCGGCAGCTCCGGCTCTGCTCCATCCCATGCCGCCTGCCGCCGCAGTGCCGACACCGGAGTGGGCCCGCCCCACACCACGCACAAGATGATGACAAGAAGGCATGCCGCAAGTTTGACAAGCCCAAGATTGTGTGCTTCGAGTGTGGCGAGGAAGGTTACTTTGCCTCTGAGTGCGAGGAGCAGCAGAAGCTAACCAAAACTAGTACACTTCCAATGGATACCTTACAGATTGACAGAGCTCCCAGAGTGCCACAATAAATAGAAAGATTTTTTTTCAAAACTATGATATATTTTATAGCATTTTCGGAAACTATAGGACGTAATGCAAAAAAACCAAAACTAGTAGCCCGTCGGCCATGTTTTGGCCGAAGTAGTGTTTTCGGCCATCACTTGGCCGAAGAGTGGGGTACCTGCCCGAAAAGGTACTTTTTGGTCAACTCTAGGCCGAAATAGACTTTTTGGTCAAGTCTAGGCCAAAAAGTACTTTTTGGTCTCGTGTAGGCCGAAGTTGCGTGGCTCATGCTGAAATGTATTTTCTCGCCACCCGTTTCCCGCCAACCCCTTCCCGCCATATGTTCCCGCCACCCGTTTCCTGGTAACCCCTTCCCGCCGTATGTTCCCTCCACCCGTTTCCCGCCAATCCCTTCCCGCCTTATTTTCCCGCCAATCCCTTCCCTCCTTATTTTCCCGCCAACCCTTTCCCGCCATACCGCAGTTATTCTTTCCCGCCATTTTCTCCTCTGTATCTATAAAACCCCCTTCAGGCGAAGGTGGATAAGCATTCCAGTGTAGTGTAGTCGAGATGTCCCATTATCCATTCGATCGTAGTTTTCACCCTGGGATGAGCAGCACTCTTCTGAGTCTAGTTACCGATTTTAGGATGGACAATAGGATAGTTCCATGGGACGAACTCACCGGTAGTGACACCATAATGAATGAGTTGGCTCACCAATTACGTAGGTCTGGGTGGCCTGAAAGGACATATGAGGAGGTACGTCAAGAACTTCTTAGGTTGCATGAAAGGTGGAAGAAGGTAGTGGAGCCGAAGAGTGAAACTTTCAGAAGGACTGCAACAAAGAATACATTTTAATGAACTGAGGAGAGCGAGGACGACGAAGATATCTTCATGCCGCCGCTTCCGGTTTCTGCATCGTCGAAGGGCAAGAGTTCTGCATCGTCCAAAGGCAAGAGTTCTGCATCCTCGAAGGGCAAGAGTTCTGCATCCAGCAAGGGCAAGAGTTCTCCATCGACGGAGGGCAAGAAAACCGCATCGTCGAAGGGCAAGAAGGCTACATCAACGGAGGATGACGATGATGACTTCATGTAGTATGTAAGATGTATTCCAGTTGTACCGTTTCATTCAGATGTATTTGCATTATTAGTTTGTATTGTATTATTATAGGGCATTATGTTCTATCTGAATTTCATTTTGTAGAATATAAGATGTATTGCACAAGTTCAGCCGCACCGTTTAATTCAGATGTACTTGTATCTTAGTTATTGGTTGTAATCTATTTGCAAATGTAACTGGAATAAGAATGCGAATTAATAGTAATATGTCTCTCGCATATATAAAACAATATATGTCTCCTAATCAGATAGAAGGAAGTGCGATAGTAAAACATACATTAAGCATGTCTCATACATAAATACTGACACACATATGCGAATAGTCTAAAACTAACATAGATAATGAGTCATACATAGATAGATAAGCATATCACTGCGGGGGACGGCGACGAGTCTGGGTCTTCCTCGGGCGAGGACCGGAAGGCGATAAGCGCTGAGGCGGTGGACGAGGCTCGCGATAACCACGACCATAGTTAACCTCGTCTGTCACGGTCTGTGTCTCCTGCGTCGGTGGTGGTGGTGGAGTGTGAAACACTGTCTGCGAGAAGCCATAAATGTTTGTAGCATGGTCATCATCCTCGCGGTCGCCCTCAAAGTAATCAGCACCACCACTAAGGATGGGTGACTGCTCTGAATGCATGAACGGTTGCGACTGGTTGCCGCCTGCGGTAAAGTAAAACATGTAAAATTGATACAAATGCATGAACGAAGCACCACCAGTAAGCATCAGTGACTGCTGAGAATGCAAGAACGATTACTACACTGTTGAAAAGAATGTAGTGAGTAGTGTTACCTAGTTCCATCTGCTCATGCCAGTAAGAGCTCCCTGGCTGTGAAGGAGGTGGCTCATGCCAGGAAGAGCTCCCTGGCTGTGAAGGAGGTGGCTCATGCCAGGAAGAGCTCCCTGGCTGTGAAGGATGAGGTTCTGCACGGTGCACAGAAGGTCGTGGTTGTGAACGGTGCACAGAGGGTCGTGGTTCTGAATGCTGTACAGAGGGACGTGGCGGACGATGTGCTGGAGGAGGAAATGCAACATCCGAAGACCATCTAAACGTAACAGCTGCGTAAATCCCGTGTAGCTTGTCATCAAGACGCCTCAACCATGAGACGCCCTCTCGCGGTGGGATAGTTTCTCCCCTCTGAAAGCGCCGCATTAAAGAGGAAACCTCCTCTCGCGCTGTCTTGTCAAGTCACCACATACATGAAGAGTTAACCAATTATATCCTCGTTGTATGATAGACACCACGAATAAACACCCAAGCTTAATATGTCCAAATTAACAAAAGACTTAACATATGAGAACCAAGGCATTTACCGCGTGGTGTCCGGTTCCCTAATGAGGCAGTTGGGTACATATCGCTGATGAGAGGGGCTTCGATCGGATCAGGAGCAGCTGATGGAACCAAGTAGATCCTCGTTGTATGCCGGTAACGCTGCAGATACAACCCGAACTTTTCCCAGTTAAAGGGCCGAACCTCACCCCAGATATTTGTCGCAGCGGTAGTCCATTCGTCAACGTAAGGGGTAATGCTCTTAAGCCAATAAGCCATGGACTTCTTTCCTCCTAGGCGACTGTCCTTGATATTGACATGCGCGATACATGATTAGGTATATTATGAATGTAGAGCTGACAACTAAAATAGTATTAGTACTTACTTGTGCACGTGGTCTGGCAAGTGTGGAATATCTGGAATCTCAGGCTCTTGATATAGACCGAACTGTCTCATCACCCTATGAAGAGACATCTCCTCAACCGTCACATCAAACACCAACTTGGCCTTGGTCATCCAAAAGTGCCGATCTCTAGTGCACAATCCAGAAATCCCAACTGGGTACCTCGATGATATAGCCTGAGCCGAGTATGGCTCCCAGATAACTTGATCCTCGTGCAAACTATCAAACTGCGCCGTGAAGGACGGGTAGCATCCCCTAACCTGACTATGCGCAAACTGTCTCTGTGCATGACAACAAATAAGCATTAGTAATACTATTGAATGGCAAGAAATAATTGAATTAATTGTTACTTAATATAAAAGTACCTCTCGCCGTGCCCAAACAGATCCCATAGTAGGTAAGTCGCCGATAGCAGGCACATAAGCCCCAGCTAAGTCCTCCAAACCAAAAGGTTTATCATAGTAGACATAGGGTCGTCCAATAGGGAATCTCTCATATGACCAGAGCTGCAACAATATTGGACATCCAACAACACTAGATTTTCTAGACTTCAACAAGCAAGCTTTGCACAGGCCTCTGTACGTAGCCGCTAACACAGCAGAACCAAAACTCCTCTCAGAGAATATCCGCAGGGCAACGTCGTCGGCTATCTCTCGTGCAATACCGATGAGTCGTGCATCGACAGTGGTCACGTGGTTCTCCGTAAACATCGTCTTGCCGAACAGCCAAAGAATATATGCCTTTAGGGACCGGTCAATCTGTGCCTCCGTCAACTGAACATCGGGATATCCTAACGAGACAATCTACATAGAAACGTAATAATTGTATGAACATCGGGCAACTAAAAAACAACATTTGTTTAAGTGGCCGTGATGGTTACCTGAAACTGGCTCAACCATCTAAAAAGAGGTCCATGAGGATCGTTGTCTATGGCCCTAGCAGTCGGGACCGCAGCCTAAAAACAGGTCTGCATCGCTGTTTGCCACCCAGATTCTGCCTCTAAGGGACCTATGGCAGCACCGGCCAGAGGTAATCCCAACAAGTAAGACACATCCTATAAAGTAGGAGCCATCTCTCCCCATGGAAAGTGAAACGTATGTGTCTCTGGCCTCCATCTATCTACTAAGCAGGTAAGGAGTGACTTGTCGTAAGAGAAACATTTCACATGCCTCTTGTGTAACTGCGCTGGTGCACCTGCCTCATCTAAGTCCGGACCATCAATCCACTCATCCAATGTACCCTCAACCAGCCGTGCCAAGGGTAGAAGTCCAGCCCAACTTAACCTACAAAATAAAAAGATTGTTAGCGGCTATGAAAAGTATGTCAAACATAGTAAGTCATTATATGGACTCCATTATATGCACACATACCTATCAACCCATGAATCGTGTATCAGCCAGTTAGTCTTTGGGGTACGAGTGACCAACACGTCTAAGTTGTTGCCCGCTTCCAATAGGGCGCCCCGGTGCTTTCTATCAATGTTACCATTAAGCAACGGATACGAAGAAATATCTGCAATTCAAACAACAAATCTCAGGTGCAAATAAAAACATAGTCCTGACATATTACAAATTAAAACATAGTCCTGACATATTACGAATTAAAACATAGTCCTGACATATTACAAATTAAAACATAGTCCTGACATATTACAAATTAAAACATAGTCCTGACATATTACAAATTAAAACATAGTCCTGACATATTACATATTAAAACATAGTCCTGACATATTACAAATTAAAACGTTGTCCTGACATATTAGAAATTAAAACATAGTCCTGACATATTACTTATTAAAACATAGTCCTGACATATTAAAACCCATTACGACACATTATATAGCTTGTGAGTTATTTCTTCCTCGTCCGCCCCTTCTTCCTCGACTGCCACGACCACGTCCGCCTCTTGCTCCTGTTGTCGCAGCCGTCGATGTCAAAGCACTCGTCGATTTAGAAGCACCATCTTTGTTCAGGTCGGGACAATATTTCATCCTATGCCCATAAGCCGCACATAACAAACATTGCCTGGTTGCTCCACCAGCTTCAGACTGGTCCATATCGTTTCGGATGCGACGGGCCTTTCGTCTGCCCCTACTTGTTCGCCGAAGGTCTGGATGCGGGATGTATACTCTCTCACCGTCGTTTACCTTGTTGAAATTGCCGACGACTCTAAACCCTGCCATCTCGCTTGTCCAGGTGTTGATCACTTCCTCTTTTAAATAGTATGGGGACACGAAGGAGATAGCATCCAACTCAATCTGGCCACAGGCAGCCAACACATGAGATCAAGGTAGGTGCAACAACTTCGGTTTGTTGCATGTACACTCACACGTTGGATAAAATTCCGTTCCAATTTTTACCTCGTGTGTCTTCACCTCATTTCCAGAACCAAAACCATCGGTACGAAGCTGAACCTCATACCTCCTTTCTTGATTCCCTATGAGTCTGACAGTGTGCTTATTTGCTTTCTCTATCTTCTTTGACATGTATTCCATGACACGGCTACAATAAGGTGTGTTCTGATTATCTTCAATATGCTTCTTTGCTAACTCGTGCCTTTCTCTGAAATATCCCAAAGTGCCATGGAATACAGCCTCCACAATAGCTGTGAGTGGCAATGCTCTATTCCCTCTCAGCACAAAGTTATACACCTCTGCAAGATTGGTTGTCATGTGGCCATACCTAGCTCCATGTGTGTCATGCAGCAAAGACCAATTCACTGGAGGCTCTTTCTCTATCCACTCAGAAAAATTCTTTATTTCCCGTCCCTTCTTTCTCGTAGTATTACGAGGGTCAATTGCTGGCAAGTCACAAAGACCTACTGGCTCCTCTTGCTCCGCGATGAGTGCTGCTAATTTAACTTGATCTTCTTCCATTTTCTTCCTCACACAGACCTGCTTCTTAGTAAACTCATCTAGTTTTGACCAAAAAATTCGTATTTGCACTGCTAGCTCTGCTTGCATAACTTTTTGAACAAGTTCGTCAACTTCTTGTTCTTGAACTGTGAGAAAAAATTAGCCCCAAGATGGCGCATGCACCACCGGCTCTGCAAGTCCCTCCAAGGTGTTGGTTCGTCATCCGTTGGATTACAAAGTGTCTTCACGGCCTTCAATATACCAGCATGTCTGTCATGAATGACACACACATTTGGTCGATCTTTCACGATGGCAATTTTCACTTGGCGGAAGAACCATACCCAGCTGAGAAAGTTCTCACCCTCCACAAATGCCATGGCAAGTGGGATGATTTGATTGTTCCCGTCCACACCAATAGCAGTCAGGATTTGCCCTCTATCTTGACCGGTAAGGAATGTACCGCCCACAAACATAACAGGAGGACAATGCCGGAAAGCTTCGATGCACATACCAAAAGAGAAGAACACTGCTTCAACACCTTGAAATCTGGTATACTCAGCAACCTCATGCGTTGTAATGCGTTCACATAAGTGTCGGGATTCCTCTCCTTCAAAGATGCCCAGGAGACGGACAACATTATCATATGAGTCGAAGAACGTCCCAAACCTTTCCTCCATAGCCTTCGCTTAGCCCTCCAAGCCTTCCCATAAGGAATGACATAATTCCATCCGACCTTCACCGCTGTCCGGATGTGTTTTGCTTCCATATCTTTCTTCTCTACTATCTCAGTATACATGAGTTGCGCAATGAGATTTGAAGTCAGGTTCGGATGCTTCACCAGCAGGTTCTTCCTCACACAATTATGTGGGACGACAATGGTGACAACCCAGTGGATGTCATACTACGGCACGTGCCCGTGCACCTTTCCAGGACAACTTGTTTCAACACATTTTCACGGTATAGTTTGTTGGACTTGATATGTGTGTCCGGAAAACCCTCTGCGTAGACATAGCCCACTTTATCACCGCATACTTCAATTTTTTCTTTGTATCAAACATAGCCCCTCTGAAAGAGCTACATTAAAGCGGAAACCTCCTCTCGCACCTGTACTGTCAAGTCACCCTGTACATGAAGAGTTAACCAATTATATCCTCGTTGTATGATAGACACCACGAATAGACACCCAAGCGAATATGCCCAGATTAACAAAAGACTTAACATATGAAAACCAAGGCATTTACCGCGTGGTGTCTGGTTCCCACAATAGAGGCAGTTGGGTACATATCGCTGGTGAGAGGGCTTCGATCTGATCAGGAGCAGCTGATGGAACCAAGTAGATACTCGTTGTATGCCGGTAACGCTGCATATACAACCCGAACTTTTCCCAGTTAAAGGGCCGAACCTCAGCCCAGATATTTGTCGTAGCGGTAGTCCATTCGTCAACGTAAGGGGTAATGCTGTTAAGCCAATAAGCCATGGACTTGTTTCCTCCTAGGCGATGTCCCTGATATTGACATGCGCGATACATGATTAGGTATATTATGAATGTAGAGCTGACAACTAAAATAGAATTAGTACTTACTTGTGCACGTGGTCATGCAAGTGTGGAATATCTGGAATCTCAGGCTCTTGATATAGACCGAATTGTCTCATCACACTATGAAGAGACATCTCCTCAACCGTCACATCAAACACCAACTTGGCCTTGGTCATCCAAAAGTGCCGATCTCTAGTGCACAATCCAGAAATCCCAACTGGGTACCTCGATGATATAGCCTGAGCCGAGTATGGCTCCCAGATAACTTGATCCTCGTGCAAACTATCAAACTGCATCGTGAAGGACGGGTAGCATCCCCTAACCTGACTATGCGCAAACTGTCTCTGTGCATGACAACAAATAAGCATTAGTAATACTATTGAATGGCAAGAAATAATTGAATTAATTGTTACTTAATATAAAAGTACCTCTCGCCGTGCCCAAACAGATCCCATAGTAGGTAAGTCGCCTATAGCAGGCACATAAGCCCTAGCTAAGTCCTCCAAACCAAAAGGTTTATCAACGTAGACATAGGGTCGTCCAATAGGGAATCTCTCGTAGGACCAGAGCTGCAACAATAATGGACATCCAACAACACTAGATTTTCTAGACTTCAACAAGCAAGCTTTGCACAGGCCTCTGTACGCAGCTGCTAACACAGTAGTACCAAAACTCCTCTGTAGAATATCCGCAGGGCAACGTGCTTCAGCTATCTCTCGTGAAATACCGATGAGTCGTTCATCGACTGTGGTCACGTGGTTCTCCGTAAAAATCGTCTTGCCGAACAGCCAAAGAATATATGCCTCTAGGGACTGGTCAATCTGTGCCTCCAACAACTGAACATCAGGATATCCTAACGAGACAATCTACATAGAAACGTAATAATTGTATGAACATCGGGCAACTAAAAAACAACATTTGTTTAAGTGGCCGTGATGGTTACCTGAAACTGGCTCAACCATCTAAAAAGAGGTCCATGAGGATCGTTGTCTATGGCCCTAGCAGTCGGGACCGCAGCCAAAAAACAGGTTTGCATCGCTGTTTGCCACCCAGATTCTGCCTCTAAGGGACCTATGGCAGCACCGGCCAGATGTAATCCCAACAAGTAAGACACATCCTGTAACGTAGGCGCCATCTCTCCCCATGGAAAGTGAAACGTATGTGTCTCTGGCCTCCATCTATCTACTAAGCAGGTAAGGAGTGACTTGTCGTAAGAGAAACGTTTCACTTGCCTCTTGTGTAACTGCACTGGTTCACCTGCCTCATCTAAGTACGGACCATCAATCCACTCATCCAACGTACCCTCAACCAGCCGTGCCAAGGGTAGAAGTCCAGCCCAACTTAACGTACAAAATAAAAAGATTGTTAGCGGCTATGAAAAGTATGTCAAACATAGTAATTCATTATATGAACTCCATTATATGCACACATACCTATCAACACCATGAATCGTGTATCAGCCAGTTGGTCTTTGGGGTACGAGTGACCAACACGTCTAAGTTGTTGCCCGCTTCCAATAGGGCGCCCCGGTGCTTTCTATCGATGTTACCATTAAGCAACGGATACGAAGACATATCTGCAATTCAAACAACAAATCTCAGGTGCAAATAAAAACATAGTCCTGACATATTACAAATTAAAACATAGTCCTGACATATTACGAATTAAAACATAGTCCTGACATATTACAAATTAAAACATAGTCCTGACATATTACAAATTAAAACATAGTCCTGACATATTACAAATTAAAACATAATCCTGACATATTACATATTAAAACATAGTCCTGACATATTACAAATTAAAACATAGTCCTGATATATTACATGTTAAAACATAGTCCTGACATATTAAAACCCACTACGACACATTACATAGCTTGTGAGTTATTTCTTCCTCGTCCGCCCCTTCGGCCTCGACTGCCACGACCACGTCCACCTCTTGCTCCTGTTGTCGCAGCCGTCGATGTGGAAGCACTCGTCCAGAAGCACCATCTTTGTTCAGGTCGGGACAATATTTCATCTTATGCCCATAAGCCGCACATAACAAATATTGCCTGGTTGCTCCACCAGCTTCAGACTGGTCCATATCGTTCCGGATGCGACGCGCCTTTCGTCTGCCCCTACTTGTTCGCCGAAGGTCTGGATGCGGGATGTATACTCTCTCACCGTCGTTTACCTTGTTGAAATTGCCGACGACTCTAAACCCTGTCATCTCGCCTGTCCAGGTGTTGAGCACTGCCTCTTTTAAATAGTATGGGGACACGAAGGAGATAGCATCCAACTCAATCTGCCCACAGGCAGCCAACACATGAGAGCAAGGTAGGTGCAACAACTTCGGTTTGTTGCATGTACACTCACACGTTGGATAAAATTCCGTTCCAATTTTTACCTCGTGTGTCTTCACCTCATTTCCAGAACCAAAACCATCGGTAGGAAGCTGAACCTCATACCTCCTTTCTTGATTCCCTATGAGTCTGACATTGTGCTTCTTTGCTTTCTCTATCTTCTTTGCCATGTATTCCATGACACGGCTACAATAAGGTGTGTTCTGATTATCTTCAATATGCTTCTTTGCTAACTCGTGCCTTTCTCTGAAATATCTCAAAGTGCCATGGAATACAGCCTCCATAATAGCTGTGAGTGGCAATGCTCTATTCCCTCTCAGCACAAAGTTATACACCTCTGCAAGATTGTTTGTCATGTGGCCATACCTAGCTCCATGTGTGTCATGCAGCAAAGACCAATTCACTGGAGGCTCTTTCTCTATCCACTCAGAAAATTTCTTTATTGCCCTTCCCTTCTTTCTCGTAGTATTAGGAGGGTCAATTGCTGGCAAGTCACAAAGACCTACTGGCTCCTCTAGCTCCGCGATGAGTGCTACTAATTTAACTTGATCTTCTTCCATTTTCTTCCTCGCACGGACCTGCTTCTTAGTAAACTCATCTAGTTTTGACCAAATAAATTCGTATTTATGCTGCTGGCTCTGCTTGCATAATTTTTTGAACAAGTTCATCAACTGCTTGTTCTTGAACTGTGAGAAAAAATTAGCCCCAAGATGGCGCATGCACCACCGGCTCTGCAAGTCCCTCCAAGGTGTTGGTTCGTCATCTGTTGGATTACTAAGTGTCTTCATGGCCTTCAATATACCAGCATGTTTGTCATGAATGACACACACGTTTGGTCGGTCCTTCACGATGGCAATTTTCACTTGGCGGAAGAACCATACCCAGCTGAGAAAGTTCTCACCCTCCACAAATGCCATGGCAAGTGGGATGATTTGATTGTTCCCGTCCACACCAATATCAGTCAGGATTTGCCCTCTATACTTACCGGTCAGGAATGTACCATCCACAAACATAACAGGAGGACAATGCCGGAAAGCTTCGCTGCACATACCAAAAGAGAAGAACACTCGTTTCAACACCTTCAAATCTGGTATACTCAGCAACCTCATGTGTTGTACGTTCACATAAGTGCCGGGATTCCTCTCCTTCAAGATGCCTGTGAGATGGACAACATTATCATATGAGTCGAGGAACGTCCCAAACCTTTCCTCCATATCCTTCTGCTTAGCCCTCCAAGCCTTCCCATAAGGAATGACATAATTCCATCCGACCTTCACCGCTGTCCGGATGTGTTTTGCTTCCATATCTTTCTTCTCTACTATCTCAGTATACATGAGTTGCGCAATGAGATTTGAAGTCAGGTTCGGATGCTTCACCAGCAGGTTCTTCCTCACACAATTATGTGGGACGACAATGGTGACAACCCAGTGGATGTCATACTTGACGCGTGCCCGTGCACCTTCCTAGGACAACTTGTTTCAACACATTTCACCGTATAGTTTGTTGGACTCGATATGTGTGTCCGGAAAACCCTCTGCGTAGACATAGCCCACTTTATCACCGCATAGTTCAATTTTTTCTTTGTATCAAACATAGCCCCTATCTGTACTTGGTTCAGATTATACTGCAATGGAGTCTCATAGCCATCGTTGACCGTAAGGCCGGTGGATATGTCCTGCTCCCATGCAGAAGGAATCGGTACCTCCACTTCATCCTCAGAATTTTCAGAATCCAGTTCCTCCACCAATCCATCCTCGTCCTCTTCCTCCTTCACCCTCTGCATTTCATCCCCTTCCTCATCCCCATCAGCAAAACTAGAACCAGCTAATATAATCGACTGGCTACTCGCCAAAGATCAGGACCACAAACATTGTGTGGCACGTACTCTGACTCTTTCTTGGGTTGGCTAGCATACACATCTTGTGGCTGTGACCCGGATAAAACAATCTCGGTCGCCACTTCACTGCCCTGACCGGTTTCATACCCCCTGTGGAGTTGTACGGCATTCTCCTCCTTCAGCATAGGTTGCACAAATACATATGGGTGGATTCTTCGGTCTCGGCATCGTCTTAACAGGGACAACCAATTTTGGCTCCTATCTACCGGCATCAACTCCCACTTGACATTTTTACAAGATTTGGTCCACAATGCGTGAATCTTGTGGAACATACTTCAGGATCCAGCCCGAAAGTAGTTGTCAACCAGTACTTCAATTGTCTAATGTCCAGTCTGTCCGGGTCTGCTAGTGTCATGACGCCATTTTTAAACTCGCTAAGATCAACTCCCAACTCATTATATCGAACGTTACCAGCGCCGTAGTAAACAGTCAAATTTACTGATTCAGACATTTTCACGTGTCAGACACTGTCATCTTCTCATTAATCACACCGAACACTAATATTACCCGCTACACTAACTACGCGCTAAAATTCCACCACAAACATAATAACACTAACTAATAAACTATCCAATTTAGAGAAAAAATTTGACGCCATGGTTATACCTTCGAAGCGTACGTCTCTTCCGGTCACCGGCACCGGCCACCGAACAACGGCAGCGCCGCCCACTCGACGACCGGAGGTTCAACTCCGGTCACCCCCCAAGCTGCTGCTCCTCCTCACCACCTCCTCCTCCACAGCTGCTGCTCCTCCTCACCACCACCTCCTTCCCAACCGGACCTCCTCCGCCCCACCATGGCTCCTCCCCCAAGCGCACTATTCGGTGTATCCCATAAAAAAACGAGAGGAACGAGAATGCTATGATCTATCTATTCTGTGCCTTGGTTGTGTAAATGAGTGCAAATTGGAGGAGATCAGGGAGGAGACGCGAGCTTACAGAGAAGAACGAGAGGAACGAGAAAGAACAGAGGCGAGCACGAAGAGGAAGGTGACGACGGGATTGGCCTTATCCAGACCTTTTCGGTGTAGGCCTGGCCGAAAAGCTTTTCGGCTGAGGGCTGGCCGAAAATGGCGCATTTTGGTCTAGGCCTGGCCGAAGCTACTATTTTCGGCCCAGCCCCACCCGACGAGACCTCTTCGGCCCAACTGAGGCTCATTTCGGCCTACAGCTGGACGAAAAGTCCTTTTCGGCCAAGTTCTGGCCGAAAACTACCACTTCGGCCACCACGAGACCGACAGGGTCATATTTTTGATATATTGGCAATGGGTACTATAGTTTCCGAATTAGCTATAAAAAAGGTGATAGTTTTGAAAAAAATCAAATAGAAATGCACATGATGATGCTGTTGTTCGATAAAATCCGGGAACAATGAGGTGTCCTTTATTAATTTTAGACTCCTAAAGGTGACTTAGCTGGAAAATATGTGAGAAAGACAGATCCAAAAGTAATACCCCCTCCGATCAAAAAATAAATGTCATGGGAGGTGTGCTTCGGTACAACCCTCCCCCTCCCCCCACGCAAAACGTATAAGGGGTAGGGCGGTCATTTCACATGTCGTATTAAAATACCCGCCCGCCGTATGGCCCTGTTGCGTACGCCCGCCCGTCCGCGCCCCCGCCCGGTGTAGGCCCGCCCACCTGCTGCGTACGCCCGTGCGGTTCGAGTAAAAAAAAGAACGCTCGATCGGGCGAACCCTATCATCCCGTCGCCTCAGCCGCCGCCTCTCGCGCCGCCGCGCCCACTGCCACCGTCTCCGGCAGTACCTGGCCGACGGGAAAAAAGGTCGCCGGCAGCACGTAGTAATACCGACGCGTTCCGTGCGACTCGCCAGTGACAACCACCTAGGTCGGGCAGACGCCGCCGCCGTAGTTTCCTATGCGCGTTGTTCATCCTCAAGCCTCCGGCTAACCTCAATACTATTGTCATGCCCGAAGAAGGCAATGAGGTACGCGAGCCGCTTGCATAGTGATTTGAATGGCAAAGATTTTTGTTGCCACGATCTTACGTGCTTTTTTTATGGATCTTTGATTATATATAAACGTGTATGAATGGAGGCGGAAATCGGATATGACAGTGATGACGGCGGTAGCAAGGAGGGATCATTGTCATTGGATGAAGACGACCATGACGGGGATAATTATATGAGTTTGGATGAGTCTTACAGTGGCAATGTAAGTGGTCTGCATGTTATCAAGTATATTAAATACAAGCATCCGTAATGACACTAACATGTACTTGTTTGACTTTGCATAGGTAGGAGGGGATGATGACAATGAGGATATGGATGTAGATGACTCATATGCTGAAAGCGGTAGCCATGTGAGTTTAAAATTATGTAGGTTCGTTTAAAGTGACATGACAAACGCTTCAAATCTTACATATCATATTTAAAAATTGCACAAATGGAGGTGGAAGGGTACTATGAGTGGAATTTTTTCAATAATGCAAGTGACGAAAACGATATTGATGCATCTTATAATAACAGCTCGACCAAAGTGAATATATATGATAGTCCTCATACAACAACTTACTGACATGTAAGGTTGTTTGTATTTTTTTTCCAGGAAGAGGTTGGTGGGCCGTGCCAAAACGATGACGATGCCAATGGTGATGAGTGCAATTTTGACACTGCGTACGATGAATAGAAGCAAGAGTCACTGGACATGCAATTTCTATAACGACTATGAGAAAAAGCGTGGATTCAGCATTAGGAAGGACAACTTAAAATACGCGAAGGGTGTCAGCGCACCTAAGCGCTTAAGGAGGTTTCTCTATTTGAGTTCTGGAAATCGACAGGCCAAGCTTTATACCATAGAAGGTAGGAAGCGTAGGCTGGGAGCGGAGACCCGGTGTTATTGTGATGCCCGTCTAACTCTGAAGCTTGATAGAGAGCGCTCCATTTGGTATGTCAGCAGTTTCAGCGATGATCATAGTCACATTCTTGCTAGACCGGATGAAGTTACATATCTCCGGTCTCATAATCAGATAATGGAATACCAGAAGCTCGAGATCTTAGCAATGGCAGGTGCTGGGCTCAGAAAACATATGATTTATGACAACATTGTTAGCAGGTATGGATCATATGAAAGAGCTGGTTTCGGGGGGAGGAAGCTTTATAACATGTGCTATTTGGAAAAAAAAATGAAGTTGCTAGCAAAGGGTAATGCAGACACTGTGATTGGGATCATGATGAACAGAAAGGCAAGGGATCCAGACTTTTTCTTTGAGCATACTATTGACGCACAAGGCAAGCTGAAGAACCTGTTTTAGTGTGATTCTCAGTCACGTCGGGATTACCTAGAGTTTGGAGATGTAACCGTCTTCGACAACACTTACAAGATGAATAGGTACAGAATGCCATTCATACCTTTTGTTAGCACTGTTGGAGTGATTCTTTATCGCACATTGAGAGATTATTATATGTTTCAACTATGTTAGCACTGTTGGGAGATTGCATTAGTGAAAGTATGAACCCTAGGCCTTATTTTTCAAGCATTGCAATAACGTTTATTGTCACCTTTATTACTTGCGACCTTTCTATTTTTATATTTTCAGATTACAAAAACCTATATCTGCTATCCATACTACACTTGTATCACCATCTCTTGGTCGAACTAGTGCACCTATACAATTTGTCATTTTATTGGGAGTGTTGGGGACACAAGAGATTTCTTCATCCTATGCCTCCCACAGATTGATAAACCATCATGGTCTTCCACTTGAGGGAAATTTGTTGTTGTCCTACAAAACTCTGCGCTTGAAGGTCCAACAGGAGTCTACAAGAATAAGTCGTGTAGTAGACATCACACGTCTCAATGATTGCATCATTTATAGGAAAGAGTATGGTTCTATAACCTTCCACCTTGGGTCTCCATGAAGCGGACATATATGCAAATATTTGGAATTTGAACTAATTTATTCAAAGGACACCTGAAGGCACACTAAAAACATGTATAGAAAAATGAAACACAACAGCAAAACATCTCTGCTAAAAACATGGTACACAAAATAGTGTAGCAACGATCACCATAAGGAAAATGCTACTAACATGAATCGCTAGTAGCGTGCAGGCCTCCAGAAGTTGCTAGTGGGTAAGTCTAGCAGCGTTGCTAGCCAATGTGTATGCCACTAATGTATCTTTTAATAGTAATTCCACTTTACATTTGTAAACATCCCCAACAAAATACCAAAATTGTAGATGTAGCTCTGAATTGTCGATATTTCATGTATACAAACTTCCCAAGTCAAATAAATTAACAACACTGCCTTCTCTTTCTCAAAGTACCCCAGTCCCCCATTCAAAACATTGAATGTCCTCTTGATATCCACTCAGCTTTCTGAAGCAATTTACACAAATGATGGAATTTCAAATACTGTACCAAAGAAGAGGAAGCCAAAGCAAAGGAAGCCGTGTACTATAAAGAAGATTACCAAGCCACCACCACTTGCATCCATAAACAAGCTAAGATGAACCATTTCGTGCCTAATGTTCCCTTGTTTCAAGGGGTCCATTTTCTGGGTGAACCCATTGTACATAATTTCATGTACAAGATCATGATGCTTGAAATGAAGCTTCTTCATGACGACATCCTGAATAGAGAGTTGGCGGCCAAGGTCGATTTTCACAGTCCTTGGCAAAATCTTTCGGTATACACAATGAATGTGGCTAAGGGTCTCGGCTACGTTGATGATTTCCCCACAGACAAGTTCCATATAGATTTCGACCAGATCTTCAGCCTGATCTACCTCCAACAATTTGAGGGACCTTCCTTAGTTAGGCTATGGGAGCTTCCTCTAGCTAACATGTCCTCCCTGGCGATCTGATCGCTACCGAGTCTCTTCCCAACACATCTCAAATCCCCTAAGTAGGATTCCCCGTCTACAGCGAGGGATGCTTCCCAAGCCTCGCACCGATGGAATCGCCCGTGGACGCGCAATCAGGTACGAGCGGCGGCAGTTGTGCCGCCATGAGATCTGATCTTGACGAGTTCATGGAGCAGTCAAACTTGGAGGATGAAGTCTTTGATGATCCGGTGATTGACGAGAACGATCCCGAAATCAATGAGAGCGTCAGGTGGCTAGCCCTTGCTAGGGTTCACACGGACAAAACCTTCAGCCTGGCAGCCTTCTACAAGGATACGCGGGCGGCGTGGAATCCTGCTCAACAAGTGAAATTCCGTCCTGTTGGCACAAACTTGTTCTTTGTTCAAGCCGTGTGCCTTGGTGACTCGGAACGGATGATCGAGCAAGGTCCCTGGTTGTTTAGGAACTTCTTAGTGCTGATGTGCCCCTATGATGGATTCACCAAAGCAGAGGAGGTTCCTATGGTGTTCATGCCAATTTGGCTCCAGATCCACAAACTCCCAGAGGGTTTTTTGTAAGAAAGGTATCGTGGAACATCTTCTTAGGAATTCAAGGAAGATCCTGGAGATGAGGTTGAATGGGAATACCCGCGGGGACGATGTGAGAATTAGGGTTGACCATGATATGCGTCAGCCCTTAACCAACTTCATTAGTATTGTAAGAGGCAAGGAGCGTCAGGTGTTCTTGGAACGATATGAGAAACTTGCCCGATTTTGCAGCTTCTGTGGCATTATAGGCCATGAGTTCAAAGAGTGTGGCACTGGAATCCATGAGGAGAAGAGCAAGAAGTTAGGCGCGTGGTTATATGCAGATGGCCCTAACAAGCCACGGTCGGAGGGTGCTAATCGGGGTGGAGATCAGAAGCCTGACTACACGCCCAGCCGAAGGAACTTGTCACAAAAGTCTGTTGACCCTGAAATTTTAGATACAGCCTCAAGCCCGTCGAAGACCTCACGGGCAGACATGCAAGTTGATCCATCGGTTAGGAAAAGACTAGCTATGGAGGAGGCGGGCACTGGGGACAAGATAGGGAGCACCAAGGCCCCAAAGGGTGTTCTCACTTTGACCCTCGGTGAAGGGGAAGATGGAGGGGGTATTCAGTCACCTACTAGCAGTTCAGGCAGTAAGAGGGCCAAACTTGGCTCTGTAGATGTTTTAGACGATCGATCGGCGGCCTCCTTCGAGGAGGACCACCGGACACAATGAGTTCTCTAGTTTGGAACTGCCGGGGGGGAACCGCCGGACAGTTCGTGAGGTCTTGGCCCTTTGCAAAGCCAATTCCCCGGGGCTGGTATTTCTCACTGAAACTAGACAAGCCTCAAGCAAGGTGGAGAAGATCAAATGGAAACTGCATATGAAAGGTTTTGCGGGTGTTTCCAGTGATGGTTTGAGTGGGGGCTTGGCCCTCTATTGGGATGAGAATTTACAAGTGACAGTTTTGAGTTCTTGTGCATAGTATATAAACGTGCGGATATTAGATGGAGCAAATGATAAATCATGGAGGACGACCTATGTTTATGGAGAACCACGGGTGAAGAACAGACACCATATGTGGAGTTCTCTATCAAATTTACGGGCCTTCTCCTTGGAACTGTGGTTGGTTTGTGGAGACTTTAATGAATTAATGTGGCAACACGAACACCTCTCCCTTACGCAACGATCTGAAAATCAAATGCAACAGTTCAGGGATTGTTTACTCTCTTGTGAGTTGATGGACTTGGGGTTCTCCGGGATCCCGTACACACATGATAAAGGTCAAGGGGGCAGCACAAACATCCGTGTTCATTTGGATAGAGCTTGTGCAGATGAAGCTTGCAAGGATTTGTTTCCCTTTACTCAGGTTGATCATCTCGCGTCCTCATGCTCGGACCACTGTCCTCTGTTGGTGCGGCTATCACATGTGGAACCGCCTAAAAATAAAGCTACGCCCAGTTATGAGATCATGTGGGAACGGCACCCAGCGCTGGCTTCGGTTATAGCGGATCGTTGGGGGGAAAGCAAACCTGCAGGTACCTTAGGTGCTGTCATGGAGGCTCTTAAAGAGATGATGGTGAATCTGCGTTCTTGGAGTAAGGAGAACTTTGGTCATGTCACGTCTGAAATTGAAAAACTCCTGGGACAGCTAGCGGATTTGCAACTGCAAGACGTGGACAGAACCTTGATAAAACAGAAGATGTACCAGTTAGATGAACTTCTTTACAGGAAGGAGATGCTCTGGCTACAGCGATCGAGGATTACGTGGTTAAAGGAGGGAGAACGTAACACAACATATTTGCATCGACGGGTTGTGTGGCGGGCACGTCGGAACTTCATTCAACGATTGCGTCTAGCTAATGGTACATGGTGCTCAGTGCTGTCAGATATGGAGCGCATGGCAACCTCGTATTTTAAGGAATTATTTACCAAGGATGCAACACTTACGCCTACGGGTGTGCTCGACGGAATTGCACCTAAAGTGACACAGGGCATGAATGATATTTTATGTGCGCCCTTCTCTGAGGAGGAAGTGTCTAATGTTGTGTTTTAGATCGGCCCGATTAAAGCACCTGGCACGGACGGCCTGCCGGCTAGGTTTTTTCAACGCAACTGGGCTGTTTTGAAGACGGAGATCATAGCTGCGGTGTTGGAATTCTTCAAGTCAGGAGTTATGCCCGAGGGAGTGAACGATACGGCCATCGTCCTTATTCCAAAAGTTCCTCACCCAAAGGAACTAAAGGATTTCAGACCGATAAGTCTTTGTAATGTGCCATATAAAATTGTGTCTAAATGCTTGGTTAGTCGTCTACGACCCTTGTTGGGGGAATTGATCTCAGAGAATCAAAGTGCATTCATTCTTGGAAGACTTATTTTTGATAATTCCATCATTGCCTTTGAGTGCATCCATCATATACAAACTATGAAATCGAACAGACCAGCAGCTTGTGCATATAAACTGGATCTCTCGATGGCATATAATCGGGTTGATTGGGATTTCTTGCGTACAAACCCTAATTAAATGGGGGTTCTCGCTGGAGTGGATTTTGTGGATAATGGCTTGTGTTGAGTCTGTCAAATATTCTATCAAGTTCAATGGGAAGTTACTTGAGTCGTTTGCCCCAACTCGGGGCTTAGGCAAGGTGACCCCATGTCCCCCTTCCTCTTCCTTTTTATTTCTGATGCTTTGTCCTCTGTGTTTTCAAAGTCACTTAATGAGGGAGAGTTGAAGGGGGTTTGGATTTGCCGTGGAGCACCAGTTATATCTCATCTACTATTCGCAGATGATACTATGTTACTATTTGAAGCGACGAGCCATCAAGCGAGCATTGTCAAAGGTTTGTTGAACACATATTCCAGAGTGACGGGTCAACTTATCAACCTCGAAAAGTTTTCCATCATTTTTTCAGACAATTGCATTTAGTCAGTGGCAGTGGAGATGAAGAATATTTTGGAGGTTAGACAACAAGTGTTTGAGCCTAAGTACATAGGCTTACCTTTACCGGAAGGAAGGTACATAAAGGCCAATTTGAGACCGTGCAGGACAGGCTTAGGAAAAGGCTTGTTGATTGGAGTGAACAATATGTGTCGTCGGGCAACAAGGAAATCTTAATAAAGGCGGTGGTGCAAGCAATACCTACTTATATGATGAGCATTTTCCGCCTGCAGGCGTCCGTGTGTGATGATTTAACACGGATGATGAGACAGTATTGATGGGGAGTGGAGAATGGTAAGAGAAAGATGGCTTGGCTCAGTTGGGAGAAGATGACTCTACCTAAGGAAATGGGGGATATGGGGTTTAGAGATATGCGGGCATTCAACCAGGTGTTTCTTGCGAAACAGGTCTGGAGGTTACTAGACAGCCCGGATAGTCTTTGTGCTCACCTTCTACGGGCTAAATATTACCCGAACGGAAATCTTTTGGACGCGGTATTCCCGTCTAGCTCTTGTGCAGTATGGAAAGGAATTGTATATGGCCTTGAATTGTTGAAGAAAGGACTGATCTGGAGGGTGGGGAATGGCACGATGATTAAAACATGGAGGGGTGCATGGATTCCCAGGAGACATGATTTCAAACCGATAACCCCGAAAGGAAGTTGCAGATACTACTGGGTAGCTGATTTCCTGGAGGAGTCAGAAGCTTGGAATGTGAACAGACTACGGCAATATTTTTGGGACATGGATGTTTGTGAAATACTGAAGATTCGGACGTCCCCGAGGGGTGGGAAAGACTTTCTAGCATGGTTTCCAGAGAAGAGTGGTTGTTTTACTGTTAGAAGCGCTTATCGTCTCGCTACATCAGACGGGCAGGAAGGGCTGGGGTCTTCTAGCGCCGCTCCTGATGGGCACCGGTCGATCTCGCGACAGATCTGGAACTCAAACCTGCCTCTGAAGATGCGGATACTAGCCTGGAAGGTGGTGTGTGGGCGTTAGCTACTAATGCATGCAAAAAAGTACAGACACATTGCTACACGTGATACATGCCCGCTTTGTGGTTCAGAGAAGGAAACCAGCTTCCATGCTCTTATCACATGTGATCATGCACATGCATTGTGGAGTCAAATGCGCCAGGTTTGGGCTTTGCCGGATAACCAGTTGCTGAAGGACACTCAGAAGGACTGGCTGCTTAATATCCTACTAAATTGTGGCGATGCAATGAGGGACTGCACAATCATGCTTCTGCGGAGAATCTGGTCGCTGCGTGATGATCTCACACATGCTACGACGATTCCGACGACCGCATCGATAGCAGACTATCTTCAGAGCTACATGCCATTAATACAGCTGGCCAGGAGGTATACCACTGAGGAAATACTGAAAGAAAAAAATGTAGACCGTGGTTACCAGTCGAGCTACCGCACCAATAGCAGCACTAGCGCTCCACTAGCCGAGGCCTCCACCTGGACAGATTGTCCTGTCTGTGGATTGAGCCTTTTCAGGGGCAGATGGTTCAACAGCAGTGGGAATTGTGTTGCGGAGGAATGATGGCAGTGTCATCTTTGCAGCGTATCGATGTATATTTAACTGCAATGACGCCCTAGAAGCCGAATTACATGCTCTAATGCAAGGAATGGCCCTACCTATTCAAAATAGTGAGGGGTCTGTCATTGTTCAAACCGACTCATCGGAAGCTTTGATGGCAATGAAAGGGGTCAGTCTTCGGTATTCTGCTTATGGACATTTGGTGGCTGAGATTCGGCATCTTATGGGTGCAAGAGAGTTTATTCCGTCGAAAGTTAAGTGTGAGCAAAATAGGGTAGCAGATCGATTGACTTCGTATAGTCGTACAGAGAGCACTACTGTTGTATGGCTAGGTAGAGGACCACCCCTCCTCTCCTTCCTACCTTGGAGAAGCCTAGGCGTAGATGCCAGCCTGCGACCTAGGCATTCAGGCGTCTAGGCTGTGGGAAATCTTCCCCAGCCGATGCCTAGCGGTCAGAGTGCTTTCATTGATGAACGGGTTCGCTCGCTCAACTCCATATACCAACTCTTTTTCCTTTTATAAATTCCTTGAAAGTTTATATATCCACCTTATGTCAATTTAAATTGGCGCGAGGATGGAAATTTTAGTCTACAAGCACGACAATTTTTCTAGCAAAAGATGAATTGAAGCGGATTTGCCATGCTCACCAACAGAATTTCCCATCCTCGACGAACATGACTTTCCATGAACAAACCTTTTATTTGTCATGCCTAAGAACTTGAGGTTCCTTGTATATCCGGATCAACAAAAATCCCAATCTGCAGCCTTGTTGCGTTATTCGATTTGCACAGAGATATGGGCCAAGTTGCGTTAGTGGAGCACAATCGACGGTGCATGATCAGCCACCACGGGGGCTGAGGATATTGTCGGAGTCGATTCCGGCAGATCTCGAGTAGGGGATCCCGAGCTAGTAGCCTGAATGTGATGGTAACAAGGACACGAGATTTTACCCAGGTTCGGGCTATCCTAGGAGATAAAACCCTACACCCTAGTTGTGTTGTATCGATTTGGATGGAGTACAAAATACAGATTGATCTACCATGAGATCATTTTGTCATCCATGAGCCCTACCCCTTGGTTCATATAGGTAGCGAGGGGTCTAAAGTTACAATTAGGCTAGCTACGTAGAGGGTAAAACATGTTGTCGACAAAACTAGTCACATAACGGAGAACTTCTGGAGTAACTTCATAATCTGTGAAGAAGCGTCTCTTCTCTTCCATGTGCTGCACAAAACACCCCCGCCTTGATGTGATGATGATGGAGCTCCATCCCGAATGCTAGACCATTCCTCATAAGCCTCCACATGTGAGTTTTTTCCTTGTTAGGGGCACAAGAGTCCCACAAGGCGAGCCACCCCTTGTGTTTGTCAACCAAGGAAGAAGGTCCCGGTCGGACGGTCTTCACCCCGATCAACTTCATCCTTAAGTGATATGCCCACCTCACCAAAAACTACCCATTCTTCATAAAATTACATGCAATATAGTCTTCCATGCTTGGGCCTCCGATAGCTATTTGTTTAATATCCCTTGCATCATCTGCTGAGAACATCTCATCAACAAGTTTCATGTTCCAAACCTTCCCATTCGGCATCATTAAGTCCTGAACTTTGGTAATACCTTGCACAAAGGTTTGCCCAAGAGGATTCAAACTTCCATGTCTTGGTATCCAGTTGTCATGATGTACGTTATTCTGGATCCATCCTCTATGGTCCAAATTGTGCCCTCTCTCAACAGATCCCGCCCATAGATCATACTGCAGAAGGTATAGGAGGCACCGGAGGGGCATGTTGCGTTCATAATCGTCCCATCCTCTAAGTACCGGGCCTTCAAATCCCTAGCACACAAAGTATTTGGGTACTGTAGCACTCCCCAAGCTTGCTTAGCTTGAGGCCTGGTTGAAAGCAACCGGGCCTCTAAACCCTAGCCCTCCTTCCCTCTTGGTAGTACACATTTTCTCACATACTAGCCAATGCACTTTCCTCTCATCGTTGGTGTGCTAGTAAACGAAATACAACGTATACGACACAAGATATCATCGTGCCTACCCAGTTATGTGACCTGGTGCTACACATTAAATAACTTTTTTGTGTGAAAGGTACGCATTAATTAACTTGCTTCAAAACAATCATAAATTATACACACTAAATAACATGATCATTCTCTAGCCGGGCTTGACAAACCCCGAACTGAAATCCATTGCCCGAGCTTGGCCCAGCCAAAAACACATGGGCAGTACCATTTATCAATGAAAAGAGTCATTTTGAGGTTGTAAATCTGACGTCGGATTTTTACCATTTCCATAAAAATAATATAATGATACCTATTTTTGATTAAAATATGTATTTTTGGCCATACAAACATTTTGGACTTTGGGACCGGGCATCGGGTATAAAGTGGAGCATGGGCACGGACTGGATGTTAGGCTTTGGGGCTCGGGGCGGAGGAAGGCTTTTCATAAAGTGATAAACACTGTGCTATGGAGGATGGAGTTCGGGGCTAGATGATGAAAATCTAGCCCGTTGAAGAAAAGAAGACCACGGACGAAGGGGTGGAGAGGAAAACCCAAACCTTGGATGGGGTGGTAAGTGAAGACAACCTGCTCCCCCTTCCAGGTAGCGGGGATGGCGAGGCCGAACAGAACTCCCCAATGCGTGCGGGGGATCAACATTTGTCCATGACGAAGAGGTACCCATCGGCCTGAAGCTTGGTGCTGGTGCCGGTGGTGACGACTAAGGGCAGCCACAGCCCCCTCGTGTCAGTGGCCTCAAACGCCGGAGCAGCAGCACCCTTCCACTTGCTGGCCATCTCTGGTGATGGAGGAAGGAAGTGTGGAGAAACCGAAGCAAGAAACGGATCTCGGGGCGCTTGAGCTTTCAGAGGGTGGAGTGATGGCGCCAGAAATGAGTGTGTGGATAAAAAAATATTTACAACTTGCCTTCTTCTAGATCACTAAAAGACGAGGGGTCACCATGCCGCACAAAGGAAATCGCCGGTTTTGAATACGACATGCAGAGCGAGGATTAAGGGATTTAGTCAATGATGTTGCTGGAAATCCGGCGCATGATCCCTTTATTGAAGGGATGTGCCAATAGAAGGCAGCACCGGCCATGGCCAGCGTGGGGTGGAGGTGGCTGTTGCTCCATGGGCGGCAGTGGTACGCGGAGCTGGAGCTCTGGGTGATTGCGTGCCGGCCGGATCTGGCGCATGATTGCGGCGGGTGGTGTAGGGGCTTGGCGATGGGCGGCCCTGCATCAGTGTGGTGATGGGCTGGTTGGCGTGGAGCGGATTGGTGGCGGCATCGGCTGGTTGCGTCCCAGCGTCTACGCGTCCACGGGTAGCTCGTGGTGGTGCCTTGGATGGCCCTCCTCTGCATGTGATTGAGGTTGGTTGGCGCTCAGCGTTGTTGGACGAGCAGCTGGGTGTGGACGTGTGCGTGTCTGGCACCACTAGTGTTTCGATAGTCACTAGATCGTGGAAAAATAAACGAGCATTATTGCTCTTATTGTACTACCATGCTGAGAAATAGTTTTATCTTAACTCTGTGTACCATTTGAGTACTCTATTAAATCGTGGTTATTTTGTATCAAGTTATAGTCCTGTTCTGGAAGACATAGATCTCTGGGCTGAAACACGGGGCCTTCGGTCTTTGAATCGGGGTGTCACACAAAGACTCCCTTAGCATAATAGCGAAAGTTTGGCCACGTAAGCATGACGGGTTGAGTGGGTTGAGCTCTAACAACTTTTTGGTCGAAAACCAAACAATCATCATTCATCGGGGAGCCGAGTCTTCTTGTCAACAGTTATGGTCGGGTATCTCGTGGCCCAAGGCCATTTCTATTGGCACATCCCTTCAATAAAGGGACCGTGCGCCAGATTTCCAGGAACATCATTAACTAAATCCCTTAATCCTTGCTCTGCACGTCGTATTCGAAATCGGCGATTTCCTTTGTGCGGCGTGGTGACCCTTGTCTTTTAGTGACCTAGAAGAAGGGAAGCTATAAATATTTTTTATCCACACGCTCAGTTTTCGCACCATCACTCCACCCTCTGAAAGCTCAAGCGCCCCAAGATCTCTTGCTTCGGTTTCTGCACACTTCCTTCCCCTATCACCAGAGATGGCCGGCAAGTGGAAGGGTGTTGCTGCTCCGGCATTCGAGGCCACCGACACGAGAGGGCTGTGGCTGCCCTTAGTCGTCACCACCGGCACCAGCACCAAGCTTCAGGCCGATGGGTACCCTCTTCGTCATGGCCAAATGTTGATCCGCCGTCAACAATTGGGAGTTCTGTTCGGCCTCGCCATCCCTGCTACCTAGAAGGGGGAGCAGGTTGTCTTCACTTACCACCTCATCCTAGGTTTGGGTTATCCTCTGTACCCCTTCGTCCGTGGTCTTCTTTTCTTCAATGGGCTAGATTTTCATCATCTAGCCCCAAACTCCATCCTCCATAGCACCGCGTTTATCACTTTATGGAAAGCCTTCCTCCAAATCAAGCCCCAAAGCCTAACATCCGGTCCGTGCCCATGCTCCACTTTTACACCGTTGTCCGGTCCCAAAACCCAAAATGTTCGTACGGCCAAAAATACATATTTTAATCAAAACTAGGTATCATATATTATTTTGATTGAAATGGTAAAAATCTGACATTAGATTTACAACCTTAAAATGACTATTTTTATTGATAAGTGGTACTGCCCATGTGTTTTTGGCTGGGCCAAGCTCGGGCAATGGATTTCAGTTCGGGGTTTGTCAAGCACGACCAGAGAATGATCATGTTATTTAGTGTGTATAATTTATGATTCTTTTGAAGCAAGTTAATTAATGTTGTACCTTTCGCAAAAAAAGTTATTTAATGTGTAGCGCCAGGTCACAAAACTGGGTAGGCGTGTGATATCTTGTGTCGTATACGTTGTATTTCATTTACTAGCACACTAACGATGAGAGGAAAGTGCATTGGCTAGTATGTGAGAAAATGTGTACTGCCAAGAGGGAAGGAGGGCTAGGGTTTAGAGGCCCGGTTGCTTTCAACCAGGCCTTGCAAGCTAAGCAAGCTTGGGGAGTGCTACACTACCCAGATTCTTTGTGTGCTAGGGATTTGAAGGGCCGGTACTTCGAGATAGGACGATTATGAACACAACATGCCCCTCCGGTGCCTCCTATACCTTCCGCAGTATGATCTATGGGCGGGATCTGTTGAGAGAGGGCATGATTTGGACCATAGGGGATGGATCCACAATAACATACATCATGACAACTGGATACCAAGACAGAGAAGTTTGAAGCCTCTTTGGGAAACCTTTGTGCAAGGTATGACCAAAGTTCAGGACTTAATGATGCCGAATGTGAAGGTTTGGAATATGAATCTTGTTGATGAGATGTTCTCAGCAGATGACGCAAGGGATATTAAACAAATAGCTATCGGAGGCCCAAGCTTGGAAGACTATATTGCATGTAATTTTACGAAGAATGGGTAGTTTTTGGTGAGGTCAGCATATCACTTAAGGATGAAGTTGATCGGGGTGAAGAGCATCCGACCGGGACCTTCTTCCTTGGTTCACAAACACAAGGGGTGGCTCGCCTTGTGGGACTCTTGTGCCCCTAACAAGGAAAAAATTCACATGTGGAGGCTTATGAGGAATGGTCTGGCATTCCGGATGGAGCTCCGTCATCATCACATAAGGGCGGGGGTGTTTTATGCAGCACGTGGAAGAGAAGAGACGCTTCTTCACAGATTATGAAGTTACTCCAGAAGTTCTCCGATATGTGACTAGTTTTGTCGACAACATGTTTTACCCTCTACGTAGCTGGCCTAATTGTAACCCTAGACCCCTCGCTACCTATATAAATCGAGGGGTAGGGCTCATGAATGACAAAACAATCTCGTGGTACATCAATCTGTATTTTGTACTCCATCCAAATCGATACAGCACAACTAGGATGTAGGGTTTTATCTCCTAGGATAGCCCGAACCAGGGTAAAACCCTGTGTCCTTGTTACCATCACATTTAGGCTACTAGCTTGGGATCCCCTACTCGAGATCTGCCGGAATCAACTCCGACAATATCCTCAGCCCCTGTGGTGGCTGATCATGCACCGTCGATTGTGCTCCACTAAGGCAACTTGGCCCATATCTCTGTGGAAATCGAATAACGCAACTAGGCTGCGGATTGGGGTTTTTGTTGATCCGGATATACAAGGAACCTCAAGTTCTTATGCATGACAAATAAATAGTTTTTTCATGGCAAGTCGTGTTCGTCGAGGCAGGGAAATTCTGTTGGCGAGCATGGCAAATCCGCTTCAGTTCATCTTTTGCTAGAAAAATTGTCGTGCTTGTAGACTAAAATTTCCATCCTTGCGCCAATATAAATTGACATAAGCACCATTTGATTAAAAAAGTTGGATATATAAACTTTCAAGAAATTTAAAAAGGAAAAAAGAGTTGGTATATGGAGTTGAGTGAGCGAACCCGTTCATCATGAAAGCACACTGACCGCTAGGCTTCGGCTGGGGAAGATTTCCCACAGCCCACACGCCTGAATGCCTAGGTCGCAGGCTGGCATCTGCGCCTCACGTAGCTTGAGTAACAAGCGCGCGCTGCCACGCTCGGCGGTAGCGAGGATCGAGTTCTGGGTATATAAGCTGGTACGAGTGCTGGTCGTCCAGCAAGGTGGTACTAATATCCGGGTTAAATACTATAGCTACGTGGTGAGGACTTAATTAGCCATATCTCCTCTACGTGTCTAGGAGTACATGTGAGACGTAAGAGCTGTCGTGTGTCGCGTTTTCCGTTAGTCACTACGCACTAGTTTATGCAAACACAGCAAGTGCTAACTAGTAGTACTCCTAATAACTAACTGTCGTGCTACCAACAAAAGGTGTACTTGCTAGCTAGCTCTACCAACAAAACGTCGACTGGAGGTGCTCATATGGGTAGAGTGTGCGTGTGTGCGTTCATAAGGATGAGTGTATGCGTTTGATATAAGCGTTTGCATCTGTACTGTGTAAAAAAAAACGCTGTCCGAACGTATTTTGTCATCCAACACGGTCCTGCATAGGTCCGTTTGGCGGTCCGGATGTATTTTCCCCGTAAGCCGATGACAAACTGGGAGGAGGTGGAGGGGCTTTGCGAGCGTCCAAACCGCTGCCATGCCTACTTTTGATGACCGTGGCCACCAAAACCCCCCACCGCGCCCGCACGCATTCCCATCCAAAAAGGTCAGCGCCGCTCCAGAGCACCAGTGCCGCATTCATGCCGGCTTGCAGTAACGACCCTCACATTGCTCAGACATTGGAACGGCACGCCGGCGAGAGCACCGCCCTATCCGCTTCCCGGTGCATGCGGCTGCCCCACGTTTAAATGATAGCCCGTCCGTCTGCCAACCTACATGAAACATGTGTGTGGTTGCCGTGGAATGGCGAGACGGCGCCGCCCGTTCGTCTGTCTTCCGCCTACTATTAATCACATAGCTCATTGCCCTGCCATCCCCCGCTATATAAACCGCATGCCCGTCCATAGCCGCATCCATCATCCTCCGCTCCCTTCTCTCTGCATCATGCTCGTCATGGCCTCCCCGAGCTCCAAAGTTGTGAAGGACAACCTTTCATACAAGCAGAAGAACGAGATCACCGCCATTGTAGCAGGCCGACAGATAGACGGAGGTCGGATGTGACGGGTGTGATGGCCCAGGTAAGTCCTACAGTCAAAAGCCTTGGTGGTAGGATGTGTTACCCTACCGCCCAAGACAATGACGATAAAAAAAGGTTTAGATCCAAAAGTTTTTTGCACATAGGGTTAGATCGTGCTAAACTAACGGAACAGGGATCGAAATTGTCCCTGCCTGGGGTACCGCAATATCCCTGCTCATTCATGTTATCATGCCTCCCGTTCCACACATCACCACCCCTTCATTGCCTCCTCCATTCTTAACTGGTGCAGTGGTGCCATCGACTGTTCTCGACGTTCATAGCCCCTCTATCCCGGTGTGCATTGTATTAGGGACATCGGGTGAATGACTGATGGGGTGAAGCAATTGGAATAAGAGGATTTGCTTCACAAACATACTCCCTCCAACCCCCTGCGCATACCCCCTTCATCCCATGCGCATCATATTACAAACTAAGGGAGTACTATGTAGCGAAAAGTAAAATCAATTTCAAAACATATCAAAATATTTTAATTTTTGTTTGACAATAGTTGATATATTAGAATTTTTAAATGCGAGTGAATTTTACAAAAAGTAAACTTGGAAAGAATGTTTTAAAAAACCACAAACCACATTAGTTTGATGGGCTATTGTCTCTTTCTTTCGGAAAGGAGGAGGCATCTTCGGCTTGTGCAACATTTACATATTTCTTTCACAAAGGAGGAGGCATCTCCGGCCTGTTTAACCGCAAACTACAACTGACAACCCCACATAGCAACTTTTTAGCCTCCATAGCCGGAGTGACAAGCGTGCTGCCACGTTCGGCTGAGGCGGGAGTGCTAGGTATATAAGAAGGTGTGGGTGATTTTTTTCCGGGGGGAACAACCATGTAATCATTCATAATAGCAGCAACATATAAAATAAATGGCTTCTCTCTGGAACAGTCCGAAGAGACAACACACAAGGAAATTTACATCATAATCACCAAAGAATCCAGTCGTTGTCGTCGCTGAAGCGTTCGCCGGAGGAGAGCACAAACCTCCAACTTGCGAAGATCCAAGATAGCGCTATAGCAACCAAGCTGTGTTATGAGCCTCTGAACAAAGGCCGCCACAAGTGGTGATGCACATGTCGATGTGGGAAGTCGATTACAAGATACTCCACACATCTTGGACCGCGGTCTTGAAGTGGCAACACCACCTATATCTCCAGAACTAGCAAACATCTTCCATCTCCAAATCTCCCTGTGGACCATCCCTTGAACAAGACCGGCGCTGCAGCATCGACCAATGCCAAGACACAAACTTCCCTGTCCACAACGACGCAAGAGGCACAATGCAGACGAAGCCGAAGAAACAAGAACCCGCGCAAGATCTCCACTGCCTTCTCGAGGAACTCGCTCGAACACAAATCCATGGCTCCTCAATGCCGTTGAAGAACGATGTCGAGGTGGTGGCCTGGAAAACTTTATTCGCGGTGGTGACATTGGCACCGACCGAGCGCAGTCACCCAACATAGCTATCCTATTCCTATACCTATCTACAGACCGGACGAAAAGGAACCAAGCTCCCCCACCCTCCTGCTGCCGCCGGAACAACGAGCGGAGGGATGGGAAGACGACAGCCTCGCCGGCAAGAAAAGCGGGAACTGCTCGCCCGCTGAATCGTCTCTCCTGGGCGGTTGAGAAGGAAGCGGCAGAGCAGGTGCGAGTGCTACATGTGTAGAGAGGTGGTACTACTCCCTCCGTTCCTTTAAGTAAGGTGTATTTTTGTAGGCACGATGACCAAGGCACGAAATTGAGAAGAATTTTGGACAAAAATACTCATAACTAATTAGGTAGTTAGGAGCTTAATTAGCCGCAACTAAATAATCTTGTGAAAGTCTCTTCGTCCAAATATTCCCAAAATATCCTTTTAACAGAAATACAATTTCAATTAGGGTTTGGGGTTTAACCCAAATTAAGTCATTTTAAACATTAAAAAATAGGGAGGGTTCATCTAATAAATATGAGGCTCTATCCAGATTTTCTTGGGCTTGAGAAGGGCAATTTGGACAATTAGCAACATTTCGTTTAGCCCTTTTGGAAAAACTCGAGGGTTGGTTAGATCCTCTAAAATATGATGCTCATGAAATAATTATAATGCACATATCAATTTCGAAGAAACGTGCTAATTGTAAGCTGTTCTAGCACTGAGCTATGCAGATTATTTAGAACGACTGGTTGTTCATGAGAGAATATTTACTAAGTGGATAGCCCATCAGTGTCGTGAGCAGTGACCCGAACTTTGTAGAGAAGGTGCAAAGAAGGAGGATAAGATCACATGAGAGAGACTATAAATTTTGAACTATTGGGGTGTAATATTAGGCTTCACAGTTATTTCTAGATTACTTGTGGACACGCTGAGATTCTTGCAATAAAGCTCAAGGGGAGAAGGGCGGAGTGGTATTGATGGGTGAGGGGGTAACGCAGATATAGAGACGTAGGAGCGCCAGCAGGGGAGGCCGTGGGCCAATGGACAAGCGGTAAGCAGTGGACCAATGAGTCAGGTGGAGGGCCTGGTCCAGGAGCAACCGGACATGGGATGTGTGGGGCAATTGTAGGATAGGTTGCGATAAATGAGACAAGATGGGGCACCACGTGGCTCCAACGACGGAGCTATGAGTATCCTTGGGGGTGCTGTGACCCCCCAGCCTTGATATAATCACAGAAGAAAAAATCATTTTCGGATCTTAAATACAAGAAAGTGTAGTAATTAGCCCCCCAAGCATTCATGTGTTTCTCCTTAGCCCCCCCCCCCCCCCCACCCCCCCGATATCTCGTCTAGCTCCGCCATTGCGTGGCTCCCTAGGGTTACCGAAGCACTCGAGTGCTCTCGTGCCACACATGTGAGTGGGATATGCACCCCAAGCAACACCAACCACATGCCCTAGGTTTGAACTTCATCACATGCTATATTGACAGGCTACCAGAAGCTAGTAGCAGGCGGCCATGGTGTGGGTCACCGGGGAAGATGATGAAGAAGTCGGCGACTGGGAAGGTGAGCTCAAAGCGAAAGATGAAATCCCCACAGTTGATGACCTTGAAGAAACTTCCCAACTGTTCACAATAAACCATGGCAATGCATAGAACACGAGAGGTAACAAAAACTACAACCAGGTCCATGGACCATCTAGTGACGACTACAAGCACTCATGCAAATCTTGTTGTAGTAAAAAGTAGGGACGTCATCCTACTCGAACTCAGTAGGACCAGCGCACCAGAGCAGCAACCATCGTTGATATAGATTGAAAGGATCAAACCTATAGACACACAAACTAAGACTACATCCAAATAGACCCACCTAAGACCAGCATCAACAGAATCCCACGAGATCAGACGGAGACACACCTCCATACATCCTCCGACAACGTTAGACACATCATCGGAACTAGGATCGAACTTGGGAGACAGTATTCCTACCGAGGGACATCGTCGCCGCCACAAATGCCTAATCAAGACAGAAAGCGGGGTCGCACCGACCAGCGGCGGCGGGGGTGTCCATTGCACCTCCATGTTCCAAAGGCCATCGGAGCCTTGGCGGACGGCAGGGGTGCCTACGGGAGAAGGAAACCTAATGGTCTGGGAGTGTTTTCTTGGGGAGGAGGAAAGGGATGATTTCTAGAGTTTTGTGTGTGTGATGATTTTGGAGTTGTCTAGGAATTTGTGGAGGATTTCGCATTGTCCCTAGCGTCGCGGCCAGGCTCCGGGCCCCGAGGCAGCTATAGCACAGCTATGATGGTTATTTCGTGGGCGATTTAATTTTGTGTCCTTGACACCAAATGGGAAGAAGATTTTTTAAGAGGATTAATTATTACTTGTTGGAAATACAAGATACAGATTAATCAACGGACACACGAAAATAGATGTTCCTAGCTAGTGACCCACCACATGAGAAAACACACTAGCTTAGACAGGGCTATTTCAGCAAGCATGGAAATCCTGTGGGACTACCGAGAAACACAACGGTGGCGGATAATGAAGCGGCCCCTGGCCGTGGCCGACTTCCATGCATATTTACTCAGACCAAGGAAGGATCTTCCAGCGTTGGTTCTCTCCTTCACACCACTCCCACAGGACGATAGCTGTGCCGTCGTGCACGCCACCCTGGCCCTCGCCGGCGTCGAGGGCGTCAAAATTGAGGCGGATGTTGTTCACCATGCGGACGCAGCGGAAGCCGTCGCCGACGTCCTTGCTCTCTGTCCACAGCACCGATTCGTCCAGGCAGTCCGGGTCGTAGCGCACAAGCCGAACCTGCGTGCAGTAGTCCACTCAAAGTCAACTTGTTGCACGGTGTACTAGCTTGCAAAAACGTCTTATATTGTGGGCCGGACGGAGTAGCTGTTAGCTTACAGGGTGGCTCTCTCCAAGGGAATGCTTGATGGCTTCACCGGTGAGCTTGTTCACCAGGGCGAACGCAGGGTACCCATCCTCGTCCTTGATGCTGGTGCTGCGCCGCATGTCCTTCACCCAGTGCTACATACATTTCGTTTCATATTTAGGATTTATTAGCCGGGTCACCAATTTAATTAAGATCGATGAGATGTGATGTTTTGATTATCTTTGTCACCTGCAAGTCGTCGCCGGGGTCAGTAGGAGCCAGGCACACGGTACCGTCCCTCGCGGCGATGCTGTACTCCTCGCCGCCGGCGCTGCAGAAGATGCGGACGGTGCACTCGGAAGACAGCACAGGAGGAAGGCCACCGTCGTACCCTTTGCCTTGGTCCTGTGGCGCCGCATCGTCTCCGCCGTAGCTGAAACGCGCCGTCTCCTGGTCCTGGCCACCGTGGTACCCGTCGTCGCCGTCGGCTTCGGCCTGGGTGCCCCACGGCAGGATCTTCCAGCACTGGTTCCCCCCCTCGTTCCACTCCCACAGCCCAACGACGGTGCCGTCCTGAAGGTCCGGCTCGCCCTCGAAGGCGTCAAAGTTGAGGTAGATGTTGCTGACCATGCGGATGCAGCGGAAGCCGTCGCCCACGTCCCTGCTCTGCGTCCACAGCACCGACAGGTCCATCACCGCTGGGTCGTACTCGTACGGCACCAGATCTACCTGCAAAGATTCATGTGATTTGAGCACAGACTGATAGTTCGGGAGGGGCAACAGTAATAGAAAGATCCAAGAAAATTCAGTCAAGAGCGGCACTGAATTATTGGTTTGGTTGGTGCTCACGGGATGGGACTGGCCGAGCGAGTGCTTGATGGCGAGCCCGGTGGCCTTGTTGACGAGCGCGAACGCCGGGTACCCCTCCTCGTCCTTCACCCTCGTGCTGCGCCTCATGTCCTTGTACCAGTGCTGCAACAGCCCATATGCATGATCCGTGAAATGAAATACTAGAAACATCGACCGATCGACCGAGCTTTACAATTGAATGGAAATTATAGCCAACTAATGTATCGAACAGGGGAGGCTGCCTTGCCTGGTACTCGTCGTCGGGGTCTGCTGCCGCCATGACGACGGCGGCATCGCCATCGTCTCCGCCGCGGACGGTGACGCAGTACCCCTCGTCGGCGCGGCACAGGATCTTGAACGTTTTTTGCCCCGGACCAAACATGCTTCTCGAGCAACGAATGGGGAGGGAGGCGTGATGCTCGGGTTTTATATGTTGAACCAATGAGGAGGGAGGCCGGCCGTCTACAGCTCTCTCAAAATTGCGGTCATCACGTATGGTTGACTTAGGCTAGTCATAGTGGAGAGTAACTTAAGCTAGTAACATACATATGTTACTAGTCTATGTTACTACCTTTATAGTGGGTATAGTCATAGATGTGGTAACATAGTTGCCTTCATTTATTATTTTGTAGACTCATTATGCATTGGAAAGCGCTATGTGATGGTAACATATTATGTTACTCTATTTGCCTCTCTCCTCATTAATTACTTGCCACATCATCATTTTTGCTTATGTGGCATCTATATTACTACCTATGTTACTCCCACTATGACCAGCCTTATAACTTCAAGCTAGGCTGTATGGTAACATGGGTGTAACATGTGGCGCACGCGACCTCCTATGGGTACCAACCAAACTAGGAGAATATGGTAACATGGAGAGCATCCATCATTATGCATCTCACATGCGGCCGGCGCATGAGGGAACCAGGTAAGTAGCCAGCTAAACGCTCTAGATCTCGTATTATACCAATCTAATAAATTTATCGAGCCAAGAAATTTGTCTTTCTTGTTTGGACTTTGGAATGGCCAAAGCCTTAGCCACTAAGGCAACCAAATTTAATACAATTAGATGGGCAACAAAGTTTACAGCTAGATTTGTCTTTTCTTCCAAGTGTTGCAGTCCCCTCTATTCTTCGTGAAGGGTAATCCCTCTGTAAAGAAATATAAGAGCAGTTAGATCACTAAAATAGTGATCTAATTAAATGCTCTTATATGACATTAAGGAGGGAGTACCTCTCTAGCTTACGTCTTGTTGTAATCCGATGATATCCTATATACTACTGCCTCAGTTTCCAAACAGATGGTGCATAAACTGAATCCAAAAGTCAATGTTTCTAAGTTTAACTAAGTCAACGTTTGGTGGGTTGAGTGTTCCCGACCTTAGAGATTTTAACATGGCTTTGTTGGCTTCTTGGAGTAAAATATTTTTTGATGATAGGAATAATGATTGGAAAAAACTCATGTGCTTCAAGTATACCGTTGATAAATCCAATTATTGTGGGCTAGAGCTGGGAATGGTTCTCCATTCTAGAAAACTACCACTTGGGCTTTTGCTGCTGCCAATGTCTTTTATAGATGGGTTCCGAAACGGAGAAAATGTGTCTTTTTGGCATGATACTTGGTTAGGGGAGTGCTCTCTTAAAACTAGGATATGGGATCTTTTTGTGATCTGTGAGCAACAAGATGCCTCCATTGCCCAAGTGTGGGACCAGGTGGATCTTCGTCTTACCTTGAGAAGGTGCGTGGATGAACAAACCTTGACCAGATGGTTTGAGTTTGTGGATTTGGTTAGAAACTTCTCTCCAACATCTGATTTAGATAGGCCTGTCTGGACCTTGGAAAAATCTTGTCTGTATGCTGTTAAATCCTTATATAAGGAAATCAACTTTGGGGGTGTATCTTCTGATCCGAAAGATTTTATTTGGGAGATCAAAGTACCTCCCAACATGCATGTATTCTTATAGATTATTGTTCATAACAAAAGTCTAACCAGAGATGACTTAGCAAACGCAGACATGTTGATGATGTGTCATGTGTCTTTTGTGATGAACCTGAAAGTATCCAACATTTATTTTTTTTGATTGCATTGTTGCCCAACACATGTGGGTTATGGTTCCAGAGATTTTGAACATTCCTGTGCCAGCTCCTGCTATTCTCTGCTTTTCTTCTGGAAAACTAAAAAACATTGTGATGCTATTAATCTGATTACTTCTGCTGCCTTGTGGAGTTTATGGTTGTTCTGAAACGAGTTTGTCTTTCAGGAGCGAAGTTGGCAAAGTGTTCAATGCACCCTAGACATGTTGGGCGCGAGAATTCCACAATGGAAGATAGTTTTTCGATAAAGGACATTTTTACTAACTCAAAACATAGCATCAACAAGATACAAATCATGATGAGCAACACCCGGCCTCTGCATAGCTAGGATGCACAAATCCAAACACAAGCAGTCTGAAAGAAAATAAAACGCTGACATATCAGCACTAGTAGAGTCAAATAGGACCGTCGCTATGGCTATGTCGGAGGTGATGGACCGATGCGGAGGTTATGCTACGTTCAGACAATCAAGTTGTGCTCCTCCTTCATGCTTAAGGCTGCTTGACTATAGACGAGGGGAACTGCTTAGGATTGCCTGGACTGCTGGTGTTGTGGGGTAGTTGATCAATAGACCTTCCTGTTTGGTTGTGCTGATAGTCGTTTAATAAGCTCTGTTGTCTGCCCCTGGCTCAAACTTTGTGAGCGTTTTAGGGAGAGATTCTATATAACTTAAGTCTGTTGTAGCTATTTCCTGGCTGTGCCGAGAGCTGTTAAGTTTGTGTGTGGTGGTTGCCTTGGCTTTTTAGTAAAAGTTTGTTGCAGGGGGAATCCCCTCTATGTGAATTTTTTTGAAGATAAACAACACCGAACCAATATCAATCCACTATTAGATATATTTTCATAAATACTTCTACACATTTGGTCAAAGTTGATATAGTTGAATTTTTATCTGAATTTGTATGCCATCTATTTAGGGACGGAGGGATTACATAAGAAGTCCATACCCACCATCTTATTTATGTTGACATACACCCTATTTACCTCATCACATATGCCACATGATCAATTATTTTGTTTTTCTATTTTCATCTACTGTTAGTTAGCAATGCTGTAAGCGTAGCAGTCAACCTAAGGCCAGCCCTCCTTGGCCCGAAATTGTTTCCTCTTTCGCATTCTAAAATAAATGACACACTAGCCCAGATGCATCATTTCGCATCCACACCAAAATTTCTACCCAAGCCCAATGAACATACAGGTCCGCACATCTCATCCTCCCACCTATTGACTGAGTTGCAGGCTTGCAGCCACCAGAGTCGATCTTCGGCACACAATCTCATCCTCACACCAACATGGACCTTGATTTTGTGCGTGGATGGTGGCGCATCGCGAGCGGCCACATCAACTTTGGCCAGCCACGACTGCGCTCCATAACTAGCCCCTACGCCATCACGGTACCACCTAGGACCTTGCGGATGCCCGACATACAACCACTAAGCACCTCCTCCTTTGTACCAGCATGGAGCGCGACAATTCACTAGTACCGGAACCCACTACTATCCGCGTGCGGGATAGCCCACTAGCCGTGTTCGAAGTGGACGCCGCACGGTAACACGTTGCTGGTATGGTAAGGTTAGCAATGCGTGCCATGCACGCGGCTAGTGTGATACAGCTAGCAACGTGTGGGACACATGCGGCTACTGTGCTACTCATGACTAGCGTGTCTTTTCCCAGAATGCTACCAGTATGTACTCTCTCTGTTTCTTTTTAGTCTGCATATAAGATTTGGTCAAAGTCAAACTTCGTAAAGTTCGACCACTACAATACTAAAGTTATATATGAAAGTTAATTTCATGATGCATCTAACAATATTATTTTCATATTGTGAATCTTGATATTTTTTTCTACAAACATAGTCAAAGTTAACAAAGTTTGTCTTTGACCAAATCTTATATGGGAACTAAAAAGAAACGGAGGGAGTATAACGCTGGTAACGTTTGCTTTCCTTAAATGCGACTGTTGTCAAAGCTAATCTACAGCGTGTCCTGTATGCGAATGCTTCTAGTTTCAGATACAATTAGCATCTTGCTGATAACAAACGCGGCTCGTTGTTTTGTAGAGACAACAGAAATACTTACAACAGTTGCAGGTTTCATACGTGCAAAAATAATAAATATTATGCAATTAAATAATGAATGTTATTATGTAATACATCAGATGAATCTAACACATAGAGGAAGATTACATAGCAAATGATGACAACGTTTATGAACCTAAAGGCTAACTTTTCGGCCACAACAGCATCTATGAGCCAAAGGGCTCATTTTGCTGTCATGCTAGAGTCACCATGTCTCGATACGTGCAACAAGTAGTAATGTTACAAACTTAAGGGCCGAAGTTCAGATTGGCACAAAAGGTATGGTAAGGGCTACCAAGTCTTGTTTAGAAAAAGTTTTTAACACAACCAATGTTGTTCTACAAAAGATAATGAGTCAACTATGAATGCCCTTCATTTCATGGACATAGTCGAGGTGCTGAAGTTGCTATGTTGTCGATTCCGCCAATCCCACTGCTCCTCGAGGGGTTCATGTGAGTCATTTTAGTACATCCCCTTATTGTAGGCGACGTCGTTTTTGATGATGGTTGCAAGGGTGCTCTGCATCTGTCTAAACTTAACTCGACTATCATCCGGTGTGAGAATGGCAAGGGTTCCCCCTCCCCCCCCCCCCCCCAATTGGTGACGTCATCCTTTATTGTGAAGGTTGTATGCTTTTGCATGAAATCAACCATGTGGTTGATGACGTAGTAGGCAGATGTATGACTTCTCTTAGTTTACAGAGAAACAGTAGGTTGTGCTGTGGGCGAAGTGTGCTAAGCCCAACCTGTTATTCTTTCTGAACTCTCGCTTTATCGGTCCTACGCTGTTCTCAAACTCTACGAGAACATCATCCATAACTGAATTCAGTTTGGTGTAGTCTTTCTTGATCTTTTGATGCAAATCCAAGACATAAGAATTTCATGTGTTTGGGGATAGAATCAGGAGGACCCAGTGCTCGTCGCTGCGCAAACAGTCAAACAAAGAAGTAACTACCATCAATCTTTAGCCTAACTGTATTGGTAGCCTGCGTGTCTATGTTGAATCATGAATTCTGCAAGTAGATCTTTATCATTCTCCTACCTTCTCAACTCTTATGGTTATTGTGGTGCATGTGATAAGGGTACACCACGGAGACCGTCCTCACGTTGTCATACTTGAGCTTGTTGGCTAGATGAAGCACCCATAGCCTAACTAAGGAAGTCCCTCAAATTGCTGGAGGTGGATCAGGCTGAAGATCTGGTCGAAATCTATATATAGAACTTGTCTGCAGGGAAATCATCAACGTAGCCGAGACCCTTAGTCATCTTCACTGTGTATACCGGAAGATTTTGCCAAGGACTGTGAAAATCAACCTTGGCCGCCAACTCTCTATTCAGGATGTTGTCATGAAAAAGATTCATTTCAAGCACCATGATCTCGTACATGAAATTTTGTACAATGGGTTCACCCAGAAAATGGACCCCTTGAAACAATGGAACATTAGGCACGAAATGGTTCGTCTTAACCTGTTTCTGGATGCAACTGGTGGTGGCTTGGTAATCTTCTTTGTATACATGAAATATTGACAATTCAGAGCTACATCTCCAATTTTGGCATTTTGTTGGGGATGTTACAAATGTAAAGTGGAATTACTATTAAAAGATACATTAGCAACGGCTGGAGGCCTGCACGCTACTAGCGATTCATGTTAGCAGTGTTTTCCTTATGGTGATCACTGCTACACTATTTTGCGTACCATGTTTTTAGCAAAAATGTTTTGCTTTTGTGTTTCATTTTTCTATACATGTTTTTAGTGTGCCTTCAGGTGTCCTTTGACTAAATTATTTAAAACTCCTAACATTTGCATATATGCCAGCTTCATGGAGACGCAAGGTGGAAGGTTATAGAACCATACTCTTCCAATAAATGATGCAATCATTGAGCGTGATGTCTAATACACAACTTATTCTTGTAGACTCCTGTTGGGCCTCGAAGCGCAGAATTTTGTAGGACAGCAGCAAATTTCCCTCAAGTGGAAGACCATGATGGTTTATCAATCTGTGGGAGGCATAGGATGAAGATGGTCTCTCGCAAACAACCCTGCAATCAAATACAAGAAATATCTTGTGTCCCCAACACATCCAATAAAATGGAAAATTGTATAGGTGCACTAGTTCGGCCAAGAGATGGTGATACAAGTGTAGTATGGATAGTAGATATAGGGTTTTTTAATCTGAAAATAGAAAAACAGCATGGTAGGAAGTAACAAAAGTGAGCACAAATTGTATTGCGATGCTGGAAACCAAGGCCTAGGGTTCATACTTTCACTAGTGCAATCTCGCAATAGTGCTAACATAGTTGAATCATATAATAATCCCTCAACGTGCGATAAAGAATCACTCCAAAGTCATATGGATAATGGAGAACATAAGAAGAAAATTTTGTAGGGTACAAAACCACCTCAAAGTTATCCTTTACAATCGATGTAATGAGTCGTCCCTATAAGTGTCACAATCAACCCTAGAGTTCGTACTAAAAAAACACCATATGATATGCATCAACCAACTATAGTGTCACCTAGATACTCCAATGTCACCACAAGTATCCGTGAGTTGATTATTCGATATGGATTAAACAATTTCAGATTCATAATATTTAATCCAACACAAAGAACTTCAAAGAGTACCCCAAAGTTTCTATCGGAGAAAGAAGGAAGAAAAAGTGTACCAACCCCTATGTATAGATTATCCTAATGTCACAATAATCTGCAAGTTGAATACCAAAACATACATCAAGTAACTCAATGGAATACCCCATTGTCACCACGGGTATCCACATGCAAGACATACCTCAAGTGTTCTCAAATCCAAAGTATTCAATCCGACAATAATGAAACCTTGAAAGGAAAGACTCAATTTATCACAAGAAGGTAGAGAGGGAAGAAACACCATATGATCCAACTATATTAAAAGCTCGCGGTACATCAAGATAGTGCCAAATCAAGAACACGAGAGAGCGAGCGAGCGAGAGAGAGAGAGAGAGAGAGAGAGAGAGAGAGAGAGAGAGAGAGAGAGAGAGAGAGAAAGAGAGAGAGAGAGAGATCAAACACATAGCTACTGGTACATACCCTCAGCCCTGAGAGTGAACTACTCCCTCCTCGTCATGGAGACTGTCGGGATGATGAAGATGGCCTCCGGTGATGATTTCCTCCTCCGGCAGGGTGCCGGAACAGGGCTCCAAATGATATTGCTTCGACACAGAGGATTGCGGCGGCAGGATGGAAGTTCTAGGTTTATTTCTAGGGGTTTCTCTATTTATAGGATTTTTCAGTGTTGGAATCATGCGAAAAGGAGTTACGAGGGGCCCACAAGGCACTTGGCCACGACCACCCCCTGGCCACGCCCAGGTTCCTTGGCACCGCATCATGGCTCTTCTGGTCCTCCCATGAAGCTTCAGGAGTCTCTTTTGTTCCAAAAAAAATCGTCAATTTTTTTGGGGTCAATCCGAGAACTTCTATTTCTGCACAAAAAAACAACACCACCGTAGTTCTACTGAAAACAACGTCAGTCCGAGTTAGTTCTATTCAAATCATACCAAAAGCATATACAATTGTTATAAAAATGACATGAATACTTCATAAATTATAGATACGTTGGAGACATATCAACATCCCCAAGCTTAATTCCTGCTCGTCCTCGAGTAGGTAAATGATAAAAGAAATAATTTATGAAGTGTGAATGCTAGCATAGTGCATAAGTTTGATCAATGATAATTTCAATCAATTTTTCTGGCATCGTAACAACAACTCTTTCTCATAAAACTCATCATGATAGAGTAGTAATCAATTCACATGTTATGGTTCAAACAATGCATTCTCTTGAAACTTAACAACCTATGTTCTCCATACAAACAATGCACCTCTACAAATTCTAAGTAAGAGCTCCACATACTCAATTATCATATAGTCTTCTATGATTGCTAATACTCAAATCATATTTTTAGAACAAATAGCATCCATCGCACACAGAGAAAGATAGGGGCTTGATGTTTCGCCTCCCAGCTCATTTATCATAGAGATAATTGTTAACAATAATAATTCAGGATCAAATATATCTAAATGGTCATATGTGCGTGGATCTTTCCCCACCAAATGATGCTTACGAACTAAAGAATAGGTTTGAATAAAAAATTGTCTCAACAAAAATAAAAATAAAAAAAGTAAAAGATAAGCCCTTCGGAGAGGGAAGCATGAATTTGTAGAGGTGCCAGAGCTCATTGCTTAAAACATAGATGAATGCATTTTTTAGAGGCATGCATTTCCTGTCAACGTCCCGACCGAGAGTTCTCAATATCTTTAATTTTAAACGCGCTATCAGCGGTTCGTAAGCGAAAAGGTGAAGTTTACTCCCCCTCCACCATACAAATACAAGCCATGGCTAGCCGAATCCATGGGTGCCCTCCATACAAACAACTTTTTGGGGGAGTTTTTTCATTATAATTTTTTCATTTTGATTACAGTACTAGGCAGCCCAATTACCAACCTCTCTCGTGCAATGACAAGTGAATAAACAACCATCATGAGAATAACCTGCTTAGCATGGAAGATACTGACCACCCCCTGTCGCTCCATGAGCGGTACAGACACACAAAATAGATGGTTATTTGAATGATCTGAGTTGGCAATTGCATATTTACTTGGAACGGCAGGGTAATACCGTACATAGGTAGGTATGATGGACACTCATGGAAGAAACTTGGCTCAAGAATTTTGGATGCACAAGTCGTATTCCCACTTAGTACAGAAATTTTGGCTAATAAAAGATTCTAAATAACAAGCACCACATGTTGGAGGATCCATAACAATATATCTTCTATGCAGATATACCCAAACATAACTCATTATGTTGTCTTCCTCGTCCAACTTCAATTAATTTGCTCAAGTGAAAATAATTAATGGGTATCCACAATCATAAAAGATATCCAAGACAATATATTTGAATGTGAAATTTCTCTTCCATATAGTAATCATTTATGAATTGCTCGTATGACTAATATTGTGATTTTCAAACTTAAATAGATTTACTTTCTAAACCAAACTAGCAGAGTGGCCCGCCCGATGTGCGGGCTAGAATTTTAATGCTTTACCATGAGAATGCATTGTTTGATTTGTCAAAAGAGAATTGGAACAAATGTACTCACATTCACAAATGTAATTTAAGCATAGCTATGTTTTGTTCCCTTGTTGATAAATATATATGTTATAAAGTAATCATGCATCTTCTAGTTATGCACACTATATTACTCATAATCGGTCATATTGTTCATTTTCTGTTTGTATCATTTTCTAGGCTTTTACCGTGTTGTTTCATTTTAGGTTTCTCTTAAAATATATAGGAATACATATATTTGTTAATGTTGTGTAAGTTTGGCATACTAAACTGTTAGTTGTTGATGGGTGTATTTGTAATGGGACTTACTTATATCCAAGGAGGGAGTAAGACATGAAGGAAAATAATAATATCAAAAAGTTTTACTTGCAAGATAATGATCGTATTAGTAAACATAGGAATAGACCATTCCTAAATGGTAAGAAAAAATTGTAGTACCTATGTATTTGAATATTTTATTCATGAGTAATAAAATAAAAAAAACATAAAGTTGACAATAAGAAAGGTATAAAATAAATAACTTCATAACTCTCCTAGGAATAGTAGTTCATAATTCAATAAAACAAAAAGAGAAGCTTGTAAACATGAGCTAGTAACTACACTCAAGTTCGTGCACCCCCATGATATACAATAAAATCATGAAAAATGTAAAAAAATCAAAACACAAAACTGAAACTTCATGGCATTGATTATGAATACATGTTTTTGGTGCCTGCAAAGTGTGGTGGCCCAATAACATCAAATGATCGCCATACAAATGAAATACAAATTCTGCTAAAATAGTGAACATACTTTTGAGCACAATTTTTTTATACAGAGCTCCTCGGATGTCATTTCGCCACCAAATTTAGCATGCACCTAAAACATCTGTTCATAATCAGAGTTACAACATTTTTTTTCTTTGTTTTGCCATGTTTTCGGTCATGGGTTTAGTAGGGGTGCATCTTGCATGGTTGTAGAAATGGAAACCACTCTTCGATGGTTGCCCATATAGACATGAATCACATGATACAATGTCAATATTTTGCTAAACCATTTGGTCAACTTTGTTGCTTATGTTGTCAGAATTTTGAAACGATCAATTAGGAGAAATTCATTTCTAAGCCCAACCCCGTCTGCACTGTATGAATAGTAAAATAAAGAAATACTAAATTTAAAAAATACCAACTTTTTCCTTTTTGCGTAGAACACGTTTTAGTGCGAGAGGCCTGTGCCAAATTTCAGCTCGTTTGGACATCTAAGTAGGTCTCAGGAAAAAAGACAAATTTGAGGTTAGTGAAACAGTGTATTGTTCGGACTGTTTTGCATTGAAGCCTAGTATACATGTAACATGTTACTGTTGTATTTTTTATTCACAAAAATAATGAACATTAACATTACATTTACTCCAAGGTAGATAAACCTTCTGCCATAATGGGAACGAAAAGTGAGAACTTTGTAGTAATATCAGAGAAGAACATATAGCGCTCAGTCTGTGGTTTTATAATTTATTCTGCTCTTTAAAGATGCTACATGCATAAGATAATGGCTCTCATTGATGATATATGAGGAAACAAAAGTTGAGCTGGTCTGGAGACGCCTTTTATAGTGGCAACTCATAAAATAGATACCAGCTAACACAAAGGAAGAATGGGCTACATTGTTTTGTTATCACGTATACTTGTTCAATCGAAATCATCTAAAGATGCAGATGGTAAATAAAACAATTTTTAAACATCAATGTTAACATGCTGAGTGTGGATACCTATATCAAGAATGTTTGTTGCAGAACAGGGGATTTTTCTTGTCAGAATCAAATCAATAGGCAATAAAATCTTCCATATGTTGTCCTAACTAAATACTATTGAAGGGAGAAGATTTGGTAATGTAGAAGAAAAACATCACTACATTGCTTGCTTGCATATTTGGTTCATTAGCATCAAGTGTTGCGCATACAGCACTGTAGATATGACCTAAATGTCTATTCTAGATTAGGCGTATTTTGAATCACATGATTTGCTAGTAGCTGAGAAACTTCCTTAGGACTACAATTCTTCTTTCAGGAATAAGAACTACAGAATCATGCAAACCAATGCTCATTGCATTATTTTCGCATGCATGGCTGCATGCATCATTCTAATGCAGATGCCGGGGTTGACCCTCCTTTTCCAAAAAGAAGCACTATTTTCGCATTCTAGATGCTATTGATAGATACAACAACACAAAAAAGTTCCATGGATCTATTGTAATAGTCGTTAATTAAATATAAGTACTTAGATTTTCATATGGGTTTGAATGTATTATTAGACTATAGAATCTGAAATGGCAGAACATCACCTCTAACCTTAACTTGCCTTTGTTCCGATGTTGAGTTGGCACCAGCTTCTCTAGCGGAAAGAAAATCAATGTCCATATATAAAAGCCTAGAAAATCTTTAAGCACATACAAACTAAAACACTTCTGACCTTTTTCTTATTTCTATAACTAAGCATGCAACAGCTGTACATTCCACATTCTGTTGCCATGTATCACACCAGCCTGATGAAGAAAGACGGTTAATGTTGTTTTAGCTAAAAAAGCACTTTTAAATGTTGTTATCATGCATGAGGATGAAATATTTGAAACGTATGCAATGTTCTTAGCATTTATATAGATAAGATTATATGGAGCATTTTCATCACCATGAGAACACATTTTTTGCCACGGCGGAGAATCGGCGATCTGGTGCCCGTTAGAGATTCCAACGCAATCCTTCAAGGGTGAGTGTGCATGTGTCATGCAAAGCTACAGGGAGTAATCCCGATAAACAGGGGTCCCATGTGCCGATAAGTTGAAAAATGGGGTACCAGCAACTGGCAAACCATATACGGTAAATATGTACCAAGCATCCCACACATCACACATTCTTCGGCGGTCGTCTGCATGTTATAGCTTTGTCGCGTGAATAAAGCAGATTCTAAGTCATCAGAGAAAGTAGTGCTACACGACGGTGGTAGTCATACACGGTGATGGTCGTGGATGGAAGTAGTGGTACACGACAATGGTCTAAGGTACTTGGCGGCTCCAGTTGATGGTGGTCTTGTTGTTCTTGGCAGCGTGCCAATTGGAAGGTCGGATCGGAGCTGGAGGTGGTTTGGTGGAGAGCTTCGATGAAGCTACAATGGCCGAGGTGTTCTACTGTGCGGCGTGGGGCTTGTCGAGATGATGGTGACCAACGGTAGCCGAGAGCGGCTGGAGGTGTCAGGGATGGCCGAAGCAGGCAAGGTACAACAACTCAAGGTGGCCTTGGCGGACAAGTCATTCAGATTTATTAATCGGGTTTTGTTTAGAGAAGTTGTGATCTATACTTCGAGGATCGGTGCTTGCTCATCCAGCGGTTTGGTCTTTCTTTGAACAAGAGAGTGGGGTGTTTAGTATCGTTGTTTTTTGTTTAACTTCTGCGCTCTGGATGATTTTACTTTGTTTTGTTCCGTTATCGGATGATCGTGGAATCCGGTCCATGTTTGGATGGTATGGGAAAAAAGGAGCAGTGCCGTCTTCATGTCTATTATACATCGACATGCCAATATTGTGTTAATTAAAACAACAAAATGAATGAAGTAGAGGGTTTCGATTAATTTCAGCAAATGCATCCAAGATTACCATTCACATCAAAGTCCTTATTGTGGGCAATGTGCCCTAGGGGCAATAATAAATATTATTATTATTTATTTCCATGTTTGTAATCCATGTTTACTGAAGGGGAGCCTTGGCGCAGTGGTAAAGTTGCTGCCTTGTGACCATGATGTCATGGATTCAAGTCCTGGAAACAGCCTCATACAAAAATGTAAGGAAAGGCTGCGTACAACAGACCCAAAGTGGTCGAACCCTTCACCGGATCCTGGGCAGGCGGGAGCTACATGGAGCGGGCTACCCCTTAGCCTATGCCAACTTGTTTGGGACTTAAGGCTTTGTTTTTTTGTTTTTAATTGCAATGGTTCTCGAGTCTGCTATATAAACGAGATTTAGAAGAACAACCCAGTTGCATGTGTGGAATAATAAAACAACAAATATATTCTTAGTCTCTCCTTTAAGACTAGCTCATGTTTTGCACCATGATCTTGTTTCTGTATCATGGGCATAGATAAAGTAACAAGGATGCCAACAACAATGGAAAAACATTGTTCAAAGATTAATTGTGGTGAATAGACTCAACAGATTGATATACTTTGAGATCATATCATCACTAGTTATTTGTATTATTACACATATGTTAATGTATGCATGATTTCTTAGACCATGAGAGTATAAAGTAACTTTGTACTGGATGATGCGGTTCGGGGTATGTCAAACGTCACGCGTACCTGGGTAGCTCAATATTGGAATTTTCAAGTGCATCAAAAAATTTATAGTAACTGACTTGGTAGCTCAATATTGGAATTTTCTCCTCTGACGATGGAGATATATTCTTAGATCTCTCTCGGTATTACTGTATCCATCACCGTCTGGCCAGACACAATGTGGCATGTCCACGGTGATGCTGGAATACTGAAACAAGAAAAGGTAACAAAACCAGTAACGAGGTTAACTTGGTATAGTGATCAAGAGTTGTTTCACGGGGATACAAATAAGTCTCACCTTGGGTTTTGTAAATTATCACGAAGCAAATAAAATAGCAAACGAAAACATATGGTTTATTTGATAAGTAATCCGTGCGAGTGTAGGGCTCAATATGGATGTCCACGGTTCCATTATTGATTATTAACCAGACGGAGTTCCGAGACATGTCTACACTTAGCGAACATGCGGGGTCACACACTTAAGGTCCGTCAGTCTATTGAGTGTTACGGGCCTGAGAGAACTTCGCCGAGAAAGATCCGGTTATATCAAATATTTTTCGGAGAGAGAGCCCAAGTGTTCCATAGAAAAATGGAAGCTTTTCGGAGGAAACTAGGAAAGTCTTGGTGAACCGGAAAAAATTCTGATACCCTAAAATGACCACTAGAAGATATGGAAAGGTTCCATAATTTTTTGAAACATCCCGGATTTATCCTAGGGGTGCCATGGGCTAGTCCCATGGCAAGGCCCAAGTGAGGGACAACCACATGGGTCCTAGGGGGCCAATTGTGGGGGCCCCCTTCTTGGTTGGCAAGAAGATAGATGGTGCCCTAGGCTTTAGGGAAGGGGTGCACCCCTTGTGGCTGCTGCCCCACTCTCTAAGTTGGCCCTCCCTTTTCCTCTTATAAATAGAGAGGGGCAGCCCCTTCCAGATGCATCTCATCTTTGCACAGATGCATCTCATCTCTTTCTCTCCACGGAATAGTTCCATCCTGCAAGGTTGCTTCACCTCCCATGATTTAGCATCTGCTATGATGAACTTGAAAGTCAACTCTAAAAAGTATTGTTATCTCAAATCTAGGGTTTCTGTCGACTGGACCAAAGAAAATACCAAACTAGTCAACAAAACCAGGTCGCCACGGTGTGCAGTAGTGTCTAGGAGTAGGGGGTGGCGACTTTGGACCAGGATTCTAGTTAGAATCGGTGGGGGTCACAATAGAGGAAGACTTCGCCGAAGGATATGGCATGGACCAAAGTTGGTGAGCCTTCTTCTACGGCTTAAATTCGAGCTTTGATTCGATGCTACATATATTGATTGGATGTATGCCCTGATAGTCTATTTTGGGCAGCCCAACCCGACGATCTGAGCCCCAAAGCCGAACATCCGAACAGTGATCATGCTCCACTTTTCCACCTGAAGACCGGTCCCAAAGACCGAAATGTTGGAATGGCCAACAATACATATTTTAATCAAAAAATAGGTACTCTCTCCATTCAAAAAGCTTGTCTCAAGTTTGTCCCTCAAATGGATGTATCTAGCACTTACTTGATGTTATTGCATCCATTTGAGAGACAAACTTTTTCGGATGAAGGAAGTATCATATATTATCTTTATGGAAACGCTAAAAATCTGTGGTCAGATTTACACCCTGAAAATGATTATTTTAATTGATAAATGGTACTGCCCAGGTGTTTTTGGCCGGGCCAAGCTCGGGTTATGTATTTGAGTTCGGGGTTTGTGAAGCCTGGGCAGAGAATAATCAGATTATTTAGTGTTATTAATGCCCCTCAAAAAAATTATTCCCTCCTTTGCAAAATATAAGACGCGATTGATTTTGCATGGTCTTCGATGCATGATTTTTTTTGAACACTAATATATATCAAAGTACACGGATTGAAAATGTATAAATGGCATTGTCGTATTTGTCTTGCAAACCTTTTTTTTTCATATGTCTGCATACTAATTTTATAGACATATACGTGAAAATTATAATCAAAGTTGTATAATGAAAACTAGAAAAGTCAATCGGCGCCTTATATTTTAGGAAGGAGGAAGTAGTGTAATGAATGAATATCTTTTGGAGCAAGTTAATTAATGTGAAGCGCCAGGTCACAAAACTGGGTAGGCGCGTGATGTACTGTGTCGTATCAATCATCGTTACAGCGGCGGCGCGTTGGTTTGGGTCATCCCGGACTCCATCCAAGTAGTACGAAACAACGGCAGGATTAATAAGAACATCCCGGCCGGTGTCCATCGAAATGTCGAACACAGAAATAGCACAAAGCTGCCGGCGGATTTATACTACTCATACAGTATAAGAACAAACCATATACGTAGTACTCGCTTCATTTCTGTATACAAGGTCACTATAAAAATTATAATTTGCAACTATACAAGGCCACTAACATTAATCGAGGCAAAATTGATGATGTTTGTATCGTACTAGCATCCGATAACATTAATATCCCTTACATACATGTGGGAGTGAGAAGGTTGGCTTGCATTTCCAACATTAATCAACCAACGAGGACTAGGAGGGTTGGCTTGTTGTGCGTGGGAGAGAAAAACCACATTAATTAACACGGCAAACAAGGTGACAAGCTAGCTTTTAACATTCATTTTTATCTCAGTACTTGTAATATGAATTTGTGGTCTTGTATATAAAAATGAAGGGAGTAGATCAACATGCAAAACCTAAAGCAGTATCACCAAGCATCCATACGAGGAGGAGAAAAATGCCCGTACCGTACATATATATAGCAAGCTTTATAGCTTACTTTGCCTACTTAGCTACACCGCGCCTAGACCTGTACGTGCTTTGAGTTCGAGATAGCTGGAGATGGTTATAGTAGTGGAACACCTGGTCGCCGTCGGCAGAGACGTGGTCTTTAGGGGGCCGCATACGCTGACGCCGAGGCCGACGCCATCGACGACCACCTGGTGATATGCGTCCTGTTCTTCCTGGTCGGCCTCTGCGGCTACATCAACAAGTACTGCCGCCGCGTCAACGACGGCAGTGACACGGCAGCGCCGGTGGGAGGCAGGTCATCGTCAGAGAGGAGCTCCAGGAAGCGCTGACTGGAGCAGTCGGTGGTGGCGACGTTCCCTGTCATGCCGTGGAGGGGCCACCACAAGAAGGAGAAGGAGAAGGAGAAGACGGTGATGGAGGAGGAGGAGGAGCGCTGCCCCGTGTGCCTGGCGGCGTTCGAGGAAGGCGACAACCTCCGCCTGCTGCCGCACTGCTCGCACGTGTTCCACCCGGAGTGCATCGACCTCTGGCTGCAGGCGCGGGCGACCTGCCCCCTTTGCCGGGCCAACCTCGAGAAGCCGCTGCCGGCCGACGCCGTAGCGATTGCAATGCCGGCGGAGGGCGGCGACGACGACGACGTGGATGATGGGAAGGAGGAGGGGGCCATGGAGCTCGAGATGCTACGCACAGAGCGACGGGCGGCGAGGTTGCCACCAGTCGCCACGGGGAAGCTGGCACTGCCGGCTCCAGTAGAGCGCACCGCTGAGAGAGTGTCTGCAGAGGCCATGGACAAGCCGCCGTCCAGCGTCGGTGTCGTTGGCCCAAGCTAGGCTGTTCGATCGCGAGATATTGTGCAGCGTTTTTTTTTTAGGGAATACAGCGGTTTATTTTTGTACTTATCAGTCTAGGTTTTTCTTAGGTAGTGCAGGTTGTTACGCCAAACCGTTGATGGGCACCATGTAACAGCCATAAATGTAAATAGCATCATTGCTTTTCCGTGTCAACTTGCGGCCCTTCAAAATGCAAGGCATCATATTTTATTATAGTCTTAAAGGAAAGTGTTAAGTATGGCAGTCAACAGCGGAAGAAAATCCTATGGGACGGGGCCTCATAGTCTCCCTCCTGGGGTCCCTCTTCAGATTTTGACACGTCATCAGTGGCACACATCTTAAAACAAGCCTAATTTTCTAATTAGTTGATACATACATCAGACTAGGTACTGCAGTATTCGTATGATACAATATCAATCTGATCAATATTTTCCATCTAAGGAAACAGAACACCGCGCTCATCTCGCCGGTTCTCCGCTGTACCCGACGCTGACGCCATCGCCACCTATCCCCCATGGCGACCGCTCCATGCGCCGGTGACGACGACCCTCAAGGAAAGCGGGCGCCGCCGTGAGCTCTCCCTGCGCGGTGACGTAACGTGCTCATCGTCCCTCGCGGAACCAACGGCATACTTTGAAATGAAGTGGCAAGAATTGTTGACTGCTTACAACCTTCAGGATAACACATGGTTACAACAACTATATGATCTGCGTGATAAGTGGGCTACTGTCTACCGCCGTGATTCCTTTTGCGCCAACATGACTTCAACTCAAAGGAGCGAAGGTATGAACAATGTGTTTAAGAAAAGATTTCGTAAGAGACTCTGCCTTTCAGAACTCCTGGTAGAATATGATAAGTGTGCCGCTAGCCTTCGGGAAAATGAACTCGACGAGGACTATAGATCACGTCAGTCTAAACCGGTCACCTGCATTAGAAACTTACCTATGTTGAAGACTGCTGCCGAATCGTATACAAGAAGCCTTTATTCTGAATTTGAGGAGCAGTTCAAGCAGCAAATTTCTGCCAGGTGTCAGTTAGTATCCACCAAGGGACAGTCAAAACTTACATGGTGATACCTATGAAATATGAGGATGAGGCACACTTCAAGAAGATTAGATTTTGATGAAGTAAACCCTTCCTTACGCATCAAAGAAGTAGGGTAGCAGCAGCAGCAGCAGTATATTTTATTTCTTGTCGACAGAGACCAATATATAGAGTTTCGTGTGAGACAGAAATAATAAATGTAATGCTGCACTCTCATGAGTGAGATTATTTTTGCCAATTAATTATCAGATTTTTCACACTTGAATACCATTTATTTTGCCAGACTTTGATTTGTATTCATTCATCAGTCTTTATTTTCCCCACCCATTTCTTTCCCAATGCACTTATGAATGTAGTAGAGCTATCTAGACTGATGATCCTGATCAGAATCACCGCTATACTTTTCATTTCAGCTCTTGGTCCTGGTCGACATCACAATTAGCATTCATTTCTGCTCTAGCTACTGTGTTACACAATACAGCGTCGGCTGTAATCTCGTTTCTCTTAAAGGTCCATCACCAACAGAAGGTCTGAAACTTACAACAGCATGTACTGATAGATAACTCTCTCAACGAACTCAAAGTTTATCATGTATAAATAAATATCAGAAAGTTGTCGTTCGGATTCCAATTGTTTGGCCAATGTCAGCATTCGGTCTTAAGATGTCACATATCATTGACAGAATTTTGAAGAAGCTCAACATCAATTTTAATGTGGTAAAATATCTGAATGTTTATAATCACAATACATAGATACTGTGATCACAGAACTCTGAATGTTTTTTGTCTAACGATCTCTGAACATTTACAACTCTAAATGTTCACATCTCTGAATGTCAGAATGACATGAATCTGCAAGGTCGCCACGGGGAGATGGCTGGCTTGCCGCCGACGCCGGCGTTGCCGTGCTGGCAGGTTTGTGGTGGAGACGGTGGACATCATCATGTGGCTGTTGCTATTGGTTCCGCGAGGGACGACGAGCACGTCGGCGTCACCGGCGCAGGGAGAGCTCACGGCGGCGCCTCCGTTCCGTGAGGGTCGTCGCCACCGGCGCATGGAGTGGTCGCCATGGGGGATAGGTGGCGATGGCGTCGGCGTCGGGTGCAGCGGAGAACCGGCGAGATGATCGCGGTGTTCTGTTTCCTTAGATGGAAAATATCGATCTGGTTGATACTGTATCGTACGAATACTGCAGTACCTAATCTGATGTACGTAAATTAGGCTCGCTTTAAGATGTGTGCCACCGATGACGTGTCAAAATCTGAAGAGGGGCTCCAGGAGGGAGACTATGAGGCCCCGTCCCATAGGATTTTCTTCCGTCAACAGCCGGCAAGCATGGATTATCCTACTACTGCCTCCGCCCGGAAATAGTTGTCCTAAAAATGGTTAAATTTAATGTATCTATAATCAAAATAAGTCTAAATGGCGATGATGGGAGATGGAGAGAGGCGATCCCCCACCTACCAACAGTAATGGCGACGCGGCCGCCATTATTGTCACCTCGCCCGTATCTCCTCCCGATCCCCACCCCCCACCCCCACATCCCCGTGAGAGCCCTGCATCCCACACCCCCACGGCCAGATCTATCGATCCCGATGGTCGGAGGAGCGCGACGCGGAGCGCGGGCGCGACGTCTGCGACCAGCGCGGTTGGCAGCACCACCGCAGCCCCCGCCAGCGGTGGTGACGCTCCCGGAGATCGATGCGTCGGTGCCAGAAGCGATTGCGGAGATGCATCGGGTGGTGGCGGCGAGATTCCCACTCCGCTCCATGTGGCCTGAGATTTTCATGGAGATTTTGCGTGCAACATTCGAAGAGAGAGCTCGCTTTGCGGGCGACGACGGCGGGATGGATTACGAATTCATCTTCTGGGCGATTCAGGAGGCGGAGTCGGCGGATCCGAGGCAGGCGGCGAGATGGGCACACTTCAAGTCAAACTCCCCTTCAAGGCTCAACATCCGCCCCCCGCCGGTGCTGCAGCTGTCGCGCTTGCCGCCGGAGGCATTGCCGCCGGGGGCTGTGCTCCCCAGGATTCCGTGAAGAGTCAACAACCTGGCGCATGGGCTCTGCAGGGTGCCCCCGCTCTGCTAGGGCGCAGGAGGATCAGGGGCTCTAACCTTGAACCTCCACCATGGCCAGGTGACCGCGGGGAGAAACCCCAACATAAGGTACTCAAAAATCGAACCAATTTCCATTCTGAAGCTGTTATTGTTCATTCTACTAGTCAGTCAATTGAGAGGTCCCAGAATTTTCTGGAGAGGAGAATTCGTGGTAGTCGTGATTCTGATACGATTAGAGGGGTTACCCCGTTGATTACTCAGGGTGAAAACCCATCTTCGGCATGTTCGTCGCAGTCTGTAGTTGCTAATCCGGTTCCGGTGATTAGTTATATCTCTGACGAACTCGCTTGTGCGAGGGGAGCGGGACGAGGTTCAAATCAGTTGGCTGCTGCGACCGGACCAACGCCCACCCCGTCGCCGTTGATCACGGGATGTGTGGTTGAGACGAAAGCGGGTTTCCGTGAGACGCTTTTGGGACAGGCTGACGGCTCTGGAGAGGAGGTGGCGAACTTTTTTGGCCAGCTCTGGGTCATCCCCTCCCCGTCCCATAGCCGCCGCCTACATAAACCTAGGCCTCTCCCTCCAAACCCTAGATATGTTATTCCCAAATTGTTTTGGGTAAGGAAAGATCTATTTCAATCTAGAAGCTTTTCGGTCCAGGATTGTTTCCCGATCTCATCTGTTGGTCCTTTTGACCCTGTCCCTACCACCTTCAAGATCTCCACCGAAAATCCGAGGTTTTCTAGATCGTTTGCTGAAGTTGTTAAGAGAGGGATGGAGAATCGTGGCCAGATGCCACAAAGGAATCGTCGACCGCCTCCGAGGAAGAAACCCAACCCCCAGGAGGGGAAATCTGCTCCTCCGGCTTCGATCGCTGTGGGGAAGCTGGGTCAACAGGGGGCGACCAAATCCAATCAGGTTGCCCAAGCCCAGGTCGTTCCCCCGGCTACCAATGCCCCGCCCCTTATTCCTCCGCCGCCAGTGATTCAGCATTTGGATCCTAAGTACAAAGAGATTATATGCTTTAATTGTAGCTGGCCTGATCATTATGTGGGGAACTGTGTGGAATCAAAAAAATGTTTCATCTGTGCCGGGAACCATAATGTCAACAACTGTGCTGCTTGGGCCAAACCACAGCCTGCTGCCACTTATTTTTGTAGTGCTGCTTCTGGGTTAGGGTTCTATCACATTGAGGTTCCTGTTGCTGCTGAGTCTAGTTGGCTTAATTACAAAAATTGTGTTGTCCTTAAAGTGGTTAAGGGAGAGGTCTCTGCCTCTGAACTTCTGATTCAGTTAAATGGAATCTTCTGCAAGAATAAGGAATGGCCATGGCAAATCAGAGAGTTGGAAAGTAAGAAATTTTTGTTGAGATTTCCACCTTGGAAAATTGTGGATGACCTTATTGAATTCCCTCCTTTTGAATTGCCTGTTGCTGGAGTGTTAGTTAAAATCTGTGAATGGGAAGGAATGCTGGATGAATTTGGAGCTCTGACTGAAGCCTGGGTACAGATTGAAGGTATTCCACCCAAATGGTGTGCCTGGAAGGTGTTTGCCCAGATTGCTGCTTGCTTTGGCATCCTTGTGGATGTGGACTGGAATGGCATTTTCAAAAGCTTCTATGAAAAAGTTCGAGTTAAAATTGCCTGTAGAGATCCCAGGAAAATTCCCTTTGAGAGACTGGTGGAGATGAAAAAGAAACTGTACGTACTGTTTTTTACAGTGGAAGGGTTTGAACAGATTGATGAGAACAATGATGGAGAGGACGATGATCCAGAGCTGGATAACCTAGAAGAAAATGAGGATAATAAAAACAAGGATCCTGAAGAAAAAGATGCTATGGAAGAGGGAGAGGAGGAGGCAATTGATGAGTTAGATAAGGCCAATTTCCCTCCCAAGACCAACAACCAAACCAGTTTGAGCAAAAAAATCTCTCAGGGGGCTGCTTCTGCAGTTGGAAGAATTCCAGTTAACACAGTTGCTAACATGCAAGTTCTTGTGTCGAGGACTATGAGAAATTAACACCGGTGAGGATGTGTGAGGATGAGAGTGACCCAAGTTTGGGATCCGGAAAAGCTAATGTGTTGTCACCAATCTAGACTATTGCTCTGAACAACTGAGTAAATTTGAGATGGAAGAATCTGATGGGGAAGAAGATAATATCAATATTGATATGGAATGTTTACCTGAAGATCTAACCCTGGCAATGACCTCGGTTAAGAGATCCCTACTGGATTCCCTGGAAAAGGCAGACTCTATGGTCAAGAAGAAGATCAATAACAAGAACTCCCCTACATGGGGCCCAATACTTGCTACCAAACCAATGACCAGAACCCATGGAGATATAAGGATTATGGATAAAGCAGCTGCTTACATGAAGAAGAAGAATTTGGAGATCCCAGCTACTTTCAAAGGTAAATCATTTGTTAACTTAGACCCTAATGAACTTGCTTCATATTCTTCTAGGGTGGATATATGCATTGGTAGTAATGAGGAGGAAAGAAAAGATATCATTCTTGACATTATGGACAATGAGAAACGTAGGTGTTTGCAATTTGCAGATGATAATCCGGAGATTGTTCTCCCGGACAATTTAGACCTGACAGAATCGAATGAGTATTTTTCTGAACCTGAACAAAAAAACTCTCCAGATGCTGATTCAGTTGGCACTGATGTTTCAGATATGGTCTGTCCTAGTTTGAACACCAAGAAAAAGCCTTGTGGCTTATCCCATCCTTTTAGATATAAATGATAGGTGCCTTTTGGAATATTCGTGGTCTTGGACAACCTGGTAAAACTCAGTGCCTTGCAGATTTCATCTGCAATAACCAAGTCGATTTTCTCTGTTTTTCAGAGACTAAGAAAGAGGACATTAATGACCACGTCCTCAACAGTATTTCTGGTAGGAATGATTTTGATTGGCATTTTTTACCTGCTGTTAACACAGCTGGTGGGATCCTTGTGGGTCTTAAAAGTGATTTATTCAAAGTGATTGGTTTTATTAATAAAAAGTTCTGCATTTTTACTACTCTGAAAAATAAATCGGATGGTTTTATTTGGCAATTTTTTGCTTTTTATGGTACTTCTTACAATGAGCTTAAACTTGAATTTTTTGCTGAATTGCATGATGTCATGGATGGGCTCGAATACCCAGTTTTACTGGGAGGGGACTTTAATCTTGTCAGATCTTCTGCTGACAAGAACAATGGTGTTGTTAACAACCAATTTACTTCCCTCTTCAATGACTGGATTAACAAATGGGGTCTCTTGGAAATCAACGTAGCCATTAGAAAATTCACCAGGAGTAATAATCAAGACAATCCCATCTTTGCTACCATAGATAGAGTTTTCGTTTCTTTGAACTGGGATGCCCATTTTCCTTTGTCAATTTTTACTGCATTTCCTCGTGTGGGTAGCGATCACACCCTGCTGATCCTGGACACCGGGGCTCGGAGGGTTACCTCCCCGAAGATTTTTCGATTTGAAAAATGGTGGCTTGACCACCCTAATTTTAAGAAGATGGTGGTTGAGACGTGGAATACCCCCGTTCCTGGTAAAGCAGCCATAGACATCTGGATGAATAAGAGTAAGCTTTTTAGGAAGAAAGCCAAGGGCTGGAGTATTAACATTGAAGCAGATCTGAAGAAGAGGAAAAGGGAGCTTTTGCTCGAATTCGACATATTGGACGTTTTCGCTGAGAGAAACCAGATTGATGACGGTGATAAAACCAGAATGGAAGAAATTAAAAAGGAACTTGCCTTGATCTGGAGCAAAGAGGAAACTGCCCTATGGCAGCGGTCCAGGGATCGTAGGATTTTGGATGGGGACAAAAATAATGCCTATTTTCATGCTATGGCGAACCATAGACACAGAAAAAAACATTTGTCTGGACTGATTGGCGATAATGGTCCTGTGTATACCACCCAGGAAATGTTAGAGGTTGCTACTTCTTACTACAAGACTCTGTTCTGCTTTGAGAACAAACATAATATCTGTCTTGGCCCTTCCTTTTGGGAGGAGGATGAATTAGTTACACAGGAAGAAAATGATCAATTACAAAAAAGTTTTTCTGAGGAAGAAATTAAGGAAGCAATTTTTGGCTCATATGCCCATGGGGCTCCTGGCCCTGATGGGCTATCCTTTTTATTCTACCAGTCATTTTGGGATGTTATCAAAAAAAGACTTTATGGCCCTGGTTAGGGATTTTGAGGAGGGGAAATTAGATTTACAGCGTTTGAACTTTGCTCTGATTGTTTTAATTCCTAAAAAACCAGATGCCAGGGAGATGAAGAAGTTTCGCCCTATTAGTCTAAGTAACTGCGGTATTAAAATCTTCTCTAAAGCTATGACTAATCGGGTCTCCCCTGTGGGACGTAGGCTGATTTCCTCTAACCAAACTGCCTTTATTAAAGGGAGGTATATTTTAGAGAGTGTGGTTATGGCACATGAAGTAATCCTTGAGATCAAGAAATCAGGCTCTCAAGGTCTGGTTCTAAATCTGGATTATGAGAAGGCCTATGATAGGGTTAGCTGGGATTTCCTGTTTGATATGCTCCAATCGAGAGGTTTCGGCCCCAAGTGGATTTCTTGGATTAAGAGCACACGTATTAATAGCACATTCAGTGTGAGGATTAATAACGCTACTGGCCCTTACTTTGTAGGGGGTAAGGGACTCAAACAGGGGGATCCTCACTCCCCTCTGCTTTTTAATCTTGTTGCTGATGTTTTTACAAAAATGCTCAAGAAAGCTGCTTCCCAAAATCTGATCTCTGGCTTTTGCCCCATGTAATCCCAGGGTGTGGTTAGTCTGCAATATGCAGATGACACCATACTCTTCCTGGAAAACTCCACCCAGAAAGCTAGAAATTTTAAGTGGCTTCTGTCATGCTTTGAAAACCTATCTCTCATGAAAATTGACTTCCACAAGAGTGATCTTATGACTATTAACATAGATGACACAATAGCTAGAGAGTTTTCTCAAATCTTCTGCTGTAAGAAAGGCTCCTTCCCTATTAAGTATTTGGGAGTGCCTTTGCACTATGACAAATTGAAAAAGGAAGATCTCCAACCTGTTATTGACAAGATCATTAAAGGGATTTCTGGCTGGCTGGGGAGATATCTCACTTACAAAGGAAAAATTATCCTACTTTGTGCTTGCATCATTAGCATTCCGGCCTACCTAATGTCTGTGATCAAGTTCCCTAAATGGGCTATTAATGCCATTAACTCTCAAATGGCTCACTTCTTACGGGGGATGTGGGTGAACAACATAAGTACCACTTGGCTAAATGGGGTTTGATTACCGGGAAGAAGGAATTTGGAGGTTTAGGATTCCCAATATCAAAGAGTATAATATGGCTCTATTGGCTTCTTGGGGTAAGAGATTTTTCATCAACCCTGAATCTGATTGGGCTAAACTTCTTACCTACAAATATAGAGTTAATTCTCCAAATCTCCTTTGGGCTAAAAGTGAAGGGGGCTCTACCTTTTGGAAGAGCATTACTTGGGCTCTGGCTGCTGCAAAAACTTTCTACAAATGGAAGCTGGGGGATGGTAAACTCATTAGTTTTTGGCATGATGTGTGGGTGGGGGAGTGTTCCCTTAAAGTGCAGTTTTGGGACTTATTCAAAATCTGTAATCAAGTGGATTGCACTGTAGCTCAAGTGTGGGATGGTGATGAGTTGAAGTTAACATTTAGAAGATGTGTTGACAGGTGCAGGATAATTACATGGAACCAGCTTGTCTGCTTGATTAAACAGTACCCTCTACTAGAGGAGCTGGACACCCCCATTTGGGGGCTAGAAACTAGTGGGACCTTTTCAGTTAAATCTTTTTACAATCAGATCAACTTTGGGGGTGTGATTCCTAGTGTTGGTACTAAGATGTGGAAAATCCTCTGTCCACAGAACATTCATATTTTCTTATGGCTTTGTATTCACAACAAGGTCCTGACTAGAGATAATCTGGCTAAAAGAAGGGAAGTAGATGATCCTTCACATGCATTACATTACGAACACAAACGGTTCGGCACTGATGTTTGATTGTGTGGTAGCCCAACATGCTTGGGGTTTTGTTGCAGATTTTTTCAAAATTGAAAACATATCCTGTTTTGATGAAGTTGTGTCCTTCTGGCATATGCATAAAACTAAACTTGTTCTGAACATGGTAACATCTGCTACCTTATGGAGCTTGTGGAGACTAAGAAACGAATTTTGTTTTCAGGGGCGCAAGTGGAGGAATGTGAATTGCATTCTTGCAAAACTAAGCTGCTTTTTGCACCAGCAGAAAGTTCTCTGCGAAGATGGACATGCAACCCTACTACAACGATGCATCTTGCTGCTGGACAAGCGACGTGGGGAACTCCTCCGGATCGCCTGGAGATGAGACTTGGGGAGGCCAACTGAGGCCATCTAAACCAAAGTCATCAGAGGGGGAGAGCAGCCGCTTTTCTTCTTTTTGTTGTCCTTTCGATGTTGGTTTCCTTCTGTTCTGTTCTATTCAGCCTTAAAACTCCCGTAGTTTGCTCCTGAACTTGAGTTTTAGTCTTTCTAGCTGTCTTTGCGCTTTTCTAAGCTTGAGGCTCTGGACGATCGTCGTTCCTGGTCATGTAATCTCTGAACTGGTTCCGTGCTCTGCTTCAATAAAATGGGGCAGGGGGGTGTGTCCCCCTTTCGTTCAAAAAAAATAAGTCTAAATACAATCATTTCGATGATAAGTATTTCCGGACGAAGGGAGTACTTTGCATCGATTGGATTAAAACAACGGCAGCCGCTAGATGAGTATCTCTATGCCGTACGGGGGGTTAAACCCTCCTCTTTCGCATAGATAGTTTCCCTGCCCGCTCGCTCAACGGAAAAGGAAAGGGAGACGGCTGCCAGCCGATAGCCGCCACCGCGCTAGCATCACCCTTGAGGAGCGTCCGCTGGCGAAGCTCATCGCGCTACCACCAGATGTCGGCCGTGTTCGCAGCACCATTGGCCATGGCTGTAACATCCCCACAACCGGCTCCATCAAATTCCGTCTATGGTCATAGCATCCCCGCAAAGCCATTCTAGCATATTCAGGTCACAGTTGAAGCATCCTTCCAGACCGGTTCCAATATCTTCAGGCCTGGTTGTAGCATTCTCAAGAACCGACTCAAAGATATTCCGACCATGGTCTTAGCATCCCCGCAGACCCGTTCTAGAATCTTTAGGCCATGGGTGTAGCTCCCCTGTTTCCATGTTGTTAGCTCCATCAAGCATGATTGTAGCTCCATCTCAACAAAAAAACATGATTGTAGCTCCGCATCTGCAACCAGCCGGTTCCAGGATCTGCAATGGCCAGCTGCATCATCCACCACCGTTAGTTGCAGCGGGATCCGTTCACCGTCGGATGCTTTGCAGCATTGCCACCGTTCTAGCTCCTGGTGTCGCCGGACACAACACCGGCACGCACTGATTGCAATATCGGCGATGCAGGGTCATAGCTCACCATGTTTGAACTCATAGCCTCGTTGGCGATGAGGTCATAGCTCAGAATCCTCGTAGCACTATCACGGTCGCAACAACCCTCGCAACACCCCGACTATGACGGTCGCACCTCCTCGGTGCGTGTCTCACAGCTCCTTAGAGCGCATGTCATAGCTCTCATGTGAAGTCGCTCCATTTGGGTGGCTGCTGCGCAGACATGACTGATTAGGGCACGACGACACCAAGTCGGCAGGATCGCCATATTTGGGTGTGAGTCGCTAGGGAGAGACATTGTCTGACGTGGGTCATATAGAGAGAGGGGAGACGAAACAAAGAGGTCGCCTTTCCTCGCATACATAAATATGAAAAAGGGGGTTCCCTGGAAAATTTAGGGTCGTGATATTTTCACTTCAGTTAAATATATTTTCACATCTGATGTGTCGGATCTATTTTTTTTTTTGCAAAAGAGCTTTTGACCTTTGAACGCAAGCGCTCATATATATGCACATACAATCAGCCCTTTGAATGCACACACGCAGATCCTATCCCTATGAGCACCTCCAAAAAACTTAGCCGGCATATCATCTTCAGATTTTACGAAGTCACCGTAGGCGCCTTGTAGTCGACGGGAACGTCTCCTCCTCTCACTAAACGCCAAGATCGCCAGAAATCCTAAAATAAATCCAGGAATAAATGCGAGCACCGGGACTTGAACCCCGGTGGGCTGGGGATACCATTGTCCTCCTAACCATCCAACCGTAGGTTGGTTCGCAAAAAAAACTCCTGATCTATTCATCAAACATCATGGCAGTACAAAGAACATGAGAAGTAACAAGAATTACATTCATGTCTATAGACCAGCTAGCGACGACTATAAGCACTAGAGCGAGCCGAAGGTGTGCCACCGTCATCGCCCCTTCCTCAAAGGAGGCGCAGGGAAAACGCTTTCGTAGTAGGAAATCAAGATGTCATCGTGCTAAGACCCCAAAGAACAAGCGCGTCAGAACATCAACTTTCACTAATGAAGAGAAGCGTAGATCAATAGGTTCCAATCTGTAGACACAAGAACAAAGACGAACAAAGACCGGACTCACACGGATCCACTAAAGACAAGCACCTACACGAGATTCGCCAGAGAGACGCGGGGGGGGGGGGGGGGGCGAAGGTGGGGGGAACATTATTCCATCTCTAGGGTGTGCCACCACCTCGCGTTCCTGAGCAGGACATAAACCCTAAAATGACTCACAAAATACCTAAAAATAAAGCTTGAGCCCTCCCACCGGTAACGGCCGGGGTCCACCGTGCCTACGTGGCCCGAAGGCCATAAGAGGCGAGGAAATATCTGACATATGTCAGACCTTTTGAGATGTAGGCCGGTATGATAGATGGCACCCACAATCACCGACCAAATATTTGTGCATGTTCAATCTCAGCTTATAGTAGCTAGTTTAATTGTTCCAGTTTATGAAATACCAAGTTAATGTACCTTGTGCAGTACCTTTGAAAATTATTATATCAAAAATGCTCCAAATATATTTCTATATGGAGCATATATTACATTATAATGTTCATGCCAAAGTTAGGAATTTTATAAAAATTGTTTGTTATTATTTAGGTATTAAAGGAGTTTCTAGGTATTTACTAGGTATAATTTAAATTTAAATTACATGTGTAAAGAAGACCTCTGAGTATAAATAATTCAAGCGTTTTTTTGAAGATTCAGTCTTTACATGCATCTTACTTACTTCTATTTTTATAAAATAGAAACATGGTCTACTAAACAAGAAGTTGGTGTGGTGTCATGCTATGACATCATTACTCCATGTTTAAAGTTTGGGAAAATTTTACAAAACTTGGATGTGCATGTTTCTTCGTACTCATGCATCTCCAAGGATGCATCATACTATTCAAGGCAAACTATGATGTTTGTATTCAACCAAACATCTTCTTCGCCAGTTTCACTTAACATATAGATTACAACTTTCTTTAACATTAATTACTGTCCAAAAAATAACCTTCACGTTCCTTCTTGTAAAGTAATAATTATATTTTGAATTGTCTGAAATATCAAGTTATGTAACCTTGTATAGTACTCCTCTATACAATAATATAAGACGTTTTTTGCATTCAATTTGAATTGTAAAAACGACTTATATTAGTGTATTTAGGTAGTACTTCCTTGATCCAACTTATTCAAGTTATAAGTTTTTTCCTAATTAAATTATTTCAAATTTTCAATTTCTAAAAAAATATCAATATCTAGAACACCAAATAAGTTTATTAGAATCATTATGAAATATATTCATTGTACTATATACATCTTAAAGGTTGTACGTATTACCATATTTCATATTGACTTAAGGAAATACCTTCCAAAAATATTTTATTTAGAATGCTCCAAGATCCGTATGGAGCATACGTCACTATATTATTCATGTTAAAGTTGATTTCTCTGAAATGATTTGATAACGGTTATGTACTAAATTAGTTTTTACATATTTATGGCATGTAACTGAAATGCAAACTACATGTACGTCAAAAAATGAATCCTAATATAAAAAAATGAATCATATTTTAAGTAATTATGCACATTTTAGATCATAACAATAAAATGTAGAAATAACTCAACCCGATGTCAATCTTGTTTGAATTTTGTTTGGCATACTGAATTAGAGTTATTTGTCAACAACAGATTAAATTGTACCATTGACATGTATGGAAATAGCATGAATAAGCTGTTGGAAAAAATATGTCTATGTAGGGATGTTTGGGCTTGCCTCGGTTGCCTTTGGAGCTTTATCCTATTTGGTGGTACTGTGTGGTGATTTTCTATATGTGACGGTAATCCATGTGTCATAAAAAACCTTCAACCAAGTGGGTCATGTCTGCTTACTTCTGATCTGTGAAAAGAAATGGAACCACACATATTTAGGCCAATTTATGAAGTATTTGTAAATGTCATGAGAAATCCATCTTGTGATGTTTTTCAAAATAAAATATGACAGAACCTAACCAAAAATTTGTCATAGATCAACAGATTTCTTGTAATGAGAGGACTACATGTAACTAGTGCGAAGTTTGTGTGGACGGCAGCATAGGAGGACTTTATTTCAAATGATTAAAAAACAATATTTCTAAGTTTCAAAAAAATCAAGAAAAAACTGTGTAAACTTATACATATTCCTGGTGGAACTGTAAATTTTTGTCCAAAAATACTGTGATTTGCAAGCTGCACAAAAAATACAAAATTCTTTTTTTGAGGGTAAAAAATACAAAATTCTGGCCCAACAACAAAGAGATAATGGCCCATTTGCATGTACGTATGAAAGTATATCATTATGAAAATTTCTGTGCATGTGTTATGTACGAATTTGGGTATGTACAAATTCTTTCGTTTTTGTTGAAGTTTGGAGATATGTTGTAACATCCCAAATTTTCAATTTGGAATGTTATACATAGATCATCATTGCATATCATATTTTTGTTGCATTGTTGGCTTGATCCTAGAAATTCTACGCAGCTCAAAGACCCACGGAGAGAGTTGGGGATTTTGTTATTTTCATATTTGAGTTTTCTCAAATTTTGAAAATAGGATCATTTGATTTTAATTATTTTATCTTCAATTATTTCTATTACAAAAATATGAGAAGGAATAAAATGACTTTCCCAAAATAAAAAAATAATGAGGATTTAATAATAAAATCAAATAAGATTTTATTTTGGAGTTTTTGGCCATTTTATTTGAATTTAGGAAAAATGCGCGTTTTTCAAAATTGCATTTAGGCCCCAAATAAATGTTCATCTTGTCCGTTGATTTTAGAAGCCGGGGAAAATTTATTTCGGGATTTTTGGAGTCCGTTTAGTATTTCTTTCGTTTGTTTTTCTGCGCGTAATGATTAAAAAAACTAACCGACCTACGGGTCGTACACGAGCGGGACTCCGCCCGGGGGCAGCCTATATAAAGCGCCGCCCGAGCCCTGCACCAGCCCCGCCAGCCCAGCCCAGCCCGCGCCAAACCCTAGCCGCGCCGCCTCGAACCCAGCGTCGCCGCCCGCCCGCCCGGAACGCCCGACCTCGGAGCCGCCGCCCGCCGGAGCCGCCGACCCCGCCGCCCGAGGTGCCTCGAAATCCGTGCCGCCGTTTTTTAGAAAAACCGTTTGGTTTTCCGTCGGTTTTCGTCGGATTTTTTTAGTTTCCGTTTTTTATTAGATCGATTTATTTATTTCGGTTCGGTTAAATAGGGAGCATTCGCTCGTTCGTTCGTTTTTACGAACGTGTTCGTCAGATTAGATCTAGTTAACGAACGTTCGTTCGTTAACCTGTTCGTGGTTTTACTTTTCTGGGATTTAATCCGCGATTTTCTGATCGCTATTTCCGATTCGATTTTCGTTTTAGTATAACTTTTCGCTTGTTTATCGGAATGAGGCGATTCAAGTGCCTGGAGTTTCGTCTCGAAACCCTCTTTCCGAATAACCAACTTAAACAAGTTTTTGCCTCTGTAAAATTTGACTTAGATCCAGATTAGTAAAATGGAGATGTTTTGTTTCGCCGTTTGACTTCTGTTGCTTCGTCTGATTTGATTCTTTTTGCAAACCGGAGTTCTTAAGTTGAATTTTCTGGTTAGATCTTTTGTTTGAGTTTTACCCGTGCATTAGATGAGTACTTATTGTATGCTTGTTTTTTTGTCTGCGATAGAATACCCGAGTCGCCGCTTTGTTACTTGAGTCTCTAGGTTTCATGGATCATCGACAAGGCAAGTAACACTTTGACCATACCTTTTCTAGTACCCAGTTTTATTGCATTAGATCAATCCTCAAACATTGCATGATTAGGATCTAATTAAATTGTGGGATGGGAGGTAGATGAGGTAGTACCTATTACCTGTTTATTATCAAACATTTGGGAGTTACTTCTAAGTTTGCTTATTATGCCATGCTATGCTAGTAGACGTGGAATGGGTGAGTGTATCCATGACAGATGTGAGATTGTTAATTAATGGTTACTTAAGGTGGCAACTTAAACACACATCTGGGTGGATTGAGGTACCTGGTTTCCAGGATTTGCCTGTTTTTCTTCGGACCGCCACCCAGGCTCAAAGGGATCATGAGATTTTTCATGCTAGAAACTTCCGTGTGCAGCCACATGCTACTATGGGCTCTAGCATAGTTGACTAAGTTGTGCGAACTCTTACGGGTAGACCAACAGATGTAGGGGTTGTAGGTTGGTACGGTCTACCCATACGTAAGGTGCAAGTGCTTCTGGAAAACTATGTCTCGGTCATCCGTTTCTTAAACACCATGTAGTGCGAGAAATCAAACGGAGGAGATCGAGTCTTGTGGGGAAAAGTGCACAAACCTCTGCAGAGTGTATAAACTAATCATGGTTAGCCGTGTCCCCGGTTATGGACATCTTGAGTATCTAGTGTTTGGATATCATGTGAATCTCGTCATGTTACTCTAATTAATATTGTTGGGTTGATAATGATTAGTTTAATTGGGATTGAGGATGCTGTCAACCATTCTCAATGTTTAACAACCACCATGATAGTTAAATAAAATTTATTCCTTTGCAGTAGGGAAAAATTGGCTTTACAGTAACCATAGAGCTTTCTACCAGCCATATATGCATGTAGTATAGGCTTACTCTTTTATTATTCTCTATGTGTTACTTTGCCAGCATATTCCATGTGCTGACCCGTTTTCGGGCTGCAACGTTTCATGTTGCAGACTTTTCGGACGACGAGTAAGGTGCTTAGGTCGTGGTTCTATACTCAGTGATGCCGTTGGAGTTGATGGACTCGCTTATTCTTCCAACCCTTCCGCTGTTATCGTTATTAGATGGCCTTAAGCCATATTTATTTTATTAAGTTCTCTCTTGAGATATTTCGATGTAATAAGTGTGTGATTGCTACTCTGTTATAAATCCTTCAAGTACTGTGTGGTGTCAGCATTACTGATCCAGGGATGACACTGAGCACAGAGATCAGACTGTTTGAGGCTGGTCGCTACAAAGATGGTATCAGAGCACACGCTGACTGTAGAACACGACCACTAAGCTAAAAGCCCTAGATCACTACTCTCTTCTCATTTCCGACTCCTCATTTTTTCTACTCTTTTAGGATGACGGAAGCGAGGATCAAGTTCACCCAGCCGAATGAAGATACACCCTTTGGACGACACCTGAAGGAAGTCACTAAGTACCTGAACATCGGAATACCAAGCTTCACGGGACCTACAATTCCACTTTACCCGAAGAGGAGCTGGAAGATTCAAGCTCAAGTTCCGGAAGGACGTTCGCGCTTGATCATGGAGCCCATAGAGTGTGTTTTTAATGCACCAACACGAGTGCAGGAAAGAGCATGGCAGCTCACATAACCATGGGGCGCATTGGAGAAGTTTACCAAGATGACCTCAAGGATACTATCTACCAGATTTGCGGACACCGAGATGAACAATGGGAGATAGTTAGCACTAAGAAGGATTGATCCATTGCAGCTTTCATCCAAGAGTTAAATCAACACATTCGACGCTAGGAAAACCAGATGTGCGCAGACATGATGGATTTGAAGAAAGCAAAAGCCAAGATTATCGAACCAGAAGGAGAACTGAAGGCCACTCGCAAGGACTACATGGAGGAGATTGTAGCTCTAGTGAGACAAAACGGCGATCTCAAGGAGAAGATTGAAGAACTCATGGGGAATTCAGCACCCGGAGGAGAAGATGAAGATTGCACCTGTCCAGAGAACTACATCATCATCGATTTACACCGATTCCAATCCTAGTGATGATGATTTCGAAGACGAAGCTGGAGCAGATATCATGGAGTCTTCATCGGAGCAGTTTTTCTAGTTGACCACCATACCAGTAGTAGAAATTCCCCCATTAAAAATTAGTTTTAGTCCAAGCACTTTGTAATGATAGTTAGACCGTTGTTTGCCCTTGTTGAATTGATTTGAGTGATATTGTGTGCTTTTGTCTCATGTGCATATGGGTAGTGTTTTCTCCCTAGACCTCATTCTATTCTTAACTCTCGTCTTCTCTATAAACCCCTCAGATGCCTCCGAGACGCGATCCCGGATTTGTTTTCCCGCCAGAGATCACTCAGTTGATTCAGCAGCAGAATGCCTTGATTCAAACATTGGTACAGAACCAAGGCAACAACAACAACAACAACAACCCACCAGCACCACCACCTATTGACCATTTGACCCGTTTCTTAAGGCTGAATCCGCCGGTGTTTTCCAGTAGCACCGAGCCGATAGTAGCAGATGATTGGCTCCGCAAGATAGGGAGGGAGTTGACCACTGCAGGATGTACAGATGGGGAAAAGGTGAAATTTGCCACACATCGGCATGAAGGACCCTTGGCAGCATGGTGGGAGAATTTCTGACCACTTACCCTCTAGACACTGTCACATGGGATCAGTTTCAGCAAGCTTTCCGTACTGCCCATGTTTCAGCAGGAGCTATGGCCATGAAGAAGCGTGAGTTTCACAACTTGCGCCAAGGAGGACGGACTGTTGACCAGTATGTGGATGACTTTAGTAAACTAGCACGTTATACCCCAGATGACGTTGCTACGGATGCAGCTAAGTAGGAGAAGTTTCTAGAAGGACTGAATGATGAGTTGAGCATGCAGTTGATGGTAGCCACCTTCAATAACTACCAGGAGTTTGTAGACCGTGCTCTTATGATTGAAGGGAAGCAGCAGTAGATTGACAATCGCAAGAGAAAGTATGGACAGGGGAAGTATAACTCTTGAGCTCAGCAGAAACTACGCTTTACCCCGAAGCCAGGAGGGCAATTTCAGCATACTCACGGAGGAGGTAGCTCACACAATCATAATGGCACAAAGAATGGAAACGGGAATGGAGGAAGCAATGGACAAAACCGCACCAACCCGTCAACACCATCCAAGGTAGACCTGAGCCATATCACTTGTTTTAAGTGTCGTAAGACTGGGCATTACGCAAATGAATGTCCAGAAGCCCAAAATGGTAACGACAATGGAAGCTCAGGAAAGAAGCCGAAGCCTTTCAACAGGGGACAGGTGAACCACGTTACCGTTGAGGAGGTTGAAGCTCAGCAGACGCAGTAATAGGTAAGTTTTTGGTTAAGACATTTACTGCAGTTGTTCTTTTTGACACTGGTGCATCGCATTCATACATATCAAGGGGATTTGTGGATAAGTATAAATTACCAACCCAAGCCCTTAGGTCACCCATGCTAGTAACCTCACCCGGAACGGAATATATGGCAAGTATATGGTGCGATCGACTGCCATTAAGGATTGGAAACTACTTATTTCCCTCGGACCTAATAGTTTTGGAATCCCAAGGATTGGATGTGATATTAGGCATGGATTGGTTATCAAAGTACGGAGGGAATATTGATTGCGCCAGTAAGTCGATTTTGCTTACCACCCCAGAAGGAAGGAGAATCAAGTATGTATCATGGCATGAGCCGAGGAGGGCACATGTAAATTCCGTATCAGGAGTTGTGTAGGAGGAAGTACCAGTGGTAAGGGATTATCCGGACGTGTTTCCGGAAGAGTTGCCAGGCATGCCGCCGGATAGATACATTGAGTTTCTGATTGAACTACTGCCGAACCTTTGGGCGATATCTAAGAGACCGTATAGGATGCCAGCCCAAGATTTGCAGGAAATTAAGAAGCAGATTAAGGAGTTCTTGGATAAAGGTTTTATTCGCCCAAGTTCTTCGCCTTGGGGATCGTGATTACTTCTAGTGGAGAAGAAGGATGTATCATTAAGAATGGTTGTTGATTATCGAGGATTAAATGAAGTGACCATTAAGAACAAATACCCGTTGCCGATGATCAACGACTTGTTTGACCAATTGCAAGGAGCTAAGGTATTTTCCAAGATCGATTTACGATCAGGATACCATTAGTTGAAGATTCGGGAGCAGGATATACCTAAGACGGCTTTTATCACCAGGTACGGGCTGTATGAGTATACCGTTATGTCATTTGGTCTGACTAACGCCCCAGCCTATTTTATGAACATGATGAACAAGGTGTTTATGGAGTTTTTGGATAAGTTCGTCATGGTATTCATTGATGATATTTTGGTCTACTCAAAGAATGAAGAAGAACATAAGGAGCACTTGCATGTGGTACTCGAGAAGCTCAGAGAACATCAGTTGTATGCCAAGTTCAGCAAGTGTGAGTTTTGGTTGAAGGAAGTTGGATTTCTCGGACATGTTATATCCAGAGAAGGTATAGCAGTAGACCCCACTAAATTTTCCACGGTGACAAACTGGGAAGCGCCAACAGCAGTTGGAGAGATCCGGAGTTTCCTTGGATTCGCAGGATACTACCGGAGATTCATTGAGAATTTCTCGAAGATTGCGAAGCCTATGACAGAATTATTGAAGAAGGATACCAAGTTTATATGGACTGAAGAGTGTGAGGCTAGTTTCCAAGAGTTGAAGAAACGTTTGGTTACCTCACCAGTGTTGATTTTGCCAGACCAGACTAAAGATTATGAGGTGTGTTGTGACGCTTCACGTCGAGGACTTGGAGCAGTGCTCATGCAGGAGGGAAGAGTTGTTTCGTATGCTTCACGACAACTGAAACCTCACGAATTAAACTATGCCACGCATGATTTGGAGTTAGCAGCCGTAGTGCATGCATTGAAAACATGGAGGCATTTCCTCATTGGAAATCATTGTGAGGTGTATATGGATCACAAGAGTTTGAAGTACATCTTCACGCAGAAGGAGTTAAATCTCAAGCAAAGGAGATGGTTGGAGCTCATCAAGGATTATGATATGAGATTGCATTATCACCCCGGAAAGGCTAACGTGGTAGCAGACGCGTTGAGCCGTAAGAGTCATGTCAACATCCTAATGACCGGAGGTTTACCAAAAGAATTAGCCGAGGAATTCCGGGAGCTATGTTTGGAAATAGTTCCGAGAGGCTATGTAGCAGCGTTGGAGATTCAGTCTACTTTGATGGATAAAATCAGAGAAGCTCAAAGGACAGATAAGGAAGTTGCTTCTATTAAGGAGAAGATGAGCAAGGGAAAAGCAAAGGGATTTCGTGAGGATGAGCACGATACCTTATGGTTTGAGGACCGCGTTTACGTACCAAGTGATCCGGAGATTCGGAAGTTGATTTTGCAAGAGGCACATGATTCGCCGTATTCGATCCACCCCGGAAATACTAAGATGTATTTGGATTTGAAGGATACTTTCTGGTGGACCGGAATGAAGAAGGATATTGTAGAGTATGTAGCAGTTTGTGATGTGTGTCAGAGAGTGAAGGCGTAACATCGAAGCGCCAGGATTATTACGGCCATTGCCTATACCCGAATGGAAGTGGGATAAACTAGGCATGGATTTCATCACGGGATTGCCCGGGACCCGTTCAGGCTATGACTCGATTTGGGTTGTAGTCGATCGTTTTGTGAAGGTAGCTCATTTCATTCCAAAGAAGACTACTTACAGCAGTGCCAAATTGGCTAAGATATACATGACCAGGATCGTATGCTTGCATGGAGTTCCGAGGAGTATCGTATCAGATAGAGGAACCCAATTCACCTCAAAGTTCTGGAAGCAGTTGCACGAAACTTTGGGAACCAGACTGGAGTTTAGTACAGCTTTTCATCCACAGACAGATGGACAAACCGAGAGAGTCAACCAGATTTTGGAGGATATGCTGAGAGCATGTGCCTTGGATTATGGATCAAGTTGGGATGACAACTTGCCATATGCGGAGTTTTCTTATAACAACAGCTACCAAACCAGTTTGAAGATGGCACCTTTCGAAGCCTTGTACGGAAGGAGGTGCAGAACCCCGCTATTGTGGGATGAGGTTGGAGACCGCCAGTTGTTTGGACCGAATTTGATTAAGGAGTCTGAACGGAAAGTAAAGTTGATTCGCGATAGGCTCAAGGTAGCCCAGTCAAGGCAGAAGAGCTATGCGGATTCAAAACGCAAGGAGACAAAATATGAAGTCGGAGATAGAGTTTATCTTCGAGTATCTCCGCTTCGAGGAGTTAAGCGTTTTGGTGTTAAAGGAAAATTAGTGCCACGTTTTGTGGGACCATACAAAGTTTTGGAGCGCATGGGAGAAGTTGCGTACAAGTTGGAATTACCCGAGGGTTTTTCAGGTGTTCACGATGTGTTCCATGTTTCTCAGTTGAAGAAGTGTCACGCAGAGATGGCGGATATACCACTGAGAGATACTGTGCCACTAGAGGCGATTCAGTTGAATAACGATTTGACCTATGAGGAGAAACCAGTTAAAATTCTGGAGTATGCCAGCCGAGTCACCCGCAGCAAGGTCATTAAGTTTTGCAAAGTTCAGTGGAGCCACCACACTGAGGATGAAGCCACCTGGGAACGAGAGGAAGATCTGCTTAAGGACCACCCTCACCTATTTTCTAGCCAACCCGAATCTCGAGGGCGAGATTCATCTTAAGGGGGTAGGTTTGTAACATCCCAAATTTTCAATTTGGAATGTTATACATAGATCATCATTGCATATCATATTTTTGTTGCATTATTGGCTTGATCCTAGAAATTCTACGCAGCTCAAGGACCCACGGAGAGAGTTGGGGATTTCGCTATTTTCATATTTGAGTTTTCTCAAATTTTGAAAATAGGATCATTTGATTTTAATTATTTTATCTTCAATTATTTCTATTACAAAAATATGAGAGAGGGAATAAAATGACTTTCCCAAAATAAAGAAATATTGAGGATTTAATAATAAAATCAAATAAGATTTTATTTTGGAGATTTTCGCTATTTTATTTGAATTAAGGAAAAATATGCGTTTTTCAAAATTGCATTTAGACCCCAAATAAATGTTCATCTTGTCCGCTTGATTTGAAGCGGGAAAATTTATTTCGGGATTTTTGGAGTCGATTTAGTATTTTTTTCGTTTGTTTTTCTGGGCGTAATGATTAAAAAAAAAGAACCGACCTACGGGCCATACCCGAGCGGGACTCCGCCCGGGGGCAGCCTATATAAAGCGCCGCCCGAGCCCCGCACCAGCCCTTGACCAGCCAACCCAGCCCTTGCCGCCGCCGCCGCCCGCCGCCGCCCGGCCCGACCTCGCCCGAGCCGACCCCGCCGCTCGAGGTGCCTCGAAATCCGTGCCGCCGTTTTTTTAGAAAAACTGTTCGGTTTCTGTCGGTTTTTGCCGGATTTTTTTAGTTTTCGTTTTTTATTAGATCGGTTTATTTATTTCGGTTCGGTTAAATAGAGAGCGTTCGCTTGTTCGTTCGTTTTTACGAACGTGTTCGTCAGATTAGATCTAGTTAACGAACGTTCGTTCGTTAACCTGTTCGTCATTTTTCTTTTCTCGGATTTAATCCGCGATTTTCTGATCGCGATTTCCGATTCGATTTTCGTTTTAGTATAACTTTTCGCTCGTTTATCGGAATCAGGCGATTCAAGTGCTTGGAGTTTCGTCTCGAAACCCTCTTTACGAATAACCAACTTAAACAAGTTTTTGCCTCTGTAAAATTTGACTTAGATCCAGATTAGTAAAACGGAGCTGTTTTCTTTCGCCGTTTGACTTCCGTTGCTTCGTCTGATTTGATTCTTTTTGCAAACCGGAGTTCTTAAGTTGAATTTTCTGGTTAGATCTTTTGTTTGAGTTCTACCCGTGCATTAGATGAGTACTTATTGTATGTTTGTTTGTTTGTCTGCGATAGAATACCCGGAGTGCGCCGCCTGTTACTTTGAGTCTCTAGGTTTCGCGGATCATCAGCGAGGCAAGTAACACTTTGATCATACCTTTTCTACTACCCAGTTTTATTGCATTAAATCAATCCTCAAACATTGCATGATTAGGATCTAATTAAATTGTGGGATGGGAAGTAGATGAGGTAGTACCTATTACCTGTTTATTATCAAACCTTTGGGAGTTACTTCTAAGTTTGCTTATTATGCCGTGCTATTCTAGTAGACGTGGAATGGGTGAGTGTATCCATGACAGATGTGAGATTGTTAATTAATTGTTTACTTAAGGTGGCAACTTAAACACACATCTGGGTCGATTGAGGTACCTGGTTTCCAGGATTTGCCTGTTTTTCTTCGGACCGCCACCCAGGCTCAAAGGGATCATGAGATTTTTCATGCTAGAAACTTCCGTGTGCAGCCACATGCTACTATGGGCTCTAGCATAGTTGACTAAGTTGTGCGAACTCTTACGGGTAGACTAGCAGATGTAGGGGTTGTAGGTTGGTACGGTCTACCCATACGTAAGGTGCAAGCGCTTCTGAAAAACTATGTCTCGGTCATCCGTTTCTCAAACACCATGTAGTGCGAGAAATCAAACGGAGGAGATCGAGTCTTGTGGGGAAAAGTGCACAAACCTCTGCAGAATGTATAAACTAATCATGGTTAGCCGTGTCCCCGGTTATGAACATCTTGAGTATCTAGTGTTTGGATATCATGTGAATCTCGTCATGTTACTCTAATTAATATTGTTGGGTTGATAATGATTAGTTTAATTGGAATTGAGGATGCTGTCAACCATTCTCAATGTTTAACAACCACCATGATAGTTAAATAAAATTTATTCCTTTGCAGTAGGGAAAAATTGGCTTTACGCAAAAACTGTAACCATAGAGCTTTCCACCAGCCATATATGCATGTAGTATAGGCTTACTCTTTCATTATTCTCTATGTGTTACTTTGCCAGCATATTCCATGTGCTGACCCGTTTTCGGGCTGCAACGTTTCATGTTGCAGACTTTTCAGACGACGAGTAAGGTGCTTAGGTCGTGGTTCTATACTCAGTGATGCCGTTGGAGTTGATGGACTCGCTTATTCTTCCAAGCCTTCCGTTGTTATCGTTATTAGATGGCCTTAAGCCATATTTATTTTATTAAATTCTCTCTTGAGATATTTCGATGTAATAAGTGTGTGATTGCTACTCTGTTATAAATCCTTCAAGTACTGTGTGGTGTCAGCATTACTGATCCAGGGATGACACTGAGCACATAGATCAGACTGTTTGAGGTTTGGTCGCTACATATTTTTTTTTTGGAAAGTCCACCAATGCCGTTGTCCCCCATTTGCACTTTTCGTACATGCAACATCTTATAGATTGATGGAGGTGTATACTCAAGGAGCCACCAATAAAATTGTGACTACAAAAAATGCAGTATAATAGTGCCAAAACCTTTCCGAATGGCCTATATAAATATTGGTGCCATCACTCCGGGAGCCAAAGGTGCAAATAAGTTTATAAAAAAGCCAAATGTTCAATCAAGTGTTAATAAAGGTCATTTGGGAGAAAATATACATGATATGAGACTAAGAAAGCATGGCAGGTCGGAGCAATAATCAATCTTGTGTACCCTATGTTCTACCAAGTAGGAGATCTTACACACTAGAAAACAGCTTGAACTTACCTTTGAGAAAGTATTTTCATGCATTGGTTTTTTTAGAAAAGAAGGATGACCCCCGGCCTCTGCATTTGGGTGATGCATACGACCACTTTATTAATTATTCTCACAAGACCTTACAAAGTCATACACCAGTAAGACTAAAGCCGTCGTCGACTAAGCAACAAACTGTCGCTACACCTATCCAGTTGATGAAGGGGCGCAGATAGCCTAGGCCTAATATCAAACAGACATCGCAGCCAAACCTAACATCTAATACCTGAGACCCCAACCTAGCCACTTGCCGGGTCTGGGGCACAAAGTGGTCCGGCGTGCTCACATAGGCCGCCGCCGCCAACTGCCACCGTTCTATCTTCAGAACTGTGATGATGCATCAACCTTGCTCGGTCTAGCTATCGTCAACGCCACCACGGCGCCCAACGACACCTCCTCCCTGCGTGCAAACAGCTGAGCACGTCGCGGTCGCCACTGATACACCTCAGCACCATGCTGCCAAGTACCACCAGCCGACACAGCTTGAAGTCTTTGGAAGATCTGTCGTGCGTAGCACCTGCCGACCAGGCATGACAAAGCGTAGCACCTGTCGGTCAGGCATGACTTGACATCTCCACCAAAGCTCCGTGCAAGACGAAGCCGCTCCACCTCCTGCCTCTGACTTCCAGCGCTGCTCCGCAAACGATGCTCCCAAGAGAGAAACGACACCGCAGTGCCAAATCGTCCGATCTGGAACACCAGATTCTAAGGTTTCCCCCGCATCAGTGCCCATCACCAGCAACCGTCAAGGACCCACACAGTGCCCACCACCACTCAGCCCTCAAGGCGACACCTTCAGGAAGGTCACGGCGTCAAGAACACCGTCGCCGCCCACCGGAGTTAGGGTTTTCACCCGAGAGGCAGAGAGGGGGAAATGACGGAGCAGACATAGACCGACGTCTCCAAGAAGAAAATGGCGCCCTTGAGCGTCGTCGTCGGCGCGGCCGACCGGGGCCGACCAAGGGGTTTCCTCCTATCTGGATTGCCTCCACCAGCTTCACCCGCGACCAGGGTCCCGGCAATCACGCCGGCACCGTCAGGAACCCGCTGAGAGAAGCCCACTGATCAGGGCCGGATGACTGCGGCCAGATCTGGCGCTAGAACCCACCGCCCGCACGCACCGGCAGCCGAACAAGCCGACCCCGACAACGCCGGCCACAGATCTGGCCACACCCAGATACGACGACCACCTCCACGCGCCGGAGTGGAGAACCACCCCGGCTGCGCAGCCAAGCGCCGGCGACACCACAGGCCGCCACCACCCACAGCAGGGCGAATTTGAGCAGGGGGCTCCCAGATCCGCCGCCACCGCGCACCATGGCTGACCACCACGCTGCCCCGGCAGCCATGGAGGCGCAGCCCCGCCGAAAAGCCCTGGAGCCGCCGCTCCAGCTTCCTATCTCCGCCGCCACGCTTGACGCCCAGGGTCGCCGTCGCGCGCAGCCCGAGTCCGCCCCCAGGAAGAAGGGCGAGCCCGCCACCGCCGTCCGCCGGACGAGCTTTGCTCGCCGGCTTCCTCCGGCGGCGGCGGGGGAGGGTGGGTCGGGGTGGGTTGGGGGCGACGGCGGCTAGGGTTTGCCTGAGCCGCCCCCCTGTGGGCAGTGCGAGCGCGTCTAAAACTCGTTCCCACTCTTCTTTCATGGATGGGTACATGCGTAGGAACGAACTTTGCGATGGATAGATTCATATACGCTGCTTGCAACACATTCTGAGGATTTTACTAGCAATGGATACGTTTACTGCAGAAAACCTGAATGAGTACGAGTGGGAGGCACAGTTTATAAGCCTGGTCGGAGGTGGCTTTCAAGATTTGCGAGAGAAATGCATACTTCAGCGCTGAATTTATTTTCTTGTTTAATTTACCACTCTCAACTTTAAAACAGGTTAAGGCAGATCCTTGAACTATCAATATCATTTACTTTACCCCGCTCAAAAGATTAGAAGGTGTGATGTGACGTTCTAGTAGACTAATCAATACCATTGTTGAGAAAATCATTAACTGATAGCTGCTCGGTTATATAACAAGTAGGGGTTAGCAGACTAATCGGTAAGTTAGTCAGTCATTTAACCACTTAATCGGACGATGACCCTATCAGTAGGATTAATCGGCAAGTTAACTGATTAATGGAACAAATTCTTACATAGGGATCAATACTAACACGGCATCCTAGTCGGCAGGATTTTGTTCTTAAAAGAATCTGCTCTCACATGAACTACTAACCGTCTTCTTCTTCCTCGTCAGTTTTTTTGTCCATTCCTCTTCATTGTTGACTAAAACTCCAAGGATGCGGCATGAGTGGGGGCCCCATGATTTTATAATTGAGTGAGAGGCAGAACCACCTACTCTTCATGTGGCTGAGTTTTGTTCTTCAAGTTGGTCTTTCACAGCAACCCATTGGTATCTTTTGTTTTTGGCAGGTAACATGGTATCCTACTACTCCCTCTGTTCTAAAATACTATAAATCATTTATAGTTTTCAAATGGGGGCTCTTAACATTTCAAATGAATGTATACAGACGTTTTTCATTTCTAGATATCTATTTTTATTCATTTCTACGCCAAGTAATTTCGGACAGAGAGAGTAACTCTTAACATTTCTTTTCTGCAGGAAGAAAAAAAAAGAGGTGCAAAATACTGCCAGTCTCCAACTACTTACTTTATGCTTCTTTCCAATTTTATGGTGGATTTGATAAGAACCCTTTTTGCTTTCTTGATAAATAATCGACAAAAAAAGCGTTTTTTTTATATAACCTGCTTGTTTTATTATAATTATAACAAGTCCTATATGGAAATGCCCGCTAAAGAGAAAATCTATTTGATTGTCTCTCGGCCAATATCGATTTTTAGAAAGAAAAAACAAGAAGTTCACCGAGTACGGTATCCTGTTTCTTTAGGTACCGACTCACTAGGACAAATGGCCGTACGTCCACCAAGTGGAAATAAACTAGACATCCAAACACCAGCGTTGACCCACCCAGCTTTTACTACTAGTACCTGCGACAAGGGCCAGGGGGATTCCTCTTCCAAATCATCTTCTCTTCTCCTTTCCAACAAACCTTGCTGTGCCATTGACTGGCAGCTAGCCACGTGCCATGAAGATCGGCAAGGAGTACCAGAGCTACATGCACGGGATAGAGCAGGAGCTGTCCGCTTTGGGGCTCAAGCGCCTCAAGGAGATGATCAAGAAATGCCAGGCCGTGCCCTGTCCCCCGCAGCTCCACGGCGGGTGCGACGATGACGCCGCCGCCGCCTCCGCCGTCGTCGCCACAGGAGGCAGCGGCCACTGCTCTGGCGCCGGCCGCCATTGCTATGGTAACTATCTCTTGCTCGTTCTTCAGGTCCCGATCTCGATCTGTTTTTTCATCCATCTCCGTGGACATAATCGCCGCACCGTAGCTTGATAAGATTTCGTATTAACTTGACGATTGGAGAATCCTAATCGATATCACATCTCCATCAATGGAATGCAAGTCTAGCTCGCCATCCGGGTTGCATTTCATTAATTCTGCGTTGTTGCTTGCGGGATTAGGCATGTAACTTGTGCAGAAAGTCAACTTCATAATCAGCTGCCACTCCCTCCGTCCAGGTTCACAAATTAGTTGTAAACTAATCTATGTTTGGTTTGGAGCTAGCGCAGAACCTGACATCACCATAATCTCATTGTATTTTATTTTAGCTGAATCTTTTATTCAGTATATACTGCCACATAAAGATACCACATGAATCTTTTATTTTAGCTGAATCTTTTATTCATTATCGTATTATATCCACATGAAGATTAATCAAATGCATATCGTATTATATCCACATAAAGATACAAATATCGTATTATATCCACATAAAGATACCACATGAAGATTTTAACTTTTAGCTGAATCTTTGAATTCCAATTTTTCTTGTTATTATCCACTACAACCTCTAAATGCGTGAGCAGACGGTACATAGAGTCAATTGTGAAGAACTCGGATGTAGTGAGATTTTAGGGAAACACATCTCGTCCTTGTTTCAGGTTAATCGACTCCAACAAGGGTCTCCCAATATATTGGCTTCCACCGTTGTCTCTCAATCCCCTCCCCAAAACCCTATTTTTTTCCTGGGAGTAATTCCCTCCTCCAAGCGCCCCCGCCGCTCCAAGAGCCTCCTTGATTCATTGGAAATATGAAAAAAATATGCTTGGATTTGGTGCTTCATTATATTTAGTGTCGTCTTCCATCACGTTTGGTGTAATTGTTAGCAATTTGTAGATATTTGTAATGTAGATAGTAGCTAAATGTATGTTTGCCAACTTTAATATTGATGCAAAGAAATTATTATTGGAAGCTAACTTTGGGGTTTGATTAGAATAACTACTTTCCAAATGCAGACTCAAAAAAGTCGGGATTTTTTGGGAGTTAGGTTTTGGATGCAGGTTTGTAGGAGTTGAATTTTGGTGATCGGTCAAAGATGCTCTGAGAGGCTCGCTGGTTCATTGCAAATATAGAGAAAATATGGAACAAGATCTTTTTTTTCATTGGTGACACTATCCGTCAATTTGGTTCAAAGTAATTGAATAGAGAAAAAAAACTTTGCATGAAGAACGAGACACATGAAGAAATTGTTTTTCACCGGTTCAAAAATAGTAATTCGGGATTCCTACAATATACTTAGGCATATTTTAATAATTTATTTGCGTGAAGAACGAGGCGCGTGTATTCGGCGCCATAATACCATTACAACTTTAGTTTTGTAACTTTATTTGAGATTTGGTGTCTGTTTCACAGCCCTAAGAGTAATTAATAAATGTTGGCTAGGCCCTTCGCAATATCTAACACTAGATGTTGCATGTGCAGTATGTGAGGAGAGTTTCTTTCCATCCCTAGCCGACGAGCTGTCAGCAATCGTTCGGTGCTTCAATGAAAGAGCCGAAAGACTGCTTAAATTACACCTGGCGTGCACAGGTTGGAAGAAATATTTGATGCACAGACAGGTCTGACAAGACCCATGAGGCACTCATACGGCAAGGCAAAGATCTGGTTACCTATGCCATTGTTAACGCCGTAGCCATGAGGAAGATCTCAACGAAGTATGGCAAGGCATCATCTTCTTTTCCTTCGTTCCGTATGTCTTTTTCTAGAGCATAAACTCAAGTTTCTTCTTAACAACAGAAATATAGATAGAAGTCAAAAATGAAATCGACTGATGGGTGATTAACTATAGTTTTTGAACTGTCCACTCGTAAAAAAAATCCGGATTAGTTTTTGTAGATAAGTAGAAGAGAACGTTCGACGGGTCTCTGCGCTCGAAGGTGCACATCGTATTCTTTTTGAACGTAATTAATATTATTCGTGTGCATGGTGGTTAATTATTGTAGCACCATCACTATCATTGCCCACACATGACATGATGGTTAAATCTAACACAAGACACTCTCACAGAAATGTCGATCAAAACAAGTGCAAGACTTCAGGATAGTAGCACGGAGCATGCACATCGAGATCCTCGAGTCCCCATGGCTACACGAGCTAATGGCTTTCTACATCAACCTGAGGAGAACCGACGACAGCGCTGCGATGGAGCTCCTAGCTAGGGGACTTCTCCCTCACATTGAGAAAAGTATACTTTTCATCCCTCAACTCTCGATGGAGTCTAGATTTGGTCCCTTAACTTCAAAACCGGACAACTTACACCCCCAACTACCGAAACCGGACAAGGTTCATCCCCGGTCTTGGTTTTGACCGGTTTTTGTGCTGACTCACCCCGGTTTTGACCGTTTCTGACTCAAATTCACGTATTTTTTCATGTCCGTGAACCTTTTGAAATTCAAATACTCTTTTCAAATCCGCATTGTTTTTGTAAGGTTGCATAATTTTAAAAAATAAACATACTTTTTTTCAAATCTATGAACTATTTTAAAATTTGCGTACTTTTTTCAAATCTGGTTTTTTAAAAAAATTGTGTACTTTTTTCAAATCCGCATATTCTTTCCGAGTTCGTGTAATTTTATCAAATCCTTTTTTTTTAATCCATGAACTATTTTTGATATTCACATACTTGTTTCAAATCTGCATACCTTTTAAAGTTCACGTATTTTTCTAAATCCGTATTCCTTTTCCAATCGATGAACTTTGTCTGGAACTCACGTACTTGTTTCAAAGTGGATATATTTTTTCCAAATCCACATATTTTTTCTAATTTGCGTAAAAAAGTTTGAAATCCGCGTACTTTTTTCAAGTTCACATAAAAAATTTAAATTCATGAACTCTTCCCAAAAAAATGTACGCGAATATGAAAAAGTATGTCCATTTTTAAAAATTACACGAATTTGAAAAAAAAACTAGATGAACTTTTAAAAAGCACGCGAATTTGAAAGAAGTACGTGAACTTGGAGAATGTACGTGGGTTTAAAAAAAAGTACACATTTTTTATAAAAAAGTTCACGTGTTTGACACTACACAGACTTGGAAAAAGTACATGAATTTCAGTCCGCACAGTCAAAACCGAGGTGGACAGCATCAATACCGGTCAAAACCATGAATAAGGATGAATCTTGTCCGGTTTCAGTAGTTAAGGGTGCAAGTTGTCCGGTTTTGGAGTTGAGGGACCAAATATAGACTTCGCCAATAATTGAGGACCTCACATTCGATGACGACAATAAGCCGACGCTCTCTTGCAGCCTCTTCGATTCCTTGCGCATTGACATCTACCTGACACGTTCGATTTGCCTGGTGAAAACACTTTTTGTCACCCAAGATTTTGGAGTGGCCACCAAAAAACTCACACTGCTGAAGGAAGTGGAAAATGATAATTTTGCAATTATTTGTTATTTTGTAGGACATGGTGTTTGATGCAGTCTCTCTTTCTTGTGGCCACATCTTCTGCTACCTGTGCTCCTGCACTGCAGCCTCTGTGACGGTTGTAGACGGACTCGAGTCTGCCGGTCGTGGAGCTAAATGCCCCCTCTGCTTCCCCGCAAAAAAAAATGCCCCTCTGCCGCCGGGTACGCACACTCATCAGCTTTTTTGCTAACTGTTTTCTGTTAAGGTCAGACGATATCCAAAACGTACATCTTCTGTTCTTTTCAGGCCGGGTCTTTTCCTGATTCCGTGCGGCTGAATCAGCTCAACATTCTACTTCGAAACAGGTCTGTAATACTTAAGATAATACTCCTGTTAGTTAAGTTGACATCAATGACATGGCAGCTGGTAAAATGGTTCTGCCTTCCTAATCCCACAGTTGCCTGGAGTACTGGGAGAAGAGGATGCAAACCAAGCGTGTTGAGCGTGTTCGCTTGGCCAAAGAGCATTGGGAACGACAGTGCAGAGCATTCATGGGCATATGATGCAGAGGTCAGGGGCAATCCTCCTTTTCAAAAAACAAAATCACGGACATATGACAGTACATTTCTGGTGCAATGGCTTTTCTGTCCTTATTGTTCACTATCTTCTTTTGTCACAACATTGTGTCATGAAGTTCATTCGGGTACGTCCTCCCTCGCGTGGTGTTAAAACTAAAACTAGTTGTAGTGAAACTTTGCTTGGCATTCAAGTGAAATGTAATTAATAGTCCTCACACCAAGAACATGTAATGAATTATCTTTTCATATTAAACTGTTTTTGGAATATTGAGTGCTTGGCAACATGCATCGGGATGGGATGATGGCAACCGGCATACCTCTCTTCATGTATTATTACCGGCATGTACAAATTGTACATGAATATAGCTAAATCCAGCCCAATATTTCAGGGTTAAATTTACCAAAATAGAAGTCCACGTCCGTGCGATTGGTCATCGCATGAATACGAGAGAGAGAGAGAGAGAGAGAGAGAGAGAGAGAGAGAGAGAGAGAGAGAGAGAGAGAGAGAGAGAGAGAGAGAGAGAGAGAGAGAGAGAGAGAGAGAGAGAACGGTACAAGGGCGACAACAACTGATAATGTACAGGACATTTTTTTTTTTAGGGAAATAATGTACAGGACATGGCTGCGACACATAAGAGGCTACAGGCTAGCCAAACCGATGAAGCTCGGCCCAGGCCCAAGAGGAACATGAGAGCTCTAGGGCCTGTCGCAATCAACATCATGCACGGGTACGTAGATTGCACTTGATCTCTCATACTAGTTCAGTAGAAAACTATGTCAAGAAATTCGCTAGATTTATATGACCTTCTCGCTGCTTATGAAGTTTACTCCAGAAGTTATCCATTATGTGACCAGTTTTGTCGACAACATGATTTACCCTCTACATAGCCGGCCGAATTGTAACCCTAGACCCCTCGAGCAAGGTGGTACTAATCATCAGGGTGATTTATTTCTGGCCATATTAAAAACATACAAGAGGCCTAGCTGGCAACTACGGAGAGACCAAGGCCCAAGCCCACTAGACAACCAAGAAATTTGTTGTTCGCATGGATGTAGAATGCTGTATGCATGTATGTATAGTGCTCCAGCCCTAGCTAGCTAGATTAACCCACGTCCAGCACCTCTGAATGCCTGATTCTGGTACGCCGCCGCCTATATATTTGCGCTAGGGCGTTGGCGCATTGCCATCGGGCACAACATGGAAGCTCCATCTGTTCGTCGTCGGTTCTGAGGTGTTGATTAGATCTCCGGCTCATGCCGACGAAGCAGCCGCCACCTGGCGGTCAGTGTCAAATCCCATACCATGTCCGCTCAATCTCACGGCTCATGTAATTACGTCTAGATCGACCTAAGTCTCAAGATACATGTGCTATATATAAGACTATATAGAGGCTTGTCTTATATGCTAACCATTCCCGCAGTGCCCCATCTATGGGATGTCATTTTTGTATGCAGTGAATTTCAAATTGATGTAACAAAACTATATATATCGATAAGGTTATATTCAGATAAACGGAAATAATGCACAGAAGCAAACTGAAAAGGACACATTTATTGATAGGAAGTACACCTCGAAACTCTTCTAACAAGACTACAACTTATAGTATAACTACTTGGAAAGGTTGCTAAAAAAGCTTTACAGGAAATCTATCCAATGAAAAGGATAGGTCAAATCTAGATCAACTAAACTACTCCACGGCTTTATCACCTAGTCATTTTTTCTGAAATGTAACTTCAATTAATCATGACCAAATCCACATGGCATGGTACGCAACAAGGCATATCCTCAGTCGTCATCGCATCGACGCGAGGTGTTCCATATGAGCGAAGTGGAGGGCGAAATTTAGAGCAACACTTCCTGTCCAGCTAAGTCGAACTTCTTACCAGGAACAGGAACGGTCCAGAAGATAAAACTACATGGGCATCTCAGTCCAGGTTTATCTCAGCAAGGGCCAATGCAGATGCAGGTACATGCTCCTACATGTAGTCCTACATGTAAGGATAGGTAAGTTCAAATGACACAGAAAGAAATAACCCCAATGATGTTGTAAAAATTTACCCTTATGAAGCAAAAAAATATATTCAGTATATTAGGAAAAGCAGAAGGTGTAAAAAAGATATCATATACTATGATATATTATCACTCCAAATATATAACCCAACAAAAAGGTGATAGCCTGATATTTTGATTAGATGTATGTAGACTTTGCCATAAAAACAAATTTTATGAGTTCTGTTATACCATCTTTGATCCTGAATGGACGCTCGACAAATTGATATTCATGTAACAAATTATACCAAGTGCAGACTTGAGAGAGCTTTGGCTAATGCTGCATGGCTTGCGAGATATCCATTGGCCTCTGTTACACATATAACGGGTGTCTCGTCGGATCATCCTCCTCTTTTGGTCCGACTAGAGGAGGGGGCAGCGGATCATGTTCAGCGCTCATTCAGGTATGAGTTGATGTGGGAGACACATGAGGAGTTTAAGGACTGCATACAAACGGGGTGTGGGAACGGACCCCCGTGCACATCAGTGGATGATCTACGTCGCAAGCAGCAGGGTCTTGCGCAGGATTTGGGAAGGTGGAGTCGGGATACTTTTGGGAGTGTCAGGAAGGAGATAAAAAAGTTAAAGGAGATGTTGGCCGAACTAAAACGTGACCCTCTGAGACTAGGCCCGCCCCATGCAGAGCTAAAGATAAACGAACGGTTGATAGAAATGTACCACAGGCAGGAGATCAGGAGGCGACAAAGAGCTCGAATTGAGTGGCTTTCGGCGGGAGACAAGAACACAAATAAAATTCATCTGCGAGCCAGTATCTGGCAAAAGAAAAATATGATCAAGGGATTACAAAATTCTTTTGGAGTGGAGATCTCTGATCCGGAGGAGCTAAAAGCGCTAGCTAAGAGCTTCTATGCGAATTTGTACCTCTCGGAGGTGTGCAGAATAGGAGGCGGCACTGGAACACGTCCCCAGGAAGGTGACAGCCGCAATGAACTCAAAATGTTGTGCTCCATACACGAAGGAGGAGGTCAAGGTAGCGCTATTCCAAATGTTTCCGACCAAAGCTCCGGGACCCGGTGGCTTTCCTGCCCACTTCTATCAGCGACACTGGGAGGTTTGTGGCGATGAAGTAACAGAGATAGTGCTCAAAATTGTGAAGGGCGAGGAGAGCGCAGAATCTATTAATGACACAGTACTGGTCTTGATCCCAAAGGTAACAAACCCAACAGTACTTGCTCAATTTTGTCCCATTAGTTTGTGTAATGTTTTGTACAAGATAGCCTCGAAGGTCATTGTGAACAGGTCAAAAGTGATTTTGCCTGATATAATCTCTGAGGAGCAGTCTGCTTTTGTCCCTGGAAGGTTGATCGCGGATAACATTATATGTGCTTATGAGTGTTTGCATTTCATGAAGCGATCTAGGGCAAAAACAAATAGCTTTTGTGCTTTGAAGTTGGACATGATGAAGGCTTACGACAGAGTTGAGTGGGACTACCTGAGAGGGATTATGGCCAAGCTGGGATTTGATCATCATTGGATAGATGTTGTTACGGGTATGGTCTCTTCATTCTCCTTTTCAGTGTGTTTCAATGGTGAAAAGCTAGAATCATTTAAGCCAACAAGAGGTATCTGGCAGGGAGCCCCTATTTCCCCCTACTTATTCTTGATTGCAGCAGAGGGCCTTTCGTGCCTCCTTAAATCAAGTTCTGAATCATAGGTGTCAGGTATCAAGGTGGCACCTACGGCTCCAACCGTAAACCACCTTCTTTTTGCAGATGATAGCCTGCTCCTTTTCAAGGCGAATGTGGAGAGATCAAATGTGGTGTCAAACCTACTGGATACATATTGTCTTGCTTAGGGACAAAGGATCAATAATGAGAAATCATCAAGTTTTTTAAGCAAGGGTTGCCCAACATAGTTGAGAGAAACTATAAAGCAAAACCTGCATGTCCAAAATGAGTCTTTGTGCGAGCATTACCTTGGCATGTGATACGTCTCCAACGTATCTATAATTTTTGATTGCTCTATGCTATATTATCTACTGTTTTGGGCAATATTGGGCTTTATTATACACATTTATATCATTTTTGGGACTAACCTACTAACCGGAGGCCCAGCCCATATTGTTGTTTTATTGCCTGTTTCAGTATTTCGAAGAAAAGGAATATCAAACGGAATCCAAACGGAATGAAACCTTCGGCATCGTGATTTTTTGGAAGAATATCATCCTGGAGACTTGGAGATCAAGTCAGAAGATACTCGAGGAGCCCAGGACATAGGGGGCCCTACAGGGCACGGCCCGCTGTCTCGTGGACCCCTCGAGCACCCCCCGACCGACTTCTTTCGCCTATATAGTCCCGCGTACCCTAAAAACATCCACGGAGAAGATAGATCGGGAGTTCCGCGTCCGCAAGCCTCTGTAGCCACCAAAAACCTCTCGGGAGTCTGTTCCGGCACCCTGCCGGAGGGGGAACCCATCACCGGTGGCCATCTTCATCATCCCGGCGCTCTCCATGGCGAGGAGGGAGTAGTTCACCCTCGGGGCTGAGGGTATGTACCAGTAGCTATGTGTTTTATCTCTCTCTCTCTCTCTCTCTCTCTCTCTCTCTCGTGTTCCCTCTATGGCACGATCTGGATGTATCGCGAGCTTTATTATTATAGTTGGATCTTATGATGTTTCTCCCCCTCTGCTCTCTTGTGATGAATTGAGTTTCCCCTTTGAAGTTATCTTATTGGATTGAGTCTTTGATTTGAGAACACTTGATGTATGTCTTCCCGTGTTTATCTGTGGTGACAATGGGACATCATGTGCCACTTGATGTATGTTTTGATAACCAACTTGCGGGTTCCGCCCATGAACCTATGCATAGGGGTTGGCACACGTTTTCTTGACTCTCCGGTAGAAACTTTGGGGCACTCTTTGAAGTACTTTGTGTTGGTTGGATGAATTTGAGATTGTGTAATGCATATCGTATAATCATGCCCACGGATACTTGAGGTGACAATGGAGTATCTAGGTGACATTAGGGTTTTGGTTGATTTATGTCTTAAGGTGTTATTCTAGTACGAACTCTTGAATAGATTGATCCGAAAGAATAACTTTGAGGTGGTTTCGTACCCTACCATAATCTCTACATTTGTTCTCCGCTATTAGTGGCTTTGGAGTGACTCTTTGTTGCATGTTGAGGGATTGTTATATGATCTATCTATGTTATTATTGTTGAGAGAACTTGCACTAGTGAAAGTATGAACCCTAGGCCTTGTTTCCTATCATTGCAATACCGTTTACGCTCACTTTTATCATTAGTTACCTTGCTGTTTTTATATTTTCAGATTACAAAAACCTATATCTACCATCCATATTGCACTTGTATCACCATCTCTTCGCGGAACTAGTGCACCTATACAATTTACCATTGTATTGGGTGTGTTGGGGACACAAGAGACTCTTTGTTATTTGGTTGCAGGGTTGCTTGAGAGAGACCATCTTCATCCCACGCCTCCTACGGATTGATAAACCTTAGGTCATCCACTTGAGGAAATTTGCTACTGTCCTACAAACCTGTGCACTTGCAGGCCCAACAACGTCTACAAGAAGAAGGTTGCGTAGTAGACATCAAGCTCTTTTCTGGCGCCGCTTGCCGGGAGGTGAGTGCTTGAAGGTATATCTTTAGATCTTGCAATCGAATCTTTTTGTTTCTTGTTTTATCACTAGTTTAGTCTATAAAAGAAAACTACAAAAAAATGGAATTGAGTTTGCCTCACACTCTTCATCTTTTTAATATCTTTCGTGAGTATGATGGAAAGGAAAATTGTGCCAAAATGTTAGAGGAAGAATGCATTAGAATGTTTGGCATTAAATACATGAATGATGAGCATGATTGCAATGTTGTTAGTATGAATTCCTTGAATGTCCATGATGCTAATGATATGCAAAGCCACAAGCTTGGGGAAGCTATGTTTGATGAAGCTAATATTTTTTGTCCCCCAAGTTTTGATGAGCAAATTTACTATGATGAAAGCATGCTTCCTATCTATGATGATTATTGTGATGACACCTATGCTATAAAGAATAATGATAACCATGAAACTTGTCATCTTGATCTTAATTTTCAATCACATGATAGTTATTTTGTTGAGTTTGCTCCCACTACTATTGATGAGAATAGATTTGCTTATGTGGAGAGTAATAAAAATTCTATGCTTATGCATCATGAAAAGAATACTTTAGGTGCTGGTTATATTGTTGAATTCATTCATGATGTGATTTCTACTACACAACCTTCTTCTTGTAGACGTTGTTGGGCCTGCAAGTGCACAGGTTTGTAGGACAGTAGCAAATTTCCCTCAAGTGGATGACCTAAGGTTTATCAATCCGCGAGAGGCGTAGGAGGAAGATGGTCTCTCTCAAACAACACTGCAACCAAATAACAAAAAGTCTCTTGTGTACCCAACACACCCAATACAATGGCAAATTGTATAGGTGCACTAGTTCGGCGAAGAGATGGTGATACAAGTGCAATATGGACGGTAGATATAGTTTTTTGTAATCTGAAAATATAAAAACAGCAAGGTAACAAGTGGTAAAAGTGAGCGTAAACGGTATTGCAATGATAGGTGAAAGTGCGTTATATCGACTAGAGGGGGGTGAATAGGCGATTTTTATGAATTCTTCACTGAGGAATTTGCTGGTGAGGAAATTCCTAAGCGTAGAACTACTAGCAGTGGAATAAGTACTCAGAAGTAAGCATAACAGAATGCGGGCATGGTCATCATGATGAAATGAAGACAATCACATAGTACAGACAGCGTAAACATAGGATAACACAAGATGAAGACGAACAGACTGAAGAAATTGAACTGAGAAAATTGAGAAAGTCTTCAGTCAAAGTCTTCAAACACAGATATGAACAACCACTCAACATAGAATGAGGAAATGAATGAGTTGAGGAAATAGAACCAGTAAGGTTGGTGAAGACAATGATTTGGTAGACCAGTTCCAACTGCTGTCTCAGTTGTATGTCTGGTTGGAGCGGCTGAGTATTTAAACTCGAGGACACACAGTCCCGGACACCCAGTCGCTGAGCACGCAGCTCAGGACACCAAGTCCTCACCATATTCTCCTTGAACTAAGGTCACACAGACCTCGTCCAATCACTCGTGGTAAGTCTTCAGGCGACTTCCAAACCTTCACAGACTTTGGTCACTCGGCGATCCACAATTCCTCTTGGATGCTCTAGACCATGACGCCTAACCGTCTGGAAGAAGCACAGTCTTTAAAGGTAACAAGCGTCGGATCCACGCAGGATCAATCTCTTCAGTGATGCTCAATCACTTTGGGTTTGTAGGGGTTTGGTTTTTGGGTTTTTCCTCACTCGATGATTTTCGCTCAAAGTCCTCGGAGGATGGGTTGCTTTCAAATGGCAAGTGTCAAGTTCTCTTGGAGCAGCCAACCAGCTAGTGGTTGTAGGGGGCGGCTATTTATAGCCTAGGGAGCAGCCCGACATGATAAGACATAAATGCCCTTCAATGATATGACCGTTAGGTGGATAAGATATTTTGGAATAGCTGGCGCGCAGCACAACAACGGTCGGAAATTTGACTTTCAAATTCCTCAGGGCTATCATGTTCCTCACTGTGTAGGCAATCCGCACTGGCGAATGCCTAACTCCTCACTCAGAACAAATTCCTCAGCGACCAGAAGAACTTCGTCTCTGTGACTGAAGAGATTGACTGAATTGTATGAGATTTCCAAAGGCTTCACTCGAAGGGATAGGTAGGTGTAGGATTTTCAGTTGAGCGTCACATGGAAATTTTTCCTTAGTATTTCCTCGACCCCCTTTAACAGTATGGTGTTTCTTATGACTCAAGAAAGAGAAAACGAAACTACGAAAACAAAAGTCTTCACGCTTCATGTTCCTCAAATGAATACCAAGTCTTCAAGGTCACACCAATTTCTTCACTTTCAAAGTCTTCGTAAAGTCTTGAATACCAAAGTCTTGAGACGAAGAACTTCATTTTAGGGGTCGACTTTCTCTGTAAATATCAAACTCCTCATAGACTTATAGACCTGTGTACACTCATAAACACATTAGTCCCTTAACCTATAAGTCTTCAATACACCAAAATCACTAAGGGCACTAGATGCACTTACAATCTCCCCTTTTGGTGATTGATGACAATATAGGTTAAGTTTTCAACGGGGATAAACATATGAAATGTAAATACTGATATTGAGGAATTTGATTGCAAGATATAGAAGAACTCCCCCTGAAGATGTGCATAGTGAGGAATTTGCTTTTGTGGCATAGCACATTTGAAGAGTTGAATCATGGAGATCTCCCCCTATATCTTGTAATTCATACACGCATTTGACATATAATATGAAGAATTTGAAATGCATGATGAAATATGGTGACTGATGTAATTCAGCATGCGTGTATTAACACATAACGAGGAATAAGCATGCAGAGGAACACATCAAAAGTATCAGAGCACCATCGGGTTTAAGATTACAACTCGATCCAATAAAAGTTTCAAAAGAGCGAGAGTTGTAACTTAGCAAAAAAACGCCCATATAATAGACCTGCTTGAAGACTAACTCAAATTTCTCCCCCTTTGTCATCGAATGACCAAAAGGTAGGGCTCGATTGTAAGTGCAGGGCAGGTGAACAAAATACTACAGTGCAGTGAAGGTGCATTTCTACAGTTTACAGACATACTCACGTACATTTGTTATTAATAGTGAAAAAAGCGAATCATAAATAAAAGAGATGCATGATCCATTCGGTACTGTTACCGTCAGTGTATGGGTTCGACTTTTTGTTCCAGAAACGAGAGAAAAAAAGTTAGTGGTGAATTTCCAGTGCTCAGCGTTCAATCCGACAGTTTATTTGCAACGAGAGAATTGCAGACAACTACTAACTTTATTTGTTCAATTGCAGACTATATTATCACTGGAATTGCTGGGTTTTCCATGTGGCCTAAGGTCAGTCTTAAATCAGTAGAACTAACAATGTAAAGGATGCATCTGCTGGCAATATGAACCAGTACAAAAGCAGAAAAGGCAGAAAAACAGAGAGCCCTTGGCAATCTACCTGCAGGCAGAACGTTTTCTCACAAAGTCCAGGTGCTACTTATGAGTTACGACCAAATTGCAAACTAAACAGCAGAGATAAACACAAACGCCTATGTATGGAAGACACCCGGGATAACATTTCGACACCTAAAATTGCCTTTCTTCAGAAGGCATGACCAAGAGTGAATTCTCACATCTTAAAGATGTCGTTCATGCATATAAACCATACCAAAATTAGGGTAAATATGGGCGGCAGGAACGAACAGTAATATACTTTAATGCATAGATAGATCGATATTCCATAGTTCAGAAAATTTACGAGACATTGAACCTATCATAGTAAACACTAAACAATCACAATGTAGGTGTTATTACTGAAGCCATCCAAGATGACATGTTCTACTGGTAGTACTAGTAAGCAAGAAGAGCCAAGAACAAAAGGCATGCTCTGAATCCAAGGGAAGAACAGAGCAAGTGCTTTCAAGATTCAGACACTCCCTATGGAGAATGGAGGCTCCTCATCCTCTTCCTGCATCCCATGGCACGGAATTGGAATAATGCTCTCTTGGAAGCAGTGCCAAGTAGGCAACATACAATATTGACTCTTTCCGATGTTCATGATGCCTAAGAATTTGCCATCAACGTCGCAGCGCAACACATGTTTATCGTTAAACAAGATGAGCAGATCACGGTCGTTGAGCGCGACCATGCAGTTGAACCATTGCACCACTGAATCAAGTGGTGTTTTCTTTTTCTTTTTGGAAGAAGCTCTTAAAGTTGCCGTGATGCCTCCACCGTAGGTACATCAATCCGATACTTCAAGGCCTAGACTTCAGCCTCGTAATCCTGCATCACCCAGATATCCATGGTGGTGAAATGGGGAGTCGGTCCGCCCCAGAAAGCAAGCGTCTCATTCATCTTAAATAACCCCCTATAAGACTAGCCACAGTGGGAGTAACTTCAGCAGTAACATCGAGTCCAACTCAGCAAATTTTCTTATGTGGCAATGAGTTAATGAGGAGAGAGGTAGTTACAGTAACTTAGTTAGTTACTGTAACATCACATGTCCCAATGCAATATGGGTCTATAACTTAATAAATGAAGCTTTGCATGTTACCACACTTATGTTACTACCCACTATAAAGGTAGTAACATAGTCTAGGGATATGTGTATGTTACTAGTGTATGTTACTATGCATTGTGGCTAGTCTAAGGATACGGTTGCGGGGGACTGCCCAGCAACCGGAATGACTCAGCTTCCGTGTGAAACGCAATAATTTCCTTGCCGCTTCCCATAATTTCACTGGCATCATAATAAGGATACCAATGCAGGCTACCACGGTGGTGGACTGGTGGTTTTAGCCCCTTCAGTAACTTCTGGTCCATGGATAGCATTCCGATTCTGACATGCCTAGGCTCATCGGATCCCAATGTGAGGATGTATAAGCTGGAGTCAGACGAGTGTTGTAATTCTGAGACCCAGAGCACCCTGTATTATCTAGTTGGATGGTGCTGGTAGAAACCAATTATAGTGTTGTGAATGCCTTGTCCAAATCAAGGTTGCCGAAGGAGAGCATGCTTGCGGAGGACCGGATTGCAGACGTAGAATCGGGATCTCGGGGAGACGATAAGAAAGCCACCGTGGGCGTATTGGTTTTTCTTCACGGCATTGTGTGTTGAGGTCATGTTGTGAAGAATTGAACCAAACTGACGCTTGACCCATTTATGATTGCGATCAACCTTCTGATGAAGACTGAGGAGTAACTCACGATCAGTCATCACCCTGGGTGCCGTGGCTTGAGGATTTTGCTTGGCAGAGTTGTTGGCGGCAGAGTCATGTGTGGCAGAGTCATTATTGGTGGAGTAGGATGCAGCCTTGCGAAATTGACCATCCAATGGACGAATGCCTTCATCTATCACAGCAGTTGCCTTGCCCTTGTCATCAGCTGAGGAAAATGTCCGTTTGAGGACTTCAATTGGAGGCAAGTAGCTGCAGTGGTTCAGAGTATCAGCCTTGTAATTGAGTGAAGACCTTGTCCTGATGAACCTCATAATCCATGGTGCATAAGGCTTCAGCTCAAAAGGTGACATAGCAATGTTTGCCAGAGTCCTCATGAAGAAATCATGGAAGTTGACGAGAATGCCATGAATTGAAAAGCATATTCTTCATGATGCCAACGACTTCTTCATCATTTGAGTCGTGGCCTTTGATAGGACTCATTGTCTTCGTCAGAATGTGATAGACAGTCCGAGGCACATACAGTAATTCCTTGACAAGGAATTTGGTTCGAGGAGCCTGCCCTGGCTTCAAAGGCTTGATCAGCACTTGCATGTAATGATTTGAAAGCTCAGGTTCGTTGTAGATGCAACAAGCACCATCAAGGGGAGGACTGAGTGGGAGGGCACGAAGCAATTCGATTCTTTGGTGCCTTGTAGTGAGTATTTTCTGTCATCCAGTCCAGTACCCATGAGTTCACATCTTCAGAATCTCCGGTGATGTGCAGCGTCGCATAGAATTGAAGAATGAGTTCTTCATTCCAATCACAGATGTCAGTGCAGAAATTTAGCAATCCAGCATCGTGAAGAACACTGAGGACTGGTTCGAAGCCTGGCAGAGATTCCATGTCCACGTGAGGAATATGTGCATGATCGAAGACTTTGTCTTTGTTGAATAGCACTGAGGAATAGCAGTTGGCTTGACTAGCAGTCCAGAAACGCCTCTTCCTTATGCGAGAAGAGTCATATGGGTTGTAGTCAGTGAAGAATACATGCTCGCCGAAGAAATCTTCAGCCTTGAACTTTTGCTTCGTTGAGAATGGATTCTTTGGCTATGGCAGTGGAGTGCCAGTGAGTTGCATCACTACCTCAGGAATCGCAATCTCAGGTTCTTCAGGCTGAGGATTTTCTGTTTCCTCTTCATATGCTGTCTGCGTGTTCATAGGATCAGCAGCAGCAGGTTCTTCAGCACTAGTGGCTGAAATTTCTTCATCCACGGACGAGGTGGGATGAGTTTCTTCAGAGCCCATTTGAACCGTTGGTGCAGGGGACTGAGGAATTTGTTGTATTGGAGTGAAAAGTGGAGAATTGGGATGCTGACTTTCCCAAAAGTCATCATTCATCACAGGCGTGGTGCATCCAATATCCATGTCTTCTTCTTCAATTTCCTCAACACCAGCCTCTTCAGCTGTGAACTGAGGCATAGGCGAGGAAATGATTGGTGTTGAAGGGATTGCATCCACTTCAATTTCTTCATCAATCTGCTCACGGCGAAGCGGTAGAATGATTTTCTTCATCAGATCCGCTAGGGATCTCATATTCTTCACCAAAAGGAACAAGGTCCTTTGATGGAATGGAGGAAATTGGAACATCATCGATTGGATTTTCAAAAGAGCTTGTCATAGGCTTCATTTTCTTTGGGGCCGAAGAATTTGACGCAGCTGATGCTTTCCTTTTCTTCACTGCAGCTCGCTCTGCAGCCTTGGTCTTATTCACATCTGATGCAGATGGAAGGTTAGGAGTTGGTATAGGCGCATGAGGAGCTGAGGAATTTGTTTGAATTTCCTCAGGCGCAACTGATGCAGTTGCCCTGACTTCTTCAGTTTCTTCAGGCACACCACTAGTGGATGCCCTGGCAATTTCTTCAGCGGCTGGAATGGAGTCATCAGCCCTGGAACTAGCATTGTCTTCAGCAGATCGAAAATCATCGCCGGGTCTTTGGCATGTTCTTCAAGAGGGCTGAGCAGAGGCTCCAGCCTGAGGAATTTCTTGTTGCGTTGGGGCTGCAACATTTGTGAACTTCTTGGTCAGGTTTACAAATCTGACTTTGGCTCCTTGCCAATCAGCATAATAGGCATCAAAGTCATCACTGAGGGCATTGATTTCAGATTGGATTTTGAGAAGATCATCAGGTGTCATTCTGACAACATTTTTCTTCAGGAACTTCTCTTTCCTAAACTGAGCCTTCTTGATCTGCCTAGCCTTCTCAAATTTCCATTTCTCTTCAGAGATGAAATGGGTCAGCATGTGACTTTGTTCAGGAGTCAAATGAAAATCAGGCATAGGAGTCTCTGGATCCTTGTGCCAGAGATCAATGTACTCGAGGATCGCCCTTGGATCCAAAAGCAGTGGCTCATGTGTGCCTTTGGCTCTAGCGGCCCTAACTTGTCTGTCTCTGATGATTTCTGCAAGTTCATCATCATCAGCTTCATCATCAGATGGCACTTCGAAGGCAACATGTTTCTTCTTTGGACTTGGCCGAGGACCTCGACCAGCCGTTGCCTTTTTCTTCAGCAGAGTGGGGCCTGATGAAGAATTTGGTGCAGCTGAGGAACTTGATGAGACACCAGAGGCAATAGAGATGCCTGCAGTCCTTTGGCACGTGACCAGATGCACAGGTGCTGAGGACTTTGTCGGAGCAGCTGAGGACTTTGAAGGAGGAGCTGAGGATTTTGGAGGAGCAGGAGCAGCATGAGAAACTGGCCGTGAGGGCATTGAAGATTCTGGCCGTGAGGGCATTCTTTGAGGATTTTGGCCGTGAGGGCACTGTTGGTGAAGCACTTGGCTTGCGTGTAGCGACCCGACCGAATGGATCAAGTATTCGTGCTTAAGTGTCATCCTGGATCGGTATGTCGACACACACAAGATTTCGAGGATTTATAACAGAGGTAAATCACATGTATAAATAACGTAAATACTATTACCTCAATCCAAAATATAGCGGAAGCAACAAGGTTGTGGATTCCCATCAACACCAACGGCAAAGTTGAGTGTAGAAATCGTAACCCTAACGTATCACTTACTCGTCGTCTGAAAAGTCTGCGACATGAAAAGTTGCAGCTCGAAAACGGGTCAGCACATGGAATATGCTGGCAATGTAACACATAGAGAGTAATGAAAGAATAAGCCTATACTAAATGCATATATGGCTGGTGGAAAGCTCTATGGTTACAGTTTTGCGAAAAGCCAATTTTTCCCTACTGCAAAGGAATAAATTTATTTAACTATCATGGTGGTTGTTGAACATTGAGAATGGTTGACAGCATCCTCAATCCGAATTAAAAGTACTCATTAAACCCAAACAAATTATATCAAGTAACGTGATGAGATCAATAGGATAATCCAGGAACTAGATACTCAAGATGTCCATAACCGGGGACACGGCTAACCATGATTAGTTTATACACTCTGCAGAGGTTTGCGCACTTTTCCCCACAAGACTCGATCGCCTCCGTTGGATTTCTCGCACTACATCATGTTTGAGAAACGGATGACCGAGACATAGTCTTTCAGAAGCACTAGACCCTTACTTGTGGGTAGACCGGTACACCTACTTTCCCCTACATCTGCTAGTCTACCCGTAAGAGTTCGCACAACTTAATCAACTATGCCAGAGCCCATAATGGCTTGTGGCTGCACACGGAAGTTTCTAGTTTGAATAATCTCATGATCCCTTTGAGCACGGGTGGCGGTCCGAAGAAATACAGGCAAATCTCGATAGAAACCAGGTGCCTCAATCCACCCAGATGTGTGTTTAAGTTGCCACCTTAAATAAACCATTAAATAACAATCTCACATCTGTTATGGATACACTCACCCAATCCACGTCTACTAGCATAGCATGGCATAATAAGCAAATGTAGAAGTAACTCCCAAGGGTTTGATAATAAAACAGGTAATAGGTACTACCTCAATCTACTTCCCAAAACCCACAATTTAATTAGACCCTAATCATGCAAGTGTTTGAGGATAGATCTAATGCATTAAAACTGGGTATGAGGAAAGTATGATCAAAGTGTTACTTGCCTGCAAAGTTGAAGAAGATGATTCGCACTCAAAACTCTTGATAGTTCTACTCGTCACACTCCGGTCAATCTATCGTAAGCAAGCAATAGTAACCACACATAAGCAATCACTCAAAAGATCGGAAGGAACGAAGAGTACGATTCGGAAAACATCAAAACCAAGCGAATAACTCTTGCAACATAAAAACAATTTCTAACAGTACCAAATTATATGAATTTGGCCTTATCGGAAAGTTTAGGTCAAGAGCTTCGATTTGCAAAAAGAATCAACTAAATCGGAGTTACGAAACTCAAGTTATGATCAAACAAAGTTTGAATTCAAATCTGACCTAATTCAAATTTTAAACTTTCAATAACATGTTTGAGTTCGATTACTGGATAGAGGAGATCGTAACGAAGAAGTGGGCGTTGGTTTTGTTGGATTCCGACTAACGAGTAAAAAGTTATAGCCGTTTGAAGATTAGGGACTAATCTGTGAAGAAAATTATCACGAATAGGTCCCTGGCCGGAAATTAAAAGAAAAGGGAAAAAACCTATCGAGCGAACGCTCGCTACGGAAGCATACGTGACGAAAACCGCTCGTTGCAGAACTTAACTAATGAACGTTCGCTATTTAAATAAACCTAAACAAAACCGGTTTTATAAAAAAACGATCTAGGGTTTTTTTACCGGTTGGGGCGGTTCTCCGTCGGAAAACCGGCGAAACTCCCATGAAGTCGCGTCTCCGTGGCGGGGCGGCGTGGCCTGAGGCGGCGAGGCACGGCGGCGGGCGGCGGAGTAGCTTCGAGGGGCGGCGTGAGCGGCGAAAAGTGCGATGATGGCGACGGCGGTGGTCATCGGCGGCGAGGGTGGCGGCTTGGGCGGCGGAGTAGCTCGTCGTGGCGGCCTCGAGATCGGCTGAGGCGCGCTGCTTGGGAGGAGGAGAAAGGAGGGGGTCGGGCCTTGGGTTTTATGGAGGAGGCGGCGCGGTGGCGTGAGGGAGGGCAGGAGGCCGGGCGAGGACGGCCAAGGCCGGTAGGCGTGCGGGCGGCGGACTCCACCCAGAGTCGGAGGCGGCGGCGCTTGGCTGGGCTGGGCCGTGGTTGGCCGGGTTGGTTGGCTGGCCCAACATGGAAGGAAACTTTTTAAAACATTTTTCAAAGTAAATAAAAATAATAAAACCAAATAAATAAATATATTATATAGGCATATAATATATCAAAATTTTCAGAAAAAGATTTCCTACATGATGAACATTATTCTAGATTCAAATAAAATACCCAAAAATTCAAATAATTCAAACAGTGCTACTGACCTATTTAAAACCCAATAAAATCATTTTAAAAATACCAAAATGGTTTCAAATTTATTTCTCTCCATTTTTCTGATGTAGGGAATCATGTTACCCTATTTTCCATATATTTTATTTTTGGAGAAAAATAATATGAAAAAAACTCAAATAACTCCAAATTACAAATAAATTCAAAAGAACTTTGAATTTAATTCTTTGAAACTCCCAACTCATATTTCATATAATTTGAAGAAGTCATTTTATCTTATCTCGTGAAAATCATTGAGTTGCATAAAGTTTCAGAATTGGAAATATTCTCAAATGAAATTCAAATATTTTCAACACACCTTGTCATTTAAATAAATGGAAGAAGTCATGTCATCTTCTCTCCAGGGTTTTGTGGTGAAAAAGAATTTGAATTCACGGAGATTATAAAATGCAAAAATGAAAGTTTGGGAAAGTCCTTTTATTCCCTCTCATTTAACTTTCAAAAAAGTTTTCAAATTCACTCACTTTCATTCAATCAATCAAGCAACAATCAAAACTATCTATTTGTTTATAACATTCCAAAATTTAGAATTTTGGGATGTTACAGTGCGCTGGCTTCTTTGCCATTGATTTTTTGGGCTGAACAGGGGCCTCAGTGGCAGCAGCAGTAGCAGAGTCTTCATTGAATTTCCTCACTGCTTCTTTGGCTTGTCTCGCCAACTTGGCTTGGCGCTTGGCCCATTCTTCAGGAAAGTCCTCACCACGCTTGATCTTTGGTGGGTCACTTCTTGGCAGGTGCCAATGGATCTCTTGGGCATGGAGGATTCATCTGAATTTCTTCATGTACTTTGAAGTAACATACCTGTACTCCCTCCATTCCCTTGCCCATCTCCTTTCAATCCTCTGAATGCACACCTTACGCTGATTTTTGTTTTCCTTGCCAAACTTGGCTTCATCAGGTATGCAATAGTCAGCATATATGTCCTCAGGTATTACAAAATCCGTCATGACCTCAGGCCTCTTTCCTCCTTTCTGTGGCTTCTTTCCTTCTGCCATATTCTTTAGCTGAGGAATTTGAACAATCGAATTCTCTGAAGAAGTATGCAACTTTTCTTCGAGGAATGCTGCAAATGAGTTAAGTTGATGAGAACCTAGTGATTCAAAGAATGACATGAGTACCGTGGAACAGAGTATAGTTTCGAGGAATTTGGAGAGGTCATATGCGTTCTCAGAAGGTTTTTCAAAAATAACAAGTTTGAGGAATTTGACCAGATGAGCCTTGAAGAATTTCACTAAGCGATCTTTGTCTTAGGTTCCAGAGTTGTATAGATCGAGGATCCACACAATTGAGGAATCTTGAAGAAAAATCATTGCTTAGAGAAACGAATCAAGAGCATATTACGTTTGAGGTGTTCAAATGTGTGAAGATTTGAAGAATAAACACCTTTGAAGATTTTCAGGAAGGCTTGAGAATCAAAGCGAGCAATAAAAGTAACTTTTAATTACCCGAATCGAAGAACACGCATTTAACCGAGAAGTGTAGATTAGAAGTTCGTCAATTCAGATCTCCCACGCCCTAACTCGGCGGAGGAAGACAGCTACGGCGGCGGGCGGAGTGAAGATTTCATGGTCGGCGCGAAATCTGACGGCGACGAGGTTGAGGCAGTGAAGCTCTTCCTCACCGGCGACGATGGAGTAGCGGCGGCGCTAGGGTTTGAGAAGCTCGAGCGAGAGAGAGAGCGGTCGAGCGGAGTAAAGGAAGTGAGGAAGGGGAGAGGGGGTATATATAGCCACGGTGAAAAACTGTTCGCCCAAAGATTTTGGACGAATGTGCCCCTGACCCTTCTCATTCGCTTGACATGTGTCACCCACGTACTGAAAAGTGGAGATCGTGTTATATCGTGGGTGAATAGATAAGTCTATCGTAGGAAGCGGAACGGATTGAGCGGCAAACCCGAAAATTTTGATAAGATAAGTTAAAAGTTCTGTTCGCAATTTCTTCAGCTGACAAGGACACAGTGAAGATTTTGAATGAGTTTCAAATAGAACGCACATGAAGAATTTGTGAATAGATTGGGTTGAGTATAGCATAGAGGGGGAAGGGTCCGATCACATTCACTTAGCAGAAAAAGCAACTTGAAGAAATAGCCATAAGTGAATGCTGTAGAGGACATAAACCCATATATGTATATAGCCAATGAAGAAAAACGACGGAATCAGTGAAGATTTTGCAAAGTTGAAGAATTTGAAAAACTGAAGAATTTCAAAACTGAGGAAAAACTCAAATTGAAGATTTTCAACTTTGGTGGTGGCGTGACCCACCGTATAAGAATGATGATTTCAGACACCGCATTACAATTGTCGTAGGATTCTGAGAATCAAATTCTTCATTAATTTCTTCACACTTAGAGTGTTATTCTTCATTGATTGAAGAAAAACGTTTCTTCATGTGTTGCACATCTAAGTCAACAATTTTGCATAAGTGTCAGGTTGTGTGTCCTTTTCAAAGAACATTCGAAGATTCTAAGATATTTAGCTCACACCGCAACTTGCTAAATCTCTTCTCATCCAAGGGCTTTGTGAAGATATCGGCTAGCTGTTCTTCAGTCTTCACATGCTCGATGGAGATGTCGCCCTTCAACACATGATCATGAAGAAAATGATGACGAATCTGAATGTGCTTTGTCTTCGAGTGCTGAATTGGGTTGTGAGCAATCTTGATGGCACTCTCATTGTCACAGTAGAGAGGCACATTCTTCACGTTGATGCCATAATCCTTGAGAGTTTGCTTCATCCACAGCAATTGAGCACAGCAAGAACCAGCAGCAATGTACTCAGCTTCCGCAGTAGACAGTGATACGCAGTTCTGTTTCTTTGAGGACCAACAGACCAAAGATCGTCCGAGGAAATGGCAAGTACCAGATGTTGACTTGCGGTCCACACGATCACCAGCATAGTCAGAGTCAGAATATCCAATGAGATCAAAAGTAGAGCCCTTGGGGTACCATAATCCTAGTGTTGGTGTGTGAGCTAGATATCAAAGAATATGCTTCACAGCCTTATGGTGTGATTCCTTCGGTGTAGCTTGAAATCGGGCACACATGCAAACACTAAGCATTATATCTGGCCTAGATGCACATAAGTACAACAAAAAAACCAATCATGGAGTGGTATACCTTGTGATCGAAGTCAATACCATTTTCATCAGTGCATAGGTGGCCATTTGTGGGCATAGGAATTTTGACGCCTTTGCAATCTTGCATGCCGAATTTCTTCAGAACATCTTTGAGGTATTTCTCATGAGATATGAATATGCCATTGTGTTGTTGACGAATTTGAAGACCTAAAAAGAATATCAACTCTCCCATCATAGACATTTGATATTCTTCACTCATCATATAGGCAAATTCATCACTATAACGTTGGTCAGTACAGCCAAAGATAATATCATCAACGATATTTGGCACACAAACAGTTCACCATCATAAGATTTAGTAAAGAGAGTAGGGTCGAGTGAACCGGGTGTGAATCCATTCTTCACGAAGAATTCCTTCGAAGTATCATACCACGCCTGTGGGGCCTGTTTGAGGCCATAGAGGGCCTTGTTGAGTCTGAAGACTTTGTCGGGATTCTTTGGATCTTCAAAACCTGGGGGTTGAGCAACATATACTTCTTCCCCAAGCTTACCATTGAGGAATGCACTTTTCACATCTATTTGAATATAAAGTGATATTATGATGGTTAGCATAAGCAAGTAATATGCGAATAGCCTCCAGTCTAGCAATAGGTGCAAAAGTTTCATCGAAATCAATTCCTTCAACCTGTGTGTAGCCTTGAGCTACAAGTCGTGCCTTATTCCTCACCACAAGGCCATTTTCATCTTGCTTGTTGCGGTAGATCCACTTTGTGCCAATGATATTATGCTTGCGAGGATCTGGACGTTTGACCAGTTCCCAGACGTTGTTCAGCTCGAACTGATGTAATTCTTCTTGCATGGCCAGAATCCACTCAGGCTCCAGAAATGCTTCATCTACCTTAGTGGGCTCTGTGATAGGGACAAAAGCATAGTGCCCACAAAAGTTAGATAAATGTGAAGCTTTTGAGCGTGTGAGAGGACCTGGTGCTTCAATGTCATCGATGATCTTGTCAACTTGCACTTCTTTTGCAACACGAGGATGGCCTGGTTGTCGTCGAGGAATTTGATCAGCATTTTCTTCAGCACCATTTTCTTCAGCATTATCTTCAGGTGCATCAGCTCGATGTTCTTCGCGTTCAAGAATGAATTCTTCAGCAGATTCTTCAGTAGGAATTACATCCTCAGTTGCCTTGAACTTGATAGATTCCTCAGGTGTTGGTTCATCAATCACAGAAGGTAGGTGCTCTCTTTGCGAGCCATTAGTTTCATCGAACCGCACATCTACAGTTTCAACAATCTTGTAAAGAACATTGTCGAAGACTCTGTAGGTGTGCGAGTCCTTTCCGTAACCAAGCATAAAACCTTCATGTGCTTTCGGTGCAAATTTAGCATTGTGATGAGGATCTCTAATCCAACATTTAGCAATCAAGACTTTGAAATAACTCACATTGGGTTTCTTGTCGTTGAGGAGTTCATAGGCAGTCTTTTTGAAGAATTTGTGAAGATATACTCTGTTGATGATGTGGCATGCGGTATCAATTGCATCAATCCAAAAACGACGAGGCGTTTTGTATTCATCAAGCATAGTGTGAGCCATCTCAACAAGAGTTCTGTTCTTGCGCTCCACGACGCCATTTTGCTGAGGAGTATAGGGAGCAGATAACTCATGAGTAATACCAAGTTCATCAAGATAGTCATCAAGACCGGAATTCTTGAACTCAGTTCCATTGTCACTTCTGATGTGCACGATCTTCACACCAAAGTTGGTTGAAGCCCTTGAGGAAAATCGTTTGAAGACTTCCCGCACTTCATGTTTGTAAGTGACAATGTGTACCCATGTGTAACGAGAGTAATCATCAACAATAACAAAGCCATATAGAGATGCATCATTAGTGACTGCTGAGTAATGATTAGGACCAAAGAGGTCCATGTGAAGCAATTCGAATGGACGAGTAGTGGTCATGATAGTCTTCATTGGATGCTTGGCCTTGGTCATTTTTCCAGCTTCACAGGCTCCACACAAGTGATCCTTGAGGAATTTGACATTATCAATGCCAATGACATGCTTCTTCTTCGCAAGCGTGCAGTAAATTCCTCATGCCTGCGTGACCAAGTCGTCGATGCCATAGCCAGCCTTCTGAAGCTTTTGCAAGTAGACACACAGCTGGTTGTGGACCTGTAGAGAAATCAAAAATATACAAGTCTCCTCTCCTAAAGCCTTCGAAGACTTTGGAATTGTCAGCTTCCATAATCACAACACAACGATACTTGCCAAAGACAACAACCATATCAAGATCACAAAGCATTAAGATCGACATGAGGTTGTATCCTAAGGACTCAACAAGCATGACTTTGTCCATGTGTATGTCCTTAGAGATCGCAACCTTACCAAGACCCAATACCTGACTTTTTCCTTTGTCAGCAAAGATGATATGCTTCAGATGTGATGGTATTAAGGGAGCATCCATCAATAGGTTATTGTCACCAGTCATGTGATTTGTACATCCACTATCGAGGACCCACTCATTTGCTTTGGATTGATCATCCTGCAGATGAATTAGTGCAACTTACGATCTCATATACTTCATCAGTGAAGAATATGATATCAAATTCATCGAGATGAATTTCATCAGCGATAAAACAGATATAGCAAGATGAGGACGTGTGAAATGAAAGTTCATTTCTTCACGATTAGCTGCAAGGCCCTTTCAGCCAATGTTGTCGTCCCCAAAGAAATTCTTCAGACGTTAAAGCACGCCCGAGACCTGACCCCGCAGAGGAAATTAGTTCTTTTTCTTCACCACCCACATCTGAAGGGGTGGCAAAGAGTTCATCACTCTGCGAGCTCCATATGAGAATGGTGGCATAGAGGCCAATCCATTTCGTTTCACATAAGAGAGGTTAGGGTAAGCATATGGATAAGCAGAGAAATTCTTCGAGGACTTATGAACATATTGGTTTGAAGAATAATGCACATATTCATAGCCCTTAGCTCTACCCTCACAAACAGAGTTGTTAGCACGATGATAATCATATGAGGACTTTGATCCTTTTGAGGAATTTGATCCATGTGAGGAATTTGGTCCGTTTGAGGACTTGGATCCATATGAAGAATTTGGTCCATATGAAGAGTTTGATCTGGGGTTCCTATTCTTCATAGGTGGTGTCATGAGGACATTAACCTGAAGACTTTCAAGGAACTTCTTGGGAACCCAGATTTTCTTCATAGGGGAACCGTTCCTGCAGTTAGTGCCAACATATCTAGCAAATACTTCACCATTCTGATTTTTGAATAGTTTATAGTTGGAGTCAAATGAGTCATCAGAAGAATGAGGAGATTCACATGTAAAGCCAGATAAGTTAGATGGATCAACTGGAGGTCCCTTTGCAACAACCCATGAGGTTTTGGGGTACTGCTCAGGCTTCCAATATGTTCCATCACATTGAGTTTCCTCTCAAAGGAAATACCCTCTTTCCTAGGGTTTCTGTTGAGGATCTGCTTTTAAGCACATCACAAAGAGTCTGATGCCCTTTGAGGCTTTTGTACATGCCTGTCATGTACAATTCCTTCAGCCCTGCATTGTCAGTGATACTAGCAATGTCCTCAGATGAGGAATTAGTGATAACAGAGGCAGGTGAAGAATTTGTAACAGTTGAAGCATTTGAACATTCAGGTGAAGAATTAGCAGATTCACGTTCAATGCACTTTAAGCATGGAGGAACAAATTATTCCTGAGAAGCGTTGATTTGTTGAGCTAGCAATGAATCGCACTCCTTCTGAAGATCTTCATAACTCACTCTTAGCTTCTCAAGATCTTGCTTTCTTTGAAGAAATTCATAAGAAAGTTTCTCATGATCAGACAAGAGAGTGTTATGATGACCTTGAAGGCTGTCAAACCTAGACCGAAGTCTCTGAAGATTTTCAGTCAGGGCTTTGGTGCGATCCATTTCTTCACCCAACATATCATCACTTTTATCTAGCATGTTTTGAACCTTTTCAAAAGCATGTTGTTGTTTCGTGGCAATACAAACAAGCTTGGTATAGCTAGGTTCAATATCATCATCGATTAAATGCGTCACTAAACTCGGATGAGGAACATTCGGTTACCTTGTCACCCTTTGCCATGAGACATGATGCGAAGATGATGATTCCGGTTCGAAAGTCATCGTTTTGAGAGATTTCTTGAAGTCCTCAAACCAAGGATCATGACGGGTTCGATGACCTTCATAGACATCAGAGATTCGGTCCCAGATAAGCTTCGCATTGCAAAGATGCATAATGCGCTTGAATTCATCTCTGGATAGGCAGGAACAGATGATGTCCTTTGCCATGATGTCAAGTCGAGTGTACTTGCGAATGTCATCAGTGCCCGCCTTCTTGCATAGATCGGTAAGCCCAATCTCAGTGACGGTCCACAGCTCGCTGTTCATTGCCATGAGGCGCTTCCTCATCATGGCCTTCCACTTGGGATAATCATGACCATCATAGATAGGACATGTCACTTTCTTCATACCTGTGGTCGACATAACTAAAACTCCAGGTGGTTAAACCAAAATCACAAAGAACAAGGGAGTACCTTGCTCTGATACCAATTGAAAGTGCGTTATATCGACTAGAGGGGGGGGGTGAATAGGCAATTTTTATGAATTCTTCACTGAGGAATTTGCTGGTGAGGAAATTCCTAAGCGAAGAACTACTAGCAGCGGAATAAGTACTCAGAAGTAAGCATAACAGAATGCGGGCATGTTCATCATGATGAAATGAAGACAATTACAGAGTACAGACAGCGTAAACACAGGATAACACCAGATGAAGACGAACAGACTGAAGAAATTGAACTGGGGAAATTGAGAAAGTCTTCAGTCAAAGTCTTCAAACACAGATATGAACAACCACTCAACACAGTAATGAGGAAATGAATGAGTTGAGGAAATAGAACCAGTAAGGTTGGTTAAGACAATGATTTGGTAGACCAGTTCCAACTGTTGTCTCAGTTGTATGTCTGGTTGGAGCGGCTGAGTATTTAAACTCGAGGACACACAGTCCCGGACACCTAGTCGCTGAGCACGCAGCTCAGGACACCAAGTCCTCACCGTATTCTCCTTGAACTAAGGTCACACAGACCTCGTCCAATCACTCGTGGTAAGTCTTCAGGCGACTTCCAAACCTTCACAGACTTTGATCACTCGGCGATCCACAATTCCTCTTGGATGCTCTAGACCATGACGCCTAACCGTCTGGAAGAAGCACAGTCTTGAAAGGTAACAAGCGTCGGATCCACGCAGGATCAATCTCTTGATGATGCTCAATCACTTTGGGTTTGTAGGGGTTTGGTTTTTGGGTTTTCCTCACTAGATGATTTTCGCTCAAAGTCCTCGGAGGATGGGTTGCTCTCAAATAACAAGTGTCAAGTTCTCTTGGAGCAGCCAACCAGCTAGTGGTTGTAGGGGGCGGCTATTTATAGCCTAGGGAGCAGCCCGACATGATTAGACATAAATGCCCTTCAATGATATGACCGTTAGGTGGATAAGATATTTTGGAACAGGCTGGCCAAGAAGACAAAGAACGGTCGGAAATTTGACTTTCAAATTCCTCAGGCTATCATGTTCCTCACTGTAGGCAATCCAGACCTTTGGCGAATTCCTAACTCCTCGGTCGAGAACAAAATCCTCATTGACTGAAGAACTTCGTCTCGATCACTTAAGAAATTGACTGAATCTGTATGAGATTTCCAAAGGCTTCACTCGAAGGGATTGGTAGGTGTAGGATTTTGAGTTGAGCATCACATGGAAATTTTTCCTTAGTATTTCCTCGACCCCTTTAATAAAGACGGTGTTTCCTATGACTCAAGAAATAGAAAACAAAACTACGAAAACAAAAGTCTTCACGCTTCATGTTCCTCAAATGAATACCAAGTCTTCAAGGTCACACCAATTTCTTCACTTTCAAAGTCTTGAAAGTCTTCGAATACCAAAGTCTTGAGACGAAGAACTTCATTTTAGGGTCGACTTTCTCTCAGAATATCAAACTCCTCATAGACTTATAGACCTGTGTACACTCATAAACACATTAGTCCCTTAACCTATAAGTCTTCAATACACCAAAATCACTAAGGGGCACTAGATGCACTTACAATAAGAAACAGGGCCTAGGGTTCATACTTTCACTAGTGCAAGTTCTCTCAACAATAATAACATAGATAGATCATATAACAAGCCCTCAACATGCAACAAAGAGTCACTCCAAAGACACTAATAGCGGAGAACAAACGTAGAGATTATGGTCGGGTCTGAAACCACCACAAAGCTATTCTTTCGGATCAATCTATAAAAGAGTGCGTACTAGAATAACACCTTAAGATACAAATCAACCAAAACCCTAATGTCACCTAGATACTCCATTGTCACCTCAAGTATCCGTGGGCATGATTATACGATATGCATCACACAATCTCAGATTCATCCAACCAACATAAAAGTACTTCAAAGAGTGCCCCAAAGTTCCTACCGGAGAATCAAGAAAACGTGTGCCAACCCCTATGCATAGGTTCCCAATGTCACGAAACCCGCAAGTTGATCACCAAGACATACATCAAGTGTTCTCATAAAAGACTCAATCCGATAAGATAACTCCAAAGGGGAAACTCAATTCATCACAAGAGAGTAGAGGGGGAGAAACATCATAAGATCCAACTACAATAGCAAAGCTCGGGATACATCAAGATCGTGCCATAGAAGAACACGAGAGAGAACACGAGAGAGAGAGAGAGATCAAACACATAGCTACTGGTACATACCCTCAGCCCCGAGGGTGAACTACTCCCTCCTTGTCATGGAGAGCGCCGGGATGATGAAGATGGCCACCGGAGATGGATCCCCCCTCCGGCAGGGTACCGGAAAGGGGTCCCGATTGGTTTTTGGTGGTTCTGGAGGCTTGCAGTGGCGGAACTCCCAATATATCTTCTATTCTGGAAGTTTTAGGGTATGACAGTATATATGGGTGAACGGAGAACGTCGGTGGAGCTACGGGGGCCCCACGAGGCAGGGGGGCACGCCCAGGGGGGAGGGCGCGCCCCCCACCCTCGTGAGCACCTCCCGTATCTTCTGACGTGGGGTCCAAGTCCATCAGGTGGGTTTCCTTCCAAAAATAACTTCTCCAGTTGATTTCATTCCGTTTTGACTCCGTCTGATATTCCTTTTCCTCGAAACACTAAAATAGGCATAAAACAGCAAATCTGGGTTGGGCCTCCGGTTAATAGGTTAGTCCCAAAAATAATATAAAAGTGGATAATAAAGCCCAATATTGCCTAAAACAGTAGATAAAGTAGCATGGAGCAATCAAAAATTATAGATACGTTGGAGACGTATCAAGCATCCCCAAGCTTAATTCCTGCTCGTCCTCGAGTAGGTAAATGATAAAAAGATAATTTTTGATGTGGAATGCTAGTTGGCATAATTTCAATGTAATTTTTCTTACTTGTGATATGAATATTCAGATCCGAAAGATTCAAGACAAAAGTTCATATTGATAAAAGAAATAGTAATACTTCAAGCATACTAATCAAAGTAATCATGTCTTCTCAAAATAACATGGCCAAAGAAAGTTCATCCCTACAAAATCATATAGTTAGGCTATGCTTCATTTTCACACACAAGATGTTCCCAACTTCTATACCCCGATGACAAGCCAAGCAATTGTTTCATACTTAAATAATCTCAAACTTTTTCAACCTTCACGCAATACATGAGCGTGAGCCATGGATATAGCACTATGGGTGGAATAGAATATGACGATGGGGATTGTGTGGAGAAGACAAAAAAGGAGAAAGTCTCACATGGATGAGGATAATCAATGGGCTATGGAGATGCCCATCAATTGATGTCAACATGAAGAGTAGGGATTGCCATGCAACGGATGCACTAGAGCTATGAATGCTCAACAAAATAAAACTAGTGGGTGTGCATCCAACTTGCTTGCTCACGAAGACCTAGGGCATTTTGAGGAAGCCCATCGAGGAATATACAAGCCAAGTTCTATAATGAAAAATTCCCACTAGTATAAAAGGACAACTTATGAGACTCACTATATGAAAAACATGGTGCTACTTTGAAGCACAATATATGAGACTCACTACATGAAGAACAAGGTGCTACTTTGAAGCACAAGTGTGGAAAAAGAGATAGTAGATTGCCCTTTTTATTTTATTGTTTTATTTTTTGGGGCCTTTTTTTGCCTTTCTCTTTTTTTTTGGGCCTTTCTTTTTTTTTGGTCTTTCTCTTTTTTTTGGGCAATGCTCTAATAATGATTATCATCACACTTCTATTGATTACAACATAAGGATTACAACTCGAAACTAGAACAAGATATGACTCTATATGAATGCCTCCGGCGGTGTACAGGGATGGTGCATTTAATCAAGAGTGACATGTATGAAAAATAATGCATGGTGGCTTTGCCACAAATACGATGTCAACTAAATGATCATGCAATGGCAATATGACAAAAGTAATGTATGTCACGATGATGATGATGGAAGTTGCATGGCAATATATCTCGGAATGGCTATGGAAATGCCATGATAGGTAGGTATGGTGGCTGTTTTGAGGAAGATATAAGGAGGTTTATGTGTGATAGATCATATCCTATCACGGGGTTTGGATGCACCGGCGAAGTTTGCACCAACTCTCAAGGTGAGAAAGGGCAATGCACGGCACCGAAGAGGCTAGAAAAGGCGGAAAGGTAAAAGTGTGTATAATCCATGGACTCAACATTAGTCAAAAGAACTCATATACTTATTGCAAAAATTTATAATTCATCAAAAATCAACTACTACGCGCATGCTCCTAGGGGTATAGATTGGTAGGAAAATACCATCACTCGTCCCCGACCGCCACTCATAAGGATGCACAAGCCAGGTACACTTCAACACAACTTTAACCATACGTGCATGCTACGGGACTTGCAAACTTCAACACAAGTATTTCTCAAATTCATAATCACCCAACTAGCACGACTTTGATATTATCACCTCCATATCTCAAAACAATTATCAAGCATCAAACTTATCTTAGTATTCAACGCACTCAAAAGAAAGTTTCACATATCTTGAACACCAAGTATATTAACATTAAGCAAATTACCATGCTATTAACGACTCTCAAAATAATATAAGTGAAGCATGAGAGTTCATATATTTCTTCAAAATAAAACCACCATTATGCTCTAAAAGATATAAGTGAAGCACTAGAGCAAACAACAAACTACTCCAAAAGATATAAGTGAAGATCAATGAGTAGCCGAATAATTATGCAACTATGTGAAGACTCTCCCATTTAATAATTTCAGATCTTGATACTTTATTCAAACAGCAAGCAAAGCCAAAGAAAATGACATGACGCTCCAAGCAAAACACATATCATGTGGTGAATAAAAATATAGCTCCAAGTAAAGTTACCGATGAGCGAAGATTTAAAGAGGGATGCCTTCCGGGGCATCCCCAAGCTTAGGCTCTTGGTTGTCCTTTAATATTACCTTGGGGTGCCTTGGGCATCCCCAAGCTTAGGCTCTTGGTTGTCCTTTAATATTACCTTGGGGTGCCTTGGGCATCCCCAAGCTTAGGCTCTTGCCACTCCTTATTCCGTAGTCCATCGAATCTTTACCCAAAACTTGAAAACTTCACAACACAAAACTTAACAGAAAACTCGTGAGCTCCGTTAGCTTAAAGAAAACAAAAGACCACTTCAAGGTACTGTAATGAACTCATTCTTTATTTATATTGGTGTTAAACGTACTGTATTCCAACTTCTCTATGGTTTATAAACTATTTTACTAGCCATAGATTCATCAAAATAAGCAAACAACACAATGAAAACAGAATCTGTCAAAAAACAGAACAGTCTGTAGTAATCTGTAAGTAATGCAAACTTCTGGAACCCAACAAATTCTACTAAAATTAGACGACCTGAAAATTTTGTTTATTGATCAGCAGCAATTGGAATCAGTATTTTATCGCGTTCTGGTGATTTTTAACAATTCGGGCACTGAGCACAAAGATTCTGGAAATTACAGCAAGATCAAATAACTATCATCCAAGAAGATCCAATAGGTTCAACTTGGCACAAACACTAATTAAAAGATAAAACCACATCTAAACAGAGGCTAGATGGATTATTTATTCCTAAACAGAACCAAAAAGCAAGAAACTAAAATAAAATTGGGTTGCCTCCCAACAAGCGCTATCGTTTAACGCCCCTAGCTAGGCATTATGATTTCAATGATCCTCACATAAAAGATAGGAATTGAAACATAAAGAGAGCATCATGAAGAATATGACTAGCACATTTAAGTCTAACCCACTTCCTATGCATAGGTATTTTGTGAGCAAACAACTTATGGGAACAATAATCAACTTGCATAGGAAGGTAAAACAAGCATAACTTCAAAACTTTAAGCACATAGAGAGGAAACTTGATATTATTGCAATTCCTACAAGCATATATTACTCCCTCATAATAATTTTCAGTAGCATCATGAATGAATTTAACAATATAACCAGCACGTAAAGCATTCTTTTCATTCGGAATAGTGGGAGTATCATAAGAGACTTGAACACTAAAAATTGTTTTCACATTAAAAGAGTAATATTCAGAAAAAGGGTAATCATAATCATGACAAGATTTGTAAATATAATCATCACTACTTTTTATAGCATAAGTTTCATCACAATAATCATCATAAGTAGCAACTTCGTTCTCATCATAATCGATTGAAACCTCCCCCAAGATAGTGGAATCACTAAATAAAGTTGACACTCTTCCAAATCCACTTTCATATTCATCACAATAAAATCCAACATACTCCAAAATAGTGGGATCACTAATTCCTAAAGTTGACACTCTTCCGAACCCACTTTCATCAATATAATCATCATACGTAGGAGGCATGCTATCATCACAACAACTTTGCTATCAAAACATGGGATGCTAAAAATATCATCTTCACTAAAAGTAGCATCCCCAAGCTTGGGACAAACAATAATTTCAGCAAATATATTCTCAAATATGTCATTCTCATCAAACATAACTTCCCCAAGCTTGGGCCCTTTCATATCATAAGCATATTCACTCTCATCATTAAAAATATTGATAGCACCAATAGTATAGAAATTATCATCATCACAATGAGTAGTAGGAGCAACATCATTTGAGAGGGATACCTTTTTACCTTTGTTGCTCCTTCTTTACTTTTTCTTCTTCATATTAAGTGTGGGTTCAACCTTCCTCTTTGAGCTCCTTATTGACGAGATTGGTTGAATAGAAAGCTCCTCCTCGTTACCTAATTCATCATAATAAATAATAGGAGTATATTGGGAAGTCTCTTCCCTTTCATTAGTATTCTCATCATCTTCTATTTGCTTTCTTTTCTTTAGGTAATTGGCAATATAAGGATTTTCAATGCAATTATCCGCACAATACATATAAATCTTCTCTAGATCAAAATCAAGAAATCTATCAAGATTAAATTTTGGAATACCCTCAGTTATACGTTTCATTTCTTCATAACCCAAAAGAAGGCTAAGTTCTACTACACAACCTTCTTCTTGTAGACGTTGTTGGGCCTCAACGTGCAGAGGTTTGTAGGACAGTAGCAAATTTCCCTCAAGTGGATGACCTAAGGTTTATCAATCCGTGGGAGGCGTAGGATGATGATGGTCTCTCTCAAACAACCCTCCAACCAAATAACAAAGAGTCTCTTGTGTCCCCAACACACCCAATACAATGGTGAATTGTACACACCCAATACAATGGTGAATTGTATAGGTGCACTAGTTCGGCGAAGAGATGGTGATACTAGTGCAATATGGATGGTAGATATAGGTTTTTGTAATCTGAAATTATAAAAACAGCAAGGTAACTAATGATAAAACTGAGCATAAACGGTATTGCAATGCTAGGAAACAAGTCCTAGGGTTCATACTTTCACTAGTGCAAGTTCTCTCAACAATAATGACATAATTGGATCATATAACTATCCCTCAACATGCAACAAAAAGAGTCACTCCAAAGTCACTAATAGCGGAGAACAAACGAAGAGATTATGGTAGGGTACGAAACCACCTCAAAGTTATCCTTTCTGATCGATCTATTCAAGAGTCTGTAGTAAAATAACACGAAGCTATTCTTTCCGTTCGATTTATCATAGAGTTCGTAGTAGAATAACACCTTAAGACACAAATCAACCAAAACCCTAATGTCACCTAGATACTCCAATGTCACCTCAAGTATCCGTGGGCATGATTATGTGATATGCATCACACAATCTCAGATTCATCTATTCAACCAACACAAAGTACTTCAAAGAGTGCCCCAAAATTTCTACCGGAGAGTCAAGACGAAAACGTGTGCCAACCCCTATGCATAAGTTCACTGAACCCGCAAGTTGATCACAAAAACATACATCAAGTAGATCACGTGAATATCTCATTGTCACCACAGATAAGCATGACAAGACATACATCAAGTGTTCTAAAATCCTTAAAGACTCAATCCGACAAGACAACTTTAAGGGGAAAACTCAATTCATCACAAGAGAGTAGAGGGGGAGAAACATCATAAGATCCAACTATAATAGCAAAGCTCGCGATACATCAAGATCATATCACCTCAAGAACACGAGAGAGAGAGAGATAGAGAGAGAGAGAGAGATCAAACACATAGCTACTGGTGCATACCTTCAGCCCCGAGGGTGAACTACTCCCTCCTTGTCATGGAGAACGTCGGGATGATGAAGATGGCCTCCGGTGATGGATTCCCCCTCCGGCAGGGTGCCGGAACGGGCTCTCGAGAGGTTTTTGGTGGCTACAGAGGCTTGCGGTGATGTCTACTACACAACCTTCTTCTTGTAGACGTTGTTGGGCCTCCAAGTGCAGAGGTTTGTAGGACAGTAGCAAATTTCCCTCAAGTGGATGACCTAAGGTTTATCAATCCGTAGGAGGCGAGGGATGAAGATGGTCTCTCTCAAACAACCCTGCAACCAAATAACAAAGAGTCTCTTGTGTCCCCAACACACCCAATACAATGGTAAATTATATAGGTGCACTAGTTCGGCGAAGAGATGGTGATACAAGTGCAATATGGATGATAGATATAGGTTTTTGCAATCTGAAAATATAAAAACAGCAAGGTAACAAGTGGTAAAAGTGAGCGTAAACGGTATTGCAATGGTAGGAAACAAGGCCTAAGGTTCATACTTTCACTAGTGCAAGTTCTCTCAACAATAATAACATACTTGGATCATATAACTATCCCTCAACATGCAACAAAGAGTCACTCCAAAGTCACTAATAGCGGAGAGCAAACGAAGAGATTATGGTAGGGTACGAAACCACCTCAAAGTTATCCTTTCTTATCGATCTATTCAAGAGTCCGTAGTAAAATAACACGAAGCTATTCTTTCCGTTCAATCTATCATAGAGTTCGTACTAGAATAACACCTTAAGACACAAATCAATGAAAACCCTAATGTCACCTAGATACTCCAATGTCACCTCAAGTATCCGTGGGCATGATTATACGATATGCCTCACACAATCTCAGATTCATCTATTCAACCAACACAAAGTACTTCAAAGAGTGCCCCAAAGTTTCTACCAGAGAGTCAAGATGAAAACGTGTGCCAACCCCTATGCATAGGTTCATGGGCGGAACCCGCAAGTTGATCAGCAAAACATACATCAAGTGGATCACGTGACTATCCCATTGTTACCACAGATAAGCACGGCAAGACATACATCAAGTGTTCTCAAATCCTTAAAGACTCAATCCGACAAGATAACTTCAAAGGGACAACTCAGTCGATTACAAGAGAGTAGACGGGGGGGAAACATCATAAGATCCAACTATAATAGCAAAGCTCGCGATACATTAAGATCGTGCCATAGAGAGAACACGAGAGAGAGAGAGAGAGAGAGAGAGAGAGAGAGAGAGAGAGAGAGATCAAACAAATAGCTATTTGTACATACCCTCAGACCCGCGGGTGAACTACTCCCTCCTCGTCATGGAGAGAGTCGGGATGATGAAGATGGCCACGGTGAGGATCCCCCCTCCGTGAGTCTTGGGAGCGGGCTCGAGAGGTTTTTGGTGGCTACAGAGGCTTGCGGCGGCGGAACTCCCCATCTATTCTCGTGTTCGATGTTTTTAGGGTATATGGAGATATATAGGCGAAAGAAGTCGGTCAGGGGGGCCACGAGGGGCCCACGAGACAGGGGGGCGCATCCAGTAGGGGGGCGCCCTCCACCCTCGTGGCCACCTCGAAGCTTCCTTGACTTCAACTCCAAGTCTCCTGGATCACGTTCGTTCCAAAAATCATGCTCCCGAAGGTTTCATTCCGTTTGGACCCCGTTTGATATTCCTTTTCCTCGAAACACTGAAATAGGCTAGAAAACAACAATATGGGCTGGGCCTCCGGTTAATAGGTTAGTCCCAAAAATAATATAAAAGTGTATAATAAAGCCCGTAAACATCCAAAATAGATAATAAAATAGCATGAATGCTTCATAAATTTTAGATACGTTGGAGACGTATCAGCATCCCCAAGCTTAATTCCTGCTCGTCCTCGACTAGGTAAATGATAAAAGAAAGAACTTATGAAGTGTGAATGCTAGCTGGTGCACAAGTTTGATCAATGATAATTTCAATCACCTTTTCTAGCATGATTATTTGTCATAACAGTAGTTCATCTCATAAAACTTCTAATGATCAAGTAACAAGCTATTCACATGTTAAAGCATAGACCATAAACTTTCTTGAAAATTAGCAAACTTCATTCTCAGTCATCAAACAATTACAATTCATCTTATTTTCAGGAAGGGTCTATGTCAGAGCTTTGATTTAGCAAACTCCGCATACTCAACTATCATATAGTCTTCTACAATTGCTAACACTCACGTAATACTTATGGTTATGGAGTTTTAATCAGACACTGAGAAAGACAGGGGCTTATAATTTCGCCTCCCAACGTATTCACCTTTGGGTGATGTCTGTTGGGGAATGTAGTAATTTCAAAAGAATTCCTACGCACACACAAGATCATGGTGATGCATAGCAACGAGAGGGGAGAGTGTTGTCCACGTACCCTCGTAGACCGAAAGCGGAAGCGTTATAACAACGCGGTTGATGTAGTCGTACGTCTTCATGGCCCGACCGATCAAGCACCGAAACTACGGCACCTCCGAGTTTTAGCACACGTTCAGCTCGATGATGATCCCCGGACTCCGATCCAGCAAAGTGTCAGGGATGAGTTCCGTTAGCACGACGGCGTGGTGACGATCTTGATGTTCTGCCGTCGCAGGGCTTCGCCTAAGCACTGCTACAATATTATCGAGGAGAACTATGGTGGAGGGGGCACCGCACACGGCTAAGAGATCTCAAGGATCAATTGTTGTGTCTCTAGGGTGCCTCCTGCCCCCGTATATAAAGGAGTAAGGGGGGAGGTGCGGCCGGCCAGGAGGAGGCGCGCCAGGAGGAGTCCTACTCCCACCGGGAGTAGGACTCCCTCCCTTCCTTGTTGGAGTAGGAGAGGAGAGGTAAGGAGAGAGAGGGGAACAGGAAAGGGCCCCCCCACCTTGTCCAATTCGGACTTGGGGGGGAGGGGCGTGCGGCTGCCCCTTGGCCGCCTCTCCTCTTCCTCCTCTTGGGCCCATGAGGCCCATTAACCTCCGGGGGGTTCCGGTAACCCCCGGTACTTCGGTATATATCCGATAACTCCCGGAACCATTCCGGTGTCCGAATATAGTCGTCCAATATATCAATCTTCATGTCTCGATCATTTCGAGACTCCTCGTTATGTCCGTAATCACATCCGGGACTCCGAACAAACTTCGGTACATCAAAAACTATAAACTCATAATAAAACTGTCATCGTAATGTTAAGAGTGCGGACCCTACGTGTTCGAGAACAATGTAGACATGACCTAGAACTGTTTCCGGTCAATAACCAATAGCGGAACCTGGATGCTCATATTGGCTCCTACATATTCTACGAAGATCTTTATCGGTCAAACCGCATAACAACATACGTTGTTCCCTTTGTCATCGGTATGTTACTTGCCCGAGATTCGATCGTCGGTATCCAATACCTAGTTCAATCTCGTTACCGGCAAGTCTCTTTACTAGTTACGTAATGCATCATTCCGTAACTAACTCATTAGCTACATTGCTTGCAAGGCTTATAGTGATGTGCATTACCGACAGGGCCCAGAGATACCTCTCCGACAATCGGAGTGACAAAATCTAATCTCGAAATACGCCAACTCAACATGTACCTTTGGAGACACCTGTAGAGCTCCTTTATAATCACCCAGTTACGTTGTGACGTTTGGTAGCACACAAAGTGTTCCTCCGGTAAACGCGAGTTGCATAATCTCATAGTTGTAGGAACATGTATAAGTCATGAAGAAAGCAATAGCAACATACTAAACGATCAAGTGCTAAGCTAACGGAATGGGTCATGCCAATCACATCATTCTCCTAATGATGTGATCCCGTTAATCAAATGACAACACATGTCTATGTTTAGGAAACATAACCATCTTTGATTAATGAGCTAGTCAAGTAGAGGCATACTAGTGACTTTAAGTTTGTCTATGTATTCACACATGTATCATGTTTCCGGTTAATACAATTATTGCATGAATAATAAACATTTATCATGATATGAGGAAATAAATAATAACTTTATTATTGCCTCTAGGGCATATTTCCTTCAATGTCAACAATAATAGTTCATGCTAACTTACATCCAATTGGATATATATATCAGGATCTTTCCAACACGAGGTGCTTGCCAAAGGATAAAATGAAAAAAGGAAAAGGTGAAGATCACCTTGACTCTTGAATAAATTAAAATATAGGCCCTTCGTAGAGGGAAGCAAGGATTTGCAGAGGTGCCAGAGCTCGATTTTGAAATAGAGACGAAAATAATTTTGAGAGGTATGCTTTCATTGTCAGGATTGTCCAGTAGATGCGACGCTTGTTTAGCTAGCAAAGCAAGATTGAAACAGTGAATATCACGGAATCCCGCACCTCCTTGATCTTTTGGAATACACATTATTCATCAAGCCATCCAATGCATCCTTTTCTGTTTGTCCTCGTCACCCTGCCAAAGTTGCGACATCGCGTCAATGATTCCTTTGCAAAAAAATTAGGAATTTTAAAGACCAACATGGCATAGGTGGGAATACCTTGTACAACAGACTTGAGGAGAATTTCCTTCCCTCCGACAGATATCAATTTTCTTTCCATCCACTAATTTTCATATAATACGATCGATCAAGAATTGAAAACGGTCACTTTTTCCATACCCACGTTGGTTGGCAACCCCAAATATTTGTCGTTGAGGGCTTCAGTCATAATATTCAGGAATGTGCAAATTTGCGCTTTGTCTTCCACTTTCGTATTGGGGCTAAAAAAAGATGCTCGATTTTTTTAATGGTTTTGGTACACTTGAAAGGTACCCCATAAAATCGAAGAAAGAGTTTGCTAATTGGTTTATATGGATTCTTCGCGGCTGAGTCCAAAAACAGAAATAATATTGCCAGAAATTGATAAGGTAGCATTTCCATTTCTTCTTCAAGAAAAAGTGCCTTTTGATGCAAGAATTGCCTTTCGTTGATATCGAACATAATGCATAAGAGGATTCATAAAAAACCATAGGGTTTTTCCGAGAAAAACCAGGGTACATTATCCCAAAAAATGTTCCATCTTCCTAGAAAAGTGGATTCTTTCCAGAAAAGTACACAGAATTATTTTTGCAAAACAAAAAGAGTTGGTGTATGTGGTTGAAGCGAGCGAACCCATGGACCATGAGAGCAGGCCCCCGAGGCCATCTCTCTATGGAAACCCAAGCACACATCTGGGCTACGGCCGGGGAACATTTCCCGCGGCGCACATGCCCGACGGCCCATAGGGCGGCTTCTTGGGCCAAACTCCACACCACGCCAGTGACGTCTCACCGGCGGGCCATTCCCTCCTTGAAAGGAGGTGGGATCTGGCCTGCGTCACACGCAGGCCCCGCAAGATCCAGTAGCGAGCACGCGCCCACAGCGCGCGCATCAGCAACCTGCTGTACTTTGTTCCAGCAGGACGACCTTTGCCACGGGCTCGAGCCCACCAACCCCACACACAAACTCTTTGCCCTCCCATAGCTGGAGTGACAGGCGCGCGCTACCACGCTCGGCGAGAAGCGGGGCGAGTGCTGGATATTTAAGCTGGTCCGGCTGCTGCTCGTTTAGCGAGGTGGGACTAATCGTCCGGGTGAACAGCGGTGCGGGTGGGCAACGCTTCTCTTCTCTGCAACCTACCATCCAATAAAAATAATCAGGATGCCAGCGTGACCGAGTGGGCTCCTGGTTAGCCTCATCTCCTCTGCGTGCGAGAGTGAAAAGTACGAGCTGGGTCGGGCCACGTTTTTGTGAGCCATGCGTGAGGGAGTCTTTGCTAAAGTGAGATCGAGATAGATAACAAATAAAGCAACACTTGCGGATTTAATTGATTGATAAATATATATATATACTTTTTCTGTTCCAAAATAAGTGTCTTAATTTTGCTAATTTAGTATAAAATTATATTAAGATTGAGACACTTATCTTGAGACGAAGGTAGTACAACTTCCGTATAAAAATATATGACATTTTTATCTGAAAAATGTCTTATATTTTGACACCGATGAAATATATGATAAAGGCCCTCTCTAAGAGGCATCGATTATAGAAAAATAGAGAAAAAAGTAAAGGTTGCATCCATACAGAAAAGGTGCGGCGATGGACACAACAGTTCCTAATGACGGTTCACTAATTAGTACTTAGTTTACAGGAAGAGTACGTGATAATTAACAATTTAAAATGTGCTAAACTAATCCTAGCCCCCCTCCTTGTACATCACTGCTTCTTGAATAATCTATCATTACAGTTTTCTTGTATATCTGCCATTCATCTTGAGAAAACTTTGTATAGTATTTAAAGTCTCTTTTCAAAAAATTCGTGGGAGTGTCTAGAGTGTTGCATGACTACCACTGCCCCGTCCCGTGCTCCGACCGTCACCCCTCGAGGGCTCAATTTTGCCCCTCGCCCTTGCACACGTCCGCCTCCTCTCTTGACGCCCGCTGCTGCTTCCTCTCTGCCGCCTAGTTCATTTGTTAGACTCCTCCCTCCGCCGCGAAGGGGCTACATCGCTACACCACATAATAAGTGTGTTGTATTTCCCTCGCCAAACCCGCAGCAATCTAATATACTCGTTTCTATATTGTTTGTGAAAATACACCTAGTAGAAACCAAAATGAAAAAAGTAGGGTTCTACTTCACTCTTTCTCATGCCAAAATACCACTTTAATAAATAACAAAGTGGCGAACCAACCTGTGGTTGGATAGTTAAGAGGGATTGTGGTATCCCCATCCCACCAGGGGTTCAAGTCCTTTTGGAGGAGACGTTCCCGTTGACGACGAGGTGCCTACGGTGACTTCGTAAATTTTAAGATGATATGCCGGTTCAGTCTTTCGGAGGTGCTCATAGGGGTAGAGTGTGCGTGTGTGCGTTCGTAGGGGTGAGTGTATGCGCGTGTATATGAGCGCTTGCGTCTGTACTGTGTTAAAAAAATAACAAAGTGCTAACACAACACTCAACTCTTTATTACTCCATCCGTCCGGAAATACTTGTCATCAAAATGGATAAAAGGGGATGTATCTAGATGTATTTTAGTTCTAAATAAATACATATTTTTTTATTCATTTTGATGACAAGTATTTTCGGACGGAGGGAGTACCTTCTTAAAAAAAACTCTTTATTACCGAATTACAACATGTACCCTTTCTTCCCTAAAAAAGACAGATATACCCTTTTGTTCTAACCCTATCACCACGTACGCATCTCTCCTTCCTCTTCTTCCGCCTCCCGAATCGGCCGGCGGCGGCGCTGCTTCCCCGCCCAATCTTCTGCTCGCCCCCGCGCCGCCTGTCGCCTGCAAGTCCGCTCGCCGCCCCCAGCTCGACCACGCCCCCGACGAAGGCGCGGCGACCTCGACAGCCCTTGCTCGGGCGCCCTCCCTTGCTCGGCGGCCCCCGCGACCTCGACGGCGTCTCTTGCTGGGTCCGTTCCTCACTTCCCTTTCTTTGCTGCTCTCTCCTTACCTAGTTCCACTCACATGGCTGCAGAAGTGGTCAAGGCATGAACACCAATGTGGGTTGCTTTCTTCAGCATTTGAACAAAAGGGATCAATGTGGAGCTTAAAAGGGGATTTTTTTACAACATACTACTAGTTACTATGCTTGGAATGTGCAATGAAAAGAATTACAATAACTATAATCATAGCAACATCAAACTCATTGCTTTCCCTCAAAAAAAAGAAAAAAAATCTAGCTCATTGCTATCAGTGTCAATGCCAATAATCCGATAATCACCAGCTATTTTCGCCCTCCCAACAACCTAAAAATGGAAGTTCAGATGTCAAACAAAGCTAACTTTCCAGACTCTGTTACACAATCAGTAATTCAGTATATCCAGATATATTTTACTCTCTGCAGTTTGAGCTGTACTGCCCACCGCAATGTTAGCCGGCCCTGCAAGGGAATTCATCCCTTGAGAGCCGGCCGCCTCATATGGAGCACGAACCATGAGGCCAAATCAATGGCAAGAAATTTGAGTACTCGTGAACCGGATAGAGTACAAGTTAACATTCGACGTGCTTCTGCTTCATCTGTCGTTACTTGGCTACTGTAGCTGACACTGTATTGTTTCTGTTCTCAGCTTATGGACATGGAGGGTCCAAGATGGAAGAAGGGCAAAGACGGCAAGGACTTTGCAGCTCTGGCAGCAGCTCACCCCATGTCAAGCATTGTTGCTGAGCTCCAGTCCTCGCTGAAAGGCTCGAAACTTGTGGCAACTTTATCTAGTCAGGGCAGGGATGCGACCCTCGGTGTGAATCTGCAGCAAGCTTTACTTCTTAACCGTGCTGCCTTTGGCCGGGCGCTGGATACTGCCGAGGCAGAGAAACAGTGGTTCCAGCTGGGGGCTGAGGAGGTCTTCTATCTTTACCATGGTTTGAAGTTCATCTCAGTGTCAGAGAGCAAGAAGCTGTTGAGTGAAGGGGAGCTGTGGGGTCACTTGTGCTCCGAATCAGAGTCCTTCCCGAGATGTACAAGGCATACTCGCATCTCCGATCGAAAAACTGGGTGGTGCGGTCGGGTTTACAGTATGGTGCAGATTTTGTAGCTTACCGTCATCATCCAGCTCGTCCACTCAGAGTTTGCTGTGGTTGTAGTTCCAGAAGGACTGGGGTTTGGCGGTAGGTGTGGCCGCCTGAATGTGTGGTCTGATCTACTGTGTGCACTCCGAGCTTCTGGCAGTGTGGCCAAGACACTGCTGGTTCTAACCATCTCCAGCAGTAATTGTGGCTAGAGCTCCCCAGATAGTATAGAGCAACTGGTTGTTCATGAGCGAACAATTACTAGGAGGAAAGCGCAGCAGTGCCGTGAGCAGCGATGCGAACCGTGCAGAGAAGAAGCAGAGAAGGAAGAACAAGATATGCAAGAGAAACTGTAGCCTTCAACTATTTGGGCGTAATACTAGGCTTCACAGTTCTTTCTAGCTTACTTGTATACAAGCTGAGATTCCGATAATAAAGCTATATATTTCTCTGTACTCCTATTGGTGATGTGTGTAACTTCTCATCTTATGGCAATCCTGTGCCAGTACTCTTGTGCATTTTGGAAAGATTTCTGGAAATGGTCCATACATATATCTATACAACTGTATCTGCAGAGTGCAGACATCATATTATGGTATGCTCTGGAGTGGCATTTTCTGTGCCTTTTCTAGGACTGCAGGACTAGAAACCTCTGAATGACCAGCGCACTCCAGCCTATTGAAGAAAAGAGGTACGCTTAGATACATTTTCTTCAAATATTTGCAGACCTTTTTCCTTATATACTTCAGTGTTTAGTACTTGATCACATTCCTCTATACATTTAGTAAACATCAGAATCGGTATCTATTGTATTGAAGAACTGAAGGTACAATATCTGTAAAGCATGTATGATCATAGACAGAGGTGGTAACATGAAGTCTGTAAATACACATATTATATCATCTTATTATTATGTATATATATTCAACAATTTGACTTGATCTGTCTCTGAATGGATAGATCCGCATACAGTAAATAATTTAATCGCCATAATTAGAGATCATTATGTGATCTTAAAGCGCAACTGTGGAAATAACAGCATGCACAATGGTAGCTATTCATTCTTCCTTCCTATTTGAGGCCCCGCCTTTATGTGCGCATTGGCAATTCTATCTGGTAATGCACAGTGTGGTTCTTCCATATACCACTCTCGAGGTACTTCTCATATAAGCTAGCTTCTCCATCATAGTTCACTGAAAGAACTGCTGTGCTCCTTGTCCCATAGAGCCCCTTTGCAAAACAGAAACATGTGAAAAAATGTAAGTAAATATAGCATTGCAGTATCGATATAGGGTTCTGTACTAGAACATCTACTTGTTATTTTAGTGGTTAATAGGCATAATTTTAAAGATAATTCAACTCTGAATGTACTTGTAAACTGCAATCAAGTCAAAGATTTTATGCTCACTTCGTCAGTTTGCACCTCGATGAAGATGGAGCTCAGACCGTGCTCCCAGTTGGGATCACAACCGGTGTTTGGCAGCCTATCTTTATCAGCCCTCTTGGTGTCAGTCATTAGTCTGTCAGCTATATCCTTCGCTTCAACTTCATCATCACCATGCTTCCTTATAAACTCCCTGAAGTTTTTACCAAGGCGAATTGCCTACAAGCAATATATGCAATGATGAAAAATTGTCTGCACTGCGTTCCTTGGGAACATTATAGCATACTGAATGGTCCCTGTAACAGAGTTGCTTGCAATCATGTGCTATCTACTCCTGTCTTGCTGCTTGTACATGCAGTGCTATTAATTGAGTTAAATGCACTGCCCTCTATAACTAGGGAAGTACTTGAAATGGATTTCATGTTGCTTCCTCACATCTTTTCCAGCTCAAAAGTCTCCTTTATGATTCTTAGTGCAGTACAAGTAAAATCAGCAAAGGACGCCTCATTGGAGGTTCAACATTTCTAGCTTGCTATAAATGTTCTTCTAGGGCTTTATGAAATAACAGCATTATGTGCATTTCTATTTCTGTGGCACTCTGTGAGTTCTATCAATTTGTAAGGTGTCCATTGGACATGGAGTAGTTCTGTTACCTTCTGCCAAGGGCTGTCTAGCCTTGCATTGGTCAACACATGGAGTCCTGGTGAGACGAGCTGAATCGTCGCGGGCTGCCCCTTTGGCCGGTTTGACACATAGACCATGACATTCCTGGTTAGATCAGCTAGTATAAGGTTGAAGCCATTGTACTCATCAGCTTCTTTAGCCACTTCAGTTGCAATCTCCAGTGGGCTCTTGTTGCCCTGTACAATGCAGATTCTGTGGATCATGTTCATGTTTGGAGCAAGGTAAGTGCTCTCTATTTCCTCAACACATCCTATGGTTAATCCTGTGCTTGCTTTTCTTTTTGAGGGGTGACTGCAGTTTAGCAGTTGTAATAGGAGCACCTAGAAATATATTTTAAAAGATAAAATTTTGGTTTCTAAAAATGGAAATGTTTTTCTTTGTCTTCGTCTAAGCAATCTCTGTATCAATCACCATCAGAACTCAGAACCAATGGCATAAACACTGACAGATAGCGACTTTCAGCACATAAAAAGTGATTCTGTCAGGAAAACATAGTAGAAAACACCAACTTTGTTTGTACAAGAAATGAAACATATCTTTCTTATCATGTGCATATCTCCTACATTGACAACCACCAGCTTGAGTTTTGATTTACCTGAAGGAACCTGAGGGGCAGGTCTCCCCTAGTTCGTGCGCCGGGCATCGCGTCAGGCTCGAGCACATTGGTCAGGAAGGCAAGTCTGCCATCTTTGGTGCTGCCCATCCATGTTCCTCCACCAAGTACATCCCTGCCACCAAGAATCTTCATTGACCCCTCCCCCCACCATCCTACTGCCTTTGTAGGCCTGCAATACATGAAGAACAGCAGATGAACTTACAACGTTGTTATTTTGCAACGGGAAAAGGCTGAGTGCAGAAATTGAGCAGTGGTATTAGGAGCCGAATGTTGGCACGGCATATGACTTTTGGTTCATGGGGCCTTTTTGTCTTGGGAACATGTAATTCAGGAGGAAGAAGAGCTAAACTCCAAAACAACAGCTCCCAATGCAGAGATATTACTTTCTGATTGGAGAGCTGCAAGGATGAAAGAAACCAAATGAAATTGTATACCTGCTATGGAACTCATCTCTGTTGATCAGCAGCAGGAGCTGATGCTGTGGGTGAGCCTGCCAAATCCATGCGGCGATACACATGGCTTCAGGTGTTCCTTCTTGCTTCTAAATAATTCCCTTGTTTCGCAACCGTGCGCCTTGTGTGTTTGTGTGTGTTTACCTGATACTTCGCCCCGTACATGCCTTTGTATTTATAGGAAGAAGGCTGAAGGGGAGAGAGAAGAGGAGCAGAGCCCGCAGAGAGCCTTACATTATTTGCCTGCAACAAACCAGGTGCTCTGCAGTCTGTTATTCTTCTGTCAGAGAGTTCCATCCTGCTCACTTACCACTTCTTCCCTACAGGTACGCTTGACTTGTGTGATGATAGTGGGGAAATATTTAGTATTTTCTTTCAGGATAACTCCCAGTTTGGCCCATCCTCTTGGCTTAGAATGGGGACAGCATCTACCACGATTAACACCAACTATACCACTTTTAGTGCTTGCTTGGAGATGCAAGTTTGATGCTCTTTTCCTGTAGGTTGCTGTTCTATTATTTCTGGGGACAGAAGCAAAAGGCACGTGAATCGCTATTAGGGTCAAGATTCATACAATGAGTGATTAGCAGGCAGATCTGCAAAACAAAATCTGTAGATTCTGGAGAATGATCTTGCTGATCATATCTTAATGCAGGTGAGATCTTGACTGGATCACTCTCCTGTGCTGGACTGGAATCGGATATACACAAGTGGTAAACAACGGCCTGGTCTTTCCAAGCATATGACTCCGCGCCGTAGCGTATTGAAACCGCCTAGCTGTACCCTGTGGGTAGTTGGCTTTGATGGTTCCACACGTGTCACTCCAGGAAAACAACACGCCTTTCAGGTATACATCATCTGCCCTATCTGCTTCCAGGCAAGTCAATTTTGTTGCGCAACATACTTTTCTTCTTTGCCTCGGTCATGTTTATCATGTCATGAGATAGACATGAAGTGGAGTAATTAAAAAATTGCTGATCCGTAGCAATCTTTCCCAGAAAACTAAGATTACGCATACGCCGTGGTTTAGGGTTTGCAGAGGGGTCATATGTTATGTCCACTGGTTTGACAAGTTGTCTAATTTTCTACTGTTGAAAGGGGAAGGAAAACCAGTAACTTTCTGGTCACGGTATAGGTACATGGTTTATATCTCCTTATGATAACATTCAGGTCATCATACTCTTAATTATCCATTACATCACTGCCTTCTAGAGCTGACATGAATTGGATGTCATACCAAACAAAGTCTCGGGAGATTGTTGGCCACTATTATGCACTGAACTTCACTGCTTATCTGCACCCTCCCAGTTCTACCACAAGTAGTAACGAGATATTTGGCTGCTGCACCTTTAATTTAAGTGTAGTCGTTGTTGATGCTTAGCTTTATTTAGCTTTGTAGGTTGACTAATGTATTTTTGTTGGTGTTAGGAGGATGGTACCCTGCATTTGGTAAGGACGGTCGAATCGGGTAAGTTGTTGATCCTCACTAATTCAGTCTAACCAGATAACTTCATCCTGTTTGGTGGGGAGGCACTTTCAGAGGCTCCTTATGCAGTGGTGGTTGCTCATGGAATCATCAGCGTGTAACAAACCGCAAGAGCCTAAGAGGTAGTCCGGCCCCATTTTCGGTGCACACTTGGTAGTTGTCAGTGCTACCCATGCTACAATAATGGAGGCATGCACCTGCTCATTTTTGACATGCAATTGCTTGAATAAAAAAGGAACATTTATTATGGGTCAGCAAAATTAGAAGGATAATCACACAAGTGCCCACATAGGCTGGGGGGGTCACTCGACCTACAATGTCGGCTGCCCAATTACTCTCTCACCATGCCTGTGCCATTATGCATATGTATGGTACTACTGCCCCTTGGCTGCCAATTGCTAACTGCTACATTTCTTGCCAACTCTCATGCACCCTTAGTTATTGCCACCATAACAATAATGCTCGCTGCTCTAACGTGCGGGCGTACGCATATGGGCGGCTATGATGAACCCCCGTGCAAATCAATTCCATGGAAACAAAGGTGGGGATGGAGGAAAAAGTTGGTGAGACCTCTGCCCTGCTCTTCCTGCAACCAGAAACACCATGATTTTGCTGCTGCTTGTCATCTTGTTACTTATGCTTCTGTTTTTGTACCCAGGTTTGAGTACTTTTTTTTATCAGCTTGAGATTCTTGTTTTTACTATATAATGATGGATTGTGCGTTACTCTGGTGGTTAAAATTGCTATTTGTTACAGTAGAGGAATCACCAGAGTCTAGAGGTTAAAGGGAGTTGCTTTTATGAGAGTTACAGTCGGTTGTAGCTGAACATGGAGCAAGTGTTTAATAAAAGCTGCAATATATTTCCTGTGTGGAAATAAATACATTATATTCCTGAGTTTTTCTGAAAATTAGTATGTGTGTTCCATTTTCTAAAAAAAATTCGAGTGAAAAATGTTGAAAAAGGCCATGCTTGGCCCAATTAACATCAGTGTATCTGGCCTATAATTCAGCTTTGAAATGGGCTTTGTTCAGTAGTGTCCAGATGCTGTAGCTGTGTGGAATTAGCCTGGCTGGTTTAAAACCGAGAATCCATTGATAAAAACTAGGGTTTATCCTCTTGCAATCAATTATGTAAACTAATTCAGTGTCGACGACGATCTGTTGGCGAGCTCCTTGTCCGCATTGGCAAACCTAGAGTTAAAGGCCTCCAGCTCCTCAAATTGACGCGCTCTTACCTATCATAAGCGGCACACACAATTATTTTGAAGGTACAGTTGAAAGTAGTAGCATATGTTTAGTCATTTAATGTAAAAGCAGATAAAGTCCTTCAATCTCAAGCTAAAGCTACAAATACGACATTATTAAAGATAACAATAACCCTCTTCACTAACATATCATATATATGTTAACTAAGACTAGTATTGATAGTTTGCATGTTTTATAGAGATGCAGAAATAATATAGGTACCTCAAAACGGCCTCCTGGCTTTTCTTTGTCGCCCTGAAGAAGAAGAGATATTAAGTTGCGAGAATATTAAAGTTAGCATAAGAAACAGAGCAATCGTGTTTTGACATTGAAGCTTTAAACTGATAAAAAAAAAAAAACTGGACAATCACCTCGCCCTGGAGCGTCGGGACTGCACGATGGACCACATACTGCGCGTCGACGACGCCAATCTGTTCTTCGGGATCCTGCCAGATTCAAATGAGAAAAATATTAATATGTACATCAAAATGTTGTTAGGTACTCCTATATTCATGATATATTCTCGTATTCTGCTGCTCGTTAATTAAACTATATATGCTTACATTCCTCCAAAAAAAAAAAACTATATATGCTTACATCTACGCATCTCCAGAAATAGGAGTCGATAGGCCATCCGTGGACAAGGTCATTCTGCAGCCAAACACATCGTCCTTCCTTTCTTCAGATCAGACAAGCCAAAAATCTCAATCATGTACACCAATCATGCATACCTGGATCATGTGCCACACGCATCTCCACGCATCCCTCGAGAAGACCGGCGCCATCATCTCCACGAACCTGCGTCCGTGCTTGAATCTTCAGTTTCAAAATGAAGAATCGCAAACAAAGACGGCACTGGAGTGAAGAATTCAGTTAGTTAGTTACCCGCTGCACGGCCGCTTGTGCACGTCCCAGCAGTGCTCGCCCCCTGCATCTGTCCTGTTCATCCATGGCATGGCAGTGGCATTGGCAGACAACCCAAATTCAGAGTGTGCTAGCATGTTGATGTTGCCTCGAAACGTACTATGCATCATCATGGAAGGCATGCTTACTTGTGCATCTCGCCGCCGTTTCTCCTGGCGGTGATGTCGTACATCGGCGCCGACCCCTCCGTCGTGTCCAGCCCCGGCTGCGAGATCTCCAGCCCGTGCCTCCTCACGATGTCCAGGTACCTACAGCCAATGCATCCACAACCTACATTCACTATCATCCACAATATATATTCAGAACTCAGAGAAAAGCATAGCTAGAGGGACGTACGGTTCCGCGGCGAAGTTGTCCACGCCGAGATCCTCATCCCACAGGAACACGTAGTCGTAGGGCGCCACGATGCTCGGGTGCAGGAACCTCTTGGCGAACCACCTTCGTGTCATTATTATGAATTTCAGGCAAAAGACTGAAGATTGTCAGTGGACCTGTCTGCACTTCGGAGTGGAATTCAGAGAGTGTGGCGAGTGGACAGACAGTTAACTGTTAGTACCATTTGGTCTGCTTCCTGGCGCTGACATGGGCGACCTTCTTCGACCACTGGAACTCCTCGTCCCACTCCGTCGTGCGGCCGTCGTAGTGGAACAGCACGACATCAAAGTTATCAGAGAACTGCATCATTTGTCATTGGATCGATGGTCATTGGTCAGAGTCAGACTACTGACGGTTATTTGATCGAAGTTCTACATCCCAAACACTGAAAGTCTAGTGCTTCTTTCTTTACCTTGTGGACAGTTGCATTGACATTTTCTCTCTCGCCGTACCCTACCGCGAGCGCGAGGAGGTACTTGCCAGTCGGGCTGTCCTGCGCAACGCATCATGATCAAACCATGGAGGTTTAAGATGAAATGAAACAAGATCCGCCAATAAGATGTCCATTCAGACAGGGTGAAGAATGAACGCATGAACTCTGTCAGCTTGTTCAGAGAAGGAAACTGAGCATGCAAGGCAAGACGTACCTCTCTCGGGGATCCCCAGAGCTGGCGCAGGTGAAGATCGGTGTCCGAGACTATAATCCCCGGCGGCAGCCGCCTCTCTGAACCTCCAAGTTTAGCTGGTGCAATCTCTACCATCTACAAACCATTGATGAAAAGACCATTTAGCTGGGACGAAGAACTGAATCATCCAGAAAGAAAGTTCAGAGAAGCAGTGTACCGGTGGTGAACCGATGGCTTTTGGGGCACCCGTGCTGCTGTTCCTGAACGGCGCCCCCCACAGTCGGCCCAGCGTGCTGCTGTGACTGAAGCTGCAGTTGGCGGGATCGCCGCCGCGGCTCCAAGGCAGGAGGCCACACTGAAGCTGCACAAATAGTCCCAAAGAAGGCAACGTACATTTGTTCCGATCAAATCAGCTCAGAGTTAGCCAATACCGAATCAGCGTTTTTTGCTTACCTTTGGCGTGATGTCCACAGGAAAGGAAACGCCGACGAAGAAGCCGACCGCCGCCGCGAACAGCGTCGTGAGGACCGGGCTTGCTTTCATTCTCGTCCTCGCTAGCTCCATGTATTTCTGTGTGTGCTCCGTATGTATGTATGTATGCAGGGTGCGATGGAGAAGATGACTTGCTTTGTCTAGGGGCGTGGAGAAGAAGAAGACTTTTTAGCTAGCATCGATCCTAGGTGTGCATTGAGACTTGAGATGCGTAAGTTTGACTTGTACACTGACCCAAATGCGCACGCACGCTGGCTTTTGTTTCGTTCAAGCGACGGAAGCGTGGGCGCGCGCCCCCTGGGTTTTAAAAAACGTCTCCACGCAGTATATTGGAAGTAAAGCGAGAAGTTTTGATGGAGGGCTTTGCTGGGCCACTATAGGGGTGTGTTTGGTAGGGTGCATGTTGCTATTCCATACTCAGTTCACTTTTCAATTGTTCCGTAGTATATAAGTACAAGCTATTCTTGACATGCCCAGCCCTAAGCTATGCCCTCAAGGAAACCGTGATACACACGGACTCGGAAGACGACATGGTGAGTACCTTCTAGTCTAGGACACCGTCAACATGGGAGCCATCTCTCATCCTAGGCACCTAGAACCCTAGGGTGCCGGGGCTCACAAGGGCTCCACTGTCCGCCTCTCGTCCAACCTTTGCTTATATATGCCTCAAAAACTTCGGACTTTTTCTGTCGCCATTATCGAGGAGGTGTATTCAACTCCATATGTTTTGTATCACTTTTATTATGTTCCATGTTATCTATTTTGCTTACCCGTAATTATTTATCATATTTTGCATATATATAAAAAAACAAAAAGAATAATTAATTTCAACACCTATCCAGTTTGCTTCTTTAGTCATTATGTTTCCACCTAAGGTTAGTACTAAGTAAGTTAGAGCGGGAGAAGGACATATAATAGGAAGAGAGATATTGGAGCGCTTCCTCTCTCATATTATCATATTAAACAAATTCCTTAACAAATATGTTCTCTAGAGTGGCAACTGTTATTGTCATATTAAACAAATTCCTTAACAAATATGTTCTCTAGAGTGGCTTCGGTCTTGTATGACTTGGCTATTTGCTACCGTGTTTCTTTGTGTGTGTTGGCTGTGTGCATCGCCAGGTGTAGCTAATTATAATTGTATCCCTCGATGCTATATTTTGAGTACGTAAAACCACCCTTTATAAAAAAAGGTTATCTGCAAGGACCCTGATAAGTGCCGAACGTCAGGCACGAGCACTTAGCAACTCCAGACGTTTTTTTATGGCAAGTTTAGTTACGCGAGGATGGCAACTTTAGTTAGCAAGTATGACAACTTCGTGCTTCAGTTTATCTTTTGACAAAAACTTGTCGAGTGTCACCGGAAATTGCCATCCTTGTGGGTCTGGAATTGCTATAGAAAAACGTCAGGGCCGGAGTGCCACACGCCTGACATGTGGCACTTATCATTTGGAGTCTGCAAACATTTGGTAGGACATCAAATATGTTTGTTTAGTTGCATGGGTTAAACGACCTATTCTTTTTTTTTTCTCTAGTCAAAGATGGGGGTGATTAGGGCATCTTCAACGGGACCCTAACATAGCACCCCCCCCCCCTTCTGTTGGCATGACAAAAACAATTAAAATGAGCTCAAACAAAAAGAAGCGTTCAATAATGAAAGTTCTCCGAACCATGCAACTTTGGTTTTTGGATCATTTTTATCTGAGGTCATATGCAATCTTGGAATCAAAATAATATGTTCTTGGAGTAAACTCTGGAGATGGCCGGACTGTCCGACCTAACATCCTCCAAAAACAAAACGTCGTAGCTAAAATGACTTCAAATACAAGAAGTGTTCAATATGAAGATTGTCCATACCGTCAAAACGAGCAACTTTGTTTTTTGGCTCGCTTTCATCCAAGGTCGTATGCAACCTCCGAAAGCAAAACAATACGCTGCTAGAGTAATATCTAGAGAGGGCAGGACCGTCCAACCTAACGTCGTCCAAAGCCAAAAATGTCATTGCCCATGGGAAAAAAATCTATAGTTGCTGGCTCCAAAATAAACATTTTTATAGATAGAAGTATTATTGTAAAAGAGTTAACGAATTTTCAAATTGTTCATTTTTAAACTATATGTTTTAAAATTTTAACAATTTTAAAAAATATTGAACAATTTATTAAAATATGATCTAAATTATAAATTAGTTGAATTTTAAAAATTCAAAAACCATTCAAGATTCTAAAAAGTAAAATTTTATTTTAAAATATTAATCATGATTTAAAAAATATTTTCATTAATTATAAAAATGTCCATGCATTAATAGAAAATACATGAAAAAGGAAATTTTAAAGGAGTAAAGAAATGAAAAATAAAAGATAGAAAAAATAAAAAAAGGAAATCATCGAAAACCATAGAGAAATAAAATAAAATAAAATAATGGAAACAAAATGTGGTAGAAACTTATGCTCGCACGGCGAACAACTAGGCTAGATGGGCTGGTCCGCTATGCAGGTGTTGATGCGTTGTAACAACAATTTGTCGCATCGATTGGCGAAGAATAGGAATTTCTAATTTCTTTTGCTCCCCCAACGCACCTTGACGGCCCTTTTAACCTACAAATGGGCCCAAATCACAACAATTTTCTTCTTTTTCTGAATTCTAGTTACACACCAATATGCACAATTTGGGACAGTCGATCTCTTTAAGGCTCTCATTTGAATCGCCATCTTAAAATTAGTTTTTTGCTTTAATTCATGCGTTTTTTGGCGTATTGATTTTTTATGGATATTTTTGGGTGTATTGGTTAGTTGAAAGCATCATGTTTTTTTTTGGAATAACGGGAAGCAGTGGCATTCTACTGAATAGAAAACAAGCTTGAGATGAGCGCGGGGGTTATCTTACAAGAATTTTGAATTTTCGAAGAGTTGTCCTTTAGAGGAAAATTAAGGATGTATCTGACCACTTAAATTTATCACACACAACTTCTACCTCTGTTTCAAAATAATTGAAGTTCTGGATTTGCCTCAAGTCAAACTTGTCTGAATTTGATCTAGACTATATAAAAATATATTAACATTTAGAATGCCAAACTAGTCTCATTAGATTCTTTATGGAATATATATATATTTGTACTATATGTACTTGGTTTTGTAGATCTTAGCATGTTTTTCGCTGAGTTGGTCAAACTAAAGCAAGTTTGACTTATGAAAAACTAGAACTTCAACTATTTTGGAACGGAGGAGTAAGAAGTGCTAAGATGCAATGACAACCATGGCACAGATGGTATATTACTGTGAAGAAAAAGATATACTGCCAGCACAGTTGCTTGGTGAAGCAAGCACATGTCCATCATCAGAATATACTATATATGTCGAAAATAAAGCGACCTTTTGTACAAGAAAGGGACATTGTCCTATAGTTCCTAACGTAACAATGTATGTAGAATATTTCTTGAAAGAATCAGTGCATGTCCGGTGCCTGTTGTATCCTATTTTTTTATCCGTTTGTACACTGCATCAGCTACAATGAGTTGTTGTATCCTATAGTGATATTGTCCCCAAACCCAACGCCAAACCGTCTCTGAGTTGCGTTGTGGAGCAGAGTATCATTTCACCTCGCAAAACTTATGCGTCCCACCAAATGGTTCAACCACTTAGAAAGCCAAGCTGGGTCCTTGGACCGAAGATTCACCGGGTCGGTCCAGTCCGCCACATATGCTGACACCCCAAGAGTAGCGATAAATTGGATGATAAATTGCTGAATCGGAAGATATTTTGGACAGTGGTACTCACGACGAGACAATCAAGCACCTCTTTATCTAGTGCAAGTTTGGGCACTCTACGTGGTCAGTCATCCGAATAGCATCTAATTTGTATTCATGCCAATATTTGTGGTCACTAGTTGGATGGAATTCCAAATAGGTTTAGCACACTAACAAGGGTGGGAGCACCTGCCTTATTATGGTCATCGTGGCTAATTGTTTTTGCGGGAAATTACTTGTATTACTCATGTAGCATGGCTACTTCAAACTTGCAAAATTCGACAATGTTTTCAGGTGCAGAACGAAGCCACGCAGCTGTCCTGCCACTACTTCTACCATGATTAGTGAAAATATGACCAACATTATTACAATTCCATCAAACTTGAGCAGCACAAGTATTTCGTTGTATCACGAGCAATTTGATATCATGCACAAGGAATCTAAAGCTTGATTAATCCATACCATGTTCCCTCAAAAGGTTAACCGCTTCAAGACAATCATTCTTGATATATATTGGGAATTGGCTCCACTGCATGGCTAGAGGCATGCCTCTTGTTTGATCGAATAGCGGCATCCAAGGCAGACAGACAATGTTGAAGGCACCTGCACGAAGAAAACCCTACCACCCCCATATGGTCCCGAAGAATACCACTCCCAGCAACTCTCGTAGCCCGGACAGAGGAACCATCTGTATTAAACTTAGCACATCTGGTTTCAGGAACCTGCCAAGATGAAACCTGAAATTCAGCCTTCCTACTTGCAGGGGCAACATGGTATTCACCAATAATTGATTTGCCTTTGGTAGGATCAATTTCCGGATCATCATGGAGTGATAGAATGTACTGAACATAATATTTGAAACATCTATAGGTGGAGCAGGCTTGTTGTCGACAAGTTCGTTGCGCACAAACCAAATTCTGCAAAGAAGCATGAGAAGGTGCAGTCCCAAATTATTTGGAAAGTCTGCAACTAAGTGTAGCAAAGCAACCATTCAGTTCCAGTATCGTGAATTTCACGCACACATGGCAGCGGTAAACTGAACCAAGTTCATCCGAAAGTGCAGTAGCATGCGGGCACCAACACAAGGCATGAAATCATTTGGTTTTCAACGGCAAAAACTTTACTCCTTTGCAGGTGATTTTTCATTTTACGCACTGCATTCCTACACGGTCTATACTACATTGAACGGAGTGCCGACCGCTATTCAAGGCGGAGTGGCCAGGGAGGTTTTCACCCAACATGGGTGGCAGCATAATCTCCGGATCGGTCCACCATCTCCTTAGACATAGGCAATAATGTTGGTCCTTTATAACTTTACTGGTGCCAACGTGTTGGATTTTATCTGGTCTCTTATCAGACGGTCCATGTTTGGTTGTGTGCATCCTAACTATGTAGAGGTCAGGTGTTACTCATTATGCTTTGCATCCGTTTGATGTACATTTTTTGTCAATAAAAGCGCCTTTTATAGAAAAAAAATGCGTTCCACTCGCCGCGGGACCCAGGCCAGAGTGTGAAGTGATGGATCAAGTTGCTTTTTTTTTCAAAGAAGTGATGCAATGAGTTGAGGAAAAGAAGAGAAAACGACACACCAAATTGAGCAAAACAACAAAACATGGTCTTGGATATGAGAGCCTAAAAGCTCAGGGTCCTTTGTAAAAAAAAGGTCAGGGCTGTGGTCAGGCACGAACACCAGGTCAGGTGACCACACCAACTTTTTTTTAGAGGAAGGTGACCGCACCAACTAACGAATGGGTCAGAGATGCTGGGCTATGTTCACAACAGACGCATTCAGCCAATATTTTTTCGCCAATATTTTTTATATATTTTAAAATAATTCTTCATAAAATTTTATGTCATTTGGAGTTGTGCAGAATAGTTATCTCTATTGTAGCCTTTTTCGGTCCAGAATTTCAGTTGTCGGCAATCTCCCTCTTCGCGTGAAACTTGCAAAATAAGAGAGAAAATGCATAAGAATTGCATCATAAAGTGAAATAACAATCCAAAATACAATAAATAACTGTAGAAAACATGATGCAAAATGAAAGTATAACTTTTTGCGGATGATAGCTTGCTGTTTGTTAAAGCCAGTGTTGATGGAGAAAATGAGTTGTCCTCATTATTGGATTGTTACTGCAATGCTTCATGGCAGAGAGTTAATTTGTCCAAGTCCTTTGTTTTCTTTAGCAAAGGCTGCCCTAACAACCTCAAATGTGATGAATGCTTTGAACGTTACAAATGAGTCATTGTAAGGGAGATACTTGTGGATGTCATTGTTGGGAACGTAGTATTTTAAAAAAAATTCCTATAATCACGCAAGATCTATCTAGGAGAAGCATAGCAACGAGCGGGGAGAGTGTGTCCACGTACCCTCGTAGACCGAAAGCGGAAGCGTTTAGTAACGCGGTTGATGTAGTCGAACGTCTTCATGATCCAACCGATCCAAGTACCAAATGTACGGCACCTCCATGTTCAGCACACGTTCAACACGATGACGTCCCTCGAGCTCTTGATCCAATTGAGGACGAGGGAGAGTTCCGTTAGCACAACGGCGTGGCGACGGTGATGATGAAATTATCAGCACAGGGCTTCGCCTAAGCACTACGATGATATGACCGAGGTGTTAACTGTGGAGGGGGTGCCGCACATGGCTAAGAACAGATGTATGTTCTAGGGGTGCCCTCCCCACGTATATAAAGGAGGGAGAGGGAGGGAGGCAGCCTAGGGCGCGCTCAAGTAGGAGAAATCCTACTTGGGCCCCTAGTCCAATTCGGCCCCCCTACCATATTTGGACATGGGGGAAAGGAAGGAGGGGGAAGGAGAAGGAAGTAGGAGTCCTACTTCATACTTTCCTTTTCCTCGTCTCCTTTCCCTTTCTCCTCACGTGGTTGGCCCTATAGAGGGCGCACCAGCCCCTTGTGGGCTGGTGTGTTCCCTTACTTGGCCCATTAAGCCCATATCTTTGCCGGGGGTTGCCCGAAACCCCTTCCGGTGACCCGGTATCACCCGGAACACTTCCAGTGTCCAAATACCATCATCCTGTATATGAATCTTTACCTCTCGATCATTTCGAGACTCCTCGTCATGTCAGTGATCTCATCCGGGACTCCGAACAAAATTCGGTCATCAAATCACATAACTCATAATACAAATCGTGATCGAACGTTAAGCGTGCGGACCCTACGGGTTCGAGAACTATGTAGACATGACCGAGACACATCTCCGGGCAATAACCAATAGCGGAACTTGGATGCTCGTATTGGCTCCTACATATTCTACTAAGATCTTTATCGGTTAAACCGCGTAACAACGTACGTCATTCCCTTTGTCATCGGTATGTTACTTGCCCGAGATTCGATCGTGATATCATCATAGCTAGTTCAATCTTGTTACCGGCAAGTCTCTTTACTCATTCTGTATTGCATCATCCCGCAACTAACTCATTAGTCACATTGCTTGCAAGGCTTATAGTGATGAGCATTATCGAGAGGGCCCAGAGATACCTCTCCGATACACGGAGTGACGAATCCTAATCTCGATCTATGCCAACTCAACAAACCCCCTCAGAGACACCTGTAGATCATCTTTATAATCACGCAGTTACGTTGTGACATTTGATAGCACACAAGGTGTTCCTCTGGTATTCGGGAGTTGCATAATCTCATAGTCAGAGGAACATGTATAAGTCATGATGAAAACAATAGCAATAAAAGTAAACGATCATTATGCTAAGCTAACGGATGGGTCTTGTCCATCACATCATTCTCTAATGATGTCATCCCGTTGATCAAATGACAACACATGTCTATGGTCAGGAAAATTAACCATCTTTGATTAACGAGCTAGTCTAGTAGAGGCATACTAGGGACACTCTGTTTGTCTATGTATTCACTCATGTACTAAGTTTCCGGTTAATACAATTCTAGCGTGAATAATAAACATTTATCATGATATAAGGAAATATAAATAACAACATTATTATTGCCTCTAGGGCATATTTCCTTCAGTCTCCCACTTGCACTAGAGTCAATAATCTAGTTCACATCGTCATGTGATTTAATACCAATAGTTCACATCTTTATGTGATTAGTTCACATCGCCATGTGACTAATACCCAAAGGGTTTTACTAGAGTCAATAATCTAGTTCACATCACTATATGATTAACACCCAAAGAGTACTAAGGTGTGATCATGTTTTGCTTGTGAGAGAAGCTTAGTCAATGGGTGCATCACATTCGAGCCGTATGTATTTTGCAAATTTTCTATGTCTACAATGCTCGCATGGAGATACTCTAGCTAATTTCTCTCACTTTCAATATGTATCCAGATTGAGACTCGAGTCATCCGGATCGGTGTAAAAGCTTGCATCAACGCAACTCTTTATGACGAACTCTTTATCACCTCCATAACCGAGAAATATCTCCTTAGTCTTCTAAGGATAATTTTGACCGCTGTCGAATGATCCACTCCTGGATCAATATCGTACCCCCTTGCCAAATTCATGACAAGGTACACAATAGGTTTGGTACACACCATAGCATATTTTATAGAACCTATGGCTGAGGCATAGGGAATGACTTTCATTCTCTTTCTATTTTCTGCCGTGGTCGTGTTTTGAGTCGTACTCAACTTTACGCCTTGCAATACAGACAAGAACTCCTTCTTTGACTGTTCCATTTTGAACTACTTCAAAATCTTGTCAAGGTATATACTCATTGAAAAATCTTATCAAGCGTCTTGATCTATCTCTATAGATCTTGATGCCCAATATGTAAGCATCTTCACCGAGGTCTTTCTTTCAACAACTCCTTTCAAACACTCCTTTATGCTTTCCGGAGAAAATTCTACATTATTTCCGATCAATAATATGTCATTCACATATACTTATCAGAAAGGCTGTAGTGCTCCCACTCACTTTCTTGTAAATACAGGCTTCACCGCAAGTCTGTATAAAACTATATGCTTTGATCAACTCATCAAAGAGTATATTCCAACTCCGAGATGCTTGCACCAGTCCATAGATGGATCGCTGGAGCTTGCACATTTTTTAGCACCTTTAGGATTGACAAAACCTTCTGGTTGCATCATATACAACTCTTCTTTAATAAATATATTAAGGAATGCAGTTTTGACATCCATTTGTCAGATTTCATAAAATGTGGCAATTGCTAACCTGATTTGGACAGACTTTAAGCATCGATACGAGTGAGAAAATCTCATCGTAGTCAACACCTTGAACTTGTGAAAAACCCTTTTCGACAAGTCGAGCTTTGTAGATAGTAACACTACTATCAGCGTCCGTCTTCCTCTTGAAGATCCATTTATTCTCAATGGCTTGACGATCATAAGGCAAGTCCACCAAAGTCCACACTGTGTTCTCATACATGGATTCTATCTCAGATTTCATGGCCTCAAGCCATCTGCCGGAATCTGGGCTTATCATCGCTTCCTCATAGTTCGTAGGTTCATCATGGTCTAGTAACATGACTTCCAAAATAGGATTACCGTACCACTCTGGTGCGGATCGTACTTTGGTTGACCTATGAGGTTTGGTAGTAACTTGATCTGAAGTTTCATGATCATCATCATTAACTTCCTCACTAATTGGTGTAGGCATCACTTGAACTGATTTCTGTGATGAACCATTTTCCAATTAGAGGGAAGGTACAACTACCTCATCAAGTTCTACTTTCCTCCCACTCACTTCTTTCAAGAGGAACTCCTTCTCTAGAAAGAATTCATTCTTAGCAATGAATATCTTGCCTTCAGATCTGTGATAGAAGGTGCACCCAACAGTCTCCTTTGGGTATCCTACGAAGACACATTTCTACGATTTGGGTTCGAGCTTATCAGGTTGAAGCTTTTTCACATAAGAATCACAGCCCCAAACTTTAAGAAATGACAACTTAGGTTTCTTGCCAAACCATAGTTGATATGGTGTCATCTCAACGGATTTAGATGGTGCCCTATTTAACGTGAATGCAGCTGTCTCTAATGCATAACCCCAAAACGATGGTGGTAAATAGGTAAGAGACATCATAGATTGCACCATATATAATAAAGCACGGTTACGACGTTCGGACACACCATTACACTGTGGTGTTCCAGGTGGCGTGAGTTGTGAAACTATTCCACATTGTTTTAAATGAAGGCCAAACTCATAACTCAAATGTTTGCTTCCGCGATCAGATCATAGAAACTTTATTTTCTTGTTATGATGATTTTCCACTTCACTCTGAAATTCTTTGAACTTTTCAAATGTTTCAGACTTGTGTTTCATTAAGTAGATATACCCATATCTGCTCAAATCATCTATGAAGGTTAGAAAATAACGATACCCGCCGCGAGCCTCAACACTTATCGGACCACATACATCAGTATGTATTATTTCCAACAAGTCAGTTGCTCGCTCCATTGTTACGGAGAACGGAGTCTTAGTCATCTTGCCCATGAGGCATGGTTACTTAAGCATCAAGTGGTTCATAATCAAGTGATTCCAAAAGCCCATCATCATGGAGTTTCTTCATGCGCAATATGACCTAAACGGCAGTGCCACAAATAAGTTGCACTATCATTATTAACTTTGTATCTTTTGGCATCAATATTATGAATACGTGAATCATTACGATCAAGATTCAATAAACCATTTATAGTAACTGTATGACCATAGAAGGTTTTATTCATGTAAATAGAACAACAATTATTCTTTGACTTAAATGAATAACCATATTGCAATAAACATGATCCAATCATATTCATGCTCAACGCAAACACCAAATAACATTTATTTTGGTCCAACACTAATCTCGAAGGTAGAGGGAGTGTGCGATGGTGATCTTATCAACCTTGGAATCATTTTCAACACACATCGCCACTTCGCCCATAACTAGTCTTTGTTCATTTTGCAACTCCTGTTTCAAGTTACTAATCATAGCAACTGAACCGGTATCAAATACCACAGGGTTACTATGAACACTAGTAAAGTACACATCAATAACATGTATATCAAATATACCTTTCACTTTTCCATCCTTCTTATCCGCCAAGTATTTGGGACAGTTCCGCTTCGGTGACCATTTCCTTTGCAGTAGAAGCCCTCAGTTTCTTGCTTGCCATTCTTCTTGAAGTTCCCTTTCTTTCCCTTGCCCTTTTACTTGAAACTAGTGGTCTTGTTAACCATCGACACTTGATGCTCTTTCTTGATTTCTACCTTTCGCCGATTTTAGCATCGCCAAGAGCTCGGGAATCGTTTTTGTCATCCCTTGCATATTATAGTTCATCACGAAGTTCCATGTAACTAGAGAACTCTATCATTCACTATCTTATACGGAAGATTAACTCCCGATTGATTCAAGCGATTGTAGTGCTCGAGACATTACGAGCACATGCTCACCGTTGAGCTACTCTCCTCCATCTTGTAGGCAAAGTACTTGTCAGAGGTCTCATACCTCTCGATTCGGGCATGCGTCTGAAATACCAATTTCAGCTCTTGGAACATCTCATATGCACCATGGCGTTTCAAAACAATTGTTAAGTCACGGTTCTAAGCCGTAAAGCATGGTGCACTAAACTATCAAGTAGTCACCATACCGAGCTTGTCAAATAACGTGCGCATTTGCTCCTGCAATAGTTACGTCACCTAAGCGGCATCAAGGACATAATTCTTACGTGCAGCAATGAGGATAATCCTCGAGATCACGGACCTTGTCTGCATCATTGCTACTATCTACTTTCAACTTAGTTTTCACTAGGAACATATCATAAATAAAACAGGGAAGCTATACGCGAGAAATTGATCTACAACATAGATATGCAAATACTATCAGGACTAAGATCACGATAAATTTAAGTTCAATTAATCATATTACTTTAGAACTCCCACTTAGATATACATCCCTCTAGTCATCTAAATGATCAAGTGATCCATATCAACTAAACCATGCCCGATCATCACGTGAGATGGAGTAGCTTTCAATGGTGAACATCACTATGTTGATCATTTCTAATATATGCTTCAGGTTCGACCGTTCGGTCTCATTCCGAGGCCATATCTGCATATGCTAGGCTCGTCAAGTTTAACCCGAGTATTCTGCATATGCAAAACTAGCTTGCATCCGTTGTATGTGAATGTACAGCTTATCACACCCGATCATCATGTGGTGTCTCAGCATGAAGAACTGTCGCAATGGTGCATACTCAGGAGAACACTTATACCTTGAAATTTTAGTAAGGGATCATCTCATAATGCTACCGTCGTACTACGAAAAATAAGATGCATAAAAGATAAACATCACGTGCAATCAAAATATGTGACATGATATGGCCATCATCATATTGTGCCTTTGATCTCCATCTCCAAAGTACCATCATGATCTCCATCGTCACCGGCATGACACCATGATCTCCATCATCTTGATCTTTTATCAACGTGTCGTCATGGCCGTCTCGCCAACTATTGCTTTTGCAACTATTGCTATCGCATAGTGAGAAAGTAAAGTAATTATATGGCGCTGTCATCTTATGCAATAAAGAGACAACCATAAGGCTCCTGCCAGTTGCCGATAACTTTAACAAAACATGATGATCTCATACAACAATTTATATCTCATCACGTCTTGACCATATCACATCACAACATGCCCTGCAAAAACAATTTAGATGTCCTCTACTTTGTTGTTGCAAGTTTTACGTGGTTGCTACGGGCTTCTAGCAAGAACCATTCTTACCTACGCATCAAAACCACAACAATTTTTGGTCAAGTGTGCTGTTTTAACCTTCAAGAAGGACCGGGCGTAGTCAAACTTGATTCAACTAAAGTTGGAGAAACAAACACCCGCCAACCACCTTTGTGCAAAGCACGTCGGTAGAACCAGTCTCATGAACGTGGTCATGTAATGTCGGTCCGGGCCGCTTCATCCAACAATATCGCCGAATCAAAGTAAGACGTTGCTGGTAAGCAGTATGACTATTATCGCCCACAACTCTTTGTGTTCTACTCGTGCATATAACATCTAAACATAGACCTGGCTCGGATGCCACTGTTGGGAACGTAGTATTTCAAAAAAAAATCCTACGATCACTCAAGATCTATCTAGGAGAAGCATAGCAACGAGCGGGGAGAGTGTTGATACGTCTCCAACGTATCTATAATTTTTGATTGTTCCATGCTGTTTTTTTATCAATCTTGGATGTTCTATAATCATTTTATAGTCATTTTATATCATTTTTTGGTAATAACCTATTGACATAGTGCCAAATGCCAGTTGCTATTTTCTCCATGTTTTTCACATCACAGAAAATCAATATCAGACGGAGTCCAAATGCCAAGAAAATTCACAGAGATCTTTTATCGACCAGAAGGAAGATGTTGGGCCCTGGTTGCACCTGGGGGGAGTCCCAAGGAGGGGACAACCCACCAGGGCGCGCCAGGAGGCCCAAAGCGCCTGGGTGGGTTGTGCCCACCTCGGGTGCGCCCCGGACCGCTTCTTTGCTCTATAAATACCCAAAAATACCAGAACCCTAGGGGAGTCGACAAAATATTCATCCAGCCGCCGCAGAGTCCAGAACCACGGATCCAATATAGACACCATCTCGGATGGGGTTCATCACCTCCATTGGTGCCTCTCCGATGATGCCTGAGTAGTTCTTTGTAGACCTTCGGGTCCGTAGTTAGTAGCCAGATGGTTTTCTCTCTCTCGCTGAATTCTCAATACAATGGCCTCTTGGAGATCCATATGATGTAACTCTTTTTGCGATGTGTTTGTTGGGATCTGATGAACTTTGAGTTTATGATCAGTCATATTTTTATATCCATGAAAGTTATTTGAGTTTCTTTGATCTCTTATATGCATGATCTCTTATAGCCTCGTATTTCTTCTCCAATATTTGAGTTTTGTTTGGCCAACGTGATCTATTTATCTTGCAATGGGAAGAGATGCCCAATAGTGGGTTCGATCTTACGGTGCTTGATCCCAAAGGATGTAAAGGGAAACAACACATATGTATCGTTGCTACTAAGGATACAAAGATGGGATCTATCTATGCAATAGATAAGCGAATCTTGTCTACATCATGTCATCGTTCTTATTGCATTACTCCGTTTTCCATGAACTTAATACACTAGATGCATGCTGGATATCGGTCGATGTGGGAGTAATAGTAGTAGATGCAAGCATGAGTCGGTCTACTAATCTTGGACATGATGCCTATGTAATGATCATTGCCTGGATACTGTCATAATTATTTGAGGTTCTATCAATTGCCCAACAGTAATTTATTTACCCACCGTTTGCTATCTTTCTTGAGAGAATCCACTAGTGAAACCTACGGCCCCCGGGTCTTCTTCCTCATATATTTGCTTGCGATCTACTTTTCCTTTGCATTTTTATTCAGATCTATTAAACCAAAAATACAAAAATACTTTGCTGCATTTTGTTTTATTTACGATCTATTATTTCAATCTACTACAAATTTCTTGCATCATTACTCGAAAGGGATTGACAACCCCTTTAACACGTCGAGTTGCGAGATGTTGTTATTTGGAGTTAATTGCATGAAAATACCACACTTGAGCACGTCGTAACGAATCAGTACCACTAGTCGTTTTTTTGCGTATCAGAACCATCTCTGTGGCTAATTGTTGCAAAACGGTCTAAGCCCTGTATAACACAGTATTGACGTTGTATCTGACCCGGCGGCCCCAGATGCAGGTGCTGACATGGCATCCTCTTTTGCAAAAAGACCCTCAGGTTTTATTTAATCACGCAAATATCCTTGTCGCCGAGAAAACAGATCCCGCCAGAAAGAAAAAATAACATAGATTACACGAGCTCGCGCCTGGTGGGGATTCAAACCCCAGACATGGTCTTCGCACTGTACGAGCGTTAACCACTGCACCACAACATCACTCTGTTGAAACATCCAGCCCCTAGTTTATATATGTTTCTTTTCCTATTTCTTTTATCTTTTTTCAGCCTTGGGTATTCTTCGGCTGCACACCGTGTGCATATCGTATATTAAAAAAAATTACAAATAAATACACATTGTATAAATTAAAATGGTCAATATATATACGATGACCATTTTTATAATACGAAAAAAGTTCATCGTATATTTAAATAAGATCAATTGTATATTAAAAAATGTTAATTATATATTTATACATAACTGTTCATCGTATGTTGTACGATAATGTTCAGTGAACGTTTTAAAAAAAAAGTTCATCGTATATTTAAATAAGATCACTTGTATATTAAAAAATGGTCAGTATATATTTATATATAACTGTTCATCATATGTTGTACGATAATGTTCAGTGAACATTTTTATAATACAAAATTTCATCGTATATTTAAATAAGATCAATTGTATGTTAAAAAATGTTCAGTATATATTTATATATAACTGTTCATCATATGTTGTACGATGTCGGTAGCGCTTTGACCCGTGCAATCCGTGGGGCGATGATGTTGGTGATGATTTATCCTTCGCAATGCCGAACTCTTGTTTGGCTTGCCAAGATGATGATCCAATAAGGTTAGGCTCGGCTCGATGAAGCGTCGATCTGTCTAGCGCAGGTCGGCAGACAAGGAGCAATGTTACCGGACTGGTTTGACACCAGTGCGATGGTGAAGAGTGACTCAAAGAAGGCTTAAAATTTTATGGATACGTGTTAAGAACAACGCACGAAACCCTAGAAAAAATTACTTTAAAAAGGTTGTGCAATATCACGTTCATAGAGAAACATGAATTCTGGTCGGATCCGTATTCGCGCAGAAAACAGATCCGAAAAGTGATGCACTAATCGAAAGGTTCCCGGAGTTTGGACGGTCAGATCGAGCTGAAATTTTGAGGGGTGGTAGATATAGGAATTCCGGAGCCGATCAATGGTTGGATCTTCAAAGGGACGTCCGAGCAAGGTGCTGGAGACCACGCCCTAAACTTCGTCCAGATTGCCGTCCAGATTTGTGAGGCTCAAGTATATCGTAGATTGCTGAAGATTCCTCCATCGGAACTCGACGAAATTTTGCATGGTTGTTGTAGAATTAATTACGCACAATTCCACCAAAGGAATCATCAAAGTGATGCTCGAGAAGGTGGTGGCAGTGGATACAATTTCGCTGTTCGGATACAACACTGTCTTTTTATTGTTCTCCACGTCTTGTGGATTTCTACTTGTATGCGGCTTGGGCTACCTGAAGTTGCCTATGAGTGAACCGCCATGGGGGTCCTCGGCCCGATCCACAGGTCGGGAGACGATGTGGTGAGTACCCCCTAGTCCAGGACACTGTCAGCATCTTCTTGGATTACTTCTGCTTCGGGTGAACTCGCCTCTTGTTGCTTCATCTCCACCTCGGCTTCGATCTTGGCTGGTCATTGTTCTTGGCGACTCGAGTGGAGCTTGCTTGGACATCCTGGGGTGGCCTCGACGACACGCTGCCCTTCGACCTCGGCGGTAGTACACCGGTGCTGCGCCCTTCGGTCTCGGTGGTGCGTTGCCTTCTCGGCTTCGCCGACGGCACACCGGTGCCTCCGCTCGAACTCGGCTATCCGATGCCTTTCGTTCGCGTCAGTGATGCTTCTCGATATGCTTCTACTTTGGTGTCGCCATTCCGCAGGGCTGTGCTTCATGGTGGCCCGGACGATGTTTTGCGTGGACATCTTGGGGTGGCCTTGACAACACGCTGCCCTTCGACCTCGGCAGCGGTACACCGGTGCCGCGCCCTTCGGTCTCGGTGGTGCGTCGTATTTTGGCTTTGCCGGTGCACACCGGTGTCGCCGCACAAACTCTTCTCACAATGGGGGAAAACATTCTTCAGTGCGTTTTCTAGCCCTTTGCATGCATCTGTGTGGATCGCCAAAGGTGAGGCGGCCCTATGCATCTTTTCAACTGCATCATGAACCATGTCCACGAGACCTCTGTCTCTGACTGAAATAAGCCAATAGCAACAGGGAACATCCAGTTCTGTCCATCCAAAGCATTGCAAGCTGCCAATTGACCATTCCACTTGTCAGTCAAAAATGATGAGTCTACACTACAAAAAAATACACTTCCGTGATGATACGTGTTTGTCACAGTAGGTCGCGTTTTTTGTCATGCATGTACATCCATGACAAATTTATGACAGAATCAAGATAGTCATACACATCTTTGTCGTAGAAGTGTTCCATGACATTACCAAAATTATCATCACGGAAGTTTCCACTTCCATGACGATAAATCGCGCGCCACAGAAGTGCTTTCGTCAAGGGTGACCAACACGTGGCATCCACCCGTAACGGAACGCCGTTAAGCTATCGGGTCGGATTTTGTATCCGATAACCCGTTAAGAGCCACGACCAATACCGATTTTCCACGTGTAAAATTCTCATTGGCCTTTAGTTGGGCCGGCCCATTATGGTCTACAGAATCTTGTGGGCCTCTAGCTGGACCGGCCCAAAAGTGGCCCACAAAGTTTAAATGGGCCGGCCCAACCGAAGGCCCATAAGATTTAGCAGACCATAATGGGCCGGTCCAGCTAAAGGCCCACAAAATTTAGCGTACCATAATGGGCCAGCCCAGCTAAAGGCCCACAAGATTTTGCGGACCACAATGAGCCGGCCCAGCTAAATGCCCACAAGATTCTGCAGACCATAATGGGCCGGCCCAGCTAAAGGCCCAACATTCTCTGTCAAATAGGCCCGTCAACGGCCTGGTCTAAACTTGTCATCAATGCGGCCCATGGTCATCGCCCGTTAACGATCCGCTAAGTAATGGCCGGGCCAAATTACGGCCCGGTGTATTTCCGGCCTGTTAAAGGTCCGGCTTCATTTGGGCCCATTTACAGGCCATCAAAACTTTCGGCCCATAAACGACCGTGAAGGATTTGGGTCATATTCGGCCATGTCTGTCATTCGGCCTGTTAGAGGCCCACTAAAGATTTGGGCCACTTTCGGCCTGTTGTCATTTTCGGCCTGTTAACGCCGGACGTAAACCATGGGCCATATGTGGCCCAACGTCATATCAGGCCCATTAACGGCCCATATAAAAATGACGATAATCTAGCCTGACCAAAGTTCCGGCCTGTTAAAGGCCCGTGTATTAGGTCGGCGCATTCTGACCCGTCACGAATTTCGGCCTGTCAAATATCCGCATCATAAATGGGCCACCATTTCGCCTGCTAAGTATAGTGGGTTATTTGGCACAACCAGGGCCCAATCTCACTTCGGTCTATTAAAGGCCCATGTTTTTATGGGCTCGAGATATTTACACTGTAAGCGGCCTATTTTTCTTGAGGGCCCAAATTATGTTTAGGCCTGTTAAAGGCTCACTATGGACACATGCCTACCAGAAAAATTTGAAAGCTTATGCTAATTTAAGCCCAGATATTTTTAGTGGGCTACATGCCAATTTCGGCCCGTAATCATTTTTAGCCCAATTGGAATGGGCCCGACGAATGTTGGCATGTTGGGCTCCTACGAAGCTTTCGGCCGAATACATTACTAAGATAAACCTACACTATACAAAAATAGCGTCGTAATTACTGCAGCCTGTGGCAGCACCATAAATGTTGTATCACAACAAAATAAATTCCAATCATACAACAAAAGGCCTGTTGGCATAAAGTTTACAGTCCTTCCAGATAAAAGCACCATCAGATGTATAGAAACACAGATCATTTGACATGAGTGCTAATGTTTCAGGCTGTAGAATCTGATGGAGCAGCACGATCTTCACCTTTTTTCCGCCATTGCTCTTCAACAACGAAGCGAATGTCTGATAGTCTGGTTTCAAAACCATTCATATCTTGACGACATTTCTCAACCACTATTCTAGTTTCTGAAACAACGTCCATTAGGGATTGGACTTGTGTCTGGAGCACAGATATATCACTCTGTCTAGCAGGAAGATTTTGTTCAGTAGGCAATTTGGACGAGGTTACCTTGACAACCAACCCAGAATTACGTAGGAAGGTGCTTTTTGCAATCGTTAGTGGAGAGATCTTGGCCTTCGCAGCAAGAGGTGACATTGTTCTGTAGTAGCCTCGTCACCTTTAGGTGGCTGTGGCTGTTCAATCATTTGTTCCATAGCTTCTTGAAAGTTTGAACTTGTAGATTAGTGTACCGGATAAGTTACTAATGAGACAAAAACAAACAAAGTAGGTTATACTTTTATACATAACTTATTTTGGTGAACTCTTTGTAATACATTAGCATGTATTGTAGTGCCAACTACATAATAAAATCACTTTGAACATATGTCCATGTAGCATGCCTACTATATTGTCTATTTCCTCACATTCGTTGACATCTAAGGATAAAGAGACATGGTTTAAAGTAGGATGAACATAGTATGACATCATTCATATCATGGGAAAACAGATATAAAACAAACAGGCTATTTTTATCATTGTGTGCATGCGTGAACATAACAACTAGATTATAGATCAAGACCAAAAGAATATCCTTCATCTCTTTTAAACCATGTAAGGAAATGATACATTAAGACAATTGTGTATAAAAGTGAACAGAGTAACGGACATTGGCTGCAAACCAAGTAGTTAAATGAACACATCACGGTACCAATCAGTTCAAGGAATGAGGAGTAAGGACTTACAACAACGGCTTGAACTGGTGTGCTCATGCCCTTCATCTTGCTTGGTGTGGCAATCCTTGAAGATTTGCACTGCGTTCGATTCAGGTTCTTTTGGTCATACGGGCTTTCCTCTGTATTTGAAACAAGTCAATATAGATACGATAATATGGCACAAAAAGAAGGAAGTAGCAGCTATTTACATAAGCCTCGCGTTGTGCAATATAGCTACGAGATCCTGTTGTCTGTTGGAATTTCACTTTAGAACGGTTGGTTTTGTTCTTCAAACAGTTAGCCTAGAAGAAGATACACTTGTAAGGCACATACATAAATACAAGTTCAATATGTGGTCTGATCAAATACATATATCCTACCTGATACTTTGGATCAGACCAGTGTTTAATGAGGGCTGTCCAGTCTTCATCTGTAATATATTCCATTGGAGATGTTTGGGCGATTTCATTGTTAGCCTTGCCTTCAAAGTGAGATTTTCTAAGGTGGTACCGATACTGTCGCAGAGCAGACTGAAAAACATGAGTGCATGCTTGTTTAGTTGCATCATCTTTTGGATCCAACTTGAACCTCATCTGTTGAAAAAGAATGTGAGTCTTATTAGGAGGAAGCTAGAAAGTATGGGACAGAGCAAGACAATATTACTAATTGCGATGAATAACATTACTTATGGATAAATGGTCAAGGAAAGTGTTAAACTGGGTATTGTCTTTCTCATTCCTATACTGGATCCACGTTGGGAGGATACGCGCATGACACCTAACGACAACGGCTGCCTCTGATACTAATTTGGCTGACTCTGTAGCATCACGTGGCCTTTTTAAACCTGCCTCAAAATGGATCTCCATTCTTCCTCCTTTAGATTTTGTTAATCTGTCAAGCATTATCCCCGATGTCTGCTTTCGCTTGCGCCCGTGGTGCTAGTTCAACAACGAATATGGAAAGTGTTAGTGTACATCAAACTGTGAGAGTACATATAAAGGAGCATGCAAGCGCAACTTGTCTCGGTCAGTACCATCTTGGTGTTGATGCTCATGAGGTTCATCTGATCTTGCCAAGTCCTGTTGTGTCGTGATGCTTGAAGTAGTGTTAGGTGTGAAGGCAGCTTGGGAACTGGCGATTCGAGCAAGCGTCTGAGTAACTGGTTGAGATCTTGGTACAGTTGAAGCGGATGCTGCAGCTAGTGGAGCAGGTGATATTGTGTTTGTAGATTTAGCGGTGGACTTGCACCTTCTCTTGCACTATAAGTACCAGCAGAATCTCGTGGCAGAACCTTTTCCGTTTCACCCGACGAGTAACATGACCTCCCTACTATATTATTTTCCTTGCTCTTTTTTACTTTGCCATGTCAAGCTGTACCCACAACAAAAAGAATAAAATCACTCTTGAGAACTCATTGATGCATGATCTGAGACAAGCAATACTTTGATGTAAGACAACCGTATGAGGATGGAATATGTAAGAAAAACAGACGGGATGACATATTCACAGCTACGATGTGCAAACTAAGCAGAAGGATTTTCAAGAAAATAGAAGGAATGCAAGCTAGACACCATATAAAAGATGCAACCAATATTTACTCTGCCAAGTTAAAAGTTTCTTGTCTTAAGTGGCAATCCGAAAAAATTAGAAGCGATTACAATGTAGAAATCAATGCAAGATGCAACCACTATCAAACTGCCATGTTAAAAGCGTCCAATCATGAGTCAGCGATGCGGGATACACAACAACAGTACTTTGATGTAAGAACATGGTATGATAGATAGATGCGATGTATTCTAGACACGTAAAAGCCATGTCATATGCACATGTATAACGTAAAACTCAGCAGGTGCAATTTAATCAAAATAGAAGAAATATAGGCTAGACAACATGTGCAACATGAAACCAATTATCACATTGTCAACTTAGAGCAAGCACCTGCGATGGTGGAGTGCGGGAGATGAACTCATCATGTAGACTTGGGACTTCAATTTCATTAGCAGTAGTAGTGGAAAATCTAGAGAGTCTCTGTTTGCATCGGTGCGGAGTACCATCAACATCCCCTGACTTACTCTTTTCCTTCCTATTCTCTGATATTGCCTTATGAAGTCAAAACCACAAGAAGATGAATAAAATTAGCTCATCATAACTGGTTGATGCATGATACAGACGAACACTACTTTGATGTAAGGCAAGCGCAGGATAGGAGGATGGAATATATACAAAAAAGACAGCGTTTCATATTCACACGTACAATAGGAGGATGGAATATGTATGAAAAAACCGTAAGCGGAAGGCAATTCAACAAAATTAGAAGAAATGAAAGCTAGGCACCATAGGAACATGCAACCAATATCACTCTATCAGGTAAAAAGTGTCTCGCCGTAAGTGCCATTTCAAGGAACTAGAAGTAGTACAAGCTACAAGAAAATGCAAGATGCAACCTACATCACAGTCCCAAGTTAAATGTGTCTTATGGGTAAGTGATCGTTGCAGGTATAAGTTGTAAGCTACGCAGATGCAATTCTACATAATCAGAAGCAATACAAACTAGACATCATACGGAAAACGCAACCACGTATAACAGTTCCAAGTAAGAGCAAGCACCTGTGATGGTGGAGTAGGGGAGATGTGCTCATCATGTACATGTATGTTCTAGAAACAGGAACACTTGTCATATTCACAGGCATTATGTGTAAAGTAAGCAGATGCAATTCAAGTTAGAAGCAATCCAAGCTAGACATCATACACAACATGCAACCACATATAATAGTGTCAAGTTAGAGCAAGCACCTGTGATGGTGGAGTAGGGAGATGTGCTCATCATCTACACAGCCACGTTGATCGTCCAGCCTTGTGTTGTCTTGCGTATCTTGTTGGGAGGATGGCGGAGTAGAATCTGTAGAGATCCCCTGTTTGAGTTGCTCGAAGGACCACCATCATCCTTCTGGGACTAATTTCCTTCAGCTGTAATGATTTTGCATTGTGAAGTCAAATCGATAAGAAAAAGGAATAAAATTCGCTCTTCAGAACTCATTCATGCATGATACTGGTGAACACTAGTCGAATGAAAGGCAAACACATGATGCGAGGATGGAATATGTATGAAAAACAGGATGGTGTGACATATTCACACCTATGATGTGGTAACTAAGCAGAAGGCATTTCAACAAATTAGAAGCAATTGCAAGCTAGACACCATATGAAAGATGCAACCAATATCACTCTGCCAAGTTAAAACTGTATGACGTTTCAACAAATTAGAAGCAGTATATGCTAGAAATCATATGCAAGACACAACCAATATCACAGTGGCGACTTAAAGGTGCCTTATCATAAGTGACTGATGCGGGATATGCAAGAATAATAGTCTGATGTAGAAACATGAACACATGTCATATTCACAGGCATTATGTGTAAAGTAAGCAGATGCGCTTCAACAAAGTTAGAAGCAATACAAGCTAGACATCATACGAACATGCAACCACATATAATAGTGCCAAGTTAGAGCAAGCACCTGTGATGGTAGAGTAGGGGAGATGTGCTCATCATCTACACAACTACGTTGACCGTCTAGCCTTGCGTTGTCTTGCGAATCTTGTTGGGAGGATGGTGGAGTAGAATCTGTAGAGAACCTCCATTTCAGTTGCTCGGAAGGACCACCATCATCCAATGCCTTGCCAATTTCCTTCAGCTTTATTGATTTTGCAGTGTGAGGTCATACCGACAAGAAAAAGGAGTATCATTCGCTCTTCAGAACTCATTCATGCATGATACCGACGAACACTACTCTGATGAAAGGCAAAGTCATGATACGAAGATGGAATATCTATGAAGAAATGGACGGCTTGACATATTCACACCTATTATGTGGTAACTAAGCGAAGACACTTCAACAAATTAGAAACACTGCAAGACACCATATGGAAGGTGCAATCAATATTACTACGCCAAGTTAAAACTGTCTCTCGTCATAGGTGGCGTTCATCAAACTAGAAGCAATGCATGCTAGAAATCATATTCAAGACGCAAAACCAATATCACATTGCCAACTTAAAGGTGTCCAATCATAAGTGACTGATGCAGGATACACAAGAAGAGTAGTTTCATGTAAGAACATGGTGTGATAGACAGATATAGTATGTACCAAAAACAGGAAAGCGTGTCATATTCACATGTATCATGTGTAAGCTAAGCAGATGCAGTTTACACTAATTAGGAGCAATCCGAGCTAGGCACCATATGAAACATGCAACCAGATATCACACTGCCAAGTTAGAGCAAGCACCTTGGATGGTGGAGTAGGGAGCAGAGACTTGGACCATGTCATGCACTATCGGTACAAGGAGAATCGGTACAGATGCTCCGTTTAAGTTGCTGCTGAGGACCACCATCATCGCCTTCCTTACTCTTTTCCTTCCTCTTTCTTGATTTTGCCTTGTCAAGTCAAGCCCACAAGAAAAAGGAATAAAATTTGCTCTTCAGAACTTATTGATGCATGATCTTGTGAACACTACTTTCATGTAAGGCAGCCGCATGATAGGAGGATGGAATATGTATAAAAACAGGACAGCGTGACATATTGACATGTATGATGTATAAAGTGTAAACTAAGCACAAGGTGCTTGAACTTGTTAGAATCGATGCAAGCTAGAAACCATATGAAAGATGAAACCAATATCACTCTGCCAAATTAAAAGGGTGCCCTAACAAATGTATTTGACCAAATTTGAAGCAATGCATGGCAACAGGCTAGAAATAATATGCAATATGCAACGAATAAAGGTGACTCATCGTAAGTGATTGATGCAGGATACAGAAGAGAGGTAGTTTCATGTAAGAACAAGGTCAATGTCATATTCATAGGTATAGTGTGTAAACTAAGCAGATGCAATTTACCCTAATTAGAAGCATTACAAGCTAGACACCGTATGCAACATGCAACCACATATCACTGCTTGAAGTTGGAGCAAACACACTGTGATGGTGGTGTAGGGGAAGTGCTGTCTTCAGTGCGAGCAACGTTCAATATCTTCATTTATGCTTGTTGTTTCTTGAGAATCATGCGGAGAGGATGAAATTGCATTCTTTATAAGAGTATTGCGTCTCATATTAACCCACGCGCGTGACTGTCTCATCATAAGCGATAGACGCAGGATACACAAGAACATTAGTTTGATGTAAGAACATGGTGTGATAGGCAGATGTAGTATGTACCAAAAATAGGAAGGCGTGTCATATTACATGTATAATGTGTAAGCTAAGGAGATGCAATTTAACAAATTAGGAGCATTGATGAGGGATACACAAGAAAAGTAGTTTGATGTAAGAACATGGTTAATAGAAAGACGTAGTATGTACCAAAAATAGGAAGGCATGTCATATCCACAGGTATAATGTGTTAACTAAGCAGATGCAATTTACCCTAATTAGAAGCATTGCAAGGTAGACACCATATGCAACATGCAACCACATATCACACTGCCAAGTAAGAGCAAGCACCTGCGATGGTGGGGTGGGGGAATTGCGGTGATCAACTAGAGAGCTACGTTGACTATCTTCATTTAGCCTTGCTGTTTCTTGAGAATCATGTGGGGAGGATGAGACTGCACTCTTTAAACGAGTAGGGCGTCTCACAAGAACTCCACCCGGTAACTGTCTCATCATAAGTGATTGACGAGGGATACAAAAGAGCATTAGTTTGATGTACGAACATGGTTAATAGACATATGTAGTATGTATCAAAACAGGGAGGCACATCAAGATCAAAGGTATAATGTGTAAAGTAAGGAGATGCAATTTAACTAAATTGGAAGCAATACAAGCTAGACACCATATGCAACATGCAACCACATTTGACAACGCGAAGTTAAAGCAAGCACACAGGATGGTTGTGTGTGACAATTGAGATCATCAACTGCAGAGCTACGTTCTTGTCTCCAGCTGGCGACCTTTGCACCCTTTAGAGCGCTGAAACTCTTAGTGCTTATCTTCAAATTACACTTTGGGCGACTTCTGTCTTTTCTTTTGTGCATTCATCAACACTGCGCCGTAGTCTGAAATACCCATGCATAAAAAACAATAGTGTGAGTATGGGTGAAGTGTGTGCACAATTAGTACAGATGTAAAGGTAGCGAGATAGTAGGTCGGTGAGAAATAAATGACGGAGACATATGATATCTCTACAACATGCATGGCACACTCAATTACTACAGGATTCTATGAAAATAACAGTCGACTGAAAGCAAATAGGTCAGTCCATTTTTTCTGCATCGTCTGATTTACAAAGAACGGGCAGATCGCCTTCATCTACCTCCAGCCAGTCAGTGTTGACGATCTTCCTCGAAACGCCAGCGACCATCGGCCCAGTATTCCTCCCCTGCCTGCGCCCTCCCCTCGACCTCACCGCACCGCCGTGCTTGGAACCACCCCCCGGCCATCCATTCAAGCCCCGCCGACCTCCAGATCGGGCGCAAGCAGCTCCTGCGCGCCACACCCCTATGATAGACACCGATGCGCCGCTTCCCCGGGGAACAGGCGGACTAGGTGCTCCGCGCGCCTAAGCGGGTGCTGCTTCTTTTAATTGCGGTTCGACTGACCCTGAATTGAAATCCAGGCGGTTCTTGACCTCTAGCAAAGGTGAAATAGTAAAAGGAGGAAACCTTGTGCATTTAGTATCACGTAGAAGATGCGATAAGAAGCGCTCAACTAGTTTCTTTCGTGGGATGAATACGGTGTGAGCGGAGACGTAAGATTTGCACGAATAAGGGAACAGGAGTACCTCTTTCTGCTGGCGATCTTTGTGTCCTCCTTACTGTTTTTCCGGCGATCTTGTTGTTCGCGGAAACCAGAAGTTGTGGAGGACGGTGCCGCCTTGGACAAACCCATGGCCACGTTGCTGAGTGTGGTGCGGTGGCCGTCTGTCGGCGGCTGGGAAGCAGATCCGAGGCGGCGAACGATGGCGTAGCGGGAACAACTCCGGTGCAGTGGACGGTTGCGACAGTGGAGCCGCAGCAGTGAGGTGCAGGACGGCATGGTCGGAGTGGTTCTGGTACAGCGCACGTCTGCGTCGGCTTCGTGGAGGCAGCTCTGCCTCGGCTTCAGGTGCTAAGTCCTTGAGGGCATTGCGGTTGCGGTTGCGTTGGACGACGACATCGGGGTACCGGCTCCGCCGTGATGGAGGAGGGTGGCGGTGGATTGGCCGCTATGGGGTGGAGGACGGAGGAGGCTGGGGTTTCGCGGTTGGTGGAGAGGGCGTTTTCGCGCCCATGGAGTGTGAATGGGGAAACGGAGGGAGGCGGGGAACTAAGGGGGAACAATGTTTCGGTTTGAGACACGCTTGTTTGAAATTTGGGGAAAGTTACAAACTTTGCCCCCATCTAAAATTCGGACATATTGCGGGTTGGGGTAGGACAGTCATGTCAGTGTCCCAAATGTGGGCGGGATAGATTTGACCGAGCGCATGGGTGTTTAGGCGCCCACAGTATGAATGCTTCTCGGAGGTGGTTGAGACTGGCGTCTTGGTGAAGTTACAAGCCTACCCCGGTTTTGACCTTTGGACATCGGGCCGATAGGCTACATGGGCCAGAGTCAGGACAATAATTTCCTACCACCAAAACATTAGTCTCGCGTGGTTTCGGGTGACCAGAGGCCTATTTGGCGCTTCGTTCAATATTTGGGAGCAGAAGCATTAACGTTTTCGGTTCTCTTGAATTGAACTTTCAGTAATTGTCAAACTTCACAAATCTTTAGTCTTGAAAATCCTAAAGCTACGATTATTTTGGAATGGAGGGGGTACATTTTAATATACATTGTACACGAGTATATATTAAAAAATATGCAACTTACCTCAGTTCATGCATGGTTCCAGGTATAATCTCCTTGGTTGCAAAAAAAGTTAGATATGCGTATGAATATATATAGCATGTTCAAACTCACAACAAAGATTGATGGCCCCTTACATCTGATTTACAAATGCCATTATCTCGGGTTCAAATAGATGAATGCACTTCCTATGAATTGAATCTTCAAAACCCTTTATGTTGAATTTGACATGTATTTTATTTCGTAGCTAGCAATTTGGAATGTATCCATGCAAGTGAAAAATGTACAAAGTGCTTCACACTGACAACATGGAGTGCACTAATTAATGTTTATATATGAATTGCAAAAGCATCCATTGCCTGTATTTCAAACCGCTCTCACTCTACGGATCGATAATATGAAATAAACACATGCACATGCTAGAATTCAATAGAGTATGGGTGTCGATAGACCGATTTTAGTCCATACGCAATTTTGCAAAATTCACGATCTCATCCAAAACTAATAATGCCATTTATAATTTAATTTAATGTGTAGAACCGTCTTTTACATGTAGATGCACTATGCCTCGCCCCGTTCTCACAAACGCGTTATATATCTCTCTACCTAACGCATAAGTGCACACACTTTATATGCATCAGCATTTCTCTTTCACACATGCTAATCTCTCTCAGGGTGTCGGGGTGTCTCACGCACATGCTCTCTCTGTTTCTCTCTCTCTCCTTCTGACTACTATGTACCACTCTTTTCACTAATCTCAGTTGGAAAACACTATTTCTCTCACATGCATATATACACATGCACAGTCTCTACTAGCCCTCTATACACACATATATGTGCCTATGTGTCTCCCACACGCACGTTATCTTTAGGCCTCTCTCGCACACATTGCCCCCCCCCCCCGACACACCTCTCTAATAGTAGTTGGCAGATTTGATTTCATCATATCATTCGGTAGGATATCCCTGGCTATTAGGCTGGATGGTAATACGAGGCAAAGTTTTACCCTAGTTCGGATCGGACCCTTGCAGTTGAAGAAAGAGCCTACTCCTGGTACTGTATATTAGTGATAGGGGTGTTTACAAAGTACAAGTGAATACCAGGCATTGTGCGTGTATGTATACTATCAACGAACTAGCCACCAAGCTTGTATAACATACTAAGGGCCTAGGGTTACAAATCATATATAGTCGGCTTATCACCAGTGGGGATAGAGTCCTCCGCGACTCTGGTAGCTTCGTATTGTACGCCGAGTCCTCCACATGGGTCTCCGTATAACACGTCTCGGTCCAACCTATATGTGGCGCAGGATGGAACCGACCCATGAGTCTTCATGTTGACCCACCACAACTAGAAATGATGTGCCCACCACACTACACATGAATCGGCCACTAAGAAAATAAGCATATACAATAGTACAACGGTATCTAGCTCACGATATGTCTCCATATTTTGTTGATGACAGTGACGGACTTTGCATTTGATGCGTGCTCAGATTTTGTTGACGACACTTACGGTCATTGTATTTGAAGCGAAAGCACGATATGGTCACTAGACTTCAGAATAAGCTCATCATGGTCACCACATACATTTTGTCGTGCAAACCAACTTGTGGTTGGATGGTTAGAGGACAATGGTTTCTCGAGCCCACCAAGGTTAAAGTCCCGGTGCTCGCATTTATCTTGTGTTAATTTCAGTATTTTCTGGCGATGTACGTTCAGTGGGAGGAGACGTTCCACTCGACTACGAGGCACCTATGGTGACTTCGTAAAATCTCAAGATCATGTAGATGAAAAAGTCAGTCGACTGACGTGTAGCCTCACCCGCCACGTACACATGCACGCACGCAAGACACGCACACATGTAGGCGTGCAACACTGACACGTACACATAACGTACACACGCACGCATGCTGGCGTGCAACACTGACACGTACACATGCACTCACGAACACACGCACGTACGCACCCATGCATGCAACACTGAAACGTACCCTTGCACGCACGCAACACTCGCACGCCTGCATGCACACAACACACGACGCAAGACACACGCTCAACCTATACGTGCATGCACCCTTTGTTAAGGACATGGATTGTTACGGGTATTAATCAATCTTATCTGTGATAAGCAGAACATTGATGTTTGCATCGGTCTTTATGAATCACAACGTATCGAACGGGCTATCAATATAGTAGGCTTAACGACATGAAAAGATGATGTCACACTCAATGAACAATCATCGGTTTATGAAATGCCCGCTTGACCGCCCTGGCCCACCAAAGGTTCCTCCGCTGTGCGCCGCCTGCGTTTGGTCACTGACATGCAGGCCATGCACCCAAAGAGCCCACACGTCAGTGGACGAACGGCACGATGTCCTAGGTCAGAGTCGAGGGCGCCACTCGCGGCACGCCCGGCTGAACACGCCTCCGTGCCGCATTCAAACGCCTCCATGAAACCCGCCCGTGTGGAAGCCGAGAAACCCACACTGGACACACGTCCGTTCATGACCGGGCCGACGTTAGGCTAGCCATAGTGGGGGTAACATAACCGGTAACATGCACTTGGGACTAGCAAACATGCTTATGTAGCACATAATTAAATAAGAGAGAGAGGGTTATAATAACATAGGTAGATACCGTATCATGTTAAATGATATGCTACTTTGTGTCATGCATGACAATAAATATGGTAATCTATCATACTACTTTATGATAGTATGCGCTATGAAGGCTAGTATCATATACTAGTATCATATGCATGATACTAGCATATGTTACTCCCCACTATGAGTAGCCTAACATAACCGGTCACATGCACTTGGGACTAGCAAACATGCTTATGTGGCACACAATTAAATAAGAGAGAGAGGGTTATAGTAACATAGGTAGACACCGTATCATGTTAAAATGCTATACTACTTTGTGTCATGCATGGTAATAAATATGATCACCTATGATACTACTTTATGATACTATGCACTAAGGTAGTATCATATACTAGTATCATATGCATGATACTAGTATATGTTACTCCCCACTATGAGTAGCCTTAAGCATAGCATGGCCGAGCTCCTCCCGTCCGCCGTCTATTTAATCTCCTATTTAAACGAGGCCAAACGCCGCCAAGAATCGCGACACCTTCGCTCCGCTATCTCCTCCACCATTTTGTCCACTCTTACAATGGCTTACGAAGAGTAGTTATTCCGCATCCAAGCCGGCTGGGTAGCCCGCGGATACGAAGCTACGCAGCTCGCTGATCCACCTCCTCCCTCGCCCGGACGGAGCCAGTTGCCACCCCAAGCCGGCGCGCGGTTCAGCAACTCGCCGCTCCAGGCCAGCTCGACGAGGAGCGGCGCACGGGCGTCGTTGCTGCCGTCCACGCCGCCGCCTCGTACCACATCTCCCATTTCTGTGGCCGAGACTCCCATGCCGGTGGCCGCGCCATGCAAGCAGCGACAGAAGCCGGGTGCGCGGAGAGCGACGAGTCGGTGGCCAGCGCCTCCGCGTCCGCCGCCATCATCGAGGAGAAGTAGAACACGGGAGGCCGCCGCCGCTTGGGTCCCATGAAGGCCACCGCGGAGGCGACGCCGGCGTACACAGCAGGTGTCTTGCCGGATCCTTTTGTTGCGAGGACCTTCGTCGACCCCGCATGGGCTCCACGGAAGAGGTCAATGTTAGGATGAACTCGAGCCGGTGCCGGCCATGGCGAAGTAGTGGCCGGTGATGAACTCGAACCGGTGCCGGCCACCATCATCTTCGGCACCAGCCAATGATATCAGTTGGGCAGTGGGGAAGCGAGCCGTCCTTTGCACTGAAGCATATACCTCCGGGGCTCCCGGTAGTCCGGTGATCGTGCTGCCGGACATGAGGAACACAAATCGATCGGCGGGCGACCATTTAGGCCAGGTATTATATACCTGTGCTGTCCAGAACTAGCACCGCGTAGTTCATTTGAATGTAATGAAATCCGTCATGTTTGTGTGAAAATCCGGTATTTTATATGATTTCCGTCGTTGTTTATATGAAATATCAGTTTGTCTACGTGTTTGCGTGAATTTCGTCCGGTTGGTTGAGTTGCCGGTATAATGTGTGCGGCTACGGTTGGATGGCATAATTTGCGAATGGTCGGTCGGTCTGCGGGCGGCTCGGGCGGCGTTAATGGGACAAAAAAACACAGCTCGTGCAAGCTCTTCTCCAACGTGCGCGCTGGAGGATGCATGACACCCGAGCCATTCCTCGTTCATCGGTGGCAAAGGCACCGGTGGACAAAAGGGTCGCCAATATTTTGGCTACCCCGGGCAAGATCAAAGCAACCCCTCCCAACAGGTTTAAATCCCTCGTTCGCCGTGGAATTTTGCCATGTGTTGTTTTCATGGACTAGCAAGATGCCCGTTCATTGCACGGAACATCAAGATGCATTTTGTACAAACTCCGCATGCATGCAAGGGATAATTAATGTCCTCCTTTGCTAGTACCACGAGGCAAACACCATTAATATTGCATCGATTAGTGTTAGTGGCCTTGTATATCTGCAAATTGTAATTTTGATAGTGGCCCTTGTATATAAAAATGGAGGGAGAAATATGAGAGATAAGGTGAGGAGGAGTGGGGCGTGGTGCCGTGGTGGTGACTGGTGGTCGGACTGGGCGGAGGCATGGGGATGGACGGCGCATTATGTTTAGGTTTGTATCTCTCTCACACACACCCACGCAGGTGGGGGACGTGCACGAAGAGAAGAGGTGCATGCACGGCACACGTACTCCCGTCTCTTTCCCAACCACACCCGCGCGGGTAAACGGCGGAGCTCATTTCTGTACGAAAAAGGCAGCCCACGTGGTAATTTATCACGTGTACTGGTTGTCCACCTGGTGGAGGGAGGATTGTCTACCACGGGTGAACAAAAAAATTGCGACTTGACGCGTTATGTTAAACTAAAAAAAGAGGCAAACCATGTGTGGCCTACCTTAGAGGCAAGGCTCTATACACTGGAGTACTTTTGATGTGTCCCGTCAACTCGCAGAACGAGGAGAAACTTGCTTAGTACGCCGTCTCCCCCGCCCACGGGCGCGGTGGCTCGCAGGATGAGGTGAAGCTTACTACTACTGTACGCCTTTACGCCCGCTCCCTCGCCCACGCGCGCGGTGGCTCGCAGCACGAGGAGAAAATTTTACTACTCCCTCCGTTTACTCCTCGTCCCTACTACGTACTTTGGTTAGTACTCCCTCTATTTACTTATACAAGGCCACTATAAAAAATACATTTTGCATCTATACAAGGATAAAATAGTAATCGAGACAAAATTTACTACTCCCTCCTTTCCAGTTTATGGCTCAATTTCAAAATCTCTCCAACCAAGGTAGACGGTGAGTGGTCGAACTAATTTCGTAGTTTGCATAAGTAATTAGTACTGCTTTTTTTCAAGAAGTTATGTTTACCGAGGCATTAATTAGAACGAATGCATGAATGACCACTAAATTTCCATGAACTTGTACATGCATTGGTTAGTTTCCTCTTGACACTGCTTGCGTCGGGTGATCTAACACACCTCGAAATCCAACATGTAATGGTACAACTACTAGGTATAGTAGAATTGAGATTTATCAAACGGAAAAACGAATGTTTTTTAGATGAGCCCTATAAACCCTAGTGGGTACGTTCCATAAAAACAGATTTTTCCAAAAATAAGTCACTCCCTTTCATGAATTCTATAGTATACTCCTCCGTCGACGCTCCCTTTCATGAATTCTGTACTTCCTGTCGCCGACATGTGGGACATATAGCAACCGGGTGAATGTATCAAGCACCAAATAACAGTGCAGAACAGCAGGGGGACGCACCCCACTGCATACCGCCCAAGAGTAGTAATGAGCAATGAGACGTCAAATCACAATGCCGCACCTTCCTGCACGGACGAAGCAACCATTATTTCACACTTCGGTTCGCCATCATCTCAAACCACGCATTAGTATTGCTTCTGCCTCAAGAGGGACACGTGCATCGCCTTGGTACATCATGACATGTGGGACCGCATGACAAGCCATGCTCCCTCGCCGATCGCTCAGTAAAATCACCTCATTTTTACTATACTTCCTCATATCAGTTTACTACATGGCATGCACGTCGTTCTAGGTTGAGAATTTAACTGGCTATATATGTGATGAACAGTACTCTAGCCTTTTAAAAAATGTATACTTTTGTATAGTAGTATTATTGATGGATTGCGCCATGGAGCAAAAATTGAAATTAAAAAAAAGATGGTACATATAGAGAGCGCTCGTCGCCAAATTATGCATATAGTACTATTAAAAAAGCTAGTACGTGCTTAATTGGGGTGCTAAATTATTAAAGAATTACTAGTAGTATGTACATACTGAAGAGTTAAAGTAACGAGAAGAAACATATCATAGTTTCGTTGGGGGCTCAGCACAACACACCCCTCAAATTAAACTAAGCACACCTAAAATTAAACTATGCAACTAATCCGGTAGACACTGGATTAGAAGTTTATAACCACCATGAGCAACGACACTGCCACCTTACTCGGAGTCCTCTTCCACGACCTCGAATTCGACCTTGTCCCTCTTCCTCTTGGCCGATACTTCTTTGCTTGAACCGCACACTTGGCTGTTGCTCTTCATCCAACCCTTGTAGATATTGAAACAAAGGTAGCCATCCATTGCAGCGTAGTGGATGTGGTCTATATCTAGTACATTCCGCTGCCATGCATGACGATGAAACATGTAATGAGGTTTCTCCAGTTTACGGTACGAAGGATGAACCATGGCTCCTGCCAGGGTCAGCATTGAAGGCTGACGAGAGGGCACCAGCCGATTCTTCTGGAGGTCGAAGGGGTTGCCTACAACGAGGCCTATCCGACCCAGGACTTCTTCGTCGTTCTTAAAGTCTACAGTAACGAATTTCACTGTTTTGTCCTTGAGGAAGTTCTTAAAATCCTGGCACTCAACGTCAGCATGGCATATGTGGTAGACCAAGCAAACATTATGTACGCAAACCTGGATCACGGCGGGCTTCTTCCTCTTCGTCCCTTTAGATCCTTCTCTAGTCCCACGCCTGTGGTGTACTCAACATCTAGCCCAGCGACCCACTCATCATGTGAGTTTTCGAACATGCGTCTGAAGCGAGAAAGGCATCCTTTCACCGTCCGGAAGTACGGGCGTAGATGACGTCGAACTCATCGCCGGTGATGGTTCTGACCTTGTAGTCACCGCCGTTCGGGGAGATTTGGGACGCCATGGATTTGGGAGGAGGGTTAGGATTAGTGGAACTGCCGTAATGTGAATGGACGGATGACTAGGAGCGAACCGCCGTAGTATTAGAGGACGTGCAGGGACGAGTAGGAGCGAACTGCCAGCGTGCGAACGGCAGGGTAGTGGCTTTCCATTCTCCCATGATACAGGCTTCCGAGAGCCCTTGGATCTGAGATCGAACAGTTGCATGGCGTGATTCTAGACCTATGGGTGAATATCCTATCCTGGAGGGTTATTCTGCAAAGTTTCAGCAACTTAGCATGCGACCGTTTTATCTCAGATCCAAGAGCTACCAGCAGCCCGTATCATTGTCGCGCCTACCACGACCGTCAGATCGCTCATGGGTCGCGCCCTTGGAGATTTAACACGGTGCGTTAGGCTATCTGATGTTGGCATGTCATACATAGTCATCACTTAGTCACTCATACTACAACAAGGTTGTCTATAAGGTTGGCTATAAGTGTATTTTTTTACTCCTCTCTATCTCTTTCTTCGTACTCCCTCCGTCCCATAATATAAGAATATTTTTGACACTAGTGTAGTGTCAAAAACGTTCTTATATAATGGGACACAGGGAGTACTAGTATTTATTGCATTTTCCAAGGAGTGACCCCTTCCAATGAAATGGTGTTGCTAAGTTTGCTTCATTTAATTAGCTATAGACTCAAAATTGTCTTTTCACCTAGGTACACGTGCTTAGCACCGTTTCTTCCTTGGGTCACCAAACTAGTCTCTCTCTTCTTGATTTACTTGCCACATCAGACTTTATGTCTATGTGGCAAGCTTAAGCACCTGTAGGAGCAAGTACAATAGTGCGCTTTACATGGCATTTTTGCATATGCGGAGGAAAGAGAGGCAAGGAAAAAGTGGAGAAGTGGGCTCTCATGCAAGAGCCAGCCTCTACTACTACATGATGGAGCATTGGGAGAGGCACCTGTATGGAGGTGGTCAGAATCGGGAGACTCACGCCGGTCAGAGCGCCATGATTAAAATGATAATGGCAAGTTAAATCACGGGGCCCCACCTGTCCAGCAGTAACTCGCTGTCAAATCACACAGCCCTACGCTTGCAGCAGCCTACTCCCTCGTCTTCTCGCGTCTTTGTCGAACCGACTAGGCGAAACTGCCCCGCCTACCGCGCAGGAAAACCCCCGCCCTCGACTTTTAAATACAACTACTCCCTCCGTCTAGGTGAGTAAGTCATCTTACGAAAACCAAATAATCCCAAAATACTAAGGCGCGGTGCATTAACTTCTACCTCGCTTTCTTGTTTCTTCACATATCAACCAATAAGAATCCAATGATATACTTTTTGTGACATAGTAACTCATATTTAGTTAGTCAAATGGATGACCTAGAACTACGTGCAGGCCCTATAAACCGAGACGCCCACAAATAAAAAACCGAGACGGAGATGGTAGTTCAGCACGTATCTTTTTAGATCAATATAGTCGGGATTCACCAAGGAGCAAAACTAAGTGGTAGGCTGCTCGTGTCGTGTTGGCGTAGCAACTCAAGCAGGGTCAGTCCGCACACGAAATGGCGACACATTTAACAGGACCCCTTTGGTAGACATTGAAGGAAATATGCCCTAGAGGCAATAATAAAGTTATTATTTATTTCCTTACATCATGATAAATGTTTATTATTCATGCTAGAATTGTATTAACCGGAAACATAATACATGTGTGAATATATAGACAAACAGAGTGTCACTAGTATGCCTCTACTTGACTAGCTCGTTAATCGAAGATGGTTATGTTTCCTAACCATAGACATGAGTTGTCATTTGATTAACGGGATCACATCATTAGGAGAATGATCTGATTGACATGACCCATTCCGTTAGCCTAGCACTTGATCGCTTTAGTATGTTGCTATTGCTTTCTTCATGACTTATACATGTTCCTGTAACTATGAGATTATGCAACTCCCGCCACCGGAGGAACACTTTGGTGCTACCAAACGTCACAACGTAATCGGGTGATTATAAAGGAGTACTACAGGTGTTTCCAAAGGTACATGTTGGGTTGGCGATTTCGAGATTAGGTTTTGTCACTCCGATTGCTCGGAGAGGTATCTCTGGGCCCTCTTGGTAATGCACATCATTATAAGCCTTGCAAGCAATGTGACCAATGAGTTGGTTACGGGATGATGCATTACTGAGCGAGTAAAGAGACTTGCCAAAGAACGAGATTGAACTAGGTATTGGATACCGACGATCGAATCTCGGGCAAGTAACATACCGATGACAAAAGGAACAACGTATGTTGTTATGCGGTCTGACCGATAAAGATCTTCATAGAAAATGTAGGAACCAATATGGGCATCCAGGTCCCGCTATTGGTTATTGACCGGAGATGTGTCTCGGTCATGTCTACATTGTTCTCGAACCGTAGGGTCTGCACGCTTAAGGTTTCGATGACGGTTATATTATGAGTTTGTGTATTTTGATGTACCGAAGGTTGTTCGGAGTCCCGGATGTGATCACGGACATGACGAGGAGTCTCGAAATGGTCGAGACATAAAGATTAATATATTGGACGGATATATTTGGACACCGGAAAGGTTCCGGAGAAGTTTGGAGCTCCGGGAGGTTACGGAACCCCGGGAGGTATATGGGCCTTATTGGGCCCATGTAGGAGGAAGGAGAAGGAACAAGGGAGGGGCGCCCCCAAGCCCAATCCGAATTGGGGAGGGGGCCGCCCCCTTTCCTTTCTCCTTCCCCTCTTCCTATTCCTACTACTAGTACTACTTCCTAATACTAGTACTCCTTCCTCCCCCCCAAATAACATAACGAAAGGAGAGGGAAACCTACTTGGAGTAGGTTTACCCCTCCCTATGGCGCCCCCCCTTGTGGCGGGCCACCACCCCCCCCCCCCATTTTAATACGGGGTTGGGGGGCACCCTAGGACACACAAGTTGATACTTGAGATCGCTCTCAGCCGTGTGCGGTGCCCCCTCCACCATATTCCACCTCGGTCATATCGTGAAGCGGTGCTTAGGCGAAGCCCTCGCCGGTGAAACATCAAGATCGCCACCACGCCGTCAGGCCGACGGAACTCCCTCTCCCCGGAGCTTTGGCCGGATCGGAGCCCGAGGTGCGACATCGAGCTGAAGGTGTGCCAATAACTCGGTGTCGCCGGAGTAACGGCGCCTGGATCGGCTAGATCGCGAGGAGAACTTACGACTACTTCCTCTACGTCATCATCGACTCGGAGGTGCCGGAGTAACGGCACTGGGATCGGCTGGATCGCGAGGAGAACGTACGACTACTTCCTCTACGTTGTGATCGCTTCCGCTTTGGTCTACGAGGGTACGTAGACAACACTCTCCCTTCTCGTTGCTATGCCATCACCATGGTCCTGTAAAGCGAGGGAAAATTTTGAAATTACTACGTTCCCCAACAAGTGGTATCGAGCCAGGTTTTTATGGTTTGATGTTATATGCACGAGTAGAACACAAGTGAGTTGTGGGCGATACAAGTCATACCGCCTACCAGCATGTCATACTTTGGTTCAGCGGTATTGTGAGATGAAGCGGCCCGGACCGACATTACGCCAGACGCTACGCGAGACTGGTTTCACCGTTACGAGCACTTTCGTGCTTAAAGGTGGCTGGCGGGTGTCTGTCTCTCTCACTTTAGTTGAACTGAGTGTGGCTACGCCCGGTCCTTGAGAAGGTTAAACGGAGTCTATTTGACGAAGTATCGTTGTGGTCTTGATGCGTAGGTGAGATTGGTTCTTGCTTAAGCCCGTAGCAGCCACGTAAAATTTGCAACAACAAAGTAGAGGACGTCTAACTTGTTTTTGCAGGGCATGTTGTGATGTGATATGGTCAAGACGTGATGCTATATTTTATTGTATGAGATGATCATGTTTTGTAACCGAAGTTATCGGCAATCGGGCTTGGAGCCATATGGTTGTCGCTTATTGTATGAAATGCAACGCCCTGTAATTGCTTTACTTTATCACTAAGCGGTAGCGATAGTCGAGAAGCAATAGATGGCGAAACGACAACGATGCTACGATGGAGATCAAGGTGTCGCGCCGGTGGCGATGGTGATCACGACGGTGCTTCGGAGATGGAGATCACAAGCACAAGATGATGATGGCCATATCATATCACTTATATTGATTGCATGTGATGTTTATCCTTTATGCATCTTATTTTGCTTTGATTGACGGTAGCATTTTAAGATGATCTCTCACTAAAATTATCAAGTAGTGTTCTCCACGAGTATGCACCGTTGCCAAAGTTCGTCGTGTCGAGACACCACGTGATGATCGGGTGTGATAAGCTCTCACGTCCATCTACAACGGGTGCAAGCCAGTTTTGCACACGCAGAATACTCAGGTTATACTTGACGAGCCTAGCATATGCAGATATGGCCTCGGAACACGGAGACCGAAAGGTCGGCGTGAATCATATAGTAGATATGATCAACATAAGATGTTCACCATTGAAAACTACTCCATCTCACGTGATGATCGGTTATGGTTTAGTTGATTTGGATCACGTGATCACTTAGATGACTAGAGAGATGTCTGTCTAAGTGGGAGTTCTTAAGTAATATGATTAATTGAACTTTAATTTATCATGAACTTAGTCCTGGTAGTATTTTGCAAATTATGTTGTAGATCAATAGCTCGCGTTGTTGCTTCCCTAAGTTTTTATATGTGTTCCTAGAGAAAATTGTATTGAAAAATGTTAGTAGCAATGTTATGGATTGGATCCGTGATCCGAGGTTTATCCTCATTGCTGCACGTAAGAATTATGTCCTTAATGCACCGCTAGGTGACAAACCTATTGCAGGAGCGAGATGGGGCGTTATGAGCGTTTGGCTAGCTCAAAAGGATGACTACTTGATAGTTTAGTGCACCATGCTTAAACGGCTTAGAATCGGGACTTCAAAGACGTTTTGAACGTCATGGACCATATGAGATGTTCCAGGAGTTGAAGTTAATATTTCCAGCAAATACCGAATTGAGAGATATGAAGTCTCCAACAAGTTCTAAAGCTAAAAGATGGAGGAGAATCGCTCAACTAGTGAGCATGTGCTCAGATTGTGCAGGTACTTCAATCGCTTGAATCAAGTGGGAGTTAATCTTCCAGATAAGACGTTGATTGACAGAATTCTCTAGTCGGCATCACTAAGTTACTAGAACTTCGTGATGAACTATAGTATGCAAGGGATGACGAAAACGATTCCCGAGCTCTTCGTGATGTTGAAATCGACGAAGGTAGAAATCAAGAAAGAGCATCAAGTGTTGATGATTGACAAGACCACTAGTCTCAAGGAAAAGGGCAAAGGGAAGAAGGGGAACTTCAAGAAGAACGGCAAGCAAGTTGCTGCTCGAGTGAAGAAGCCCAAGTCTGGACCTAAGCACGAGACTAAGTGCTTTTGCTGCAATGGAACTGGTCACTAGAAGCGGAACTACCCCAAGTATTTGGCGGATAAGAAGGATGGCAAAGTGAACAAAGGTATATTTGATATACAGATTATTGATGTGTATTTTACTAGTGTTCGTAGCAACCCCTCGGTATTTGATACTGGTTCAGTTGCTAAGAGTAGTAACTTGAAACAGGAGTTGCATAATGAACAGAAACTAGTTGAAGGGGAAGTGACGATGAGTGTTGGAAGTAGTTCCAAGATTGATATGATCATCATCGCACACTCCCTATACTTTCGGGATTAGTGTGGAACCTAAATAAGTGTTATTTGGTGTTGAGCATAAATATGATTTGATCATGTTTATTGCAATACGGTTATTCATTGAAGTAAGAGAATAAATTGTTGTTCTGTTTACATGAATAAAACCTTGTATGTTTACACACCCAATGAAAACGGTTCATTGGATCTCGATCATAGTGATACACATATTCATAATATTGAAACCAAAAGATGCAAAGTTAATAATGATAGTGCAAATTATTTGTGGCACTGCCGTTTAGGTCATATTGGTGTAAAGCGCATGAAGAAACTCCATGCTGATGGATTTTTTGGAATCACTTGATTATGAATCATTTGATGCTTGCGAACCGTGCCTTTTGGGCAAGATGACTAAAACTCCGTTCTCCGGAACAATGGAACAAGCTACTGACTTATTGGAAATAATACATACCGATGTATGCGATTCAATGAGTGTTGATGCTCGTGGCAAGTATCGTTATTTTCTGACCTTCACAAAATGATTTGAGCAGATATGGGTATATCTACTTGATGAAACATAAGTCTGAAATAATTGAAAAGTTCAAAGAATTTCAGAGTGAAGTGGAAAATCATCGTAACAAGAAAATAAAGTTTCTGTGATTTGATCGTGGAGATAAATATTTGAGTTACGAGTTTGGTCTTCATTTGAAACAATGTGAAATAGTTTCGCAACTCACGCCATATGGAACACCACAACATAATGGTGTGTCCGAAAGTCGTAACCGCACTTTATTGGATATGGTGCAATCTATGATGTCTCTTATCAATTTACCACTATCGTTTTGGGATTATGCATTAGAGACAGCTGCATTCACATTTAATAGGACACCGTCTAAATCCGTTGAGGCGACACCGTATGAACTATGGTTTAACAGTAAACCTAAGCTGTCGTTTCTTAAAGTTTGGAAGTTGTGATGCTTATGTGAAAAAGTTTCATCCTGATAAGCTCAAACCCAAATCGGAGAAGTACGTCTTCATAGAATACCCAAAGGAAATTGTTGAGTATACCTTCTATCACAGATCCGAAGGCAAAAACATTCGTTGCTTATAAATGGATCCTTTCTAGAGAAGGAGTTTCTCTCGAAAGAAGTGAGTGGGAGGAAAGTGGAGCTTGATAAGGTAATTTGTACCTTCTCCCGAATTGGAAAGTATTTCATCACGGAAATCAGTTCCTGTGATTCCTACACCAATTAGTGAGGAAGCTAATGATGATGATCATGTAACTTCAGATCAAGTCACTACCGAATCCCGTAGGTAAACCAGAGTGAGATCCGCACCAAAGTGGTACGGCAATCCTGTTCGGAAGTCATGCTACTAGATCATGACGAACCTACAAACTATGAAGAAGCGATGGTGAGCCCAGATTCCGCTAAATGGCTAGAAGACATGAAATTTGAGATGGGATCCATGTATGAAAACAAAGTGTGGACTTTGGTTGACTTGCCCGAGGGTCGGCAAGCAATAGAAAATAAATGGATCTTCAAGAGGAAGACGGACGTTGATAGTAGTGTTACTATCTACAAAGCTCGACTTGTCGCAAAAAGGTTTTTGACAAGTTCAAGGTGTTAACTACAATGAGATTTTCTCAACTGTAGCGATGCTTAAGTCTGTCCGAATCATGTTAGCAATTGCCACAATTTATGAAATTTGGCAAATGGATGTAAAACTGCATTCTGAATGGGTTTACGGAGGAAGAGTTGTATATGATGCAACCAGAAGGTTTTGTCGATCCAAAGGGAGCTAACAAAGTGTGCAAGCTCCAGCGATCCATCTATGGACTGGTGCAAGCATCTCGGAGTTGGAATATACGCTTTGATAAGTTGATCAAAGCATATAGTTTTATACAGACTTACAGTGAAGCCTGTATTTACTAGAAAGTGAGTGGGAGCACTACAGCATTTCTGATAAGTATATGTGAATGACATATTGTAGATCGGAAATAATGTAGAATTATTCTGCAAAGCATAAAGGAGTGTTTGAAAGGAGTTTTTCAAACAAAGACCTCGGTGAAGCTGCTTACATATTGAGCATCAAGATCTATAGAGATAGATCAAGACGCTTGATAAGTTTTTTCAATGAGTACATACCTTGACAAGATTTTGAAGTAGTTCAAAATGGAACAGTCAAAGAAAGAGTTCTTGCCTGTGTTACAAAGTGTCAAATTGAGTAAGACTCAAAACCCGACCACGGCAGAAGATAGAAAGAGAATGAAAGTCATTCCCTATGCCTTGGCCATAGGTTCTATAAAGTATGCCATGCTGTGTACCAGGTCTATTGTATACCCTACACTGAGTTTGGCAAGGGAGTACAATAGTGATCTAGGAGTAGATCACTGGACAGCGGTCAAAATTATCCTTAGTGGAATAAGGATATGTTTCTCGATTATGGAAGTGACAAAAGGTTCGTCGTAAAGGGTTACGTCGATGCAAGTTTTGACACCGATCTGGATGACTCTAAGTCTCGATCTAGATACATATTGAAAGTGGGAGCAATTAGCTAGAATAGCTCTTTGCGGAGCATTGTTGACATAGAAATTCGCAAAATACTTACGGATCTGAATGTGACAGACCCGTTGACTAAAAATATCTCACAAGCAAAACATGATCACACCTTAGTACTCTTTGGGTGTTAATCACATAGCGATGTGAACTATATTACTGACTCTAGTAAACCCTTTGGGTGTTGATCACATATCGATGTGAACTATGGGTGTTAATCACATGGTGATGTGAACTATTGCTGTTAAATCACATGGCGATGTGAACTAGATTATTGACTCTAGTGCAAGTGGGAGATCAAGGAAATATGCCCTAGAGGCAATAATAAAGTTATTATTTATTTCCTTACATCATGATAAATGTTTATTATTCATGCTAGAATTGTATTAACCGGAAACATAATACATGCGTGAATATATAGACAAACAGAGTGTCACTAGTATGCCTCTACTTGACTAGCTCGTTAATCGAAGATGGTTATGTTTCCTAACCATAGACATGAGTTGTCATTTGATTAACGGGATCACATCATTAGGAGAATGATCTGATTGACATGACCCATTCCGTTAGCCTAGCACTTGATCGCTTAGTATGTTGCTATTGCTTTCTTCATGACTTATACATGTTCCTGTAACTATGAGATTATGCAACTCCGTTTACCGGAGGAACACTTTGGTGCTACCAAACGTCACAACGAATCGGGTGATTATAAAGGAGTACTACAGGTGTTTCCAAAGGTACATGTTGGGTTGGCGATTTCGAGATTAGGTTTTGTCACTCCGATTGTCGGAGAGGTATCTCTGGGCCCTCTCGGTAATGCACATCATTATAAGCCTTGCAAGCAATGTGACCAATGAGTTGGTTACGGGATGATGCATTACAGAACGAGTAAAGAGACTTGCCAGTAACGAGATTGAACTAGGTATTGGATACCGACGATCGAATCTCGGGCAAGTAACATACCGATGACAAAAGGAACAATGTATGTTGTTATGCGGTCTGACCGATAAAGATCTTCGTAGAAAATGTAGGAACCAATATGGGCATCCAGGTCCCGCTATTGGTTATTGACCGAAGATGTGTCTCGGTCATGTCTACATTGTTCTCGAACCGTAGGGTCCGCACGCTTAAGGTTTCGATGACGGTTATATTATGAGTTTGTGTATTTTGATGTACCGAAGGTTGTTCGGAGTCCGGATATGATCACGGACATGACGAGGAGTCTCGAAATGGTCGAGACATAAATATTAATATATTGGACGGATATATTTGGACACCGGAAAGGTTCCAGAGAAGTTTGGAGCTCGGGAGGTTACGGAACCCCGGAGGTATATGGGCCTTATTGGGCCCATGTAGGAGGAAGGAGAAGGAACAAGGGAGGCGCGCCCCCAAGCCCAATCCGAATTGGGGAGGGGCCGCCCCTTCCTTTCTCCTTCCCCCTCTTCCTATTCCTACTACTAGTACTACTTCCTAATACTAGTACTCCTTCCTCCCCCCTCCAAATAAGATAAGGAAAGGAGAGGGAAACCTACTTGGAGTAGGTTTCCCCCTCCCTATGGCGCGCCCCCCTTGTGGCCGGCCACCTTCTCCCTCCCTCCTTTATATACGGGGTTGGGGGGGCACCCTAGGACACACAAGTTGATCCTTGAGATCGTTCCTTAGCCGTGTGCGGTGCCCCCCTCCACCATATTCCACCTCGGTCATATCAGAAGCGGTGCTTAGGCGAAGCCCTGCGCCGGTGAAACATCAAGATCGCCACCACGCCGTCGTCGACGGAACTCCCTCCCCGGAGCTTTGCTGGATCGGAGCCCGAGGAGCGTCATCGAGCTGAACGTGTGCCAAGAACTCGGAGGCGCCGGAGTAACGGCGCTGGGATCGGCTGGATCGCGAGGAGAACGTACGACTACTTCCTCTACGTCACCATCGACTAGGAGGTGCCGGAGTAACGGCACTGGGATCGGCAGGATCGCGAGGAGAACGTACGACTACTTCCTCTACGTTGTGATCGCTTCCGCTTTGGTCTACGAGGGTACGTAGACAACACTCCCTTCTCGTTGCTATGCCATCACCATGGTCCTGTGTGTGCGTAGGAAAATTTTGAAATTACTACGTTCCCCAACAGACATGTGGCTCATCCACCGTCTTGTTCCACGTGCGATGCACCAAATCACAGTTCGGAGCAGCGGTTGGAATTGGAGGCACCCCGGTCAGAAGGCCCGTAGTAGTAGAAAATGAGCGATGAGGGTCAAATCACAAAGCCCCACCTTTCCCGCATTAAGCTAGACGGACGAAGCAACCATCATTTCACTCTAGCGCGCAAGAGCATAAAGGCAAGAGAAAACAATGATGCGTGCGGCAGCTACCGAGGGCACCCTAGGGTAGGTGTCACGACCGGTTTTTCAACAAAATACTTAGTGAGAAACCGATCTTTTATTTCCAGATAGGAGAGTCATCCATCTTGGTAGAAAAATTCTTGATACAGAAATCCAGGAGTACTAAATATATTACAGGGTTGAGCTGAGGTTGCTCAACAATTTAATTACAAGCACGCCAATAATATAAATAAAGGCGGATATGACACAAGGGTGTGGTGGCATACTACAGGCTCGTATATATAAAGGTGGTGGTGGATATGTCACAGTGAAGTGGGTGACATTGACTCCTACTCTTGCAGCTCATCGAGCGTCGAAGTGAGGGTCGATGATTTATTCGGGTAGCGGAAGCGGATATAGTACAAGTGATAAATTCCAGGATCGCGGGACTGATAGGGACTCCTCTAGGCGCCGGACTCGCTATCAAACTCTTCATCCATAAGATCGCCTTTCACAACATCTGGCCAAATCAACAAGCCAGGTGAGTACTTTGAATGTACTGCAAGACAGTTCAGACATAAGATATAACAAATGCAAGCATGATGCAACATGAGCAATTTGCAATGCACACTCAAATGATAAACTTGCACGACATGAATAAGAAAAAGGAAGTCGGGCGGTAGTCCTCCTGAAATCCCAACAACAATAACTGAAACCGATCGAGTGTCTAAAACGACGCCTTGAATGGTAAACAAATAAATTAACATGCCGCAGTCGGGCGTCTAAGCGACACCACATAAAGGGCTTATATTGAAAAGTAAATGACAATGCATGACGCAGTCGGACGTTGAAGCGACATCACATAAAGGGCTTATATTGAAAATAAACGACGTAAATGCCACAGTCGGACGTCTGAGCGACATCACATAAAGGGCTTATATTGAAAATAAACAACATAAATGCCACAGTCGGACGTCTGAGCGACATCACATAAAGGGCTTATATCGAAAGTAAACAACATAGATGCCACAGTTGGACGTCTGAGTGACATCACATAAAAGGCTTATATCGAAAGTAAATAACAAGAGTGCCATAGTTGGACGTCTGAGCGACATCACTAAAGGGCTTCTATCGAAAGTAAACAACATAAATGCCATAGTCGGACGTCTGAGCGACATCACATAAAGGGCTTATATTTCATCGTCGCGTTCAAGCAGAATAAACCATTACAAGGAAAAGACTCTGCACATAATAATAATAAACGGGTTAGTCCATCCACAGGAGTAATCGTATAGCCAAGTTTTCCACACATGGTTGTTCACCGGAGATCGTCAAGGATACTGACACTGAGATTGACAAGGACAAGTTGAACACCGACCTTGATCATAGATACGGTTACTTGGATGAGTTTGACTCTGCAGAGTTTGTACTATTAAACCACAGCCAACGGATTTCAGTAGTCGCAAGGGACTAGTTCCGTTTACGGTATTTTAGAAGAAACACATCTAACCAGTACACACCCAATTCCACATTCCGCTGCCAGGAATCACCCTAGGCAACGTTTAAGAAAACTCTAAGACGGGGAGGTCACAACCTCGAATAGCATGGGATCAAATTTGTCTCGCGCGCTCTAAGGGGTGCCCCCCTCTCGGTCCCAACCAGAAATAGCCATGCCCCCTGACCGGATGACGGGCTTTAATCCAGGGCCATGGAACCCTCATCCCGGCCCCTCTGTTTGGTGTGTACCAGGAAAGAGGTTTGCAACTTACTAAACCATATTCCATAAAGAAGACATGTGGTAGTACAAGGAAAAGAACGGGTGATCACGTGACTTGATTCACATTGACACTGGAGTTAAGTTGTTTGGCATAAGACTGGCATGCTACAACAATACCATCTTACCACCAATCATGTCACCACATGATCATGTAATCTCACATCGAATCACACATCGAGTTTCGTAGCTCACTTGCAATGGTTTTGCATGTAATATAACTCTTACCGATATGCATATAATCATGCCATGAACTGACCACTCAATGCAAACAAGCAAAACACTCATCATATCAAAGTTTCAAACATGCTTGCCTGGTTCGGAGTAGTCAGAGTCTAGCTCGGTGAAGTTCGCGGTCCCGTCACCTCTTCCGGTATCTACGGTATAAGAAAAAGATACGTACTAATGTAAATACCGTTTGTGCACAAAAAGTGTTCCAAATATTTTTCAAATAAATATGGTAAAAAATAGACAGAAAAATAAAGGTGACAGAAAAAGAATCATTCAAAAATCGTTTTCTGTTTAAAAGTTATCAAGGTTTTAGTCCAGGGACTTGTCCGTAATGAAACAGAAAGTTCCCAGGGGCTAGCTTATAAAAACAGAAAACGGTTCGATTAAAAACCCGCCAACTCTAAAGGAAGACGTATCCTGCCCGAAGGCGTTTTCAGAAAACGTTTCGAAAAGAATAAAAAGCTGACGGGGGTCCCCACTTGTGGGGTTTAAACTCTGAAACAGAGTCACCGGCGCCCGAAAGCCGCGGTGGTCGCCGGCGGCGATCCACAGCGAGTTAGGAGGAGTGGGTGGTACCTATGGGTTCCTTGGGTCCTTCCACACCTGTGGGTGGTGGAGTTGGTCGACGGCGAGCACCACGTCGACAGCGGCCTCAACTTCGGCGGGCGGTGGTTCAGGCGTTGGTGGATCTCATCGGGGAAGGCTACACTGGTTGAATCGAGGCTCGGGTTAGAACATTGGGTGCACCAGAGGGCTTCTGAGAGGTTTGGGAGTCGGAGGTGGCCTCACCTGAGTGGATCAAGCCGGAGCCCGAGGCGGATCAGGGCGGCCGGAGTCGGGGAAGGAGACCTCCTCGGGGTCCTCCTGGTGGCTTGGCTAGGCTCTAGTGAGGTGGAGTGGAGGTGCGGGGTCGAGAACGCGCTCGGGACCTCCTTTTATAGATGATCCGAGGCGGTGGCCGTGAACGGAAATCTCCGGCAACGATTACAGCAGTGCAACGGTTGGTCAGGCGGTTTAGGGGGCTAGGCATCACCGTGGAGGTTTACTAGTTTGTTTTAGGCGCTAAACTTGGCCTGCCTTGGCTGCTACTCCAAGTTCCGAACGAAACGGCGCACGGAGCACGTCGTCGGCAGGGAGCGCACTCTATGCTGTTCAGGCCACGGCAACAGCACCACAGCGCAGAGAAAGCAGACGCCACGCTGGAGGCCTCGGGTGGATTAGGGCGGTCTTTGGGCCGACGCGAAAGCTGGGCTGATCCCCGCTGGCCTCCTCGGTTGGCTCGGCCACCACAGAAGTTGCCGGCGTCCGTCCAAAGGACCGTGCGACGCTCTGGATAAGAGGAAGGAGCAGTGCGCAAGGCTCCAGAGAGTGCACTGGTGAGATCGACTCCGCGACCCTGAAGAAAACGACACTGACGGCCGATTGAACACCGAATTACGAAAAATGAACAACAACGATGCTGTCGGTGTTCAAGAAATGATTTTGGCATGTGGGGAATTTATCTGGGCTGATCTTTGGTGGGTGGCCTCTCAATGCACCTGGGGGCTGCCTGAATTTTGGTAGAATTTTTGGAGAAGGAAAATATGAATTTCACCAAATTTGCCAAATCCGGTCCAAACTTGCAAAGTGTGTGAAACTTGAAAATTTTTAACTGAGGAAGAGTGGATCTTGATGGATCCAGGTTGGGGGTTCTAGGGACTAGCCAGAGGAGTTGGTTTGAGGTCAAAACTCAAAGGAAATCAGACACTTCCTTTGTAAATCACCTAGGCCCAAGAACAAAAGACATAATTACTTTTGGGGATAAAATAAATGAAATAAAATTCAAAAATGGGTTGAACTTGTTTGAATAGAATATTTGGCTTGGCCCAAAGTGGAGGGAGGGGTTTTGGGAGAAATTTTGACATGAGGCATGGTAAAACAATGAGGGTTGCAAACAAAAGAGTAGCCCCAAAACCCTTATGGTCTCTTTTTAATAGAAATTTAATTTTCAACAATTTATTGAGATGAGTTAAAATCAGAAGGAAGGTTTTTTTAAAACCAAACACCAAGGCTGAGGGAGATAAAAAAATAAAATACTTGTCATAGGAGAAAGATTTTTGAGAAGGAGGGGCTTTTGGAAAGATTTTAAATGGCCTCCTTCAAATCAAATAAAAGGGTTTTGTCAAAAACCAAGTAAATTTTTTTGGAGTGTCACAGTAGGGGTCTCCACCCGGTATCACCCGGAACACTTCCAGTGTCCAAATACCATCATCCTGTATATGAATCTTTACCTCTCGATCATTTCGAGACTCCTCGTCATGTCAGTGATCTCATCCGGGACTCCGAACAAAATTCGGTCATCAAATCACATAACTCATAATACAAATCGTGATCGAACGTTAAGCGTGCGGACCCTACGGGTTCGAGAACTATGTAGACATGACCGAGACACATCTCCGGGCAATAACCAATAGCGGAACTTGGATGCTCGTATTGGCTCCTACATATTCTACTAAGATCTTTATCGGTTAAACCGCGTAACAACGTCGCCATTCCCTTTGTCATCGGTATGTTACTTGCCCGAGATTCGATCGTGATATCATCATAGCTAGTTCAATCTTGTTACCGGCAAGTCTCTTTACTCATTCTGTATTGCATCATCCCGCAACTAACTCATTAGTCACATTTCTTGCAAGGCTTATAGTGATGAGCATTATCGAGAGGGCCCAGAGATACCTCTCCGATACACGGAGTGACGAATCCTAATCTCGATCTATGCCAACTCAACAAACACCATCAGAGACACCTGTAGATCATCTTTATAATCACTCAGTTACGTTGTGACATTTGATAGCACACAAGGTGTTCCTCTGGTATTCGGGAGTTGCATAATCTCATAGTCAGAGGAACATGTATAAGTCATGATGAAAACAATAGCAATAAAAGTAAACGATCATTATGCTAAGCTAACGGATGGGTCTTGTCCATCACATCATTCTCTAATGATGTCATCCCGCTGATCAAATGACAACACATGTCTATGGTCAGGAAAATTAACCATCTTTGATTAACGAGCTAGTCTAGTAGAGGCATACTAGGGACACTCATTTGTCTATGTATTCACTCATGTACTAAGTTTCCGGTTAATACAATTCTAGCGTGAATAATAAACATTTATCATGATATAAGGAAATATAAATAACAACATTATTATTGCCTCTAGGGCATATTTCCTTCAGTCTCCCACTTGCACTAGAGTCAATAATCTAGTTCACATCGTCATGTGATTTAATACCAATAGTTCACATCTTTATGTGATTAGTTCACATCGCCATGTGACTAATACCCAAAGGGTTTTACTAGAGTCAATAATCTAGTTCACATCACTATATGATTAACACCCAAAGAGTACTAAGGTGTGATCATGTTTTGCTTGTGAGAGAAGCTTAGTCAATGGGTCTGTCACATTCAGAGCCGTATGTATTTTGCAAATTTTCTATGTCTACAATGCTCTGCATGGAGATACTCTAGCTAATTTCTCTCACTTTCAATATGTATCCAGATTGAGACTCAGAGTCATCCGGATCGGTGTAAAAGCTTGCATCAACGCAACTCTTTATGACGAACTCTTTATCACCTCCATAACCGAGAAATATCTCCTTAGTCTTCTAAGGATAATTTTGACCGCTGTCGAATGATCCACTCCTGGATCAATATCGCACTTCTGCCAAATTCATGACAAGGTACACAATAGGTTTGGTACACACCATAGCATATTTTATAGAACCTATGGCTGAGGCATAGGGAATGACTTTCATTCTCTTTCTATTTTCTGCCGTGGGTCGTGTTTTGAGTCGTACTCAACTTTACGCCTTGCAATACAGACAAGAACTCCTTCTTTGACTGTTCCATTTTGAACTACTTCAAAATCTTGTCAAGGTATATACTCATTGAAAAATCTTATCAAGCATCTTGATCTATCTCTATAGATCTTGATGCCCAATATGTAAGCATCTTCACCGAGGTCTTTCTTTCAACAACTCCTTTCAAACACTCCTTTATGCTTTCCAGAAAATTCTACATTATTTCCGATCAATAATATGTCATTCACATATACTTATCAGAAAGGCTGTAGTGCTCCCACTCACTTTCTTGTAAATACAGACTTCACCGCAAGTCTGTATAAAACTATATGCTTTGATCAACTCATCAAAGCGTATATTCCAACTCCGAGATGCTTGCACCAGTCCATAGATGGATCGCTGGAGCTTGCACATTTTTTTAGCACCTTTAGGATTGACAAAACCTTCTGGTTGTATCATATACAACTCTTCTTTAATAAATATATTAAGGAATGCAGTTTTGACATCCATTTGTCAGATTTCATAAAATGTGGCAATTGCTAACCTGATTTGGACAGACTTTAAGCATCGATACGAGTGAGAAAATCTCATCGTAGTCAACACCTTGAACTTGTGAAAAACCCTTTTCGACAAGTCGAGCTTTGTAGATAGTAACACTACTATCAGCGTCCGTCTTCCTCTTGAAGATCCATTTATTCTCAATGGCTTGACGATCATAAGGCAAGTCCACCAAAGTCCACACTGTGTTCTCATACATGGATTCTATCTCAGATTTCATGGCCTCAAGCCATCTGCCGGAATCTGGGCTTATCATCGCTTCCTCATAGTTCGTAGGTTCATCATGGTCTAGTAACATGACTTCCAAAACAGGATTACCGTACCACTCTGGTGCGGATCGTACTTTGGTTGACCTATGAGGTTTGGTAGTAACTTGATCTGAAGTTTCATGATCATCATCATTAACTTCCTCACTAATTGGTGTAGGCATCACTTGAACTGATTTACGTGATGAACCATTTTCCAATTAGAGGGAAGGTACAACTACCTCATCAAGTTCTACTTTCCTCCCACTCACTTCTTTCAAGAGGAACTCCTTCTCTAGAAAGAATTCATTCTTAGCAATGAATATCTTGCCTTCAGATCTGTGATAGAAGGTGCACCCAACAGTCTCCTTTGGGTATCCTACGAAGACACATTTCTACGATTTGGGTTCGAGCTTATCAGGTTGAAGCTTTTTCACATAAGAATCACAGCCCCAAACTTTAAGAAATGACAACTTAGGTTTCTTGACAAACCATAGTTGATATGGTGTCATCTCAACGGATTTAGATGGTGCCCTATTTAACGTGAATGCAGCTGTCTCTAATGCATAACCCCAAAACGATGGTGGTAAATAGGTAAGAGACATCATAGATTGCACCATATATAATAAAGCACGGTTACGACGTTCGGACACACCATTACACTGTGGTGTTCCAGGTGGCGTGAGTTGTGAAACTATTCCACATTGTTTTAAATGAAGGCCAAACTCATAACTCAAATGTTTGCCTCCGTGATCAGAACATAGAAACTTTATTTTCTTGTTATGATGATTTTCCACTTCACTCTGAAATTCTTTGAACTTTTCAAATGTTTCAGACTTGTGTTTCATTAAGTAGATATACCCATATCTGCTCAAATCATCTATGAAGGTTAGAAAATAACGATACCCGCCGCGAGCCTCAACACTTATCGGACCACATACATCAGTATGTATTATTTCCAACAAGTCAGTTGCTCGCTCCATTGTTACGGAGAACATAGTCTTAGTCATCTTGCCCATGAGGCATGGTTCGCAAGCATCAAGTGGTTCATAATCAAGTGATTCCAAAAGCCCATCATCATGGAGTTTCTTCATGCGCAATATGACCTAAACGGCAGTGCCACAAATAAGTTGCACTATCATTATTAACTTTGTATCTTTTGGCATCAATATTATGAATATGTGAATCATTACGATCAAGATTCAATAAACCATTTATAGTAACTGTATGACCATAGAAGGTTTTATTCATGTAAATAGAACAACAATTATTCTTTGACTTAAATGAATAACCATATTGCAATAAACATGATCCAATCATATTCATGCTCAACGCAAAACACCAAATAACATTTATTTTGGTCCAACACTAATCTCGAAGGTAGAGGGAGTGTGCGATGGTGATCTTATCAACCTTGGAATCATTTTCAACACACATCGCCACTTCGCCCATAACTAGTCTTTGTTCATTTTGCAACTCCTGTTTCAAGTTACTAATCATAGCAACTGAACCGGTATCAAATACCCTGGGGTTACTATGAACACTAGTAAAGTACACATCAATAACATGTATATCAAATATACCTTTCACTTTTCCATCCTTCTTATCCGCCAAGTATTTGGGACAGTTCCGCTTCCAGTGACCATTTCCTTTGCAGTAGAAGCCCTCAGTTTCTTGCTTGCCATTCTTCTTGAAGTTCCCTTTCTTTCCCTTGCCCTTTTACTTGAAACTAGTGGTCTTGTTAACCATCGACACTTGATGCTCTTTCTTGATTTCTACCTTTCGCCGATTTTAGCATCGCCAAGAGCTCGGGAATCGTTTTTGTCATCCCTTGCATATTATAGTTCATCACGAAGTTCCAGTAACTAGAGAACTCTATCATTCACTATCTTATCTGGAAGATTAACTCCCAGTTGATTCAAGCGATTGTAGTGCTCAGACATTCTGAGCACATGCTCACTGGTTGAGCTACTCTCCTCCATCTTGTAGGCAAAGTACTTGTCAGAGGTCTCATACCTCTCGATTCGGGCATGCGTCTGAAATACCAATTTCAGCTCTTGGAACATCTCATATGCACCATGGCGTTTCAAAACAATTGTTAAGTCACGGTTCTAAGCCGTAAAGCATGGTGCACTAAACTATCAAGTAGTCACCATACCGAGCTTGTCAAATAACGTCTGCATTTGCTCCTGCAATAGTTCTGTCACCTAGCGGCATCAAGGACATAATTCTTCTGTGCAGCAATGAGGATAATCCTCAGATCACGGACCTTGTCTGCATCATTGCTACTATCTACTTTCAACTTAGTTTTCACTAGGAACATATCATAAATAAAACAGGGAAGCTATACGCGAGAAATTGATCTACAACATAGATATGCAAATACTATCAGGACTAAGATCACGATAAATTTAAGTTCAATTAATCATATTACTTTAGAACTCCCACTTAGATATACATCCCTCTAGTCATCTAAATGATCAAGTGATCCATATCAACTAAACCATGCCCGATCATCACGTGAGATGGAGTAGCTTTCAATGGTGAACATCACTATGTTGATCATTTCTAATATATGCTTCAGTGTTCGACTGCTCGGTCTCATTCGAGGCCATATCTGCATATGCTAGGCTCGTCAAGTTTAACCCGAGTATTCTGCATATGCAAAACTAGCTTGCATCCGTTGTATGTGAATGTACAGCTTATCACACCCGATCATCATGTGGTGTCTCCACGCATGAAGAACTGCCGCAATGGTGCATACTCAGGAGAACACTTATACCTTGAAATTTTAGTAAGGGATCATCTCATAATGCTACCGTCGTACTACGAAAAATAAGATGCATAAAAGATAAACATCACGTGCAATCAAAATATGTGACATGATATGGCCATCATCATATTGTGCCTTTGATCTCCATCTCCAAAGTACCATCATGATCTCCATCGTCACCGGCATGACACCATGATCTCCATCATCTTGATCTTTTATCAATGTGTCGTCATGGCCGTCTCGCCAACTATTGCTTTTGCAACTATTGCTATCGCATAGTGAGAAAGTAAAGTAATTATATGGCGCTGGCATCTTATGCAATAAAGAGACAACCATAAGGCTCCTGCCAGTTGCCGATAACTTTAACAAAACATGATGATCTCATACAACAATTTATATCTCATCACGTCTTGACCATATCACATCACAACATGCCCTGCAAAAACAATTTAGATGTCCTCTACTTTGTTGTTGCAAGTTTTACGTGGTTGCTACGGGCTTCTAGCAAGAACCATTCTTACCTACGCATCAAAACCACAACAATTTTTGGTCAAGTGTGCTGTTTTAACCTTCAAGAAGGACCGGGCGTAGTCAAACTTGATTCAACTAAAGTTGGAGAAACAAACACCCGCCAACCACCTTTGTGCAAAGCACGCCGGTAGAACCAGTCTCATGAACGTGGTCATGTAATGTCGGTCCGGGCCGCTTCATCCAACAATATCGCCGAATCAAAGTAAGACGTTGCTGGTAAGCAGTATGACTATTATCGCCCACAACTCTTTGTGTTCTACTCGTGCATATAACATCTACACATAGACCTGGCTCGGATGCCACTGTTGGGAACGTAGTATTTCAAAAAAAAATCCTACGATCACTCAAGATCTATCTAGGAGAAGCATAGCAACGAGAGGGGAGAGTGTTGATACGTCTCCAACGTATCTATAATTTTTGATTGTTCCATGCTGTTTTTTTATCAATCTTGGATGTTCTATAATCATTTTATAGTCATTTTATATCATTTTTTGGTAATAACCTATTGACATAGTGCCAAATGCCAGTTGCTATTTTCTCCATGTTTTTCACATCACGTAAAATCAATATCAGACGGAGTCCAAATGCCAAGAAAATTCACAGAGATCTTTTATCGACCAGAAGGAAGATGTTGGGCCCTGGTTGCACCTGGGGGGAGTCCCAAGGAGGGGACAACCCACCAGGGCGCGCCAGGAGGCCCAGGCGCGCCCTGGTGGGTTGTGCCCACCTCGGGTGCGCCCCGGACCGCTTCTTTGCTCTATAAATACCCAAAAATACCAGAACCCTAGGGGAGTCGACAAAATATTCATCCAGCCGCCGCAGAGTCCAGAACCACCAGATCCAATATAGACACCATCTCGGATGGGGTTCATCACCTCCATTGGTGCCTCTCCGATGATGCCTGAGTAGTTCTTTGTAGACCTTCGGGTCCGTAGTTAGTAGCCAGATGGTTTTCTCTCTCTCGCTGAATTCTCAATACAATGGCCTCTTGGAGATCCATATGATGTAACTCTTTTTGCGATGTGTTTGTTGGGATCGATGAACTTTGAGTTTATGATCAGTCATATTTTTATATCCATGAAAGTTATTTGAGTTTCTTTGATCTCTTATATGCATGATCTCTTATAGCCTCGTATTTCTTCTCCAATATTTGAGTTTTGTTTGGCCAACGTGATCTATTTATCTTGCAATGGGAAGAGATGCCCAGTAGTGGGTTCGATCTTACGGTGCTTGATCCCAGTGACAGAAAGGGAAACAACACATATGTATCGTTGCTACTAAGGATACAAAGATGGGATCTATCTATGCAATAGATAAACGAATCTTGTCTACATCATGTCATCGTTCTTATTGCATTACTCCGTTTTTCCATGAACTTAATACACTAGATGCATGCTGGATATCGGTCGATGTGGGAGTAATAGTAGTAGATGCAAGCATGAGTCGGTCTACTAATCTTGGACATGATGCCTATGTAATGATCATTGCCTGGATACTGTCATAATTATTTGAGGTTCTATCAATTGCCCAACAGTAATTTATTTACCCACCGCTTGCTATCTTTCTTGAGAGAATCCACTAGTGAAACCCTACGGCCCCGGTCTTCTTCCTCATATATTTGCTTGCGATCTACTTTTCCTTTGCATTTTTATTCAGATCTATTAAACCAAAAATACAAAAATACTTTGCTGCATTTTGTTTTATTTACGATCTATTATTTCAATCTACTACAAATTTCTTGCATCATTACTCGAAAGGGATTGACAACCCCTTTAACACGTCGGGTTGCGAGGTGTTGTTATTTGGAGTTAATTGCATGTAAATACCACACTTGAGCACGTCGTAATGAATCAATACCACTAGTCATTTTTTTTGCGTATCAGTACCATCTTTGTGGCTAATTGTTGCAAAACGGTCTAAGCCCTGTATAACACAGTATTGACGCTGTATCTGACCCGGCGGCCCTAGCTGCAGGTGCTGACATGGCATCCTCTTTTGTGAAAAGACCCTCAGGTTTTATTTAATCACGCAAATATCCTTGTCGCCCGAGAAAACAGATCCCGCCAGAAAGAAAAAATAACATAGATTACACGAGCTCGCGCCTGGTGGGGATTCAAACCCCAGACATGGTCTTCGCACTGTACGAGCGTTAACCACTGCACCACAACATCACTCTGTTGAAACATCCAGCCCCTAGTTTATATATGTTTCTTTTCCTATTTCTTTTATCTTTTTTCAGCCTTGGGTATTCTTCGGCTGCACACCGTGTGCATATCGTATATTAAAAAAAATTACAAATAAATACACATTGTATAAATTAAAATGGTCAATATATATACGATGACCATTTTTATAATACGAAAAAAGTTCATCGTATATTTAAATAAGATCAATTGTATATTAAAAATGTTAAGTATATATTTATACATAACTGTTCATCGTATGTTGTACGATAATGTTCAGTGAACGTTTTTAAAAAAAAGTTCATCGTATATTTAAATAAGATCACTTGTATATTAAAAAATGGTCAGTATATATTTATATATAACTGTTCATCATATGTTGTACGATAATGTTCAGTGAACATTTTTATAATACAAAATTTCATCGTATATTTAAATAAGATCAATTGTATGTTAAAAAATGTTCAGTATATATTTATATATAACTGTTCATCATATGTTGTACGATGTCGGCGCGCCTGACCCGTGCAATCCGTGGGGCGATGATGTTGGTGATGATTTATCCTTCGCAATGCCGAACTCTTGTTTGGCTTGCCAAGATGATGATCCAATAAGGTTAGGCTCGGCTCGATGAAGCGTCGATCTGTCTAGCGCAGGTCGGCAGACATGGAGCAATGTTACCGGACTGGTTTGACACCAGTGCGATGGTGAAGAGTGACTCAAAGAAGGCTTAAAATTTTATGGATACGTGTTAAGAACAACGCACGAAACCCTAGAAAAAATTACTTTAAAAAGGTTGTGCAATATCACGTTCATAGAGAAACAAGAATTCTGGTCGTATCCGTATTCGCGCAGAAAACAGATCCGAAAAGTGATGCACTAATCGAAAGGTTCCCGGAGTTTGGACGGTCAGATCGAGCTGAAATTTTGAGGGGTGGTAGATATAGGAATTCCGGAGCCGATCAATGGTTGGATCTTCCAAAGGACGTCCGAGCAAGGTGCTGGAGACCACGCCCTAAACTCGTCCAGATTGCCGTCCAGATTTGACAGGGCTCAAGTATATCGTGGATTGCTGAAGATTCCTCCATCGGAACTCGACGAAATTTTGCATGGTTGTTGTAGAATTAATTACGCACAATTCCACCAAAGGAATCATCAAAGTGATGCTCGAGAAGGTGGTGGCAGTGGATACAAGTTCGCTGTTCGGAAACAACACAGTCTTTGTATTGATCACCAAGTCTTGTGGAATACTCCTTGTATGCGGCATGGGCTACCCGAAGTGGCCTATGAGTGAACCGCCATGGGGGTCCTCGGCCCGATCCACCAGGTCGGGAGACGATGTGGTGAGTACCCCCTAGTCCAGGACACTGTCAGCATCTTCTTGGATTACTTCTGCTTCGGGTGAACTCGCCTCTTGCTGCTTCATCTCCACCTCGGCTTCGATCTTGGCTGGTCATTGTTCTTGGCGACTCGAGTGGAGCTTGCTTGGATGTCCTGGGGTGGCCTCGACGACACGCTGCCCTTCGACCTCGGCGACAGTACACCGGTGCTGTGCCCTTCGGTCTCGGTGGTGCGTTGCCTTCTCGGCTTCGCCGGCGGCACACCGGTGCCGCCGCTCGAACTCGGCTATCCGATGCCTTTCGTTCGCGTCAGTGATGCTTCTCGATATGCTTCTACTTTGGTGTCGCCATTCCGCAGGGCTGTGCTTCATGGTGGCCCGGACGATGTTTTGCGTGGACATCTTGGGGTGGCCTTCGGCAACACGCTGCCCTTCGACCTCGGCGGCGGTACACCGGTGCCGCGCCCTTCGGTCTCGGTGGTGCGTCGTATTTTGGCTTTGCCGGTGCACACCGGTGTCGCCGCACAAACTCTTCTCATAATGGGGGAAAACATTCTTCAGTGCGTTTTCTAGCCCTTTGCATGCATCTGTGTGGACTGCCAAAGGTGAGACTGGCCCTATGCATCTTTTCAACTGCATCATGAACCATGTCCACGAGACCTCTGTCTCTGACTGAAATAAGCCAATAGCAACAGGGAACATCCAGTTCTGTCCATCCAAAGCATTGCAAGCTGCCAATTGACCATTCCACTTGTCAGTCAAAAATGATGAGTCTACACTACAAAAAAATACACTTCCGTGATGATACGTGTTTGTCACGATGGGTCGCGTTTTTGTCATGCATGTACATCCATGACAAATTTATGACAGAATCAAGATAGTCATACTGTCTTTGTCGTAGAAGTGTTCCATGACATTACCAAAATTATCATCACGGAAGTTTCCACTTCCATGACGATAAATCGCGCGCCACAGAAGTGCTTTCGTCAAGGGTGACCAACACGTGGCATCCACCGTAACGGAACGCCGTTAAGCTATCGGGTCGGATTTTGTATCCGATAACCCGTTAAGAGCCACGACCAATACCGATTTTCCACGTGTAAAATTCTCATTGGCCTTTAGTTGGGCCGGCCCATTATGGTCTACAGAATCTTGTGGGCCTCTAGCTGGACCGGCCCAAAAGTGGCCCTAAAGTTTAAATGGGCCGGCCCAACCGAAGGCCCATAAGATTTAGCAGACCATAATGGGCCGGTCCAGCTAAAGGCCCACAAAATTTAGCGTACCATAATGGGCCAGCCCAGCTAAAGGCCCACAAGATTTTGCGGACCACAATGAGCCGGCCCAGCTAAATGCCCACAAGATTCTGCAGACCATAATGGGCCGGCCCAGCTAAAGGCCCAACATTCTCTGTCAAATAGGCCCGTCAACGGCCTGGTCTAAACTTGTCATCAATGCGGCCCATGGTCACTTCTGCCCCTTAATAGTCCGCTAAGTAATCGGGCCTAATTACGGCCCGGTGTATTTCCGGCCTGTTAAAGGTCCGGCTTCATTTGGGCCCATTTACAGGCCATCAAAACTTTCGGCCCATAAACGACCGTGAAGGATTTGGGTCATATTCGGCCATGTCTGTCATTCAGCCTGTTAGAGGCCCACTAAAGATTTGGGCCACTTTCGGCCTGTTGTCATTTTCGGCCTGTTAACGCCGGACGTAAATCATGGGCCATATGTGGCCCAACGTCATATCAGGCCCATTAACGACCCATATAAAAATGACGATATTCTAGCCCGACCGAAGTACCGGCCTGTTAAAGGCCCGTGTATTAGGTCGGCGCATTTACGGCCCGTCTGAATTTCGGCCTGTCAAATATCCGCATCATAAATGGGCCACCATTTCGGCCTGCTAAGTATAGTGGGTTATTTGGCACAACCAGGGCCCAATCTCACTTTCGGTCTATTAAAGGCCCATGTTTTTATGGGCTCGAGATATTTACACCTGTAAACGGCCTATTTTTACTGAGGGCCCAAATTATGTTTAGGCCTGTTAAAGGCTCACTATGGACACATGCCTACCAGAAAAATTTGAAAGCTTATGCTAATTTAAGCCCAGATATTTTTAGTGGGCTACATGCCAATTTCGGCCCGTAATCATTTTTAGCCCAATTGGAATGGGCCCGACGAATGTTGGCATGTTGGGCTCCCTCTGAAGCTTTCGGCCGAATACATTACTAAGATAAACCTACACTATACAAAAATAGCGTCGTAATTACTGCAGCCTGTGGCAGCACCATAAATGTTGTATCACAACAAAATAAATTCCAATCATACAACAAAAGGCCTGTTGGCATAAAGTTTACAGTCCTTCCAGATAAAAGCACCATCAGATGTATAGAAGCACAGATCATTTGACCTGAGTGCTAATGTTTCAGCTGTAGAATCTGATGGAGCAGCACGATCTTCACCTTTTTCCGCCATTGCTCTTCAACAACGGTTAATGTCCGATAGTGCTGGTTTCAAAACCATTCATATCTTGACGACATTTCTCAACCACTATTCTAGTTTACGAAACAACGTCCATTAGGGATTGGACTTGTGTGCGGAGCACAGATATATCACTACATCTAGCAGGAAGATTTTGTTCAGTAGGCAATTTGGACGAGGTTACCTTGACAACCAACCCAGAATTACGTAGGAAGGTGCTTTTTGCACTGTTAGTGGAGAGATACTGACGCACTGCAGCAAGAGGTGACATTGTTCCTGTAGTAGCCTCGTCACCTTTAGGTGGCTGTGGCTGTTCAATCATTTGTTCCATAGCTTCTTGAAAGTTTGAACTTGTAGATTAGTGTACCGGATAAGTTACTAATGAGACAAAAACAAACAAAGTAGGTTATACTTTTATACATAACTTATTTTGGTGAACTACTGTAATACATTAGCATGTATTGTAGTGCCAACTACATAATAAAATCACTTTCGGAACATATGTCCATGTAGCATGCCTACTATATTGTCTATTTCCTCACATTCGTTGACATCTAAGGATAAAGAGACATGGTTTAAAGTAGGATGAACATAGTATGACATCATTCATATCATGGGAAAACAGATATAAAACAAACAGGCTATTTTTATCATTGTGTGCGCACGTGAACATAACAACTAGATTATAGATCAAGACCAAAAGAATATCCTTCATCTCTTTTAAACCATGTAAGGGGAAATGATACATTAAGACAATTGTGTATAAAAGTGAACAGAGTAACGGACATTGGCTGCAAACCAAGTAGTTAAATGAACACATCACAGTACCAATCAGTTCAAGGAATGAGGAGTAAGGACTTACAACAACGGCTTGAACTGGTGTGCTCATGCCCTTCATCTTGCTGGTGTGGCAATCCTTGAAGATTTGCACTGCGTTCGATTCAGGTTCTTTTTGGTCCGCACGGGCTTTCCTCTGTATTTGAAACAAGTCAATATAGATACGATAATATGGCACAAAAAAGAAGGAAGTAGCAGCTATTTACATAAGCCTCGCGAAGGTGCAATATAGCTACGAGATCCTGTTGTCTGTTGGAATTTCACTTTAGAACGGTTGGTTTTGTTCTTCAAACAGTTAGCCTAGAAGAAGATACACTTGTAAGGCACATACATAAATACAAGTTCAATATGTGGTCTGATCAAATACATATAGCCTACCTGATACTTTGGATCAGACCAGTGTTTAATGAGGGCTGTCCAGTCTTCATCTGTAATATATTGCACTGGAGATGTTTGGGCGATTTCATTATTAGCCTTGCCTTCAAAGTGAGATTTTCTAAGGTGGTACCGATACTGTCGCAGAGCAGATTGAAAAACATGAGTGCATGCTTGTTTAGTTGCATCATCTTTCGGATCCAACTTGAACCTCATCTGTTGAAAAAAGAATGTGAGTCTTATTAGGAGGAAGCTAGAAAGTATGGGACAGAGCAAGACAATATTACTAATTGCGATGAATAACATTACTTATGGATAAATGGTCAAGGAAAGTGTTAAACTGGGTATTGTCTTTCTCATTCCTATACTGGATCCACGTTGGGAGGATACGCCAAGATGACACCTAACGACAACGGCTGCCTCGATACTAATTTGGCTGACTCAGTAGCATCACGTGGCCTTTTTAAACCTGCCTCAAAATGGATCTCCACTCTTCCTCCTTTAGATTTTGTTAATTTGTCATGCATTATCCTGATGTCTGTTTTCGCTTGCGCCGTGGTGCTAGTTCAACAACGAATATGGAAAGTGTTAGTGTACATCAAACTGTGAGAGTACATATAAAGGAGCATGCAACTGCAACTTGACTCGGTCAGGTACCATCTTGGTGTTGATGCTCATGAGGTTCATCTGATCTTGCCAAGTCCTGTTGTGTCAGCAGTGCTTCAGAAGTAGTGTTAGGTGTGAAGGCAGCTTGGGAACTGGCCAGTTCCGGAGCAAACGAACGAGTAACTGGTTGAGATGCTGGTACAGTTGAAGCGGATGCTGCAGCTAGTGGAGCAGGTGATATTGTGTTTGTAGATTTAGCCGGTGGACTTGGACCTTCTACTGCACTATAAGTACCAGCAGAATCTCGACGGCAGAACCTTTTCCGTTTCACCCGACGAGTAACAGCACTCCCTACTATATTATTTTCCTTGCTCTTTTTTGACTTTGCCATGTCAAGCTGTACCCACAACACAAAAGAATAAAATCACTCTTCAGAACTCATTGATGCATGATCTGAGACAAGCAATACTTTGATGTAAGACAACCGTATGAGGATGGAATATGTAAGAAAAACAGGACGGGATGACATATTCACAGCTACGATGTGCAAACTAAGCAGAAGGATTTTCAAGAAAATAGAAGGAATGCAAGCTAGACACCATATAAAAGATGCAACCAATATTTACTCTGCCAAGTTAAAAGTTTCTTGTCTTAAGTGGCAATCCGAAAAATTAGAAGCAGTACAATGTAGAAATCAATGCAAGATGCAACCACTATCAAACTGCCATGTTAAAAGCGTCCAATCATGAGTCACTGATGCGGGATACACAACAACAGTACTTTGATGTAAGAACATGGTATGATAGATAGATGCAGTGTATTCTAGACACAGAAAGCCATGTCATATGCACATGTATAACGTATAAACTCAGCAGGTGCAATTTAATCAAAATAGAAGAAATATAGGCTAGACAACATGTGCAACATGAAACCAATTATCACATTGTCAACTTAGAGCAAGCACCTGCGATGGTGGAGTGCGGGAGATGAACTCATCATGTAGACTTGGGACTTCAATTTCATTAGCAGTAGTAGTGGAAAATCTAGAGAGTCTCTGTTTGCATCGGTGCGGAGTACCATCAACATCCCCTAACTTACTCTTTTCCTTCCTATTTTCTGATATTGCCTTATTAAGTCAAAACCACAAGAAGATGAATAAAATTAGCTCATCATAACTGGTTGATGCATGATCTGAGACGAACACTACTTTGATGTAAGGCAAGCGCAGGATAGGAGGATGGAATATATACAAAAAAGACAGCGTTTCATATTCACACGCATTACAATAGGAGGATGGAATATGTATGAAAAACCGTAAGCGGAAGGCAATTCAACAAAATTAGAAGAAATGAAAGCTAGGCACCATAGGAACATGCAACCAATATCACTCTATCGGGTAAAAAGTGTCTGCCGTAAGTGCCATTTCAAGGAACTAGAAGTAGTACAAGCTACAAGAAAATGCAAGATGCAACCTACATCACAGTCCCAAGTTAAATGTGTCTTATGGGTAAGTGATCGTTGCAGGTATAAGTTGTAAGCTACGCAGATGCAATTCTACATAATCAGAAGCAATACAAACTAGACATCATACGGAAAACGCAACCACGTATAACAGTTCCAAGTAAGAGCAAGCACCTGTCATGGTGGAGTAGGGGAGATGTGCTCATCATGTACATGTATGTTCTAGAAACAGGAACACTTGTCATATTCACAGGCATTATGTGTAAAGTAAGCAGATGCAATTCAAGTTAGAAGCAATCCAAGCTAGACATCATACACAACATGCAACCACATATAATAGTGTCAAGTTAGAGCAAGCACCTGTGATGGTGGAGTAGGGGAGATGTGCTCATCATCTACACAGCTACGTTGACTGTCCAGCCTTGTGTTGTCTTGCGTATCTTGTTGGGAGGATGGCGGAGTAGAATCTGTAGAGATCCCCTGTTTGAGTTGCTCCGAAGGACCACCATCATCCACTGCCGGACTAATTTCCTTCAGCTGTAATGATTTTGCATTGTGAAGTCAAATCGATAAGAAAAAGGAATAAAATTCGCTCTTGTAACTCATTCATGCATGATATCTTGTGAACACTACTCGAATGAAAGGCAAACACATGATGCGAGGATGGAATATGTATGAAAAACAGGATGGTGTGACATATTCACACCTATGATGTGGTAACTAAGCAGAAGGCATTTCAACAAATTAGAAGCACTGCAAGCTAGACACCATATGAAAGATGCAACCAATATCACTCTGCCAAGTTAAAACTGTATGACGTTTCAACAAATTAGAAGCAGTATATGCTAGAAATCATATGCAAGACACAACCAATATCACAGTGGCGACTTAAAGGTGCCTTATCATAAGTGACTGATGCGGGATATGCAAGAATAATAGTCTGATGTAGAAACATGAACACATGTCATATTCACAGGCATTATGTGTAAAGTAAGCAGATGCGCTTCAACAAAGTTAGAAGCAATACAAGCTAGACATCATACGCAACATGCAACCACATATAATAGTGCCAAGTTAGAGCAAGCACCTGTTATGGTGGAGTAGGGGAGATGTGCTCATCATCTACACAACTACGTTGACCGTCTAGCCTTGCGTTGTCTTGCGAATCTTGTTGGGAGGATGGTGGAGTAGAGTCTGTAGAGAACCTCCGTTTCAGTTGCTCGGAAGGACCACCATCATCCAATGCCTTGCCAATTTCCTTCAGCTTTATTGATTTTGCATTGTGAGGTCATACCGACAAGAAAAAGGAATATCATTCGCTCTTCAGAACTCATTCATGCATGATACCGACGAACACTACTCTGATGAAAGGCAAAGTCATGATACGAAGATGGAATATCTATGAAGAAATGGACGGCTTGACATATTCACACCTATTATGTGGTAACTAAGCAGAAGACACTTCAACAAATTAGAAACACTGCAAGACACCATATGGAAGGTGCAATCAATATTACTCTGCCAAGTTAAAACTGTCTCGTCATAGGTGGCGTTCATCAAACTAGAAGCAATGCATGCTAGAAATCATATTCAAGACGCAAACCAATATCACATTGCCAACTTAAAGGTGTCCAATCATAAGTGACTGATGCAGGATACACAAGAAGAGTAGTTTCATGTAAGAACATGGTGTGATAGACAGATATAGTATGTACCAAAAACAGGAAAGCGTGTCATATTCACATGTATCATGTGTAAGCTAAGCAGATGCAGTTTACACTAATTAGGAGCAATACGAGCTAGACACCATATGCAACATGCAACCAGATATCACACTGCCAAGTTAGAGCAAGCACCTTGGATGGCGGAGTAGGGGAGCAGAGACTTGGACCATGTCATGCACTATCAGTACAAGGAGAATCGGTACAGATGCTCCGTTTACGTTGATGCAGAGGACCACCATCATCGCCTTCCTTACTCTTTTCCTTCCTCTTTCTTGATTTTGCCTTGTCAAGTAAAACCCACAAGAAAAAGGAATAAAATTTGCTCTTCAGAACTTATTGATGCATGATACTGACGAACACTACTTTCATGTAAGGCAGCCGCATGATAGGAGGATGGAATATGTATAAAAAACAGGACAGCGTGACATATTGACATGTATGATGTATAAAGTGTAAACTAAGCACAAGGTGCTTGAACTTGTTAGAATCGATGCAAGCTAGAAACCATATGAAAGATGAAACCAATATCACTCTGCCAAATTAAAAGGGTGCCCTAACAAATGTATTTGACCAAATTTGAAGCAATGCATGGCAACAGGCTAGAAATAATATGCAATATGCAACGAATAAAGGTGACTCATCGTAAGTGATTGATGCAGGATACACAAGAGAGGTAGTTTCATGTAAGAACAAGGTTAACACATAGATGTAGTGTGTACCAAAAATAGGAAGGCATGTCATATTCATAGGTATAGTGTGTAAACTAAGCAGATGCAATTTACCCTAATTAGAAGCATTACAAGCTAGACAATCAGATGCAACATGCAACCACATATCACACTGCGAAGTTGGAGCAAACACCTGTGATGGTGGTGTAGGGGAAGTGCTGTCTTCAGGTACAGAGCAACGTTCAATATCTTCATTTATGCTTGTTGTTTCTTGAGAATCATGCGGAGAGGATGAAATTGCATTCTTTATAAGAGTATTGCGTCTCATATTAACCCACGCGCGTGACTGTCTCATCATAAGCGATAGACGCAGGATACACAAGAACATTAGTTTGATGTAAGAACATGGTGTGATAGGCAGATGTAGTATGTACCAAAAATAGGAAGGCGTGTCATATTACATGTATAATGTGTAAGCTAAGGAGATGCAATTTAACAAATTAGGAGCATTGATGAGGGATACACAAGAAAAGTAGTTTGATGTAAGAACATGGTTAATAGAAAGACGTAGTATGTACCAAAAATAGGAAGGCATGTCATATCCACAGGTATAATGTGTTAACTAAGCAGATGCAATTTACCCTAATTAGAAGCATTGCAAGGTAGACACCATATGGTGGGGTGGGGGAATTGCGGTGATCAACTAGAGAGCTACGTTGACTATCTTCATTTAGCCTTGCTGTTTCTTGAGAATCATGTGGGGAGGATGAGACTGCACTCTTTAAACGAGTAGGGCGTCTCACAGTAACCCACCCGGGTAACTGTCTCATCATAAGTGATTAACGAGGGATACAAAAGAGCATTAGTTTGATGTACGAACATGGTTAATAGACATATGTAGTATGTATCAAAAACAGGGAGGCACATCAGTATCAAAGGTATAATGTGTAAAGTAAGGAGATGCAATTTAACTAAATTGGAAGCAATACAAGCTAGACACCATATGCAACATGCAACCACATTTGACAACGCGAAGTTAAAGCAAGCACCTGGGATGGTTGTGTGTGGCAATTGAGATCATCAACTGCAGAGCTACGTTTACTGTCTCCAACTGCTGACACTGCACCCTTTAGAGCGCTGAAACGCTTAGTGCTTATCTTCGAATTACACTGGAGCGACTTCTGTCTTTTCTTTTGTGCATTCATCAACACTGCGTCAGAGTCTGAAATACCCATGCATAAAAAACAATAGTGTGAGTATGGGTGAAGTGTGTGCACAATTAGTACAGTGTAAAGGTAGCAGATAGTAGGTCGGTGAGAAATAAATGACGGGAGACATATGATAGCTCTACAACATGCATGGCACACTCAATTACTACAGGATTCTATGAAAATAACAGTCGACTGAAAGCAAATAGGTCAGTCCATTTTTTCTGCATCGTCTGATTTACAAAGAACGGGCAGATCGCCTTCATCTACCTCCAGCCGGTCGGTGTTGACGATCTTCCTCAACGCCAGGCGACCATCGGCCCAGTATTCCTCCCCTGCCTGCGCCCTCCCCTCGACCTCACCGCACCGCCGTGCTTGGAACCACCCCCCGGCCATCCATTCAAGCCCCGCCGACCTCCAGATCGGGCGCAAGCAGCTCCTGCGTGCCACACCCCTATGATAGACACCGATGCGCCGCTTCCCCGGGGAACAGGCGGACTAGGTGCTCCGCGCGCCTAAGCGGGTGCTGCTTCTTTTAATTGCGGTTCGTGACCCTGAATTGAAATCCAGGCGGTTCTTGACCACTAGCAATGGTGAAATTGTTAAGTGAGGAAACCTTGTGCATTTAGTATCACGTAGAAGATGCAGTAAGAAGCGCTCAACTAGTTTCTTTCGTGGGATGAATACGGTGTGAGCGGAGACGTAAGATTTGCACGAATAAGGGAACAGGAGTACCTCTTTCTGCTGGCAGTGCTGTGTCCTCATACATTTTCCGACGATCTTGTTGTTCGCCGGAAACCAGAAGTTGTGGAGGACGGTGCAGCCTTGGACAAACCCATGGCCAAGTTGCTGAGTGTGGTGCGGTGGCCGTCTGTCGGCGGCTGGGAAGCAGATCCGAGGCGGCGAACGATGGCGTAGCGGGAACAACTCCGGTGCAGTGGACGGTTGCGACAGTGGAGCCGCAGCAGTGAGGTGCAGGACGGCATGGTCGGAGTGGTTACGGTACAGCGCCGCGTCTGCGTCGGCCGTGGAGGCAGCTACGCCTCGGCAGTGCTAAGTCCTTGAGGGCATTGCGGTTGCGGTTGCGTTGGACGACGACATCGGGGTACCGGCTCCGCCGTGATGGAGGAGGGTGGCGGTGGATTGGCCGCTATGGGGTGGAGGACGGAGGAGGCTGAGGTTTCGCGGTTGGTGGAGAGGGCGTTTTCGCGCCCATGGAGTGTGAATGGGGAAACGGAGGGAGGCGGGGAACTAAGGGGGAACAATGTTCGGTTTGAGACACGCTTGTTTGAAATTTGGGGAAAGTTACAAACTTTGCCCCCATCTAAAATTTCGGACATATTGCGGGTTGGTGGTAGGACAGTCATGTCAGGTGTCCCAAATGTGGGCGGGATAGATTTGACCCGGCGCATGGGTGTTTAGGCGCCCACGGCGTATGAATGCTTCTCGGAGGTGGTTGAGACTGGCGTCTTGGTGAAGTTACAAGCCTACCCCGGTTTTGACCTTTGGACATCGGGCCGATAGGCTACACGGGCCAGAGTCAGGACAGTAATTTCCTACCACCAAAACATTAGTCTCGCGCGGTTTCGGGTGACCAGAGGCCTATTTGGCGCTTCGTTCAATATTTGGGAGCAGAAGCATTAACGTTTTCGGTTCTCTTGAATTGAACTTTCAGGATTTGTCAAACTTCACAAATCTTTAGTCTTGAAAATCCTAAAGCTACGATTATTTTTGGAATGGAGGGGGTACATTTTAATATACATTGTACACGAGTATATATTAAAAAATATGCAACTTACCTCAGTTCATGCATGGTTCCAGGTATAATCTCCTTGGTTGCAAAAAAAAGTTAGATATGCGTATGAATATATATAGCATGTTCAAACTCACAACAAAGATTGATGCCCCTTTTACATCTGATTTACAAATGCCATTATCTCGGGTTCAAATAGATGAATGCACTTCCTATGAATTCGAATCTTCAAAACCCCCTTTATGTTGAATTTGACATGTATTTTATTTCGTAGCTAGCAATTTGGAATGTATCCATGCAAGTGAAAAATGTACAAAGTGCTTCACACTGACAACATGGAGTGCACTAATTAATGTTTATATATGAATTGCAAAAGCATCCATTGCCTGTATTTCAAACCGCTCTCACTCTACGGATCGATAATATGAAATAAACACATGCACATGCTAGAATTCAATAGAGTATGGGTGTCTGATAGACCGATTTTCGTCCATACGCAATTTTGCAAAATTCACGATCTCATCCAAAACTAATAATGCCATTTATAATTTAATTTAATGTGTAGAACCGTCTTTTACATGTAGATGCACTATGCCTCGCCCCGTTCTCACAAACGCGTTATATATCTCTCTACCTAGCATAAGTGCACACACTTTATATGCATCAGCATTTCTCTTTCACACATGCTAATCTCTCTCGGGGTGTCGGGGTGTCTCACGCACATGCTCTCTCTGTTTCTCTCTCTCTCCTTCTGACTACTATGTACCACTCTTTTCACTAATCTCAGTTGGAAAACACTATTTCTCTCACATGCATATATACACATGCACAGTCTCTACTAGCCCTCTATACACACATATATGTGCCTATGTGTCTCCCACACGCACGTTATCTTTAGGCCTCTCTCGCACACATTGCCCCCGACACACCTCTCTAATAGTAGTTGGCAGATTTGATTTCACCATATCATTCGGTAGGATATCCCTGGCTATTAGGCTGGATGGTAATACGAGGCAAAGTTTTACCCTAGTTCGGATCGGACCCTTGCAGTTGAAGAAAGAGCCTACTCCTGGTACTGTATATTAGTGATAGGGGTGTTTACAAAGTACAAGTGAATACCAGGCATTGTGCGTGTATGTATACTATCAACGAACTAGCCACCAAGCTTGTATAACATACTAAGGGCCTAGGGTTACAAATCATATATAGTCGGCTTATCACCAGTGGGGATAGAGTCCTCCGCGACTCTGGTAGCTTCGTGTTATGCCGAGTCCTCCACATGGGTCTCCGTATAACACGTCTCGGTCCAACCTATATGTGGCGCAGGATGGAACCGACCCATGAGTCTTCATGTTGACCCACCACAACTAGAAATGATGTGCCCACCACACTACACATGAATCGGCCACTAAGAAAATAAGCATATACAATAGTACAACGGTATCTAGCTCACGATATGTCTCCATATTTTGTTGATGACAGTGACGGACTTTGCATTTGATGCGTGCTCCGTATTTTGTTGACGACACTTACGGTCATTGTATTTGAAGCGAAAGCACGATATGGTCACTAGACTTCAGAATAAGCTCATCATGGTCACCACATACATTTTGTCGTGCAAACCAACTTGTGGTTGGATGGTTAGAGGACAGTGGTTTCTCGAGCCCACCAAGGTTAAAGTCCCGGTGCTCGCATTTATCTTGTGTTAATTTCAGTATTTTCCGGCGATGTACGTTCAGTGGGAGGAGACGTTCCACTCGACTACGAGGCACCTATGGTGACTTCGTAAAATCTCAAGATCATGTAGATGAAAAAGTCAGTCGACTGACGTGTAGCCTCACCCCGCACGTACACATGCACGCACGCAAGACACGCACGCATGTAGGCGTGCAACACTGACACGTACACATAACGTACACACGCACGCATGCTGGCGTGCAACACTGACACGTACACATGCACTCACGAACACACGGGCGTGTGCACCCATACATGCAACACTGAAACGCACCCTTGCTCGCACGCAACACTCGCACGCCTGCATGCACACAACACACGACGCAAGACACACGCTCAACCTATACGTGCATGCACCCTTTGTTAAGGACATGGATTGTTACGGGTATTAATCAATCTTATCGGTGATAAGCAGAACATTGATGTTTGCATCGGTCTTTATGAATCACAACGTATCGAACGGGCTATCAATATAGTAGGCTTAACGACATGAAAAAGATGATGTCACACTCAATGAACAATCATCGGTTTATGAAATGCCCGCTTCTGACCGCCCTGGCCCACCAAAGGTTCCTCCGCTGTGCGCCGCCTGCGTTTGGTCACTGACATGCAGGCCATGCACCCAAAGAGCCCACACGTCAGTGGACGAACGGCACGATGTCCTAGGTCAGAGTCGAGGGCGCCACTCGCTGCACGCCCGCTGAACACGCCTCGTGCCGCATTCAAACGCCTCCATGAAACCCGCCTGTGGAAGCCGAGAAACCCACACTGGACACACGTCCGTTCATGACCGGGCCGACGTTAGGCTAGCCATAGTGGGGGTAACATAACGGTAACATGCACTTGGGACTAGCAAACATGCTTATGTAGCACATAATTAAATAAGAGAGAGAGGTTATAATAACATAGGTAGATACCGTATCATGTTAAATGATATGCTACTTTGTGTCATGCATGACAATAAATATGGTAATCTATGATACTACTTTATGATAGTATGCGCTATGAAGGCTAGTATCATATACTAGTATCATATGCATGATACTAGCATATGTTACTCCCCACTATGAGTAGCCTAACATAACCGGTAACATGCACTTGGGACTAGCAAACATGCTTATGTGGCACACAATTAAATAAGAGAGAGAGGGTTATAGTAACATAGGTAGACACCGTATCATGTTAAATGCTATACTACTTTGTGTCATGCATGGCAATAAATATGATAATCTATGATACTACTTTATGATACTATGCACTAAGGTAGTATCATATACTAGTATCATATGCATGATACTAGTATATGTTACTCCCCACTATGAGTAGCCTTAAACGCAACGCCGGCCGAGCTCCTCCCGTCCGCCGTCTATTTAATCTCCTATTTAAACGAGGCCAAACGCCGGCCAAGAATCGCACACCTTCACCGCTCCGCTATCTCCTCCACCATTTTGTCCACTCTTACAATGGCTTACGAAGAGTAGTTATTCCGCATCCAAGCCGGCTGGGTAGCCCGCCGGATATGAGCTATGCAGCTCGCTGATCCACCTCCCTCCCCTCGCCCGACGGAGCCAGTTGCCACCCCAAGCCGGCGCGCGGTTCAGCAACTCGCCGCTCCAGGCCAGCTCGACGAGGAGCGGCGCACGGGCGTCGTTGCTGCCGTCCACGCCGCCGCCTCGTACCACATCTCCCATTTCTGTGGCCGAGACTCCCATGCCGGCGGGCGCGCCATGCAAGCAGCGGCGAAGCCGGGTGCGCGGAGAGCGGCGAGTCGGTGGCCAGCGCCTCGCGTCCGCCGCCATCATCGAGGAGAAGCGAGAACACGGGAGGCCGCCACCGCTTGGGTCCCATGAAGGCCACCGGAGGCGGCGCCGGCGTACACAGCAGGTGTCTTGCGGATCCTTTTGTTGCGAGGACCTTCGTCGACCCGCATGGGCTCCACGGAAGAGGTCAATGTTAGGATGAACTCGAGCGGTGCCGGCCATGGCGAAGTAGTGGCCGGTGATGAACTCGAACCGGTGCCGGCCACCATCATCTTCGGCACCAGCCAATGATATCAGTTGGGCAGTGGGGAAGCGAGCCGTCCTTTGCACTGAAGCATATACCTCCGGGGCTCCCGGCAGTCCGGTGATCGTGCTGCCGGACATGAGGAACACAAATCGATCGGCGGGCGACCATTTAGGCCAGGTATTATATACCTGTGCTGTCCAGAACTAGCACCGCGTAGTTCATTTGAATGTAATGAAATCCGTCATGTTTGTGTGAAAATCCGGTATTTTATATGATTTCCGTCGTTGTTTATATGAAATATCAGTTTGTCTACGTGTTTGCGTGAATTTCGTCCGGTTGGTTGAGTTGCTGTCATAATGTGTGCGGCTACGGTTGGATGGCATAATTTGCGGGTCGTCGGTCAGTCTGCGGGCGGCTCGGGCGGCGTTGTGGGACAAAAAAACACAGCTCGTGCGAGCTCGTCTCCAACGTGCGCGCTGGAGGATGCATGACACCCGAGCCATTCCTCGTTCATCGGTGGCAAAGGCACCGGTGGACAAAAGGGTCGCCAATATTTTGGCTACCCCAGGCAAGATCAAAGCAACCCCTCCCAACAGGTTTAAATCCCTCGTTCGCCGTGGAATTTTGCCATGTGTTGTTTTCATGGACTAGCAAGATGCCCGTTCATTGCACGGAACATCAAGATGCATTTTTTTACAAACTCCCGCATGCATGCAAGGGATAATTAATGTCCTCCTTTGCTAGTACCACGAGGCAAACACCATTAATATTGCATCGATTAGTGTTAGTGGCCTTGTATATCTGCAAATTGTAATTTTGATAGTGGCCCTTGTATATAAAAATGGAGGGAGAAATATGAGAGATAAGGTGAGGAGGTGGGGGCGTGGTGCCGTGGTGGTGACTGGTGGTCGGACTGGGCGGAGGCATGGGGATGGACGGCGCATTATGTTTAGGTTTGTATCTCTCTCACACACACCCACGCAGGTGGGGGACGTGCACGAAGAGAAGAGGTGCATGCACGCACACGTACTCCGTCTCTTTCCCAACCACACCAGCGGCAGGTAAGCGGAGCTCATTTCTGTCTGAAAAAGGCAGCCCACGTGGTAATTTATCACGTGTACTGGTTGTCCACCTGGTGGAGGAGGATTGTCTACCACGGGTGAACAAAAAAATTGCGACTTGACGCGTTATGTTAAACTAAAAAAAGAGGCAAACCATGTGTGGCCTACCTTAGAGGCAAGGCTCTATACACTGGAGTACTTTTGATGTGTCCCGTCAACTCATGAGCGAGGAGAAACTTGATTACTACGCCTTCTCCCCATGCAGGCACGGTGGCTCGCAGGATGAGGTGAAGCTTACTACTACTGACGCCTTTACGCCCGCTCCTCGCCCACGCGTGGTGGCTCGCAACACGAGGAGAAAATTTTACTACTCCCTCCGTTTACTCCTCGTCCCTACTACGTACTTTGGTTAGTACTCCCTCTATTTACTTATACAAGGCCACTATAAAAAATACATTTTGCATCTATACAAGGATAAAATAGTAATCGAGACAAAATTTACTACTCCCTCCTTTCCAGTTTATGGCTCAATTTCAAAATCTCTCCAACCAAGGTAGACGGTGAGTGGTCGAACTAATTTCGTAGTTTGCATAAGTAATTAGTACGCTCGTTTTTTTCAAGAAGTTATGTTTACCGAGGCATTAATTAGAACGAATTCATGAATGACCACTAAATTTCCATGAACTTGTACATGCATTGGTTAGTTTCCTCTTGACACTGCTTGCGTCGGGTGATCTAACACACCTCGAAATCCAACATGTAATGGTACAACTACTAGGTATAGTAGAATTGAGATTTATCAAACGGAAAAACGAATGTTTTTTAGATGAGCCCTATAAACCCTAGTGGAGTACGTTCCATAAAAACAGATTTTTCCAAAACTAAGTCGCTCCCTTTCATGAATTCTATAGTATACTCCTCCGTCGACGCTCCCTTTCATGAATTCTGTACTTCCTGTCGCCGACATGTGGGACATATAGCAACCGGGTCGACGTGTCAAGCACCAAATAACAGTGCAGAACAGCAGGGGGACGCACCCCACTCGTACCGGCCCAGTAGTAGTAATGAGCAATGAGACGTCAAATCACAATGCCGCACCTTCCCAGACGGACGAAGCAACCATTATTTCACACTTCGGTTCGCCATCATCTCAAACCACGTACTAGTATTGCTTCTGCCTCAAGAGGGACACGCGCATCGCCTTGGTACATCATGACATGTGGGACCGCATGACAAGCCATGCTCCCTCGCCGATCGCTCAGTAAAATCACCTCATTTTTACTATACTTCCTCCATATCAGTTTACTACATGGCATGCACGTCGTTCTAGGTTGAGAATTTAACTGGCTATATATGTGATGAACAGTACTCTAGCCTTTTAAAAAATGTATACTTTTGTATAGTAGTATTATTGATGGATTGCGCCATGGAGCAAAAATTGAAATTAAAAAAGATGGTACATATAGAGAGCTAAATTGCCAAATTATGCATATAGTACTATTAAAAAAGCTAGTACGTGCTTAATTGGGGTGCTAAATTATTAAAGAATTACTAGTAGTATGTACATCTTGAAGAGTTAAAGTAACGAGAAGAAACATATCATAGTTTAGATTTGGGGGCTCAGCACAACACACCCCTCAAATTAAACTAAGCACACCTAAAATTAAACTATGCAACTAATCCGGTAGACACTGGATTAGAAGTTTATAACCACCATGAGCAACGACACTGCCACCTTACTCGGAGTCCTCGTCCACGTCCTCGACTTCGTCCTTGTCCCTCTTCCTCTTGGCCGATACTTCTTTGCTTGAACCGCACACTTGGCTGTTGCTCTTCATCCAACCCTTGTAGATATTGAAACAAAGGTAGCCATCCATTGCAGCATAGTGGATGTGGTCTATATCTAGTACATTCCGCTGCCATGCATCACGATGAAACATGTAATGAGGTTTCTCCAGTTTACGGTACGAAGGATGAAACATGGCTCCTGCCAGGGTCAGCATTGAAGGCTGACGAGAGGGCACCAGCCGATTCTTCTGGAGGTCGAAGGGGTTGCCTACAACGAGGCCTATCCGACCCAGGACTTCTTCGTCGTTCTTAAAGTCTACAGTAACGAATTTCACTGTTTTGTCCTTGAGGAAGTTCTTAAAATCCTGGCACTCAACGTCGGCATGGCATATGTGATAGACCAAGCAAACATTATGTACGCAAACCTGGATCACGGCGGGCTTCTTCCTCTCTTCGTCCTTTAGATCCTTCTCTCGTCCCACGACTGTGGTGTACTCAACATCTAGCCCAGCGACCCACTCATCATGTGAGTTTTCGAACATGCGTCTGAAGCGAGAAAGACATCCTTTCACCGTCGCGGAAGTACGGGTGTAGATGACGTCGAACTCATCGCCGGTGATGGTTCTAACCATGTACTCACCGCCGATCGGGGAGATTTGGGACGCCATGGATTTGGGAGGAGGGTTAGGATTAGTGGAACTGCCGTAATGTGAATGGGCGGACGACTAGGAGCGAACCGCCGTAGTATTGAAGGACGTGCGGGGACGAGTAGGAGTGAACTGCCAGCGCGCGAACGGCAGGGTAGTGGCTTTCCATTCTCCCATGATACGGGCTTCCGAGAGCCCTTGGATCTGAGATCGAACGGTTGCATGGCGTGATTCTAGACCTATGGGTGAATATCCTATCCTGGAGGGTTATTTTGCAAATTTTCAGCAACTTAGCATGCGACCGTTTTATCTCAGATCCAAGAGCTACCAGCAGCCCGTATCATGGTCGCGCCTACCACGACCGTCGCATTTCATGGCAGTCGCGCTTCTTTGGAGATTTAACACGGTGCGTTAGGGTATCGATGTTGGCATGTCATACATAGTCATCACTTAGTCACTCATACTACAACAAGGTTGTCTATAAGGTTGGCTATAAGTGTATTTTTTACTCCTCTCTATCTCTTTCTTACGTACTCCTCCGTCCCATAATATAAGAATATTTTTGACACTAGTGTAGTGTCAAAACGTTCTTATATAATGGGACCTGGAGTACTAGTATTTATTGCATTTTCCAAGGAGTGACCCTTCCAATGAAATGGTGTTGCTAAGTTTGCTTCATTTAATTAGCTATAGACTCAAAATTGTCTTTTCACCTAGGTACACGTGCTTAGCACCGCTTTCTTCCTTGGGTCACCAAACTAGTCTCTCTCTTCTTGATTTACTTGCCACATCGGACTTTATGTCTATGTGGCAAGCTTAAGCACCTGTAGGAGCAAGTACAATAGTGCGCTTTACATGGCATTTTTGCATATGCGGAGGAAAGAGAGGCAAGGAAAAAGTGGAGAAGTGGGCTCTCATGCAAGAGCCAGCCTCTACTACTACATGATGGAGCATTGGGAGAGGCACCTGTATGGAGGTGGTCAGAATCGGGAGACTCACGCCGGTCGTGCGCCCTTGATTAAAATGATAATGGCAAGTTAAATCACGGGGCCCCACCTGTCCAGCAGTAACTCGCTGTCAAATCACACAGCCCTACGCTTGCAGCAGCCTACTCCCTCGTCTTCTCGCGTCTTTGTCGAACCGACTAGGCGAAACTGCCCCGCCTACAGCAAGAGAAAACCCCGCCCTCGACTTTTAAATACAACTACTCCCTCCGTCTAGGTGAGTAAGTCATCTTCTGAAAACCAAATAATCCCAAAATACTAAGGCGCGGTGCATTAACTTCTACCTCGTTTCTTGTTTCTTCACATATCAACCAATAAGAATCCAATGATATACTTTTTGTGACATAGTAACTCATATTTAGTTAGTCAAATGGATGACCTAGAACTACGTGCAGGCCCTATAAACCGAGACGCCCACAAATAAAAAACCGAGACGGAGATGGTAGTTCAGCACGTATCTTTTTAGATCAATATAGTCGGGATTCACCAAGGAGCAAAACCAAGTGGTAGGCTGCTCCTGTCGTGTTGGCGTAGCAACTCAAGCAGGGTCAGTCCGCACACGAAATGGCGACACATTTAACAGGACCCCTTTGGTAGACATTGAAGGAAATATGCCCTAGAGGCAATAATAAAGTTATTATTTATTTCCTTACATCATGATAAATGTTTATTATTCATGCTAGAATTGTATTAACCGGAAACATAATACATGTGTGAATATATAGACAAACAGAGTGTCACTAGTATGCCTCTACTTGACTAGCTCGTTAATCGAAGATGGTTATGTTTCCTAACCATAGACATGAGTTGTCATTTGATTAACGGGATCACATCATTAGGAGAATGATCTGATTGACATGACCCATTCCGTTAGCCTAGCACTTGATCGTTTAGTATGTTGCTATTGCTTTCTTCATGACTTATACATGTTCTGTAACTATGAGATTATGCAACTCCGTTTACGGAGGAACACTTTGGTGCTACCAAACGTCACAACGTAATCGGGTGATTATAAAGGAGTACTACAGGTGTTTCCAAAGGTACATGTTGGGTTGGCGTATTTCGAGATTAGGTTTTGTCACTCCGATTGTCGGAGAGGTATCTCTGGGCCCTCTTGGTAATGCACATCATTATAAGCCTTGCAAGCAATGTGACCAATGAGTTGGTTACGGGATGATGCATTACTGAGCGAGTAAAGAGACTTGCGATGCTTGAGATTGAACTAGGTATTGGATACCGACGATCGAATCTCGGGCAAGTAACATACCGATGACAAAAGGAACAACGTATGTTGTTATGCGGCCTGACCGATAAAGATCTTCATAGAAAATGTAGGAACCAATATGGGCATCCAGGTCCCGCTATTGGTTATTGACCGGAGATGTGTCTCGGTCATGTCTACATTGTTCTCGAACCGTAGGGTCTGCACGCAAGGTTTCGATGGCGGTTATATTATGAGTTTGTGTATTTTGATGTACCGAAGGTTGTTCGAGTCCCGGATATGATCACGGACATGACGAGGAGTCTCGAAATGGTCGAGACATAAAGATTAATATATTGGACGGATATATTTGGACACCGGAAAGGTTCCGGAGAAGTTTGGAGCTCGGGAGGTTACCGGAACCCCGGGAGGTATATGGGCCTTATTGGGCCCATGTAGGAGGAAGGAGAAGGAACAAGGGAGGCGCGCCCCAAGCCCAATCCGAATTGGGGAGGGCGGCCCCCCTTTCCTTTCTCCTTCCCCTCTTCCTATTCCTACTACTAGTACTACTTCCTAATACTAGTACTCCATCCTTCCCCTCCAAATAAGATAAGGAAAGGAGAGGAAACCTACTTGGAGTAGGTTTCCCTCCCTATGGCGCCCCCTTGTGGCCGGCCACCTCCTCCCTCCCTCCTTTATATATGGGGTTGGGGGGGCACCCTAGGACACACAAGTTGATCCTTGAGATCGTTCCTTAGCCGTGTGCGGTGCCCCCCTCCACCATATTCCACCTCGGTCATATCGTAGCGGTGCTTAGGCGAAGCCCTGCGTCGGTGAAACATCAAGATCGTCCTGCCGTCGTCTTGTGGAACTCCCTCTCCCCGGAGCTTTGCTGGATCGGAGCCCGAGGAGCGTCATCGAGCTGAGCGTGTGCCAAGAACTCGGAGGCGCCGGAGTAACGGCGCTGGGATCGGCTGGATCGCGAGGAGAATGTACGACTACTTCCTCTACGTCATCATCGACTCGGAGGTGCCGGAGTAACCTTTGGGATCGGCAGGATCGCGAGGAGAACGTCGACTACTTCCTCTACGTTGTGATCGCTTCCGCTTTGGTCTACGAGGGTACGTAGACAACACTCTCCCTTCTCGTTGCTATGCCATCACCATGGTCCTGTGTGTGCGTAGGAAAATTTTGAAATTACTACGTTCCCCAACAGTGGTATCAGAGCCAGGTTTTTATGGTTTGATGTTATATGCACGAGTAGAACACAAGTGAGTTGTGGGCGATACAAGTCATACTGCCTACCAGCATGTCATACTTTGGTTCAGCGGTATTGTGAGATGAAGCGGCCCGGACCGACATTACGCGTACGCTTACGCGAGACTGGTTTCACCGTTACGAGCACTCGTGCTTAAAGGTGGCTGGCGGGTGTCTGTCTCTCTCACTTTAGTTGAACCGAGTGTGGCTACGCCGGTCCTTGAGAAGGTTAAACGGAGTCTATTTGTGAAATATCGTTGTGGTCTTGATGCGTAGGTGAGATTGGTTCTTGCTTAAGCCCGTAGCAGCCACGTAAAATTTGCAACAACAAAGTAGAGGACGTCTAACTTGTTTTTGCAGGGCATGTTGTGATGTGATATGGTCAAGGCGTGATGCTATATTTTATTGTATGAGATGATCATGTTTTGTAACCGAAGTTATCGGCAACTGGCTGGAGCCATATGGTTGTCGCTTTATTGTATGAAATGCAACGCCTGTAATTGCTTTACTTTATCACTAAGCGGTAGCGATAGTCGTAGAAGCAATAGATGGCGAAGCGACAACGATGCTACGATGGAGATCAAGGTGTCGGCGCCGGTGGCGATGGTGATCACGACGGTGCTTCGGAGATGGAGATCACAAGCACAAGATGATGATGGCCATATCATATCACTTATATTGATTGCATGTGATGTTTATCCTTTATGCATCTTATTTTGCTTTGATTGACGGTAGCATTTTAAGATGATCTCTCACTAAAATTATCAAGTAGTGTTCTCCCTGAGTATGCACCGTTGCCAAAGTTAGTCGTGCCGAGACACCACGTGATGATCGGGTGTGATAAGCTCTACGTCCATCTACAACGGGTGCAAGCCAGTTTTGCACACGCAGAATACTCAGGTTATACTTGACGAGCCTAGCATATGCAGATATGGCCTCGGAACACGGAGACCGAAAGGTCGTGCGTGAATCATATAGTAGATATGATCAACATAAGATGTTCACCATTGAAAACTACTCCATCTCACGTGATGATCGGTTATGGTTTAGTTGATTTGGATCACGTGATCACTTAGATGACTAGAGAGATGTCTGTCTAAGTGGGAGTTCTTAAGTAATATGATTAATTGAACTTTAATTTATCATGAACTTAGTCCCGGTAGTATTTTGCAAATTATGTTGTAGATCAATAGCTCGCGTTGTTGCTTCCCTAAGTTTTTATATGTGTTCCTAGAGAAAATTGTATTGAAAAATGTTAGTAGCAATGTTGCGGATTGGATCCGTGATCCGAGGTTTATCCTCATTGCTGCCTGAAGAATTATGTCCTTAATGCACCGCTAGGTGACAAACCTATTGCAGGAAGCGGATGGGGCGTTATGAGCGTTTGGCTAGCTCAAAAGGATGACTACTTGATAGTTTAGTGCACCATGCTTAAACGGCTTAGAATCGGGACTTCAAAGACGTTTTGAACGTCATGGACCATATGAGATGTTCCAGGAGTTGAAGTTAATATTTCCAGCAAATACCCGAATTGAGAGATATGAAGTCTCCAACAAGTTCTAAAGCTAAAAGATGGAGGAGAATCGCTCAACTAGTGAGCATGTGCTCAGATTATGCAGGTACTTCAATCGCTTGAATCAAGTGGGAGTTAATCTTCCAGATAAGACAGTGATTGACAGAATTCTCTAGTCAGCATCACTAAGTTACTAGAACTTCGTGATGAACTATAGTATGCAAGGGATGACGAAAACGATTCCCGAGCTCTTCGTGATGTTGAAATCGACGAAGGTAGAAATCAAGAAAGAGCATCAAGTGTTGATGATTGACAAGACCACTAGTCTCAAGGAAAGGGCAAAGGGAAGAAGGGGAACTTCAAGAAGAGCGGCAAGCAAGTTGCTGCTCGAGTGAAGAAGCCCAAGTCTGGACCTAAGCACGAGACTAAGTGCTTTTGCTGCAATGGAACTGGTCACTAGAAGCGGAACTACCCCAAGTATTTGGCGGATAAGAAGGATGGCAAAGTGAACAAAGGTATATTTGATATACAGATTATTGATGTGTATTTTACTAGTGTTCGTAGCAACCCCTCGGTATTTGATACTGGTTCAGTTGCTAAGAGTAGTAACTTGAAAGCAGGAGTTGCATAATGAACAGAAACTAGTTGAAGGGGAAGTGACGATGAGTGTTGGAAGTAGTTCCAAGATTGATATGATCATCATCGCACACTCCCTATACTTTCGGGATTAGTGTGGAACCTAAATAAGTGTTATTTGGTGTTGAGCATAAATATGATTTGATCATGTTTATTGCAATACGGTTATTCATTGAAGTAAGAGAATAAATTGTTGTTACATTTACATGAATAAAACCTTGTATGTTTACACACCCAATGAAAACGGTTCATTGGATCTCGATCATAGTGATACACATATTCATAATATTGAAACCAAAAGATGCAAAGTTAATAATGATAGTGCAAATTATTTGTGGCACTGCCGTTTAGGTCATATTGGTGTAAAGCGCATGAAGAAACTCCATGCTGATGGATTTTTTTTGGAATCACTTGATTATGAATCATTTGATGCTTGCGAACCGTGCCTTTTGGGCAAGATGACTAAAACTCCGTTCTCCGGAACAATGGAACAAGCTACTGACTTATTGGAAATAATACATACCGATGTATGCGATTCAATGAGTGTTGATGCTCGTGGCAAGTATCGTTATTTTCTGACCTTCACAAAATGATTTGAGCAGATATGGGTATATCTACTTGATGAAACATAAGTCTGAAATAATTGAAAAGTTCAAAAAATTTCAGAGTGAAGTGGAAAATCATCGTAACAAGAAAATAAAGTTTCGTGTGATTTGATCGTGGAGATAAATATTTGAGATTCTGAGTTTGGTCTTCATTTGAAACAATGTGAAATAGTTTCGCAACTCACGCCATATGGAACACCACAACATAATGGTGTGTCCGAAAGTCGTAACCGCACTTTATTGGATATGGTGCGATCTATGATGTCTCTTATCAATTTACCACTATCATTTTGGGATTATGCATTAGAGACAGCTGCATTCACATTTAATAGGACACCGTCTAAATCTGTTGAGGCGACACCGTATGAACTATGGTTTAACAGTAAACCTAAGCTGTCGTTTCTTAAAGTTTGGAAGTTGTGATGCTTATGTGAAAAAGTTTCATCTGATAAGCTCAAACCCAAATCGGAGAAGCACGTCTTCATAGAATACCCAAAGGAAATTGTTGAGTATACCTTCTATCACAGATCCGAAGGCAAAAACATTCGTTGCTTATAAATGGATCCTTTCTAGAGAAGGAGTTTCTCTCGAAAGAAGTGAGTGGGAGGAAAGTGGAGCTTGATAAGGTAATTTGTACCTTCTCCCGAATTGGAAAGTATTTCATCACGGAAATCAGTTCGGTGATTCCTACACCAATTAGTGAGGAAGCTAATGATGATGATCATGTAACTTCAGATCAAGTCACTACCGAATCCCGTAGGTAAACCAGAGTGAGATCCGCACCAAAGTGGTACGGCAATCCTGTTCTGGAAGTCATGCTACTAGATCATGACGAACCTACAAACTATGAAGAAGCGATGGTGAGCCCAGATTCCGCTAAATGGCTAGAAGACATGAAATTTGAGATGGGATCCATGTATGAAAACAAAGTGTGGACTTTGGTTGACTTGCCCGAGGGTCGGCAAGCAATAGAAAATAAATGGATCTTCAAGAGGAAGACGGACGTTGATAGTAGTGTTACTATCTACAAAGCTCGACTTGTCGCAAAAGGTTTTGACAAGTTCAAGGTGTTAACTACAATGAGATTTTCTCAACTGTAGCGATGCTTAAGTCTGTCCGAATCATGTTAGCAATTGCCACAATTTATGAAATTTGGCAAATGGATGTAAAACTGCATTCTGAATGGGTTTACGGAGGAAGAGTTGTATATGATGCAACCAGAAGGTTTTGTCGATCCAAAGGGAGCTAACAAAGTGTGCAAGCTCCAGCGATCCATCTATGGACTGGTGCAAGCATCTCGGAGTTGGAATATACGCTTTGATAAGTTGATCAAAGCATATAGTTTATACAGACTTACAGTGAAGCCTGTATTTACTAGAAAGTGAGTGGGAGCACTACAGCATTTCTGATAAGTATATGTGAATGACATATTGTAGATCGGAAATAATGTAGAATTATTCTGCAAAGCATAAAGGAGTGTTTGAAAGGAGTTTTTCAAACAAAGACCTCGGTGAAGCTGCTTACATATTGAGCATCAAGATCTATAGAGATAGATCAAGACGCTTGATAAGTTTTTTCAATGAGTACATACCTTGACAAGATTTTGAAGTAGTTCAAAATGGAACAGTCAAAGAAAGAGTTCTTGCCTGTGTTACAAAGTGTCAAATTGAGTAAGACTCAAAACCCGACCACGGCAGAAGATAGAAAGAGAATGAAAGTCATTCCCTATGCCTTGGCCATAGGTTCTATAAAGTATGCCATGCTGTGTACCAGGTCTATTGTATACCCTACACTGAGTTTGGCAAGGGAGTACAATAGTGATCTAGGAGTAGATCACTGGACAGCGATCAAAATTATCCTTAGTGGAATAAGGATATGTTTCTCGATTATGGAAGTGACAAAAGGTTCGGTAAGTAAAGGGTTATGTCGATGCAAGTTTTGACACCGATCTGGATGACTCTAAGTCTCGATCTAGATACATATTGAAAGTGGGAGCAATTAGCTAGAATAGCTCTTGCGGAGCATTGTTGACATAGAAATTCGCAAAATACTTACGGATCTGAATGTGATAGACCCGTTGACTAAAAATATCTCACAAGCAAAACATGATCACACCTTAGTACTCTTTGGGTGTTAATCACATAGCGATGTGAACTATATTACTGACTCTAGTAAACCCTTTGGGTGTTGATCACATATCGATGTGAACTATGGGTGTTAATCACATGGTGATGTGAACTATTGCTGTTAAATCACATGGCGATGTGAACTAGATTATTGACTCTAGTGCAAGTGGGAGACTGAAGGAAATATGCCCTAGAGGCAATAATAAAGTTATTATTTATTTCCTTACATCATGATAAATGTTTATTATTCATGCTAGAATTGTATTAACCGGAAACATAATACATGCGTGAATATATAGACAAACAGAGTGTCACTAGTATGCCTCTAGAGGGGGGGGTGAATAGGCGATTTTTATGAATTTTACAAATTCTTCACTGAGGAATTTGCTGGTGAGGAAATTCCTTAGCGAAGAAATACATGCAGCGGAATAAGTACTCAGAAGTAAGCATAGCAGATTACAGGCATAGTCATCATGATGAAATGAAGACAATCACAGAGTACAGAAAGCGTAATCACAGGATAACACAAGATGAAGACAAACAGATCAAGAAATTGAAATGAGGAAATTGAGAAAGTCTTGATCAAAGTCTTCAAACACAGATATGACAAACACTCAACACAGTTATGAGGAAATGAAAGGGTTGAGGAAATAGAACCAGTTAGGTTGGTGAAGACAATGATTTGGTAGACCAGTTCCAACTGCTGTCTCAGTTGTACGTCTGGTTGGAGCGGCTGAGTATTTAAACTCGAGGACACACATTCCCGGACACCCGGTCACTGAGCACGCAGCTCAGGACACCAAGTCCTCACCGTATTCTCCTTGAACTAAGGTCACACAGACCTCGTCCAATCACTCGTGGTAAGTCTTGAGCGACTTCCAAACCTTCACATACTTGGTCACCCGGCAATCCACAATTCCTCTTGGATGCTCTAGACCTTGACGCCTAACCGTCTGGAAGAAGCACAGTCTTCAAAGGTAAAAGCGTCGGATCCACGAGGATCAATTTCTTGATGATGCTCAATCACTTTGGGTTTGTTGGGGTTTGGTTTTTGGGTTTTCCTCACTTTTGGGTTTTCCTCACTTGATGATTTTCGCTCAAAGTCCTCGGAGGATGGGTTGCTCTCAAATGACAAGTGTCAAGTTCTCTCGGAGCAGCCAACCAACTAGTGGTTGTAGGGGGCGGCTATTTATAGCCTAGGGAGCAGCCCTACATGATAAGACATAAATGCCCTTCAATGATATGACCGTTAGGTGGAGATATTTTGGGGACAGCTGGCGCCAAGTGACAAAGAACGGTCGGAATTTGGAATATCAAATTCTTGGGCTATCATGTTCCTCCTTTGTGTAGGCAATTCGATTTGGCGAATTCCTAACTCCTCGATCGAGAACAAATTCCTCGGCGACTAGAAGAGCTTCGTCTACATCCTTGAAGAAATTGACTGAACTGTGTATGAGATTTCCAAAAGCTTCACTCGAAGGGTTTGGTAGGTGTAGGATTTTGAGTTGAGCATCAAATGGAAATTTTCCCTTAGTATTTCCTCGACCCCCTTTAACAGTACGGTGTTTCCTATGACTCAAGAAAGAGAAAATGAAACTACGAAAACAAAAGTCTTCACGCTTCATGTTCCTCAAGCGATTACCAAGTCTTCAGGATCACACCAATTTCTTCACTTTCAAAGTCTTCAGAAAGTCTTCAGAATATCAAATTCTTGATTGAAGAAATTCATTTTAGGGGTCGACTTTCTCTGTAAATATCAAACTCCTCATAGACTTATAGACCTGTGTACACTTACAAACACATTAGTTACTTAACCTATAAGTCTTCAATACACCAAAATCACTAAGGGGCACTAGATGCACTTACAATCTCCCCCTTTTTGGTGATTGATGACAACATAGGTTAAGTTTTCAACGGGGATAAATATATGAAGTGTAAAAACTGATAATGAGGATTTTGATTGCAAGATATAGAAGAACTCCCCCTGAAGATGTGCATAGTGAGGAAATTGCTTTTGAGGCAATGCACATTTGAAGAATTGAATCATGGAGATCTCCCCCTATATCTTGTAATTAATACACGCATTTAACATATAGTATGAGGAATTTGAAATGCATGATGAAATATGGTGCTTGATGATATGCAGAGCATGCAAAATAATGCATAAAGAGTATCAGAGCCCAATGCGTATGAGGAATTTGAAACTCTTCATGAGTATCAGATCCCAAATCGATTTGAAGATTTTCACCGAGCTCATGAGGATCAGAGTATAACAAGGATCAACGCATATCAATACTACTGTAATCAGAGCATAGAGCAAAAGCATAATGCATCAAAAGTATCAAAGCACCATCGGGTTTAAGATTACAACTCGATCCAATAAAAGGTTTCGGAAGAACGAGAGTTGTAACTTAATAAAATATTGTATATAGACTAAAACGAGACCCGCTTGAAGACTAACTCAAATTTCTCCCCCTTTGTCATCGAATGACCAAAAGGATCGAAACTGAGGACTAACGCTCTTGAAGAATATCAAGTTGAAGACGGAGCGCCAGCATTGTCGGGGTTGTTCGTTGAAGTAGGACCAGCAGCAGTGTCTTCCAAATCTTCATTTTCATCAGTGTCGCGAGATGAAGAATAGGAGCTGGCCACCAAGGAAGGAAATCATGGAAATTGACGGGAACGCCATGGATGATGTTGAAAAGCATATTCTTCATGATGCCAACGACTTCTTCATCGTTCGAGTCGTGGCCTTTGATAGGACTCATAGTCTTCGTCAAGATTCGATAGACGGTCCGAGGCACATATAACAATTCCTTGACGAGGAATTTGGTTCTTAGTGCCTGCCTTGGCTTCAATGGCTTCATCAAGACTTGCATATAGTGATTTGAAAGTTCCTTTTCTTCATAGATCTGACGAGCTCCATCAATCGGAGGATCGAGAGGAAGGGCACGAAGCAATTCAATTGCAGGAGCCTTGTAGTGAGTGTTTTCGGTCATCCAATCTAAGACCCATGAATTGATATCTTGACATCTCCGGTGATATGCAGGGTTGCATAGAATCAAGAATTAGCTCTTCGTTCGATCCACAAATATCGGTCTGAAGCTTAGAAGTCCTGCGTCGTGAAGAACACAGAGGACTGGCTCAAAGCTCGGCAGTGTCTCCATATCCACTTGAGGAATATGAGCATGATCGAAGATTTTATCCTTGTTGAAAAGCATTGAGGAATAGAAGTTGGCTTGACTGGCAGTCCAGAAGCGCCTCTTCCTAATTCGAGCAGAATCATAAGGATTATATTCAGTGAAGAACACGTGCTCGGCAAAGAAATCTTCAGCCTTGAACTTTTGCTTGGTTGAGAACGGGTTCTTCTGCTTGGGCAGAGGGGTGTCTGTGATTTGCATCACCACCTCAGGAATCACAAGTTCAGTTTCTTCAGCCCGAGGAATTACTTGCTCCTCAACTTGTGCAGCCGAGGAATAGCAAGAAGCAGTTTCATCAGCACTAGTGGCTGGAATTTCTTCATGCAAGTAACCAGTTGGTTGCTTTTCTTCAGAGTCTGCTTGGACAGTTTGTGCAGGGGAGTGAGGAACTTGTTGGAGCGGAGTGAAGAGAGGAGTATTGGGATGCTGATTTTCCCAAAAATCATCATTGAACACAGGTGTGGTGCATCCAATATCCACATCTTCATCTTCAATTTCCTCAAAGACCAGCCTGAGGAATTTCATAGTCCGATGAGGGAATAATCGGGGTTGAAGGGATGGCATCCACTTCAATTTCTTCATCCATTTTCTCAGACAGAGCAGGAGAATGATGTTCTTCATCAGATCCGGTTGGCACTTCATATTCTTCTCCAAAAGGAACCACTTCCTTTGAAGGTATGGAGGAAATTGGAATAGCATCAATCGGGTTTTCAACGGAGCTGGTCATTGGCTTCATTTTCTTCGCAGCCGAAGAATCTGACGCAGCTGATGCTTTCCTTTTCTTCACAGCAGCTCGTTCTGCAGCCTTGGTTTTCTTCACATCGAGCAGATGGAAGAATTGGAGTTGGAGTTGGCGCAGGAGGAGCTGAGGAATTTGGTGCAGTTTCTTCAGGAGCAACTGATGCAGTTCCCCTGTCTTGAGCAATTTCTTCAGGCGCACCACTAGTGGGTGCCCTGGCAGTTTCTTCAGCGGCTGGAATTTCTTCATCAGCCCTGGAATTAGCATTTTCTTCAGCAGGCTGAGCTTCAGCGTTGCTGGCATTTTCTTCATTAGGCTGAGCAGATGCTTCAGCCTGAGGATTTTCACGTTGCACAGGTGCAGCAACACTAGAGAGAATCTTCGTCAGATTGACGAATCTGACATTGGCTCCTTGCCAAACAGCATTGAAAGAATCGAAGTTTTTCTTTGAGGTTTTGGATTTCACCGGACTTGGAGAAGCTCCTCGGGTGTCATCTTGACAATGTTTTTCTTCAGAACTTCTCCTTCCTGTATTGAGCCTTTTGATTTCCCTCGCCTTTTCATACTTCCATTTTTCTTCAGCTATGAAGTGAGTCAACATATGACTTTGACCAGGTGTCAAGTGAAGATCGTGCAGAGGGGTATTGGGATCATCGTGCGGAGATCAATAAAGTCGAGGACTATCTTCGGTCCAATAGCAAAGGGCACGGATGTACCTTTGGCTCTAGCGGCCCTTGCTTGTCGGTCTCTGATGATTTCTGCGAGTTCTTCATCAGATGCCTCATCCTCAGATGGCACATGGAATGCAACCAATTTCTTCGTCGGGCTAGGCCGAGGACCTCGACCAGCTGTTGCTTTGGTCTTCAGCTGAGTCGGACCAGTTGAAGAATTGGGAGCTGCTGAGGAACTTGCAGAGATGCCTGAGGCAATTGAAAATCCAGCGATCCGTTGACATGTAGCTAGGTGCACAGTGAACCCAAGGTTTTGACGGAGCTGTTGAGGACTTTGGTGGAGCAGCAGCAGTTTGAGGAATTTGCTTGGAAGGTGCTGCTGAGGAACTTGGCCGTGAGGGCGCAGATGATGAAGCACTTGGCTTATGAGCAGGCTTCTTTTGCATTGATTTCCTCGGTTTGACCGAGACCTCTGTGGCAGTAGCAGCGGCAGAATCCTCATTGAATTTCTTCACTGCTTCCTTTGCTTGCTTAGCCAATTTTGCTTGGCGTTTAGCCCATTCCTTAGGAAAGTCCTCACCGCGTTTGACGCTAGTGGGATCAGCTATTTGGCGGTGCCAAAGGAGCTCTTGGGCATGGAGGATTAAGAGCGAATTTCTTCATGTACTTAGGAGTTACATATCTATATTCCCTCCATTCCCGTGCCCATATCCGTTCAATCTTCCGAATACACACCTTGCGTTGATTTTTGCTTTCTTCATCTGGTGTGCAGTAGTCAGCATATATATCCTCAGGGATTTCAAATGCTGTCATAACCTCTGGTTTCTTTCCTCCCTTCTGCTGCTTCTTACCATCTGCCATTTTCTTCAGTTGAGGAAATTGAACAAATGAGTTCTCTGAAGAAGTGTGCAGTTTTTCTTCGAGGAACGCTGCAAATAAGTTAAGTTGATGAGAACCTAGGGATTCAGCAGCAGACATTTGTACCTGTGAACAGAGTATAGGTGCGAGGAATTTGAAGAGGTCATATGCGTTCTCAGAGTGTTTTTCAAAAAAGAACAAGTTTGAGGATTTTGACCAGATGAGCCTTGAAGAATTTCAATAAGCGTTCTTTATCTTAGGTTCCAGAGTTGTATAGATCGAAGATCCACACAATTGAGGAATCTTGAAGAAAATCATTGCTTAGAGAAATGAGTCAAGAGATTTGAGGTGTTCATACGTGTGAAGAATTTGAAATAAACACCTTTGAAGAATTTGAAGAAAAATTGAGAATCAAAGCGAGTAAATAAAAGTAACTTTTAATTTACCCGAAGTGAAGAACACGCATTTAACTGAGATGAACAGTTTAGAAGTTCGTCCGTTCAGATCTTCTCCGCCTAACTTGGCAGAGGAAATCAGCTACGGCTGACGGCGGAGTGAAGAAATTCCACGGTCGGCGCGAGTACGTCGGCGAAGAGGTCAAGGCAGTGAAGCTTTTCCTCACCGGCGACGATGGAATAGCGGCGGCGCTAGGGTTTCGAGGAGCTCGAGCGGGAGAGAGGAGTCGAGCGAAGTAAAAAGAGTGAGGAAGGGAGAGAGGGGTATTTATAGCCACGGTGAAAAACGGATCGTCCGAAGATTTAGGACGAACATGCCCCTGACCACTTCCCTTCTCACGACATGTGTCACCCACGTACTGTGTAGTGGAGATCGGGTACGATCGTGGGTGAATATAATAATGCATCGTGGGATGCGGAACGGTTTGAGCGGTAAAAGCGAAGGTTTGAAAGAGATTCGTTTTAAAGTTCCGTTCGCAATTTCTTCAGCTGTCAAGGACACAGTGAAGATTTTGAACGAGTTTCAAAGTTGAACTCATATGAAGAATTTGTGAATGGATTGGGTTGAGTATAGCATAGAGGGGGAAGGGTCCGATCACATTCACTTAGCAGAAAACGCGATTTTAGGAAATAGCCATAAGTGAATGCTGTAGAGGACATAAATCCATATAGCCAATGAAGAAAGACGACGGAAATAGTGAAGAATTTGCAAAGTTGAAGAATTTGAAAAACTGAAGAATTTCAAAATTTGAGGAAAAACTCAAATTGAAGATTTTCAACTTTGGTGGTGGCGTGACCCACCGTATAAGAATGATGATTTCAGACACCGCGTACAATTGTCGTAGGGTTACGAGAATCAAATTCTTCATTAATTTCTTCACATTTAGAGTGTTATTCTTCATTGATTGAAGAAAACGTTTCTTCATGTGTTGCACATCTAAGTCATCAATTTTGCATAAGTGTTAGGATGTGTGTCCTTTTCAAAGAACATTCAAGATTCTAAGATATTTAGCTCACACCGCAACTTGCTAAATCTCTTCTCATCCAAGGGCTTAGTGAAGATATCAGCTAGCTGTTCTTCAGTCTTCACGTGCTTTCGATGGAGATGTCGCCCTTCAACACATGATCACGAAGAAAATGATGACGAATTTGAATGTGCTTTGTCTTTGAGTGCTGAACTGGGTTGTGAGCAATCTTGATGGCACTCTCATTGTCACGATGAGAGGCACATTCTTCACGTTGATGCCATAGTCCTTGAGGGTTTGCTTCATCCATAGTAATTGAGCACAACACGAGCCAGCAGCAATGTATTCAGCTTCGCGATGAAGCGGTGATACGCAGTTCTGTTTCTTCGAGGACCAACGGACCAAAGATCGTCCGAGGAAATGACAAGTACCAGATGTTGACTTGCGGTCCACACGATCACCAGCATAGTCAGAGTCAGAATATCCAATGAGATCAAAAGTAGAACCCTTGGGGTACCATAATCCTAGTGTTGGTGTGTGAGCTAGATATCGAAGAATATGCTTCACAGCCTTATGGTGTGATTCCTTCGGTGTAGCTTGAAATCGGGCACACATGCAAACACTAAGCATTATATCTGGCCTAGATGCACATAAGTACAATAAAGAGCCAATCATGGAGCGGTATACCTTGTGATCAAAGTCAATACCATTTTCATCAGTGCATAGATGGCCATTTGTGGGCATAGGAATTTTGACGCCTTTGCAATCTTGCATGCCGAATTTCTTCAGGACATCTTTGAGGTATTTCTCCTGAGATATGAATATGCCATTTGGTTGTTGACGAATTTGAAGACCTAAGAAGAATTTCAACTCTCCCATCATAGACATTTGATATTCTTCACTCATCATATAGGCAAATTCATCACTATAGCGTTGGTCAGTACAGCCAAAGATAATATCATCAACATATATTTGGCACACAAAAGTTCACCATCATAAGATTTAGTAAAGAGAGTAGGATCGAGTGAACCGGTGTGAAGCCATTCTTCACGAAGAATTCCTTCAATGTATCATACCACGCCCGAGGGGCTTGTTTGAGGCCATAGAGAGCCTTATTTAGTCACGAAGACTTTGTCGGATTCTTTGGATCTTCAAAACCTGGTGGTTGAGCAACATATACTTCTTCCTCAAGCTTACCATTGAGGAATGCACTTTTCACATCCATTTGATATAAAGTGATATTGTGATGGTTAGCATAGGCGAGTAATATGCTGAATAGACTCAAGTCTAGCAACAGTGCAAAAGTTTCATCGAAATCAATTCCTTCAACTGCGTGTAGCCTTGAGCTACTAGTCGTGCCTTATTCCTCACCACAAGACCATTTTCATCTTGCTTGTTGCGATAGATCCACTTTGTGCCAATGATATTATGCTTGCGAGGATCTGGACGTTTGACCAGTTCCCAGGGCGTTGTTGAGCTCGAACTGATGTAATTCCTCTTGCATGGCCTGAATCCACTCCGGCTCGAAATGCTTCATCTACCTTAGTGGGCTCTGTGATAGAGACAACTGCATAGTGCCCACAAATGTTAGATAGATGTGTAGCTTTTGAGCGAGTGATAGGACCTGGCGATTCTATGTCTTATATGATCTTGTCAACTTGCTCTTCTTTTGCAACGCGAGGATGAGCTGGTTGTCTTCGAGGAATTTGACCAGTTTCCTCAGCACCATTTTCTTCAGCATTATCTTCAGTGCATCAGCTCGGCGTTCTTGGCGTCTGAGGAATGAATTCTTCAGCAGTTTCTTCAAGAGGGAATGACATCCTCGGTTGCCTTGAACCCGATAGAATCCTCGGTGCATGGTTCGTCTAACATGGAAGGTAGGTGCTCTCTTTGCGAGCCATTAGTTTCATCGAACCCGCACATCTACAGTTTCAACAACCTTGTGAAGGACGATGTTGAAGACTTTGTAGGTGTGCGAGTCCTTTCCGTAACCAAGCATAAAACCTTCATGTGCTTTCGGTGCAAATTTAGAGGTGTGGTGAGGATCTCTAATCCAGCATTTAGCACGAAGACTTTGAAATAACTTACATTGGGTTTCTTGTCGTTGAGGAGTTCATAGGCAGTCTTTTGAAGAATTTGTGAAGATATACTCTGTTGATGATGTGGCACGCAGTGTCAATTGCTTCAATCCAGAAAGCGACTAGGCGTTTTGTATTCATCAAGCATAGTGCGAGCCATCTCAACAAGAGTTCTGTTCTTGCGCTCCACGACGCCATTTTGCTGAGGAGTATAAGGAGCAGATAACTCATGAGTAATACCAAGTTCATCAAGATAATCATCAAGACCGGAATTCTTGAACTCAGTTCCATTGTCACTTCTGATGTGCTTGATCTTCACACCAAAGTTGGTTGAAGCCCTCGAGGAAAATCGTTTGAAGATTTCCTGCACTTGATTTTTGTAAGTAACAATGTGTACCCATGTGTAACGAGAGTAATCATCAACAATAACAAAGCCATATAGTGATGCTTCATTAACGACGGCTGAGTAATGATTGGGACCAAAGAGGTCCATGTGAAGCAATTCGAAGGGACGAGTAGTGGTCATGATAGTCTTCGCTGGATGCTTGGCCTTGGTCATTTTTCCAGCTTCACAGGCTCCGCACAAGTGATCCTTGAGGAATTTGACATTCTCAATGCCAATGACATGCTTCTTCTTATGGCGTGTGCAAATTCCTCATGCTGCGTGACCAAGTCGTCGATGCCATAGCCAGCCTTCTGAAGCTTTTGCAAGTAGACACACGGCTGGTTGTGGTCCTGTGGAAAAATCAACAATATACAAGTCTCCTCTCCTAAAGCCTTCGAAGACTTTGGAATTGTCAGCTTCCATAATCACAACACAACGATACTTGCCAAAAATAACTACCATATCAAGATCACAAAGCATTGAGACTGACATGAGGTTATATCCTAAAGACTCAACAAGCATGACTTTGTCCATGTGCATGTCCTTAGAGATAGCAACCTTACCGAGTCCCAATACCTGACTTTTGCCTTTGTCAAAAGATGATATGCTTCAGATGTGACGGTGTTAAGGGAGCATCCATCAATAGATTCTTGTCACCAGTCATGTGATTTGTACATCCACTATCGAGAACCCACTTTCGGTGGCTTTGAGTTGATCATCCTGCAGATGAATTAGTACAACTTACGATCTCATATACTTCATCGGTGAAGAATATGATATCAATTTCATCGAGATGAATTTCATCACCGAGAATTCAGATAAGCGGTATGAGGACGTGTGAAATGAAAGTTCATTTCATCATGATTAGCCTGCGTCCTTTCGAGCAATTTTGGGCCCCCCAAGAAATTCTTGGGACGTTGAGGCACGCCTCGAGACCTGACCGCAGAAGAGATTAGTTCTTTTTCTTCACCACCCACATCTGAAGGGGTGGCAAAGAGTTCATCATTCTGCGAACACCATATGAGAATGGTGGCAGAGAGGCCAAACCATTTCGTTTCACATAAGAGGGGTTAGGGTAAGCATATGAATAAGCGAGAGAAATTCTTGAAGACTTATGAACATATTGGTTTGAAGAGTAATGCACATATTCATAGCCCTTGGCTCTACCTGCGAAAGCAGAGTTGTTAGCACGATGATAATCATATGAGGACTTTGATCCTTTTGAGGAATTTGATCCACGTGAGGAATTTGGTCCGTATGAGGACTTGGATCCATATGAAGAATTTTGTCCATATGAAGAATTTGATCCGGGGTTCCTTTTCTTCACAGGTGGTGTCATGAGGACATTCACCTGAAGACTTTCAAGGCATTTCTTGGGAACCCAGATTTTCTTCATAGGGGACCGTTCTCGCGATTAGTGCCAACATATCTAGCAAATACTTCACCATTCTGATTCTTGAACAGTTTATAGTTTGAGTCAAATGACTCATCATCAGAATGAGGAAATTCACATGTAAAGCCAGATAAGGTGGATGGATCAACTGGAGGTCCCTTTGCAGCAACCCATGAGGTTTTGGGATACTGCTCAGGCTTCCAGTACGTTCCATCAGCATTGAGTTTCCTCTCAAAGGCAATACCCTCTTTCCTAGGGTTTCTGTTGAGGATCTGCTTTTTAAGCACATCACAAAGAGTCGATGCCCTTTGAGGCTTTTGTACATGCCTGTCATGTACAATTCCTTGATCTGCATCGTCAGTGATACTAGCAATGTCCTCAGGTGAGGAATTAGTGATAGCAGAGGCAGGTGAAGAATTTGTAACAGTTGAAGCATTTGAACATTCAGGTGAAGAATTAGCAGATTCACGTTCAATGCACTTTAAGCATGGAGGAACAAATTCTTCTTGTGAAGCGCTGATTTGTTGAGCAAGTAATGAATCGCTCCTTACGAAGATCTTCATAACTCGCTCTTAGCTTCTCAAGATCTTGCTTTCTTTGAAGAAATTCATAAGAAAGTTTCTCATGATCGATAAGAGAGTGTTATGATGACCTTGAAGGTTATCAAGCTTAGATGAAGTCTCTGAAGATTTTCAGTCAGGGCTTGAGTGCGATCCATTTATTCACCTAACATATCATCACTCTTATCTAGCATGTTTTGAACCTTTTCAAAAGCCCTTTGTTGTTTTATAGCAATCTTAGCAAGTTTAGAGTAGCTGGGCTTAAGATCCTCATCGATTCATTTTCACTTTGGATTCGGAGGAGGTGAAATTGAGTACCTTGGCACCTTTTGCCATGAAGCAATAGGTGGGAGCGTAGTCATCATTTTCCTCATCGGGTTTGTCGGTGAGTCGGTTTCTTCAGTGTTGAAGATGGATTTGCTAACATAAGCGTAGCAAGAGCCGGACTAGCCATACCAGATTCGGATTCTTCGGACTCCTCCTCTTCCTCATTTTCCTCAGATTCAGCTTCAGAGTCCATTTCCTTGCCAATGAATGCCCGAGCCCTTTTGGAGCTACTCTTCTTGTGAGAAGAAGGTTTTGAGGATTTTGATGATGAAGATTTTGATGATGAAGATTTTGATGATTTCTTCTTTTTCTTCACGTCATCAGAACTGTAATCCTTGTGTTTCTTCTTTCTTAATTCCTTTTCCCATCGAGGACAATCTTGGATATAGTGACCAGGTTTCTTGCATTTGTGGCAAAGTCTTCGCTTATAGTCACTAGATGAGGAATCACCGCTTCTTGAGGATTTTCCAAAGCGACCACGTCTTGAGAATTTCTGGAATTTCTTCACGAAAGTGCTAGCTCTGGCCAAATTCTTGAGGATCTCCAAGGCTACTACCAGATTCTTCACTCTCGATTCAGTTTCAGCCTTGGCCTTGAGGCACGTGTTCTTCCATAGCCAGAACCATAGAGATCTCTCTTTTAAAGAATTTGGAACTTCGTGAGTATTTAGCCTTCGAGGATATCGGCAGGATCAAGAGACTTGTAGTCAGCTCGTTCTTGTATCATCGGTGCAGAGTGTCAAATGAGGAATCAAGCGATCTTAGCAATTTCTTCACCACCTCATGGTCGGTGATGTCGATGGCACCCAAAGTGCTTGAAGCTCATTTGAGATGTCGGTGAGGCGATCGAAGGTTTGTTGAACATTTTCGTGATCGAGTCTTTTGAAGCGGTTGAAGAGATTAGAAGAACATCAACTCGAGAGTCACGCCGAGTTGAAACACCTTCATTTACTTTGGACAGCCTGTCCCGAGATGAGTTTGGCAGATTCCAAAGCACTCACTCTTCCATATTGACCTTTGCTCGATGGCCACATATGATATTCTTCGCTTGAGAATCGAGTTGCTTGAATCTCTTCACATCAGCATCATTCAGGAGAAAGTGTGGTGAGGAAACACCGTTTGTCACAACATACCGTAGATCGTTGTCAATTGCTTCAAGATGCATTCGCATTTTGTTCTTCCATGAGGGGTAGTCCGTCCCATCGAAGGTAGGACACCCTATTTGAGACCTTGATCATACCTGCGGTCGACATAACTAAAACTCCGGTGGTTAAACCAAAATCACACGTAACAAGGGAGTACCTTGCTCTGATACCAATTGAAAGTGCGTTATATCGACTAGAGGGGGGGGTGAATAGGCGATTTTTATGAATTTTACAAATTCTTCATTGAGGAATTTGCTGGTGAGGAAAGTCCTTAGCGAAGAAATACATGCAGCGGAATAAGTACTCAGAAGTAAGCATAGCAGATTACAGGCATAGTCATCATGATGAAATGAAGACAATCACAGAGTACGTAAAAGCGTAATCACAGGATAACACAAGATGAAGACAAGCGGTGAAGAAATTGAAATGAGGAAATTGAGAAAGTCTTCAGTCAAAGTCTTCAAACACAGATATGACAAACACTCAACACAGTTATGAGGAAATGAAAGGGTTGAGGAAATAGAACCAGTTAGGTTGGTGAAGACAATGATTTGGTAGACAAGTTCCAACTGCTGTCTCAGTTGTACGTCTGGTTGGAGCGGCTGAGTATTTAAACTCGAGGACACACAGTCCCGGACACCCGATCCACCGGAAAGCACGCAGCTCAGGACACCAAGTCCTCACCGTATTCTCCTTGAACTAAGGTCACACAGACCTCGTCCAATCACTCGTGGTAAGTCTTCAGGCGACTTCCTAACCTTCACATACTTGGTCACCCGGCAATCCACAATTCCTCTTGGATGCTTCTAGACCTTGACGCCTAACCGTCTGGAAGAAGCACAGTCTTCAAAGGTAAAAGCGTCGGATCCACGCAGGATCAATTTCTTCGGTGATGCTCAATCACTTTGGGTTTGTTGGGGTTTGGTTTTGGGTTTTTCCTCACTTTTGGGTTTTCCTCACTTGATGATTTTCGCTCAAAGTCCTCGGAGGATGGGTTGCTCTCAAATGACAAGTGTCAAGTTCTCTCGAGCAGCCAACCAACTAGTGGTTGTAGGGGCGGCTATTTATAGCCTAGGGAGCAGCCCTACATGATAAGACATAAATGCCCTTCAATGATATGACCGTTAGGTGGAGATATTTTGGGGACAGTGGCCAAGAAGACAAAGAACGGTCGGAATTTGGAATATCAAATTCTTGAGGCTATCATGTTCCTCACTTGTGTAGGCAATTCGCCGGCGAATTCCTAACTCCTCGATCAGAACAAATTCCTCGTGACTAGAAGAGCTTCGTCTACATCGAAGAAATTGACTGAACTGTATGAGATTTCCAAAAGCTTCACTCGAAGGGTTTGGTAGGTGTAGGATTTTGAGTTGAGCATCAAATGGAAATTTTCCTTAGTATTTCCTCGACCCCTTTAACAAAGACGGTGTTTCCTATGACTCAAGAAAGAGAAAATGAAACTACGAAAACAAAAGTCTTCACGCTTCATGTTCCTCAAGCGATTACCAAGTCTTGAGGATCACACCAATTTCTTCACTTTCAAAGTCTTGAAAGTCTTGAATATCAAATTCTTGATTGAAGAAATTCATTTTTAGGGTCGACTTTCTCTGTAAATATCAAACTCCTCATAGACTTATAGACCTGTGTACACTTACAAACACATTAGTTACTTAACCTATAAGTCTTCAATACACCAAAATCACTAAGGGGCACTAGATGCACTTACATGTTAATCACATGGTGATGTGAACTATTGCTGTTAAATCACATGGCGATGTGAACTAGATTATTGACTCTAGTGCAAGTGGGAGACTGAAGGAAATATGCCCTAGAGGCAATAATAAAGTTATTATTTATTTCCTTACATCATGATAAATGTTTATTATTCATGCTAGAATTGTATTAACCGGAAACATAATACATGCGTGAATATATAGACAAACAGAGTGTCACTAGTATGCCTCTAATTGACTAGCTCGTTAATCGAAGATGGTTATGTTTCCTAACCATAGACATGAGTTGTCATTTGATTAACGGGATCACATCATTAGGAGAATGATCTGATTGACATGACCCATTCCGTTAGCCTAGCACTTGATCGTTTAGTATGTTGCTATTGCTTTCTTCATGACTTATACATGTTCTGTAACTATGAGATTATGCAACTCCCGTTACCGGAGGAACACTTTGGTGCTACCAAACGTCACAACGTAATCGGGTGATTATAAAGGAGTACTACAGGTGTTTCCAAAGGTACATGTTGGGTTGGCGTATTTCGAGATTAGGTTTTGTCACTCCGATTGTCGGAGAGGTATCTCTGGGCCCTCTCGGTAATGCACATCATTATAAGCCTTGCAAGCAATGTGACCAATGAGTTGGTTACGGGATGATGCATTCTGAGCGAGTAAAGAGACTTGCCAAGAATGAGATTGAACTAGGTATTGGATACCGACGATCGAATCTCGGGCAAGTAACATACCGATGACAAAAGGAACAACGTATGTTGTTATGCGGTCTGACCGATAAAGATCTTCAGAGAAAATATAGGAACCAATATGGGCATCCAGGTCCCGCTATTGGTTATTGACCCGGAGATGTGTCTCGGTCATGTCTACATTGTTCTCGAACCGTAGGGTCCGCACGCTTAAGGTTTCGATGACGGTTATATTATGAGTTTGTGTATTTTGATGTACGAAGGTTGTTCGAGTCCGGATATGATCACGGACATGACGAGGAGTCTCGAAATGGTCGAGACATAAAGATTAATATATTGGACGGATATATTTGGACACGGAAAGGTTCCAGAGAAGTTTGGAGCTCCGGGAGGTTACGGAACCCCGGGAGGTATATGGGCCTTATTGGGCCCATGTAGGAGGAAGGAGAAGGAACAAGGGAGGCGCGCCCCAAGCCCAATCCGAATTGGGGAGGGGGCCGCCCCTTTCCTTTCTCCTTCCCCTCTTCCTATTCCTACTACTAGTACTACTTCCTAATACTAGTACTCCTTCCTCCCCTCCAAATAAGATAAGGAAAGGAGAGGAAACCTACTTGGAGTAGGTTTCCCTCCCTATGGCGCGCCTTGTGGCCGGCCACCTTCTCCCTCCCTCCTTTATATACGGGGTTGGGGGGGCACCCTAGGACACACAAGTTGATCCTTGAGATCGTTCCTTAGCCGTGTGCGGTGCCCCCCTCCACCATATTCCACCTCGGTCATATCGTAGCGGTGCTTAGGCGAAGCCCTCGCCGGTGAAACATCAAGATCGTCACCACGCCGTGCAGGTCGATTGAACTCCCTCTCCCCGGAGCTTTGCTGGATCGGAGCCCGAGGAGCGTCATCGAGCTGAACGTGTGCCAAGAACTCGGAGGCGCCGGAGTAACGGCGCTGGGATCGGCTGGATCACGAGGAGAACGTACGACTACTTCCTCTACGTCATCATCGACTCGGAGGTGCCGGAGTAACGGCACTGGGATCGGCAGGATCGCGAGGAGAACGTACGACTACTTCCTCTACGTTGTGATCGCTTCCGCTTTGGTCTACGAGGGTACGTAGACAACACTCTCCCTTCTCGTTGCTATGCCATCACCATGGTCCTGTGTGTGCGTAGGAAAATTTTGAAATTACTACGTTCCCCAACAGACATGTGGCTCATCCACCGTCTTGTTCCACGTGCGATGCACCAAATCACAGTTCGGAGCAGCGGTTGGAATTGGAGGCACCCCGGTCGTAGCGCCGTAGTAGTAGAAAATGAGCGATGAGGGGTCAAATCACAAAGCCCCACCTTTCCCGCATTAAGCTAGACGGACGAAGCAACCATCATTTCACTCTAGCGCGCAAGAGCATAAAGGCAAGAGAAAACAATGATGCGTGCGGCAGCTACCGAGGGCACCCTAGGGTAGGTGTCACGACCGGTTTTTCAACAAAATACTTAGTGAGAAACCGATCTTTTATTTCCAGTATAGGAGAGTCATCCTTACTGGTAGAAAAATTCTTGATACAGAAATCCAGGAGTACTAAATATATTACAGGGTTGAGCTGAGGTTGCTCAACAATTTAATTACAAGCACGCCAATAATATAAATAAAGGCGGATATGACACAAGGGTGTGGTGGCATACTACAGGCTCGTATATATATAAAGGTGGTGGTGGATATGTCACAGTGAAGTGGGTGACATTGACTCCTACTCTTGCAGCTCATCGAGCGTCGAAGTGAGGGTCGATGATTTATTCGGGTAGCGGAAGCGGATATAGTACAAGTGATAAATTCCAGGATCGCGCGGGACTGATAGGGACTCCTCTAGGCGTCGGACTCGCTATCAAACTCTTCATCCATAAGATCGCCTTCGTCAACATCTGGCCAAATCAACAAGCCAGGTGAGTACTTTGAATGTACTCGCAAGACAGTTCAGACATAAGATATAACAAATGCAAGCATGATGCAACATGAGCAATTTGCAATGCACACTCAAATGATAAACTTGCACGACATGAATAAGAAAAAGGAAGTCGGGCGGTAGTCCTCCTGAAATCCCAACAACAATAACTGAAACCGATCGAGTGTCTAAAACGACGCCTTGAATGGTAAACAAATAAATTAACATGCCGCAGTCGGGCGTCTAAGCGACACCACATAAAGGGCTTATATTGAAAAGTAAATGACAATGCATGACGCAGTCGGACGTTGAAGCGACATCACATAAAGGGCTTATATTGAAAATAAACGACGTAAATGCCACAGTCGGACGTCGGCGAAATACATCACATAAAGGGCTTATATTGAAAATAAACAACATAAATGCCACGATCGGACGTCTGAGCGACATCACATAAAGGGCTTATATCGAAAGTAAACAACATAGATGCCACAGTTGGACGTCTGAGTGACATCACATAAAAGGCTTATATCGAAAGTAAATAACAAGAGTGCCATAGTTGGACGTCTGAGCGACATCACTAAAGGGCTTCTATCGAAAGTAAACAACATAAATGCCATAGTCGGACGTCTGAGCGACATCACATAAAGGGCTTATATTTCATCGTCGCGTTCAAGCAGAATAAACCATTCCAAGGAAAAGACTCAGCACATAATATAAATAAACGGGTTAGTCCATCCACAGGAGTAATCGTATAGCCAAGTTTTCCACACATGGTTGTTCACCGGAGATCGTCAAGGATACTGACACTAAGATTGACAAGGACAAGTTGAACACCGACCTTGATCATAGATATGGTTACTTGGATGAGTTTGACTCTGCAGAGTTTGTACTATTAAACCACAGCCAACGGATTTCAGTAGTCGCAAGGGACTAGTTCCGTTTACGGTATTTTAGAAGAAACACATCTAACCAGTACACACCCAATTCCACATTCCGCTGCCAGGAATCACCCTAGGCAACGTTCAAGAAAACTCTAAGACGGGGAGGTCACAACCTCGAATAGCATGGGATCAAATTTGTCTCGCGCGCTCTAAGGGGTGCCCCCCTCTCGGTCCCAACCAGAAATACCCATGCCCCCTGACCGGATGACGGGCTTTAATCCAGGGCCATGGAACCCTCATCCAGCCCCTCTGTTTGGTGTGTACCAGAAAGAGGTTTGCAACTTACTAAACCATATTCCATAAAGAAGACATGTGGTAGTACAAGGAAAAGAACGGGTGATCACGTGACTTGATTCACATTGACACTTTGGAGTTAAGTTGTTTGGCATAAGACTGGCATGCTACAACAATACCATCTTACCACCAATCGTGTCACCACATGATCATGTAATCTCACATCGAATCACACATCGAGTTTCGTAGCTCACTTGCAATGGTTTTGCATGTAATATAACTCTTACCGATATGCATATAATCATGCCATGAACTGACCACTCAATGCAAACAAGCAAAACACTCATCATATCAAAGTTTCAAACATGCTTGCCTGGTTCGGAGTAGTCAGAGTCTAGCTCGGTGAAGTTCGCGGTCCCGTCACCTCTTCCGGTATCTACGGTATAAGAAAAAGATACGTACTAACGTAAATACCGTTTGTGCACAAAAAGTGTTCCAAATATTTTTCAAATAAATATGGTAAAAACTAGACAGAAAAATAAAGGTGACAGAAAAAGAATCATTCAAAAATCGTTTTCTGTTTAAAAGTTATCAAGGTTTTAGTCCAGGGACTTGTCCGTAATGAAACAGAAAGTTCCCAGGGGCTAGCTTATAAAAACAGAAAACGGTTCGATTAAAAACCCGCCAACTCTAAAGGAAGGCGTATCACCTTGAAGGCGTTTTCAGAAAACGTTTCGAAAAGAATAAAAAGCTGACGGGGGTCCCCACTTGTGGGGTTTAAACTCTGAAACAGAGTCACCGGCGCCCCAAAGCCGCGGTGGTCGCCGGCGGCGATCCACGGCGAGTTAGGAGGAGTGGGTGGTACCTATGGGTTCCTTGGGTCCTTCCACACCTGTGGGTGGTGGAGTTGGTCGACAGCGAGCACCACGTCGACGGCGGCATCAACTTCGGCGGGCGGTGGTTCGGGCGTTGGTGGATCTCGACGGGGAGGGCTACACTGGTTGAATCGAGGCTCGGGTTAGAACATTGGGTGCACCAGAGGGCTTCTGACGAGGTTTGGGAGTCGGAGGTGTCCTCACCTGAGTGGATCAAGACGGAGCTCGAGGCGGATCGGGGCGGCCGGAGTCGGGGAAGGAGACCTCCTCGGGGTCCTCCTGGTGGCTTGGCTGGGCTCTGGTGAGGTGGAGTGGAGGTGCGGGGTCGAGAACGCGCTCGGGACCTCCTTATATAGATGATCCGAGGCGGTGGCCATGAACGGAAATCTCCGCAACGATTACAGCAGTGCAACGGTTGGTCAGGCGGTTTAGGGGGCTAGGCATCACCGTGGAGGTTTACTAGTTTGTTTTAGGCGCTAAACTTGGCCTGCCTTGGCTGCTACTCCAAGTTCCGAACGGAACGGCGCACGGAGCACGTCGTCGGCAGGGAGCGCACTCTATGCTGTTCAGGCCACGGCAACAGCACCACAGCGCGCGCAGGAAAGCAGACGGCCACGCGGAGGCCTCGGGTGGATTGGGCGGTGCTGGACGGCGCCGAAAGCTGGGCTGATCCCCGCTGGCCTCCTCGGTTGGCTCGGCCACCACAGAAGTTGCCGGCGTCCGTCCAAAGGACCGTGCGACGCTCTGGATAAGAGGAAGGAGCAGTGCGCAAGGCTCCAGAGAGTGCACTGGTGAGATCGACTCCGCGACCTTGAAGAAAACGACACTGACGGTCGACTGAACACTGAATTCTGAAAAAATGAACAACAACAGTGCCTGTCAGGTGTTCGAAGAAATGATTTTGGCATGTGGGGAATTTATCTGGGGCTGATCTTTGGTGGGGTGGCCTCTCAATGCACCTGGGGGCTGCCTGAATTTTGGTAGAATTTTTGGAGAAGGAAAAATATGAATTTCACCAAATTTGCCAAATCCGGTCCAAACTTGCAGTGTGTGAAACTTGAAAATTTTGAACTGAGGAAGAGTGGATCTTGATGGATCCAGGTTGGGGGTTCTAGGGACTAGCCAGAGGAGTTGGTTTGAGGTCAAAACTCAAAGGAAATCAGACACTTCCTTTGTAAATCACCTAGGCCCAAGAACAAAAGACATAATTACTTTTGGGGATAAAATAAATGAAATAAAATTCAAAATGGGTTGAACTTGTTTGAATAGAATATTTGGCTTGGCCCAAAGTGGAGGGAGGGGTTTTGGGAGAAATTTTGACATGAGGCATGGTAAAACAATGAGGGTTGCAAACAAAAGAGTAGCCCCAAAACCCTTATGGTCTCTTTTTAATAGAAATTTAATTTTCAACAATTTATTGAGATGAGTTAAAATCAGAAGGAAGGTTTTTTTAAAACCAAACACCAAGGCTGAGGGAGATACAAAAATAAAATACTTGTCATAGGAGAAAGATTTTTGAGAAGGAGGGGCTTTTGGAAAGATTTTAAATGGCCTCCTTCAAATCAAATAAAAGGGTTTTGTCAAAAACCAAGTAAATTTTTTTGGAGTGTCACAGTAGGGGTCTCCACTACAGATCCTTTTTTTGGAAGCGCCTCCACTACAAATCGGCTTCTCCCTCGTCCTCTTGAAGAAAACCGATGATGAGTGCGGCGGTAGGGTTTGTAGGAGTACTACAGCGTGCGGGGCCATGTCGTAGTAAACGGGTTCGAGTCGACGCCTTAAATATGTGTGGGCCGCTTGGTTTTATGGAACGAGGCAGCATTTTGGGTTCGGGGACCAGTGGAGATATAGCACGTACAAAAATTGTGGACGTAGGTTCGACCGAAAGGCAATGATGCATGGGCCCTGCATTTTGATATACCCGGGGCCACGTGAAATTTGCTACTCTGTTCAAAACTAGTAAGGTACACATGTATTGAACGCATGAGATTTTGAAACCAAATTATGAATAAATACACACTATAGCATTTAAAGCTTTGGGTCATATATGCATGATGTAGATGTTCGTTTAGTTTTTATAGTTCATCTCATTCAAAATCAATTAGTTTTATAAAAATGTTAAGATTCATGGGGTTGTGCATTGTAAATCATAAAGTAAAAAACAAATAATGGAAATTCATTTAGAATAAAATAATCAATTATGATACAGAAGATTCTAGAACAAAGGAGAAGTGCTTGTGTTTTGAGGTTTGTGCATTATGCTTAAGTTCAACCATGGAGTCTTCTAAATTGTACATGTGGCAGATCTGGTGGAATGTTGATGATATCCAACGGCCAGTAGTGCTCAGATTTGCCCATCTCTGCACTGTCGGGTTAGCTTCATCCAGCGACCATCTTTCAAAGTTATTGGCACACTATATAGTTCTTGTGCCATAGTTGCATGTTTTGGAAAAAGCTACTAGTGGGTTGTACTATCTATTTAGGAATAGAAGATGTATACATGGAAGTTGCAGGGAAAGAGATGACATGGAGGATCTCAATTCCTATGAGTAGGGATTGGAAAAGAGATGTCATTTGGTTCACATCATAGGAACTTTTTTATTGAATCTAGAGATGACATGTATCTCAAGTCCTATGAGGAGGGATTAGTAAAGAGATGTAATTTGGTTCATATCATAGGAACTTTTCTATTGAATATACACTAATGTTTATTTTCCTTTGAAATTAAGGGAGTATAGGAATCCATTCATATAAACCAAGTGGCTCTGAAGCTATAGAAATGATATCATGTTTATTTCCTTTGAAATGTAGAGTATATGTATCTATTCCTATGAACCAATTGGCTCTAAAGGAAAAAATCCTATAAAAATCGTATCATATAACACTAAAGGATGGTTGAAATTGCCGCGGGTGATACGATGGTCTTTCTTTGTAGACCCCTCACCCATCTTTATAGTTACCTCTCGAAGATGAATGAAATGATATATACAGGGTATTCTACATGTGCAATTTGGTACACGAAAACTCGGTAAAATTTTGCGAGGTTCTAATTTTCAATAAAGCTATATGCCCTGCATTTCGGAACGAAGGGAGCATACGGCAGTTGCAATCACTCACGTGGAAGATTTGTGTGTAGGAGGAGTGGCTGTTCTGTTAAATGACATGGCAAAACTGACACTATCGGATGCCGATCTAACGGTTCTTACGGCGTTCATCAGGAAAAGGCTTGTGGCGAACTTTTGTCGGATAATGATTTACGGACACATGCATTGCATTGATACGTGCCCCCCTCTCTCTCACGCACACGCACCCTCACGAGTCACAACTCTCCCAAGTCCTCTCGCAGACTCGCACGTGGCACCCTTCGTATATCTGCAGGTAGACGTCACGCACATATGTGCTCTTCACACCCTACCCTCAGAACTTCTAAAAAACAAAAGACAACGCGCACATTTTATTTTAGCTCACACGTCACACACTTATATTATTACTCTTGTGGCGAACGTTCTTTGTGCATAGTATATATTGTACTCTCACGAAGAGAAGCGGTGCACGCACACACTAGTTCTCTCTCACCCACTCGCGGGTACACATAGGAGCGCATTTTTTGAAGCCGGTACAACAAAATCACTCCACTATATATAAAAGCAGGAGCCTTAGCGCTTGCTTTACTAGGGTTCCTCTCGTTCACTCTCTCATGCTCTCCAGATCTAAGCAAGACATAGGTGGCCACACTCTCTCTCAGCTCACGGCTGGTCACAAATCCGGCCGGACAACCTCGACCGGGGCAGGGGGTGTAGGTGCATCGTTCATGCTGTCGTCGGCGGCGAGGGAGGAGACCAACAGCAGCCCACACGTCCCGATCGGCGGCCGTGCCGTACTCCTCGAGAGAGGGCCGGCTCGGGAGGGCCTCCGACCCCTTCTTCCTCCCTGCGGTATTGTGGCTAAGATGCGGCCTCCCGACGCCGTCTTTGCCACATGCCGACGACCCTCAGGTATATATTCCTTCGAAACCTGCCTTGCTCTACTGCTCCAGCTCTTCCCCCTTCGTGTGGATCCTTTTCTACTTCCGTCCGCTGTTCCAAAGACACCTAGACTTCTACTATTATTAGAAGTAAAGCTAGTTCATACAGTCGACTCAAAGCGTTGGTTCAAACAGGGAAGAAAGTGGGAAAGCTGTAGCATGAATCTAGGACTTGGTTCTAAGAGGAAACGGGGGAAAGTAGTAATATCTGTCACTGTTTAAATAACTGTATTTCGTATTTGCGCAAACAGGGATGTCTGTCTCCATATCGTTTCGGGATGTCTGTCTCCGTATCGTTTCTATCTGCGCAATCAAAAGCACACACCTCAGTTTTAGTACAACTGCGCAAAATGAGATGGCTATCCCTCGTTGCCGTCGTCTAACCTCCCGTCTTCAAGGTATCCCTACATTGGTAGTCCCTCCATCCCATAATATAAGAACGTGTTTTACCGATATGCATATAATCATGCCATGAACTGACCACTCAATGCAAACAAGCAAAACACTCATCATATCAAAGGTTCAAACATGCTTGCCTGGTTTGGAGTAGTCGGAGTCTAGCTCGGTGAAGTTCGCGGTCCCGTCACCTCTTCCAGTATCTACGGTATAAGAAAAAGATACGTACTAACGTAAATACCGTGTGTGCACAAAAAGTGTTCCGAATATTTTCCAAATAAATATGATAAAAAACTAGACAGAAAAATAAAGGTGACAAAAAAAGAATCATTCAAAAACCATTTTCTGTTTAAGAGTTATCAAGGTTTTAGTCCAGGACTTATGCGTAATGAACGAGAAAGTTCGAGGGCTAGCTTATAAAAACAGAAAGCGGTTCGATTAAAAACCCGCCAACTCTAAAGGAAGGCGTATCGTGCAGAAGGCGTTTTAGAAAACGTTTGAAAAGAATAAAAAAGCTGACGGGGTCCCACTTGTAGGTTTAAACTCAAACAGAGTCACCGGCGCCGAAAGTCATGATGGTGGCAGGCGATCCTGACGAGTTAGGAGGAGTGGGTGGTACCTAAGGGTTCCTTGGGTCCTTCCACACCTGTGGGTGGTGGAGTTGGTCGACAGCGAGCACCACGTCGACGGCGGCATCAACTTGTGAGGCGGTGGTTCGGGCGTTGGTGGATCTCGACGGGAGGGCTACCTTTGGTTGAATCGAGGCTCGGGTTAGAACATTGGGTGCACGGAGGGCTTGACGAGGTTTGGGAGTCGGAGGTGTCCTCACCTGAGTGGATCAAGACGGAGCTCGAGGCGGATCGGGGCGGCCGGAGTCGGGGAAGGAGACCTCCTCGGGGTCCTCCTGGTGGCTTGGCTGGGCTCTGGTGAGGTGGACTGGAGGTGCGGGGACGAGAACGCGCTCGGGACCTCCTTTTATAGATGATCCGAGGTGGTGGCCGTGAACGGAAATCTCTGGCGACGATTACGGCGGTGCAACGGTTGGTCAGGCGGTTTAGGGGGCTAGGCATCACCGTGGAGGTTTACTGGTTTGGTTTAGGCGCTAAACTTGGCCTGCCTTGGCTGCTACTCCAAGTTCCGAATGGAGCAGGCGACGAGCATGTCGGCGAGGCGCCTCTGTCTGCTTCAGGCCACGGCGACAGCCGCTGTGTGTGAGAAAAACAGACGGCCACGCGGAGGCCTCGGGTGGATTGGGCGGTGCTGGACGGCGCCGAAAGCTGGGCTGATCCCCGCTGGCCGCCTCGGTCGGGTCTGCTACCGCAGAAGTTGCCGGAGTCGGCGGGACACGTCACCACCGACGGTGGCGTCCGTCCAAAGGACCGTGCGGCTCTCTGGATAAGAGGAAGGAGCAGTGCGCAAGGCTCCAAAGAGTGCACTGGTGAGATCGACGCCGCGACCCTGAAGAAAACGACACTGACGGTCGACTGAACACTGAATTCTGAAAAATGAACAGCAACAGTGCCTGTCAGGTGTTTGATGAAATGATTTTGGCATGTGGGGAATTTATCTGGGGCTGATCTTTGGTGGGGTGGCCTCTCAATGCACCGAGGGGCTGCCTGAATTTTGGTAGAATTTTTGGAGAAGGAAATATATGAATTTCACCAAATTTGCCAAATCCGGTCCAAACTTGCAGTGTGTGAAACTTGAAAATTTTGAACTGAGGAAGAGCGGATCTTGATGGATCCAGGTTGGGGGTTCTAGGGACTAGCCAGAGGAGTTGGTTTGAGGTCAAAACTCAAAGGAAATCAGACACTTCCTTTGTAAATCACCTACGCCCAAGAAAAAAGACAGAATTATTTTTGGGGATAAAATAAATGAAATAAAATTCAAAAATGGGTTGTACTTGCTTGAATAGAATATTTGGCTTGGCCCAAAGTGGAGGGAGGGGTTTTGGGAGATATTTTGACATGAGGCATGGTAAAACAATGAGGGTTGCAAACAAAAGAGTAGCCCCAAAACCCTTATGGTCTCTTTTTAATAGAAATTTAATTTTCAACAATTTATTGAGATGAGTTAAAATCAGAAGGAAGGTTTTTTTAAAACCAAACACCAAGGTTGAGGGAGATAGAAAAACAAAATACTTGTCATAGGAGAAAGATTTTTGAGAAGGAGGGGCTTTTGGAAAGATTTTAAATGGCCTCCTTCAAATCAAATAAAAGGGTTTTGTCAAAAACCAAGTAAAAAATTTTGGAGTGTCACAACACCTACCCCCTTAGGAAAAATCTCTTCCCCGAGATTTCAGCTGATCCTCAAATAGGTGTGGGTGTTCTGCTCGAAGAAAATCCTCTCTTTCCCATGTTGCCTCGTCTTCGGTGTGATTGCTCCACTGTACTTTGAGAAACTTGATTACCTTCTGACGGGTTCTCCTTTCAGACTCCTCCAATATTTTTATTGGGCGTTCCCTGTAGGTGAGGTCTGGCTGTACATCAATGTCCCCATGGGATACCTGCTTTTCTGGGTTGCTCACACATTTCCTCAACCGTGAGACGTGGAACACGTCGTGGACGTCGGACATCTCTTCAGGTAGGTCTAGCTGGTAGGCTACTGTGCCTCTTCGTGCTACAACACAGAAGGGTCCGATGAATCTTGGTGCTAGCTTTCCTTTAACCTTTAACCGTTGTAGGCCCCTCATAGGAGATACTCGGAGGTACACATACTCGTCGGGTTCAAAACTGACTCCCCGATGTTTCCAATCGTAATAACTCTTCTGTCGGCTTTGTGCTGTTTTGAGTCTGTACCTGATTAGCCTAACTTTCTCCTCGGCTTCCTTGAGCATATCAGGGCCGAATATATGGCTGTCTCCGGTCTCTGACCAAATCAATGGAGTATGACATCTCCGTCCATACAAGGCTTCGAAGGGTGCCATTTGCAGGCTGGCTTGGTAACTGTTGTTGTATGCAAACTCGGCATATGGCAAGCTTTCTTCCCAACTGGTCCCATAGGTGAGGACACATGCTCTCAGCATGTCCTCTAGTATTTGGTTTACGCGTTCAGTTTGTCCATCGGTCTGGGGGTGGTATGCTGTACTGAATGCCAGTTGAGTACCCAGAGCTTGTTGTAATTGATCCCAAAATCTAGAGACGAATTGAGTGCCTCGGTCAGATATTATAGTCTTTGGGACTCCATGCAGGCAAGCTATGCGAGAGAGATAAAGATTAGCAAGCTTCTGAGTGGTGTAGGTTGTCTTCACGGGAATGAAATGTGCCACCTTGGTTAATCTGTCTGTGATGACCCATTTGGCATCATTTCCGTGTTGTGACCGAGGTAGTCCAACAATAAAATCCATCCCGATCTCATCCCATTTCCACTCAGGTATCCTGTTTGGTTGGTGGTTTCCAACCAAGTACGGCCTTGACCTTCTCTGGGTCTACGGCAATACCTTCCTATGTCAACACATGGCCTAGGAAACCAACTTGTCTCAACCAAAATTCACATTTGCTGAACTTGGCGTATAATTGATTTTTCCTTAATTCCCCTAGTACAATTCTGAGATGTTCAGCATGCTCTTCTGGTGTCTTGGAGTATACCAGAATATCATCGATAAACACCACAACAAACTTGTCCATAAATCTCATAAACACTTTGTTCATGAGGTGGACAAAATATGCGGGGGCGTTGGTCATACCAAACGGCATCACTGTAAACTCATACAGCCCGTATCTGGAGGTGAAGGCTGTCTTGGGGATATCTTCTGTCCGTACTTTCAATTGATGGTATCCCGACCTTAAGTCAATCTTTGAGAAAACCTTGGCTTGAGCGAGCTGGTCAAATAAATCATTTATCCGTGGCATCGGATATTTGTTCTTGATTGTGACCATGTTGAGTGCTTGATAGTCTATACACAATCTCAGTGTCCCATCCTTTTTCTTGGCAAATAAAACTGGAGAGCTCCAAGGTGAGGAGCTGGCTCGAATGAATCCTTTGTCCAGTAATTCTTTTATTTTCTTCTTTAATTCCACCAACTCTGAGGGTGCCATTCTGTATGGTTTCTTGTAAATGGGGGTGGTTCGGTAGCTAGCTCAATGCTGAATTCTATCTCCGGTCTGGTGGCATGCACAGTAGTTCTTCGGAAATACGTCTGAAACTCACACACTCTGGAACTTTGCTTAACTCAGAAGCGTCCACCTTGTTCAACCTCGGTTGCGGGATATTTGTCTCTCTTGAGCTGAAACTTTTATTGTCTTCCCGTGATGGTGGGTAAGAATTACTGTCCGGTTGAAGCAGTCAATAAATCCCTTGTTGGTGGTTAACCAATCCATTCCTAGGATGACATCCAGTCCCTTTTTGTCCAATACAATAAGGTTGGCATGAAACTTCAATCCCTCAAACTCAATAACCACACCTTGGCAGTAACTCTGAGTAACTTGCTTAATCCCGGGGGACTTGATGATCATGGACTTTTCTAGGGGAAGCATTGAAAAATCATTTTGCAAAGCAAATTTCTTTGAAATGAACGAGTGAGAAGCTCCAGAATCAAACAAAACCGTGGCAGGTATTGTGTTGACAGGGAACGTACCGAGTACGATATCCGAGGTATTCTGTGCTTCCTCCTTGGTCACATGGTTCAAGTGACCCTTCTTGTGATTATTATTGGGGTTGAAATTGTTACACTTGGGTGCTGAATTATTCCCACCGTGGTTCGGCGTGGGAGCCGAGTTTCTTGGCTTTGGGCACTCCTTGGCATAGTGCCCTTCTTCTCCACAAGCATAGCAAGTAACACCTGGGCGGTATGTGAAATCCTTGTCCCTAGCATGAAAATTTTTGACCGAGCGCGGAATATTGGTTTTGGACTTGTTTGCTCCACTTTTCTGGAAGTCAGTCTTGCTTCGGTTGTTGCGAGCTTGAGTAGTTTGGTCCCTCTTGCGCTTGCGAAATTCTTCCAAACTGCGGCGCTCATTTTCCAGGGTAATGGCCTTGTCCACAAGTGTTTTGAAGTCTGGGAAGGTGTGTACAACCAGCTGGCATTTAAGTGCTGGTGCAAGACCGTCCAGAAACTTTTCCATCTTTTTACTCTCCGTCATGTGTTCTTCGTTGGCGTAGCGAGATAACTGAGTAAATAGACTGTTGTACTCGGTCACCGTCATGCCTCTTTGCTTGAGGTCGTCAAACTCCCTCTTCTTGATTTTCATAACGCTTTTAGGAATATGCGTCCCACGAAAACCTTCTTTAAATTCCTCCCAGGTGATGTTATTCTCATTGGGGTGCATGTGTAGGAAATTCTCCCACCATGATGCAGCTGCTCCTGTGAGGTAGTGAGGTGCATATAGTACCTTCTCATGGTCTGAACATTGTGCAATGATCAATTTCCTTTTAATGTATCGAAGCCAGTCATCGGCCTCAAGAGGTTTGTCAGTGTGCGAGAAAGTTGGGGGACGCGTCTTTTGCAGTTCTGACAATTTTGATTGCTGCTGATACGGTCCACGGTGATTTCCCATATTGATGACCTGGTTCATCATTTCTTGGTGCTGCTGCTGGCTTTGCTCATAAAGGCGGCACACTTGAGAAAAAGCTGTCTCACTGCCCTGTTGACTTGACTGTCCCTGTGTGAAGTTGTTGCTGGTTTGGGTGCCATAATTCTCTTCTGGCGGATTTGGCATGGAACGAGTCCAAGGATGAGACATTTTCCACTTTGGGGATATATTTTAAAGAAAATCATAAGGAAAATAAATTGAGCCACAAAAATAAATAAATATTCAAAGGCGAAATTTTTTTAACCACTCCAAGATTTTTCAAGAAAATATTTGATAGCGCACGGAGAAGGACCGCTCAGTACATATCTTACACGCAAGCAGTAATTATACAATACATCACTCAGGATGTGCGTACACAATCCTGACATGTTATTTAGGCTAGTGCACTTCTCCCAGTTCCTACATGATGCGCATACAACTACTACTCACAACCTATATACATATAAATATATCATACAAGCTGGCGCAACGCGGGGTTGCTAGGCGTACTTAGTCGGAGATGGTAAGGACTTCCCTTGGCCTGCCGAGGGTGAGGCCCAGTGACGCTGGGGACTCAACCTCCTCCTCACTAATTGGCTCCAGGCGTGAAGCGCTGCGCTGAGAAGCTGGAGCGGGCGTGAGAGGCGGTGCAACACGGACTGGGGCAGGCGCAATAGGCGGCGCCACATGAACTGGAGTGGGCGCAATAGGTGGTGCAACACGGACTGGAGTGGGCGTGATGACCTGGTCGAACTCCTAAGTGGTAGGCAGGCGACGAGCGGTGGCGAGGATGGCAGGTGAATAAGATGGCGAGGACGAGACGAAGGTCAGTGGTGGTGCTGTGTGTAGGAGCCCCCTCCTGTTGGCGGCACAACCATGGACCGAGTCCATGCGGGCAGCCACAAGGTCGTCCACAAGGTTGTCGAAGGCTGCCTCCAGAGCCTGGAGGTATTCAACAAGCATCTCAATAGCCTCGTCTCGCTCTCCCCTGGGGCAAGCGAATGCATAGTGACACGTGTATGGCACGTGGCATGGAAGGTAGCGGTAGCGGCGAGTCTTCATCGAAGGAAGTACATCCCGGAGACGAGCTATCGCCTCACGGGCAGCCATCTGCATGGCATGCCTCTCCGTAGGCATGGCCCTGCCAACAAAACGGAATTGGCGTGATTCTGAACGCCCTCCCTTGAACTGTACCGCGGCCTGGTGCATAGACAGACTGTCGCTGATCTTGTGCTGGTAGAGTGTGAACACTAGGCGAACCGATGGCCCAATCGCGATCTTGACGATGTAGGCGACGAGCTTGATAAATCCTTCAGGAACGGTGGCGAACACCTGTGACTCACAGTCGCTGCTAGCCATCTACAAAACAAGACAAAAATTCTGAATAGTCAGATCATAAATTTATGATGACTAACAGAAAAATTGCTACGTTTTGCAAAAAAATGCTAAAATCGCACTAAAATGCTAATAACCGATTAGCGATCGCACCTAGTGGCTTCCTACAGTCAGCCTGGCTCTGGTACCAAGTTTGTCATGACCGGGTTTTCAACAAAATACTTATTGAGAAACCGATCATTTATTTCCAGTATAGGAGAGTCCTCCTTACTGGTAGACAAATTCTTGATACAGAAATTTAGGAGTACTAAATATATTACAGGGTTGAGCTGAGGTTGCTCAACAATTTTATTACAAGCACGCCAATAATATACATAAAGGCGGATATGACACAAGGGTGTGGTAGCATACTACAGGCTCGTATATATAAAGGTGGTGGTGGATATGTCACAGTGAAGTGGGTGACATTGACTCCTACTCTTGCAGCTCATCGAGCGTCGAAGTGAGGCTCGATGATTTATTCCGGTAGCGGAAGCGGATATAGTACAAGTGATAAATTCTAGGATCGCGCGGGACTGACTGGGACTCCTCTAGGCGTCGGACTCGCTATCGAACTCTTCATCCATAAGATCGCCTTCGTCAACACCTGGCCAAATCAACAAGCCAGGTGAGTACTTTGAATGTACTCGCAAGACAGTTCGGACATAAGATATAAGAAATGTAAGCATGATGCAACATGAGCAATTTGCAATGCACACTCAAATGATAAACTTGCACGATATGAATAAAAAAAAGGAAGTCGGGCGGTAGTCCTCCCGAAATCCCAACAGCAATAACTGAAACCGATCGAGTGTCTGAAACGACGCCTCGAATGGTGAACAAATAAGTTAACATGCCGCAATCGGGCGTCTAAGCGACACCACATAAAGGGCTTATATTGAAAAGTAAATGACAATTCATGCCGCAGTCGGACGTCGAAGCGACATCACATAAAGGGCATATATTGAAAATAAACGACATAAATGCCACAGTCGGACGTCTGAGCGACATCACATAAAGGGCTTATATTGAAAATAAACAACATAAATGCCACAGTCGGACGTCTGAGCGACATCACATAAAGGGCTTATATCGAAAGTAAACAACATAGATGCCACAGTTCGACGTCTGAGCGACATCACATAAAGGGCTTATATCGAAAGTAAATAACAAGAGTGCCATAGTCGGACGTCTGAGCGACATCACTAAAGGGCTTCTATCGAAAGTAAACAACATAAATGCCATAGTCGGACGTCTGAGCGACATCACATAAAGGGCTTATATTTCATCGTCGCGTTCAAGCAGAATAAACCATTCCAAGGAAAAGACTCAGCACATAATATAAATAAACGGGTTAGTCCATCCACAGGAGTAATCGTATAGCCAAGTTTTCCACACATGGTTGTTCACCGGAGATCATCAAGGATACTGACACTGAGATTGCCAAGGACAAGTTGAACACCGACCTTGATCATAGATATGGTTACTTGGATGAGTTTGACTCTGCAGAGTTTGTACTATTAAACCACAGCCAAAGGATTTTAGTAGTCGCAAGGGACTAGTTCCGTTTATGGTATTTTAGAAGAAACACATCTAACCAGTACACACCCAATTCCACATTCCGCTGCCAGGAATCACCCTAGGCAACGTTCAAGAAAAACTCTAAGACGGCGAGGTCACAACCTCGAATAGCATGGGATCAAATTTGTCTCGCGCGCTCTAAGGGGTGCCCCCCTCTCGGTCCCAACCAGAAACACCCATGCCCCCTGGCCGGATGACGGGCTTTAATCCAGGGCCATGGAACCCTCATCCCGGCCCCTCTGTTTGGTGTGTACCAGGAAAGAGGTTTTCAACTTACTAAACCATATTCCATAAAGAAGACATGTGGTAGTACAAGGAAAAGAACGGGTGATCACATGACTTGATTCACGTTGACACTGCAGTTAAGTTGTTTGGCATAAGACTGGCATGCTACAACAATACCATCTTACCACCCATCATGTCACCACATGATCATGTAAACTCACATCGAATCACACATCGCGTTTCGAAGCTCACTTGCAATGGTTTTGCATGTAATATAACTCTTACTGATATGCATATAATCATGCCATGAACTGACCACTCAATGCAAACAAGCAAAACACTCATCATATCAAAGGTTCAAACATGCTTGCCTGGTTCGGAGTAGTCGGAGTCTAGCTCTGTGAAGTTCGCGGTCCCACACGTCTTCCGTATTCACGGTATAAGAAAAAGAAACGTACTAACGTAAATACCGTGTGTGCACAAAAAGTGTTCCAAATATTTTTCAAATAAATATGATAAAAAACTAGACAGAAAAATAAAGGTGACAGAGAAAGAGTCATTCAAAAATCTTTTTCTGTTTAAAAGTTATAAAGGTTTTAGTCCAGGGACTTGTCTGTAATGAAACAAAAAGTTCCCAGGGGCTAGCTTATAAAAATAGAAAACAGTTCGATTAAAAACCCCCCAACTCTAAAGGAAGACGTATCCTGCCCGAAGGCGTTTTCAGAAAACGTTTTGAAAAGAATAAAAAGCTGACGGGGGTCCCACTTGTCGGGTTTAAACTCTAAAACAGAGTCACCGGTGCCCGAAAGCCACGGTGGTCGCCGGCGGCGATCCACGGCGAGTTAGGAGGAGTGGGTGGTACCTATGGGTTCCTTGGGTCCTTTCGCACCTGTGGATGGTGGAGTTGGTCGACGGCGAGCACCACGTCGACGGCGGCCTCAACTCCATCGGGCGGTGGTTCGGGCGTTGGTGGATCTCGTAGGGGAGGGATACACTGGTTGAATCGAGGCTCGGGTTAGAACATTGGGGGCACAAGAGGGCTTCTGACGAGGTTTGGGAGTCGGAGGTGGCCTCACCTGAGTGGATCAAGCCGGAGCCCGAGGCGGATCGGGGCGGCTGGAGTCGCGGAAGGTGACCTCCTCGGGGTCCTCCTCGTGGCTTGGCTGGGCTCTGGTGAGGTGGAGTGGAGGTGCGGGGTCGAGAACGTGCTCGGGACCTCCTTTTATAGATGATCCGAGGCGGTGGCCGTGAACGGAAATCTCCGGCGACGATTACGGCGGTGCAACGGTTGGTCAGGCGGTTTAGGGGGCTAGGCATCACCGTGGAGGTTTACTGGTTTGGTTTAGGCGCTAAACTTGGCATGCCTTGGCTGCTACTCCAAGTTCCGAACAGAACGGCGCACGAAGCACGTCGTCGGCAGGGAGCGCGCTCTGCGCTGCTCAGGCCACGGAGACAGCGCCGCAGCGCGCGCAGGCAAGCAAACGGCCACGCGGAGGCCTCTGGTGGATTGGGCGGTGCTGGACGGCGCCGAAAGCTGGGCTGATCCCCGCTGGCCGCCTCTGTTGGCTCTGCCACCGCAGAAGTTGCCGGCGTCGGCGGGACACGTCACCACCGATGGTGGCATCCGTCCAAAAGACCGTGCGGCGCTCTGGATAAGAGGAAGGAGCAGTGCGCAAGGCTCCAGAGAGTGCACAGGTGAGATCGACGCCGCGACCCTGAAGAAAACGACACAGACGGTCGACTGAACACTGAATTCTGAAAAAATGAACAGCAACAGTGCCTGTCAGGTGTTCGATGAAATGATTTTGGCATGTGGGGAATTTATCTGGGGCTGATCTTTGGTGGGGTGGCCTCTCAATGCACCTGGGGGCTGCCTGAATTTTGGTAGAATTTTTGGAGAAGGAAAAATATGAATTTCACCAAATTTGCCAAATCTGGTCCAAACTTGCAGTGTGTGAAACTTGAAAATTTTTAACTGAGGAAGAGTGGATCTTGATGGATCCAGGTTGGGGGTGCTAGGGACTAGCCAGAGGAGTTGGTTTGAGGTAAAAACCTCAAAGGAAATCAGACACTTCCCTTGTAAATCACCTAGGCCCAAGAACAAAAGACAGAATTACTCTTGGGGATAAAATAAATGAAATAAAATTCAAAAATGGGTTGAACTTGTTTTGGGAGAAATTTTGACATGAGGCATGGTAAAACAATGAGGGTTGCAAACAAAAGAGTAGCCCCAAAACCCTTATGGTCTCTTTTTAATAGAAATTTAATTTTCAACAATTTATTGAGATGAGTTAGAATCAGAAGGAAGGTTTTTTTAAAACCAAACACCAAGGTTGAGGGCGATACAAAAATAAAATACTTGTCATAGGAGAAAGAATTTTGAGAAGGAGGGGCTTTTGGAAAGATTTTAAATGGCCTCCTTCAAATCAAATAAAAGGGTTTTGTGAAAAACCAAGTAAATTTTTTTGGAGTGTCACAGTAGGGGTCTCCACTACAGATCCTTTTTTTTGGAAGCGCCTCCACTACAAATCGGCTTCTCCCTCGTCCTCTTGAAGAAAACCGATGATGAGTGCGGCGGTAGGGTTTGTAGGAGTACTACGGCATGCGGGGCCATGTCGTAGTAAACGGGTTCGAGTCGACGCCTTAAATATGTGTGGGCCGCTTGGTTTTACGGGAACGAGGCAGCATTTTGGGTTCGGGGACCAGTGGAGATATAGCACGTACAAAAAATTGTGGACGTAGATTCGACCGAAAGGCAATGATGCATGGGCCCTGCATTTTGATATACCGGGGCCGCGTGAAATTTGCTACTCTATTCAAAACTAGTGAGGTACACATGTATTGAACGCATGAGATTTCGAAACCAAATTATGAATAAATACACACTATAGCATGTAAAGCTTTGAGTCATATATGCATGATGTAGATGTTCGTTTAGTTCTTATAGTTCATCTCATTCAAAATCAATTAGTTTTATAAAATTGTTAAGATTCATGGGGTTGTGCATTGTAAATCATAAAGTAAAAAACAAATAATGGCAATTCATTTAGAAAAAAACAATCAATTATGATACAGAAGATTCTAGAACAAAGGAGAAGTGCTTGTGTTTTGAGGTTTGTGCATTATGCTTAAGTTCAACCATGGAGTCTTCTAAATTATACATGTGGCAGATCTGGTGGAATGTTGATGATATCCAACGGCCAGTAGTGCTCGGATTTGCCCATCTCTGCACTGTCGGGTTAGCTTCATCCAGCGACCATCTTTAAAAGTTATTGGCACACTATATAGTTCTTGTGACATAGTTGCATGTTTTGGAAAAAAGCTACTAGTGGGTTGTACTATCTATTTAGGAATAGAATATGTATACATGGAAGTTGTAGGGAAAGAGATGACATGGAGGATCTCAATTCCTATGAGTAGGGATTGGAAAAGGGATGTCATTTGGTTCACATCATAGGAACTTTCTATTGAATCTACAGATGACATGTATCTCAAGTCCTATGAGGAGGGATTAGTAAAGAGATGTAATTTGGTTCATATCATAGGAACTTTTCTATTGAATATACACTAATGTTTATTTTCCTTTGAAATTAAGGGAGTATAGGAATCCATTCATATGAACCAAGTGGCTCTGAAGCTATAGAAATGATATCATGTTTATTTGCTTTGAAATGTAGAGTATATGAATCTATTCCTATGAACCAATTGACTCTAAAGGAAAAAAATCCTATAAATATCATATCATATAGAGTTCCTATGATATTCCTCGACACTAAAGGATGGTTGAAATTGCCACGGGTGATACGATGGTCTTTCTTTGTAGACCCCTCACCCATCTTTATAGTTACCTCTCGAAGATGAATGAAATGATATATACAGGGTATTCTACATGTGTAATTTGGTACACGAAAACTCGGTAAAAGTTTGCGAGGTTCTAATTTTCAATAAAGCTATATGCACTGCATTTTGGAATGGAGGGAGCATACGGCAGTTGCTAACACTCACGTGGAAGATTTGTGTGTAGGAGGAGTGGCTGTTCTGTTAAATGACATGGCAAAACTGACACTGTCGGATGCCGATCTAACGGTTCTTCGGCGTTAAATCGTCAGAAAAGGCTTGTGGCGAACTTTTGTCGGATAATGATTTACGGACACATGCATTGCATTGATACGTGCCCCCCTCTCTCACGCACACGCACCCTCACGAGTCACAACTCTCCCGAGTCCTCTCGCAGACTCGCACGTGGCACCCTTCGTATATCTGCAGGTAGACGTCACGCACATATGTGCTCTTCACAACCTACCCTCAGAACTTCTAAAAAACAAAAGACATCGCGCACATTTTATTTTAGCTCACACGTCACACACTTATATTATTACTCTTGCGGCAAATGTTCTTTGGGCATAGTATATATTGTACTCTCACGAAGAGAAGCGGTGCACGCACGCACTAGTTCTCTCACACCCACTCGCGGGTACACGTAGGAGCGCATTTTTTGAAGCCGCACTGGTGGAAAAACAGGCTTCCGTCCAGCCCCATAAGTCGCGAAGCTGTAGGAACCGCGACTAATGGGACCTTTAGTCGCGGTTCCGGAGGTGAACCGCGACCAAAGGCCTGGGCCTGTGGCGCTCGGTGGCCAGCTGGCGACGTGAGGTCTTTAGTCGCGGTTTGCTGTGACAACCGCGACTAAAGGCCTTCGGCACCTTTAGTCACGGTTTGCCAGGCCAACCGCAACTAAAGCCCCTCCCCTATATATACCCATCCAGCAGCCAACACTTAGCCATTTGGAGCCATTCTCTTCACAAGTGGGTGTAGGTTTGCTTTTGGTTCCTCTTATGCACATAAGGTGTTTGATGAAATGCCCCAAGAGCATGAAACAAACATGACATGAAGTGTTGGAGCCACACTCCTCGATCGCGGTTAGCAACTTGATGAACCTTTGATGTGTCATTGATAAAATATGCATGTGTGTAGTTCATTGTTTAATTTATATTGTTTGTAGCTAGTTGGTTTAACAAATGCATGATGGTTAATTATATATTTTATATTATGATAATGCAGATGAATCGACAATGGATGTACGGTAACCGACTCTCCAGCGAGTTCACTACGGGTTTGAAAGATTTCCTCGTAGTGGCTAATGCGAACAAGCGGGGGGGTTTTGTTATCTGTCCATGTGTTATCTGTAAGAATCAGAAGGTTACTCTTCCTCAAGAGATGTTCACATGCATCTGCTTCGCACGGTTTCATGCCAAGCTATAATTGTTGGACCAAGCATGGAGAAAGAGGGTTATAATGGAAGAAGATGAAGAAGGGATGATTTCATCGATGAAAGCTATCTTGCTCATTTCGGTGATACTTTCATGGAGGATGTCAAGGTGAAGGGGAAGGTGAAGAAGAGGCACGTGATGATCCGTTGATGATCTTGGTCGGACCATTGCTGATGCACGCGGAGACGCTGCTAAACTGAAAAGGAGAGGGAGAATTTGGATCGCATGTTAGAGGATCACAGAAAGGCGCTGTACCCGGATGCGATGATGGTCTGAAAAAGCTGGGCTGCATAATCGGATTTGCTGAAATGGAAGGCAGAGGCACGTGTAGCTGACTCGGCATGTGAAAACTGGCTGAAAATGTTGAAGAATATGTTTCCAAAGGATAACGAGGTGCCCGCCAAAGACGTCTGAAGCAAAGAAGGTTGTCCGCCCTCTAGGTTTAGAGGTTACGAAGATACATGCATGCATCAACGATCGCATCCTCTACCGCGTGAATACGAGAATTTGAATGAATGCCCGGTATGCACCGTGCATTGCGTTATAAGATCAGAGGCGATGACCCCGGTGACGATGTTGAGGGCCGTAAACCAGGAAGAGGGTTCCCGCCAAGGTGATGTGGTATGCTCCTATAATACCACGGTTGAAACGTCTGTTCAGGAACAAAGAGCATGCCAAGTTGTTGCGATGGCACAAAGAGGTAAGTCGGACGGGGAGTTGAGACACACCACAGATGGAACGCAATGGAGAAAGATCGACAGATGGTTCAAAGATTTTGCAGCTGACGCAAGGAACATAAGATTTGCTCTAAGTACGGATGGCATGAATCCTTTTGGCGAGCAGAGCTCCAGCCATAGCACCTGGCCCGTAACTCTATGCATCTACAACCTTCCTCCTTGGTTGTGCATGAAGCGGAAGTTCATTATGATGCCAGTGCTCATCCAAGGTCCGAAGCAACCCGGCAACGACATCGATGTGTACCTAAGGCCATTAGTTGATGAACTTTTACAGCTGTGGGGTGGTGTCCGTGTGTGGGATGAGCACAAACAAGAGGAATTTGACCTCTGACGTTGCTTTTCGTAACCATCAACGATTGGCCTGCTCTTAGTAACCTTTCGGGACTGTCAAATAAGGGATACAATGCATGCACGCACTGCTTACATGAGACTGAAAGTGTACATTTGCCAAATTGTAAGAAGAACGTGTACCTTGGGCATCGTCGATTTCTTACGAAAATTCATCCAGTAAGAAAGAAAGGCAAGCATTACAACGGCAAGGCAGATAACCGGCCGAAGCCTGCGGAACGCACTGGTGCGGAGGTATTTGATATGGTCAAGGATTTGAAAGTCATCTTTGGAAAGGATCCTGGCGGACAATCAGTTCAAGGGAGCCGACGGGCACGCAGCCATGTGGAAGAAGAAATCTATATTCGGGAGCTAGAATATTGGAAAGTCCTAGATGTCCGCTCTGCAATCGACGTGATGCACGTTACGAAGAATATTTGCGTGAACCTCCTAAGCTTCTTGGGCGTGTATGGGAAGACAAATGATACAAAGGAAGCACGGCAGGACCAGCAACGTTTGAAAGACCACGATGACCGCATCCGGAATGGTTTCAAGGTCGTGCCAGACTACGCCTCGACCAAAGAAGAGAAGGTCATCTTTTTGAATGCTCGAGCAGTATGAAGGTCCTGTCTGGATTCTCGCCCAATATAAAGGGAATAATAAACATGGCGGAGAAAAGTTCCAAAACCTGAAGTCTCACGACCGCCACGTGATTATGACGCAATTGCTTTCGATTGCTTTGAGGGGCTCCTGCCGGAAAATGTTCGAGTAGCCATTGTGAAGCTATGTGCATTCCTCAATGCAATCTCTCGAAGGTAATCAATCCAGAAGTTCTACCACGGTTCTGTAACGATGTGATCCAATGTCTTGTCGATTTCGAGTTGGTGTTCCCGCCATCCTTCTTCAATATTATGACGCACCTCCTGGTTCACCTAGTCGAAGAGATTTTCGTTCTCGGTCCTGTATTTCTACACAATATGTTCCCCTTCGAGAGGTTCATGGGAGTATTAAAGAAATATGTTCGTAACCGTGCTAGGCCAGAAGGAAGCATCGCCAAGGGCTATGGAAATGAGGAGGTAATTGAGTTTTGTGTTGACTTTGTTCCTGACCTTAAGCCGATTGGTCTTCCTCGATCGCTGCACGAGGGGAGACTAAGTGGAAAAGGCACGATCGGAATGAAATCAACGATATGTATGGACGGCCATTCTCCTGATCAAGCACACCACAATCAGCATCGACCAATTCTAGCTTGGTGGCTCCGTACTTTGAGAAACACAAGAATATTTTACGCTCGACAACCCGGGAAGCCTGAATCCTGGATTAGGAAGGCCCACATGGAGACTTTCGGCAGTTGGTTGAGAAAACATTTAATGAATGACAATGATGTTGTAGATCAGCTGTACATTGGCCAAGACAACATCTTCGACTATAACGACTTTCCAAGGGTACGAGATAAATGGGAATACATTTTACACGATCGCCCAAGATAAAAAGAGCACCAACCAAAACAGTGGTGTCCGCTTTGATGCAGCAACCGAGAATGGGCAAGAGGTCACATATTATGGTTACATAGAGGAGATATGGGAACTTGACTATGGACCCTCCTTTAAGGTCCCTTTGTTCCGGTGCAAATGGTTCAAGCTAACAGGAGGTGGGGTAAAGGTGGACCAGCAATACGGAATGACAATGGTGGATTTCAACAATCTTGGTTACCTTGACGAACCATTCGTCCTAGCGAAAGATGTCGCTCAGGTTTTCTATGTGAAGGACATGAGTAGCAAACCGAGGAAACGGAAAGATAAGAAAACGATCAGTACATCATGCGATGATACAAAGCTCCAAATTGTTCTTTAAGGGAAAAGAAACATCGTGGGAGTGGAGGACAAGACAGACATGTCGAAGATTATAATATGTTTGCTGAAATTCCGCCTTCAAAGTGAACACCGACCCAAGCATTAAGTTAAATGATGAGGATGCTCCATGGATACGGCACAATCGTAAGCAAGCAGGGACACAAGGGAAGAAAAATGATGTGTAATAATTTATTGTACCAAACTTTGTTGAATGGATCATGTGAATTATATTACCCGTGATGTGTTTGGTGTCCATTTGAATGATTCGAGATACCACTGATGATACATGAAATTTGGAGTGATTTAGTCATACTCCTGCCTAGGCGTATAATATGCATACCGTAGTCTTCATAGCCGCCGTTGCCGTTGTACCGTAGTCGCCGCTTTCTAAGTTGCCGCCGCCGTGCCATCGCCGTCGCCGCCGTTGCCGCCGCTGCCGGGCGGCGCCGTGGCTCGAATCGAGGGTAGCGCAGCGGCGGATATCGCCGCCGTGATGTAGTCCATGACGCTCTGCAGAGTCCGCCATACCACCATAGCCGACGGCCGGCCTCGTGGAAGTTCCTGTGAGGCAGACCGTCCTCCTCATACCGGCGAGCGCCCTCTCACGCCGATTGATGAAGAAGGCGTCCCAAGTATGCTGGTTATCGGGATGCCGGGGATTCATCCGCTGCTCCGGCGTGAGGTCGAGGTAGTAGTGGTTCGTGAGGGCCGCCCGCCAGCGCAGTACCGAGGGACGGGAGGGACTGCACGCCGCCGGGCGCTTAGGCTCCAGCCCGGTGGGGCCTTGTAGCCCGGTGGACAAGGGTAGTTCGAGGCGCAAAGCTCCTCCACCTGCTGGTAGGTTAGAGTGGGTGCGGTGGAAGCCATGAGAGAGTGATGAGAGATTGTAGAGATGTGATAATGCTGGCCAAGCCGGGCTACATATATGTAGTGAGAAATGGCGGGAAAAAATGGGAGCGGGAAGACAGGAGGCGGGAAGAAAGTGGCGGGAAGAAAGAGGCGGGAAGACAGGGAAGAAATGGCGGGAAGAAGAGGAATCCAGAGCTGGTCATCTAACCTTTAGTCCCGGCTGGTTGGTGCAACCGGGACTAAAGGTTAGACAGGACGCGTGGGTAGCGCACGACGCTCTGTCGGAGGAAAGGGACAAAGCAGAAGCGGCGTCGTGCCTATAAAAGGAGCATCGATACGCGCGAAGATAGAGGCGTGAAGAAATGGCGGGAAGACATAGGCGGGAAAGAACTGGCGGGAAGACTGGCCTGGAAGAACTTGTGGGAAGACAGAGGCCGGGAAGAACTTCTCTGAATTTTTGATATATTATTTGTATTTTTAGAATTTTGAAATGAATTAGTTCTATTTTTCTGAATTTTTGATATATTATTTGTATTTTTAACATATTGAATTGAATTAGTTTTATTTTGACATATTATTTGTATTTGCCTCGTAGGGTTTGGAGACGGTTCGTAGATACAAAGGACGTAGAACTTTATATGCATTAAATTATGTATGGAAACTTGTTCAAAATTGTATATGGTCATCCGATGATATTGAATATATATTGTATATTCCTCTTGAATTCTTTTTGGTTCTAATTTCAAATTTGTTTTCAAATTTGAAAACTAATGGCACTAACAGAAAGTTTATAATTTTTCTAAAACTAAAAGCAAAAAGAATTAAAAAATAAAGGAAAAAACAACAAAAAATAAATAATAATGCAGGAAACAAAACAAAAAAACTGGAAAAAAATAGTGCCGCCATCGGACCCCCACGGCCTGAATACGACTAGAAACCCTACATGGGCTGTGATTCAGGGCCCGCAGGAGGCCGAGCAGGCCCACAGGCACATAGCTAGTGATGATTAGGCTCGAAGCCTGCAGTTGAGAGGAGCTCGAGAGGGTGGGCGCAGCAGCGCTTATAAACCACTCTCGAGCTCTCTCAACTAGCGAGGTGGGACTAAACTTTCGGGCGCGGGGCAGCACCTTTAGTCGCGGTTGGGCAGGCGACCCGTGACTAAAGGGTACCTTTAGTCGCGGGTCTCGTCGCCAACCGCGACTAAAGGGGGGGGGCGCGGGAACGCAAAAAACCCGCCAAAAACCCTTTAGTCGCGGTTGGGCAGGCGACCCACGACGAAAGGGTACCTAATCATGGTCTCGCCGCCAACCGCGACTAAAGGGGGGGGGGCTATAAATACAAGGCTCCGATTCTCGTCTTCTCTGATTCCAATTCTCGCCTGTTCGTCTCGACGCCGCCCGCCGTCGCCCTCGCCCTCGACGCCGCCCGCCGTCGCCCTCGCCCTCGACGCCGCCCGCCGTCGCCCTCGCCTACAAGGCGCCGGCCCGGCCTCGTCTTGCCGCCTCGCCCATCATCTTCTCCCTTGCTCCCTGGCCTCTTGCGCTCCCGTAGCCACCGCGCCCGCCATGGTCGAGCTCGACTCGCTGAGCAGCTGGCCGCTGTCATCGTAGTCGTTGCAAAGGTCGGGCAAGCATCGCAACGTCTGAGGGCGCCTCACTAGTGCCTCCCGAGCCTCTAGCTCGCCTCCTCTTGCCCTCGGCTGCTTGCCGCACCTCGGCCGAATTCCGGCGTCGCCGTAGTCGACGCCGCCGTCGACTCCGTCTGTTTGAGATGCGTGAGTGTTGTAGATCGACGCGACATCCTTTTCCCCGATCGAACGTGCCAAGTCCCGCGCTAAAAGACCCCCTGTGCGCATGTTATGGCGGTCCGGCGAGCGCCGCCGCGTTTCTGGTCACCAGCGTTGCTCCGGCGCTGGCCGCCGATGTGGCTGACCGAGGGTCACCCCTGGGTCGCTGCCAGTGGGCCCCACGGCCCCGTTGACTGGGTTGACCCAATCAACATGCTGACTAGGCAACCCAAAGGTCACTAACAGGCAGGCCCCACTGCGTAATTAATCTAACAAAAACATTTTTATAAATAAAATTAATTAATTAACCTAAACGGTCACTCACATGTGGGGCCCTACTAATTAACACTGTTTAATTAAAATAAACTACTGTTAGTCCCTCTGAGTATGACATGTAGGACCCGGTGGTCATTTTGACCAAAGGAACCGGTCTGTTGAACTCTTGATGTCATGCCGACACTCTGCCGACGCCATAATTCCATTCATGTTAATTTAAATAGTCTTTGAAAATTCTAAAATCTTTGTAAAATCATTAGAAATTAAACCGTAGCTCAGATCGAAAAACTATATACATGAAAGTTGCTCAAAAAAATTCAATGAATCCGAATACACGGTTCGCTCAAAAAAATTCTCAGAAACGAAGGGACTTTCATGCAAAATAGCCGACGACGTACGACCAGAAACACTATTTGCTTTATTAAAAATTAAAAATGACATTCGTGAAGCGGTGGTTGTCTGTTGTCCTCGCCTCCCTCTCCGTGTGTGTTGTCCTCGCCTCCCCTCTCCGTGACGCTGCCGTCGTCTGCCGCCTCTGCCTCAAGGCTCTACCGCGACACCCTCTCCCACCCCTTCCTCGCCCCCACCATTTGCCACCGCCCATTCGCCACCCCCACCCCCACCCCCCCCCGTCTTCACTTAAATAATTTGTTTTTTCTAAAAGTTTTAAGGACTGAAAAAATGGCGGACGATAGAGCTGACCCGATTATGGACAACTATGATCCGGACGGTGAAGCACATATGTTCGGCATCATAAACGGCGATATTCTATATGTGCCGACCGGAGAAGAAGAAGATGATATCTCTTCTTATCTGAACCTTGACGGTGAAGATGAAGGCGCCCGTCGGCAAGATGATGCCGAACAAACGTCGATAAACGCATTTATCTTCAAATGGAAGTAGCAACCACCTCCGGCCGAGGTATATATATACATTGAGCCTCACGGTGATACAAACTAACTGATTTGAATAAATATGTGTACTAACGCGCGACTCTCTTTCTTATTTTAGCCCTCGGCGGATCGTCGGAACAATCGATGCGTCGTCAAAGCGTGGGCGCAACCAAGACGATGAAACAAGGAGAAACATGCACCATCGAGGTTGTCGACGATTACCGGCAGGCAGCTGGAGCCCCGCAAGAACGCCACCAAGTTTGTCGACCAATGCGGAGCCATTGTTAGAGACAACGTCTCGATCACCGCCCAGGAGTGGAATGAGCCAAAGAAGGCACGAATTGATGGTTTCACTTTTGTCGATAAGAGAACAAAAAGATTGCTTCAAGAAGCTTATGGAACATTTCGTTCTACCTCCGGAATACAACAAATTCGATGAGGAGGGTAACAAGATTGAGGAAAACAAGGAGAGGAGGAGGCTAGTCAAACAGTTCGCTTCTTCATAAGATGGCCGACGCATTCCGGAAATTCAAGCAAAATCTAGCCCATGACTTTGTCAAGCAGAACAAGACTCCGGATTTCAAAGGACAATATGAGAAACTGAAACATGATTGGCCAGAATTTGTGAAGCAAAAAGAAATCGGAGCAGTTCATTCAAATATCGAAACAATAAGGAAAATGCGGCTAAGAAGGAGTACACTCATGTTATGGGGCCAGGAGGGTATCGCATTTGGGTGCCTAGGTTGGAGAAGATGGAGAACGAGCTGAGGGCGCGAGGAATCCGTCCAGTGCGGAGGGATGGGACCCAAGGGCCAAAAGCTGGTGGTACGGGCATGGGGAACGCTGAACCCGGAGACAGGGGAGTGTGTTTACCGGGGCAAATTAATTAAACCCACCCAAGCCCTTATTGACGCAATGAAGGATGCTCAACAGGGTAAGATCAAGTACAACAGAGAGAACTACGCGCTGACAAAAGCCCACGGGAAACATGAACACAGAGGACGAGTACGATGCATGGGGCACATTCCGTGGAAAATAGGGTTCCCCCAGAACGATGACCCGTCTGATTCTGAAGCCGTAAGAGAAAGATGGATCGGGAATCAGATGTTGTGGCGCGGTTGGCATCGGAAATGGATGTGATGAAGAAAACCATGAGTGTACTAGTAGCCGAAGAGATGCAGCTCGGGTGCAGCATGAAGATCATCCAGCGGATCTCGGAAGCCAGCAGCGGAGAAGCTGGGTGGCTTCCACGGAGGCCCCACCGGGTGGTGCAGATGCACCGTCGTGCGAACTGACTGGTCCGGAGCCTCGGGTGGTCGAAATTACTGCACCGGAGCCTCTGGTGGTCGAAATTACTGCACCGGAGCCTCCTCGCTACCCGTGGGACGATATAAAGGAGATGAAAGAATGTCATCTGTATTATCCTATCGGGAACATGTCCATGAAGGTAGCCATCGGCAGTGCTTTACCATGTTTACGGAGCACTCCACCACAACAACCCCATTCAAGATGGCTATGCTCGTGTCACGGTGGAGGACATAGTCCAAGGGTTTGAGGACACGGAGATTGACATTGCTACACGAAGGGGAGAAAAGACTTGGAGATGTCAAGCGCCATTTCATTCTATGGCAAAAGAAGTTTATCAAGTTTCCAGCGAGGCGCCAAGGACAACAAGTCCACCCCCACGGTGGTGGTGGTGGCGGTGGCGGTGGTGGTGGCGGTGGTGGTTGTGGCGGTTCACCTACACCTCCGTCACGCCAGCCGACGCCGCCCCCCAGTCCTCAACGTCCGTCGGGTGATCAGCCGCCGCCCCGATCCTCGTCGGCGGGTGATCGACGCCCCCAATCCACCTCCGGCAAGAAGCGAAGCAGTCTGGATTATTAACCCGGACCCTTATGTACCTAAGACCACAAAGGTACCGGAGCCATCATCAAGCCTCTCCCCACAAGGCCTTGGGAACGTAGTGCCGAGGAAGTTGACGCTGACGCGGCTGCTGATTTGGAGAAATGGAAGGCGGACTGCAAGAAGAAAAGAGAGCCCGAGCCCAAGCCAGTATTTTCTGATGAGCAAAAGAAGTGGGCTAAGTCATTTTTGAGCACACCGTCCCAAGCCGCGAAGAATCTGCCTAACGACTATGCACGTGAACTTCACAGGTAGGCACTCATGTTCAAGGAGAACAAAGAGCGGGAGAAGGCCGAAAGTAAAATAAGCGGGAAACAAGTTGCCCTGCTCGGGGAACAATGTTTACAATCGATTGCCCCGTTTATAGTGGAAGCCTTCATCCGGATGCCCCGAGATCATACAAGCTGCGGCAGTAACAGGGATTGATCAGAACGAGTGCGAGAACAAGCGGCCAACTTAGGTATTACTCTTCGTGAACAGTTAGGCCTTGATGAGGCGCCCAGTGAAGGAGGTAGTAATTACATATGTCAAGAATGGGCCTCTCGTCGAGCCTGCTTGAGAAAAGGATCTACCTCCACAAATGAAAGGTCTGCTGAAATGGTACAAGGGTTACATAAAAATAAAACGCCAAAGAATATATTTATGCGGAAGTTAGACATGAGCATCACTTCAAACATTACTATGTACAAATTGAACTGAGTGAATTGTTCCAGCTTTTCAATCTGCGCGAGCTCGACAAATCTATCATCGGTTGCTACGCTCGTAAGTGATTTATTAATTTCTACCCCATCTCGTTCATATTGCCTGCACTATATATATGTCCTAACTATATTGTTGTGTCCGCTATTATACATGCAGAATGAAGATTAAGGAATGCAGAGTAAGGAACATCCATGATGTTGGGTTCATTGACCCACACATCGTTAATGGACATGTGTTGGAGCCGCCACCCCGCCGACGTGGAGGCAGACCTGTGGCAGTTTCTTACAAAGCAGGAACTCAAAAGTGATATTCTATTTCCTTACCATTTTGGGTGAGTGTTTCTGTCTTGAGCACATTCTCTTTTGTTTACTCCATGCATGGTATGTGGCCGGCTAATCGATGAGTTATGCATGACGTCTTGTGCATGTATCGTGGTCCGCAGGTTCCACCGGATTCTGCTAGTAATTAAAGTTAACACCTCGTAATGTCTCGTCCACGACTCTCTGAATATGGATCCAAAGCTTTGGGGCGGCATGAGAAGAATGCTGCAGAAGTAATTATTTTCATTCATTTGCGCTCTATATCGATCGGCCTATTTCGTTCATTTCCTAATATCAAGTAACTAATAACTCTCTTGTTCATTTAATTTTCTTTGCCTCGTAGGGTTTGGAGACGGTTCGTAGATACAAAGGTCGGTGAATTCAAAAAAGAGCTAGAATTCAAAAGGTCAAAGCCTAAGAATGCTGGGGATATTCAGCCACCGGAGACCAATCTATGTGGATACTATGTCTGTGAGATGATCCGGAGATACACCTCTGAGCGGGTTCCGAGTGATACCAATGCTCGTGAGGAATAACCTCCGGATGATGCTTAGTCCGTAAGCTCGCTTCCAACCACTTCAAGAGGAACTAGCTGGATGGTTCAGCAGGAATTCCTCCATCCTAAAGGAGAACACTATTACGAGGACGTAGAACTTTATATGCATTAAATCATGTATGGAAACTTGTTCAAAATTGTATATGGTCATCCGATGATATTGAATATATATTGTATATTCCTCTTGAATTCTTTTTGGTTCTAATTTCAAATTTATTTGAAATTGTACATTCATATGCATGTATGTAGTACCGTAGAATATATGAAACTCCTTCAAAATTAAAATAAAGCACAAAAGAAATAAAACAATACAAATTAAACAGAAAACAGGTTTAGGGGGGGCTAAAACCCTAAACCTGTGGCGGCCTTTTTAGTCGCGGTTGGCTGAAGAACCGCGACTAAAGGTCCTCCGCCTGACGGTCACCTGGCGCCCACGTGACGGGCCTTTAGTCGTGGTTCTTAAGCAGCCGCGACTAAAGGTGGGGGGCATTAGTCGCGCTTATTTGGTCGCGGTTGCCCAACCGCGACTAATGGCAGTTGCGAACCGCGACCAAAGGCCTTTTTTCCACTAGTGCCGGTACAACAAAATCACTCCACTATATATAAAAGCAGGAGCCTTAGCGCTTGCTTTACTAGGGTTCCTCTCGTTCACTCTCTCATCCTCTCCAGATCTAAGCAAGACATAGGTGGCCACACTCTCTCTCTCAGATCACGGCTGGTCACAAATCCGGCCGGACAACCTCGACCGGGGCAGGGGGTGTAGGTGCATCGTTCACCCTGTCGTCAGCGGAGAGGGAGGAGACCAACAGCTGCCCACGCGTCCCGATCGTCGGCCGTGCCGTTCTCTCCGAGAGATCGCCGGCTTGGGAGGGCCTCCGACCCCTTCTTCCTCCCTGCGGTATTGTGGCCAAGAGGCGGCCTCCCGACGCCGTCTTTGCCACATGCCGACGACCCTCAGGTATATATTCCTTCGAAACCTGCCTTGCTCTACTGCCCCAGGTCTTCCCCCTTCGTGTGGATCATTTTCTACTTCCGTCCGCTGTTCCAAAGCCACCTAGACTTCTACTATTATTAGAAGTAAAGCTAGTTCATACAGTCAACTCAAAGCGTTGGTTCAAATAGGGAAGAAAGTGGGAAAGCTATAGCATGAATCTAGGACTTGGTTCTAAGAGGAAACGGGGAAAGTAGTAATATCTATCACTGTTTAAATAACTATATTTCGTATTTGCGCAAACAGGGATGTCTGTCTCCATATCGTTTCGGGATGTCTGTCTCCGTATCGTTTCTATCCGCGCAATCAAAAGCACACACCTCAGTTTTAGTACAACTGCACAAAATGAGATGGCTATCCCTCGTTGCCGTCGTCTAACCTCCCGTCTTCAAGGTATCCCTACATTGGTAGTAACTAAGGTAGAATGACCAACGCAATCTAAACGAAGCTGATTCGTACGTTTTACTTCCTGATTGCAGTGCAGGGACGAGCGAAAACAACTGCATCCTAGTCTGGAATGCACTTTCTACCAGTTCATCCATGGACCGAGGACTAGCTGGCACGGCTGCACGGCGGTTTTTTGGACAGGTGCGCGTACAATAGGCATTGTGGTCTTCTTATTTCTGCAAATAGTGGTGCTTAAATTCAGTGGAATGCACAAGAATTTCACCTGGTCAGTACACTGCATGGTTCAGTTCAGCATTTCAGCTGAGACCACAATTATAATTGGTTATTCTGGAATGAGAGAACCTAACCCTGGATGGTGGCAACAAGAAAAAACCAGAGTGAACTCCAGGAAATTTAAGCCTGCCGGGAGGCCCTTTGCTCAGAGAGAAGCCTTGCTTGTTTTTTCCTGATTTGTAAACCTTCTCACAACTTTGTCTTTTGCTGTGAACTAGTATATGTTTGTTATGTTCTATGAATCATTGAGATGTATAAAAGTGCTTAACTTATGCTTTTCAAGATTTTTATGAAGACGAGTTTAATGTGAGTGTTCCACATGAGCGCTGGACTAGCGTTGAACGTTTGGAATTTATTACATGGTGGCCTCACTTAACTGCATGAACCATCGTAACAAGATACATAGTTGCTTATATGATTCACGGGCACACAAAAGTAGCAGCAGTTCCCATAGACGGATTCAAGCAGTACTAGCCCCGGAGGGGTCGATATGAGCAAGGTTCAGATAATTAGACACAATCCAAACTACTATTAAACACTAGCTGGGGCAACTATTTCATGCCTCGATCTAATTTGGGCTGGACACAAGACGGACCTTGCCATGAACATCATCGAGGACGTCCCGCAGCAGCTCAATCCTGTGAACCTTCATGAAGACAACCTTGTGGCCTTGCCACTGATAAACTTGTTTGTGGAGGCATGCCACATCATCTTCTTGCGTAAGCTTGACAAGAATAGTATGCCTCACAAACGAAGGAGTAGCTTTGAACTTCTTGTGCTTCAGTACACCCTGGACAACACGCCTGACAACAGTGAGGCTGGAATACACATCTTCATTGGTATAACCGCAAACGGCTTCCAGGATCCAACAGCCTAAGAACTCTGTTTTCCCAGTGCATATATTCAGGTCGTCCGCCTCATAGCGAGTGACATGCACAACCACACAATCCTTGTCTGCATCAGGGCTCTAATTGAAACAGAAACAAATTCTGAATTACTTTTCAGTATAAGAAACACAAGTTATTTAAACCACTATGTATAGCATGGCATCAAAGATAATAAAATTTTGCATTATTAATCACCACATACTTCCTTTTCTAAAAAAATCACCACATACTTAGATGAAAAACCACAATCGAGATCGGCAAAGAAGGAAATCACCTTGGGCAGCTCAGCGGGGGGACACATCCTCGAAGGGGGAAAACTGCTCCTGCAGTGCCACGGGGGATGTAACCTCAAACGGGGCGTTGACCATCTCAGTAGTGGCCGTGATTGTATCTGGGGTTGCCTCAGTGGTTGCCTCCATCTTCTTGGAGCTCTCTGTCTCGTGGGGATCAGCCTCCCGCGTCTGCTCCAATATCGGCAGATCTTTGCCTGGTTCTCCTTGGTCCATCATGGCCAGCGAATACTAGGAGACCACCGAAAGGAAAACACAATCGCAATGACAATGAAACAAAAAGAGAGTGAGGATCGGTTACTTGCTTTGCAAAAGTTCTTTTTTCTCTCGAACGAAAATATACCAACATCACGGATCCGCTTACCTTCCCTTCGTTGGGAGAGAAGAAACGATGGCAGATCTGAGTGTTGCCTTCCTTGAAGACGGTGAGGGAGAAGGGATTCAACAAAGAGTGAAATGATGGTTGCTTCGTCATCAAACTTAGACTGTGGGGAGGTGGGGTTTTGTGATCTGACGGCTCATTACTTGCCCAAGGCCTTCGACTGGGGTGACTCTCCGCCTGCATACTGCCTTCTAATTTGGTGGATGGCATTTGGGCCCGCGCACTGCATGGCCCGCATGTCGGTGAACAAAAGTATAACGGAATTCAGTAGAGGGAGACGTTTCAATGACCTAGGAGGAACCAAAAGAGGTAGAGTGTCTCCACTGTACTAGTAGTAATTGTTTTTCTGGGTAGTTGTAGAGTGTCTCCACTGTACTAGTAGTAATTGTTTCTCTAGGCGCTACCCACACCCAGCATACCGCCCCCCTCCCCCCAAAAAAATCATGGGTGCTCTTCTTCCTCCTCGCTCCCACCCACCTCACGTCAGCTCGCTCCACTCGTACCCCCAAATTCCTCACCTCACAACTACAGAAAACCCCAGCTCCCCTTCTTCCTCACTCCTACAGAAAACCCCCAGCTCCCCTTCTTCTTCGCTCGCACTACAACTAGGCTCATCATTCGTTCCTCTGCTCAAATCCATGAGCGCGACGCGACGCCCTCGAGGAAAATGGAATCGGCTGACCCCAGCGCCAAGAAGATGAGGCTCCTTCATGGCGGCGCTGTTGTAGATCCACCCGGCAGCGCCGGAGAAGCGGGCGACCCCACCGGATCCCAGGAACCCGTAGAATCTCGGGTGGACCGCATCAGCGATCTCCCGGATGCCATCCTTGGGGAGATCATCTCGCTTCTCCCCACCAAGGATTGTTGCCGCACCCAAGTCCTCTCAATTCGGTGGGGCCCTCTATGGCGTGTCGTGCTCCTTAATATCGACTGTCGCCAGCTATCTCTCTTCAATGATTTTGAAATCCCCAGAGCCATCATCTCCTCCCACCAGGGCTCCGTTCAAAGCCTATGCATCCCGTCATGCTACCTGAGCAAGCATACCATGCCCTGCATGGTGGACGCCTGGCTGAAATCCCAAGAATTCACAGAACTACAACTGCTTGAGTTCTACTATTCCCTGAAATCACATACCACATACCGAACGCCATAAACTTACGCCTCGCACCGATGTCCATCTCGCGGTTTTCCTCCTCTCTCCACACCGCCACCTTTATTTGTGCTACCTACTGGACAATCTGGTACTAAACCTTCGACTCCCATTTCTCAAGAAACTTTCACTTGTGCGGGTTCGTACATCAGAGGCCTCATTGCACAACATCATCCACTCCAGTTGCCCTGCGCTGGAGTGCTTGGTGCTTGTTTTCACAGTTAGAATCGGTTGTATCCAAATAAAGTTGCCTAACCTTGTAAGAATTGGAATTTCTTTTGACGGAAGGCAGCTCATCATCCAAGATGCCCCTTCACTTCAAAGGTTGATCCTTGATTCCAGTTATTCACCGTTGCAAATAACCGTCCTCTCTGCGCCTAAACTGGAGACTTTGGGTGTAATACATGATCTCTGTGCTCATTTCAATATGGTGTTTGGCTCCACGGTTCTTCAGGTACTTTATATTATCATCTACACTTCTAACCATAAGCTGCATTTTAAATTTCATGCATAATTTATATATCATCTTGGAGTACACATTTTGTACTAATATTATGTTCTATGCTCAATGAAGAGTTTCTCCATGGATGGCCTATCAATGGTGCTGGATTCTGTCAAGATCTTATATATCCAAATGAATAGTTTTGATCTGAACAAGATTATTGGCTTGCTGCAATGCTTTCCATGTCTGGAGAAGTTGTATATAAAGGTGATAATTTCACACACATTGGAAGCCCGCATATAGTGTACTAGAATTAACCGTTCAGCTGTTGCTCTTTCAACACTCTTCTTTTAGACCTTAACTGTTTTCAATCTTCATGTCTATTTAGGCAACATGACGGGGTAAGAAAGTTATAACCAATTGGTGGATTCGTAAGCATCGGGATTTTCTCACTTCTCATGAGATTTGATTAAAGACAATAATGCTAGAACGATATGTAGCCAACCGTGCAAACACAAGATTTGTCACATTCTTCCTGCTGAATGTGAGGTTACTATTGTCCATCAGGCTTAAGTTTATCAGCAACATGGTTTTGACGGATGGGTATGTCGAAGAGCAAAAAAAGGAGTTTCAGGTGGGCAAAAGAGCTTCTGAACGTGCCGGGCTTCTATTTACAACATATTGTGGTCATAATCCAGTAAATTTTACGACCCAGGATGTTCATTCTATTGACCTGACCGATCCATTTGACTGTGACTGCCGAAAACAGTGCTGGAGTTAGATGTTGTTGCCCTTTTCAATCTGGGTTTTTTTGTAAACCTGATGAACAATCAACCCTCGTGCTTTTGTACAGTTTGTAAGCTGGAGTTAGATGTTCCTGCCCTTTTCAACTCGGCTGTGACTGTCATATTTTCTTTGAAACAAGGCAAATGGCTTGCCATTCGTTTAATTTAGAGTGAAATATTGTAACAAATCACAACCAAGGGAAATAACATCACTCACGCCGGCTGCTTGAGCTCATTGTGCATTACAGAAGCCAAGTGATTAGCCCCCACCAGCACCCACAAACTTATTTCGAACTAGCACATCAAATGGGCTGTAAATTTTCATAGGAAAGGCTGCATGACCGTGACAGATTTGGATTCTGACATTTGGGACCCGCGAGGAAATAACCTATCCAAGGTGGTGTCGACTTACTAGCCAGTCAACAAACGATTCTGCCTACCAGCCGTTGGATTGACATCCAATATATGTCGTGTATCTTCTATCTCTTGTCTTCTTCTTCCTCCAGCCTCCCAAACCAAACCACCCCATTGGCTCCGCCTGCTCCCGCCTCCCATGGCTGGCTGCGCCTCCGCCGCCCTACCGTACGTACCCTCCAACGTTGGCCAGTCCCTCCCTCTATTCCCCCACATGTCCTGTTATTCTCCGGCGATGTCAGCCCCAACACGCACCCGTGCCCGAACAAGTCAACCCTCGTACTCCCCTCCGCCTGCGATTGGAATGCGCATCTTCAACAGCTCCTGTTCGTTCCGTCCGAGGCCTCGCCGTCGTCCTCCGCCTTGCGGCCTTGGTTCGCTCGCCGTGCGCGGTGCGTCGCCCTCTTGCGTTGTCAACGTCGTCAACAACCGAGAGGAACAAGGAGATGACTGTACGTGGAGAGGATGACTGAGGACCCACCAGCGTCATGGCGATGCATAAGCAAGTGCCTCTATAGTACAAGCCCAAAATTATGGTTCCTCCTAATGGTTGGACATCTGGGGCTCACGCCATTGTCAACGTAGTCAATAAACGAGAGAATTACACTACGAGCGGCTGACACCAGGGACCCAGCAAGTCGCGCAGTTTTTTTAGGAACAAGCAGTTGTTATTTATACTAGTTTTAGCGACGGATCAGGGTAACAACGGGGCTGTGCGGGGGCTGTGGCCCGTCTAGCCAGGGTTTTATTTATGTTTACCACATCATGAGCCCAGTTGTGATTTTTTTCTTGCTGAAAATGGCTAGCCCAGTTCTATTTTTTTTAAAGAAATACCCAAACAAGGCCTACTTGCTTTATCGGCCCTGCTGGGCTGCAAATCTTTCAAGACGATGAGAGTTTCATTCGGTTTGCCCAGAAATGGCCTGTACTTTTTTAAAACACATCAAACCGGGAATTAGTTTCAATTTTTTTTCATTACAAGATCTTAAATTCCATTGATTTTTATGCGTGGACAATTATTTAGATTCTATATTTATATAAATTATTTTTCAAAATAGTTTGAATGTGAATCGATATTTTTGGATTAAAAACAGTTGACCGCACCGAAATATGCAAAATTTCGTATACTTTTTAACCGTGGCCACAATATGGGGTGTAATGCTAACAAAAAGAAGATGGGCTAAAAAAAACCCTTAAGAATTAGCAAATGTGCTGTACATTATTAGAAATAACGACAGATGGGCTGTATGCTGTTTTCCATAGATTTGAGGCTGACTTGTGCGCCTACTACAGGTTGACGCGTATGCTTTCATAAAAAAAAGGTTGACGCACACGCAACACCCTGTCAACTTAGTCAACACACGAGAGCAGTGACTGTTGGATGTCCATCCAACGGCTGTCGTGCTTCTTCAATCTCTGCTCTTCATGCTCCAGCCGCTCAAACAAGCGCCATGGACTGCATGGTCCCTCCTCCCGGGTCGGCTATGCTGCCGCAAGAGGCCTCACGGCCCCACCGTACTCCCATCGCTGGCCTAGCCATCCCTCTACTCACCCACACATGCTGTTATTCTCCGGCGACGGCAGACGAACCAGTAAACCCTCGCACTTCTCCGCGTGGGAAACAACTGTCGAGTATTCCCTGGCTCCGTGTCGTTCCCTTCCTAGGCCTCGCCGTCGTCCACCGCCCTGGTGCTTTCGGCACGGCCTGGTCAACGTGGTCAATGAACGACATCCATAGGAAGTGGACTGTACGTGGAGAGGGTGACAACAGGGTCGACGGCCGCACGCAAGGAAATGCCATTAGTGATTCCTCCACCTGACAGCTAGGACCCACAGGAAGGGCCTCTATATTTCACGAAAAAACGTTCTCCCCGCTGACAGGTCGGACCCACCAGCTATATCTTCGCAGGCAAGGAAGTGCCTCCTTATTACGCCCAAAAAAATGAAAACCCCCTGCTAGCTGGGGCCCACCATATTGTTGGGATGACTTGTGGGCCTACTAAGTTGACGGGGACGGAGGGCTTTGTCAACTTAGTCAATACTCCAGTGACCGTATGATGTCCATCCAATGGCCATAGTGCTTCTTCAACCTCTGGTCTTCTTGCTCTAACCGCCCAAAGCAGGGCCGGTCGTGCCGCCTGCTCCTGCCTCCCGTGGCCGGCTGTGCTACCGCCTGCTCCTGCCTCCCGTGGCCCGGCTCCGCGTCGTCCCCTTCCTAGGCCTCGCCGTCGTCCACCGCCGTGGTGCTCTCGGCGCGGCGTGGTCAATGTGGTCAACGACCGACTTCCATCGAAAGAGTACTGTACGTGGAGAGGCTGACAGCTGGGTCCACGACAGCCGCAAGGAAGTGCCTCCTTATTACGCGGAAAATAATTATTCCTCCACCTGACAACGGAGACCCACGGGCCAACCAACAGTATTTTGCAAAAAAATCGTTGACCCACTGCTGGGACCCATCCGACGGGCTACCATATTTCGCCAAAAAAAATGTTCCCCGGCTGTCAGCTCGGACCCACCGGAAGTGCCTCCTTATTACGCACAAAAAATGAATACTCCCCGGCTAGCTGGGACCCACCTTGGTGGGAGGCTGTCTTAATGGGCCTACTAAGTTGACGGGGACGAAGGGCTTTGTCAACTTAGTCAATATGAACGATTCTAGCTCCAGTGATCGTATGATGTCCATCCAACGGCCGTAGTGCTTCTTCAACCTCTGGTCTTCTTGCTCCAGCCGCCCAAAGCAGCGCCGGTCGTGCCGCATGCTCCTGCCTCCCGTGGCCAGCTGTGCTGCCGCGGAGGCCTCACCGCCCCCTACTATTCCCACCGCTGGCCAGGCCCTGCGGCGACGGCAGCCTCACACCGCAGCCGAACCAGTGAACCCTCGTACTCCTCTCCACGCGGGCTTCCACTGCCGCATCTTCCCCGGCTCCGCGTCGTCCCCTTCCTAGGCCTCGTCGTCGTCCACCGCCGTGGTGCTCTCCGCACGGCGTGGTCAACGTGGTCAAGGAACGACTTCCATCGGAAGAGTACTGTACATGGAGAGGCTGACAGCTGGGTCCATGGCCACAGCCCAGTTTTTTTGTGATTTGCCAAGTAAGTCGCTTTGTCAGGCCTGTTGGGCTGCAAATCTTTCAAGACGAGGAGAGCTTTCATTCGGCTGGCCGAGAAAATGGCCCATCAGTAATGAGAAATGGGTTGTACATTTTTAAAACACATCAAACCGACAATTAGTTTCAAATATATTTTTTTCATTTCAAGATTTTAAATTACATTAATTTTTATGCGTGGAGAATTTGTTGGATTTTATATTGATATACATTTATTTTTAAAATCAGTTTACATGCGAGTCGAAATTTCAGGATTAAAAACAGTTCGGACCGCACCGTAATATGCAAAATTTCGTATAATTTTTTAACCGTGGCCACAATATGGGATGTAATGCTAACAAAAAGAATATGGGCTCCAAAAAAACCTTAAGAATTATCAAATGGGCTGTAAATTATTAGAAATAATGGCAGATGGGATGTATGCTGTTTTTCACAGATTTAAGGCTTTCCTAAAAAAAAGGTTGACGCACAAGCAGCGACGGTTGGATGTCCATCCAACAGCCGTCGTGCTTCTTCAATCTCTGCTCTTCCTGCTCCAGCCGCTCAAACAAGTGTCATGGGACTGCTCGCCTGCTCCTCCTCCTCGCTGGGCCATTGCCAAGAGGCCTCACCGCTCCACCGTACTCCCATCGCTGGCCTAGCCATCCCTCTACTCACCCACACCTGCTGTTATTCTCCGGCGACGACAGACAAACCAGTAAACCCTCGTACAGTCGTACTCCCCTCTGCGTGGGAAACAGCTGCCGAGTCATCCCTGCCTCCGCGTTATCCCCTTCTTAGGCCTCGCCGTCGTCCACCGACGTGGTGCTCTCGGCGCGGCGTGGTCAATGTGGTCAACGACTGACTTCCATCGGAAGAGTACTGTGCGTGGAGAGGCTGACAGCTGGGTCCACGGTCGCAGCAAGGAAGTGCCTCCTTATTACGCGCAAAATAATTATTCCTCCACCTGACAGCGGGGACCCACCGGACGGGCCACCGTATTTCGTGAAAAAACATTTCCCCCTGACTGCTGGGACCCACCAGCTACATCTTCGCACGCAAGGAAGTGCGTCCGGGCAAAAAAACGATTCGCCCCCCTGACTGCTGGGACCCACCAGCTACATCTTCGCACGCAAGGAAGTGCGTCTGGGCAAAAAAAAAACGATTCGCCCCCTGACTGCTGGGACCCACCAGCTACATCTTTGCAGACAAGGAAGTGCCTGACAGTCGGGACCCACCTGGTCGAAGCGTACATAGCGTTGTCATTCTGGTCGCGAACGTGTACGTACATATATACTGTTGGATGTAGAGGCGCGCACGTGTCATAGTAGAGGCGCGCACGTAGCATGTACACGTACGTACAGCGGCCAGGGTGCAAGAAAGAAAATACGGCCACATATGTGTACATACGGGCGGGGTCTCGAACGCCTACTCGCGCATACGTACGGCGAGGGCTCGTGTACATGGCTGGGTCGGAACGGAGAAACATCGTCGTCGTCGTGTTCATGGGGAGGCAACGGAATCGTCGTGTTCATGGGGAGGCAACGGAATGCGTCGTGTTCATCGGGAGGCAACGAAACGCGTGGGAGCCAACCGGCTGGGTCGGAACGGAATGCGTGGTCGTGTTCATCGGGAGGGCTTGGACGGAACAGGCGATGGAAACGAGGCCTGGCGTACCGCAGAACGGAGGAAACAGACCTCCTACGTTCGGAACGGGGTCCTGTTGATCGGGAGGGGTGTGGCGTACCGCAAAACGGAGGAAACGGACCTCCTACGGTCGAAACGGGGGTCATGTTGATCGGGAGGGGTGTGGCGTACCGCAAAACGGAGGAAACGGACCTCCTACGGTCGAAACGGGGTCCTGTTGATCGGGAGGGTGTGGCGTACCCCATAGCAGACGGAAACAGACCTCCTACGGTCAGCAGTGGTCCTGTTCATTGGGAGGGGTGTGGCGTACCGCAAAACGGGACTCCACGGGATACTGTTCATCTCCACCGTCGACCTCCTCCAGCCTCCACGGGCTACCGTCGACCTCCTCCAGCCTCCACGGGCTCCTGTTCATCCAGCCTCCACCGCGCGCTACTCCACCGGCTACTGTTCAACCACCCCTCCACGGGCACCCCTCCACCGTCTACTGTTCATCCAGCCCTCCACACCACGGGGTCCTGTTCAACCACCCCTCCACGGCCACCCCTCCACCGTCTACTGTTCATCCAGGCCTCCACACCACGGGGTCCTGTTCATCCAGAGGCAACGCCACCGCTCACTGTTCATCCAAACCCCCCGCAACACTCATTGTTCATCCAATCGATCGGCTTCAGTTAGCAGCAGCAGCGAAGGAATCGCTCCATCGGGTTCAGTTAACAGCCATCGATCGACCGCTCGGGTTCAGTAACGCGTAGCCTGTAGTGCAATCGCTCGGGTTCAGTTAGAGCCCAACGCCTCGCTCGGGTTCAGTTAGAGCCAACGCCTCGCACACACGCGCGTACGTATGAGAGAAACGCGCATCGCTCGGCCCCCGACCTCCCACCGTAACCGGCAACTCCCCGAAATTTTCCTCCCCCTCGCTTCTACCACGGTTTTTTCCGTAATGAACGGCCCAAAGAATGTCATGCAGCTGCGTCTCCGGCCCGCCTAGGACGAAGATCCCATTTTTTGTCATGATTTTTTGTCATAGAAGTAGGACCCCACCACATCTATGATGATACCGGGTTTTGTCACAATTATCATCATAGAAGTGTGATATGGATGACAGAAAAAAAATTCGTTCGGCCCAAAATGTCACGGATGTGTCTTTTTTTTGTAGTGCTATGCTCAAATATGGACGACACCCTGCCTTGAAGCCATCAATGCAAGGCTTTAAAGCCATAAAAACTTAGAGAAAAGGACTCTTCCATCCTCTGTTACCTCAGTATCTATCTCCAGAACACTGCCAGGTGACCTCTTCTCCACTTCTGCTTTGAAATTATAACACATCTTAAAAGTATTTTCCCAGTCACCATATAATTGTTTCATTGCCCTTTGTTTTGCCTTCCACACCGTGTTATACTTCACCTTAATGGGGTATTGCTTTTCCAAGTCTATTTTAAGTTTCTTTGCAGTAGTGTTTGGTTTCTTGGCTAAAATAGGAGTGATCTTTTCTGCAATCCAAAGCTGTGATGTCATGGTTGATACTCTATGTGAACTTGTAATACAAGTATGTTGGTGTGGGATTTGATTCACCCTAATGGTACTTCCATCAGGTTGGCGTCTAGCAGATATGTACCACTCGCAAGGCTTGACACTTTCATCAAAACCTCTACATCTTGCATAAAACTTCTTTCTATCAGTCCACTTAGTCTTGGCATCAAACTCATGTTTGACAGCATAAGTCTTGACACATTCTAAACTCATCCATGTTTGGGAACAACATCCCCACTGCAATAATAGGGTTTTCCTTGTCATACACATTTACCAACTCATCATCATGTGCATCATCTGCAACATCTTCCATCAGGTGTCCATCCAAATCTTCAGTTCCATCAGCTGATGGTGCTCGCCGCGGAGGCCAAGCCGCCGGTATTCCAGTGAATATGCCTCTTCCTATTTATGCGCATGGTGGCAACCTCGTCCCATGGGCGCCACCTTCCCTGCCGCCTAACCTGGAGAGCAAAAATTGCTGGCTGGAGGAGCCCTCGCCGTCAGCTCCTCCAGTCAGGATAGCGTGCTGTCGGCCACATATGTCGTCGGGCTTGGACGTGCCTACGAACTCATCTGGGATGGCGTCGACGGCCGACTCGAACCTATCCGACACGCTCCTCAAGACGTCATCCGGAGGCGAGCCCGGGATCGATTGAGGAGTGAACTTGCGAGGAAGATATTGGAGAAGGAGATGCGTCTGATAGGTGGGACCACATTGTAAGTGACTGCAGAAATCAATCCCAGCTGGAATCGCGCCTTTCCTGTTACAACAAACAATAATTTACTCATATAGGGTTTGGATTGACTGAGATCTGTAAATACAGGGTACCAATTTCAGAGATTTGAAGGTGAGGGTTCATTCGTGTCGCTCCGTACAACCTCAGGGTTTATTTCAGACTTCACTCTACCTCCTCTCCTTTGCATCTCTTGTTCCTCCTCTCCTCTGCAACTCTTAATTCTCTTTCTTTACGGATGCCAATCTCTCGTCTCGTCTGCCCAAGACAACATGCACACCATCAAAAACACGCAGCCGACCATGGAGCCAACAGCATGCCCCGCCAGAGCAGACATCGGGGAGCCCACGTGCGCCATCTCCTTGGAGTTGCCCAGCCGAGCCCTGCGCCACCAGCCTGGACAAGAGGAAGACGATGCAGAGCTCGCCGGGGGTGGTGGCCATCGAACACGGCCACCACCGTGCCTGCGTGAAGAGCGAGTTTCACTTTCACCACTCCGGCCGTCCAAGGCCGGCCGTCGTCGTGTTTGCCTCGAGCTTCCACTCGTACCCATGCCTGCCGCCATACCGCCAACTTTGCCCCACCTCCTCTATCATGATGGTGTCTCGAGGGTCGAGTGGAGGTCCCTGCTTTCTTCCCTAGTACGCGGCGTCGGCGCGTTGTGCCGTCGGTGCAAGGTTTTTGACACTCGATGCCCATGCATGTCACATCCACGGATGGGGGGCTTCCAGGGGCTCTCGCAGGCCCGTAGTAGCTGTGGTGGCCATGCTTCTTTCCCACGACAAGGGGTGTAGTGGCGGGTGGCCCTACACCGAGCTCAACCTCCTCTTAACTGCCAAAGGACTAGGCCAACTCAACACCAAGCTCAACATGCACGTAGAGTCCCACGCTCCAGCCTTCGTCGCACTTGGCGCATCACACGGCCACACTGCCTCGCGCAACACTGCAGCCTCACGCCGCCATCGGCATCTCGCCAACGTCGTCGTATCGCACGACCCCTTGGCATCTCGCCTTCTCCACACGTCTCCGCTGAAGCTTCACCGGACTAGCTACTCTCTAACCTATCCTACATACATGACAAAAGCAAACTAAATATGCAGATACATGCATCAAGATTAAAGATAACATTTTCCCCCTTAATCTTGATTCCCCAATCTCCGATGCGGATCACCCGCAACCACTTGCCGACACCATTGCAGCGCCGCAGCCACTTGCCGTTGTGGACGCCGTCACGGCGCCAGTTGCTATGGACCATCTCGTCGTCGTGGATGACGCCCTCGCAACGCCAATCACCACGCCTTCTTACCGTGGACGGCGCCGTCGCGGCGCCGTGTAACACGACCTCCTGCCGCATGCAACGACCATCTCTTGATGTGGACGACGCCTTCGTGGCGCCGATCGCCATACCGTCATCATCTTGCGCCGTTGCACCACAACATTGGCTTCACACCAACTCTCCATGATGATGATGGCATCACACCACCGTCGTCGGCATCGCACCGACTCGAGTGACGGCATCGCGCCGCCATACATATTCTTAGCAGCGTCGCTCCGCGTCTCTTTGTGACAGCATCGCACCATCGTCGTGGCAGCATCGCACCGCCGTCTCCTCCTAGCGGCATCACACCGCAACCGGCCACCAACGGCATCTCGCCGCCGACGGCCTCCACCTCGCGCAGACGTCCTCCACCTCACACGGAGTCCGCCGCGTCGCCGTCGCCATTGCCGCGGATCAACAAGGCTCTGATGCCAAATGTTGGCGCCGCCTCTTGCAGCGCCGCTTCTTCTTCTCCTTCTTGGTGCGTGTGTGTGTGGGTGTTCTTTTGTGTTTGAGAGAAACAACCAAAGAAAGAGAGAGAGAGCTGTGAGAGGCAGCACCAAGGTAGAAGAAGAAGCGGCGCTGCGAGAGGCGGCGCCAACATACCACGCTCCCCCCTCCTAGCAAGGAAGGAAGGGGCATCTAGCAAAACCATAACGAACGAGGATAGTCTTCATTACATGCCCAACAAACCAGCTAAATCTTACAGATCTTAGAATCTCCAAAAGACAAACTACTAGATCAGAGAAAGCAAAGCTAATGATCAGCAGCGTCATCAGGTAGCAGGAGTTTTTTCCATCCTTCCAGCCTCGCAACATTGATCCTCCATCCCTGAGATGTTGTGCTTGTTAGAACATAATTTGGGTTTAAATGTATAGATGAGGTGTGAAGATCGAATAGGTTTAAACCATGTATTACTTATACTTGAAGCCTTTATCCCTCATGTCAAATCAATACAACACACCATCAACAATACTACAATTTTCACACCGCTGATTCGACAAGGACATCATTTTGCATAATGACCCTCGTGGAGCTCAAGTGTTGGTAGTCGGATCGTGGCGTTGAACAAGCCACCGTGTGCTGTCGTTCGACAGTGTCTTCTTGTCGTTTTCTTCTCCTTTCTTTCTTTTTAGTTTGTTTTCATTGGTTCAGCTTTCTTTTCGTCTACTTGATGGTGACACATGTTGTTTTAGTATTTTTTATACATATAACCTCCCAGCATGCGCCTTTCACACCAAATGTTTGCAACCGGAAGGTCACTATAAAGAGGATAGTTGGAACAGCAAGAACTTTTGAGTTGCATATGGATCTTATTGGGTGAGAAGGGATTCCAACCGCTGGCAACGTGGTTTGACGTGAACCTGTGATCAAACCCTGGAAAAATCATCTCCATTGTCTTGTCTTGTGAGGTGAAGCTTCAAAATATTCCCATGCCTCTCAAAAGAGTAAAATACACTGTAAGTGCCCTAACTTGTCTGGTGTGATAAGTTTGGCGCCCAAACTTCAAAAATACACAGAAGTGGTGCCTTAAATTGTCCTGATGTTCAAATACGGTGCCTCTCGACGTATGCTGCCGTATCTAGTGCCTATGTGGCATGCCAGCCTGTCGCTGGCCCACATGTCAGTGGTTGCCGGCGCTGGACGCTTGCTGTAAACTGCGTGTGCTGGTTGTTTTTTACGGACCCCCTTGTATTTTAAGGTAAATGTTGCAAAAAATGGAGGGAATTCGATGAAGGGACTTCCTGGTTGCCTGACAAAGATGCGAACCACCATGCTACGATTCGGTTTCCGTTTAAATTATAGCTAGCAGTTTGTATAGACAATTTCACTTATCGCACACATTCTTTCTACCAATTTTCGTTTTATTTTTTCCCAAGTTCATATCATGTTTTTTTTTCGAGTGAAGTTCCTTTTTTTTGCGTGTTTCTAGTGAAGTTCCTGTCTAGTTTTCATGATGCATAAAATTTTCCATAAGAAAAAAGTTAAAATGATTATCAATATGCAATTATTATTTATTTTATATCTGTATTTTATTTTCATGATTGTTTACTTTGAATTGATAAACATGAACTTTTTTCTAAAATTATTGTTGATTTAAGAAGTTGAATGTATATTAAAAATTATTGTGTGAATTTATGTATGTTCATTCAGGACCACAAGCACGCATAATTATTTTGTATGTTCATTGTATCTTTAAAATACTACGCAATTATAAAAAATTTACAATATGTTCAAGTTCAAGCTCATTAAAAAAATGTTCAACATGCTTTTGGAAAATGATTCGCGTGTATTAAACATTTTTAAAGGTGTTTTTGGAAATTGTTTCCCATGCATTTTTTTAACAATGTGTATTTAAAAAAATGTTCATTGTGTTTTACAAAATGTTCAACGTGAATTAAAAAAATTATTATGTAAAATTATTCATACATTTCTACAATTGTTGAACATGTTAATACATTTCTAGAATTTATTATTATTACACAATAATTTTCAACGCACTGAAGATATAGACATAAAATGTATGTAGTTGTCTTCAGTTGCGGATTAGATAAGAAACAACTTGACAACAGAAACAATGCAACATATTTCTGAGAGGAACACTCAGAAATACTCACTTTAACGAGCGACGCACTCGGAAAAGGGGTCACCTGCGCACTTTAACTACTGGAGTGCCATTCTTTTTTGAGGGCTGGCGACACTCAGTAAAAGTACCACTACCATGTGGGACACGAGGGCCCACAGGCCAGGTTCAAAGGTTTCAGTTAACAGTGGGATGCAAGCGGTACCAGATAGCTCTCGGTAAAGAAATCACGTCATATTATTATTTTTAAAAATTTAACAAATAATTTGAATGTTTCACTGACAACTGGGTCCAGTGGGTCCACATATCAGGTCAGAATGTTTCGGTGCCAGGTGTTTTATCGAGTGGTGCTTCATGTTTCTTGGTATAGAGACAGAAAGTCACAGAGCTGTCAGTTGCAAACAGACATGCCACGTGGCTAGACTTTACCGCGTGGTGCTCTCGGCGTCTGTGTCATTTGCCGGTTGTGCTTTGTTCGCCGTGATGCTGTGTCGGCAACGTTACCTCTGCCGTGAACCTGTAGTTTCCGAGTGTAGCTCTCGGTGTATGTGCGTTTGCCGAGTGCGCATGGATTGGCACTCGTCGAAGAGCTAGACACTAGGCGTATCAGGAAATTCTAGTAGTGCAAGTACGAATAAGAACTATGATCACTTGCAATGCACATACACTACTGAGTTCATCATGCAGTCGATGCTCGCTTCCGCCCCCTAGTTGGATCTAGGTGATTTTTGTGCATTTCCTATGCATGGTGACTGCGTCTGGTTCCAGGTGATTAAGCCAAGTACGACCACACCACTCCTTCCTTAGTCATCTTGCTTGGCAAGACGATATCATGGCCGATGATAAGAGGCGAGAAGGAGACCCCATGGCCTCACTTGCCTTGGCAGCAGCGGCAGTGACCTAGTTTCGGTCAGCAGAGGCATCATCCTGTGGCTTCCCCGAGGTTCTTGAAGCGCCTACGGCCTCTACAACACTACTTTATCATTCGTCTAGCTCTACATCATCCCACTGGCATCGCCTCCTTCAGCATATAAGTTTGCAATTGGGAGCTAGTTCCATGATGTGCTATCTAGCTAGTTCCTGCTAGAGATAAACTATACAAGCTGCAAGAACAGACCTATAAAAATGAAAGTATTGCGCTCCTTCCAAATTCCAAGCCGTTGTAATAAAGACTTAAAAATAGGCTATAGGCTACCAGCAAATAGCACTTTAGCTTGGTACTAAAGCTATCCATGTGGCATTCGGAGACCACTAGATTTGAGGCGAGTCCAACAAGAAAATGTTCCTCCTCCTCCTCCAGAAGCATGAAAGGCTATCACATCATCACAAACATATGTTTCGGTGGATCTATCTCCTATTTATCTGTAGAACATTTACCAAGGGACAATAGTGGTTGTCATACCAGTGCCTCTCCACCATTAAAAATTGCAGGACCTTGCAGGTTGCGTGACTGCAATCCCAGTCTTAGATTTGCAGGAATTCTCGTTGGATCAAAGTACATCTCAAATTTTTGGATCCAAGAATAAGTGCCAAGTGCATAAAATTCTGGCATGTTATACTTGGCAGGTTCCACCAGAGTACATTGTCTTCTGTTTTCTAGCAACTGCTTTCTTGGTGTTTGTTGTGCCCTTTTGTTATGTTGCTCTACTTGCTCTGCAGGTTGTTCCACAACCTTGGTTGTTTGTTGCAAAGCTCTGATTTTTGACTCCATGCCCGTTTCTCTGCTCTATAGTAGGTCGCTGACTTTTATTTTGCACCAAATGAGGGTGTATGTATGGAGCCTTGTTACTCCCATCTAAGTGCAGTTCCCTGCTCTTCTAAAGATCATGCATTGCTGATCTAGCAGTGTGAGGTGTTTGAGCATGTTGTCTTAGAGGACCTTGGGGTGTGATGTTTGATACATGAATTTTGCATCACTATTTTGTATCACAAATTACTCTTTATTAACGATATGTTTCACATTTCTAATAGTTTTTCCTCTCAATTTGCATATTTACGGAAGGAGGGAAATTATTATAATGTTGCAAAAAACGAGCAAAACAAGGACCTGTGGAGAAAATATTTTTTGAGACCATAAACTTCCATAAACGATATGACAATTATTTTTATGTCAAAAGAAAGCTAGGAGTTCATGGGCCCACATGGGGGGATCCCTGTGGAAGCCACACGACCACTAGTCCCGTGGGCCCCACAAGATCCCCTTTGGCTAGCTCCGGTGCCCGATGACCTTATAGTAAACAAAAGCACCTTCGTGATTTTACGGGATTTTTTCACCGCCATCTGCGAGGAAGAGCACTTTTCTTTTCCCCGAGGGTTGTTTCTCCAATACTCTTTCCCTCTATAATGGTGATTTCGAAGGCATTGGCATCACCAACGCTCTGTTCATCCTAGGGATCATCAGTAGGACCATCGACATACACTCGTGTCAACCACAAGCTCAACTCTGTCCATATGGAGTCGCCTGACCGACGCGTAGCGTGAGATCACACATCTCAAGGTTAGCACCATAAGCATTCATATATGTCGATGCCTCAAAATAGAGCCCTTGCAACCTATATAAGCCTAATGCCATATTACCGACTTTATATGAGAAGCGGGATGCTGAAGGGGAGCAATGGCGGTAGGCTGAGGTAGATAAAGGAGATAAGGAACTAGCAGAAACGAACGAAAGGTTCAAGATGCTTGAGCTAAAACTTGAAGTAGAACATTCTCTTAATTTCGCCCCATTTGTTATATAGTGATGCACAATGCTCACACGACTCCCCTCTTATAGGCCCTTATGCGATCTCAAGGCAGTGGAAACGATGCCCCTCCTCCTCCTCCTTTAGAAGCGTAGAGAATCTGTACATGTCGTGTCCAACGCTGCTATAAACTTCGAATTTGCATGTGTTTTGCAATATGTGAACTTGCATGAATTGACCCTATGTATGAACATGTGAACTTGTGTATGATGTGCTCGAGCAATGCTTTTGTGCTCTATGAACTTGTATGAATCATTAGCCTATGTGAACTAGTTTGAGTTATGCCTATGTGAACTAGTTTGAATTATGCCTTGTGAATATGTGTGTGATGTGCTCGAGGAATTTCTAGGGATCTAGGAGCTGCCACAATTTGATATGATGTCATTTTATGCACTGAAGATATAAACATAAAATGTATGTAGTTGTCTTCGGTTGTAGGGATTAGATAAGAAACAACTTGACAACAGAATAAGTGCGACATATTTCCGAGAGGGAACACCCAGAAATACTCACTTTAACAAGCGGCGCACTCGGAAAAGGGTTCACCTGCGCACTTTAACTAATGGAGTGCCATTCTTTTCTGAGGGCTGGCGACACTCAGTAAAAGTACTACTACCATGTGGGACATGAGGGCCCACATGCCAGGTTCATAGGTTTCAGTCAACAGTGGGATGCGAGTGGTACCTCTCGGTAAAGAAAGCATGTCATATTATTATTTTTAAAATTTTAACAAATAATTTGAATGTTTCACTGACAACTGGTTCCAGTGGGTCCACATGTCAGGTCAGAATGTTTCGGTGCCAGGTGTTTTACCGAGTGGTGCTTCATGGCTCTTTGTATAGAGAACGGAAAGTCACAGAGCTGTCAGTTGCATACAGACATGCCACGTGGCTACTAGTCTTTACCGCGTGGTGCTCTTGGCGTCTGTGTGATTTGCCGGTTGTGCTTTGTTCACCGTGATGCTGTGTTGGCAACATTACCTCGTTGCCGTGAACCCTTAGTTGCCGAGTGTAGGTCTCGTTGTATGTGCGTTTGCCGAGTGTCCATGGATTGGCACTCATCGAAGAGCTAGACATCAGGCATATAATGAAATTCTAGTAGTGCAAGTATGAATAAGAACTATGATCACTTGCAATGCACATACACTACTGAGTTCATCATGCAGTCGATGCTCACTTCCACCACAGAGTTGGAGCTAAGTGATTTTTGTGCATTTCCTATGCATGGTGGCTGCGTCTGGTTCCAGGTGATTAATCCAAGAACGAACACACCACTCCGTCCTTAGTCATCTTGCTTGGCAAGATAACGTCATGGTCGATGATCAGAGGCGCGAAGGAGACCCCATGGCCTCACTTGCCTTGGCGGCAGCGGCAATGAGCTAGTTTCGGTCAGCAGAGGCATCATCATGTGGCTTCCCCGAGGTTCTTGAAGCGCCTATGGCCTCTACAACACTACTCCATCATTCCTCTAGCTCTACATCATCCCAGTGGCCTCACCTCCTTCAGCATATAAGTTTGCAATTGGGAGCTAGTTCCATGATGTGCTATCTAGCTAGTTCCTTTTGCTAGAGATAAACTATACAAGCTGCAAGAACAGACCTAGAAAACTGAAAGTATTGCGCTCCTTCCAAATTCCAAGCCGTCGTAATAAAGATTTAAAAATAGGCTATAGGCTACCAGCAAATAGCACTTTAGCTTGGTACTGAAGCTATCCATGTGGCCTTCGGAGACCACTAGATTTGAGGCGAGTCCAACAAGAAAATGTCCCTCCTCCTCCTCAAGAAGCATGAAAGGCTAACACATCGTCAGAAACATATGTTTCGGTGGATCTATCTCCTATACATCTGTAGAAAATTTACCAAGGGACAATAGTGGTTGTCATACAAGTGCCTCTCCACCATTAAATTGCAGGCCCTTGCAGGCATGTGACTGCTATCTCAGTCTTTGATTTGCATGAATTCTCGTTGGATAAAAGTACATCTCAATTTGTTGGATCCAAGAATAAGTGCCAAGTGCATCAAATTCTGGTATGTTATACTTGGCAGGTTTCACCAGAGTACATTGTCTTCTGTGTTCTACCAAGTGCTCTCTTGGTGTTTGTTGTGCCCTTTTGTTATGTTTCTCTAGTTGTTCTTTGGGTTGTTCCAAATCAACCTAGGTTGTTTGTTGGAAAGCTATGATTTTTGACTCCATGCCCGTTTCTCTGCTCTATAGTAGGTTGCTGACTTTTATTTTGCATGAAATGAGCGTGTATGTATGGAGCCTTGTTACTCCCATCTAAGAGCATCTACAACAGCTGCGCTTCGCGCCGCGCGCTAAAAACTAGTTTGACGCGCGCCGTTCGGCTCGTTTTGCGCGGCCGCCAGCGCTGGCTCCAACAGCCGCGCTAAAATGCAGCGCCAAGGCCGCCCAGTAGCGCCAAAAAAATGCAGCCAGCGACTTCGCGGGGCATTGCATATATGGCATTTTGGACACAAAATGAATTTGAAACATTCAAAATGCAATGAACATGACATATAAAATTTCACACAAACAAGTTGATGAATAAAAGTTCATGCCCACAAGTTCAAAATCATGCCCACAAGTTCATCCAACCAAGTTCAAAATGCAAACCAAGTTCAAGACAAAAACGAAAGACACATCAATCCTCTTCCTCGTCTTCGTCCTCATCTTCGGAAGACGATTCTTCCGCCTCCGACGTTGAATCTTCCTCCCTCTCCTCACCGCGCACCGCATCACGTGAAGCTCCGGCGGTGTTTGCAAGATCTTCAACGGCATCTTCATGGGAATGTGTGTGAGGAGGCACATCGAAGACATTCTGTCCATGGCGGCGAGAGGTGCACCCATGCCTCCCATGAGAGAAGCAAAACTCATGCCTCCCATGGCGGCCATAGCGTCGGGGGGTGCTCCAAAGCCACCCATGCCTCCCATGGCACCTAAACCGCCCATGGTACCTCCAAAGCCACCCATGCCACCCATAGCGCCAAGGCCACCGCCACCCATTGCGCCAATGCCACCGCCACCCATTGCGTCAATGCCACCGCCACCCATTGCACGAATCATGGCTCTTTTTTGGATCAACACTTCTTCACGGGAAAGATTGACAAACTCCTTTTGCGCCTCATTGAGGTTAGATGTGTCCAAGAAGAACAAGTGCTTCTCCCATTCCAACAACTTGGCTCGCTCCTCCATGGCCAACTTCCTATCATCCGATGCCACTTTCCTCTCCTCGGCGGCCACCCTCCTCTCCTCGGCCGCCAACCTCCTTCCTCGGCCCGGCATCTTGGTTCCTTGCCATTTTCCTCACCTCGTTGGCTTCTTTTCTTGCCTTCACAATAGCTTCCATAGCATTTTTGAGCTCATCATCTCCTTTCCTCTTCTTCTTTTCGGTTTTGTCTTTCTTGCACCCATCCAGTCGTTTTGGCTTCGAGTATGAAACCGAGTTGGGTGTGGGGCTTCTCTTGCCGTCATCACTTGATGCATCCTCCTCCTCCTCATCATCATCATTCAACTCAATTGTTTGCTTGCGTTTGTTGCTCAAATGAAAATCATCCAAATCTTCACGCTTCTTCCATTTCTCATCGTCCTTCACCAATTTATAGCAATGAGGCAAGGTAAAGACCCTTCCTTTCTTGATCTTCCCCTTCTTGGTTTTCCTCTCCTCTTCTTTGAACAAGTTTTGTGCAATGTTGTACTACATGAAAACAAAGCAAGTTAGCACTTCGAACACCAACAACAAGTATGATGAACATGTATGAAATGCCACTTACTCTATCGTCCTCATTTGTGCCACTTGGGTTCAACTTGTCAACCGCCTTTTGTGCGGCCGCTCACTTTTGACAATCCGAGTTGATTGTCGACCATCGGAACGAAGTGATCTCTCGGGCGGTCAATTCCACTCACGTTGTGAGCATCAAAGTGTTCTTTCATCCGCCCCCAATAAGCATCTCTACTTTGATCACCTCCAACGGATGGATCCCTCGACACTTGCAACCAAGTATTGCATAGTAAGATGTCATCGGCGTTGGTGTAAATGCCCGCTCTTCCTTTTGGCGCGTCGACAATGCTCTCACCCTCCTCGTCCACCTCGAACTCATGGTCTTCAAAATGCATGTCATTGGTTTGAGACCAATGCGAATTGTTGGAGCCAACACCCATAGTTGACATGTATGCATCATCGTTGAGACTACAAAGTTTTTTGAACAATGAAAATAAGCTATCTATATGAATGCATTGAAAAAATAACAAGAAAAGAAAAGTTGGAAATAATTTCTACCTTGGGGGCATTTCGTCGAACATGTTGTGCGCGTCGGCCGCCGGCTCAACGAGTGAGCTCGCCGGCGCTTCGGTAGCCGCCGCGCCCGTCGCACGCCCTGCAAGCTTCTTCCTCCTCGCCTTCGAGGTGCCGGAGCCGTCCGCCGCCTTGTTCTTCTTCGCCGATGTCTTGCCCTTCTTTGGCCGCGCCGCATTGGGGAGCTTCGAGGAGGGGGCGGCTCGGGCGGGCACCGGCGCGACGCCACCTGCCGCCAAGGTTATCCATGGCGGCATGAAGAGGCCGTGCGTGAGGCCGATGGTCGGAGGAGCTCGGCGGAGGCGAGGCCAACGCCCAGCGCTTAGGGTTTGCGGTGGTGGCAGCGGCAGCGGTGGAGGGGTCGCGACTATAGGATGGGGTGAGCGGGGTGCCGACGCGTGCGTCCATGGGTGCAGTTCGCCGGCGCCGGCGCGCGCGGGGCGTAGGAGGCGGAGAGGAGAGAGTGCGGCGCGAGCGCTCGAGTGTGCCGCGCGCGGAAGCGGGCGCCCCAAATACACCGCGCGAGATAGCGAATCCGACCGCGCGCCCAACTCCTTATACCGCGCGCGCGGTTATTGCGCGCCCGCTGGAGCCACCCGCCGGGTTGCGCGCGCTAAAATGGCTAAATTTGCGGCGCGGCGCTTGTTTAGCGCGGTTGTTGGAGATGCTCTTAGTGTAGGTTCCTGCTTGTCTAAAGATCATGCCAAGTTGCTGATCTAGTAAACAAAAGCTCCTTCATGATTTTACGGGATTTTTCCACCGCCATCTGCGAGGAAGAGCACTTTTCTTTTCCTCGAGGGTTTTTGCTCAAACACCCTTTCCCTCTAGAATGGCAACTTTGAAGGCATCGGCATCACCAATGCTCTGTTCATCCTGGGGATCATCAGCAGGACCATCATCACTGTGGTCCATCTCCATCCCTACCTTTCAATCTACAAAGTTTTGCCTCAAAAATCTTTGTTGGGAGTACTTCTTGGTGTTGATTACTTTCTATAGTTGACGCAAAGAGGTTTTAGTGGTGAAAGATTTATATGTTTAGATTGTTAATCATAATTTCATGTCCATTGATCATGACCCATTTGATGTCTTGTGATTAATCCACTAGATTCTTGAGGACATGGGATAAACCTTGTCGCTAGTAATCTTGTGAGAATTAGAATATGGTTCAATGTTTCGATATTATGTTGTGGTGTAATTCTCTAGTGGTGATGTGCGAATATTGACTGCATATCACTTAACCATTAAGGGACTAGAGGAGAGCATTTTGTGATTAGTAGATGCATGATTTGTACAACATATATTTATATATTTTGTATGTGTATGTGTATTCATGTATATTTTAGTATCGTTAAAATACTTGCGTAGAAAGTTGTAAAGCACATGGTCTAACAAATATCTTAATGGTGTCTTGTGGTGTATGACTAGGTAAGCAAATTTATATATACTTTACAGAATAATTCACCGAGGAAACACATGCCATCACGCGAGAAATCCATTGCTGAGAGAAGCCCCATTTAGCCAGTGCCGTGTCCAAAATCTCCCAATCAACGCGATCATAGGCCTTAGATAAGTCAAGCTTGTAAGCACAAAAAGCTGGTGAATTATTCTTGATTGACTGTATATGGTGAATACATTCAAATGCAATGATAGAGTTATCATATATAAGCCTTCCTGGAATGAAGGCGCTCTGATTTTCAGATATGAGCTCGGTGAGGAAGGGCCGTAGTCTGTTAACCATGCATTTAGAGACAATTTGATATACCACGTTACACAAGCTACTTATAAAAAATCCTTGAGCTCCTTGGGACGAGGGACTTTATGAATCAACACAATCGTTGTGTCATTGACACCATCTGGCATAACCCATGTAACAAAAAAATCCTTGTCTGCCACAATAATTTCCTCCTTGAATAATGCCAATATCTTTCATGAAGAACATTCTCCAATATCTTCCATGAAGAACCTTCTCCACTAAAAAAATCCTGGACTCCTGCAACAAAATCCTGGACTTCTCGCTAGGACATGAAGAACCTTCTCCAATATCTTTCATGGAAAAATATCTAGGCATTCATGTGAACTCATGGAATATTCAAGAATGTTTTCAACTATGCATGGTTTTCTTTCACTCAAAGGGTACATATTAGTGTTTGTAATATGGGTTGCGTCTTTGTTTTCCAATGTATGCATCTTATTAATAAGAATCAGTCTCTACCAATAATGGGTGAAAAAAAATGCATACATATCTGTTATGCAAATGACATAACTTTGCACCACCACAAATTTGTGAACCCTATAATGCGACAAGACAAGGGAAGCATGCTATGATGACCAAAATAGATTTAAAGGCAAACAATGATTTGTGATTAATAACATATTCTCATAGTTTCTCACGTATGTAGGCTCGATGGCAGAACATGTAGAAGGGGCCGCTTTAAGTTAATTTGGATAGACTTATGCTTCTTTGCGTGGTCACCAATAAGACCACAAAGACTCGCGCACAGTATGTTGCAGAAACAAATATTAAAACAAATAAATCTATTTATATATAAAAAGTGCTTTACGGGCTAACCAGAAAAAAGAGAATTAAGCTAGAAAATCTGATAATAATTAGAAACATCCAACCGTATATTTGTTGGATCAATCATTAATGACCATTAGATTTAACTTAAGTCACACAAAATTACCCACCATTGCCATTATAGAAAACGTGCTCTTTTCTGAAATCTATCTATCTATTATATATAGAAAATTCAGAACCATCCGACCATCGATTTACTAATTAATAAACTACAACCGACAGATTGTAGAGTTGTTCACAAGTTAAAAAGAATTACGTACATATGCCATTATAGAAAACCCTATCCTTTCCATGAAAAAAAAGGGAAACCCCTCTCCTAGACATATATGTGCAGTTTACACAGATTATGCCGGTGGCCAGCGAAAACCTAGACTCTCATGACCGATGCTTTGCCATGTACAGGAGCAGAAATCTCATCACCGATGCTTTGTCATGTACGGGAGCAGAAATCTCATCACAGATGCTTGCCATGCCATTTAAAAAAAGCAGAAAAATTGCTCCAATGCCCTAGCTAGCGCCAGAGGCAACCACTGCGCCCGCTCCAGGAACTCTTGCGGCCCCTTCCTCATCTGGCGGCAAGAATCAGTTATAGCTTTCAGGTGGCAGCTCTGTGCGTACGTACACTGAAGATTAATCGTCAACAGATTGATTGTTTGCGTTCTCAGCCGGATGTGAGAATTAATTAGCCTTGCGGCCGGTTGTCTTGTGTATAGGTGCGTATACTGGAGATTGAGAATGGATCGATTGTTGACGTTTCCGGCCGGCCATAAGAATTAATTACCCTTGGAGCTAGCTGCTGTGTGCGTGCGGTGGTCGAAGATAATTACGACCCAGATTAATCAGTTAGAGGAAGCTACAGATAGGTGAGTATGATATGTACGCAAAATTTTCAGATCATAGGGATGTGAGTTTTCTCCATTGCTGCAATATAGATTTGACTTTTGTTCTTACGCGCTAGATGAATTCTATCATGATTGGTCCAAAGATTTTTTGCTGTAAACATATTAGGAGGCTTCTTTCTTAATTAAGTTATGCATTGGGCTATTTCTATAGTTTACTCCAGAGTCTAGAGTAGCAGGGTGTCATATTCATCTGATTTTTATGACCTGTTGAATTGATGTGTGCTTTCTGTACATGTACATATCAAGGCTAGCCAACAAAGTCGATCGTAATATTCAGATTAAGCTACTTATCTAACCTAAACATGGAAAACTTATTTTATTTTTTTGCTTGAAATTTGTTTTGGTTGATGTGAATATTTATTAGCATAATCCACTATTTTTTATGATAATAACAAATAATGATAGGTTAACAGGGAATAACATTATGTGCTGAAAAATCCACATAAGAAAAAGAACTTCCAGCCATTAATCGAAATGATTTCTAGGGCAAAGAGACGTAGTAAAATCAATGGATAATTGTGAAAATAAATGTTGAAAATATGTTCTCCAAGCAAGCGTGGTCATCCTGTCATATCATACAACAAATACATGTGATAAATGACATAGGATGTGCAGGTTGAACAACGGTGGGGCGATAAGAGAGTGAAAGGAAATAGATAAAAGCAATACTAAATGCGTAAGTGTGTTCAGACATACTCCCTCCGTTCCTTTGTATACATAAGTTGTATTTTTTTCAAAAGTCAAACGAGTGCAGGTTTGACTGAGTTTGTAGAAAGATATATCAATATCCACAATAAAAAAATTAATATCATTCGATCCATCATGAAAAGTAGTTTCATATTTTATCTATTAGGTATTGCAAATGTTGCAGAGTAGATAACAACCATGAACATGTGTCATCAAATGATTTTCTACGCATTAACATTTTATTAAGGATTGTCTGACAAAAACTATAAGATTATTTTTTATGAAAAAACTACACACTTAGAACAAATTTAATTTTTCATAATAAATTCGTATACAAAACAAATGATCAGACCTATATATTGGTAATTGAAACAATTTCTAGAACGTGATGCATTTTCGAACGGGTTAGGTAAAGAGAAGAAAGAGACCAAGACAAATAAAACATCATTTTTATTGGGCCAAAAAGTTAACATGGAGGGATTCTTTTGTCTTTTAATCAATTCCTTTTGTTATTTGATTCAAAATATTACATAAATATTTATATGATCTATAAGCACCTAATGAACATTCATATATTTTTCATGGTGATATTATCATCTTACATTATGTCATCATATGTATTATAACACGTGATATTTATTCTAAATTATGAAAACACATGGTGAGATAGAAAAAGGGAATCAGACTAGGCATCTCACAGTAAATCAAACACAAAGAAACTAATTTTGTAGACCACATGAACGACAGCTCTTCACAATTGTATCTACCATTATCAGGTTCACCTTATTGTAGTGCCAACCCATACATCTTCACAATATATATATATATACAACATCGAAGACCACAGTGAACTACACTCACTTCTTTGGTTCACCCTATTTTATTAATAGTTTGCACCATATTGATATTCATATTTTCTCATCCAATGTCAAGTAGAAACTATGGATCCTGATTTGAGTTGTCACTCCAAGTGTTGCTCCAATATTTGTACCATATGGAAATATCAACTAGCTCGATATGTAAAGCGGAATTCTTCGAAGGCGTGCAGTATTCTTCACGAATGAGACATAAAACTATTCACTAATATGGTGTTGTTATAAATCATTATTCCACTAATTATAGACTATGATATTTTATTGATATTCACGATGGCTATAGTATTACAAAACCTATAATATATATCAACCCTACTTTGAACACACTATAGATGGCACCCTTGCAAGTTCTTTGTAACTACAAACAACGAGATTTTATATTCACAATTTGATTTTAGTTATTCTCTACAAAAAACAAATAGTATGTTCTCATTATGAACTTTCCAAATTTCTAGCCCGCGCATCGAGCGGGACACTCTGCTAGTTTTTCAAACGAAGCTTGTTGATTGCTTTCTCACACGTGCGCGCCCACACGCCCACATAGACACACGATAATTACGTGATCTCTACTGACTCTATTTGGCTCCGCAAATTTTCTAACTCTATTTTTCAACACAAATTTGCAGCCATCTACCTTCGCAAATCTGCTACCTCAGTGTAAAAGAAAAACCTGCAGTTCAATTTTAAATGTTCAATTCCATTCAGTTCCATGATTCATGTTGGACCACAGGGAGCTCCTATTTGTCGTTTTAAGCAGGCAATAGGAACACAGTGGCCTGAATGGTAACCATATGGACTTGCCACTAGTGCGGTCCATGGACACATCAATTATTGATTGGCATATTTTAAATTCTTGAACATTATGAAATATTATTTTAAAATTATATTCATACGTTACAAAATAACAAGTTTTCATATAAATACTTTCAGGCTTGAAATTGAATCTTTATCTCATGCTTAAAAGATGTTCATGTCTGTGAACACAAATGTTCATGTATTTTTTTTTAAATTGTATTGAAAAGAATTGTTCGAGCTTCCACTATCTCCAAACTGCCCGAATTTACCATGATCCTCCTACATCCGACAGTTCTCGCAAGGTTCAGCCCAAACCTGATGGCCAGAGCCTCTGCTTTGAAAGAACCAAAACAACAATGCCTATTTTTTTTCGTTCGCCGCAATTAATTGTCCACTCTGATCGTGAACGATTGCCCCCACGGATCTTTCAAGCATATCTTGATCAAACCCCACATCAACATTTAATTTCATGTATCCCTTTGATGGCTTTTCCCAAACGCCAGACCGAAGTTTAGCGTTTGGTGAACATGTGATACTGAAATTTGCCGCGAGTCCGCGTACAGCTAGGGATCCGAGTGGATGTTTGAATTTCTTCTCCATGGTATACTTTATGATGTTCAAACCACAAATACCAAGCTGCGGTAGCTACCATCTCTCTCATTTTTGGAAACCCAAGGATATAGAATTATGTATCTTCCACATGCAACAACTCGTGCACCACTTCCACTCCAGACTTGTATATTGTGCACTTCTTCTTTACTATCTCATACAGCCCCAATTGTCTCCAAACCTCTACTGATCTTGGACATTCAACCAAGAAGTGGCTTATACTGTCAGGCCCAAACCTGCATTATGGGCATTGGATTTTAACCTTCATGTGCTTAGAAGCTAGGACTGCCCGACAAGGAAGAGTAGCATGTCGGACCCGCCATATGAAGATTTTAATTTTTGCTGGGCATTCTAAGCTCCATATCAAATTGAGGATTACATTGTCATATGCTGGCCCAATTCCGTCTTGCAGGTTACCTCACTAAATAAGGAGAACCAGACCAACGCCTTATTTATCCCCAAGGAAATAGGATCCAACTACCCAACTAATCCCTATTATTACTGGTCTTTGGTGTAGTCTTCCACGCCTACTTGAAAAATACCTCTTGTTTGGCTGCCCTTGATTGCATCACGTACCAGCGAAATGGGCGAAGAGTGATGATGCAAACACCGCGGATGGATTTCATTTGCACGGCTTGATGCGCTCAGCGGGATGACGTGTGTCACACATGACACATTCTAGTGTAAACTATTACGTCACATGGAATCCGTTCGTGTGCATACAACATGTCACGCTTGCCCGATACATTGGGCCAACGCTCGCGCATGCACGTAAAGTTAAAAGGTTTAAAAGGGATGGCAAAATTAAAGAGTTATACTAAAAGGAAGGTTTAAAAGGATGCCAAAATTACATAGGGGGCAAAATTAAGGCACCAAATCCAGGGGATCCGCCAGGGGGACCCTATTTCTCCATACCTAGTTTTTGCTTGCAGCGGAGGGCCTGTCATGCCTCTTAAGAAAATGAAGCATCTCACCTTAGTTGTATTCGAGTAGCTCCATCGGCTCCATTGGCAAGCTACTTGCTCTTAGCGGATGATAGCCTACTGTTTGTTAAAGCTAGTGTTGATGGAGAAAATGAGTTCTCCTCATTATTGGATTGTTACTGCAAAGCTTCAGGGCAGAGTGTTAATTTGTCCAAGTCCTTTGTTTTCTTTAGCAAGGGCTACCCTAACAACCTCAAATGTGATGAATCCTTTGAATGTTAAGGTAGATAGATACCTGTGGATGCCATCTGATGTTGGCAACAACAAAAATGGGGCCTTGATATTTTTAAAGGATGGTGTGTGGAACAAAGTCAAAGGTTGGATGGCCAAAATTCTGTCAATTGGAGGAAAAGAAGTGCTAATTAATCTGTTGCTCAAGTTGTGTTGGTTTACTCTGTGTCTTGTTTCACACTCCCTCGTGGACTATGTGAACACCTCAATTCTTTGATACATAATTTTTGGTGTGGCAGTAAGGAGGGCCAGAGGAAGCCCAGTCGGCTTTCATGGAGTATGATGACGAGACCAAAACAGTCTCGGGGCCTAGGTTTTTGGAAGATAGAGCCTTTCAACCTCGCTCTTCTAGCCAGGAAAGCTTGGAAAATCCTAATGGAGCCAAATTCACTAATTGCATGGATACTAAAATCAAAGTACTTTCATTACTAATTTTCTATAGGACGAGCTGAGGGGGGGGTCCTTGAAGTGGGGCGGTGAATTCTGGAAGGGCGTGACACTTCAAGGAAAGGCAGTGTACGATGGATAGGTGATGGAGAAATGGCAAAAAATTAGCAGCATAATTGGCTACCTTGTCCCCATAACATGAAGACGATCATGAGTAGAGTACAGAACCCTCCACAACTTACAGGGGAATTGATTCTCCCTAATGCAATTTTGAACCGAGAGGCGGTTGCGGAAAAATTCTCACCTACGGATGCCAAAGCTATTCTATCCATACCGATGTGCACAAAACATGTTGATGATTTATGGTCATGGGAACACAAGAAGAATGGAGTCTTTTCAGTGCGGTCAGAATACCATATGCTTGCTTCTAGAAAACTGAGATGCGCTACCTGGCTAGATGGTGGATTGGGTTCATCAAACAATGAAAGCGAGCAGAAATCATGGTCTAAGCTATGGGAAATAGATGTACCCTCCAAGATTAAAAATTTCTTATGGATGTTAGCGCAACAATCTATCCCGACAACTGATCTTCTCAATCATCAGAATATGTCTTCGGTGACATCGTGTGGACTATGTGGCAATGAGGACTCTTGGCAGCGGTACCAGATAGCTCTCGGTAAAGAAAGCACGTCATATTATTATTTTTAAAAATTTAACAAATAATTTGAATGTTTCACTGACAATTGGGTCCAGTGGGTCCACATATGAGGTCAGAATGTTTCGGTGCCAGGTGTTTTATCGAGTGCTGCTTCATGTTTCTTGGTATAGAGACAGAAAGTCACAGAGCTGTCAGTTGCAAACAGACATGCCACGTGGCTAGACTTTACCACGTGGTCCTCTCGGCGTCTGTGTCATGTGCCGGTTCTGCTTTGTTCGCCGTGATGCTGTGTCGGCAACGTTACCTCTGCCGTGAACCCGTAGTTTCCGAGTGTAGCTCTCGGTGTATGTGCGTTTGCCGAGTGCGCATGGATTGGCACTCGTCGAAGAGCTAGACACTAGGCGTATCAGGAAATTCTAGTAGTGCAAGTACGAATAAGAACTGTGATCACTTGCAATGTACATACACTACTGAGTTCATCATGCAGTCGATGCTCGCTTCCACCCCCTAGTTGGATCTAGGTGATTTTTGTGCATTTCCTATGCATGGTGACTGCGTCTGGTTCCAGGTGATTAAGCCAAGTATGACCACACCACTCCGTTCTTAGTCATCTTGCTTGGCAAGATGATATCATGGCCGATGATAAGAGGCGAGAAGGAGACCCCATGGCCTCACTTGCCTTGGCAGCAGCGGCAGTGACCTAGTTTCGGTCAGCAGAGGCATCATCCTGTGGCTTCCCTGAGGTTCTTGAAGCGCCTACGGCCTCTACAACACTACGTTATCATTCGTCTAGCTCTACATCATCCCACTGGCCTCGCCTCCTTCAGCATATAAGTTTGCAATTGGGAGCTAGTTCCATGATGTGCTATCTAGCTAGTTCCTGCTAGAGATAATCTATACAAGCTGCAAGAACAGACCTATAAAAATGAAAGTATTGCGCTCCTTCCAAATTCCAAGCCTTTGTAATAAATACTTAAAAATAGGCTATAGGCTACCAGCAAATAGCACTTTAGCTTGGTACTAAAGCTATCCATGTGGCATTCGGAGACCACTAGGTTTGAGGCGAGTCCAACAAGAAAATGTTCCTCCTCCTCCTCCAGAAGCATGAAATGCTATCACATCATCACAAACATATGTTTCGGTGGATCTATCTCCTATATATCTGTAGAACATTTACCAAGGGACAATAGTGGTTGTCATACCAGTGCCTCTCCACCATTAAAAATTGCAGGACCTTGCAGGTTGCGTGACTGCAATCCCAGTCTTAGATTTGCAGGAATTCTCGTTGGATCAAAGTACATCTCAAATTTTTGGATCCAAGAATAAGTGCCAAGTGCATCAAATTCTGGCATGTTATACTTGGCAGGTTTCACCAGAGTACATTGTCTTCTGTTTTCTAGCAACTGCTTTCTTGGTGTTTGTTGTGCCCTTTTGTTATGTTTCTCTACTTGCTCTGCGGGTTGTTCCACAACCTTGGTTGTTTGTTGCAAAGCTATGATTTTTGACTCCATGCCCGTTTCTCTGCTCTATAGTAGGTCGCTGACTTTTATTTTGCACGAGCCTTGTTACTTTTATTTTGCTCCAGGGTGTATGTATGGAGCCTTGTTACTCCCATCTAAGTGCAGTTCCCTGCTTGTCTAAAGATCATGCATTGCTGATCTAGCAGTGTGAGGTGTTTGAGCATGTTGTCTTAGAGGACCTTGGGGTGTGACGTTTGATACATGAATTTTGCATCACTATTTTGTATCACAAATTACTCTTTATTAACGATATGTTTCACATTTCTAATAGTTTTTCCTCTCAATTTGCATATTTACGGAAGGAGGGAAATTATTATAATGTTGCAAAAAATGAGCAAAACAAGGACCTGTGGAGAAAATATTTTTTGAGACCATAAACTTCCATAAACGATATGACAATTATTTTTATGTCAAAAGAAAGCTAGGAGTTCATGGGCCCACATGGGGGGATCCCTGTGGAAGCCACACGACCACTAGTCCCGTGGGCCCCACAAGATCCCCCTTGGCTAGCTCCGGTGCCCGATGACCTTATAGTAAACAAAAGCACCTTCGTGATTTTACGGGATTTTTTCACCGCCATCTGCGAGGAAGAGCACTTTTCTTTTCCCCGAGGGTTGTTTCTCCAATACTCTTTCCCTCTATAATGGTGATTTCGAAGGCATTGGCATCACCAACGCTCTGTTCATCCTGGGGATCATCAGTAGGACCATCGACATACACTCTTGTCAACCACAAGCTCAACTCTGTCCATATGGAGTCGCCTGACCGACGCGTAGCGTGAGATCACACATCTCAAGGTTAGCACCATAAGCATTCATATATGTCGATGCCTCAAAATAGAGCCCTTGCAACCTATATAAGCCTAATGCCATATTACAGACTTTATTGGAGAAGCGGGATGCTGAAGGGGAGCAATGGCGGTAGGCTGAGGTAGATAAAGGAGATAAGGAACTAGCAGAAACGAACGAAAGGTTCAAGATGCTTGAGCTAAAACTTGAAGTAGAACATTCTCTTAATTTCGCCCCATTTGTTATATAGTGATGCACAATGCTCACACGACTCCCCTCTTATACGCCCTTATGCGATCTCAAGGCAGTGGAAACGATGCCCCTCCTCCTCCTCCTTTAGAAGCGTAGAGAATCTGTACATGTCGTGTCCAACGCTGCTATAAACTTCAAATTTGCATGTGTTTTGCAATATGTGAACTTGCATGAATTGACCCTATGTATGAACATGTGAACTTGTGTATGATGTGCTCGAGCAATGCTTTTGTGCTCTATGAACTTGTATGAATCATTAGCCTATGTGAACTAGTTTGAGTTATGCCTATGTGAACTAGTTTGAATTATGCCTTGTGAATATGTGTGTGATGTGCTCGAGGAATTTCTAGGGATCTAGGAGCTGCCACAATTTGATATGATGTCATTTTATGCACTGAAGATATAAACATAAAATGTATGTAGTTGTCTTCGGTTGTAGGGATTAGATAAGAAACAACTTGACAACAGAATAAGTGCGACATATTTCCGAGAGGAACACCCAGAAATACTCACTTTAACAAGCGGCGACTCGGAAAAGGGTTCACCTGCGCACTTTAACTACTGGAGTGCCATTCTTTTACGAGGGCTGGCGACACTCGATAAAAGTACTACTACCATGTGGGACATGAGGGCCCACATGCCAGGTTCATAGGTTTCAGTCAACGGTGAGATGCGAGTGGTACCTCTCGGTAAAGAAAGCACGTCATATTATTATTTTTAAAAAACTAACAAATAATTTGAATGTTTCACTGATAACTTGTTCCAGTGGGTCCACATGTCAGGTCAGAATGTTTTGGTTCCAGGTGTTTTACCGAGTGGTGCTTCATGGCTCTTTGTATAGAGAACAGAAAGTCACAGAGCTGTCAGTTGCAAACAGACATGCCACGTGGCTAGTCTTTACCGTGTGGTGCTCTCGGCGTCTGTGTGATTTGCCGGTTGTGCTTTGTTCACCGTGATGCTGTGTTGGCAACATTACCTCGTTGCCGTGAACCCTTAGTTGCCGAGTGTAGGTCTCGTTGTATGTGCGTTTGCCGAGTGCCCATGGATTGGCACTCATCGAAGAGCTAGACATCAGGCATATAATGAAATTCTAGTAGTGCAAGTATGAATAAGAACTATGATCACTTGCAATGCACATACACTACTGAGTTCATCATGCAGTCGATGCTCACTTCCACCACAGAGTTGGAGCTAAGTGATTTTTGTGCATTTCCTATGCATGGTGGCTGCATCTGGTTCCAGGTGATTAAGCCAAGTATGAGCACACTACTCCGTCCTTAGTCATCTTGCTTGGCAAGACGATATCATGGTCGATGATCAGAGGCGAGAAGGAGACCCCATGGCCTCACTTGCCTTGGCGGCAGCGGCAATGAGCTAGTTTCGGTCAGCAGAGGCATCATCATGTGGCTTCCCCGAGGTTCTTGAAGCGCCTATGGCCTCTACAACACTACTCCATCATTCCTCTAGCTCTACATCATTCCAGTGGGCTCGCCTCCTTCAGCATATAAGTTTGCAATTGGGAGCTAGTTCCATGATGTGCTATCTAGCTAGTTCCTTTTGCTAGAGATAAACTATACAAGCTGCAAGAACAGACCTAGAAAACTGAAAGTATTGCGCTCCTTCCAAATTCCAAGCCGTCGTAATAAAGATTTAAAAATAGGCTATAGGCTACCAGCAAATAGCACTTTAGCTTGGTACTGAAGCTATCCATGTGGCCTTCGGAGACCACTAGATTTGAGGCGAGTCCAACAAGAAAATGTCCCTCCTCCTCCTCAAGAAGCATGAAAGGCTAACACATCGTCAGAAACATATGTTTCGGTGGATCTATCTCCTATACATCTATAGAAAATTTACCAAGGGACAATAGTGGTTGTCATACAAGTGCCTCTCCACAATTAAATTGCAGGCCCTTGCAGGCATGTGACTGCTATCTCAGTCTTTGATTTGCATGAATTCTCGTTGGATAAAAGTACATCTCAATTTGTTGGATCCAAGAATAAGTGCCAAGTGCATCAAATTCTGGTATGTTATACTTGGCAGGTTTCACCAGAGTACATTGTCTTCTGTGTTCTACCAAGTGCTCTCTTGGTGTTTGTTGTGCCCTTTTGTTATGTTTCTCTAGTTGTTCTTTGGTTTGTTCCAAATCAACCTAGGTTGTTTGTTGCAAAGCTATGATTTTTGACTCCATGCCCGTTTCTCTGCTCTATAGTAGGTTGCTGACTTTTATTTTTCATGAAATGAGCGTGTATGTATGGAGCCTGGTTACTCCCATCTAAGAGCATCTACAACAGCTGCGCTTCGCGCCGCGCGCTAAAAACTAGTTTGACGCGCGCCTGCTCGCCTGCTTTCTTGTGCCGCCAGCGCTGGCTCCAACAGCTGCGCTAAAATGCACAGCGCGCGTGCCGCTCCAGCAGCACGCAAAAAATACAGCGCGCGACTCGCCGGGGCATTGCATATATGGCATTTTGGACACAAAATGAATTTGAAACATACAAAATGCAATGAACATGACATACAAAATTTCACACAAACAAGTTGATGAATAAAAGTTCATGCCCACAAGTTCAAAATCATGCCCACAAGTTCATCCAACCAAGTTCAAAATGCAAACCAAGTTCAAGACAAAAACGAAAGACACATCAATCCTCTTCCTCGTCTTCGTCCTCATCTTCGGAAGACGATTCTTCCGCCTCCGACGTTGAATCTTCCTCCCTCTCCTCACCGCGCACCGCATCACGTGAAGCTCCGACGGTGTTTGCAAGATCTTCAACGGCATCTTCATGGGAATGTGTGTGAGGAGGCACATCGAAAGACATTCTGTCCATGGCGGCGAGAGGTGCACCCATGCCTCCCATGAGAGAAGCAAAACTCATGCCTCCCATGGCGGCCATAGCGTCGGGGGGTGCTCCAAAGCCACCCATGCCTCCCATGGCACCTAAACCGCCCATGGTACCTCCAAAGCCACCCATGCCACCCATAGCGCCAAGGCCACCGCCACCCATTGCGCCAATGCCACCGCCACCCATTGCGTCAATGCCACCGCCACCCATTGCACGAATCATGGCTCTTTTTGGATCAACACTTCTTCACGGGAAAGATTGACAAACTCCTTTGCGCCTCATTGAGGTTAGATGTGTCCAAGAAGAACAAGTGCTTCTCCCATTCCAACAACTTGGCTCGCTCCTCCATGGCCAACTTCCTATCATCCGATGCCACTTTCCTCTCCTCGGCGGCCACCCTCCTCTCCTCGGCCGCCAACCTCCTTCCTCGGCCGCGGCATCTTGGTTCCTTGCCATTTTCCTCACCTCGTTGGCTTCTTTTCTTGCCTTCACAATAGCTTCCATAGCATTTTTGAGCTCATCATCTCCTTTCCTCTTCTTCTTTTCGGTTTTGTCTTGATTGCACCCATCCAGTCGTTTTGGCTTCGAGTATGAAACCGAGTTGGGTGTGGGGCTTCTCTTGCCGTCATCACTTGATGCATCATCCTCCTCCTCATCATCATCATTCAACTCAATTGTTTTCTTGCGTTTGTTGCTCAAATGAAAATCATCCAAATCTTCACGCTTCTTCCATTTCTCATCGTCCTTCACCAATTTATAGCAATGAGGCAAGGTAAAGACCCTTCCTTTCTTGATCTTCCCCTTCTTGGTTTTCCTCTCCTCTTCTTTGAACAAGTTTTGTGTAATGTTGTACTACATGAAAACACAGCAAGTTAGCACTTCGAACACCAACAACAAGTATGATGAACATGTATGAAATGCCACTTACTCTATCGTCCTCATTTGTGCCACTTGGGTTCAACTTGTCAACCGCCTTTTGTGCGGCCGCCCACTTTTGACAATCCGAGTTGATTGTCGACCATCGGAACCGAAGTGATCTCTCGGAGCGGTCAATTCCACTCACGTTGTGAGCATCAAAGTGTTCTTTCATCCGCCCCCAATAAGCATCTCTACTTTGATCACCTCCAACGGATGGATCCCTCGACACTTGCAACCAAGTATTGCATAGTAAGATGTCATCGGCGTTGGTGTAAATGCCCGCTCTTCCTTTTGGCGCGTCGACAATGCTCTCACCCTCCTCGTCCACCTCGAACTCATGGTCTTCAAAATGCATGTCATTGGTTTGAGACCAATGCGAATTGTTGGAGCCAACACCCATAGTTGACATGTATGCATCATCGTTGAGACTACAAAGTTTTTTGAACAATGCAAATAAGCTATCTATATGAATGCATTGAAAAAATAACAAGAAAAGAAAAGTTGGAAATAATTTCTACCTTGGGGGCATTTCGTCGAACATGTTGTGCGCGTCGGCCGCCAGCTCAACGAGTGAGCTCGCCGACGCCTCGGTAGCTGCCGCGCCCGTCGCACGCCATCCATGCTTCTTCCTCATCGCCTTCGAGGTGCCGGAGCCGTCCGCCGCCTTGTTCTTCTTCGCCGATGTCTTGCCCTTCTTTGGTCGCGCCGCATTGGGGAGCTTCGAGGAGGGGGCGGCGGCTCGGGCGGGCACCGGCGCGACGCCACCTGCCGCCAAGGTTATCCATGGCGGCATGAAGAGGCCGTGCGTGAGGCCGATGGTCGGAGGAGCTCCGGCGGAGGCGAGGCCAACGCCCCCCGCGCTAGGGTTTGCGGTGGTGGCAGCGGCAACGGTGGAGGTGTCGCAGCTATAGGATGGGGTGAGCAGGGTGATGACGACACGTGCGTCCATGGGTGCAGTTCGCCGGCGCCGGCGCATGCGGGGCGTAGGAGGTGGAGAGGAGAGAGTGCGGCGTGAGCGCTCGAGTGTGCTGCGCGCGGAAGCGGGCGCCCCAAATACACCGCGCGAGATAGCGAATCCGACCGCGCGCCCAACTCCTTATACCGCGCGCGGTTATTGCGCGCCCGCTGGAGCCACCCGCCGGGTTGGCAGCGCTAAAATGGCTAAATTTATGCGCGGCGCTTGTTTAGCGCGGTTGTTGGAGATGCTCTTAGTGTAGGTTCCTGCTTGTCTAAAGATCATGCCAAGTTGCTGATCTAGTAAACAAAAGCTCCTTCATGATTTTACGGGATTTTTCCACCGCCATCTGCGAGGAAGAGCACTTTTCTTTTCCTCGAGGGTTTTTGCTCAAACACCCTTTCCCTCTAGAATGGCGAATTCGAAGGCATCGGCATCACCAACGCTCTGTTCATCCTGGGGATCATCAGCAGGACCATCATCACTGTGGTCCATCTCCATCCCTACCTTTCAATCTACAAAGTTTTGCCTCAAAAATCTTTGTTGGGAGTACTTCTTGGTGTTGATTACTTTCTATAGTTGACGCAAAGAGGTTTTAGTGGTGAAAGATTTATATGTTTAGATTGTTAATCATAATTTCATGTCCATTGATCATGACCCATTTGATGTCTTGTGATTAATCCACTAGATTCTTGAGGACATGGGATAAACCTTGTCGCTAGTAATCTTGTGAGAATTAGAATATGGTTCAATGTTTCGATATTATGTTGTGGTGTAATTCTCTAGTGGTGATGTGCGAATATTGACTGCATATCACTTAACCATTAAGGGACTAGAGGAGAGCATTTTGTGATTAGTAGATGCATGATTTGTACAACATATATTTATATATTTTGTATGTGTATGTGTATTCATGTATATTTTAGTATCGTTAAAATACTTGCGTAGAAAGTTGTAAAGCACATGGTCTAACAAATATCTTAATGGTGTCTTGTGGTGTATGACTAGGTAAGCAAATTTATATATACTTTACAGAATAATTCACCGAGGAAACACATGCCATCACGCCGAGAAATCCATTGCTGAGAGAAGCCCCATTTAGCCAGTGCCGTGTCCAAAATCTCCCAATCAACGCGATCATAGGCCTTAGATAAGTCAAGCTTGTAAGCACAAAAGCTGGTGAATTATTCTTGATTGACTGTATATGGTGAATACATTCAAATGCAATGATAGAGTTATCATATATAAGCCTTCCTGGAATGAAGGCGCTCTGATTTTCAGATATGAGCTCGGTGAGGAAGGGCCGTAGTCTGTTAACCATGCATTTAGAGACAATTTGATATACCACGTTACACGAGCTACTTATAAAAAATCCTTGAGATCCTTGGGACGAGGGACTTTATGAATCAACACAATCGTTGTGTCATTGACACCATCTGGCATAACCCATGTAACAAAAAAAATCCTTGACTGCCAGAATAATTTCCTACTTGAATAATGCCAATATCTTTCATGAAGAACATTCTCCAATATCTTCCATGAAGAACCTTCTCCACTAAAAAAATCCTGGACTCCTGCAACAAAATCCTGGACTTCTCGCTAGGACATGAAGAACCTTCTCCAATATCTTTCATGGAAAAATATCTAGGCATTCATGTGAACTCATGGAATATTCAAGAATGTTTTCAACTATGCATGGTTTTCTTTCACTCAAAGGGTACATATTAGTGTTTGTAATATGGGTTGCGTCTTTGTTTTCCAATGTATGCATCTTATTAATAAGAATCAGTCTCTACCAATAATGGGTGAAAAAAATGCATACATATCTGTTATGCGAATGACATAACTTTGCACCACCACAAATTTGTGAACCATATAATGCGACAAGACAAGGGAAGCATGCTATGATGACCAAAATAGATTTAAAGGCAAACAATGATTTGTGATTAATAACATATTCTCATAGTTTCTCACGTATGTAGGCTCGATGGCAGAACATGTAGAAGGGCCGCTTTAAGTTAATTTGGATAGACTTATGCTTCTTTGCGTGGTCACCAATAAGACCACAAAGACTCGCGCACAGTATGTTGCAGAAACAAATATTAAAACAAATAAATCTATTTATATATAAAAAGTGCTTTACGGGCTAACCAGAAAAAGAGAATTAAGCTAGAAAATCTGATAATAATTAGAAACATCCAACCGTATATTTGTTGGATCAATCATTAATGACCATTAGATTTAACTTAAGTCACACAAAATTACCCACCATTGCCATTATAGAAAACGTGCTCTTTTTCTGAAATCTATCTATCTATTATATATAGAAAATTCAGAACCATCCGACCATCGATTTACTAATTAATAAACTACAACCGACAGATTGTAGAGTTGTTCACAAGTTAAAAAGAATTACGTACATATGCCATTATAGAAAACCCTATCCTTTCAATGAAAAAAAAGGGAAACCCCTCTCCTAGACATCTATGTGCAGTTTACACAGATTATGCCGGTGGCCAGCGAAAACCTAGACTCTCATGACCGATGCTTTGCCATGTACAGGAGCAGAAATCTCATCACCGATGCTTTGTCATGTACGGGAGCAGAAATCTCATCACAGATGCTTGCCATGCCATTTAAAAAAAGCAGAAAAATTGCTCCAATGCCCTAGCTAGCGCCAGAGGCAACCACTGCGCCCGCTCCAGGAACTCACTAGTAGAAAAAGAGGCTTCCATACGCCCCCATTAGTCCCCAAAATAATCGAACCGCGACCAAAGGGGTCTTTAGTCGCGGTTCGGGAGGAGACCCGCGACCAACGATCTGGGCCCAGCGTCTTGTTGGCCGGTGACGGTGGGGCTTTAGTCCTGTTGGCCTGGCCAACCGGGACTAAAATCCTCGAAGTTGGCCGAAGGCCTTTAGTCGCGGTAGGCCAGGCCAACCGGGACTAAAGGTTAGACCTTTAGTCGGTTGGTCTGGCCAACCGCGATTAAAGGCCCGAATCTTAGTCGCGGTTGGCTGCACCAACCGGGACTAAAGCTTAGACCTTTAGTCGGTTGGTCCGGCCAACCGCGACTAAAGGGATTTGAGGCCTCATTTTCAAAATGGGCATAACTTTTGCATCTGAACTCGGATGAAAAAAAAATTTATATGAAAAATCATCTACTCGAAAAGTTACATCCGAATTTAACATTTTCAAAATCCTCAAAAACCTAACAGAAAAAAAGATACGGGGCTTTTAAGATTTGGAGAGGCAAAAAAATTCAAAAAATTTCAAATTGTGGTCAAACTGTGGTCAAACAATGGTCAAACTAATTATTCTAGAATATTAGTGTTACTAAATAATTATTTCAGTTTTTTTAAAATTTTGGTCAAATCTGGTCAAACAGTGGTCAAACAATGGTCAAACTAATTATTCCAGAAATATTAGTGTTACTAAATAATTATTGTTTTTTAAAACAATAGTTTCAAACTCAAACAGTGAAATGTGTCACTTCATGCTCAAGCTAAATTCCTGAGGGTTAATAGAATTGACATCCTACTATTGTCAGGAAAACTACTATTCCTGAGGGTGATGTGCAGACTTGGAAACGAGGGAGAATAGAATCCGGAAGTTAAGCGTGCTCAGGCTGGAGTAGTGAGAGGATGGGTGACCGTCCGGGAAGTTAGATGATTTGGAATGATGAGGGGTGATTAGAGATTAGAGGTTAAATTGAGCAGTGCTCAGGCTGGAGTAGTGAGAGGATGGGTGACCGTCCGGGAAGTTAGATGATTTGGAATGATGAGGGGTGATTAGAGATTAGAGGTTAAATTGAGCAGTGATGAGGGGTGGTGATTAGAGATTAGAGGTTAAAATAATTCATAAATTTGAAAATAAAAAATTTAAAAAATTCGCAAAAAACCTGCGGAGGAGGCCTTTAGTCCCGGTTAGCCACAAGAACCGGGACTAAAGGACGGGCCTTTAGTCCCGGTTACGAGAACCGGGACTAAAGGACGGGCCTTTAGTCCCGGTTGGCCACGAGAACCGGGACTAAAGCCTTTAGTCGCGGTTCGTAAGAGGCGCGACTAAAGGGGGGGGTCTTTAGTCGCGCATATTTAGTCCCGGTTGCACAGCCGGGACTAAAGGCCTTTGCGAACCGGGACTAAAGGCCTTTTTTCTACCAGTGACTCTTGCGGCCCCTTCCTCATCTGGCGGCAAGAATCAGTTATAGCTTTCAGGTGGCAGCTCTGTGCGTACGTACACTGAAGATTAATCGTCAACAGATTGATTGTTTGCGTTCTCAGCCGGATGTGAGAATTAATTAGCCTTGCGGCCGGTTGTCTTGTGTATAGGTGCGTATACTGGAGATTGAGAATGGATCAATTGTTGACGTTTCCGGCCGGCCATAAGAATTAATTACCCTTGGAGCTAGCTGCTGTGTGCGTGCGGTGGTCGAAGATAATTACGACCCAGATTAATCAGTTAGAGGAAGCTACAGATAGGTGAGTATGATATGTACGCAAAATTTTCAGATCATAGGGATGTGAGTTTTCTCCATTGCTGCAATATAGATTTGATTTTTGTGCTTACGCGCTAGATGGATTCTATCATGATTGGTCCAAAGATTTTTTGCTGTAAACATATTAGGAGGCTTCTTTCTTAATTAAGTTATGCATTGGGCTATTTCTATAGTTTACTCCAGAGTCTAGAGTAGCAGGGTGTCATATTCATCTGATTTTTATGACCTGTTGAATTGATGTGTGCTTTCTGTACATGTACATATCAAGGCTAGCCAACAAAGTCGATCGTAATATTCAGATTAAGCTACTTATCTAACCTAAACATGGAAAACTTATTTTATTTTTTTGCTTGAAATTTGTTTTGGTTGATGTGAATATTTATTAGCATAATCCACTATTTTTTATGATAATAACAAATAATGATAGGCTAACAGGGAATAACATTATGTGCTGAAAAATCCACATAAGAAAAAGAACTTCCAGCCATTAATCGAAATGATTTCTAGGGCAAAGAGACGTAGTAAAATCAATGGATAATTGTGAAAATAAATGTTGAACATATGTTCTCCAAGCAAGCGTGGTCATCCTGTCATATCATACAACAAATACATGTGATAAATGACATAGGATGTGCAGGTTGAACAACGGTGGGGCGATAAGAGAGTGAAAGGAAATAGATAAAATCAATACTAAATGCGTAAGTGTGTTCGGACATACTCCCTCCGTTCCTTTGTATACATAAGTTGTAATTTTTTCAAAAGTCAAACGAGTGCAGGTTTGACTGAGTTTGTAGAAAGATATATCAATATCCACAATAAAAAAAATTAATACCATTCGATCCATCATGAAAAGTAGTTTCATATTTTATCTATTAGGTATTGCAAATGTTGCAGAGTAGATAACAACCATGAACATGTGTCATCAAATGATTTTCTACGCATTAACATTTTATTAAGGATTGTCTGACAAAAACTATAAGATTATTTTTTATGAAAAAACTACACACTTAGAACAAATTTAATTTTTCATAATAAATTCGTATACAAAACTAATGATCAGACCTATATATTGGTAATTGAAACAATTTCTAGAACGTGATGCATTTTTGAACGGGTTAGGTAAAGAGAAGAAAGAGACCAAGACAAATAAAACATCATTTTTATTGGGCCAAAAAGTTAACATGGAAGGATTCTTTTGTCTTTTAATCAATTCCTTTTGTTATTTGATTCAAAATATTACATAAATATTTATATGATCTATAAGCACCTAATGAACATTCATATATTTTTCATGGTGATATTATCATCTTACATTATGTCATCATATGTATTATAACACGTGATATTTATTCTAAATTATGAAAACACATGGTGAGATAGAAAAGGGAATCAGACTAGGCATCTCACAGTAAATCAAACACAAAGAAACTAATTTTGTAGACCACATGAACGACAGCTCTTCACAATTGTATCTACCATTATCAGGTTCACCTTATTGTAGTGCCAACCCATACATCTTCACAATATATATATACAACATCGAAGACCACAATGAACTACACTCACTTCTTTGGTTCACCCTATTTTATTAATAGTTTGCACCATATTGATATTCATATTTTCGCATCCAATGTCAAGTAGAAACTATGGATTCTGATTTGAGTTGTCACTCCAAGTGTTGCTCCAATATTTGTACCATATGGAAATATCAACTAGCTCGATATGTAAAGCTGAATTCTTCGAAGGCGTGCAGTATTCTTCACGAATGAGACATAAAACTATTCACTAATATAGTGTTGTTATAAATCATTATTCCACTAATTATAGACTATGATATTTTATTGATATTCACGATGGCTATAGTATTACAAAACCTATAATATATATCAACCCTACTTTGAACACACTATAGATGGCACCCTTGCAATTTCTTCGTAACTACAAACAACGAGATTTTATAATCACAATTTGATTTTAGTTATTCTCTACAAAAAACAAATAGTATGTTCTCATTATGAATTTTCCAAATTTCTAGCCCGCGCATCGAGCGGGCCACTCTGCTAGTTTTTCAAACGAAGCTTGTTGATTGCTTTCTCACACGTGCGCGCCCACACGCCCACATAGACACACGATAATTACGTGATCTCTACTGACTCTATTTGGCTCCGCAAATTTTCTAACTCTATTTTTCAACACAAATTTGCAGCCATCTACCTTCGCAAATCTGCTACCTCAGTGTAAAAGAAAAACCTGCAGTTCAATTTTAAATGTTCAATTCCATTCAGTTCCATGATTCATGTTGCACCACAGGGAGCTCCTATTTGTCGTTTTAAGCAGGCAATAGGAACACACTGGCCTGAATGGTAACCATATGGACTTGCCACTAGTGCGGTCCATGGACACATCAATTATTGATTGGCATATTTTAAATTCTTGAACATTATGAAATATTATTTTAAAATTTTAATATTCATACGTTACAAAATAACAAGTTTTCATATAAATACTTTCAGGCTTGAAATTGAATCTTTATCTCATGCTTAAAAGATGTTCATGTCTGTGAACACAAATGTTCATGTATTTTTTTAAAAATTGTATTGAAAAGAATTGTTCGAGCTTCCACTATCTCCAAACTGCCCGAATTTACCATGATCCTCCTACATCCGACAGATCTCGCAAGGTTCAGCCCAAACCTGATGGCCAGAGCCTCTGCTGTGAAAGAACCAAAACAACAATGCCTATTTTTTTCGTTCGCCGCAATTAATTGTCCACTCTGATCGTGAACGATTGCCCCCACGGATCTTTCAAGCATATCTTTATCAAACCCCACATCAACATTTAATTTCATGTATCCCTTTGATGGCTTTTCCCAAACGCCAGACCGAAGTTTAGCGTTTGGTGAACATGCGATACTGAAATTTGCCGCGAGTCCGCGTACAGCTAGGGATCCGAGTGGATGTTTGAATTTCTTCTCCATGGTATACTTTATGATGTTCAAACCACAAATACCAAGCTGCGGTAGCTACCATCTCTCTCATTTTTGGAAACCCAAGGATATAGAATTATGTATCTTCCACATGCAACAACTCGTGCACCACTTTCTCTCCAGACTTGTATATTGTGCACTTCTTCTTTACTATCTCATACAGCCCCAATTGTCTCCAAACCTCTACTGATCTTGGACATTCAACCAAGAAGTGGCTTATACTGTCAGGCCCAAACCTGCATTATGGGCATTGGATTTTAACCTTCATGTGCTTAGAATCTAGGACTGCCCGACAAGGAAGAGTAGCATGTAGGACCCGCCATATGAAGATTTTAATTTTTGCTGGGCATTCTAAGCTCCATATCAAATTGAGGATTACATTGTCATATGCTGGCCCAATTCCGTCTTGCAGGTTACCTCACTAAATAAGGAGAACCAGACCAACGCCTTATTTATCCCCAAGGAAATAGGATCCAACTACCCAACTAATCCCTATTATCACTGGTCTTTGGTGTAGTCTTCCACGCCTACTTGAAAAATACCTCTTGTTTGGCTGCCCTTCGGTGCATCACGTACCAGCGAAATGGGCGAAGAGTGATGATGCAAACACCGCGGATGGATTTCATTTGCACGGCTTGATGCGCTCAGCGGGATGACGTGTGTCACACATGACACATTCTAGTGTAAACTATTACGTCACATGGAATCCGTTCGTGTGCATACAACATGTCACGCTTGCCCGATACATTGGGCCAACGCTCGCGCATGCACGTAAAGTTAAAAGGTTTAAAAGGGATGGAAAAATTAAAGAGTTATACTAAAAGGAAGGTTTAAAAGGATGCCAAAATTACATAGGGGGAAAAATTAAGGCACCAAATCCAGGGGATCCGTCAAGGGGACCCTATTTCTCCATACCTATTTTTTGCTTGCAGCGGAGGGCCTGTCATGCCTCTTAAAAAATGAAGCATCTCACCTTAGTTGTATTCGAGTAGCTCCATCGGCTCCATTGGCAAGCTACTTGCTCTTAGCGGATGATAGCCTACTGTTTGTTAAAGCTAGTGTTGATGGAGAAAATGAGTTATCCTCATTATTGGATTGTTACTGCAAAGCTTCAGGGCAGATTTTTAATTTGTCCAAGTCCTTTGTTTTCTTTAGCAAGGGCTACCCTAACAACCTCAAATGTGATGAATGCTGTGAATGTTAAGGTAGATAGATACCTGTGGATGCCATCTGATGTTGACAACAACAAAAATGGGGCCTTGATATTTTTAAAGGATGGTGTGTGGAACAAAGTCAAAGGTTGGATGGCCAAAATTCTGTCAATTGGAGGAAAAGAAGTGCTAATTAATCTGTTGCTCAAGTTGTGTTGGTTTACTCTGTGTCTTGTTTCACACTCCCTCGTGGACTATTTGAACACCTCAATTCTTTGATACATAAGTTTTGGTGTGGCAGAAAGGAGGGCCAGAGGAAGCCCAGTCGGCTTTCATGGAGTATGATGACGAGACCAAAACAGTCTCGGGGCCTAGGTTTTAGGAAGATAGAGCCTTTCAACCTCGCTCTTCTAGCCAGGCAAGCTTGGCAAATCCTAATGGAGCCAAATTCGCTAATTGCATGGATACTAAAATCAAAGTACTTTCATTACTAATTTTCTATAGGCCGAGCTGAGGGGGGGGGGGGTCCTTCAGAAGTGTGGCGGTGAATTCTGGAAGGGCGTGACACTTCAACTAAAGGAATTGTATGACGGATAGGTGATGGAGAAATGGCAAAAAATTAGCAGCATAATTGGCTACCTCGTGCCCATAACATGAAGACGATCATGAGTAGAGTACAGAACCCTCCACAACTTACAGGGGAATTGATTCTACCTAATGCAATTTTGAACCGAGAGGCGGTTGCGGAAAAATTCTCACCTACGGATGCCAAAGCTATTCTATCCATACCGATGTGCACAAAACATGTTGATGATTTCTGGTCATGGGAACACAAGAAGAATGGAGTCTTTTCAGTGCGGTCAGAATACCATATGCTTGCTTCTAGAAAACTGAGATGCGCTACCTGGCTAGATGGTGGAATGGTTCATCAAACAATGAAAGCGAGCAGAAATCATGGTCTAAGCTATGTGAAATAGATGTACCCTCCAAGATTAAAAATTTCTTATGGATGTTAGCGCAACAATCTATCCCGACAACTGATCTTCTCAATCATCAGAATATGTCTTCGGTGACATCGTGTGGACTATGTGGCAATGAGGACTCTTGGCAGCATCCTCTTGGATTGTAATGTGTATGGGCGCTTCAACACGTTGATCTTGTGGAAGCCGTGAATAGGATTACAGAACTCGATAAAAAGTGATGGATGTTTGTGTTGATGGAGGCCCTCCCCTCTTCTGAATTCATCCAGGTACTAGTCACATTATGCGCAATTTGGTTCGCTCAGCGGCAAGCTCTCCATGAACATATTTTTTCAAAGCCTTCACACTACACATAGCTTTGTCATGAGGTACATATCTGAGCTTGAAGAATGCAAACTACAATCATCGCATGCAGTACATTTCGCACCTCCTAAGAGAGCAAGGCCTACATGGATACCACCAACTCAGGGGATGGCCAAGATTAGAGTCAACATGCTGTGTCATGGGCCGCCAACAAAGGCGGGTTCAATACCATGTGCAAGGATTCGTCAGGTACTTACCTGGGATCTTCAGCCATGAGATATTTGGGCGTATCAGATCTGGCAACGCTTGAAGCATTGGCCTGCCGTGAGGCTCTAGCATTAGCTATGGATCATCCACTTTCACATGTGATCGTAGCCTCCGATTGCGAAGGTGTTGTGAAGGACATCAATCAAGGTATGGGAAGGATGTACGTCAGCATTGTAAAGGAGATCACAACTACGTCCATGCAACTAAAACATTGCACCTTCATCTTTGAAGGTCGTGGGTCGAATATAGAGGCACATAGATAGCCTTGCCAAACACGTTTTTTGGTCTGGATGTTGGTCGCCATGTATGGCTTCTGCATCCGCCAGATTTTAATTGTATACCTATGAACATTGTTGGTTAATAAAGAAAGTGTGTTAGGACTCAAAAAAATGGAAACTAACTCTAGATTTTTCCTAAGAAACTCTAGATTTTATAGAAAACTAATTAATTACTCTAGCGCATGAATAATACTTTTTTAGTGGGAATACATAGCATACTTTGTTTCCAATGCTACTTCCATTTGCTTCCTAAGAAATTGAAGTTTGCTTCAAACGTAACAAAATTCTATTTCTTTTGGTTCATACAGTTGGCTTCCTTATGATACACATTTTGTTTCTAATGTTAGTCCACCTCACCAACTATGAAACTAAAGTTGGCTTCAAATTTAGGAATGTTTTGTTCTGGTACACCAAAGAAATTGCTTCCATGGAATGAAATTTGCTTCAAAATAGGAAACACACACTGGTGGAAAAACAGGCTTCCGTCCAGCCCCATAAGTCGCGAAGCTGTAGGAACCGCGACTAATGGGACCTTTAGTCGCGGTTCTGGAGGTGAACCGCGACCAAAGGCCTGGGCCCAGGGCGCTCGGTGGCCAGCTGGCGACGTGAGGTCTTTAGTCGCGGTTTGCCAGGACAACCGCGACTAAAGGTTTTCGGCACCTTTTAGTCACGGTTTGCCAGGCCAACCGCAACTAACGCCCCGCCCCTATAGCTCCCCAGCCAGCAGCCAACACTTAGCCATTTGGAGCCATTCTCTTCACAAGTGGGTGTAGGTTTGCTTTTGGTTCCTCTTATGCACATAAGGTGTCTGATGAAATGCCCCAAGAGCATGAAACAAACATGACATGAAGTGTTGGAGCCACACTCCTCGATCGCGGTTAGCAACTTGATGAACCTTTGATGTGTCGTTGATAAAATATGCATGTGTGTAGTTCATTGTTTAATTTATATTGTTTGTAGCTAGTTAGTTTAACAAATGCATGATGGTTAATTATATATTTTATATTATAATAATGCAGATGAATCGGCAATGGATGTACGGTAACCGACTCTCCGGCGAGTTCACTACGGGTTTGAAAGATTTCCTCGTAGTGGCTAATGCGAACAAGCGGGGGTTTTGTTATCTGTCCATGTGTTATCTGTAAGAATCGGAAGGGTTACTCTTCCTCAAGAGATGTTCACATGCATCTGCTTCGCACGGTTTCATGCCAAGCTATAATTGTTGGACCAAGTATGGAGAAAGAGGGGTTATAATGGAAGAAGATGAAGAAGGGATGATTTCATCGATGAAAGCTATCTTGCTCATTTCGGTGATACTTTCATGGAGGATCTTTGAAGGTGAAGGGAAGGTGAAGAAGAGGCACGTGATGATCCCGTTGATGATCTAGGTCGGACCATTGCTGATGCACGGAGACGCTGCGAAACTGAAAAGGAGAGGGAGAATTTGGATCGCATGAAAGAGGATCACAGAAAGACGATGTACACCGGATGCGATGATGGTCTGAAAAAGCTGGGCTGCACACTGGATTTGCTGAAATGGAAGGCAGAGGCAGGTGTAGCTGACTCGGCATTTGAAAACTTGCTGAAAATGTTGAAGAATATGTTTCCAAAGGATAACGAGTTGCCCGCCAAAGATGTAATGAAGCAAAGAAGGTTGTCCGCCCTCTAGGTTTAGAGGTTCTGAAGATACATGCATGCATCAACGACTGCATCCTCTACCGCGGTGAATACGAGAATTTGAATGAATGCCCGGTATGCACTGCATTGCGTTATAAGATCAGAGGCGATGACCTTGGTGACGATGTTGAGGGCCAGAAACCCAGGAAGAGGGTTCCCGCCAAGGTGATGTGGTATGCTCCTATAATACCACGGTTGAAACGTCTGTTCAGGAACAAAGAGCATGCCAAGTTGTTGCGATGGCACAAAGAGGACCGTAAGTCGGACGGGAGTTGAGACACACCACGGATGGAACGCAATGGAGAAAGATCGACAGATGGTTCAAAGATTTTGCAGCCGACAAAGGAACATAAGATTTGCTCTAAGCACGGATGGCATGAATCCTTTTGGCGAGCAGAGCTCCAGCCATAGCACCTGGCCCGTGACTCTATGCATCTACAACCTTCCTCCTTGGTTGTGCATGAAGCGGAAGTTCATTATGATGCGGTGCTCATCCAAGGTCCGAAGCAACCCGGCAACGACATCGATGTGTACCTAAGGCCATTAGTTGATGAACTTTTACAGCTGTGGGGTGGTGTCCGTGTGTGGGATGAGCACAAACAAGAGGAATTTGACCTCTGACGTTGCTTTTCGTAACCATCAACGATTGGCCTGCTCTTAGTAACCTTTCGGGACTGTCAAATAAGGGATACAATGCATGCACGCACCGCTTACATGAGACTGAAAGTGTACATTTGCCAAATTGTAAGAAGAACGTGTACCTTGGGCATCGTCGATTTCTTCCGAAAATTCATCGATGAAGAAAGAAAGGCAAGCATTACAACGGCAAGGCAGATCACCGGCGAAGCTGCGGAACGACCGGTGCTGAGGTATTTGATATGGTCAAGGATTTGAAAGTCATCTTTGGAAAGGGTCTGGCGGACAATCAGTTCGAAGGGAGCCGACGGGCACGCAGCCATGTGGAAGAAGAAATCTATATTCGGGAGCTAGAATATTGGAAAGTCCTAGATGTCCGCTCTGCAATCGACGTGATGCACGTTCTGAAGAATATTTGCGTGAACCTCCTAAGCTTCTTGGGCGTGTATGGGAAGACAAATGATACAAAGGAAGCACGGCAGGACCAGCAACGTTTGAAAGACCACGATGACCGCATCCGGAATGGTTTCAAGGTCGTGCCAGCTACGCTCGACCAAAGAAGAGAAGGTCATCTTTTGAATGCCTGAGCAGTATGAAGGTCCCGTCTGGATTCTCGTCCAATATAAAGGGAATAATAACCATGGCGGAGAAAAAGTTCCAAAACCTGAAGTCTCACGACTGCCACGTGATTATGACGCAATTGCTTCCGATTGCTTTGAGGGGCTCCTGCCGGAAAATGTTCGAGTAGCCATTGTGAAGCTATGTGCATTCCTCAATGCAATCTCTCGGAAGGTAATCAATCCGGAAGTTCTACCACGGTTCTGTAACGATGTGATCCAATGTCTTGTCAGTTTCGAGTTGGTGTTCCCGCCATCCTTCTTCAATATTATGACGCACCTCCTGGTTCACCTAGTCGAAGAGATTTTCGTTCTCGGTCCTGTATTTCTACACAATATGTTCCCCTTCGAGAGGTTCATGGGAGTATTAAAGAAATATGTTCAGAACCGTGCTAGGCCAGAAGGAAGCATCGCCAAGGGCTATGGAAATGAGGAGGTAATTGAGTTTTGTGTTGACTTTGTTCCTGACCTTAAGCCGATTGGTCTTCCTCGATCGCGGCACGAGGGGAGACTAAGTGGAAAAGGCACGATCGGAATGAAATCAACGTTATGTATGGACGGCTATTCTACATTGAAGCACACCACACTGTCTTGACCAATTCCAGCTTGGTGGCTCCGTGCTTTGAGAAACACAAGAATATTTTACGCTCGACAACCCGGGAAGCCTGAATCCTGGATTAGGAAGGCCCACATGGAGACTTTCGGCAGTTGGTTGAGAAAACATTTAATGAATGACAATGATGTTGTAGATCAGCTGTACATGTTGGCCAAGACACCATCTTCGACTATAACGACTTTCCAAGGGTACGAGATAAATGGGAATACATTTTACACGATCGCCCAAGATAAAAAGAGCACCAACCAAAACAGTGGTGTCCGCTTTGATGCAGCAACCGAGAATGGACAAGAGGTCACATATTTTTATGGTTACATAGAGGAGATATGGGAACTTGACTATGGACCCTCCTTTAAGGTCCCTTTGTTCCGGTGCAAATGGTTCAAGCTAACAGGAGGTGGGGTAAAGGTGGACCAGCAATACGGAATGACAATGGTGGATTTCAACAATCTTGGTTACCTTGACGAACCATTCGTCCTAGCGAAAGATGTCGCTCAGGTTTTCTATGTGAAGGACATGAGTAGCAAACTGAGGAAACGGAAAGATAAGAAAACGATCAGTACATCATGCGATGATCCAAAGCGCCACATTGTTCTTTCAAGGAAAAGAAACATCGTGGGAGTGGAGGACAAGACAGACATGTCAGAAGATTATAATATGTTTGCTGAAATTCCGCCCTTCAAAGTGAACACCGACCCAAGCATTAAGTTAAATGATGAGGATGCTCCATGGATACGGCACAATCGTAAGCAAGCAGGGACACAAGGGAAGAAAAATGATGTGTAATAATTTATTGTACCAAACTTTGTTGAATGGATCATGTGAATTATATTACCCGTGATGTGTTTGGTGTCCATTTTCGAATGATTCGAGATACCACTGATGATACATGAAATTTGGAGTGATTTAGTCATACTCCTGCCTAGGCGTATAATATGCATACCGTAGTCTTCATAGACGCCTTGCCGTCGTTATCTTGGTAGTCGCCGCCTTCTAAGTTGCCGCCGCCGTAAATGCCGCTGCTTGCCGTCGTCATTGCCGCTGTCGTCGGGCGGCGCCGTGGCTCGAACTAAGGGTAGCGCAGGCGGGGATATCGCCGCCGTGATGTAGTCCATGACGCTCTGCAGTCCGGCCATACCACCATAGCCGACGGCCGGCCTCGTGGAAGTTCCCAGGAGGCAGACCGTCCTCCTCATACCTGGCGAGCGCCCTCTCACGCCGATTGATGAAGAAGGCATCCCAAGTATGCTGGTTATCGGGATGCCAGCGGGGATTCATCCGCTGCTCCGGCGTGAGGTCGAGGTACTAGTGGTTCGTGATGGCCGCCCGACGCGCAGTACCCTGAGGGACGGAGGGACTGCACGCCGCCACGGCGCTTAGGCTCCAGCCCGGTGAGGACCTTGATAGCCCGTGGACAAGGGTAGTTCGGCGCAAAGCTCCTCCACCTGCTGGTAGGTTAGAGTGGGTGCGGTGGAAGCCATGAGAGAGTGATGAGAGATTGTAGAGATGTGATAATGCTGGCCAAGCCGGGCTACATATATGTAGTGAGAAATGGCGGGAAAAATGGGAGCGGGAAGACAGGAGGCGGGAAGAATGTGGCGGGAAGAAAGAGGCGGGAAGACAGGGAAGAAATGGCGGGAAGAAGAGGAATCCAGAGCTGGTCATCTAACCTTTAGTCCCGGCTGGTTGGTGCAACCGGGACTAAAGGTTAGACAGACGTGGGTAGCGCTGACGCCTGTCGGAGGAACAAGACAAAGCAGAAGCGGCGCCGTGCCTATAAAAGGAGCATCGATCTGGCCAAGATAGAGGCGTGAAGATATGGCGGGAAGTCATTGGCGGTAAAGAAGAGGCTGGAAGACTGGGCGGGAAGAACTTGTGGTATGCCAGAGGCGGCCGTGAAGAACTTCTCTGAATTTTTTTATATATTATTTGTATTTTTAGAATTTTGAAATGAATTAGTTCTATTTTTCTGAATTTTTTGATATATTATTTGTATTTTTAACATATTGAATTGAATTAGTTTTATTTTTGACATATTATTTGTATTTGCCTCGTAGGGTTTGGAGACGGTTCGTAGATACAAAGGACGTAGAACTTTATATGCAACTCAAAATACAGCAAAAAACAACTCAAAAATAAATAAAACAAATAAAAAAGCAAAAAAAATTAAGAAAATAAAAAAGCCCACCTACTAGGCCAAAGCGGCCTGCATCGACTAGAAACTCAACCTTTTGTTGGGCCGGGATGCAGGCCATAAAGGCCGAGTAGGCCCACATGGCAGCAATGAATTGGTAGGCCCAGAGGGCCTGCTTAGGGAGAGGAGCTCGAGAGAGCTACCGCTGACCGGGCTTATAAACCAGTGCGGTAGCCCTTCGACTAGCGAGGTGGGACTAAACCGCCAAAATCCTTTAGTCGCGGTTGGGCAGGCGACCCGCGACTAAAGGGTACCTTTAGTCATGGGTCTCGCCGCCAACCGCGACTAAAGGGGAGGCATAAATAACCCGCCATAAAAACCCTTTAGTCGCGGTTGGGCAGGCGACCAGCGACTAAAGGGTACCTTTAGTCATGGGTCTCGCCAACCGCGACTAAAGGGGGCTACTCATCAGGCGGGATTCTCGTCTTCTCCGATTCCCTTTGTTCGTCTCTGCAGCGCCCTCGCGCGCCGCCCGTCGCCCTCGCCCTCGACGCCGCCCGATCTTGCCGCCTCGCTCGCCCGCCCTCAACCCCACGCGACCTTCCTTCCTCTCCGATCATTCCTTCGGCCACCGCCGCCGCCCTCCCGTCCGTGGCCGCTGCTGGTCCTCGACGCGGCGCCCGTCCCAAGACCGCCTCCCGATCGCCCGGACCGCTGCTCGCTGGACTGCCTCACCTCGCCTCTCCGTCCCCTCCCAGACGGCGCAGCACCTCCTCGATCCGTCTTTGGAACGAGGCATGACCTTGGCGCTCCGTCGCCGGCGCCCATTCAGTGCCGCCACCGCCGCGCTGCGGCTCACGCCCTCGACGCCGGCCTGCGTCACCGTCGCCTCTCCGCCTCTCCTCGACACCATGGCGCCCGAGGCCGATGAGCCCCCGCCATCGCCGCCGTCACCCCGCCGCTCGTCCGGGCCTCGCCCGTTCAGCCGGCCGGCCTCTGCCTTCGCGCTCGGGCTAGACCTACGACGAGCAACCCCATGGCCATGCGCCTCGCCACACCTCCCCGATCGCGCTCGTCATTGGCGCCCAGCCGCCCACACGATCGGCCTTGTCGCGGCTTGGCTGGCCTCGCCCGGGCGCCCATGCCTGCAACGCCCTTGCGCCCGTTAACCCACGTGGCCTCCTAGGCCACTTACCAGTGGGGCCCCCCCTGTTAAAAAAAAGAACAAAAAGAAATATGTATAAATAAAAATTAAAAATGATAATAATTAAAAGTAATTAATTAATTAATTAACTTAATTAATCCTGTTAATTAACCTAATTAACTTATTAACTAATTAAACTGTTAATTAGTGTTAGTCGCTGACAACCGGGACCCATGTGCTAGTTTGACCAGTCAAACAGACTGTTGACAGACCTTGACATCGCCGAGCTGCACTGCATCGACACATCCATGTACATCATGTTGCCTGTGCAAGTCTACTTAGCATCATCGCCGGCGCCCATGCATGCCATCCCGGCGTTGATCCAAAATCAGTGGACCAGCAAAATCTCGAACTGGCCTCGAGCAAAATCAGTGGACTTTGAGAAAACGCGATGAGCAACAACGGTCAACGGCCAGCTAGTATGCACTAGTACTATAGATTCCAAAGGAGGGATTAGGAGCAACATCGTCCCGATGGGGAGCAATGCAACTAGTAGTAGTAGTCGATCTAAATCCTCGTTGGCAATTGGAAACCGTTTCCAATCATTAGGGCGCCAACCGTTTCCAATCATTAGGAGCAACAGACGCTACCTGTATTTTTTTTTTACCAAACATTGACAAATGTTTAATTGCTTGCAAAGTTTCTTCACAAAATGACATTCGTGAAGACGTGGTTGTCTGTTGTCCTCGCCTCCCTCTCCGTGTGTGTTGTCCTCGCCTCCCTCTCCGTGACGCCTTGCGTCTGCCGCCCGTCTCGCGCTCTACCGCGACACCCTCTCCCACCCCTTCCTCGCCTCCTTTTGCCACCGCCCTTTCGCCACCGCCACCGCCACCGCCCCCCTTCTTCACTTAATTAATTTGTTTTTACTACATGTTTTCAAGACTGACATAATGGCGGACGATAGAGCTGACCCGATTATGGACAACTATGATCCGGACGGTGAAGCACATATGTTCGGCATCATAAACGGCGATATTCTATATGTGCCGACCGGAGAAGAAGAAGATGATATCTCTTCTTATCTGAACCTTGACGGTGAAGATGAAGGGCGTCGTCAGCAAGATGATGCCGAACAAACATCGATAAACGACGATCTTCAAATGGAAGTAGCAACCACCTCCGGCGCCGAGGTATATATATACATTGAGCCTCTGGTGATACAAACTAACTGATTTGAATAAATATGTGTGTACTAACGCGCGCGACTCTCTTTCTTATTTTAGCCCTCGGCGGATCGTCGAAACAATCGAGTACGTCGTCAAAGCGTGGGCGCAACCAAGACGATGAAACAAGGAGAAACATGCACCATCGAGGTTGTCGGCGGTGCAACCGCAGGCCGCTGGAGCCCCGCAAGAACGCCACCAAGTTTGTCAGCCAATGCGGAGCCATTGTTAGAGACAACGTCTCGATCACCGTCGAGGAGTGGAATGAGCCAAAGAAGGCACGAATTGATGGTTTCACTTTTGTCGATAAGAGAACAAAAAAGATTGCTTCAAGAAGCTTATGGAACATTTCGTTCTACCTCCGAATACAACAAATTCGATGAGGAGGGTAACAAGATTGAGGAAAACAAGGAGAGGAGGAGGCTAGTCAAACAGTTCGCTTCTTCATAAGATGGCCGACGCATTCCGGAAATTCAAGCAAAATCTAGCCCATGACTTTGTCAAGCAGAACAAGACTCCGGATTTCAAAGGACAATATGAGAAACTGAAACATGATTGGCCAGAATTTGTGAAGCAAAAGAAATCGGAGCAGTTCATTCAAATATCGAAAAAAATAAGGAAAATGCGGCTAAGAAGGAGTACAATCATGTTATGGGGCCAGGAGGGTATCGCATTTGGGTGCCTAGGTTGGAGAAGATGGAGAACGAGCTGAGGGCGCGAGGAATCCGTCCAGTGCGGAGGATGGGACCCAAGGGCCAAAAGCTGGTGGTACGGGCATGGGGGAACGCTGAATCCGGAGACAGGGGAGTGTGTTTACGGGGCAAATTAATTAAACCCACCCAAGCCCTTATTGACGCAATGAAGGATGCTCAACAGGGAAGATCAAGTTCAACAGAGAGAACGACGCTACCGACAAAAGCCCTCGGGAATCCTGAACACGGAGGACGTACGAGGCATGGGGCACATTCCGTGGAAAATAGGGTTCCCCGAGCGATGACCCGTCGATTCTGAAGCCGTAAGAGAAAGATGGATCGGGAATCAGATGTTGTGGCGCGGTTGGCATCGGAAATGGATGTGATGAACAAAACCATGAGTGTACTAGTAGCCGAAAGAGATGCAGCTCGGGTGCAGCATGAAGATCATCCGGTGGATCTCGGAAGCCAGCAGCGGAGAAGCAGCGTGGCTTCCACGGAGCCCCACCGGCTGGTGCAGATGCACCGACGATCGAAATTACTGCACCGGAGCCTCTGGTGGTCGAAATTACTGCACCGGAGCCTCCTCGCTACCCCGTGGACGATATAAAGGAGATGAAAGAATGTCATCTGTATTATCCTATCGAGAACATGTCCATGAAGGTAGCCATCGGCAGTGCTTTACCATGTTTACCTGGAGCACTCCACCACAACAACCCCATTCAAGATGGCTATGCTCGTGTCACGGTGGAGGACATAGTCCAAGGGTTTGAGGACCTAGAGATTGACATTGCTACACCTGAAGGGGAGAAAAGACTTGGAGATGTCAAGCGCCATTTCATTCTATGGCAAAAGAAGTTTATCAAGTTTCAGGCGAGGCTCCAAGGACAACAAGTCCACCCCTACGGTGGTGGTGGTGGCGGTGGCGGTGGTGGTGGTGGTGGTGGTGGTGGCGGTTCACCTACACCTCCGCCACGTCGGCCGACGCCGCCCCGATCCTAACGTCCGGCGGGTGATCAGCCGCCGCCCCGATCCTCGTCGGCGGGTGATCGGGCCGCCCCCCAATCCACCTCCGACAAAGAAGCAGAAGCAGTCCTGGATTATTAACCCGGACCCTTATGTACCTAAGACCACAAAGGTACCGGAGCCATCACTGAAGCCTCTCCCCACAAGGCCTTGGGAACGTAGTGCCGAGGAAGTCGGCGCCGCTGCTGCTGATTTGGAGAAATGGAAGGCGGACTGCAAGAAGAAAAGAGAGCCCGAGCCCAAGCCAGTATTTTCTGATGAGCAAAAGAAGTGGGCTAAGTCATTTTTGAGCACACCGTCCCAAGCCGCGAAGAATCTGCCTAACGACTATGCACGTGAACTTCACAGGCAGGCACTCATGTTCAAGGAGAACAAAGAGCGGGAGAAGGCCGAAAGTAAAATAAGCGGAAACAAGTTGCCCAGCTCGGGGAACAAAGTAAACAATCGATTGCCCCGCTTATAGTGGAAGCCTTCTGTCCGGATGCCCCCGAGATCATACAAGCTGCGACAGCACATGGATTGACTGTAACGAGTGCCAGAGAACAAGCGGCCAACTAAGGTATTACTCTTCGTGAACTGGTAGGCCTTGATGAGGCGCCAGTGAAGGAGGTAGTAATTACATATGTCAAGAATGGGCCTCTCGTCGAGCCTGCACAGGAAAATGATCTACCTCCACAAATGAAAGGTTTGCTGAAATGGTACAAGGGTTACATAAAAAATAAAAACGCCAAAGAATATATTTATGCGGAAGTTAGACATGAGCATCACTTCAAACATTACTATGTACAAATTGAACTGAGTGAATTGTTCCAGCTTTTCAATCTGCTTGAGCTCGACAAATCTATCATCATTGCTACGTTACGTAAGTGATGTATTAATTTCTACCCCATCTCGTTCATATTGCCTGCACTATATATATGTCCTAACTATATTGTTGTGTCCGCTATTATACATGCAGAATGAAGATTAAGGAATGCAGAGTAAGGAACATCCATGATGTTGGGTTCATTGACCCACACATCGTTAATGGACATGTGTTGGAGCGTCACCACCGCCGACGTGGAGGCAGACCTGTGGCGGTTTCTTACAAAGCAGGAACTCAAAAGTGATATTCTATTTTCTTACCATTTTGGGTGAGTGTTTCTGTCTTGAGCACATTCTCTTTTGTTTACTCCATGCATGGTATGTGGCCGGCTAATCGATGAGTTATGCATGACGTATTGTGCATGTATCGTGTCCGCAGGTTCCACTGGATTCTGCTAGTAATTAAAGTTAACACCTCAGAATGTCTCGTCCACGACTCTCTGAATATGGATCCAAAGCTTTGGGGCGGCATGAGAAGAATGCTGCAGAACTAATTATTTTCATTCATTTGCGCTCTATATCGATCGGCCTATTTCGTTCATTTCCTAATATCAAGTAACTAATAACTCTCTTGTTCATTTAATTTTCTTTGCCTCGTAGGGTTTGGAGACGGTTCGTAGATACAAAGGTCGGTGAATTCAAAAAAGAGCTAGAACTCAAAAGGTCAAAGCCTAAGAATGCTGGGGATATTCAGCCACCGGAGACCAATCTATGTGGATACTATGTCTGTGAGATGATCCGGAGATACACCTCTGAGCGGGTTCCGAGTGATACCAATGCTCAGAGGAATAACCTCCGGATGATGCTTAGTCCAGAAGCTCGCTTCCGACCACTTCAAGAGGAACTAGCTGGATGGTTCAGCAGGAAGTCCTCCATCCTAAAGGAGAACACTATTACGAGGACGTAGAACTTTATATGCATTAAATCATGTATGGAAACTTGTTCAAAATTGTATATGGTCATCCGATGATATTGAATATATATTGTATATTCCTCTTGAATTCTTTTTGGTTCTAATTTCAAATTTATTTGAAATTGTACATTCATATGCATGTATGTAGTACCGTAGAATATATAAAACTCCTTCAAAATTAAAATAAAGCACAAAAGAAATAAAACAATACAAATTAAACAGAAAACAGGTTTAGGGGGGGGGGGGCTAAAACCCTAAACCTGTGGCGGCCTTTAGTCGCGGTTGGCCAGAAGAACCGCGACTAAAGGTCCTCCGCTTGACGACGCCTGGCGCCCACGTGGACGGGCCGTTAGTCGCGGTTCTTAAGCAGCCGCGACTAAAGGTTGGGGGCTTTAGTCGCGCTTATTTGGTCGCGGTTGCGCAACCGCGACTAATGGCAGTTGCGAACCGCGACCAAAGGCCTTTTTTCCACCAGTGACATATATAGAGTCTTCTTTCTAGCGAAGCACATTCTGTGTGCAACGTCACCGTACTTTGCTTGCCTTGCAACTAAAGTTTGCTTCAACCGTAACAAAATTTAGTTTCCTTACACTAAATAAAATACTTACATGGTGAATGGATTTTGTTTTGATTTAACAAAAATAAGCGTCTTATATAAACAGATATTTTCTTCCAAAAGGATCACAACGATGTTGTTTCTATTTACTAAACTATTGCTTTGAACCCCTCAAAATTTTTGTTTTGCTTCGAATCAAATAGAAACATGTTAGAAACAAAGAAGCATCATTGGCATTGTATGAAGCAAAACTTCTATGCAATACATAGAAGCATATAAGTACGTACGTCGGGGGAGGAGAAGCAGGCCCCCGCGTCGTCTCCCTATGAGGCGACTCGGGCGGAACCAGGGCCGCCGCCGCCAGCCCCTCTTTCTCCAGATCCTCCCCTTGCCGCTGCCGGCTAACGTCGCCGGGCGAAGCTCGCCGGCGGCTGGCAGCGGCGGGCGCAGCCCCCATGCAGCTCCCCCTCCTCCCTAGTCTGTCCGCTCCTCGCCCCCACGACGGCGACTCGATCTGCGCCCCGTCCCCGATCTGTGGAGCCTGCGCGTTGCCCGGCCTCCCCCTTCCACTCCGACCCGTGGGGCGGGGGGCGCCAGCTGGCCGGATTCGCTCGTCCGTCGCTGGTCTCGTGGCGGTTGCGCTTCAACGCCAGCTCTGGCGGGTTTGGGTGGCCTTGCCGACCAGCTCCCCGTGCTCGCTCGTTGCCGCCTCGCGCTGGCCGCCGTGCACCTCGTCCTCGCCTTGTTCTTTGTGCGGTGGGCAGGTGTGTTGCTGCTTCTCTGGCCCTCCGTAGCTCGCTTCGCTGCTCCTGGCTGCCTAGGCCGGTGGTGGTTGGCCGACTTGCTCCGGTTGCGAGGTGGAGGAGGCATTGCTGGGTGAAAACCTTATCGACGGTGACGGCTGCAGCCGCCATTTTCCCTTCTTGAAGGCCTCGATTTTGGCATTGTTTCCCTTCCTCCCAAGCTCTCAGATCCCGAGAGAAATCTCGGACCCGGGGTTCCCCGTGTCAGATGGTGTCGACGACTCTATGCCGTTTCCTCCTTGGGGGCATCTTCTTGGATTACTTCTGCTTCGGGTGGACTCACCTCTTGCTGCTTCATCTCCACCTCGGCTTCGATCTTGGCTGGTCATTGTTCTTGGCGACTCGAGTGGAGCTTGTTTGGACATCCTGGGGTGGCCTCGACGACACGCTGCCCTTCGACCTCGGCAGCACTACACCGGTGCTGCACCCTTCGGTCTCGGTGGTGCGTTGCCTTCTCGGCTTCGCCGGTGGCACACCGGTGCCGCCACTCGAACTCGGCTATCCGATGCCATTCGTTTGCGTCAGTGATGCTTCTCGATATGCTTCTACTTTGGTGTCGCCATTCCGCAGGGCTGTGCTTCATGGTGGCACGAACGACGTTTTGCGTGGACATCCTGGGGTGGCCTTCGGCAACACGCTGCCCTTCGACCTCGGCGGCGGTACACCGGTGACGTGCCCTTCGGTCTCGGTGGTGCGTTGTATTTTGGCTTAGCCGGCACACACCGGTGTCGCTGCACGAACTAGGCTATCCGACGCCCTTCATTCGTGCCAATGATGTTCCGTTGCGAGTTGTTGTTGTGGTGCCCATCTTTTTCTCCCTAGGCCTGGTTGTGGTTCATTGTCAGTGGTGGAGCAAGCTACTCAGCGGAGCTCGCTACCCGAGATGTCGGCCTTCAGGGGTTTCGGTTTGGTTCTGTTGCCAACCTTCTCCTCCGTTTGTTTCTCTCTTTCTAGTTTTGGGCTTTCTCTTGATGTCTTCCTCTGTAATTTCTTTTGTGCCTTTGTGCGCTTACATGTATCTGTACTGACCACGCGGCGGCAGCACCTACGCGGAAGGCAAGCATGTCTCCCACCTACTCTGCTGATTATGGGAGATGTAAGACGTGGTGATTTATTTTTTTTACACGAGAGAAGTATGTCATGTGCATGGAAATAGCGAGCAGTTTGGGACGAGATGCTGAAGCTAACAACCGTGCGATGTAATGTAATCATATAAAAGAAAATCAACGCCCCTGGCCTCGTCTCAAGATTGGAAAGAATTAGAGGACAGGTTGAAAGTGTTTCCCAAAGTTAAAAGGTTTAAAAGGTTGCCAAAATTACAGAGTGATACTAGAAGGAAGGTTTAAAAGAACGCCAAAATTACAGAGGGGCACAATTAAGGCACCAAATCTTATGCAATATTCTTCCTATATATCTGTCGCCATATCATATCATGAAATTAATTCATAGGCGATCCCTCCACTATAAAATCTACCCCTCCTTCCCTGTCTAGCTAAACCAACAACGACATTCCATTCCTTCGCTAGTTTTATTAATTGATCCCTTGGCCGGCCGGCGATGGGTCGGCTTCCCAAGAAGGTGACCCTGGGGTACGTCCGCGACGACTCAACCCGGCGCTCTAGGTACAAGCAGCGTCTGAGGGGGCTGATGAAGAAGGCGGACGAGCTGGGGAAGCTGTGCGACGTCGACACCTGCGTGGTGGTGTACGGCGAGGGCGAGGCGGCACCCGAGGTGTTCCCTTCCCCTGACAAGGCGCTGGGTATCCTGAATGGATTCAAGAGTATGTCGGAGCTGGGGCATTGCAAGAAGACGATGGACCAGGAGGGCTTACTCACTGAGCGCATCGCCAAGCTCCAGGAGCAGGTCGACAAGTCCCGGCGCGAGTGCCAGGACCGCGAGACCAGGTACCTCCTGCAACAGATCATGGACGGGAGCCTCCCGGGCCTCGTTGGCCTCAGCGTGGAGCAGCTCGCCCGCGTTGGCTACAAGGTGGAGGAGATGATGAAGAGCATGGGCGAACGCATGGGGAAAACTCATTCCCAGGCGCCGCCGCCAGCTCCATGCGTCACCACCGGCAGCATATACATGGGGTCTCCGGCGCTGTATCAGGCGCTAGAGCAACAGACGGAGGGCACAGTAGTCGGTGGCTACGCTGGTGGTCACGACGGGGCTGGCTTCTCCGGCGGTGATACGGTGATGCAGATGCAGTCCTTCAATCTGGAGTTCGGTTCGAGTCATTTCTCTCCCATGTACCAGGCGCCGCCGCCAGCTCCATGGGTCACCACCGGCAACGTAGACATGGGCTCTACAGCGCTGCATCAGGCGCCAGTGCAGCGGCAGGAGGGCACGCTGCTGAGCTCCGGAGGGGATGTGGGCACCCTGGTCTACGGTGACTACGCTGGTGGCCACGAAGGGGCCGGCTTCACCGGCGGTGATACGATGATGCAGATGCAGTCGTTCAATCTGGAGTTCGATTGGAGTCAGTTCCCTCCCATGTAAGCTGGATGACGATCGTTGGAGTGCATGGCCAGCTAGCGTCGATCTTGTCTCGTCTCATTTTATTAGTTTCTGCATGGTTAAATTCTACAGATGGCATCGTGAAGATGAGACATTCAGCTATTTCCTGGAATTATTGTATCTTGTCTATGTGTATGGTTTTATTCGCCATGCTCTCTGAGCCAGGGCACTTTTAATAATTATTTTTGATGAATAAGGCATTTTTGTTTGTAGTGATTGAATTTGTTATTCAGTAGGGGTCTCTAAGTCTCTTCCATAGGCCTTCGTTTGATCTCTGTTGTTGTTCAGTTCGTCGCAGATCGTAAATTGCATGTGTTTAGAGAAATCAGCAGCTCGTTGTGTGTATTACGGCACTTAAGTACAGCACAGCTGCGTGCCTGGTAGTTCCCTGATTGCTACCATGATTAAAAGAAAGAAACGTGGTCGTGTTCCGGGAGATGTACTGGCAGGGCCTTTAATGTCATGATATTTTTGGTGTCTAAAATCTTGCGTTTTGGGATGTAGAAACGTGCTGAAGATATGCTCTCCTGGAGGAATGTAAATGTGCTGGAGAATTAATGATTTGCGACTTAATTGCATGGTGACAGTTTTTGCTGGATTGTTCATGCTTGCCTGGATAAAGATTTGCGACTTTATTACATTGCAACAGCATGGCACAGTTTGCCCGATTGGCAAATAAGTATTTCTGAATAAGTGAACTACCAAGTAAGAATAAGAACTATCATCTTTTGGAATGCACATAAAGTACTGAGTTCACCGTGCAGTCGATGCTCGCCCTCCACCCCCTAGTTGGAGCTAGGTGATTTTTGCGCGTGTTCTGTGCATGGTAACTGCGTCTGGTTCCAGGTGATTAAGCCGAGGACGACCACATTTTCTTCATCCGCTCCATCCTTACTCATCTTGCTTGTCAAGACGCCTCGTGACCGAAGATCAGAGGTGGGAAAGAGACACCGTGGCCTCAATTACCTTGGCGGCAGCTGGCAACAAGCCAGTTTTGGTCAGTGGAGGCATCATCATGTGGCTTCCCTGAGGCTCTCGAATCGCCTACGGCCTCTGCTGGAATTTAGTCTATATTGGGACAGCCCAATAACTATTTCAGAAATTCCTAATAAATCCTAGAGGCCCACTTAGCCCATTTGTGCAACGCAAGGGATACTACTAAAGTTTAGTCCCATATTGCTAGTTGAGTGGGAATTGGACCTCCTTATAAGGGAAGTTTTTTCCCCACTTGTATGAGCATGAGAACAAGAGGGACATCCACGCGAGCTCCTCCTCTGCCGCCCGCCGCGCCGCGCCGTGCCGCGGGTTGCGGGAATGAGACCTTTTGAGTCCTGTACGGGAGAAGGATGATAAGGTTTTTGGGGAGCGCTCAGCGCGACTACTGGCTGCTTCATCACGGACGATCCGGTTGCCGACGACTTCTTCCCCGACGTCCACGACCTCGTCGACGACATGGCAGGCGAGGACACCGATCCCAAGTCCAGCGCTTCTGCTGCTGCTGTGCCGTACGTGTTCTTCTCCTTTCTGTTAGAAGTCCTCCTACAGTTCTTGGCTCTAGTTTCTGCCCTACGTATGTTAGGTTCTGTTTCGTATAAGCAACTTCATCTAGTGTCTGTTCTAGATGTGTTTACCTCAAGTTCATATATGCAGACGATATTTACCTTCTCTCTGTCAGATTGCATGACTTGCTCTATATTTGCTATTTTAGTCATGCTTTATCTAGTATTTTTTAATAAAATCATTTGGTAAATTGCTCATATTTCCAACAATCCAAAAACCTTATTATAGGCAATTTACCCCGAGTGGTTTTGCTGCTTCCATGAGACCTCCTATGTTTGAGGGTATCCACTATAAAAGGTGGCGCGTGAAAGCAGTCTTATGGTTTCAGACCATGAGCTGCTATGACGCCACTCTTGGCAAACCTGAAGGAGAGCAAGATGCCCAACAGGCACAAGCTTTTCAGAAAATGGATACCTTGTGTAAGGCTGCTCTCTTGAGTGTTCTTGGTGAGAACATAGTTGATGCTTATGCGTCAATTGACAATGGAAAAGATATGTGGGACGCACTCGAGGCCAAGTTTGGGGTCTCGGATGCCGACACTGAGCTGTACATCATGGATCAATTCTATGATTACAGGATGACTGAAGAGCACTCCGTGGTTGAGCAGGCTCATGAGATACAGTCATTTGCTAGAGAACTTGAGCACTTCAATTGCATGCTAGCGGACAAGTTTGTTGCCGGGGGTATCATCACTAAGCTTCCTCCTTCATGGAGGAACTTTGCTACCTTACTGAAGCATAAGAGACAGGAGTTTTCCGTTCGGATCTCATTGGTACTCTTGATGTGGAAGAAAAGGCGAGCAAAGGACACACGTGCTCGAGGTATTGAGGGAGGATCTAGTGCCAATGTGGTACAGAAGCAGAACTTCCAGCCCCACAAGTTCAAGAACAAGGGCAAGTTTGATGGTAAAGCAAAGTTTGATGGGAAGAACAAGGTTGTGCAACACACGAACTTCAAGAAGAAGAATGGCAAGAAGAAAGGTGCTTGTCATGTGTGTGGAGATCCTGATCATTGGGCTCCTAGTTGCCCTAATCGCTATGACAAGCGTCATCCTGGGAAAGGCGGCAAGACCGCTAATGTTGTCATTGGAGACACTGACATGACGGATGCTGGGTATGGTATATTTCCCACTATTCTTTCAGTATGTCATTCTCCTGACTGGTTGATTGACACGGGTGCTAATGTGCTAGTATGCGGTGATATTTCCATGTTTTCGTCTTATCAGACCGCAGGGACTTCAACCGTGCTGATGGGCAACGGTTCAAGTGCTTCTGTTCGTGGTGTTGGCACGGTCGATCTGAAGTTTACTTCGGGGAAGATCGTACGGCTGAAGAACATGCATTATGTCCCCTCCGTCAATAAAAATCTTGTTAGCGGATCTCTTACGTAGAGATGGCTACAAGCTTGTCTTTGAGTCGAATAAATTTGTAATATCCAAGTATGGAACCTTTGTTGGTAAAGGCTATGAGTTAGGAGGCCTGTTTCGTTTATCCTTATCAGACGTTTGCAATAAAGTTGTTAATCATATTTGCAACAATAGTGAATCAAATGTGTGGCATTCACGTCTTTGTCATGTTAACTTTGGTTGCATGTCGCGACTAGCAAAGTTGAACTTAATCCCTAGTTCCACCACTGTCAAGGGATCTAAGTGTCAAGTGTGTGTGCAAGCTAAGCAACCTCGTAAGTCTCACGTGACTGCGGAAACGAGAAATCTTGCACCACTAGAACTTATACATTCAGATCTATGTGAAATGAATGGTGTTTTGACAAAAGGTGGAAAGAAATATTTCATGACGTTAATTGACGACTCCACTAAATACTGCCGTGTGTATCTTCTAAAATCTAAGGATGAGGCTTTGAACTTTTTCAAGATCTATAAAGCTGAAGTGGAAAACCAACTTGATCGAAAAATCAAGAGGCTTAGGTCCGACCGTGGTGGAGAGTATTTTTCCAATGAATTTGATGCTTTTTGTGCGGAACATGGTATAATCCATGAGAGGACGCCTCCCTACTCACCTCAGTCAAATGGGGTGGCCGAAAGAAAGAACCGTACTCTAACTGATTTGGTTAACGCCATATTAGACACATCGGGTCTCTCCAAGGCATGGTGGGGCGAGGCGATATTGACAGCATGTCATGTCCTAAATCGAGTCCCCACAAAGAACAAAGAGATAACTCCATTCGAGGAATGGGAGAAGAAAAGCTTAAAACTCTCTTATCTGCGAACATGGGGTTGTTTGGCAAAAGTCAATGTTCCAATTCCAAAGAAGCGGAAGCTTGGACCAAAGACTGTGGATTGTGTTTTCCTGGGATATGCTTTTTATAGCATTGGCTATAGATTCTTGGTTGTAAAATCTGAGGTACCTGACATGCATGTCGGTATGATCATGGAGTCGAATGATGCGACATTCTTTGAAGATATCTTTCCCATGATGGATATGGCTACCTCATCTAATCAGGAGATGCCTACTTCATCGAATCAGGAACCAGTTACAATTACCGAACCTGGCATTTCGATGGTACACTTTGAAAGTCCTGTGGAGGAGAACAATGAAGTTCCTACTAGGAGCAAGAGACAGAGGACTGCAAAGTCCTTTGGTGATGATTTCCTTGTGTATCTCATAGATGACACTCCCAGTTCTATTTCAGAGGCCTATGCATCTGAAGATGCTGACTACTGGAAGGAAGCAGTTCGTAGCGAGATGGATTCCATCTTGGCGAATGAAACTTGGGAGATAACTGATCGTCCTTATGGGTGCAAACCTAAAGGATGCAAATGGGTATTCAAGAAGAAGCTTAGGCCTGATGGTACTATCGAAAAGTACAAGGCTCGGCTCGTGGCTAAGGGTTATACCCAAAAGGAAGGTGAAGACTTCTTTGATACTTACTCACTTGTGGCTCGACTGACCACTATTCGAGTTCTACTTTCACTAGCTGCCTCACATGGTCTTCTCGTTCATCAGATGGATGTTAAGACTGCTTTCCTAAATGGAGAGTTGGATGAGTACATTTATATGGAACAACCAGATGGGTTTGTAATAGATGGTCAGGAAGGGAAAGTGTGCAAGTTGCTGAATTATTTGTATGGACTCAAGCAAGCACCCAAACAGTGGCATGAGAAGTTCGAAAGAACTTTAACAGCTGCAGGCTTTGTTGTGAACGAAGCTGATAAATGTGTGTACTATCGCCATGGTGGGGGCGAGGGAGTTATGTTTTGCTTGTATGTTGATGACATACTGATTTTCGGAACAAATCTGAATGTTATTAAGGAGGTCAAGGATTTCCTATCTCGCTGTTTTGAGATGAAGGATTTAGGAGTGGCTGATGTCATTCTGAACATCAAGTTGTTGAGAGATGATGATGGTGGGATTACATTGCTTCAATCTCACTATGTGGAAAAGATCTTGAGTCGCTTTGGCTATATTACTGCAAGCCCTCTCCAACACCATATGATGCTATCGTGCTGCTTCGAAAGAATCGAAGAATTGCTAGAGATCAATTGAAGTATTCTCAGATTATTGGCTCGCTTATGTACTTAGCCAGTGCTACAAGACCTGACATCTCTTTTGCTGTTAGCAAACTGAGTCGGTTGTCTCAAAACCAGGAGATGTGCATTGGAAAGCTCTAGAGAGAGTTTTGCGTTATTTGAAAGGCACTGCAAATTATGGAATTCACTACACCGGGCACCCAAAGGTGCTTGAAGGGTATAGTGACTCAAACTGGATCTCAGATGCTGATGAGATAAAGGCCACGAGCGGATATGTATTCACTCATGGAGGTGGCGATGTTTCTTGGAAGTCTTGCAAGCAGACCATCTTAACGAGGTCAACAATGGAAGCAGAACTCACAACACTAGACACAGCTACCGTTGAAGCAGATTGGCTTCACCGGCTCTTGAATGACTTGCCGGTTGTTGAGAAACCTGTACCGGGTGTCCTTATGAACTGCAACAATCAAACTGTGATCACGAAAGTGAGCAGCTCAAGGGATAACATGAAGTCATCAAGACACGTTCAGAGAAGGTTAAAGTCTGTCAGGAAAATGAAAAACTCCGGAGTTATTGCGTTGGATTATATCCAAACGTCTAAAAATCTGGCAGATCCTTTTACTAAGGGTCTATCGCGTAATGTGATAGATAATGCATCGAGGGAGATGGGTATGAGACCCATAATACGAGTAGTTCAAAGTGGTAATCGGAGATCCCGTGAATTAGATGTGGAAGACAAGTTGTTGGTCAACTGAGAGGAGAGTATCCCTACTATTCACAATACCACTCCATGAAGATGCAATACTCTGCTAATCTGCATGGCAGGTTGATGTATATCTTAATGTGTTCTAAGTGGCTTATTTAAGCAGAGATGTTATCCTGCAGAACATCTTTCGAAGAACACACCTATATGAGTCTGATTGTCAAACGTCGCAATCTATGAGAGTAGGGTTCTCTCTAGTAAACTCATGAAAGGTCACGGAGTATGACGATAAGCTCCACCAAGGAATACCCACGGTAGCCACGTATCGGTCAAGGCTTTATGTGAAGCTAGATTCGCAGAAAACTTGCAGTTCAAGGCCCAGTCCACTGTTCAAGTTGCTTACTAGTGTAGCATAGAGTTCTAGGTGGAAGTTCAACTTAACAGTCTCCACTTCAGTACCGGTATATAAAACAGTGTTTTGGAACCAAAGGCAAATTTTCTGTGTGCCTCTGGGATCTGGTGGGGGATTGCTGAAATTTAGTCTATATTGGGGCAGCCCAATAACTATTTTAGAAATTCCTAATAAATCCTAGAGGCCCACTTAGCCCATTTGTGCAAGGCAAGGGATACTACTAAAGTTTAGTCCCACATTGCTAGTTGAATGGGAATTGGACCTCCTTATAAGGGAGGTTCTTTCCCCACTTGTATGAGCATGAGAACAAGAGGGACATCCACGCGCACTCCTCCTCCGCCGCCCGCCTCGCCACGCCACGCCTCGCCTCGTCACGGCCAGCATGGCGCCCAGCATGGCGTCGCTGTGAGATTGCGGAGAATGAGCCAAGCCGATGTCTAATTTTGCCACGCACCACGGGTATACGAAAGGTCACCTGGGAGCTGAAATTTTTTTGCGGTAGTGGATAATGAATACGAACGGCGCACCTCTTCGCGTGCTGCCTGTTCACTTCGTCTCCCTCCGTTGCTTCACCTCCCGGCGCAGCCTGTTCGCGTCCATATGCTGTGCCAATATAAGAGAGGTCGCTCCTCTCCCGAGAGACACATCAGAAGGTCCTCTTCCTCTCGCCGCACAGTTCCAATATCTGCGCTACTGCTGTCTTCCTCATCCCGGCTTGCGGCGTGCACCGCATGTCGGGACAATAAGCCTCCGAGACCGCACCTTTTGAGTCCTGTACGGGAGAAGGGTGATAAGGTTTTTGGGGAGTGCTCAGGGTGACTACTGGCTGCTTCATCACGGACGATCCGGTCGCCGACGACTTCTTCCCCGACGTCCACGACCTCCTCGACGACATTGTAGACGAGGACACCGATCCCAAGTCCAGCGCTTCTGCTGCTGCTGTGCCTTACGTGTTCTTCTCCTTTCTGTTAGAAGTCCTCCTACAGTTCTTGGCTCTAGTTTCTACCCTACGTATGTTAGGTTCTGTTTCGTATAAGCAACTTCATCTAGTGTACATTTCTAGATGTGTTTACCTCAAGTTCATATATGCAGGCGATATTTACCTTCTCTCTGTCAGATTGCATGACTTGCTCTATATTTGCTATTTTAGTCATGCTTTATCTAGTATTTTTAATAAAATCATTTGGTAAATTGCTCATATTTCCAACAAACCAAAAACCGTAATATAGTCAATTTACCCCGAGTGGGTATGCAGCTTCCATGAGACCACAGAAGTTTGAGGGTATACACTATAAGAGGTGGCTCGTGAGAGCAGTCTTATGGTTTCAGACCATGAGCTGCTATGACGCCACTCTTGGCAAACCTGAAGGAGAGCAAGATGCCCAACAGGCACAAGCTTTTTAGAAAATGGATACCTTGTTTAAGGCTGCTCTCTTGAGTGTTCTTGGTGGGAACATAGTTGATGCTTATGCGTCAATTGACAATGGAAAAGATATGTGGGGCCTTTTCGAGGCCAAGTTTGGGGTCTCGGATGCGACCGAGCTGTACATCATGGATCAATTCTATGATTACAGGATGACTGAAGAGCGCTCCGTGGTTGAGCAGGCTCATGGGATACAGTCATTTGCTAGAGAACTTGAGCACTTCAATTGCATGCTACCGGACAAGTTCGTTGCCGGGGGTATCATCACTAAGCTTCCTCCTTCATGGAGGAACTTTGCTACTCTTGAAGCATAAGAGACAGGAGTTTTCCGTTCCGGATCTCATTGGTACTCTTGATGTGGAAGAAAAGGCGAGCAAAGGACACACGTGCTCGAGGTATTGAGGGAGGATCTAGTGCCAATGTGGTATGTAAGGTAACTTCCAGCCCCACAAGTTCAAGAACAAGGGCAATTTTGATGGTAAAGCAAAGTTCGATGGGAAGAACAAGGCTGTGCAACACACGAACTTCAAGAAGAAGAATGGCAAGAAGAAAGGTGCTTGTCATGTGTGTGGCGGTCCTGATCATTGGGCTCGTAGTTGCCCTAATCGCTATGACAAGCGTCATCCTGGGAAAGGCGGCAAGACCGCTAATGTTGTCATTGGAGACACTGACATGAAGGATGCTGGGTATGGAATATTTCCCACTATTCTTCCAGTATGTCATTCTCCTGACTGGTTGATTGACACGGGTGCTAATGTGCATGTATGCGGTGATATTTCCATGTTTTCGTCTTATCAGACCGCAGGGACTTCAACCATGCTGATGGGAAACGGTTCAAGTGCTTCTGTTCATGGTGTTGGCACGGTCTATCTGAAGTTTACTTCGGGGAAGATCATGCAGCTGAAGAACGTACATTATGTCCCCTCCGTCAATAAAAATCTAGTTAGCGGATCTCTTCTGTGTAGAGATGGCTACAAGCTTGTCTTTGAGTCGAATAAATTTGTAATATCCAAGTATGGAACCTTTGTTGGTAAAGGCTATGAGTCAGAGGCCTGTTTCGTTTATCCTTATCAGACGTTTGCAATAAAGTTGTTAATCATATTTGCAACAATAGTGAATCAAATGTGTGGCATTCACGTCTTTGTCATGTTAACTTTGGTTGCATGTCGCGACTTGCAAAGTTGAACTTAATCCCTAGTTTCACCACTGTCAAGGGATCTAAGTGTCAAGTGTGTGTGCAAGCTAAGCAACCTCGTAAGTCTGACGTGACTGCGGAGACGAGAAATCCTGCACCACTAGAACTTATACATTTAGATCTATGTGAAATGAATGGTGTTTTGACAAAAGGTGGAAAGAAATATTTCATGACGTTAAGTGACGACTCCACTAGATACTGTCGTGTGTATCTTCTGAAATCTAAGGATGAGGCTTTAAACTTTTTCAAGATCTATAAAGCTGAAGTGGAAAACCAACTTGATCGAAAAATCAAGAGGCTTAGGTCCGACCGTGGTGGAGAGTATTTTTCCAATGATTCGATGCTTTTTGTGCGGAACGTGGTATAATCCATGAGAGGACGCCTCCCTACTTACCTCAGTCAAATGGGGTGGCCGAAAGAAAGAACCGTACTCTAACTGATTTTGTTAACGCCATGTCAGACACATCGGGTCTCTCCAAGGCATGGTGGGGGGAGGCGATATTGACAGCATGTCATGTCCTAAATCGAGTCCACACAAAGAACAAAGAGATAACTCCATTCGAGGAATGGGATAAGAAAAGGTTAAAACTCTCTTATGTGCGAACATGGGGTGGTTTGGCGAAAGTCAATGTTCCAATTCCAAAGAAGCGGAAGCTTGGACCAAAGACTGTGGATTGTGTTTTCCTGGGATATGCTTTTCATAGCATTGGCTATAGATTCTTGGTTGTAAATTCAGAGGTACCTGACATGCATGTCGGTACGATCATGGAGTCGAATGATGCGACTTTCTTTGAAGATATCTTTCCCATGAAGGATATGGCTACCTCATCTAATCAGGAGATGCCTAGTTCATTGAATCAGAACCGCCATACAATTACCGAACCTGGCATTTCGATGGAACACTTTGAAAGTCCTGTGGAGGAGAACAATGAAGTTCCTACTAGGAGCAAGAGACACAGGACTGCAAAGTCCTTTGGTGATGATTTTCTTGTGTATCTCATAGATGATACTCCCAGTTCTATTTCAGAGGCCTATGCATCTGAAGATGCTCACTACTGGAAGGAAGCAGTTCGTAGCAAGATGGGTTCCATCTTGGCGAATGAAACTTGGGAGATAACTGATCGTCCTTATGGGTGCAAACCTATAGGATGCAAATGGGTATTCAAGAAGAAGCTTAGGCCTGATGGTACTATCGAAAAGTACAAGGCTCGGCTCATGGCTAAGGGTTATACCCAAAAGGAAGGTGAAGACTTCTTTGATACTTACTCACCTATGGCTCGACTGACCACTATTCGAGTTCTACTTTCACTAGCTGCCTCACATGGTCTTCTCGTTCATCAGATGGATGTTAAGAATGCTTTCCTAAATGGAGAGTTGGACGAGGAAATTTATATGGAACAATCAGATGGGTTTGTAATAGATGGTCAGGAAAGGAAAGTGTGCAAGTTGCTGAAGTCTTTGTATGGACTCAAGCAAGCACCCAAACAGTGGCATGAGAAGTTCAAAAGAACTTTAACAGCTGCAGGCTTTGTTGTGAACGAAGCTGATAAATGTGTGTACTATTGCCAGTGGTACAGAAGCAGAACTTCCAGCCCCACAAGTTCAAGAACAAGGGCAAGTTTGATGGTAAAGCAAAGTTTGATGGGAAGAACCAGGCTGTAAAACACACGAACTTCAAGAAGAAGAATGGCAAGAAGAAAGGTGCTTGTCATGTGTGTGGAGATCCTGATCATTGGGCTCCTAGTTGCCCTAATCGCTATGACAAGCGTCATCCTGGGAAAGGCGGCAAGACCGCTAATGTTGTCATTGGAGACACCGACATGAAGGATGCTGGGTATGGTATATTTCCCACTATTCTTTCAGTATGTCATTCTCCGACCGGTTGATTGACACGGGTGCTAATGTGCATGTATGCGGTGATATTTCCATGTTTTCGTCTTATCAGATCGCAGGGACTTCAACCGTGCTGATGGGCAACGGTTCAAGTGCTTCTGTTCGTGGTGTTGGCATGGTCGATCTGAAGTCTACTTGAGGGAAGATCGTCTTGACTGAAGAACGTACATTATGTCCCCTCCGTCAATAAAAATCTTGTTAGCGGATCTCTTACGTGTAGAGATGGCTACAAGCTTGTCTTTGAGTCGAATAAATTTGTAATATCCAAGTATGGAACCTTTGTTGGTAAAGGCTATGAGTCGGGAGGCCTGTTTCGTTTATCCTTATCGACGCGTTTGCAATAAGGTTGTTAATCATATTTGCAACAATAGTGAATCAAATGTGTGGCATTCACGTCTTTGTCATGTTAACTTTGGTTGCATGTCGCGACTAGCGAAGTTGAACTTAATCCCTAGTTTCACCACTGTCAAGGGATCTAAGTGTCAAGTGCGTGTGCAAGCTAAGCAACCTCGTAAGTCTCACGTGACTGCGGAGATGAGAAATCGTGCACCACTAGAACTTATACATTCAGATCTATGTGAAATCAATGGTGTTTTGACAAAAGGTGGAAAGAAATATTTCATGACGTTAATTGACGACTCCACTAGATACTGCCGTGTGTATCTTCTGAAATCTAAGGATTTCAAGAACTATAAAGCTGAAGTGGAAACCCAACTTGATCGGAAAATCAAGAGGCTTAGGTCCGACCGCGGTGGAGAGTATTTTTCCAATGGATTTGATGCTTTTTGTGCGGAACATGGTATAATCCATGAGAGGACGCCTCCCTACTCACCTCAGTCAAATGGGGTGGCCGAAAGAAAGAACCGTACTCTAACTGATTTGGTCAATGCCATGTTAGACACATCGGGTCCCTCCAAGGCATGGTGGGGGAGGCGATATTGACAGCATGTCATGTCCTAAATCGAGTCCCCACAAAGAACAAAGAGATAACTCCATTCGAGGAATGGGAGAAGAAAAGGTTAAAACTCTCTTATCTGTGAACATGGGGTTGTTTGGTAAAGTCAATGTTCCAATTCCAAAGAAGCGGAAGCTTGGACCAAAGACTGTGGATTGTGTTTTCCTGGGATATGCTTTTCATAGCATTGGTTATAGATTCTTGGTTGTAAAATTTGAGGTACCTGACACGCATGTCGGTACGATCATGGAGTCGAATGATGCGACTTTCTTTGAAGATATCCTTCCCATGAAGGATATGGCTACCTCATCTAATCAGGAGATGCCTAGTTCATCGAATCAGAACCAGTTACAATTAGCGATCTTGGCATTTTGATGGAACACTTCGAAAGTCCTGTGGAGGAGAAAAATGAAGTTCCTACTAGGAGCATGTTAGAGAGTAGTTCTTAGTCCTTTGGTGATGATTTTCTTGTGTATCTCATAGATGACACTCCCAGTTCTATTTCAGAGGCCTATGCATCTGAAGATGCTGACTACTGGAAGGAAGCAGTTCGTAGCGAGATGGATTCATCTTGGCGAATGAAACTTCGTCCTTATGGGTGCAAACCTATAGGATGCGAATGGGTATTCAAGAAGAAGCTTAGGCCTGATGGTACTATCGAAAAGTACAAGGCTCGGCTCGTGGCTAAGGGTTATACCCAAAAGGAAGGTGAAGACTTCTTTGATACTTACTCACATGTGGCTCAACTGACCACTATTCGAGTTCTACTTTCACTAGCTGCCTCACATGGTCTTCTCGTTCATCAGATGGATGTTAAGACTGCTTTCCTAAATGGAGAGTTGGATGAGGAAAATTATATGGAACAACCAGATGGGTTTGTAATAGATGGTCGGGAAGGGAAAGTGTGCAAGTTGCTGAAGTCTTTGTATGGACTCAAACAAGCACCCAAACAGTGGCATGATAATTTCGAAAGAACTTTAACAGCTGCAGGCTTTGTTGTGAACGAAGCTGATAAATGTGTGTACTATCGCCATGGTGGGGGCGAGGGAGTTATGCTTTGCTTGTATGTTGATGACATACTGATTTTCGGAACAAATCTGAATGTTATTAAGGAGGTCAAGGATTTCCTATCTCGCTGTTTTGAGATGAAGGATTTAGGAGTGGCTGATGTCATTCTGAACATCAAGTTGTTGAGAGATGATGATGGTGGGATTACATTGCTTCAATCTCACTATGTGGAAAAGATCTTGAGTCGCTTTGGCTATAGTGACTGCAAGCCCTTTCCGACACCATATGATGCTAGCGTGTTGCTTCGAAAGAATCGAAGAATTGCTAGAGATCAATTGAAGTATTCTCAGATTATTGGCTCGCTTATGTACTTAGCCAGTGCTACAAGACCTGACATCTCTTTTGCTGTTAGCAAACCGAGTCGGTTTGTCTCAAAACCAGGAGATGTGCAGTGGAAAGCTCTAGAGAGAGTTTTGCGTTATTCGAAAGGCATCAGAATTATGGAATTCACTACACCGGCACCCAAAGGTGCTTGAAGGGTATAGTGACTCAAATCGGATCTCGAGATCGATGAGATAAAGGCCACAAGCGGGTATGTATTCACTCATGGAGGTGGCGCTGTTTCTTGGAAGTCTTGCAAGCAGACCATCTTAACGAGGTCAACAATGGAAGCAGAACTCACAACACTAGATACAGCTACCGTTGAAGCAGATTGGATTCACCGGCTCTTGAATGCCTTGCCGGTTGTTGAGAAACCTGTACCGGGTGTCCTTATGAACTGCGACAATCAAACTGTGATCACGAAAGTGAGCAGCTCAAAGGATAACATGAAGTCATCAAGACACGTTCAGAGAAGTTTAAAGTCTGTCAGGAAAATGAAAAACTCCGGAGCTATTGTGTTGGATTATATCCAAACGTCTAAAAATCTGGCAGATCCTTTTACTAAGGGTCTATCGCGTAATGTGATAGATAATGCATCGAGGGAGATGGGTATGAGACCCATAATATGAGTTGTTCACAGTGGTAACCTATTCTTTGTGATCGGTGATCCCGTGAATTAGATGTGGAAGACAAGCTGTCGGTCAACTGAGAGGAGAGTATCCCTACTATTCACAATACCACTCCATGAAGATGCAATACTCTCCTAATCTGCATGGCAGGTTGATGTATATCTTAATGTGTTCTAAGTGGCTTATTTAAGCAGAGATGTTATCCTGCAGAACATCTTTTGAAGAACACACCTATATGAGTCTGATTGTCAAATGTCGCAATCTACGAGAGTAGGGTTCTCTCTAGTAAACTCATGAAAGGTCACGGAGTATGCCGCATAAGCTCCACTCGTGGGGAAGACCCACGGTAGCCACGTATCGGTCAAGGCTTTATGTGAAGCTAGATTCGCAGAAAACTTGCAGTTCAAGGCCCAGTCCACTGTTCAAGTTGCTTACTAGTGTAGCATAGAGTTCTGGGTGGAAGTTCAACTTAACAGTCTCCACTGCAGTACCGGTATATAAAATAGTGTTTTGGAACCAAAGGCAAATTTCTGTGTGCCTCTGGGATCTGGTGGGGGATTGCTGGAATTTAGTCTATATTGGGGCAGCCCAATAACTATTTCACAAATTCCTAATAAATCCTAGAGGCCCACTTAGCCCATTTGTGCAAGCCAAGGGATACTACTAAAGTTTAGTCCCACATTGCTAGTTGAGTGGGAATTGGACCTCCTTATAAGGGAGGTTCTTTCCCCACTTGTATGAGCATGAGAACAAGAGGGACATCCACGCGCGCTCCTCCTCCGCCACCCGCCTCGCCACGCCACGCCTCGTCACGACGCGTCGCGCCGCGCCGTGGGTTGCGGGAATGAGCCGAGCCGATGTCTAATTTTTGCCACGCACTACGGGTATACGAAAGGTCACCTGGGAGCTGAAAAGTTTTTGCGGTGGATAATGAATACGAACGGCGCACCTCTTCGCATGCTGCCTGTTCGCTTCGTCTCCCTCTGTTGCTTCACCTCCCGGCGCAGCCTGTTCGCGTCCATCTGATATGCCTATATAAGAGAGGTCGCTCCTCTCCCGAGAGACACATCAGAAGGTCCTCTTCCTCTCGCCGCACAGTTCCAATCTCTGCGCTACTGTTGTCTTCCTCATCCCAGCTTGCGGCATGCACCGCACATCGGGATAGTAGGCCTCCGAGACCGCACCTTTTGAGTCCTGTATGGGAGAAGGGTGATAAGGTTTTTGGGGAGCGCTCAGTGCGACTACTGGCTGCTTCATCACGGACGATCCGGTTGCCGACGACTACTTCCCCGACGACGACTTCTTCCCTGACGTCCACCACCTCGTCGACAACATGGCAGGCGAGGATACCGACCCCAAGTCCAGTAACCTGCTGCTGCTGTGCCCGTACGTGTTCTTCTCCTTTCTGTTAGAAGTCCTCCTACAGTTCTTGGCTCTAGTTTCTGCCCTACGTATGTTAGGTTCTGTTTCGTATAAGCAACTTCATCTAGTGTCTGTTCTAGATGTATTTACCTCAAGTTCATATATGCAGACGATATTTACCTTCTCTCTGTCAGATTGCATGACTTGCTCTATATTTGCTATTTTAGTCATGCTTTATCTAGTATTTTTGTTAATAAAATCATTTGGTAAATTTCTCATATTTCCAACAGCCTCTACACCACTACATCATTAGTCCTCTGGCTCTACATCATCCCACTGACCCTGGCCTCCTTCAGCATATAAGTTTGCAATTAGGAGCTCTAGTTTCGTTATGTGCTATCTAGTTCCTTTTGCTAGGGATAAACTATACAAGCTGCAAGAACTGGCCTAAAAAATGTAATTATTAAGCTCCTTCCAAATTCCAAGCCATGGTAATAAAGATTTAAGAAATAGGTTACCAACAAAAAACACTTTAGCTTGGTACTGAAGCAATCCGCGTTGCATTCGGAGACCGCTAGATTTGAAGCGTGTCCAACAAGAAAAATGCTAAAGGGCCAATAGAAATGAGGTGTTCAACGCTATCTTCAGCATTACTTGTACAGAGGGCACAAGAGTAATTAATATTTACCAGAATTAAAGTGTCTCCGCTTCAAGATATTTCATGTATTAAAACTATCAATAATAAGCACCCACACAAATACTTTCAACTTCATTTGGCGCGTGGAAGAAGGACATCATGTGATGAACCATGTGACAGCCCACAGAGTTGATAAGGACAAGCCATTCTTATAGGAAAAATGCACCCCTTTCCAACTATTGTGACCATTTCCATCCTTCCCTTCACGTTCTTCCATCCCTAGCGATCTAGCGTAAGTAGTCACATCTTTGTTGTATGGAAACAATTACTGTTTCTAGTTGACCTTTGAAATTTTACATTGGAACGTTCTCTTCTTATGGAATATATGTAAATAAATGTGCAAAATAAACTGGAAGAGGTGCATGATTGCTTCAATGCTCATGATGACCACATTGTGAATGGAAGGAAAAATGCAGTAAGACAATACTTGTGATAATGTGATAAGGTGACATAAAAGTGATGAGTTATCGATATAGTTCCATGAAACAGGACTGAAGGTGAAGATACTATTAGTTACCAACTGGTTCTGTGTTTTCTTATTGGCTCAATGATGTGAAGAAAACAAGGTATGTAATTTTAGGTCACATTCAATACTAAACACACGTTCCTTCCATGTTTTACATATATCAGATGGATCAGACTGATATGTGAAGTTTCATGGTTCACACTGTTCTCGAGGAGCATGAAAGGGATAAGAGTGTGGGTAAATGAAGTTATAGTGTGATATATAGATGATTTCTGGAGTCGAGATAAGGGGGAAATCAAGAATAGAATCAGGGATAGATTTAAAATGAGCATGGAATGTATGGTTAGTTTGCAAATAGGTCCATTTTTGCGAAAATAGATAGATGTGGGTAAAGGGTTAAGGTAGGTTAGACAATTAAAATTTGATTAATTGCCTGCCCGTGATAAGCCGATAAGGTGAATATAGGTATGTATGCAGGTCACTATGTGCCATTTGCGTAGCAAGAGTTGTGTGGGGTTTTTGTTGATTCAAACTAGCTTTTAATTAACATCTAACGCGATACCTTTTCATGTTTCGAGACAAAATGAATGGTGAGGGGAGCGGCGAGATGTTTCACAATGTCAATATTTGGTAAATGCAGGTAGTTAGAATTCTGTAACTTAGAATGAGTGTGAATATAAAGGTAACAGGAAAATCAATGACCGAAAAACACAACTTGTTGTCGATAAGGGAATACGATGAATACAACTAGTTAATTCCGCAACTTCTTCCCTGTAGTTGTAAAACTGTAATGATGCGTTAGATGGGCCAATGGGGTTAAGACCATTAAATATAGATTTGAGCAGATTGACTACAGAAGTCAAGGGAATGGACAAATCCAGCATGAATGGCAAGGCCAGGATTCGTCCATAGGCCGGGTGCATAACTAGTTCTTTCTTTCTAAATGTCCTTGGATATCCAATAAACTATGCAAACATTACTGTTTATACAATATATTTTCAACAGAAATGGCAAGGCCAGGGCTCGTCCATTGGCGGGTAAATAGGCAACCACCCTATGCTCGGAAGATGAATTCCTAAGATAGTAAACTATACTACTAACAACTATACTACTGTCTAGAGATCATTGGCTTAATTTGAAAAATGAGTGATAGCAAATATAAGGCTTAATTTGCACAAGCAAGTCCACGACATTTAAGGTTAGCATGTTCCACACAAAAAACAAAATAGTCTGAATTAGACCCTCAAGATCAATTAGGTTCCTATTCTCACCCCGATCGACACACTATCATTTGTATTTAAACCTATGTTAACTAAATACCTTGTTTAGTTTTTTGAATGGGTCTTTATTTGAGAAATCAACAGGAGCACTTGTAAACACCGGATCATACCAGATACATTTGTTGAAAGAATAAAAATGGTCAAAGAATATACCCAAAATTAGCAAATTTGACATCACTTTTATGTTCTTAGTGTTAGCAATGTTGTTTTTGTTGCCAAGTATAGACCATGCAAACATTTTCAACTTATATTCAAACCCACTATAACTTGTAAGACACATTTGACAATGAAAATCAAGTAAAGAATCATGTGAATGGTTTAATATATACTCTGGAAGTGTGTGTGTGTGTGCGTGTGTGTGTGTATTCTCACCTAATCATTTACTATAAACCATCATTAAGATATTTATTTGAGTACATGATCTAGAGATCGCTACCAAGATATTGAAGGATATTAAAATATAAAATTAGACATACACACTATACTATATCTCAACTCCAAAAATTAAATCAATTATCCATTCATTTCATTTATTTTATTGCATTTAATGGTATTATTTTTAGAATCTTGTTAATCAATATTGTTTTGGAAAAGGAGAAAAGTAGCACAACTTTTATTTACAAAAACTAGTCAAATTTAGCATTATGTATGTTCATTTGTCAATGATGCAAATTAGTTTTGTATATAACAAGTACAATATAACTATTATTAGCAATGTTATATGTTGTCAACAATGCTAATTATGAAATATAAAAATATCCTTATTAAGATCATAGTATAATTATATAATTTCCAAATATAAAAGATTTTCATAAATTAAAATAGGCACATATGGTCTCATTCACTCATTGAGCGATAATAAATTAATTCTACAAAATTAGCATTAAGATTGGTAAACATTATGATGTAAAGTCAATACATATAATCGATGTTTAGACATCCAAGTTTTGGGTTGTAGATATATAGTATGGATCTTACCTCTAAAAATGTGAAGTATGAGGTGATAATCAATGATAGTTGCTTGAAATTAGTTTTAGTGTGGATCAGAGAATCATGACATATATCATATTAACAATTTTTCTACAAAATACTCACTCGGCTACCGTTGCAATGCTCATTCAAGACAAACATGGAATTTAAAATTAGGAATAATGATGATAATAGTAGATGGTGCTATAACATTTTGCTTAAGTATTATTTACATTTTATTAAATCGACTTCAAAATATTTTTGAAGTTTACTTGAATATTGTTAATGTTCTGTTTTGGCTTTCCATACATGGATTTTTTTTTCCGTAGTTGAGCGTAGTGACAATATTAAACATGGATGTGTTTTTCTACTTGGCTCCAGATTAGTTTGGTTATTGAATATTGCTAGTTATCATATGTTTGGGTACTGATTTTAGTCCAAATTGGTAGTAGTTTAGGTCAAAGTTCAGCAGAAGGCAATGCATTCAACCAACTGTATGTATATCATTCATGGTGTACAAAATTGAAGGTGATCAAGTGATTAAACAATAGCTACGCCAGATCAAATTATTAGATATCCACAATAAACTACTAACAGGAGTGGGCCCAACAATATATTCCCTTTTTGAAGTGGGCCCCACTCTAGGCAACTTGGCGACGGAGACCCCGATGGGCAAAGTAGGTGCAATAACATTGGTGATGGACGATGGTCATGTGAGCACCATAACCGTATCCGATGACCAAATGTGTGAGTTTATTTGTCGCCCGAAGGTGTTGGTTTCGAGTAGAGTGTAAGCCCCATTGTGTTCGATGCCGTAAAGATGGTGACATGGTCTAGTTGTCCAACGTTGAGCTTGTGTATATCTTTGTCGAGGATGATGATGTATGAAGCTTCTCTGTGTAGATCGTCGAAATTAGCACACTAAGCAAGATCCTCATAGCGTCCCGGGTTCGCTCCTCCCATAGCAGTCACGTCTTCTCTCTAGAAGTTATGAGGGGCCATCTAGTTTGGCGGAGTGGGTCTTTGCTACTTTGTGGTTATGTGTTCGGCATGTTTTGCTACGTTCGCCATACCATGTGCAAGTGTAGGTTTGTTTTTATTGTTTCTAAGCTAGAGTACCCTTAGCCCTATCTGTATTGTTGTTCTGTAAAAATTTTAGCAAATTAATCTAGAACCATCTTATTCTTAAATTAATTGGAACATATCTGTTTCTTGCGAAAAGGAAGCCACTTAACAATTTCCAATACATATACAAATCAAAATGGAAACATAATAATATATCAGAATGTGGATACTTTTTAAGCAAGCCAAAACTAGAAACAAAATGAATGAACCTAATTATATCCTAAACAGTCTCATCTTTCTCTAGACATAACAGTCAACAACTTTTATTATTTAGTGCATAATCCTCCTGTATGTTATTTAAAGAAGTACCATCGTGCCTAGCTTTGTTATTGAATGATCAAATATTAAATACATCCTCAAAACCTTGGCTATAAATTCTATGGTTTATCTACTTGCAGTCAATTATGTAAACTAATTCAGTGTAGATGATAATCTTTGGCGAGTTCCTTATCTGTCTGTGCAAACCAAGATTTAAAGGCCTCCACCTCCTCAAATTGACGCGCTCTTACCTATCAGAAGTGGTTCATGTAATTAATTTGAAGGTACGGTTAAAAGTACTAGCATATGTTCATTCACTTAATATAGAAGCGGAAAAATACCTTCAAACTCAAGCTAAAGCTACAAACTGAAATTATTAAACATAACAATATATGTTTACTATGGCTAGTCCGGATAGCTAGCATAGTTTACAGAGACCTGTTGGATTTTCTTTATTATTAGAATAAGAAGAAACCAATAATAGGGAGCATTGTTTGCTTAATCTATCTGTGATGGGTGGTTGGGGTGACAAAAATAGCAAACCCTAAGTTAAGGAACTATTGTGTGAGGGGTTGTTGAAACCCCAAAGTTTAATGATATGGTTAGATGTTATCTTAATTATGTTGTTATATTTGTGGATGCTTGCATAGAGAAAATAATCATAAGTATGTTTTTTGTTCAAGTAAGAACAACACACTATTATAGGTTCCACAACACAACAAATTATCAAAGCATGAGTGTTTTTTAAGTAAATGAAATTAATTTGGTGAAACTCCCATGTGTCATCGAGGAAGATTTGATCCATATAAGCAAAAGAATGGCTTGTACTTGGAACAATTAAGAATTGGTATACTTTCCACACTATTGCATTTTGTTACAATTCATATCCTTGCAATTACTATAATGATCAAACAAACCATCAAACAGTCTTTCAAGATTTTATAGTGATTCCTTACTAGTTTCCATCATCCAATTCCTTTTTCTCCTCGTTAGGTTCAACACTCTTACTTATCAAAAATGGCTACAATAGATCCCCTACACTTGTGGGTTATCATTGATCTAGTAGTGTGAGGAGTTTCAACATATTATCTTAGAGGACCTTGGGGAGTGATTCTTGGCACTATTACATCCTCCTTTAGGTGTATGGGGTGGGTTTTCTCTGGGATTTATCTAGACACTCTCGAAGTTGGTATTGTCATGCTCTCAGAAATCCCCAAACTCATGTTTGTCCAATTTTTTATTGGTTTTCAATTTCTTAACACCCAGTTGTGGAGACTGAAACTTGAAGTTTCTATGAGTTGAGAGTCACCATCACCACCCATGATCTCATGTCTCAACTACTAGCAAGGATTTCATAACATGACAGAGTACCTTGTTACCTTATGACTTCATTGATCTGTCGGGCAAGGAGGGGATTTTACCACCGCTTTTGCTCCAACCAGGCTTTGTAAGATAGATTCTTCCCCCCGCTGAGCACTGCTATCTATGTCAGGTAGCCTTAAGTACAACAGATTTGGGAGGGAGGGTGGGATTTTACAGCCAAAGAAGGATTTTTTTGAAACCACCATCTAACCAAATCTCTGTTGAATGAATCCACCACCACAAGCACTGCTGGGGAACACACCGACGTCGGTATCAGGGGAGAAGAGAAGGATTTTATGACTAGCAATTCCTCTTCGGCACTCAGATCAGCTCATCGCTCAGAAATAAGCCAAGCTCTGATTACCGACTGTTAGACCCGGTTGGTTTGAAGAACTAAATCCAAACAACTACTCACTAAAAACAAAACTTAGTGATACTATAGCTTGATTGCAAGGAAAATACGATAAGTTTAGAATCACCTAAGGGCCGGCCAGGAACATTGCCAGCTAGGATTTAGCCCAATACAAGTAGAATGCCAAGGCTCCTGGTCCTTGGTTGTATAGCCTTAGAGAAGGGATAGGAACGAAAGAAAAGTAAAACGGAGTGGCTGTTCACTATTGCCTTTTACCGAGAAGGAGAACAATGACGCTTGGAACTTTGCACGTCGACCACTTTATCATAATCCCGAGAAGTGGTAAAGGAATGGAAGATGTCAAATGGAGAATGGACGACCAGAACTGCTTTGCGTCACTTGGATGATGCAAAAGGTAACTCAATTAAGCTACATGCGTTGCATTCTTCAAATATATAAAGAATGGGTCCTTCCACACACACCCTCCAGCGAAGTTTTTTCCACATGCAGCTAGCACACACTTTAATATTGAACTAGATGGTAAGGCATACTCCATTGTGCCTGGCATAGTTGATGTTGGCAACTCGACCTAAGTTGGAGGTAACAACACACATAATGTGGCTCGTTTGTTGCAATTTTCTCGACCATGGCACTGATGGACACCCCGATACGTCTCCAATGTATATATAATTTTTATTGTTCCATGCTATTATATTATCCATCTTGGATGTTTTATATGCATTTATATGTTATTTTATATTATTTTTTGGACTTGCCTATTAACCTAGAGCCCAGTGCCAGTTTCTGTTTGTTTCCTTGTTTTTGAGTTTTGCAGAAAAGGAATATCAAACGGAGTCCAAACGAGCTGAAAATTTATGGTGATTTTTTATGGCCTAGAAGAAGCCCCCGAAGCACAAGAGTTGGGCCATAAGAGTCCCGAGTTAACGACAAGGTTGGAGGGCGCGCCCACCCCCCTAGGGCGCGCCCCCCTGCCTTGTCGGTGACTCGTGGACCCCCTGACGTGAAACCGACACCAAAAATTCCTATAAATCCAGAAACCGCCCAGAAATAAACCTAGATCGGGAGCTCCACTGCCGCAAGCCTATATAGCCATGAAAAACCAATCGGGAGCCTTTTCCGGCACTCTGCCGGAGGGGGAAACCGTCACTGGTGGCCATCTTCTTCATCCCAGCGCTCTCTCTCTCTCTCTCTCTCTCTCTCTCTCTCTCTCTCTCGTGTTCTTGATTTGGCACGATCTTGATGTATCTCGAGCTTTGTTACTATAGTTGGATCTTATGGTGTTCTTCCCTCTATCTTCTTGTGATGAATTGAGTTTTGCTCTTTGAGGTTTCATTATGTTGGACTGAGTATTGGTTTTGAGAACACTTTATGTATGTCTAGCAATGGGATATCTTTGGTGACAATGGGATGTTCTGTTGATTCACTTAATGTATGTTTTGGCACTCAACTCGCGGATTCCCGAGGTGACATTGGGGTAATCTTGATGCACGTTTTCATCCTACGTTCTGCATAGAAACTTTGGAGTGATTCTTCGTTGCATGTTGAGGAACTGTTATATGATCCAATTATGTTATCATTGTTGAGAAAACTTGCAATAGTGAAAGTATGAACCCTAGGCCTTGTTTCCAAGCACTGAAATACCGTTTTTGCTCGCTTTTGTTACTAGTTACGTTGCTGTTTTTATATTTTCAGATTACAGAAAACTATATCTACCATCCATATTACACTTGTATCACCATCTCTTCGCCGAACTAGTGCACCTATACAATTTACCATTGTATTGGTTGTGTTGGGGACACAAGAGACTCTTTTTTATTTGGTTGCAGGGTTGTTTGAAAGAGACCATCTTCGTCCTATGCCTCCCACGGATTGATAAACCTTAGGTCATCCACTTGAGGGAAATTTGCTACTTTCCTACAAAACTCTGCGCTTGGAGGCCCAACACGAGTCTACAAGAAGAAGGTTGCGTAGTAGACATCAAGCTCTTTTCTGGCGTCGTTGCCGGGGAGACTAGGTAAGCGGCACTCACATCCCCGTCAACGAAGCTCTTTTCTGGCACCGTTGCCGAGGAGGTGGGTTCTTGAAGGTATATCTTTAGATCTTGCAATCAAATCTTTTAGTTTCTTGTTTTATCACTAGTTTAGTTTATAAAAGAGAACTGCAAAAAATGGAATTGAGATTGCCTCATATGCTTCATCTTTTTAATATCTTTCGTGAAAATGATGGAAAGGAAAATTGTGCTCAAATGTTACAAGAAGAAGTCTATAAAATGTTTGGAATAAAATATTTGAATGATAAGCATGATTGCAATGTTGTTAGTATGAATTCTTTCAATAACCATGATGCTAATGATATGCAAATCCACAAGCTTGGGGATGCTATGTTTGATGAATATGATCTGTTTAGTCCCCCAAGTTTTGATGAGGAATTTTATTGTGATGAAAGCATGCCTCCTATTTACGATGATTATATTGATGAAAGTGAGTTTGGAAGAGTGTCAACTTTAGGAAGTAATGATCCCACTATTTCGAAGGGTGTTTAATTTTATTATAATGATAAAAGTGGATTTGGAGAGGTCATGACTTTATTTAGTAATGATTCTACTATTTTGGAAGAGGTTTCAATTGATTATGAGAACAAAGTTGTTGTCTATGATGATTATTGTGATGACATGTATGCTATAAAGAATAATGATAACCATGAAAATTTTCATCGTGATTTTAATTTTCAATTGGATTATGCCTCACATGATAGTTATTTTGTTGAGTTTGCTCCCACTATTATGAAGGAGAATAAATTTGCTTATGTGGAGAGTAGTAAAATTTCTATCCGTGTGGATCATGAAAAGAATGCTTTATGTGATGGTTATATTGCTGAATTCATTCATGATGCTACTGAAAATTATTATGAGGGAGGAATATATGCTTGTAGGAACTGCAATAATATCAAGTTTCCTCTCTATGTGTTGAAAGTTTTGAAGTCATGCTTGTTTTGCCTTCCTATGCTAGTTGATTCGTGTTCCCATAAAGTGTTTTCTCACAAAATCCCTATGCAAAGGAAGTGGGTTAGACTTAAATGTGCTAGTCATATGCTTCATGATGCTCCCGTTATGTTTCAATTCTTATCTTTTATGTGAGCATCATCGACGTCATCATGCCTAGTTGAAAAGGCATTACAGAAAAGCGCTTGTTGGGAGACAATCCATTATTTACCCCTACTATTTTTGTGTGTTCTCATGATTATGCTACTGTAGTAATCATGTTTTATAGCTTTTGTTTCAATAGAGTGCCAAGTAAAGCCTTTGGGATAGTGTGAATGATTGTTGACTTGATTCTGTGCAAAAACAAAAACTTTTGCTCTCAGACCGGGAATTTTGAAAATTCATTGGAACGTGCTTTTGATCTAAATTTTTTACACAAGATTGATATACAAATTTTACAGTAGATATAACACCAATATGAATTTAGAATGAGTTCACAACAGTACCTAAGTGGTGATTGATGTTTGCTTGAACTACGTCGGTATTTTCCCAAAGAGGAAGGGATGATGCAGCACAGCAACAGTAGGTATTTCCCACAGTGATGAGACCAAGGTTATCGAACCAGTCGGAGAACCACACAACACAACATAAACAGCTCCTGCACACAAATAACAAATACTCGCAACCCGATGTGTTAAAGGGGTTGTCAATCCCTTTCGAGTAACGGCGCCAGAAGGCACGGAGACGGGAGAAAGTTGTAATAGATTGGATAAATAGATCGCAAATAAAATAAAGTGCAGCAAATTATTTTTGTATTTTTGGTTTAATAGATCTCAAAATAAAAGAAAATAAAATGGATCATGAAGGCAAATATAATAAAGAAGAGACCCGGGGGCCGTAGGTTTCACTAGTGGCTTCTCTCGAGAAAAATAGCAAACGGTGGGGAAACAATTACTGTTGGGCAATTGATAGAACTTCAAATAATCATGACACTATCCAGGCAATGATCATTATATAGGCATCACGTCCAAGATTAGTAGACCGACTCCTGCCTGCATCTACTACTATTACTCCACACATCGACCGCTATCCAGCATGCATCTAGTGTATTAAGTTCATGGAAAAGCGGAGTAATGCAAATGGAACAACGACATGATGTAGACAAGATCTATTTACGTAGAAATAGACCACACCTTCGTATCCTTAATAGCAACAATACATACATGTCGTTTCCCCTTCTATCACTGTGATCAAGCACCGTAAGATCGAACCCATCACAAAGCACCTCTTCCCATTGCAAGATAAATAGATCAAGTTGGCCAAACAAAACCCGAATATCGGAGAATAAATACGAGGCTATAATCAATCATGCATATAAGAGATCAAAGAAGACTCAAATAACTTCCATGGAAAAAAACATAGATCTCATCATAAACTCAAAGTTCATTGGATCCCAACAAATACATCGCAAAAAGACTTACATCATATGGATCTCCAAGAGACCATTGTATTGAGAATCAAGAGAGAGAGGAAGGCATCTAGCTACTAACTACGGACCCGTAGGTCTACAAAGAACTACTCATGCATCATCGGAGAGGCACCAATGGACATGATGAACCCCTCTGTGATGGTGTCTAGATTGGATCTGGTGTTTCTGGAACTTGCGGCGGCTGGAATTGATTTTCGTCGACTCCCCTAGGGTTTATGGATTATTGGGGTATTTATAGAGCAAAGAGGCGGTGCGGGAGGCCACTAAGGTGGGCATAACCCACCTGGGCGCGCCTGGGCCCCCAGGCGTGCCCTGGTGGGTTGTGCCCCCCTGGGGCACCCCTCTGGTACTTCTTCGGCCCAACTTGTGTCTTCTGGTCCCGAAAAAATCCACAAAAAGTTTCGCTGTGTTTGGACTCCATTTGGTATTGATTTCCTGCGATGTAAAAAATAAGCAGAAAACAGCAACTGGCACTGGGCACTATGTCAATAGGTTAGTACCAAAAAATGATATAAAGTGACTATAAAATGATTGTAGAACATCCAAGAATGATAATATAACATTATGGAACAATCAAAAATTATAGATACGTTGAGACGTATCAGTGATTTATTTTCTTATACTAACGGAGCTCATAAGATTTTCTGTTGAGTTTTGTGTTGTGAAGTTTTCAAGTTTTGGTTAAAGTTTTGATGGACTACGGAATAAGGAGTGGCAAGAGCCTAAGCTTGGGGATGCCCCGGATGGCATCCCCTCTTTCGTTTCCGTCTATTGGTAAATTTACTTGAGGCTATATTTCTATTCACCACATGATATGTGTTTTGCTTGGGGCGTCATTTTCTTTTGTTTGTATTTGCTTGCTGCCATTCAGAGACAGGTTTTCTATATTTTAGTTCAATAAAAAGTTCGAGTATAGACTTTACCATGTTTATTTTGTAAGTCTATATGTTGCTATTTGGAAACAGAAAGTTTACCGCTGTTGCAAAAATCCCGAGAAAAGTCAGAATGTGGTAAAATTTTGAAGTTTTTTTCACAGCAAGCTATGATAAATTATCTACTGTGTGGTAATTTTTAGAATTTTTGGAGTTAGGGAAGTATGATTCCTATTGCATTCTTTACAGACTGTTATGTTTAGACAGATTGCTGTTATGTTTGCATATGTTTGCTAGTTTAATGATTCTATTTGTGGATAGGAGTTTTAAATATGCAGAGGCATTTGGTATGAAATGTCAAATTATAATTTTAGTGATTTTCTACAGTAGAGAATGATAAGGTTTTGCGTTGATTTATAGCAACTTATCTCACGAGTTCTTGTTGAGTTTTGTGTGGATGAAGTTTTTAAGATTTAGGGAATCCGTGATATAAAAGGAATGAAGGAGACACAAAAGCTCAAGCTTGGGGGTGCCTAAGGCATCCCTAATTAATATTTCAAGAAGTCTCAAGCATCTAGCTTGGGGATGCCCCGGTTGGCATCCCACCTTTCTTCTTCAACAACTATCGGTCTGTTTTGGGTGAGCCTAAGTTTTTGCTTCTTCATGATATGTGCTATCCTTGCAATGTCTCATTTTATTTTATTTTTCGCTTGTTGTATGAATAAAATACATTAGATCTGAAATTTTTAAATGAGAGAGTCTTCACATAGCTACATAATTATTCAACTACTCATTGAACTTCACTTTTATCTTTTTGGAGTAGTTTGTCATTTACTCTCATGCTTCACATATATCCTTTGAGTAAATGGTTGAATGATTTGAATATCATAAATCTGAAATTATATTTGTTTCATATGCTTATTCCATGGGGAGTAATGACTTCACATATAATAAGTATAGGTGGTGAATTTATTGAAAGTTAGCAAACATAGTATTGGTCACTTGAACAATTCATGGAAGAATATTGAAGGAAGAGAGATTTCACATATAAATATACTATCTTGGACATCTTCTATGATTGTGAGCCCCATTAATTACTTTCAAACTTGAGCAAATTAGTTGAAGTTAGACAAGGAAGACAACATGATGAGTTATGCTTGGATATATTTGTATAGAAGTTATATTTTTATGGATCCTCCAACATGTGGTGCTTGCTTTTTAGAATCTTTAGCTAGCCAAAATTTCTGTACTAAGTAGAGATACTACTTGTGCATGCAAAAACCCTTGAACCAAGTTTCTTCCATGAGTGTCCACCATATCTACCTATATGCAGTATTTACCCGCCATTCCAAGTATGCATGTGCCAAACTCTAAACCTTCAAATAATAATCTGTTTTGTATGCCCGAAACGGTAATGTAGCGACTAGGGGCTGTCAGTATCTTCCATGCTAGGTGGGTTATTCTCACGATGAGTGGACTCCGCTGGTCATTTACGAGAAAATGGCTGGTAACCGGGATGCACAGTTCCATGCACAAATCAAATCAAATATAATTGCAAACAAAACTCCCCCGGGATTATTGATAGTTGGACGGTACCCGTTGTTTCGGACCAGCAGTGGAATATGCTTGTTGGTGGTGGGGGAGTAAAAACTTTACCATCCTGTTTGGGAACCGCCTATAATGTGTCTAGCATGGAAGATAGTGAGAACTCGTGGTTGTTATGTCGACAATGAAAGCATACCACTCAAAATTATTTCCATCTCTATTTTAAAAGCTTCGAGCTCTGACACCTCTGCAAATCCCTGCTTCCCTCTACGAAGGGCCTATCTTTTACTTTTATGAAAGAGTCAGTAGTATTCCTTCTCATTCCAACCACTCTTTAGTTGACAAACATCATGTGGTGGGGAAAGATCTAAGCATATATGGCCATTCAAATATATTTGATCATGAATTATTATTGTTGACAATTATCTATATGATAAATAAGTTGGGAGGTGAAACATAAAGCCCCTATCTTTCTCTGTGTTCAATGGATGCTATTTGCTCTAAAAATATGCTTTGAGTGGTAGCAATCATGGAAGACTATATGATAGTTGAGTATGTGGGATTTGCTAAATCAAAGATCTTACATAGACCCTTCCTGAAAATAAGATGAACTGCAATTGTTTGATGACTGAGAACATAGTTTGTTAGTTTTCAAGAAAGTTTATGGTCTATGCTTTAACATGTGAATAGCTTGTTACTTGATCATGAGAAGCTTTATGATATGAGCTACTGTTTATGATATGTACTGATGCTAGTAAAAGGGATTGAAATTATCATTGATCAAACTTGTGCACTTGGTAGCATTCCACATCAAAAAAGTTGTTTTTACCTACTCAAGGACGAGCAGGAATTAAGCTTGGGGATGCTTGATACGTCTCCAGCGTATCTATAATTTTTGATTGTTTCGTGCTATTATATTATCCATCTTGGATGTTTTATATGCTATTTTATATTATTTTTGGGACTAAACTATTAACCTAGAGCCCAGTGCCAGTTTCTATTTTTTCCTTGTTTTTGAGTTTTACAGAAAAGGAATATGAAACAGAGTCCAAACGAGCTGAAAATTTACGGTGGTTTTTTATGGACCAGAAGAAGCCCCCGAAGCACAAGAGTTGGTCCAGAAGAGTCTCGAGTCAACGGCAAGGGTGGAGGGCGCGCCCACCCCCTAGGGCGCGTCCCCCTACCTTGTCGTTGACTCGTGGACCCCCCCCCCCTGACATGAAACCAACGCCACAAATTCCTATAAATCCAGAAACCCCCAGAAAGAAACCTGGATTGGGAGTTCTTCCGCCGCAAGCCTCCATAACCACAAAAAACCAATCGGGAGCCTGTTTGAACACTCTGCCGAAGGGGGAAACCATCGCCGGTGGCCATCTTCATCATCCTGGCGCTCTCCATGACAAGGAGGGAGTAGTTCATCCTCCGGGCTGAGGGTATGTACCAGTAGCTGTGTGTTTGATCTCTCTCTCTCTCTCTCTCTCTCTCTCTCTCTCGTTCTTGATTAGGCACGATCTTGATGTACCGCGAGCTTTGTTACTATAGTTGGATCTTAAGGTGTTCTTCCCTCTACCTTCTTGTGATGAATTGTGTCTTGCTCTTTGAGGTTTTGTTATGTTGGATTGAGTATTGCATTTGAGAACACTTGATGTATGTCTTGCGGTGGGATATCTGTGGTGACAATGGGATGTTCCGTTGATTCACTTGATGTATGTTTTGGCACTCAACTCGCGTATTCCCGAGGTGACATTGGGGTAATCTATGCATAGGGGTTGATGCAAGATTTTTTCCTACGTTCTCCGATAGAAACTTTGGTGTGATTCTTCCTTGCATGTTGAGGGATCGTTATATGATCCAATTATGTTATCATTGTTGAGAGAACTTGCACTAGTGAAAGTATGAACACCAGGCCTTGTTTCCAAGCATTGCAATACCATTTTTGCTCACTTTTTTTACTAGTTACCTTGCTATTTTTATATTTTCAGATTACAAAAACCTATATCTATCATCCATATTACACTTGTATCATCATGTCTTCGCCGAACTAGTGCACCTGTACAATTTACCATTGTATTGGGTGTGTTGGGGACCCAAGATACTCTTTGTTATTTGGTTGCAGGGTTGTTTGAGAGAGACCATCTTCGTCCTACGCCTCCCACGGATTGATAAACCTTAGGTCATCCACTTGAGGGAAATTTGCTACTGTCCCACAAAACTCTGCGCTTGGAGGCCCGACACGAGTCTACAAGAAGAAGGGTGCATAGTAGACATCACACCCCAAGTAAAGTAAAATAAAACAAGGAATTAGTATCTTATACCGTAGTAGTTTCATGAAGGATCAACTCAAATACCGATGCATACAATTATATAGAAGGTGATACTACTTTTAATACTGAACAATAAGAAAATACAATGTATAGAAGTCCTCATTATGGTTCAGTAAATCAAGAATTGCTTATACTGATACTATAATCTACATTAGCTCAATACTCAATCCCATCTTTCCAACAAATAATAAAAGGCGAAAATTCTAGAAGCTGAAGTCCTCCAAACTTACGATAAGTTTGAAAAGCAACACAACCAAGAAAAAGGTGGGTCACATTTCACAGTCATCGAGCTTCAAAACTGGATAAAGAAAAAAGAAAGGAAAGTTAGTATAGAGACCAACCATGTGGAAGGTGCGTCACTAAGAAACAAGGCAATCATTTAAACAATCTATTAAGATAATATATTAGTTTTTATCCAATCTTTAGAATAAGAAGAGGTGTAAAATTATCAACCATACAACCCAACAGTTATCTCTACAGTTGTGGGCTAAGATAATATTTCTAAAAATAGTGCTCACTGGTAGCTCAAATGGAAAAAAAGGGAGCATCCCTTAACACCACACCGATTTTCTCTTGAAGTGATACAAACTAAACATTATTTTAACAACAAAAACAACAATGAGAACCTTTAACTCTAGATAATAGCTCAAGAAAATATTTTAGCTAAAGCTTATAGCAACATGGCAAACAGAATAACTGTGAAATGTGTAAGATCATCTGAGTGCTCAAAATAATCATGCCAGGTACAATTATTCCACTATGCATTGCTTTTATGGTTATTGGTCACGTCCCACATAGAGAAAAAGACTTACGTAAAAAGTCTAGGCTATTTTCTTGACAGGAAGTCTTCAATTTATACAAAACTTTTATATTTCATTAAAACTTCAATCTATGAAACTATAATATTAGCGGCTATATTTTGTTATTACATAAACAACAACACAATAACAAATGGATATTACTTTTGTTATATAGAAATATATATATTATTGAAAAAGGGGCATTTTTTTCTACCACCTGGTGGTAATTACACTCCCGTAGGCTTTATATGTTGTACCTAGTATCTGTTAAACGGGAGAGTATGCATGCATTGTACGTAGTATATACGAATATTTGGTAGTATATATAACACCTTTTAGTTAGTATATGTACTATATTTTGTATAATATTTTATACATACAAATACAAATATATTTTTGAAATATACTAAAAACTATGAACATATATGCAATAGTTTCATATAACTCATTTTCAAAAACCTTACATATAGTATATGAACATACCTAGAATGATAAAGTGGTATATATATTATCACATGGTAGTATATGAGACGTGAGGGTAACTACCACCAGGTGGTATGATGTATTTTCCCTTATTAAAAATATGTTTGCATTGTGCCACATTTAAGTTATTTCTAAATGGTTCTAGTTTCCTTCTCTTTTAATACATTAATTCTTGATAAGATTTTGAAATTGAACACCCTTAAATGCAAAAGGAATAAAAAAGATAAAAATGCATGGCTCCTTAGATTACTTTTCTCACATTGCTTGAACAGTAAAACATATATTTATATATTTTTATGTGTGTGTGTGTATTCAACTATATTTTACTATCCTTAAATATTTGCGTAGAGATTTGTAAAGCACATGGTCTAACAAATATCTTAATGGTGGTTTGCGATGTATGACTAGGTAAGCAAATTTATAATACTTCTAGAGTATAATTTGAACCGTTTGCATGATTCTTACTGATTCTCTGTTTGCGGTTGATGCATGTATATTGCATGCTCTTTTCTACTAACTACATCTTAATGTCCAGTAATGTTTTATCTTTATTAATAATTTGTTCCTGTAGGCATAAATAATCCTGGTTGGGGTTATATAATTATGCTTGAAGAAACATGGATGCATGATATGTGTAACATATTAATATCAAGTTGCTTAGATAATTTTTAATCCAAAAGACAACTTTTAGGAAATCACTAATTTTCTATCAAACATGTTACGATTATTTTTGTAATACATACCATGAATGGTTCCCACGATCCTTTATTACTAATCTGTACTTTTAAATGGAAAAAGTTGCCCTAAGTGGAAATGTATAATAGCATTACAATTTAGTTTCATATATAATAGCAAACATAAAACAACTAAGTATTCCAATCATTCATTATATAATATCAGAATAGACCCAAAAAGGCAATTTAGCGTGTGTAGGAGAGCTGGCCACTAACAATTGGTTTCTTTTTGTGCTCGTATTTTACATGTCACTGACAGACAGACACTACAACTCGCAATAGACCACCCGAACTACTATGCTTGTGGCTCAAGAAAAAAGTTGGTGTTGTTCGATCTTGAGTAAGGACCGATGGAAAAAATATCTATAACTCTTGGCTCCAAAATAACCCTTTTATAGATAGAAGTATTATTATAAAAGATTTAATAAATTTTCAAATTGTTCATTTTTGAAACTATATATTTTAAAATTTTCATAATCGATGAAATATTTACCAATTTATTAGAACATGATCTAAATTATAAATTAGTTCAATTTAACAAGTTCAAAAAATATTCAAGATTCAAAAAATAAAATTGTATTTTAGAAAATTAATCCTGATTTTATGCGTTAATAAAAAATGCATGTAAAAATAAAATATAAAAAAATAAATGAAAAATAAAAGACAGGAAAAATAAGAAAGGAAACCAGCGAAAACCATAGAGAAATAAAATAAAATAATGGAAATAAAATGTGATGGAAATTTATGCTCGCACATGAACAACTATGCTAGATGGGCTGGTCCGTTATGCAGGTGTTGATGCGTTGTAGCAACAATTCGTCGCGACAATGGGCGAAGAATAGGAATTTCTACTTTCTTTTATTCCCCCAACGCAGCTTGACGGCCCTATTAAGCTGCAAATGGGCCCAAATCACAACTACTTTCCTTTTTTTAATTCTAGTTACACACCAATATGCAAAATTTTGCTAAAAAAACTAACATGCACAATTTGGAACAGTCGGTCTCTTTAATGATCTCATTTGAACCGCCATTTTCAAATTAGTTTATTGCTTTAATTCAAGCATTTTTTTGATGTATTGATATTTTAGGGATAATTTTGGGTGTATTGGTTAGTTGAAACCATGATGTTTTTTTTGAATAACGGGAAGCAGTAGCATTCTTACTGTATAGAAAACAAGCTTCAAGACAGATGCCGGGGGGATATCTTACAAGAATTTTCAATTTTCAAAGAGTTGTCCTTTAGAGTAAAATTAAGGATGTATCTAACCAACTAAATTTCTCACACACAACTTCAACCTCTGTTTCAAAATAATTGAAGTTCTGGATTTGTCTCAAGTCAAACTTGTTTAAATTTGATCAGGCTACAAAAAATATATTAACATTTAGAATGCCAAACTAGTCTCATTAGTTTCTTTATGGAATATTTTTGTGTACTATATGTATTTCGTTTTGTAGATCTTAGCATGTTTTTCGACAGAGTTGGTCAAACAAAAGCAAGTTTGACTTATGAACAATTTAGAACTTCAATTATTTTGGAACAGGGGAGTAAACGTCATAGTAACATAATTGCCAAGAAGAGACAAAGTGTTCGTATATTACTGTGAAGAAAAAGATATACTACCAGCGCAGTTGCTTGGTGGAGCAACCTATGACCATTAGCTGTTAAACTGCCCACCCAAGTAATCTGATGGACAAAAAAGTACCTCCAGTTGCCCAGATCATGTCAAGCAAGCACATAGCCATCATTAGAATATTCTATATATATGTCCAAGTCAAGTGACCTTTTGTACAAGAAAGGGACATTGTCCTATAGTTCCTAACGTAACAATGTTTGTAGAATATTTCTTAAAAGAATCGATTGCTTGTCCGGTGCCTGTTGTATCCTAATATTTTTTGGTTTGTACATTGCACGTACAATGAGTTGTCAGATCCTATAGTGAGATTGTCCCCAAACCCAAGGCCAAACCGTCTCCAAGTTGCATCATTGAGTAGAGTATCATTTCACTTCGCAAAACTTCTATGTCCAACCAACCGGTTCAACCACTTAGAAAGCCAAACTGGGGTCCGGTCCATGAACCAAAGGTTCACCGGGTCGGCCCAGTCCACCACATATGTCGACAGACGATGCTTGAACTTCACCTTCAACTAGTATCAAGCTTGGTACTTGTAATGGTGCACGTGCTCTGATCATCCCCGCCAGATATTTCTTTCAAACAGGAGTTTATAGGCCCTCGTCTCTTGTCATGGAAAAAATGTTCTATCTAGATTATATTTAATTATTTTGACACAAGGATGGCATGTTTTTTGCTGGAATCTCACTACTTCTTGGTCATTCACAGTCGACTCTATGTATCAAGCTCTTACGCATTCTAAGATCCCAGTGGAACACAATAAGCAAATTTGGAAATCCAACACTCCACTAAAACTGAAGATTTTTATGTGGTATCTCCGAACGGGAGTTTTGCTACCAAAGACAACCTCGCACGCCGCAACTGGCAAGTAAGTAAGAAGTGTAGTTTCTGTACTCACGATGAGACAATCAAGAACCTCTTTATCCAGTGTAAGTTTGCGTGTTCTACGTGGTCAGTCATCCGAATAGCATCCAATTTATATTCATCCACAAGTGTTGCCATTATTTGTGATCGCTAGTTGGATGGAATTCCAAATAGGTTTAGCACGCTAATAAGGGTGGGACGCCTACCTTATTATGGTCGATGTGGCTAATTGTCATTGCGGGGAATAACTTCTATTACTCATGTAGCATGGCTACTTCAAACTTGCAAAATTGGATAATGTTGTCCAGAACCAAGCCACACAGTCATCCCGCTGCTACTTCTACCATAAGTAGCAAAAGTATGACTAACATTATCGCAATTCCATCAAACATGAATAGTACAAGTATTCTGTTGTGTCATGTACAATTTGATACCATGCACAAGGAATCTAAAGCTTGATCTATCAATACCTGCTTCCCTCAAAAGGTTAACCGCTTCAAGGCAATCATTCTCGATATATATTGAGAGTTGGCTCCACTTCATGGCTAGAGGAAGGCCTAGTTTGATTGAATATAATTCAGCATGCAGACGAACAATGTTGAAGGCACCTGCACAAACATGACACTATCTCCCCCATATGGTCTCAAAGAATCATACCACTCCCAGCAAATCTCGTAGCCTGGACAAAGGAACCATCTATATTAAACTTAGCACATCCGGTTTCAGGAACCTGCCAAGATGAAACCTGAAATTCAGCCTTCCTACTTGCAGGGGCAACATGGTATTCACCAATAATTTATTTGCCTTTGGTAGGATCAATTTTTGGATCATCATGGAGTGATAGAATGGACTGAACATAACAACATAAAATTATTTTTGAAACATCTATGGGTGGAGTAGGCTTTTTGTTCACAAGTTCGTTGTGCACAAACCAAATTCTGCAAAGAAGCATGAGAAGATGAAGTCCCAATTTATTAGAATGTCTGCCACTAAGTGTAGCAACCATTCAGTTCCAGTTTTGTGAACTTCACGCACACATGGTAACGGGAAACTGAACCAAGTTCATCCGAAAGCGCGGCAGCATGCGGGCAACAGCACAAGGTATGAAATGATTTGGTTTTCAACGGCAAATACTCTACTCCTTTGCAGGCGATTTTTTTCATTTTACGCACTGCCTTCGTACACAGTCTACACTACATCGAACGGAGTGCCGACAACCACTCAAGGCACAGTGGCCAGGGAGGTTTTCACCCAGTGTGGGTGGCAGCATAATCTCCGGATTGGTCCACCACCTCCTTAGACATATGTGTAGTGTCGGTCCTTTATAACTTTACTGGTGCCAACATGTCGGATTTTATTTTGTCTCTTGTCAGACGATCCATGTTTGGTTGTGTGCATCCTAACAATATAAAGGCCGGGTGTTACTCATTATGCTTTGCATCCATTTGATGCTACATTTTTAGTCAATAAAAGTGCCCTTCATCGAAAAAATGTGTTCCACTCGCCCCGGGACCCAGGCTAGAGTGTAAAATTTTGGATCGAATTTTTTTTTCAAATAAGTGATGGACTGAGTTGAGTAAAAGAAGAGAAAATGACACACCAAGTTGAGCAAAACAACAAAACATGGTCCTTTTCTGTCATGGTCATTGGAAATCTAGATGGCTGGTGCGCTGGCTCCGGCTGCGATGATGAAGAAGAAGGGACTAAACATTCACTTGGTTAATCCAGTGACCATGGAGCCCATCAGCTCAGGGTCCTTTGTAAAAAAAGTAGGTCAGGGTCATGGCCAGGCACGAATACCAGGTGAGGTGACCACACCAACTAACGAATGGGTCAGAGATGCTGGGCTATGGTCGCAACAAACGAATTCAGCCCCATCCGTAATAGATAGAGGGAATGAAAGGACAGGAATATATAGGAAGTTCCCACCAGCTCCTTCGGAATAGCCACATGATGACACGAGGGCACAAATATTCCATCTTCCTTGCGAGTGTGCTTTTTGCATAGCTATTATACGAGTAAAATATTGTAGGCTCGTCATATTAGAATGCTCAACGTTGTAGCTCGCTCGTGATGTAAATATATGGAACGATGAAGATGTGAAGGCTAACTAACTCCACTAAGATAACAACTATAGAAACCGATTCACTCAGCTCATATACTAATTTGAAAGAAATTATGTGTAGGAAAGCACACTGAGAGGGAGAAGAAACACTCCGTGCCCTTGGCTGACTATTCGGACGGCTCATATGCGGTGCTAAAGATAATTATGTTGTGATGGTGGCCTACACTAAGACGTAACGATTTTGTCTCCAGGAGCAACCTTCCCACCGGAAATAACTCAACTATTTATTGCATATAATCTTGACACAACATTTGTCAGACCCTACCTATCCTGCCCTGGTTATGGCATTCCAACACTCTTGTATGCGGTACGTAGATCTTTGCATGTTTTTTCTGCCTAGAATGTTGGCACGTGACACAATCCAAAATACACCATGACTCTTGAAACCTCCTGATAAATATCTTGTATCTTGATTTCTCTACCATTTGACATGAAAATTGTCAACTTTAATTTATTCTCTACAACCATGTTGGAAATATCTTTATCTTTGGCTATTCTCTCATAACAAAATTATGACATAATTTGAGAAAAAGAGGGATGGCCAAACCCCTAGAGTGCATTCATTGTACCGAGATTGAGTCGGTGTACCATATGTTCTTATTGTAGCTAGGTTGATGTGGCAGGACGTAGAAGAACTGTTTAGTATTTCTGTTTTTAACTTTGAATCGATTGTTAAATGGTGGTTGTGTGAGAAAAAGTGTTTACATCTCAATGTAATCACATCTGTTGTCCTGTGGGGACTGTGGAATTCCCTAGTTTTTAAAAAATGTACTTGGGTCTCTATGAAGCAGGTGTTTGACTTGCACCGAGGGACTGGACAAAACCCTTCGAGGATCTAAGGGGAAGCTGATGGAGTTTCAAAGTGTGTTGTGGAGGGGATTGAAAAACCATTTGGAACTGGAACCAGACTGAAGACGTGTAAGACAGGATTCCGGTCACTTTCTTGGGCTTCAGGTGTTGGGAGGTCGAAGCATGGAGGGAGGACCACACACCAGCAGCAAAATCCTCGGGATGCGGACGCCATTCAGGTGGTCTTCTCCGGCTGGTAAAACTGAGGAGCTGGCGTGTTTTGGTAGTTCCCATTGATGAGAGTTGCATGTTGATCTTGTTTTGCACCTGGAGTCAGTGACAGTAGCTGGGAATGTGTTGTAATAAATATGGCAGAACTCTCTCCCTGACTGTTTCGCCTTTAGGTGTCGTGTGATGGGTTGTTTGTGAACTTGTTTGGCCTATGTTTCGTAATGAAAATGGAGCTGGGGGGAGGCCCCTGATTTTCGGGAAAAAAATCTTGTAATCTCAAAATGTTTCTAGAAGCTTCTCGCTTTGACATGAAGAACCTTCTCCAATATCTTTCATGGAAAAATATCTAGGTATTCGTGTGAGCTCATGGAATCTTCAAGAATGTTCTCAAGTGTGCATGATTTTTTTACTCAAAGGATACATATTAATTAGTGTTTGTACTATGGGTTGCTTATTTGTTTTCCTATGAATGCATTAATAAGAATCAATGTCTACCAATAACGGGTGAAAAAAATGCATACATATCTATTATGCAAACAACATAACTTTCCAACACCACAAATCTGTGATCCCTATACTGCGACAAGACAACGGAGGCATGCTATGATGATCAAAATAGCTTTAAAGGCTGCTTTGAGTTAATTTAGATGGACTTACGCTTCTTCATGGGTTCACAAGTAAGACCACAAAGACTCGCGCAGAGTATGTTACAGCAACAAACATTAGAACAAATATATTTTTTCAAACAAAGCTTGTTTATTGCTTTCATACACGCTCGCACGCACACATGCATGCCCACACACGCGCGCGTGTGCGCCCATGCGCTCGCATGGACACACGATGATTAGGTGATCTCTACTAACTCTATTTGGCTCCGCAATTTTGGTAACTCTATTTGGCTACACAAATTTGCAGCCATCTACCTTCGCAAATCTGCTACCTTGGGAGAAAAGAAAACACATGTAGATCAATTTTGAGCCAATTTCATTCAGTTTCATGATCATGTTGGTCCATAGGGAGCTCCTATTTGCTGCTTTAAGCAGGCAGTAGGAACACACTAGCCTGAATGGTAACTACTAGAAGGGTTGGGCGCGCTTTGTTGCGTTGTTGGTGTTTTTAAGTTTCTTAAAAAAAATACTCACTCTATTTTAAAACATAAGGTGTATTACTTTTCAAAAATCCAAACCTTTAAGTTTGATCAAATATGTACATAAATATATCAAAATCCATAATATCAAATTGCTGTGATTAGATTCACCATGAAATGAATTTCCATACTTTTTTTAATATTGTGGATGCAACTATTTTTTGCTCTAAATTTCATCAAAGTTATAGAAATTTGACTTCCCAAAAAATTAATACCCCTTATATTTCAAACTGATGGAATATTTAGTTTGGCGGTGGGGAAATGGTGGAGTGTGCTTTATTTTTATTTATAAATGTGGTCATTTGGTGTGTCATTCGTGGTATGATTCCGTGTTATCCGCTAACAACCTATATTTATGTGAGGCAATTTCTAGGTCAGTGGCTGCATGTACTATATTGATGCTATAGTATCACATGGCGGCACTTTTTTTCTAGGTGGTCGGAGGGTGCACGGAATTGCTATGTTTTTACAGGATGATTGTTGCTGGTCGATTTAAAAAATCATTGGCCCGGTTAAAATCATAAACCAAATCCAAAATTGAATACCACAATTAAATGCAAGAGCTTCAAAATTAGGGAACATAGTGAATTCAAAGAATTGAATGGGAGAGCTCCTTGAGAAATTGTTGACCTGGTAAAATTGAGTGTCCCAATTCTAAATGGAAGACCTTAATTAATTGTGTGGCCTTAAAAATTAGGAAGCATAACGTATAGTATGAAAGAATTGAATGAGAGAATTTTGTGAATTGTTGTCCCAGCCAAAATTGGGTGACCCAATTTCAATTGGAGACCTCAGTTGAACGTGAGCTCTTTACAACTAGGGAGAATAGTGTTAGGGTCTGGACTTGCCACTAGTGCGTCCATGAACACATCGATTGATATATTTCAAATTCTTGAACATTATGAAATATTATTTTAAAATTTTAATATTCATAGTTTGCAAAAGAACAAGTTTTCATATATTATGAATATTTTTAGGCTTATATTGAATTTTTATGTCATGCTTAAAAGATGTCTATGTATGTGAAGATAAATGTTATGTATTTTTTAAAATGTATTGAAAATAATTTTTCATGCATATGCTTTCCTACATTAAAATTATAAATAACAAAAATGATTAGAATAAAGATGATTAAAATAGAAAAGTGAAAAATAAATGGGAAACTAAGTTAAAATTAAAATAAAAAGGATGAGAATATAAGAATGTAAAAAAATATAACATAATGATATATAAATAAAACCGAGAGGCCATTAGGCATTATTGGTCGGCCCGCCGGGCAAACTTTCAAGCGTCTATAACGTCAACATATAAGAAAACTGCAGGTGGCAAATCCTGTAGCGCCAGATACAGCGCGAGAGCTATAATCTCGGTTATAGTGACATAATAGCTCACCTCGCCTGAAGCGTCCCGTAGCACGCATGCGTATAGGCAGGCTAAGTAACGTGTTCCTTGATCGTTCGTTCGGTCGGCCTGGTCAATGATGTGTTCTTTCATTCTTGGTTTTATCTTTTTCTTCTTCGGTTTTCTTATTTCTTTGTCAGTTTCCTTCAAGTTTTTCCTTCCTCGTATTTTGGTTATTTTTTTTTTTCATTCTTTTTGCTATATATGTTTTCTCATTTTCTTCGGTTTTGTTTGCTTCTTTTTTTATTTCCCTCGGTTTTATTTTTTTATGTCTTTCTCTGTTTTCATTGTTTTGTTTTTCATTCTAAATTTTTTTCCTTTGTTTCCTTTGTGTTTTATAAGTTTTATTGGTTTTCTTCATCTTTCTTTGTTTCTTATTTTGGCTTTTATTCTAATTTTTTTGCGTGCAACACGAACATTGTTATACATATGTTCAATATTTTTCAAATGCATGATTAACATTTTATATACATATCATTTTGATGTCTACTTGTTTGCATACACATCGTACATTATAATTAGATTAGTTTATTCAAATAAAAAATCATTCCGAGATATGAACAAGATGAGGAGAAATACATGAGTTGAGTAAAAAAAAATTAGGTTCTTGCATTCAAACCAAATTTATTCGAAAATTATTGATTCTTACATAAAGGCTAGTCCAACTGAAGATTTAGTTAAAATGATTATACAAAACTTCTTCTACTTGTGCTGGACGAGTAAGGCGTTTGTTGTGAACGATAACTATGAGCTACTATTTATTAAAATTAGTTCAAAGGATTGGAAAAACATGAGTTGACAAATTATAAAAAGAATGTGGAAGTCGCTCCTTGTTTCAAAAAATGAAAATGATAAACTTAATGTATTTAAAAGAAAATAATTAATTTGGCTAAAAGGTTGGAGCTAAGAAGTGTTTAGACGAACGAGAATGCAATAGAAATAATTTATACAAAACTTTTATACTTCGTTATAACTTGATTCTACCGTACTATAACCTTAGCTGCTATATTTAGCTATTACATAAACAAAAACATAATAATGGCTGGATGTATTACATATTTTTTGTTATATAAAAACATGTATATATTTGAAAAAATATGTTTGCATTGTGTTGCATGTAAATTATTTTTAAATGGTGCTAGTATCCTTCTCGTTGGATACATTAACTAACACTTATCAAAATTTTGAAACATAATAGCCTTAAATGCAAAAGGCCTAAAAAAGTTAAAATTTCACAGCTCCTTAGATTATTTTTCCCCAATTGAATGAGTTGTACAACATATATTTATATATTTGTATGTGTATGTGTATTCATGTATATTTTAGTATCCTTAAATACTCACGTAGAGATTTGTAAAGTACATGGACTAACAAATATCTTAATGGCGGTTTGCGGTGCATGACTAGGTAAGAAAATTTATATATACTTCTAGAATATAATTTTTAAAATTGGCATGGTTCTTACTAGTTTTTTTGTTTGTGCTTGATTCACGTGTGTTGCATGCTCTTGAGTATATTCCTTAATTACATCTTGATCTTTACCAATAATCTGTTCTTGTAGGTAAGAATAATCAGGGTTTGGGATATATAATTACGCTTGAGGAAACATGGTATTCATGATAATGTGTAACATATTAACGTCCACTTGTTAAGATAATTTTTAATCCAAAATATGAATTTTAGGAAAACACTAATCTTCAATGAAACATCTTGCAATTATTTTTGTAACAAATACCATGAGTGGTTCACATGATCCTTCATTACTACTATGCATTTTTACAAAAAACTTGCACAAAGTGGAAATGTACAATAGCATTACCATTTAGTCTATTATATGGAAAGAAACATAAAACAACTAATGCTTCATCTGGTAATATCGGGATAGACCGGTAAATCAGTTTAGCATGTCTAGGAGTGCTAGGCCAATAAATTTTGGTTTCATTTGGTTTTTACCGTGTTTGAGATACAAAGTCACTACAATTCACAGTAGGGCCTGCCGAACTACCATGCTTGTGAGTCAACAAAAAAGTCAGTGTTGCTTGCTTTTGTGTAAAAACTGATGGAAGAAATCTATCTCGGCTCCAAAATAACCAATTTTATATAAAAAAGTATTATTGTAAAAGATTAAATGAGTTTCGCATCCTTCACGAATTTTAAAAAGTGTTCATATATTTGAAAAATATTCAGGAATTTATGAAAACCTTTAGAAACTCATGAAATTTAAAGTTCATTGAATTCATAAAAATATTCAAGATTTGATAACATGTTTAGGTATTTTGAAAACAAAATCTTCATTAGCTTTGAAAACTCTTCGCCAATTAGAAACAAATTTGTGTATTAATAAACATTACACGTGAGAAAAAAAGAAAATGGAATAAATAATAAATAAAAAAAGGAAAAAGGAAACAAAACCCAAAGGAAATCGACAAAAACTGTAAAGAAATAATAGAAAATTTAAATGGCGGAACCATACAGCGGTAGAAACTTATTCTCGCGTGCAAGCAACTAGCCTAGATGGAACGGTCCGTTAAGCAGACAGAAATAGGAGTCTACTATCAAAAAAAGAATAGGAATTCTAATTTTCTTCAGTCCCAGCAAGCAGCTGGACTGCACCCATTTAAGCTGCAAATGGGCCCAAAGCACAAGTATGTTCCACTTTTTCTGAATTGTAGCAAATGGGAAGCAACTAACCAATGGTTACCCCTTGGGGGCCTCACAAAAGGGTCACATTTTGAACATGGGAGCCCGCAAAGTGGTGTGTCCAGTCATCGCCACGTGTCACATTCTGGGGCTTCCTCTGGATTTTGGTTTTTTCTGTACACATTTTCGGGATTTCGATGGTTTTGGCGGGTTATTTTGGCTTTTTGGTTTTCGCCTGGTTTTTCCTAGGCATTGGAGAATTTTTTTTGTGAAGCACAGTAGTGCTTCTTGAAAATAAAAAATGTGCTTCCATAAGAAGAACAGTTTTGCTTTCGCGAGAAGCACAACAATGCTTCTCGGAAAAAAAATGTGTGCTTCTCAAAAAGGAAAATGAAATTAATTCCTTGAGCATAAATATGCTTCTCATGAAAGCATAGATTTGCCTCCGCGAGAAATATAGTTGTGCTTCTCGGAAGAAACTATGTTTTGCTTCTCGCAAAAGTGTGCTTCCACAAGAATCACAAATTTTCTTCCATGAGAAGCACAATTGTAACTCCGGACAAAAAATGGTGTTGTTTTTCTCGAAAACATTGTTTTTGCTTCCCCAAGAAGAACAGATTTGCTTCACATGGAAGCAAAGATTTTGCTTCCGCAAGAAGCACAGTTGTGTTTCTCAAAAAGGAAAAAGGTGAAAAGCCGCAACCTTGCTCATGCTTGAGGTTTTTCCTTTTCTTTTCTTTTCGTATTCGTTTTTTCCCGTTACCGGTTTTTTTTTGGCTTTCAGTTTTTTATTGTTTTTCGCTATTCATTTTTTGTTCTTTTTTCTCATTTCTGGTAATTCCCTTTTTGTTCATGAAAAACTTTCACTGAAACTATTTACAGGGATCTACTTTCGAAGATCTCGACACAACAATTCATGCTGAAAATCCTTCAGGATTTGGATGCATAGTTCAAGAGATAAAACATTTGTAAGAAACAAATATACGAAAAAAGAAAAACTCTTAGGTTGCGACAAGTGAGGCACAGTGTGCTACTTGTGTGTCCCTGAGAAGTGGGGGAGTGAGCTTGGCAAGGGGTAAGGGCGACTCCAACAGGGCGACATATTCCGTCCACCCGCATCCGTTTCTGTTGTCAGAAACGATGGCCCAAGGCGTGACGAAAACATAATGACATTTGTTTTGTTGTCCGCTTTGACCCATTTCTAGCCCATATTTAGGGCGGGTTTGCCTCTACGCGAACACGTTGTGGCCGCCTGCATTGTCCTCCCCCTGACATCTTGTCAGGTATGCATTGGGGTACATGTGCCGCAGCGCTCACCCCATCCATGTTGACCTATTCGTCCTCTTTGCCATCGCTGCCGCTACCCTGCTACCGTCCTCTTCGGTACCCCCAGAAACATTCAGATGTTTATAACGCTACAACATAGAAAAACTGCAGATGGCAAATCCTCTAGCCGGTTTCCGATTCGGCGCCTTCAGCACATGTTACTTTGTTACATGCAAACGGGCTGGGACAGCCCATTTACATTTCTTTTTGTTAACATGCTCAAAATCGGGCACTTGAGGTGATTCGTACCATGAGTAGGCAGGCCCATTTACCTTTTTTCTGTTAACCTGCAAAAAACCACCCGCCCAACGTTATTCGAACCAACGACCTCCATACACAATATAGCTACAATAGCAAACCTGGACAACACACCTATTGTGATTATTTACTCCATTTTTCTTATTTTCTTCTTTCTTCTGTACGCCAAATCATAATTTCTATTCGACAACTTTTACTAATTTTCCAAAATGCACAAACTTCTTTTGAATCGATGAATTTTTTTCACAATCATTGATTTTTTTTCAAAATTGATGAAACTTTTTTGATGAAATTTCTCTCAAAATTGACGAACTTTTTTACAAAATTGATGAACTTTTTTCCAAGGTGTGAACATTTTTCTAAAATTGATGATTATTTTAAAATTTTGAACTTTTTCTATTTTTGCAAAAAAAAATCAAATTTATTTTTTTGAATTAGTGAAACTTTTTGTGATATCTTTTGCAAATTTATGATTTTTTAAAGATTTTTTTAGACTAATGTTTTTTTTATGTTAAGCCCCTCCACTCGTCGTTGAAATGTTGAGCCGGCCCATGTGGACAGGCACGTGAGTGCCACTTAGGTTAGCTAGCGCAGAACATGCTCAATAGGAGCTCCTTTCCGGGACCTCCTATACGACGCATTCTGCGTTATACAGTATGATCGACGCATAGGGTCGACGCGTGATGGGTCATCCCATCGGCGCGCCCATTTGTTGTTTCCTATCACGCAATGCAAAAAATAGTTGGAAAACCTGCGAGTATGACAGAATTCCATCCCGCGCACTGGCAAACAGGAGAACCTTTACTGCGAACCTTTAGCCACTACGATAGGCAGTGGCTGCTAAAAATAAAGGCACAAAACTATATAAGAATACAAAGCAAGGTTGAGATTTGGTAAACATTCCTCAAAGTTGCGAACAGTTTTGAAATGCCGCAATTATTGTATATATTTCAAAAAAAATTTGAAAGGTGATTTTTTATAATTCAAATTTTTCGGAAATTCCTAAATATTTTCTGAGATCACAAAGTAAATTTTGAACAAAATTGAAAATGGAACATTTTTTAATTCAGATAAAAAAAGTTATAACACAGATATCCTATTAAAATGTGAACAAAATTTGTATTTGTATATTTTTTTGGAAATGAGAAGAAAAAGCCTGGGGAATTTTTTGAAATTGCGTACAAGATGTTGAAACTGCGAACATTTCTTGAAACATCAACATCGCTCTGAAATTGTGAGTTCTTGTGAAAACAAGAACATTGTTTGCAATCTCCTGACATTTCTTTAAACACGAGCATTTTTCCAAAAAGTATGAACAAATTTCGAAAACAAGGATATTTTTTGGAATTGTGCACATATTTTGAAAACATTTTTTTTGGAAATTCTGAAGAAATTTTGAAAACTATAACAGATATTATATAAACACGAATATCTTCTTTAAATGGTGAACATTTTTAAAATTCTGAATAAATTTTGCAAAATAGAATAGTTTTTAAAATTACTGAACATTTTGAAATGTGAACAAATATATAAAGTGCAAATACATTTTGAAATTCTGAACAATATTTGAAATTTTTAAACAAAATAAACAGGAAAATGAAAAGTAAATATAAACACAAAAAGGAAATAAAAAGAAAAGGTAAGAAGAAACAGAAACATAAAAATAACAGGAAAATAAAAAATAAAACAGAAACAAAAGACAAACAATTTTTAAACTTTGAATAGTTTTTAAATGTCCAAATATTTGTGAAAATGCAAAAAAAGTAATGAATATTTTGAATTTGTGAACAAAATTGTGAACTAGAACAAATTTTTGAAAGAAAGAATTAAAGAACAAATTGAAAAATGGAGATCCTTTTTAAAATTCTCAAACAACCTTGGAAATGAGAAATTTTTATAAATACATGAACATTTTTTTTTAAAACAGGAACATTTTTTCAAAAATAATTTCAAAATGTTAAGAAAAATAAACTTTGAACATTTTTGTCAAAATCAAACATTTTTGTAAATTAAAACAAAATTGATTAGTTTGAACATTTTTAAATTATGAAAAATGAAAAAGCAAAGAAAAGAAAAAAAGCAGAAAACCCGAAAAACATGAAAAATAAAGCTTGAAAAAATAAAAGGAAAAGATAGAGAAGATAAATTAACAGGAAAAAGGAAATAAGGAAACGAAAAAGAAACAGAAAAAATGTTTTACGAAGCTCCTAGAAGGTTCCCATGACCAAAAAAAGACCGGCTGGGAACAAGCAAGAAGGTTCCTAAAACAGGAATCGTCGAAACGTTTCACGGGCCGGTCCATGCCCAAACGCCATCTTTGCATCTCCCTGTGCGTTTGGCCTATAACTTTGCCGCAGGGAGCAGCAAATAGGACAATCGCTTCCTTCGTGTAGCACCCAATGGAGTGCAATTGTTACAAGCACGACCCTCGGGGAGTAGGTTTAAGTACTGGGCCGGCCCATCTAGGTGAGTACTGTTGAACTCCTCCGATTTTGTAAAGTTTCTAGAAGATTCCGTTTTTATCATGAATCTTTTCATCTGTTTTTTATTTTTATTCTGATGTTCATTTGAAATTAATGTTTTTAAATTTGAAAAATTATGAAGTTTTTAGAAAGTTTGAACATTTTATAAATTCATTAAATAATGGTGAATATTTTCTCAAATGTTTGCAGTCGTCATTTCAAATCCATAAACCTTTTTTGCAAATTTGTGAACACTTTGAAAAGTATATTTAGTTCACCAAAATTAGCTAAAATATTCACAATAGCACGTATAGGACGCATCAGATCAGCAGTACCAAAAGTCAAGTGAAAAAAAATCGTACGAGAGCGTGGGCGAGCTAGTTATTGAGTCGGCCCATGTCTCTGTACATGTGCGCTATGTCGACAATAGGACGCATCAGACACCAAATACAATAACCAAAATGCACCTACTAGCCACTTACAACCCAGTTTAGAGCAACCCATTATACTATTTTTTTCTTTTTTAAAGATTTTCCATATATAATTACACTCGAAGAAACATGGCATGCATGTCATGAATAATGGGAATGATTTCCACTTGCTTGCATATTCTGAATGGAGATATTTTTTATTTTGAACCTACCCACTACGAGGATTGGTTATCTTTGATATGTACATCCAAGAAATTAAAATGATGAAGCAACAATACAAAACCTATTTATGGCTTTTTTTCACATATTTGATATTGTAGATAACTATTTTTTTACGGGTGAAACCTTGGTAAATATTGACAATAAGCATACAATATTTTTCTATGTTTGATGTTGTAGATGTGGAAGCAAACATGAAAAGCGACCAATCGTTCATCGCACAACATCAGGATAGATCATAAAAAATAATTAAGCGTTGTTATAAGAGGTGGGTCAATAAAGTTTGCTTTCTTTCGTTCCCATATAACCAGTACGACCCTTTTCAGCTGCAAATGGTTGTCCCGATCACAACTTGTCTGTTCTTTTTGTGAATTTCAAGTTACACACCAATATGCACAATTTGGGATCGAATGATCTCTCGAAAGGCTCTCCTTTGCATCTCAATGCCTTTTGAAAAGCAGTTTCTTTTCGAACAGAATTCTGATTTATTGGAGAATTGTCCTTTGCCGGAAAGTTAAGGATGCACTCTCTAACTAGCTAAATTTAACATACAAAATTACACATCATATATACGGTGACCACAAATCTTGCCAAGAAAAGAGACAAAACAAGTCGTGATGCGATGAAAACCAGGACACACTTTGTATCTTGTATAGAATAATATATGCTGTTAACACAGTTGCTGATGGAGCAACCTTTTTGAAGTATTGTTTTTGACAATTGCTTGGTGGAGCAACCTATGACCATTAGCTGTTACAAACTGCCCTCTCAAGCAATCCTGCTGGAGAAAAAAGAAGTACCTGGCTTGCCCAGATCATGGCAAGCAAGCACATATCCATCAACAGAATATACTATATATGTTCAAAATCAAGCAACCTTTTGTACAAGAAAGGGACCGTATCCTATAGTTCCTAACCCAACAATGTTTATACAATTATGTCTTCAAAGAATCAGTGTTGATGTATCCTAATCTTCTTGGTTTGTACACTGCAATGCATCAGCTACGATGAGCTGTGTCCTACAATAGTGAGATCCATCTCCGGGTCGCGTTGTGGAGCAGAGTGTCATTCACCTCGCAAAACTTGTGCGTCCAACCGACCGGTTCGACGGCCTCAAAACCGAGGCCGGGGGTGCGGTCCTTGGACTGAAGGTTCACCGGGTCGGTCCAGTCCGCCACGTACGTCGACACCCGACGCCTGAACTTGACCTTGAACTCCTCCCAAGCTTGGTACTTGTAGTGGTTGACGCGGACCCGCTTGCTCCACTCAACTCGGAACCCGTGCCGGAGTGTGAACTTATGGATTGAGTTGAGCAGCGAGTCGTCCGCCGCGTCGAGCCGGAGCAACGACTTGTGCTGCTCCTCGGTTCACCTCCGGCACGTGTAGCCTTGGGTAACCCCTTCCTTTGGGTTCGAGGTCTGGCCAGAGGGTTCGAACTCGGCGCACCTCAGCCACACCCGACCCACATCCGATTCGACCGATGACACGACCGATCGGAGCATGGACTCGATCAGGGTCTCCGATTGGATCCACCGTGAGGAGAAGATGAACTCGTCGACGTCGACCAATGCCACCCACTCACACGATTCTCGAAGCACCGAGGCACCATGGGAAAACCCAGCCTCCTGCGCCTTGGCCCACGGCCATGTCACGTACCCGGCTAAGCTGAGCTACTGGACACGGTCCACGCCCACGGCGGCGTGGTGCGCCACCTACTCCGGCAGACATCGCGGACCAACTTTTTCTTTGGCCGGACACGCTAGCTAACCGCGGCAGCAACAAGATCGAAAAACAAAACGGGTAGTCAGAGGCCGTTCTCCTCGGGTTAATCCTCGGAGGAGTCCTCTACCTGTCCGCCGTCTGTGGATGTGAGGTTTATGATGGCAATGGTGATGCCCCGCTGTCGTCGTCTCACTGGGCCACCGGGTAGTTCGGCGGCGGCGCGTAGGACGCGCACCTAGCGTTGTTCTCCTTCGTTCGACTGGAGCGGCGCCTCTGTGGTGGCCGCCTGGAAAGTGGCGGTTTGAGCGCAAACGGCCTTGTAGATGGCATGCTGCTTCGCGACAAAGTTGGGGTTCGTCGTGGCCATGGCATCCATGGCCTTCTCACTCGTGCACTCGCTATAGATCTGGCCCTCCGCCAACCGGTGCCGCTCCAGGAGGAACAGGTTGTACTGATATTCCTCATGCGCCTGCAGGAACGCCCACATAGGTGCAGGCTACACCTCTGCCATGGCGGCGTTGTAGTGCGCCTACGCCTGCTCCATGGTGAAGCCGGCCTACACAGGCGTGGGTGCCGGGGTGGTGTCACCGAAGCTCGTCTCCATTATGGGGTCATCCTCGTCGTCAGAGACCTCAGTCGAGTTGGCCGGCAAGCCATCCTCGATCCTCCTAGCAGGGCGGCTCTGCCAGGCTGCCACAAGGGTGGACACCTCGTGCCTTATCTCTGTGGAAAGGCTCTCCCATAGAGCTTCGCCACCTGCAGTCATGGTGGATGCGGTTCAAGGGAGGAGGATGGGGAGCGACTTGTGTTGGCGTGGAGTTAGTCTGGTGTAGCCGCCTTTAAATAGCAGACTTCGGTGAGGCCAGACGTCTGGGTGCGTCAACGCGTGGCGTCGGAGTGGGTTTCTCGGCCGGTGAGCCTACTTAAGGCACCATAAATGGCCAAGCATTGAACGGGCGTGGTAGATATCCATCCCATCCCCGCCCCTAAAAAAAAGAAACGCGCACACACATCAATTTGGCTGGCCAACTTTGATTATAGTTGATGTTTTGGTAAGATTCCATTTGATTTGGGTATGGGTAATGGAAAGCAAGGAAAAAATGGATTTAGTTGGGATTTTCTTAAGATTTAATTTAAATGAGTTTTCTTAACACAGTACAGACGCAAGCGCTCATACATACGTGAATACACTCACCCTATTGTAACGCCCGTATACTTAAGCTAAAGTAACCCCCTGCTAATGATGCTAGGTAATCAAATTACTGTTTCTAATCCACGCTTTATCCAATTCTTAGTTCAAACTCAAATTCAAGTTAAAGTCCAAAATTTAAATTTCTCAAACATGCAAAGTAAAATGTACAAAGTATGGAAAATATTCCATAACTAATTATGGTGGTGACCCAAAACTTTTGTAAAATATTTAAGTGACCTTTTGTGAATATAAAAATTGCTAGAAACAATTATTAAATGCTTTTTAAATTAAAAAAAAGAATAAACTATTTTATTTGAACCTCAAACTAATTGTGTAAGTGGTATAATTAGTAACACCAATTTAGGTGTTGTTCCTATATTTTATGAAACTAATTACCATAAAAAGTAAAAGAAAACTAAAACTGTAAAAAGAAAAAGAAAAACAAAGGGAAAACATGGGAGACCTACTGTGCACTTAGGCCTGCTAATCTACAGTACGGCCCAGCCCACTTGGAGTCTCCCCTTTCCTCTGTTCACAGAACAGAGGCGTGGAGGCCATCTGAGGTGCCATGGCTGGCCGAGCCTTGCGTGGCAGCCATCCGGCGCTCCCCTGGCCTGTAACCCCTCTCCCTCGCCCCCCCCCCCCCCCGAAAACCTAATCCCCTTCTCCCACTTGCCCCTCTCCCTCTCCAATTGCTCGATCCCAAGCTCGTCCCCGCGGCCATCGTCGCCTCCGTGCTGAGCTAGCATGTCCGGGAGCTTCGCCGTGGACGAATTCTTCTTCATCATCAAGTGGACCGATTTGGGACGCCGCATCGCCGCTTTCTTCATCATTCCTCCCCGACTGCATCCGCGGCCACCGGCGCTCGATCCATCGCCTTCACTGCGTCCCCTTCTATGCGACCGTGGTGAGGCCCTCCTTCGATCCCCCCTTCTTCCCCGTCGATTCGGTCGCCGTAGGTGCCCTCCCCCGAGCTTAGCCGCCGCGGTCGGAGCTTCCTCTCCACGCGCGCCATGGCCGCGCTCCCGGTGCCCTCTGACCGTCATCGGCTCGCCTCGGGCGCCCCGCCTGCCGTCGCCTTTGCACGTCCGCGCCCATCCCTGCTCCTCCTCACTCGCCGCCCTCGCCTCTGCCGGCGCGAGCAGCCAACCGCCCGCTAGCAACCGCGCCTGGCGGCGCTACTGCTGCTTGTTGTCTACTGCTGCTCTCTGATGTTGCTGCGCCGCTGCTTCTCGCTGCCTGCTGATGCTCCCGCTATTGCCTACTGCTGCGGTGCTGCTGCCGCTCCTGCCGTAGTCGCCCGCTACCACTGCTGCTCGCTACTGCATGTTGTTGCGCTGCTTGCCGTGGCCGCCATGCACTCTGATGCGTGCGTGCCCAATGCACACCAGTGGCCGGCTTGGGCCATGGTGTCAGCACCGCTACACCAAGGGCAATGACATGAGGGGCCAGGAGTCAAGCGGACCCACCGACAGAGGGCGACGACCCGGCCAAGACAAAGCACCAATGAGCACCAAGATTAAGGCGTGCGTGTGTGTGGGAGTAGGTAGGCTGGATTACTGTAAACTTAACTGGAGCTGCTCTCCACAGCATCCCCTCTCCTCCCCTTTCCCACCTACCCTGCTACCTCTGCCCCAAGTTCCTCCCCGATCCGATCTGGTCGTAAGCAAACTCCGATGAGATCCGTTACAATCTGGTATCAGAGGTCCAGTAATCCATCGATCTGGAGACCGCCTACCCCAAGCCCCGCTACCTGACGAAGCAAGCCCAGTAAGCGGCGGCGATGGAGGAGCAACTCGCGGCCCTCGCCAAGGCCGTCACGGACGGGCGCATCGCCACCGAGGCGAGGCTGAACGCGATCTAGACCTCCCTGGAGTTGTGGCGCCCCGCCGTCTCCCACATCCAGAAGCAGGTGGATGACCTGCGCGGACAGGTTGGGTGCATCGCGCTCCACCCTGCGTTGGTGGCGCCTCCGGGTCCAGTCCCGGAGAGGGACACGGTGGTGCGGCCGGCGTCGTCTACAAGCCACGACGGCTCCGAATACCACGGGCCGAGAGGCCACGGCGAGATCGACGACATCGGGGGTCCGGCGTATGGCGTGGTCACCACCCATATACCACCTCCGGTCAAGGGTACGTCCCTGACCACCAGACCATCCCCTGATCTATATCTAGCTCCACATCGGGGTGAATTAGATCCACGCACAACACCCAATTCACATCTTAGTTGGTCGTTGCCCAAGTTGGATTTCCCCACCTTTGATGGCGATAATCCCCAATTTTGAAAAACCTGATGTGAGAAATATTTCAGTGTGTATGGCGTAGCCTCCGAGTTGTGGGTGCGTGTAGCCACGCTCCATTTCACGGGGAACGCAGCGCGGTGGCTACAGCTGCATGAGGCGCAGAGTGAGTCGATGTCGTGGGAAGGGTTGTGTGCAGCCTTGTGCGGCAAATTTGGCCGTGAGCAGTATCAAGCACACCCGCGTCAATTCAGAACTCTTCATCAGACAGGCACAGTGCAAGCGTACATGTCTCTGTTTGAGGAAATCATGCACCACCTCTTAGCCCATAACCCAGCTTTTGATCCAGTTTTATTTACCACTCAGTTTCTAGAAGGATTAAAACATGAAATTTGAGTGGGTGTAATGTTACATCAACCCAAGGACTTGGACTCTGCGTTTTCTTTGGCTTCGATGCAGGAGGAGCTGATGGACGCCTTGTCGCGGCGAGAGTACAGATGGCAAGATGTACCTCAACTGCGGGCAGCACCAAGACCGCTGCTGGTAATGGGAGCACCAGCGCCCCGGAACCCACCTCCGGGTACACCAGTCGCGGCTGACGACAGACGCGGCATCGACGCAGCGAACGCTCGACGTGCTGGGCGAAGCGGCGAGGATCGCGTTGCCGCACTGCACAACTGCAGACGCGCATGCGGTCTCTGCTTCAAGTGCGGAGAACGATGGGGCCAAGGGCACCAATGCGCCGCTACTGTGCAGCTTCACATTGTGGAAGAGCTGCTCGAGTTATTGCAAGCAGAGAACTTGAATCAGCAAGCAGAAGAGCAAGAAGAGGAGGTGCTGATGTCAATTTCCAAGGTCGCAACGACAGGACAGACGACACCGCATACAGTGCGCCTTGTTGGTACAGTTGCAGGCAAAGAGATGTTGATACTGGTGGATTCGGGGAGCTCGCATAGTTTCTTCAGCGAAGGCATAGCAGCGATTCTGCAAGAGCAAGTTCAGCAAATTGACACCACGTCAGTAAAGATAGCTGATGGTGGAATACTCCAGTGCAAAGGCATGATACCAAGCTGCTCGTGGTCGACGCAAGGGCATACGTTTCAGACTGACCTGAGAGTTCTACCCCTGGGATGCTATGATATGATCGCGTGTATGGACTGGTTGCAGAAATGTGGACCCATGTGGGTCGACTGGGAGCACAAAACACTGCAATTCCAGCACGCAGGAGAACGGATCTTGCTGACAGGAGTTCAACCCCGGGTGACAGCCGTACCGCAAGTGTCTGCACAGAAAATGATGGAGTGGGAGGACCAAAACACGATAGCCCACGTGGTAGTTCTATATAGTGCATCTTCAGCAGCACAAGACACACAAGAGCTTCCAGAGATTGCTGCACTACTAGAGGAATTCCAAGAAGTGTTTGCAGAACCCAAAACTCTACCACAACATCGCAGTTGGGACCATCGAATTCCACTGTTACCAGGTGCAAAACCAGTCAGCATTAGGCCCTACAGATATACACCAGAGCAAAAGAACGAGATAGAAGCACAGATCAAAGAAATGCTGCAGCAAGGAGTGATCATACCCAGTGTTAGCCCCTTCTCGTCCCCAGTCCTGCTTGTGAAGAAGAAAGACCAGACATGGCGTTTCTGTGTGGACTTCAGACACCTAAACACAATCACTTGTCAAAGGGAACTGCTCGCTGCCAATTATAGATGAAATGCTCGACGAGTTCGCAGGCTCCAAGTGGTTCTCGAAGCTGGACCTACGAGCAGGGTACCATCAGATTAGACTGGTTGAAGAAGACGAGGAAAAAACAACATTCAGAACTCATGTGGGGCACTTTCAATTCCGAGTGATGCCCTATGGATTGATATTTGCACCGAACACATTTCAAACCGCCGTGACCATTGTACTAGGACCATTGGCGCAGAAGGGAGTACTTGCCTTCATGGACGACATCCTGGTGCATACATCCACATATCAAGAACACCTACAGTTGCTGCGGCAAGTACTACAACGCCTGCGAGAGTATGAATTGGTGGCAAAGAGATCCAAATGCTCATTCGCTCAACAACACATCAACTACCTGGGACACCACATCAGCGACAAAGGCGTGTCGACACTCACAGAACACATTCAGACAGTGAAGGAGTGGGAGCAACCGGCAATAGTCAAACAGTTAAGGAGCTTCTTGGGATTGGCAGGGTATTATCGCAAGTTTGTGCGCAACTTCGGCATCATTAGCAGGCCATTGAATGATCTGCTCAAGAAAAACACAATGTTCGTCTGGACATCCATAGCCCAGGAGGCGTTCCAAGCTCTGAAACAAGCACTGATCTCAACACCAGTATTAGCGCTGCCAGACTTCTCAAACCCGTTCGTTGTCGAGACAGACGCAAGTGGAACTGGAATTGGAGCAGTGCTCATGCAAGGGGGGCACCCGGTGGCGTACAAGCTTTAGTTACCTGAAGGGAGCAAAATACATCCAGTCGTGCACGTGTCACGGCTCAAGAAGGCGGTCGGGATGAACATCCAGGTAGAAACTGAATTACCCCCTGACCCCGAAATCCTTCGTCTGGAACAGGAACCAGCAGAAATACTAAAGGAGCGCATCGTCAAGACGGCGCAAGGCGATACAAGACAGATCCTCGTGCGCTGGACCCAGCTTCCAACATCCATGGCCACCTGGGAAGAACCGGGATCACTTCGACAACGTTTTCTTCTTTGCTGGATTGGGGTCAAGCCAGTTTACAAGGAGGGGAGAATGTCAGCACCGCTACACCAAGGGCAATGACAGGATGGGCGGGAGTCAAGCGGACCCACCGACAGAGGGCGACGACCCAGTCAGCGCAGCACCAGCGAGCACCAGTACTTAAAGCGTGCGTGTGTGTGGGAGTAGGCAGGCTGGATTACTGTAAACTTAACTGGAGCTGCTCTCCACGGCATCCCCTCTCCTCCCCTTTCCCACCTACCCTGCTACCTCTGCCCCAAGTTCCACCCCGATCCGATCTGGTTGTAAGAAAACTCCGATGAGATCTGTTACACATGGCCGCCTGGGGCTAAGCCTCTGTTTTGTTTAGACTAGATGAAATTAATGGTTAGATTAGTCTATTTAAAGATGACATGTGGCCCTTTTTAATTAGGTTTGTTTTATTTATTTGTTTAGGTAAAGAGTATATGAAATGTGGGCCACACCTTTCCTTTTGACTAGTCAAATTGACTTGGTCAACTCGAATTAAAAGTAATTTAGAAAATCGAGAATATTGATAAAACTTTGAAAAATTAATATAAAATAATCCGTAACTCGGATGAAAACGTTTTATACATGAAAGTTGCTCAGAAAAATGTGATGAATCCGAATACACGGTCCATTCACCTGTCACACATCTCTAGCATAGCGAACACGCAACCTTTCGCCTCCGGTTCGTCTGTCCGAAAATGCCTAACTCCAGGAAAACTTTCCCGGATGTTATCCCCTTCGCCTGTATCGTGTAGCCCTACGTTAGAACACCCCTAGTGTTGCTTATTGTATTGTCATGCATAATACTACTCTTGTTTGCTCCGTATTTACTGTTTCTTCCCCCTCTTCTCCATGGTAGACCCCGAGACCGCTGTCGATGCCACTGTGATCGACTACGTCGACGACGACACTTCTTCCCTTTCAGCGGAGCTTCCAGGCAAGCCCCCCTTTGATCATCCCGATATCGCCCATTTCATTCTCTCATGCTTGCATTAGATTTTGCTACTGTAATTGATTGCTCCTATTCTGATGCATAGCCTGCTTTTGTACCTGCTCTTGTACGTTACTTGCTCGTCCTAAACTGCTTAGTATAGGTTGGTTAGTGATCCATCAGTGCCCCCCACCTTGTCCTTGTTGCCCCTGCTTCATCATCGACGACTCGATCAACGTGATCGATGACCAGAGCCTAGCACCTCACATCACATCACACCCCTTTTGTTGCTCGACTCTGCAGAGCTACTATCGAGTGTCAAGGGTGATACCTCGTAACACACTCCTGATGATAATTCGGTAGCGTAGCTATTCGGTCGTGGTCACCGAGGGTGATTCCTCCTTAACCATTCCCGATACGGCTCTATCGTGCAACACCTCAAGTGTGAACCTCGAGGGTGGTTCCTCTTATGTTAACCTTGATGATTACATCGAGTGGAATCCATCGAGGGTGATTCCTCGGGTTTTCCCCTTGATGTTTGTGTTGGGGAACGTAGTAATTTCAAAAATTTCCCTACGCACACGCAAGATCATGGTGATGCATAGCAACAAGAGGGGATAGTGTTGACCACATACCCTCGTAGACCGAAAGTGGAAGCGTTAGCACAACGCGGTTGATGTAGTCGTACGTCTTCACGATCCGACCGATCAAGTACCGAACGCACGACATCTCCGAGTTCAGCACACGTTCAGCTCGATGACGTCCCTCGAACTCCGATCCAGCCGAGTGTTGAGGGAGAGTTTAAATCGACCTGACGGCGTGGTGACGATGATGATGTTCTACCGACGCAGGGCTTCGCCTAAGCACCGCTACAGTATTATCGAGGGGGACTATGGTGGAGGGGGGCACCACACACGGCTAAAAGATCAAATGATCAATTGTTGTGTCTATGGGGTGCCCCCTGCCCCCGTATATAAAGGAGCAAGGGGGGAGGCGGCCGACCTAGGTGGAGGGCGCGCCAAGGGGGGAGTCCTACTCCCACCGGGAGTAGGAGTCCTCCGTTCCTTGTTGGAGTAGGAGAAGGGAAGGGAGAAGGAGAAGGAAGGAAGGGGGCGCCCCCCCCCCCCTCCCTAGTCCAATTCGGACTAGTCCATGGGGAGGGGTGCGGCCACCTTTCGGGGCCTTTCTCTCCTTTCCCGTATGGCCCATTAAGGCCCAATACGAATTCACGTAACTCTCCGGTACTCCGAAAAATACCCGAATCACTCGGAACCTTTCCGACGTCCGAATATAGTCGTCCAATATATCAATCTTTACGTCTCGACCATTTCGAGACTCCTCGTCATGTCTCCGATCTCATCCGGGACTCCGAACTCCTTCGGTACATCAAAACACATAAACTCATAATATAACCATCATCGAACTTTAAGCCTGCGGACCCTACGGGTTCGAGAACTATGTAGACATGACCGAGACACGTCTCCGGTCAATAACCAATAGCAGACCTGGATTGCTCATATTTGCTCCCACATATTCTACGAAGATCTTTACCGGTCAAATCGCATAACAACATATGTTGTTCCCTTTGTCATCAGTATGTTACTTGCCCGAGATTCGATCGTCGGTATCTCAATACCTAGTTCAATCTCGTTACCGGCAAGTCTCTTTACTCGTTCCGTAATACATCATCCCGCAACTAACTCATTAGATGCAATGCTTGCAAGGCTTAAGTGATGTGCATTACCTAGAGGGCCCAGAGATACCTCTCCAACAATCGGAGTGACAAATCCTAATCTCGAAATACGCCAACCCAACAAGTACCTTCGGAGACACCTTTGGAGCACCTTTATAATCATCCGTTTACATTGTGACGTTTGGTAGCACACAAAGTGTTCCTCTGGTAAACGGGAGTTGCATAATCTCATAGTCATAGGAACATGTATAAGTCATGAAGAAAGCAATAGCAATATACTTAACGATCGAGTGCTAAGCTAACGGAATGGGTCAAGTTAATCACATCATTCTCCTAATGATATGATCCCGTTAATTAAATGATAACTCTTTGTCCATGGCTAGGAAACTCAACCATCTTTGATTAACGAGCTAGTCAAGTAGTGGCATACTAGTGACACTATGTTTGTCTGTGTATTCACACATGTATTATGTTTCCAGTTAATACAATTATAGCATGAATAATAAACATTTATCATGAAATAAGGAAATAAATAATAACTTTATTATTGCCTCTAGGGCATATTTCCTTCAGTATCCCACTTGCACTAGAGTCAATAATCTAGTTCGCATCGTCATGTGTTTTAACACCAATAGTTCACATCTTTATGTGATCAGTTCACATCGCTATGTGATTAACACCCAAAGGGTTTACTAGAGTCAATAATCTAGTTAACATCGCTATGTGATTAACACCCAAAGAGTACTAAGGTGTGATCATTTTTTGCTTATGAGAGAAGTTTAGTCAACGGGTCTGCCACATTCAGATCCGTATGTATTTTGCAAATTTCTATGTCTACAATGCTCTGCACGGGGCTACTTTAGCTAATCGCTCCCACTTTCAATAAGTATCCAGATTAAGACGTGGAGTCATCTGGATCAGTGTCAAAGCTTGCATCAACGTAACCTTTTACGACGAACCTTTTGTCACCTCCATAATCGAGAAACATATCCTTAATCCACTAAGGATAATTTTGACCGTTGTCCAGTGATCTACTCCTACATCACTATTGTACTTCCTTGCTAAACACATTGTAGGGTATACAATAGATCTGGCACACAGCATGGCATACTTTATAGAACCTATGGCTGAGGCATAGGGAATGGCTTTCGTTCTCTTTCTATCTTCTGCCGTGGTCGGGTTTTGTGTATTACTCAATCTCACACCTTGTAACACAGGCAAGAACTCTTTCTTTGACTGTTTCATTTTGAACTACTTCAAAATCTTGTCAAGGTATCTACTCATTGAAAAACTTATCAAGCGTCTTGATCTATCTCTATAGATCTTGTGCTCAATATGTAAGCAGCTCCACCGAGGTCTTTCTTTGAAAAACTCCTTTCAAATACTCCTTTATGCTCTTTCAGAAAATTCTACATTATTTCCGATCAACAATATGTCATTCACATATATTTATCAGAAAGGCTGTAGTGCTCCCACTCACTTTCTTGTAAATACAGGATTCACCGCAAGTTTGTATAAAACTATATGCTTTGATCAACTCATCAAAGCATATATTCCAACTCCGAGATGCTTGCACCAGTCCATAGATGGATTCCTGGAGTTTGCACATTTGTTAGCATCCTTTGGATCGATAAAACCTTTAGGTTGCATCATATACAACTCTTCTTCCAGAAATCCAATCAGGAATACAGTCTTTACATCCACTTGCCAGATTTCATAAAATGTGGCAATTTGCTAACATGATTCGGACAGACTTTTAAGCATTGATACAAGTGATAAAATCTCATTGTATTCAACATCTTGAACTTGTCGAAAACCTTTTGCGACAATTCTAGCTTTGTAGATAGTATCACTACTATCAGCGTCCGTCTTCCTCTTGAAGATCCATTTAATCTCAATGGCTCACCAATCATCAGGCAAGTCAATCAAAGTCCATACTTTGTTCTTATACATGGATCCCATCTCAGATCTCATGGCCTTAAACCATTTTGCGGAATCTGGGCTCATCATCACTTCCTCATAGTTCGTAGGTTCGTCATGGTCAAGTAACATGACCTCCAGAATAGGATTACCGTACTACTCTGGTGCGGATCATGCTCTGGTTGATCTACAAAGTTCTGTAGTAACTTGATCAGAAGTTTCATGATCATCATCATTAACTTCCTCTCTTGTTGGTGTAGACATCACTGAAACTGATTTCTGTGATGAACTATTTTCCAATTCGGGAGAAGGTACAATTACCTTATCAAGTTCCACTTTCCTCCCACTCACTTCTTTCGAGAGAAACTCCTTCTCTAGAAAGGATCCATTCTTAGCAACGAATTTGCCTTCGGATCTGTGATAGAAGGTGTACCCAACAGTCTCCTTTGGGTATCCTATGAAGACGCATTTCGCCGATTTGGGTTCGAGCTTATCAGGATGAAACTTTTTCACATAAGCATTGCAACCCCAAACTTTAAGAAACGACAACTTTGGTTTCTTGCAGCTGTCTCTAATGCATAATTTAACATGAATGCAGCTGTCTCTAATGCATAACCCCAAAACAGTAGTGGTAATTTGGTAAGAGACATCATAGATCACACCATATCAAATAAAGTACGGTTAGGATGTTCGGACACACCATTACGCTGTGGTGTTCCAGGTGGCATGAGTTTGTGAAACTATTTCACATTCTTTTAACTGAAGGCCAAACTCGTTAACTCAAATATTTTACTTCTGCGATCATATCGTAGGAACTTTTATTTTCTTGTTACGATGATTCTCCACTTCACTCTGAAATTCTTTGAACTTTTCAAATGTTTCAGACTTGTGTTTCGTCAAGTAGATATACCCATATCTGCTCAAATCATCTGTGAAGGTCAGAAAATAGCGATACCTGCCGCGAGCATCAACACTCATCGGACTGCATACATCAGTATGTATTATTTCCAACAAATCTGTGTCTTGCTCCATTGTTCCGGAGAACGGAGTCTTAGTCATCTTGCCCATGAGGCATGGTTCGATAGCATCAAGTGATTCATAATCAAGTGATTCCAAAAGCCCATCAGCATGGAGTTTCTTCATGCGCTTTACACCAATATGACCTAAACGGCGATTACCACAAATAAGTTGCACTATCATTATTAACTTTACATCTTTTGGCTTCAATATTATGAATATGTGTATCACACGATCGAGATCCAACAAACCATTTTCATTGGGTGTATGACCATAGAAGGTTTTTATTCATGTAAATAGAACAACAATTATTCTCCAACTTACATGAATAACCGTATTGCAATAAACATGATCAAATCATATTCATGCTCAACGCAAACACCAAATAACACTTATTTAGGTTCAACACTAATCCCGAAAGTATAGGGAGTGTGCGATGATCATCATATCAATCTTGGAACTACTTCCAACACACATCGTCACCTCACCCTCAACTAGTCTCTGTTTATTCTGTAACTCCTGTTTCGAGTTAGTAATATTTAGCAACCGAACACGTATGAAATACCCAGGGGATACTATAAACACTAGTAAGGTACACATCAATAACCTGTATATCAAATATAGCTTTGTTCACTTTGCCATCCTTCTTACCCACCAAATACTTGGGGTAGTTCCGCTTCCAGTGACCAGTCCCTTTGCAGTAGAAGCACTTAGTCTCAGGCTTAGGTCCAGACTTGGGCTTCTTCACTTGAGCAGCAACTAGCTTGCCGTTCTACTTGAAGTTCCCCTTCTTCCCTTTGCCCTTTTTCTTGAAACTAGTGATCTTGTCAACCATCAACACTTGATGTTTTTCTTTGATTTTTACCTTCGCCGATTTTAGCATCGCGAAGAGCTTGGGAACTGTTTTCATCATCCCTTGCATATTATAGTTCATCACGAAGTTCTAGTAACTTGGTGATGGTGACTAGAGAACTTTGTCAATTACTATCTTATCTGGAAGATTAACTCCCACTTGATTCAAGCAATTGTAGTACCCAGACAATCTGAGCACATGCTCACTGATTGAGCTATTCTCCTCCATCTTGTAGGCAAAGTACTTGTCAGAGGTCTCATACCTCTTGACACGGGCATGAGTATGAAATACCAATTTCAACTCTTGGAACATCTTATATGCTCCATGGCGTTCAAAACATTTTTGATGTCCCGGTTCTAAGCCATAAACAATGGTGCACTAAACTATCAAGTAGTCATCATACCGAGCTTTGTTAAACGTTCATAACGTCTGCATCTGCTCCTGCAATAGGTCTGTCACCTAGCGGTGCATCAAGGACACAATTTTTCTGTGCAGCAATGAGGATAATCCTCAGATCACGGATCCAATCCACATCATTGCTACTAACATCTTTCAACTTAGTTTTCTCTAGGAACACATATAAAATATAGGGAAGCAACAACACGAGCTATTGGTCTACAACATAGATATGTTAATACTACCAGGACTAAGTTCATGATAAATTATAGTTCAATTAATCATATTACTTAAGAACTCCCACTTAGATAGACATCCCTCTAATCCTCTAAGTGATCACGTGATCCATATCAACTAAACCATGTCCGATCATCACGTGAGATGGAGTAGTTTCAATGGTGAACATCACTAATTGATACGTCTCCAACATATCTATAATTTTTTATTGCTCCATGCTACTTTATCTACTGTTTTGGACTATATTGGGCTTTATTTTCCACTTTTATATTATTTTTGGGACTAACCTATTAACCGGAGGCCCAGCCCAGAATTGCTGGTTTGTTTTTCCTATTTCAGTGTTTCAAATAAACGGAATATCAAACGGAGTCCAAACGGAATGAAACCTTCGGGAACGTGATTTTCTCACCGAACGTGATCCAGGAGACTTGGACCCTACTCCAAGGAACAAAAGAGGCGGTCACGAGGGTGGGGGGCGCGCCCCCCCTAGGGCGCACCCCCCTGCCTCGTGGGCCCCCTGTTGCTCCACCGACGTACTCCTTCCTCCTATATATACCTACGTACCCCAAACGATCAGAACAGGAGCCAAAAACCTAATTCCACCGCCGCAACTTCCTGTATCCACGAGATCCCATGTTGGGGCCTGTTCGTAGCTCCGCCAGAGGGGGCATCCACCACGGAGGGCTTCTACATCATCACCATAGCCCCTACGATGAAGTGTGAGTAGTTTACTTCAGACCTTCGGGTCCATAGCCAGTAGCTAGATGGCTTCTTCTCTCTTTTTGGATCTCAATACAAGGTTCTCCCCCTCTCGTGGAGATCTATTCAATGTAATCTTCTTTTTGCGGTGTGTTTGTTGATTCCGATGAATTGTGGGTTTATGATCCAGATTATCTATGAATAATATTTGAATCTTCTCTGAATTCTTTTATGTATGATTGGTTATCTTTGCAAGTCTCTTCAAATTATCCGTTTGGTTTGGCCAACGAGATTGGTAGTTCTTGCAATGGGAGAAGTGCTTAGCTTTGGGTTCAATCTTGCGGTGTCCTTACCCAGTGACAGAAAGGGTTGCAAGGCACGTATTGTATTGTTGCCATCGAGGATAACAAGATGGGGTTTTTATCATATTGCATGAATGTATCCCTCTACATCATGTCATCTTGCTTAAGGCGTTATTCTGTTTTTAACTTTATACTCTAGATGCATGCTGGATAGCGGTCGATGAGTGGAGTAATAGTAGTAGATGCAGGTGAGTCGGTCTACTTGTCTCGGACGTGATGCCTATATACATGATCATACCTAGATATACTCATAATTATGCTCAATTCTGTCAATTGCTCAACAGTAATTTGTTCACCCACCGTAGAATACTTATGCTCTTGAGAGAAGCCACTAGTGAAACCTATGGCCCCCAGGTCTATTCTCATCATATCAATCTCCATTACTTTAATACTTGCTTTGTTTTTACTTTGCCTTTTACTTTTCACTTTGCATCTGTATACCAAAAAAATACCAAAAAAATTATTTATCATCTCTATCAGATCTCACTCTCGTAAGTGACCGTGAAGGGATTGACAACCCCTAATCGCATTGATTGCAAGGAGCTATTGTTTTGTGAAGGTACGAGGGACTTGTGCGTAGCCTCCTACTGGATTGATACCTTGGTTCTCAAAAACTGAGGGAAATACTTACGCTACTTCGCTGCATCATCCTCTCCTCTTCGGGGAAATCCAACGCAATGCTCAAGAGGTAGCAAGAAGAATTTCTGGCGCCGTTGCCGTGGAATCTACATAAAGTCAACATACCAAGTACCCATCAGAATCCCTTATCTCCCGCACTACATTATTTGCCATTTGCCTCTGGTTTTCCTCTCCCCCACTTCACCCTTCCGTTTTGTCCGCCCTCTCTTTTCCATTCGCCTTGATGTCTTTCTTGGCTCGTTTTCTCGCTTGATTGAAATAGTTGAGTATTTATTCCTAAACAGATAAGCTAATATCTGTGGATCCTCATCCGCTTGCCAATCTTTTTAAGAGATCCAATTATGATGAACCAATTTCTAGTGGTTTGGATGCACTAGATTATCTTTATAAGCTTTTGCCTGAATACCATAAATCTGAAAATTGTGATGAAGTGCTTCACGATAGATCTTTGAATAAAAAGCATGATTGCAATGATTTTATTATAAATTCTCTTGATGTCAATTGTGCTAATAATATGCAAAACTCTAAGCTTGGGGATGCTAGTTTTGTTATGTCTACTACTTGTTGCAATGGTCATGATTGGGGTGATTCTTCTTATGATCTTGAAATTTTTTTTAAGCCCCATGATGAATATGAGATTGATAATAGTGTTTGCAATAAAATTTAAAGTGGATTTGGAAGAGTGTCAACTTTAGATCCCACATATTTGGATAATGTTCAATCTTATGAAGTTTTTGATAAAAGTGGGTTTGGAGAGGTCATGACTTTAGTTAATATTAATCCCACTATGTCGGAAGAGTGTAAACTTTGCATGCATGTGGATCGTGTTGAGAATATGTTATGTGATAGCTCTATTGTTGAATTTGCTTATGATCCTAAATGTAATTATTATGAGAGAGGAAAATATGGTTGTAGAAATTTTCATGTTGCTAAATTACCTCTCGTTATGTTGAGATTGCTATTGTTTCTTTCCGCTTCCTTGCATATGCTAGTTTTTGCTTGCCTTGATAATTTGTTTGCCTATAAGATGCCTATGCATAGAAAGTATGTTAGACTTAAGTGTGTTTGTCACATGTTTTATGATGCTCTCTTTATGCTTCAATTCTTGTCTTTCACGTGAGCATCATTGAAATTTTAATGCCTAGCTAAAAAGGCTTTAAAGAAAAGCGCTTGTTGGGAGGCAACCCAATATTTTTACTTGCTTCTTAGTAATAAATAATCCATATATCCTCTGTTTAGATGTGGTTTTATGTTTTCATTAGTGTTTGTGCGAAGCTAGACCTATTGGATCTTCTTGGATGATAGTTATTTGATCTTGCTGTAATTTTCAGAAACTTTGCGCTCAGTGCCCAAATTATTAAAAATCACCAGAACGTGATAAAATACTGATTCCAATTGCTGATGATCAATAAACAAATTTTCTAGGTCGTCTAATTTTGGTAGAGTTTTTGGAGTTCCAGAAGTTTGTGTTAGTTACAGATTACTACAGACTGTTCTGTTTTTGACAGATTCTGTTTATCGTGTGTTGTTTGCTTATTTTGATGAATCTATGGCTAGTAAAATAGTTTATAATCCATAGAGAAGTTGGAACACAGTAGGTTTAACACCAATATAAATAAAGAATTAGTTAATTACAGTATCTTAAAGTAGTCTTTTGTTTTCTTTCTCTAACGGAGCTCACGAGATTTCTATTGAGTTTTGTGTTGTGAAGTTTTCAAGTTTTTGGTAAATTCTTTTGATGGATTATGGAACAAGGAGTGGCAAGAGCCTAAGCTTGGGGATGCCCATGGCACCCCCAATGTAATTCAAGGACACCAAAAAGTCAAAGCTTGGGGATGCCCCGGAAGGCATCCCCTCTTTCGTCTACTTCCATCGGTAATTTACTTGGAGCTATATTTTATTCACCACATGATATGTGTTTTGCTTGGAGCGTCTTGTATCATTTGCGTCTTTGCTTGTTAGTCTACCAAAATCATCCTTGCTGTACACACCTTTTGAGAGAGCCATACATAAATTGGAATTTGATAGTTTTGCTCATAGTTCTTCACTTATATCTTTTGAGCTTGATAGTTTTGCTCATAGTGCTTCACTTATATCTTTTGAGCGTGATAATTTTTGCTCTAGTGCTTCACTTAGATCTTTTAGAGCACGGTGGTGGATTTGTTTTAAAGAAACTATTGATCTCTCATGCATCACTTAGATTATTTTAAGAGTCGTTAATAGCATGGTAATTTTCTTAATATTAATATACTTGGTATTCAAGATATGTGAAACTTTCTTTTGAGTGCGTTGAATACTAAGAAAAGTTTGATGCTTGATAATTGTTTTGAGATATGAAGATGGTGATATTAGAGTCATGCTAGTTGAGTAGTTTTGAATTTAAAGAATGCTTGTGTTGAAGTTAGCAAGTTCCATAGCATGCACGTATGGTTAAAGTTGTGTAACAAATTTGAAACATGAAGTGTACCTGGCTTGTGCATCCTTATGAGTGGCGGTCGGGGACTAGCGATGGTCTTTTCCTACCAATCTATCCCCCTAGGAGCATGCACGTAGTGCTTGATTTTTGATGAGTTCTAAATTTTTGCAATAATTATATGAGTTCTTTTGACTAATGTTGAGTCCATGGATTATACGCACTTTTACCTTTCTGCCTTTGCTAGCCTCTTGATGCACCGTGCATTGCCCTTTCTCACCTTGAGAGTTGGTGCAAACTTAGCGGTGCATCCAAACCCCGTGATATGATATGCTCTTTCACACATAAACCTCCTTATATCTTCCTCAAAATAGCCACCATACCTACCTATTATGGCATTTCCATAGCCATTCCGAGATATATTGCCATGCAACTTTCCACCGTTCCATCATCATCATGACATACTTTACTTTTGTCATATTGCCATTGCATGATCATGTAGTTGACATCGTATTTGTGGCAAAGCCACCATGCATTATTTTTCATACATGTCACTCTTGATTCATTGCACCATCCCGGTACACCGCCGGAGGCATTCATATAGAGTCATATCTTGTTCTAGTTTCGAGTTGTAATCCTTATGTTGTAATCAATAGAAGTGTGATGATCATCATTATTAGAGCATTGCCCAATCAAAAAAAAGAGAAAGGCCAAAAAGAAAAAAAAGGAAAGGCCCAAAAAAATAAAAAAAATAAAAAGGGCAATGTTACTATCTCTTTTTCCACACTTGTGCTTCAAAGTAGCACCATGTTTTTCATATAGTGAGTCTCATAAGTTGTCTTTTTATACTAGTGGGAATTTTTCATTCTAGAACTTGGCTTGTATATTCCTACGATGGGCTTCCTCAAATGCCCTAGGTCTTCATGAGCAAGCAAGTTGGATGCACACCCACTAGTTTTCTTTTGTTGAGCATTCATAGCTCTAGTGCATCCGTTGCATGGCAATCCCTACTCCTCATGTTGACATCAATTGTGGGCATCTCCATAGCCCGTTGATTATCCTCGTCAATGTGAGACTTTCTCCTTTTTGTCTTCTCCACACAATCCCCATCAAAATATTCTATTCCACCCATAGTGCTATATCCATGGCTCACGCTCATGTATTGCGTGAAGGTTGAAAAAGTTTGAGATTATTTAAGTATGAAACAATTGCTTGGCTTGTCATCGGGGGTATAGAAGTTGCGAACATCTTTGTGTGACGAAAATGAAGCATAGCCTAACCATATGATTTTGTAGGGATGAACTTTCTTTTGCCTTGCTATTTTGAGAAGACATGATTACTTTGATTAGTATGCTTGAAGTATTACTATTTCTTTTATCAATATGCACTTTTATTTTGTATTCATTCGGATCTGAATATTCATACCACAATTAAGAAGATTTACATTAAAATTATGCCAAAGTATCACTCCGCATCAAAAATTCTCTTTTTATCATTTACCTACTCGAGGACGAGCAGGAATTAAGCTTGGGGATGCCTGATACGTCTCCAACGTATCTATAATTTTTGATTGCTCCATGCTACTTTATCTACTATTTTGGACTATATTGGGCTTTATTTTCCACTTTTATATTATTTTTGGGACTAACCTATTAACCGGAGGCCCAGCCCAGAATTGCTGGTTTTTTTTGCCTATTTCGGGAATATCAGCGGAGTCCAAACAGAATGAAACCTTCGGGAACGTGATTTTCTCACCGAGCGTGATCCAGGAGACTTGGACCCTACTCCAAGGAACAAAGAGGCGGTCACGAGGGTGGGCGCCCCCCTAGGGCACGCCCCTACCTCGTGGGCCCCTGTTGCTCCACCGATGTACTCCTTCCTCCTATATATACCTCATTGCCCAAACGATCGAGCAGGAGCCAAAACCTAATTCCACCGCCGCAACTTTCTGTATCCATGAGATCCCATCTTGGGGCCTGTTAGGAGCTCACGAGGGGGGCATCCACCACGGAGGGCTTCTACATCATCACCATAGCCCCTCCGATGAAGTGTGAGTAGTTTACTTCAGACCTTCGGGTCCATAGCTAGTAGCTAGATGGCTTATTCTCTCTTTTTGGATCTCAATACAATGTTCTCCCCCTCTCTCGTGGAGATCTATTCGATGTAATCCTCCTTTTGCAGTGTGTTTGTTGAGACCAATGAATTGTGGGTTTATGATCCAGATTATCTATGAATAATATTTGAATCTTCTCTGAGTTCTTTTATGTATGATTGGTTATATTTGCAAGTCTCTTCTAATTATCCGTTAGGTTTGGCCAACTAGATTGGTAGTTCTTGCAATGGGAGAAGTGCTTAGCTTTGGGTTCAATCTTGCGGTGTCCTTACCCAGTGACAGAAAGGGTTGCAAGGCACGTATTGTATTGTTGCCATCGAGGATAACAAGATGGGTTTTTATCATATTGCATGAATTTATCCCTCTACATCATGTCATCTTGCTTAAGGCGTTACTCTGTTTTTAACTTAATACTCTAGATGCGTGCTGGATAGCGGTCGATGAGTGGAGTAATAGTAGTAGATGTAGGCAGGAGTCGGTCTACTTGTCTCGGACGTGATGCCTATATACATGATCATACCTAGATATACTCATAATTATGCTCAATTCTGTCAATTGCTCAACAGTAATTTGTTTACCCACCGTAGAATACTTATGCTCTTGAGAGAAGCCACTAGTGAAACCTATGGCCCCCGGGTCTATTCTCATCATATCAATCTCCATTACTTTAATACTTGCTTTGTTTTTACTTTGCCTTTTACTTTTCACTTTGCATCTCTATACCAAAAAAATACCAAAAAAATTATTTATCATCTCTATCAGATCTCACTCTCGTAAGTGACCGTGAAGGGATTGACAACCCCTAATCGCATTGATTGCAAGGAGCTATTGTTTTGTGCAGGTACGAGGGACTTGTGCGTAGCCTCCTACTGGATTGATACCTTGGTTCTCAAAAACTGAGGGAAATACTTACGCTACTTTGCTGCATCATCCTCTCCTCTTCGGGGAAATCCAACGCAGTGCTCAAGAGGTAGCAAGAAGAATTTCTGGCGCCGTTGCCGTGGAATCTACGCAAAAGTCAACATACCAAGTACCCATCAGAATCCCTTATCTCCCGCACTACATTATTTGCCATTTGCCTCTGGTTTTCCTCTCCCCCACTTCACCCTTCCGTTTTGTCCGCCCTCTCTTTTCCATTCGCCTTGATGTCTTTCTTGGCTCGTTTTCTCGCTTGGTTGAAATAGTTGAGTATTTATTCCTAAACAGATAAACTAATATCTATGGATCCTCATCCGCTTGCCAATCTTTTTAAGAGATCCAATTATGATGAACCAATTTCTAGTGGTTTGGATGCACTAGATTATCTTTATAAGCTTTTGCCTGAATTCCATAAATCTGAAAATTGTGATGAAGTGCTTCACGATAGATCTTTGAATAAAAAGCATGATTGCAATGATTTTATTACAAATTCTCTGGATGTCAATTGTGCTAATAATATGCAAAACCCTAAGCCTGGGGATGCTAGTTTTGTTATGTCTACTACTTGTTGCAATGGTCATGATTGGGGTGATTCTTCTTATGATCTTGAAAATTTATTTAAGCCCCATGATGAATATGAGATTGATAATAGTGTTTGCAATAATATTGAAAGTGGATTTGGAAGAGTGTCAACTTTAGATCCCACATATTTGGATAATGTTCAATCTTATGAAGTTTTTGATAAAAGTGGGTTTGGAGAGGTCATGACTTTAGTTAATATTAATCCCACTATTTCGGAAGAGTGTAAACTTTGCATGCATGTGAATCGTGTTGAGAATATGTTAGGTGATAGCTATATTGCTGAATTTTCTTAAGATCCTACATGTAATTATTATGAGAGAGGAAAATATGGTTGTAGAAATTTTCATGTTGCTAAATTACCTCTCGTTATGTTGAGATTGCTATTGTTTCTTTCCGCTTCCTTGCATATGCTAGTTTTTGCTTGCCTTGATAATTTGCTTGCCTATAAGATGCCTATGCATAGAAAGTATGTTAGACTTAAGTGTGTTTGTCACATGTTTTATGATGCTCTCTTTATGCTTCAATTCTTGTCTTTCACGTGAGCATCATTGAAATTTTAATGCCTAGCTAAAAAGGCTTTAAAGAAAAGCGCTTGTTGGGAGGCAACCCAATATTTTTACTTGCTGCTTAGTAATAAATAATCCATATATCCTCTATTTGGATGTGGTTTTATGTTTCACGCTACTTTGTTGAGGGAAATACTTACGCTACTTTGCTGCATCATCCTCTCCTCTTCGGGGAAATCCAACGCAGTACTCAAGAGGTAGCAATCATATCTACTACATGATTCACGCTCGACCTTTCGGTCTCAGTGTTCCGAGGCCATATCTGTTATATAGTAGGTTCGTCAACTTTAACCTGAGTATTCCGCGTGTGCAACTGTTTTGCACCCGTTGTATTTGAACGTAGAGCCTATCACACCCGATCATCACGTGGTGTCTCAGCACGAAGAACTTTCGCAACGGTGCATACTCAGGGAGAACACTTATACCTTGATAATTAAGTGAGAGATCATCTTATAATGCTACCGTCAATCAAAGCAAAATAAGATGCATAAAAGATAAACATCACATGCAATCAATATAAGTGATATGAGATGGCCATCATCATCTTGTGCTTGTGATCTCCATCTCCGAAGCACAGTCATGATCACCATCGTCACCGGCGCGCACTAGTAGAAAAAAGGGCAATGGTCCAGGCCCGGCCAGCCCATTAGTCCCGGTTCAATCCAGAACCGGGACCAATGAAACATTGGACCCGGTTAAATGAGCCCCGGGGGCCGGCCGGGCCACGTGGGCCATTGGTCCCGGTTAGTCTGGACCTTTTGGTCCCGGTTGGTGGGACGAACCAGGACCAATGGGCCTCGCTCCTGGCCCACCACCATTGGTCCTGGTTGGTGGGACGAACCGGGACCAAAAGCTGCCCTTTAGTCCCGGTTCAAGTCACCAACCGGGACCAATTATTTGCCTATATATACCCCTCGCCTGCGAGCAGAGCACTCCGAGTGCTCTGTTTTTCGTGGCACGCGAGGGTAGAGCTTTGTGGTGCTCTAGCTCACCTCCTATGCACACGAGGTGTTCGATGGAATGCCCGAGCCACACTACTTAAGCTTTCTCCTCTCCAAGCTCGACCTCCAAGCTCCATTTTCCTTAATATTTGTCTAGGTTTAGCAGTCCGTCCACGTCCCGTCCCGTCTTCACCGCCCGTCGATCGCTCAGCGCCGATCTGCCGCCCGGCACCACCGTGGTGAGCCTCTTGTTCTTATCTTATCTTAATTTAGATGCTCTGCAGAGCTTTATGTTGTTAGATGAGAACTATGTATGTACTTTGGTTTTAATGTGATGATGAACTTCTATTAATTTGGTCACTTAATTATCTATTCATGATGTTCTGTAATTATTTTTGACACACTTAATTATATATAATGCACGCAGATGAACCGGGAATGGATGTATGGTTCAAGACACACCTCCGAGTACATTAAGGGCGTCCATGATTTTCTCGAAGTGGCTGAGGCAAACAAGCAAAATGGTTTTATGTGTTGTCCATGCCCTATATGTGGGAATACGAAGTCTTACTCTGACCGGAAAATCATCCACACCCACCTGCTTTACAAGGGTTTCATGCCACACTATAATGTTTGGACGAGGCACGGAGAAATAGGGGTTATGATGGAAGACGGCGAAGAAGAAGAGTACGATGACAACTATGTGCCCCCTAAATACTGTGATGCTACTGAACATCAAGAGGAACCAGACGATGTGCATGATGATGCTGCAACGGGCGAAGCTGCTGAAGATCAAGAGGAACCAGACGATTCGCCCGATGATGATGATCTCCACAGGGTCATTGTCGATGCAAGGACGCAATGTGAAAGTCAAAAGGAGAAGCTGAAGTTCGATCGCATGTTAGAGGACCACAAAAAAGGGTTGTACCCCAATTACGAAGATGGCAACACAAAGCTCGGTACCGTACTGGAATTGCTGCAGTGGAAGGCAGAGAATGCTGTGCCTGACAAAGGATTTGAGAAGCTACTGAAAATATTGAAGAAGAAGCTTCCAAAGGATAACGAATTTCCCGACAGTACATACGCAACAAAGAAGGTCGTATGCCCTCTAGGATTGGAGGTGGAGAAGATACATGCATGCCCTAATGACTGCATCCTCTACCGCGGTGCGTACAAGGATCTGAACGCATGCCCGGTATGCGGTGCATTACGGTATAAGATCAGACGAGATGACCCTGGTGATGTTGACGGCGAGCCCCCCAGGAAGAGGGTTCCTGCAAAGGTGATGTGGTATGCTCCTATAATACCACGGTTGAAATGTCTATTCAGAAACGGAGAGCATGCCAAGTTGATGTGATGGCACAGTGAGGACCGTAAGAAAGACGGGAAGTTGAGAGCACCCGCTGACGGGTCGTAGTGGAGAAAAATCGAGAGAAAGTACTGGGATGAGTTTGCAAGTGAGCCAAGGAACGTATGGTTTGCTTTAAGCGCGGATGGCATTAATCCTTTCGGGGAGCAGAGTAGCAATCACAGCACCTGGCCCGTGACTCTATGTATGTATAACCTTCCTCCTTGGATGTGCATGAAGCGGAAGTTCATTATGATGCAGTTCTCATCCAAGGCCCTAAGCAACCCGGCAACGACATTGATGTGTACCTAAGGCCATTAGTTGAAGAACTTTTACAGTTGTGGAATGGAAGCGGTGTACGTCGTGGGATGAGCACAAACAGGAGGAATTTAACCTAAAGGCGTTGCTGTTCGTGACCATCAACGATTGGCCCGCTCTCGGTAACCTTCGTGACAGACAAATAAGGGATACCACGCATGCACGCACTGTTTACTTGACACCGATAGTATATACCTGGCAAGATGCAGGAAGAATGTGTACCTGTGCCATCGTCGATTTCTTCCGACCAACCATCAATGTCGAAAGAAAGGCAAGCATTTCAAAGGCGAGGCAGATCACCGGAAGAAGCCTGCCATGCGTACCGGTGATCACGTACTTGCTATGGTCAATGATTTACATGTAATCTTTGGAAAGGGTCCCGGCGGACTAGCTGTTCCGAATGACGCTGACAATCACGCACCCATGTGGAAGAAGAAATCTATATTTTGGGACCTACCCTACAGGAAAGACCTAGAGGTCCGCTCTTCGATCAACGTGATGCACGTGACGAAGAACCTTTGCGTAAACCTGCTAGGCTTCTTGGGCGTTTATGGGAAGACAAAAGATACACCTGAGGCACGGGAGGACCTGCAACGCTTGCACGAAAAAGAGGGCATGCCTCCGAAGCAGTATGAAGGTCCTGCCAGCTACGCTCTTATGAAAGAAGAGAAAGAAATCTTCTTTGAATGCCTGCTCAGTATGAAGGTCTCGGCTTCTCGTCGAATATAAAGGGAATAATAAATATGCGGTAGAAAAAGTTCCAGAACCTAAAGTCTCATGACTGCCACGTGATTATGACGCAACTGCCTCCGGTTGCATTGAGGGGGCTTCTACCGGAAAACGTCCGATTAGCCATTGTGAAGCTATGTGCATTCTCTCAGAAGGTGATCGATCCAGAAATCATACCAAGGGTAAGGAGTGATGTGGTGCAATGTCTTGTCAGTTTTGAGCTGGTGTTCCCACCATCCTTCTTCAATATCATGATGCACGTCCTAGTTCATCTAGTTGACGAGATTGTCATTCTGGGCCCCGTATTTCTACACAATATGTACCCCTTTGAGAGGTTCATGGGAGTCCTAAAGAAATATGTCCGTAATCGTGCTAGGCCAGAAGGAAGCATCTCCATGGGCCATCAAACAGAGGATGTCATCGGGTTTTGTGTTGACTTCATTCCTGGCCTTAAGAAGATAGGTCTCCCTAATTCGCGGTATGAGGGGAGACTGACTGGAAAAGGCATGCTTGGAAGGGACTCAATAATATGCAGGGACGGATATTCTTGGTCTCAAGCACACTACACAGTTCTACTGAACTCTACCTTGGTGACCCCTTATGTCGATGAACACAAGAACGATCTGCGCTCCAAACACCAAGCAAAGGCGACGATCGGATTACATGTGAACACATCGGGACTTTCAACAGTTGGTTGGAAGCACGTATCGGAGGTGACAACACTGTTTGTGATGAGCTGTACTTGTTGTCCAGGGACCATCTTTGACTGTATTGATTTGGAAAGGATACGAGATAAATGGGAATACATTTTACACGATTGACCAAGATCAAAAGAGCACCAACCAAAACAGCGGTGTCCGCTTTGATGCAGCAACCGAGAGGGGAAAGGACACCTATTATGATTACATAGTGGACATATGGGAACTTGACTACGGACATGATTTTAAGGTCCCTTTGTTTAAGTGCAAATGGGTCAATCATCGAGGAGGCGGGAATGCAGGTAGACCCACGATGCGGAATGACAACAGTGGATCTGAAAAATCTTGGGTACACTGGCGAACCGTTCGTCCTAGCCAATGATGTGGCACGGGTTATCTATGTGAAGGACATGTCTACCAGACCGAGAAAGAGAAAAGATAATGAAGCGAATACATCATACGATGAGCCAAAGCGCCACATAGTTCTTTCAGGAAAAAGGGACATCGTGGGAGTGGAGGACAAGACAGACATGTCGAAGATTATGAAAAGTTTCATGAAATTCCTCCTTCAAAGTCAAGGCTGACCCCAACATCCCGATAAGCGATGAAGATTATCCATGGTTATGGCGCAATAAGGAAATGACACAAGCGAAGAAAAAGTGAAGACTTTCTCCGCAACTATTACGATGATACCATGCCAACTTTGTAATCGACGAGTATGATACCATGCCAACTTTCAACTTTTTCAGAGTTCATTGAAATGCTTTAATGTCTTATGGTTCGCCCTCGTAATAATTAAAAATAGCAACAATAAGTTTTTGTTGTAAGTAGAAACAAAATAAAATAAATAAAGCAAGAAAGAAAAAAAGTGTTTTCAAATTTGAAAAGTAATGGCACTAACAGAAAGTTTATAATTTTCCTAAAACTAAAAGCAAAAAAGAATTAAAAAATAAAGCAAAAACAAAAGAAAATAAATAATGCAGAAAACAAAACAAAATATCTGGAAAAATAAAATAAAAATAGCAACAATAAATAAAGAAAACAAAAAAACAAAAAATTGCCACCTACTGGGCCACCACAGCCTGAATACGACTAGAAACCCATCCATGGGCCGAGATTCAGGCCAGCGTGAGCAGCCAGGCCCATCGTGCATAGCAGTAACAAGTAGGCCCATAAGCCTGCAATGGAGAGGAGGTTGAGAGGGGTGCGGCAGTGGGGCTTGTAAACCACTGCGCGCCCCTCTCAACTAGCGAGGTGGGACTAAACTTTGGCCCCGACGCATGCAACACAGGGGCCTTTGGTCCCGGTTGGTGGCACCAACCGGGACTAAAGGGGGGGCATTGGTACCGGTTCGTGGCACCAACCGGTACCAAAGGCCGCCGCTTCCCGTCCTTTGGGCTGCCGAAAAAGGGGCCTTTGGTCCCAGTTGGTGGCACCAACCAGGACTAAAGGGTGCATTAGTCCCGGTTGGTTTCACGATCCGAGACCAATGGCTTTGCTATATAAGCAAACACTTTGCAAAAATTCAGAATCTCATCACCAGTTGCCCCCCCCCCCCGGCGTCGCCGACCCGCCTCCTCGATGCCGCCAGGCTGCTCCACCTCGCCGTCGTCGCCGCCGCTGCCAAGGCCGTCGCCCCCAACCCGCGCCGTCCTCGTCGGGCCTCCCGAGCCCGTGCCGTCCTCGTCGCCCCGGCCTCCCGAGCCAGCGCCCGTCCGCCCAGCGCCGCCACGAGCCCTGCCTCATCGTCCTGCCCCCGCGCGTCGGCGCCCTCGCCGCCCCCACCGACGCCATCGTCATCTAGCCACCCCCGCTGTGAGCCGCCGCGCCGCACCGGCTCGGTTTTTTTTCACTTTTATTAGTTTAATTTTTTTATTCATATATATATATATATATATATTGTATATGTGTATGTATGTTGCTATGTGTATGTAGATGTTCAAAATGTATAAAAAATTGTTCAGAGCATGTTTTTCTTCATATATGTATTTTTTGTTCATATGTGTATTAATGTTTTCATATATGCAAAAGATAGATTTTTAGAAAGTTAGGTTTTTTTTCTGTTCATAGAATTTTTTTGGTGATATTAATTATTGTAGAAATATGCAAATGTTTGTATATTCATATGAACAATGCATTAGGCAATACCTTTGTTTTTTTTCGAAATTTTCTATTTGAACATTTTTTTAAACAAGCAATACTAAAAGAATGAGAGGAAAAAGGAAAATAAGAAGAGGAAGAAAGGAGAAGAAGAGGAGAGGAAGAAGAGGAGAAATAAATAAGAAGAGGAAATAAGAAGAAAAAGAAGAGGAGAAGAAGAAAGGAATAGAGGAGAAGAAGAAAAATAGAAAATTTCTATTTTTCTTCTTCTCCTCTATTCCTTTGTTCATCTCCTCTTTTTTTTTTCTTCCTCTTTTCTTCCTTTTCCTTATTTTCCTTTCTCGCGAGAAGAAGAAAAAGAAGAGTAGTAGAAGAAGAAAGGAATAGAGGAGAAAGAAGAAACTTCAACACGAGGGGGGGGGGTACCGATACCCCCTCCCCGATAACATTATTTTCCCATGTATATGTATGTCGCGTCGTTGTCGATATAACCCCCTCGATATATATACCCCCTCTCGACCGTGATAACTTATACAACGGCAGCACCCCCCTCGGCCCTCTCGCTCGACCAAAACTCTCGAGGACACCCAAACCCTAGAGAGAAACCGATGTTGGTAGCTCCTACCCCCTCCCGCCGCGCCCCTACCCGAAAAATTAACTCTCTCGAGGCCATCCAAATTAACCCTTGAAGCGTTGTGTCGAGGCGACCCCAAACCCTAGAGAGAAAACGATGTTGGTTTCCTACCCCCTCCCGCCGCGCCCCTACCCGACAAATTAACTCTCTCGAGGCCACCCAAAATAACATGATTCCTTATTGTGATTAGCTAGCTAGTTCTACGTTTGCCACTAATATATATATCCATCTATACCATGTTTGAATAATAATTGACATGTTGTAAATATTTGCAGAAACTATGGAGCACTCCCGAGATGAAGAAACAGAAGCGATGTTGGGGCACATAATCACACAAGGAAGTGATGAAGTTGCGTCATTTCTCAATGACACCGGACTGGGTGAAGAAGAGGGCTATGTTCATGATGGCTTCGACCCATTAATGCCGGTACAAGAAGATGACTATCTTCATGATGGCTCCGGTGACACAATGGAGGTACAAGCAGAAGGAGACCGTGTTGACTGCTCTGGTGACCGAACCGAGTCCAGCCAGGTATATATTAATTAGTTAAGCCCATGCTGACTACTTAATTGATGCATCAATTGTTTTGGTATATGTACACATATTAATTACTCTCGTCTTTCTTCCTTATAATTTCTAGCCCTCCGGATCGAGCACAACTTCGGTAAGGAGACGAGGCCCGAAGAAAAAGTTGAGCTCGGATGAAAAGTTTGAGATCATAGAAATCGCGCCTGACGGCGAACCGATTGAACCCATGCGGACAAGGAAGGCATTTTCTGCTTTCGGTGCGGGGTTCTTGTTAGGGACAAGATTCCGATCAGCATCCATCAATGGTATAAGCCTAAGGAGGAAGACCCTGAGGTGTCTTATGTCAATGATATGCAGAAAGAAGATCTTTGGACTGAGCTGAAGGCAAATTTCACCCTATAGCCAGAGGAGGATCTGGAGAAGCCAGTTAAAGAGCAATTAATCAAGTCTTGTGCTCTTAAGAAGATGGCAACCCTAATGAGGAGGTGGAGGAAAGAGCTGAACCAGTTTGTCGAGAAAGATAATACACCAGAATTCATCGGCAAATATGAGAAGATCAAAGATCACTGGCCCGCATTTTTGGCCCACAAGACATCGGAAAAGAGTAAGAAGATGTCGGCGACAAACAAGAAAAATGCTGCGAAGAAGAAGCTTCACCATCGCACGGGGGAGGCTACCTCAAAGCCCGGCCTAAGTGGTCCAAGGCTGAGCATGTTCTGCTTGATAAAGGGATCGAACCAGAGACAATGTATTGGCCAGACCGTTGCCGGACTTGGTTCTTCGGGGCTGGCGGAACCTTGGACCCGTAACAGGGAAGTGCTAGTGGGCCAGACGAGCAGCTGCAAATACCGGTCGGGAAGCTTCGACACTATATCGATGCAGCGCAGCGAGGGATGTTCCTTCAAGCGAGGAGAAGGACGATCTCACAATGGCCCTTGGGAATCCTGAGCATCCTGGACGGACACGAGGCACGCCAGGCTCCCTTTCGTGGAAGGTTGGTTTTCCGGACGCAGGGGGTTACAAAACCCACGGGAGGAGGAAGAAACTGGAGCAGGACCAACTGCAGGCGCTAAACGAAAGGGTAACGGGGCTAGAGGAACGAGAAGAGGAACGAGAAGCAGCAGATCGCAGCAAACGACCTGCCGAAGCTTCCCCCCAAGCTACCCCGCCATCTCAGCGGAGAAGCAGCGTGGCTTCCACCGAGCTGCTTCAGCCAGAGCATGTTTTGACGGCTCCTGCCGGCTAACCCGTGGATGGTATCATGGAGTCTCAAAGTTGCCACATTATGGCGCGATGGATGACTTTGAAGGTCAAGGCGGCTGTTGGCCAAGTTTATCCTAGTGGACCCGGCACAACTTATCACTGCCAGCCGATTCGAGAAGGATATGCTAAGGTGATTGTCGGTGTCAAAACCGGCGGATCTCGGGTAGGGGGTCCCGAACAGTGCGTCTAGGCGGATGGTAACAGGAGACAAGGGACACGATGTTTTACCCAGGTTCGGGCCCTCTCGATGGAGGTAAAACCCTACGTCCTGCTAGATTAATATTGATGATGTGTGTTACAAAAGTGGATCTACCACGAGAACAAAGAGGCTAAACCCTAGAAGCTAGCCTATGGTATGATTGTTGTTCGTCCTACGGACTAAAACCCTCCGGTTTATATAGACACCGGATAGGGTTGGGGTTACACAGAGTCGGTTACAATGGTAGGAGATCTACATATCCGTATCGCCAAGCTTGCCTTCCACGCCAAGGAAAGTCCCATCCGGACACGGGACGAAGTCTTCAATCTTGTATCTTCATAGTCTTGGAGTCCGGCTGATGATGATAGTTCGGTTATCCGGACACCCCCTAGTTCGGAACTCCCTCAGTAGCCCCTGAACCAGGCTTCAATGACGATGAGTCCGGCGCGTATATTGTCTTCGGCGTTGCAAGGCGGGTTCTTCCTCCAAATAATTTATAGAAGATTGTGAACACCAGGATAGTGTCCGCCTCTGCAAAAATAAATTCCACATACCACCCTAGAGAGAATAATATTACACAAGATCAATCTGCTGACATATTTTGTGGCGTGACGTCGCACCACTACCAAGCCTTTATTCAAATCGTTTTTACTGTTCCACCTCAGCACGTTTAGCGAAGCGGTTTCCTTGGCACGTCTTGTCGAGGCAGAGATTGTGTTCCCCTTATTCCGGGATTCCCATCAATATGGACGTGGGTAACCCAACCGCGCCATTGATTGTGGCGCTTGGGAGATAAGCGAGTTTTACCAGGCCGGTGGGGACACATGTTTTTGTCCGCCCATATAAGGGGATAAGGATCCACCCTTTCACCTACGCCTTCTTCCTCCTTTGCTCATCCATTCCCGTGCACTTGAGCTCTAGCGCCAAGTCCGCACTCTCCTCCTCAACCTTCTCCAACCATGTCAGGAGCGGGAGGCAGATGGATGGCCTCCTCCGTCACGGAGGGGCACATCACAAGACTGCGGGAGGCCGGATACTTGTCTGGCGATATCGCGCCTGAGGCTGCCCGGACGGGCAGCTTATTCCAACCCCAGTCCCCATGAGAGGGTGGTATTTCTCCCCCACTTCCTCCGTGGACTAGGTTTTCCACTTCACCCATTTGTCCGGGGGCTCATGTTCTACTACGGCCTGGACTTCCATGACCTGGCCCCGAATTTCGTCCTCAACGTCTCGGCATTTATCGTCGTGTGCGAGGCTTTCCTCTGCATCCAGCCCCACTTCGGCTTGCGGCTCAAGACCATCAGTGTCAAGCCGAAGGTTGTGAAGGGCAGCCAAGCAGAGTGCGGAGGCGCCATGGTCGGCAAGATGGCCAAAGTCCTATGGCTCGAGGGCTCCTTTGTGGAGACAATAAAGGGGTGGCAATCGGGGTGGTTCTACATCACCGAGCCACGCGACCCTGAATGGGTGGCGGCCCCCGAATTCAGATCTGGATTCCCCACACGGCTCTCGTCATGGAAAGAGACGGGCCTGAAGTGGGGGGATTCGGACGAGCTATCCCGACTCCAAACACGTGTTCGGAACCTGGTGGACAAGAATTGCAGGCTTGTCGACGTAATCCAGGTGATGCTCATCCGCCGGATTCTCCCATGCCAACAACGGGACTTCAATTTGTGGGAGTTCGACCCGGCACAGCACCGAACCTTGATCCGGCTCTTCGATACCACGTCCGAAGATGCCTGGAAGGTGCTGTTCAAGGGTGCCGAAGCCCCCGCATCCGCTAACAAAGATCGCGGATACAGCTCGCGGCGTCAAGCCAGCGAGGTAAGTTATTTTACCCTTTACGGGACTCCTTTTCCATAGATTGACTCTACGTGGGATCTGAAAACTCCCTATTCTTCGACAGGTCTGGCTGAAGACGTCCGAACAGATTAACTGTCCGGCTCCTTTGCCAGAAGACCCAGCGGACGCCCGATTGACGGGGCTGCTGGCTCCGGCACCCCATGTAGTGCCGGAGAAGAAGGCCAAGAAGGAGGCTACGGGAACTCGAAGGAGCACCCGATGCCATGTGCTGTCGGATTCTGAAGTAGAATCTTCTCCTGAAGACGAGGAGGAAGAAGAAGCTTCTCCCCCAGCGGGGGAGGAGAGGAAAAGGAAGGCTGCCCCAACTGGGGAGGCCGGAGGGTCCGAGAAGGGAAGAACCCTTCCTCCGGACTTCTCCACCGACATCGACGACGACGAGGGGGATCGGCCTACGAGGGCCAAGCCCCTGGCGAGATCGTAAGTGTCCTGATACCCGTGGATTTTTATTATCGCAGAGTGTTCTCTAATGTCGAACAATCGTGCAGCCCGCCCAAAGGCGAGTTCGTCGATTCATCGAGTGGGTCCCTGGGCTCGTCGGAAATGGAGAGTACTTCGCTTCCGACCGCCTCCTCGCCTCATGCTACGGACAACGCCGCGGCGGAGCTCCAAAGGGGGCTTGGTCACGAGGAGGTGGCGCAGGAGGTGCCACAAGGCAACCTCCCGGACTCCACGCACGTGGGGGGCAAGACCCCCAGGGGCTCTAAGCCCGACCCTTGTCCGTGCTTCATGCCGGAACCTTCAGTGGTTCCGGAGTCCGGTAAGCGATCCCTTCGCAAGAAGGGTAAGACGCCGGTGTCCTTCGTCCAACCGGAGGCACCGGATAGTTCTTGGAGGCGCTCAACGGCGCCTCCATCGAAGGAGCACCGCCTTGTTATGAGTGCGGTGATCCGACAGTTCAGTCCGCCAAGAGCGGGCTGACCGAAGCCTGTACCAGTCTTTTATTAGGCTTTGAGGTAAGAAATTTCAATATATGTAAAAATGGTACCGCATAGACAGTAGCCCCTGATGCTCGGTTCGGTGTTCGGAAAGAAAAGCCGGACTGAGGATCTTTTAGAAAGATAAATGCAGGAGTCATAAAAATATGTCAATATGGGATTGCAGGCTGTCTTTCTTGACCTCCGCCAGACCGATCATGGAGGTCAATACTTTGAAGAAAAACCTCGAGCGGTCCGAGAACGAGCTCGGCCATGCCAAGAAGTGGCTCGGGGAAAAAAGAAGGTGAGAAATACCTTATGAAAATTGTACCTTACAGAAAAGGATTTGGTTGCAAGAAAAATGACAAGGATAACGTGGGTATTGTAGGGGCCGCTAACGAGGTGGCGACCCTGAAGGAGGCGGTGGTCGCGGCCGAGCGTAATGCGCGCATGAACGCACCGAGCGAGAGAAGCAGGAGGCGCGGGTGGCGGAGGTACAGCAAGAGCTCCAGGATCTCGTGTAAAACATGAGAACTTGGAGCGTGACTCGAAGACTCGAGAGTCTGAGCTTGCAACGGCTCTTGAGAGTGCCAAAACCGGTAAGGCCGAAGCCTACAAGGCCCTCTAGGAGATTGAGGCGGTGAAGAAAATAGGAGCAGGTAAGGCATTTTTCATGCAGAGTAAGCATGTGAGTGTTAATTACACATTGCTTACCCGAATCGGAGCTCTCAGGGCGTTCGCAGAGCTTCCTTGCAGCGTGTCCGATGCTGCCGCATTCTACCGGGCCGAGGAGGGGAGCTCAACGGAGAAGGTCTTCTGGTCTCAGTATGCTGAGGCCGGCCATCCGGTGCCCCTTAGCGACCAGCTGAAGCAGCTGGTCGAGCTCCACAAGGCGGCCGAACAGGCCATGAAGGGCCTCATAGTTCGGCTGTGGCCTAAGGAGGCCATGCCTGGGAGCTACTTCGGCCTGGTGCGGCGGCTGGTGGATGCGTGCCCGTGGGTTGAAGTTATCAAGCATTCCGCTTGTATAGAGGGTGCCCGTCGGGCCCTTGCCCGCGCAAAGGTGCACTGGGGCAAGATGAATGCCCAGAAGCTCGTGACGGACCCGTCACCAGAGGGCAAGGAGCATCACACGCCCGAGATGTATTATAAGAGTGTGCTGAAGGGCGCCCGCACTATTGCGGGTGAGTGCTCCAAAGATTTAAAATTTGAGTAGACTCGCATTTTGTTATCCTGTGCGCTGAGAACTTAGTTCATAAGCGCTAAGCAACGCTTGTTAATTTAAAATATTACCTTCTGGGCGGCTGTTTATCAAATCTGAGAGATGGCAAGTCGTCGGCTTCAGCCCCCATGCCACGAGTGCTGGGGTGTTCGGGATAAACTTGAGCGCTCTTGTTCCCATTTTTGGGTCCATCTTGGGAGGCGCTCAACACAACGAACAAGGCAACCGGACTTATAATGCTTGAACACTCTCACTTAGCCATAGAATTCTATAATTTTAAATTTCGGCGAAGCCCCTAGTCTTCGGAAGGTCAATTTGGGGCGCTATCCACGCCTTTGGCCGGACAGTATCCGGCTCCTCGCTCTAAGCGGCATAAGTCTTTAAGGACTCGCAGAAAACCTCTCGAACAGCGACGGTTTCTCGCCTCATCATGACAGTCAGTTTTAGCTTTCCATCGAGGCGTTAACCCAGCCGAACTGGGCGGAACCGCAGTGGTTCTCCGGTGCTACCTTAGCCGATATAACGGAACGTAAGGTACCAAAACACGGAGCCGGGCAAACCCAACTATTGACCCAAGACATGATTCGGAGCCGATGCATATAGTGCTATAAGTTCGGGGTGCCGCACTTGTGAAAGTGTTCGGACTCATCACACCATAACGCGGGATACATAAGCCCCTGTTGTTTATTAGCCGTACCAAAGTGTACGGATACAGACATGTCGTGAATGAACATATGTATGAAAAAGAAATGCAATTATAAGCAAAAGGTGATGCATTGTTTTATTCAATAAGTGCTGCTACGAATGCAGAACGATACAAATAGTGCGATAAGCAAGGTAGGAGACTGTTAAACATGTCCCCCTCCAGGGGTAGGCTGCAGATTGGTGTATGAAAAATGCTTGTAATGGAGACAACATGTATATTCGTTGTAGCCTTTATCCTTCCCTGGTTGTTGCATCGTGAGTTCGGCAGGTCTGCTGCCGGACCGGGCTTCTGACAAACGGAGTCCTATGGTTAAAAAGTAAAAGGTAAAAAGAAAAGAAAAAGGAACGACACACTTGAGAGCCCCTTGTGTGGCTGAGCCGCAGTCTGGGTGTATTGTGGTGGTGTCCCTCCCCATGCCCATGGTATCTTCAGAGCGTAATGGTGTACGCCAAGGACCTGCTTTGACGCTTTCGCAGAGCTGGGGTTGGGGCCGCACTGCCACGGGTGCTCGGAACGTGCTGTGGTCTTGTTGTAAGTTACTCCGTGGCGCTTGGCTGTGTCCGCCGCTTAACGGCCGGATTCGATAATTGCCTTTAAGAGGCTGCATTGCACTTCGCCGCGAGAGTCATTGTATGTTCCTCCGTGCGGAGAGAACGTTCAGTGTTTCCGTTGACCGTAATGACTCCTCGAGGGCCTGGCATCTTGAGCTTGAGGTATGCGTAGTGCGGCACCGCGTTGAACTTTGCAAACACGGTACGTCCGAGCAAGGCATGATAGCCGCTGCGGAGCGGGACTATGTCGAAGATTAACTCCTCGCTTCAGAAGTTATCCGGGGATCCGAAGACCACTTCTAGTGTAATTGAGCCTGTACAATTGGCTTCTACACCTGGTATGACGCCTTTAAAGGTCGTTTTGGTAGGTTTAATCCTTGAGGGGTCTATGCCCATTTTGCGCTTTGTGTCCTGGTAAAGCAGGTTCAGGCTGCTGCCGCCGTCCATCAAGACTCTGGTTAGGTGAAATCCATCGACGATTGGGTCTAGGACCAGTGCGGCGAATCCGCCGTGGCGGATGCTGGTGGGGTGGTCCCTTCGGTCAAAAGTGATCGGGCAGGAGGACCATGGATTGAACTTCGGGGCAACTGGCTCCATCGCGTAGACATCCCTGAGTGCACGCTTCCGCTCCCTTTTGGGTATGTGCGTATGCGTATATTATGTTCACCGTCTGCACTCGTGGGGGAAACCCTTACATCCTCTATTGTTCGGCGGTTGGGTCTCGTCCTCGTCATCACTATGCAGCCCCTTGTCATTGTTTTCGGCAATTAACTTGCCTGCCTGCTTGAATACCCAACAGTCCCTGTTGGTGTGGTTAGCTGGCTTTTCGGGGGTGCCGTGTATCTGGCACAAGCGGTCGAGTATTCGGTCCAAGTTGGACGGACCCGGAGTAGTTCGTTTGAATGGCTTTTTCCGCTGACCGGGTTTAGAGCCTTTGAATCCGGCATTGACTGCCGTATCCTCAATATTGTCGCCGTTAGTGCGGCATTTGTTTTTGTTACGACGCGGCCTGCCATTTTGGTCCTTGAAGTCCGGACTGCCAGAATTTTTGCTGAGGTTGTTGCTGCATGCTAGCCAGCTGTCCTCACCCGCGCAGAAGTGGGTCATGATCGATGTGAGGGCTGCCATGGATTTCGGCTTTTCCTGTCCTAGGTGCCTGGGAAGCCACTCGTCGCGGATGTTATGCTTGAAGGCCGCGAGGGCCTCCGTATCCGGACAGTCGACGATTTGGTTTTTCTTGGTTAAGAACCGTGTCCAGAATTGTCTGGCCGCGTCTGGCTGCTGAATTATGTGGCTTAGGTCATCGGCGTCTGGTGGTCGCACATAAGTGCCCTGGAAGTTATCGAGGAATGCGGCTTCCAGGTCCTCCCAGCTCCCAATTGACTCTGCTGGCAAGCTGTTGAGCCAATGCTAGGCTGGTCCTTTGAGCTTGAGGGGGAGGTATTTGATGGCGTGAAGATCGTCACCGCGGGCCATGTGGATGTGAAGGAGAGAGTCTTCGATCCAAACCGCGGGGTCTGTTGTGCCATCATAGGATTCAATATTGACGGGTTTAAACCCTTCGGGGATTTGATGATCCATTACTTCGTCTGTGAAGCATAGTGGGTGTGCGGCGCCTCTATACTGGGCGATATCACGACGGAGCTCAAAAGGGCTTGGTCTGTTTTGTTTGGCCCGGCCGGACTTACTGTGTCCGGCGCGACGGTTGTCGTCACGTCCCATGGGGCGCCCACGCGATCCATAGATCGATCTTGATTTTCTTGCCTTGTCCTCCAATATATCTCGCAGGTCCGGAGCGTTCCCCTTTGGCCGTGTGCTTTTTGAGCGATGCCGGGGTACGGTTCTAGTGAAGGGCCTAGAGGCCTCTCTGCCGCGGCCACGGGTTGGTCGGTCAGCCGTATTGTCTCCTGGTGATGCGGGTTCGTAAACCTCCTCCTCTAATCGGGGGAGCAACTTGCGTTTAGGGTAGCTTTTGGAGGGGCGTTCGAGCTCATGCTCTTCAGCCGCGAGGACTTCAGTCCATCTGTCGGCTAGCAGATCCTGATCAGCTCTAAGCTGTTGCTGCTTTTTCTTTAGGCTGTTCGCCGTGGCCATAAGCCTGCGTCTAAAACGCTCTTCTTCGACGGGACTCTCGGGCACGATTTAATTACGTCGTCGTCCGTGCTTGCTTCGTCTCGGAGGGAGGCATATAATCCTCTACCTCTTCTTCTGCCGCTCTCCCGTGAGGGTTGGCGTCTCCATCTTCCTGCGCTGGATCTTGCTGGAGTGGATTGTCTTCGGCGTTGTCCGGTGTATTGTTATCTCCGGTGCCGGAATCTTCATTCTTGCTGTGGCGGGATTTAGAGCGGCGTCACGACGCCGCGGCGCTTGGGCTGCTTCTTGGAGGGGTCATCCTCCGTTGTTCCATCGCCGTTCCCATCCTTTGGGGTGTCCACCATATATATGTCATATGACGAGGTGGCCTTCCAGTGCCCTGTAGGCGCTGGGTCTTGTTCGTCTTCGGCATCGTCGTCCATACCATTGATGTCTTCGGAGTCGTAGTCTAGCATGTCGGTTAAATCATCGACAGTGGCTACAAAGTGGGTGGTGGGTGGGCGTTGAATTTCTTCGTCGTCCGCATCCCAACCTTCCTGACCGTAATCCGACCAGGGCTCTCCGGATAAAAAGAGAGACTTCAGTGAACTCAGGATGTCACCGGCGAGTGCTGAAAGATGTCCGCGGCCGTGAACTCCATAACGGGCGCCCAATCGGGTTCGATTGGCAGGGGCGCGGGGGGGTCGAAGTCCGGATAGGAGTCCGGCGCCCTGGAGTCGGCGTCTTTGCAAAGGACAGGGATGGAGTTCGGCTCGATCGCCGTAGAGATTAAAGCCCCCGAGGTGGTGTCCAACCACTCGTCCTCGATCGGGGAATCCGGCTCCGGATTAAGGGTCGGAGCGGATTCAGTGCGGCCTCTGTGGCCTCGCTCGATTCTTGCAGAGCTAGATCATGCCCATCGAGACAGCGGCGGCACGCTATGGCGAGGCTCGAATCCGTCGAAGATCAAGTCTCCGCGGATATCGGCCATATAGTTTAGGCTTCCAAATCTGACTCGACGGCCAGGGGCGTAGCTTCGATCTGCTCCGGATGGCTGCGAATTGGCCCGCGATGCAAAGCCGCCGAACACGAAGATCTGTCCGGGGAGAAAAGTCTCACCCTGGACCGCGTCGTTGTTGATGATCAAAGGAGCCATCGAGCCTATCGGTGACGACACAGAGGAACTCTAAATGAAAGCACCAATGTCGGTGTCAAAACCGGCGGATCTCGGGTAACAGGAGACAAGGGACACGATGTTTTACCCAGGTTCGGGCCCTCTCGATGGAGGTAAAACCCAACATCCTGCTAGATTAATATTGATGATGTGTGTTACAAGAGTGGATCTACCACGAGATCAAAGAGGCTAAACCCTAGAAGCTAGCCTATGTATGATTGTTGTTCGTCCTACGGACTAAAACCCTCCGGTTTATATAGACACCGGATAGGGTTGGGGTTACAGTAGTCGGTTACAATGGTAGGAGATCTACATATCCGTATCGCCAAGCTTGCCTTCCACCCCAAGGAAAGTCCCATCCGGACACGGGACGAAGTCTTCAATCTTGTATCTTCATAGTCTTGGAGTCCGACCGATGATGATAGTTCGGCTATCCGGACACCCCCTAGTCTGGAACTCCCTCAGAGATGGTGGATGAAATAACGGAGGGATTTGAGGACCTCCCGCTTGACCACCCAACCGGTGAAGGGGAGACTAGGCTGGGTTCTGCTCTGAAGACTCCATGCCTATGGCGGAAGGAGCTCATCAACCTTCCGAACTGGACGCCTCCGCCTCCTCCTCCTCCTCCGGCGAGTCAGGGCACTCCGCCTCCTCCACCGCCTCCTCCTCCGGCGAGTGACGATCAGGGCACGCGTGGCGGCACTCCGCCTCCTTCTCCGGCGCGTGGCGGCACTCCGCCTCCTTCTCCTCCTGCGCCGGCGCGCCCGAGTAGCCAGCCTCCTCCTTCTCCACCTGCGCTGGCACGCCCGAGCAGCCAGCCTCCTCCTTCTCCGCCTCGTCAGCAAGGGCGGAAGAGACCCGCCGCCGCTCCGGCTGCTCCGGCGTGTCGTAGTCCTTCTCCTCCGCCTCGTAAGCAAGCAAAAAAGAAGACATCCGCTCTGCCGGCGTCTAGCAGTACAGCCAAAGGCGGGAGGAATATAGATACGGGTCCTTCTCTCAAGACTCCAGAAGTTACCGCACGAGATGACCGAGGAGGAAAACGCGAAGATCGCGCAGATCAAGTGGATCCGGTGAAAGACCGCCGGAAGTACTGTCGGACATCAAAGAGGAAAAGAACGAGCAGCTAAGAAAAAATTGACCAGCTCGGTGAACAAGCAAACCAATCGTGCCCCCGCTCAATGTGTCTAAGCGGCAACATCGCCGCTAATGTTCCGGGATGGTGGCGGTTATGGCAATCTACAAGATTACCTGCTCGACGATGCACTTCCTGAATACATGAAGGTGGACGAACACAGATATTTAGTACGGGAAGCCTCTCGTCAAAGATGAAAAATCTCTAACAACGATGATGCGAAGATTCCATACTTGGTACATGAAAACCTGCAGAGAGTCTGGGGGACGAATTATTTGTATCTGAACATTAAAGAGGAGCACGACCTCGTTGGAACTGATCTGTTGTGTGTTCCATTTGAGGAGTTCTTCGAGTTCTTCAATCAAAAGTCCCTCGATAAATTAACGGTCTTTTGCTACTGCCTATAAGTACTATTTCTGTCATTAAGTCTCTATATATAGCTCGGCTCTTTCGTTGCATGTATTTATAATTAATTATCCTCAATATATTATGCAGATTGAAGATCGTCGAAAGTGCAAAAAGATGAAATCTATGATATTGGGTTGTTTTACACAAATATCATAGATGTATTTCTGGTTGAAAAGCACGTCAAAGAGGCCGAGGACAACTTGCTACAATCGTTGATGAAAAATCAAAATAAAGATACCATACTCTTTCCTTATAACGGCAAGTGAGTGTTACTGATCGTTCGCATATTTGGTTTCCCTTATTACTCGAGCGAGGTTATAGTAATGTAATTGATGAGTTATGCATGCGTGCACAGGTTCCACGATATTCTTATGGAGATTAAGCTTGAGCGTGGACTAGTAACCGTCTTAGACTCGAGACGGAAAGATCCCAACACCTATGCGGACATGACTGAAATGCTCAACAAGTAAGTTCAATTAACCGATCATTATCGCACCATAGCGGCAACTTTTTGTTCATTTCCTGATATCTCAAGTAATAATAATTAATTTCTTTGTCTTGCAGGGTTTGGAAACAGTTCACCGCAAAAGCTCCGGGACTGCCGAAGGAGCTGCGATATATATACACGAAAGTAAGTACTACTGGCTAGCTAGTTGTGCGCATCTCCCTTTGATTCTATAGCTATACTTTCATCAATGCCATTTATAATGCTTCATTATCAGTTTGATTGACCTCTATTTCTCGTAAAGTGCTTGTGGCAGGAACAAGGGAATGATTTCTGTGGATACTACGTGTGCGAGTTCATCTACAACGCGACTTTGAAAAACAAGCGGGGCTACTCTCCAAGACAATATGAAGTGCGTAAGCAATTAATAATATTCACAATTTCATTTTATTACACCATTATTTCTGTTGAGTTTCATTCATATATATGTATTAATTAACCCCCTTCTTCAAATTAGACGTGGCAGATGCGGAATGAACTCCTAGAACCAGATCGCATTAAAGCAATTCAAGAGGAATTGGCGGGATTCTTTATTGACCACGTCATCGATAAAGCCGGAGAATACCATGTGGAAGTTGATTTCAAATGCTAGGGGACTGTAATTGAGAGATCTTATATATTGTACATGTATGTAGCCAGTAGCGTCGTACGTACATGATACGAAAACTTGTTTTAAATTGTTTGACCAATCTCTTGGAGAATGAGAGGTCGTTCGATCATTTCTCTCGGTATATATGCATGACGAACTTCTGTACTCGATGGTTCCCTTCATTTTCTTACTAGCTAATGTGTCGAGGGCTATATGTATATAGTACGTAGCGTCGACCAAGCACGGACGAAAGAGAGGACACTTCTCTCTATTAATTAGCTAGCTAACACAATATATGAAACACCTAAATTAACTCCCAAAACCCCCAACCCCCCTTCAAAAAAAACAAAACCCCAGCCTTTGGAATGCCGACGCGTGGATGCCTATTGGTCCCGGTTGGTGCCACCAACCGGGACCAAAGGCCTACTGGGCTCGGCGCACCGGCCACGTGGAGGACCATCTGTCCCGGTTCATGTTAGAACTGGGACTAAAGGGGGGAGGTATTAGTAACGACCCATTAGTCCCGGTTCATGAACCGGGACTAAAGGCCCTTACGAACCGGGACTAATAGGTGTTTTTCTACTAGTGGCGACACCTTGATCTCCATCATAGCATCGCTGTCATCTTGCAATCTTATGCTTCTACGACTATCGCTACCGCTTAGTGATAAATTAAAGCATTACAGGGCGATTGCATTGCATACAATAAAGCGACAACCATATGGCTCCTGCTAGTTGCCGATAACTCTGTTACAAAACATGATGATCTCATACAATAAAATTTAGCATCATGTTTTGACCATATCACATCACAACATGCCCTGCAAAAGCAAGTTAGACGTCCTCTACTTTGTTGTTGCAGTTTTTACTTGGCTGCTACGGGCTTAGCAAGAACCGTTCTTACCTACGCATCAAAACCACAACGATAGTTTGTCAAGCTGGTGCTGTTTTAACCTTCACAAGGACCGGACGTAGTCACAGTCGGTTCAACTAAAGTGAGAGAGACAGACACCCGCCGGTCACCTTTAAGCAACAGTGCTCGCAACGGTGAAACCAGTCTCGCGTAAGCGTACGCGTAATGTCGGTCCGGGCCGCTTCATCTGACAATATCGCCGAACCAAAGTATGACATGCTGGTAAGCAGTATATCTTATATCGCCCACAACTCACTTGTGTTCTACTCATGCATATGACATCAACGCATATAACCAGGCTCTGATACCACTGTTGGGGAACGTAGTAATTTCAAAAATTTCCCTACGCACACGCAAGATCATGGTGATGCATAGCAACGAGAGGGGAGAGTGTTGTCCACATACCCTCGTAGACCGAAAGTGGAAGCGTTAGCACAACGCGGTTGATGTAGTCATACGTCTTCACGATCCGACCGATCAAGTACCGAACGCACGGCACCTCCGAGTTCAGCACACGTTCAGCTCGATGACGTCCCTCGAACTCCGATCCAGACGAGTGTTGAGGGAGAGTTTCGTCAGCACGACGGCGTGGTGGCGATGATGATGTTCTACCGACGCAGGGCTTCGCCTAAGCACCGTTACAGTATTATCAAGGTGAACTATGGTGGAGGGGGGCACCGCACACGGCTAAAAGATCAAATGATCAATTCTTGTGTCTATGGGGTGCCCCCTGCCCCCGTATATAAAGGAGCAAGGGGGGAGGCGGCCGGCCTAGGAAAAGGGCGCGTCAAGGGGGGAGTCCTACTCCCACCGGGAGTAGGAGTCCTCCTTTCCTTGTTGGAGTAGGAGAAGGGAAGGGAGAAGGCGAAGGAAGGAAGGGGGCGCCCCCCCCCCCCTCCCTAGTCCAATTCGGACTAGTCCATGGGGAGGCGTGCGACCACCCTTTGGGGCCTTTCTCTCCTTACCCGTATGGCCCATTAAGGCCCAATACGAATTCCCGTAACTATCCGGTACTCCGAAAAATACCCGAATCACTCGGAACCTTTCCGACGTCCGAATATAGTCGTCCAATATATCTATCTTTCCGTCTCGACCATTTCGAGACTCCTCGTCATGTCCCCGATCTCATCCAGGACTCCAAACTCCTTCGGTACATCAAAACACATAAACTCATAATATAACCGTCATCGAACTTTAAGCGTGCGGACCCTACGGGTTCGAGAACTATGTAGACATGACCGAGACACGTCTCCTGTCAATAACCAATAGCGGAACCTGGATGCTCATATTGGCTCCCACATATTCTACGAAGATCTTTATCGGTCAAACGGCATAACAACATATGTTGTTCCCATTGTCATCGGTATGTTACTTGCCCTAGATTCGATCATCGGTATCTCAATACCTAGTTCAATCTTGTTACTGGCAAGTCTCTTTACTCGTTCCGTAATACATCATCCCGCAACTAACTCATTAGTTGCAATGCTTGCAAGGCTTAAGTGATGTGCATTACCGAGAGGGCCCAGAGATATCTCTCCGACAATCGGAGTGACAAATCCTAATCTCGAAATACGCCAACCCAACAAGTACCTTCAGAGACACCTGTGGAGCACCTTTATAATCACCCGTTTACATTGTGACGTTTGGTAGCACACAAAGTGTTCCTCTGGTAAATGGGAGTTGCATAATCCCATAGTCATAGGAACATGTATAAGTCATGAAGAAAGCAATAGCAATATACTTAACGACCGAGTGCTAAGCTAACGGAATGGGTCAAGTCAATCACATCATTCTCCTAATGATGTGATCCCGTTACTCAAATGATAACTCTTTGTCCATGGCTAGGAAACTCAACCATCTTTGATTAACGAGCTAGTCAAGTAGAGGCATACTAGTGACACTATGTTTGTCTATGTATTCACACATGTATTATATTTCCAGTTAATACAATTATAGCATGAATAATAAACATTTATCATGAAATAAGTAAATAAATAATAACTTTATTATTGCATCTAGGGCATATTTCCTTCAGTTTGGACACACGGTTACCTTGACTATACTTTAGACCATTGTTGATGTCGGGTCGGCCCTAAGGGGTACCTGCGAGTTGATGCGAATGTCGGGTGGGCCCGGAGAGCACCCGCGAGTTTTCCACGTGGCACGGCCGGGCAGTCTGAGCCCTTGCCGTAAGTCCGCGAGACAGGGCGACGGGGTCACATTATCGTGAGTCTGTGCTCGTCTCCGCGAGCTACCAATGCACTAACGGGTTTGGGTATTTGTTCTAAGTTGGCCTCTGGCCTTTACGCACTAACCACCAAGCGAGAATAGTTATGGGCCTCGACGTCGCAGTATCAGCCAAAGCTTTGTCAGACGTCCAGTTCAGCAGTGCAGCACGGTCGAATCGTGTTGGCCATCTGAGGCGGTGCTGGTATCCACCTTTCTCGCAACGACCCGGAGTGCAACGAGCGATGGGCCCAAGACCCCAGTGTGCTTAGGATGTAGATCGGCGGGGACCTCTCTGCTGAGCCTAGGTAGGGCTGCAACGTGTTGATCTTCCGACGCCAGGCATTGACCTAGAGAAATGTGTCCGTCCAGAGTAATCAAGTGTGTTGGAAAACGTGGTGCACCCCTGCAGGGAAGATTATCTATTAATAGTTGTGTCCATGGTAATGGACATTCAGACTTGTATCCTGATCTTATATAACGAGAAATGGATACTTGAGATATGTGATGGATATGTGGCTCCGAGATTTCTTTTCCGCAGGAAGTCGGGGAAGGATCTCTGGGCGTTGATTCTACAACATGCTTGTTATTAAAATGCTATTCTTTACTCTTCTACATGCTGCAAGATGCTTGGAGCTGCTAGAAGATGCTAGTCTTCGATAGGCTAGGCCTTCCTGAGGGAGTCCTGGATTAGGGGGTATCCGGACAGCCGGACTATATACATCGTCCGGACTATTGAAGCGTGAAGATACAAGACTCAAGACTTCAGCCCGTGTCCGGATGGGACTTTCCTTGGCGTGGAAGGCAAGCTTGGCGATCTGGATATTATATTTCCTTCCTTGTAACCGACTCCATGTAAACCCTATCCCTCTCGATATCTATATAAACCAGAGAGGTTGGTCCTTAGAAGGGCGATCATAATTACAATCATACCATCATAGGCTAGCTTCTAGGGTTTAGCCTCTACGATCTCGTGGTAGATCTACTCTTGTACTACCCATATCTTCAATATTAATCAAGCAGGAAGTAGGGTTTTACCTCCATCGAGAGAGCCCGAACCTGGGTAAACATCTGTGTCCCTTGCTTCCTGTTACCATTAGCCTAAGAAGCACAGATCGGGACCCCCTACCCGAGATCCACCGGTTTTGACACCGACATTGATGCTTTCAGTGAGAGTTCCTCTGTGTCGTCGCTGCAAGGCTCGATGGCTCGTCTCGTTGTGAGGGACAACATTACCGTGGGGGGAGCTCTGGCTGTAGGCCAAACCCTTCAACTAGGCGGCTTCGTCATGGCCGCCCCATCGGCTGTCGCACCGATGATGGCCTCTCGGGTCATCACGCATAAACTTCACATCAATTCGGAACTTGCCGAACAAATGGATCCGATAGAGCTCTCTTCTCTTAATGAGCTCTTGGATCGCATCACCGCTTTGGGAGTCGTAACGGACTATGACCGGATCGGGCTTAAGCCCGACCAAAGGGACATTAAATCCGCCCCGGCCACCCATGAGATAGTGGTATCAGAGGAACCACACAAGGAGTATCCCTCTATTTTGAGGATGAATTATGTCCGGATCGCCGAGCTCCCGGAGCCGGACACCCGCCCGGGGGATGATATGACCCGGGTCCCGGACTTAGAACCGGGCACGGGGCCGGAAAAATTGGGCAGCGTCCCGAATCCCGAGCTATTGAACTCGGAAGCTTCCATGCCCCGGGGTGCTAGATCGGATCAGAATCCGGATTCAGCTATAACCACCCATGCGGACTTAAATCGTCTCTCCCATATCAGGCAAGAGCCCCAGCAGACAGTACATAATTACTGGGCCAGATTCCTCCTTGCACTAAACAAAGTCGAGGACTGCCATGAGGAGGACGTAGTCTCGCTCTTCTGCAAGAACTGCACGGAAAAAGGAATCCTTAATGCTATAAGTCGCCGTGACGTAGTACGCTTTGTGGACTTAGCTATCATAGTACAGAAATACTATGCGATGGAAAGCGTCTGGAAAACTCAAACTGAATTTTGGGACAATCCGGCTTTCACCAAAACCTTTGTCCGAAATAAACGGGCGAACTCTCGTACGTCGTCCGATCCAATCCCCAAGAAACCAAAGCCCGCCCCAGGGCGGGGAACCGTATTGGAAAAATGGCTCAATGGGCCATGTAAACTCCACAACACTCCGGACATAGCACCAACTCATAGCCTTAGGACATGTTGGATACTCCGGCAGGTTGCAAAAAGTGGCGAGGATCTTCTTATAGAACAACGTCCCGCCAACGAGCACAATACGGTACTAACAGTCTTGGAGACTTTTGCCTCAAATAGTTGGCTCAAGCGAGCTCATCGAAGCTCCGCGCAAATTTGCCATATGGCCAAGATGAACCCTGGAACGACACTGCTATAACTTTCAACACCAGTGACGAACCTAGATTCCGGACTGTCCGGGCACCAGCCGCTTTGGTTCTTAGCCCAATCGTGGACGGCTTTCGGCTCACTAAAATGATCATGGATGGCGGAAGCGGATTAAATCTGATCTATGAAGAGACACTCAACAAGATGGAAATTGACAAAGGCCACATTGAACAAAGCGGCACAACCTTCAGGGAATTATCCTAGTCGGGATGCACGGTGTAAAGGGAAAAATCACACTTGACGTGGTATTCGGCACCCCGGAGAATTATAGGTCCGAAGAAATCACATTCCAAGTGGCCCCTTTTAGCAGCGGATACCACGCCCTTTTAGGGCGGGACGCGTTTGCAAGCTTTCAAGCTGTACCCCATTACGGGTACATAAAGCTTAAAATGCCCGGGCCCAATGGAATCATCACTCTAACCAGTGATCCGGACGTCGCACTTCGCGCCGAAAACAAAACCACAGCACTAGCCCTGGAGGCATTTTCCGAGTCCCTAGCAGCCGAAGAATTAACAACACTACGGGCCATCGTGGACAGGGACGACGTGATACTCGACAAGCGACCCAAGTCCACCTCATTTAAACCCGCAGACGAGATAGTCAAATTCCAAGTCCATCCAACGGACCCCACGAAGACAGCTTCCGTCGGGACACAGCTGAGCCCCGCGATGGACGCCGCACTGCGAGACTTCTTACGCGAGAATTGGGACATCTTCGCCTGGCACCCATCGGACATGCCAGGCATCCCACGCAGATTGGCCGAACACAGCCTCAATATACTAAAAGGATACAAGCCGGTCAAGCTGACTCTAAGACGGTTTTCAGAGCCCAAACGGCAGGCCATGGGGGAAGAGATAGCCAAACTACTCGAGGCCGGATTCATCAGAGATATCAAGCATCCGGATTGGCTGGCAAACCTGGTAATGGTACCAAAGAAGGACAAATCCTGGCGCCTATGTGTCGACTTTAAAGACCTCAACAAGGCTTGCCCCAAGGATCCCTTTCCCCTCCCTCGCATCGATCAAATCATTGATGCCACAGCAGGACACGACTCGCTGTGTTTCCTCGACGCATACTCTGGATACCATCAAATAAAGATGGCAGAGTCTGACCAAGCTGCAACAGCTTTCATAACGCCATATGGCCCTTTCTGCTTCAACACTATGCCTTTCGGGCTCAAGAACGCCGGTGCAACCTACCAACGCATGATTCAAATATGCCTGGAAAAGCAAATCGGCAAAACAGTGGAGGCATACGTGGATGAGTGGTCATAAAAACAAGACACGTCAAAACCCTAATAGACGACTTGAGGCTTACATTCGAAAATCTCCGGACATACGACATCAAGCTGAACCCGGAAAAATGCGTTTTTGGCGTCCCCTCGGGGAAACTACTCGGCTTCATCGTTTCCAACAGAGGAATTGAAGCGAATCCGGCAAAGATCCGAGCTCTGTCACAGTTAGCTATACCAACAGACCTCAAGCACATCCAAAAACTAGCCGGATGCGTGGCTGCTCTCAGCCGCTTTATCTCCAGGTTAGGAGAAAAGGCATTACCTCTTTACCGCCTTCTTTGGCGCACCGAACACTTCATGTGGACAGATGTAGCCGCGGCCGGACCGGATAAAATAAATACCTTATTGGCCAGTAATCCAGTCCTAACAGCGCCGAATATCAATGAACCTATGCTGCTCTACATAGCTGCAACGCATCAAGTTGCAAGTGCAGTGCTCGTCGTTGAACGAGAGGCTGAAGGATACAAATTCCCGCTCCAGAAGCCGGATTACTACGTATCCACGGTCCTAACCCCATGCAAATACCAATACCCACACTACCAAAAAATAGCATACGCGGTTTTCATGGCATCCCAGAAGCTACGACATTACTTTCAAGAGTGTTCGATTACGGTGGCCTCCGAAGTACCACTCAATGACATAATAAATAATCGTGATGCTACGGGCCGGATTGCCAAATGGGCCATTGAGCTCCTTCCGTTTGACATAACGTACAAACCACGGCGGGCCATCAAGTCGCAAGTATTGACTGACTTCGTCGCCGAATGGACAGAAGCCGAACTCCCTAAAGAGTACGACGCATACTCAAACTGGATCATGCACTTCGACGGCTCTAAAATGCTGGCCGGATTGGGAGCAGGTGTAGTCGTGACGTCTCCCCCCGGAGACACGGTCCAGTACGTCCTCCAAATATTATACACACATTCCAACAATGCAGCCGAATATGAGGCTCTGTTGCACGGTCTTCGGATGGCAGTCTCTATGGGCATTCAGCGCCTAGAAGTGCGCGGGGATTCAAACCTTGCAATATCATAAATAAATGGAGATTCCGATGCCAAAGACCCGAAAATGGCGGCCTAACGTAATGCCGTCCTCAAGATGTCAGCTCGGTTCGAGGGGCTCGAGTTCCACCATGTGGCCCGAGAAAACAATGAAGTGGCGGACGTCCTCGCTCGCATCGACGCTAAACGCAACCCTGTCCTACCTAACATATTCTTGGAACGGCTGTTCAAGCCATCCATTAGTATGGGAAGGGGAGTCCGGCAATACTAGCACGGATCCAAATACACCCCCAGATTCCGAACTATCAGACATAGTCAGAGGTTCTGCCACCGAAATAACGTCCTCGGCCCACGAACTCATGGCTGTAATCGCCCCGTGGACCGAGCCTTTCTTGGCCTATCTAAATAGGCAGGAGCTCCCCGAAGACCAAAATGTAGCACGCTGCATTGTCCGGCGCTCTAAAGCTTACAAAGTCTACGAAGGGGAACTCTACAAGAAAAGCGCTACCGGAGTACTACAAAGATGCATCTCCGAAGAGGAAGGGCGGCAGATCTTGGCTGAAATCCATGCCGGACTGGGCGGGCACCATGCCGCGGCTCGAGCATTAGTCAGCAAGGCCTTCTGTATAGGTTTCTACTGGCCGACGGCCCGAGCAGACGCACAGGACCTTGTCCAAGATTGCGTTGGTTGATAGCTCTTTGCGAATCGGAGTCATATGCCCCCTACCGCTCTCCAAACAATCCCCATAACTTGGCCCTTTGCGGTCTGGGGGCTGGATATCGTCGGACCTCTTAAAGGGGGAAGCCATAAGAAAAAATACTTATTGGTCATGGTGGACAAATTCACCAAATGGTAGAAGCCAAACCAGTCAAAACGGCCGAATCCGGACCAGTAATAGACTTCATATCCGGGGTCGTACACCGATACGGTGTCCCCCACAGGATCATCACTAATAATGGCTCAAATTTCACAGCCGACAAAGTGAAAACTTGGTGCGCAAAAATGGGCATCAAGCTTGATTACGCTTCTGTCTACCATCCCCAAACAAACGGCCAGGTAGAGCGGGCAAATGGTCTCATCATGAGCGGCATCAAACCCAGACTAGTGCGATCCTTGATAGAGTCGGATACGCACTGGGTCGAGGAGCTCGACTCTGTACTCTGGGGGCTGTGGACCACGCCGAATCGCACCACCGGATATATACCATTTTTATGGTGTACGGCGCGAAGGCAGTATTATCCTGCGACATAATACATGATTCGCCACACGTATGGATGTACGAAGAGAAGGAAGCCGAGTTAGATCGGCAGGATAACCTGGATGCCCTGGAGGAGGAGCGCGACGTCGCAAAAGCCCGCTCCGCATTCTATCAGCAGCAGGCTCGACGATATCAAAGCAGAGAAGTGCGGGCCAAAACTTACAACATTGGCGAGCTCGTTCTACGCCTACCGGAGAAGAAGGACAATCTCAAACCCAAGTGGGAGGGTCCCTTCATCATTGACAAAGTTCTCACGAGGAGCGTACCGCTTACGTAATGCATCCGATAACAGACTCGAGCCGAACCCATGGAACGCGGCCAGACTCCGGAGATTCTACGCCTAACGCCGAACTCAATGTTCGTCTCCTAACTCATCCTTTTCAATTATGCTACATCCCTTTTTCCTTTCTCGACCTTTTTTCTCTCTTGACACAAAGTATTCAATACAGTGCGGATTTCCGGATCACTCCGACCGCACTAAGTGTGTAAGCAATACCCGGGGGCTTCCTATACGGAAGCTAAAAATAATTACTCACATGGCTTTCCGCCCATCACATATGCATTCTTTTTCCATATGTGCATTTTCTTCACCATTATATGCATCGATATGACTTAAGATGTTGCTAAGCTGGGTTGCCTGGCTCTTGTGTTTATGCCCTACGTTCCTGTTAATTTGGCTAGGGCATAAGGGGAGCACCTCTGCGATTGTTACTGCCGGTTCAGCCGGATGTGTACCTCAGACTGGGTGAAGCCGAAAGCTAGCTTCCTTAAGAGAATATTCGGTCGGTGAACAAAAGATGTATTCGTTTATTATAACGCAAATCCCCAGAAGTTTTGTATCCTGCGCAATCGTTCGCAGTCCGGACATGTGCATTGTCGCATGCTTACCCAGGGAAAGGAAACCCTAATGGAACTATTCTCCCTGGAAGATGTTTCTTACTATCCATGTAATATAACATAAATAGTTGGGTACTTGTCTGTTCAAGCACTTATGACCCCTACGCCTGGTGTCCACGCATACCCTGGTTTTGTATAACTGAGTGGGTATTCGGACACACCCCGGACTATAGGATCCGGGGGCTGAAGCGAAAAGGTCCGCCATGACAAATGATTTTAATCCGGCTAGGGACTACTTATGTCCATTGAATTACACAGTCACTTGGACTGACTATATTCCTCCTCTATACCATCCAACAGGCTATCTAGCTTACAATCCTGTTGAGAATACTTTGCGGCTAGCGCTACCTGGTCATATACCAGACTCACGGGAATTTCTTGCCCATCTGGCCCAGCCGGTCCGACTTCGGCCATATGGTTCGGGTCCAGCTTGGTGTAGCGCGTCTTCACCATAGCCCAGGCTTCTCTTGCGCCTTGCCGGCAAGTGGACACCTTCCACAGTCGGAAGCGCCGCCGTGCTCCTTGAAGCATATTCACAAGCTCCCCCATGCCATTCGGTAGCAAGCTTGATGGCCACAAAGCCTCAAAGAACACCTGCATCACTTGCCGAGCTCGCTCGTGCGATTCTGAAAAGGTCTTGCAGTAAATCACTTGCAGATGAGGGCATCTCCTCCTCAGGGCGACGCGTTAACATTCCTGCAAGCAAAATTCTTTCAATATAGTTCCTCGCCGAACTATACTACAGTTCGTCTAGGCACTTACCATAAATGCTGCGTTGAAGCCTTTTGTTCTCCTTCACGGAGTCCGCCGGCTGAGCGCGGAGATCTTTTAACTCCACGTCCAGCTGGACTTTGGCATCTTGAAGATCGTTCTTCTCCTGCCTAACTCGTGTAAGAATGCGCTCGCCAGCTTCCAGCTGCCTTTTGAGATGCGATGCGTCCTCTCTTACGCCCTCCGGATTCACCCCGGGATTGTCTGCAGAATTTTTTGTTAGACTTGTCATATTAGCCGTTTACTAACTGGCACATCTTCGTACAATTGTGACAATTGTTACCAGATGAGGGCTTTTGGGGTTCCTCTAACTTGGCAACTGCGGTCCTCAGTTCGGCCTTGCATTCCTCCAGCTCCCGAGACAATTGCTCATTTTTATCTACAAGGACCTGTGCATAAATTGATCCTTAAAACAGTTGTTCCAACCGTTTCAAGTCTCAGGGGCTACTGCTACACATGCTTATCAAATTTTCTTACCCGTATATCTTTGGTATACCGGTCCGTCGCTCCGGCAAGCCCGCCTTGAGCAGCTCAGATGTATGCGTCTCCCGAATTGAAGGCGTTAAATGCCTCTTCGGAAAAGATGTTGTTCCGAAGTACGACCCGTCGGCGCCGGTGATTCATGGTGCTCTCTACTTCAGAATTCGTGGCTGAGAGCATATCCGCATTCTCTGTTGGAGAACTATGCGGCATCGGCCCCGCTCCCGCCTCCGTTCTCGAAGCTGGTTCTGGAATCCGGCTGGTGGAGGCTTGGCTGGCAGGATCCCCGGATATAGTCCGGCTGCTCCTCTTCCTGCCACAACACAAAGGGTGTTGTCATATTTCAAAATACCATAATCACAGCACAAGTTTTTGTTTTACCTCTGTAGCGGTGAGTCGACCCTTACCGCCTTCCTCTTCAGCCTGCCCGATCCAGACGCCCTTGGCCGACGAGTCCCTAGGGGCTCGTCCCCACGCTCCGATCGTCGTCTCTGCAAAAACACGACACTTCAAGGGTAAGGCATGACATCTGAAGGGAGTCCTCTTCGGAGGATAGGGTTTTTCGACTTGGCTTACGCACGACGTAGGAAGCGGTCCGGGATAGTCAGCAGTAATGGCCACTGAGGCTCCATCACAGCTCGCTTGATAAAATATCCCGTTGACGAGCTCCACGGTAATATCCGGATCTTCTTCGAGACCTGGATCTAGGGCCCTTCCGGGTCCTCCGTTCTTGAGGAGGGGCTGGAGATTCCTTCTACGGCCCTCCTCAGTTCCTGCTCGGGAATATCGAGGCAGATGATCCTAGCAAAGAACACCACAATAAGTGACATAGGGAAAGGAACGACAACTTACCCAGTTTGGGGGGTTGTACATGGAGAATCCATCTCGCGGTTTGATGTGAAGGAATTCCTCCTCTTCCCCTTTGTACAAATCAGACAATATCCTTGCCAGAGCAGTGGCGGAGTCCGGACCCTTACGGCCACAAATGGGTGGCATCATCTTCCCGTTGAAGTGCCACATGGGCTTCCCCGATATTGAAGTGGTTGCACTCCCGTATTATGCATATTGCCATAACCTCGACTATCGTCAAGACGGAGTTGGCCAAGAACTTTATCCTGCTCATCGGGTAATGTATTTCCTGGTATCCTCCTCTTGGGGGCCTCGGGGCGCCACTTAGGCGATGCCCTCGGCGGGGCGTTCTTGAACAGGGGAGACCTGTCCGACTGGATCCGGAAGGGGAACGTCGTCAATGTAGAACCACTCTGAAGGCCAGTTCTCTGGTACCTTCTTGGGAGTGCCGGATAGGTATCCGGTCTCGGCAATGTGCCATACTTCGGCCCCGCCCACCTGACATAGGGATTCTCCCTAGTTGCGGGGGACAAGGCAGAACAGCTTTTTCCATAACCCAAAGTGAGGCTCGCAGCCTAAAAATAGCTCGCAAAGGGCAACGTACCCTGCTATATGTAGTACGGAGGCAGGGGTAAGATTGTGTAACTGGAGGCCGTAGAACTCCAGGAGCCCGCGAAGGAACCGGTGGATAGGAACCCGATGCCCCTTAGCAGATGCGGAATGAGGCATATTCGCTCCTCTGGAGACGGATTCGGAGATCTCTCCACTTGCTCCCCGCCATTATAGGTGGCTATTCCGGCTCAGACAGGGACTGTCGGTGTCAAAACCGGCGGATCTCGGGTAGGGGGTCCCGAACTGTGAGTCTAGGCGGATGGTAACAGGAGACAAGGGACATGATGTTTTTACCCAGGTTCGGGCCCTCTCGATGGAGGTAATACCCTACTCCTGCTTGATTAATATTGATGATATGGGTAGTACAAGAGTAGATCTACCACGAGATCAAGGAGGCTAAACCCTAGAAGCTAGCCTATGGTATCATTGTTGTTCGTCCCCACGGACTAAAACCCTCCGGTTTATATAGACACCGGATAGGTTAGGGTTACACAGAGTCGGTTACAATGGTGGGAGATCTACATATCCGTATCGCCAAGCTTGCCTTCCACGCCAAGGAAAGTCCCATCCGGACACGGGACGAAGTCTTCAATCTTGTATCTTCATAGTCCAGGAGTCCGGCCAACGGTGATAGTTCGGCTATCCGGACACCCCTTAATCCGGGACTCCCTCAGTAGCCCCCGAACCAGGCTTCAATGACGATGAGTCCGACGCGTTGATTGTCTTCGGCATTGCGAGGCGGGTTCTTCTCCAAATTCCATATACTTGTCGAATAGTGTCCGGCTTCTGATAAATGCTGCGCTCCTTGGCTTCTACGCCCAATAATGGCCATCTTCCACGTGTTTGAATGAATGCGAAAAGCCAGGGTATTTTTACAATTACCCCCTAGCTGCGCAAATGAGCTGCCTATAAAAGGGGCGAGGTTCTAGATCTGAGTCACACCATCCCCCCTTCGCGAGCTTTCATCGGAGCGCCTCTGACCAAAGCCCATTCCATCATGGACAGTCGACGTGGCTCCTCCTCTCGCGCTCCCAGCCCTCAGCCTGGAAATTGGGAGAGATGCTCAGTTCCGCATAGCAAGCTAGTTATACTCCAAGCCAAGGGATTTCTTCCCCCGGCCTTCATGGTTCCGGTTCGAGACGGACTTGCCACCTACAAGGGCGGAAAGCAAGCGGAGAGTGTCCCCGATCCCTCTAAAGGAGAGCGGGTATGCTTCATCTCTTATCTAGTAAGAGGACTCGGATTTCAATCCATCCGCTTTCTCCGGGCTCTTGGAGTTCTACGGCCTCCAGTTGCACCACCTTACGCCTGCCTCCATTTTGCACATCGCGGGCTTCGTGGCCCTTTGCGAACTGTTCTTGGCGCCGAGGCTCATTTCGGGCTGTGGAAGAGATTATTCTGCCTAGTACCCCGTTCTATGAGGGGTCAATATATCAAGTGGGCGGAGCCGAGCTATGGCGCATCGCCGGGACCGGATACCTATCCGGAACCCCAAAGAAGGCGTCCGAAGACTGGCCTTCGGAATGGTTTTACATGGAGGACGTCCCGCTGCTGGATCCTGTTCGGATCGGCCTTCCGGAGTTTAGCAATGCTCCTCTGAAGAAGCGCCTAAGCTGGCGCCCTCGGAGCCCCCGGAGGGAAAATGACCTGGATGTCCTTTATTTGATGAGCCGAATAAGGTTACTGGTTCATGCCGGATTGACCATGACTGGAGTCATGGCAATCTGTATTATGAGGGGAGTGCAGCCGCTCCAATATAGGGGCCACCCCATGTGGGACTTCAACGGGGAGGACGATGCCACCCGCCATGGCCGCAAAGGGCTGGGATCGGTCACCGAACTGGTGAAGATCTTGTCTGCCATGTATAAAGGGGAGGAGGAGGATTTCCTCCGTGTCAATCCACTGAAGGAGTTTTCTTCGAATAATCCTCGAAGCTGGGTAAGCAAACATCTTTGTGACCTGTCCGATCCATGTTCCCGTGGTTAAATATCGCATTTTATGGTTTCTGCGCAGGAACTGCGCCGGACTGTGAAGAAGATACACTGCCCGCCCCCACAACCCGAGGATCCGGAACGGTCCCTCGATCCGACCTCCGAAGAGGATCTGGATATAAAGGTGGAGTTGATCGACGGGGTATTCCACCAACTTAGCATCGACAATGCTTTGGTTGCCATTACGGCCGATTACCCCGGAATACTTCCAGCCTCACAGGTAACTGAGACCAAGGTCCCAATATTCTGATAATGACCCATCCGTGCTTATTTCTTGATCACCGTATACCAATGGTGTTTCGCAGGGGGTAACTTTGAGGCAGGAAGCCGAGCCCGCGGTTGGCCAACAAGGCAGACGGCCCCGCAGGCTAAACAGGAGTGCGGTCCGGATCGAAACTCCGCCGCAACGGTATGGCGTGTCACCATGTTCCTAGGATTGATTCCTCGAAGGCGTACTAACGCTGACGCTCTTTTCAGGAAAAAGAGCGCTCGCCGGACTGAGTCCGGAGAGGTTGCCAATCGAACCTCCGCCGGCCGGGCTCCAAAGCCGGGTCCAGAAGCGGAGGCGAACACGAGGCGTGCGTCGGATACTCCTCCGACAGAGGATGCCGACAGATTTTCCGCCACCAACTCCGAGGTGGAGAGCGCCTTGAATCACAGGCGATGTCGGACAGTTCTTCGTGACGCATGTTTCTCCCAAGAGGCCTTGAATGCCTTCAATTCGGGAGATGCGCACCTTCGTGCCGCTCAAGATGGTCTAGCCAGAGCCACGGAGCAGTATGTAAAGGACATACTGGTAAGGAAATTTGTGATTATATATGCCAAGAGTCTCCCCGAGACTTAAAATTGTTAGAATAACTGATTTAAGTATCATTTGTTATCTGAGATCTTACAAAAAGAGTACCCGACTGTCCCAGGAGCTTGAAGAGTGCAAAGCCCAACTTGAGGCCGCACTAGCCGCTACAGTGGGAGCCACAGAGACCCCCTCTGGTAATATACGGTTCAAAAGATAAATAGTTTATGAAGTGCGGCGGGTGTGTAATTCTGACAAAAACATTGCAGATGGCGCCGGACTAGATCCGGACAAGCAACAGCTCTTGCGCCAGCTAAAGGACAGCAAGAGCGTGCTTACAAGGGTGCGGCAGGAGAAAAATAACCTCCAAGATGCCAGCACCAAGCTGGGTGAGGAACTAAATGATGTTCGTGCCCAGTTGTCTGACTCCGTAAAGGAGAATCGGCGGCTTCGCGCAGCATTTTCAGTAAGTGCTTGAGCGAACTTTGAAAGAGTTCGGCGAGGAAGGCGACTAACATAAATATGTATGTAGGTTTGCTCACAGGTCGTCCTGAGGAGGAGATGCCCAGTTCTTCGGGTGATCTTCTTCCCGAATTGCGTCAGCTGCACGAACGAGTCCGGCAGGTGATGAAAGGCGTCGGCCAGGCCTTGTGGCCATCTATCTCCCTGCCCGAAGGCATTGGGGAGCTGGCAGAGCGGCTTCAAGGAGCACGGCGGTGCTTCCGGCTATGGAAGATATCGGCCTGCCGTCAAGGCGCCAGGGAGGCCTGGGCCATGGTAAAGACGCGGTACACGAAGGCTGACCCAAACCACATGGCCGAGGTCGGACCTGTGGGGCCTGACGGGATGGAGATCCCTGTAAGCTTAGTGTACGGCCAAGTAGAATTGGCCGCCAAGTATTCCCAGCAAGATTGTAAATTAGATAGCCTATTAGATGGCATTGAGGAGGAATACAATGAGTCGAGTTGACTATGTAAAAATATGACATGAAAAAATGTCTTCTAGCCGGATTGTAGATCGTTTGTCATAGCAGACCTTTTCACTTCGACCTCAGGACTCAATAGTCCAGAGTGTGTCCGAATACCTTCGTGGTTATATAAGAACCGGGGTATGCATGGAGACAAGGTGTAGGGGTCATTATTGCTGTATCAGACAAGTGCCCAACTAGTTATGTTATATTACATGGATAGTGAGAAACATCTTCCAGGGAGAATAGTTCGTTTAAGGGTTTCTTTCGCTGGGATGCATGCCCTAAAGTGCATGTCAAAGCTGCTATGAAAGCAGAAAATCATCTGGGGGCAGATGGGTAAATAGTTAAAAATCATCTTTCAGTTCACCGACCGAATATTCCCTTAAGAACGCTAGCTTTCGGCTTCACCCAGTCTGAGGTACACATCCGGCTGACCCGGCAGTAACAATCGCAGAGGTGCTCCCTTTACCACCTAGCCGAACAATTGGGAATGTAGGGGTAAGCACAGGAGCCAGGCAACCCAGCTTGGCCAAAACTTAAGTCATATCGATGCATATAATGGTGAATAAAAGGTACATGCGGAAGTTTAACGCATGTGTTGGGCATGAAGCCCGTATAAATAAGCTTCTGTTAAAGAAACCCCAGGTATAATGAGCGCGGATAGCGCGTCAAGTATGTGCGAAAAAAGCACAAACGAGCCTCTAGAGGCGTCAAGAAGAAGGAGGAAGAAGGAGAGAAATAATAGACAACAAAAATAGAAAATGTGGACGGAGGAAGGAGACGAACTTGGAGTCCGGCGCTTAGGCGTAGAATCTTCGTAGTCGGGCTGCGTTCCATGGGTTCGGCTCGAGTCGGTTATCCGATGCGTTCAGAGGCGGTATGCTCCGCCGGTCAGGACCTGGTCGATAATGAAGGGACCTTCCCATTTGGGCTTGAGTTTGTCCTTTTTCTTGTCCGGCAGGCGTAGAACTAGTTCGCCAACGTTATAAGCTTTGGCCCGTACTTCCCTGCTTTGATATCTTCGAGCCTGCTGTTGATAGAATGCGGAACGAGTATTGCCACGTCGCGCTCCTTCTCCAATGCGTCCAAACTGTCCTGCCGATCGAGCTCGGCTTCTCTTTCTTCAAACATGCGCACGCGAGGTGAGTCATGTATTATGTCGCAGGGCAAGACTGCCTCTACGCCGTACACCATAAAGAATGGTGTGAATCCGGTAGTATGATTCGGCGTGGTCCGCAGCCCCCAGAGTACGGAGTCGAGCTCCTCAACCCAGTGCGTGCTAGATTCCTTGAGGGACCGCACTAGTCTGGGTTTAATGCCGCTCATGATTAGACCATTTGCCCGCTCGACTTGACCGTTGGTTTGAGGGTGATAGACTGAGGCGTAATCGAGCTTAATGCCCATGTTTTTGCACCATAATTTGACCTCATCGGCCGTGAAGTTGGTGCCGTTATCAGTGATGATAGTGTGGGGACGCCCGTAACGGTGCACTACCCACGATATGAAGTCTATCACCGATCCGGTTGGCCGTTTAACAGGCTTGGCCTCTATCCATTTGGTGAATTTATCCACCATGACCAATAGGTATTTTTGCTTGTGGGTTCCTCCCTTAAGGGGTCCAACCATGTCAAGCCCCGGACCGCATGAACGGCCAGGTGATGGGTATAGTTTTGAGGGCGGTGGGTGGCATGTGGCTTTGGTTAGCAAAAAGCTGGCAACCGACGCGTCGTTGGACTAAGTCTTGCGCGTCTGCCCGGGCCGTCGGCCAATAAAATCCTGTACGGAAGGCCTTTCCTACAAGGGCACGGGCTGCGGCGTGGTGCCCACCCAGTCCGGCATGAATTTCAGCCAGGAGGTTTCGCCCTTCCTCTTCGGAGATACACCTTTGAAGGACTCCGGTAGTGCTTTTCTTATAAAGCTCTCCCTCATGGACTTTATAGGCTTTAGATCGCCGTACTATGCAGCGAGCCTCATTTTGGTCTTCGGGGAGTTCCTGCCTAGTTAGGTAGGCTAGGAATGGTTCCGTCCACGGGGCGATAACCGCCATTATTTCGTGGGCAGAGGGTGTTATCTCGGTGGCAGAGCCTCCGATTGTGTCAGAGTGTTCGGCGTCAGGCAGTGCGGTTGGGTCCGGATTGTTATTGCCGGACTCCCCTTCCCATAGTACGGATGGCTTGAACAGCCGTTCCAGAAAGATATTGGGTGGGACGGCATCGCGTTTTGCACCGATGCGTGCCAATATATCCATCGCCTGGTTGTTATCCCGGGCTATATGGTGAAATTCGAGCCCTTCGAACCGTGCTGACATTTTTAGGACCGCATTGCGGTATGCTGCCATTTTCGGATCTTTGGCATCAAAGTCTCCGTTTATTTGAGATATTGCGAGGTTCAAATCCCCGCGCACCTCTAGGCGTTAAATGCCCATGGAGACTGCCATCCGGAGGCCGTGCAAAAGGGCGTCGTATTCGGCTGCATTGTTGGAGTCCGTATACATTATCTAAAGGACGTATTGGACTGTGTCCCCGGTTGGGGACGGCAGGACGACGCCAGCCCCAGGCCGGCCAACATTTTGGAGCCGTCAAAGTGCATGATCCAATTGGAGTATGCGCCGTACTCTTTAGGGAGTTCGGCTTCGGTCCATTCGGCCAGGAAGTCGGCTAAAACCTGCGACTTAATAGCTCGTCGTGGCTTATAAGTTATGTCGAATGGAAGGAGCTCTATGGCCCATTTAGCAATCCGGCCCGTCGCGTCGCGGTTGTTTATAATGTCGTTAAGAGGTACTTCGGAGGCTATCGTTATCGAACACTCTTGAAAGTAGTGTCGCAGCTTAGGATGCCATGAACACCGCGTATGCTATCTTTTGGTAGTGTGGGTACCGGGACTTGCATGGAGTTAGGACAGTGGACACATAGTAAACCGGTTTTTGAAGAGGGAACCGGTGTCCGTCCGTTTCTCGTTCGACAACAAGCACCGCGCTGACAACTTGATGTGTTGCGGCGATATATAATAGCATTGGTTCGCCCACATTGGGCGCGGCAAGGACCGGGTTTGTTGCCAATATGGCTTTTATCTCTTTGAGTCCGGCCGTGGCGGCATCCGTCCACTCGAAGTGTTCGGTGCGGCGGAGGAGGCGGTAAAGGGGTAACGCCTTTTCTCCCAAACGGGAAATAAAGCGGCTTAGAGCCGCTACGCATCCCGTCAATTTTTGTATTTGTTTGAGGTCTTTTGGAATATCCAATTGTGCCAGAGCTCGGATCTTGGCTGGGTTTGCTTCAATTCCTCTACCGGACACAATGAAGCCGGGAGCTTTCCGGCTGAACGCCGAAGACGCATTTTTCCGGATTGAGCTTGGTGTCATATTTTCGAAGATTGTCGAATGTGAGCCTCAAGTCGTCTACTAGAGTTTCGACGTGCTTGGTTTTGACGACCACGTCATCTACATATGCTTCCACTGTTTTGCCGATCTGGTTTGCCAGACATGTCTGAATCATGCGCTGATATGTTCCTCCGGCGTTCTTGAGCCCAAAGGGCATTGTGTTGAAGCAGAACGGGCCGTATGGAGTGATGAATGATGTTGCAGCTTGGTCTGGCTCCGCCATCTTGGATTGGTGGTAGCCGGAGTACGCGTCGAGGAAGCACAATGAGTCGTGTCCTGCTGTAGCATCAATAATTTGATCAATTCGAGGGAGGGGGAAGGGATCCTTTGGGCAAGCCTTATTAAGGTCTTTAAAATCAACACATAGGCGCCAGGATTTATCCTTATTTGGTACCATCACCAGGTTTGCTAGCCAGTCCGGATGTTTTATATCTCTGATGAATCCGGCTTCCAAAAGTTTGGCTAGCTCCTCTCCCATGGCCTGTCTCTTGGGTTCGGAAAAGCGCCGAAGAGCCTGTTTGACTGGCTTGAATCCTTTTAGGATATTTAGGCTGTGCTCGGCCAGCCGACATGGGATTCCTGGCATGTCTGAAGGGTGCCAGGCAAAGATGTCCCAGTTTTCTCGTAGATATTCTCGTAGTGTGGCGTCTACATCAGGGTTTAATTGTGCCCTTTGGAGGCCGTCTTTCCGTGGTCCGTTGGGTGGACTTGGAATTTGACTATTTCATCCGCTGGTTTAAAAGAGGTGGACTTGGATCTTTTATCAAGTATCACATCGTCCCTGTTCACCGTGGAGCGCATCGCAGTGAGTTCCTCGGCCGCTAGGGCTTCAGATAGTGCCTCGAGGGCTAGTGCGGCTGTCTTGTTTTCGGTGCGGAGTGCTATGTTCGGATCACTAGCGAGAGTGATGATTCCGTTAGGTCCGGGCATTTTAAGCTTCATGTACCCATAATGGGGTATAGCTTGAAAAATTGTGAATGCCTCTCATCCTAATAAAGCATGACATCCGCTGTTGAACGGGGCCACTTGAAATGTGACCTCCTCGGACCTGTAATTGTCCGGCGAGCCGAACACTACGTCCATTGTGAATTTTCCTGTGCAGCATACTTCTCGGCTAGGGATTATTCCTTTAAAGGTTGTGCTGCTTCGCTCATTGCGGTTCCAGTCTATTTCCATTTTTCGGAGGGTTTCCTCATAGATGAGGTTTAGTCCGCTGCCGCCATCCATGAGTACCTTAGTAAAGTAAAGCCGCCCACTATCGGACCGAGGACCAATGCGGCTAGTGCTCGGGCTGTTCAGAATTTAGGTTAAATCACTGGCATTAAAGGTAATAACCGTGTCCTCCATGGATTTATTGTTGCTACTTGGTAGACTTCGCAAGGTTATGGAGTGTTCGTTTTCGCATGTTATTTGATGCGGAAGTCTCGAAGACTGTTAACACCGTACTTGTGCTGCTGGGCTGGGATTCAGAAGCTAGAAGCTCTTCGCCACTTTTGGCCACCTGCCGTAGTATCCAACATGCTCGAAGGCTATGAGTTGGAGTGGCGCCCTCTGTACTGTGAATTTTGCAGGGTCCGTTTAGCCAACCCTCCAGTACGGTTCCGTACCCTTTAGGGGTTTTTGGTTTTTTGGTGTTTAACCCAGGTGCTTGGTAATGATGCACCCTTTTATTTCGGACTAGGGATGTATTCAGGGACGGATTATCCCAAAATTTACTTTCGGTTTTCCAGGCGCTCTCCATCGCACAGTACTTTTGTACTATGGTCACCAAGTCGGCAAAGCGTGTAATTTCGTGTCGACTTATGGCGTTTAGGATTCCCTTGTCCGTGCAATTATTGCAGAAAATTGGGATTGCGTCCTCCTCTCGGCAGTCCTTTATCCTGTCCATAACCAGGAGGAATCTGGCCCAGTAATGATGTACTGTTTCAGCTGGCTCTTGCCGAATTCGGGATAGATCGCTAATGTTTGGGTGGGCGGGTGGAACTGGATCCGGAACCCTATCCAATTTAAGACTCAGGGGCCGGGAAGTTTCCGAACTCGGTCGTTTGGATTTTTGAATGCTATCCAATGAATCCATCCCGTCGCCTGACTTTAAGTTCAGGGCTTGATCGACATCCCCCCTCTGCGGGAATCCGGCATGGAGGGATCGGGAATCCGGACGTAGCTAGTCCTTAAAATATAAGAAGAATCGCCGCATTGCTCCTCTATGACAGCAACATGATGGGTAGCCTGGGGAGAGTTGATCTCTCTTAGATCGGTTTTAGGCCCGATCCGGTCATAGTCTGTGGCGACTCCCAGGGCGGCGATGCGATCCAAGAGCTCGTTTACGGAGGAGAGCTTGATCGGATCTAACTGTTCGGCAAGTTCAACTAACATGGAGATTGGTTTCGATGACTCGAGAGGTCATCGTCGGTAGCCGAACTGGCGGTCATAAGAAAACCACCTAGCCGAAGAGTCTGACCAGCGGCCAAGGCTCCTTTGGTGATAGTATCGTCTTTAAAGACGGGATGAGGCATCCTACCTGACGGCGGCGGCATAGAGGAACTCTCAATGAAAGCACCAATGTCGGTGTCAAAACCGCCGGATCTCGTGTAGGGGGTCCCGAACTGTGCGTCTAGGCGGATGGTAACAGGAGACAAGGGACACGATGTTTTTACCCAGGTTCGGGCCCTCTCGATGGAGGTAATACCCTACTCCTGCTTGATTAATATTGATGATATGGGTAGTACAAGAGTAGATCTACCACGAGATCAAGGAGGCTAAACCCTAGAAGCTAGCCTATGGTATGATTGTTGTTCGTACTACGGACTAAAACCCTCCGGTTTATATAGACACCGGATAGGTTAGGGTTACACAGAGTCGGTTACAATGGTAGGAGATCTACATATCCGTATCGCCAAGCTTGCCTTCCACGCCAAGGAAAGTCCCATCCGGACACGGGACGAAGTTTTCAATCTTGTATCTTCATAGTCCAGGAGTCCGGCCAACGGTGATAGTTCTGCTATCCAGACACCCCCTAATCCGGGACTCCCTCAGGGACCATGAATGCTTGAAAGATCGTGGATGTCGCCTAGAGGGGGGGGGTGAATAGGCGCTTTAAAATAATTACGGTTGAGGCTTGAACAAATGCGGAGTAAACCTAGCGGTTAATTTGTCAAGCACAAAACCAACAACAACTAGGCTCACCTATGTGCACCAACAACTTATGCTAAGCAAGAAAAACTACATAGGTGATAGCAAGATATATGACAAGAAACAATATGGCTATCACAAAGTAAAGTGCATAAGTAAAGGGCTCGGGTAAGAGATAACCGAGGCACGCGGAGATGACGATGTATCCCGAAGTTCACACCCTTGCAGATGTTAATCTCCGTTTGGAGCAGTTTGGAGGCACAATGCTCCCCAAGAAGCCACTAGGGCCACTGTAATCTCCTCACGCCCTCGCACAATGCAAGGTGCCGTGATTCCACTAAGGGACCCTTGAGGGCGATCACCGAACCCGTACAAATGGCAACCTTTGGGGGCGGTCATCGGTACCCGTCAAATTGCTCGGGGTGATCTCCACAACCTAATTGGAGACCCCGACGCTTGCCCGGAGCTTTACACCACAATGATTGAGCTCCGAACACCACCAACCGTCTAGGGCGCCCAAGCACCCAAGAGGAACAAGCTCAAGGGCACCAAGCACCCAAGAGTAATAAGCTTCTCAACTTGTAACTTCCACGTATCACCGTGGAGAACTCAAACCGATGCACCAAATGCAATGGCAAGGGCACACGGAGTGCCCAAGTCCTTCTCTCTCAAATCCCACCAAGCAACTAATGCTAGGGAAGAAAATGAGAGGAAGAACAAGAAGGAGAACACCAAGAACTCCAAGATCTAGATCCAAGGGGTTCCCCTCACATAGAGGAGAAAGTGATTGGTGGAAATGTGGATCTAGATCTCCTCTATCTTTTCCCTCAAAAACTAGCAAGAATCCATGGAAGGATTGAGAGTTAGCAAGCTCGAAGAAGGTCAACAATGGGGGAAGAACACGAGCTCAAAGGATAAGGTTCATTGGGGAAGAAGACCCCCTTTTATAGGACCTCTCGAATCCAACCGTTATGTGCTCAGGTCGTGCACAAGCGGTACTACCGCTTGGAGGAGCGGTACTACCACTTAGCACGGTCAAAACAGCCCAACGAGAGAGAAAACACGAGTTTTTGGTCCTGAGCGGAAGTAGCCACGGAAGTAGCTGCGGTAGTACTGTCCAAGCGGTAGTACCGCTCCCAAGAGCGGTAGTAAAAAATTACTTCCGCTCCTGTCCGCGGTAGTACCGCTGCAGCCTTTTCAGAACACCAAAACTGACACAACTTCTGCCAACGGACTCCGAATTCGACGAAACCAAGTTTGTTGGAAAGCTAGAGACAAGGGATAACACAATATTGATAGAAATATCAATAAGAAGCAAATGACAAAAGTCCCAAATAAAATGGTGAGAACCCTTCCTCGGATAAGACCGGTAAAACCTCCAACACCGAAAACATCATAAAAGACGCATGCAAACTCCGTTTTCGATGAACTCAAGCTTGTCATCAATATGACCATAAGCTCTAAGACTCACAAGGAGAACCAAACAACAACCAAGAAAATGATGCAAGGATGCAATGGTTTGAGCTCTCGATTTAACGATACGATCAAGCTACTCACTTGAGAGCCCCCTTGATAGTACGGCTATCGATCCTATAACCCGGTCTCCCAACTACCACCATGAGACCGGTAAAATAGAAAACCTATCAAGGGAAAACCTTTGCCTTGAACATGATCCACTTCAGCTAGATGATGACGATCTTGTCCTCCTCAAGATGGACCACCTTTCTTGATTGCGTTGGGTCGATGGAGACTAGATGATTGCTCCCCCATACTCCACTATGGGTGAGCCACTCTTGACACATCTTCACAAGTCCATTGACACCACAATGGATGGAAAGCTTCAAGCACTTGATCTCTTCGTGATGCTCCACTTGAACTTGCACACAACAATCTTGATGACGATCACCACTTGATGTCATCCTCTCCATGGGTTGAGTGATATCTTCCTCTTGACGCAAGCCCATGAACACGTACCTAACCCCACATAGAACTCTCACATAGACCATGGGTTAGTACACAAAGCACAATGGACAATGCTTACCATGCCATGGGATCACTTGATCCCTCTCGGTACATCTTCTACGCTTTGTGAGTTGATCAACTTGATTCACTCTTGACTTAGTCTTGATCAACCTTGAATATTTCCAACTCTCTTCATTTGGATGATGTCTTGAAGGTAAACATGAATGATCACACAATCTTGTTATTCAAGACATGCTTTCAGTAAGCTCAACTCTCACATGACCAATCTTTGGATAGTTCCTTAATAGCACCTTGGTCAACACAAACTTTCCTTGAAACCAACACATGTACTCCAAGAAAATCCTATGGACAAAACCTTCAAATATAAATCAAGGCAACCTTTAGTCCATAGAGATTGTCATCAATTACCAAAACCAAACATGGGGGCACCGCATGTTCTTTCAATCTCCCCCATTTTGGTAATTGATGACAATCACTTTCAAGAGAGTTTATATAAGGAATTATGCATCACCATGCAATGCAACAACCAATGATGCATGAGTAAGAGATGCAAATGCTTAGGAACAAAACCAAAGCAAGAGGAGAGAATTCTCTAAACTTCTCCACAAAACTCTATGAAACTTCTCCCCCATTGGCATCGATTGCCAAAATGGGAGAAAATCTTAGAAGGCCAATATAAATTGTGTTCCTCCATAATTTGTGTATTTCACAACAAGACAGTGGAATGCAATACACATATCCAACGGTAAATACTTGGAGGAAGACAAACTATATTGAGGCCCAAAGATTACAAAAGGAAGATATGCCACAAAGACATAACAAAGAGAGAAACAAGCAATCAAGCAATCAAAAGATACCTATTGAAGCAAGCTATCAAAAGATACCAATTGAACCAACTAGGCCAATGATCCTACGAGCCACATGAATAAAGAATATTATGATAAGAGCAAAGGAGTGTTCTAAAGAAACTAGAGAATCTCCCCATGATTTGTGCACACATAAGAATTTTTTGTATTAGGATACCAAGTGCACAAAATAGGATCATAGCTCCCCCAAAATCAATAGAAACTTACAACAAGTGCAAGTGAGCATATAGGAAACTAGGCCTAGTACTTGCAACAAACACATGGTTGAGCAACAAGTAAGAGAGGCAACTTAAGAGTGGTCTCAACCAAAATGATGTGTGTGAGTCAAGGCAATGCACTTGAGAAGACTAATGTACGTATGAGCATTAAGCATCAATAAAGTCTTGAAAGAATGAGGCACACGGTGCAAGGCCTATCATTCCCACACACACCCACTAGCAAATGGGTTCACAAGCTCACTAAAAAGATAACAACAAAGCTTGCCACAACCCATGGTGAAGATAGAAGATGAAAGCCTCATCAAGACGAGGGATACCAATTAAGATGGCAAAAGCCTCGTAGAGATAAGCACGAGGAAAATAATCTTCACCACACAAGAGTGCATCAAGATGCAATGAATTAAGACACGCACTCAAGGAAAAAGCTTTCACGGAGCCACCAAAGAAATAACATAAGGAAGACAAGGTGGACGTGAAAGAAATATCATCTAGAGATGTAGTTTCTCTCAAGTGTATAAGGTTCCAGGTAGATGAAATCATGATGATATATATCTACAAAGAAGGATGTACACCCAAAATAGCTACAACATGAAGGAACAAGATATCCAAAAGGAAGTCATAGATATACCAATAAGATATTTGCTTGGAAACATAGCACAAGGCTAGATAAGGTCTTATTGTATATAAATGAATTCCTACCACACAACCATCAAAGACATCACAACTAGCAACATGAGGTCATCGTTGAGATGCTTTGAGAAAGGAAACAAGTATCACAAGATGGAATGAATATCATGCCAAGATGCAACCTACACAAGGTTGAATGCAAGAAAAGAATGCATGAATAGATACTTGTTACCGAGATATCATTGGAAGGATGTAGAAGAAACCAATTGAAGGTAATAGATAGTAGTTCATTGAGTATCCTAGCTTGACTCCAATAAGCACATGATGACACCACCTTCCTTATGAATGAGCCGAGCATCCAATGCATCTCTAGTTGTTCCTAGAACAACACCACAAACAAAATGGTATCCAAACTCGTTCGGACCAAAGAGTTAGCAAACCAACAATACATATGACAAACTCCACATAAATATGTGCATATAGATATGAAAATGAATTTCATGCACATCTCATCCAATTTTATACTTAGTGGAGTTTCCCCTATATATTGGGTCAAAGAGAGAAAGCATGCCAAGGAAACTACATGAAGTTAATATGCATGCTCAAGACTTTCAAGAACCGATACCAAAATACAAGGAAATACCAAGTGAAAAGAATACCAAAAGGAGAAACCGTCACTTGGAAGATATCATTAAAAGATACATCAAGGAATGAGATATCCATTGGAACCCACAAAACGATATCAAACTCCCAAAAGAGAGGATGGTTCCAAACAAACCAAGCTCTCTACAAAGTTTCATGATGGCACAAGTACCAAAAAGAAACGGCTTGCCGTCCACCAACACACACTTAAAATGGATCACAAGTTCAGTGTTTTATAGAAAATAGGATAGCTCCCCCACGAGTTGTGCATTATAGAGAATTTGCATTTGAATATAAAATACACAAGGTAGGATCACCACGTTCACTATATCAAGGAAAACACTAGACAAGATCAAGAAAACAGCAAGATCCTCAAGTGGCACGGAAGGCAATGGGAGTTGACACAAACTTGGCAAGAGATAAGGCAAATAAAAAGCAAACGCCAACGTGAAGATGATCAATAATTTCTACCACACATAAGTGAGTACCAATTGTCAAAAGACAAGAAGTATTTGGAAATAATTCCCGGTGGTAGATAGTAAGGATATCCGGCATCATCTTCACACCAAACACAAGCAAATTGCAACTTGTAGAGCTAACATGCCACCTAGGAACAAGATAATTTACAATATCAATTCTAGGTGACAATATCTCAAATGTACACATTTTCTAGGCTAGTAATATACACATATAATATTACTCCCCCATAATGTGATACCAATTAAAGATAAACAAGAGGCAAAATAAAGACCCAACATGAGATAATTAATGGACAAATTAGAATTTGAATTTCTCATGAGAAGACATACCACATAGAGACTAGATAATCTTGTAATATAAATACTAGATGGTATTACTCATGTACACACATTTATAGGATTGTGAGGTGTACAAAGCACATCACTCCCCATAATGGGATATTCCATTAATCTCTCACAAGAGCCAACTGAGATACAAACAAGATGCATAAAGGCTCAACGAACGACACACATGTACATGAAGTGCAAACCAACATACATAAACTTGATTACTCAAGAAAAGCAATTTGGAGACACAACACATACAAACACATGCAAGGAACAAAACCAAAACATGCAAAGGGGCAAGTAACTTTCAATGTAAACAATTTAAGTACAATTTACTGCAAGGAGGCACATTGGATATAAGATAGAAACTTGATAACCCAATTGACTTGGCTTGAGACAATAAGAATGATGAAGTCCCCTTAATTCTTCATAATGTAGCCAAATCTCCAATGAGCTCCAACAATACCTATTGATCAAGTTTGAGCTAGTTGGTCCCCAACCAAGTTGGGTCCTAAGAGGTTAGTCACAATAGGCTTGGCTACCCAAATGGTTCTTTGCTTCAAACCGCTTTGAGTACCAACAAACTTGGCAACCACATTGCCAACCTTATCCTTCCCAAGATAATAGACATCATCAATAATAATTGGGTTGGATAAGTTACCACTAGTGCATGAAGAAGCGAGGTGACCTTTCTCACGACATATGTAGCAACGTCTACTCTTCACTTTCTTCTCACTTGATTTCTCAACTTGAGAAGCATTAGCTTGAGTCTTCTTGGGAAGAGGCCTTTCTTCAACTTGAGGTTGAGCATGAGAATGCACTTGTAGCCGCTTCCCTTGTTGCTTGTCACTAACGGCCTTCTTCTTCAATGGGCAAGATCTAACATGATGCCCTTCAATTTTGCACTTGAAGCAAATAATCTTGGCTGAATTCTTGACGTGTTCTTGGCCCTTCTTCTTGTTCATCTTGGACTTCTTCTTCTTGTTGGAGTTGAATCCAAGTCCACTTTTGTCATTGGGGGATTTTTGCACACTCAAGATATTGTTGAGTGTGGATTTCCCTTCATGACACTTTTCCATGTCTTTCTTCAAGGAAGTGACTTGGGCCTTGAGTTCTTTGATTTCCTCTACATGGTTAGTCTCAACACAAGTACTAGAGGAAGTATAAGCTTCATCATTGGAGCAACAAGGCAAGGAAAGCAATTCATCACAAGATGTACCAATGTTATGCATAGGCTAATTACGAGGACTAGCACAAAGCAATATAGCATTTTGACTAAAAGTAGTGCTAATGTCCACATGAGGCTCACTCGATGTTACCTTAGCAATCATAGCCTCGTGAGCTAACTTTAGCACATTATGGGATACTAGGAGATCATCATGAGAGCTTGTGAGCTTTACATGATTTTCTTCCAACATCCCATAATTGCTAGATAGCAACTCAAGTTGAGCCCTTAGCTCAACATTCTCCTTCAATATGGATGCTTCAAGAGATAGAGTTAGTAGCACAAGCATCATCATTAGCAACAAGAGGAGAAGACAACTTGGCAAGCTCTTTTGAATATGAAGCTTTAAGTTGAGCATGAGACTCGGTGAGTTTGATGAGCTCACCCATAATGACCCTTGAGCCATTTTCGAGGTGCTCAAAGTCCTCAAGGAGTTTAGCATGCGCCACTTCAAGCTCCTCATTTTTAGTTTCAAAATCATTTGCCACCTCAATAGCTCTATCACGAGATTCCCTCACTCTAGATAATTCTAGAGCAAAAGTCTCCTCAAGAGATTCCTTGGTGGTTTGTTCAAGTTCAAGAGCTTGAGAGAGGTCCGTAATCTCATTAGCGTAATCACGATCATGACCTTCCATTTGATCAATGGTGACCTCATGCTCCTCAAGACGAGATTCCAACTCGTCAATATATTTCTTGCCCTCGATAGCAATAGACATGATTTCCATGATTTCCATAGAGATTGTCATCAATTACCAAAACCAAACATGGGGGCACCGCATGTTCTTTCAATGCTGGTGGAAGAAACCCTTGGATTTGTAACTCAATCAAACGGCTATGGGGAACTGAACACTCTTCACAGTCCCCCGGCTTGGAGCGAGGAGAGCGAGCAGAAGAGCTGTGACGAGGCCATGTTGGAATGGTTTTTCCGGAGCGCTCTGTTGGATGCTTGCTCGAGGGGGAGGAGTGAGGTTTGGATCTGAGAATCCCCGTCTCTTCAAATAGGCGGTCAGCCCAAAAGATTGAGGGTGGTAAATGCGATAAACACCTCGGCTCCTCGCATTCGCTCGACACGTGTAGATGGTCATTATTGAGGCACTGAAGCCAAGGAGTGCAACATTGATGGAGTTCCGGACACTATTCGCTGTAACAGGTACTTTAGAGTATTCGGAGAAGGAACCCGCCCTGCGATGCCGAAGACAAGACTGCGCGCCGGACTCATTGTCATTGAAGCCTGGTTCAGGGGCTACTGAGGGAGTCCTGGATTAGGGGGTATCCGGACAGCCGGACTGTATACATCGTCCGGACTATTGAAGCGTGAAGATACAAGACTCAAGAATTCGGCCCGTGTCCGGATGGGACTTTCCTTGGCGTGGAGGGCAAGCTTGGCGATCCGGATATTATATTTCCTTCCTTGTAACCGACTCCATGTAAACCCTAGCCCTCTTCGGTGTCTATATAAACCGGAGAGGTTGGTCCTTAGAAGGGCGATCACAATTACAATCATACCATCATTGGCTAGCTTCTAGGGTTTAGCCTCTACGATCTCGTGGTAGATCGACTCTTGTACTACCCATATCTTCAATATTAATCAAGCAGGAAGTAGGATTTTACCTCCATCGAGAGGGCCTGAACCTGGGTAAACATCTGTGTCCCTTGCTTCATGTTACCATCAGCCTAAGACGCACAGATCGGGACCCCCTACCCGAGATCCGCCGATTTTGACACTGACACTTCCCTTCTATTCTGGCATTCTGCACTTCAGTCCGCAGATACAACCCTTCCATTTAATACCAATGCATACTTAGTACAGTTCTGATGCTTGCGAGTACTTTGGATGAGTAATCACGGTTGCTTTGCTACCCCCTTTTCCCCTTCTTTCTTCTTTCCGGTTGATGCATTCAGATGGTGGATCCCTGGAGCCAGATGCCATCGCCGACGGATACTACTACGTGGAGACCGCCGATGACCAGGAGTAGTTAGAAGGTCCCAGGCAGGAGGCATTGCATCTTCAATCGTGTTTCTTTTGTACCTGCCTTCTTAAGGCATCCTTGTTTAACTTATGTCTGTACTCAGATATTGTTGCTTCCGCTGACTCTTGTGTATCGAGCTTATGTATTCGTGCCCTCGAGGCCCCTGTCTTGTAATATAAAGCTTGTATTATTTTGATTTGTGTCTACAATTGTGTTGTGATATCTTCCTGTGAGTCCCTGATCTTGATCTTACCCATTTGCGTGTATGATTAGTGTACGATCAAATCGGGGGCGTCACACCTATGAACGCACACACGCACACCCTACCTCTGTAAGCACCTCTCACTGAAAGCTCATCGCCGTAAATCCTGAAATAAATCCAGGAATAATGCAAGCACCAGGACTTGAACCCTAAGAGCATCTCCAGCCGCGCCCCCAACAAGTTCCCCTAGGCGATTTTTCGGCCGCCGGCGCCAAAAAATCGGCCCAGTCGCGCCCCCAGGGGCCCATTTTTCGCCGGCTTGGGCCGAAATTGGCGCCGGCGGACCCAACCCGAACCCAGCGCGCTCGGGGGCGCCGGGCGAATCGTTTTTGGCGCGAAAGCGCCATGGGCCAGCCGCGTCAGCGACACCGCGCCTCGTCTTCTCCCGACGCCTCGGTTTCCCGCGGGGAATCAATTGCAACGCTGCTGCCGGTCAGCTTTGCCATTGATTCCTCACGGGCAGCGCGTCACGGGGCGGCGCGCCGACGCGCGCCGACGCCTCCCCTCCCTCGGACGCGTACACACGGACGCGGCGCGGCTATATATGGTCTCGCTCGCCTGCGTTGAGTGCTACCTCTCCACCTCTCCCGAGCGCCGCCGCCGAGCTCTTCTCCCCGCCCCAGCCCTCCCTCTCCCGCCGATCTCTTCTCCCCAGCCACTCCTCTCCCCGATGGCCGAGCGTTTCCCCGGAGACGAGGCGGCGGCCAACGGCTTCGGCTGCCGTTCGCTCCGCGAACAGGAGTCCTGGCTCCTGTTCCAGGCGAACATCCCGGCGCCGCCGGACATGCGCGCCGGGCCGACGGGCTGGAGGCTCAGCAATGGGGGAGTGCCCATTCCCCCGTTGCCCGACGCCGTCACCAAGCCATCGTACTTCGCCGACGAGGTCGAGATCGCGCGCGCCTCCCTCACCGACGCCGAGCTCTCCCACCCCCAGTACGCCGCTGACAACACCGCGGCTTGGGTGGCGTACTTTGAGCGCCGCCAGCAGCAGCGGCTGGCGTCCACCAACAGGGCGCCGGTGGTCGGCAGCCTGAAGAACAGCGAGGGACGCCACCTCTGTTGGGGCGTCCCCGGCCGCACCCTCGACGGCGTGCTGACGCACATCGAGGGCAGCAACAACCCACCGTTGGCGTAACCCCCGGCGAGGACGGCCGCCCCGGCGCATCGCCGATGCGATGGGCAATGGGCGCCAAGGAGGTTCGGCTCCTCCCCCTCTTCTTCCTTGTCGCGTTCTTCCTCCCAATCCTCCGGCACTCCATCGCTGCTCGGCGTCAAGGCCGAGCCCGCGGCAGAGAAGCCGCTCGGCCGGCGTACACGCAGCGCCGGCATCGTCATCAGCGAGGGCGGCCGGCGCACCTCCTCGTCGGCTCCTCCCCCGCGCTTCGTCAAGCCGAAGACGGAGCCGGGTCTCGCGCCGGTGAAGACGGAGCCGGGGCTGCTGGCGCCGGTGAAGATGGAGCACGGCGAGGTCGAGCTCGACGACGACGCGGCCATTGAATGGGCACGCTAAGACTCCCTGAAGATGGCGAGGGAGCGCCAATGCGCCGCCCTGCAGCGCTTCGCGCAGCGCCGCCGAGGCCGCGACGAAGGCGGCGTCGTCATCATCGACGACAGCGACGACGACGACGCGCCGCCGCCGCCACCAGCCGGGGAGGGCTCCAGCAGGGGCGCCCGAGTCAAGGAGGAAAAGGCCGACGATGGCGGCGATGACGGCGACTTCCCGGCCTTCAACAAGTTTTTTTGTGACTGGTTTTTATATGTAATGGCGTGTTTTAGCCCAAGTTTGCGAATATAAAAGCCCAAGTTTGCCGAAAATTGGCGTGTTTCAGCCCAAGTTTGTCTATTTTTTTTCCCACGCCTGGGGCCGGCCATGGGTGCGGCGGCTGGGGGCCAACTCGCCCCCAGGCCCACTTTTTGCGCCGGGTCACCCCCAGGCGGCGATTTTAGGCGCCCCCTGAGGGGTCAACGGCTGAAGATGCTCTAATGGGCTGGGGATACCACTGTCCCTCTAACCATGCAACCACATGTTGGTTTGCATTTAATTTGAATGAGTTAATGCATGACATTGTTTTGGGACCGATTTGATTGAATTAATGCACGCATCAAATGGGCTTGCCCAAATTGGCTGCGCTTGAGTGAAACTCCGTCTGTCAGACGATCCTAGTCATACGTGTCTCCGGCATTGAACATGCGCGTACATAGGGTACGCGTCACAGGCGGCGCCCTCTGCAGGTGTGTCACTTCATTGGCGGAAGCAGCGAGAGGTTGCGTCCGCTCTCGGCTGGTTTAAATGGCCGCTCTACAGTAGCATGAATTGGGGGAGCTCCTGCCGGGTGGGAATGCGCAGGCGAGGGAGAAGGGGTTTGTGTCGGCCAGGGTTATCAGAAGCGGGTGTGGGTGTTGTCCGAACGCCCGCAGAGTCCTCAAGTTTGTCTCCGATTTGTGAGAGAAGGTACATCCAGACCGGACTGCTGAACGTTACAGAACCGCGTCGGATGGGACAACACGTCCGGACCGCGCGATCTGGACTCGGTTGCGAGCGGTTTGATGGTGGGCAATGGAGATGCCCTTGCAGCACACAAGTAGACTAGACACTAAGCAATTCTTCAAGTTGCGTGACTTTGCCTCCAAGAGACCAATAGGGAAGGTTGACATGAGATGCTTAATTTGGTTTACTTAAGTGATTGAATGATCGATTTTTCATTATGAATTCCAGACCGGTGTGAAAGCGTTTACTTTACCCCGCAAAAAAAAAGCGTTTACTTAGAACACTCTGTATTATTAGGCTGGTTGAGTAATTTTATTTTAGGCAACATGCAGTCTGTGCTGGTTGAGCAAGATAATAGCTTTGATTCTGCTTTTGCACGTAGGCTGTGCCTTGTGCTGACTTGACGCACACGCGCATGCATGTGTTCATGCGTGCATTCACCACACTGTCACTGGATTAACCAAGTGATTGTGGAGTACTCTTCTATCCAAATATAAAGACTTCGCTTCAATGGGAGAGATACTTTTACTCCCATCACAAAATTGCAGAGATTCCTCTCGCGATCGGCTGAGCTTGGTACAACTTTTTTTCTTAAAACTTTGTGAGAAAGCTTGGTATAAACTTGTGGACAAAGATAGTTGTTGCACGGGTCGCGCAATTTCAGATCAGGTAACCAGTGTTTTCAACCCACATACGAAATGGGCCGTCATTATAGTGAGCCTACATGACAAGTAGGAAGCACATTCTGTTACTAATTGTTACAGTAGTATCGGTTTTTCGATAATTACTGAGTTATTACTAATCCATTCCTATTAAAAACGCATGTGACGACGAGGGTCCACCATGTAACGAGACGCTAAGGCGGTAGGAGGCGATCGCAAGGCGATTGCGCTTCTACGCTAGGGTTAGGGTTTCGTTTGACAGGGGTGGCTTGACTCTGGCAGTGTCTAGGGCGGCGACGGCGCTTCCTTGGACCCTGGTCGGCGAAACTGCGATCTCCGCTTAGGAGCGGTGCTGATGGCGGGGGTAGCAGATGGGAAGGTGGCGGCGGCTCGGGGAAAAAAGACTCCCATCTCCACTGCGGCGGCGGCGGCGACACCGCGGGTGCAGGATGAGGGGAGGACCGCTAGCAGGGGATCTTCCAAATCCCCGGTACAAAGCAAGACACCGGATCCGGCTGCAAGCCTTTCGGCAAGGTTGGGAGGTATGGTGCTGATGGATAAGGAAGTCGACAGCTTTGTTTTCAAAGATCCAGATCCTATAGTTCAGAAGCGCCATCGATGGGCTGCTGTGGGTAAGGTTTGTTCAGCCAGGCCAATGAACAGGACAGTCCTAGAGAGGACGATGATAAGAGCTTGGGGCCTGCATCGTGAAGCGAAGTTTAGAGAGATTGGCCCCAATATTTTTGAAGTGCACTTTGGGAGCGAAGGTGATTGGAAACATGTGCTGAGCAATGGGCCGTGGCAGTATGATTTTCTCGGTTCTGATTATGAAGGATTACGAGGGGAACAAGAGACCTTCAGAGATGATTTTTGACAAGATTGACGTATGGGTCAGGATAACAAACTTGCCGCCTGATAGAAGAACTGAGGTCTTCGGAAAAGCTCTGGGAAATTGGCTAGGAGAGATTGTGAGAGTTGATGTTGACAAAGAGGGTTTTGCAAGAGGCACGCAGCTGAGAGTCAGAACTACGATTTCTGTGTTTGAACCTTTGGTTCGTGGTTTTTATCTTAAAAAGTTCAAGGAGGATGCTGAGCAAACCTGGTTTGATTTCTTCTATGAGAAGATCCCCCACTTCTGTTTTGAATGTTGGACGGCTTGTACATGTGGGGGGAGTGTGTGAACCACCCATTGACTCCACCCTTCAGTGTGGGAGCTGGCTCAGAGCATCACCAGGAAGAAACAACTCCGGTTAAGGAGGGATCAACTAGTGTTGCATGCAGTAGCAATAATAGCATGAGCAATTCCCAGACGGGTGACACGACATGAATGCATCATGAGCAGCAAAGAGTGCGAGATATGCCTACAAAGAGAAACCTAAATCCGGAGTTCTCCCGGACCTCTGACACCCGCACTGGCGAGGTGTACAAGCATAATATAGGAGAGGTGAATAGCCCAAATAAGGAGAAGAGCAGGTATGGGTTACGCAAGGAAGAGGACCTGAGAGATAGTCTGGAGGCTAGACGTGAACATGATTTAAAAAACAAGCTAATGGAACAAAACCAACAAAGACAAAGGGACAGGGTATGGGAAAACAAAGGAAAAGACAAGGCAGAGAGCTCCAAGTTAGGGCGCCATGCAAATGGAGTGGGCTGGGTTGACCCACTGGGGGAAACCGGTATGCATGGGGGGCATGGAAGGCGAAAGGGCACATATGTGAAAAAGGTCAGGAAGGAGAATGAACACATGCAGTCAAGGGACTCACATACTAGGCACGACGGTGATAGCAGACAGAGGAGACCTATGCAGATGTGGGTACTGAAGGGGGATTCATACAGACAAGTGCCACAAGATGCTTTCATTCGCGACACGAGGCAAAAAACTACCTCGGTGTTTGAGCGCATCTCGGAGAGGAATGATGGAGCAGCGGCCTCTGGAACCCAGGGCCGCCGAGAGCAATGAATCTGCTGGCCTGAAACTGTCATGGTTTGGGGTTGGACCCGACAGTTGGCGAACTTCAAGACCTGATACGGTCCTACAACCCAGCGGTGGTTTTTCTGTGTGAGACGAAGAAGAAAGCAAGGGCTATGGATAGATTGAAGTGGAGTCTGGGGTTCAGACAAGGGGTGGCGGTGGACTGTAATGGAAAAACTGGAGGCCTAGCTTTGTGGTGGAGGGACGATTAGCAAGTTCGGGTAAGACCATGGTGTCAATATTTCATCGACGCGGAAATCCTAGTTGAGGGCACCAAATTTAGATTCACTGGAATCTATGGAGAGCCAAAGACGGAGCTGAGAAATAAAACGTGGGAGGCTATCCGATATCTTAGTACCCAAGATGATTTGCCGTGGCTTTGTGCGGGTGATTTTAACGAAGCGCTTCTCCAAAATGAACAACTTGGGGGTAATCCTAGAAGTTTTGCACAAATGGAACGGTTCAGGGAATGCTTGGACGACTGCGCCCTTGCGGACCTGGGCTTTAGTGGATACTCGTATACATGGGATAATAAGAGAGAGGCTGGAGAGAATATCCAAGTCAGACTGGACAGGGGTACATGTAATTCGGATTTCTTGCAATTATTTGCTAGAACGACGGTGGAACATGTGCTTACGGAGGAGTCAGATCATGTAGCACTTGTGATTAGAGCAGTGGACCTCCAGGCAAATGAGATGCAGGGGGGATGAGGCCATTCCGCCACGAGGAGATGTGGACCCGCCATGAGACATATGAAGAAATGGTGAAGGATGGATGGCTGGACATAGCTACAGAAGGCACTGGCCTTGGAGCTACATGCACAAAATTGGCCAAACTCCCTGGTCACATGCAACGATGGGGGCGCACTATTTTTGGGTCAGTCCGTCGGCAGATTAAAAAGTTGAGGATGCAGTTAGCTGACGCGAAGGAGAGGGCGAATGTGTCTGGATCCTCACTGGAGGTCCGAGACATTGAGGCCCGGCTACATGAGATTTATGCTAGAGAGGGGGTGATGCAACGCCAGCGCTCGAGGGTGGATTGGCTAAAAGCGGGAGACAAGAACACACAATACTTTCAAAACCGAGCCTCCCACCAAAAATGAAAGAATACGGTCAGGGCGCTGCAAAGACCCGATGGTAGCAGGTGCACTGTTGATGAAGAGATGCGAGAAAACACACAACTCTTTACGTCGGAGGGGTCGGACGGCATTGATCAGCTTCTTCAACATATAAATGAATGGGTCACGGTGGAGATGGGGGAGCGATCGTGCGAGAGTTCTACAGATGATGAGATAGAAACGGCTTTGTTCCAGATGGGGCCGACGAAGGCTCCGGGACCGGACGGGCTGCCTGCTATGTTCTACCAGCACCACTGGGCACTGGTGAAGGACGACGTCTGCAGGGAAGTTAGAGATTTTTTGCAGGGGGTGGCAGCACCAAACTCTTCAATGAAACGGTGATTGTGATGATCCCGAAGGTTAACTCCCCTGAACTTCTATCTCAATTCCGTCCAATAAGCCTTTGCAATGTTTTGTATAAGATTGCGGCAAAGGTGCTTGCAAATAGGTTAAAAGTGGTGTTTCCTATTATGATTTCTGAGGAACAAAGTGCTTTTGTGCCGGGGCGGCTCATTACAGATAATGTCCTGGTTGCCTATGAATGCGTGCATGCAATCAGAACGAGAAAGAGAAAGAAGCCACTCTGTGCAGTAAAGTTGGACATGATGAAAGCGTATGACAGGGTAGAATGGAATTTCCTGGAACAAATGATGGCCAAGTTTGGTTTCCCTAAGCAGTGGATCGAGATGGTTATGAGGTGTGTTACTTCAGCAAGATTTACTATCAGGTTAAATGGAGGGTGCTCAAGGAGCTTCTTACCATCGCGGGGGCTGCGGCAGGTTGACCCGCTATCTCCCTAACTTCTTCTCTTTTGTGTTGAAGGTTTCTCGGCCTTACTAAAAAATGCACAAGGAAAATAAGCTAAAAGGTGTTTCTTTTGGGTGCACTGGCCCCAATGTCACACACCTCCTATTCGCGGATGACAGTATTGTGTTCCTAGAGGCCTCTCAGAGCAGTTTCGAAGAGCTCAAAAATATCCTAACTTTGTATGAAGAAGCTTCTGGGCAGAAGGTAAATTTAAACAAGTCATCGATCTTCTTTGGAAAGGGCTGCCAGGACAATGCGAAGGAGGCTTTGAAGGCTGCCATTGGTATCCAATCTGAGGCTCTGAGCGAACGCTACCTAGGCCTGCCAACGGTGGTGGGAAGAGCAAAAGATGGAGTGTTCAAAAATGTGAAGGAAGCATCTAAAGGCAAGGTAACAGGATGGAAGGGGCAAGGGCTTTGAAAGGTTGCTAGAGAGGTGCTTGTTAAGTCTGGGCTCCAGTCTACCCCGACGTATCCCATGAGTTGTTTTCAACTCCCAAAAGAAAACGTGCGGGAAACTGACTTCGATCTCTTCGAACTTCTGGTGGGGTTCAGCAAGTGGGGATAAAAAGGTTCACTGGATTGCTTGGGATAAAATGTGCACCGCAAAACGTCAAGGTGGTATGGGCTTCCGCAACTATCAAGTTTTTAATCAAGCCTTGCTTGCCAAACAAGCTTGGAGGATTCTGTGGAACCCATCATCTTTGTGTGCGCGTGTGTTGAAAGCACGATATTTTAAAGAAGGGTCCATTATGAATGCAACATGCCCAAGCAACGCCTCTTTTACTTTCAGCAGTATAATCCATGGGAGAGATTTGCTTCGAGAGGGAACCATTTGGAGGATAGGTGACGGGAGCAGAATTAATGTTCACCATGACTCCTGGATTCCGAGAAGGGGTAGCCTCAAGCCACTGGGCGAGGTACATGTACCTGGTGCCACCAAAGTGAGTGATTTGTTAAATTCACATGGCACCAATTGGGACAGAACGAAGGTATCACAGATGTTCACACCGGATGATGTACGAGATATCTTGCAGATTCCAATTAGAGGTCCAAACGTGGAGGACTACTTAGCCTGGAACTTCACAAAGAACGGTATTTTTACTGTTACGGCGTACCATCTTGGGATGTCTATGCGAAGAGCGAAGACGGGACAGCCTGGACCTTCATCCTCGGTCATACATCATAAAGCGTGGCTTGCACTGTGGGACACATGTGCGCCGGGCAAAGTTAAGATCCACACATGGAGGCTCATGAGGAATGGTTTGGCACTAGGTGCGGAACTACGCAGACGACAGATAAAAAATGGGGTGGTCTGTGTTGCTTGTGGAAGGGAAGAGGATGTGATGCACAGGTTCTGGAGATGCCCCCACTCGGCTTGTTTTTGGAAGATGATGCGTTCGGAATTGGGTGTCCTGGTGGCGATCCCACCGGTGTCCGTTGACTCCCAGAGCGCGTTACAGAGATGGATGATCGAATGGCTGGCGGAATCCTCATCGGAACAGAGACAAGTAATGATCCAGAGCATGTACGGCTTGTGGCTCGCGAGGAATGATGCACGTGATGGAAAGAAAATAGCTGAGCCTCTAGCTGTTGCAAAAACAATGATCACGTATATGCAGGAATGGCAAGCAGTGCATGTGATCCGGGACAAGCCTGCGGTGCATCCAACTCCAACGGAGCGATGGCAACCACCTCCGGAAGGATGGCACAAAGCGAACTCGGATGGGGCTACGCTCAAGTCGGGGGAAAAGTGCGGCGGAGGAGTGGTAATTCGTGATCACCAAGGTGCCTTCCGCGCTGCTGCATGCCATTGTTTCGCCTCGACGTCGGATCCGGAGCTAGCGGAGATTCTTGCATGCAGACGAGCGGTGCAACTTGCCGTGGAGCTGAATGTGGAGAAGCTCGAGGTAGAACTGGATAGCAAGAACCTTGCTGCAGCTGGGCCAGTGGTGGAAGAGATCAAAGGCATGCTACAAGTCTTTGTGGACCATAGGATTAGATGGACGCGAAGGTCAGCGAATAGCGCTGCGCATACTCTAGCTAAACTTGGTGTTAGTGATGATCTTTGTAAAGTGTGGCTCCAATCCCCGCCGGACTGCATTCTGCAGGTCGTAGCGGCGGAAATCCCAAACGCTTTTGAATAAATAGTACAAGTTTTACCCCTCAAAAAAAAAGGACAAGCTTAAGCACCCTCACATGCATCACGAGCGAAGCCACAAAAGTATGATCCCACCAACTAAAAGAAAAGGTATGATCTCTCAATCACGGGTACGAGGCGGGTTCATCCGGTGCATGGTTTTGGGTTTTCAGGGGCGGGATTTGTCTATGAATCGCCTTTGGAGAAAGCACACGCGTCATCTAGATTGAAGTAGTGTTATACACACCTCTTAAGCCTTCCACAACTCTCCCGGCGATTAGTAGTACTGACCAACGAAACATTCACATTCGTTTCCTTTCGTCTCTTTCTTAATCGCTTCATGGACCTCATGAGATCCCGCGTTTGCTATTCATGCATGCTTAATGCCGCGTCTCCGAGGCGGCGTGGTTGGCCGCGACGTCACCGACGGAGACGAGAACGAACGGTGGACTTTTTATCATTGCCGCTCGAACTGGATAGTTGCTGGGTCCGAGACGATCACGCCGACACTAGCAGCTAGCTACCTACCTAATGACGGGACCGTGGCTTCCTCGCTCAACTAACAAAACAGAAACCTAATTAACTAAACGGGACCGCTTTTTCCAACCCGGGCTCAATCACCTGCGTAACTGACCCTCTACGTACCTGACCCTAACCTGACACACACGCACCGCAGACATTCGCCACACAGTCACCATATTAATCATCCAGTAGTATTTCCGCTCTATTTCTCAGGTCTCCATCGAAAGACGACTTGGCTTCGTCCGTAGATGCGAGCCGTACTCAACTGGGCGGCAGACATCTCGTCAAGCAACCACACCATTATCGTTGTTAACTTTCTTCTTGCTAATCGCCTGCCTCTGGCGCACAGCCACTTGGCCATGTCGATCGCCAGCATTGTGTGTGGGTAGGAGCAAAGCCAACAACACCGAATTGACCTATCTTATCTTTCGATAGAGGCCGTATGCATCGTCCAGATGCAGAGGCCGGGGGTCATCCTCATTTTCTAAAAAAAAAAAAATCTTATCTTTCGATGCCATGTTTCCAGTTTCGTTTATGGCAAATTATTCTGATGATATTCTCATTTTCATCGCACAAAAATCTGACAGGAACGTCATTTTCATGGTCTATATGTACACACGAGCTACACAGATGTGCATGTGTTCAGGCGTGCGCGTATTCACCACACTGAGTTAAGTGAATTTTATTGGACTACTTTATCTAAAGACTTCGCTTCACTGGGATAGATGCTATCACTCCCGTCACAAAACAACATCGGTTCCTCCCCCGGTCGGATCAGAGCTCAGTGTAACTTACTTCGCTAAGAAAGGACAAAGAAAGACCGACACGGAGTATCTGCTCTTGTGCCCATATGCTATTGGATGAACATTAAGGAATGTTTTGGGTGGTTGCATAATGTCAATGTGTCATCACGAAATCACATTCGTGGAAGTCATGAAAAAAAAACCAAAATCAATACTCCAAAATTGGTACTTTTGAACGCATTTGGAACGCCTCTGAAGCACCAACACCAGGCCAATTGGCGTACATAACGCCTCTGAAGCTCAATCTGGGGCAACAACGAGCACCAAAGGATACAGCATAGGACCTTTGTTCAAAAATTGCTCCAAATCTATCGATGCTCCGTTTTCGCATACGTCATAGGTTAGTTAAGCCAGCACGTATGGCATTAATATTTCAGAATAAAAAAAATCAGAAGTCTCCTGTTTCAGGATTCTAGTGCCAGGGCAGGTGCCCGTAGTATTATTTTCGACGGGTCAGACTTGTGTACAGTAGTAGGTTTCTGTTGGTGCTGTCATCAGATAGCTATGCATCCAGGCAAGCACACGGAAAAGGAACATTCGGAGCTGCTCATGTGACTGTTCCAGCGGCGGCTGGCCAGTGGGAAGATCCTATTCCTTCCCTTTCATTCCTTCTGTCCATTTGTTTTCGCAATGCTCGCATCCACCCGGTTGAGACCCATATGCATTTTTAATCATGGGTCAGCGCGGCGTGCAGCAGATGGGATGGGATGGGATGGGATTCGTTGGTTTGTTGCTACGACCATCACCCACCCAGCGTCTCTGACCCGTTCCTTACTTGGCCTGCCCTGGTGTTGGTGCCTCGTGGTGTATGCTCAGATAGATTTGCTCACTGTGACCATACGTGCCAACATCATCGATCCACTGTGCCTCTTCGGTGACTGTCGTCACACTGCCACCACATATGCTCACTCGATGTCGATTTTTGTGGCAGTTTTTTCTTCATTTCGAGCTGATTATTTTGCCAAGCTGGTCGATCGATCTGATGACAAGGACGTCGTTTTCACCGCGGAAAATCCAAAAAAATATACAGTACACGTGACAGGTGTGCATTTTATTTTTCTTTTCTCCTTTGCAACGTGACAGGTAGGTGTTACGCGCGGTTGCTTTCGACCGACCGGTCCACATCCCCGGTCTTTTTAATTTCCCTGCCCGTGTTACGACCGTCTCTCTTTCTCTCGAGGGGTATTACGACCGTCTCGGTCGCTTCTAGGAAGCCCGCGCACGGCGGCAATGATGCATCCATAGACTCTGCGTGCATCCGTCCACGGTGATCCCAAGTTCTTACCATTCCTTTGAACGACGACCGCACGCCGCGGAGTCGGCAAGTCCCCAAGTGCAATTTCCATCAGGGTTGTCCACTTGTGCCCATATGCTTTCGATGCGACTCAAAGGCAGATCACCCATCGCCCATCATTTCTCTCGTTGCTACTCTGCCATTCCCGCTTCTTTCAGGTCAGGTGGATTGTGTGAAGCCATGGTACGTATAAATCGCATGCAGAGATGGTTCTCTCTTCTCCGGCCTGCAACATGACGAAGCAGCCGTTTCAGGGGTGCATTCGTACTTTTTTTTTTAGCTATATACAGTTCCGGACTCTCTGCGATGATCCAGTTTGATTTCCAGCCAAAATGGTCTCTTTGATTCAGCGGGTCGATGCGTGGAAGTAACTAGTTAGTGTGTTTACTGTCGTCAGACTAACTGAACCAGGCTGCCATCATTCGTGTGGCACACGTTAAATTACGTGTGACGCCTGTTGCTGTTCCACTACGGAGCAGACCAAATGGCGAGTGCATTTTCAGTCAGCCCCCACAAACAAATGCAGTAAGTGAATGGCCGCATGCAGAGGAAGCACGGGTAGGAGAGATCTCGCAATTGGGTGGGGCTCAAACATGATCAAGAATGACCTGAAGAACAATTTTTTTTTTTGGTAGAAGAGAGCTCTCTCTTCGATTTCCATTAAGAGAAATCACCAAGTCTTACACCAAAGAAAAAGAGAAAAAACAGAAACTACCATAGCTACCCCCCCCCCCCCCCGCCCGCCCCCCGCGACGAGCACTGGCTATTGAGGAGGAAGGGGAGCCATCCCTCCCCCTCCCACAAACCCCCATCACCCCCGGAGAGATCTGCTAAGGCCTGAGCTGAAAAGCAGGTCCCGGCACCAGCATACCCCCGGAGAGATCTAAGGCCTGGGCTCAAAAGCAGATCCCAGCACCAGCATAACATAGTTTGACGACAGGATAGTATCTAGGAGACGAACGAACACAACTGTTTTTATCATACAGAAACTGATAACTCCCCTAAGGAGAGCCCAAAAGAAGGAAGGAGAAGCAAACAGGATGATCTTGCAGCCTCTTCAAGCGTCCGTCGCATCGTCACATACCTGAGAAAGACTTGAAGTTTTCGGTCATCCCATAATTCTTCTAGTCTTCAGGCACCATCCATGTGCTGCTCTGAACACTTCTTCAGCAACTTCACCAACCTGCTTCACTCCTGCCTCCATCAGATCACTTCTTGCGGGGTTTTTCTGCAAAATGTTCCAATCATGTAAGTTTTTAAGCAGCAGATTAATAGGTATGCAAGGGTCATTAACCCTGTTATTATCAAAAACAACACTATTTCTCAGTTTCCAGATAGTCCAACATATCAACACTATTTCTCCATGGCGCAGCAAGTTTAAGAGAGAAGGCATCAGATGTCGGTGTGTCTTTTTAATCGCTTTTCAACTGCCAGGAACATCCTCAAGAGCAGGCTGGCACAATATATACGTGGTCCACTGTGCAGTGCCCACGCGCACAGGCTAGGTATATACTTGTCACTTCAGTTACATGCCTGCCTTTCTTCCCACGACAGCTCTACATATGTCCCTGTCTCCATGGGCTTGCAGGGCAACGAACTTGTTCTAATGTATGCTTTCTCTTCGTTTCCCATATTGCAAATACTCCCTCCGTCCTAAAATTCTTGTCTTAAATTTATCTAGATACGGTTTAAGACAAGAATTTTGGGACGGAGGAAGTACTACCAACAATAAACCATGCATAATACTTCCTCTGTATTGAAATATTTGTAGTTGGGAAAAACTAGTAATACAAGTTCTCCCAACAGCAAGTACTGTGGTACATAGGGAGTAGTGTACTACTCCTACTAATCAACCAAAACATGATGGCATAATGGAATATGTTTTACGAGCAGACTAATTATATATATCGTTGTTACGCGAGAACGGCGTTTCGGTGCCCGGGTGCATCTGCACTCGGTCAAAAAGAAATCATAAAAAATTCAAAAAAATTCAAAAAATTCCAATTTTTTTTGGGTGGTAGACAATTTGATGCGTGAGGCACGCTTCAATTTTCGAAACATTTGGACTTCTGTGCAGCTCTCAGCAAAAAAGACAAATCAGACCAGAACAGTATATGAACAGTACACATTTTTACAGACCTCCGATTTGTCTTTTTTGCTGAGAGCTGCACATAAGTCCAAATGTTTTGAAAATTGGAGCGTACCTCACGCATCAAATTTTCTACCACCCAAATTGTTTTTGGAATTTTTTGAATTTTTCTAGTATTTATTTCAATTTTTTTCGTGAGCGCAGGTGCAGATGAGCTCGGGCTCAGATTCGAATTTTCCGTTGTTACGCTACATTTTATGTGCCTACCGATAGGTGAGAGCTAGCCCGGCAATACGAGGACATGCATGCACGCCTTTGACTCCAAAATGGTCGGCGATGGAACCGACCACGCCAGCTCTAGCGCCAAATCATCATCATCCAACCCTAAATTTGTTTACTTAACTACCAGTTACAGCACACAATCAGATACTAAAAAGAAAATCACTAGACACTATAGGATTCTCCTGGTCGTGTGACTTTTTACTGCAAAAGACCAATAGAGAAGGATGAGTGGAGATATGCGTAGTTTTATTTACTTCAATGATTGGTTGATCGATTTGTTTTCGTTATTGCATTCATCATTGTTGCCTGTTTTTGTGTTTATATTGCTGTGAAACCGTTTCCTTACAACACTGTGTATAATTTCGTTATTTTATCTTGGCCAACATACAAGTTTTGGTGGTTATATAACACTATAGTACAATACTAGGCAGATTCTGCTTTTGCACGTAGGCTTGCCTCGTGCTGACCAGACGCACACGCACATGCATGTGTTCATGCGTGAATTCACCACACTGTCACTGGGTTAACCAAGTGATTGTGCGGTACTTTTTTTATCTAATAAAGACTTTGCTTCATTAGGAGAGATGCTTTCACTCCCGTCACAAAACAGCACAGATTCTTCTCGTGATCGGCTCAGAGCTTGGTATAACTTAGTGGACAAAGACAGGTGTTCCACATCTACGAAATAACTTAAATCATATTGCACCACTGCTAAGACCATCAACTGACGTGCATTCTCTTTACGTATGAATATTCTACTGATTTTTTCACAAAAAAAATTTGTGAAAGTATTGTGATGGTGAATTTGATTATTTTGTGTTTTGTAATTCCTGTTTTAGCAACATATATATTGCCGCATACCAACAAGTTTCCAGTGCCACTTCTAGCTAGATTTTGCATCTCATAGGTATAGTCTTTTGCATCTCATAGGTATAGTCCTTACATTGAAAAGACAATGGTATGGAGAATAATCAATACAAAATAAAATCACATTAAAAATCATACTAGTCTTCTTCCACGATTATACACCGTCCATCGGAGCTTGGGAATTGCACCGAACCAACAGTAAAGAAAAAGATGTCTACAAACACCCTCGCCATACTATGTTTTTAAAGACCGTGATAGCCACTCGTCGCTTGCGATGAGATCTAGAAATCAATGAAGAGGCATCAGTTAGATCATCACCGCACGCAGTACAAACTTGCAATCCATCACCATGGATTGGATCGTCACCCCACTCAAATACTGGCTTGCAATCCATCATCTTCGGTGTAGAGAGTTGTAGAAACCACATTATACTGCACTGCAGAACAACACGGAGTAAGATGGCGAAGTCGGCGCACAAATAGCTAGCCAATTATTGATGTCCTCGTTATACACACTAAAAGCCTAGATCCCAAGAGAAACAAAAGATCTAGCCACACGCCCTCGCAGGCTCTTCGTCGTCGCCAGGTCAAGCGCCGTCAAGGAGGGGAAAAGCCGAAGAAATCTTATTACAACACGCTATCACAGCCACCACCTTGTCGATGCCACCAAGAAAACGAGACCTAAGAAGAAGAAAACTTTTGCGCTTTGCTTTTAGTTAGCTTTGGCCCCGTGTGTCTGGTGGTCGGTTGTGGCCTGCTACTACCTGTGTGCTGGTGTGTTTCTGTTACCTTGAGTTTGTCTCGTAACTCTGCTTGGCTCTGTTAGGCTTTATTAATTTAAAGTCGCCTTTCCTCTAAAAAACAAGCGGAACCACACTCCTCCGTCAGACGGACGAGGGAAGAGGAGGGGGGCCAGGGCGGCAGCGGCTAGGTTTCGTGCGTGCCAAGCTTTTACGTTGTGGAGGCTTTGGCGGAGGTCGCACACACGCCACCATGTGGATAGTAGTACATAGTAGTAGTAGTAGCCACGACTAGTACTCTATCTGGCCAGTGGAACGTTCCCATTCCTTTCCTCTACTAATTTCCTTACTTTCTTAGCAATTAACTATTTGAAATATGTATTTGGCAACCCTGTGCCCGATTGCAAAACTGCCACACGGTTCCTTCGGCGTTCGATCCGCATCGCACGGCACCTTTTTTCTTCGTCCGGTGAAGCTCGTTCGCATCCTTGTCCCGCAGGACGGGGTCGTCCCTGCACTTGAGAAAAGCGGGGGCCTTCCTCAACCTCCCGACCTTACATCACATACTTCGCGCCGCCGCTGCACTACCTCACGCGCGCCGCCGGCTCTCTATCGGCCGCCATCATCACACCACTGCACACCGCCACCGCCTGCCTCGCGCCGCCCCTCCCAGCTTCGCCGACCCCCGCACCAGCATCGCTTGCTCCTAAGAAGTGGATGCCAGGGGATGACGCCATCGGCATAGCTTCCAGCCCCGTCCCACCCGGTTCCTCAACTCAGGCGACTGCGCAGGCGTGCACAGCCTCCACTCTTCACCAACGCGGCTTGCCCAAGTGCTTCTCCGTCGAGGACTCCCATCGCCGCCCTCTCTTGTTCTCCAACGTGCACTGACGGTCATGCTCTTCTGCTACGCGCCTCACCCACTTCTTCCTCAGCGCCTGGACGCTCCCAAACATAGTCGCCATCCCGTGCTCCGCCACCTTCCCAACCTCAGGGAGCTCGGCCTCTGCATCGTCGCCCTGGATTTTCCCCTGTGTTTAACATGTTAATTGAGAGAGGGTTGAGCTCATCCTATGAACTGAAACACGCTTCTTCTCGGTTGACATGTTTGAGCTCGACCTATCTCAATCTCCGGGAGGATGTTTTCATATCACAACACGCACATACGTGTACTACTGGTTTGGCAGCCTAGTTGTAGGTTCCACACCAACTAAATTTGGTCGCTCGATCTGCATTCACTCTGGTCCATCGGGTGGTTTGTTCCAACACTACACACACCTGCTACTGGATTGTTTTTTGGACATGTCAACTGGGAGACATCAACCAGAGTTTGCCCCTCATCGGTGGAGAAGAAGAGCACTGCTGGCTTGTACTAGTAGGTTGCAGTTTCAGAAGGAAAATCGGGAGAAGAAGACGCACTTGATGTGGACGTCCTCGTCAACCGATGCAGGCTGCTGCTCTATATCCATCACCATCTCTCTTACTCTCTCTCATGTGAATTGCACTTCACTGTTGATGCAAAAAAGCTACTACCCCGCTTAGAACTGCTTTTTTCTTCTTGCATCAGAATCTCAACATTCTTCTGAACATCATTTGAACCTATCTCCCATGAAGTAGGTAATCAAGCTGGGACACTCCGGCACGTCTTGATGTTTCATGTAGGCCTACATTTGTTTTAGATTGTGGATTTTTTTGCTACTGCCGACAGAGAACAAGAACGCAACGACATTTTATTTTGAACTTCCATCTCTTTTGTTGCACATTGTTTAGGGTATTGCTAGTTCTAAAGCATTTTTTTCTCTGAACTATTTATCCCAGTAAATCTCGTGTTAATAACACGGTAATATATAAACGAAAACCTGATAACTTACATACAAACACAGTGATAGTTTGAGTTAGAATTTTTTTTGTTTAAGACATACTCCCGATAATGTTTGTGTAAATAACATGGTAACCTACGTATAAATATCACGGTAACTTCTTTGATTCGGGAGAAAAGTTGTTGGAAAACATACACCCCATTAACTTCTGTGCAAATAGCATGGTAATATGCACACAACTGAAGTGATAATTTATGTACAAACACCACGATAACTTTTTAACCCTGAAGAAAGAAGTTGTTGAAAAACATACCCTCTGGTAACTTCAGTGCAAATAGCATGGTAATGTGCAGACAACACACGTGATAACTTATGTACAAACACCGCGGTAACTTTTTGTCTCCGGAGAAACAAGTTAGTTAAAACATACCTCCGGTAACTTCAGTGTAAGTAGCATGATAATATATGAACCGTAGACCTAATAATAACTTACATACACACCTCGGTAACTTTGATCAGGGGAAAGAGTTGTTCAAAACATACCCTAGATAAATTGTAAATAGCATGGTAATATACAAACTGCATATTTGATAACCTGGATGTAAATACCTCGGTAACATTGACCAAATAAGGAAAAAGTTTGACTAGGTAAAAAATTATTGAAAAAATAATCCTCATTAATTCTATGTAAATATAACGGTAATTCATGCACAGCAAACTTGATAAGTTATGTACAAACACCGTGTTAACTTTTGACTCGGAGAAAAAGATGTTGAAACATACAACGATAAATTGTGTATAAATAACACAGTAATATACAGACCACGATCGTGATAATATTCGTACAAACAGCACGGTAATTTTTGACCCAGGAAAAAGTTGATAAAAACATATCCCTCATAACCTTTGTGTAAATAGTATGATAGTTTACTCATGCAGATCTGATAACTTGTGTATGAACATCATGGTAACTTTCTAATCTGGGGTTGAAAAGATTGTTGAAAACGTAGACACAATACCTTCTATGTACCTAGCATGATGATTTACACAACGCAAACATGGTAACTTTGGTACGAAACACCATAGTAATTTGCCCAAGTGATTTTTTATGAACACGCGATAACTTCTGCCTAAATAACGTGATAATTTACTCACCCCAGATACGTACAAACACCATGGTAACAATGACAGGAGGGGGGGGGGGGGCATTGTTCCAAGGGCATTGTTCCAAAACCCGTAGAAGTGAGGGTGCTGGTTTTGGATTTTCAGTTACTAATCACTGCTTGTTTTGTTTATTCTCGTCACTGGAAGATACAATTAGTATGTAAGTTGTATTTAATCAGTTAAGTGGGCTAGCGCAACTGGATGTTGCAGCTTAGTTTCGTGTAGGAGGGTCTGGGTTTGATTCCCCTTCAATGCCTTTCTTTTTTGCCTATTTTAAACTACAGACCTGAGAAGAAGGAGGGCGGTCGCTCGGGAGGAGGTGGGATTGAAGGGAGAAGAATGGTATGGCACTTTTATCAATCTGGCACACGTGTGCAAAATATCATTGTCCCTTAACTATTTGATGCAAAACGTATGGCTCCCTAGATTAGTCGAGCGAGATCTGCATCAGATTTCAATATTCAGATTTGGTATGTCAACGCGGCGTCCATCGCGGGTCTGAAGCACGTAGACAGAGCTAGAAAGGTAACACCCGCAAAAAAAAAAACCCCCCGCAAAAAAAAAGCTAGAAAGGTAACTCTAATCAACTCCAACTGCCTCACCTCGGTGCGTGGCTCAGCCTCGGTCTATGTAGTACCGTCCCAGACCCGCCAGCGTGCCTGACCTGTTACCATTTTTTTCCCTTCTTCTGGTGTGAGTGCCTGACCCGTTACCATGGACACAAGCTTGAATCATGGCAACCCGATCGATCGATCGTCCTGCGATCGACGCAACGTCTACAGGCCGGCACGTAGCTCTCAGGCCATGGATCGGCCAAGCTCGATTGGGCGGCGGACATGGCGCCAAGTAGTAACATCTATCTACCCGAACGAAACTTCTCGTCCTCATATGTACAGCCATGCCACTTGGGCATGTCAATTTGCCAGCACAGTACATGCGCATGGACGGCAGCCGCGGCCGACAAGGAAGAATTGACCGCCCAATTTTCTCGACCGGGCAAAAAACGCGATCGAGGTCGTATCTCTCGAGATAATACCGCCCATCGTCTTCGCCGCACAGAGAAATGTGACAAACGACGTCGTTCTCACCTCACCAATTCGCATATATACGGGACGGGACAGGTGTGCACCGTTGCTTTCCACCGAGCCGTCGACGTCACCCGTTTCAATTTGCCTGCCCGGCCGTGTGCCCGTGTAGACAGGCAACCAACACGGGGCTGCAATCATGCATCCGTTCATGCGTATGGATACTCGTTCCACGAAAAGGATTTTGCATATGGGTACCACACTCTGACCATTCCGGTCCGTTCCGACGACTAGTCGTAATGGCTACTTGGCGGGTGATCAATGAGGAGCAGGAAATTTCCTAGTAATGTCCTCCTCTCTTTTTTCGTTTGATGACATTGTTAAACTGTACTATACAAAGACTGGCTCTTAATCTAGTCGCGGCGTAGGACATACAATTGCTTATGCATATGAGAGATGAGGGAAGAAATATTTTTTTCCTATATATAAAAGCCGAACCTCCCTATTAATCGCGATTTTATTAGACGATGCTACGACATTATGATCCAGACTAACTTCTCTGATTTTACGATTCCGATTAGTAGAGCCTATGTTTCTACGATTCTACTAGTTAAGATTCTACAGATATTAATCTCGCCGCGGCGTAGAACGTACGATTGCTTATGCATATGAGAGGTGAGGGAAGAAAAATTTAATTTTTTTCCTATATATAAGAGCCGAAGCGCCATATTAATCGAACACCAACGTTCCAAGAAAATACCTAAAAGAAAAACAAAAATGAATTTAGTCATCTGGGAGTATTCTAGCATCGCCATGTCGACAAGTTGTCAGAATCGTGATCCTATGATACGACGCTATGACATTATGATCCAGACTAACCGCTCTAAATCTACAGTTCTGATGAGTACATTCTAGGTTTATGCGATTTTGATAGTTAAGATCCTATTATTTGTGATCCTACCATCGAAGCTCTCATCCAATTCAAAATCATAATCATGATCCTGACTACTCTTGACCTTGCACATGCGCGATGGTGTGCCGATGTTGCCGCCGCTAGGGTTCTGCACTGCCGACGGACGAGAAAGTAACATCTATGGAGTCAGACAACAAGTGGCAGCAACGTCGACGTCGGGTCAATCACACTAGACCTTTGCCCGAGTCAATGGAATAACTAAATTGGCACCATTGCACCGAAGCACCACCGGCCCAACGAACGCATAGTCAAACTCCTCGCACATCCATAGATGAAAAGGAAAATCTACCCACCTGATCTCGTCAGTGGGTTCAGCGGTGCAAACACGGCCGATGACGAAGAATGGGTGGGAAGGGACCAAATTGAGCACCACCGCCAACACGTCGAAAGGACCAAAGTGATGGAAATGAAGGTCTGCCTGTCTACCCGCACTTGCCACTGGATCTATCGGCGCATGCATCATCGAAGCCCGGGGAGCCATTATTAAACACCACCATCACCACCGTCCAAAGGGCCAAAGCAACGAACAAATGAAGATCTACCCAATGCGCCAAGATGGGGTAAGCTAAAAGCTCCCACAAGTAAATCAGGGCCTCTTGTACAATCCAGCGACCGAGTGGAAGACGTGCCGATGGAGGATGGGTGAGTGTGAGATGACCAGAATATTTGCATCAAGCCAAATCAAGATAGTCGGAATCGGCGGATTTGGATCCCTCATGGTAGGGTTGCAAATCATATAATCTTTACAACCGGAGTCGTGCAAAAGAAGATTCCATTAAGCAGAATCATAGAATCGAAGGAGCTAGTTTTGAATCATAGATTCGTAAAACAATACAGTAAAATTTTGATTCAAACTACTTCAATCCGAGTCAAAATTATACTCATAGTTCATTAATTAAGCAACTCCAACATATTCTCAATATATCGGTGATGGGAGCAACCCTATTGCTGTTACTTTTAGGACACCCTTAGCTGGCGAACGTTCGTCGGGAAGGGTGGTATTTGCGAACGATTGCCTGGAGTCTTAGTACTGAGTGAGTGGGGAGAGGTGGCGGTTTTTTCAAGTGACGTGGGAGTTTCTTCCCGAGAACCCAAGTTTCGTTTAAAACCGTCGTCATTTGATCTCGTTTTACAACTAAAACTGCCAGCAAAGATGGTTCGCTTGACAGCCCCTAACAGCGAACGTTCGCCGGGTAGAATTACTGTACTTTTGATGTTATATGTTTTGTGTAGAGTCACTCAAAGACATGTGTTGTTGAACTATTTTATACTCTATACTAAATGGTGTGAGTGATCCAAGAACCAATCCCCAGGCGACAAAGCCAACATCTAGATCAGTTGAGAATGATTGAAACGAGGAAGAAGAGCACAAGAGGCAGCTTGTATATTTAAAAAGTACTCCCCAAGTCACAGAAATGGATTTTTTTTATTCAGCCCGTAAAAAGGTAATATGCAGCTTGAAAATAACATTTTTTTAGGAGGGAAAAACATGTAAATAAACATTTTTAGAGGAGCTTGTAAAATAAATAGGCAACTGCAATTTTTTTCAAAACAGAGTCTAGTCGCGGAGGACTCTCAAAACTTGGTTGCGTTTCCTCCTTTATCTACGTCTTATCTCTTCCGTCGCCGCGTTTGTTGCTATAATTACGTCGGCTACTCGAGCTTTCCTAAACTAATCAGCCGCTTCCAACTCAAACTATCGCCGCCGGACGGCGCCCTCCAGTCAACGCCACGTATATAACCCGAGGGGAACGGCCTCTGACTACCGGCCGGAAGAGTCCGTTGGTTTTTCGCTCCTGCCGCGGCCGGTAGCGTGCGTGTCCGTCGATCATCCCTTATCCTCGTCGTCGCCGCCGCCACCGCCACCGCTGGCGGCCATGCAGCTGCACGCGCGCCGGCGGCACGCCGTGGCGCGGTGCCGCCTGCTGATGGCCGCCGCGGCCGTCGCCATGTCGCTCGCCGCGGTCCTCTGCTTCAGCCGCGTCGACCCCGCCGGCCTGCTCGCCGCGCCCGCGCGCGCGCTCCAGCTCGTGCCGCCCCGCCGGCTGCACGTCCGCCTCGGCGCCGTCAAAGGGACCACCGCGACCGCCACGCCCGCAGCCGGACGGAAGTCACGGTCGCCGCCGTTGGAGACCGAGGCCGTACTGCTGCCGGACTGGGAGGTGCTCGTCCTGCTCCGCCCCGGCGCCCAAGACGACGCTGGAGGGAACGCGACGTGCGCGTTCGGCCGCGGGGCGTCGTCCCCTGCGCGCGCGCTCGGGAAGCTGCCGGCGTCAGGGCGCCGCGCGTACCTCTGCGTCGTGCCCGTGCCGGCGCGCGGGCAGAGGCGGCTCCCCGCGCCGCGGCTCGTGATCTCCTCCTCCTCGTCGTCGTCGAAGGTTAGTACCGCCACCGGTGGCGGCAAATCGCCCGAGATTTTGAGGTGGAGCGGCCGGCTGGTGTACGAGTCCGCGGTGGTCCACGGCGGCGACGTGCTCGTCTTCGCCAAGGGAGTCAACCCGCGGCAAGGCGTGAACCGCGCCGCCTCCGACATCCGGTGCGTGTACTACCGCCGCGCCAGCGACGGCGCCGGTGACGCCGTCGTGGCATCGCTCCCCGCGGCCACCTCGGCACAGCAGGTCTTCCGGTGCCCTCCTCCGCCCACGACCGCCGCATCACAGGAGCTCCGCGTCACGCTCGCCGTTGCCGGCGAGGAGCCCCTCCCGTCTCTGGCCGTGTACACCCCGCCGACCTCTGGATCGTCAACAACGCCGGCGCCGGAGAAGAAGCTGATCTGCGCCTGCACCATGGTCCGCGACGTGGCCAAGTTTCTGCCGGAGTGGGTGGTGTACCACGCGGCCGTGGGCGTGGACCGCTTCTACCTCTACGACAACGGGAGCGAGGACGACCTGGCAGACCAGGTCCACCAGCTCAACTCAGCCGGGTACAACATCTCCACCGTGACGTGGCCGTGGGCCAAGGCCCAGGAGGCCGGGTTCTCCCACGGCGCCGCGGTGCTCCGAGATTCGTGCGAGTGGGTGGCCTTTGTCGACGTCGACGAGTTCATCTTCTCCCCATGGTGGAACCAATCAGAGACCCCAACCGGATCCCTGCTCCGGTCGGTTGTCTCATCGGTCGAACCAAACATTGGTCGGGTGTCAATGAGGTGCGCCGATTTCGGACCCTCGGGCCAAACCTCCAACCCGAAGGAAGGGGTCACCCAAGGCTACACGTGCCGGAGGCGAGTCGAGGAGCGGCACAAGTCGTTGCTCCGGCTCGACGCGGCGGACGACTCACTGCTCAACTCCATCCATCACTTCACGCTCCGCCCCGGGTTCCGGGTCGAGTGGAGCAAGCGGGTCCGTGTCAACCACTACAAGTACCAAGTTTGGGAGGAGTTCAAGGTCAAGTTCAGGCGCCGGGTGTCGACGTACGTGGCCGACTGGACCGACCCGGTGAACCTTCAGTCCAAGGACCGGACCCCCGGCCTCGGTTTCGAGGCCGTCGAACCGGTCGGTTGGACGCACAAGTTTTGCGAGGTGAATGATACTCTGCTCCACGACGCGACCCGGAGATGGTTCGGCGTTGGGTTTGGGAACAATCTCACTAGTGTAGGACACAGCAGCAGCTCATCGTAGCTGATGCATTGCAGTGTACAAACCAAGAAGATTAGGATACAACAAACACTGATTCTTTCAAGACATAATTGTATAAACATTGTTGCGTTAGGAACTATAGGATACGGTCCCTTTCTTGTACAAAAGGTTGCTTGATTTTGAACATATATAGTATATTCTGTTGATGGATATGTGCTTGCTTGCCATGATCTGGGCAAGCCAGGTACTTCTTGCTTTTTTTGTCCAGGAGGATTGCTTGGGTGGGCAGTTTATAACAGCTAATGGTCATAGGTTGCTCCACCAAGCAATTGTTAAAAACAAAAACAAAAACAAAAAGGTTGCTCCACCAAGCAACTGTGTTAACAGCATATATTATTCTATACATGATTCAAAGTGTGTCCTGGTTTTCATCACATCACGACTTCTTTTGTGTCTTTTCTTGGCAAGATTGTGGTAACTATATATATGATGTGTGATTTTGTAGGTGAAATTTAGCTACTTAGAGAGTGCATCCTTAACTTTCCGGCAAAGGACAATTCTCCGATAATTCAGAATTACAGTCCAAAAAGAAACTGCTCTTCAAAAGGCGTTGAGATGCAAAGGAGAGCCTTTGAAGAGATCATTCGATCCCAAATTGTGCATATTGGTGTGTAACTTGAAGTACACAAAAGGAACAAACAAGTTGTGATTCGGGACCGCCCATTTGCAGCTTAAAAGGGTTGAACAGGTGCCAGGTAATAAGAATATAACGGCTATATGAGAACGAAAGAAAGCAACCTTTATTGACATCCACTTATGTGAATACTTATCTTCTAATGAAGGCATTGCTCGAAGTTTGCTCAGACTTGATCTTTAGGGTGAAAATTCACGATCTGACCTTCGGGTGTTGGATCCGGTGACGACGTCACTTGTGTGTCATTTTCTTTATGGAGGCATCACTTTTGAAGAACCTCTCTCGTAGTCTGTATGTTGTCATGAGATAGTTGGAGCCGATGGTTGTCGCTGATCACTATTTTTATCGCTTTGGGATGTTTTTCCTTTTTCTTTCCCTCTAGGCATAGCTTCGGTTTAATATGACTTGGCTCCTTGCCAGTGAGATCTTTTGTGTGTGTGTGTGTGTGTGTGTGTAGCTTCCACCATGTACGACTATGGTGTATCAGGTAAATGTGCATCCCAGTTGCCCTCCAACTCACTACAGTGTCAACTCACTACATCACCATGACAAGTGGGTCCATCATGTCAGAATGCCACAGATGTAGTCCATAGAGATGACTTGTTTGCAAAATCTTGTTAAAAATGGCACTGGAAACTTGTTGGTATGCGGCAATATATACCTTGCTAAAACGGGAATTTCAAAATACAAAATAACATTGTAAAATTAACCATCACAATACTTTCACAATTTCTTTTTTATGACAAATTCAGTAGAATATTCATACGTAAGGAGAATGCACGTTAATTGGTGGTCTTAGCAGTGGTGCAATATGATTATCTCATACTAGATGTCAGAATGCCACAGATGTAGTCCATAGAGATGACTTGTTTGAAAAATCTTGTTAAAAGTGGCACTGGAAACTTGTTGGTATGCGGCAATATATACCTTGCTAAAACAGGAATTTCAAAATACAAAATAACATTGTAAAATTAACCATCACAATACTTTCACAATTTCTTTTTTATGACAAATTCAGTAGAATATTCATACGTAAGGAGAATGCACGTTAATTGGTGGTCTTAGCAGTGGTGCAATATGATTATCTCATACTAGATGTCAGAATGCCACAGATGTAGTCCATAGAGATGACTTGTTTGCAAAATCTTGTTAAAAGTGGCACTGGAAACTTGTTGGTATGCGGCAATATATACCTTGCTAAAACGGGAATTTCAAAATACAAAATAACATTGTAAAATTAACCATCACAATACTTTCACAATTTCTTTTTTATGACAAATTCAGTAGAATATTCATACGTAAGGAGAATGCACGTTAATTGGTGGTCTTAGCAGTGGTGCAATATGATTATTTCATACTAGATCACTAGTAGAAAAAGGGTCAAATGTGAAGCACACTAGTGCTGGTTTGTAAAAAAACCGGCACTAATGTGATCAATAGTGCCGGTTCGTGACGGCGATCAATAGTACCGGTTCGTGTTGAGCCTTTAGTACCGGTTCATGCCACGAACCGGTACTAAAGGGGTAGTCAGGCTGGCGTCAGGCCGGGTCCCCACGAGCCCCTTTAGTACGTGGTGGCACTTTAGCGCCGGTTCGTGCCGAACCGGTACTAAAGGGGGAGGCCTTTAGTGCCCACACTTTAGTGCCGGTTTCATAACCGGCACTAAAGGCCCTTACAAACCGGTTTTAAAGCTCCGTTTTCTATTAATGGATGTGAAACACCTGTCTTTGTCCACTAAGTTATACCAAGCTCTGAGCCGATCGCGAGAAGAATCTGTGCTGTTTTGTGATGGGAGTGAAAGTATCTCTCTCAATGAAGCAAAGTCATTACTAGATAGAAAAGTACTGCACAATCACTTGGTTAATCCAGTGACAGTGTGGTGAATGCACGCATAAACACATGCATGTGCGTGTGCGTCTGGTCAGCACAAGGCAAGCCTACGTGCAAAAGCAGAATCTGCCCATTATTTTATAGCGTCGTATAACCACCAAAACATGTATGTTGGCCAAGATATAAAATAACCTAAAAATATAAAGCCGTAAGTAAACGCTTTCTCACCAGTAAAAAAGCAAAAATATAAAACAATGATGAATGCAATAATGAGAAAAAAATCGATCAATCAATCATTAGAGTAAATAAAACTAAGCATATCTCCTCCCATCCTTCTCTATTGGTCTTTTACAGGAAAAGTCACACAACCAGGAGAATTCTTTAGTGTCTAGTGATTTTCTTAGTATCTGATTGTGTGCTGTAACTGGTAGTTAAGTAGACAAGTTTAGGGTTGGATGATGATGATTTGGGGCTAGAGCTGGCGAGGTCGTTGCCAGCGCCGACCAATTTGGAAGTCAAAGGTGTGCATGCATGTCCTCGTATTGCCGGGCTAGCTCTCACCTACCGGCAGGCACATAAAACATGCTCATTAAGCCTAACAACGATATCTCGTAAAACATATTCCATTATGCATTCATGCTTAGCTTGATTAGTAGTATTGCATTATGTGTGGATGGATTATTGTTGGTATTTGCAATATGGAACATATATAATGCTATCGTGGGAAGAAGGGCGTGACAAGTATATACTGATACCTCGCCTGTGCGCGTGGGCACTGCATGATGGACACGTTTTGTTCCCTGGACGTTTTGATGCGCCATGTTTATTCAGGTCATTCTGGATCATGTGGCACGCGCTTTTTTCTTTTTTACTTTTCGGGTGACTGTGCCACACGGGCCACCGCCTCCACGAACCCGCACTCACGCATCATGCGTCTTAATTTTTTTAGTTGCGAGAAAACTTTCAGTCTATTCATCATCAATCATGATAGTACGACGAATACTAGAAATAATAAAAAATTACATTCAAATTCGTAGACCATCTAGCAACGACTACAATCACTGGAGCGCATAGAAGGCGCAATGCCATCATCGTCCCTCCCTCCCTGAAGCCGGACCAGGCAAAACTTGTTGTAGTGGACAGTCGGAAATCGTCGCCAAGCGCTATAGAGCCAAATAAGACTGTAACATCAACCGCCGTTGAAGAGAAGTTTAGATCGAAAGGATTTAATCTGTAGACACACGAATAAGGAGCGGATCCATGTGGACCTAGCGAAGACAAACGTCGACCGAATCACGCAAGATCCGGCTGACCTGACGACTTTGCAGCGGACGCGTACCTATGATCTCAAAGAATAGGGGAATGACATAGCAGCAAGGAGAAAAGTGATTGCTGATCTGCCTTTGAGTCGCATCCAGAGCGTATGGGCACAAGTGGACTCCCCTGACCCTGATCGAAATTGCACTTGGGGACGTCGTTCAAAGGAATGGTCAGCACCCAGTAGACGCAGTCTATGGATGCATATCGTTGCCGCGTGCGTGGGCTTCCTAGTACGTAGCGACCGAGACGGTCATATACGGGCAGGCAGAAACAAGGACCGGGGACGTGGACCGGTCGGTCGAAAGCAACCGCGCGTAATACCTCTCCCGTCACGTTCTAATGAAGGAGAAAATAATAAAAGAATGCACACCTGTCACGTGTACTGTATATCTTTGGATTTTCCGCGGTGAAAACGATCGGTCGACCAGCTTGTCAAAACAACCAGCTCGAAATGAAGAAAAACTGTCACAAAAATCGGCATCGAGCGTGCATATGTGGCGGTGTGACGACAGTTACCGAAGAGGCGTCGAGCACCGCACGCGCACAGTCGATCGGTGATGTTGCCACGTATGGTCACAGTGAGCAAATCTATCTGAGAATAGCTAGCTAGATTGGGTACCATCTCTGGGACTCCGCTAGGCCGTGGTCACAAGGAAGAAGGAAAAATGGTTCATGGTCGTTGGATGCTTTCCCTGCTTATAAGATGTTTTTGTACTAAATGAATGAACAAACACACTAAAATGTAAATACATACATTCGATTTTTAAAAACAAACACATTTCATATTTGTCAGAGAGAGTAGATAGATAGATGACCGGGGAGTTGGCTCCAATCTCAACGGTAAAGAAAAAGGAACAAAGCATTCACTCTGAGCATTTACAGCCAGGCACCTGAAAGTCACTGTCTGATCGTAAAATTTGGACCCAGACGGGCGCCTCAAAAGGCCCTCAAATGCCGGGCTGACCGACATCCTTCATATCCAGCCTAAATATGGGGCGCCCAGGCACGCCCGCCACGTTGGACCGGGCCCACGCTGGCCCATCCGACCCTACATATATTCCTCCCCATCAATTCTCCGGATCAAACCACTAGCCACTTCACTCTACTCCCCTCCACTCCCCTCCGCCACCCAAACTCGTCTCCGGTATGGCGGACAGCGGATCCGAGTCCTTCAACTCCAGATCCGTTGAACCCGAGCTCATCCCACGCGGCCCCCAGGAGGAGATGGCCGTCCGACTTGCGCTACGCCGCGCCCGGGAGGAGTCCCGTGCACGGGAGCTCAGACTCTTTCCGTCGGTAATCCATTGCGTCCGCCCAAATGGTGCATGGATCGGGCGCTAGGCCAGCCGTAAGTGCCTCGTTAGAGGCGGTGCGGTCCTCTGGCGTCCGAACATGGTGGCAGATGCGCAACCCCTTTGTTGGCGCGCCTAGCATCGGGACGCACCATGGACTAGAACATGGCACGACGTGCCCGCCGTGCTAGGCACCGAGCGCGGGAGGCGGCGGCAGCCCTCGCGGCGGTGGACGTCGGCAAGGCGGAGTCGCATTCTCGGCCGCCCCGTATGGCGCATCAGTCCGAGCGCCGCAACCGCATCGTTGTGGACATCGTCGGCTCGTCCTAGGATTGATCCGTCATCGATCTGACGTCCACCGGCACCGTTCGGGTTACGAGCTTTGACAAGGAAGAGTAGGCATGGAAGACGCCGGCGCCTTAAGTCCCATGAGCCGGCTCGTGTCCCATGCCCTACTCTATCAAGCCGGCGACCGGACCAACACTCCGAGGAGCGCAGCCGGCTGCCGAACATGGCCACGGTAGAAACGGGCGAGCTTCGATTAGATTAAGTTTCACGTTGCATGTAATAATATGGATTTGAGATTTCTAATTTGAAATGTCCGATTGTAGAATCAAATATTTAAGGCGTGACCGGTCAGTGTCCGTGGACGCGCAGTGTCCGTGGACGCGTCGGGCACGTCCGCGGGCGTTTGAGAGTTCGAAGTTGCTCGTCGCGGTGTAGATGCTCTCACTTGGTTAATCTGGCGTTTCAGCCTGTCATATCAGATCAGGTCAGGGAGTCAGAATCATGGTCAGGCAGGAACCCCAGGTGAGGCGACCACGCCAAGTAACGAACGGGTCAGAGACGCTGGGTGGGTGATGGTCCCAACAAACCAACGAATTCCATCCCATCCCATCCGCTGCACGCCGCGCTGACCCATGATTAAATATGGGTCTCGACTCTCATCCGCATTGCGAAAACAAATGGACAGAAGGAATGAAAGGGAAGGAATAGGATCTTCCCACTTCCCACTGGCCAGCCAGCCGCCGGAACAGTCAGCCGAGGGCGCGCGCAGAATGTTCCTTGCCGTGTGCTTCATGCGTTGCCAAAGAGGCTGTACTGCTTTAAAAGAAACAAGTCTGTTCTGCATTTTATTTTTATATTTTGCATGACCAATGGGCCGGAGGCTGCCAGTGGTCCCGCAAGGAAATGACCACATTAGCGAAAGTTCATTTCTCATCTCAAGCTCAAATGCTCCTGTCACGAACGCTAAAAAAATAGAAACAAATTCAAAACATTCTGATTTTTTATGGCAAATAGTAAGGCATGTTTGGAGTGCTTACACAGCATCATCATGAAGTCACATTTGTGAAAGTCGTGGCGAAAAAGTCGATACTCCAAAATGCGTTCTAAAGTACTCCCTCCGTCCGAAAATACTTGTCATCAAAATGAACAAAAAAAATGTATCTAGAACTAAAATACATCTAGATACATCCCCTTTTATTTATTTTGATGACAAGTATTTCGCCGTCCGAAAATACTTGTCATCAAAATGAACAAAAAGAGATGTATCTACAACTAAAATACATCTAGATATATCCCCTTTTATTTTTTTATTTTTTTTGCGGGTGCCCTTTTATTTATTTTGATGACAAGCATTTTCGGACGGAGGGAGAGTACCATTTTTGGATCATCGACTTATGCTTTTCTTTGACTTCCACGAATGTTATTTCATGATGAAACTTTGCAACCACCCAAAACATTCCTTAATGTTTGCTACAATTTTTTTTAGTTTGTTTTAGTTTTTTTAATTCACTGTTTATCCAAAAGCATATGAGCTCGAGGGCAAATACTCCATGTCCAACTTTCTTTCTCCTTTCTCAGCAAACTTAGTTACACCAAGCTCTGATCCGACCAGCCGAGGAACCTATGTTGTTTTGTGACGGGAGTGAAAGTATCTCCCGCAGTGAGGCAAAGTCTTTAGATAAAATACTCCAGTAAAATGCACTTAATTAATCCAGTGACAGTGCGGTGAATGTGCTCGCGCCTGAACACATGCACACCTGTGTAGCTCGGGTATGCATATGGTATGGGCCATTTTGTGCAATGAAAATGACAGTATTATCAGAATAATTTGCCATAAATTAACGAGATTGGAAACATGGGACTAAAAGATAAGATAGGTCAATTCGGCGTTGTGGGCTTTGCTTCTATCCACAGACAATGCTTGCGATCGTGTGGTTGCTTGGCGAGATGTCTGCCGCTCAGTTGTGTATGGCTCTCATCTACTGATGAAGCCAAGTCGTCTTTCGATGGAGACATAAGAAATAGAACGGAAATACTACTGATTAATACGGTGACAGTGTGGCGAATGTCTGCGGTGCGTGTGTGTCAGGTTAGGGCCAGGTACGTAGCGGGACAGAGACGAAGGTGATGGAGTCCGAGTTGGAAAAAGCGGTCCCGTCCTTATTAGTAGAGTTACCTAGCTTCTAGTGTCGGCGTGATCGTGGTACCCCGTCTCGGACTCAACAACTATCCAATTCGAGCGGCAATGATCAAAAGTCCACCGTTCGTTCTCGTTTCCGTAACGCCAACCACGCCGCCTCGGATAGCTGTTGAGCGGCAATGATCGTGATAGCCAACCACGCCGCCTCGGATAGCAAACGCGGGATCTCGTGAGGTCCATGAAGCAATTAAGAAGAGAGGAGAGGAAAGGAATGTGAATGTTTCGTTGGTCACATCAACTAACTAGTACTCCTAATCGTTGGGACAGTCAGGGATGGAGGGCTTACAGGTGTATAATACTACCTTAATCTGGATGATGCGTGTGGCTTCGCTAAAGAAGACCCATAGACAAATCCCTCCCGAAAACCCAAAACCGTGCACGGATGCACCCGCCTCAGATCTGTGATCGAGAGATCATACTTTTTTTGTTGTTGGTGGGATCATACTTTTGTGGCTTCACTCGTGGTGCTTGTCAGGGTCATGTAAGCTCACTGCAATGAAGGCTTCAGCAACTTCTTTTTGGGAAAACTTATGGTCTATTCATCAAACATCAGTGCGGTATGAAGATCAAAAGTAAAAGAAATTACATTCATGTCCATAGATCACCCAACGACAACTACAAGCACTGAAGCGAATCGAAGGTGTGTCGCCGTCATCATCCCTCCGTCATCGAAGCGGAGAAAACCTTGTTGTACTAGACAGTTGGGAGGTCGTATTGCTAATGCACAAAAGGACCAATGGACCCGAACATCAACCGCCGCCGATGAGGAGAAGCTTAGATAAGAAGGACCCGACCTGTAGACACCGCTTCGTCACCTTCACAAGTTGGTCCACCGTAACAGAATGGTGCAAATGTAGTTCAGTTGGGCCAACATGCAAAATCTAGTTTAAAATGTCACTGGCTTTATTAATTTAAAGTTGGACGCCTTTGGCGTCTTCATTCCAAAAAAGTTTAAAATGTCATGTGAAATTTGTTATTATGCTGGATTGTATATCTTGCTAAAATTGGATTTTACTCAAAGTAATATTATTAGATTATCCATCATAATATTTTGTACTTAAATTTCAGTTGAATATCCATACATATATAAGCACGTTAATTGGCAGTCTTAGTAGTGGTGCAATATAGTTAACCTATTTGTTAGGTTTAGTCCTACATCGATTGCGGGAAGAGAAAGAGCACGACTTATAAGGACGACAGTGCCCCCTCCTATTGTACTAGTCTTTTGGGGCAAGAGTGCTCGAGCCCTGGTATAGGTCTGTGTTGCTCTCCTGTTGCGGCTGGTTGTTGGGCCAAGATCTCGTTGAGCAGATTCAGCAGATTCATCATGCATATGAGTCCGAAACGCTAGTTAGCGGGCCTAGGATTGCTTAACAATTGGTATAAGAGTTCAGATGTTCGAAATAAATCACGATGAACTAACGGGTAATCGGTCATGGTTGGTGGGCTAGAAACGTTGGTGTTAGCGGGCTCATGATGACCAATGTATGAGGGGTAGATTTGTTGGCTCTAGTAAAGCCCTGAAATAGTTTGTGTTGCTCTTAATTCTAAAAAAAAGGTCTATGTTTCTCTTTGATTGGGCCTAGTTGGTGGCCCAAGACACTCATAGAGCAGGCCCATGCCGTATGTGGGTTGAAAAATGTACCAAGCTCAGCCGATCGTGAGAGGAATCTCTGCAATTTTGTGATGTGAGTAAAGGTATCTCTCCCATTGAAGCGAAGTCTTATATTTGTATAGAGAAGTACTGCACAATCACTTGGTTAATCCAGTGACAGTGTGGTGAATGCACGCATGAACACATGCATGCGCGTGTGCGTTAAGTCAGCACAAGGCACAGCCTACGTGCAAAAGCAGAATCAAAGCTATTGTCATACTCAACCAGCAGAGACTGCATGTTGCCTAAACTAAAATTACTCAACCGGCTTAATAATACAGAGTGTTCCAAGTAAACGCTTTCACGCCAGTCTGGAATGCAAAATACTACTCCCTCTGTTTCAAAATAATTGTGTCAAACTTGGTATAACTTTATACTAAAGTTAGTACAAACTTGAGACACTTATTTTGGGACGAAGAAAATATACAATAATGAGTTCAATACTAATGAAAAACAATTCAATCGATCATTTAAGTAAATAAATTAAGCATCTCATGTCAACCTTCTGCATTGGTCTCTTGGAGGAAAAGTCACACGACTAGAAGAATTCTTTAGTGTGCAGTCATTTTTTCAGTATCTACTTGTGTGCTGTAACTGGTTAAGTAATAAGTAGACTAATTTAGGGTTGGATGATGATGATCTGGGGCTATAGCTGGCGAGGTCGTTGCCAGCACTGACCATCCTGGAGTCAAAGGCGTGGATGCAGGTCCTCTCGTATTGCTGGGCTAGCTCTCACTTACCGGCAGCCACATAAAACGTTTTCATTAAGCCTAAATATAACTAATGTCGTCATGAAATATATTCCATTATGCATGCTTAGCTTGTTTAGTAGTACTATTATGTATGGATTTTTTTGTTATATACAATGTAGGAAAAAGGAAGAGCAAGCATACATTGGAATTAGCATAATTAGTATGTGTGGAGTATTATTGGTACTCACAATATATGGGCAAAAAAAAAAAAGCAAAGCTTAGAACTAGTTCGTTGCTTTTCCCCGCTGCCCTGCATGCCGATCGAGATAGGGACATATGCAAATTAAGCTGTCGTGGGAAGAAGGGCAGGCATGTAATTGAGGTGACAAGTATATATGCTTACCGGGCCAATATGCGTGGGCACTGCATGATGTACCACGTGTTGTGCCAAGAGCGTGTTCTTGAGGACATTCCTGGCTGTTGAAAAGAGACACATCTGATGCCTTTTCTGTACACTTAAATCGTCGAATCGGTGCCGTATATGTGTAGATCATTAGACTATATTATGCTTCGATGAGCTGCGTGGACGCATGTCCAGAGATGGAATACAAGTGGAGACGCAATCCGTGAGTATAATAGTATCATGCATATGCATATGATACTAGTGTATAATAGTATATCCGTAGTGCATAGTATCATATGCTGGTATTATAGATGACTTAATTTATTGCCGTCCATCACATGTAGTAGCGTATTATTTAATATGATACAGTATCATGATATGATAGTCTACCCTCCTTTTCTTTATTTGGTTCTATACCACTTCATTAAAATTGTCTAGTTGACATGCATGATACTATCTATAATACTGTCATTACGGGCAGCCATATTACAGAGTGTCCTAAGTAAACCCTTTTTTTCAGGAGCACACAAGTAGACTACACACTAAACAATTCTTCTAGTTCTAGTTGTGTGATTTTTTGTCCAAGAGACCGATAGAGAAGGTTGACATGAGATGCTTAATTTTGTTTACTTAAGTGAAGTGATTGAATGACCGATTTTTCATTATGAATTCTAGACTGGTGTGAAAGCGTTTACTTTACCCCCCGCAAAAGTGGATTATTGTTGGTATTTACAATATGGAAAAAGAAGAGAAACATGCCTCAGAATTAGGGCTGCAAACGAGTCGAGCTCGAGCGAGTTAGAGTTGGCTCAGCTCAACTCATATAAAAATTCGAGCGAGCTCAAACTAAGTGAAGCTCATGATCGAGCTGTAGAACAAGACTCGTGCTCAGCTTGTAACAATATTGAGTCGATCTCGAGCTAGTTTGGAGCTAAATGAGATGGTAAAAATTATAAATCTATGGATGAAAAACAAAAAAATTAAGGTGAATATGCTGGAAACCTTTGCGAAAAATATAGGATTTTTAACACATAGTCGACCACGTGCGATATTTAGGCCTAAATCTTCTATGCACTTAATTAAGTTTCCATGTTCGTTGGTAAATAAAATGGAGAAAAATTATGGACAATATATATGGTAATAAATTATCTTATTTCCATTTAATATATGGCATGATCATTTAACATAATGATATTCCGTCGAGCTATCGAGCTAAAATCGAGCGAGCCAACATTGGCTCAAGATCAGCTCGTTTCTTTGTCGAGCTATATAAAATGTTCAAACTTAGCTTTTTTCTTTTCGAGTCGATCTCGAGTCAAGTAAAAAAAACGAGTCGATCTCGAGCGGCTCACGAGCCTCGGGCTTTTCTTGCATCCCTACTCAGAATTATCTTAATAGCAGTACTATTATGTGTGGATTATTGTTGGCTTTCACAATATGAAAAAAAAAACATAGCTTAGAACTAGTTCGTTGCTTTTCCCCGCAGCCCCGCGATCGAGACAGGGACATATGCAAATTAAGCTGTCGTGGGAAGAAGGGCCGGCATGTAATTGAGGTGACAAGTATATATGCTTACCGGGCCAATAAGCGTGGGCACTGCACGATGGACCACGTGTTGTGCCAACAGCGTGCTCTTCTGGACATTCCTGGCCGTTGAAAAGAGACACATCTGTTGCCTTTTCTTTACACTTAAGTCGTCGGCTGAATGAACGAATCGGTGCCGTATATGTGTAGATTATTAGACTATATTATGCTTCGGTGCCGTATATGTGTCACACGTACTTTAACGTCTGGCAATCGGATGATGGTAGCCAGGTTCAGTTAGTCTGACGACAGTAAACACACTAACTAGGCTGTGACCGAAGTTGAGTCAGAAACCCCTTCTTGCTTTCTCCGATCTGTCGGTACGTATTAGATTCACCATCTGCAAACAATTGTCTAGCCCGGTTAATTTCAGCGCATCGATCCGCTGATCGGAGAGACCGTTGAGGCTGGAAATCAAAACTGTTGATCATTCCAGATAGTTCACAACTGTATACCGAAAATGCAGTTGTGGACTCGGGGAAAGCCTCTTGTATGGCAATTCCTAAACGGTGCCTTAAGCGCCTTTTCCTTCTTTTCTTCTTTCCTTTTCCTTTTTTCCTTACTTCTTTGAAAAACATTATCACGGTTTTTCCTTTTTTCTTTCTTCTTGAAACTGTTTTGTTTGGTTGTTCACCTTTTCTTTCTTTTTACGAACTGCGTGAACCTTTTTCATATTTATGTTTTTTAAATCATCTAACTGTTTTTCAAATTTGTGTTTTTTGTTCAAAATTGATGTTTTTTCAAATGCGTGAACTTCTTTAAAAAATTGATGAATTATTTTTCATGTTTGTGAACTTTTTCCCAAAATCAATGAACTTTTTCAATTTTGTGAACTTGTTTCTCAAATTTCTGAACATCTTTTCAAATTCACTGAACTTTCTCCAAACGGCTGAAATTTATTCAAATCCAGGAACTTTTTAATAAAATTTGAAAATTCTTCCAAAATTCGTGAACACATTTTAGTTCATGAAGATTGTGAATTAAAAAAATTTGCAAACTTAAAAAATGTATTTTTTTTAAAACACTCATCAAGTTGAAAATGGTCACAAATCGAAAAACAGTTTATGGATTTGATAAAAGTACACCTATGTGGAATATGTTTGTTAATTTGAATTATTCATGAAATGAGAAATCTTAAAGGATTTAATAATAGTTAACTAACTAAAAAGCTTACGAATTTGAAAAAGAAATAGCTAATGATATATATGGGAAATTTTGAAAAGTGATTGAAGGAAAAATATATTGGAAAAAACGAAAAAGGTAACAATTAAAAAACAAAATAAAAAGATAAACAAAAGGAAAAAAAACATGTAACACTGTCAGGAAAAAACCTAGAGAAAACCAACCAATAACCGGTGGAACCTTGCCTAAAACCATATGAGAGTGAAAAACGCTATATGGGCTGATGTAGTACGAAACAATCTGGGAGCTGCTGTGGGCGCTGCATACCGATAATGCTGTATCTGGCGCGTTAAGTGCTAAATAGGAAGTGGCGAGAGCAACTAGTTCACGAGCGCTCCTTTGAGAGTCTCACAATGATCAGCGCCACGTGTCGCGCTTTGGACACTCTTTCTGGATTTTTATTTTTATTTTTTCGCATGCGTTTTTGGATTTTTAAACGGTATTCTTTTCCGGCTTTTTTGACTTTTTGTTTTTCCACCAGTCTTCCTTAGCTTTCGGACCAAAAACATTTTTTTGAAAATTTTTATTTCGTGAAAAGACGTGTTTTCCATTTTTTGTTTCCGCGAGAGGCTCGGATTTGCTTTTGCGGGAGGCACGACCATGCCTCTCAAGAACAAAAAAAACCTGTTTTTTTGTTTCTTTCACAAGAGGCATGGTTTTGCTTCCGCGAGAGACATTGTTTTGCTTTTCACGAGAGGCATGATCGTACCTCTCGTAAAAGGAAAAAAATATGCTTTTTCTAATTTTTTTCCTTCCGCAAGAGGCACGGTTTTGCTCCTGCGAGAGGCACGGTCGTGATAAGAAAATAGGCAGTTTCTCGACTAAATTAATCCATGAATAAATCATGAGCATGACATGGGCAGCATTGATAACACACTGATTACGATCTAACAGAGCATGTACTACGCATATAGTAGAAACATCTACGCATATCGCTAGTACTGCTACAACAGAAAGAAACATGAGAGGGATAAACGATGTATACCCTCCAATCGGCCACACGGTAGTGGTGGTGGTGGCAGCAGCCGCGGCATCCTCGGCTGACCTTCTTGTCGGCCTCGGCCTTCTCGCGGCACGCAGTCGGCGTCGGTCGACATGGTGATGACGAAGGTGATGCGGACGTAGATGAATAGAAGCGAGCGGTCAGAAGTCGCTACCCAAAAACCTAATCGCCTCTCCCGTATAGGATCCGGAGAGGCGGGTTTTGAGGCTTGCTCTCCGTCCAACCGTGTACGCTGTGAACGGACGGAGTCGCCGCGGCAGCAGCAGAGAGGAACAATGGGGCGTGGAGGCGGAGATGCATTCTGTTTTTTTTGTGGCGGCTAGGGTTGGCAGCGCCCACATATATATGTGCGGCCGCGCGTGGAGAGAGGTGGGCTGAACCCACATCCAAGTCGGTAGCCCATGATCCGACGTCTCAGATCGTGGCCCTACCTGTCAAAGACTCTCCGTTCCTCGAAACTCACACAAGGCTGGGCGCTGGCCTTGGCGGGCGGGCGAAGCGGAGGAGGAGGAGGCGAGGGCTTCTTTCCTTCTCAAGCTCCAATAGCATGAGGGAGAGAATCCCTTATAAACCACTCCAACTCTCCTTCCACTTCCGGGGTGGGACTAAACTTCCCACCACCTTGTCATGCCACCTAAATGGGCCCTTTGAGATCAAATCTGAAATTGTCATATGGGCTCTAGGCCCATCACATATTTCAACAATCCCCCACCAGATCTCAGGGGCCCAGTTTGTCCTTTGTTCCAAATGCTGTTTTGATATACCAGCATCTCATTGGAGACCGATTAAGGTTGAGCTCCACCTAGACCAAGTAGTTATACTCCTTCACAACTGAACAATGGACTATGCCTTGAATTGTCAGTTTGGAGTCAAAAAGTTTCACCACAAGTCTCACTGGTACGAGGCTGCCAAAGGCCGACCCCTCGGTTGGAGCATATTAGTCACACTCCTGGCCTGTTCATGAGCTTGCTAGAGATCACCCCAATCTCATAGACTGTGACCAGCAGTCGGTCTCATATAGGTGTCTTCCTCCAAAGATCGCTCTGTAGGATAGCATCTTGCTTATGCATATAAGCCTTGGAACACATTAAGACAGTAGTCATCCTTCCATACAGTTTCCGAGAGTATTGCATCTCCGACGGAGTGGGTTAGTAAAGTTACTCTCCTCAGTTCACCACTGGCTTGTTTTCCCAGGTCCTACTTCACGGGATCTCCGATCACATAGGTTGGGTTACTACCATGGCAACTCATGTGGGTCTCATACCCATCTCCCTTGATGCGCTATCTATCACAACACGTGATAGCCCTTTAGTAAAGGGATCTGCCAGATTCTTAACCGTTTGAATATAATCCAACGCTATCACTCCGGAGTTCCTCAAATTTCTGACAGCTTTCAATCTCATTCTTATGTGTTTGTTGGACTACATGTTGCCCTTTGATCTCTTCACCTTGACAAAACTGTTTGATTGTCACAGTTCATAAGGACGGCCGGAACAGGCTTCTCAACCACTGGCAAGTCCATCAACAGATCTCGAAGCCATTCTGCTTCGCCACCCGATGTGTCTAATGCTGTTAATTCTGCTTCCATTGTCGATCTTGTTAAGATCGTTTGCTTGCAAGACTGCCAGAAACAGCACCACCTCCAAGAGTAAACATATACCCGGGCCAGGCCTTCATCTCATCAGCATCAGAGATCCAATTCGCATCACTATACCCTTCAAGTACCGTCGGGTATCCAGTATAGTGAAGTCCATAGTTCATAGTACCTTTCAGATAGCGCACAACTCTCTCAAGGGTACGCCAATGTACATCACCCGGTTTGGAAACAAATCGGCTCAGTTTGCTAACAGAAAATGCGATGTCAGGCCTCGCTGCGCTGGCCAGATACTGGAGTGAACCAACAATCTGAGAGTATCTCAATTGACCTATAGCTGTGCCTTTAGACTTTCGAATCAGCACACTAGAATCATATGGTGTTTGAGATGGTTTGCAGTCTGAATATCCAAAGCGACTCAACACCTTCTCAACATAATGGGATTGTAGAAGTGTAATCCCACCCTCATCATCTCTCAATAGCTTGATGTTCAAGATAACATCAGCCACTCCAAGGTCCTTCATCTCAAAGTTCTGAGATAGGAAAGACTTAACCTCCTCGATCAACTTGAGATTAGTCCCAAATATCAGTATGTCATCAACATACAAACACAGTATAACTCCTTCGCCCCCACCATAGCGATAGTATACACATTTGTCGGCCTCATTAACAACAAAACCAACAGATGTCAACGTTTCATTAAATTTGTCATGCCATTGCTTAGGCGCTTGTCTCAGGCCATACAAAGGTTTCACCAACTTACACACCTTTCCTTCCTGACCATCCATCACAAAGCCATCAGGCTGTTGCATATAGATTTCCTCCTTTAGCTCTCCGTTTAGGAAAGCTGTCTTAACATCCATCTGATGAATGGGAAGACCATGCGAGGCCGCCAACTAGAGTAATACTCGAATGGTGGTCAGTCTAGCCACAGGTGAATAAGTGTCGAAGAAATCTTCTTCTTCTTTCTGGGCGTAGCCCTTGGCCACAAGCCTAGCCTTGTACTTTTTTATTGTACCGTCAGGCCTAAGCTTCTTCTTGAACACCCACTTGCATCCCAATGGTTTGCAACCTTAAGGACGTTCAGTAAGCTCCCAAGTCCCGTTAGCCATGATGGAATCCATCTCGCTACGGACCGCATCCTTCCAGTAATCAGCTTCTGGAGATGCATACGCTTCTGAAATAGAAGTGGGATTATCCTCCACGAGGTATATGAAGAAATCATCACCAAAGGTCTTTACAGTCCTTTGTCTCTTGCCCCTACCAAGGGATTGCTCATTTTCCTCCTCAGGATTTTCATCATGTGTTTGATTATAATATTTCATTGGAATGGCAGGTTCAGGAGTCTCCTCAGATTCCTGTCCAGAAGTGCTTTGTACATCTCTCATGGGGAAAATGTCCTCAAAGAATGTAGCATCTTTAGACTCCATAATTGTACCGACCTTCATGTCAGGTACCTCAGATTTCACTACTAGAAATCTATAGCCAACACTATTCATAGCGTAGCACAAATTAACACAGTCCACAGTCTTTGGTCCAAGCCTACGCTTTTTGGGATCGGCACATTAACTTTCGCCAAGCAGCCCCAAGTACGTAAGTACGAGAGTGTTGTCCTTCTCTTGGTCCACTTCTCATAAGGAGTGATCTCGTTATCCTTTGTCGGAACTTTATTCAAGACATGACATGATGTCATTATAGCCTCCCCCCACCATGCCTTGGATAAACCCGACGTATCTAACATGGCGTTAACCAAATCAGTTAGAGTACGGGTTTTCCGCTCGGCAACCCCATTTGACTGGGGTGAGTAGGGAAGCGTCCTCTCGTGAATAATACCGTGTTCCGCACAAAAGGCATCAAACTCTTTCGAGAAGTACTCTCCACCATGATCTGACCGGACTCGTTTAATTTTCTTTTCAAGTTGATTCTCAACTTCTGCCTTATAGATTTTGAAGTAGTGTAGAGCCTCATCTTTAGTATTTAACAGATACACATAGCAATATCTAGTGGAATCATCTATCAAAGTCATGAAATATTTCTTTCCACCTTTAGTCAACACACCATTCATCTCACAAAGATCAGAATGTATGAGTTCGATGGCGTAAGTGTCTCTCCTCTGCTGCCTTGTGAGGCTTGCGAGGTTGCTTAGATTGCACACACGAATGGCACTTAGGACCTTTGGCTAAAGTGAAACTCGGGATTAAATTCGATTTTGCTAGTCGCGTCATAACACCGAAACTAATGTGACAAAGACGTGAATGCCAAACTTCAGATTCATTAACACTCAAATGAATATTGTTCACGACTTTATTACATAGATCTGCAAGAGAAAGGCGGAACATGCCTTCGCATTCATAACCCTTTCCAACAAATAGTCCATATTTCGTAACAACTAATTTATTAGACTCGAATACCAACTTAAACCCTTCTCTACATAGAAGGGAGCCACTAACTAGGTTCTTCTTGATGGCGGGGACATGCTGCACGTTCTTCAGCTGCATGATCTTTCCCGAAGTAAACTTCAGATCGACCGTGCCAACACCAAGAACAGAAGCACTCGCACCATTCCCCATCAGTATGGACCCGTGACCTGTGGCCTGGTAAGAAGAAAACAATGAAATGTCAGCACACACATGAACACCTGCACCTGTGTCGACCCACCAATCGGTGGACGACCAAACTGAAAATACAGCAAATAAATTACCGTACCCAGATGCACCACTCTCATTATTGCTCACAATCATATTGACAGACTTGGAGTCCTGCCCTTGCTTCTTATACTTGTTTGGGCACTTCTTGGCCCAATGTTCAAGCGAACCACAAGTAAAGTAGCCCTCATCCTTCTTGTTCTTCTTGAAGGTCTTCTTACCCTTCTTCTTAAAGTCGGCACTCTGTTGGACACCGTTCTTTCCCTTGGGCTTGTGGGAATTGGAGTTCTTCTGATGCACCATATTGGCCACGAAGTTCCTTCGACCCCTTTTTTCGTATGTAGTCCTTTGCCCTTGAATTCTGCTCAACACTCGGATGGCCAATGACATCCTCCACAGAGAATTCACGCCTCGATGTTTCAGAGTGGTGGCAAAGGTCCTCCAGGAATTGGGGAGCTTAGCGATTATGCAGCCCGCGACAAACTTGCCCGGTAACTCGCACTTAAGAAGCTCAAGCTCCTTAACAATGCATATTATCTCATGAGCCTGCTCTAATACAGGACGGTTTTCAACCATCTTGTAATCGTGGAACTGCTCTATAATATACATCTAGCTCCCTGCGTCGGCAGCCCCGAACTTAGATTCGAGCGCCTCCCACAAGTCCTTGGCAGACCGCACATGCAAATATCGCCAACCAGCTTATCTCCAATTACGCTCAGAACTGCCCCGAGGAACACGGCGGTGGCCTCCTTGAACGCCTTCTCCTGTTCAGGAGCGATCGTTCTGTGGGAGTCACACCGGCGACCAGTAACACGTTCATGGCCGTGAGCCGTAAGGTGGTTTTAGTCTGCCAACGCTTAAAGTACGCCCCGTAAACGGTGACGGTTTCGGCAAAGAAGAAAACCAGAATTCGAAAAACTCCTACACATATTAGGCTTTTGGATTGATAAAAAAATAGGCAGTTTCTCGACTAAATTAATCCATGAATAAATCATGAGCATGACATGGGCAGCTTTGATAACACACTGATTACGATCTAACAGAGCATGTACTACGCATATAGTGGAAACATCTACGCATATCGCTAGTACTGCTACAACAGAAAGAAACATGAGAGGGATAAACGATGTATACCCTCCAATCGGCCACGCGGTAGTGGTGGCGGTGGCAGCAGCCGCGGCATCCTCGGCGGCCTTCTTGTCGGCCTCGGCCTTCTCAGCGGCGGCACGGTCGGCGTCGGTCGACATGGTGATGACGAAGGTGATGCGGACGTAGATGAATAGAAGCGAGCAGTCGCGTAGTCGCTACCCAAAAACCTAATCGCCCCTCTCCCGTACAGGATCCGGAGAGGCGGGGTTTCGGAGGCCTGCTCTCCCGTCAACCGTACGTCTGTGAACGGACGGAGCGCCGGCGGCAGCAGCAGCAGAGGAACAATGCAGGCGTGGAGGCGGAGATGCGTTCTGTTTTTTTTATGGAGGCTAGGGTTGGCAGCGCCCCACATATATATCTGCGGCCGCGCGTGGTGAACCCACGTCCAAGTCGGTAGCCCATGATCCGACGTCTCAGATCGTGGCCCTACCTGTCAAAGACTCTCCGTTCCTGACCGGCAAAAAGAAGCGCATAGGAATGAGCTCGGCTCGGCTCAATCCCGCAACCCGTCGTGGCGTGGCGTGGCGAGGCGAGGCGAGCGGAGGAGGAGGAGTGCGCGAGGGCTTCTTTCCTTCTCGAGCTCCAATAGCATGAGGGAGAGAATCCCTTATAAACCACTCCAACTCCCTTCCACTTCCGGGGTGGGACTAAACTTCCCACCACCTTGTCATGCCACCTACATGAGCCCTTGGAGATCAAATCTGAATTTGTCATATGGGCTCTAGGCCCATCTCATATTTCAACAAGTCGTGCCTCTCAGAAACGGAATAAATGCTTTTTTTGTTTTTTGTCCTTCCATAAGAGGCACGGTTTTGCTTCCGCGAGAGGCGCAACCATGCCTCTTTCGGAAAGAAAAAAACCGTGCTCCCGGGTTGGTTTTTCGGTCAGTTTTTTTCGACCGTTTTTTTCATAAAAAGGAATTTCGTCAAAACCTGTCAACATGGATCTTGTTTTGAAGATCTCAACGTGAGCAGTCCAACGGTGAAAACGGTTCGAGATTTGTTCGCACGGTTTAAGAGATATATTTTTTTGAATAAATGGATCTAAAAAAAAGAAAAATTACCAGGTTGCGACAATTGGCGCACATGCAGAGCACCAGTTGCTACAACATGAGGAGTTGGGAGTTATCTTTGCAGGGAGTACTCCTCAATTAGTGATTTCGGGAAATGGCGTGCCTACAATGTTAGAGCAACTCCAACGGGGCGACTCATTTCGTCCGCCGCCGTCCGTTTGGGTCAGGGCGTACAGAAAAGGCGGCCCAACGCGCCGACCCAAATGAACGTGCGTCCGCTTTTCGTCCGCGGGCGACCCATTCCCGGCCCATTTTTGAGTCGGATTTGTGTTGGCGCGGACACGCGACGGATCCACGGACGCTCGCCCTCTCCTCCCCCGGGCCCGCTGGTATGTGTCACATTGCCCTTCCCCATCCAACAGCAACCCTCACCCTCCTCCTTCGCCGCTGACGTCGCCACCCATTTTTGCCGGCGACTCTGCCAGCTGCCGGGGCCTCCACGTCCGCCCAGCTACGCCGCCCACTCCCACGTCGCCCGCCACCGCCGTCTTGCCGCTGGGGAGCCGACTGCTTCCCACCCTTCGCGCCCCCACCACACAGCTTCCCCCGACCAAGAAGCCACCTCGCCGCCCGGCCAGATCCTCACCGGCACGCTCGTCAGACGCCGGCAGGACAGCTAGCTGGTCCGTGCGCGCCGCGACTCCCTTTGCCGGCCGTCTCATTCGCTGACGCCCACAAGCTGTTCGATAGTTTGCCAAGGTATAAAATGGACTCCGCCGACGAGTTCTTTTTTCACAATTTCCTTTGCGACTCCGACGTTTCTTCCTCCGATGACGAGGAGGAGATATTGGCTGCCGTGTTGGTCCATCTTACGTCAACAGCCAGCGGCCATTGTTCCGTGGCTCCATTCAGGCCACCTTCCGACATTGAATCGCAACCGAGAGAGCGGGCATTTCCTTCTTTGAAAGGTCTTCTTTGATACAACAAACCCGTTGTTCAAACATGAGAAATTCCGTCGCTGTTTCCGTATGAGTAGGCATCTTTTCAACCGTATTAGAGAGGGGGTGGTCAGCTATGATGACTATTTCGAGTGCAAAGAGGATGCGGTTGGCAAGATTGGTTTTTCCTCTTATCAGAAATGCACTGCCGCCATCCGAATGCTTGCATACGGAGTGCCCGGTGATCGTAGAAGACGAGCGCCCGGGACATCTGTATGATCAAGGGTTTCAGTTTCAGGGTGGGAATGTTGCGCCTGAGCATGGAGTAGCGGCAACGTTTGAACAGTTCATCCAATTTCATCCAGATATGCGTAATTGGGAAACTCACGTGCAACTACAAAATGATTTGGTTGAGCATATGTGGGCTCATGTTGGCAACCAATAGATATATCTTCTTTTATTCGTTCGCAAAACTATGTGAGACCTTTTAATTTTCATTTAACTTGTAATAAACTATGCTATTTTATTCGGTTCAAAACAATTTTATTTTGAACTATGCAATCATGCAAAAATATAGGGGGGCGAGGCAGCCACGCTGGCACATATGGGTCGGCGCGTTGTGCGCCTTACCGACCCATATCTAAAACAAGGCGGACACCGGGCAGGCGACCGATCCAAACAGACAAAAAAGGACGAAATTACCGTCTGTTTGGGTCACCCCATTGGAATTGCTCAGAGCGCTATATCTCGTGTTAAGAGAGTGTTCCTTTCGTTTCGTTGTAACGGCTGACCGGCCCAGTTCTATTTTATTTTTTTGCTGGTTCATTCGTCTTGCTCGGTGGGTTGGTTCAATTCGGGTTTTCTTGTTTTTTGTTTTTTCGTTTCCTTTTTTCTTTTCTTTCTTTTTTTCTTTGTTCCTTCACTGTTTTTACTGTTTCCTTTGCTTTTTCATTAGATTTCTTCCTTTCTTTACCAGTTTCCATCGGTTTTGTTGTTTTTTATTTGTTCGTATTTATTCATTGGGTTCTTGCTTTTCATTGGTGTTTTTTCTTCTTTCGTTATTTTTACACTTAGATCTTATTTTTTAATTATATTTTCCTTTGATTTTTTTTGTTTCTTTTTCCGTATTAATTTTTTGGTTTTCGTTATTTCGTTTGGTTATCATGTCAACAACATTTTTTAATACATGTTTAACATTTTTCTAATATAAATTTTATATTTTTAATATGTTTTTAACATTTTTAACATTTTACAAATGTTTGATTTTTTTTAATACAGGATTAACATTTCTTGGTTACTTGCTCAACATTTTTCCAATATGCATGTTTGAACTTTTTGAAATGCTTGATTAACAGTTTTCTAATAAAAGGACTAACATTTTCTTCATACATGGTCAATATTGTTTCTACACATTTAACATTTCTAAACGCTTGGTTAACATTATTCAAACACTTGCTCCACAATTTTTCAAATGCTTGATTAACATTTTTATATACATGCTAAAAAAGTACATATCATATATTAATACAGGGTCAACATTTTTCTATACACATTTCACGTTTCCAAAATATTTGATTAACATTTTAAAATACTTGTTTAACATATTTTTTTTCAACTTCTCAATTTTTTTATATACATCTTAAAATAAATTGATCATCTTGTTTAATACATGATCCACAAATTTTCTATAGATTTTAACATTTTCTGAATGCTTGATTAATATTTTTCAACTACTTGTTCAACTCTTTCCAAATGGTCGGTTAAGATTTTTCAAATAGTTTTCGACATTTTTTGAATACTTGTTTAACATGTTTCAAATACTTGTTGTGCAATTTCCGAATGCTTGATTAACATTTTTCAAATACTTGTTCAAATGTTTTCAAATACTTGGTAAATATTTTCTGAATGCTCTATTAACACTTTTCAAATACTTGTTCAACATTTTCGAAATACTTGATTAACGTTTTTCAAATACTTGTTCAAAAAATGTATATGTTTCTGTAGATTTTTTTGTACTATGATTATAATATTTTCAATGATAAACAAAAGTACAAAAATAAAACAAAAACAAAAAAAGGAAACATAAAAGAAAAACATAAAAAGTAGCTGTGGCGATATGATTTTTTAGTTTTTTCTGTTCTGATTTCCTATTGATGAACAAACACATTTTTTAAAATTCACAGACGTTTTTTGAATTTGTGAGAAAAAGTTGAAAGAAGCAGATTTTTTGAAATTCTGAACAATTTCTTTCTTACTAAGCACAAAAATTGTTTGAAAAATCCCGAACAGTTTTCAAAGGGAGATCTTTTTTTGATATTCTAAACGATTTTTGGAATACATGAACAAATTTTTCTAAATTCCTGAACGCTCGTAAAAAATACGAACAATTTTTGAAACGATGCTTTTTTTAAACCATGATGCTAACATTTATTTTCAATTTCCGAACATTTTTTGAAGAATGCGGACATTTCATAGAAAACTAATTAGTAAAAGTAAAGAGAAATAATCGTGATCCTTTTCATTCTACTTCTGATTTTCTTTATTCAGTTATCAAACATTGGTGCAGCATGGGCTTCCAGGACTCATACATGCAGTCACCCAAGGTTTTCCTTGTAATTTTTACATCATGTTAAGTTTAAGATACTGATTCCTGTGGAGCTCATGAATGTTTTACGACCCATTTTTCATATCAGAAATAGTATTGACATATCGCCAATACACTTCAATTTTCCTTCTACAAAAGAGTAGAAAGGCCATTCTGACACACCATCACTATTGGTGCAAAAATATATGTCTTCCAAACTATTTGGTCTAAACATATACTGTGAAAATGACTACCATGGCAACAATCCTATAATCATATCTCAACCTGAATTGATAGTTTTCTGGTCTGATAATTTGGGAATAATTTATTTGTTGGCAAACTCAATACTTCACGGAAGTATAAACCAGATGTAAATGGATTATCACTTTTTAAGAGAACATAATCCATTTAAAGGGTGTTCATCTATTTGAGGTCTTCAAGAACAATCTCTACCTATATATACGCTTCGATTAAACGGTGTTAGTGCATCTCCAAAGCGGACCCTCAAACCGGCCGCAACTGTCCGGACTGCATGAGCTGGACGTGTTTAGCCATCTAACGTGGGCCTGTATCGGTCCGCCGAGCGGTCCGGACATACCATTTTCGGCAACCCGAGACAAAGTAGGGAGGGAGGGGCTTTGTGGGAGTCCGGACAGCAGTCACGTAGGACTCCAACACCCCCGGCCCACTCAACCACCCCGACCCCGCGCCTCCATTTTGCCATCTTTTCTCCTTCAGTTTTTCTATCTTGCCTTCATCGCTGCTCCACCATCCCGGCCGCCATGCCACAACCTTGCCGAAACTCGATGAGTCCGTCACCTCCAACGGTACACTCGGGCTCCACGCCGCTTCTCCTCCGTCATCATTTCACACCTCTGATGGGGAACGTTGCATAGAAAACAAAACATTTCCCTATGAAACATCCAAGATCTATTCTATTGAGATGCTAGCAACGAGAGGCATAGGCTACATACCCTTGTAGACCGAAAGAACTATCTCTGCATGTGATCTATAACATGGCATCACAAAGTCCATCTGGCCTGGCAACTCCGCAGCAGCGCGCGTCTGTGATCCTGAGGAACAGGGTATGGTAGAGTAGTAGAGAGGAAAATATCGGTGATCAGCGGCATCCAGAGCGTATGGGCACAAGTTACTCCCTTGATCGAAAATGCGGTTGTGGACTCAGGGACCTCCTATATACCGCCTATTGCGGCAAGTAGCTACGTGACAGACACATGCAGGGTCGACTGGGCCAGCCCATTAGCAGTGCGTGAGACTGAAGTGAATTTTCTGGAGTTAAATGCATCATTCATACATCAACTTGTCCCGAATGGTCACTTCAGTACATCATCTCGCAAAGCGCAACATTGCTCCCCAAACTTGTTCCCCACCTTCAGATTGATACAGGTGCAGCCCCGGTGCTTGGCACACCAAGTCAACAACTTGCCTGTAGTGTGAGCTTAGTTACTGTACCATGCCATCCACTGTAGCGACAGGTCACTATAGCGAGCTAGTTTTTTACATTTTTCTATTTCAATTTTTTTACTGAACAACGCTAACATTTTCATAAATTCCTAAAAGTTTTTGGACTTTGTGAGAAAAACTTCAAAAGAGAACATTTCATGAAGCTCTGAAAAAAACATTTATAACAAATCCCAAATAATTTTCGAAAATAAGAACATTTTATGAATTTATAAACGAGAGTTCTTTTACATTCAATTTTTTTCTAGAAAACATACCTTTTCTTCAAATACCATAATTTTTTACAAAATTTTCTGAACACATGATTTATTTTTTGAAATTTATTTTTATTTTCGAAAAATTGGAATTTTTTTGAAAATATCCAAATATTTTTGGAAGTGAGAAATTTATTTTTCAAAAATAAAAAGAGTAAAAAAATCGGAAAGGTAGAAAATAACACAAAAAAGGAAAAATAATAAATGAAAACGAAAAAGAGGGAAAGAAAATAAAAGTAAATAATCGAAAGTATGCCGGTCGTAACCGGTGCTCGAGTTAGGGGTCTTTTTGGTTTGAGGCGTGGAGCGAGCTTCCCAGAGATTCAGCCACAAATGTTGGGAGCTCAGCCTTAAGCGCCCAAACAGGTTGCTAGCACCCACGCATATGGAGTTTGGAGCGGGCCATTATAGACGAGTGCTCGCTCGATCGCAGTTTGCTCCTCCGCTCCATCCCCCCGATCTCTGGATTTGTTTCATTGACCATCGTGATTCCCTAGCATGCTTAAGTTTTGACATCAAATGGGAAGGCCAAATTAAATCACTTTCAAAGAGAAGCAAATCATTTGATGCAAGAGTTAGATGTATTTTGTTTTAATTATAAGAAACATCATATTGGGTCGATGGACCTATTTATTTGATGTGATCACATAAATAATCCAAGACAGTCATGATGGCCTTTCTTCGATGGAATTCAATTAGTTTAAAGAAAATTCAAGCAATACTACTCACAACTAACGAAAATGAAACATAAACTCTATGAAGGTGCAAAATCTTGTATAGAAAGAAAATAGTATTTTTTTAAGAAAAATAGACCCTTTTAAATAACATCCCACAAAAGACCCTCTTAAATAGCATGTCCGCCCACGCACATAACTTGGGACACCGCCACACCTCGCTATGCGAAGCTACAGGCACCATCTCCATCACGAGGAATTGTCTAGAAGCTCAGAAACGGCTGAATGGATTGGATCCAGATGCCGATTGTGAGAAGCATCTCCGCCCACGCACCAGTCCAAGATGTTGATTTTTTTTCAAAACTATCACGTTATTTGAAGCAAATTCGGAACAGCATGCTTTGGAGAAATATCAAGTCTAGCACCCCGTCGGCTAGGTGTTGGCCGAAAAGGGTGTTTTCGGCCACCTCTAGGCCGAAATAGGATTTTCGGCCATGCCTTGGACGAAAAGGTGCAAAGCTGGCCGAAGAGGGGTGTTTTCGGCCACCCTTTGGTCGAAAAGGACTTTTTGGTCTAGTGTAGGCCGAAAAGTACTTGTTGGTCAATCGGCGAAAAGTACTTTTTGGTCAAGTTTAGGCCGAAAAGTCCCTTGGGCCACCTTTTTCCGTTAACTGTTGGCCAATGTATTTTCCCGCCAACCCCTTCCCGCCACCCGTTTCCTGCCAACCCCTTCCCGCCACCCGTTTCCCGCCAACCCCTTCCTGCCATCCGTTTCTCGCTAACCCCTTCCATCAACGGAGGATGACGATGACGACTTCATGTAGTATGTAAGATGTATTCCAGTTGTACCATTTCATTATTGTAGGGCATTATGTTCTATCTGAATTTCATTTTCTAGTATGTAAGATGTATTGCACAAGTTCAGCCACATCGTCTAATTCAGATGTACTTGTATCTTAATTATCGGTTGTAGTCTCTTTGGGAATGTCCTACAATAATACAGTACAAACTAATAATGCAAGTACATCTGAATGAAACGGTACAACTGGAATACATCTTACATACTATATGAAGTCATCATCGTCATCCTCCGTTGATGCAGCCCTCTTGCCCTTCGACGATGCGTTTCTTTTGCCATCCGTCGATGCAGAACTATTGCCCTTCGAGGATGCAGAACTCTTGCCCTTGGACGATGAAGAACTCTTGCCCTTCGACGATGCAGAACCCGGAAGCGGTGGCATGAAGATATCATCTTCGTCCTGGCTCTCCTCAATCCATAAAGATGGATTATTTGCTGAAAGCCTTCTGAAAGTTTCACTCTTCGGCACCACCACCTTCTTCCACCTTTCATGCAACCTAAGAAGTTCTTTACGTACCTCCTCATAGGTCCTTTCAGGCCACCTGCACTCCACGTAATTGGTGAGCCAACTCATTCATTATGGTGTCACTACCGATGAGTTCGTCCCATGGAACTATCTTATTGTCCATCCTGAAATCGGTAACTAGACTCAGAAGAGTCCTGTTCATCCCAGGGTGAAAACTACGATCGAATGGATAATGGGACATCTCGACTACAATAAACTGGAATGCTTATCCACCTCCGCCTGAAGGGTTTTTTATAGGTACAGAGGAGAAAGGGGTTGGCAGGAAGGGGTTGGCGGGAAGGGGTTGGCGGAAAGGGGGTGGCGGGAAAGGGTTGGTGGGAAAGAGTTGGCGGGAAGGGGTTGGTGGGAAAATACATTGGCCAACAGATAACGGAAAGGTGGGCCCAAGGGACTTTTCGGCCTACACTAGACCAAAAAGTACTTTTCGGCCTAGTGTAGTCCAAAAAGTACTTTTCGGCCTACATTTGACCAAAAAGTCCTATTCGGCCAAACAGCAGCCGAAAACAGCCATTTCGGCCAGCTCAACCACTTTTCGGCCATGGCAAGGCCGAAAACCCTACTTCGGCCAACAGTTGGCCGAAAACTACCTTTTCGGCCTGCACGTGGCCGACAGGGTCATAGTTTTGCATTTTTTTTCATTATGTGCTATAATTTCCGAAATTGCTACAAAATACGTCATAGTTTTGAAAAAAAATCCAAGATGTTGCGGTCGCCGATATCGCCACCCGCTGCTTCGCGATGCTGCTATGGCCGCCACCAGCTCGAGGAATGTCCGATATGCTATTCTTGATTTTATTATTGCTTGTCAGATTATTTTCACTTCAACAAGGGTCATGCTGAAATTTCATATTCTATGGCAAACCATTTAATTTCATGGAACACAAAAAAGTCGACAATAATCCTATTACTGTCATACATCAAATTTCATATTTGCCGGCCGCATCCATGGAGGCTCGTGCAACTCATCAACAGCAAAGGACCAGTATGGTGGAGCCAAATCAAGCCGGTGATGTAGGGTAGATGACTTTAAATAGCCGAGGAGAGCGTGATACTACAACTCCCGCACCTCCTCCTTTGCGCCTGGTTCTCGAGCTGCCACAAAGTTAGGCACACGTTGTTGTCAGGGTTCGGAGTCGCTCACCATGCTGGAAGAAGGGTGACATCCATAGGTAGGTATACATCATGGTGCACACAACTTGATATAGAAACCCTAGTCAAGGGGAGAAGAGGATTCGAGCGGTGAAGGCGCAACCGGATGGTATATTAAGTGTAGTCGAGTCGGATGGCACCACAACTGTAGGTATGCCTACATAACCATCATTTATAGAACATTAGTATGCTACACATGTGATGCTGGTATATCTGGTTAGGAATCATCACCTTCTGTAGTTTGAGCACATCGTAGTTGGGTGACAACAGACTGCCCAATGGCATCCTCCATAGGGTGAAAACCTGACAGAAATAATTTATCATAGGCATCATCATGCTTGTGAGTATTCCATCATATCAGGAGGACCTAAAGAATTGAAGTTGGCCACGGGTGTGTCAGATGGAGTCTGTTTCTCATTGATAATAGTAGAATCTTTCTTGAGATTCCTGGCCTCACGCCTGTTTTCATATCTCATCTTTGTTTCGTGCATCTCTCTTCCTTCCCCTTTGTCTCTTCAATTCTTTTGGATCTTCCCTTTGTCATGCCAATCAGAATTTTGAACACGTTACACTTTTGATTCGACAGTTGTAGCATGAACACTGCTTGGTGGCTTGGGAAAAAGTCTGTACTCCTCGGGAGGCGGGTGGTCTGGGTGTCAAAAACTTGCGTGCACAGAACTTTTGTCTACTGCTGAAATTTGCTTATAAATTTTTACACTCCTCCAACCTACCCAGGAAGGACTGGATCCTGCATCACTTACCCCTCCACATTGGGCATGGTGCTAACAGTTCCTTGCAAAAACCATTCTTAAAAAACTGCAGAGCCTAAGAAAGATTCCACAGTGTTCCATTGGAAATGGGCACTCCTCCTCCTTTTGTTTAGATCGTTGGCTGCAGCCAGAGCCGTTGGCTGTTGTTTTCCCTGCTCTTTTTACACACCTGACCAACCATAATGCCATGGTAGCCACCATTTTACAGGATGGGATCGAACTTACCCTTCGTAATCGACTAACCTCTACTGCAGTGACAGAACTTGCCTCTCTAAAATCCTTGTTGCAAGACATTACTACCTCGCAGGAACCGGACACACCGGGGTTTCTTAATGGCGCCAGCTTCACCACGCGAGGAGCCTACGCGGCGCTTGCCACACAGCTCACCGACCCCCCTCTTTCACAGTTTGGGATTCCAAGGTGCCAAAGAAAGTGATCACCTTTGGATGGTTATTCTACTTGGACAGGTTGAGGAAGAACCTCACCAAGAAGAACATACTAAGCTCTGCCATCCGCCCAAGATGCAACAGTGCGATAGAGGACCGTGATCATTTGTTCTTCACATGCTCGGCGGCTCGCAGGATTTGGCGCGCCTTGGGTATCAGGCCGCGTTTCAAGCCCACGGCCGACCTCTTCACCACTACTCTGCTGGTGGCATTGCCCTCTTTAGTTCGGTCTTTTATGCTACTCTTTCTCAAAAATCTGGAATGCTAGGAACAAAAAAGTTTTTCAAAGTTTGGAAATTGATGTTAAAACATCTGTAAAAGCTATTCTTGAGAACCTGATTCTGTGGACTCACCGTCTAAAGACGGACGCCCTAAAGGAACACGTCGGGCTGTGGCATGACTTCCTCTCCTCACGAATCTCGTGACCCCCTGTAAACTCTATCCTTTTTGAAATATATTCAGGTGGGGAGCCTATCCCCCGGTGACCATTTAAAAAAAAAACTCCGTATATGCACATGGCTATTTGATGACATGACGCCAGATTGTTGTTTTCTATCAATGCAGGGAAACGCAAGGCTTTTTGCGTTTTCGTGAAGAAAAAAGGAGAGGCCAACACGCTAAGGTGCCAGTATAGTGTGATTGAGCACCTAGACCCTCCGTTGATCAACTTGCTTGTTAGTTTAGGGCCATACTTTTGTCTGTGCTAGTACAATGGACGGTACATAGACACCAGTGGCCGGCAATGGTTTTGGGATCCAAAACAAGTTGCTCTTATTTGTGAATACGTAATGAACGAATGGTTTGACTTGGTTGAATATAATTGAAAAACTTGGCATTGGATACCAAGTCCTTTGCGTGCTTTGTCATCTGTACTCTGATTTGGGCCCAGTTCTTTTGCCACAATCCGGAGATTCTCCCAGAATCTGACCCCTACCCAGTCCTAGAATCTTTGAGCCTCATTTGTTTTACAATCCTGTCTCTAATTAAACAGGATTGTAAAACAAATGGGGCTCAAAGATTAGACAGGATTGTAAAACAAATGAGGCTCAAAGATTCTGGGAGAATCTGGGTAGGGGTCGGATTTTGAAAGAATCCTCAGATTCTGGCAAGAGAACTGGGCCTTGACCCGTATGTTAAGTAAGGTTGCCGAGGCCCGTGCACGAGATTGACTCGTGGGCTACTGCTACCGCATGATGCGCGGTTCTTGCCTGCAATCGTCGCAACATTATATGTTTATATTATATATTATTATTATACACAGTTCATGTGCTGTTGGAAGAGGCTACCAAGTCTAGGTGCTGGCCACTTTTTGTATAGACATAGTGAGTTATAATTACCGAAAAATTCTTTCGCCTCGCTTTATATTTAAAGCAACAACCAACCACAATCTCATACAAACACTCGCCACCTCAACTCACGCACACACCCAAGGCTGGATACGTAGGTGCTAGACGCAGCAACACCACACCGAGTTACTACAGGGGTCCTCAATCATGAACATGCCACCACGAAGAGAGGAAGCTGCAAATGATGAACCGCGAGCTTCAAGGCGGCGCCTTCAGGAAGGTTTCGCACCAGCATGCCGCCACCGCCCGAACCGAGGGCCAGGGTTTTCCCTGGAGCAAAACAACGGGCAATGAGGACCGCGATGGCACCTTCAAAAAGGGGAAGAACTCGCCGCCGCCCGCCTGCCCAAAGACAGAGCAGGTTTTCATCCCGGCCCATGCTCACTGCCCCTGGCATAGGTACAGAAGCCGCATCATCATCACCGATCGTCATCCCTAGGCCACCACGCCGCCCACACGACCGTGGCCACCAGGCAGCACCTTAGCCACGGCCTCCGCCAACGAGCATAGGACTTCCACCACCAGAGCCACCGCCCTGGCATCGAAGACCACCCCACCTCCTTCCACATGGACCACCGACGCTGCTACCAGAAAGGTGGGCCCTTTGGGCGAGCATGGGACTTACCTGGTAGGAACAGGACAGGGGAATCCATCGACAGCTGTCGGCCACGCCGCAGCCACTTCGCCATTTCTCGAACCGGGGCCAAGCTACTGTCGTCACCCCTGGCAACCCCCTGGAGCGCCCAGGCAATAATGGCCAGCTAAAGACGAGGAGCGTCGAGCCACCGTGCTCCACCCTCTGGGCGCGCTTCCAACCGCAGCTCCAAGCACCCCAAGCATCAGGAGAGGGTGGCCAAACCACCGCTAATGCGCCACCATCCCAACCAGCCGACATGGCCCCGGTCGAGGCGGCCTCCCGCAACCCAAGCCTCACGAGGCCTGTGCCGCTGAGAAACCAGATCTGGCCGAGCCGCTGCCAAAGCCGCAACCACTGTCCCCGACCACCAGTACACACCACCAGCTCACACCTCCATTAGGCAGGAAGGTCCCGGCAGAGGTGGTCGCCCGAAACAGCGTCGCTCATGGCCCTCACCGCCACAGGGCCAGATATGGCCAAGGCGCCCCATCCAGACCCCGGGCACGGCCTGCCTCGTCGTAGCCCATCGCACCCACCGAAGAGCCCCACGCCACCGCAGAGCCGCTGCCGCGTCCCACACTCCGCGGAGCCCATATCCGACCGCGCCGGCCCCAGCTGCACAAGGGGGTGAGAATCCCGGCCGCCACCGCCGGCCGGGCTTTGCCCGGGCTTGTCCTCTGGCGGCGGCGGGACACTAGTAGAAAAAGGACCTAATATGAGACACATTAGTGCCGGTTCGATTTTGAGCCGGCACTAATGTGTCCATTAGTGCCGGTTCCAACGGCTAGCCCGGCCGTTCTCATTAGTACCGGTTCGTGGCCAACCTTTAGTACCGGTTCATGGCACGAACCGGTACTAAAGATGGTGGTGGCAGGGTGTTGTCAGTCTGGGGCCCGTCCAGCACCTTTAGTACCGGTTCGTGGCACGAACCGGTACTAAAGGTCGACCTACATAAACCCTTCGTCCACCCAAGCTCGCTCTGTTCTTCCCCTTTCCCCTCCCCTCCTCTGTTCTTTCCCTCTTCCCCTCGAGCTCATCACACATTTTGCCCAAAATTTGTCAAGATTTGAAGGCCCCCATCCATTCAAATGATCACAAAGGTTAGCAACTTTGTCCTTTCAACTCTCATTGCTAGATTAGCTCTTGCAATGCTTTGTATAGTTATTAATTTGGGAGGAATTATATTTGCTAGTATTTGATTTATATGCAATTTGAGGTCAAAAATAACACTTAGTTTGCATATGTAGGTGTGGTTTACTTAGTGCCTTCTAAATCTCCGTCGTAACCACCGTCGATCGCCCGCTTTTCCGTCCGTCGCGGCACCACCTTGTGGTGAGGCTCTTGTTCATGAATGTTTTACATTACCAAATTGATGTTTGTGTGATTTGGATATATAGTTAATCGTATAATTATCTTACCCGTCGTTGTTTGTTATACATAGTGCCATGGTTTTGATATCCGTCCCCGTCGGCCCTCGTCCTTGTTATGATTCGGATGTGGTATATTCTCTTTTAAAACTAGTTGTTGTATTTCGTGTTTATGACAAATTATGCCAATAAGTTGACATAGATATTTTATCTAGGAGGTATGTGAACCGAAATTCCAACCGACCCTATTGTCGAGAGGTTAAATTTAGTTGAAAGAGAAAGCGAGTATTTGAAAGAAAAATTGAAAAGAATTGAGGGGAGAAGATGGAATTGGAGTTGCATGTTGCCGATGTCGTCGATGATCACAAGATCAAGATGGAGAAAATGAGGTTGAAGATTAGAAAGATTAGAAAATATGCCATTGATAGTGTGGCTTGGTATCATTATGCTGTTGGATCAATTGTTACCTTAGTTGTGATCTTCATCGCATTTGTTGTTGCATTTAAATTCTTTAGCTAGAGAGTTATTTGTATGTTGCATTTAATTAAGTGATGTATATGAACTTTATGTATGAACTTTATGTATGAACTTGTATTAATTTAGTCTATTCGGTGTTGTGTAATGAAGATGAGCCGACAATGGATGTATGATGACCGATGCTCTCCCGAGTTCATTAATGGCGTGCATACTTTTCTGCTTGCCGCTGAGGCAAACAAGCGGGCGGATGGTTTTATGCCTTGTCCATGTGCTGGCTGTAAGAATGGTCACAGTTACTCTACGTCAAGAACCATTCACGTCCACCTATTTGAGTCCGGTTTCATGCCCCACTATAATGTTTGGACCAAGCACGGAGAAATAGGGGTTATGATGGAAGACAATGAAGAAGAAGAGGACGACGACGGCTATCCTGGCCATGGGTTCCCTGAATACGATGATACAACAATGGGGGAAGAAGCTGAGCCGGCAATGCGGGAAGAAGCTGAAGAAGAGGTATCAGATGAGCCCGCTGATGATCTAGGTCGGGCCATTGCCGATGCGAAGAGAAACTGCGCAAGTGATCTGGAGAGGACGAAGTTGCAGCGCATGTTAGAGGATCACAAGAAATTGTTGTACTCGAATTGCGAAGCTGACAAAAAACATTTGGGCACCACACTTGAATTGCTGCAATGGAAGGCAGAGAATGGTGTATCTGATAAGGGATTTGGAAAGTTGCTGGTAATGATAAAGAATATGCTTCCAAAGGACAACGAATTGCCCGAGAAATGCGTATGAAGCAAAGAAGGCTGTCTGCCCTCTAGGGTTAGAGGTGCAAAAGATACATGCATGCCCTAATGACTGCATCCTCTACCGCGGTGAGTACGAGGATTTGAACGCTTGCTCGGTATGCGGTGCATTGCGTTATAAGATCAGTCGCGATGACCCTAGTGATGTCGAGGGCGAGCGCCCCAGGAAGAAGATTCCTGCCCGGTATGCGGTGCATTGTGTTATAAGAATTTTCTACAGTCCAAACACCCGGAGAAGTCTGACGACTGGATTACACGCGAACAAACGAGGACTTTCGCCAGTTGGTTGCAGAAACGTGCCCTAAATGATGGCGACATTCAAAATGACCTGTACTCATCTGTCCCAGTTACCATCTTCGAATATAATGACTTTCAAAGGGTACCAGATAAATGGGAATACATTTTACACGATCGCCCAAGATAAGAAGAGCACCAACCAAAACAGTGGTATCCGCTTTGATGCAACAACCAACACGGGAAAGGAAACATATTATGGTTACATAGAGGACATATGGAAACTTAACTATGGATCAGGTGATTTGAAGGTCCCTTTGTTTCGGTGCAAATGGGTCAATATGACACGAGGCGGGGTAACGGAAGACCCGCAGTATGGAATAACAACAGTGGATCTCAACATCTTGCGTATGCAGACGAACCATTCGTCCTAGCCAATGATGTGGCGCAGGTTTTTTATGTGAAAGACATGTCTACCAGGCTGAGAAAAAGAAAAGATAAGGAAGCGAATGGATCATCTGACGAGCCAAAGCGCCACATAGTTCTTTCAGGAAAAAGAAACATCGTGGGAGTGGATGACAAGACAGACATGTCAGAAGATTATGAAAAGTTTGATGAAATTGCTCCATTCACAGTGAATATTGACCCGAGCATCTGTTGGGGAACGTTGCAGAAAATTAAAATTTTTCCTACGGTTTCACCAAGATCCATCTATGAGTTCTACTAAGCAACGAGTCAAGAGAGAGAGCTTGCATCTACATACCACTTGTAGATTGAGTACGGAAGCGTTCGAGGGAGTGGTGATGAAGAAGACGTTCCCAACGTGATTCCGATCACCGATGACCAAGTGCTGAACGGACAGCACCTCCGCGTTCAACACACGTACGGGACGATGGCGTCTCCTTCGTCTTGATCCAGCAAGGAGGAAGGAGAGGTCGAGGAAGAAAACTCCAATGGCAGCACGCCGGGGTGAGGCAGAGGGAGTGGCTGTTCTCCGGCAGGGCTTCGCCAAGCTTATGCGGAGGAGGAGAGGTGTTGGGGAGGGGCGGGGCTGCGCCTTCAATGGTGTTTGCAGCCCTCCCCTCACCCCTCTATTTATAGGGGAAGGGAGGAGGGGGCCGGCCCCCTCTAGATGCATCTAGAGGGGGGGCGGCCAAGGGAGGGGCTTGCCCCCAAGCAAGGCGCCCCTTGGGTTCCCTCAACCCTAGGCGCATGGGCCAAGGGGAGGTGCGCCCAGCCCACCAGGGGCTGGCTGCCTCCCACGCAGCCCAAGTGGCCCCGAAAGGGGTGGCCCTCCCGTGGTCCTCCGGAACCTTTCCGGTGGACCCTCCATAATACCGATATGACCCGAAACTTTTCCGGTGTCCGTTTGGCGACTTCCCATATATAAATCTTTACCTCCGGACCATTCCGGAACTCCTCGTGACGTCCGGGATCTCATCCGGGACTCGAACAACATTCGGTAATCACATACAAGTCTTCCTATTAACCCTAAGCGTCACCGAACCTTAAGTGTGTAGACCCTACGGGTTCGGGAGACATGAACATGACCGAGGCGCTCTCCGGTCAATAACCTACAGCGGGATCTGGATACCCATGTTGGTTCCCACACGCTCCTCGATGTTGTCATCGGATGAACCACGATGTCGAGGGTTCAAGGAACCCCGTATGCTATTCCCTTTGTCAGACGGTATGTTACTTGCCCGAGACTCGATCGTCGGTATCCCAATACCTCGTTTAGTCTCGCTACCGGCAAGTCACTTTACTCGTAATGTAATGCATGATCCCGTGACCAGACACTTGGTCACTTTGAGCTCATTATGATGATGCACTACCGAGTGGGCCCAGTGATACCTCTCCGTAACACGGAGTGACAAATCCTGTCTCGATCCGTGTCAACCCAACAGACACTTTCGGAGATACCTGTAGTGCACCTTTATAGTCACCCGATTACGTTGTGACGCTTTGGTACACCCAAAGCATTCCTACGGTATCCGGGAGTTACACGATCTCACGGTCTAAGGAAGAGATACTTGACATTGGAAAAGCTCTAGCAAAGCGAACTACGATCTTTGTGCTATGCTTAGGATTGGGTCTTGTCCATCACGTCATTCTCCTAATGACGTGATCCCGTTGTCAATGACATCTGATGTCCATAGTCAGGAAACCATGACTATCTGCTGACCAACGAGCTAGTCTACTAGAGGCTTACTAGGGACGTATTGTAGTCTATGTATTCACACGTGTATTACGATTTCCGGATAATACAGTTATAGCATGAATAAAGACAATTATCATGAACAAGGAAATATAATAATAATGCTTTTATCATTGCCTCTAGGGCAAATTTCCAACAGTCTCCCACTTGCACTAGAGTCAATAATCTAGTTACATTGTGATGAATCGAACACCCATAGAGTTCTGGTGTTGATCATGTTTTGCCCATGGAAGAGGTTTAGTCAGCGGATCTGCGACATTCAGATCCGTATGCACTTTACAAATTTCTATGTCTCCATCCTGAACGTTTTCACGGATGGAGTTGAAGCGACGCTTGATGTGCCTGGTCTTCTTGTGAAACACAGGCTCCTTGGCAAGGGCAATAGCTCCGGTGTTGTCACAGAAGAGTTTGATCGCCCCGACGCATTGGGTATGACTCCTACGTCGGTGATGAACTCCTTCACCCAAATTGCTTCATGCGCTGCCTCCGAGGCTGCCATGTACTCTGCTTCACATGTAGATCCCGCCACGACGCTACGCTTGCAGCTGCACCAGCATCTGCTCCACCATTCAACATATACACGTATCCGGTTTGTGACTTAGAGTCATTCAGATCTGTGTCGAAGCTAGCGTCCGACGTAACCCTTTGACGCAGCTCTTCGTCACCTCCATAAACGAGAAACATGTCCTTTGTCCTTTTCAGGTACTTCAGGATATTCTTGACCGCTGTCCGGTGTTCCTTGCCGGGATTACTTTGGTACCTTCCTACCAAACTTACGGCAAGGTTTACATCAGTGCAGTACACAGCATGGCATACATAATAGATCCTATGGCTGAGGCATAGGGATGACACTCATCTCTTCTTTATCTTTTACCGTGGTCGGGCATTGAGCTGAGCTCAATCTCACACCTTGCAATACAGGCAAGAACCCCTTCTTGGACTGATCCATTTTGAACTTCTTCAAAATCTTATCAAGGTATGTGATTTGTGAAAGACCTATGAGGCGTCTCGATCTATCTCTATAGATCTTGATGCCTAATATATAAGCAGCTTCTCCAAGGTCCTTCATTGAAAAACACTTATTCAAGTAGGCCTTAATGCTGTCCAAGAATTCTATATCATTTCCCATCAAAAGTATGTCATCTACATATAATATGAGAAATGCTACAGAGCTCCCACTCACTTTCTTGTAAACGCAGGCTTCTCCATAAGTCTGCATAAACCCAAAAGCTTTGATCATTTCATCAAAGCGAATGTTCCAACTCCGAGATGCTTGCACCAGCCCATAAATGGATCGCTGGAGCTTGCATACTTTGTCAGCATTCTTAGGATCGACAAAACCCTCCGGCTGCATCATATACAGCTCTTCCTTAAGATATCCGTTAAGGAACGCTGTTTTGGCGATCCATCTGCCATATCTCATAATCATAGTATGCGGCAATTGCTAACATGATTCGGACGGACTTAAGCTTCGCTACGAGAGAGAAAGTCTCATCGTAGTCAATCCCTTGAACTTGCCAATAACCCTTAGCGACAAGTCGAGCTTTATAGATGGTGACATTACCATCCGCGCCTGTCTTCTTCTTAAATATCCATTTGTTTTCTATCGCTCGCCGATCGTCGGGCAAGTCAGTCAAAGTCCACACTTTGTTTTCATACATGGATTCTATCTCGGACTTCATGGCTTCTAGCCATTTGTTGGAATCTGGGCCCGCCATCGCTTCTTCATAGTTCGAAGGTTCATTGTTGTCTAACAACATGATTTCCAAGACAGGGTTGCCGTACCACTGCAGTGCGGGCGTGTCCTAGTGGACCCTCTGAAGTTCGGTAGCAACTTGATCCGAAGTACCTTGATCATCATCATGAGTTTCCTCTTCGGTTGGTGTAGGCATCACAGGAACATTTTCCCGAGCTGCACTACTCTCTGTTCAAGAGGTAGTACTTCATCGAGTTCTACTTTCCTCCCACTTACTTCTTTCGAGAGAAACTCTTTTCCGAGAAAGGATCCGTTCTTGGCAACAAAGATCTTGCCCTCGGATCTTAAGTAGAAGGTATACCCAATGGTTTCTTTAGGGTATCCTATGAAGACGCATTTTTCCGACTTGGGTTCGAGCTTTTCAGGTTGAAGTTTCTTGACATAAGCATCGCATCCCCAAACTTTTAGAAACGACAGCTTAGGTTTCTTCCCAAACCATAGTTCATACGGTGTCGTCTCAACGGACTTAGACGGTGCCCTATTTAAAGCGAATGTAGCTGTCTCTAGAGCGTATCCCCAAAATGATAGCGGTAAATCGGTAAGAGACATCATAGACCGCACCATATCCAATAGAGTGCGATTACGACATTCGGACACACCGTTCTGTTGAGGTGTTCGGTAGCGTGAGTTGTAAAAGCGATTCCACATTTTCTTAAGTGTGTACCAAATTCGTGACTTAAATATTCTCCTCCACGATCTGATCGTAAGAATTTTATCTTTCGGTCACGTTGATTCTCTACTTCATTCTGAAATTCCTTGAACTTTTCAAAGGTCTCGGACTTGTGTTTCATCAAGTAGACATACCCATATCTACTCAAGTCATCGGTGGGAGTGAGAACATAACGATATCCTCCATGAGCCTCAACACTCATTGGACCGCACACATCGGTATGTATGATTTCCAATAAGTTGGTTGCTCGCTCCATTGTTAGGAGAACGGAGTCTTGGTCATCTTGCCCATAAGGCATGGTTCGCATGTGTCAAATGATTCATAACCTAGAGACTCCAAAAGTCCATCAGCATGGAGCTTCTTCATGCGCTTGACACCAATGTGACCAAGGCGGCAGTGCCACAAATATGTGGGACTATCGTTATAAACTTTACATCTTTTGGTATTCACGCTATAAACATGTGTAATACTACGCTCGAGATTCATTAAGAATAAACCATTGACCATCGGAGCATGACCATAGAACATATCTCTCATATGAATGGAACAACCATTATTCTCGGATTTAAATGAGTAGCCATCTCGCATTAAACGAGATCCAGATACAATATTCATGCTCAAACTTGGCACCAAATAACAATTATTAAGGTTCATAACTAATCCCGTAGCTAAATGAAGAGGTAGCGTGCCGACGGCGATCACATCGACTGGAACCATTCCCGATGCGCATCGTCACCTCGTCCTTTGCCGGTCTCCGCTTATTCCGCAGCTCTGCTGTGAGTTACAAATATGAGCAACGGCACGGTATCAAATACCCAGGAGTTACTACAGTCTTGGTAAAGTACACATCAATTACATGTATATCAAATATACCTTTGGTGTTGCCGGCCTTCTTGTCCGCTGAGTATTTGGGGCAGTTCCGCTTCCGGTGACCCTCCCTTGCAATAAAAGCACTTTCGGTCTCGGGTTTGGGTCCATTCTTTGACTTCTTCCGGCAACTTGCTTGCAGGCGCGGCAACCTCCTTGCCGTCCTTCTTGAAGTTCTTCTTGCCCTTGCCCTTCTTGAACTTAGTGGTCTTATTGACCATCAACACTTGATGTTCTTTCTTGATTTCAACCTCGGCTGACTTCACATAGAGAACACTTCAGGAATGGTCTTTACCATCCCCTGCATGTTGTAGTTCATCACAAAGCTCTTGTAGCTTGGTGGGAGCGATCGGAGGATTCTGTCAATGACCGCCTCATCGGGGAGGTTAATGTTCATTTGGGTCATACGGTTGTGCAACCTGACATCTTGATGTGCTCACCGACAGAACTGTTTTCCTCCATCTTACAACTATAAAACTTGTCGGAGATGTCATATCTCTCGACCGGGCGTGAGCTTGGAAAACAAGTTTCAGCTCCTCGAACATCTCATATGCTTCGTGATGCTCAAAACGCTTTTGGAGCCCCGGTTCTAAGTTGTAAAGCATGCCGCCTTTGAACGAGGGAGTAATCATCGGTAGCGAGTTTGCCAAGCATTCATAATGTCTTCGTTCTGCGGGACGGGAGGCGTCACCTAGCGGTCCTTCTAGGACATATTGTTTCCTGGCAGCTATGAGGATGATCCTCAGGTTCCGGACCCAGTCCGTATAGTTGCTGCCGTCATCTTTCAGCTTGGTTTTCTCTAGGAACGCGTTTGAAGTTTCAAGTTGACATGAGCGTTGGCCATTTGATCTACAAGACATATTATGCAAAAGTTTTATACTAAGTTCATGATAATTAAGTTCATCTAATCAAATTATTTCAATGAACTCCCACTCAGATTAGACATCCCTCTAGTCATCTAAGTGTTACACGATCCGAGTCGACTAGGCCGTGTCCGATCATCACGTGAGACGGACTAGTCATCATCGGTGAACATTCTCATGTTGATCGTATCTTCTATACGACTCGTGTTCGACCTTTCGGTCTCCGTGTTCCGAGGCCATGTCTGTACATGCTAGGCTCGTCAAGTAAACCCTAAGTGTTTTCGGCGTGTGTAAATCTGTCTTACACCCGTTGTATGTGAACGTAAGAATCCATCACACCCGATCATCACGTGGTGCTTAGAAGCTTACGAACTTTAGCAACGGTGCACAGTTAGGGAAACACTTCTTGAAATTGTTGTAAGGATCATCTTATTTACTACCGTCGTACTAATTAAACAAGGTGTATAAACATAATAAACATCACATGCAATTATATAGTAGTGACAATATAAGGCCAATATCATAAAGCTAAATTGATCTCCATCTTGAGGCTCCATGATCATCTTGTCACCGCATGACACCATGATCTCCATCATCATGATCTCCATCATTGTGCCTCCATGAAGTTGTCACGCCAACGACTACTTCTACTTCTATGGCTAACGCGTTTAGCAATAAAGTAAAGTAAGTTACATGGCGTTCTTCAATGACACGCAGGTCATACAAAATAAAGACAACTCCTATGGCTCCTGCCGGTTGTCATACTCATCGACATGCAAGTCGTGATTCCTATTACAAGAACATGATCTCATACATCACAATATGTCATTCATCATTCATCACAACTTGGCCATATCACATCACATGACAATTGCTGCAAAAACAAGTTAGACGTCCTCTAATTGTTGTTGCATCTTTTACGTGGCTACAATTGGGTTCTAGCAAGAACGTTTTCTTACCTACAAATAACCACAACGTGATCTTGTCAACTTCTATTTACCCTTCATAAGTACCCTTTTCATCGAATCCGCTCCAACTAAAGTAGGAGAGACAGACACCCGCCAGCCACCATATGCAACTAGTGCAAGTTAGTCGGTGGAACCGGTCTCACGTAAGAGAACGTGTAAGGTTGGTCCGGCCGCTTCATCCCACAATACCGCGGAAGCAAGATAAGACTAGTAGCGGCAAGTAAATTGACAAGATCCACGCCCACAACTAAATTGTGTTCTACTCGTGCAATAGAGAACTACGCATAGACCTAGCTCTGATACCACTGTTGGGGAACGTTGCAGAAAATTAAAATTTTTCCTACGGTTTCACCAAGATCCATCTATGAGTTCTACTAAGCAACGAGTCAAGAGAGAGAGCTTGCATTTACATACCACTTGTAGATCGAGTACGGAAGCGTTCGAGGGAGTGGTGATGAAGAAGACGTTCCCAACGTGATTCCGATCACCGATGACCAAGTGCTGAACGGACAGCACCTCCGCGTTCAACACACGTACGGGACGATGGCGTCTCCTTCGTCTTGATCCAGCAAGGAGGAAGGAGAGGTTGAGGAAGACAACTCCAATGGCAGCACGACGGCGTGATGCGAGATGGAGTGGCTGTTCTCCGGCAGGCTTCGCCAAGCTTATGCGGAGGAGGAGGTGTTGGGGAGGGAGGGCTGCGCCTTCAATGGTGTTTGCAGCCCTCCCTCACCCCTCTATTTATAGGGGAAGGGAGGAGGGCCGGCCCCTCTAGATGGGGCGGCGGCCAAGGGAGGGGCTTGCCCCCCAAGCAAGGGGGCGCCCCTTAGGGTTCCCCCTCAACCCCTAGGCGCATGGGCCAAGGGAGGTGCGCCCAGCCCACCAGGGGCTGGCTGCCTCCCACGCAGCCCAAGTGGCCCCGAAAGGTGGCCCCTCCCGTGGTCCTCGGAACCTTTCCGTGGACCCTCCATAAAACCGATGTGACCCGAAACTTTTCCGGTGTCCGTTTGGCGACTTCCTATATATAAATCTTTACCTCCGGACCATTCCGGAACTCCTCGTGACGTCCGGGATCTCATCCGGGACTCCGAACAACATTCGGTAATCACATACAAGTCTTCCTATTAACCCTAGCGCCACCGAACCTTAAGTGTGTAGACCCTACGGGTTCGGGAGACATGCAGACATGACCGAGACGCTCTCCGGTCAATAACCAACAGCGGGATCTTGATACCCATGTTGGTTCCCACACGCTCCTCGATGTTGTCATCGGATGAACCACGATGTCGAGGGTTCAAGCAACCCCGTATGCTATTCCCTTTGTCAGACGGTATGTTACTTGCCCGAGACTCGATCGTCGGTATCCCAATACCTCGTTTAGTCTCGCTACCGGCAAGTCACTTTACTCGTAACGTAATGCATGATCCCGTGACCAGACACTTGGTCACTTTGAGCTCATTATGATGATGCACTACCGAGTGGGCCCAGTGATACCTCTCCGTCACACGGAGTGACAAATCCCTGTCTCGATCCGTGTCAACCCAACAGACACTTTCGGAGATACCTGTAGTGCACCTTTATAGTCACCCGATTCACGTTGTGACGTTTCGTACACCCAAAGCATTCCTACGGTATCCGGGAGTTACACGATCTCACGGTCTAAGGAAGAGATACTTGACATTGGAAAAGCTCTAGCAAAACGAACTACACGATCTTTGTGCTATGCTTAGGATTGGGTCTTGTCCATCACGTCATTCTCCTAATGACGTGATCCCGTTGTCAATGACATATGATGTCCATAGTCAGGAAACCATGACTATCTGTTGACCAACGAGCTAGTCTACTAGAGGCTTACTAGGGACGTATTGTAGTCTATGTATTCACACGTGTATTACGATTTCTGGATAATACAGTTATAGCATGAATAAAGACAATTATCATGAACAAGGAAATATAATAATAATGCTTTTATTATTGCCTCTAGGGCATATTTCCAACAACATCTAGTTAAATGATGAAGATTTTCCATGGCTACGGCGCAAAGGGACACACGAGAAGAAAAAGTTTCACACCCAAAGATCTGGGATGTGATCGACTTCACTATCATCACTTTCTTCTGTGTTTCATACCCAGGAGGGAATGTCTGTAATAGTTAGGGTAGTTAATTATGTGTTTTGGCATTTGAAACGCAAATAAATTTTATGTGCAAACAAATTCTTTTCATGCATTTACTGATTTTTTTCCAGCTAAATGACCCTGAAATTGAAAAGCATTTGAAATGAACTCAGAAAAGGTTGAAAGTTGGCATGGTATCATAATTTCATACAAATAGCATGTGCAAAAAAGTAGAGAGGGTTACGGCAAAAACTTGATACACTTTGTGTACAAAATGGACAATCTTTTTCGAAGTATCAGGGTTTCCGACGAAAACTGAAATGTTACAAAGGAATTTCATTTTTTAAATAACCTAAGCATTACCAAATTGAATATAGTGATAAAACACACTAGTATTAAACATAAGAAAAAAGAATCACTGAAAAATCTTTTTTCAAAGTTAAGTTATTCACAAACTAGTGATTCACACAAATTTCAAATAATTCAAAATTTAAACTATTCAAATTTGGAAACTACCGGCACTAACAGAAAGTTTGTAAATTTTTATACCTAAAGCAAGAATATTCACAAAGAAAATCTAAATACAGCAAAAAACAACTCAAAAATAAATAAAACAAAAAAAGCAAAAAAAATTAAGAAAATAAAAATGCCCGCCTAATGGGCCAAAGCGGCCTGCATACGACTAGAAACTCAACCTTTTGTTGGGCCAGGATGCAGGCCCGCAATGGCCCAAAGAGGGCCCACAAGGCAGCAATGAATAGGTAGGCCCAAGAGGCCTGCTTAGGAGAGGAGCTCGAGAGAGCTACCGTGACCGGGCTTATAAACCAGTGCGGTAGCCCTTCGACTAGCGATGTGGGACTAAACTTGTCATCAAGACCGATCAAGTTAATAAGACCCCCTTTAGTACTGGGTGGTGGCACCAATCGGTACTAAAGGGGGCTTTAGTACCAGTTGGAGCCACCACCCGGTACTAAAGGGGTGCGCTTCCGCTTGGCCTGGTTAAAACAGACCTTTAGTACGGTTGGTGGCTCCAACGGTACTAAAGGTCCATCCTATATATACAACACTTACAAAAATTCAGTTTCCTCTGTTTCTTCCCTCTGCTTCCTCCCTCCGTCGCGCCGCCTGCCCGATCAACGCCATCCCGTCGGCGTCGCCGCCCCGCCCTCGTCGCCGACCCGGCCGTCCGCCCCTCGTCGCCGCCCGTCCCCGTCGTCCCGTCGTCCCGTCGTCCCGTCGCTGCGCCCTACCCGCCCGTTCGCCGCCCGTCCCGTCGCCCGGCCGTCCCTTCCCGTCGTCGTCGCCGCCCGATCGATCGCCCGTCGTCGCCGCCCGTCCGTCGCCCGTCGTCGCCGCCCCGTCGTCGCCTCGCCGGTGAGCTCGCGCTGGCCGCCATGTCCACACACACACACACACTATACACACACACACTACACACACACACACACATTATTAGTTTGTTTTGTTAATTTTTTTTCTTCTGTTTTTTAGTTATAGAAATGTTAGGAAATTATTCTGTTTTTTAGTTATATAAATATTAGAAATGTTAGTTATATAGAAATGTTATAAATGTTTTCTGTTTTTTAGTTATAGAAATATCTATAGAAATGTTAGCATTTTTTTTCTGTTTTTTAGTTATATAAATATTAGAAATGTTAGTTATGTAATCAGGAAATTTTAGAATTAGTTTTAGTTAGATGAATTAGATTAATGTCAAATTGTTAGAATTTGCATATATATAGAATTTTAGTTATCACAATCCAATCATTTAAAAAATGTTACTTTTTGCGGGCATATAGTATTTGTTCTCGACGATATGCCCGCCCGCATCCTCGCTGGCCGACCTGCTCGCAACGACGCCCCGCTTCAGAGGACCCATGTCCGGACTGGCTCCGCCGGGCACTGGGAGGTGCTACCTGGAGGGGCGCGCCGCTTGGTGAGGAACCCGACCTCGGGTCTCGTCATCGACCCTAATCTTCTTTGGTGGCGTTCGCGTGGGCCACATTCGGTGCTGAGGCAGCCGGCCCCGCCGGAGGTGGTGCGTCGCGGTGTCAGGGAGGAAGATGAGCACGTCCATCGCTACATGGCTGCTATGGACGACGTCAGGTTCTCCACTACTTGGCGGGTTCTTTGGGCAGATGACCGGAGATATGATTCTGTGATGGTTCCTTCTCTTTGGGTGTGCACCGCCCGCGCCCCAGGAACCGCGAGTGGCGCCCTAGATTCTTCTGTAGTACTCGATCTTTATTAGGTACCTAGCCAGTGATGTATTCAATATATAATATTCAAGACGATGTATTCGAGATTATATATATTAAGACGATGATGTATTAGAGATTATATATTCGAGACGATGTATTCGAGATTCAGTTTTTCCTTATTGATTAATTGCATCCATGCATTGTAATTTGAATACTAAATTGTTTTATATTTCTTCTGTATTAATTAGTAAAGTAAAAGCTATGGCGGACAATACCGGCAGAGAGAGAGAAGAGGAATTGTTCGACATCATACGCAGCCCTCATAGGGTAGATGATCTGAATGAAGATGACGGCTCCCAATATCTGAACAATACCGAGAGGGTGATGAAAAGATATTCGATCTCGACGACCGAGCTGATGAAGTCATGAACTATGATTATGATGACACGAGACAATGTTAGTGATGACACGCATAATGCTGATCTTCAAATAACAAAGACTTCCGGCGAGGTATATATTTATATAAGCATGCATCCTGGTGATCATCACATGTTTTTTATTGAAGATATATTAACGAATCGATCTTTCTTCTTTCAGCCCTCCGGATCAAGCAAATCTGCCTCTACAGACAGCAAGACAAAGCAAGGCCCGGGCAGATTGTTGAAGGAAGGTGTAAAGTACCACATCGAATCCACCAAACTTAGTGGCGAACCCCTCACGCCTAAGAACGTTGCGAACAAGTGGACTCGTCAGTGCGGAGTTCTTGTGAAGGACAAACTCCCGATCTCCATTCAAGAATGGAAAGAGCCAAAGATTAAACGTCCAGGTGTTACTTGGGTCAATGATGAGCCAAAAGACCTGGTGAAATCTCTGATGGAACATTTCACCCTACCAGATCATTTCACTAAAGCAGATGTGGAGAAAGTCAAGGCCGCTGCTCTTAAGAAGATGGCAATTGCATTCAACACCCACAAGAAAACTGTATGGGCCAACTACCTCACTAATGAAAGGAAGACTCCAGATTTCAAGGGAACACTGGAGAAGCAAAGAGAACACTGGGACGATTTCGTGACCTTCAAGGATTCAGAATTATCTAAGGAACAGTCGATGAAAAACAAGGCAAATGCCGCAAGAAAGACGCAGTTCCATAGGCTGGGTCCAGGTGGCTCTGTGGTGGGATTGCCTAAGTGGGATAAGTCTGAGCAAGAGATGGAGGTGCAGGGTCACTCGATTACTAGGAGCTGGCCCCAGTGCAGAACTTGGTTCTATGCGCATGGGGCGTTGGACCGAAGACAGGCCTGGTTTCAAGAAGGCAAGTCTAAAAGGAGCCGAACAAAAGTTACTTGACGCAATAGAAGAAGCTCGAACGGGGTGTTCACGCCCATGAGAGAACGACGAGCTTACGCATACGGGAAATCCTGAACACCCGGGAAGAACACGAGGCATGGGCGTTATTCCCTGGTATGAGGGCTTTTCGGACTGGAATGACGACTACAGGTCCCATGCAAGAAAGAAGATGGAGGAGGAGAAGAAGAGGAAGCTGGAGGAGGAGCAGAGGAAGCAGGACGCAGAACGCCTTCAAGGCCTAGAAGCAAGGCACGCGGATCTGGCACTCAAATTCCAGCAACACCAGCAGCAGATCGACTCACTTAGCCAGGAAAGGGGGTCTCAGCAGCGGCAGCAGCAAGCGGATGATCATCCAACATTGGATAGCACCGTCCCATCCATGCCGAGAAGCAGCGTTGGTTCTGCCCCGGGCGACACACTGCTGGATACATACCATGTGGATGACATCATAGAGAACACTAACTGTGAGCTACACTCCAAAATGAAGAACATATCCATGAAGGTGGCGGACGGCGTTGCTTTTCCAGTGACCCCCGAAGCAACCTACCATTGCATCCCGATTACAGAGGGCTATGCTCATGTCATGGTTGATGAAGTGGTGGACCCATATTCGGGGCTAACACTTGAGATTCCTGGAGGTGATGACGAGCGCACACTGGGAGAGACCATACATCGTATCATCCTATGGAGAAAGGATTGCATCATCTTTCGAAGTCCACCGACACCGCGTCGTCTGCCGACTCCTCGAAGTCCGCCACCGAGTCAGCAGACTCCCGCTCCTCCAAGTCCACGAACGCGTGAGACGGCTCCTCCTCGAAGTCCGCCACCTCATCCGCCGGTTTCAAGTCCGGCACCGTGTCAGGCCACACCTCCTGCTTCAAGTCCGACACATCGTCATGCCACTTCTCCTGGTCCAACTCCACGTCAGCCGTCTCCGCCGTCTCAGCAATCGCAGAAGAGACATGCCGCAGCTTTGGTGTGTAGCGGTACGAGTCGAGGTAGTTCAGGAAGTACAGGCGGAGACAGGCGATATAAATATGGTCCAAGCCTCGCTCGTCTTCCTCAGAGGCCTTACGACATGACCGAGGAGCAAAACGCAGCCATAGTGCAGGCCCAAGTGGACGCCCATTTTGGACCGAAACCGGCACCGCCGCCAAAGGAGAAAGTGCCTGAGAAAACGATTGACCACTTCATTCATATGGCTAGAGCACCAGCTCCCAAGCCTGTTGACTCAGACTATGAGCGTCAAATCAGGAAGCTACATCGAGCACGGCTATAGAAGGAAGCGAGCTCGAGCTCGAGCCAACAAGCAGCTGACAAAAAATGCGGGAAAACCGTTCCCCAGCTGGGAAAACAGGCGGCGCAAGCGATCCCCCCGCTTGTTGTGCCAACAACACATGAGAGGAGTACGCGCGCCAAATATTATTGTGGGCAAACCGTTAGCGTTCCCTAGCAGAGCGATGTGGTAATAACGGAGGAGCATATCAAGCAGGCTGAAATGCTCAAGATCTCTGTTGGACAACTCCTCGAAATCGAGCCCATGTCTCCGCTTAAAGAATTGGAAATAAAATGGAAATATGCCTGGGGCAAACCTTTGGTCCATCCAGACAAGGTCAAGGACCTCCCAACAAGAATGTATGAATTGCATCAATGGTACATGAACATGACCAAGATTTCCAATCGAGTGTCCCTCATGGTGAATGTCAAGAAGGATCATTATTACCATGAGAAAGCTCTGTCCATTGAGTATACAGAACTTTTCAGTTATACAATCAAGACGCACTCGACAAGTCTATCGTCAGTTGCTATTGCTGTAAGTGATTTCTTTCTGTAATTTAAGTCTCAAGCTAATTATGTAGTGATAATTTTGATCAATCATTACATGTAATTATCCTCACTATATTTTTTTTTGTGGTATTATATGCAGGATGAAGATGTATGAAATGAAAAAATCTGGACGCTATGGCATTGGGTTCATTGACCCAAATACCGTTAATGAGGACATATGGAAGTTTCCATTTTATCAAGCAGATGTAGAGGCCAGCATGGTAGAGTTCTTGAAGCGCCTCAATAGCAATGAAGATATACTACTTCCTTACAACTTCCCGTGAGTCACACTGTCTTGTACTACAAATTCTGTTTTTGCTTACTAGCTAGCTAGATGTTAATAATTAAATGTATACGGTTTACAGTAGTTAATTAATTTTATGCACATGCCCGCTTATTTAAGACATGCAAACGTGTGCGCATGCAGTTGGCACTGGGTCTTGATAGACATTAAAGTTGAGGAAGGAAAAGTTGAATTACTGGACTCGCTAACTAAAGAAGAAAGTGACTTCACCATCGTGAAGGGGATAGTCAACAGGTAATTTCAATCATTATTAACTATATATATCTCGGCCTATTATTAGTTCGTCATTTCCTGATATGAACTATTTAATAACCCCTTTATTAATTTTCTTTGCCGGCGGGCAGGGCATGGGCAAAGTTCATCGCGGTGACTCCAGGCGAATGGAAACAAAAGTTGTTTTGGCATCGACCAAAGGTAAGTAATTAAGTAGTACTAGCTAGCTACCATCTCTTTAATTCTTGTTTCAATATCATTAATTAATTATCATGCTTGATTAATCATTATATGATTCAATTCCATTCTCGTAAAGGCCCTGAAGCAGGCGCCGGGGAATAATCTGTGTGCATTCTACGTTTGCGAGAACATTCGCATGATGACGTCCGAAAGGAGCAGATCTGATAGACAGGACTGGGTACGTTTGTCAGAACACTATTCACACCATTATCGATATCTAGTCACACAACTAACAGACATGCATATTATTGATCTCCTTCTTAACAGTTCAGAGAGGTGCGGGATAAGCTCCTACCCGAGGAGCGCATACAAGTACTTCAAGAGGAAATAGCCGGATTTTTGCTCGACCAGGTCATAAATCCCAAAGGAGAATACTATTACCCGCTGCCGCCCCCATGAACCACTTGTCATCGTGCTCCGGAGGCACCAAGGCAACATATGTAGGATAAATTGTATATGTATATACATGTGTCTGTATGAATACTGGTGTGGGTTAATTGTGAGACATTCTATGATATATATATATATATATATATATATATATGTATATATATATATATATATATATATGCGGTTCTATACGTACGAGAAAATCTATTTATATATATGCATAACGTGTACAATTTGTAGTATCTTGAAATACCAGCAAACAAAAAAAATGTAATGGAAAATTAAAAAAAGCACCCAAACATTTAGTACCGGTTGGTGTTACCAACCGGTACTAAAGCCCTACGCGCACCCGGGCCTGGCTCGTGCCACGTGTTCGCACTTTAGCGCCGGTTCGTGACGAACCGGTACTAAAGGGGGGAACCTTTAGTCCCCATTCTTTAATGCAAGTTGTGGAACCGGCACTAAAGGCCGTTACGAACCGGCAATAAAAGCCGGTTCTGCACTAGTGGGAAGGGGGCAGAGGGGTGAGGAGGTGGAGAGGCGGCTGGCGGCTAGGGTTCCTCCCTTGCCGCCGGCTGGGGCGTCAGAGGAGGAGGAGAGGAGGAGGTGTTCGCGATGTATACCAGGTATCTCCACTACGTTTTCTGGGCTAGAGTTGGCTTAATATAATTGGGAAAACTTAGTGCCCTACACCTTTTCTTAATTCCTGCTTTGTAACGTGTACTCGATGCCATGTGTTAGAGTTTTTTTTTAGATCAAAGCAAAGCTTTATTACTTAACGGTGCTCGGGCATGTCGCTCGAGACACAGGCAGCCACTTGGGCTGGTACATCAGACTCTCAGTGCATAACATGTTCTACTGGATACAAACGGCCAATATTGGCTAGTTCATGCGCTACGGTATTGGCACTACGGCGGCAAGCAGAAATCGTATGTTTCGAGAACCATATTTTTAACTGGAATTTGGTATCTTCTATGATGGCTGCATATGCTGACAAGTCCGATCTCCTGAAGTCCATAGCTTCCACCAAGAGCTGTGAATCCGTCTCGAAGTGGACTCTTAGGCACCCCAGATCTGCAGCAAGGGCCACGGCGTTTGACAGTGCAGTAACCTCCGCCGCGAATGCATCCTGTATGTGATCTTGCCTTCCAGCTCTTGCTGCCACAATCTCCCCCTCCGAGTCCCTCGCCACGATGCCCCACCCTGCATGTCCTTCTCCCGGAGCGAAAGATCCATCCATGTTGATTTTGAGCATCTCATCTGCCAGGGCAGCCCATTTGTTCAAACAGGCCTGCTTTGGTGGTTTGATATAAACTTGCACATACTCCATGACCGCACTTCGTGTTCGCCTTGCAATATCTGTTGCCGGCGCTGCTAGTTCCCCTCTCCTTAGCTTGTTGCGCACGCTCCACCAGTGCCACCAGTAGGTTAGAATGTGCATACGTTTCTTCTCATCTAGCCCCCACAGAAAATCCATCATCGCATGCACAGACGAAATTTGCTCGAGATGAATTCTTTCACCTTCCAGCGCAAGTTCCCTCCACCCCTCCTTGACTGCCTTACACTTTATGAAGAGATGAGCTCCATCTTCATCAGCCCGACCACAGAAGAAGCAGCGCGTGCTCTCAACTTTGAGCCCTCGCTTCTGCATATTTGTCAAGAGTGCCAATGACTCATGTTTCACTCTCCACGTGAACATCTGCACATTCCTCGGACATGGAAGCTTCCAGATCCTCTTCCACGATTCATCCTTGTAAGAATTCAGATCCCCTGGTGCATGGCTGCTCGTTCCTTGCCCTCCATTCTTCTTCTGCCTTCTTAACTCCTCATAAAGTTTGTAAGCACTCTTAACTGAGTGAGCCCCTTTGTTGTCAAACTGCCATGCAATGAAGTCTTGCACACCCTCTCGCAAAGGTATCTGGAGTATAAGCCGAGCGTCATCCGCCCAAAACGTGTCCTGTACAAGCTGCACGTCCCACTGGCCTGTCACAGGGCTGATTAGGTCGCTAACCTTCTCAAGTAAGTTGTTTCCCCGCGGCGTGTTGACTGTTCTGGACCAGGGTCGAGGAATCCATGGATCCGACCAAATGTTAACATCCATACCGTCTCCTATGCGCCATATATATCCTTCGCGGACAAGATCAAGCCCTCGCAACATGCTTCTCCAAGCATATGAGATGCCGTCCTTTGGTTCAGCAGCTAGAGCATTTGTGTTGGGGAAATGCCGAGCTTTCAGGAGGCAGCCACATAGAGTGTCGGGCTGCTGAAGAAGCCTCCAGGCTTGTCGAGACAACATCGCCATGTTAAAGCTATGCATGTCCCTGAACCCGAGTCCTCCTTGCGCTTTTGGTAGAACGAGCTTATCCCAAGCGATCCAGTGCACTGTGTTCTCCTTGTCTTGTTGACTCCACCAGTAATTACATATCGAGGAGCTAATATCTTGGCAGAAGCCTTTCGTCAGGTCAAAGCACGACATCGCAAACGTGGGGATGGCCTGTGCAACTGCCGTAACAAGTGCCTCCTTCCCTGTCTTGGCGATGAGTTTCTCCTTCCACCCGTACACCTTGCCTGCAATAGCTCCCTTAACATATGCGAATGCTCTTCGCCTGGATCGGCCAACATGCACAGGAAGCCCCAGGTATTTCTCGTTCCAGTCCTCCTTCTGAATCCTTAATGCATTCTTAACCATAGTTCGGTCTGCCGCAGGGGTATTAGGACTGAACATTACCGCTGATTTCTCCACGTTGATACACTGTCCAGAGCACTCCTCATAAATATCCGGCACCTCCCGTAAACAAGTAGCCTCCTCCATGTTCGATTTCAGTAGCAGGACGGAGTCATCTGCGAATAGCAGATGGGATACCGGAGGGGCTGCTCGACAGATTTTCACCCCACTGATCCTGTTATCTTGTTCTGCAGCATGGAGTAGCGCCGACAAACCTTCTGCACGTATAACAAAGAGGTACGGCGACACCGGATCCCCCTGTCGCAGTCCTCGAGAGGGGCTGAACTGTTCAGTTAACTCTCCATTCACCTTAATCTGATATCGCACAGTTGTAACACACTTCATAATTAGTTCTACCCAGCGGCTACTGAACCCCAACTTCACAAGAATCTCCCGCAGAAAAACCCACTCGACACGATCATATGCCTTGCTCATATCCTCTTTAACCGCAACATAGCTATCCTTCCCCTTCTTCTTATTCAGCAAGAAATGGGAAACTTCATAGGCAATGAGCACATTGTCGGTTATTAGCCGGCCGGGGACGAATGCACTTTGATTCTCCGATATTATCTCTGGCATGATGAGCTTTAGATGGTTGGCAATCACCTTAGACACTAATTTGTAAAGTACATTGCAAAGCGAAATCGGCCGCAAATCCTTTATTCTTTTAGGGTTATTGGTCTTCGGGATAAGCACCACCACGGTGTCATTCCAGCCGTCTGGTATGTCACCACCATTGAGGACAGCAAGTACCTCTTCCACAATACGATCGCCCATAAAATGCCAATGCTTTTTATACACCACCGACGGCATTCCGTCCGGTCCAGGGGCCTTAAGATCTCTGATATGATCTAGAGCAGCTTTCACTTCCTCTCGGGTGAACTCCACGTCAAGTAAGGCATGCATATTGCTGTTAACGCGCGGCTGCACTCGACTGATAAGTTCTTGCATGCGATCGCCCGAGAATTGCGTATTAAAAAGATCCTGAAAAAAGGAGCACACGTAGTTAGATAAATCTTCCCCTTCCTTCACTACTTCCCCATTCTCCTTCACTAACTCCTTCACTCTATTCGAATTCTTCCTCGCCGAGGCATAAGCCATGAAGTAACGGGTGCTTCTGTTGCCATCCTTCAACCATGAGATATGGGTGCGCTGCTTTACTTTCGTATTCCTCTTATCTTCCAAATCCCTCACGACGCACGTCAACTCAGCCTCCTCTCTAACCTTCTGCTCAGAGACAGGTTCTCTCATACACCTCTCCAGATCCGCCCTCGCCTTCTTCAAACGTCCCTCCAATTCACCCACCACCTCCTTCTGCCATTTCACCATTCGTCCCGCAACCGTGCCCATGACCCTTGCCACTCCTTTATCGCCCTTCATCCATCCTTCCTCCCATGCTCCCTGGATTTCTTCGCTGCAACCAGCCTCTTGCAACCACCATGCTTCAAACCTGAACCCTCGGTCTCCTCTTCTTCCACTACTCCGGTGTCCTTCCATGGACACAATGACTGGGCGATGATCAGAGTGACGCGGGCTTCCATTTACTACAGAGAACTCTGGGAATGCTTCGCACCATTGTGTGTTTGCTGCTGCACGGTCCAACCTCTCGCAGATATACGAATGCAGTTGCTTGCTGTGATTCCTCCACGTAAATTTATCTCCCACATAGCCAACATCATAGAGGTCGTAGGACAGTAGTGCTTCTCTGAATCTGTCCATGCATGCCTGCGATCTTGCAGCACCTCCCTCTTTTTCATCACAGACCAAGATTTCATTAAAGTCCCCTAGGCATAGCCATGGTCGTCCGGTTTGGTGTTGTTGTCCTAGAAGCCTCATTGTACGCCACGTGTCCTTTTTCCTCTCCGCTGCCGACTCCCCGTACACTCCGGTCAGTCTCCAAACACTTCCTCCTTCTCCTGCCACATCAACATCAACATGCCTCCGTCCATATGATCTTAGCGAAATGTCCACCCCTCTTTTCCAAAAGATAGCAATTCCCCTACTCCTTCCCTCTGGATCCCACACAAGCATGTGTGCTAGGCCAAGTGACCACCGAAAACTGTCAAGTTCCCTCTCTATCAACCTCGTTTCAGCAAGAAATAAAATGTCGGGATCCTCCATTCTCCTCAATTCGAGGAGACTCCGAACTATCGGGCCATTCCCGAGCCCCCGGCAGTTCCAACTGATAACTTTCATTGATCCCGGCGGGGCTGCGCTGACAGCCCAGCCGATATGATTATGTTGACATCCTTCTCCACACTTGCTTCGACTACACCACCTCCCTGTTCATCTACCTTATCTCTCTTCCCTGCCTTCTCCTCCTCCGCCTCCTCAAGGCCCCTCTTGTGCCCTAATTCAACTGCTTGCTGATGATCGCTGGTTTCCCCACTCCTAGGCCTCTCCTTCCTTCTAAACTTCTTACCATTCTGATTTTTTCCCATTGATTTTACTGTCTCTACTCGCCTCTACAGCCCCCTGCAGTGTATGCTTATCCACTTCCATCGTTGGTGTTTCAGACCCCTGGCCACCCGCCCCCTCCGAGAAGCTAGCCACAGTTTTACCCCCTTCTCCCTCTCCCTTCGATAGATTGTCAGTCAGCACTAACTGAAGATTCCTCGGCGTACCCTGTCTCTTCTGCTCGATCGCAACTTTGGGTGGGCTTGTTACCTCTTCTCCTTTTTCTGAACCTCCCACTGCCTCATTGCCCGAACGATCAGTCTCCTTACGCCACGACAGACTATCACTGCCACTTCCAGATCTCCCATATGATCGAGCATGCCCCCAGCTCCTATTCCCCGCAAGCTCCCTATTGTTTCTCCTCCACGGCCCCTCCTCAGTCGATCCCCTCCTTCCTCCCATCTCTGCTCTCAACCACCTCCCAAACTGCGGCCTTTCTCCTTTCTTCAGAGCGATATTGCACTCCTTCTCCCCATGCCCGATCAAGCCACAGGTATAGCAAAAATCTGGGAGATACTCATACTCAAATCTGCACCATCCATCCTCCTCTTCCAGCCTGCCCAACTCCTTTCCGTTCTTCTTCTTCTGATTCTTCCCCCCCTTCTTCCTCAAGAGTAAAGCCCCTCATTATTGGCTTATCGATTCTCATCCTTATCTTAACCCTCAAGAACCTTCCTATTGCCGTTCCATCTGCACCCGTATCCGCCTCCACATACGTCCCAACCAGATTCCCAATCTCTTCTGCCGCCTCTACATTCATCATGCCCAAGGGGAGGTTGAACACCCTAATCCATACAGGTATATTGTTGAACTCATAGTCCTCCATCCTCTTACTCAGATCAAAGTCCTCCACAACCACAAGCTCCTTGTCAAACATCCACGGGCCGCTCTCCAACGCCTTCCTCTTTCCAGACTCCTGAAGAAACGTGAAGACAAACTTGTTGTCGCCCGCTTCCTTGCAATCTATCCCTTTAATGGGGCACCACACCTTACCCAGGGATATACGGATCGCATCTGGGTGTGCAGGTTTCTCGGACATGACCTTCCCCACCACCTTTGCCTCTACAAACTTCCCCTTCTCCTTCGCCGTGATCCTAATCCTAACCCCTTTCTTCTCCTCCTCCGAAAGCTTCAATCCCTTCATCATCCCTGCCACATCTTCCATCTTGCTCCCCTTCCTCCCCAGGCCTCGCCCTAGGGTTTATGGTGTGCTTGCGGCCGTGTACCCTTGGACGCACACAACAGATCTGGAAGGGCAACCAGGGCTGGCCCCAAGATCTGAGAACTGCTAGCGAGGGTGGGAGACTCCGGCGTCGCGATGAACCCTAGCGCGATCGCCTCCGCAATCACCCGACCAGGACTCCAACCGTCATCCTACGGGACGGACCATGGCAAATGGACGGTTCGATGTCATGTGTTAGAGTTGACCCGTATTTAACCTATAAACCTGGCTGTGCAACCCGCCCATATGAGGCCCACGGAATAGGCACCCAAAGAGCATCTCAAAGTGTTACGTCTCGTACCCTTTAGGGTTTCCTTCTCCGAGGCGGCGGCCAAGGAGACCTCACAACCACGTCGAGGCTAGATCGGATCCTGCACCCGATCTTCAGCTAGGCGAGGTTCTCGCGATCCAATACGTACAACACGCGGGAACAACTAACCTAGGCGGGGAGACCATGGCGAGTGCTGACTCTTCCACGTCTAGGGTTGATGGGCGGAGGAGCAAGGAGCATGAGGAAGGGAAGACGAAGATGAAGGGAGACTGGGGGGCGGAAGGGCCATGCGAAGGCGATAAGGTGTCACAGGAGGACTCGTTGAACGACAAGCTTAAGTACATGAATCTCAGGGAAGATGAGGAGGAAGATGTGGTACTGGAGGAAGATATGGAAGAGTTGGAAAAGGATGCTGAGTTCATGGCGCTGGCTAGGGTTCATACCAATAAAAAGTTTAGCCATGGGGCCTTTTATGGCGACATGAGATCGGCGTGGAATTTGGAGCATGAAGTAGAGTTTAGAGCCATTGAGGACAACCTGTTTTCGGTTCAGATGAGTTGCTTGGGAAATTGGGAGAGGGTGATGAACGAAGGACCATGGATTTTCAGGAACTGCCCTGTTCTGTTGGCTCCGTATGATGGGTGGTCGGATGTGAACGAGGTTGACCTATATACTTACCAGGCGTGGATGAGGGTGATGGGGTTAAAGGAGAAGATGAGGTATGCGAGTATTGCTAGGCAACTAGCGAAGAAGGCAGGGGAAGTGGGGCGAGTGGATGAGCGATCTGTCAAGGGGCAAGGTGGAGGGATTAGGGTGAGAGTCATTCTGGATGTGCGGAAACCTCTGACGAGATGTGCAAGTCTCACGCTAAAGAAAAAGAAGGTGCACTTTGTTTTTGAATATGAGAAGGTGCCGGTTTTTTGTGGAGTTTGTGGCTTGGTTAGTCATGTTGCTAAGGAGCATGGTAATGGGATCCATGAGGAAAGCGCTATAATATACCCTATTTCTCTAATCACGCCGGAGTTTAGGAGAGATGAGCATTGGGCGCAAACGGGACATGAAGGAAGAGGGACAAAGGCCACTTTTGGAGGAACAGGAGGAAGAGGGGGGGGGACAAGGATGGAAGAATCAGGTTGCAAAGGGAAGGAATGATGATGATTTGCGTAGTACATCGAGCAGTCCGGTGAAACACCCGAGCATCTCCCACTCGGAAGGATCGTTTAAAAGACGCTTGGAGTTCGAGGAGAATCAAAAGGGGACGGGATCGCAGATGTTGTTGACTGATGGTAAAGGGGATGAGGATGGTGCGGCGAATGAAGCTGGCGGAGGTGGTAGAGAGGGAGAGGAGGGGGATGACACTAACTCTCAAGGGAGTAAGAGGCACAAGGTGGACGAGACAGTCACTATGGACTTGGCAACATTGGCGGCCCCTGGATTGGGGGACTGCCAGGCCCAATGATTCTTATAGGATGGAACTGCCGCGGGATGCGTCAGTCCCGGGCAGTTCGTGCACTCCTGGAGGTCCAGAGGTGCTACAAACCAGATGTGCTTTTCTTGTCTGAAGCACATTTGTCTGACGCGGGGGCGGAGAAGTTGATGACCAAGTTAGGATTTCAGGAGAGGTTGGTTGACCCGAGCGATGGTAGGGCAGGAGGTCTAGTGATGTTCTGGAGACGGGGGTTGGATATCACAAAACTCGATGTAACGAGCAACTTTATAGATGTCATAGTTGATGATGGAAGGAAGTGGAGGTGTACAGGCTTTTACGGAGAACCGGCTAGAGAAAATAAACACAAATCTTGGGAGTATCTACGATCATTACATCAGGTCATGGATATACCATGGATGGTATTTGGAGACTTTAATGAGATCCTTTTCGCTCATGAGAAGGAGGGGGGAGAGGTGCGGGAGCAGCGCCTAATGCAAGGGTTCAGAGATGCTTTGGCTGACTGTAATCTGGACGATATGGGAGCGTTGGGGGACAGTTTTACGTGGAGCAGAGGGCGGATAAAGGAGCGATTGGACAGAGCTGTGTGTAACTCCCGATGGAATATTTTGTTCCCACATGTGGGAGTGCTGAATGGTGAAATGACAAAATCGGACCATCGACCCTTGGTGGTGAACACTGAATTTTATGCGGAGCAGAGCAGGCCAAGGGGAGCGAAGCGAAGGTTCGAAGCAAGATGGTTAAAGGAGGAAACGGTGGAGGTGGTAGTAATAACGGCATGGCAACGTGCGGAGATGCTAGGGATCGGGCCGTTTAAGCCAAAGATTGATGCAGTACACGTAGAACTGCACAAGTGGGATAGAGAGGTGCTGAAGAGGCCACAGAAGAGGATGGTGGCACTAAAGGCAGAGCTGGAGGATCTGAGGAGGGGGCCGGCTACGGATGCAGCAATAGATAGACAGAAGGAGATACTGCTAGTTATTGAGAATCTATTGGAACAGGAAGAAATGGAATGGGTGCAAAGGGGCCGAGCTAATTGGCTAAAACATGGGGATAGAAACACAAGCTTCTTTCACATGTATGGCTCAGCTAGGAGAAAGAGAAATACTATAAAAAGTCTACAGGATGAGAATGGAGTGGTGCAAGAAGGACAAGCAGAGATGGCGAACATTATGCAGGCGTATTTTACTAACTTGTTTACTTCGTAGGTGCACATACCAAACGAGGAAGTAATGAATGAGGCCCTTCTGGCACCTTTTAATGAAGATGATGTGCGCCGAGCTCTCTTCAGTATAGGCGATTTCAAAGCCCCTGGACCGAATGGATTACATGCGGCGTTCTATAAGCGGTTTTGGAGTATGATAAAGGGCAATCTAGTGAAGGAGGTGTTGGAAGCCATAAACACAGGCGAGATACCTGACGGGTGGAATAGCACCACCATTGTGCTGATCCCTAAGGTGGCGGCACCGACCAACATCACGCAATTTAGACCGATCAGTCTGTGTAATGTGGCCTACAAGATCATCTCGAAGATGTTGGCTAATCGGTTGAAAGGAATCCTGCCGGAGATCATTAGCCCGACGCAGAGCGCACTTGTCCCTGGGAGATTGATCACGGAAAATATACTTATTGCGTATGAATGTATGCATTCCATCAAGAGGAAGCAAGGAAAGACAGGGCTCTGTGCGGTGAAATTAGATATGCATAAGGCGTATGACCGAGTGGAATGGTGTGTCCTGAAGAGAATGATGGAGAGGCTGGGCTTTGATAATAAGTGGGTATCACTGATTATGGCATGTGTTTCATCAGTCTCATATAACGTGTGCTTTAACGGGACCAGTACGGGGGTGTTTATCCCTTCGAGAGGGTTAAGGCAAGGAGATCCTCTATCTCCTTACCTATTTCTATTGTGTGCGGAGGCTTTGTCGAATATGTTGCAAAGGGAAGAGGACAACGGTAATCTTGTGGGGGTGCGAGTCTGTAGAGATGCACCGCAAATCTCGCACTTACTCTTCGCGGACGACTCCCTAATTCTGATGAGAGCCGACGCGGCTAATGCAGCATGTCTGAGGGAGGTTTTGGATGCATACTGTGAGAGCTCAGGGCAGCTGGTTAGCGATGCGAAGTCCAGTGTGTTCTTTAGCTCGAACACGCCAGCGGAAGAGAAGGTGGTGATATGCCAGAACTTGCGTATTCTTTCGGAAGCCTTGAATGAGAGGTATTTGGGATTACCAACAATGGTGGGTGCGGATAGGTGTGAAGCTTTTGAATATCTGATTGAACGGATCAACCAGTTGGTGAATGGATGGAAGGAGAAGCTACTTTCCACGGGAGGGAAGGATATTCTTATTAAGGCTGTTGCCCAAGCCATGCTAGTATTCGCGATGTCGGTGTTTAATATCCCGAATTTTTTTTTGCAAAGGGATGACTGATGCCATATCAAGGTATTGGTGGGGTGATGATGACAACCATAAGAGAATTCACTGGGCTGCTTGGTGGAAAATCTGCATACCGAAGAGCAAAGGGGGGCTGGGGTTTAGGGATTTACATAGTTTCAATCTTGCTTTGCTGGCCAAGCAGGTTTGGAGACTGTTAGAAAACCCGGAGTCGCTGTGCGCACAAATATTAAGAGCGAAGTATTACCCGGACGGAAAACTTTTGGAGGCAACGATGAAGAGTGGGTGTTCTTACACGTGGCAGAGCATTTGTGCAGGGATCAATACCTTCAAAAGAGGAGCCATTTGGAGGATCGGAGATGGTTCTTAGGTTAATATTTGGTCTGACCCGTGGATTGCCGACAGTGCAGATGGACGTGTAGTTACCCCGAGAGGAGCAAACCTGTTGTCAAAGGTGTCAGATCTGATAGATCCGGTGACAGGTGTGTGGGATCAAGAACTTGTTATGGATACGTTTTGGCAGGTTGATGCAGAGAGAATCTTAGCGATTCCGCTTGCGCCGCAGGGTATGATGGAGGACTTTGTGGCATGGAGATTTACTAAGAACAACATGTTCACAGTCCGGTCGGCGTATCATGCGGAGTGGGATCATCAGTTTGGACGATGGTTTATGAGAACGGAAGGACAACAATCACATCGCTATCCAGTTTGGGCGAAGCTTTGGGAGTCCTCATTGCCAGGCAAGATCAAGATACACGCTTGGAAAGTGCTGCATGGGTTGATACCATGCTTCAGAGTCCTGGCAAATCGACATATTGCTATGCCCAGGAGCTGTCCAATGTGGGCAGGTGGATGTGAGGATATTAAGCATGTGCTCTTTACTTGCACAAGGGCGGCAGAAATATGGAGATGTCTACAGCTAGAGGGAGTAGTGGAGGAGGCGCGTAATGTGGACAGAGCTGGTTCTTCAGTTCTGGATCATATTCTATGCATGCCGACGAGAGGGAGCCTGCTTCCAGAGGTGAGTGCTCAGACATTAATCCTCGTCGGGATATGGTCACTGGTGGAAAAACAGGCTTCCGTCCAGCCCCATAAGTCGCGAAGCTGTAGGAACCGCGACTAATGGGACCTTTAGTCGCGGTTCTGGAGGTGAACCGCGACCAAAGGCCTGGGCCTGTGGCGCTCGATGGCAAGCTGGCAGACGTGAGGGTCTTTAGTCGCGGTTTGCCGTGACAACCGCGACTAAAGGCCTTCGGGCACCTTTAGTCACGGTTTGCCGTGCCAATCAAGAACTAAAGCCCTCGCTTACAGAGGGTCTCGCCAACCGCGACTAAAGGGGCTATAAATACACGGCTCCGATTCTCGTATTCTCCCATTCCGATTCTCGCCTGTTCGTCTCCGCCGCGCCCTTGACGCCGCCCACCGTCGCCCTCGCCCTCGACGCCGCCCGCCGTCGCCCTCGCCCTCGGCGCGCCGCCCGCGTCGCCCTACTTCAGCCTTGCGCGCCCGGCCGACCTCGATCTTGCCGCCTCGCTTCGCCCGCCCTCAACGCCGCCGACCGGCCTCCTCGCCCACAGCCGCGCCGCTTCGCCCGCCCTCGGCGCAACCTGGTAGTGCATCCGGCCAAGGCCACCTCCGGCTACTTCACATGCGCGCGCTCTCCAACGCCTCGACCCATTCTTGGGCTCACGCGGACGCCCGCCCATGACGCATCACCCTTCCTTGGCTTCTCCAGCGTGCACGCGGCAAGCGGCGGCGCGTGCCCGGCGGTGGAGGCGGCAATGGATAAGTGGCGGTGATGGCGGCAATGGATAAGTGGCAGTGGTGGCAGGGGGTTTTCTATAAAAATAAAACATTATCTCATCAGGAACACACTTAAAGTAGGACTGTGAGGGGGGGGGGGGGGGCTAAAATTAAAATAAAAATAAAGCACAAAAGAAATAAAACAATACAAATTAAACAGAAAACAGGTTTAGGAGGGGGGGGGGGGGCGAAAACCCAAAACCGGGGGCGGCCTTTAGTCGCGGTTGGCCCGAAGAACCGCGACTAAAGGTCCACCGCTTGACGGCCGCTGGCGCCCACGTGGACGGGCCGTTAGTCGCGGTTCTTAAGCAGCCGCGACTAAAGGTGGGGGCATTAGTCGCGCTTATTTGGTCGCGGTTGCCCAACCGCGACTAATGGCAGTTGCGAACCGCGACCAAAGGCCTTTTTTCCACCAGTGGGTATGTTTGGTGGGAGAGAAGGCAACGAGTCCATGGAGAAGAAGTTCAGACACCGGCTCGATCGGCTTTGTCGATAGCAGCCCTAGCTGCAAACTACATGCATGCAAGGAAGAAGAACAGGGGGGGGGGAGGGAGAAGGAGGGATGGAAAAAGCCCACGGAGGACTATGTCAAACTTAACGTCGATGCAGTTTTCCATGTAGAAACCCGCAGTGGAGCAGTCGGGGCAGTGCTGAGGGATGACAGAGGGGGATTCATTGCTGCGTCGAATGAAAGGCTGGAGCATGTGGCGGACGCGGCAACAGCAGAAGCATATGCCTTGAGACAAGGGCTCCTACTGGCGCAACAGGTGGGCGTGACCAAGATGGTGGTGGAGGCGGACTGTTTGAAAGTAATTAACACGATGAACTTGGGCGGATTCACGGCGACAGGAGCGGCGGCAATTTATGCAGATTGTAATGTTTTGATAGTAGGTTATACTTCGGTGTCTTTCGTACACTGCCCGCGGGAGGCAAATTGTGTCTCTCATGAGCTAGCTAGGCTGGCGGCCTCAAACCCACCCTCGATGTGGGTCGAGGAACCACCGGCATCTATTGTAAAGTGGCTGGTGGATGATGTAACGGTGATTTGATCAAATAAAGAGGCCGAAGTTTCAAAAAAAAAAAAAAAACCGCCCATATGAGGCCCTCGCGTGCGGTAAGCCTCCTCGATCGTTCGATCTTTTTTACTGTGGTACGATTTTTACGCTGGCGATCGTTCAGCCGTTGAGTGCTATTGTACGTTTGTATGGCCTTCGATGGTGGATGACGGCTGGGTCCTCAAATTTTTAGGCCCGCTTCACAGTTACACTGAAAAACAAATCCATGGTCCGTCCATGTTTTGTATGCAGTGGAGGGAGTAAACCCTATCTTCTAATCCCCTCCCGTCCTCGAGCCCCGCGCCTCCACCACCTCGTCTTCGCGTCTCCCCCCGTCCTAAATTAACCACGCCGTGCCGCCCCTCGCCCCGCCGCGCCCCTCCCTAGCGCCACCTCCCCTCCACCTCTTCTTTCTCCGGATCTCGCCGCCCCTCCAATCGCTCCTCCCACATGTGGATTTTTCCTCCGATGTCATGGGTGTGGCGAGGCGGCGGCGCTGGTGTTCTTCCATCAGGAAGCTCGCGGCGACCTTGTGAGAGGCGTGGACCTCCTCCGCTGGACAAGGCGGCGGCACGGTGTCATCTCCCTGTACAGCATTATCTTTTTTTTCCCATATTCACACATCCTCCTCTCGTCACCACTTGCCAATCCCTTCTTCCAGGTCTCTCTTCTCTCTCACGTACTCTTTCTTTGGTGAACAGAGAGGGACGAGTCCGGCCATGGGGGCAATAGATCAGGCCAGATCCAAGCCATCGTGCCCCTCCCAAGCGAGCACCTGCCGGGGCTCCGAGGTGGAGCGGCAAAAATGGCGATGGCGGCAGGATAAGACTTGCAGTTTGTCTAGGAGGAGCTCATCTGCCTGCTTTGAGATGAAGAGGTGGCAGTTCAAGGAGGAAGATGACGTTGGAAGAAGAAGGCAGGGGCGCATACATTTAAAAAGTAATATATTCACCTTATGTTAAAATAAGCATTCGAACACATACATTTGAATAGAGTTGTATTCTTCATAATTATATTATATATTCAAAAGTATAGTTGTATTCATCGTAGTTATAATATTTATATATCCGTAAATTGTTTCTTCGTTGATCCATCTGGGAGCATTACATTGTTAAAATTATCCTTTTACTTACTTTTTTTTGAGTTGACCCGTATATTAAGAAAGGTTGCCGTTAGGTGAAGGGAGTTCATACACACACCACTAGGATCCTTATTAATTTTACCTGATGGCGCGAACCGACATGGATACACCGCAAACCTTCGGAGATACTTTTATGTGCAAACAATATATATGCGAAAACAGACTGTATTTGTTACAACATATGACTATTGTAGGCAAACAATATATATTATATAGCCGATACTAGCTGCCTCATATTCCAAATTGTCCTTATACATCAGACAACATCACACCCAGTTTATTAGGAAACTCTCAAATGAAGCCAATACAAAAAACATAGAGATTACACCCCATGATACATCAACTATGGTACTTGACTGCATCAACAGAAAGCTTCTGGCAACTTCTGATAAAACCAAACAGACTACAGCCAGGAATGACCACGATACAGTAGTCTATTTGTATTTGTATGTGGAAGTTAATCTCTGCTCCAAGTATTCGTCACTCCTAATAGGTGGGTATCTGAAAAGGTGTCCAATTTTCAAAGGCATGAGATACAATAATAGCCAAAAAAAGAAAGAAATATTCAGATATTATTAGAAGAGGACCTTGGTGGATTTGCCTCGCTGCAACAACTTTCTATGCATGTAACCATCGTATCTGGGCTTGGCCAAACAAAGAAAGCCACCTGATACATGAGAGGAACTTGTATGAAATATATTTACAATTGATGAATATTTTTTCCATTTATGTATCATCAGTCATTAAATTTTAAAGTTGTACGTGTTCCTCCATTGTTGTGGATCATTGTTTCTGTATAGTACTGTGTAAGTTGATCTCTATATATATTCTATTAAAGGAGGTGCCATACTGAAACAACGAGAGAAGGAGACAAAGAGTACATTTTTTTCTTATGTGTGGCAGGATTATGGATAACTGTATAAATCACCAGAAATGTGGTGTCTAGTAAATGATGGTTTTGGCTGTTGGATTTGAATTTTTATCGTAGGCTACTGATACAAGATGTTTTTCCTAAATTTTAACTAAAAAATTAGAATATATGTTGAGTTTACAATAAATGCAAACAGGAGGACTTGACCCCATGACTAGAGGGGCAATGGTACTTTCATTAGGGTGACCATATTAATGTCATCAAGTGTAGTTATGAAATTGAACCCCGCAAAAAAAATATAGTTATGAAATTTAATTTATATATAATAATCAGCATACAATTATGACTATGTGGATAGTTTGACAAAGAAAATTGAAGTGCCGATAAATCCAATTTTCAGATGATTTAAAATAAATCCAAGAGCTAACTATTGAAACTGCTGAACACAAACATTCTGAATTTAGCGGTTAGTTAGTATACTCACTGAATACCGCTCTTTGCCAACCATCAAAACACGATGCAGGGTAGACCTACAAGTTCGAAAGTGTATAAATAAAAAATATTCACATACAGATTTTAATCCAAAAACATTATTCAAACATGATCACGATATTAGACAACAAATCATTTTAAGCAAATCACCAATGTTCTTCAGGATCAACAATGTTTAGAGAGAATGTACCTATAAACATTATTTGTCCACCTTTCAAGCAAATCACCAATGTTCACAACAAGTGCCCTGCAAGTACATCAGTACGTTGAATATGTAAGATCAAAGAAATAATCTAAGGAGCATTGGAAGACACAACCCAAAGGGTTAATTAATGAACAAATAAAACTAGCGATGATTAAATATGTACTAGTAGTACTTTTTCCAATTGGTTGACCATGAAGGGTGCCTGACTCTATAAAGAATTTATTTTATTAGCACAGAAAAGAAGTATTTACCCATCAATGTGATGAACATCTTCCCAGAGCTGGGGACGGCCATCCTTGTCCCTGCATATCTGTACACTCAAAGTAGAGTAAGAATCTAGTTAGAATATGTATATAGATGCCAACTACAAAAACATAGTGCGTGCTTGTGTGCAAGGTTGTGTGATTAGCTAAAATGACAAAAGAAACTAGAGCTGATGAATTATGGGCACACACCTGCAGACCAGGGGTGCCATCTGTTGAAAGAAGAGTTAACATTCCATAATCCGTATGAGCGTTTGCACCATGATCGCTTCCATGTTTCGATTCAATTGCCCGACCTGTAGTGAATTGGCCAAGTATATATATAAATAAATATATATAACCAGTTGCTAGGAAGGTGCTAAAATTTCATCTGGACATGACACCTTGATGGTATGAATGGCTAACATACATCTAGTAAATTACCTGAGTAATGAATTGGTCGAAGAATTGTTTCGGAGCCATCTGGCTTGAAGAATTCAGCGTCAAGGTCCAAACTCAAAGCAATTAGGGACAATATCCTTTTGCTAGTTCCCCTGGTTAGCAGAAAAACACAGTAATATACACGAACAACATATTAGAACAACAATAAATACTTGATGATTCAGAAAAGAGGAAGAAGAAGAAGCTTACATTGCACACTGATAGTACGACTTCATCGTCTCCTTCCAATGTGGGAAGCGTTCTGAGGCACACGAACCGATGTTATTGATGAAATCATGTTTAATGTGGGCCAGGTAATAAACTAATTAGTACCTGCAGGAGGCCACTGATTCACATGATTCTTGGAGTCGCCGTCTACCCCAGACCCAATGTGGAAACACTCCAATAGGTCCCCTATACTCCCATGGAAAGGTGGACAAATGGTTATAGCATGCATGCACAAATTAATATGCGGAGTAACAAAGAGGATGCTTGGATCTAAGGAACTTAGTTTGGTCTTACTAAAAATAGTTTTTTTAAGAGGCTAAAGTTCCAAGCACCCCTGACTAAAGAGGAGCTAAAACTAGTCTTGAGACTAATTTTTTTAGTCAGGGGTACCCCTACTAAAATATAGATTAGTCATCTCTTTTCCCATTTAACTCCTCTCCTTTAACACAGACAAGTTCTGGATTGAAGGGTTTGGAGGATAATAAATGCTCATTAACTTGATTTTAGTCTCTTTAGTATTTGGATCCAAGCATAGGTGAGGCTAGCAAATTTTAGTCCCACTACTTTTAGTCATGAGAAGAAATGAAAAGATGGTTAAAGCTAGCAGGTGATTTGTTACCCTTGCCACCGGCGTCAGCCTCGAAGCCTTCAAAATCGGGCGGAATGTAGCCCCTGTGACTGCTGTTCTTGTGCAGCGCCATCTTCTCCTCCATTGGCTGCTGGAAGAAGCTGCTGCTCTCCGCGTAGACGCTCTTCATCAGCGCGTCGTCGATCCCGTGGTTGATCACGTAGAAGAAGCCGTAATCCACCAGCGCCTGCATGCATGCATGCATGCAATCAGGGTAATGAAATTAACAGACTATTAAGGAAGGAGCAAGTACTCGTGTATATGATGGATCAAACTGGAAAAGGCTTAGGTTATGGATCGATCTCGCCGGAGACCTGCCGGACGGATTTGGTGGCGGCGCCGATGTCCGGGGACGCGAGGTCAATCACGGGGAGGGCTGCGCTCGCGTGGCCCATCTCTAAACGTTGTTCCTGGACGACGCCACCCGGAGAGCTAGCTCGTTGTTTGTTTCCACTCTGAAGCTAGCTAGCGGTAGTCTCCGGAATGCACATGGATCATCCCGGGCGCGCTTGGCTTTTTATAAGCCATGAGGCACGATGCCGGGTCACCTACGAAACTCTGTTAGATCTCACGCAGACGATTATTCAGCGAGGCCTCCGCTCTGCGAAGACTAAAATGGGAAAGGCCGGCAGGGCGGACTCTTCTCAGGCTGGTTTTGGTGAGCGCGGCGCGCGGTTGGTGGCATCGATCGGCATGTGGACGAGCGCTGCTCGCGATGTCGATCACGCACGAAACTGTTGACTAGACAATACAAGGATGGTATGTTTTCATATTTTCCACACATACGGCGCCAAGGAGGATGAGACGCGCAATTCGTATCCCAGTCGTGTCACTGTCAAAATATGAATAATGATTCTCGAGGAAAAGTCTTCCCAGCAGCATCGCCCCTGTGGGTAGTGCATGCAGTCGTTCGTTCATGCCTTTTTCACGCATCTCTAGCTAGTCGTCTACCAGGGGCTCCAGCCCAGCTTAACGGGAAAAGGGTGGGATACTATACTATAGATGACGTCACTCCTTACGTATCAGCTGAGCTTGCGCGCTAGAGAAGTCTAGCACTTCTTCCTCGTGGCGGTCAGCCTACATGCGGTGAATATTATTTTGTCCAAACCGTCTTGCCGACCTGACCAGCAGCTATTGTTTTGTGAAGCACCAGGGGCGCGTTTGGTTACCTGCATCTTTTGTTGCCACTTTGCGTATTTGTCTCAGTTGGGCCTGGTTGAGCATATGCAGTCAGGGCCGGTCCTGAGATTTTGAGGGCCCTGGGCAAGAAAACACAGAGGGGCCCTAAGGCCACATTTTTCTGATATGAAGTGCAAATAGGAACTCTTTTCACTCGAATTTGTGGTTTCTTATCACCTCAACTATCTAAAAAACTTGGGTCACATTGTGAAACTTAGCCGCACTTGTCAATCTACACATATTTCCTTTGTACTATTAGGTGAATTAGTAAAACTTTCGTGCCTACTCAAATTATTATCATCGTATAATTTTTCAATATAGGTTGTTCTTCAACACTGGAATTCCTAGCAGTAGAAATACTTATATATGTTTAAGAAAAATGTCAAAATCTCCTTTCTGGAACTCAATCAATTTGTACATATGTTTTCCTTTTTTTGTGGATAATTTCTAGCTAACATGTTTCTAAATTAACAATAAGTTTGCTAATTAGAACACAAACATATGATACAAGAAATTAAGAACAGCGGTACTAGAATGAAAATTAAAGAACAGTGCTGAAATAAAAAATGCTAAGAAAGGCATGTAACAAGGTACCTGGATGCGGCTAGAAAACTAGAAATTGTTCAAATTTTTCTGCTGCTTGCGAGTCATCAACAAAAATCCAAGTTCCTCTTTTCTAGTCCCAAATCAGAACAAGAAATCTGAATGCGAGGAAGAGATACATACGAGGATGAACTTCACAAACTAATGAACGATCTGACGAGACAACAGAAAGATGGGGTTTTTGTTGAAGATGAAGTTGATTGGAATCTGAAAAATTGCATTACCTACTTCCACTAGTCACGCCTAACAGCCAAAACCACAATTGGAAGACGCGAACGAGGGCGCCGTCGGCCTTGACATGGCCGATTCGTTGCAGAAATTGGGGAGGAGGAGCAGTAGCCGATAAGATTGCGGCGTGCGGCAAGCCGGTAATTAGTCGATCTGTTCTATTATATGGGTAAACATCACGCATGTACCCCTAAAAATCACGCACGTCCAGGGAACCAACATCCAGCCACCGGGGCCCCTTCGCGATTGGGGGCCCGGGGCGGCCGCCCCTCTCGCCCCCCTCAGGGCCGGCCCTGTATGCAGTCAAAAAATCAACATCTGCATGTTGATTGGTTGCCTACATCCTCTTTAGCCTGCATGTGCTAAAACAGAAGGCCTGCTGTTTGGCTGCGGACTTGTTCGAGGGGAAACACAAGTCCGGTTGTTTGGTTATATTCAGGACAGTTGTGTGGTAACCTCCTCCTCAATGTGGTGAGGTTACCAAAGGCAAACATGAATTACTAACAACTAAACTAGTAGCAATAGAACAATCTTAGGCACAAACATATGCCTTAACCACATAGAACAAGTTTTAAACCAACAAAGTACGATAAGTTCTAAACGAAACCCAAGTCTTAAAGCAAGAACCAACAAGGAACGAGCAACAGGAAGCAACAGGAGGCAACCGGCGCTCAGGCGGTCGTGGCGAAGGCGTTGTCGTGCTCTTTGCACTTGGTGACCCCCTCCACGCCCTCCTCGTCGAAGACGATCACCTTCATTGTGTCGGGGGTCAGCAGCTTGAATGTCAGCATGTACCCGATCATGATCTGGTGAACGACGGCGAAGGTGGCCCAACCCTGATCAAGGGTGACCCTGATCACCCTGGTACAGTGGTCTAGCTTCCCTCCGTTGCTAGCATCCTGGGAAGATGCGATTCCCTTGCTCAAGCCAAGACTAAAGGGGGAAGGAATGTCACGAGAACTACTATGGTGGACCCAAAGGTCGACTCCAATACAACCCAGACCAGGCCCAAGCGGGAGAGGAGGCTGAAGGAAATATGTCCTAGAGGCAATAATAAAGTTATTATTTATTTCCTTATTTCATGATAAATGTTTATTATTCATGCTAGAATTATATTAACCGGAAATTTAGTACATGTGTGAATACATAGACAAAACATATTGTCCCTAGTATGCCTCTACTTTACTAGCTCGTTAATCAAAGATGGTTATGTTTCCTAACCATAGACATGTGTTGTCATTTGATGAACGGGATCACATCATTAGGAGAATGATGTGATGGACATGACCCATCTGTTAGCTTAGCATTGTGATCATTACAGTTTCATTGCTACTGCTTTCTTCATGACTTATACAAGTTCCTCAGACTATGAGATTATGCAATTCCCGAATATCGGAGGAACACTTTGTGTGCTATCAAACGTCACAATGTAAAAGGGTGATTATAAAGATGCTCTACAGGTGTCTCCAAAGGTGTTTGTTGGGTTGGCATAAATGCTCTACAGGAGATATAAGGAAACATTCCGGATTTATTCAGCAGAACGGTTAAGGGAAACTATTCTCTGATTTAAAGCAAAAAAATCAATCTAGCATAACAAGTTTCCTTCCAACACAATTTGGTACTATATATGTTTAGTTTTCATTGTTTCTGAAATATGCTTTGTATTTGGATGTAAGATTTAATATTTCTTCCTTGTTCAATTTTCCAAGCCACAAAATTTGAAAGAAGCACATTCACTATTGTTAGAAGAATGACATGTGTTTTGTGGAAGCATTCCTATTTTAAGATTCCACAAACACTATACTTGTATACGTATGAAGTGGATGCATACATGTTTTGCACAAGGTTCATATGCACACAATAGCCAAGGTTCATATGCTTCCATTTACATTTCATATCCATACATTCAGTTTTCCAATTCATAACATAGTTTTGCATCGAAACCTTGTTCAAATATGCAGGAACCACACATGTTTTGTGGAATCTGAAACATTCGGTTATTGTGTGTGACAGAAACTTCATTTTTGTGCGCAGGAACCAAATACAGAAATGTTGGGTTCAAAATAAGTTGTTGCAGCATACATGTGCGACATAACAATTGCATCAGCTTCAAACTAAATGAGCATATGCTTCCAAAGAAGTGGAAATTTGTTTCCAACGTTGCGAAAATATATTTTCAACGGATAATTTTCTGATTCAAGAATGTTTCTATCAACATTGCTTCCAAATGAGATCGGAACTTGCTTCCAAACAAAACAATTTTTGTTTCGAACATAGATTGGACTTTGTTCCCATACAACAAGAGAAACCATTGAAGCACGTCTACTGGGAGGAAGACCCGGCTTCAACCTGAGCGCAATACTAGTATTCATAGTAGCCCCTGGTGTCGTAGAATTGTCACGGCAGATGTCCTCGTGCAAGGACTTAGTCGTGGAGCCATCGCAACCAGGAAGCTTAAAGGGGTTAATCGGGACAAAGGACACGAGAGGGTTTATACTAGTTCGGCCCCTTGCGGTGAAGTAAAGCCTACGTCTAGTTGGGTTGGTATTGCTTGATGTTTCGATGACCAGGGAGCGAGATACGCTATGCCCGGCTCTCGATGGGTTGTTTTCTTGCCTTAAGCCGCCAGCAGGTCGTCCCCTTATATACACGGGTTGACGCCCTAAGGCTTACAGAGTCCCGGCCGGCTTATAAACAGTATCCGGCTCGGTAACTAGTTAAATCTACCTTATGATACAAGTCTGCCATTGTGGCGGTCTACTACAACGGGCCTTAAGTCGCCTGTGGGCCTTTGGCCTTTATTGAACCGCCCTCTTCATGATTGGTCTTGGGCTTCTTTCTGGTGAATCTTCTTTATGTAACCCGGCCCCTCCTGGGCGGCATACACAAATAGTTATATCCCCAACATTAGGCCTCAGATTGATTTGAACCTGTTCATGTTAATCTTAAAATACCTTAAAATATAAACCTTCAGCCTTCTCACTGTGCGAAGGTTTTCTTTAACCCGACATGACGTCATCTTCTGGATCCGTGTTAACCCGGCGTGACGTCATCCTTTCTTAAATTCCTTTTCTATTCCACCGTATCCTTCAACAGATCTCTGCTTTTATTGACTGTTCCGAAAATCGAGGCGTCGGGGCCGCTGGATAATAACTCTTATCTCCTCGTTCCCCGTGTCGTCTTAGTTATCCTCTCCTTATAAATAGGCGCGCCCTAGGTCTTCCATTCTTCCCTCCTTCAGTTGTCTTCTTCCTCCTGCCTCCTCTCGAGCTCCGCCGCCGCCGCTGTCGAGCTTCCTGTCTTCACCGTCCCAGGCCACTGCATCGACCTGGTCGGACCAGAGAACCGCGACGCACTTCCGCAGCCCATCCAGATCTGTAAGTTCCTTTCCCTTCCTTGCTTAGATCCGCATTAAAGCTTCCTCGAGTTCGTCGGAGTTCATCACCATTAGCGCCAAACTCTTGTTAGTTTTCTTTCTTGGACGCCTCTTCTGATCTAAGAGTGATATAAAATGGCCGCAGTAGTTGTTTTCGCACTTGTTTTGGATAGAACACAGATCCCTTTCTCTGATAAGAGCCTCATTCGAGCTTATGAACACATCTGCATCAGCTTTAGGTCTAGAAAATTTTCTTATCAGAACTGCCTTCTGATCTAAAATAATAGCAGCAGTTTATGAAACCTGTTTGTATCACCCGGAAAACTGCTTCTGTCAACTACGCTTAAACTCAACCGTCCATGTAGCCGGTTTAAATAGATAACATTGATCTGTTAACCTTACTTGCTTCTCATGACCTTAAGAAGTTTGAACTGCTTTTGATACATGTGGCGGCTTAGATACTGTTGCGCAGTTATCCTTATATCATTAGGCCCCTCATTAAGCCGCCACATTGAATAATTATGATATTTCTCCCGGATTAAAATTGAACCGGATCTTCTTACTTTGTAATAGGCCAACTGTTGTCATGGCACCTAAGGCGGCCAAGGCCCCTGTAACCTGCAATTGGGTCCCATCCACAGTCACTAAGAGTAAACTTGCTGAGTTCGTGAAGTCTGGCCACCTGCCAAAAAAGGAGGTCATGTCTTGTCGCGCCCCTGACCCATCTAAAGAGAGGCCTCAACCCAAATAAGGGGAGGTGATAGTTTTCACGGATCACATGAACCGGGGATTTGCCCCTCCCGGCTCAAAATTCTTCAGGGAAGTTTTGAATTTCTTTGACCTTAGACCTCAAGACATTGGACCCAATTCCGTGTCAAATCTTTGCAATTTCCAAGTTTTCTGCGAGGTGTACCTGGGAGAGGAGCCAAGTCTGCTTTTGTTCAGAGAACTTTTTTTACTTGAACCGGCAGAATGAACGTGCCAACGGGCCTAGTCTTGAGCTTGGCGGCATCTCAATCCAGCGACGGAGAGATTGTCTTTTTCCTTATGCTGAGCTGCCGAGTCACCCAAAAGATTGGAACCAGACGTGGTTCTACTGTCAAGACACTTCACCGGCTGATGAGAGGCCTCTGCCCGGCTTCCGCGCCCTGCGCCTTGAATCCAACCATCAGCTAGCGGATAAGTTGACCAATGTTGAGCGCCTGCCTCTCAATCCCACCATCAAGAAGATCAAAACTCTTTTAGGAAACGGGTTAAACGGCATCGAGCTGGTCCGAGTCTGGGTCACCTGGCGAATACTACCATTAAGCCGCCGCTCCGGCTTAATGTGTACTTACACAGGCGAGAAAGATGATCCAATGTGTCATAGCCCTGACGACTTACCAGATGACGTGGTAGATGCTACAACCCAGTCACTGCTGAAGGAAGGCACTGTAACCAGCAATGCCTTCGGCTTACTTCCCTTCTGCAAGAAAAACCCGGCCCCTGCAGTGAGTTATCAGTCTTAATAAATACTTTCTAACATGTTTATTCCTTATTTGTACTTATAATTCCTTGTCTTTTTCCACAGGCCGGTGATAATTTCTGGAAGGTCAAGTATGACCACGAGGCTGCCAAACAAGCCAGGGCAGCCAAGAAAAACGAAAGGAAAGCCGCCAAGACGGGAACCTCAAAGAAGAAGAAACCTAGCGCCTCCGATATGCTCAAATTGGATGATAGTTCTTCAGATGATGAAGAGGTAATCCTTTAACTTTCTTAACTCCCTTGTTATTATTTTACTGACTTTCAATCCTTTCAGGAGGATATAGGGAACAGTCAAGCAGTTGAAGAAGAGGTAACTATAATCTCCTCCGACTCAGAACCTTTGCCAAAACAAAAAATCCGAAGAGTGACCCGGAAAGTAAGATTTTCACATCCTCTAGCTTATCAAGATCCTCAATTTCTTTTGAAGCAACAACAACTTGAGAACCGGAGGCAGACTCGGGCCAATCAAGATGCAGAACTCTCTTCCGGCTTACCCGACGTAAGCAGGAAGCGTCGGACTGAGGTCATCTCCGATTTACGTTCTGTTTATCCTTTGGCGGGTTTAATTCGTCAACCTCTCAATTCATCTGACTCCAATTATCAGGATACCTCTCCTTCCTCCGGCGAGTCTATGCAATCCAATATGCCGGCCTTCAAGACTGCCCCTGGGTAATATACCTTTGTTATCCTTATGCTTTACCTTACTCATATTTTTATACTCACCCTTCTGTTTTGTCCACAGCGTGCAGGTGAAGCCCAGTAAAAGGGCAAAAAAGAATAAGCCATCCGAAGATCCGGTAGCAACTGAGCCGGAACTCGGAACAACTGCCCCTGATGCTTCCACTCATCAACCGCCGCCTGAACCGGCGTATGAAATTCCAGGGCCATCTTCTGACCCGCGTGCCGAAGATACTTTCAACAGCTCCGATAACCCGGAAATTCCTAGCCCGGTCAAGACAACTGACCCAGAAGTTGAAATTTTGAAAAGCCAGTTTGTTGAGCCGGGGCGGCCTACTGTCCTTGCCAAATGTTCTGCCAAGGAAGAACTTGCCGAACGCCGAAAGGCCAAACAGGACATCGCCGATTATACTCACTTAAGCATTGGTGATATAGTCTCGGGCTATCTGAATCAAGTGCATAACAGCCGCGACCTGGAAATTGACATGGTGAAACAAATACAACACAAATATGAGGTATAACTCATACTATTTTCCTGATTCTTACTTACTGTACCAGCCCCCAAGTCTACTGCTTATGAATAAATATGCTGTAGACTTAGAGATCTGCTTACTGTTAGTTCGTCCGTTTTAAAAGAGAATATATTTAACCTGGTTATAATATGATAACTTTGAATGTGCGATACACATTAGCCCCCAAGTGTCAAGTATCTTTACTTGTAAAGTGCTTGAGACTTTAATATACATAGTCCAGCATGATAAATTAAAATGCTCTTCAGCATACATTAGCCCCCAAGTGTCAAGTGTCTTTGCTTGCAAAGTACTTGGGACTTAATGATATCTTACCATAACCTTGATTATAACCCGGCATCAACGCAGGCCTCCACCAGTCAATTTGAGTCGGAGATTGCTGACCTGAAGACTCGCTTGGCAGCCCAGGAACTTGAAATTCAAAAGGCCAACTCCAAATTTGCATTCAGCGTCTCTGAACAAGAGAAGTTGAAGAAAAAATTTGATGCAGAGAGGAAATCTGGGCGGATGAAAAGGCCTCACTTGTGACCCGAGCCGAGATAGCAGAAGCATCACTTGCTGAAGCAACTGCCAAGCTGTCCGGCTTAAAGCGCCAGATATCTCAAATGGTCTCAGCAATCTTTGGTAAGTTACTATGTATAATCTTGAATATCACAATAGTTCCTTTGATGTCTATTTTAATTGTTAACTCCAGCTCACCTTATAAGTATAAATGCAGGCCCCAGGAGCACGAACCTCAAGCAGAATATGCCGATCTAGCTTAAGGCGGTGTACACTCTGGTGGAACAGCTATACACCGGGTCACAACGTGCTTTGGCCGTTGTGGCTTTATCAAATGATGCTCCCTATATCCTGCAGGATGTGCTCAAACGGCTTGCCATGTTACCCCAGCGGATTCAGGAGCTAAGGCGGGCCTCTGCTAGAACCGGGCCCATAGCTGCCTTAAGCCGGGCCAACGCGTTGCTTCCAGAGTTAGACCTGGCAGGCGTTGCTCTTGGATATCCCAGCTTGAAGGAAGACGGTTCTGTATTTGATGAATCAGACTTTACTGCCTGCGTGAGAGTCGTACGTCCTGTGGCCACCATCATTGGCAATGATATTGATCTTACAGAGTATCAGCCGGGTTATGACAGCGAGAACCGGAGGATTCCAACTCCTCACTATGATGACGTCAGCCTGATTCCTCCAACTCAAAAGCACACCTTTGCTCCTGAAGTTGAGCCAACCGGTTTAGTAGACGATGAAGTTGAATTTGAAGCCTTAAGCGGCATTGACTGGACCTCGTCAACCTTCCAGGACAGAGCAGCAGACGGAGAGGCGGAGAAGGATAACCCGGAACCTTCAAGCCCACCAAAGGAGTAACTCGCCTGCCGCTATGTCTTTGAAAAAACGATGCTTCATTATTCAGACTCGGGGAGTCTTGTATTAGGGTAGTAAAACCTCTTAACTCTGTCATGCCTTCGCGCATGTTTGTGATGCTTAATATTTGTAACGCCCTGGATTCGTTGCGCCAGGTGTTCGCCAGTTATTCGCCGTCATTGCCATGTCATTTGCTTGCATGGTGCACTTTTCCATGTCATCATATGCATTTCATATCATGGCATCATGTGCATTGCATTGCATACGTGTTCGTCTCATGCATCCGAGCATTTTCCCCGTTGTCCGTTTTGCAATCCGGCACTCCTATGTCATCCGGCATCCCCTTTTTGCCTCTTCTCTTGTGCGGGTGTTAAACGTTCTCGGAATGGACCAAGGTTTGCCAAGGGGCCTTGGTATAGCACCGGTAGACCGCCTGTCAAGTTTCGTGTCATTTGGAGGTCGTTTGATACTCCAACGGTTAACCGGGTAACCGCAAAAGCCCTCTTTGTGTTGCAGCCCAACACCCCTCCAAAGCGGCCCAAAACCCAGCAAACTCCCCTCCATGCTCTCGGTCGTTTGATCACGATTGTGAGGGCTAAAACCGCACCTCATTTGGACTCTCCTAGCTCCTCCTATCTATAAATTAGTCCCCTCCCCCGAAATTTCGGGGAAACCCTAGATCATTTCCCCTTCGTGCCGCCGGACGTTTCATCCTCCGCCACCGGACATGTCCGCCATCGCCCCCTCGCCCCCTCGCCCAATCGCCGTCCGCCACATCAGCGCAGCCGCCTTTCTCTCTCCTCCTCCACCGCGCCAGCCACCGCGGCCCGCCGGGGCCCGGATCAGGCCCCCCGCCGCCTGGATCCCACGCCGCCGTCTCCTCCTCGTCCGCGACGCCCAAGCCTGTCCCGGTTCCGCCGCCGCCTTGCCTCCGGCGCCCGGCGACCTCGGCCGCCGCCGCGACCTCGCCCGCCCGCGGATCCCGTCCGTCGCCGCCCTCTCGCTGTCTTGCGCCGCCGCGCCCGGCGCGCCGTCCCGGCCCCGCCTCGCCGGGCGCCGCCCCGCCCTGCCGAGATGGCGTCGCCGCCCCTGCCCGATCCAGGAGGGATCGAGGTCGGGGTCGAGCCCCTCCCCGCGTGGGCCAACGCCCTTCCCTCCGGCCCAGCGCGCCTCCCAGGGCCCAGCTCCGCCAGCCCATCTGCCCGGCCTGCTTCCCCTCCGCCTGGGCCGAGCCCAGTGGTGAACCCCCGCTATCTCGCGCCCATGCGTCATTTTGTTATCTGACGCTCACATGTTTTATTTTTCTGAAATCGCATGTCCCTAAAATAATTGCATTCTGGTGTCCTGTTCAACATGCCATAACTCTCTGGTAGTAGCTCCGTTTTCGTGCATAATATATCAAACTGTTCATCATGATGTGCTCTTCATTTAGTTCCATTGTGCCATCTTTGTTTGAGGTCATCTTGATGACCTAATAATCGTTGCAAGAGTGCTATATGATGTTATTCTGCTGAAACTGTTATAACTTGGTGTTTTCTCATTTTTGTTGCATTTGATGTGTGCATCTTATGAGCTTGATGTCTACATGAGTTTTGATCTATGTCATGCCATATTTTCAGAGGTGCAATCCATGTATATTTGTGAGTTGCGTAGTGAGTGCATCAAGCTTGTTAAGTAGGGTACTTGCTGTTGCTGTTTTGCTAGACAGATTCGGTTATAATATGTTGCTATGTAAACCTGCTGCTACAAGTCATTCTATGCATAATCTGGAGATGTTCACTACGGATGATTTGTTATACATGTCATGATCTAGCCATTCATGCCCCTGGTTGCATTTATAGTCTGCTATAGCTTGTTGAAATCGTGCTCCAAAATTGCTAAATAATGTTGCTGTCAGCTTGTTAACATTAAGTTCAATGTTGCCATGATTGTTGCTGGTGATCCTTGGACCCTATGAACTTGTTCTTGCTATTCTTAGCTTCTCAAACATGTATTATTACTGTTGGTTGCCTTGCCATGCCATGTATTGCTCTGTGGTGAGTGGTTGAAGCTCACCAACATGCCTACTTATTGTTGTTCCTGCCATGTTTTAATCTGTCATATAACTTGCTATGTATACATGGGTGCCATCATATCTTCTGATCCTTTTTGGCTCATGATCAGTAAGGGACTTTTGTTATATGAAATTATTAGATTCATTCCATGCCTTTATTTGCCATGATAAGTTCCTGTAACATGTTGTTTGATAGCTCTATACATTGCAACCTGATGTTATTTCCTGATAAGTCTGAAACTGTTATTATTTGCAATCTTGCCATGTCTTGTTGAGCATGTTCTAGTGATTTATGGAGATATCTCAGTGTTCATGTTTTATCATGCTTTACCTGTACTTCATGCCTATGCCTTTTGTTATTATGTTGGGGTGCTGTAGCTTATTGTTTTGATGCTTGCTAGATGCCTAGTTGCTGTTATGGACAGATTGTTGCTATGCCTTGTATATAGTGTATGTGTTGAACCGTTGCTCCGTTTTGAGTGTGCTCTATATGAAACTTGCTTGATTTTGCATGTAGTTTCATATTATCATGTTGCAGCCTTGTTTTGAGGTGTTTGCTTGATGTTTGTATGAATTTTGCATCAATGCCATGTTTAACTTGTTTTGCTCATATCTTCTAGGCCGTAGCTCCAAATCTAATGAACTTTATATGTAACTTGACTAGAATTTCGTGTAGATCCTCTTGGTGCTCTTTAACTTGCTGTTTAATAACTTCAACTTAATGTTTGTTCAGATCTGGACCAACTTCTAAATGTGCATATGAGGACTTACCGGAATTGTTATATGTTGTTCCCGGCCTCATTTAAACTTGCTTTGATGTGTTGCTCTTGTTTGCATCGTCTCTTGCCATGAGTAGCTTCATGTAGCTTTGTCATGCATCATGCTTGTTGTGCATCATGTCTTGTTTATGTGTGGTGTGTTTACCTTGTTGTGTGCTTCTTCTCGATAGTTTCCGTTTCGTTGCGATCGTGAGGATTCGTTCGTCTACGCTTGGTTCATCGTCGTGGCTTCATCTTCTTCATGGACTCGTTCTTCTTCCTTGCGGGATTTCAGGCAAGATGACCGCTACCCTGGATCTCACTACTATCATTGCTATGCTAGTTGCTTCGTTCTATCGCTATGTTGCGCTTCCTATCACTTGTTCTTCAAGCCTCCCCAAATTGCCATGAACCTCTAACCTTTGTCACCCTTCCTAGCAAATCGTTGTTTGGCTATGTTACCGCTTTTGCTCAGCCCCTCTTATAGCGTTGCTAGTTGCAGGTGAAGTTGAAGATTGCTCCACGGAGGACAGGGTTATGTTGGGATATCACAATATCTATTATATTATTAATGCATATATATATTTGGTAAAAGGTGGAAGGCTCGGCCTTATGCCTGGTGTTTTGTTCCACTCTTGCCGCCCTAGTTTCCGTCATACCGGTATTATGTTCCCAGATTTTGCGTACCTTACGCGGTCGGGTGATTTATGGGACCCCCTTGACAGTTCGCTTTGAATAAAACTCCTCCAGCAAGGCCCAACCTTGGTCTTACCATTTGCCTCACCACCACCTACCTTTCCCTTGGGAGTAATTAACCCGAGGGTCATCTTTATTTTAGCCCCCCCGGGCCAATGCTTGTCTAAGTGTTGGTCCGAACCGAGTAGACTGCGGGGCCCCCTCGGGGAAACTCGAGTTCTGGTTTTACTCTAGGATGTCTCATCTGGTGTTGCCCTGAGAACGAGATATGTGCAGCTCCTATCGGGATTGTCGACGCATCGGGCGGCTTTGCTGGTCTTGTTTTACCATTGTCGAAATGTCTTGTAAACCGGATTCCGAGACTGATCGGGTCTTCCGGAGAAGGAATATCCTTCATTGATCGCGAGAGCTTATCATGGGCTAAGTTGGGACACCCCTGCAGGGTATAAACTTGCGAGAGCCGTGCCCGCGGTTATGTGGCAGATGGGAATTTGTTAATATCCGGTTGTAGATAACTTGACACCAGATCCGAATTAAAATGCATCAACCGCGTGTGTAGCCGTGATGGTCTCTTCTCGGCGAAGTCCGGGAAGTGAACACGGTTTTGGGTTATGTTGGAAGTAAGTAGGAGTTCAGGATCACCTCTTGATCATTGTTAGCTTCACGACCGTTCCGTTTGCTCTCTTCTCGCTCTTATTTGCGTATGTTAGCCACCATATATGCTTAGTCATTGCTGCAACCCCACCTCACCTCGTGGCTCATAGATTACTACAACAACAGTTGCAGGTACAGGTTATACGATGGTCTTGACGCGAGAGCGATGTTTGCTTGTCTTGGAGTTCTTCTTCTGCTTCTTCTTCGATCAGGGGATAGGTTCCAGGTCGGCAGCCTGGGCTAGTAGGGTGGATGTCGTTTGAGTTTCTGTTTGTGTTCCATCCGTAGTCGAATGTTGATCTCTTGTAAGATGATGTTGTATTCGTGTGGCATTGTATGCCTCTTGTATGTATCCCTACCTATTATGTAATGTTGATGTAATGATATCCACCTTGCAAAAGCGTTTCAATATGCGGGTCTATCCTTGGTGGGACCTTCGAGTTCCTTTTGGATAGGGTCACATATTGGGCGTGATAATATTGTCATAAGCCGCTATCGTTATATACTTCCGGCTTATGTTAACTTTTCCTTGACGTCCAAAACTTTCTTGCTTTATCCTGTGTATAAAACAAAAAACAGAATTCCCTTGGTGACTTATCACATCCGGGGTCATATAAAATAGTGAGAACCCGGAGTATGAACCAAAACATCATAAAAAACAGCCGGTTTATGATTCTAACCATAATAATATACCTGCTATCTTATTTGAAACATACCTCACCAGCTTACGTGACCCAAAAACAGAGAGTTAACTTAACTTCTGAGAGTTGGCACACATAATATTTACCTGGCCCTTAATATTATTTACATTTTACAGAGTAAAATGAATAGTAAACTTCATTTTTCAAATGCCTCTGATTCGAATACGATCAGTAAACCGTTCCAAAGGGGTTAAGCTAAGATTCGGATACGATCATATAGCCCCCAGTGGATTTGGCGATGCCGATCAAGTGGGTATCGACAGCTATGTTCTCTTTGGTTTGAATACGACCTATGTTTGAACAGGAAGCCCCCAAGTGGCCATGAGAGTTGTTTAATGACGCTGATTCGAATACGATCCACGTCAGACCCAAAGGGGTTAAGCTATAATTCAAATATGATCAAGAAGCCCCCAAGTGGGTTTGGCAGTATGCCGATCAATTGGGTATCGACAGCTATGTTCTCTTTCGTTCGAATACGACCTATGTTTGAACAAGAAGCCCCCAAGTGACCATGGCTAGATTCAGATATGATCATAAGCCGGACCAAAGGGAAAGCCGGATTCAGATATGATCCGCTCCCTATTGGTTGTTTCCACCACCTGGTAAGGAAGATATATAAACTTTTAAGGGTGGAAAGAAAAGAGGTCCTGCTTTATTACTTTATATAATATATACATTGCTAAAAAAGGAAAAACATATATATTCTGAGAGCTGGTGGCTCAAGTATAGTTGGGCCGAAGATGAGCTATGTTCCACGGCCGGCGGATCTCTTCCTCCGACTTACGTGAATCTTTGTGCTCTCGAACATCGATGAGGTAATATGACCCGTTGTTCAGATTTTTACTGACCACAAAAGGTCCTTCCCAGGGAGGGGATAGCTTGTGCATATCAGACTGATCCTGGGTGAGCCGGAGCACTAAATAGCCTTCCTGAAAAGCTCTGCCTCTAACCAGGCGGCTGTGATAACGGCGCAGGTCTTGCTGGTAAATCGCCGAGCGGGCTATTGCCAAGTCTAGCTCCTCATCCAACAAGTCAAGTGCATCCTGACGAGCTTTTTCATTATCAGCTTCAACGTAAGCCGCCACTCGGGGTGAGTCATGCCGGATGTCACTTGGCAGAACCACCTCTGCTCCACACACCATGAAGAAAGGTGTATAACCTGTAGATCTGTTAGGTGTTGTGTTGATGCTCCATAGCACAGAGGGTAACTCCTCCACCCAACAACCCGGAGTTCGCTGTAAGGGAACTAAGAGCCGGGGTTTGATACCCTTCAAGATCTCTTGATTAGCTCTTTCTGCTTGACCATTAGATTGAGGGCGAGCAACAGCCGAAACGTCGAGCCGGATGTGTTCTCGTTGACAGAACTCTTCCATGGCACCCTGGGAGAGATTAGTACCATTATCAGTTATAATGCTGTGTGGAAAGCCAAAACGAAAGATCACCTTTTTCATGAACTGAACCGCCGTGGCTACATCACACTTACTGACCGGCTCCTTGCCAGCCTCCTTGCGCTCCACCACGATGGCAGCACTGACAGCTCGTGAGTTAGCAGCGACATATAACAGCAACGACTCTTTATCAATGGGAGCCGCAAGAACCGGCGGCTCAGACAATTGTCTCTTCAAATCTTCAAAGGCAGCATCAAGAGCCTCACCTGCATAAAAATATCTGTTTTCTTCATCATCTGATACAGTGGTAGAGCCTTCGCACCTAACCGGCTTATGAATCGGCTTAAAGCAGCGACGCGACCCGCCTGTCGCTGAACGTCATTGATGCACGCCAGTTTAGCCAGAGAGGTAATTGCCGTGATCTTCTCCGGGTTAGCTTCAATGCCCCTGTTCGAGACCAGGAATCCCAAAAGTTTGCCTGCAGGTACACCAAATACACACTTGTCCGGGTTAAGCATCATCTTATAGACCCGGAGATTATCAAAGGTTTCCTTCAAATCAGATATCAGGGTTTCCTTCTCTCTGGACTTCACCACAATGTCATCTACATAAGCATGAACATTGCGCCCAATCTGATTGTGGAGACAATTCTGTACACACCGCTGATAAGTCGCCTGGGCACTCTTGAGCCCAAATGGCATAGATACATAGCAGAAGGCTCCAAACGGAGTAATAAAAGCCGTTTTCTCCTGGTCCTTAACTGCCATTTTGATCTGATGATAACCAGAGTAAGCATCCAAAAAGCTCAAACGCTCGCAACCCGCCGTAGCATCAATGATTTGATTAATACGGGGTAGAGCAAAGGGATCAGCCGGACAAGCTTTATTTAAGTCCGTGTAATCCACACACATCCGCCAGGTGCCGTTCTTCTTGAGTACAAGCACCAGGTTAGCCAACCACTCCGGGTGAAAAACTTCCACGACGAACCCAGCTGCTAAGAGCCGAGCGACCTCTTCCCCGATAGCTTTCCGTCTTTCCTCATTGAACCGTCGAAGAAATTGCCTGACCGGTTTATACTTCGGATCGATATTAAGAGTGTGCTCAGCGAGTTCTCTCGGGACACCCGGCATGTCAGAAGGTTTCCATGCAAAGCTGTCCCGGTTCTCACGGATGAACTCGATGAGCGCGCTTTCCTATTTGGGATCCAAAATGGTACTGATGCTGAACTGCTTGGAAGAGTCGCCTGGAGTGAAGTCAACCAGCTTTGTCTCGGCGGCCGATTTAAACTTCAACGTGAGTCTTGCTCTGTAGTTGGCTTCTTTAAAGAGGTCATATCCGCCGGGTCAACATTATTTTGATAAAACTTCAGCTCCTCTTCCGCGCACACAGACTCAGCATAAGCCGCATCGCCTTCTTCACATTCCAGGGCTACCTTTCGACTCCTATGCACAGTGATGGTGCCCTTGTAACCCGACATCTTAAGCTGCAGATAAACATAACACGGTCGTGCCATGAACTTGGCATAAGCCGGCCGTCCAAACAGAGCATGATACGGGCTCTTGATCTTGACTACCTCAAACGTCAGTTTCTCAGCCCTGGAATCATATTCATCTCCAAAGGCCACCTCCAGCTCAATCTTGCCAACTGGGTACGCCGACTTACCAGGCACCACTCCATGAAAGACAGTGTTGGACGTCCTCAAGTCCTTATCTGTCAAACCCATGCGGCGAAAGGTCTCATAATAGAGAATATTGATGTTGCTTCCTCCGTCCATGAGCACCTTAGTGAATTTGTATCCACCAACCTGAGGTGCCACCACCAAGGCCAACTGACCCGGGTTATCAACCCGGAGGGGGTGATCTTCCCTGCTCCATATGATGGGCTGCTCTGACCACCTCAAATAAGGGGAACCGCCGGCTCAACAGAATTCACAGCCCTCTTATGAACCTTCTGGTCACGTTTGCACAAGTTAGTGGTGAACACATGGTATTGCCCACCATTCAGCTGCTTTGGATGGCTCTGATAACCTGACTGCTGCTGCTGCTGTCCCCCTTGACCGGGTTGCTGCTGATTATAGCCACCTTGACCTCCCTGAAAGCCGGAACTTGAACCACCATCCGGGCCATGAAAGCCACCGACCCCTGAGCCACCGCCTGATCCGTGATTGCCATCAAACATGTTGGAATTCTAAAAGCCTTCATGATCGCGCAGTCTTTCCATAAGTGGGTGGCGGGACGTTCCCTAGTGACGTGCCTCGGGCAAGGTTCATTGAGAAGCTGCTCAAGAGATGGGCCTGAGCCGCCAGATCGAGGGGGCGGTCTTCCCTTACGTTTCTGGTTGTTACCTTGTGCATTGGCATTGGCCACAAACTCCGGGTTACCATCCGCCTTACGCTTGTTGCTTCCTTGACTTGCCGGGTTATGTCACGACCCTTTCCATTGTCGTTCTTCTTTCCCTTCCCTGTCTTTTCCTCATCAGACGCGGGATCCTTGGTACTATCAGAATCGTCGTATTTGACTAAGGCTGCCATCAGCGTACACATATCATTGCAATCACGCTTAAGGCGCCCCAGCTTCTGCCTCAGCGGCTCAAAGCGACAATTCTTCTCCAACATAAGTACCGCAGAGCCGGCATCCATCTTATCAGATGAGTGTATTATTTCCTTGACCCGGCGCACCCAATGAGTTGTGGATTCGCCTTCCTCCTGCTTACAGTTGGTCAAGTCCACAATTGACATAGACTGCTTGCAAGTGTCCTTGAAGTTCTGGATAAACCGGGCCTTTAGCTCTGCCCATGAGCTAATGGAATTGGGCAGCAAACCCTTTAACCAAGACCGGGCCGTTCCATCTAACATCATAGTGAAGTACTTTGCCATCGCTGCGTCGCTGACCTCCAATAGCTCCATGGCCATCTCGTAACTTTCGATCCATGCCCCGGGCTGTAAGTCGGCCGTGTAATTCGGCACCTTTCGAGGTCCCTTGAAATCCTTGGGCAGACGTACATCCCGTAGAGCTGGCACCAAACAAGGAACTCCACCGGTTCTGGTAGCTACTCCTGCTGCCATAGAAGTCGTCGGATACTCTGGGAGATCCTGATATGCCGCCTGCTGAGCCGCTAGCTGAGCCGCCCGCTCGTCCTCCTGACGTATTTGGTCTTGCACCGGGTTATAGCCACCGGGCTGGTTACGACGCTGGGCGTTGCTTGACAAAGCTTCTGACTCCATATGCCCGCTGTAACTCGGGCTCCGGTTTTGACGAGGCACTAGCCAAGGCGGAGGAGTTGAATGAATCATGTCCCTGCTGTAAGAATAGGTCTCCTGCTGCGCCAAGGCCGTCTGAATAAGATCTCTGACCCTCCGGGTTTCCACCGTTGTCGGGTCATCACCGTCCACTGGAAGAGCCGCCAGACGCGCCGGTGCTGCTATCAAGTTCTCCATGGGGTTGGAGAAGTGACCTGGTGGTATTGGTACGTAGCAGGGCGGGGCCATACTTCCATGAGGAGGTGCCATCTCTCGGGGCTGGACCGGTCCTCCAGCTCCGGGTGTCATAAACTGATTGGTTTCGGGCGGGTTGCTAGGACCAGCACCGGGTGTAGTGAAAAGATTCCGAGGATCGTAAACCGGAGGCAGACGGGACTGGGTTTTCTGATGTCTCCTCCTCATGACCTCATTAGACGCGTTCAGGCTCATATTAAGCTGGAAAGCCTCTGACTGGAGTCGCTGCGCCCGTGCATCCAAAGCCGCCCGCTCCGTAGCTAACCTGGTGTCCTCAGCTGCCAAGGCCTCCTTGGCCAGGGCTATTTCCTCAAGCACCTGTGCCACCTCCGCATTATGCTCATCTTGATTTGCAGGAATAACCGTGGTGGTCAGCAGGGCCGTCAACTTGTCTATCAGATCCATCAGCACCTGAGCCGGCGGGCGCACAGGGCCTCCTACCCTGGTTGCTCCTGACCCGGACATTATTGCTGTTACAGCCGTCGAGTTTTGACCGGGTTGAGTACCAGCCATAAAGACTCCTGCCCAGCTCGGCGGCTCATAGAAATCCGGAGTGCTAGAGTCATCAGAATAGCCCCCAAGCATGCCCTCTTGGACTTGATATAAAGAATCTGTTGAACCGGCGGACGAATCATCATCTGAGGGGACGGCCGTCTCACCGCCATCTTTAGATCCTTCAGGAAGTTCTTCTCCGTGGACACAGCCCACGAAGGCATGCTTCATGACGGGTTGAGCTCGGGCGGGTCTCGCACGCTGAGCCGTCTCGACGAGGTCGGTGCAGTTGTCCGGCTCAGGGCCCGGCTCACCAATCCCGCCGATGAAGACGTGATTCTGCCAAAGGGGACCCTGTACCCGTACTCAATTGAGTCGGCGTCGGGGCCCCAGTCTTCGTTGTCGATGTAGATCTTGCCGCGACGATTCTTGGTCATCCGGCCCACTACGTATCCCTTGAGCCCTTCGAAGCTGCCCTTCAAGAACTCAAATCCACCGTGAGCTGGCCCCACGGTGGGCGCCAACTGTCGTGGAATTGTCACGGCAGATGTCCTCGTGCAAGGACTTAGTCGTGGAGCCATCGCAACCAGGAAGCTTAAAGGGGTTAATCGGGACAAGGGACACGAGAGGGTTTATACTAGTTCGGCCCCTTGCGGTGAAGGAAAGCCAACGTCTAGTTGGGTTGGTATTGCTTGATGTTTCGATGACCAGGGAGCGAGATACGCTATGCCCGGCTCTCGATGGGTTGTTTTCTTGCCTTAAGCCGCCAGCAGGTCATCCCCTTATATACACGGGTTGATGCCCTGCAGCTTACAGAGTCCCGGCCGGCTTATAAACAGTATCCGGCTCGGTGACTAGTTAAATCTACCTTATGATACAAGTCATGCCATTGTGGCGGTCTACTACAACGGGCCTTAAGTCGCCTGTGGGCCTTTGGCCTTTATTGAACCGCCCTCTTCATGCTTGGTCCTGGGCTTCTTTCTGGTGAATCTTCTTTATGTAACCCGGCCCCTCCTGGGCGGCTTACACAAATAGTTATATCCCCAACACCTGGGTATTTGATACTGGTTCAGTTGATAAGATTAATTAGTAACTCGAAACAGGAGTTGCAGAATAAACAGGGACTAGTTAGGACGAGGTGACGATGTGTGCGGAAATGATTCCAAGATTGATACGATAACCATCGCACACTCCCACTACCTTCGGGATTAGTGTTGAACCTAAATAAATGTTATTTAGTGTTGCGTTGAGCATAAATACGATTAGATCATGTTTATTGCAAATATGGTTATTCATTTAAATCAAAGAATAATTGTTGTTGTTTAAATGAATAATACCTTCTATGGTCATACATCAAATGTAAATGGTTTATTGAATCTCGATCATAGTGGGACACGTATTCATAATATTGATGCCAAAAAATGCAAAGTAGATAATGATAATGCAACATACTTGTGGCACTGCCGTTTAGGTTATATTGGTGCAAAGCGCATAAAGAAACTTCATGCAAATGGGCTTTTGAAATCACTTGATTATGAATTATTTGATACATGCAAACCATGCTTTATGGGCAAGATGGCTAATGACTTATATTCTCCAAAACAATTAAGCGAGCTAATGACTTATTAAAAATAATATATACCGATGTATGTGATGACTCTTCACAGGCTGGTTTTGATGAGCGTGCGGTTGGTGGCATAGGCATGTGGATGAGAGATACTGGCGATGTCGATCACGTACGAAACTGTTGACTAACAAGGATGGTATGCTTCATATTTTCCTCACGTACAGCGCCGAGGATGCAGACGCGCAGTTCATATACCACTCGTGTCACTGTCAAAATATAAATAATGATTCTCGAGGAAAAGTCTTCCCAGCAGCATCGCCCCTGTGGGTCGGGGTCTCCGGCTAGTTCTTGCAGTCGTTTGTTCTGCCTTTTTCATGCATCTCTAGTCGTCTAGCAGGGGCTTTAGCTTAGTGAGAAAAGGGTGGGATACTATACTACTCTCTCTGTTCGGAATTACTTAACGTGAAAATGGATGTATCTAGACGTATTTTAATTCTAGATACATCTATTTTTAAGACAAGTAATTCTGAACGAAGGGAGTAGATAGGGATGGGGCTTGTCTGCTCCCACAGGCGTGCTCCCATCCGTGCTCCGGCTGCCCATTTTATAGCTAACGGCCGCGACAATTCTTCTCCTTAAGTCTTTTTCCGGACAAACGAAAACACAAAAACTATCCGTATTTCCGTCCGTCTCAGCAGCAAAACAACTACTCCCTCCGTTTCTAAATATTTGTCTTTCTAGAGATTTTAACAGGTGACTACATACGGAGCAAAATGAGTGAATCTCCACTCTAAAATATGTCCATATACATTCGTATGTGCTAATCATTTAAAATCTTTAAAAAGATAAATATTTAGGAACGGAGGGAGTAGTACTCCTGTATTTCCTTCTTCCGATGTAGGCATTGGCAACCTTGACGTGCACAGCGGTGTGGCCGGCACCGGCACTTCTCGGATTGATGCCCGAGATGACTCTAGCTGATGCGTTAGGAAGACAGCGTCCGCACTGGCAACCGCGTTGTGCACAGCTAGAGCGTCATGGCTCGGCGTCACCATTCCGCACGTCGATGCCGGAGACACGCGGACTGCCCCGTGCTAGGACGCTAATGAAAGCTGCACCGCGCCATGGATGGCGGCAACCTGAACCACGCCCGACGCAGTTCTACCGCTCGATGGTATACCAAGCGGCATCCTTGGCGAAGCGAACAGGGCCGAACCCGAAGGGCACGAGGACGGAGTACACGTTGACGACCGCGACGTAGTGGCGTGGCTGACATAGCTAGCGGCACCGGCGGTCCCGGCATCGATGTCCGATCTGACTACGACCGCCGTGCATGTTATGACGTCAATGGAGGCTGCACCGAGCTCAACATGGGTCGTGTCGCCTGTACCAAAGCACTCCGTGCAGCACCACTGCTCAACGGAGTTCCAGGCGGGGGCGGGACCGCGGGAGTGGATAGTGATCCCTTCGGGGGCGGGGGCGGCAATTCTTCCGGGCGCAAGGCTACGGTTCAGCGGCAACGGAGGACCGGCCGGGAATGAGAGGGGTGGTGGTGGGAGGAGATCGGGCAGGCGGCTCGATAGGCGCTACTGCCTTCATCCTCTCGAGCCGCTGCGTAAGGAGAAAATACGTACATCCGAGGGAGACGGGCGGGAGGAGAATTACATGACCGTTGGATTAGAAAAAGGCGGACGGGAGCACGGATGAGAGCAGGCGGAGGAAGCATGCAAGCCCCATGAAGTCGCTCCTTACGTATCAGCTCGGCTTGCTAGAGAAGTCTAGCACTTCTTCCTCGTGGCGGTCAGCCTACATGCAGTGAAGATTATTTTGTCCAAACCGTCTTGCCAACCTGACCAGCAGCTATTATTTTGGGAAGCATCAGGGGCGCGTTTGGTTACTTGCATCTTTTTTCGCCACTTTGCGTATTTATTCTAGTTGGGCCTAGTTGAGCATATACAGTCAAAAATTCAAAATCTACATGTTGATTGGTTGCCTACATCCCTTCTGGCCTGCATGTGCTAAAACGAAAGGCATGTTGTTTGGTTGCGGACTTGTTCGAGGGGAAACACAAGTCCGGTCGTTTGGTTTTATTTAGGACAGTTGTGTGGTAACCTCCTCCTTGATGTGGTGAGGTTACCAAAGGCACACATAAACTACTAACAACTAAACTAGTAATAACAGGACAATCTTAGGCACAAACACAAGTCTTAACCACACAGAACAAGTTTTAAACCAACGAAGCACGATACGTTCTAAACGAAACCCAAGTCTTAAAGCAATAAACAATAAGGAACGAGCAACAGAAAGGAACAGGAGGCAACCAGCGCTCAGGCGGTCGCGGCGAAGGCGTTGTCGTTCTCTTTGCACTTGGTGACCACCTCCACGCCCTCCTCGTCGAAGACGATCACCTTCATCGTGTCAAGGGTCAGCAGCTTGAACGTCAGCATGTACCCGATCATGATCTGGTGAACGCCGGCGAAGGTGGCCAACCCTGATCAAGGGTGACCCTGATCACCCTTGTACAGTGGTCTGGCTTCCCTCCGTCGCTAGCATCATGGGAAGATTTGATTCCCTTGCAGGCGTGTTTTCCTCGAGCTTTGGCTCGAGGATAAGGCAAGACTAAAGGGGGAAGGAATGTCACGGGAACTATTGTGGTGGACCCAAAGGTCAACTCCAATAAAGCCCAGACCAGGCCCAAGCGGGAGAGGAGGCCTAGCGCACGCTTCACGGGACCGACCTGGAGCAAGTAAGACTACATATAGCATGCCGTAAAATTGTTACCCCTAAGGGAGGCCAGTTGTTACGGAAGGTAGCAGATTTGATTGATCCAATCCTAAATAGTTGGTATGAAGATCTTCTACAGACTCTATGGCCTATTGATGTTCAGCGAGTGCTTACGATCCCGATATCGCAACATGATATGCCAGATTTCATAGCTTGGAATTTCACAAAAAATGGGATTTTTTTAGTTCGGTCTGCTTATTTTGTGGAATGGGACCACCAATATGGGAACAATTTACGACATACCAATGGGATGGGACGTACCACGGTCAATCCTATTTGGGCGAGGATTTGGAAACTTGCTTGTCCAGCAAAGGTTAAAATATTTATTTGGCGTACACTTCACGACACTATTCCGTGTCGTGTTAACTTAGCTAATAGACATGTGAAAGTCTCGCCTAAGTGTCCTGCCTGCTCCTCTGGGCCAGAAGACACAAAACATTTGTTGTTTCTATGTGACAGAGCAAAAGAAGTCTGGAGAAGACTAGGGATGGACAATATTATCGACAGAGCTTGTAAAATAGATTATGCGGGTGAGGCAATCTCGGAATATTTACTTTCATTACCAAATCAGGAACTATGTATTATGGGCACTCGTAATGTGCGTGAGATGATTGCCATATCAGCCTGGTACTTGTGGTTGGAAAGGCGCAAATTGGTACACAATGTGACTACTCAGAATGCACGACAGATATCCATGGGGATACGCGCTCTCGCTGCCAATTTTGTTAATGCCTCCTCGCCGAAGGCTTCCATTAAAAGAGGAGGATGGTCTAATCCCCCGACGGGATTTGTTAAACTTAACGTTGATGCTTCTTTTGATCACGACCTTCTCAGGGGTACGATCGGGGCTGTCTTAAGAGATGACAAAGGTAGGTTCATCGGTGGGGGAAATGGTAAGATTGACTGGTGTGCAGATGTGTTGATGGCTGAAGCTTTGGCGTTAAAATTTGGCCTATTGCTTGCGCAAAGGACGGGTTGTAATCTCATAATTATTAACTCGGATAATATGGAGGTGATCGAGACTATGAACGAAGGAGGACGATCGTCGGGGGCAGCAGCTGCAATTTTTTATGACTGTTTTCACTTAGCTTGCAATTTTTCTATTTCTAGATTCGAGCATTGTAATAGAGAAGCAAATAAAGTTGCTCATGAACTTGCCAAGTTGGCTGGATTTTCATTCATTTCTGATTGGTTTGAGGAACCACATAATGCAATTGTACCAATCCTCATAAACGATGTAATGATTATTTCTAATGAATAAAGCTCGAACTTTCTTTAAAAAAGACATATAGCATGTTTGGTGAGAGTGCTAGGGTTATCTATTGATCATAGAACTGGCGGCGCCGTTGGGCTATGTATCTCTCCTCACACCTCTGGCTTTAATCCTGATGCCCTTTCTTGCTGATTCAAACTTAACTACCAAATTATACTCGGGATTTGATAATTGGGAGTAGACCGGGAGCTTGGAAACCTAGACCCGTATCAGTAATTGCGAACACGAATCCCTTGATTGTAATACCAAGAATTTTTAAATATTGGTGGCATACGGATTAAATTGATTGTTTTGGGACCCTGATAACTACCACATATGTGGCATATTAGAGATCTGCCCACATGTCTTGTGTGGCATAATCAGGAGGCAACCTATACATGCCATGTGAGGGCTTAACATTAGAACTGCCCATATGAGTGGGCTTAGCTCCTTCATGCCACACGCCCAATAAGTACTACTCATCCCCATCTTGCGCGTGGCACAAAGCAAATATGCCCACACATCCTGGGCGCAATTCACGTTAGTTACCCCGTGATGACAACTTTAGTTATCCAGGATGACAAATGTGGTTGTAAAAGCATGGCAACTCTCTGTTTGGGTTAACTATATATAGTTGCGATGTCTAATTTATGGTAGTTGCCGTGTGTAATCAAAGCATAGTTGCCGTGTGTGATTAACTACTTGCCAGTGTCAACCAATAGTTGCCATGTGTGCTTACTTAGTTGCCACGTGTGGTCCGTCCGTAGTTGCCATGTATGGTTAATCATAGCTGCCATGTTTGTTTACCTAGTTGCCACGACGCGCAACTGCAGTTGCCATCTACCAACGAATCATAATTGCCATATCTGTTTACCTAGTTGCCACATACATGCAACAACAGTTGCCATCTATCACCAGACGAGCCGTGTGGGCGAAAGTGCAGTTCACCTACACGCTGCGTGGACTGGGTGATGACTGTGTGGCGTGGAACTGGTTCACCCACATGGCTAACTGGCAACCGTGCGCTGCGGGTCGTGGTGGGCTAACGCTCTAACGCCCACACAACACACTATGCCTACGTGATACTGAAATTCCAACATATTCTTTCAAGATTCGTGCAAAACATAACAGACGGAGATCAAAGCGTGTGGGCGAATTACAGATATGCCACATGTATAGGTGTTATCATTTTGGTTGTTTTGCGATTATCAGTAATTTGGTGGCATGGGCAATTGCACCACGGGGACAAAACAAGGTCGTGGCGTCGGCGCACGGTGACGTCCATCTCCTTCACCATGTCCAGCTCGCCGGCGGCCACACCGCCCGGCAGCTCTCAGTCAAAGTGGTAGAGCAGCCTGGCGAGGGTGAGCTCCATGTTGGCCAGCCCAAACGCCATCCCACGGCACATCCGCCGCCCGGCCCCAAACGGCGTGTAGTCCATGTCCCCGCCTCTGAAGTCGGCCACCTCGCCGCGCTCGAACCTCTCCGGCCCGAACTCCTCTGCCGCGTCCCAGAGGGCGGGGTCTCTGCTGATGGCCCAGGCGTTGACGAGCACCATGGTCCCCTTGGGCACGTCGTAGCCGAGTAGACGGCAACCGTCGCTCCAGCACCCCCGCAGCAGCAGCGGCGGCGCCGGCGGGTGCAGCCGGAGCACATCCTTGACGACCAGGCGCAGGTAGTTTAGATCGGCGAGCGAGGACTCGGTCACCGTGGGGCTGTCCGGCGCTCGCGCGACGGACCTCGTCCTGCGCCTTCCGCATCGCTCTTGGGCTCCTAACGAGCTCAGACATGGCCCACTGCAACGTCGTCGCCGCCGTCTCGCTGCCACTCAGCGAACATGTCCTATGACAAACACATACACAAGTTTTCGCATGGTGTGTGTTAGATGGACATGGAGATGATACCTGAAAAGAGTTGTCGTGCTTACGCCGACAGCCGACTTGATGTTGCCAGTGGACAAGGGGAACTGCAGCTGGCCTTCCCGCTAGATCCTTAGGAGCATGTCCAACAGGTCCTCCTCCTGGTCGTCAGCCCGGCGGTTCCTCTGGTGCTCCCGGACAATGGCGTCCATGAACGCGGCCAATTCCTGGCAGTGCTGCCTGATCCGGCTTGGCGTCCGACTGACGAGCATGGCGAGGCGTGACGACGGGTAGAGGTCTAGCAAACTCATACCGGCGAGCAGCTTGGTCCCACGCCGCAGCAACGCCAGGAACGCGCCCCGATCCTTGAACCTTCTCCCGAGGACAGCACGTACCGACGAGTCGACGGCGTACACCGACAACAGTTTACTGAGGTTCAACGTACGCCGCGACGCAGACGCCGCTATAGAATATGTGAATTGCATGATGTATTGCTTTTCGTGCATAGGCACGTATATATGATGTATAAAGGTGGACTACGGACCTCAACTATACAAGGAACTAGGAGGCGGGCCCAATACACAATGTGCACATAACACATATACTCAACACCCCCCTGCAGTTGAAGCGGCACCGTGGCTGACTTAAAGACTGTACCGGAACTCCTCAAATGACGCCGTAGGCAAGCCCTTGGTCATTGATATCGGCAAATTATTGGGAAGTAGGGACGTGCAAAATGCGAGTATGACCAAGGGCCACCTGTTCCCGAACAAAATGCATATCCAACTCATTATGCTTGGTCCGTCGATGATGCACCGGGTTAGTGAAGAGGTAGACCGCCGAGAAGTTGTCGCGGTAGACCACCGTGGCACGGTCAACAGGGCAAGAGATCTCCTGAAGCAGCTGGCGAAGCCACGAACACTCGGCGACGGTGTTGGCCACCGCACGATACTCAGCCTCAGCACTGGAACGAGAGACCGTAGGCCGCCGCTTGGACGATCACGAGATGAATGAGGGTCCAAGATAGACACAATAGCCCGAACTGGAGCAACGAGTGTCAGGGCAGCCCTCCCAGTGTGCATCAGAGTAGGCGGTGAGGGCGGTGTTGGCGGAGGCGTGAAGCGTGACGCCAAGAGCCATATTTCCACAGATATAGAGGAGGATCCGCTTGACGGCAGCCCAGTGAACGTCTCGAGGAGTATTCATATGAAGACACACCTGCTGCACGGCATACTGGACATCTGGTCAAGTCAGAATGACGTACTGGAGAGCACCAACGATAGACCGATAGAAAGCAACATATGAAGCAGGAGAACCATCCGTGGCAGAAAGCTTGGCCTTCGTATCAACAGGCGTATCAGCGGGCTTGCAGTTAAGCATGCCGGCGCGCTCGAGGAGCTCATGAGCGTACTTCCGCTGATGAAGGAAGAAGCCATCCGGACGACGCACCACCTAGACACTGAGGAAGTAGTGCAAAGGACCCAAGTCCTTGATGGCGAACTCAGCGCGAAGACGAGCCGTGAGCTGACTAAAGAGACCAGCCATACATGCCGTCAGGATGATGTCATTGACATAGAGCAGCAAGTAGGCCGTGTCAGAGCCCTGATGATAGACGAAGAGCGAGGCGTTCGAGCTGGTAGAGCGGAACCCAAGCTGGTGGAGAAACGCCGCGATGCGCTGGTACCAAGCGCGCGGAGCCTGATTGAGTCCGTACAAGGACCGCGAAAGCAGGCACACGTCGTCAGGAAGCGCCGTGTCAACAAACCCGGTGGGCTGCTGGCAGAAGGCCTGCTCCTCGAGGTGACCATGGAGGAAGGCGTTGGAGACGTTCATCTGGTGCACCAGCCAAGCACGGGAGACCGCAAGGTGGAGAATCGTGCGTATCGTGCCGGGCTTGACGACCGGAGCAAAGGTGTCGGTGAATTCGATGCCAGCACGCTGTCGGAAGCGACGAACGACCTAGCGCACTTTGTAGCGATCAAGGGTACCATCAGGACGGAGCTTGTGTTTAAAGACCCACTTCCCGGTAATCACATTGGCGTGTCGGGGACCGGGAACAAGCTGCCACGTCCAGTTGCGCAACAGGGCGTCAAACTCCTCTTGCACCGCAGCCATCCAAAGCGGGTCACGAAGAGCGGCTCGAACGGAGGACGGCAATGGAGATGGCTCAGAGGGGGGCGCTGCATGGACGTAGTCATCCGAGGCGAAAAGCGAAGCTCGGGCAAAAACACCAGACGGGCGCTGGTGACCGGACCGCCACAGCGCCGGGGTCCGGGGCGCCGAGGGGCCGCGACGCCAACGTCGGGGCGCGGTTGCGGGTGTAGGAGGCGCCGCATGCGGGGGGCGCCTCAAAGCCAGGGGGCGGGCCAAGAGAGACGCGCGAGCGCCCTGGGAGAGGCGCCGAGGAGCCCGCATCACTAGTGATGGGAGGAACAGTCAGGGGTCGGCATGTATTGCGGCGGGTTATCTGTTCGCCGAGGCGGGTTCGTCACCCGTGGCTGATCCGGTGCTCCTGTCACAGGCGCTTCAGTCCGGTTTACTGCTACCGGATTACTGGATCCTGCTCCTGGCATGTTGAAGAGATTCATTGCTTCATAAACCGGCGGTAGACAAGACCGGTGCCTCCTCCTCAACACGTCGTTCGAAGCGTTCTGATCCAGCATGAGCCGGTAATTCTTTGCCTAGATCCGCTGTACTGGGCATCTAAAGTGGCCCGCTCATCAGCCATCCGGGTTTCCTCAGCCGCCAAGTTCTCCTTGGCCTGAGTTATCTGATCCCGCAGCTTTGCGAACTCCGCATTATGCTGATCTTGAGTCTTCGGGGTAACTTATGTGGTCAACAATATCGTCCATGCGTCCAATAAACCGGACAGAACTTAAGCCGGCCGGCGCGCGGGGCCTCCTGCCCCGGCTACTGATCCGAAGGTCATCGTTGCTGCAGTTCAAGATTGCAATGTGGGCTGCGTACCGGCCATGAAGATCGCAACCCGGTTTGGCGGTTCAAGGGGGTCCGGAATACTGTCGTCATCGGAACAGCCCCTAATCGCCATCTTGTAGTTGGTACAACGACTCGGTCTCGCCGGTGGATGATTCGCCATCAGAGTAAACGACCGTCTCATCATCAGACACCGGTTCAGTTTCCGCCCATGGATGAATCCCACAAACGCACGCTTCATGGCGTGCTGAACCCGGGCAGGGCTTGCACGCTGAGCCGTTTCGACGAGGTCGGTGCAGATGTCCGGCTCAGGCCCGCCCCGCCCTGCCGGAGTAGCGTCGCCGCCCCTGCCCGATCCAGGAGGGATGGAGGTCGGGGTCGAGCCCCTCCCCGCGTGGGCCGACGCCCTTCCCTCCGGCCCAGCGCGCCTCCCTGGGCCCAGCTCCGCCATCCCATCTGCCCGGCCTGCTTCACCCCCGCCTGGGCCGAGCCTAGTGGTGAACCCCCGCTATCTCGCGCCCGTGCGTCATTTTGTTATCTGACGCCATGGTTTTCACTTTCAGTGAGATTTCGATGAAATTCACTGAATTTCAGTAATTTCAGCAGACGCTGAAATATTACGTTTCGGCCAAAATATTTCAGGAATTTCAGTATAGCACAACAATTCCAATATTTTTCAAAACATTTTTTAAATTTTTTCAAATTTTTAATTTAATTCAAGTGAATATTTCGGTCATTTGGCTGAAATGGAAACTGAAATCACTGAAATTCACTGAATTTCAGTGATTTCGGTTGGTGCTGAAATTTTTCTGAAACTGAAATTGAAAACCATGTCTGACGCTCACATGTTTTTTTTTTCTGAAATCGCATGTCCCTAAAATAATTGCATTCTGGTGTCCTGTTCAACATGCCATAACTCTCTGGTAGTAGCTCCGTTTTGCGTGCATAATATATCAAACTGTTCATCATGATGTGCTCTTCATTTTGTTCCATTGTGCCATCTTTGTTTGAGGTCATCTTGATGACCTAATAATCGTTGCAAAAGTGCTATATGATGTTATTCTGCGGAAACTGTTATAACTTGGTGTTTTCTCATTTTTGTTGCATTTGATGTGTGCATCTTATGAGCTTGATGTCTACATGAGTTTTGATCTATGTCATGCCATATTTTCAGAGGTGCAATCCATGTATTTTTGTGATTTGCGTAGTGAGTGCATCAAGCTTGTTAAGTAGGGTACTTGCTGTTGCTGTTTTGCTAGACAGATTCTGTTATAATATGTTGCTATGTAAACCTGCTGCTACAAGTCATTCTATGCATAATCTGGAGATGTTCACTACGGATGATTTGTTATACATGTCATGATATAGCCATTCATGCCCCTGGTTGCATTTATAGTCTGCTGTAGCTTGTTGAAATCGTGCTCCAAAATTGCTAAATAATGTTGCTGTCAGCCTGTTAACATTAAGTTCAATGTTGCCATGATTGTTGCTGGTGATCCGTGCACCCTATGAACTTGTTCTTGCCATTCTTAGCTTCTCAAACATGTATTATTACTGTTGGTTGCCTTGCCATGCCATGTATTGCTCTGTGGTGAGTGGTTCAAGCTCACCAACATGCCTACTTATTGTTGTTCCTGCCATGTTTTAATCTGTCATATAACTTCCTATGTTTACATGGGTGCCATCATATCTTCTGATCCTTTTTGGCTCATGATCAGTAAGGGACTTTTGTTATATGAAATTATTAGATTCATTCCATGCCTTTATTTGCCATGATAAGTTCCTGTAACATGTTGTTTGATAGCTCCATACATTGCAACCTGATGTTATTTCCTGATAAGTCTGAAACTGTTATTATTTGCAATCTTGTCATGTCTTGTTGAGCATGTTCTAGTGATTTATGGAGATATCTCAGTGTTCATGTTTTATCATGCTTTACCTGTACTTCATGCCTATGCCTTTTGTTATTATGTGGGGGTGCTGTAGCTTATTGTTTTGATGCTTGCTAGATGCCTAGTTGCTGTTATGGACAGATTGTTGCTATGTTTTGTATATAGTGTATGTGTTGAACCGTTGCTCCGTTTTGAGTGTGCTCTATATGAAACTTGCTTGATTTTGCATATAGTTTCATATTATCATGTTGCATCCTTGTTTTGAGGTGTTTGCTTGATGTTTGTATGCATTTTGCATCAATGCCATGTTTAAGTTGTTTTGCTCATATCTTCTAGGCCGTAGCTCCAAATCTAATGAATTATATGTAACTTGACTAGAATTTCGTGTAGATCCTCTTGGTGCTCTTTAACTTGCTGTTTAATAACTTCAACTTAATGTTTGTTCAGATCTGGACCAACTTCTAAATGTGCATATGAGGACTTACGGGAATTGTTATATGTTGTTCCCGGCCTCATTTAAACTTGCTCTGATGTGTTGCTCTTGTTTGCATCGTCTCTTGCCATGAGTAGCTTCATGTAGCTTTGTCATGCATCATGCTTGTTGTGCATCATGTCTTGTTTATGTGTGGTGTGTTTACCTTGTTGTGTGCTTCTTCTCGATAGTTTCCGTTTCGTTGCGATCGTGAGGATTCGTTCGTCTACGCTTGGTTCATCTTCGTGGCTTCATATTCTTCATGGACTCGTTCTTCTTCCTTGCGGGATTTCAGGCAAGATGACCGCTACCCTGGATCTCACTACTATCATTGCTATGCTAGTTGCTTCGTTCTATCGCTATGTTGCGCTTCCTATCACTTGTTCTTCAAGCCTCCCCAAATTGCCATGAACCTCTAACCTTTGTCACCCTTCCTAGCAAATCGTTGTTTGGCTATGTTACCGCTTTTGCTCAGCCCCTCTTATAGCGTTGCTAGTTGCAGGTGAAGTTGAAGATTGCTCCATGGTGGACAGGGTTATGTTGGGATATCACAATATCTCTTATATTATTAATGCATCTATATATTTGGTAAAGGGTGGAAGGCTCGGCCTTATGCCTGGTGTTTTGTTCCACTCTTGCCGCCCTAGTTTCCGTCATACCGGTATTATGTTCCCAGATTTTGTGTTCCTTACGCGGTCGGGTGATTTATGGGACCCCCTTGACAGTTCGCTTTGAATAAAACTCCTCCAGCAAGGCCCAACCTTGGTCTTACCATTTGCCTCACCACCACCTACCTTTCCCTTGGGAGTAATTAACCCGAGGGTCATCTTTATTTTAGCCCCCCCGGGCCAATTTTGTTAATGCCTCCTCGTCGAAGGCTTCCATTAAAAGAGGAGGATGGTCTAATCCCCCGACGGGATTTGTTAAACTTAACGTTAATGCTTCTTTTGACCACGACCTTCTCAGGGGTACGATCGGGGCTGTCTTAAGAGATGACAAAGGTAGGTTCATCGGTGGGGGAAATGGTAAGATTGACTGGTGTGCAGATGTGTTGATGGCTGAAGCTTTGGCGTTAAAATTTGGCCTATTGCTTGCGCAAAGGACGGGTTGTAATCTCATAATTATTAACTCGGATAATATGGAGGTGATCGAGACTATGAACGAAGGAGGACGATCGTCGGGGGCAGCAGCTGCAATTTTTTATGACTGTTTTCACTTAGCTTGCAATTTTTCTATTTCTAGATTCGAGCATTGTAATAGAGAAGCAAATAAAGTTGCTCATGAACTTGCCAAGTTGGCTAGATTTTCATTCATTTCTGATTGGTTTGAGGAACCACATAATGCAATTGTACCAATCCTCATAAACGATGTAATGATTATTTCTAATGAATAAAGCTCGAACTTTCTTTAAAAAAGACATATAGCATGTTTGGTGAGAGTGCTAGGGTTATCTATTGATCATAGAACTGGCGGCGCCGTTGGGCTATGTATCTCTCCTCACACCTCTGGCTTTAATCCTGATGCCCTTTCTTGCTGATTCAAACTTAACTACCAAATTATACTCGGGATTTGATAATTGGGAGTAGACCGGGAGCTTGGAAACCTAGACCCGTATCAGTAATTGCGAACACGAATCCCTTGATTGTAATACCAAGAATTTTTAAATATTGGTGGCATACGGATTAAATTGATTGTTTTGGGACCCTGATAACTACCACATATGTGGCATATTAGAGATCTGCCCACATGTCTTGTGTGGCATAATCAGGAGGCAACCTATACATGCCATGTGAGGGCGAACATTAGAACTGCCCATATGAGTGGGCGCAGCTCCTTCATGCCACACGCCCAATAAGTACTACTCATCCCCATCTTGCGCGTGGCACAAAGCAAATATGCCCACACATCCTGGCGCAACTACGTTAGTTACCCCGTGATGACAACTTTAGTTATCCGGGATGACAAATGTAGTTGTAAAAGCATGGCAACTCTCTCTGTTTTGGTTGACTATAGTTGCCATGTCTAATTTATGGTAGTTGCCGTGTGTAATCAAAGCATAGTTGCCGTGTGTGATTAACTACTTGCCAGTGTCAACCAATAGTTGCCATGTGTGCTTACTTAGTTGCCACGTGTGGTCCGTCCGTAGTTGCCATGTATGGTTAATCATAGCTGCCATGTTTGTTTACCTAGTTGCCACGTACGCGCAACTGCAGTTGCCATCTACCAACGAATCATAATTGCCATATCTGTTTACCTAGTTGCCACATACATGCAACAACAGTTGCCATCTATCACCGTACGAGCGTCGTGTGGGCGAAAGTGCAGTTCACCTACACGCGCGTGGACTGGGTGATGACTGTGTGGGCGGGAACTGGTTCACCCACATGGCGCAACTGGCAACCGTGCGCTGCGGGTCGTGTGGGCGAACGCTCTAACGCCCACACAACACACTATGCCTACGTGATACTGAAATTCCAACATATTCTTTCAAGATTCGTGCAAAACATAACAGACGGAGATCAAAGCGTGTGGGCGAATTACAGATATGCCACATGTATAGGTGTTATCATTTTGGTTGTTTTGCGATTATCAGTAATTTGGTGGCATGGGCAATTGCACCACGGGGACAAAACAAGGTCGTGGCGTCGGCGCACGGTGACGTCCATCTCCTTCACCATGTCCAGCTCGCCGGCGGCCACACCGCCCGGCAGCTCTCAGTCAAAGTGGTAGAGCAGCCTGGCGAGGGTGAGCTCCATGTTGGCCAGCCCAAACGCCATCCCACGGCACATCCGCCGCCCGGCCCCAAACGGCGTGTAGTCCATGTCCCCGCCTCTGAAGTCGGCCACCTCGCCGCGCTCGAACCTCTCCGGCCCGAACTCCTCTGCCGCGTCCCAGAGGGCGGGGTCTCTGCTGATGGCCCAGGCGTTGACGAGCACCATGGTCCCCTTGGGCACGTCGTAGCCGAGTAGACGGCAACCGTCGCTCCAGCACCCCCGCAGCAGCAGCGGCGGCGCCGGCGGGTGCAGCCGGAGCACATCCTTGACGACCAGGCGCAGGTAGTTTAGATCGGCGAGCGAGGACTCGGTCACCGTGGGGCTGTCCGGCGCTCGCGCGACGGACCTCGTCCTGCGCCTTCCGCATCGCTCTTGGGCTCCTAACGAGCTCAGACATGGCCCACTGCAACGTCGTCGCCGCCGTCTCGCTGCCACCAGCGAACATGTCCTATGACAAACACATACACAAGTTTTCGCATGGTGTGTGTTAGATGGACATGGAGATGATACCTGAAAAGAGTTGTCGTGCTTACGCCGACAGCCGACTTGATGTTGCCAGTGGACAAGGGGAACTGCAGCTGGCCTTCCTGCTAGATCCTTAGGAGCATGTCCAACAGGTCCTCCTCCTGGTCGTCAGCCCGGCGGTTCCTCTGGTGCTCCCGGACAATGGCGTCCATGAACGCGGCCAATTCCTGGCAGTGCTGCCTGATCCGGCTTGGCGTCCGACTGACGAGCATGGCGAGGCGTGACGACGGGTAGAGGTCTAGCAAACTCATACCGGCGAGCAGCTTGGTCCCACGCCGCAGCAACGCCAGGAACGCGCCCCGATCCTTGAACCTTCTCCCGAGGACAGCACGTACCGACGAGTCGACGGCGTACACCGACAACAGTTTACTGAGGTTCAACGTACGCCGCGACGCAGACGCCGCTATAGAATATGTGAATTGCATGATGTATTGCTTTTCGTGCATAGGCACGTATATATGATGTATAAAGGTGGACTACGGACCTCAACTATACAAGGAACTAGGAGGCGGGCCCAATACACAATGTGCACATAACACATATACTCAACACCCCTGCAGTTGAAGCGGCACCGTGGCTGACTTAAAGACTGTGCGGAACTCCTCAAATGACGCCGTGAGGCAAGCCCTTGGTCATTGATATCGGCAAATTATTGGGAAGTAGGGACGTGCAAAATGCGAGTATGACCAAGGGCCACCTGTTCCCGAACAAAATAAATATGCAACTCAATATGCTTGGTCCGTCGATGATGCACCGGGTTAGCGAAGAGGTAGACCGCCGAGACGTTGTCGCGGTAGACCACCATGGCACGGTCAACAGGGCAAGAGAGCTCCTGAAGCAGCTGGCGAAGCCACGAACACTCGGCGACGGCGTTGGCCACCGCACGATACTCAGCCTCAGCACTGGAACGAGAGACCGTAGGCTGCCGCTTGGACGACCACGAGATGAGTGAGGGTCCAAGATAGACACAATAGCCCGAAGTGGAGCGACGAGTGTCAGGGCAGCCCGCCCAGTCTGCATCGGAGTAGGCGGTGAGGGCGGTGTTGGCGGAGGCGTGAAGCGTGACGCCAAGAGCCATAGTTCCACAGATATAGAGGAGAATTCGCTTGACGGCAGCCCAGTGAACGTCTTGAGGAGTATTCATATGAAGACACACCTGCTGCACGGCATACTGGACATCCGGTCGAGTCAGAATGAGGTACTGGAGAGCACCAACGATAGACCGATAGAAAGCAACATATGAAGCAGGAGAACCATCCGTGGCAGAAAGCTTGGCCTTCGTATCAACAGGCGTATCAGCGGGCTTGCAGTTAAGCATGCCGGCGCGCTCGAGGAGCTCATGAGCGTACTTCCGCTGATGAAGGAAGAAGCCATCCGGATGACGCACCACCTAGACACCGAGGAAGTAGTGCAAAGGACCCAAGTCCTTGATGGCGAACTCAGCGCGAAGACGAGCCGTGAGCTGACTAAGGAGACCAGCCATACATGCCGTCAGGATGATTTCATTGACATAGAGCAGCAAGTAGGCCGTGTCAGAGCCCTGATGATAGACGAAGAGCGAGGCGTTCGAGCTGGTAGAGCGGAACCCAAGCTGGTGGAGAAACGCCGCGATGCGCTGGTACCAAGCGCGCGGAGCCTGATTGAGTCCGTACAAGGACCGCGAAAGCAGGCACACGTCGTCAGGAAGCGCCGTGTCAACAAACCCGGTGGGCTGCTGGCAGAAGGCCTGCTCCTCGAGGTGACCATGGAGGAAGGCGTTGGAGACGTTCATCTGGTGCACCAGCCAAGCACGGGAGACCGCAAGGTGGAGAACCGTGCGTATCGTGCCGGGCTTGACGACCGGAGCAAAGGTGTCGGTGAATTCGATCCCAGCACGCTGTCGGAAGCGACGAACGACCTAGCGCGCTTTGTAGCGATCAAGGGTACCATCAGGACGGAGTTTGTGTTTAAAGACCCACTTCCCGGTAATCACATTGGCGTGTCGGAGACCGGGAACAAGCTGCCACGTCCAGTTGCGCAACAGGGCCTCAAACTCCTCTTGCACCGCAGCCATCCAAAGCGGGTCACGAAGAGCGGCTCGAACGGAGGACGGCAATGGCGACGGCTCAGAGGGGGACGCTGCATGGACGTAGTCATCCGAGGCGTAGTGCGAGCTCAGGCAAAAAACACCCGTACGGGCGCGGGTGACCGGACCGACCACAGGCGCCGGGGTCCGGGGGCGCCGAGGGGGCCGCGGACGCCAACGTCGGGGGCGCCAGCGCCGTGGCTGTAGGAGGCGCCGCATGCGGGGGGCGCCTCAAAGCCAGGGGGCGGGCCAAGAGAGACGCGCGAGCGCCCTGGGAGAGGCGCCGAGGAGCCCGCATCACCAGTGGCGGGAGGAACAGTCGGGGGTCGGCATGTATTGCGGCGGGTTATCTGTTCGCCGAGGCGGGTTCGTCACCCGTGGCTGATCCGGTGCTCCTGTCACAGGCGCTTCAGTCCGGTTTACTGCTACCGGATTACTGGATCCTGCTCCTGGCGTGTTGAAGAGATTCATTGCTTCATAAACCGGCGGTAGACAAGACCGGTGCCTCCTCCTCAACACGTCGTTCGAAGCGTTCTGATCCAGCATGAGCCGGTAATTCTTTGCCTGGATCCGCTGTACTGGGCATCTAAAGTGGCCCGCTCATCAGCCATCCTGGTTTCCTCAGCCGCCAAGTTCTCCTTGGCCTGAGTTATCTGATCCCGCAGCTTTGTGAACTCCGCATTATGCTGATCTTGAGTCTTCGGGGTAACTTATGTGGTCAACAATGTCGTCCATGCGTCCAATAAACCGGACAAAACTTAAGCCGGCCGGCGCGCGGGGCCTCCTGCCCCGGCTGCTGATCCGGAGGTCATCGTTGCTGCAGTTCAAGATTGCAGTGTGGGCTGCGTACCGGCCATGAAGATCGCAACCCGGTTTGGCGGTTCAAGGGTGTCCGGAATACTATCGTCATCGGAACAGCCCCCGAACTGGCCATCTTGTAGTTGGTACAACGACTCGGTCTCGCCGGTGGATGATTCGCCATCAGAGTAAACGACCGTCTCATCATCAGACACCGGTTCAGATTCCGCCCATGGATGAATCCCACAAACACGCTTCATGGCGTCCTGAACCCGGGCAGGGCTTGCACGCTGAGCCGTTTCGACGAGGTCGGTGCAGATGTCCGGCTCAGGGCCCGGTTCGCCGATCTTGCCAATGAAGAAGTGAATTCCTCTAAAGGGGACCCGGTACCCGTAATCGATTGAGCCGGCCTCGGGGCCCCAACCTGCGTCGTCGACGTAGAGCTTGCCGCGACAACTCTTATTCATCCGGCCAACCGCGTATCCCTTGAGTCCTTCAAAGTTGCCCTTCAAGAACTCGAAACCATCATGCGACTGCCCCACGGAGGGCACCAACTGTCATGGAATTAACGCATCAGATGTTCTAGAGAGAGGACTTAGTCGTGGAGCCATCGCAATGTGATTAGCTTAAAGGGGTTAAACCGGACAAATGACATGGGGAGTTTATACTGGTTCGGCCCCTTGCGGTGAAGGTAAAAGCCTATGATCCAGTTGTGGTGGAATTGATGGGGTCTCGATGAGCAGGGAGCGAATCCGCTTTACCTTTCTCTCGAGTTGTTGTTTCTTGTCCCTGAACCGCCGCCTGGTCGTCCCTTTATATACGCAGGTTGACGCCCGGTGGTTTACAAAATACTGAGGCCGGCTCATACACGTGTCCGGCTCGGTTTCTACCTTTCCCTATCTTATAACACAAGTTACATATCTCATGGCAGTTTATGTCTATGGGCCCTAATCCGCCCTTGGGCTCTGGGCCTCTAAATCTCTGTAGTAAATGCCATATTCCTTGTCTTCATGGGCTTCAATATGGATGAGCATAACCCGGCCCCTCCTGGGCGGTTTATACTCAGTAGTTATATCCCCAACAATGAGATATGTCGAAAGATCAATCACATGATGAGGGGTGTCATGGACTACGAGCGTTGCCACGCGTGTCACGGATGTTTGAAGCATCCAAAAGGAGATATGTTCATCAGAGGGGTGTCATGGACTACGAGCTTTATACTCTGCAACATAAGATGTGAAGTGGTGCCGGCTTAGTGGGTTGAATTAAGCTTCATGCACTAGACAACACAACCAAAGGTGTGAACTGATGAAAAGGGCTCCACATATACACTTCAACATCCCCTGTTACGTGTGACGCGGGAAGTCAACACGTGGATAGACTCAGAGGTATGGCTCAAGAGGCCTATACATGGGCACAGAGGGGGGCAGCAGCAATTTTGGGATAAACTGCCAAAGCCAAGACTTGAACTCAAGACCTTACGCCCTGATAACACTTGTTAGATAAAACGAGATCAAACAAAGACAAGAGACATGGATTTTTACGTGAAAACCCTTGCGGGAGAAAACAACAGACGCACGAAGGTGCAATCACTATGATGGAGGAGTATTACAAGCACGAGACGACATGTCGTCTTTAGGTGCGACTACATGGGTATATATGAGGGCAATACATAAGAGTCCTTGGAGAACAAGTAAAAGAGTTGTACTGCATACCGACGCCAACGCGAATGCTCAAACCGTTTGTACTAAGTCTAGTCCAACATGGTAGAATTTGGATCACAATTTAACAATTACCATCAAGCGTGGTGTTTGCATGACTAGAGTCTAGATATTTAATATTATTGTTATATGTGATGTGATGGCGTAAATTATTCGCAGGTTTGATGTTCCCATCCCTAAAGTTTAGGAGTCATGGCAAATCAACATAGTCTCCCCCATTCATCCCATCTTGACGCGTACACTCCAAAGTGTTAAATACGGGTCAATAGCTCCTGTGCGACGTTTTTGAGGTGAATTGGCAAGAGTGCGACGTAGTTCGAGCGAATGGCTGCGGTGCGACACGTTTGAGCAAGTAAATAGCCCACACACGACATGGCTGTTAAACTCAACTGATGCCCTCGTTACTTGTTGGGGGCTGGACCCACCACTTATCCACGCAAGCGCGGGACCCACCACTTGTCTATTCACGGGACCCACCTCCTCGCAGCTAGAAGAGACGAGCGCCCGTGCCGACCGCCCGCCGCCGCCCATTCATCATCCCCTTTCCCCAATCTTTCTCTTCTCCGGCGACCTAGCGCAAATGTCTACCTCCTCCGCCGCGCACTCAAAATGGCGACAGTATGGGCCAGTGCTGCTCACAAGGTGCCCTGACTGCCCATGCCCAGACCTTCTTAAACGGTTGGTCACTAAGAGGGATGACAATGGCAGTCTTGGGCGGGAATTTGTGAAATGCTTGAGCAAACCAATGGCAGGAAGGGATGGCAAGGTTAGATCTTAGTTCTTAGCCCGTTCTTTCGCTGTCTTTTGCTCTGATTTCTCCATATTTTGTTTTTTCTCCTCGAATTTGGGATTTAGGGTTCATGTTGTTCTTTTCAGATCTTGAAGAAATGTTACCATTTCGAGTGGATTGATGAATATGTTGATAGGATTCCGTTTGAGGGCTACGTTGACTCGAGTGTGGCCGCAACCTGGGAGCTCAATTTGGGCGGGATGCCGCCGATTGCTGTGGAGAATACGGGGAGCTCGGGCGGAGGGGCGGGCAGAGTCGTGCCGTTGGCGATGTATGCGCGCAATGCTGAACTGCATGCGGAGTCCAAACTGACCGAGGAACTAAAGAAGATCAAGTAACATCTAATGCAGATGATCGATTTGCAGAAGCAAGCAAATATCATGGCAGGGGGGTTCTATTGTTGTATCATTGCTCTGTTTTTGTTTTATTTGTTGTTCATCCATCATTAAAATGGGCATTTAGGCCTGTCAGGGTAGAGGATGAGATCTGTGCGCCATGCCAAGTTATGTATCTGAATTGAAGCAGCAATTTGGAACACAAATTATTCAGTGTTCATGCTCTGTTTCCTCTGTTTTTGTTCTTCAGTTACCAGAGTACACACCCAAATTCAGTTTCTAGTAAAATACAAAATTGGGCTGCTGAATAGATGTTGGGCCGTGACCAGCCCACCCGCGTAGGGGCACCAGCCCGCCCACCTCTCACTTCGGCAAATAAAATGGGGCCCAATAAAATGTTACTTGTTTCTATTTTGGCCTTTTTCTTGCACTAAATTTTGTGATGGATCATTTTTTGATGCACTAAAACTAATGCATGTCTACGGTTCCATGAACTAAATGAGTTGCATGCTTGCATGAAGTGCCCTAAATTAGTTTGCATTTCCTCCCATGTCCATAGTGGGTTTGCATGGGGCTCCTAGTTGCATGTCCATGGTTTGGCCAATATTTTGAAGATTGTGTGTGTGGTGAGGGCGCCCGTGTGGTGATTGGGGTGTAGAAATCCGGGCCCGTGGCCAGTGGCGATTCTAGTGGGCATGCTTCAACAGGCTCAAGTCTGCCTTAAACTGAAAAACAAAAATTTACTACTAGTTTTTAGCCCATCACAGCCCACTGTCTAGTGTCTAGCCTGTTGTTTACCAGTTCCAACCCTTGTACTGAGAAGTTAAGCCTGCCCTTCATTTTCATCCAAGATTCGCCACTGCCCGTGGCAACCCATAGCAATACACAAATAATAAGCAAAAACAACCCATAGCAATCCACAAATAATAGCACGAAACACACAATATATATAGTAGCATAACGATTATATAGAAGCATAAAGATTCCAACCCATAGTTCCACGATATCCTTACAACTCCATGATAGCCTTACAACTTAAAGTACTAATAAAACTTAATAATAGTAGCTTAACGATTACAACTTAAAAAAACTAATACGATAGATCTCGCTAGATAGATAGGGGGGCACCAAACGCGGGTTCTTCGGGTTCTTCTTCTCCTCCTCCTCCGGGGCCACCTCGCTCCTCCGGGCGCCGCCCTTCACTCCTCCCCCCCATTGTTTATGGGGTACGGGAGCGTGTGCATAACGCCATTGTTGGGGAAGATGCCGTTGAAGTCGGTGTAGATATTGTAGGTTGTGAAAGCTATGAACTCACAACCAACCCAATACGCTCGCCCGAGGAGATGGAAAGCATCGAAAGGATTAGTGAACGTGGCGAGGAGCCCAACCACAATGCCGTTGTGGTTGACCTCCTCAAGATGGTACATCCGAGGAGAGCAGCGGGGAGGTGGCGGAAGCCGCCCCAAGGAAGAACTCCGTTAACTCCCTTGCGCCCCTCCACCTCGAGATCGCCCAAACCCTAAGGGTTCTCTCTACATACACTCCGTCCGGGTAGAGCCTTTCCGGCACGGTTGGGGGGAAGCGGTAGGTGGGGCCGGTGTACTGCATGGTGGCGGGGTGGCTCGAGGGCTTGATCGGGTTTGCTGGAGAAGAAGGAAGAAGGAGGGAAGAGGAGGCGGATGGGGTGTGGATGAGGAGGGAGAGGAAGACGATAGTGGCCGGCTTAAATAGCCCAAGTGCGACGTGGTTTCACCCCGTAGAATTAATGGGCGGGCGGCGTTTGGTGGGGGCGTGGCGCCCCATGAAAGTGTGTACACGAGGGGGTGGCGGCGTTTGGTGGGAGCGTGGGAAACGGGTTGCGATCCTTCTGTGCCACTGGTCACGGGTCAAGGGGGACGGGCTCACGCACGCGTCTGTGCCGTCGTGGGTCAAGGGGACACGCCTGCCCCGGGTTCTTTGCGTGTGCCGCCCGTGCATTCATGCCCTAGCCCATTCTTGCTAGTGCCTGGCTAGAGGGCAACGTTCGGTCGATGGGGGGCCCGTCGACGGGAGTCGTGACAATAATGGATGCCTTCATTTGCCCATCTTGTAACGGGCAGCACGCCGTTTGAACTGCATCGATACCCACATCGATACCCCATGCCAGTATTGCGTCCTCAAAGAGGAGCACGCCATGTACAGCACGCCATGCAGCGTTGGCTTTTTGGTTGTCTTCATCGGGCTGCTGCATTGTGGCCGGGTGCATGCTTTGATGCGACGATGCATTGCTTCTAATGGTAGGCATGCGACAGCTTACTGCGTCGATAGGGGTGGCGGAGCAGGGCTACGTCGAGGGCATGCATGCAACGCACGGGCGCAGTTCTGCGGCTGGGCATGCATGCTGCGGGTAGGCTCGAACGCGCATGCAATGATGGAAAGGGCACTGCGCGAGCTTGGTCCATGCACCGCGTCAACTCTTGCCGTTGGATTCAAATGAACGGTCCTGATGCCCCAACGAGAGAGGCGGATCCAAACCCCACCGATTCAACCAATCAGCGCGTCTCATGCGGATCGATGCACACTGTAGCTAACCCTAGCGCCTGATCTCAACCGTCCACGCACAACGATCGACGGCCCAGTAGTGTGCGGGGTTTTGAGGGGTTTTGGGAGGGGTTTTGAGGGGTTTTGAGGGGTTTTGGCTGATTAGGGTTGAGGATAACTAATTAAAAAAAAATCAAAATTATATAAAACTTGCGCACATAGTCTTATTATGTCGTGTAGTAATGAGAAAAAAATATAAATATGGTTTATATACATTTTTACGAAAATTCCTTCACAAAATTGTCACTCCTCGAACAATGTAGTATGGAGTTCAAGGATGAGAGTAGTGGGCACCCGAGAGAGTAGGTGGGGTTTTGAAAATGAAAAGTGTGAAAACCTCACCAAAACTTCATTTTGGATTGACTAAGAAAGATCTTAACTTACTTTTCTCATTTTCATGTTTTAAACTTGTTTTATATATAATTTTCTATTAAACCTTGTTTTCTCAAAAAAAAAGAAAATAATAGAAAATTAATTCAATAAATAGTGAGACTTTAGATGTACACTATATATGTAGAATAGATGTGTAGAAAAATTATTTGGCTGGTTTAGACAAGGTGCCAAAAAACTTGCTTAAATATGAGGCCGTTTACCCTACCTTTGGAGGTCATTTGAGACACACTTTTCATGGCTATGAGTTCAACTTACCAAAAGGGCTCGGAATGATCAGCAACCAAACATAATTTTAGTTGTGGTAGTTTAGATAGCATTAAAACATCAATACCCCATCCCTAATTCAAATTTGAGCCCAAATTTGAATTTAAATTTGAATTTTATTTGGCTGGTAGGTACCAACAAACAAGTTCGAATAGACATACGGGGATACATAGTGACTACCAGTACGCATAAAGTTACAAATATTATTACATTCCCCAAATTTTCAAACTGTTCTCTGTTCTACCTCTTCCTACCACGTCGCGTGCCCTTCTTCGCCTTAGCACTTCTTGTTTTTGGTTCTACTACACACACAAGTTCACTGATCATCTTGGTTTTCTTCACTGGTCTTTTCAACACCTCGCCAACACCCTCATGATCAGTGTCTTCCGTCTCAATGTTGACAGCAGTTTCAGTTTCTTCGGTGTGTACCTCCCGTACCTCAACATGGGTTTCTTTAGTCTGAACCTCGACATGCTCAGGTTCAGTTTCAACCTCGAGAGCAGTTTCTTCGGTGTGTACCTCAACATGGGTTTCTTCAGTCTGAACCTCGACACGCTCAGGTTCAGTTTCAACCTCGAGAGCAGTTTCTTCAGTCTGAATGTTGACTGCAGCAGGATTTTCTTCAGTCTGCTCAGGCTCAGGCACACTTCTCCTCTTTCTACCGCCATTGACTCTTGCTTTTTTTGTTGGCCAACACTGTTCAACAACAAGGGGTTGACTTGCTCGCTTCCTCCTGGCCATTGGGAAAATGTTATACATATAGTAATTAGAAAAAGCACCAAATCAAAACACAGACAAATAAACAAGAACATACTTTGGCTTATCAGAGTGTAATGGCATTTGACAGATCCCACTGTGCCCAAGTTCTGGCACAACTTGCATCTATTTTTGTTACCTTTTGGGCCCTTTTGGCTTTCCATCTTTCTTTCCCTTCTTACTACTCCCACCTTTCTCAAACCATGCCTTGAATCTACTCTGCTTAGGCCTGCCAGCCTTTCTTTTAAATCAAGGGAGGACACATGGAAAATTCAATGTCCACTTCAGGCTACTGAGACTGATCTGTAAGTGCTGGAATTGGAGTAGCATATGCAGCTTTGAATCTTGCTACCGAATAATATTCATGCAAATATGGGTGCATGTTTATCTTCAGTTGGGATGCTAAGAAGAGAATGGCATGCTCACATGGTTTACCAGTGTGTTGCCACTCGAGGCAAGTGCAATCATGCAATTCAGTGTTAACAACATGTCTCCTTCCAGTTTTGTTATCTCTAACTTCAGCACCCCAAGGTGAAGATTTTTCAACAAACAAATGTGAAAGATTTCTGCTCCTATTGACCACCTGTTGTACCACTTTCGGAAGCTTATCACCTTGCGGACAATCACCTATCCTTCTTCTCAATTCCCACAACCGCATGAGCATGATCCTGATTTGGTCAACCATGTCATGCACAGGCAAATCTTTTAACTTCTTCACCTTGTTGTTGAAACTCTCTGCCAAATTGTTGTTGATGTGGTCACACTTGATGGCAGTGTTGAATGCTGACCTGTACCATAACAAAGAAATGATAGGTGTTCAGCCATGGACCAAACTCATCACATGCTGCCATTATCTTATCAAGATGATATTTGTGTGTCTGTCTAGTGTAAGATCTTGCTGCTAGCCACATGCGCCCAAATTCTTGTCCTCTAAATTTTTTGATCAAATTCATCCACAAATGACCGAAGCACTCCCTCCTTCAGCATGTGGGAAAACATTTTTCACTGAATTTTCAAGCCCCTTACATGCATCTGTGTGTATAGCCAAATGTGACACTGGCCCTAGGCACCTTTTCAACTGGATCATGAACCATGTCCATGAAGCCTCTGTTTCTGACTGAAACAAGCCAACAGCAATAGGAAACATCCAGTTGTGTCCATCTAGAGCATTGCATGCTGCCAACTGACCATTCCACTTGCCTGTCAAAAATGATGAGTCTATGCTCAAATATGGACGACACCCTGCTTTGAACCCATCGATGCAAGGCTTCAAAGCCATAAAAAACTTGGAGAACTTGACTTCACCTGAGGGTGATACCTCTGTATCTATCTCCACAACACTGCCAGGTGACCTCTTTTCCACCTCTGCTTTGAAGTTGTAAAGCATCCTAAATGTATTTGCCCAATCACCATATAAATTTTTCATTGCCCTTTGTTTTGCCTTCCACACTGTGGTATATTTCAGTTTAATGGGGTACATCTTTTCCAAGTCTACCTTGAGTTTCTTGGCAGTAGTGTTTGGTGTTTTGGCTAAAATTAGGGTGATCTTTTCTGCAACCCAAAGTTGTGATGTCATGGTTGATACTGTCTGTGAACTTGTAATACAAGTATGTTGATTGGGGATTTGGTTAACCCTGACAGTACTTCCATCAGGTTGCAGTCTAGCAGATATGTACCACTTGCAAGGCTTCACACTACCATCAAATCCTCTGCACCTCGCATAAAACTTCTTTCTATCAGTCCAAACAGTCTTGGCATCAAATTCATGTTTCACTGCATAAGTCTTGAAACACATCCTAAACTCCTTCATGCTTGGGAACAACTTGCCTACTTCAATGACAGGGTTTTCTTTGTCATACACATGCACCAGCTCATCATCATGTGCATCATGTACTTCATCTGCAGCTTGTTCCATCAACTGTCCATCTACTTCTTCATCAGCATTAGCAGGTAAACTAGATTCGCCCTTCTCCTGCTTATCTCTGTCATCAACTGGAATACCAAAAAGTTTGGCCATCTCAATGTCAGGCATTGGTGCAATGACCAAATCAGTAGGCTCATCTAATTCAACTACATTCCAATCAACAGTTGCTGCAGTTTCAGTTTCAGTTCCATTCACCTGTCCCTTTTCGGCTATTCTGTAAGTTCAGTACACATGGGAATCAATGGCCTCTGTAGCCCAATCATCGTCTACCATCTGCGCAGCCAATTGTGATGGCACATATCCAACCTTGAAAAAATGTTCAGATCAACGAGCTCAGCAAAAAATTAGCCCGTTTGCTTGTCCAAATTGCTTTTGCCGATCGATTTCTTCAACAATCTGTTCACCATCTTCTATTCTAACATACTCTCCTTTCCAATCATCAAACCGCATAGCAGTGATACTTCTTGCTCTGGACCCCAAACAATTTTCTCCCCAATTTTTTCCACCCATTTCTTCACTGCCGTCTCTCCCATGTTCTATAGAACTTGTGGATCAATCTCTGTAAACTCAACCTCCCATTTAACAATTGTGTCTCTCTCAATGTTTTGTATGCTACCATCAACTAATTTTGCCTTTGATGGAAAGAAATTGACTGTCAATTCGAAGGTCCGAGCGGCAGCATCCCCTCTGTCAGTGGCGGACAGTGTGAGCCCGTGAGAAAGAGCAGACGAGGCTACCCCCTATTTGCATGCAAAATTGGATCGGAGAGAGGCGCATTACCTATTCGAAGTTGAATCTGGCGGCTCCATCTCAGTATGCCCATGGGCTCCCCTCACAACCTATCGATTCCGCAAGCGAAAACAGAGGAAACGAGCTGAGATCTACAGGCCGAGAGAGGCAGGAAGGCGACTAGGGTTTGAATTCACTCACCATTTTCGAGGACGAAGGCTCCGCCACCGTTGAGAACGAGGGCTCCGCCGCCGCCACCGAGAACGCAAGATCCGCCGCCACCGGAGAAGAAGGGGGCAGTGGCGGGCCCGGCACGGTCGGGCGGCAGGCACGGTCAGCTGTTTTGAGGAACAATTAAGTTGGACCCACATGTCCTAACATAAGCAGGCGGGCTTGGTTGACGACCAATTTAACCACATTTAACAGCCACGTCGTGCGTGGGCTATTTACCTGCTCAAATGTGTCGCACCACAGCCATTCGCTCGAACAACGTCGCACACTAGCCAATTCACCTCAAAAACGTCGCACAGGAGCTATTGACCCGTTAAATACCCCCCCCCCCACTCTGGCCCCAAAATGGAGGAGACTACTCACGAAGTCTTAACTGTACGGTACTCGGGCCAACCCCCCCCCCCCCCACACACACACACACTTAAATCACATCCGTACACCTCCCCATCTGCCACTGCACCCCTGCACCACTCGCTCTCCCTGCTCTTGGACCCAAAGCCGCCACCCAGCCCACCTCGACCCCAACCGCTGTTGCAATGAATCTGTCCGGTCCCATAGATTCTTCCGCCTATCCAATATCTTCGAGGCGCCATTGCTCAAGATCTGCCACCGGGTGAACCCGAAGTTTATACGATGCAGTTTGTTGTTCATCATTGATCATAGACTTCTCTATGGATTCTTCGACTATGTCATCTTGGAATGTCATAGTTAAACTGTCCAACATCACTAGTCAGTCCATATGTCTAAGAATATTGAAACAATATTCATCATTAGGGTGGTCTTTAGTGATGAGACCCAGCAATTCGCTTCTAACATCTTGAAGAGACGGAGGAACACTGTTTTGGAGCCTGGAGAGCGATATCTCAGATGTTTGTTGATTTGTAACCTAGGAGGAAAGTTTCTGCAAACTACTTACTACTTTGTGAGCCAACGCCTTTCTCACTTGAATTCAAGGAAGAGGAACTACATCTGGAGCCTTTATCTGAACTAGCCTCAAACTACCTAGGATCTTGGTGCTATTAGTATCCATAAACTCTTTGTTGTTGTTGCCTGTAGCAGGGAGATTTTCCATGGCCTATTCAGTCTCTACATCCAACTCTTTCACTTCAATCTTCAACAACTGAAATTCACCATCCTGTAGAAGGGCCTTTCTAAAGGAATCTTAGAGTTATCTGTTGAAATATATGGCCCACCTCCCTCCATCAGTTTGGACTTTTGGATGAGTTGGCTGGTGCATGAAATCAATATGGTATCCGAGCTAGGAGGTCTGGAGTTCAAGACCCTGCCAACGCAGTATTAAAAAAATTATGCGGCCTACATAAATCCCTAGTCGATGGACTAAATAAGTATAGACTTGAGGGGGGTATTGAAATATATTGCCCGTCTCTCTTCATCAGTTTGGACTTTTGGATGACTTGGATGGAGCATGAATTGAATATTTCAGTCTGATGGTCTCAAAGAAGTTCTTGAACATATGCTCCCAGTCCACATCAACTAACAAACCAAAGAATGATGTGAGTTGGTCAACTACCATCCATTCACACCATCTAGGGTTCATGCCTCTAATATTATCCTAGATATGCTGCATTTCAAAGTGAACTTCCATCTTTCCATTCCAATACTCTACATTGACAGTGATAGAGGTGAGGAGTCGATCTTTCAATGAGATGATAACTATCGATTTGGTGTAGACGACTTTGATGATTCGACTACAAATGTGCAATACGTTGTGCCTTAGAAATCGCTAAACCAACTCCGAGAGGTTATTGACCACGCCGGAGCACGATCAACCTGACCACGAAGGTCTATTCTTGCAAGAAATCGAAGAACAAGCAAGAATATGATTAAGCAATCTGAATATTGCGAATATGGATGAAGTATTGATGAAAGTGGGGTTTCATAAGTGGTCTTGGTCTGGTCGTTGGACACAAACGAAGTACACGAAGTTACAGCGATGGCTAACTTTTAACTAAATAAAACCCAAGTTTAAACGGTGCCTTAAGGGCTATATTTATAGGGAAAAGAGAGGGGATTTCGTCCACCCTTGGCAAGGTGGGACTAAATTACCTCCTAAGTCGTTTCTCCTAGAATATGGACTCAGAAAGATTACATGGGCCTGACCCAAAATAAGGTGGCGCAACACCAATAATAAGCTATGGGTGAAGGCCATCTTGTATATTTCGTCCATCTTCTTGTACATCATCATGGTGGCTTCAAAGTCCGGAAATCTCCACTTGAACCTCCGTTCTTGTTCTCTTCACGCGCACATTCATCTCCATGCTTGACCATGCTCCAATGTTCATCCTTCTTGTCCGTCCTAGGCCCTTCAATTGCAAGCAACAGAAATGTATCTAAGTTAGGCAACATCATATTCTCATGAACACTAGAAACATTACCAAGAAACAAAAGTACCTGATAATTTAATTGGCGTATGCGAGGTCTAGCAATTGTTCCAAGAGGTAAAACAACAGGGGATATGGGTGTAACTGTGGTAGGTATGTCCTCATCATCCTTCCCTTCTTGAAAACAAAGCCATCCTCGGCGTTGCTTAATCTGAAATGTGGCTAACAAAAGAGACAAGGTGTACACGTTGTATATGTATATATCATCCATTTTTACTGATATGAGTTGGGGCACATGTGACACAACTATACAAGAGCACCCTTCAAAACTCGTGAAATATAAAGCCAATATATTATCACAAGAAGTCAAAGGCATGAAAATATTGCAACTCAGTTTGCACATATAAGTGAAGCTCTTATTCATATCAAAAGAGTGACAATGCTTATCACTAAACCATCCCAACATTGATGAACCATCAGCAAGATTAGAGGTCAGATCAAAATGATTAAACATTGGCACAATTATTTTCAAACGTATTTGATCCAAATCTGATTTACTCCCGGATTCACATGATTATTTTGCATTAATAGTTAATTCAATGGGTTCACTCAAAATTGTATGATCACATGGCAAAGTCAAAGCATCAACATAGTCCTCTAAAATAGCTGGTGTGATCAAAGTAGTGGGTAGCTCATCGCATGGTTCATTTAAATTGACAAGGCATTCAACATAGTCATGTGGAGGTGGAAGATCGGTACCTTTGTCATTACATCTTATGATCAACTCAGATGATGTAAGTATTCTAGGTGGCGACACATCACATGGTGGAGGTAATGTACTGCTCTCAACAACAGGTGTTGTTTTCATAGTAGGCGCAGTGGTGGAAGGAACAACTGTCGCAAGTCTTGGGATTTGCACCTTCCGCTTGTTTATCTTGTGGGCAACATGTCTTGTTATCTCCTGTTTAGCTTTGCAAGCAAGACGAAACAAACGGTCCATAGGATAACACTTTTCATGAAGTAGTATCTCCTGAATGTCACGGTTTAATCCTCCCCAAAATATATCCATAAAATCTTCTTCACTTTCCTCTAACAAGGAGTGCAACAAGGTAGTTCATAAATCATCATAATATTTTGTTACAGTGTCACTACCTTGTTTTAAATGTTGTAGTTTTTTAATCATGCCACGAGTATAATAAACATCGAAAAATCTACCTCTCATTACAAGTTTTAAATCATCCCAAGTAGTAGGTATATAATCAAGGTGTAAGCGACAATGTTCACTCCACCAAACAGTAGCAAAACCAGTGAATGTACCAACTGCGACCTTAAATTTTTTACTTTCAGAAAAAAGTATGGGAAGCAAAAATAGCATTTATTTTGAACTCCCATTCAATATATAAATCAGGCTTAAAACGACCACTAAAAGCTGGTAGGGAAACAAGAACCTGACTGTCTGCATTCTGATGTCTTTGCGCCGCTTGTGATGGTGGTTGTATTTTCGAAGGTGGTGCCACGTCTCGCACGATCGATGAAGCCCATTAGTTGACTCTGGATCCTGTCATGATTAGTAGAAACAAGAAACAAAATTCAAAAATAATGTTCCTATGAACTACTGGGATGTGGTGGTAAAACGTTCACAGTATAGCAAATATCAAAGTCTTGCAAGTTCTTACCATGCAGCAGGTGGTGACCGATAACCAGCGGTGTCAAATAACTCCAAAAGTTGGGTAAAGCAATTGCCAGGTGAATATATGTACGCACGATGTAGAATTATGTGGAGCTGGGTTGGCTTTACATATGTGGGGGAAAATGCTACAACGACGTTGTCACGACCGGTTTTCCAATAAAATACTTATTGAGAAACCGACCCTTTTATTTCCAGTATAGGAGAATCCTCCTTACTGGTAGACAAATTCTTGATACAGAAGTCCAGAAGTACTAAATATAATACAGGGTTGAGCTGAGGTTGCTCAACAATTTATTACAAGCATGCCAATATTATACATAAGGGCGGATATGACACAGTGGTATGGTGGCATTCAACTGACTCGTAATAAAAGTGGTGGTGGATATGTCACAGTGAAGTGGATGACATGACTCCTACTCTTGCAGCTCATCGAGCGTCGATGTGAGGCTCGATGATTTTATTTGGGTAGCGGAAGCGTATATGATACAAGTGACCAAATTTCCAGGATTCGCACGGGACTGACTGGGACTCCTCTAGGCGTCGGACTCGCTATCGAACTCTTCATCCATAAGATCGCCTTCGTCAACATCTGGCCAAATCAACAAGCCAGGTGAGTACTTTGAATGTACTCGCAAGACAGTTCAGACATAAGATATAAAAAATGTAAACATGATGCACCATGAGCAATTAACCATGCACACTCAAATAACAAACTTGCATGACTTGATGAATAAAAGGAAGTCAGGCGGTAGTCCTCCCGAAATCCCAACAAAATAACTGAAAAGAAAGGAACCAATCGGGTGTCTGAAGCGACGCCTCGAAAGGTAAAAATAAATTTAACATGCCACAGTCAGGCGTCTGAGCGACACCACATAAAGGGCTTATATTGAATGTAAATAACAAGAGTGCCACAGTCAGACGTCTGAGTTACATCACATAAAAGGCTTATACCGAAAGTAAATAACAAGAGTGCCACAGTCGGACGTCTGAGCGACATCGCATAAAGGGCTTACATCGAAAGTAAATAACAAGAGTGCCACAGTCGGACGTCTGAGCGACATCACATAAAGGGCTTATATCGAAAATAAATAACAAGAGTGCCACAGTCGGACGTCTGAGCGACATCACATAAAGGGCTTATATCGAAAGTAAATAACAAGAGTGCCACAGTCGGACGTCTGAGCGACATCACATAAAGGGCTTATATGTCATTATTCATATTCAATAATATCATGAAGTTAAATCGCTCCAAGAAAATACTCAGTACCTAATGGCAAACGGGTTAGTCCATCCACAGGAGAAATCATTCAGCCGGGTTTACCACTCATGTTTGTTCACCGGAGATCACCACGGGGACTGACACTGAGACTGACAAGACAAGTTGAACACAGTCCTTGACCGTAGATAGGATTATTCGAAGGATTTTGACTCTGCAGAGTTTGTACTATTTAACCACAGCCAACGGATTTCCGTTGTCACGAAGGACTAGTTCTGTTTACGGTATTTCAGAAGGAACACATCTAACCAGTACACACCATTTCCACATTCCGCTGCCAGGAATCACACTAGGCAACGTTCAACAAAAACTCTAAGACGGGGAGGTCACAACCTCAAATAACATGGGATCAAATTTATATCACGCGCACTAAGGGGTGCCCCCCTCTCGGTCCCAGCCGGAAACACCCATGCCCCCTGACCGGATGACTGGCTTTAATCCAGGGCCATGGAACCCTCATCACGGCCTCTCTATTTGGTGTGTACGAGGAAAGAGGTTTGCAACTTACTAAACAATATTCTTTGTAGAAAACATGTGGTAGTACAAGGAAAGGAACGGATGGTAACGTGACTTGATCCATGTTGACTTAAATGGTTTGGCATACGACTGTCATGCTTCAACAATACCATCTTACCACCTTTCATGTCACCACATGATCATGTAAACTCATATCAAAAATCATATGGAGTTTCGAAGCTCACTTGCATCAGCTTTGCATGCAATATAACACTTACTGCTATGCGTATATACATGTCATGAACTGACTACTCAATACAAACATGCAAACCACTCATCATATCAAAGGTTCAAACATGCTTGCCTGGTTCGGAGTAGTCGGAGTCTAGCTCGGTGAAGTTCGCGGTTCCGTCACCCCCTCCGGTATATACGGTATAAGAAAAGTATGCACTAACGTAAATACCGTGTATGCACAAAAAGTGTTCCAAATATTTTCCAAATAAATATGATAAAAAACTAGACAGAAAATTAAAGAGGACAGAAAAAGAATCAATCAAAAATCATTTTCTGTTTAAAAGTTATTAAAGATTTAGCCCAGGGACTTGTCTGTAATGAAACAGAAAGTTTCCAGGGGGCAGAACAGAAAAAGACAGAAAACGTTTCAGATTGAAAGCGTATTTGCCCGAAGGCGTTTTCAGAAAACGTTTCAAAAAGAAGAAAAAGCTGACGGGGGGTCCCACCCGTCGGGTTTAAACTCTGAAACAGAGTCACCGGCACCCGAAGGCTGCGGTGGTTGCTGGCGGCGATCCACGGCGAGGTAGGGAGAAAGGAGGGTACCTACGGGTTCCTTGGGTCCTTCCGCACCTGTGGGTGGTGGAGTTGGTCGTCGGCGAGCACCACGTCGACGGCGGCCTCAACTCCGGCGGACGGTGGTTCGGGTGTTGTTGGATCTCGTCGGGGAGGGCTGCAAAGGTTGAACTGAGGCTCGGGTTAGAGTACTGGGTGCACTAGAGGGCTACTGACGCGGTTTGGGAGGCTGGGATGGTCTCACCTGAGTGAATCAAGCCGGAGCCCGAGGCGGATCGGGGCGGCTGGAGTCGAGGAAGGAGACCTCCTTGGGGTCCTCCTGGTGGCTTGGCGGGGCTCTGGTGAGGTGGAGTTGTGGTGCCGGGTCGGGAACAAGCTCGGGGGGCTCCTTTTTATAGCTGATCCGAGGCGGGGGCCGTGAACGGGATAACTCCGGCGGCGATTACGGCGGTGCAGCGGTTGGTCAGGTGGTTTAGGGGGCTAGGCATCACCGTGGGGGCCTACTGGTTCGGTTTAGGTGCTAAGCTTGGCCTGCCTTGGTTGATACTCCAAGTTCCGAACGGAACGGCGCACGGAGCTCGTCGGCGGCAGGGAGCATGCTCTGCGCTGCTCAGGCCACGGCGACAGTGCCGCAGCGTGCGCAGGCAAGCAGACGGCCACGCGGAGGCCTCGGGTGGCTTGGGCGGTGCTGGACGGCGCCGAAAGCTGGAGCTGATCCCTGCTGGCCGCCACGGGTTGCTCTGCCACCGCAGAAGCTGCCGGCGTCGGCGGGACACGTCACCACCGATGATTGTGCCCGTCCAAAGGACCGTGCAGCGCTCTGGTTAAGAAGAAGGTGCAGTGTGCATGGCGCCAGAATGGGCACTGGTAAGAACGACGCCGCGTCTCTGAAGAAAACGACACTGACGGCCGAACTGAAACACTGAACTCTGAACATGTACAACAACTGTGCAGGCCAGGTGAACGATGAAATGATTTAGGCATGTGGATAAATTTCCTGGAGCTGATCTTTGGTGGGGTAGCCTCTCAATGCACCTGGGGGCTGCCTGATTTTTGTCAGAATTTTTGGAAAAGCAAAAATATGAATTTCACAAAAAATGATGAATCTGGTCCAAACTTGCAGTGAGTGAAACTTGAAAATTTTGAATTGTGGAAGAGTGGAACTTTATGGATCTAGGTTGGGGGTGCTAAGGACTAGTCAGAGGAGTTGGTTTGAGATCAAAACTCGAAGGAAATCAGATACTTCCTTTGTAAATCACCTAGGTCCAAAATAAAAGACAGAAACAGTTTTGGGGATAAAATAAATGGAACAATAATCCAAAATGAGTTGAACTTGCTAGGATTGTCTACTTGAGTTGACCCAAAGTGGAGGGAGGGGTTATGGAAGAAATTGAAACATGAGGCATGGTAAAAATGGATGGTTGCAATAAAAGGATTAACTCCAAAAACCCATAGGATTTCCTTTTAAATGAAAAACTTTCCAAAAATAAATTGTGATGAGTCAACACCAATGATGAGCCTTCAATATCAAACATCAAGGTTTGAGGATGACCCAAAATAAAATATTTGTCATAGGAAATTTTTTTGAGAAGGAGGGTCTTTTTAGAAAGATTTAAAATAGCCTGCTTCAAATCAAATAAAGAGTTTGATAAAAACTAAAGTAAAATTTTTGGAGTGTCACAACACCTACCCCCTTAGGAAAAATCTCGTCCCCGAGATTTCAGCTGATCCTCAAATAGGTGTGGGTGCTCTGTCCGAAGAAAATCCTCTCTTTCCCATGTTGCTTCATCCTCGGTGTGATTGCTCCACTGAACTCTGAAAAACTTAATTGTTTTCTGACGGGTCCTCCTTTCAGACTCCTCCAATATTTTTATTGGGCGTTCCCTGTAGGTGAGGTCTGGCTGTACGTCAATGTCCTCATGAGATACCTGCTTTTCGGGGTTGCTCACACATTTCCTCAACTGTGAGACGTGGAACACGTCGTGGACGTCTGACAGCTCTTCGGGTAGGTCTAGCTGGTAGGCTACCGTGCCTCTTCGTGCAACTACACAGAAGGGTCCGATAAATCTTGGTGCTAGCTTTCCCTTAACTTTGAATCATTGCAGGCCCCCCATAGGAGATACTCATAGGTACACATACTCACCAGGTTCAAAGCTGACTCCCCGATGTTTTCGATCGTAGTAACTCTTTTGTCGGCTTTGAGCTGCTTTGAGTTTGTCCCTGATTAGCCTAACTTTCTCCTCAGCTTCCTTGAGCATATCCGGGCCGAAGATACGGCTATCTCCTGTCTCTGACCAATTCAGTGGAGTACGACATCTCCGCCCATACAATGCTTCGAAAGGTGCCATTTGAAGGCTGGCTTGGTAACTGTTGTTGTATGCAAACTCGGCATATGGCAAGCTTTCTTCCCAACTGGTTCCATAGGTGAGGACACATGCTCTCAGCATGTCCTCTAGAATTTGGTTTACGCGTTCAGTTTGTCCATCAGTCTGGGGGTGGTATGCTGTACTGAATGCCAGTTGAGTTCCCAGAGCTTGTTGTAATTGATCCCAAAATCTAGAGACGAATTGAGTGCCTCTGTCAGATATTATAGTCTTCGGGACTCCATGCAGACAAACTATGCGGGAGAGATAAAGCTTAGCAAGCTTCTGAGTAGTGTAGGTTGTCTTTACGGGAATGAAATGTGCCACCTTGGTTAATCTATCTGTGATGACCCATATGACATCATTTCCGTGTTGTGACCGAGGTAGTCCAACAATAAAGTCCATCCCAATTTCATCCCATTTCCACTCAGGTATCCTGTTTGGCTGTAATAACCCTGCTGGTTTTTGATGCTCGGCCTTAATGCGCTGACACGAATCACAACATGCAATGAAGGTGGCTATATCCCTGTTCATACCGTGCCACCAAAATCTTTCCTGAATGTCTTTATACCGTGCCAACAATATAGTCCCTCAAACTCAATAATCGCACCTTGGCAGTAACTCTGAGTGATTTGCTTAATCCCGGGGGACTTGATGATCATCGATTTTTCCAAGGGAAGCATTGAAAAATCATTTGCAAAGCAAATTTCTTTGAAATGAACGAGTGAGAAGCTCCAGAATCAAACAAAACCGTGGCAGGTATTGTGTTGACAGGGAACGTACCGAGTACGATATCCGGGGCATTCTGCGCTTCCTCCTTGGTCACATGGTTCAGGTGACCCTTCTTGTGATTGTTATTGGGGTTAAAGTTGTTACGCTTAGGTGCTGAATTATTCCCACCGTTGTTCGCCTTGGGAGTTGAGTTTCTTGGCTTTGGGCACTGTTTAGCATAGTGCCCTTCCTCTCCACAAGCGTAGCAAGTAACACCTGGGCGGTATGCAAAGTCCTTGTCCCTTGCATGAATTTTTTTGTTTGAGCGGGTGACGTTGGTTGTGGGCTTGTTTGCTCCATGTTTCTGAAGATCAATCTTGTTCCGGTTGTTGCGAGCTTGGGTAGTTTGGTCCCTTTTTCTCTTGCGAAAATCCTCCAAGTTGCGGCGCTCATTTTCCAATGTAATCGCTTTGTCCACAAGCATCTTGAAATCTGGAAAGGTGTGTACGACCAGCTGGCATTTAAGTGCTGGTGCAAGACCGTCCAGAAATTTTTCCATCTTTTTACTTTCAGTCATGTGCTCTTCGTTGGCATAACGAGATAACTGAGTAAACTGACTATTGTACTCAGTCACTGTCATGCTCCTTTGTTTGAGGTCATCAAACTCCCTTTTCTTGATCTTCATAACGCTTCTGGGGATATGCGCCCCACGAAAACCTTCTTTAAATTCTTCCCAGGTGATGTTATTTTCATTGGGGTGCATGTGTAGGAAATTTTCCCACCATGATGCAGCTGCTCCAGTGAGGTAGTGAGGTGCATATAGTACCTTCTCACGGTCTGAACATTGTGCAATAATCAATTTCGTTTCAATGTCTCGAAGCCAATCATCGGCCTCAAGAGGTTTGTCGGTGTCTGCGAGAACGTTGGGGGACGCGTCTTTTGTAGTTCTGGCAATTTGGATTGCTGCTGATACGGTCCATGGTGATTTCCCATATTGATGACATGGTTCATCATTTCTTGGTGTTGTTGTTGGCTTTGCTCATAAAGGCGGCATACTTGGGAAAATGGTGCTTCACTGCCCTGCTGACTTGACTGCCCCTGTGTGAAATTTTTGCTTGTTTGGGTGCCATAATTCTCTTCTGGCGGATTTGGCATGGAACGAGTCCAAGGACGAGACATTTTCCACCCTGGGGATATATTTTGCAAAACTCATAAGAAAAAGGAAATTGAGTCGCAAAAATAAATACATTCATAAAGGCGGAAATTTTTATAAGTTCCAAGATTTTTCAAGAAAAATATTTGATTGCGCATGGAGAAGGACTGCTCAGTACATATCTTACACGCAAGCAGTAATTATACAGTACAACACTCAGGTTGTGCGTACACATTCCTGACATGTTATTTAGGCTAGTGCACTTCTCCCAGTTCCTACATGATGCGCACACAAACTACTTCTCACAACCTATATACATATAAACATATCACACAAGCTGGCACATCGCACGGCTGCTAGGCGCACTCAGTCGGAGATGGTAAGGATTTCCCTTGGCCTGCCGAGGGTAAGACCCAGTGATGCTGGGGACTCAACCTCCTCCTCACTAATAGGCTCCAGGCGCGAAGTGCTGAGTTGAGGAGCTGGTGCGGGCGCGACAGGTGGTGCAGCACGGACTGGAGTGGGCGCAATAGGTGGTGCAGCACGGACTGGAGTGGGTGCAATGACTTGGTCAAACTCCTCAGTGGTAGGCAGGCGACGAGCGGTGGCGAGGATGGTAGGTGAATAGGATGCTGAGGACGAGACGAAGGTCAGTGGTGGTGCTGTGTGGAGGAGCTCCCTCCTGTTGGCGGAACAGCCATGAACTGAGTCCATACGAGCAGCCACAAGGTCGTCCACGAGGTTATCAAAAGCTGCCTCAAGAGCCTGGAGATACTCAACAAGCATCTCAATAGCCTCATCTCGCTCTCCCCTAGGGCAAGCGAATGCATAGTGACAGGTGTATGGCACGTGGCATGGGAGGTAGCGGTAGCGACGGGTCTTCATCGAAGGAAGAACATCTCGGAGACGAGCTATCGCTTCCCGGGCAGCCATCTGCATGGCATGCCTCTCCATAGGCATGGCTCTGCCCACAAATCGGAGGTGGCGTGACTCCGAACGCCCTCCCTTGAATTGCACCGCGGCCTGGTGCATGGACAGACTGTCGCTGATCTTGTGCTGGTAGAGTGTGAACACTGGGCAAACCGACGGCCCAATCGCGATCTTGACGATGAAGGAGAGGAGCTTGATAAACCCCTCTGGTACATTGGAGAACACCTGAGACTCACAGTCGCTGCTAGCCATCTACAAAAATAGACAAAAATTCCGAATAGTCAGATTATAAATTTATGATGACTAACAGAAAATTGTTTATATTTTTGCAAAAATGCAAAAATCGTAATTAAGACGCTAATGACCGATTAGCGATCGCATCTAGTGGGTTCCTACAGTCAGCCTGGCTCTGATACCAAGTTTGTCACGACCGGTTTTTCCAATAAAATACTTATTGAGAAAACGGCCCTTTTTATTTCCAGTATAGGAGAATCCTCCTTCTTGGTAGACAAATTCTTGATCTGAAGTCCGTATACTGAATATAATACAGGGTTGAGCTGAGGTTGCTCAACAATTTATTACAAGCACGCCAATATTATACATAAGGGCGGATATGACACAGTGGTGTGGTGGCATTCTACTGACTCGTAATAAAAGTGATGGTGGATATGTCACAGTGAAGTGGATGACATGACTCCTACTCTTGCAGCTCATCGAGCGTCGAAGTGAGGCTCGATGATTTTATTTGGGTAGCGGAAGCGTATATGATACAAGTGACCAAATTTCCAGGATTCGCACGGGACTGACTGGGACTCCTCTAGGCGTCGGACTCGCTATCGAACTCTTCATCCATAAGATCGCCTTCGTCAACATCTGGCCAAATCAACAAGCCAGGTGAGTACTTTGAATGTACTCGCAAGACAGTTCGGACATAAGATATAACAAATGTAAACATGATGCACCATGAGCAATTAACCATGCATACTCAAATAACAAACTTGCACGACTTGATGAATAAAAGGAAGTAAGGCGCTAGTCCTCCCGAAATCCCAACAAAATAACTGAAAAGAAAGGAACCGATCGGGTGTCTGAAGCGACGCCTCGAAAGGTAAAAATAAATTTAACATGCCACAGTCGGGCGTCTGAGCGACACCACATAAAGGGATTATATTGAATGTAAATAACAAGAGTGCCACAGTCAGACGTCTGAGCGACATCACATAAAGGGCTTATATCGAAAGTAAATAACAAGAGTGCCACAGTCGGACGTCTGAGCGACATCACATAAAGGGCTTATATCGAAAGTAAATAACAAGAGTGCCACAGTCGGACGTCTGAGCGACATCACATAAAGGGCTTATATCAAAAATAAATAACAAGAGTGCCACAGTCGGACGTCTGAGCGACATCACATAAAGGGCTTATATCGAAAATAAATAACAAGAGTGCCACAGTCGGACGTCTGAGCGACATCACATAAAGGGCTTATGTCAAAAGTAAATAACAAGAGTGCCACAGTCGGACGTCTGAGCGACATCACATAAAGGGATTATATGTCATTATTCATATTCAATAATATCATGAAGTTAAATCGCTCCAAGAAAATACTCAGTACCTAATGGCAAACGGGTTAGTCCATCCACGGGAGAAATCATTCAGCCGGGTTTACCACTCATGTTTGTTCACCGGAGATCACCACGGGGACTGACAAGACAAGTTGAACACAGCCCTTGACCGTAGATAGGATTATTCGAACGATTTTGACTCTGCAGAGTTTGTACTATTTAACCACAGCCAACGGATTTCCGTAGTCACGAAGGACTAGTTCTGTTTACGGTATTTCAGAAGGAACACATCTAACCAGTACACACCATTTCCACATTCCGCTGCCAGGAATCACCCTAGGCAACGTTCAACAAAAACTCTAAGACCGGGAGGTCACAACCTTGAATAGCATGGGATCAAATTTATATCGCGCGCTCTAAGGGGTGCCCCCCTCTCGGTCCCAACCGGAAACACCCATGCCCCCTGACCGGATGACTAGCTTTAATCCAGCGCCATGGAACCCTCATCACGGCCTCTCTATTTGGTGTGTACGAGGAAAGAGGTTTGCAACTTACTAAACCATATTCTTTGAAGAAAACATGTGGTAGTACAAGGAAAGGAACGGATGGTAACGTGACTTGATCCACGTTGACATTGGAGTTAAATGGTTTGGCATACGACTGGCATGCTTCAACAATACCATCTTACCACCTTTCATGTCACCACATGATCATGTAAACTCACATCAAAAATCATATGGAGTTTCGAAGCTCACTTGCATCAGCTTTGCATGCAATATAACACTTACTGCTATGCCTATAAACATGTCATGAACTGACTACTCAATGCAAACATGCAAAACACTCATCATATCAAAGGTTCAAACATGCTTGCCTGGTTCGGAGTAGTCGGAGTCTAGCTCGGTGAAGTTAGCGGTTCCGTCACCACCTCCGGTATCTACGGTATAAGAAAAATACGCACTAACGTAAATACCGTGTATGCACAAAAAGTGTTCCAAATATTTTTCAAATAAATATGATAAAAAGACTAGACAGAAAAATAAAGAGGACAGAAAAAGAATCAATCAAAAACCATTTTCTATTTAAGAGTTACTAAAGATTTGGCCCAGGGACTTGTCTGTAATGAAACAGAAAGTTTCCAGGGGTAGAACAGAAAAAGACAGAAAACGTTTGAGATTGAAAGCGTATTTGCCCGAAGGCGTTTTCAGAAAACGTTTCAAAAAGAAGAAAAAGCTGACGGGGGGTCCCACCCGTCGGGTTTAAACTCTGAAACAGAGTCACCGGCGCCCGAAGGCTGCGGTGGTCGCCGGCGGCGATCCACGGCGAGGTAGGGAGAAAGGAGGGTACCTACGGGTTCCTTGGGTCCTTCCGCACCTGTGGGTGGTGGAGTTGGTCGTCGGCGAGCACCACGTCGACGGCGGCCTCAACTCCGGCGGACGGTGGTTCGGGTGTTGTTGGATCTCGTCGGGGAGGGCTGCAAAGATTGAATTGAGGCTCGGGTTAGAGTACTGGGTGCACTAGAAGGCTACTGACGCGGTTTGGGAGGCTGGGATGGTCTCACCTGAGTGAATCAAGCCGGAGCCCGAGGCGGATCGGGGCGGCCGGAGTCGAGGAAGGAGACCTCCTTGGGGTCCTCCTGGTGGCTTGGCGGGGCTCTGGTGAGGTACAGTTGTGGTGCGGGGTCGGGAACGAGCTCGGGGGCTCCTTTTTATAGCTGATCCGAGGCGGTGGTCGTGAACGGGATAACTCCGGCGGCGATTATGGCGGTGCAGCTGTTGGTCAGGTGGTTTAGGGCGCTAGGCATCACCGTGGGGGCCTACTGGTTCGGTTTATGTGCTAAGCTTGGCCTGCCTTGGTTGATACTCCAAGTTCCGAACGGAACGGCACACGAAGCTCGTCGGCGGCAGGGAGCACGCTCTGCGCTGCTCAGGCCACGGCGACAGTGCCGCAGCGTGCGCAGGCAAGCAGACGGCCACGCGGAGGCCTCGGGTGGCTTGGGCGGTGCTGGACGGCGCCGAAAGCTGGAGCTGATCCCTGCTGGCCGCCACGGGTGGCTCTGCCACCGCAGAAGCTGCCGGCGTCGGCGGGACACGTCACCACCGACGATGGTGCCCGTCCAAAGGACCGTGCGGCGCTCTGGATAAGAAGAAGGAGCAGTGTGCATGGCGCCAGAGTGGGCACTGGTGAGATCGACGCCGTGTCTCTGAAGAAAACGACACTGACGGTCGAACTGAAACACTGAACTCTGAACATGTACAGCAACAGTGCAGGCCAGGTGCTCGATGAAATGATTTTGGCATGTGGAGAAATTTCCTGGAGCTGATCTTTGGTGGGGTGGCCTCTCAATGCACCTGGGGGCTGCCTGATTTTTGTCAGAATTTTTGGAAAAGGAAAAATATGAATTTCACCAAAAATGATGAATCTGGTCCAGACTTGCAGTGAGTGAAACTTGAAAAATTTGAATTGCGGAAGAGTGGATCTTGATGGATCTAGGTTGGGGGTGCTAAGGACTAGTCAGAGGAGTTGGTTTGAGATCAAAACTCAAAGGAAATCAGATATTTCCTTTGTAAATCACCTAGGTCCAATATAAAAGACAGAAATAGTTTTGGGGATAAAATAAATGGAACAAAAATCCAAAATGAGTTGAACTTGCTAGGATTGGCTACTTGACTTGACCCAAAGTGGAGGGAGGGGTTTTGGAAGAAATTTAAACATGAGGCATGGTAAAAATGGATGGTTGCAATAAAAGGATTAACTCCAAAAACCCATAGGATTTCCTTTTAAATGAAAAAATTTCCAAAAATAAATTGTGATGGGTCAACACCAATGAAGAGCCTTCAATATCAAACATCAAGGTTTGAGGATGACCCAAAATAAAATATTTGTCATAGGAAAAAAATTGAGAAGGAGGGTCTTTTTAGAAAGACTTTAAATAGCCTCCTTCAAATCAAATAAAGAGTTTGATAAAAACTCAAGTAAAATTTTTGGAGTGTCACACACGTTAATTAAGGCAAGCTGAAAATTCGTTCAAAGTGGTCAAGAGCTAGTCTTAGGCCAGACTGTATTAGAGACGCGAGCCTAAGACACAAGTGAAATTCACGCGTGGTACCAACAAGAACTCAAGTTGCAAGAAAAAATGAGGAGTGATCGCAACAACCAGCGTATACTGGCACCAGTATGTGTGAAGGCACTGTAGAAGTGACTTGGCAAACTAGTACTACTAATATACAAAAGATATACCTTCAAATATGAGTGTCTTTTTTTTCCCTCAACGCAACTCTCCAGCCAATCAAAACAGACCAACACTTTCTCTTCTTCTTTTTTTCTCTCTCTCTGTCTCTCACTACAGAAATATGCTTCGTCCAATATTTCTTTCCTTTTCAACAAACCCAAGTTTTCTCTCTCCTTTTTTTCATGTATTTCTTTCAGTTTTTCTTTTGCTGATCCAACCTTACCAAACCAGGAAGAGTCGGTTTGATTTTTCTCAGGACTTGATCCAAAATAAAGAAGATCCGAACTTCCCAAGTAGTATAGCACACCAAGTCCTCCTTTCTCGCGAATCAACCTGTGGTTGAGTTGGTTAGGTGGACAGTGATATCCTCAACCCACCAGGGTTCAAATCCTGATGCTCGCATTATTCTTTGATTTACGTGTAGATTTACTTTTAAATAGCTATCTCCTTCCAAAATAAAACAACTCACGTGGGATTACTTCCCCAACCGAATTGTTTTTCCTTCCTTTTGTTGTCTCTTTCCTTATCTCTCTTTCCAAACATACATGCATGCACGGCCAGCCATGATTTTTTTTTTCCTTCAATATCCAAACGTGGCAACTATCTCTCTCTCTTTTATTTTTGGTCGATCAGAACTTGCCAAACCCGAATTCAACAAAGTCAATCGCAACAAGATCACCAGAAGGATGTGGCCGAACCCCCTTTTTTTAAATTTTTTTTATAAGCAGGCTGATCTGACTTGCCTTTCTTTTTCTATCACGGTGGACCAGTCCAAAGAAAATCCAGCAAGCGTGAATTGCTAGGACTCCACCCCACGTACACCTTTCCTTGGAACCCAAACCGAATCTGCCTTTTTTTCTTCTGCTGTTTTTTTTTTCCTTACTGTCCAAATACCAAATCTGCTATGTAGCCTTTCTTGTATACAAGAAACGAATCAGCCAACAACAAATCCAATGCCTAATCTCCACTTCGTTTCTCTTTCTTCTTTTCAAAACGTGAAGATCAGCATTGGCTGCTCCCTTCCCGCAAAAAAAAGAAAAAGCATTGGCTGCTCCCTGTTTCTGTATCTCTTTGCGTTCAAAGAAAACTTTACGTGCAACCAACAACGCAATCTTTCCTGCCAATAACAACCAACTTCACTTGTGCTCGGAGGATGCGACAAGAATTATGGCGGTGAAACAGATCGAGAAGATGACGACGTACGACAATTGCGGATGAAGGTGACAACGGGGATGGAAAAATAAATGTCAGCGGAATATGACAATGAGGTGGATGATCATGCATGTGGATGCGGCATGAACAAAACGTGACTAGAACTCGAAACTCTAAAAGACTAGATACAAAACCAGCAACTCGACACACGATTCAACCGAAAATTCAATAATGCAAAAACTAAGTAGCAATGGCGAAAAGGCTTAGACTGTCTGGGACACGGATGAACTAATTTAACTTTTTTTGTGGCTTTTTCTTTGACTATAGGTATGAAGAACAGATGCAATCTAAGACTATGAAAATCTGGAAAATCTCACCGAGCAACCTGAAAACTGATACCACTTGATAGAGGCAAGGGTGTCCCGATCTTTCGATGAGATGATAACTATCGATTTGGTGGAGACGATTTTGACGGTTCGACTACAAACGTGCACGACGTTGCGCCTTAGCAATCGCTAAACCAACTCCGAGAGGTTATTGACCACGCCGGAGCACGATCAACCTGACCACGAAGGTTTATTCCTGCAAGCAATCGAAGAACAAGCAAGAATATGATTAAGCAATCTGAATATTGCGAATATGGATGAAGTATTGATGAAAGTGGGGTTTCATAAGTAGTCTTGGTCTGGTTGTTGGACACAAACGAAGTACACGAAGTTGCATCGATGGCTAACTTTTAATTAAATAAAACTCAAGTCTAAACGGTGCCTTAAGGTTGTATTTATAGGGAAAAGAGAAGGGATTCCGTCCACCCTTGGCAAGGTGGGACTAAAACACCTCCTAAGTCGTTTCCCCTAAAACATGGACTCAAAAAATAGATTACATGGGTCTGACCCAAAATAAGGTGGCGCAACACCAATAATAAGTTATGGACGAAATTTATGAAAGGCCATCTTGTCTATTTTGTCCATCTTCTTATACATCATCATGGTGGCTTCAAAGTCCGGAAATCTCCACTTGAACCTCCATTCTTGTTCTCTTCACGCACACATTCCTCTCCATGCTTGACCATGCTCCAATGTTCATCCCTCTTGTCCGTGCTAGGCCCTTCAACTGCAAGCAATAGAAATGTATCTAAGTTAGGCAGCATCATATTCTCATGAACACTAGAAACATTACCAAGAAACGAAAGTACCTGATAATTTAATTGGCATATGCGAGCTCGAGCAATTGTTCCAAGAGGTAAAACAACAGGGATATGGGTGTAACTGTGGTAGACATGTCATCATCAGACAGTAACCCCTTCCTTTGTCAAATCAAAATAGAGGTATCTAGCCACTTGGGCTACACAAAATTCAGGTGGAAATTTCACTAAGAATGTCCAATCATAAAGAGATCTAGTTTTCCATGGCCACTGTTCTTGTAGATCACAACAAATTCAGTAGCTATGGTTCTTCTGTGGAAACATTCCCAGCTTCATCAGACACCGCACCCGCATTCTGTAAGGATCCAAGCCTATGAGCATTAACCTCTGGCACTTCCACGTGATAGAAATTGTGACCTTGAGCAGCACTGCCAATATACCTAGTAACTTGATGTGGATGTTTTCTAATAGGGCATGCATCAGTCAGATGAGTACTCATTTTGCAGATATGACAAGCTTTGGGTTTGGTGCAATCTATAGTGTTGTGCCCAGGCTCTTCGGAGTTAAATCAAGTATCTCGACAGTAAGAGTTCATGTCACTTCCATTGGGTGTATTGGGTTTTGACTGGCTTCTTTTGATGTTGTTATCTCTGGGAGCCCTTAGATTGTTGTTGTCTTTGATGATAAGGAGCACCTTTGGATGTTCCAGTGTGGTCTTGGAAATGTTGATGTTGTTTTCGGGAATTCTGCATGGGAGGAGGAGGCCCTCCCTCTTGTCCAGCGACTATTGAATCACCATGAGCGCTTGTCGATGGTGCTACACTCTTCCGCCGCCCCGTCATCTGCTTCTGCAGATCCAACTCTGCCATGACAACCTTGAGACTACAGGTGTGCACACGGTCCGGATTTAAAGTGGTGGGTAGGAATGGCGCTTTGATACTAAATGGCACGGGTCGTGAGGTCCTCAAGTTTCTCTTCTTGACCTAGCATGAGTTTGGATACAATTTGGATGAACAGCAAGAAGGGGATCAAGGAAATAGAGCTAATGGGTGGGAGAAGGGATTCCCCATAGGCAGTCGGTCTAGGGTTATGATCTTTTGATTCCCTCCACACACTGCGACCTAGCTACTTATCCACTCACTTAGCCCACATTGGACCAGAGTAACGTGAGTTGGGCCTGGCCTCTCGTCTGGTCCGGTTGGGCTCTTGCTGGGTCTTATGGGCTTCACGGTCCATACTAGTTCTCATCACATTACGTTTCTACATTCTTTTTATTTTACTAGCAAACATGCCAGTGCGTTGTAACCGGAGAAAAAAATGCATGCTTCTAGCATAATAAGCACAACTTAAAACCCCTCCACTGGTCCACCTTATCTATTTCAGCATAGCCCAAACTCGTGTTGTCACATATTCTCCTTCCCACCTTCACCGAGCATGGTCACGGTGTCCACCTGATCGCAATGCGTCTGAACATGGCCAATCCCAAGGTGATGATATTGATCGCTGCCTAAACCCCAAAACCCACGTACACCTGCCATTGGACAACATCATTTCAAGGTAATGTTTAATAGTTCTAAAACTAATTTCGTCGAGCTGGACTGATGGTCGCCCTTACATACACCATCTCTCAAACACCCACTCACTTTTTGTATATTTGTATTTCAAAATGCATCAACATTCTTTTTGAAATGCATAAATACTTTTAAAATCACATGGTTTTTTTAAAGAGCATGTTTTTTTTAATTATGAAAATATTTTTGAGCATCTGAACACTTATTAGAATTACATGATTTTTTTGTAGAAAAGGGTGAACATTTTTCAACTTGTACGAACATATTTTGAATACATGAATATTTTTCATAAAACTACATGAACATTCTAAAATTAATGAACGGTTTTTAAAAACTACATGGCATTTTTTAAAGGCACAAACATATAAAAATTAGAACATGCGCAAATTGGATTTTTGGTGTGCAGCAAGTGATCAGATTACACATACGCGAACCTAATTTTTATTCTTGATATGGTGAACAGGCAGGAGAGCTATTCTTAAAGATTTATCCTAGTTGTGCCCTAAGCCTGTAAAAAAATTCCCATCCTCGTGGAGCAGTGATCAGGAAAAAAATGGAGTACGTGGAGCGGCACTACACCATGTGCCGGTGCTTGGAGGCATCTGCTTCATTCATGGATATGCAGAGGCGGAGTCAATTGTCCTTTTAATTCTGATTCCACATGGATCTCTTATTCGATTTTAGTTGCTTTTCGTTCTGATCATATTTATGAGCAAACGGGACAGCTTTCTCACCCTTTGCTCTGATCCTTTAGGCCACTTATTAAATGTGGGCGTTAGCATAAAAAACTCCCTGAACTTTGAAACTGGTTTTTTAGGCCCCCGAAATGTGGCAAGCCGGATAAACCTCTCCCTGTGGGTGCTTTTTGCACACCAGGTGGAGTCCATGTTGCATGGCAGGTGTTGGACGGAATGGTGCTCTGCTCCTTTTCTTCTGTCTGTTTTTGCTCTGTTTGTGTGGTGCAGTGCACACCAAGGCCAGGGGGAGGAGGAGGAGGAACCGGCGGCGTTTGGTCTCCGAGTTGTTGCTGCCGGTGCTCTTGAGGTGCCTGGTCGGTTTCAGAGCTAGGAGTTTAGGGTTCGTTGTTGCGAGGTGTTGTTGCTATGCTGCGGCCGGTTTGCGGGAACTATTTTGGGTTTTGTGTTGTGCTGTTATTTCAATTTGAGGAGGGCAGGCGCGCACCAGCCGTTTGTTATTCGGGGAGAGGGAGTGTTTGGCTGTGTTGTGCGATCGAGAGTTGGTTCACTTCATCTGTCAATGGGGATGTCGATGTTTGCGAGATTGCACAGCTCGGATGTGCTCCCAATCGATCGGTTTGTATGGAGAGAACATCGGCGACGCCACTATGCTTGTCTCGTCTCATCTTGGGTTCGTCGACGTTCTCGGGTGGACGCGGCCGTCGGTGGAGGTTGAGTACACGACGCCGCAGTCGGCGTTGATGGTGTTGTCGTGGGCGCGCACGGACTCTGTCAGCGACCAGAGCGAGCGCCAAGACCAGATTCAAACCACAAGCCGGCCCAGAAGACAGCCTCGCCCACCGGCTCGGCTTGCCGGCCCAAAATGGGCCCGTTAAGAGTTGTACTTATACCTGTAAGCGATAAGATTCGAGTGGCTGCTGGCAAACGGCTAGGTAGCGTGTGAGTGCGTGACTTATGGCGGGGTCTCCTTCCTCCTTCTCCCGACTCTTCTCCTTGTATTCGAATTCGCCATGAAATTGGAGATGAATCCTTGAGATGCCCTACCAATCTGGTATCAGAGCCGCCTTTCCCCTCCCCACCCTTCCGCTCTGGAGCTTCCCGGCCACCGCCACCACACGCGACTCGCCAATCGGCGGCGAGCCGAGGTCATGGAGAAAATTTCCCCCGAGACGAAGGCGATCTACGAGCTCCTTCGTGCCGACTTCGACGCCGCCCTGTCCAAGACCACGCGGAGCGCAACGAGGAGATGACGGCGGCCTTCGCCAAGTTGGACTCCAAACTGGACCAGCTCTCCGGCCGCATCGACGACGTCAAGCTCGCAATCGGCGTCGATCTGGACGAGCTACGGGGCGAGATCGGTACCGAGCGAGGTGCCGCGTCGTTTCCACCTGCACCACCATCTCCAGGTGCAACCGTGGTAACCGCATGCATTCGTCCACCGAGCAGCGGCTCCAGTGGTTCTGACGGATTTCGCTCTGAAGCTGAACCAAGGAATTCAGGTCCAGAATATGTGCCTCCACCTGTTCGAGGTACGACTTCAGATCCATTCCATTCGTGTCAGATTATCAGTGTTGGTGAAGGATTCAGGCCGTATCAGTCGGATAGCATGAGTTTGGGTCCTCGAATTGAGCTTCCGCGATTCGATGGGTCTAATCCAAAGTTGTGGCAGTCTCGCTACAAAGATTACTTCAAATTTTGGAACACACCTCCGAACCAGTGGATTCCTTTTGCTTTTGCTTTGTTTGAAGGGACAGCGGCACGTTGGCTTGAATCAGTGCAACGCCGTGCCCCAAACGTATCCTGGTCAAAATTCTGCGAGCTGCTGCAATCCCGTTTTGGTCGCAATAAACATCAGAACATTCTGCGGCAATTGTTTCATGTTCGCCGACTAGCACTGTGGAGGAGTATGTTGAGCGTTTTTCAGATCTGTATGATCAACTAACTGCTTATGAAACGGATCCCAATCCTATGCATTATGTGACCAGATTCATGGAGGGACTAACACCATCTGCCAGGCTTATTGTGGGGATTCCGCAACTAGCCGACCTAGACTCTGCTTATGCCTTGGCACTGTTGTCTGAAGAATTGAGCGAAAGTTCAATTGGATCAGTTTCAAGCAAACCCAGCATGTCTTCTTCTAGTCGAACTTCTGTCAGTAAACCAGTGGAGGACAAACGCTCAACTGACACACAACGCTCGAGTTCCACTGATGATCGATGGTCAGCTCTTCGTGCTTACCGCAAGTCCAAGGGTCTGTGTTTCATCTGTGGGGAGTGCTGGGCTCGAGACCATCGCTGCAAACAGGAGGTGCAACTGCACGTGGTACAAGAGATGCTGGACTCGGATGATTTTGTTTCAGCTGAAGCTAATGTGATAAGTATATCAGCTGCAGCAATGGGAGACGTCACAGCTCCAGCAACAACTACAATGAAATTGAAAGTGCAACTGCAAGGGAGATCTCTGGTTTTCTTAGTGGATTCAGGCAGTACCCACACATTCCTAGATACTACTATCGCATTCACTATTAAGGGGATCACTCAAATGCCTGTGACCATGGTCAAGGTAGCTAATGGCAGTGTGGTTCCCTGCAATCAGTATCCGTTGAAGGGACTTTGGTCTTGTGATGGCCATGAATTTACCAGCACTTTCAAGGTGTTTCCACTAGGATCTTATGATGGAATATTGGGATTGGATTGGCTGGCTGCTCACAGCCCCATGCAAGTGGACTGGGCTCCTCATTGGATATCATTCTATATTGAGGACAAATTGATCACACTGCTAGGTCAAGATGCTGCTCCACAAATGTTTGCTTTGGTTGAATTATCTTCCTTACTAATGATTGAAACTCCTTCTTTGACTGATGTCCCTCCTGAAATTCAAGAACTCTTGCAAAAATTTGCTCCTGTGTTTGAGGCTCCCACTGGTCTACCTCAAAGGAGGAAATATGACCACACTATTCCATTGGTTCCTGGTGCACAACCAATATACAGCAGGCCTTACAGAATTCCTCCTGTTCTAAAGGATGAAATGGAGAAACAAGTCAAATATACAGCATATCTTTGACTTGTTTCTCCATTTCATCCTTTGACTTGTTCTGGCATTATCAGGCCAAGCAACAGTGTTTTTTCCTCTCCTATGATTATGGTTCAGAAAAAGGACAAAACCTGGAGGCCAGTCTTTGATTACAGAAAGCTGAATGCTATCACAGTGAAGAGAAAATATCCAGTTCCCATTATTGATGAACTGCTTGATGAATTAGCAGGTGCTAAGTGGTTTTCTAAATTAGACCTTAGATCTGGCTACCATCAGATCAGATTAGCACCTGCAGAGGAACATAAAACTTCTTTTCAAACACAGTTTGGGCATTTTGAATTTCTGGTCCTCTCCTTTGGTCTTATTGGAGGGCCTAACACTTTCAATTTTGAAATGAATGATACATTGGCTCCCCTCATCAGAAAGAATGTCCTGGTTTTCTTTGATGATATCTTAATTTTTAGTGTTTCTTATGAATTGCACCTGTAACATTTAGCTGAAGTATTGAAACTACTGCTCCAACATCAGTGGCAAGTCAAGCTGTCTAAATGTGCTTTTGCTCAGAATCAGATTGCTTATCTGGGGCATATTATCAATGATCAAGGGGTTGCTACTGATCCATCTAAAATTACTGCTATCCAAGACTGGCCAGTGCCTCAATCTGCTAAGGAGGTGAGAGGATTTGTAGGTCTTGCTGGTTACTACAGGAAGTTCATTGCCCACTATGGTATGCTCAGCAAACCCTTAACAAATCTGTTAAAGAAAGGAGTACCCTTCCAGTGGACTCAGAATGAACAACAAGCTTTTCTGAACTTGAAGCAAGACTTGATTTCAGCCCCTGTACTCGCATTACCAGATTCCACTCAAAAATTTGTGGTAGAAACTGATGCATGTGATGTTGGAGTTGGGGCAGTGCTGATGCAAAAAGGGCATCCTATTGCTTATGTCAGTAAAGCACTAGGACCCAGAAATCAAACTCTGTCAGTCTATGAAAAAGAATATTTGGCAATTTTGTTGGCAGTAGAGCAATGGAGACAATACTTGCAACTGTCAGAGTTTGTTATTAAAACTGACCAACATAGTCTAGCTTGCTTATCTAAGCAGAGGTTACACACAAGATGACAACAGAAAGCATTGACTAAACTATTGGGACTGCAATATTCCATTGAATACAAAAAGGGAGTGGAAAACAGTGCTGCTGATTCTCTCTCTAGGAGACCTACCACTTCAGCTGATATACTACCTGAACTACATCACATCTCCTCAGCACAACCTGTCTGGCTGGAAGACATCATGCAAAGTTATCTTAATGATCCAGTTGCCTCTGATTTGCTCCAACAACTGGCAGTGTCCCCTACAGCTAGTGACAAGTTTTCTCTCAAAGCTGGTGTTCTGAAGCAAGGCAAGTGTGTCTGGATTGGCAATGATCTTGTGCTCCACAGCAAAATTTGTACTGCATTTCATGACAGCCCCTTGGGTGGGCATTCTGGCTTTACTTACAGACGCATCAAGCAGGTTTTCAAATGGAAAGGGATGAGAGGTGACATCAAGAAGCACGTGCAGCAATGTATCACCTGCCAACAAGCTAAGCCAGAACGAGTACCTTACCCTGGATTACTCCAACCCTTGCATGTTCCTTCTCTTCCTTGGGAAATGGTAATTATGGATTTTGTGGAAGGTTTACCTACATCAGGTCGTTACAATTGCCTGCTGGTTATCATTGATAAACTCTCAAAATACGGGCACTTTATTCCTTTGCACCATCCATTTTCTGCTGAAACGGTTGCTGAAGCATTCCTGAATTGTGTCTACAAACTGCATGGTATGCCCCTGTCCATTGTCTCTGACCGCGATCGGATCTTCACCAGCAAATTCTGGAGTGAGCTTTTTCAAATTGTGGTATTCTTCTGCGCATGAGCTCCGCTCGTCACCCTCAGTCTGATGGCCAAACCGAGCACGTGAATCAACAGGTGGAATGTTTCCTCCGCTGTTTTGTCAGTGGACATCCATCTCGTTGGGCAAAATGGATTCCGCTGTGTGAGTATTGGTACAACACCAATTGGCATTCAGCCACTGGAAAAACTCCGTTTGAAATAATCTACGGCCACAGTCCACGCCATTTTGGCCTTGTTCCTGATGACACAATCCAGTCGGTCGACTTGCAGCAATGGCTTTCTGATCGTTCAGTTGTCATGGATTTAGTTAAGCAACACTTGCTGAGAGCTTAGCGGCGCATGAAAAGTCAGGCTGATAAGCATCGGTCTGATCGTGAGTTCGCAGTGGGAGATAAGGTATTTCTCAAGCTCCAACCTTATCTTCAGTCTTCAGTGGCTCCACGAGCGAATCACAAGTTAGCGTTCAAGTTCTACGGGCCATTTGAAGTGCTCGAGCGCATTGGCAAGGTGGCATACAAGCTAGCATTACCAGCAACTAGCAAGGTTCATCCGGTCTTCCATGTGTCCCTGCTCAAGAAGGTACTAGCCCCACATCAACAAGTTCTGCCACTGCTTCCTTCTCCTCACGATCAGTTCCAGTTCCCTGAACAAGTACTACAACAAAGAGTGGTACGTCGTGGCGCTGATTCGGTTACTCAAGTACTGATCAAGTGGAACTCTACACCGGTGGATCTGGCAACTTGGGAGGACAAGATTGCGCTGAAACAGAGGTTTCCGCAAGCACCGGCTTGGGGGAAAGCCGTCTCTAAGGGAGGCGGGATTGTCACCGACCAGAGTGAGCGCCAAGACCAAATTCAAACCACAAGCCGGCCCAGAAGACAGCCTCGCCCACCGGCTCAGCTTGCCGGCCCAGAATGGGCCCGTTAAGAGTTGTACTTATACCTGTAAGCGATAAGATTCGAGTGGCGGCTGGCAAACGGCTAGGTAGCGTGTGAGTGTGTGACTTGTAAGTGGGGTCTCCTTCCTCCTTCTCCCGACTCTTCTCCTTGTATTCCAATTCGCCATGAAATTGGAGCGTCCTGTCCCAGGAGCCCGAGTACACGACGCCGTCCTGCGCGGCAATGGCGAGGCAGGAGATGCTGTCGGCGTGCTGGATACGAGCTATACCAGCTGCCGCCCCATGCATGCGGATGCGGTCATTCCCTTTGTCCGGCCGCATGCAGTTTCGCCCCATGCATAGGAGCTATAGCAGCACGGCCATCAAGTGAGCAGAGCACCCGCTTTCCTCTTCCGTCAAAGCCTTCGCCGTGTTCGGATGGCATTGCAGGACACGAACAGTGCAAAAACAGATGGAAGAAAAGGAGCAGAGCACCGTTTCGTCCAACACCTGATGTGCAACATCGACTCACATATGATGTCATCCTCAACTCAATACCACCTATCAATCAAATGAGCAAAACCACCCAGGGCTAAAAAACGTTTCAAAGTTCAGGCTTTTTTCATGCCAGTAGACTATTTATTTTTTGCTCTCCGGGCTGGATAGATTGGCTGGGCTGCACTGGAAATAAGGAACCGAGGCCAAATGCAGCGGTTTGCCCAGATGGAGAGGACGTACAAAGAAAGGAACAGGGCTTACGTGCAAAAAAGAAACGACGGACGGACGGATAAAATTACGATGGTAAAAAATGTTTTCTTTTTCTTTTTCTTTTTTTTGCAGGCAAAAGAGAGTTTTACTCAAAATTTATAGAGTTACAATCACGAGGCATCAGATCCTCAATACAAGGTGGGATATGGTTAAGCCACACCGCTGTAGTACTTTCTGTGCGACTATATTTTGCCAAATAATGTGCTACTCTATTTTGATCTCTTCTAATCTTTTGTGGAATAAACTCCCCAAGAGCCATCAGCCTATTAATCTCTGTAACAAGGTGTCCATAAGCCGAGCGTGCCAAACCACCAGAACAAAGGGAATTTATAGCCTCCGAAGAGTCCTATTCAATAATGACTGAAGCTTTGTATGTTGGATAGCAAGCGCCAAGCCTTGCATGATCGCATGTAACTCAGTTTCCACAGCCTCGTTGCAGTTGAACGAAACGCGATAGGCTGAGAATATGTCAGTTCCGGCCAGGATTTCTCAATAGCATCCCAGTCCCCGCTGAGCCATCAGACTCCAAGAAAGAACCATCGACAGACAGCGCCACGTGACCAGCGGGCGGCGGAGGCCATGGAACTTCCGGCGAGGCCATTGCTTCCTTTGTGAATACACGTTCTGCAATTGCTGGCATATTTCCTTTCATCACTTCCTCGACACTATATCTCTGAGCAACTGCAAATGACTTCAAATAACTGTCGAGATAGTCCACGGTAACATCAATAGGGGGTACATCCTTCCCATGAATCAAATCCGTCCGGAGTTGCCAAATACGCCAAAGTAACATAATTACTCTATCACGTGTGTCATCAGTACACTGCAAAAGCACATTCAGCAGCTCGTTACCATTATTAGTAGAATGCCCGATGCGTTGCCACGGGCTTCTGAAATAGTCAGAAATAGAGATAATATAACAAGGTCCCAATTGCATAATAATTGAAGTCCACTTAACTTGTAATGTAAAGTGGTAACAAAATAGCACATTAAAATGTATACATATAAAGTGATGATCCAGCTAAAAATATATTACAAGTTATTGAGATCTACTTGATGAACGTAAGAAATTGTCTCACAATATCAGACAAGTTGTCTTTAGCTTCATTCGCGCGATGTTTGAGCAAGTATAATAAAAACTGCTTCCTCAACTCATATCCATCCTACAAAAGCAATATATGTAGTTAGCACGAATACATCACGTGGAAGGCTTAAAAACATGTGTAACGTACAATACTCACCGCACAAACCGGCTTCGCCAGGTCTTTACCGTTCCACAATAGCATAAAATGAAAGACAAAATAGCCTGACAAATCCCTACAATTTCCTAAATTGTTATATTGTATTAAATATTGTGATAAAAAAATAAATGTTTGTATTCTAAATTTATTACCCGTCTACGCTCGTTAGAATACCATTAGGAAATAAACGCTGTCATTTTGATATATCAGAATTCCATCCTAGTTGCTTTATTTCGAGTGCTTCTTTGAATTCCCTTGCAAAACTTTTTAATTTCACTAAGTGCCTCAGAATTTTCATCTCCGACGAGAGTGTTGTATGAATAGGGACCAGAATAGATACACGACGTGCCTCTTTGTCCAATGACGTTACAACTAATTTGCCTAGTTGATGTGAGATTTCTTCCTTTTTGTCTTCCTCACAACTAATTTCTGTGTCAACACTTAAATAGCAAAATTATAGCTTAGCACACCACTAAATTGTTGTTTTAGAGAATAATTATTCATGTCGATTTAGCTATTTGTGAACTAATATAAAACAAAGGACATGGTATGTATATAGCTACAAATACTCATGAATTTGTTCGATATGTTCTATCAAGAGAACCACTGGACAAAATTTATCTTACTGGATGGGGCTCTCGCCAGGATTTTATTACCTCAAGTTGAACGGGCACTCCACCAGGAATTTATGACCGTATCAGGAAATTCATGTCAGTTCCATCTTTACACTAATGGAATCAAATGCCACCATACGAAATTTGTCTGGTATTGCCCAATTAGTAGTACTTCATAGAAGTAAAAAGTTCAAGAAACAACCAAAATCTATTTTGAGAACTACGTACTACATTTTAGTCTTTGACAAAAGTAAGAGAAATAGCCTGGCATTAATTATCATAGCTTCTGTACAACTAAAGATTCAAACCAGGATGGGCTCGCTCATTAGTGAAGAACAAATAAGTAGTCTAGCTAAAGAAGTACTACACACTAAAAACCTTACAGATGAAAGGGCAACAACTTAAACATCTGTGGCCAGCTCACTGCAATACGCAAGAGCTCTAGCATGACATGCAAGTGACAATTTGCAAGCACCTACATGTCCTTCTATGCCAAGTTAGAAATCCCCAGAAAAATTCATCAGCAGCTTAGCTTTATTTTCAATAGAAAGTTAAAAGTAGAACATACAGATCAATAAAGGTTCCTTTGTTCAAAATGCCCTTCTTCTTTGAGCTCCTAGTAGCCTGCATCTAATCATTCCAGTGAAAATGAAATCGAGCATTAAAAGGTAAGGTTGAGAAAAGTGGCCCTGACAGAAGTATAAAAAATAAAATTGAACACTAATGCATTGTATTTTATATTTGACACCCGAACACATTTTGCTATTACAAAATGATATGCCATGCAGCTAGAGCTTCAACTCAAGTATAGATGAAGTAGGGTTCCCCAAACAAGGGGGAATTGTATGTCCAAAAAGATAATCAATGATCAAGCAACCATAAATTGTGATAATTGCAGAAGATGGAGAACACACAAATTAATATGGTCGGCGCCATCGTGGTCAACCCTTTCAATGGTGCTATTGCAGTTACTACTTCGTCAAGGTAAATTGTAGAAGCAAAATTATATTCAAATAAACATGGAACATGTGGTATATTTTCTATGGTTATTTCCCAAAGTACATACCAGGAACCAAATAAAAAATTGTATATCGATCTTACTTTTGCAATCCACACAAATCATTGGTAGAGAAAAATCACAAAGCCAAACTTGTTGCTTATTAAGGAGCGGATCAAGTAACCATAAATTATGATAATTGCAGAAAATGGAGAACACACAAATTAATCTGGTCGGCGCCGTCATGGTCAACCCTTTCAATGGTGCTATTGCAGTTACTACTTCATCAAGTTGAATTGTAGAAGGCAAATTATATTCAAATAAAACAGGGAACATGTGGTATATTTTCTGTGGTCATTTCCCACAGTACAGTCCAGGAACCAAATGAAAAATGTATATTGATCTTACTTTTGCAATCCACACAAACCATTGGTAGAGAAAAATCACTAAGCCAAACTTGCTGCTTATTAAGGAGCGGCTAGAACAAATCCTCCAGTTCATGGCTAGAGACCAGATAAAAAAAGCAAAGAAGAATCAATTAACAATTCAGGATATACCTTGTTGACCGGTGTTTTCGTGGATTGGATAGCTCATGTGCCTGTCGCCGGTGTTGCGGTGAAAAGCTCCTTACGCGCTCTTGGATCCATCACACCTCGAAAGGCATAACGTTGCTAGAGTGGCCGACAATGAAAGAATGAGAGTTTCTCAAGGAGCGTGGCTCACCTTGAGGTCCTCATTGTCTCTGCAGTTCGTGCTCAAAGCAGGCATTCGGTGTTCCTCTGCGGCAGAGTCCTAGGGTGGTGTGACTTCCTGGAGAATGGACATCATAACATAGCATCTATACCAGCTTCGTGATGTCATATCCAATTGGCACGACCGCACGAGCTTGGCTGCATGGGACGGAAAACCCTCAACCTTACAAAACACAAGTAATTATGCAGACAGGAAAAAAAAACATGTATCAGCAACACAACAGGCACTCCAAAGAAGGCCCTCCATCTTGACGCTTCAGACATCTTGCTCTAGCTTGACCATGTCAGTCTCGTCGTCCCATGGTTTAACATCAAGCAAAACTGATGACCCTCTTTTCTTCTCTCACCTCCTCACATATCAATAATATTGTATTGATTTTTTTATTTAGAAACGGAAGCATAAATAAGCTCGACGAATAACTTGAAATAAATAAGCGATAGCTAATGAGGCATACAACCAAGGCAAAAACTTCATGTTTTGTATGCCTTCTTTTTCCTGACGGTGATGGTTACTTTAGTGTATCCCTGAATGAAAAAGCAAATAAACACGTGCCTTGTCAATCAAAATGTTACTACCTAAACTAATTATCTAAACAAAATCACCTCTATCAAAAGTTCCCAATGATTAATTCTAACATGGAGGAGCAGCAGTGCTGAATTAGGATCCCTTGATTATCTACAGAGAAGCCCTCGGCAACGTATGTTGCATGTTCCCTTGCTTAACATGTATGGCTTTGCTCCCCTACACGAGTTATGACTCCTCTGGCAAAATATAGAACTTGCAAGCTAATTATTTCTACCATTATGTGTCTCCTAATGATCCATGAACCAATAGGTACACATTTGGCCACTCCAAAGAGTAATAGGTTTATGATTCAAAATAATTGTTGATCGATTGAAGCATAAACTTGGTGCAGAAAAGAAAATTGATTAAATTGTCTATCTGAACCATATGATGATTGCAACTCAAAAGGATGCAGCATTGCTGATGAAAATAAAATACATAAACCTGATTGATAATGAGTTGTTGAGTCATTGACGCTCAAATTGTTTCGCCATCGCTAAGCTGCGTTTGATTTACGCAACCTGTAAAGAACGATACAAATGCTATAACAACAAGTGAAACTATTGGCCTAAGAATAGTCACAGTCACGACCTTTGAGCTCCTCAATGAAGCTATTACAGAAGAAGTCAATTGTACTGTATATTGTTCCTGTCTTTTTAGAAAATAAAATAAGCTGAGTGTTCCTATCAGTATAACCATCAAATATTTGAACAATCCATCTGGCATAAGATCATTTTCTGCGGTAGCACTGCAGGGAACCCGAGGATTCCACTGCAACCCTTCTGGATGGGCAGCCTGCAAAGCTCCAGATTTTCGACATGCCTGCATCATTTGAAATGCACCAGAGCACAATCCGATCCAGTACAGCTGTGGACTTTTGGTACAAGCTAATAGATACCACTCATTCATATTTATAACATCTGCTGACAGCTGCTTTCGAAGGTCCGAGGACGCCGACATTCAGGATCTCCCCTGAAAGAAGTTGGTGGAGAGGTTCCTACATTTGTCGGGTAAAGATTTACATTTGCATTCTTACCAACGGAAAGCTGTATGCAATGCCAAGGGAATCACACCAGCGACAACTTACAGGAACCAGATGAGTTAGGCTTAGCTGTACTTGCATAGATTATAAATTAAGGGACACATGTTCAGTACAGGGGTTATGTTTTTAGGAACACCATTCTAACTTGTGAATTTATGACTGAAAAAAAATATTAATCAATCATTCATGAAAACTTAACACTACAGCAACTCCGCCACTATCCTTTTAGAAAAGATATACCTTATGCAATTGAAGCGTCAGATTCTCAGGAACCGGTGAATGTTCAAGCTTAGAAACCAGTGGACGGAGGTCTGGTGGCACATACCACTCATTCAGCAACAGTCTTTAACTTACTGTAATGTCGGGCACCATCTCAAATCCCTTCTAAAAATAAACTGAACAAATTGCACATCAGTAACGGTTCAGGGTACAGTGTAGAGAGCTAGAAGGATCTGAAAATCTGAAAATTTGAAGAATAGATGTAGACATGTTCATAGTTTCTGAAGCTGACGAAATTGTACATAGAAAAGTATGAAACAGTGAAGCACACGGCAGGCCACCATCTGAGGCCACGCCCTGTTCCTTTCCCTGTTGGTCTCGCTCGCTTGCCGATGATATATAGGTTTATTCAAAAAAATAAGAAAGGAACCACAAAACTTACACAATACTGCATAGATGGGCCGAAAGAGAAGAGTTATAGAGATCAGGGGTAAGGGGGAGAAGAATTCAGAGAAGTTTACCTTGGCATCACGGACGGAGCTGCCACCTCGACCCGGCTCCCCCGTCCGCCCGCAGCAGCAATAGAAGACCGGATGAGATTTAGCTGGCACCGTATGAGATCTACGCAGCATACCTGAGATTGAAACCGCACTGCCCTCGGACGGCGGAGACGGCGTCTCCCGGAGTTGGGCGGCGGCGATCCCGTACTTCAGCAGCGGCAAGGGAGATCAAACCGCCCCGCCCTGGAGACGCGGCGGCGGCGTCTCCCCTCGGACGGCGGCGGCGATTCCGTACGTCGGCGGCGGCAGGGTGTCAAACCGCTCCGCCCTGGAGACGAGGTGGCGGCAATACGAATCGAAGTTCCTCCATGGGCGGCGGCAAGGGTCGGGGGTAGGAGATCATGAGAAAATTGGATATTTGCCACTTTCAATAAGTGGCTTCTCAAAATTGCCACTTTAAAGATTGGCTTCGCAAAATTGCCACTCAGCCCGTTGAGTCCTTGATTACCATGCCACTTCCAATCTTTTACTGATTTTCTTTTCCCTTTTTCATATGCAAGAATCAGAAAAGACCAAACTACCCCTAAGGCTGTGTACACGTACAGAGTATTCTTATCTTGTTATGCATCTGGTTCGACAGAGAATCAAGCCAAAATTTTCGCCGTCGGTAAGATCGCCTGGGGCGCCGCCCGCCCGATTGCCGTCGCCGCTAGCGTCGCTCGACCGCTCGCTGCTCACTCCGCCCGACCATCATCGTTGTTCGTCCCGCCTGCTCGTATGGCGTCGCCACTCAGCCAACCCGCTTGCTCGGCGCTCGCGCCGCCCGTCCCGGTCGCCGGGCCGCTTGCCTGGGATGAGGAGGAGGGAGGGCACATCCCAGGAGGACGGGAGGAGGCGGAGGGAGATGGCACGTGACCGCGGAGGAGCTGCCGTCGGCCGGCAAGTTTTCCTCTAGACGACTGCCTCGAGCAAGGATGATCTGCAGAGAAACTCCACAGATTCAGTTTTCTAGAGTGACAGAGTGTTTACAAGTGCTCCTTTAGTAGAGAAAATAGAGTTGAGTTGCATTGGTGTGTTAGATTATCATGACGCTCGGGTATCAGCTGTGGTCATGCCACTTCTCTTACATCATCTGTTCATGTTTTGTCTCAGAAGTCAAATTTCTCATTCTTGTATCAGCTGCCAAATGTGTTGTTGGTTGTTGCTATGCTGCTATGCAAATTTCTCAAACACTGTAGCTGCTATGCTCTCGTGTCGGTTCAGGGATGTTGCTCGACCTATGTGAACATTCACTCAAATGTGTTGCTGAAGAATATTTCAACTTTTATTGGTGAATAATTTTGACTGAAAGTCACACACCAATGGATTCAGCTGATTACCCCCGAATGGAAAGTGAAGTCAGTGAGATGAGAGGACAATGACATAATACTATCCAGAATCCAAGCGGCCACTATGGTACCAGGCGATCTGCGACACGAGCAGATCGGCAAAACGCTGCGTTTACGCGATCAGCGTCACTAGCGTCGACAAGATAAGGCGATTGGCAGCACACGAGGTCGAGGAGATCGGCGCTGCAGCACGCACGGCATTCTCAGCGGCTGGCGCGCTCTCGTCGGCTTCAAGTGTCGATTGGATAATACTCCACACAGCCTTCTCTTTTACGTGCGTGTACACAGCCTTAGGGGTGGTTTGGTCTTTTCTAGTGCTTACAAATGCAAAAGAAAATGGAAAATCAGTAAAAGAAGGGAAGTGGCATGGTAATCAAGGGGGCAACGAGCTGAATGGCATTTTTGCGAAGCCAATCTTCGAAGTGGCAATTTTGAGAAGCCACTTATTGAAAGTGGTAAATATCCAATTTTCTCAGGAGATCGTTCAACCAACTCAGACATTAGGAGTAAAGATTAGGAGTAGAGATAGCCTTTGAGGTAATTTAAATTTATTACCATATAATTACCATATTCAAAATTTCCTGAGTCATGACCTTATCATACCTGGATTGATAGCCTTTAGGGTAATTTAAATTTATTACCATATAATTACCACATTCGAAATTTCCTGAGTCATAGCCTTATTATACTTAGATTGATTTATTACTATAATCATTATATTTGAGATTTCTGAGTTTATAGCCTTACCATACGTAGATTAATTATGATTGATTATCATAAATATGTTGGGTATTGCCGGCCAGACGAGAAAAGAGGAAAACCGATGGAAGAGGGTGGTGGGAGGTGGGACGAAAAAAATCAGACAAAAAAAAACCAGATAAAAGTGATGGGACTATTCAACCAACTCGTCCATTAGGAGTGGAGATCAACTAACAGATTGTCATTTAGTACGTAGTATCCAAACCCTCCTCATCTCAGTCCACACGTCCCTTGCGTGGCTGCAACTTATTAACGCATGAAAAGAACTCTCAGCATCCAGTCCGCATAGGTGACAAGTAGACCGAGAAGACAGGCCATGCAAGCGGTCGTAGCCAATGCCCCGAATGCAGTCTTCCAGGCAAAGACTCGCATTATACGAGGGACTGCCGAGCGCCAGATACAATTCCAGACGTGACCGGTCCCCAGCTGGACGACTACTTAAGGCACCACCAGCATGTGCGTCGTCATGGTCTGCCGTTGCGAGAAAATAAGCACTTTTGACTGTAAAACATCCATTCTTCTCTCTGGCTGCCAAGCGAAGAAATCTGGGAGACGGCTCGGTGATCCGCGGATCTTGAGAATTTCATGCACATCCGTGTCCCAAAAATATTCATTCACCCGTTGGACAGGCCAAGCACCATTCTCATCCAAAAAATCTGACACCCAGTTATAACGACAATTACGCTTTGGGGTGATAGGTCTGAAAGATGGTCCTCGAGAAATCCATGGGCCCCTCCAAGTTCTTTTTTTTTTTGAGGGGAAGCCCCTCCAAGTTCTGATAGTAGTGCCATCACCCACTCGCCAAATAATTCCTTTTTTTAACGAGCTCAAGCCCATGTTCAATACCTTTCCATATTGCTGATGTATTGCCAGAAAAAACCGTATCCAATAGATTGCCATTAGGGTAGTACTTTGACAGTAATAAGCGGGCACATAATCTATCTCAGTTATCAAGTAACCGCCAGGCCTGTTTTGCTAGTAGAGCCTGATTGAAAGCTCGCATGTCACGGAAGCCCATACCACCCTTTGACTTTGGTAACCTCATTTTGTCCCAACTTAGACATGTCAGTTTGCGCTTACCCTTTTCAACACCCACCAATATTGCCGCATCATTCGTGTCATATCATCACAAATAGATGCCGGCAATCGAAAAACACTCATCACATAGGTGGGGATAGCTTGAGCTACAAATTTAATTAATAACTCCTTACTACCGGAAGACATGTACTGTTCACTCCAATTCACGAGTCTTCTACGTAATCTCTCTTGCATGGTCTGAAATCTTCCTTTATGCATCCTCCCTTCCAGGACCGGCAACCCCAAATACGTAGGTCCAAAAACCGGTTGTGTCACCTCCAAAATATTCCTTACTTCCGCAGACACTGCAGGTTGACAATTGTCAGAAAAAAGGATGAAACACTTTGAAGGGTTAATCAGTTGTCCCGTCGAGGACGCATAAGTGTTTAACAAATCTTTAACCAACACAGCCTGTTGCTCAGTAGCCTGGAATAAGAGCAATGAATCATCCGTAAAAAGGAGATGTGAGATAACCGGGGCTCTCCGGCATATCTTGACACCTTCAAGGCCATCCTCCGCTATAGACTTGTTGATTAATGCAGTAAGGGCGTCAGCAACAAATAAAAATAAAAAGGGAGATAACGGATCACCCTGGCGGAGGCCTCTAGATGGAGTGAAGGACTCTAGAAGCTTCCCATTAAATTTTACTGAATATTTAACCGAAGAAACACAAGCCATTATACGAGGAATCCATAATTGTCAGAAACCCCACTTGATTAGGGCTTTCTCCAAAAAATCCCAATCAACACAATCATAAGCTTTCGAGAGATCCAGTTTGTAAGCACATAAGGCCGGGGCATCCTCCCTCAACGACTGAATATGATGGACACACTCAAAAGCGATGATAGAATTATCCGATATAAGACGTCCAGTTTGTAAGAAATGCTTCTCCCTTTATTAGTAGGTAGGTATGGGTAAGCAGGTCGTCACACTATTAGGTTTAACCGGAAAAGAAATGCAATCATCATCTCTCCTGCATCTTTGGATGTGTCTAGGACACATCTAGATGTGACATAACTATGTCACATCTAAGTTTTGTTTGTGGCCTTTTTTTTTTTGATGATTTTTTTTCCCTTCGCCCTGGCTGCCCTGCAGTGTTTTCCTTCCTACAGGACGCCCCCAACTGGCCCAGCCCATTTTGCACTTCAAACAGTAAAAATAGCCAAAAAGTCTGGGCGCCATGGATCGAACAAGGGACCTAACGAGGTAACTGAGCTTGGTTAAGGTATGGAATGTATGTTCCAGTTCAAAAAAAACTGCGCTCCCCGCTAACCACTTGACGTGATTATGATTGACACATCTACTTATACTTTGCCTACTAGCGGCACTAGCAGACGGCGAAAACACTTTGAAGGCAAATGGCTAAGGGAGGAAACAGTGGGTGACTTGGTGGCAACGGCATGGGAACACTCGCCCCCAAATACACCGATCTTGGCAAGACTTGCAGCAGTACATGATGAGCTGCATGAGTGGGACAAAATGTACTCAAGGCTCCTCGTAAGAGATTCAGGGACCTGACGAAACAGCTTGACCGTATATTAGCTGGACCGATGGATGAGCATTCTACTCAGCGCCAACATGAAATAACAACGCAGTTGGAACTTGCGTTGGAACAGGAAGAAGTGTACTATATGCAGCGGAGTAGGAGTGATTTCCTTAAGTATGGGGACTGCAATACAGCGTATTTCCAGCACAGTGCATCAGCTAGGCGAAAGAAAAATATAATTGTGAAGCTAAAAGATGCAACTGGCGTTCTTAGAGAAGGAAATGAGGAGATCAAGACTAATAGAATCTTATTTTAACGAACTCTTCACATCAGAGGTCTTGGGGACCGATGAAACCTTGCTAGAAAGAGTTACACCAAGGGTCACTCAGGTGATGAATGATACTTTGCTCAAACCATATACGGCAGAGGAAGTTCAAAAGGCTATGTTTAGTATTGGCGATTTCAAGGCCCCAGGTACTGACGGGCTGCATGCAGTTTTTTATAAAAAGTTTTGGTCTGTCGTGGGTGATAAGGTGACAGAAGAGGTTCTGAACGCCCTCAATAGCCATGTTATACCGGAGGGGTGGAATGATACAACAGTGGTGTTGATACCGAAATTTGATTGCCCTGAGCTTATTTCCCAGTTCAGGCCAATAAGTCTTTGTAATGTCGTCTATAAGGTAATCTCTAAAGTGCTATCTAATAGATTAAAAGTATTATTACCAGATATTATCTCTCCGACCCAAAGTGCCTTTATGCCGGGGAGATTGATTACAGATAATGTATTAATGGCTTATGAGTGTTTCCACGCGATTAAGAAAAAGAGACATGGAAAGAGTGGCTTGTGTGCGGTGAAGCTCGATATGCATAAGGAATACGATCGCGTTGAATGGAATTTTGTCCGAGATATGATGACCAGATTGGGCTTCCATAGTTCATGGGTGGAGATGATTATGGCTTGTGTTACTTCTATTAATTACAGAGTGTGGTTCAATGGAGATGAAATAGAGGCATTCACTCCTACAAGGGGGCTCAGGCAGGGAGACCCCTTGTCTCCTTATTTATTCTTAATTTGTGCTGAAGGATTATCCTGTCTATTAGCGCACGAAGAGTTGATCGGTGGTATCCAAGGGATTAGGGTGTGCCGTAGTGCACCTGTCGGAGTAATGGGCCACGGGTAGGCAGACCCGAGCCCCTGAACCTTTCAAAACATCGGGGCAGACTGCGCCCCTCAAGACCCCAAGACAAAGAGCCGCCTTCAGAGAGTCGGCAACAGAGTCGCCGACTGCCCCTCTAGGCCGAGTCCCAGAGACGGCCTCAGGACGAGCCGACTCCAAGCCAGCGACCTCCAGCGAGGCCGGCTACAGGGAGTCGGCCCGCGACCCCAACCACCTCCTGCCTGAGCGACTACGAGCGGGATGGGATAAAGCCGCCTCGCGGCCCATCCCTGCCCCGCCCATAAAGGGCAGGTATGGCCACAGAGCGCCGTACCGACGGAGATCTCCGTCCGCGCGGCAACCTTGTTGCCACGCTGCCACGACATCAGCCCGTGGGCAGATTCCTGTACCAGGATGGCCTGTCTCACGACCAAGACGGCGGGAGAACCGAAGACGGCGAGAGCACCCCAAAGACGGGCCCGATGGAGTCGGCCTCCGGGAGTCGGCCGGCCCCTCCCGCGGGCTCCACGCGCCATTAACCAGACAAGATGGGGAATGGCAACAGTGATCGCCCGCCCGACGGCGGCACTGTTGCCATGACCCCATGACCAAGCTCGCGTCATTAGAAGCACGGCTACAGTAATCTGCAGCCGGCAAGACCCGCCCGCGGCGGACAAGGGCTGTCGGCCCCATGCTGGGCCGTCGACGGGGCCCACTAGTCGGCGGGCCCCAGAAGTCGGCGGAGAAGACGGCGACTTAGAGACTGACGGCTTGGACCCGCACCCAGCCGGATTACCGTTGTACCCCCGGGGGGTAGGCCTAGATAACCCCGGGGCACCCATGCAAAGGGTTGGAATCTAGTAGTTTTAGACACACGCATAGAGGGAGAGAAGAGCTAGCCGTGCCCTTCTCCTTCCTCACCCCGGACAGCTCAAGGAGCATCTTGTACTCACTTTGCCATAGTGATCATGCGGAGACCCCAGAGCAGCAGTAGGGGTGTTATCTCCTCGGAGAGCCCCTGAAGCTGGGTAAGATTCGCCGGTGTGCATGTCTTCGCCTCATCCCGTTTCCAGGCACCGGCGACGTTCTACTCGCCCCCTCCATGATAAGCCATCCTTTGGCATATGTCGCACCCAACCCCCGACAGCACCATCAGTTTCACACTTGTTATTTGCTGATGATTCCCTTATTCTGATGAAGGCGGATACGTTGAATGCCACGTCACTCACAAATGCTCTAAACATGTACTGTGCTAGCTCAGGACAACTGGTTAGCGATGCAAAATCCAGTGCGTTCTTTAGTCCCAATACTTCAGTGGAAGTGCGAGCGGATATCTGTTCACAACTTAATATTGTCTCAGAGGCGATTTCGGATAAGTACTTGGGGTTACTGTCAAAAGTTGGAATTGACCGAAGTGACAGTTTTCAACATCTAGTTGATAGAGTTTGTGCACTTATTAATGGGTGGGTCTCAAAAATGTTATCAATCAGCGGGAAAGAAACTCTTTTGAAGGCGGTGGCACAGGCTTACCCGGTTTATGCCATGTCGGTTTTTAACATCCCGAAGAATATTTGTAAGGCTATCTGTGATGCTATTGCTAGATATTGGTGGGGTGACACGCAAGAAAAAAAGAAGATCCACTGGAAGGCGTGGTGGAAGATGTGCATTCCTAAGAAAGAGGGAGGTATGGGCTTTCGTGATTTACATTATTTTAACAAAGCTATGCTAGCGAAGCAGTGTTGGAGGCTACTATCCGATCCAGACTCTCTATGCGCCCAAGTACTACGGGCGAAATATTATCCAGATGGGGACTTGATGAATGCATCTTTGAAAAAAGGTTCGTTGTATACTTGGCAGAGTATCATGGCGGGTATGAAAACCTTCAAGCTAGGGGCGATTTGGCGACCAGGGAATGGTGCTTCAATTGATATTTGGTCTGACCTGTGGATACCCACAAGCCATGACCGCAAGGTAATGACCCCTAGGGGGCTATGTTTGTTACAGAAAGTCCAGGACTTGATTGATCCAATTTCTGGAAATTGAGATGAGCAGCTCGTGCGTGAAAACTTCTGGCCGGTTGATGCAGAGAGGATATTGCAAATTCCGCTGTCATCTCATGGACAATCAGACTTCATCTCATGGCATTTTTCGAAGTCGGGTTGCTTTACTGTCCAGTCAGCATATCATATTACATGGAAAAATGAATATAGGACACGAGCTCGGTTGGACTCGGGAGGAGGCAGAATTGATCCACATCCTGTGTGGAAGTCGCTGTGGAGAAGAACTGTCCCTCCTAAAGTAGATGTGTTCAACTGGCGGGTGTTACATGGGATCGTTCCGTGCTACTGCACATTAACAGATCGTCATATGAAGTCCCCTGTAATATGCCCAGTTTGTCGAACTACCCCTGAGGATCTCCGCCATATGTTGTTTACATGTGACAGATCCAAGAAGGTGTGGGTGGAACTCGGTTTGAAACCTACCATTGAAAATGATGTAGCACAAGAGAGGTCAGGTTCAGTTATTTTAGAAAAGCTACTCTGTTCGGACCTCGAGGGAGAAGCAAGATGGAGTTGAGATGATTATGGTAGCAGCTTGGTACCTCTGGTGGGATCGCCGGAAAATTAGCCACGACGAGAAGTGTGGCACCCCGGTCCGTACAGCAATGAGTATACGGGGCATCGTTGCTAATGCTCTCGCTATGAAACCAGGGGTAAAGGACAGAAAAGTGAGGTGGGAGAGGCGTGCTATGGGGGTCTTAAAGCTTAACTAGAACATAAAGGCGCACGTTGTCGCGCCCGTACATCTTATTGAAATAATAATATAAGTATATCAAAAAAAATCTGGACAAAAAAAGAACATTCAGATGGCGGGGCATTATTGAAGCTTTAGGTATAAATTACAAAATTGACTGACAATGCCATCTAAATCATCAGTTGTCTAAGAGCGTCTAAAGCCGAGATGGACTGATTCAGCCCCTCAAACGCCTCGGGCGCGTCCACGGGCATTGACCGGGCACGCCCCATATTTTCCACTCTGCATCCACGTATCTCCGATCTGGTGCCTTATATCCTTCTATACATGCAATGTTGAGCTACTCTACGTGATCAAACAATGGACAACCAAAATCGGTTGCAAATGAACACAAGATCGGCTGCAAACGGATATTAACAAATTTTGCAACATCCAAAAGATCATCTTAGTTTTTCACTGGACAAGTTCTTAAACTTCTATAACTAAAAACGATATAAACATATGAAGACTGGACGAGATCACCACTTACTCGCCGTGCCTTTGCCCTTCGGGTCGCTGGCACAGTTGTAGGCGTCCACGGCTGGTGGAGGGTCTTGGTCGTCTCGTCCGAGGAGGAGGTGCAGATGTTGCTGTCGCAGTCGTCGTCATCGTCGTCGGAGTCAGAGAGGGTGATGAGCCCCTTCATTCGACGGACCGCCCTGTTATGCTCCCGCTTCAACTTGGTGACTCAAGCCTGCTCCACCGCTGCCTCCTTCGCCTCGTGCTCCGACTACTCAATAGCAAGTCGGAGCGCCTTGGCGTTCTTCCGATGTAGACGACAAGCGTCCGTCTCCGCCTTCGTGAGGGACCGGCGGTAGATCCATGCAAGGAGCCACCCGTCCTCGTCGGGCTCCGCCTGCATCCCGCGGCGGCGGCGCACGGATTGCTCCACCGTGTCCCTCTCCCGTGCCCGCTGCCTCTAGCGGCGCGCGCCTTCGTTTCTGGAGTGCGCGTGCGGGCCTGGCTAGCACCCAGCGCTGTCTGCATGGAGGAACGACCGACGGGGGAAGGAGACGGGGAGGTGCAGATTGCGCTATCCTGGCGGAGCTGCACGCGGCCCGAGAGGGTCCAACTCCGGCGTCCGTGCTGCGCCGGCGCAAGAGCTGCGGCGACACTCCAGATCCAGAGCTGTCGCCGGTGTCCACCTTGGACCGCTCCAACGCAATGTGGAGGGCCATCTTCTCCTCGTAGTCGAGGTCGGAGCTGGACATCGGAGAGGATGGGATCGGAACTGGAGAGGGAGAGGAGAGGACAGAGCAAGAGAGAGTGAGTTAGGGTTCAGAGCGAGGCGCCTAGATTGGGGTTTTTGTGGGACAGCTTTGGGGTTGGTTGTGAGTCGGGCCTGTCAAGCGGACGCGCCCGAGCCGCCTCATATCTGCCCTAGATTTGCGCTAAGTATGAGGGGTGCCGCTCAGCCCGGGCGTTTGTCCGCGGTTTGAGAGGTCTGCTTAGATTGTTTTTTTTTCTGATCGATCAGTGACCGGACGGCATGCCTAGGCGTTTGAGATGGTTATAAAAGGTCCCGCTGTAGATGCTCTCAGCATCGGTTGTAGCCTTGCCATAGTAGATGCTGCACAGAGAAAGAAAAGGAATAGATAATAGTGCAATTGAGCTGTAAGTACCCGCAAAAAGAATTGAACCGTAAGTAGCCAAAAACTACTGAGATCCACTGCGACTGGAAGGTGACGGACTGACGGAATTAGGAAAAGCAACAAGCGGCCCACCTCCTGCACAATCACCTCACGGCCACTCGGCCCACAGCAGCCCGGTTCATGAGAACGCCCAAAAGTAGGTCTGTGGAGCAGCGGCCCTTTTGACGTTGGCTTTGCCGGCTTCAGCGAGCAGATGAGGCGAACGAGGCCCGAGGGAATGTTGCGGGGCGGTGAAGTAATCTGATGCATTCCTATATTTAATCGGACGGTTTAGCATTTCAAATCGCTGTGAGGAGGCATAGCTAGCTCAGTTTTACTGTTTAGTAATGTGGATGCAAGTTACCATTCTGACGAGGAATCAGGAGCAACGGGAGCAGTAATTCGGGATTGTACGAGCGCTTTTATTGCAGGATATTGTTATTATAAACAACATGCTATGGATGCACCATCCATGGAGGCTCTTGCTCTACTTGATGGCTTACGTCTAGCTGACAATCTGGGCATTTCAACTCTGGTAGTAGAGTCTGACTCACTAGAGATTGTCCAAGCTATCCTTGACCCGTCAGATTACCGTGCTTCAGCGGCGGTTGTTACTGATGACTGTCGAAAGTTATTGACTGCGTTCGGCAGGGCGACTGTTGTTCATTGTGCTCGGGAAGGTAATGCGGCAGCGCATGGGCTTGCTCGGGCTAGTTATAGAGGAAATTTTTCTGGAGAGTGGTGAGATAAACCTCCTGATTTCTTACTCCCCTTCCTTGTAACTGATATGATTATTGTTTAATAAAGGTTGCCGAATCTCAAAAAAATATTGTCCCAAGTGGAACGCGCAACACTAAGAAAGCATTAGCAGCGACAGATTAAAGATCAGTTTTTGAAACTTCAAAGCACGACTTTTTTTCTCGAAAAAAGTGAGTATTTCTTAAATGCGGACCTTCTTTTAATTGTAAATACTTTGTAAAAGCTCGGACATTTTATGAAAATCCAAACCTTTGTTATTATTATTTTTAAATGGAAATATTTTTTGAAACTTGAACAAAATTTCAGAACATGAACATAAACATATTTTAGAACGATGGACATCTTTAAAAACTCCGAACAAAATTTGAAAGACGCGAACATTATTAGGATTTGTGTGCAAATTCTTTTTAGAACCATGAACATGATTTATTTTTTTAATTTGCATACATTTTTTGAAACACAAGCATTTTTAAAATATGAAAATAGGAACAATTTCCGATGGATGGCTTGCTGTCTGTTTTCAGTCCTCAATGAGAGAGCCTTGATAATCTCAATCATGGTTGCACAAAAAATCATTTTATTTTTCAATTTTTGTATCAATGATTGTCTTGGAGAGAAATAAAAAGGTTGAATTTAACATGAAGATAGAAAAAGTTGCGAGTCGATGGTTGACATGGCGTCCCAGTTATGAGTCGACGGTTGACTTGAAACTGGGCCCCTACCAACATACGCCCCCCCTAGTTGTGAGTCGATGGTTGACATGGCGTCCTAGTTACGAGTCGATGGTTGACTTAAAACTGGGCTGCTACCAACATATGCCCCCCCCCCCCTAGTTGTGAGTCGATGGTTGACATGGCGTCCCAGTTACGAGTCGATGGTTGACTTGAAACTGGGCCCCTACAAACATATGCCCACCCTAGTTGCGAGTCGATGGTTGACTTGCAACTGGGCACCTACGAACATAGCGCCCCTAGTTGCGAGTCGATGGTTGACTTGCAACTGGGCCCCTACAAACATATGTCCCCCCTAGTTGCGAGTCGATGGTTGACTTGCAACTGGGCCCCTACAAACATATGTCCCCCCTAGTTGTGAGTCAAAGTTTGACATGCAACTCGGATAACTACAAAAAAGTTTGGCATATCCCAGTTGCGAGCCGATGGTTGACTTGCAACCGGGCCCCTACAAACATACGTCCCCCTAGTTACGAGTCGATGGTTGACATGCAATTGGGCCACTACAAAAAAGTGGGATGCGGCCTAGTTTCTAGTCGATGGTTGACTTGCAACTGGGCCCCTACAACACATACGCCCCCTAGTTGCGAGTCGATGGTTGACATGCAACTGGGGGCACTACAAAAAAGTATGACGCGTCCTAGTTGCGAGTTGATGGTTGACTTGCAACCAGGCCCCTACAAACATACGTCTTCCCTAGTTGTGAGTCGATGGTTGACATGCAACTTGGCCACTACAATAAGGTATGACGCGTCCTAGTTTCGAGTTGTTGGTTGACTTGCAACTGGGCCCTACAAACATATGACCCCCTAGTTGCGAGTCTATGGTTGACTTGCAATTGGGGGCCCTACAAACATACGCTCCCTAGTCGCGAGTCGATGATTGACTTGCAACTGGGCCCCCTAGAAACATACGCCCCCGCTAGTTGTGAGTCGATGATTGACTTGCAACTGAGGCAGCTACAAAAAAAATCGATTTTCAAGATGACTACTTGCAAATGAGGCGACTAAAAAAATTTGACATGAAAAAAGAGTGCGTGAAACAAATAGGTGAAAAACAACAGTGTTCCCTGCCATCTCCGAGCCATAGACCCGCTAGGTCATCTCCTTCTTCAGATTCGAAACAAAACAATAGAAATCGAAGGACAGGGGAGGGGAGTGACGACTCGAGGGAAGCTGCCATACCGATGTAATATACACTCGGCTAGACCTATCGTATTGTAAAGAATCACAACACAAACAAAGGCAACAGTCCCACTCTGTTGTAGGCCTCCCAGCCCAACAGACTCTAAATGCAGCGTGGATCGATCACGACACAAGCGATCAATCGAGCGCAAGAAATAAAGACACAATAGATTGGACGGCCGGACATCTAGGTGTGAGATCACTAAATTCAATGAGGTGCTGAGACACGATGAACATGACGGGATTGGCTCGAGAAGTCAATCGCAGATCCAGGGCTTCAGAGATGCGGTTGACGTGTGTGGCTTACTTGATCTCGGATACAAAGGTGTAAAGTGGACTTACGAGAAGAAAGTAACAGGAGGCTCGTATACCCGAGTCAGGCTGGACAGAGCTTTGGGCTCGGTGGATTGGTGCGGTTTGTTTCCATCAGCGGCTGTTGAACATGTCACAGTAGCGACTTCGGACCATTCGGCCATCATACTACAGCTAAGCCAACTGAATGGAGGAACCAAGAAGGTCAAGCAGTTTAGGTATGAGGTTATGTGGGAGACCCACCCCGATTTAAAACCTGTGGTGCATGCAGCATGGGAGCCCAATGGCCATAATCTAACGGCGGGTGAAGTCCGTGCAAATCTCGAGGCCCTAGCGCATAATCTGGGTGACTGGTCGCTTACCACTTTCGGGAGCGTGAGAGGAGAAATATGCAGTCTAAAGAAGGAGCTAGACCGCCTGCGTAGTGACTGCAGGAGAGTTGGCCCTTCCCATGCGGAAATCAAGATCAACGACCACCTAATTGAACTCTATCTGCGAGAAGAGCTGATGTGGCGTCAACGGTCTCGGGTTGAGTGGTTATCAGCAGGGGATTAGAACTCCCGTTTCTTTCATATGCGGGCTTCTATGCGGAGGAGAAAGAACTTGATCAAGGCTCTGTAGAAACCAGATGGGCAAGTGACCACGGAGCTAACGGAAATGCAGCAAATGGCACTTGATTTTTACAAAAAACTATACACTTCAGAGGGAGTTGAGGGTCTGCATGATGTTCTTCAACATGTGCCATTGAAGGTTACTCCGGAGATGAATGCATCACTATTGGCCCGTATGAGGCGAAGGAGGTTAAGAGTGCTCTTTTCCAGATGTTTCCTACCAAAGCACCAGGTCCGGACGGGTTTCCGGCTCATTTCTTCCAAAGACATTGGGATGTATGTGGCGAAGCGGTCACTAGAGCAGTCCTGGCTATAGTCAGGGGCGACGAGAGTCCTGCTTGCTTGAATGATACCCTACTAGTTCTGATTCCGAAGGTATCTAATCCAACCTTGCTCTCACAGTTCCGTCCTATAAGTTTGTGTAATATTTTTTACAAGATTGCTTCAAAGGTGCTAGCAAATCGGCTTAAGGTAATCCTCCCGGATATTATATCAGAAGATCAGTCAGCTTTCATCCCCGGTAGACTGATAACTGACAACATTATATCGGCTTATGAATGTTTACACTTCATGAAGCGAAACAGATCAAAGAACAACAGTTATGCAGCTCTGAAGCTTGATATGATGAAGTCTTATGATCGGGTGGAGTGGACTTACTTGAGATCAATGATGGAAAAGTTGGGCTTTGCAGCACCATGGATGTCTATTGTGATGAACATGGTGAGCTCTGTATCGTTTTCAGTTATGTTCAATGGTGTGAAGTCAGAAGTTTTCAAACCTACAAGGGGTATTCGACAGGGAGATCCAATCTCTCCATACCTTTTCTTGTTAGCAGCAGAGGGCCTTTCGTGCCTCTTAAAATCCCAGAACCAATCATCCTAGCTCGGCGGCATTAAGGTGGCACCGGCGGCACCGGCGGTAAACCACCTTTTATTCACGGATGATAGCCTGCTGTTTTTCAGGGCAAGTGTTGATGGAGCTGAAGCAGTGTCAAACCTGTTGGATACATATTGTAAGGCATCAGGTCAAAGGATAAATAAAGAGAATTCTTCAATTTTCTTTAGCAAGGGTTGCCCCGAGATACTTCGTGATGCTGTCAAAGGCCACTTGCAGGTACCCAATGAATCTTTAAGTGACAGATATTTGGGCATGCCAACGGATGTGGGTCATTCTAAGAAGGGGACTTTCAAATACTTGAGTGACAGAGTTTGGGACAAAGTGAAGGGTTGGATGAGCAAATGCTTGTCTGCGGGGGGCAAGGACGTGCTAATCAAGTCGGTAGCTCAGGCTATCCCGGTGTTCTCTATGTCATGCTTTAAGCTTCCTCGAGGCTTGTGTGATCACATCAAATCCATCATAAGGAAATTTTGGTGGGGCTGCAAACAGGGTGAACACAAACCGGCTTGGGTGTCATGGGATGTGATGACACGTCCAAAACACCTAGGCGGGCTGGGATTCAGAGATCTGGAGATATTCAACCTAGCTTTGTTGTCGCGTCAGGCCTGGAGACTCTTGCAAGAACCGTTGAGTTTGAGTGCAAGGATTTTGAAGGCTGCATACTACCCTGATAGTACGATACTTAACGTTGAGTTGGGACCTAGACCTTCTCAGATTTGGCGAGCTATCATGGAGGGGCTGGACTTGGTAAAGCAAGGAATTATTCGCAGGATTGGTAATGGACAAACAACGGAAATATGGAATGATAACTGGATACCGAAGGAGATGACGCCACGGCCCATCACGTCGCTGGTCGCCAATCCCCCAAGGTATGTATCGGAGTTGCTGCCCCAAGCAACAGCCTCATGGAACGAGACTCTAGTCCGGACAGTTTTCTTGCCGATAGATGCTGATGCTATTCTGAAGATCCCGGTATGCACGCGTAATATAGAGGATTTTTGGGCTTGGCACCCGGACAAGAAAGGCAATTTCAGTGTTAGCTCAGCCTACAAATTTTTGCTTAAGACGAAGTTGCAAAGAGAGGAGTGGCTGTACGGGGGGAGCGGATCATCTCAGTCTGAGAAAGATGAACAAGCTTGGACCTCTCTATGGAAATTGAAAATTCCGTCGAAGGTACGAATCTTCCTATGGAGGCTTGCAAATCATTCACTACCCACAACGGATGTTTTGAAGAGGCGAAACATGTCAGAACGAGATGTATGCCCGCTGTGTGGATGTGAGGATTCATGGCGCCATGCCTTGGTTGCATGCACGATGGCCCGTTGTGTTTGGGCGCTTTCGGATGAAGCATTGGTGTCAATCATGTCTGAACACGAGGAATCCAACGCAAGAATTTGGTTATTCAAACTAAGTGAGAAGTTGGACCATGCTAGCTTTACGAGGATGGTTATAACGCTGTGGTCATTATGGTATGCTAGGAGGAAGGCTATATATGAATCGATTTTTCAGAGCCCTCAACAAACGACGTCCTTTATCAATAACTACATCGATGAGCTAGGCCAAGTGAACGCCAGGGGAGTGCATGAAGGTACTCCTAGTGTTGCACCACCATGACCGAAGCGGTGGCTTCCCCCACCGAGTGGCAATGCAAAGATTAATGTTGATGGGGCTGTGGTGAGAACACGGAGAGGTGGAGCTGTTGCAGCTCTATGCCGCGACCAAGACGGACAATACTTGGGGTCATCGGCGGTGGTTTACTATGGGATCACTGATCCCTTAATGTTGGAGACTTATGCATGCCGCGAGGCCCTTGCTTTGGCGGACGATCTGGGTGAGCAGAAGGTCTGTGTGGCCTCGGACTGCCAAGAGGTGGTGAATGACATAAACAGGGGAACAGGAGGCCCCAATGCTGCGTTGGTACATGAAATAATGAATCACTGTAATAGTTTTATTTCGTGCTCTTTTGTTTTCGAGCGTAGGAACTTCAATTTTGAAGCTCATAATCTCGCCAAGTTTGCTTGTAACCTAGATATAAATAGACATGTTTTGTTGGGCACCCCCCATGACCCAAACCTTGTACCTATGACAATTGCTCTTGAATAAATAAAGCAAGCGAGATTTCTCAAAAAAAAAAAACTAAATTTCATCTAGATGTGTTTTAGCAATCTCGCTAAAAAAACCTAAAAAATAAAAGAAACACAAACATGGAAACGACCAAAAACACATGGACAAGGATGCGCAGATCACTCGTACTTTTAAATTGAATATATAGAGATAGTAAAATAATAAAGAAAAAATCAACAACACAACCTAAAAACAAACGGTAAAACCCAAGTCTAAAACACAGGAGGGCAAAAAAAAAACGCCTACAGCCCACGTAGAGATGCCAAAGAGCAGCATACAGCAGGCCAACAGGGGCAACAACGGCGCCGGGCAACAGAAGCTGGCCGACACAGCAGCATACATATATATACACGCAGCCCACACACAAACAAACCACGCCCATAGAAAGACAACAGCGGCACTACTTCAGGATCGCCAAGAAAAAAGGGACAACAACAACGCTAAAGTGGATCCAAGAAAAAAAACACTTGCAGTACGAATCTTAGAGCCTTCAGATCATGTGGCGAAGAGGTTAGATGTGAGATAGTTAATTTTCATCTAGATGTGAGTTAGCAAATCCGTTGTAGAAAAGTAAGCGTCAGTAGCTAGTTCAATTCCACTTGGTATCTTCATCATTTCAGAACAATCGCATAGCATGCCAGTTCAGTTGATTTATACGCAAAACACAGGCAGACTCAGAACATTGTACTCTGGGACTGAATCGATTCAATCAAGATGACAACCTCTTTTTGCCGGAACCAAACATACTCTAGGACTGAATCGAATCAATCGAGATGACAGCCTCCTTTCTCTTTCAGCTTGGGCCACGTATAGCTTCACCCAATGCTACACTGTTACGTCGATCCAACGCTGAGCCGAATTCTGTGGTTGGGGGGTGATATATTCCTCCAAAGCAGTGCGGGCAGTACACAGCATTAGCTGCACATATACAAATCACCCAAAATAAATATTTTGCATAATTACTACAAATTGACAAATCATATATTATGCTAGAAACTATTTTATCTAGTTACTAAATGGGTTACATAAACAAATATTGTCCCATCTCAGTAAATAAATAGTGGAACTATACTAGTAGTACTTTTGTATGTGGAACTATCACTAGTAGAAAAGGGGCCTATTGACCCGGTTGGTGAACCGGGACTAAAGGGTCGGTACTAATACCCTGGCCCTTTAGTCCCGGTTCAATCCAGAACCGGGACTGATGGACCTCCAGGTGGCCTGTCCGCTTGAGCCCAGGCAGGAGGGCCTTCGGTCCCGGTTGGTGGCACCAACCGGGACCAATAGGCATCCACGCGTCAGCATTTCTATGGCTGTGGTTTTTGTTTTTTTTAAAGGGGGGGGGGGGTTTGGGGGGTTTTGGGGGGTTAATTTAGGTGTTTCATATATTGTGCTATAGCTAGCTAATTAATAGAGAAAAGTGTCCTCTTTTTTGTCCGTGCTTGGTCGACGCTACGTACTATACATACGTATAGAAAGGACTAGCTAGACATGCTAGCTACCTAGTAATTAAGCAAACAGAAGATCGTCATGAACATATATGCATACAGAGAAAAGTGATATCGACCACCTCTCCTTCTCCGAGAGATTGGTCGAACAACAAGTTCTCGTATATCTATCCGACACTACCGGCTACATATATACAATAATTATCTTTTACAATACGGACGCGTGGTCCACATAGTATTCTCCGTCTTCAGCGATCACGTGGTCAAGAAAGAATGCCGCCAATTTCTCTTGAATTACTCGCAGGCGATCTGGTGCTAGTAGTTCATCCCGCATCCGAAACATCTAATTTTAAGAAGGGGGTCAATACATATATATATGAATGAATGAAACTCAACACAATGATGATAATAAAATAAAATTGTGGATATTTTTATTTACGCACTTCATATTGTTTGTCGGAGTAGCCCCTCTCACAGGTCGTGTGGCGGATGGACTGCATAAGCGTAGTATCCACAGAAATCATTCCCTTGTTCCTGCCACAACCACTTTACAAGAAACAGAGGTCAATCAAACTGATAATTAGCAAGCATTCTAAATGGTATTGATGAAACTAGCGCTTGAATCACTAGGAGATGCGCGTGGAATATGCTACTATATAGTACTTACTTTCGGGTGTCTAAATTGCAGCTTCTTCGGTAGTCCCGGAGCTTTTTTTGTGAATTTTCCCCAAGCCCTGCCATACAAAGAAAACAATTACTTGATATCAGAAATGAACAAAGTTGCTGATATGGTGGATAATGATCGATTTAACTTACTTCTCGAGCATTTCAGTCATGTCCGCATACTCCTTGGGATCTTTTCGTCTCGAGTCTAAGACAGTTACTACTCCCTGCTCAAGCTTAATCTCTAAGAGAATATAGTGGTAACTGCGCACGCATGCATAACTCATCAATATTACATTATTATAACCTGGACTAATAAGGGAAACCGAATATGCCACAAGACAGTAACACTCACTTGTAGTTGTAAGGAAAGAGTATTATATTTTTGTGTTCATTTATTTCCAACGATCGTAGCAAGTTGGCCTCGGTTTTGTCGGCACGATATTTAACCTCATTTGCATCTATGAGATATGTGTTAATGAACCCAATATCACCCACTTGTCTTTTCTTCATTTCGGCGATCTTCAATCTGCATAATATAGTGGGGATATTTATAAATACATGCAATGAAAGAGCTGAGTTATATAGAGATACTTAATGGCAGAAGTAGTACTACTTACAGACAGTAGCAGGTGACCGTTGCTTTATCGAGGGCCAATTGATAGAAAAACTGATAGAACTCCTCAAATGGAATAGGAAACAGTTCAATTCCAAGGAGGTCATGCTCATATTTAACTCTAACATACAAAGTACTCCTCCCCTCAGACTCTTTGCAGGTTTCCATGTACCAATCATGCAATCTTCGCATCATCGTTGATAGAGAGCTTTCATCTTTGACGAGAGGCTTCCCGTACTCGTATCTTTGTATATGCACCTCCAAGAAATCATAATGTACATCGTCGGGCAGGTAATCTGCAGGATTGCCATAACCGAGCACCATCCTCGGATCGACGATGTCGCTAGCAGGCACCTTGAGCGGGGGGCACGATTGCTTCGCTTGTTCGCCGAGCTGGGCAATTTGTTTCCCAGCTCGTCGTTCTTTCATCCTTTGATCACTGACAGTACTTCCCGACCTCTCCGCTTCGGCAAATGCCTTTCCAATAATGCGCTCATAGTTGCCTTTCGGCGGAGACTTGGGTGGTTTTGTCAGGGCAGCCAGAGTGCGCTTCGCTTTGACCGGATCTACCTTCTCCTCGGAGGTGGATGTCTCTTTGCTTTCAAACCTTGAAACCAGTCATCCACTTCGGTCTGCGCGATCTTCGCGTTTTCCTCCTCGCTCCTCTCGTACGGTAACTTCTCTGGAGTCTTCAGAGAAGGACCGAATCTGTCTCTCCTCCCGCCTTTGGCTGTACTGCTAGACGCCGGCTGAGCAGACGGAGCGGATGTCTTCTTTCCTTGCTTACGAGGCGGAGGAGAAGGACTACGACGCCGGAGCAGCCGGAGAGGTGGCGGGTCTCTTCCGCCCTTGCTGACGAGGCGGAGAAGGAGGAGGCTGGCTGCTCGGGCGCGCCGGTGCAGGCGGAGAAGGAGGCGGAGTGCCGCCACGCGCCGGAGAAGGAGGCGGAGTGCCACCATCGTGCACATCGTCTGGTGCATCTTGATGTTCAGTAGCATCACCGTATTCAGGGGGCACATAGTTGTCATCGTACTCTTCTTCCTCGCCGTCTTCCATCATAACCCCTATTTCTCCGTGCCTCGTCCAAACATTATAGTGTGGCATGAAACCCTTGTAAAGCAGGTGGGTGTGAAGGATTTTCCGGTCAGAGTAAGACTTCAGATTCTACATATAGGGCATGGACAACACATAAAACCATTCTGCTTGTTTGCCTCAGCCACTTCGAGAAAATCATGCGCGCCCTTAATGTACTCGGAGGTGTGTCTGTCACGGTACATCCATTGCCGGTTCATCTGCGTGCATTAGATATAATTAAGTGTGTTAAAAATCATTACAGAACATCATAAATAGATAATTAAGTGACCAAATTAATAGAAGTTCACCATCACATAAAAACCAAAGTACATACATAGTTCTCATCTAACAACATAAAGCTCTGCAGAGCATCTAAATTAATTAAACCATACATTGAAACTATGTAAAACATTTCAATGCGAAAACAAATACGATCATAATCGCAACCAAGGTAACAACCGATCCAACGGCATAATGATACCAAGCCTCGGTATGAATGGCATATTTTTTAATCTTTCTCATCTTCAAGCGCATTGCATCCATCTTGATCTTGTGATCATCGGCGACATCCGCAACATGCAACTCCAATATCATCTTCTCCTCCTCAAGTTTTTTATTTTTTCTTTCAAGAAATTGTTTTCTTCTTCAACTAAATTTAACCTCTCGACAATAGGGTCGGTTGGAATTTCGGTTCAACAACCTCCTAGATAAATAAAATCTATGTCACGTTGGTCGGCATAATTTTCATAAACAATAAATGAACCAATAGTTATGAAAAGATAATATATACCACATCCGAATCATAGACAGGACGAGGGCCGACCGGGGCGGATACCAAAACCATCACACTATATAAGATGCAATAATAAAAGTAAGAAAATAATACAAGTATCTATCTAAACAAGCAAGTAATAATATTTTTCCTTTCAGAAAGAAGATAAGAACAAGAGGCTCACCACGGTGGTGCCGGCGATAAGATCGGCGCGGGTGATCGACGGCGATGAAGACGGGGACGGGGCGTGACGGACCGCTAAACCTAGATAAATATTGCGGAAAATGGAGCTTGGCGGTCGAGCTTGGAGAGGAGAAACCTTAAGTAGTGTGGCTCGGGCATTCCATCGAACACCTTGTGTGCATAGGAGGTGAGCTAGAGCACCACCAAGCCCTCTCCCCCTCGGCCAGAAAAAACAGAGCAGTGTGCTCGGCTCTGGCGCGAGGGGCTAGATATCGGCAGCACCATGAGCCCCGGTTGGTGGCTTGACCCGGGACTACCGGGAAGCCTTTGGGTCCCGGGTCATGCCACCAACCGGGACCAATAGTGGTGGGCGGGAGCCAGGGACCATTCGTCCCGGTTCCCACCAACCGGGACCAAAAGGTCCGGACGAACCGGGACCAATGGCCCACGTGGCCCGGCCGGCCCCCTGGGCTCACGAACCGGGGCAAATAGCTCCATTGGTCCCGGTTTTGGATTGAACCGGGACTAACGGGCTAAACTGGCCTGGACGAAAGCCCTGTTTTCTACTAGTGTATACTAGCACTACTTTCTATAAGAGAGCACTTGTCACAAATTTTTTTTAAAAACTTTATAAAACTGTTTTTAATGATTAATGATTGATTCAAAGTGACAAGACAGTTAGTTGCACCTTTATCCACGACTTCGCAAAATGTCCGCAATTCAGGCCCTTTTACCCCGCTCAACTCAGCAAAGTACCTGTACCATCTTCTTCTTCTCCCATCGTGTCCTTTGAAGTACACATGCCAATAACTCACTGGGTCATTCTTGTCCAAAACGAACATGTTGCTATGAACTCCAACAGCACGCTTTATCTTTAGCTTACCACCCTTCTATGGAATAGAACAGAAAAGATTAGTATCACCCAGATTAAATTATACTCTTAATCTACATGGCACCGATACGAGGACACGGACACGACAATACGGAAACGGTGATATGGGATACAACAATTTCTACAAACAGCCATACAGTATTAAGGCAAGTATATATAAAAAAATAATGTAATAAATGATAATTCAGAGATGTGAGATGCTGAGATGTGATTAACATACTATAGAGTATAGACACAACCTGCAATTTTTTAGGCTTTGCTTAAAACAAATCTCTTGGAGTCAGCAAAGTATCGTCAGTTAAGCATCAAACTCAAATTAATGTGGGTATTTTGTGTTGTTGGATGACACAACCAGATAAGCTTCCAGTTGTACATAGGTTTGAAGATGTGTAAATAATACAACTGTTTGTTGTCTGAATGATTTGTTTTCATTCCATTTCAAAGCAAATGGTCTAGACTAGCGCAACACCTTAACTAGACTGGCCAAGGGTGACACCCTACATGCCTTAAAGCTACAAGGCAGATGTTTTCCGCTGCTAAGGCAAGTGCGACGCCTTAAAAACCATGTAATACATAAGGTGCCCGGCTGACGGTGCGGATGTGGCATTGCGACTTGGCGACGATGATGGTTGCAAGATGAGCAGGGTCGTGGCTTGCCTTCGTCGTCAATCGTCTGAGCGTGAAGTTGGAGTTGCGGAGTTGCCGGGCAACTTTGCGGCAATGATGCTGGGCGATGGGCAGATCGGACTCTATCGGTGCAAGGCGTGCTCCTTTTCTCCTGCAAGGCTCATCATCAAAGTTTGAGCTGGACCTCGACGCCTTCTGCCGATTGTTTGGCTTCGGCCGGCAGGGTTCTCGTGTACCATTCGTTCAGAGGGGTCTTGACGGATCGTCTGTGGCAAAGTCAGAGTCACTTGCTCAGGGAGAGATGATGACGATGACATTGCAGGCGATCTCTACTGTGTACTACATGGGTCTACATGGGTCTTGTGGGTGCCAAGTCCGCCGGGTGCCCTTCGTTGTGGGTGTGTTGTAACAGTTTCACCCGGGTTTCCATTAGTTAACTGGGCAACTCTCTTCTAACATTTTTAATGAATCAGACCTAAAGGAGCGTTGCTTTTAAAACAAATGCGTACCTCTTTTTTATTGTGCTGCTCAACTGCCACACTAGTGCAGTGTGTTGTTTGACAGGGAGGATCATCCTTGAAGTATGCCGCCATGTCCAGGGGTCTTGGCAAATTTTTTGAATCAGGATAATGAACATTTTGACTAAGCAGTCGATGATCAACGAACTCCTCACCAACACTACAAAAAGAAAAAATATGTTCAGTTTATTATAATTCGATGAAATCTACCTTTAACTAAAAGCATTACTATGTTATCTCAACTTTGATATGATCAGAAAATTCCTATTTACTCCTAAGCTACTCATATTTGTCTTTTTGAGAAATAATAGGTGTAATCTTTTAATCTGGAAAGATACTTGGAGGCATACCTCTTCCCAGGCTTCGCAGGTTAACCTAAAGTAAAATGACCAAACAATACTCTATTAGTAAAAAAAATACTGATGAAGTCAATGCAATTTTATTATTAGTAGGGTTTGAATCGTGGGAGGGAGGGTGTGCCTTCCTTAAGTGAAAAAAAAAACATTAAACTAGATTTTCTTTTCTGACTACTATTTTTACTGTGTGCTAGCTCAAGCGTTGCAACATGTCTAGATTGTTATTGGCACACAGCTGCAAACTAGGCGACTATCTCATGGCGTTCTTCCTGTTGGGTGCTAGCAGATACAAATAATTTAAGTTACATCCATGCATACTGGGCATTATTTAAAATTAAAAGGAGTTCCTGCCGCTGCTATGCGACTGGGAATTTTGCAGGTTGCTATAGAAAAGGGACAATCAGAATATCAAAGAGTTGGTTGGAATTTTGTGTTTCAAAGTGCTGCCGAACAATGAAAGATTTTGAGTCTAAACAGATAAGAGAAGCAAGGGGAAGGTCCTCATAGTGGATAGATCTGATAAAAGACATACGTTGGAACAGCAGCAATTTGAGTGCTACTAGAACTCCAGACACAATAATCCTGACATTCTTTTCCTCTAATAAAGTTCCCACGAAAAACAGTTGTCTATGTTACAGAAAAGAATCTAGATCATTGTTTTTCTCTAGATACGCTACCGACTGGGACGTTATGGATAGCAAGAAGCCAAGAGGTTGATAGTTTAAGATGGAGAGCCAAATTTGATAGTCTCAGACCACTAAGCAAACAGGTTACCCTAGTTCACAGTGTACAAATGGGTTTACCTGTTATGTTCTCTTAATTGTAGATGTGAGATACGCCATGAATGGAGAAGTATATATAGGCGTAATATTTTAGCAGGCTAGGATGCTGCCGTTCTGTCACAAAAAAATGTACTTCATATCTAACCTGATGAAGATGCCATCATTAGCTTGTGTCAGCCTGCAAGACAAAATAATTAGCAATTAGGATCTAGGGGTCATCTAATAATGAGTGATCTGTTCCTTTTAAAATTTAATCACATTTATAAGTCTTTTGATGGAAGTTCAACTACCATTATCTCTCAAGTCAATGTCATCACATATACGAGAGCTAAAAGCTGAATTAATGTTTAACCAAATTTAAAACGTATATGAACTAATTAATACTTTACTAAACTGAAACGTATAAAAGGAGTGAAGCTGAAGCTCAGGGTTGTTAGGTCATCGATATTTTTGAAAATTTCAAGCAACCGGGAATTAGGAAAAGAAGCATCAAATGGATTTGTACAACAGTTACTCAACTAATCTCAGCGTAATGACTATGTGCCAAAGAAACTAGATGTATTAATTACTAACCTGCCTACACGATCAAAACAGAAAAATAGCATTGAGTTGTATGCTAGTCAAGAACCTAAGATAAACTTCACTGTTTGGGGATCCTGACCGAGGCTATCTTAGTTCTCAGTGAGCAGTTATGCAGCACAGATACGGGGACACGGACAGGGCGATACGAGTACGCAGACACAGGATACAGCAATTTCTAGAAACAACTATAAGGCGATACAGCGTGCATATATAAATAATTAATCAAATGTCAGGCTACAGATGCTCGTGGACATAAAATGTTGAAGGGCGGCAGACCTGGCATCACTCTGGATGCGTTTGTACCCAGGATCCTGCTCGCCGGCGGCCAGGGCTACTAGCAGGAACGATGTTGTGTGTTCGGCGCCGTCAGCATCATCCGCCACCTGATGTGCGTCACTGGTCAGGTGGTGTATACCAAGATTACATACGGGACAGTGCCCGGGCACACACCTCGACGAAGACACCCTCGGCGAGCTCCTGAAACACAAGGACAGCACGGGCGTGTGTGTGCTGGTCTTGGCCGACCGCACCTCCGTCAAGTCCCTCGGCATGCATGGATACATGGGATGCATGGCGGCCGAGACAGTGTGGTACTTTGGTGGCACCATCGTGGAACCACGACGGCGGAGAGGTTGGTAGGAGCAGCAAGCTAAGTTACCCAGGGAAGCCCCTGCAGGCGTCAGTGCACGGAATCGTCCAGGCCAGCCTGAGGAAGACACACAATGGTGCCTAGAGATTGAGGATGCAGAACCGAGGAGGAATTGGAGGCTGGGGCTTGGGAGCTGTCTCCAATGGTCAATTTGGGGGTCACAGGGGGGGCTCGGGAAGAAAGATCACGTGAGGAGTAAGCCAAACATATTTTTCTATAAATCTGGTTCTGCACAAATTAATTGGTAAAACGGATTTAGCTAAGCATGTCTTCCATATAGAGTTGGCTACATTTTGCTCATTATGCATTATGCCTAGGTGTTTGATCTAACGATATTGTGCCTTTTTGAAAGAAATCAGCTTAAGTTCTAAACTCATGACCTACAGGAAGAGATCTCCTATGACAGTCAAACCAACATGCCTTTCTAGCATTTCTTAACTGGAATGCTTTGGTATCACTCATACAATCGTAACATGTAATTAAACATGGATGCTCCACCCAACAACCATTCCCTGAGAATACTATCGGCAAATTAAATACATAGAACTGATGAAAAGCCATACACTACTCACTGACCAAACCAAATAAAATAATATATGTCCTGGTCAGAAAGCAAAAGGTATGGAGTACACTGCATAGATGGATGTGAATTTGTACACTACACACACAATGAGACTACTAATTTATATAACTCAGTCTACACTCTACACTGGGATCATAAAAATAGCATAACCAGATCCGCCATGGATGATGGCTGGTGCACTCCAATCCTTGAAAAGTAGCATTGTTTTATGTACAATGGAGTACTAAACAATGACCTAGCTGGGCACTGGGCAGTAGCTAGGTATTCAACACCCCTCGTGCAACTCCATTATTAATACTCTAAACTGCTAGGGTGTTGGACAAACACGATAAGAAAATGTATACGTGTGTCTCAACCAAGAACATACCTTGTCTTTGGTCTTTTGAGACGACTTCGGTTCGATGAGACTGTTTTCAGATCTCCCTGCTGCTGCTCCGGTTGATGTTCGCAGGTCTTCTCCCGAACCCGATTCACCGTGAGCCGCAGGACAGGGGAGGAAGTCGGGGAGCTCAGCACTGCACACGAGATAGGGACGGATGAGGATGGATGGGCGAGGGTGCCCGACCGGACGGGGGGTGGCACCGGAGGGGGAGGAGGGAGGCGGCAACGGGCGGGAGAGCTAACCAGATGGGCCGGACGCGGGCTGGTCGCGGGCGATGCAACGGACTACGCGCATCCTTTTTCTCTAGCCAGGCCCTTTTCTCAAAAAAAAATGCATGAGGGGCCGTGCACCTTTTTTTTCATGCGTCCATAGGGCATCTCCAACACCGACCTTTAAACCTCCCGCATACGTCCGGACATGTTTTGCATCCAACGCGGTTCGCTTACCGGTCTGGACATGTTTTTCCTCGCAAACCGAAGACAAAGTAAGGTGGGAAGGCTTTGCAGGCGTCCGGACCGTTGCCAAACTCATGTCTGACTACCCTGGCCCATCCAAAAAAACCACCCGCTTCTTTCACGCTTTCCATCGAACGCTCGCACCACTTGCCGGACCAGACCATGCATCGCCCAGCATTGATGTCAGTGATTTGACCAGATGGGAGGGCGGCGCTGACGGGCGTAACTACTCGGGAATCACCACTTCACTGCGGATGCCACATCCCGAGAAACCAACTCCGGCTGCTGCACCGCATTAAAGCGAGCTGACCGCCACTTCGCCTAGCCTAGCCGCGGCTATTTAAGTTGTGCACCGGCGATGCCAGAGCCGCACTCCCCCTTCTCGAGCACTGTCCCACTCCCCCTCCGTGTCACCATCCCCGAACCCTTCTTCCTCTCCGAGCCTAGCGGCGATGCCGAGGTCCTGGTTCTCCATGCCAGCAGGCGGATATGCTGGAAGTTCTTTACTCGGTGGTTCTTGGCACCGCAACCCTCGCTCTCCGTGGCCCTCGGCATCCACGACACCCGCCTCCTCCGACAAGTGGGGGATTGTCATCTCCTCCAGCGACGAGGAGGACTATACGCCGCCGCCGCAGTCGCAGCAGCCGCAGCAGCAGGGGCCCCGCCTTCTCTTTAGAGGCCGAGGTGACAGACGAAGAATTCGTCTGTCAAATCGAGATAATGACGGAGCGTTCGCTCTGTCACATGGGCCAGTCGCCACTATCGCTGACGCGCGCAAGGAGGAGCCGGTCCCCACTGCGCCACCTTGTGAAGCGTGAACCGGAGTCCCCGCTCTGGCGGGTCAAGGACGAGCCGACATCGCCCCCCGCAAAGTCAGTACACACACATTGACGGGTGATACGGGTCCAGCGTATCTATAATTTTTGATTGCTTCATGCTACTGTATTATCAATATTGGATACTTTATATGTATTTTCATACTATTTTATATCATTTTCTGGGACTAACCTATTAACTTAGTGTGCAGTGCCAATGCTGTTTTTGCTTGTTTTTGGCTTTTCAGAAAATAATTACCATACGAAGTCCAAACAAACAAAAAAACTTTGGATTAATTTTTTCACCAGAAGGGGCCCACGAAGGTTCGGGAGAAGATCAGAAGAGTCAAGAGCGAGCGACAAGCTCGCTAGGCACGCCCTCTGAGCTTTGTGGGCCCCTTGTGGCACCTCTTAACCTAATTTCACCTCCATAAATTCCCAAATATTCCCAATATACCACAAAGACACCCGTTCCGGCGCCGCAAGTTTCTGTTCTTCCGTGATCCCATATGGAGGCCTTTCTCGGTACTCTACCAGAGGGGAAATCGATCATAAAGTATTTCTACATCATCATTGCTGCCTTCCGATGATGCTTGAGTAGTTTACAACAGACATACGAGTCCATAGTTAGTAGTTAGATTGCTTCTTCTCTCTCTTTGATCTTAAATACCGTGTGCTTCGTGATCTTCCTGTAGTTCTACCAGATGTAATCTTCTTTTGTGATGGGTTTGTTGGGATCCGATGAATTGTGGGTTCATAGTCAGATTATTCATGAGAAATAATTGAGTCTTTTTTGAACTTTATTATAGATGATTGTTATAATTTTGTATTTCTCTCCGTTCTATTTGTTTGGTTTATCCAACTAGATTGATTTATCTTCAGATGAAGAGGTGCTTTGTAATGGGCTCAATCTGGCGGCGCTCTATACCCGTGTGACAGAAGGGAACAAGACACGTCTTTGTATTGTTGCTATTAAGGATAAAATGATGGGGTTTATTCATATTGATTGAATTTACTTTGTTTACATCATGTCATCTTGCTTAAGGCGTTACTCTAGTTTTATTAATTTAATACACTGGATACATAATATATAGCGGTCGATGGGTGGAGTAATAGTAGTAGATGCAGGCATGAGTAAATCTACTTGTCTCGGACATGATTCCTATATACATGATCATTGCCTTGAATGTTGTCATAACAATGTGCTTTTCTATCAATTTCCTAATAGTATTTTGTTTACCCACCGTATGCTATGTGTTCGAGATAGAATCTCTAGTTAATATTATGGCCCCGTGTCTAAATTTTATCATATATAAATCCAAAATATCCTTGCTACATTTTATTTACTTTTTATTTGTTTTACAATTTATCTATCTACCACTACGAGATTTGATCCTTGCAATTAACGAGTACAAGGGGATTGACAACCCTCTTGCTCGCGTTGGGTGCAAGTATTTGTTTCTGTGTGTGCAGGTGCTATTCACGAGGCTTTGCGTGATTCTCCTACTGGATTGACAACCTTGGTTCTTAACTAAGGGGAATACTTATCTCTACTGTACTGCATCTCCTCTACTCTTCAGCGGGAAAACCCAATGCAACTCACAGGTAGCAACGGGCCTGCCTCGCTGCCACGTCCGTCGTCAAAGAGGAGCTGCCGCTCACGATCACGAAGGCACGGGGCTGCATCCTCCACTACCTCTGAGGTAGCGGTTGAGGGAGTCCTGGACTAATGGGGTCCTCGGGCGTCCGACCTATTATACATGGGCCGGACTGATGGGCCGCGAATATACGAAGACCGAAGACTCTCTCCCGTGTCCGGATGGGGCTCTTCTTGGCGTAGAAGGCAAGCTTGGCGACCAAATATGAAGATTCCTTTCTCTGTAACCGACTTGATGTAACCGTAGATCCCTTCGGTGTCTATATGAAACCGGAGGGCTTAGTTCGGATCGGTAGATATACAATCATAGTCATACAGGCTAGACTTCTAGGGTTTTAGCCATTACGATCTCGTGGTAGATCAACTCTTGTAATACTCTTATTCATCAAGATCAATCAAGCAGGAAGTAGGGTATTACCTACATAGAGAGGGCCCGAACCTGGGTAAACATTTGTGTCCCCCGTCTCCTGTTACCATCGACCTTTGATGCACAGTTCGGGACCCCCTACCCGAGATCCGCCGGTTTTGACACCGACATTGGTGCTTTCATTGAGAGTTCCACTGTGTCGTCCCCAAGAGGTTTGATGGCTCCGTCAATCATCAACAACGATGTTGTCCGAGGGGAAACTTTCCTCCCCGGACAGATCTTCGTATTCGGCGGCTTCGCACTGCGGGCCAACTCGCTTGGCCATCTAGAGCAGATCGACAGCTACACCCCTGGCCATCAGGTTAGATTTGGGAGCTTGAACTATATCGTGGACATCCGCGGAGATTTGATCTTCAACGGATTCGAGACCATGGCGGCCGCTCCCTGTCCCTACGATGAACATGACTTAAATCTGTCATCGGACCATACTCAGGAAATCGCACCTGTAACTGCTCTAGCCTTAGATCCGAAGCAGATTGCGCCGGCCGAGGATGGGAAGCTCAACCCCGCCACGGAAGCCGCACACTTAGCGGCATTGGAGCTGCACACAGACCCGGCCTCGAGCAAGATCTGTGTTACCGAAACCTCGGACTCGTCTCCGGCTATAGGATCCGGACCGCGCGCATCCGCGCCCATTGATCCTGATCGGGCGTCGATCTTCGAGTTCAGCTCCGCGGACATCTTCCGACAGTCGCCTTTAGGGTATGTGCTTAACTCACTAAAAAATATATCCTTAGCAGAGGGCGCACAGCCGAATTATATCCGGTTCGAACTGGAGGCTGATGATAGGGAATTTTGCTTCCCACCCGCCACCCACTTCAAAGCCACCGTCGAACACCTAACCGACATGCTCGATTACGGCTCCGAAGACATCGACAGTATGGACGACGATGCAGATGAGGAGCATGGCCAAAACCCGCCGTTCACCGGACGTTGGACGGCCACTTCTTCGTACGACGTATACATGGTGGATACACCTAAAGAGAATAACGGCGAGGACAAGGAAAATCCAGTTGAGGATGAGCCTCCTAAGACACAACCAAAGCGCCGGCGTCAGCGGCGCCGCTCTAAATCCCGCCGCAGCAAGGACAGCAACACCGGCACAGGAGACGATAACACTCCGGACGGTGCCGAAGGCAGAGAAGATCCCGACGAACAAACTGCCGAACAGAACGATCGGGAAGATGGGTAAGTTAGCCCTGATGAACATGCCATAAACAACGACTCGGAGGGCAGCACCAATCTTCCACCCTCCGAGGATGAGGTGAGCCTTGGCAACGAGGATTTTATCATGCCTGAGGAACCTCTCGAGCAGGAGCGCTTTAAGCGCCAGCTAATAGCCACTTCAAGGAGCCTGAAAAAGAAGCAGCATCAGCTTCAAAGCTGATCAAGTTCTGCTAAACGATAGATGGACGGACGTCCTAGCAGCCGAAGAATACGGCCTCAAGTGCCCATCCAAAAGTTACCCGCAGCGTAAATTGCTACCTCAGTTTGATGATGAGGCGTTGGAGCCCGTACCATCATCGTGCAATGCGGCTGACCGACCACCACGTGGTCGGGACAAGGCGGCAACTCAAGCCGAACACCAGCCCGCTCCACCTCACCGTAAAGGCAGAGATAAAACAGCTCGGGGACATACCTACGACCTGCGGCAAAAACTGGACAATAATGCAGGACATACTAGATCGATCTACGAATCGCGAGGTAGTGCCCCGACACGTGACGATGGCTACCTATTCGGATGTAACAAGCCTAGTCACGCCCGGTCCGAACACCGCAGACAGACTCCATCGGAGCTACGTCGCGATGTGGCCCGATATAGAGGCGCCGCACACCCTATTTGCTTCACTGACGAAGTAATGGACCATGAATTCCCGGAAGGGTTTAAACCTGTAAACATCGAATCATATGATGGGACAACAGACCCTGTGGTATGGATCGAGGATTTTCTCCTCCATATTCATACATACAACTGCCTTTAAGCATTTGTCTTTACAGACTAACTTTGGCGAAGAACAGGACTGGCGACGCGGAATCAGCTCGGACGCACAAGGCAGGAACACATAAGGCAGTCCGGATACACCTCAGATCCACACACAGCCTCCTCCAGCCCGGCCACGACAGGTTCCGCCAAAAACACTCCTTTACATAAGCATAAACCGCACTCATACGCATAGACATGTCATTTTACTACAATGCGTAGACTTAAATAACACTTACCGGACGTCCTTTCTCATTGACGCCTTCTTGTCACAAATGGCACCCACGCCTTGCGTTATGCCCGATTATGCCAGGGGCTTCATAGTACAGCAACAAAGTCCAGCCACCTTTCCGGTCGTTCGGCACCCCAAACTTATAGCACTATATGCATCAGCTCTGAATCATGTCTTGGGTCATTAGTTGGATTTGCCCGGCTCTCATGTTTTGGTACCTTACGTTCCGCTCCATCGGCTAAGGTAGTGCTGGGAGAACTACTGCGATTGTGTCCCGGTTCTTCCGGACGAGCACCTCAGTAGAGAAAGCCGAAAACTGACTGTCATGATACAGCGAGAGCTGGTCACCTGTTCGAGAGGTTGTAAAATCTTTAAAGATTTATTCCGCACAATGCCATTATAAATGCAAAGTGCGACGGATTGGTCTTCCGATCAGGCGCCGATAAAGCCCCCAGTTCGGCCTTCTGAACGCCAGGGGTTGCGCCCACCATACTCGAATTCCTATGGCTAAGTGAGAGTGATAAAGCCCTATATCTGATTGCCTGGTTCATAGTGAGGAACACCTCCTTAAAAGGACCCAACGATGGGATAAAGAGTGTTCAGGCATGTCCCGAACACCCCCGTACTTTTTACGTGGGGGCAGAAGCCGACGACTGGCCAACTCTCAGAATTTATATACACTGAACAGCCGCATAGGAAGAACAAACGTTCAAATAAAATAGGCAATAAATAATAAAAGTGCCATTATCCCACATTACAAAGAATGGCACGACTGTCTTCAGGGAAATATAGTGTCTTTGGTACACTTATCCGCCACAAGGCAGGCTCCTTTCAATACACCCTCATAGTACAACTCGGGCTTGCGATGCTCCTTACCCTTCGGCGGCCCTTCAGTCATCAGCTTCTCAGCATCAAGCTTCCCCCAATGCACCTTCGCATGGGCAAAAGCCATGCGTGCACCCTCTATGCAGACCGATCGCTTAATGACATCAAGCCGAGGGCAAGCACCACCAATCCGCTTCACGAGTTCGAAGTAACTGCTTGGAATTGGCTCTGCGGGCCACAGCCGGATGATACGTCTCCAACGTATCTATAATTTTTGATTGCTCCATGCTATATTATCTACTATTTTAGGCAATATTGGGCTTTATTATCCACTTTTATATTATTTTTGGGACTAACCTATTAACCGGAGGCCCAGCCCAGATTTGCTGTTTTATGCCTATTTTAGTGTTTCGAGGAAAAGTAATATCAGACGGAGTCAAAACGGAACGAAATCAATTGGAGAAGTTATTTTTGGAAGGAAACCCACCTGATGGACTTAGACCCCACGTCAGAAGATACGGGAGGTGCTCACGAGGGTGGGGGCGCACCCACCCCCCTAAGGCGCGCCCCCTGCCTCGTGGGGCCCCCGTAGCTCCACCGATGTACTCCTTTCACCCATATATACCTACGTACCCTAAAACTTCCAGAACAGAAGATAGATCGGGAGTTCCGCCGCCACAAGCCTCTGTAGCCACCAAAAACCTCTCGGGAGCCCGTTCCGGCACCCTGCCGGAGGGGGATCCCATCACCGGTGGCCATCTTCATCATCCCGGCGCTATCCATGATGAGGAGGGAGTAGTTCACCCTCGGGGCTGAGGGTATGTACCAGTAGCTATGTGTTTGATCTCTCTCTCTCATCTTCTCTCTCGTGTTCCCTTTATGGCACGATCTTGATGTATCCCGAGCTTTGCTATTGTAGTTGGATCTTATGATGTTTCTCCCCCTCTACTCTCTTGTGATGAATCACTACAAGAAAAACACTCAATCGTGACCCTCAATTTTGGTCAAAGAATCATCGTTGTTATCCATTTATGACCTTTTTATGACCATATTTGGGTGGTCAACAGTTGGCCGTCAAGAGCGAACAAACATGACCTTTTGGATGTTTTGGTCAAAGATTCTATGACCAAAAACATTTGGTCGGTACATCTTTGACTAATTGTTTTCGTCACTAGAGGTCTACTTGAACCATGTAGGATCTGACATGGCTTCAGCCATGTGGCTAAGGTGATGAAGTGGCAGCCTTGATGGCATTACCGATGACTGAAAAATAAGGTCACAATTTTCACCAGCCCAGTCCAATAAGGTATCTAAATGAGCGAAGCCCAACAATACAACCCATTCATTTTATCCCGTTTCATTTTTGGGCCACATCCAGTGACTGATCCTATCAATTTTAGCCCATTAATTTTGTTAATTTGGCCGAGTCATTATTTTGCACATTTTTGTTACACTGGGCATCGTAGATTTACCTCAAAAAAAGGCATCATAGATAATTCCAGCCATAAACTAATATTATCAGTAAATTGTTATATTCGTTTCAGCAATAGACATCATAGTGGATACTTCAGGTACACGAATCACATACATAGTTCAACGTTCAACTCCTCTAAAGAGGTACAATACTTATAATGATTTTACACAAAGCCAGAACCACCATGCTTCATCACAACACTACACATAACTACAAATCAGGAAACCATAGCTTCTCATGTTCACTGTCATCCACTTTTGAGTAGCTAGTTCTTCTGGATTGCAGAATATCCTGGCATTAAGAAAGATCACACATGAGAAGAACATGCAGACTACATAGCAATTGAATTGAAACATCTTTGTTGTAAGATGCATATACTGTAATAAGGAAACAACTACAATTATGATAAGCCAACCAAAGTGTCATGACAGTACAATACAGAGGTATTTTTTTCACAAGAAAGTATTGTGCCGAGGTATTTTTTCACAAGACAACCACCCACTATAGGACAAAGGTTGGACGAAATGTTCTCATTGTAGCTTAACAACTATCATGACAGTACAATAGAGGTTAAAAAGCAAGTATTATTTCCAAATAAAGAATACAAATGCCACCCTGAAATAAAATTTAAAATTCCAATGTGTAGCTACACTTTTCTAGGCGCACATCAAGTATTGACCAAGTTATTAAAGTAATTGAGTATTCAATATAGATTCAGCTTTAGGTAACTCATTAGCAGTTGGGGAATTAGAAAAAAGAAATACATTTGCATGATGCACCAGAGGTAAGCGAAAGCATTGTGATACATGTGTATGGCTCAGGTCTCAGGACAAGACACCCTCCATGTTCCATATTTTTTGGCCCAAACATGTCAACGAGTTAATGTGCATGTTCCAGCTGCACAAAATGGTATTGCAGGATTAGCATTCTGTAACATCAAAGGGTAGGTAAAAGTCTTGCCGACAAAAATGTATGTTAGCTTGTTTCCTAGTCTCCAAAAGAACAACCACATACTTAACAGAACGTTATAATTAACAACCCTTGAAAATGTAAATCATAAACCATACAATGATATACGAATTCAAACTTAAAATCTCATTGTAAAACTGTGTTGCAGTCAGTAGAAGCAAGAATCATATCAAAACAAGAAACGTAAGTGTAGTTGCAATTTTCTGACTATCAAGAGGAGTAACTCATCAAACTAATAAATATCTTAAAGAATAGCAATGTGGGATAGGTTCTAGTTTACATGCTCTATTATCAAATAAATACATGGCATTTGTTGTGGTTACATATTGTTCAATAGGGTATGATTCACATACTAGTGCAATAAATAAATAAATATCACTATACTATGAATATGCTCAGAATAAATGAAGCCATGTGCAGTTTGTTTAGCCAATGTTGTGTTCTGGAAAAATACACAAGGGGGTAGCGAACAAGCATGAATCCTCCAGAATGGGGAAATTAACCACAAAGAGATCCAATGTAACAAACTGCTGTGAATTCTCTATTCATGCATTTTTCCTAGAGGAGAAGGGGAGAGAGCAGTACCTGTTGATGCTGGTAAGCAGACCTGCTAGGTCGGGATCGAGATGCCGGTAAACAGTGCCCAAAGTAAAGAGAGCTCAGCAGCTGTTTGATAAGTACACAAATTTTCAGTGAGCCAAGTAACATTCTGTGAACGAAGTAACATGTATGTCCACAGGAAAGACAAAAGGACAACATATGTGATTAAATATATTACTACCTGTTATAGTATCAAATTACTCAGAAGAAATTTTCCATAACTTCACTTTCCATATTTGAGAAAAATAGTAAACATTCTATACTACGTATTGGGTGCATCCATAGATACACAGACGGAAACCATCAAGTACAACGGTTCAGACCATAAGGTTGTCCAGGCTAACATGACACAAAAAATGGCATATCATAATGTCTCAACAGTAGAGAGCATATATGGCATGGACATACCCAATTTTAATTTTTGATGAGTTAATTACAGAATGTCTAATGCACACATATACAAGCAAAAAAATGGTGACTATGCTTCAATGCCTTGGTACTTACGGTGAAAATTCTGATGAAAACAAACTTAAAAAATAAACAATGGGTTGTTATTACCTATAGAATTGGGCAACTAAAACACCTTAAGATTAATGTCGGCTGATTACTGGATAACTACAGACAGCAGAAACATAGAGCAAGTGACACAAAATGCACTACCAATGTACATCTTGCACATTGACAATTAGGCCACGGAGAAGTACATTAGTACATAGTCAGTTCACAAACAAAACTACTTAGGGCATGTTCTGAGTGGAGCAATTCCATGGGAAAACTGTAGGAACTCAGTTTCCATAGGATTGATTCAATATAGCGCGTTCGGAACGCATGATTTATGAATAGTAAAATGCAGGAAAACTGACTGAAGTTCGCATAGAACACTCTCAACTAGCCAAGCTTGTTCTCAGTAATGGGAGTATCAACTTGCTTTCTCTGTAATCAATCAGGATTTTGTTTTTACCATGCATGTTTATGTGTAATTAAACAAAGCAAGACTTTGTCCATCTCAGGTAAGATGCACTATCAAATGCATACTTGCACTACTCATGCATGTCTAGAATTTGTTTGTTTGTACACTAGTTGAAAACAGGTAACACAGTTAAGCAAGTGGCATGAACAAGTATCTTACCAGGCTGAAAACAACATAGCAGCAGATTTGAGTTACTACCAGACCCACCAATGATAAATTCCGTCACACGCTGGCACATACAGAGCAACAGATTTGAGTTACTACTGAACCCACCATTGATAAATTATGTCATCGACGCTGGCACCTACAGAGCAGCAGATTTGGCACATTCAAACATCAATTTGGGCAGCCCAAACAACTTCATCAATCGATAGTGTTCAGAAAGAAAAGAAAGAGACCGGCCGATGCTGAAATCAAAAGCGACGACGACAGTGAGGCAGCACCGTCTCGTCGCCGCCGACGCCGGGGCAGTTGGAAACGACCCAATCAAGCGCCGCGGCCAACCCAGCCCCTGCTGGTCCAGCGCCAAGCGCAGAGTTCACTGCTCCAGCAGCAACCACACCCGCCCTCCTTGTGACGCGCGCGGTTGGTGCAGCATCGCTTCTTGGTACCCGCCGTCGTTGAGGTCTCAAGATGGGTTGGTGGTTCTCGCCGCCGTCCTGGTGGCCCGCCGCCGCAGCTGCGGGATGGTTACGCCGGATCCGTGTGTGGATTGGCAAGATCCGGCCAGATCGAGGCTCGACGAGGTGGGGTGGGAGGGGAGGGGAGGGGATCGTGGAGAGAGTAGAAGGGGGGAGCGGCGCTGGAGGGGATTTGGGAGGAGTTAGTGTTTCAGAACTTTTTATATGACCTGGGTTGGTCTGGTTTCGGGCCTTTGGGCCGGGAAGGTCTCGCGCGCGTAATGCGTTTTGCGGGAAAATACGGTGAGACATATGGCGCGAGCTCAAAAATTGCCGGAGATATTCCCTGCATTCCAATGAATGCATGCATCTTAAATTTTAATTTTAACTACTTCCTCCGTTCCTAAATATAAGTCTTTTTAGAGATTTCAATACGAACTACATACGAATGTATATAGACGTATTTTAGAGTGTAGATCCACTCATTTTACTCTGTATGTAGTCCGTAATTGAATCTCTAGAAAGACTTATATTTAGGAACGGAGGGAGTATAAACTAGACCAGCCAAATATGGGTTATATGTGATAAAAAATTAGCATTGAATTAATGAAATGAGATTTTCAATGGTATAACGTGCTGACTTATACACCCTTCGTCCGCGAATAAGTGTGTTTTTAGCTTTTGTTCTAAGTCAAAGTTCTAAAATTTTGTCAAATTTTATAAGGAAATGCACGTTCACTAAGCGACAAATATCAATAATATGACGTGACTACAAAAAAACACTTTTTTTATTTAGATATGAAATAATTTAGATAATCCTCAAACAATTTTAAGTTGTTTAAATTGAAAATACAAATATAAAAGGGAAGCCCTTAGATTTTTCGACAGAAATCTAGCCTTGATCGTAAGCAGGCGACCTCTCAACTATTCTTCTTCTTTGTAATGGACCTAGCCCGGCCACTGGAGCTCCTTTTATTTTCTCGGTATTCAATTGTACTTATAGCTCAGATGATTCCATGTATAAGGTGGGTCCATTGGTCATTTGGCCCCTCGTCATACATGTGGGCCCTGCATGCTAGCTAATCCCACATGTCCGGTGGGTTAGTGGGTCTCGTAGGTTTGTTGGACCCACACATCAAATCTGGGACCTGCTAAATATCCAGGACACTCATTACAGGCGTAGATATACCCCATTTGTCATGCACACGCATATTGATTTCACACATATACATGACACGTAAACAAAATTACTAAACATATACAATGATACAAGGGAAAATTGATGATGTGCCTGCCCAGTCATCACTATTCAAGCATGTGACCATATTAATTTTGTCATGTTGGGCCCAAAATAAGGCCATGGATAGTGTTATACGTTTTATGACCAATTGGAGTGATGAGACTATGACCTTTCTAACATAGATGGTCACAATTGTGAGGAGTTTAGACCCCCCTTGGACACCCCATGACCATCTTGTAATTTTTTGTCATTGATCCATGATCAATTGAGCACAGTCATTATATTTTTGTCATAAATGGCCACATTTCTTGTAGTGAATTGAGTTACCCCTTTGAAGTTATCTTATCGGATTGAGTCTTTTATGAGAACACTTGATGTATGTCTTGCTGTGATTATCTGTGGTGACAATGGGATATCATGTGCCACTTGATGTATGTTTTGGTGATCAACTTGCGGGTTTCGTGACATTGGGAACTTATGCATAGGGGTTGGCACACGTTCTTGACTCTCCGATAGAAACTTTGGGGCACTCTTTGAAGTACTTTGTGTTGGTTGGATGAATCTGAGATTGTGTGATGCATATCATATAATCATGCCCACGGATACTTGAGGTGACAATGGAGTATCTAGGTGACATTAGGGTTTTGGTTGATTTGTGTCTTAAGGTGTTATTCTAGTACGAACTCTTTTATAGATTGATTCGAAAGAATAACTTTGAGGTGGTTTCGTACCCTACCATAATCTCTACGTTTGTTCTCCTCTATTAGTAGCTTCGGAGTGACTCTTTGTTGCATGTTGAGGGCTTGTTATATGATCTATCTATGTTATTATTGTTGAGAGAACTTGCACTAGTGAAAGTATGAACCCTAGGCCTTGTTTCCTATCATTGCAATACCGTTTACGCTCACTTTTATCATTAGTTACCTTGCTGTTTTTATCATTTCAGATTACAAAAACCTATATCTACTATCTATTTTGCACTTGTATCACCATCTCTTCGCCGAACTAGTGCACCTATACAATTTACCATTGTATTGGGTGTGTTGGGGACACAAGAGACTCTTTGTTATTTGGTTGCAGGGTTGCTTGAGAGATACCATCTTCATCTTACGCCTCCTACGGATTGATAAACCTTAGGTCATCCACTTGAGGGAAATTTGCTATTGTCCTACAAACCTGTGCACTTGCAGGCCCAACAACGTCTACAAGAAGAAGGTTGTGTAGTAGACATCACCGGACAACCAAGTCCTTCATGGCTAGTTCGGCTGCCTGGTACAGTTCGACCAGCTGCTTCAGCTGATCGATAAAGGGCACCGGATAATTCGGCGCCAAATACTGTGACCAGAAATCCCTCTCCGCAGACTTCTTCTCCTCGGTCCGGTAGAATTGGACAACATCTGATATGTTGCGAGGAAGATCCGCAAACGCCCCTGGAGAAACAAGAATTCAACTTATTGCTTAGAGTTCCTCCCATTATCATGTAAAAATGGCCACGAGTATAAAAGGCCTTACCAGCCGCAACCTTCCGGGCCTCCTGAATGTCCCTCAGAGCACCTTGGGCTTCTTCCCAAGAATCCTCTGCGGCTTGGAGAGCTTGGGCGAGTTCGGATTCTTTCCCTACTAGACTCTGCTCCAAGCCCTCGCTTTTCTTCACGACCTCCAGGAGCTCTCGCTCAGCTTCAATGACCCTGGCCTCGTGCTTCTCACGAAGAGCCTGTTCGGCGGCGGCCTTACTATCGGCTTCGGCCACAGCCTTCTTCAGTGCCTCAATTTTGGCACTCGCCCCTAGAGCATACAATGTAAATATCTTAATTAGGCACAACTTCTAATTCGTGCTCAACTTAACATAAGGTTCCGGCATACCTTGCTTGTCCTCAAACTGCTTCTTCACGCGGCCAGGTTCCTCTTTGGCCCGTTGCATACGCTGCTTTAGTTCGGACACCTCCGCACTATGAGCGGTGGTCGTCCCTGCAGACGCCTGTTTTCAAACAAAGGGATACACGTCATTAACTCAGTCTCCTGCAAAACGGAAAATTTTGATCCCCTGTTCGGCTTTCTTTCGCCGGATAGTGCATCAGGGGCTACTACTCATTTTATGACAATCTCCCAAAGGTTTCTTAAAAAACATACCTCAAAGCCCTTTATAAGACTAAGGCAGGATTCGTTCAGTCCGCTCTCAGCGGACTGAATCTTTTCAATCACCGCACCCATGAGGGCACGATGTTCATCGACGATAGACGCGCTTCTTAGCGCTATCGATAGGCCGCCCGGCAGCTCTGCTTGGACAGAGGCCGCCGGCGGAACAGGCAAGCCCCCCAAAGGCGGATGCTCACCCGATCTTGGAGCTTTAAAAGTCTCCAGGACCGTGTCCGGCTAGGGTCCGGACCTAAGATCACTCCCGCCATCGACACACATGGGAGCCGCTGCCCCCGTGTGTCCGGCCCCAGGGATATGCCCCCCTGGTCCAGGTTCCGCTGAGACGACACCTCGGTGTCGCGCCTAGGATTCGGGGAAGGGGCCTTTGGAGGCGTCTCACTCGCCAGGGCATCTGAGCTCAGCGAATCCTCCGATGAGGACTGTCCGGCGTGGGACATCGCCGGGCTATACGAAATATGGCGACAGTTAAAACTACTACATCCTAACAACCCTGGGCGCGTATGCATGCTCGGATTTTGTATACTTACGACTTCTCTAGGGGCTGGACCCTGGGATCCCACTCCGGGCTGCTATCAGCAGCCGTGGTGGATGCCTCTGGGAGGGAACCTTTCCCCCTCTTTGGCGATTCGGCCTCCAGGGATGAGGAAGCCGTCCTTTTCTTCCCACCCCCTGCGGGAGACTCATCTTCCTCCTCCTCCTCCTCCTCTTCATCTTCGGAAGACGGATGGTTGCTGGAGTCTTCGGGTTTTGCGTCCGAAGCATCGCGACGACGGAGGCCACTCCGGGTCTTCTTGACCTTCTTGGAAGCCTCTTTCTTCGGCGCCTCGTAAGGCGCTGGGACCAGCATCTTCGTCAGAAGAGGTCTGGCCGGTTCCTCCGGTAGCGGGGCAGGATAGTGTCCACCTTTTTTATCCATCCCATGGGTTATGATAAAGAGTGATAGAAGTGTCTCCCTCAGGATATGTCAACTGAAGCGTGGATGGACAGAGCACATCAATAACTTACCGGACTTGCAGAGTGGGATAATTGATACCCACGGTCCTCGGCAGAGCCCGGCCATGATTTGCCGGACTTAAAGAGCACCTTCCAGATGTCCTTGTGGGAGGAACCATAGAGCTCCCGTAGGGTCTAGTGCTCGGTTGGGTCGTATTCCCACAAATTGCAGGCTCGACGCTGGCAACGGAGAACCAGGAGAACTAACATCACCTGGACTACGTCGACGAGTTTGACATCCTTGTCGACCACACTCTAGACGCGCGTCTGGAGCAGTGACAGCTCATCGAACGAGGACCAGTTCAGGCCCTTCTCGGGCCAGGACGTGAGCCGTAGTGGGGCTCCGGATCTGAACTCAGGAGCCGCAGCCCACTTTTTGCCGCGCGGTTCGATGATATAGAACCACTGCTGCTGCCACTCCTTGATGGAGTCATTGAAGGCACCCGTCGGCCATACAACCTTGGGCATTTTGCTCACCATGGCGCCGCCGCACTCGGCGTGCTTGCCACTCACCACCTTGGGCTTCACATTGAAAATCTTCAGCCAGAGGCCGAAGTGAGGCGAAATTCAGAGAAAAGCCTCACACACGACGATGAACGTCGAGATATTAAGGAAAGAATTGGGGGACGAATCATGAAAGTCAATCCCGTAATAATACATGATACCGCGAACGAATGGGTGAAGGGGAAACCCGAGCCCGCGGAAAAAATGAGGAAGAAACAAGACCCTCTCGTGGGGCCCAGGAGTAGGGACGATCTGCCCCGCCAGCGGAAGACGGTGGCCGATCCTTTTGGCCAGGTACCCGGCCTCTCGGAGCCTCTTGATATCCTTCTCCTGGACGGTAGAGGCCATCCATTTTCCTCCTGCTCCGGATCCGGACATCGTCGGAGAACCTCTCTTCGGTGGAGAAGAAGAGTGCCTGGGCGCTAGGGCTCGAACAGAGGGGAATGGACTGGCGGAAGGAAAAGGCGTGGGTAAAAAGAAGAGACCTTGTCTCTTTATAGAGGCGATGAGAGCTTTTGCGCCTCCCCACTTGCCTGGTGGAACCCGCTCGTTCCCCACTTGCCGCAATTAGCGGTGTGGTTGGGCTACCCACACCCGTATTGATGAGAATCCCGTGATAAGGGGACACGATCTCCACTTCGGCAAGACGTGCCGAGGAAACTGCCTCGCAATATGCGTTGTGGATGGTCATAGGAAAACGGTTCGAATAATGATCCGACCGTAGCATCAAGTCACGTTGTCAAGAATTGTCAGCAGGTCACATTTGTGAAATATCATTCTCTCTACGGTGGTATGTGAAGCTCATCTTGCAGATCCGGACACGGTTTAAGTGTTCGATAGTTACTACGGAGTATTCGAAGATGGAACCCGCCTTGCAATGCCGACGGCAAACTGCGCGCCGGACTCATCGTCATTGAAGCCTGGTTCAGGGGCTACTGAGGGAGTCCTGGATTAGGGGGTATCCAGACAGCCGGACTATATACTTTGGCCGGACTGTTGGACCACGAAGATACAACACTCAAGACTCCATCCCGTGTCCGGATGGGACTCTCCTTTGTGTGGAAGACAAGCTTGGCGATCCGGATATTATATTTCCTTCCTTGTAACCGACTCCATGTAAACGCTAGCCCTCTCCGTTGTCTATATAAACCGGAGGGTTTTAGTCCTTAGGGACAGAATCATAATCATCATAGGCTAGCTTCCAGGGTTTAGCCTCTACGATCTCGTGGTAGATCAACTCTTGTACTACTCATATCATCAATATCAATCAAGCAGGAAGTAGGGTTTTACCTCCATCGAGAGGGCCCGAACCTGGGTAAACATTGTCTCCCTTGCCTCCTGTTACCATCAGCCTTAGACGCACAGATCGGGACCCCCTACCCGAGATCCGCCGGTTTTGACACCGACACCCACCTTGTGCATTTTATATTCAAATGCAAATTCTCTATAATGCACTAGTCTTGGGTGAGCTATCCTACTTTCTATAAAACACTCATCTTGCGATCCTTATCAAGTGTGTGTTGGTGGAAGGCAAGCCGTTTTCTTTTTGGTACTTTGTGCCATCATGAAACTTTCTAGAGAGTTTGGTGTGTTTGGAACCATCCTGAGTTTGGTGTGTTTGGAACCATCCTCTCTTTTGGGAGTTTGATATTTTTTTGTTAGTGTGTATCAATGGATATCTCATTCCTCGATGTATCTATTGTGGATATCCTCCAGGTAATGATTTATTCATTTGGTATCTTTTATTCTCTTGGTATTTCTTTGTCAATTGGTGTCGGTTCTTGAAAGTCTTGAGCATGCATATTTAATTCAGGTAGTTTCTTTGGCATGCTTTCTTTCTTTGACCCAATATATAGGGGAAACTCCACCAAGTCTCAAATTGGATGAGATGTGCATGAAATTCATTTTCATATCTATATGCACATAGTTATGTGGAGTTTGCCCTATGTATTGTTGGTTCTCTAACTCTTTGGTCCCAATGAGTTTGGGTACCATTTTGTTTGTGTTGTTCTTCTAGGAACAATTGGAGATGAATTGGATGGTCGGCTCACTCACAAGGAAGGTGTTGTCACCATGTTCTTATTGGAGTCAAGCTAGGATGATCAATGAACTACTATCTACCTTCAAATGGTATCTACTACATCCATCCAATGGTATCTCGGTAACAAGTATCTTCATCTACTTCATGCACACATTTATTGCATCAACCTTCTGTAGGTTGTATCATGGCATGTGTTTTATTCTTTCTTGTGATACTTGTTTCCTTTCTCAAAGCATCCCAACAATGATCTCATGTTGCTAGTTGTGATGTCTTTGATGGTTGTGTGTTAGGAATTCATTTATATACTATAAGACCATATCTAGCCATGTGCTATGCTTCCAAGCAAATATCTTATCGTATATGCATGACTTCATTTTGGATATCTTTTCCCTTCGTGTTGTAACTTTTTCTGGTGTACATCCTTCTTTGTAGATATCGTCTACCTAGAATCTAACACTTGAGAGAAGTTGCATATCTAGATGATATCCTTTCTTTCACGTCCACCTTGCATTTCTTTGTTATTTCTTTGGTGGCTCCGTGAAAGCTTTTGTCTTGAGTGCGGATCTTATATCTTGTTGCATCTTGATGCACTCTTGTGTGGTGAAGATCATTTCCTCATGCTTATCTTTACGAGGCTTTGCCATCTTAATTGGTATCCCTCATCTTGATGAGACCTTCATCTTCTATCTTCACCATGGGTTGTCGCAAGCCTTGTTGTTAACTCACATTTTAGTGAGCTTGTGAACCCATTTGCTTGTTGGATGTGTGTGGGGAGGACATGTCATGCACCGTGTGTCTCATTTATCCAAGACTATGTTGATGCTTAATGCTCATCCTTATTTTAGTCTTCTCAAGTGCTTTTCCATGACTCACTCATATCATTTTGGTTGGGCCTATTCTTAAGTTGCCTCTTTTACATGTTGCTCAACCATGTGCTTGTTGCAAGCGCTAGGCTTTGTTTCCTATATGCTCACTTGCACTGGATATGAGTTTCTATTGATTTTGGGGGAGCTATGATCCTACTTTGTGCACTTTGTATTCAAATGCAAAAATCTTATGTGTGCACAAATCATGGGGAGCTTCTCTAGTTTCTTTAGAACACTCCTTTGCCCATATCTTAATATCCTTTATTCATGTGGCTCGTAGGATCATTGGTCTAGTTGGTTCAATTGATATCCTTTGATTGCTTGCTTCAATTGGTATCTTTTGATTGCTTGTGTCTCTCTTTGTTATGTCTTTGTGGCATATCGTTCTTTAGCAATATTTGTGCCTCAATATAGTTTGTGTTCCTCCAAGTATTTACCGTTGGATATGTGTATTGCATTCCTCTCTCTTGTGGAGAAATACACAATTTATGGAGGACCACAATTTATGTTGGCCTTCTTAGCTTTTCGCCCATTTTGGCAATCGATACCAATGGGGGAGATGTTTCAGAGAGTTTTGTCGAGAAGTTTAGAGATTTATCTCCTCTTGCTTTGGTTTTGTTCCTTAGCATTTGCATCTCATATGCATGCACTTGGTTGTTGCATTGCATAGTGAAGCGTAATTCTTTATAAACTCTCTTGAAAGTGATTGTCATCAATTACCAAAATGGGGGAGATTGAAAGGACATGCGGTATCCCCATGTGTGGTTTTGATAGTTGATGACACTCTCTATGGACTATGGTTGCATTGAGTTATATTTGAAGGATTTGTCCATAGTCTCTTCTTGAAGTCCATGTGTTGGTTTGAAGGAGTTTATGAGTTGACCAAGGTGCTATTAAGGAATTATCCAAAGATTGGTTATGTGAGTGTTGTGCTTATTGCAAGCATGTCTTGAAGAAGAAGATTGTGTGACCATTCATGTTTACCTTCAATACATCATACAAATGAAGAGAGTTCGAAAGATTCAAGGTTGATCAAGACGCAAGAGTGAATCAAGTTGATCAACTCACAAAGCATAGAAGATGTACCGAGAGGGATCAAGTGATCCCATGGTATGGTAAGCATTGTCCATTGTGCTTTGTGTACTAACCCATGGTCTATGTGAGAGTTCTATGTGGGGTTAGGTACGTGTTCATGGGCTTGCGTCAAGAGGAAGATATCACTCAACCCATGGAGAGGAAACATCACTGGTGATCGTCATCAAGATATCCATCTGCAAGTTTAAGTGGAGCATCACGAAGAGATCAAAATGCTTGAAGCTTGCCGTCCATTTTGGTGTCAATGGACTAGTGAAGATGTGCCGAAGAGTGGCTCACCCATAGTGGAGTATGGGGGAGCAATCATCTAGTCTTCATCGACCCTACGCAATCAAGAAAGGTGGTCCATCTTGAGGAGGACAAGTTCGTCATCATCTAGCTCAAGTGGACCATGTGCAAGGCAAAGGTTTGCCCCTTGATAGGTTTTCTATTTTACCGGCCTCATGGTGGTAGTTGGGAGACCGGGTTTTAGGATCGATTATCGTACTATCAAGGGGGGCTCTCAATGAGTAGCTTTATTGTATGATGAGTAGAGAGCTCAAACCATTGCATCCTTGCATCATCTTTCTTGGTACTTGTTTGGTTCTCTTTGTGAGTTTTGGAGCTTATGGTCATCTTGATGACAAGCTCGAGTTCATCGAAACGGAGTTCACATGCATCTTCTATGATGTTTTCGATGGTGGAGGTTCTGCCGGTTCTTCTCTGTTGGAGGTTTCTCTACTCTTTTTGTTAGGCTTACCTCCGCTGCCTCTTCTTACTACATCCGGTCGCTGTTTTGATGCTACTCATTGTCTTGTTCTGCGCTTGTACCGCCTCGATTCGAGGGCGTCGCCTCTCGTGTTCTTCTTTCGTTCTTCCGCTCACTTTCCTCCCTAGCATTAGTTGCTTTGGTGGGATTTGGGAGAGAAGGATTTGGGCACTCCATGTGCCCTTGCCATTGCATTTGGTGCATCGGTTTGAGTTCTCCACGGTGATACGTGGAAGTTACAAGTTGAGAAGCTTATTACTCTTGGGTGCTTGATTCCCTTGAGCTTGTTCCTCTTGGGTGCTTGGGCGCCCTAGACGGTTGGTGTTGTTCGGAGCTCAATCATTGTGGTGTAAAGCTCCGGGCAAGCTCGGGGTCTCCAATTAGGTTGTGGAGATCGCCCCGAGCATTTTTACGGGTACTGGTGACCGCCCCCAAGGGTTGCCAAAGTGTATGGGTTCGGTGACTGCCCCCAAGGGTTGCCAAAGTGTACGGTTCGGTGACCGCCCTCAAGGGTCCCTTAGTGGAATCACGGCATCTTGCATTGTGCGAGGGCGTGAGGAGATTACGGTGGCCCTAGTGGCTTCTTGGGGAGCATTGTGCCTCCACACCGCTTCAAACGGAGATTAGCATCCGCAAGGGTGTGAACTTGGGATATATCGTCGTCTCCGCGTGTCTCGATTATCTCTTACCCGAGCCCTTTACTTATGCACTTTACTTCGTGATAGCCATATTGTTTCTTGTTATATATCTTGCTATCACTTAGTTGCTTATCTTGCTTAGTATAGGTTGTTGGTGCACATAGGTTAGCCTAGTTGTTGTAGGTTTTGTGCTTGACAAATCAACCGCTAGGTTTATTCCGCATTTGTTCAAGCCTAAATCATAATTATTTTAAAGCGCCTATTCAACCCCCCCCCCCCCTCCCCCCAGGCGACATCCACGATCTTTCAATATGCATGCTCATTTAATGTTTTCCCCTCAACTAAACTTGTTGGGTTTTTAGCACGAGCACAAAGGGATCGAAGATGATCCAAGTAGAAAGTTTCAGGAGTATGATAGATTTTGGTGGTTCTTCAACCATTGGTTTAGCTGGTACAACTAATATTTTGGGTATTTTGTGTTTCCTACCCATAACTATAACTATAGATAGAAAACAAGAGCATAGAATAAAAAAATTACTTAGTGATAAAGCAAACAAGCACACACAAGAATATTCACCCCACGCTATTGCTCCCCGACAACAGCGCAAGAAAAAGGTCTTGATAACCCACAACTATAAGGAATCAGTTGTAGAATTTCTCGATAAATAAGAGTGTCGAACCCAACGAGGAGCTAAAGGTAGGATTTGTATTTCCTTCAAGTTCTATCGACCAGTTGAGGGTCTTAGGGAATAGCCCTTCGAGGAGATATCTACGCGGCGTCTGTGTTTGGAGCAGAGGCATCCCTGTTCCCTGTGTGGTTGGGTGAACGTGCTCGGGCAGGTCGCCTGCATATCATTAAAAGTTGGTTGCTAAAAACACATAGTACGACGGCTATTTAAAAGAAGCCACTGTGATAGACCCACCTGTTAAGTGTAGGTGCGACGTGTGTCGCCTCTTCGGCAGCCGGTTGCTTAGCAGCACTTTGGGTGCCCACCACCTGATTCCCTCAAGGAGTCAGATCGGTTTTCTGGTGTTCAGAACATTGACCCTTGGGGAGAGAAGTCAGAGTGCTCGGGGCCATGCGGACAGCTGATCTTTTTTGAGAAGAAGCTTCAGGAGCACTTACTATAGAGGACAGCAGGACCCGGGTAGATCAACTAGACTTTACAGCCATCAACGCTCTCTTGATAAATAACGCCATCTTCGAAGATGAGGGGGAGCTTGTCATCTTCATGAAATCCCAGGTCGTCGTCCCTAGCATGCGGCTCTGGCTCTGGAGCCGGACAATTCACCGTTTCCATCCAGTGTTTCCAACCCTCCTCGGATATATTAAACATCTGATCAGACGTATAAATACACTACTCGGATAGACGAGTGGCTAAGTAAAAGAGCTCACCACCTCGACAGGTAAATGGTAGGAGAGGTCGTCTAGGAATTTTTGCCGGGAAATATCCCCTTCTTCCCCCTTGTAAATGCATGTTAGCACGACGGCGACAGCGGCTTAATTTTGGAATCCTTTCTTCATAGAATGAGTGGCATCATCCGTCCCATTGTATCTCCATAAAGGCTGAATTCGTTGTTGAATAGGTTGGACTCCCCACAGGATGGTAATGGCCATCACCTTAATGATTGTCAACCCATTGCGCGCTAAGCATGACACTTGAGATGTCAAGCAGGACACCTCGTCGTCATCCTTCTGAGAGAAACTCCATGGCTGCCAGTTAAAGCGCTTCTTCGGAGGTGAGTGGGAGAAGATAGGAAGCCTAGGACAGGATGGGTCATAAAGAGGGACGTCGGCTATGTAGAACCATTCGGTCATCCACGTCTTGACATCCTCTTTGGGAGTCCCCAGGAGATAGCTGGTCCCCGCAATGCGTCGTACCTCGGCTCCTCCGACCTCATGAATTTTTCCATCATAGGGACAGGGCATCAAGCAGAAATATTTTCTCCATAGCACAAAGTGTGCCTCGCATCCGAGGTACATCTCACAAAGAGCGACGAATCCCGCGATATGCATGATCGAATTGGGAGTTAGGTGATGGAGTTGGATCCCGTAGAACTCCAATAGACCCTTAAGAAACAGATGAATGGGGAATCCAAGACCTTGCAGAAGGAAGGGGACAAAGCAAACTCGCTCCCACCCCCTCCGGTGTGGTGAGGACTACCTCTCAAGTACCTTAACATCTATGAATATCAAGCAAATAGCCCTGGATGGCAAGCCGGTTCAGTTGCAAACGGGTGACAGAACAACTTCCCGGGTCACCCTTGAGAGGCCCATGGGGACTCTTTGACGAACCTAGGGCGCTTGCCATGGATGGAGTGCTTGAGCTAGCTTTGGGGAAAGATTTCGCGCTGGGCGAGATGTGAAAATGTTGTGGTAAAACTTCTACTGTCGCCCTAGCCTGTTAAATACCTATGTAAATCAGGAAGCGGGGGACGCTTCGATATCTATCCATCAATGCGCCTGCACGAATATCGAGAAAAAATATAAGTAATTGGGACCATGATTGAGTGCACCCCACAATTGCAACCCGATGCCAGTCTTCGGATTGCGTAAGAGAAGGGTTTCATGGTCCAAGGTGTGTTAATGCTCGGATTGCTATTGCCAACACCGATGATGTTGAATCCTGACACAAGACTAACAAGGGAAGAACTCGCCTGCCAAGCCAAAGACATCACCCAAAAAAGCCAGTCCGAGGAAAAAGTTGCAGTCCTCGACTTTGAAGACCAGTTCAGGGGCTACTTAGGGTGTCCTAGGCTAAGGGTTACTAACCTATATGACCCACAGTCAATGAATTGGGCTTATGGCCTGCCGGTTACAAGAAGGAAGGACAAGCGAAGCTATGAACCTCGGGGTGATCAAGATGGAAACCTCCGAAGAATTGGCATGTACTTCAAGGATAACTCTATAGCCGGTGCATTGGCAACCGACCATATGTGTAACCTATAGGTACCCCGGTGCATATATATATGCCGTGGAGTTTAGTCTTTAGAGGCACGATTACCAGCCTTAGGGTTTAGAACATAATCATACGATCTCGAGGTAGATCATCTTGTACTCTGTACTCCATTTTATCAATACAATCAAAGCAGGACGTAGGGTTTTACCTATTCGAGAGGTCCTGAACCTAGGTAAACACCGTCTCCCCTCATCCCTTGTCGCCATTGCTCCTAGACCTACATCTCGGGACCCCTTACCCGAGATCCCCCGGTTTTAGCACCGACTATGTTCTTCACCGGCATCTATCTTGTATGCATGTTTTACTTTTTTGTAATGATTTAGTGTTGCCTATGTTTTTATTTCTTCACTTTGATCTTCATCAAAGTTTGACGAATTTCTAAAAATCTCCCATTCACCCCCCCCCCCTCGGAGTAAACTTGCGCTTTTCAATGTGTTGGGATGAGAGTGGTCGGTGGTGTCCCGTGACATGGATGTCGGGGCGGCAGAACCAGATGGTGGTCCGTATGGATGGCTCGTCGGCAGGTGCCATGGTGACAGCGGTGGCTATGCTTCCTGCCGTCAGGGCGGCAAGGGGTGTTGCGACAGGTAGCTCGGGCACACTATTTGTCTTTGGCAATTGGGGTGCCCAGATCCAGATTTGGAGGCTGGTGCGCATCGCGGGTGTCCTCAGTGCCTCGTGGTGGCACTGGTGAGATGCCAAGTGAAACTGACACACACAGCGGCGACACCCGCGGTGCCGCTATCCTCCTGGGAACGCTGTTGTGGTTCTTATCTCCATGCCTAAGTTCCGGGTGAAAACTCTCATCCCATTCGGGCTTGACAACGACGACGCTTGGCACCCTTTCCCCTCCTGGGGGCGTTGTCATGGAGCTTATCTGTTCTAGGGCATCTCGTGGTGTTGTAATCTAGTCGTCCTATGTTTTCTTTCGGCATCATAGGCGCGTGCGTTTGTGTTGTCTGGTCATCCCAGGATCTAGTTTGTAAAATGGCTACCTCACTACACTGTATCGTTGGGCAGTGTACTTGATTGTGGTGCTTTATTATATATAAAGCGGGGATGAAAGCCTGTTTCGGGAATAGTCATAAATACGGAATAAACAAGAAAAGTATGGACAATCATACGGAGGAGGAACAACTTACTTATGGACCCGTGCGGCTGCTGCTATCAATATGTTCCTGGCATTTTTAAAAAAATGTTTATTATAGATTTTTTTTGAACTTGTTTATTATAGATTTTTGAAGGTAAAATGTTTACTATATTTAGATGTAAAAAAAAAATGTCCCCGTCCGGGCTAATTGGGCTGGCTCCGAGCTATGCTGCCGACCGAAAACGGCAATCTGCCGATTTGGTGCGTGGGATTCGACCCGGACACGGGTCACTGCGTTTGGTCGGCAACATAGCCCACTATAAGAAAGAGCACCTCTCCTCTCCTTTGAGAGAAAACCTCCCCAATCCAAATCGAGGATCCATGGAGACGGAGGGCGGCTCCAGTGGGTCGCCGTCGAGCAGGTCGTCCGCCAAGTCCTCAGGCTCAAGTGGGTCATCTTCAAGCGGGTCGGCGGCGCCGGCGAGGACGAGGAAGCCGGGGACATGGAGGAGGCTCCCGCGTGTCCCGCGCGCCCCGACCCATGCCATGAAGGAAAGGGGGGAGCTGGCCAGCTGGGGATATGGTTCATAACGCCTGAGGAGTTGCAGCGGCAGGCCCTGGAGCGTGTCAAGGAGCTGGAGAAGATGGACGACAGCGGGTGCGACACGGAGGAGGCCAAAATCGCCTTCCGGGCCTTCAAGGAGGAGAATCTCAGCTTGGACCGCAGCATCGCCAAGGGCTGGCCGGAGCATATAGTCGTCAACCGCACCAAGCACTTCAGCGACACACAGTAAGACACTCACTATTTGACTTGCTCAGTTAATCAACTACTGTAGTTGCAAAAATTAAACATATTTCCCAGCTACTTCAAGATATGAAACAGGAGGATATATGCCAAATGAAAATATATTCCACGACGAATCGAATGGTTTTTGTCAAGTATTGTGGATATAGATAATAAGTCTCTCTATGTAAACTTGGTCAGAGCCTATGAAGCTTGACTTTGAGAAACCCAATGCGCACTATATTACAGAAAAGGAGGGAGTACTCTGTTTTGGGGTTAACATGACTAACTGAAATGGGGGCAAATAGATGGTATTTTACTAAGTTGCAACCAATTTGACCCCAAGTATCAGTATGGAGGCAGTTTCCACTTTAATTTGTTTATGTAGCTATGCCATTCCGCTTTAAGCTATTTTTAGTTGTTTTGCTTAGTGCAATGAAAGTATATAGCTTGTTAGTCTTTGTTGGGTACTCTTGGAGTGAATGAAGATGATGCCTTTTTCTTGTACAAGTCACATTGTACATGGTTTTCGGTAATGCATTTTTCGTTGACCCCATATGTGATGATCAACATGTTGGGATTAACCACGACGTGGTGTCCTTGTCCGGGACGGACTAGTAGCAGTCACCGAGTAGGATTAGAATTGTTAGCCGAGTAGGTTAGCTTCGTAGTCCTACTACTATATATACGTGTGTATAGCCCCTGTAATCTGAACCGTTAGTTGATCGAAAGCAATAAAGAAAACCAACAGGTACGATACGTACCTGCGGCCATCAATCCAGCGAGTTCTCGTGTGCGTTCGTGTGTGTCCAGCTGGTCAACTCGATCAAGTAAGATCGATCAGCCTGCTGTTGTGTATGTGCGTGAGTTGTGCTGTTCCGGCCGGTGTATGTACGTGCGGCGTACGGAGCTATTTTTGCTAGCTTCGATCAATCGGGAATCCAGTGCTTTACTGCCGTTAAATGCGTCGTCGCGTGTCGCCGGAAAGTACTCGGCGTCAGGTCTGGGCCAACAATTGGTATCTAGAGCAAGGTTGATCTTCTAGTAACGGGAGGTCATGTCGGACGACGAGAAGACCAAGCAGCTGGCGGAGTACTCCGGTGTGGCTAAAGTAATTGCTACTCCGATGAGATCGGAGTATCCACGATTCAACCGTGGGAACTTCATGGTGTGGACGACCATGATGGAGTGGGCACTCGAGGCCAATGAGCTCTGGGAAGCCGTCGACCCCGGCGGTGACGAGTACCTGAAGGGTGGTGCCTTGTACCGGAAGGATCGCCAGGCTATCACGGCCATCTGCTCGGTGATGCCGGTGGACGTGCAGCAACATCTAATCTTGAAGACATCAGCGAAGGAGGCGTGGGACACGCTCAAGATATTGCATCTGGGGCACTCGCGTGTGCGCGAGGCTAACTTGCAAACTTTGCTGAAAAGTTACGAGAATCTGAGGATGGGAGAAGACGAGAAGGTGGACGCCTTCGCAGCGAGGGTTGCTTCCATGGTGAACGGGATACGCGGTCTCGGAGAGAAGTTAGAGGACATCTCCGTGGTCCGGCGTTTTCTACGTGCCGCTCCACCGCGCTACATGCCGATTGTGTCAGCGATCGAGCAATGTGTTGATCTCAAGACTCACACCTTGGATGATCTGGTTGGTCGCTTCAAGGCCCATGATGAGCGGATGAAGTTGAGTTACGGCGACGCAAAACAGGATGAGTACCTGATGCTTACGCGTGCTCAATGGAAGGCAATGGTTTCCAAGGAGAACAATTTCGACAAGGCGTCTGGTAGCGGCGGAAAGTACCGTCCCGCGAAGGACACCGACGAACAGTCGGAGAAGCCAAGGAAGAAAAAGTTTGACAAGAGGAAAATCCGCTGCCACAACTGTAAACTGCTCGGGCACTTCAAGTCGGAGTGCAAGAATCCCCCGAAGGAAAAGGCGCTCATGGTCCAGGAAGATGATGAAGGTGATATGATGCTGATGTGTGAACTCGTGGACGAGGAGGATCCAGTTCTTCAAGTGTTGGCTAAAGAAATTGTCGCGCTCCGTGAAGAAAAAGTTCACCTTCATGATCATGGTTCGGATACTTGTATTGATGCTACAAATACGGGAGGTGATTCCGAAGCTCGTGTTGATGCTACCGACACAGATGTCTTTTTTTCTGAGGAAGATGACATGGTGTACGTGGCACTTGAAATCCACGTGTATGCTGACACTAGAGCGTCACGTTCATGGAAAGGCAACGATCCGAGGAGCACGGATATTGATGTGCAAGTTGCACCGGCTCCATGTGATGCGTCGCATGGACGAGACAGGTGCACCATGCACGGGTCGTTGACCAATCCAGAGAGAAGTGCTTGAAGGAACGAGCCAGCAGCAAGGAGCATGTCTGTTGCCGTTGCCGCTGCAGGTGGCAGCCTAACAGCAAGCCGAGGTGGGTACCAGGATGAGTCTCATGGGCACGGTCCAGGAACGGGACAAGTTCCAGTAACCAACTCCCGTGAAGGTTGTTCTTCAGAACGTGAGCAACTAGGAAGAAGCCTAGCTTCAGAAGTCACACAAGGTGACCATGCTAACAGCCCAAGACGTACTGCACGTGGAGCTTGGGCTGGGATTTTTGCTTTGCCAAAAGAAATGTGCATAGCAGAGGATGAGACGTCTCCTCAGACAACAATGGAGGAGATGAGGACAACGCCACCTACACCCGTATTGCTACAACTGGTGTTACACCCCTATTCGGAGAATTCTCTTCGGACGACTGACCCGGTAAAGGTGAAAAGGAGTGGGTGGCAGTGTCTAGCAAGCGCCGAGGAACCGGCGGATTTTGAGGATGCGAACATGAAGGAGTGTTGGCGTCACGCTATGGAAGAGGAGTTGAGGTCGATCCACGACAATAATGCATGGGTGCTTGTGGATCTTCCCAACAATGAAAAAGTCATGGATCTCAAGTGGGAATTTATGATCAAGAAAGATGCCGAAGGGTCCGTGAAGCACAAAGCAAGGCTAGTAGTCAAAGAGTACGTGCAAGAGGAAAGTGTGGACTTTGAAGAAGTGTTCGTTCCCATTGAAAGGATGGAATCGGTGAGACTACTCATCGCTCTCGCGGTTCAGGAATCATGGAAGATACATCACATGGATGTAAAATCCGTGTTTTTGAATGGCGAGTTAGAAGGAGATGTGTATGTGAATCAGTCACCGGGATTCATCAAAGAGGAAGAAGAACACAAGGTACTGAAGCTACACAAAGTCTTGTACGGGCTACGACAAGGCTCTCGGGCATGGAACATCAAACTTGATCAGACGATGATTTCTCTTGGATTTGAGTAAGCCCCACTAGAGAATGCAATGTACAAGAGAGGTCAAGGAAGGGATCGTCTACTAGTTGGCATCTACGTCGACAATCTGTTGATAACTGGAGCAGATGAAGAGGTGATTGCAAAGTTCAAGATACAAATGAAGGAGCTTTTCAAGATGGATGATCTTGGTATTTTGAGTTACTACCTCAGGATGGAGGAACATCAAAAGCCGGAGGGGATCACACTATGCCAGGAGGCATATGCAAGGAAGGTACTTGAAAGCCGTGGCATGAAAGATTGCAATCACATTGTCGCTTTAATGGAACCTCGTCTTGAGCTGAGCAAGAAGGAGATGGTGAAACTACTCGGCTACAGTGGTAGTGACAAGGAAAGAATTGTCGACGACCATAAGAGTACTTCGGGTGTGGCATATTTTCTTGGTGGAAGCATATTAAGTTGGCTATCACAAAAGCAGAAAGTGGTGACATCGACTTCAAGTGAAGCAGAGTGTCAAGGTGTGTGGCTAGGGAGGCTACATGGTGATCTCATGGATCGAGATCCGGAACCAGTAGTGCTCAACATTGACAGTGAGTCTATGTTTTTTCTACGTGAGGATCCAGTGCAGCATGACAGGAGCATGCACATTGATAAAATGTATCTTTACATAAAGGATTGCGTGGAAGAAGGGATGACGAAGGTCAACTACAGTTGCACGGATGATCAGCTGGCGGACATCCAAACCAAGGCTTGGGTCGGCGTCGAGCTGTGACATGATGATGTCGTGTTTAGGGGGTGATTGTTGGGATTAACCACGACGTGGTGTCCTTGTCCGGGACGGACTAGTAGCAGTCACCGAGTAGGATTAGAATTGTTAGCCGAGTAGGTTAGCTTCATAGTCCTACTACTATATATACGTGTGTATAGCCCCTGTAATCTGAACCGTTAGTTGATCGAAAGCAATAAAGAAAACCAACAGGTACGATACGTACCTGCGGCCATCAATCCAGCGAGTTCTCGCGTGCGTTCGTGTGTGTCCAGCTGGTCAACTCGATCAAGTAAGATCGATCAGCCTGCTGTTGTGTACGTGCGTGAGTTGTGCTGTTCCGGCCGGTGTATGTACGTGTGGCGTACGTAGCTATTTTTGCTAGCTTCGACCAATCGGGAATCCAGTGCTTTACTTCGTCGTTCGTCGTCGGTCGTCGCGTGTCGCCGGAAAGTACTCGGTGTCAGGTCTGGGCCAACACAACAGTACTGATGCTAAAATGGCAACCTTGGTATTCTTATACAAACCCTTGTAATATTGCACCCTTACAATGGCAACTTTAAGATAAACATGTTAGTGGTGCAATGCTTGGTTGTCCTGGAACTTGGAAATTTGGACAATCATCTGGCCACCTTTCACCGTAGTTTGGTAGGAGCATCTCAGTGCTCATTTACTCACTAGATAGATGAATAGATGCACATCTCATTGCATATTACAACGGCTACAAGTGGCAGTGGCCAATTGGTTTGTTCATGCAAGATATGTGTGGTGTCAGAATCCAAATTGGGGTTTAGGATCTCGAAAATACTCCTGAAAAACGATTATTCTTTTTTTTTCCTTTTTGTTGATGATGCTCACTACTAACAAGAAAAATTCTGAGAATTTCCATTTTTGTGTTTGCCTATCCAGTTTGAACATATATGTATGTTATCTAGAAGGACAATGGGCATGTAAATTATCAATGGAACATGGAACACTCAAGAGAAAACTCTGATTTTTCTATCCAATAATAATGTGATAAAAGAAGTGCTAACTGCCTTCCTTCACCTGCAGGGAGGAGTACCTGACCGCTGAGGACATGGAGGCACGCTTCGCTCATCGTGACCCCGCTTTGCTTCACCTCGAGCAACTAGAACACTTTGCTCACTTAGCCTTGACGCATTACAATGCCAGAAGGACCGAGGTTTGCATTGCATCCACAACTTATCAATCTCCTATATGACTCTATTGCTTGATGCACTAACAATATCTTGCTAAAACAATTCTCAACAACCAGCTCAAGTTTGATATTGCTCAAGCCTTGACGTCTAACTGCTTCTCTGAGGCGTGCGGGACGACATATGCTCATGTCAACTTCACTGCCACTGCCCGGAACAGTGATGACCCTACAAAGAGGCTGTTCTTTGCTGAGCTCATGCTCGTTCCAAAGCTCCAGCTGCAGGAAGATACCGAGCCTATGCGTGTGCTGCATGTCTCGACCATTGATGATGTTCCCTGTTTTGGTACGTTTTCTGTACGCCCTACTATGCAACACACATCTCGACAATGAAATTCATTTTTTCAATTACACTAGAGTTAAATAGTTGTCTTTTCTGTTGTTATTATTAGTTTACACATTCTGTTACTAAAAAATGTCAAAAGAAAAGATAGCATGCATGGATGGGTAAGATGCATCTTGATAATACAACGCACTTTTTTAACTCCACCTTTTTTTTAATGAGCTGTCTTTTCCTTCGTCCACAACTTCTTAATACAAAAATGCTAAAGACTAAAGAGTAAAGAGAACACTCATCATTCAATCATCACAGCTGCTGGAAGAAACAAATAAGGATGCAAAGCATATTTACATTTGGGACCCACCAAAGACTTACATTGCACTGCTAGGTGCACGTTCTTATGGCTCTATCCTATCACATGACAGCCAGAGATACATCAGACTCTACCTTTGCTATTGTCAGCTCACGCAATAATGTGTAGAACCTGCATGACATCCTGAGGAGCCTTTGCCTCCATCCGAGCTGTAAACTGCTCGAGCCAGTGGAGATGACTTATTACAGTGAGTGTAAACCACCTTGAAATTTATCTAACGCCTAAAATACCATCATACATACACTATCCAGTAGAATGAGAACAAAATGTAAGAGGTATCTCTATAAAAGAACATTACTACAGGGTAAAAAGGTGGATAAGAGTTTCTAAAATTTTACAGATAAACATATCTCTAGTTTTATTCTAGCTAGATTGTTGGTGCGCCCCCTCCTTGGGCTGATGCAGCTCCTGAGCTTCTCTTGCACAGATTTGTGGAACTTGTTCTGGTCACTCAAACATGTGTTCCAAAATAGACAACTGCAATAGTAGCCCTTTGAACAAAGAAATCTGGGTTGCTGTGATAGTATTGCAAGTAATTTCTTGAGAGAAGTGGAGCAGGTCCTAAAATTATGGCATTCTATGTGAGAACTTATTTGTGATAGCTAGCCATTCTTTATTATTTTTGTAGAGCACATCCACCTGTACCATCACAGTCAAGGTGTCACCTTCTCTACACCGCCGTTTTCATTAGACAAAAATGTCTACATACAAATACAGAGCATCGTATGGTGATAATGAATGCAATTGCAGAATATCGGTAGTGTAGGTAAATATTTATTTTCCTGTAGTGCTATATATTCACCATTTGTTTGCTAATGCAGTTTGCTACATGTTTGAAGTGATACATGAAGACCACTTCTTATTTAATACATAAATCTTGTGTACTACGTACCACATACATTGTGGCAGCATGCATAAATCTTTATTATTGTGTACTCCCTCTGTAATAATAAACTAAGATATTTTAGATCACTAGAGAGGGGTATTAATTTTGAAATATCATATGCCTGCAGGTGGATGCCATGAGATATATCGGAGGATCAACCACAGGATGAGGGGCGACATGGATTACGAGCGCTGCCATGCCTGTCACAGCATTCTGAAGCATCCGAAAGGAGATCTCTTCATCGGAGGGCATGATAGCACGAGGATGCCCTACTACTCTGCAACCTGAAATCTGAATTGGTACCAATTTGGAGGTTACCCCTATAATAGAAAAACAATTTGGAGGTTGAAATCACCATCACGTGTGATGTGATGATAAATTATTGTCATGTATGTTGTGAACTAGTACTACGTTGAAAATTGTCGTGATGTATGTTTGCACACTTAGATTTAGAGGGTTAAAATCACTGTTACGTGATGGCGGAGATTATTGGTATGCGATGTCTGAATGCTTACTCGTTCGAATATTATTATTTTTTTGACCCTGAAACAGTAGGGGGGGGGGGGGGGTCGAATGAGAACGGACTTTTGAAAAAATCAAAATACAAACTTTCTGCTTTCAAATAAAATCAGAAACAAGTTGTGCAAGTAAACAAATGTTATGTTTATGTGTGTAAATTTTATAATGAAATACCTTGACAAGCGATATGTAAAAAAGACAAATTCATGGCCTGGGTATCCTTTAAATAAAACACAGGTAATCAATTCCAAATAGCTTATCAGATGAACATAGGAAATTGGTTACCTCTAGTTTAAATCCATGTGTTCCAGCCAAAAGAAATGAAACCTGCACAATATCCTAAACTATGAGTGGCGACGGTGGTCGTTCATATTCATCTCGGCTGCTGAAATTCTATGTTCTTAGCCTCCAGTCCATGCCTCTAGTCCATCGCGTGATGGACCGGTCATCACCAAACAATCTCTGGGGCAGCGGTGCGATGGTGGCTTGGCCAGTTCAAGAGCTATTCAGCCACTCCTGTTCCTTATTAGGCGTCGCCAGTCCGGCACCAACAATAGTTCAACATTGCTGCTGAGGTTGGCCTGCAACACTTCCTCTAGCCGCCTCTGCACTCCCCCAACCTCGAGCGGTATATGAGAGCCTCTTTCCCATATTAATGTATCTGAATATGTGGCCAACAGAGAATGGATGTTTCATCAGATAATCTACAATGACAATATAGTTTCCGAAAATAGACATAGTACTGGCTAAATCATATTAACGAATAAACTATACAAGATTCACCTTATGGTTGGAAAGAGCCCTTCCAATCATCTTTATTGCTCGTATGGCTCTAGTAACGAAGAATCAAACTTTCCTATACAGATTTGTAGAAGTGATCCAAGCATACCTTTCAAGAAAGGACAGAGATAAATCTTAAAAATGATGTAACTTTTTTTGCCCTAAGCAGAAGCAGTGATAAAACATATATTGCAGTGAACTGAATACCATCCTGCTTCTTTTCCTGACCTGTCCGAAGCACGCAATAGCATCTCTGAGCTACCAACGCATTGTTCTGCCTCAAGTCTGTGATGTGTTACGAGATCAACAATGAGGTGTGATATATTACAGGTTGAAGGTATGTTCAATTTAATGACAACCTGTAAAAAGAAACTTAATCCAGAGCAATTAACTTCAATTATCAAATGAATCTTACACATGGCTATTAGTCGATCTGTTACTGATTTATGGGGTGAAAATGTGCGATTATAAGAAAGCATGCTAGCCCGAATGCCATACAAAATCAACAAAACATGCCTACAAACTATGCTCTAACAGCAACTGGGCAACATTCTAACTAACCTATACTCATGGTATCCTTGTACCGACACTCACACTTCTCTGAAACTGACTGACTCTCCTGGTTAAGTTCACTCGAGTTTGTTACTACTTAGTACTGTTGCATGCTAAATCTTCCTATTTCCTATATCAGTGCACCCTTGCTCAAATCACACAGCATTCGCACTCAAGTTGCTGACACAATGTACATGGAAGTGGTCACTAAACTCCTAATTCAAGCCCTTATACTGAAATCTTCCTACATGGAAGCTGACACAATGCATAATTTACTAAAATTAAGTAAAACGGCAGCAGAGAACACAATATTGTTCAGCAGCATCAGCAATAGATTGTTTGTGGGTGGGTGGGTGCAGGTGTTGTGGAATGACCCTCTGGCCCTTCATTGCAACTACAAACTTTAGGTATGAACCGAGCGGCATTCCTTGGCTCGATCAGCTTCATTATTCTCTTCCTCTCCTTGCGGGCCAAACCAGTGCTCACCACAGTGTCAACCACGCCCTGTAAACATAGATCAAACTCAATTGTATTCTAGATGCACGGACGGGTCGATTACAGGTTTTACGGGATACCAGACGTGGGCGATCGGGATTGGAGAAGAGGGAGCATGGGCCCCATCCCTGCTGAAAATCAGGGGGGGAGAGAGATTAGTTTAGAAGACAATCATGTAAAAGCCCGTAATAGGCCCGTGAGTGTAGGATATTTTTAGCGTCGAGGGAGGAGGGGTTTTTTTTTGCATCAACGAGGGAGGAGGGTTGGACACCAACAAATGAACGACTAATGTATTGCTCTTCAGGAGTAGAGATTAGGAAAGATAAGAATCCATGTGTTAGGAAAGTTAGGATTTTGAATTGATTTCCGCATAAATGGGATTCTATTGTTTGGTAACGTGATATCAGTACCTGTCTGTTTGTGACGTGTCTGGTTAGGAAAGTTTACAAATGTTAAGAAAATTTTTATTGGGAGGATGAAAAAATCAACCTGAGGAAATGATATGGAAGGTGGGACGAAACTAAACCGGACGAAAATAAACCAGACAAAAATAAACCAGACGAAAGTGTGGGACTATTCAACCAACTCGTCCATCTCTACTCCTAATGGACGAATTGGTTGAATAGTCCCCCCAACTTTCAACCGGTTTATTTTCAACCGGTTTATTTTCAACCGGTTTTTCTTCGTCCCACCTCCCACCAGCCCCTCCCACGGTTTTCTCTTTTCTCGTCTGACCGCAATACCCAACGTATTTATGGTAATCAATCATAATTAATCTACGATAGTAATAAATCAATCCAGGTATGGTAAGGTCATAACTTAGGAAATTTTGAATATGGTAATTATATGGTAATAAATTTAAATTACCCCAAAGGCTATCAATCCAGGTATGTTAAGGCCATAACTCGAGAAATATCGAATATGGTAATAAATTTAAATTACCACCAGGTATGGTAAGGCTATCCACGCATAGTAATAAATCATATAGTAATAAATCATAATTAATCCACGTATAGTAATAAATCAATCCAGGTATGGTAAGGTCATAACTCAGGAAATTTTGAATATGGTAATTATATGGTAATAAATTTAAATTACCCCAAAGGCTATCAATAAGGCCATAACTCGGGAAATATCAAATATGGTAATAAATTTAAATTACCACCAGGTATGGTAAGGCTATCGATCCAGGTATGGCACGCCCTCACCTGATCACCTATCACAATCTCCAGCCCCACGCACGCACTGCAGAACCCACCCGGCACCAACGCAGCTCCTCTCGATCCCCTCGAGTAAACACCGCCGCCGTCGTGCGATCTTCCCGACACAGACGCCATCGCCGCCTCCTTCCCACCTCACGGCGTCCCCACGTCCATGGTGACGGGCGCTCGCGTCCTACACTGACCCTCCGCCTCATATAGGTTGGTCGTTGATGGAGTGGGATGTGCCGCTGCGGTTTGGGGAGGCGCAATCACGATCTGGTTGGGATCTCAGTGTGGAATCGTTCTCTGCGATGAAGGATGGCGCTACCTCCCTGGCAAATGGGATCGGAGGAAGGGGCTCTACGTCGTGAATGTCGGCGAGGCAACGGCAAGGCGAGCAGCCCGACGGTGAGCACGGGTGTTCGTCCCATGAAATAGGCGGCCACGGAGGGCGGATCTCGAGGCCACCCCACCGCCGGTGGCCCTTCCTCCCATCGATCATCGCCTCCATTCTCTCTCTCCTCTAAATCTTTGTCGCCCTGCCTGATTCTGGCCGACGCCATCCGGCTCGTGACGACCACCACCAGCAAGACGGCTGCGGACGAGGCGCAACCGCAGACGCCGCCGCTGCCATCCTCATCCACCTCCTCCACCATCCTTCCCAGCCGTCGTCGGGGGCACCCGCCATCTGCGCTCTAGCCCACCCGCTCCCTCCTATCCCCTCCCCCTGCCTGCCAGCCCCGTGATCCATCGCACAGATGGCAGGTACTACAGCGACCTCCTCCCCAGCGGATCCGGCCTCCTCCGATGGAGATCCATCCTGGGCACCGCCTTATTCTCATGCGTGCACGTCTATATCAACGTCTCATTCCACCTCACCTGAGCCTTTACCTTCCCACCTTCGCTTCAGATCCACATCACTTTGCAAGGTATGTGCTTGATTGTTCCGAACTGGATCGATGGATTGTGCAAGGTACTTTGGGTGTCGTCATTGACGGCAATTGTCACGCCATGCTACCATCGGAGGGTCCTCATCGATGATTAGGGTCTTCGAACTGCACGAGCTCCATTGAGAAGGATGTTTTTAATTCTGGTTTTGCCTACATGCTTTCTTTGCCTGTATCTACTTAGCTAATGTCTTCTTATAGATAGTAGCTGCTGAAGTGGTGATCAAAGTTGTTCACTATAAGGAAACAACCATGATAACAAAAGTGTATATTCCCTGACCTTTGACCTGAAGTACTTTTTCACTAGAAACTTGCAACAGCCAGGCATTGAAATTAGCAACAGCTTCGTACGTGCTGAACAAATTTGCAGCAACACATACTGAACTAAGTTAGGTTATGCTCATCGTTCCAACATGCTTAGTGATAACCACCTAGCAAGCTGATCAAACATGAAAAAATTGAAGTGCTACTGCTAATCGTACTATTCTGAATGTGAAAATCTATTTAATTGGCTCTTCTCTAATTGTACACTTGCATAAATCTCAGATCTTGCAAATTACAGTATAACCATAAAAGTCATGCTTTGACTCCTATAGGGCCTTTTGCACTTTAATATGACTAATAGTTTGCCTTAATATCACAGATTGTATTACTACCTTTCTAAGTGAATGACATTCAAAAGGTCATTAAATAAAACCAAGAAATCCTTCCGGTATTGGAGTGTAGGAAAGTTGAGACTATAAAACCAAAAGGTTATATTTACGTTTATTAGAGAAGGTTCTTTACTTTTTATAGGAAAACACAAAATGTTGCGATGTAGAGTCTAGGTGGTGGACCTGCTTGATCCACTTGGTGGATGAGGGCGACTCAGTCCTGGCACCCATAGTGCCATGATCCCAAAATCTTAGGGCCTGGATATAGCTCTAGCAGACGTATGCGGCTTGCATGACGAGCTTGGTCGTCTCGAGCATGGAGATAGGCGAGTTGTAGACCAAGAGCTGGTACAGAGATAGGCGAGTTGTAGACAAGAGCTGGTGGGCAGCAAGAAACGCATGCACACCAAAGAACAAATCTGAGTCACATGCCTACTTCTATTGGTTTCTACAAAGAGCGGCTAGCTTAGATCTTAGACCAGTCGGTCACTGTCGAGGTCGCCAAGGTGATCTTACAGCACCGCCGTGGAGATTTCTCATGATTTTATGTAGGCAAGCCGCAAGCGGTGGTGGTGATTGGCTGGGTGGTGTCGCTGCCTTGGGAAGAGACGAAGTGATGGTAAAAGTAAGCAGGATCCGATGATTCTTCCGTGGGGATAGCCAAAGTCAAGATGTCGACTACAGACTCATCGCAGACTTGCAGTGAACCTGGATGCGGCGAGCCTGATTTGTGGATCGGTTTATTTTCAACAGCTTCGTACGTACTGAAATTAGCAACAGCTTCGTACGTGCTGAACAAATTTGCAGCAACACGTACTGAACTAAGTTAGGTTATGCTCATCGTTCCAACATGCTTAGTGATAACCACCTAGCAAGCTGATCAAACATGAAAAAATTGAAGTGCTACTGCTAATCGTACTATTCTGAATGTGAAAATCTATTTAATTGGCTCTTCTCTAATTGTACACTTGAATAAATCTCAGATCTTGCAAATTACAGTATAACCATAAAAGTCATGCTTTGACTCCTATAGGGCCTTTTGCACTTTAATATGACTAATAGTTTGCCTTAATATCACAGGTTGTATTACTACCTTTCTAAGTGAATGACATTCAAAAAGGTCATTAAATAAAACCAAGAAATCCTTCTGGTATTGGAGTGTAGGAAAGTTGAGACTATAAAACCAAAATGTTATATTTACGTTTATTAGAGAAGGTTCTTTACTTTTTATAGGAAAACACAAAATGTTGCGATGTAGAGTCTAGGTGGTGGACCTGCTTGATCCACTTGGTGGATGAGGGCGACTCCGGTCCTGGCACCCATAGTGCCAGTGATCCCAAAATCCTAGGGCCTGGATATAGCTCTAGCAGACGTATGCGGCTTGCGCATCGAGCTTGGTCGTCTCGAGCATGGAGATAGGCGAGTTGTAGACCAAGAGCTGGTACAGAGATAGGCGAGTTGTAGACAAGAGCTGGTGGGCAGCAAGAAACGCATGCACACCAAAGAACAAATCTGAGTCACATGCCTACTTCTATTGGTTTCTACAAAGAGCGGCTAGCTTAGATCTTAGACCAGTCGGTCACCGCCGAGGTCGCCAAGGTGATCTTACAGCACCGCCGTGGAGATTTCTCATGATTTTATGTAGGCAAGCATAGCGGTGGTGGTGATTGGCTGGGTGGTGTCGCTGCCTTGGGAAGAGACAAGTGATGGTAAAAGTAAGCAGGATCCGATGATTCTTCCGTGGGGATAGCCAAAGTCAAGATGTCGACTACAGACTCGTCGCAGACTTGCAGTGAACCTGGATGCGGCGAGCCTGATTTGTGGATCGGTTTATTTTCAACAGCTTCGTACGTACTGAAATTAGCAACAGCTTCGTACGTGCTGAACAAATTTACAGCAACACGTACTGAACTAAGTTAGGTTATGCTCATCGTTCCAACATGCTTAGTGATAACCACCTAGCAAGCTGATCAAACATGAAAAAATTGAAGTGCTACTGCTAATCGTACTATTCTGAATGTGAAAATCTATTTAATTGGCTCTTCTCTAATTGTACACTTGCATAAATCTCAGATCTTGCAAATTACAGTATAACCATAAAAGTCATGCTTTGACTCCTATAGGGCCTTTTGCACTTTAATATGACTAATAGTTTACCTTAATATCACAGATTGTATTACTACCTTTCTAAGTGAATGACATTCAAGAAGGTCATTAAATAAAACCAAGAAATCCTTCTGGTATTGGAGTGTAGGAAAGTTGAGACTATAAAACCAAAAGGTTATATTTACGTTTATTAGAGAAGGTTCTTTACTTTTTATAGGAAAACACAAAATGTTGCGATGTAGAGTCTAGGTGGTGGACTCCTTGATCCACTTGGTGGATGAGGGCGACTCCGGTCCTGGCACCCATAGTGCCAGTGATCCAAAAATCATAGGGCCTGGATATAGCTCTAGCAGACGTATGCGGCTTGCGCATCAAGCTTGGTCGTCTCGAGCATGGAGATAGGCGAGTTGTAGACCAAGAGCTGGTACAGCGATAGGCGAGTTGTAGACAAGAGCTGGTGGGCAGCAAGAAACGCATGCACACCAAAGAACAAATCTGAGTCACATGCCTACTTCTATTGGTTTCTACAAAGAGCGGCTAGCTTAGATCTTAGACCAGTCGGTCACTGTCGAGGTCGCCAAGGTGATCTTACAGCACCGCCGTGGAGATTTCTCATGATTTTATGTAGGCAAGCCGCAAGCGGTGGTGGTGATTGGCTGGGTGGTGTCGCTGCCTTGGGAAGAGACGAAGTGATGGTAAAAGTAAGCAGGATCCGATGATTCTTCCGTGGGGATAGCCAAAGTCAAGATGTCGACTACAGACTGCCGCAGACTTGCAGTGAACCTGGATGCGGCGAGCCTGATTTGTGGATCGATGGCGGGTCTTGACTTTGTTAGGCTGGGATTGGATGGTTGCGGAGGGTGGTGTGCTTGGTTGGGTTCCCATGGAAGAATGTGGCCTCCTCGTGGATCTGGTCATGCCCATCCTAGAGAACATTGTGTCCCTAGCTCCCTCGAGGAGCAAGGACAAGGTCTGTGACAGCAGGGGGTTGGGTTAGATGTGGGGAGGGATGTCGGCGGCTGCTCGAGGTCATCATGATGAAACCCTTGACGTCCCATCTTTATCAATGGAAGTGGAAGAGCACGAAGTCGAGATTGGATAGGAGTTTGAGTTCTTTTTGGCACCGATCGGTTCCCCACTTTAGAGATGTATTTTTTTTTGCGTGCGAGCAAACAGTGGGTTGATTCTAAAAGGGATAGGCACTTTTCAACAGAAGTGCATGACGGACCAAAAATATGACCTCATTTTATTCGTTTGATAGATATCGTATTATTCGTTGTTGTTCGTTCGGTGAAATTTCCTAACATATGATTGTTATGTTTCTAATTAGAGCACCTCATAATCACCCAATATGAGGGGATGATAAATGAAAGATACTGATTATAAATTTTGAAGAGTCCGTGACAACGCACGGGCGTTATACTAGTTAGGAGTAGAGATGTGTGTTGTGCCTTCATGTATATCTATAAATTTTTCTTAGACTTTTTTGAAACGTAAAAATATGAGTTATGATAAAATTTGAAATTTGAATTTGAAGGCCTCCACAGAGGAAGCTTCAAAAGCTATTTTCAAGGGGCGTACGGCATATGAATTAATAAACCAAATACCTTACATATGTGTAAGGTGAGGGTCTACCACTTTGGGCAGGGCAACAACAATCGGGTTTTAAGGGAATCCTTGGTCCTATATAAGATAAGAGTGTGAAATCTGCCTTGGAGCGTCATCCGGAAAAAAAACAAGACATGATGGTCGGTGGTTGCTTGGTTGGTCTCAACTTTTGCTTGCATTGCATACATGCCTCAACTCAGTCTGACTGAGCAAAAACAAGCCAAAAACCAACATATGCATGTTGTTTGGTCACCTGCATTACATCAGTGACCATTTTAGGGCCGACTGTTTGGTTGCACACATTTGTGCTTCAGGGTCAGCACATGGACACCACAGTTGTTTGGTTGCATGCACGTTTGTGTTCTGCTGACCTCTTTCAAATGTGGTGGCCTTACCACCACATTTGTAGCACAATATGATGCACAACAGCAAAGAAGACAACACAACAAAGAACAGTAAAGAACAACAGATTAACAGACAGACTACATTAACTACGACCATAAGTTAAAACAGCAAGAGCACCCCATGCCCCCTGCTTCAAGCCAGGGTGTTGACCCTGGCCAAAATATTAACAAGTACATCACAGCACAAGTTCAAACGATCACCATCAGCACAAACTAACAACATGTTCAGAGTTAAGACCGAGTACTAGGTCTAGAGTGCAAGAGAAATGTCGTCGACGCAGATGTGCTTGGTGCGACAAACCCTGCACATGATCGAGATGTCGTGGTTGTAGATCCGAACATTCAAACCAAGTCCGGAGATGCGCAGGACGAGGAGGTCTCCGGGAAAGATCCTTTGGCGGCGGCAGAAGTACTGCAAGCCCTTACCAAGGACCAAGTGCTCCTGGAAGTTCTGGATCTGAACCCAGAACTTGCACCACTTGTTGGCCGACAACCTGATGACGCTCAGTGGCTTCGTCACCAGCCACTGCAGCAGCACCTCTGTGAACGTGCGTGGGATGACGAGCATGGAGAAATCCTCCATGTCCTTGATATGCATAAAGAAACGCAACAACTCTCGTGCCCCTCCTTGTGGGCAGTCCTCGTTGCTCGTCCCCGCGACCGTGGCTGGCTCATGGCAGCGACCCTGCCAGGCAGGTTCACTGTCTTGAGCCACCCGTTCGCCAGAATGAGGACCTCGGCGCCCTCTGTGGCTATGTCCCACTCCGTCTTCATGATCTTGACAGGCAAGATGACATGTGTTAGTGACAGAGCATTGACAACTGCCTCAAATGGTTGACAGTTGCAAATGGTCAGTGAGATGATCATTGGCAATTGGCACTGATCAGTGGCAGTTGGCCAAGTGCAAGTGGCACTGATGAACATGCAATGCTCTATTTTCAGATCATAGCACTGGATTAGTGTCAATTGTCAAATCAGCAATATGATCTAAACATAGCAGTGCATATTTGCCAAGTTCCTAAACATACAATACTATGTTTATATCATAGCACAGGATAAGTGGAAACAGCCAAATCAGTGGTATGATCTTAACATATAGCAGTGCAAGTTGTGCCAGTTGCCAATCATTAGCAGGACACCCACATTTGGCAGCTTGGTTGGTGCGGAGGGCCATCACGACCATTGCTGATGTAGCCATCGGAGCCCTGGTGGCGTCCTTCGCCGCAGCCGTCATTGTTTATCAACCATTGTTTACATGGCACCCCTAACCATATTATATACTTGCATTTGTTCTAGCTACAACCTAAGATACAATCCAAGACCCCAAAGTTCCCAACGTCACGACACTGCCACAATGGATGTACATTGGCATCCTATATATTTGTTGTTCCATAATGTTGTGATTTTTCTCATTCATGTCCAGGATTACACGGGAAACAACCACTGATTTAGGAAATGTGCATCGTAGTAGGATAAGGCGAATGAATGTGGTAGACTTCACTATATCTCTTACGGTGAACAGGGCTCATCGCTCCTGCTGAGCAAATAGTATAAGACGACATTTGTTGTTTCATAATTATTATGTGTGCTATAGGTTTACTATGCATTCAACAATGTCACGTTTGTTAGTTGTTAAATGTTCATAGCAGGCAAGGAGGTCTATGATGTTCTACTATTACTGAGCACCAATTAACTGTGAAGGACCTAGAGTCTCTAACATTTTCTTGGTCCCTAGTAGTGTGACCAAGCAAGGGTTGGTAACTAACGATGAGAGCTTTAGCCACCAAGACCAGGATGTTGGTTGCTAACTACCTCTAGGGAGTGGTGAGAATACAGAACTAGCAACCAATATACAGAACTCCGTAGCAACATATATTAACCAATATGTGGGTAGATCCTTCTGTCTAATTGAGAGTGCATTGGATACAGAGGAAGCTGGACAAGTGAACTTGCTTTAAACCAACTAAATGCAGTTGTATGGGAATCAACTTCTCATTTATTGCCGGCAAGCAATAGGCATTGCCATTCGAATAGTCTATCAGACTATCCTACGAAATCTGGTCCAGTAGACGCAGGATGCGCTAAGCCATTCGATCTTAATAAGGTATCCAGAAAACATACCATAACAGGGAATATCATCAATAGTCGAGACATGCAACACACGCATAGGCTACCTCAGTCTTCTGGGGAATGGCGGTGAAGTTGACATGAGCATATGTCGTCCCACACGCCTCAGAAAAGCAGTTAGATGTCAAGGCCTCCGCAAGGTCAAACTTGTGCTGGTTGTTGAAATTTGTTTTAGGAAGAACTTGTTAGTCCATCAACGTAGAGTTATATATCAGATTGGTGTTCCCAAAGGAAAAAAAATATCAGATTGATAAGTTGTGCATGCAAGGCATACCTCAGTCTTTCTGGCATTGTAATGTGCCAAAGCAAGGCAAGCAAAGTGTTTGAGTTGTGTTCCATGAGTGGGGTTACCATGAGGGAAGCGTGCTTCCATGTCCTCGGCGGTCAGTTACTCTTCCCTGCAGGTGAAGGAAGCTAGTCAGCACTTATTTTATCACATTATGTAGATAAAATTGTGCCATCTCTTTAGTAGCTCCATGTTTCATCGATAATTTACATGGCCTTTGTCGTTCCAGATAACACATATAGATACATAATAGGTGTTCAAACTGGGTAGAAAGACGCAAAACATGCAAATTCTTGGTTTTTTATTAGTAGAATATCAACAAGGAAGGAAAAAACAATTACTATTTTATGATTACTTTTGAGTTATTTGAAAACCAATCAGGATTCTAACATCACACATATCTGCCATGCACAACTCAATTTGCTGCCACTTATAACCACAGTAATATGCAATGAGATGTGCATCTACTTATGTATCTAGCTAGTGAGTAAACCAAGCATGGCCGTCTTTCTAGTACATGCATATTTGATCTGTATGTTCATTAACCAGTGGTGGAGCATGTAGTGATGAGGGCGAAGTGAAATAGTGAGTGTCCTTACTTTGTGTCTCTGACATGAAAAAATTGTGTCTTCTCTTGAATAGCTCCATGAATAATTTAGATGGACATTGTGGCATGAATTATGTACCAGCCTAAAACACAATTTGGACTCTAACATCAAACATATATGGCATGAACAAACCAATCCGTCGCTGCCACTTGTTGGTCTAGGAAAGGCTGCCTCCATGTTTTACATCTATCTATCTATCTATCTATCTATCTATCTATCTACTGAGTACGCCAAACATGGTCGTGTTTCTACTGCATGCATTATCTAACTGTATGTTCATTAACCAGTGGTGGACAAGGGAACACGTCGAAAAGTGGGTGTCCTTACTTCGTGTCGCTGGGCTGCCGGTTGCGGTTGATGACTGTATGCTCCGGCCAGGGCCAGCCCTTGGCGAGCCAGCGGTACAAGCGGAGATTCTCCTCCTTGAAGGTCCGGAAGGCGATTTTAGCCTCCTCCGTGTCGCACCCGCTGTCGTGCATCTTGTCCATCTCGTCGGCTTTCTGCCGGTACTGCCGCTGCAACTCCTCAGGCGTTATGGTCCATATCCCCAGCGCCTCTTTTTCCTTCATGGCGTGGGTTGGGGCTCGCGGGACACGCGGGAGCCTCCTCCATGTCCCCGGCTTCCTCTTCCTTGCCGGCGCTGTCGACTCGGGTGACCCACTGAAGCCGCCCTCCATCGATTTGGACTGGCAATTGGTGATTCCAGTTGTTTACTCCCTCGGTTCCATATTACTCGTCGCTGATTTAGTATAACTTTATACTAAATCAGCGACGAGTAATATGAAATGGAGGAAGTAGGTTTTAGCAGAGAGGTGCGCCGTCCCGAACCGCTCGCTGGTATTATGAGGCTTTCTTATTAGGGAAACGTTTTACGCCAGTGCGCCGGCCGAAACGTTCGGCCGGTCGCGTCCAGGCACGTGTAGCTACGATGAATGAAGCTGGGTTCCCTAAAAAAACGAATGAAGCTGGGGTGGGCGGGCCAACCATGTTATCTCTTCCCTACCTTCCACCTCCCGCATCCTTCTCCTTCCGTTTCACCTAGTCTTTTTTCTCCCCCACCTTCTAGCTGCCATGGAAGTCCTGCTCGGTGATCTCCTCCGGTGAGCCCCCTCCCCCCCTCTATTCTTCTCTGGCGAGCACCCCTGAAGCTAACCCTTGAGCCAGCGTCCTCCCCTCCATTCCCCCTCTCAACTCCATCTACCACTGCTCCGTGATGGCCGGACTGCAATGGGCATGGCCGGCGAAGTAGCGTCCATGATCAGAGCTGCACCTGAATACGGTGCTACAACCAGCATCCGCCGAAGCTGGAGATGGCGACCACAGGTGCTGCAACCGGCGAGAAAAAAAGCTTCAACCGAAAGGGACGACGGAAGTTGGGCCGACACCACAGAAGCTGCAATCGGCGTACAAGAAAGCTACATCCGTTGATGAAAAAGCTTCAACCGGCAACAAAAAAGTCTTCAACCGGAGACGGCATAAGCTACAAATGACGTGAAAAGCTGCAACCGGCTCCGGTGAAGCTGCAACCCAACGTGAGTTTTGCTACAACCAGCCTTTTGTGTTTTTGCTGGAACCAACATCTACTCCATGGCCATGGCCGGCGACCCCCAAGTGTGCTACAACCAGCGACCAAAAGTGCTACAACCGGCAAGCAAATTTGCTACGACGGGGCGAAGGTGAGGTGCTGCAACCGGTGACTGGCCAGAGCTATGAAATGCGACCACCGGTCCGGCGAGCAGCTACCGGGGCGTCGAGTGCTGCAAGCTCGCAGGTGGTTGCTAAAACGCGACGAGGGGCGGCCATCCATGCTGGAAAGGGTGTCTACAGGGAGCCGCAAACAACCTTTTTTGCAGCTCGTCAGGACGACCAGCGAGGGGGGCGGCGGCCGATGAGGACGACCGGAGACAGGGGTGGCGTGGGAGGAGGACGGCGAGTGCAACCAGGGGGAGGGGGTGGTGGCGGCGCACGACTCCCGCGGGGTGTATTTTGCAGCGACGGAGAAGTCAACTAGAGGTGGAAGAAGAAGATCCAACGGCTGAGGAATATGAGATCCAATGGCTAGCGCGGGACCGGCCCAACTTTGGACCGGTGCGCCGGCGCCTAGCGTTGGCCTTCTTATTATTGTTGGGCTATGTTGCGGACCAAAAGCTATGTCTCTGTCTGGAAAATACTGGTCTGTATCTCTCTCTTTAATAAAGGGCGCTAATAGGCGCCGGCGCACCGGCCGAAAATTCGGCCGGTCTGTCCCTAACCACCCGACTTAATACAATGAGAACACATACATACCGCACGATCCCTTTCTTCCATCCCTGGTGTCCTTTTCTCTCAGGAAACCTCCAAGCACGCCGCCGCACACAAGCGACACGGCCTGCCTCGAAGGACCGCTCCGATGCATCTCGGCACCCCTCGCCACCGGCCGCTGCCCCTCGCCTCCGGTCGCCGCCCCTCGCCGCCATCGTCTTCTACATTTCTCGCTGGCTACGCGCGTCCAACATCGTGCGCTCGTGGTTGTAGCTCCCCATGGCGACTGTCGTAGCTTCGGTGGTGTCGTCACTGGTCGTGGCACCCTGTCGACGACCTCGCGGAAGTGTACTCTCCCTCGAGGAGCCAGCAGCAGCAAAACTATTCACCCGTTCCAGCAAAAAATCTACTGGTTCCAGCAAAATAGATTGCCGCTTGTAGCAAATTGCTCGCCAAGCTCCATTGCATCGAGGGAGAAGGCTGGTTCCAGCAATTGTTTTGCTGGTTCCAGCAAATTGGATGGCCGATTGTAGCACATTGCTCGCCGAGCTCCATTGCAACCTTGGGAAGAAGGCTGCTTCCAGCAAATTGGATAGCTGGTTCCAGCATCTTGGGATCGAGCTCGCTGTCCGCGCGCCCATGGTAGCACTTTTTATCGCAGGTTGCAGCACGTCGCACCGGCGGTTGTAGCTTCTCTGAGTCCGGTTGCAGCACGCCATGCCAGTTCACGCCGTAGGTGGTCGTCGATTTCCAGCTCGCCGGGGCGGCGTTGCAGCATCCCAGGATGCCGGTCGCAGCCTTTCCCCGCCGGTTCCAGCGCCCGGCGCCAGCGATTGGAGCATCTTGAACTGCGGTCTCACAGCGTGGGCGTCCTGCGACGCTGCGGAGGGCAGGGGCAGGGCCGCAGGGGGGTGGGGGAGAGCGAAGCCAACGACCTCGCTGTCGATCAGGACGAGATGCGCACGGCAGCAACGGCGCGACATCTCTCTCGCATAGGGAGGAGGGGCTGAGGTAGAGAGGAGAGCAGAAAATAGGAAAACGATGCCGCGGGAGGAAGAAGATGCGTAATAGTAAGAGATAAGGCAAAAGCGGTGGTGGGTGGGCCTGCGCACGTGGCTGCGTGGGCGATGCCAACGCACGATGCGACCGGCAGAATACTTAGCCGGTCGTCCGGCGTAAAACGTTTCCCTTTAATAAATACTGGAATCCGTATCTTCCTGTCCTGATGGGGTGATTTGTCTGTAATATTCACATGACACCATTATTTTTCTGAATCTGACCTAGATAAAGGCAACAAACTTCAGTTGGCACTCAAGGATGAAAATTAATCAGAACAAGAGTGAAATCGGTCCCTATAGGTCTATCTCAAGAAGATGATGCACCATTTGTAGAATTTTTTGGGTGTCCTATAGGAGCCTTCACCATTAAATATTGGCGACTGCTACGAATCAGCCGGATGATTTCTCTAAGAAATCATCCGGCTAGGCAGCCGTCCGATCAGCACCCTGGTAACCGTTCGATGACAACAACGTCACGGGAGCAGTAAGCGCCCGACTGCTTCGACACAGCACTGCTGCACCCCAGCAAAAGCTCCACTGTAGCTCTCATGGCGCACCACCGGCGTCCGACGAAGCTCCAACGCAGCACCGACGGCGTCCGGCGAAGCTCCAATGCAACTCCAGCAAAGCTCCAACGCAGCACCTGCAGCTCCAGTGAAGCTCCAATGCAACTCTGGCAGAGCTTCAATGCAGCACAGGCGGCCCGGGTGAGGCTCTGATGCAACATATGGCATGGCAGCACCGGCGGCGTTTTGAAGCTTCATTGTAGCCGGAGTTGAGGAGAGATGCCTCGTCGCAATAGCAGCTCCGCCGCCCACTGCAGCTCCGCCGTTCGTCGAGATCTAGGAGGCCGCAACACCACCCATGCTTCCTAGAAGCATCCCCGTCACCGATGATATCCACCAGTTGCAGCACTCCTCATCAATAGCACCGGCGGCGTTGCATTCGACATGCTCGGCAACACCAGCCACATCGACGGCCGATGACGCTCAGGGAACACTGATCACGGCAACGGCCGGTGCGGGTGCTATGGGGTTCTGGGCACGCCCCCACCTCGCAGCATCAGTCCACCACCGGCGATGGTAGTAGCTTGCAGCACCGTGTGGAGCTTGGGCAGCAGCGCTTTGATGAATTCATGGGCCACGACGGGTCAACAGAGAAACAGAGGGGAGAGGTGGAGGCGAAGGAAGATCGTGTGGGGAACGTAGCAATAATTCAAAAATTTCTACGCATCACTAAGATCAATCTATGGAGATTCTAGCAACAAGAGAGGGAGAGGATGAGTGTATCTTCATACCCTTGAAGATCGCGATGCGGAAGCGTTACAAGAACACGGTTGGTGGAGTCGTACACGCAGTGATTCAGATGGCGGTCGATTCTGATCTAAGCGCCGAACGGACCGCGCCTCCGCGTTCAACACACGTACAACCCGGGGACGTCTCCTCCTTCTTGATCCAGCAAGGGGAGAGGAGAAGTTGAGGGAAAACTCCAGCAGCATGACGGCGTGGTGGCGATGGAGCTCGTGGTTCTCCCACAGGCTTCGCCAAGCACTATGGAGGAGGAGGAGGTGTTGGAGGAGGAGGGCTGTGCCGGGGAAGGGTGCGGCTGCCCTCTCTCCCTCACTATATATAGGGGAAGGGGTGGAGGAGGCGCCTAGGGTTCCCTAGGGAGGGGTGGCGGCCACATGGGAAACCCTAGATGGGTTTGGGCGCCCCCACCCCTAGGAAACTTGTCCCCAAGCCGGGAGGCGGCTACCCTAGGGAGGCGCCCCACCTCTCCAGTGTTACGTGAGAGGGGTTGGGAGGGGCGCACAGCGCCTTAGTGGGCTGGTGTGCCTCCTCCCCTTGGCCCATAAGGCCCCCCAACGCTTGACGGGGCCTCCGAAACACCTTTCGGTCACGCTGGTCGTCACCCGGTACTCCCAGAACAATTTCGGACTCCAATACCCTTCGTCCAATATATCGATCTTTGCCTCCGGACCATTCCGGAGTTCCTCGTCACGTCCAGGATCTCATCCGGGACTCCGAACAACCTTCGGTAACCACATACTATTTCCCATAACAACTCTAGCGTCACCGAACCTTAAGTGTGTAGACCCTACGGGTTCGGGAACCATGCAGACATGACCGAGACGTTCTCCGGCCAGTAACCAACAGCGGGATCTGGATACCCTTGTTGGCTCTCACATGTTCCATGATGATCTCATCGGATGAACCATGATGTCAGGGATTCAATCAATCCCGTATACAATTCCCTTTGTCAATCGGTATGTTACTTGCCCGAGATTCGATCGTCGGTATCCCAATACCTTGTTCAATCTCGTTACCGGCAAGTCACTTTACTCGTTACGTAATGCATGATCCAATGACTAACTACTTAGTCACATTGAGCTCATTATGATGATGCATTAACGAGTGGGCCCAGAGATACCTCTCTGTCATACCGAGTGACAAATCCCAGTCTCGATTCGTGCCAACCCAACAGACACTTTCGGAGATACCTGTAATGCACCTTAATAGCCACCCTACATTGTGACGTTTGGTACACCAAAAGCATTCCTACGGTATCCAGGAGTTGCACAATCTCATGGTCTAAGGAAATGATACTTGACATTAGAAAAACTTTAGCAAACGAACTACACGATCTTGTGCTACGCTTAGGATTGGGTCTTGTCCATCACATCATTCTCCTAATGATGTGATCCCGTTATCAATGACATCGAATGTCCATGGTCAGGAAACCATGACCATCTGTTGATCAACAAGCTAGTCAACTAGAGGCTCACTAGGGACATGTTGTGGTCTATGTATTCACACATGTATTACGGTTTCCAGTTAATACAATTATAGCATGAACAATAGACAATTATCATGAACAAGGAAATACAATAATAACCATTTTATTATTGCCTCTAGGGCATATTTCCAGCAGTCTCCCACTTGCACTAGAGTCAATAATCTAGTTCACATCATTCTGTGATTGTAATGAATCCAACATCCATGGGGTTTGATCATATCTCGCTTGTGAGAGAGGTTATTAGTCAACGGGTCTGAACCTTTCAGATCCGTGTGTGCTTTACAAATCTCTATGTCATCTTGTAGATGCAGCGACCACGCGCTATTTGGAGCTATTCCAAATAACTGTTCTACTATATGAATCCGGTTTACTACTCATAGTCATCCAGATTAGTATCAAAGTTTGCATCGACGTAACCCTTTACGATGAACTCTTTTACCACCTCCATAATCGAGAAAATTCCTTAGTCCACTAGTTACTAAGGATAACTTTGACCGTTGTCCTGTGATCCATTTCTCGATCACTCTTGTACCCCTTGACTAACTCATGGCAAGGCACACTTCAGGTGCGGTACACAGCATAGCGTACTGTAGAGCCTACATCTAAATCATAGGGGACGACCTTCGTCCTTTCTCTCTCTTCTGCCGTGGTCAGGTCTTGAGTCTTACTCAATACTCATACCTTATAACACAGCCAAGAACTCCTTCTTTTCCGATCTATTTTTAACTCCTTCAAAATCTTGTCACGGTGCGTATTCATTTGAAAGTACTATCAAGAGATTTTGATCTATCCTTATAGATCTTGATGCTCAATGTTCAAGTAGCTTAATCCAGGTTTTCCATTAAAAACACTTTTCAAATAACCCTATATGCTTTCCAGAAATTCTACATCATTTCCGATCAACAATATGTCAACAACATATACTCATCATAAATGCTATAGTGCTCCCACTCACTTCTTTGGAAATACAAGTTTCTCATAAACTTTGTATAAACCCAAAATCTTTGATCATCTCATCAAAGCGTATATTCCAACTCCGAGATGCTTACTCCAGTCCTTAGAAGGATTGCTGGAGCTTTGCATACTTGTTAGCATCTCCTTCTGGTTGTATCACATACAACCTTTCCTCAAGAATATCGTTGAGGAAACAATGTTTTGACATCCTATCTGCAAGATTTCATAAATAATGCAGGAACTGCTAATATAATTTCAACAGACTCTTAGCATCGCTACGAGTGAGAAAGTCTCATCGTAGTCAACTCCTTGAACTTGTCGGAAAACATCTTAGCGACAAGTCGAGCTTTCTTAATGGTGACACTTACCATCATTGTCCGTCTTCCCTTTTAAAATCCATCTGTACCCAACAGCCTTACGACCATCAAGTAGTTCTTCCAAAGTCTACACTTTGTTTTATACATGGATCCTCTCTCGGATTTTATGGCCTCGAGCCATTTGTCGGAATCCGGGCCCACCATCGCTTCTCCACAGCTCGTAGGTTCATTGTTGTCTAGCAACATGACCTCCAAGACAGGATTACCGTACCACTCTGAAGCAGTACGCGTCTTTGTCGACCTATGAGGTTTGGTAGTGACTTGATCCAAAGTTTCATGATCACTATCATCAACTTCCACTTCAACTGGTGTAGGCGCCACAGGAACAACTTCCTGTGCCCTGGTACAGATTGGTTGAAGTGATGGTTCAATAACCTCATCAAGTCTCCACCATCCTCCCACTCAATTCTTTCAAGAGAAACTTTTCCTCGACAAAGGACCCATTTCTAGAAACAATCACTTTGCTTCTGGATCTGAAATAGGAGGTATACCCAACTGTTTTGGGTGTCCTATGAAGATGCATTTATCCGCTTTGGGTTTGAGCTTATCAGGCTAAAACTTTTCACATAAGCGTCGCAACCCCAAACTTTTAAGAAATGACAGCTTAGGTTTCTCGAAACCATAGTTCATACAGTGTCATCTCAATGGAATTACATGGTGACCTATTTAAAGTGAATGCGGTTGTCTTTAATGCCTAACCGATAGACGATAGTGGTAATTCGATAAGAGACATCATGGTATGCACCATATCCAATAGGGTGCATTTATGATGTTCGTACACACCATCACACTATGGTGATCCAGGCGGTATTAGTTATGAAACAATTTCCACAAGGTCTTAATTGTGTACCAAACTCGTAACTCAGATATTCATCTCTATGATCATATCATAGACATTTTATCCTCTTGCCATGATGATCTTCAACTTCACTCTGAAATTGCTTGAACCTTTCAATAATTCAGTCATTAAGTAAATATACTCAGCATCTACTCAAATCATTTGTGAAGTAAGAGCATAACGATATTCATTGCGTGCCTCGGCACTCATTGGATTGCACACATCAAATGTATTACTTCCAACAAGTTGCTCTCTTGTTCCATCTCACTGAAACGAGGCCTTTCAGTCATCTTGCCCATGTGGTATGATTTGCATGTCTCAAGTGATTCAAAATCAAGTGAGTCCAAACGATCCATCTGTATGAAGTTTCTTCATGCATATATACCAATAGACATGGTTCACATGTCTCAATCTTTTCAAAAACGAGTGAGTCCAGAGATCCATCAACATGGAGCTTCTTCATGCATTTTATACCAATATGACTCAAATGGCAGTGCCACAAGTATGTGGTACTATCATTACTATCTTATATCTTTTGGCATGAACATGTGTATCACTATGATCGAGATTCAATAAATCATTCATTTTAGGTGCAAGACCATTGAAGGTATTATTCAAATAAACAGAGTAACCATTATTCTCCTTAAATGAATAACTGTATTGCGATAAACATAATCCAATCATGTCTATGCTCAACGCAAACACCAAATAACAATTATTTAGGTTTAGCACCAATCTCGATGGTAGAGGGAGCGTACGATGTTTGATCACATCAACCTTGGAAACATTTCCAACACATATCGTCATCTCACCTTTGGCTAGTCTCCATTTATTCCGTAGCCTTTTATTTCAAGTTACTAACACTTAGCAACCGAACCGGTATTTATTACCCTGGTGCTACAAGGAGTACTAGTAAAGTACACATTAATATAATGTATATCCAATATACTTCTGTCGACCTTGCCAGCCTTCTCATCTACCAAGTATCTAGGGTAGTTCTGCTTCAGTGACCGTTTCCCTCATTTCAGAAGCACTTAGTCTCGGGTTTGGGTTCAACCTTGGGTTTCTTCACTAGAGCAGCAACTGATTTGCCGTTTCATGAAGTATCCCTTCTTTCCCTTGCCCTTCCTGAAAACTAGTGGTTTTACTAACCATCAACAATTGATGCTCCTACTTGATTTCTACTTTCGCAGTGTCAAACATCGTGAATTCCTCAAGGATCATCATGTCTATCTCTGATATGTTATAGTTCATCATGAAGCTCTAATAGCTTGGTGGCAATGACTATGAAGAACTATCACTGTCTCATCTGGAAGATTAACTCCCACTTGATTCAAGCGGCTGTAGTACTCAGACAATCTGAGCACATGCTCAGAGATTTTCTCCCTTAGTTTGCAGGCTTAAGAAACTTGTCAAAGGTCTTACACCTCTTGACGTGGGCATGAGCCTGAAATCCCAATTTCAGCTCTTGGAACATCTCATATGTTCCGCGACGTTTCAAAAATGTCTTCGGTGCCTCAATTCTAAACCGTTTAACATTATGCATTGAACTATCATGTAGTCATCAAAACGTGCATGTCAGATGTTCGCAACATCCAAAAACGACGCTCGAGGTTCAGCACACCGAGCGGTGCATTAAGGACATAAGCTTTCTGTGCAGCAATGAGGACAATCCTCAGAATACGGACCCAGTCTGCATAATTGCTACTGTCAACTTTCAACTAAATTTTTTCTAGGAACATATCTTAAATAGTAGAACTAAAGCGTAAGCTACGACATAATTTGCAAAGATCTTTTGACTATGTTCATGATAATTAAGTTCATCTGATTATTTAATGAACTCCCACTTAGATAGACATCCCTCTAGTCATCTAATGATACATGATCCGAGTCAACTAGGCCATGTCCGATCATCACGTGAGACGGACTAGTCATCATCAGTGAACATCTTCATGTTGATCGTATCCACTATACGACTCATGTTCGACCTTTCGGTCTCTTGTGTTCTGAGGCCATGTCTGTACATGCTAGGCTCATCAAGTCAACCTAAGTGTTTTACATGTGTAAATCTGGCTTACACCCGTTGTATGCGAACGTTAGAATCTATCACACCTGATCATCACGTGGTGCTTCGAAACAACGAACTTTCACAATGGTGCACAGTTAGGGGGAACACTTTCTTGAAATTTTATGAGGGATCATCTTATTTATGCTACCGTCGTTCTAAGCAAATAAGATGTAAACATGACAAACATCAATATCATCTTGCACCTTTGATCTCCATCTTCGAGGCGCGGCATGATCACCTTTGTCACCGGCATGACACCATGATCTCCATCATCGTGTCTTCATGAAGTTGTCTCGCCAACTATTACTTCTACTACTATGGCTAATGATTAGCAATAAAGTAAAGGAATTACATGGCGTTCTGATTGACATGCAGGTCATACAATAAATTAAGAAAACTCCTATGGCTCCTGCCAGTTGTCATACTCATCGACATGCAAGTTGTGATTCCTATTACAAGAACATGATCAATCTCATACATCACATATATATCATTCATCACATCCTTTTGGCCTTATCACATCACACGGCATATGCTGCAAAAACAAGTTAGACGTTCTCTAATTGTTGTTGCAAGGTTTTACGTGGCTGCTATAGGTTTCTAGCAAGAACGTTTCTTACCTACGCCAAAACAACAATGTGATATGCCAATTGCTATTTACCCTTCATAAGGACCCTTTTCATCGAATCCAATCCGACTAAAGTGGGAGAGACAGACACCCGCTAGCCACCTTATGCAACTAGTGCATGTCAGTCGGTGGAACCTGTCTCACGTAAGCGTACGTGTAAGGTCGGTCCGGGCCGCTTCATCCCAGGATGCCGCCGAATCAAGATAAGACTAGTAGTGGCAAGTAAATTGACAAAATCGACGCCCACAACAACTTGTGTTCTACTCATGCATAGGGACTACACATAGACCTAGCTCATGATGCCACTGTTGGGGAACGTAGCAATAATTCAAAATTTTCTACGCATCACCAAGATCAATCTATGAAGATTCTAGCAACAAGAGTGGGAGAGGATGAGTGTATCTTCATACCCTTGAAGATCGTGATGCGGAAGCGTTACAAGAACGCGGTTGGTGGAGTCGTACACGCAGCGATTCAGATCGCGGTCGATTCCAATCTAAGCGCCGAACGGACGGCGCCTCCGCGTTCAACACACGTACAACCCGGGGACGTCTCCTCCTTCTTGATCCAGCAAGGGGAGAGGAGAAGTTGAGGGAAAACTCCAGCAGCACAACGGCGTGGTGGCGGTGGAACTCGTGGTTCTCCAGCAGGGCTTCGCCAAGCACTATGGAGGAGGAGGAGGTGTTGGAGGAGGGAGGGGCTGCGCCAGGGAAGGGTGCGGCTGCCCTCTCTCTCCCTCACTATATATAGGGGGAAGGGGGTGGAGGAGGCGCCCTAGGGTTCCCTAGGGGAGGGGTGGCGGCCACATGGGAAACCCTAGATGGGTTTGGGCGCCCCCCCACCCCTAGGAAACTTGCCCCCCAAGCTGGGAGGGGCGGCTGCCCTAGGGGAGGTGCTCCAACCTCCCCAGGTTACGTGAGAGGGGTTGGAAGGGGCGCACAACCCCTTAGTGGGCTGGTGTGCCCCCTTCCCTTGGCCCATAAGGCCCCCCAACGCTTGCCGGGGCCTCTGAAACACCTTTCGGTCACGCTGGTCGTCACCCGGTACTCCCAGAACAATTCCGGACTCCAATACCCTTCGTCCAATATATCGATCTTCGCCTCCGGACCATTCTGGACTTCCTCGTCACGTTCGGGATCTCATCCGGGACTTCGAACAACCTTCGGTAACCACATACTATTTCCCATAATAACTCTAGCGTCACCGAACCTTAAGTGTGTAGACCCTACGGGTTCGTGAACCATGCAGACATGACCGAGACGTTCTCCGGCCAGTAACCAACAGCGGGATCTGGATACCCATGTTGGCTCCCACATGTTCCACTATGATCTCATCGGATGAACCACGATGTTGGGGATTCAATCAATCCCGTATACAATTCCCTTTGTCAATCGGTATGTTACTTGCCCGAGATTCGATCGTCGGTATCCCAATACCTTGTTCAATCTCGTTACCGGCAAGTCACTTTACTGCTACGTAATGCATGATCCCGTGACTAACTACTTAGTCACATTGAGCTCATTATGATGATGCATTACCGAGTGGGCCCAGAGATACCTCTCTGTCATACGGAGTGACAAATCCCAGTCTCGATTCGTGCCAACCCAACAGACACTTTCGGAGATACCTGTAATGCACCTTAATAGCCACCCTACATTGTGACGTTTGGTACACCAAAAGCATTCCTACGGTATCCAGGAGTTGCACAATCTCATGGTCTAAGGAAATGATACTTGACATTAGAAAAGCTTTAGCAAACGAACTACACGATCTTGTGCTACGCTTAGGATTGGGTCTTGTCCATCACATCATTCTCCTAATGATGTGATCCCGTTATCAATGACATCGAATGTCCATGGTCAGGAAACCATGACCATCTGTTGATCAATGAGCTAGTCAACTAGAGGCTCACTAGGGACATGTTGTGGTCTATGTATTCACACATGTATTACGGTTTCCAGTTAATACAATTATAGCATGAACAATAGAAAATTATCATGAACAAGGAAATACAATAATAACCATTTTATTATTGCCTCTAGGGCATATTTCCAACAGATCGAGCTTCGGGGGATTGAGTGGCTCTCGTGATCTATATGAGATGGGCAAGGAGATAAGGTTGGATAGTGCCTGCCCCACCCACAGGACATGTGTCGTGTGTTGGCGACGGTTTATGCGAGCGTGCTAAACGTTTTCCTTAAATATTTAGGTCTACCTCTACATTATGAAAAATTGAGAGAGAGGATATCCAGCCCTTGACTGATAAGATCCTGAAGAGGATTGCACTCTGGAGGGGTAAGCTTCTTTCTTGTTGGGGTAGGTTAATTCTCTTTTATGGTTGCCTGGTTGTCCTCTTTCAAATTCCCTAAATGGGCTCTAAACCTAATTAATACTCAAATGGTCAACCCTTTGTTGAATGACTTTGAGGGAATTAGGAAACTATATCTTGCCAATTGGAGCATGATATGCATGAAAAAAATTGGTGGGCTGGGAATTCCTAACCATAAGGAAGTGAACAAGTGCCTTGTTGGATCTAGGATCAATAGGTATGTGCATGGAGATGATAAACTCTGGAAATTGTGATAGATAGCAAGTATATTCCACCAGTGCTCCTTACATTTTTCCTAGTTCTTCTATTTACTCCTCCATTTTCTATAGAGGAGACTATTAAGTTTGGATATAGGTGGCTAGCTGAAGATGGAGCTAAGATTTTGAATGGCGTGTAATTCTTCATCGCACAAAAAAAAAACTCACGAACCTTCCTCCAATAATCTGCCCACCTTTGCTCGATACTGGCAATTGGATCAAAGCTCACCTCCAACCATGTAAAGCATAAAAACCAGTTCTCCTACATCGTGTTTATGTGGCTCTTTTGCTTTCTGGATTCTGTACGCATCGGGCGCCGACCAATTTTCAACAACTCCGGACGATTGACATGCATTGATCATAGAAATCAACACCTCTTCTGCCATCGAGCTTGGGAGAGGTCATTCCATCGATCTGGTTGTGTCCATCCATGGAGGTGCCACATTACTAAGGTGTCAGCTGCCCGATGAGATTCGAGGACTCAACAAAGTTGTAGTCAGAGTTGTGGTCGATAGTCAAGTGCGACGATGGATTAAACTAGGAGACCATGGTAACATGGGTAAACTGGGCGAAATGGTTGGTCGAGAATGCTTTGCGGGCTAGAGGTGCTTTTGCTCGTGCCGCCGCACCTACAACTTAGGCATTCTGCATTGTATAAACTCCGAGTTTGGCGCAGATGCGGGTAATGGCGCCTCGAAGATATTGGACAAGTGGAAAAATCTGTGGGATTCTTTGCAACAACGGTTGTGGTCAAGTTGGGTAGGGTGGCGGCGTTAGGTCCAAGAGCGGGGAGAGCGAGTGGAGGAGGGGTGCTGTCGCGGATGGGGAGGGTCCCGGATGTGATTAGAGGGTGAGGACGGGTTTTTAGCCTAACGTGTGTTAAATTGTGATCCAAATTCTACCGTGTTGGACTAGACGTAGTATAAATAGTGTGGGCGTTGCGTTGACGTCGACGCATACGAGTGCAACTCATTTACTTGTCCTCCAAGGACTCTTATGTATTGCTCTCATATAGACCCCATGTAGTCGCACCTAAAGACAGCATGTCGCCTCGTGCTTGTAATACTCCTCCATCATAGTGAACTGCGCCTTCCTCTGTTATTTTTTCCTGCAAGGGTTTTCCATGTTACATCTGTGTCTCTCGAGTTACATTTTATCTAAAACGTGGCGCACATTCCAAATTTCATGAGTAGTTCCTCCATTTGGAGCCAGACTGGGTGGTATTTAGCTGTTTCAACCGTCCGGGCCAAAATAGGGAAGCAAGTTATATTGCACTTCCGGTCTGGACATTTGTGGGATGAATGGGAGAGACTGTTTTATTTTCCCTAACCACCCCCCCCCCCCCCCCAAAAAAAAAAACTATAGGCACGCGAACATCGCATCTGCCAATAATTTACACCGTCACACACCAAATATAACAATAATATTAAACATCTACACTTTAGTTATGCAAACATCACATTTGATGGTAATTTTAACCTCTATAAGCTGGTACAACTAAACATTTTAGGTTGCAGAGTAGTAGGGCATCCTCGTGCTATTATGCCCTCCAATGAACATATCTCCTTTTGGATGCTTTAGACTGCCGTGACACGCGTGGCATCGCTTGTAGTCCATGACGCCCCTCATCCTGTGATTGATCTTCCTATGTATTTCATGGCATCCACCTGCAAAGCAAATAAAAGTAAAGCAGGCATATTATTTTTCGGATTAAAATACAAAATAATAAATATTTCATTCACGCACGCACGCACGCACTCACTACCGAGAAAATAAATATCAACCATTGTTTACATAGCACCAATTAATTGCGAAGGACCTAGAGTCACTAACATTTTCTTGGTCCCTAGTTGTCTCACCAGGTAAGGGTTGGTACATAATGATAGGAGCTTAAACCACCAAAAGCGCGATTTTACTTGCTAAATACCTCTACCAAGTGGTGACAATACAAAACTAGCAACCAATATTTAGGTACAGGACCAGAATACATAAAAAGATATCCAGAAAACCAAATTTTAACACGCTCCCTCTTACCTCCCCTTTTCACACGAGAAGTAAGAGTAGATAATAGATCTGAGCCATTGATTTCATTAAGTAGTGGATCCGAGTAACTCTTACCTTCTTACCTCCAAAAAAAAGGAGGTAAGAGGGAGCATGCTAAAATTGCTCAGAAAACATACCATAACAGGGAACATCATCAATAGTTGAGACATGCAACACACGCATAGGCTCGGTATCCTCCTCCATCTGGAGCTCTGGAATGAGCATGAGCTCAGCGAAGAATAACCTCTTCATAGGGTTATTAGTCTTCCCGGGAATGGCGGTGAAGTTGACATGAGCATATGTCGTCCCACACGCCTCGGAAAAGCAGTTAGATGTCAAGGCTTCTGCAAGGTCAAGCTTGTGCTGGTTGTTGAAATTTGTTTTAGGAAGATCTTGTTAGTGCATCAACGAGTAGAATTATATAGCAGATTGGTGTTCTCAAAAGAAAAGAAAAATTAGATTGATAAGTTGTGCATGCAAGGCATATACCTCCGTCTTTCTGGCATTGTAATGTGCCAAAGCAAGGCAAGCAAAGTGTTTTAGTTGTGCTCCATGAGTGGGGTTACGATTAGTGAAGCGTGCTTCCATGTCCTCAGCGGTCAGGAACTCTTCCCTGCATGCGAAATAAGCTAATTAGCACTTATTTTATCACATTAGGTAAATAAATTTGTGTCGTCTCTTTAGTAGCTCCATGTTTCATCGATAATTTACATGGCCCTTGTCGTTCCAGATAACATAGATAGATATGTAGGTGTTCAAACTGGGTAGAAGAACACAAAACGTGCAAGTTCTTGGTCTTTTATTAGTGTAGAACATCAACAAGGAAGAAACTAAATGAATAATCATTTTTAGGAGTACCTTTGAGATCCTAATTAATAGCCAGTTTGGATTCTAAGATCACACATATCTGTCATGCACATACCTATTTGCTGCTGCCACTTATAGACACGGTAATATGCGATGAGATGTACATCCATTTATGTATCTAGTGAGTAAACCAAGGGTGGTTGTATTTCTAGTACATGCATATCTGATCTGTATGTTCATTAACTAGTGGTGGAGGAAGTAGTGATGAGGGCGAAGTCAAATAGTTAGTGTCCTTACTTTGTGTCTCTGGCATGAAAAAAATCATGTCTTCTTTTGAGTAGCTCCATGAATAATTTAGATGGACATTGTCGCATGAATTATATAGCAGCATAAAAAACAATTCTGGCAGTTGCGACACCTGCAAGCAGCGGCGACACATGCGGGTGCTGTCCCCTTCTTGAAGGCGCTGTCATTGGCCCCTATCTGTACCCCTTCGAGCACCGGAGGAAACCCCAGATCGGACAACAACGGCGCCATAATGTCGTTCCCCTTCATGAAGGCGTTGTCTTTTTGTTTGCTGGGCGTCCCCTGTGTTGGATCTTAAGTCATGGGAATGATCGCATCGGTTGAGCTGCATCTCATGGCGTGGGCATCCTAGGCGCTATGTACGTCCTCGCAGGTGCTTCTCCATGGTTTTCGTCTTTGGCCCGGCTGGGTCCTGCAGCCCACTCATGTACTTTCTCTATTATCATCTATCAATGAAAAGATACGCAAATTTTGCATATTCGCGAAAAAAAGAAAAACCATGTTGGATTCTAACATCAAACATATCTGGCATGAACAAACCAATTCGTGGCTGCCACTTATAGGTCTAGGAAAGGCTGCCTCCATGTTTTCGATCTATCTATCTACCTATATATCTGGTGAGTAAGCCACCTGCGTCGCCATCGCCGCGGCGCCTGCTGCGGTGGCGGCGGGGCTTGCCCCCGGACGCGACGCTCCCTCCCGGCAACGTGCTCCTCTCCCATGGTGGCTGGTTCCTCGAGGCGCGTCGAACGACGGAGCCATCCTGTTGGTGCTTGGCTGCAGTCCGGTGGTGGCTGGTGACTGCAACGCGAGGTCTAGGACGGTCAGCGGCAGGACGCTGATAGCCTTGGCTTGCTGCGGCGGCGCTTGAAGCTCCCGATCCATGGAGGAGGTAACCCCAGATCTGTGGCTGCGGGACGGCGACCACTCCGGTTGCGTGGCGAGTGGCGACTGGTGACTGCTGTTGCGCCTGCGTTGTAGGATCGATCCCCCGCTGTTTGAGCACAATAGCGGGACAAGATTTGTATGCACCGACTTGAGGCAGTGAAGGTTGTGAGGCAATGGTGGCATGAAGAATACCCTGTGAGGATATTGTCTCCTGGAGATTCATCCTCTTGGTATATTGGTTGGTCGGTGATTTGCTGCCACAACAGAGGACGACGGAGCAAAACGTGGCGTATGGTGGTGTTGTCTCATACATATTTTCCACTGGTTGCCATCTAGAAGGAAGGTTCAAGATTGCTCGAGCGTCCTGATTGGGGATTTTGGCGATGCTAGTAACCTTCCTCCTCATCAATGGCTTTGTGTTGCGAGCAGCTCTCGTCGCGGCTCAATTGCCTGCTTGTGTTGGAATGGTCATCGTTTCCGTGGAAAACGTCATGACCGTGCACATATGTTGCTGTGGGAATCGCGGAAAGTGGAGGCGACAACATTGGAGGACTTTGAATTGATGGTGCTTATCAAGTACCTAGTCTCGGGCTCTGGGATGAAAACCCTAGGTTTGGCCCTAGTTGGTCATATTTGGCAATAGTGGCGCTTTGCGTCCTTACCTTGTTGAAGGTATTGCTTGGAGTTTGTTCAGACTTGATTTTTAGCGTGAAAACCTATGATCCTTCCTTTGTTGGTTGGATCCGGCGACGGCAGCGCTGACACGTCGTTCCCTTCCTAAAGGTGTTGCTGTTGAAAAATCTAACTCATAGTCATTATGTTGTCAAGATATGGTTGGTGCCGATGGTCGTTGTTGCTTTTTGTCGATTGTTGTTTCGGTCGCTTCAACATTTCTTTCTTTTTTTGGCCCGCGACGGTAAGTTTTGGTCTTGTATGACTTTGCTTTTGCCAGCGTGGTCATATGTGTGTGTTGATGTTGGTTGTGTGCATTCTAGTTATGCAGAGGCTGGGTATATGCTCATTATGTTTGTATACAAGTGGTGGATAAGGGAGCTAAGTAAAAAATTGAGTATCCTTACTCTGTGTCGCTAGGCTTGGGGTTGTAGTTGATGACTATATGCTCCGGCCAGCCCTCGGCGAGCTTGCGGTACCAGCGGACATGCTCCTCCTTGAACGCCTTGAAGGCGATCTTGGCCTCCTCGGTGTCGCACCCGCTGTCGTCCATCTTCTCCAGCTCGTCGGCGCGCGCCAGGTGCTGCCGCTTCAGCTCCTCATGCGTTATGGAACCCAGCTTCATCCTGACCTCCACTTCCAGCGGCAGGGTGCTCGGGAGCCTCCTCCACGTCCCCGGCTTCCTCTTCCTCGCCGGCGCCGCCGGCCCGCCGTCCACGGGTCGTGAGGACGTCGCGGAAGACACCTGCGACGACAGCGACCAGCTGGGGCCGTCATCCATCCCGATGGATCCTCGATTTGGATTGGTGGATTGGGGATAGTCTAGGTTTTCCCTTAGCGGCGGAGAGGAGAGGAGAGGAGCCGTCCCCAGCCGCGCTCGTCTTAAGCGCATCGGCTCTCTTATTGGGCTTTATGTTAGGGGCCAAACGCACTGGCCCGTGAAAAATTGGGGTCTGTGAAATAATTACTGTTTGAACCAGATTTTTTTTCTAAGAGCTACTCAGATGTCCAAATGCTTTGAAATTTGGCACACACCTCACGCACTCAGTCATCTCTCTGCACAAAAAAATCAGATTTTTTTTGAATTTTTGTAGCATTATTTTTTAATTTAATGTTCATCAGGGTGTAGATGAGCTCGGGCTCAGAATTGGATATTCGATAAAAAAAAGGGACAATTTTGCGAATAGAACTATGGTTGGAACAAAAAAAAAGGTACTCCCTCTACAAAAAATTTATAAGACGCAAGTTCACGGTCCTTGAGCCACCCATTTCTACATCATCATCTTACACGTGTGCAATGCAGAAATATGATTCCATGGTTCACTTATAAGTGTCAGGCATTCACTAGTAGAAAAACTAACTAATGTTCGGCTCTTTAGTCTCGGTTTTTAAATGAACCGGCACTAATGGTATCATTAGTCCCGATTCGAACGGCTATGCATTAGTCTCGGTTCGTGTTGAACCTTTAGTATCGGTTCGTGCCACGAACCGGTACTAAAGGGGTGATGGCAGGCTGGCGTCAGGCCGCGGCCCCACGAGCCCCTTTAGTCCCGATTTGTGTCACAAACCGGGACTAAAGGGCTAACCTATAGTGCCGGTTTGTGTCACAAACCGAGACTAAAGGGCAATTTTCAAACTCTACCCCCCTCCCCCGTATCGTCTTTTCTATTAAAAAAACAAAATAAAATGATAAAAACTTCAAAAATTAAAATCCTTCGAGATGTAGTTATGTTACTACATCTAGTAGTTAGGGAAATTTAAAAACATAAATTTCGACATGTTTTGCATAAAAGTGTTAGGAAAAAGTAAAACAACCATATCGTTTACATACATTGTCGAAAAACCCCGCATAATATATTAAAAAATCAGCATGAAAATCCGCATCCGATTTCGACCGCCGTAGGCCATTTTGCAATTTTTTAGAATCCTCAAATTTTTAAAGGAAAAAACGATTTCCTTAAATTTCAGTTTTTAAAATTTTGGTTAAATATGGTCAAACTATGGTCAAACTACTTATTCAAGAAATATTAGTGTTACTACATAATTATTTTAGCTTTTTTGAATTTTGGTCAAACTGTGGTCAAACTATGGTCAAACTACTTATTCAAGAAATATTAGTGTTACTAAATAATTATTGTATTTTAGAATAATAGTTTCAAACTCAAAAAGTGAAACGTGTGACTTCATACTCAAGCTAAACTCCTGAAGGTTAATAGGATTGGCAGCTTACTATTGTTAGAAAAACAACAAGTGTTGACTTGGAAACTAGGAGGAATAGAACTCGAAAGTTAAGCGTGCTCAGGCTGGAGTAGTGAGAGGATGGGTGACCGACCGGAAAGTTAGATGATTTGGAATGAGTGGTGTACACTTGAGCAGTTATGAGGGGTGATTAGAGACTAAATCGTCAAATAATTCAAAAAATTGAAATTTGAAAAAAATCAATTTTTTTCCAAAAAATTAAAAAAAATATCCCCGGTTGATGTTACCAAACGGTACTAAAGGTCCCCCAGACCACCGCACGGGCTCGTGCCATGTGGTGGGCCTTTTGCCCCGGTTCGTGTTGAACCGGGACTAAGGGGGTACCTTTAGTCCCCACCTTTTAGTGCCAGTTCCAGAACCGAGACTAAAGGTCCTTACAAACCGGTACTAAAGGTCATTTTTCTACTAGTGATTTAGGAACTAAGGAATTTCCTAATTGTCTTAATGTCTTAATCTTCATGCGTGTGCAATGCAGAAATATCTGGTCAAGCTGATCCAACTGATTGATAATATCTGTAGTATTAACCAAGAACTAGATCATAGAAGGCGCGCGTTGCTGCGTCCGTCTATTTTTTAATAGAATGGTAGAAAATGTAGCAAGTACACATAAAAAATGGGAATTAACTTTGCATAAATTTAAACATATATTTGTTCATTACCAAAGAGCAGAATTTAATGAGTTCACGGGCAAATAATGCAGGTCTAGGTGACCATAGAACTTGCAAACACAAAATATTGAGAATAATCCCTAAAATAATCTTACAGACACAAAAGAATATGTGCTGAAACTAAGGACAAAATACAAATTACCAATCGGGAAGAGGTTTCTCAATATATCTAAGAGAAAGAAATAGGCACCTCATTCTTAGAAATTACAAATTTCAAACATTAGAAACTTGATAGAGCCGTACGTGTTATATTCTAGCAACAATAGATTGACAGCGTTACTAAAAAGATCCCTTCCGTGATGTAGGAGTCATTCATTGTTAATGCAACGGTGAGCCAGTGGGCATGAGATTCCTGAATTTAGAAGCCTCCAGGAAAAGTATAAAGACATGTTGGCAACCACGACAGGATCTCATCAGACCCTACCGACAGCACAGTGCTCTCTCCCCCTTACAGATCCCATCAGGAGAGATGAGGGGCAGCATAAATGGATGAGACCATGGGAAAGATGAGATCCTGTCATGGCAAATTAATCAACTGAAAGAAAACACCCTCGTAAAAAAACTGAAAGAAAACAACTAATGCTCTGCCTGAGTTCTACATCAAATAGTCTTGTTCTTGTATCACGGCTAGGTCATGTACCATCAACCCCATCAAATATATAGGCAAATAAATCAAAACTTTCTGGATCAAACTCTGCTTCCTTCCTAGGCTGAAAGAAGGTGAAGGAAAATAAAGCCTCACTTCACAGTGTACATTACAAACTTTATTGTGTTAAAGGTTGCAAGAAACTGTGTAAATTAATGATATGACAACGACAAACTTGCGTAAATTACTGATATGACAACAACAACTTGCGGATTAATGATATTTTCAGTTGATTAATTGGATGTATAACAATCGCCACCACTAAGAGCCACATCATCAATCTGATGAACAGAAAGCGGAATAGATGTGCATACTGAACTAAATCCGGGAAAGTAACTGGGTATAATATGTCCATTGCTTATAACAAACTAGATGAATACCCCGCGCGTTGCTGTGGGGATTTTTTAGCACTACATACGCTTGGCTTTATAGAGTGAGAAATAGTGAAACCATGCAAGGAGTATATAAGATATATGTTTGTTTGAACTTGGATATAACTACATCATATTTCAAAAAAAGGGTAATGTAGTCCATAAGTGCATTGGTAATGTGTTGGCCAAATGATATACTGCAAAAGATTACCTTTTTCGTATCATTCAGACCTTAGTAGTCATTTCTTTAGTAACATCCAAATAAAAATATCCAAAAAAAAGTTTAAAAGGAGTTGATTGCCGCTTTAATGTGATCTTATGATTATGAAATGACAATCAATTAACTCTGTTTACCTGATAATGTTTATTGTAGAAGAAACAGGCAAGATAAATCAAGTCATGAATTGCATAATGATTCAACACTACCAATCCATATATATATCCAACCCAATCCATAGTAAATTTTCCAGAGAAACAAAGCATAAATCTATTGTTTCCAGTGTTGGGCAAAACATGTAGGTAAGCAACCTGATATGATACTTGATTCAGAAGAAAGTGACGGGCCTTTTTCACCTTAGAATAAAATAAGCTCCCAAGTGACCAGAACTACCAAAAGTCCATTTCTCTTGCATTTTACGGGAGTTGCATATACCAACTGGGTAGTATCCTTCGTAGCATGCTGGAATGATACACGATGATTATGAAATTAGCATGTTCTCAATTGAGTTTCAGCCAAAAATAAGAGAACAAACATGATATGTTTCATCACAAAAATTAGTACAAAAACTGTAACGAAAGTGTTTCTGCCAAGTGGCATATCTGAACTGAATGTGCCATCCTCGTAGTATTGCAAAAGAAAGAGAACACCTCATCTCCCTGAATATACATATACAAATAGTAATTCGGCAAGTAAACAAATACCAGTTAGATAGCTTATGAAGCAGAGTGATAATAATTGATAACTGAAATGAATTAATGTGTACTGTAGTTCATCCAAGGGAATCCTACAGAATAAGCGATCAAAGACAAACCGAGATTCCAGTTGCACACGAGTGATTTTCCCCTGCAAGCACTCCTGTACAGTACAGTTCTAACATGACAATCCCATATGCTCCACCTAAAGAGATTGAAGAGATACTCAGATACCCCTCCTTACTAATACAACCATATACCAATAAACATCATCAAGGCTGAAGCAGTACTGTTTCCGACTTTCTGTTGAAGACGAACTAAGGTCTAAATTAATCATTAATAATACAAAAAAAGAATAGAGAATGGAGAACTGTCATCAATTCACCACACATCGAGCCATCGCTTGTCGGCCATCTAATTTCCCGGAGACTGAGTTTAGAGATAGCACGCATTCACCACGACCCATGAGGAAAGACCCGACCCGGGAGGAGGAACTAATGGGGAAGAGAAATTACTCCCCACAATATCAAGTTGACTTGGTGGAACGAAACAATATCAAGTGGCCTTGCTTCTTTCCTTGATCTGGTGCAAGTAGTGGGGAAAAAGAGCACATGGAGGAGAGAGAAGCGCCCTGCCGCATGAACTGTACGGGAGCCAATTGATGCGTCCCTCCTTGGTGTGTACTACCCAGCCAAGTAATGTCAGATCCATCACCATTCTTCTTCCTTTGGATTGGATCTCCCTTTTTTGCGTCTGATTTTGGGGGAGTGTGCGGGCAAGTGTGCCGGGGAAGACAAAGTGCACTTGAGATCTATCTCTCTTCTAAGTGGATCGACAATGGAGAGGGCAGGCGAGGGGATTAAATGGAGAAGGAAGAGCCAGGGGAGCAAACTGGAGAAGAAGAGGCGTAATAATTTAGTGGGGATAGGGTCATAGGGAAGAACAGCGTTAAAGACAGGGAGATGGCCGGTTCTATCAAGGGAGACAGAGAGAGAGATAGTTATGTTCGCCGGTTAAGCAGTAACAGAAGCTGATGTGGCAGGGCTGCTGTGGTGGTCGGACCCATCTGTAAGTGAGTAATGAAATGTTGATGTGGCAGGCCTTCTGAGGTGGATAGGCTGCATGTCAAAAAAAATAGCATAATGGGGATGAGTCAGGCGTTTTAGAGGCCGAGCTGCATGAGTCTCGGAATCACAGCCCAGCGTCCGGCCATTGGGATAGGTGCGCTGTAGGTTTTTCTTTCCTATACGCGATAGATTTTCATGATATACAGAGGTGCCGTGGGCAGGTGTGCTCGCATTATACATGAGCCTCCGGTGAGTTGAGTGTTCGCCTGAACATGTGCATGGTGCAGTGGTGCAGAGATGCTCGTGGGGCTAGGCCAATGGGAATAATAAATGAGGTAGATGGGCGTGGTGGGCAGATCTTTTAAAATACATGAACGACTTTTTAAAATACGCAAATATTTTCTTAAAACTGCATGAACACTTTCTTAAAAAGTGCATGAATATATTTTTGAACGGTGTGATCGCTTTCTTTAACATGACGAGTCATTTTTTTTGAACTATAGATGAACAATTTCGAAATACACTATGTAAAATTTAATGCAAGTAATTTTTATTACAAGACGAAGTTCTTTTTAATATCATGATGAACTTTCTTCAAACACACGATGAACGTGTTTAATAAGCGATGAACATTTCACAAATACAAGATGAATATTTCTTGAAAACACGATGAACATTTTTAGAGTACCATGATTTTTTTTTTAAGAAACGGTGAACTTTTTTTTAAAATACACTATGAATATTTTCTCAAAGGCACGATGACCTTTACGATGCAATTTGTAAATACACTATGGACAATTTTGATGCGTGACATTTTTTAATACACAATGAACCTTTTTGAAAATCACAGTTAATATTTTGAATACACAATGAACATTTTTTATAAAGACGACGGACATTTCTAACACATGATGAGCAGTTTTTTAAATGGATGATAAACACTTTGAAAGTACAAAAAGCTTGTTTTACGACACGGTGAACATTTTTTTAAATACAAAGATGAATATTTTATTAAAAACACGATGACCGTTCTTCAAAATACACGATGAACATGTTTAAATAGACTTGTATTTCAAACATGTCCGTCGTGTATTAAAAATGTCCGTCGTGTCTTAAAAATATCCATCATGTTTTCCAAAAAAGGTTCATCGCGTGGTGCCGCAATCAAAACTGTTCTTAGTGTGTATTTTAGAATTATCCACCATGTATCTAAAAATGGTCATCGTGTTTTAAAAATATGGTCATCGTGTCTTCGAAAAGGTTCTTTGTACTTTAAATATGTTTGTCATGATTTTAAAAGATGTCAACATGTATTAAAAATGATCATGTTTTAAGAATGTTCATCGTTTCTAAAAAACTTCATCGCGTAATAAAAAGATGCCGGAGCTAAGGGGGGACGAGGGGCGGAGCTAAGCGATTCGTTTGTTTGATTGACCATATGGTCTGTACTGAACCATGAAAAATTATTATCATTCCGGAGTGCCGCCTGACCTTCGTCGAACCGCCGAGAATAGCCGCTGGAGCACCCGCGTCATTACCTACCAAGTGACAAATGTGTCCTCTGCATGTCAAACTTATTATTGGGGGGCGTTCAGGAAACTGCTAGAGCGTCCATCCCAATAACCATAAAAATGTTACTAAAGAGCCCTGATAGGTGATTATTGGGGGACTTTTTTTATGAACTGTTGGAGATGCTCTCACACGCATGCAACGGCAAGACAATTTAACTGCTCGGTACCCAGTATTTGAATAACGTTTTACTAAACGGCTAGCAAGTTTGGACAGGCATATCAAGCCACACGGGTGCCCATGTTCCTCACGGTTCTCATTTGAACATGTTCGATTGTATGCATGAACTGATAAGACCCATTGATTGACATGGGATGGCACTGACAATAAAAGAGGAATACGGTGGTTGCTAAATGGCTACATGGTAAAGTACAAGCGAATAATACACGTTTGCCCGCGTCTGCCACTGATCGCTACCTAACCTAACGTACAGGATAACGAGCGCCAGGCAGCTCGGCCACCAAACGGCATTTTTGAATGGGGATGAACTATTTAGGTATTATAGATAATACCACACATATGAACGGATGTTTGGCTAGCTATACGTTTATCTAACATTATGCATACACTATTTCTAGTCAACAGTCATTGACATCGTGTACTATATTAGATAAGATTGTCAATATTAGATAAGATTGTGCGATTATGTCAATAATAAAAGCTTGTACATGCAAAGTTGTTTGTAAAAATACTACTATAACCTGCAGTGGTAGAAGAATGCCTAACCTGTGAACTATGGAACAGCAGGTTGACTCTCATCCCAACAAAAATATATGCATTGTAAAGTCACATTGTATAAGCTATCTTCCATGCAAAATATGAATTTACAACATTAAAAATTAACAGCCTCTTCATTTGGATGGCAATCTAAGTACAATGCTCTGGAGCACTGTTTATGTCCGATACATTGCAAATATTCATGGAGTCAATCAAATAGGAAAGTAACAATGAGTGAAGCGTTCTTCCATGTCCTCGGCTGTCAGGCAATCTTCCCTGCAGGCGAAATAAGCTAATTAGCACTTATTTTATCACATTAAGTAGATAATTCACACGACCTTTGTCGTTTTAGATAGCACAGATAGATACATAGGTAGTGTTCAGAGTGGGTAGAAAAACACAAAAACTAAAATTTTCGGGCTTTATTAGTAGAACATCAACAAGGAAGAAAACAGATGAATATATAATCCTTTTTAGGAGTACTTCCGTGATCCTGATTCAAAAACCAATTTGGATTCTAACATCACACATATCTGGCGAGAACAAACGGCGGCCACTTCTAAGTCTTATAAGTCTTCCCTGCAGGTCAATCTAGTGAGTAAACAAAGCATGGGCAAGTGTCCAGTGAGGGGCCGTCGCCGGTCTGCGGGTTGCGGTTGATGAGTATATGCTCCGGCCAGCCCTCGGCGATGCTGCGGTACAGGCGGACATGACGCTTCTTCAATTCCTGGGAGGCGATTCTGGCCTCCTCCGTATCGCACTCGCTGTCGTCCATCTTCTCCAGCTCGTCGGCTATCTGCCGGTACTGCCGCGCTAAACCCTCGGCCGTCATGGCCGGGGTCGGGCCGCGGGGGACACGCGGGAGCCTCCTCCACGTCCCCGGCTTCCTCTTCCTCGCCGGCGCCGCCGACTCGCTCGACAACGACCCACTGGAGCCGCCCTCCATCGATTTGGACTTGGAATCCGTGGTTGCTGTTGTCTAGGTTTTCGTGGAGAGGAGAGGAAGGCGCAAATCCTCCTATACAAGCGCTCAACGCTCCAGTTTTGTTTTTTGTTCTTTTAGGCAACTTTACGCTCCAGTTCTTCTTTTTTAGGCAACTTTACGCTCCACTTCTTTTTTGTTTAGGAACACTTAACGCTCCAACTATCCGTACGCTCCAAACCCTAGGCGAACCAGTTGGCCCGGCCCATGAAAAAGGAACGTACGAGGGAGGCTCGTCCCTGTTTTTATAGGATAGGAAGCTTACAGAAGCTTCCCCTCCCAGTTTCGGGAAGCTACCTGTCGGTTTTTTTCTTTCTTTTCTGTGTTTTCTGGACCAGGTTTCATTTGGTTTATTCGTTTTCTTTTCATGTTATAAAATCCTTGGATTTTTCTCAAAACTGCAAAAACGAAATTTTAGACATTTTCCAGTTTCCTGAACTTTTTATCAAATCCACGGGCTTTTTTCACACTCAATCAACTTTTTCCAAACTCACAAACTTTTTTCAAATCCGTGACCTTTTTCTAATTTTCGAAAAAAAAAATCAAATTCACTAAATTTTCCCAGAAAGTCGAACTTCACAAATTATTACTCTTTGTAAAAATGAAAAGTTTTTAAAGTGTTTACTGTTTTTCAAATTTGTGAACTTTTTATTTAATATGGTCAACCGGTCAACTTGAAAAAAACCAGGAAAAAACAAAAGCTTGCTAGAAACACAGCAGCTAGCGGCTAGCTGGCTCGGCTCATACCAGCGGCTTCAGACGCTATAGGGATAAATTGTCGCCTGAAGCGCTGTATAGGACCTCTAGTGGTGCAATCTTAGGAGACCTTATATTTGCTGCATTTTACTGCAGCAAATAGATGTCCAACACAAGTATGGACACCTCTGAGCCGGCCAATACCATCCGCAGCGAAGCTTTTTTGGCACTATATAGAGCGGTTTTTGTACTGTAGCAGTTTGTCTATTGGAGCATCCCGGTTCACCGTAGCGGACTGTCTACTGTAGCAAATCTGATTTTGTATTTTGTTTTTACTTCAATCAAATTTTTTGAACGCAATTTTCTGAAATTGCAGGGAAAAAATTTAAAAACCCAAATATTTTTTCAAATTTATAAACAAACTTGGAAAAACAATAATATGTTCTGAAATTCTGAACAATTAAAGAAAGACAAAAACATTTTTTGAAATTCCCACAAAAATTGAAAAAGCGAATATATTTTGAGAAAAACAACAATTTTGAGAAAAACAACAATTTTGGAAAAACACGCATTGTCTGAAATTCCCGGTCAATTTTCAGAAACACGAACATTTTTTGAATTTTTTTGAACAAATTATGAATACAGGAACAATTTTTGAAAATCACAAAGTTTTTTTGAAATTCTGGGACTTTTTTAAAACAGAATTTTTTTTTGAATTTATGATACAATTATGAAAGTGGGGACAATTTTAAGTATTATGAGCAACTTTTGAAAAAAACATTTTTTTTATATTTCCAATACATATTTGAAATTACTGAACATTTTTTCAAAAGGGACAATATACTTGAAAAGAAAAAAAGAAACAAGAAACAAGAAAAAAGAAAAGAAACGAGAAAAAAGAAAAAAAATGATAATGCTAAAATAAACCTAAACGAACTAGTTAAATAACCTTCTAGAAGGTTTCCAAAACCAATAAAACTGGATTGGAACCTTTAGAAGATTTTTATAACCGAAACGACAATTTTATTTAATGCTAAAATGGGTCGGACCGTGTACTCATGGGATGCGATCGTCCTATGCCAAGCGTCGACAATGTGACGCGAGGAGACCAATGCGGAGCTCCCTTGTGATGCGACAAATATACAGCACGCGGCCAGTTGTTATAAGACCAAAACGGCTAGCAGCATCCCCCCACAGCCTTTGTCCACAGCCGCCCACGACCGCCCGCGCCGCTGCGACCTCCACATCTGCGACCGCCGCACCCCTCTGCCGCCAGATCCACTCACTGCACCTACCCTGCCGCATCCTTGTCGCCTCTCCTCATCGCCGCATCCTTCCCCGACATTACCGCGCCCTCGCCAACCGCTGGCTCGAAGGGGTGCAGCCGCGGACGTCTGGTCAGTTAGTCTTCGAGTTCCAGGATGACCGACGGGGTTACTGTCTCGACACCTACCCGACGACCGACATTATCACGCATACGACGTCGCGACTTGGAGGCTTGGCCTGCCGCACAGGAGGCTGAACTTTTCGTAGATCGAGTCTCGGGCGGTGACAGAGCATATCGGGCCTCCGGCGACCCACATTGCTACCAGCTAGCGAGACAAAATCCAAGAGAGCGACGAGGAGGCGATGTCAAGGTTTGCGAGGGAGCACCTGGAGTACATGCAGAACAAGATGAGTTCTATTGGAAGAGGGATCTCGATCGAGAAGTCCAAAAGCAAGAACAAAGCCGAGGTGGGGCCTTCATCCGGGGTCAAGAAGGAGGGTTCCGACGATGATGGCATTGACTGGGATAACCTGTAGTGTGTTTGTAGTTTGCATAAGGTACTTTATTTTTGCATGTCGCAGTTGAACTATGTTGTATGTACAAACTTTGAATGTGGTGAAAGTAGCTCCGAAGTATGAAATATGGTCAAACTAGTTTGAATGTTCGTTCAGGGCATCTCCAACGGCAACCCGCAAAAAATATTCCGCATTCGTCCGCCGACAGGGGGTCCAGTCCGCGGACACGGATGTGGGAGGATGTCATCCAACGCTAGCCGCATACATTTTCACAACAACTCAAACCAATCGGACGAAATTCGTGCAAAAACGGTTGGATTTCATATAAAAAAGCCGGATTTTCATATAAACATGGCGAATTTCATTACATTTACACCAATAAGCGGCGCTAGTCCGGCTCTGGGGGAATAATTAATACCTAATCCAAATCACCTCTCAAGGATCCCTTTGTCTTCCTCATGTCCTGCGGCCCGATCACCAGACTATCGGGAGCCCCGAAGGTATATATGCTTCAGCGCAAAGAACGGCTCGCTTCCCCACCACTCAACGGAGTGGAGGAAGGCGGCGCCGTCGCTTCCGTGGAGCCCATGTGCGATCGACGGAGGTCTTCGTAAGAGAAGAACCAGGCAAGACACCAGATGTGTACGCCGGCGTCCCTAGGCAGTGGCCTTCATGGGACCCAAGCGGCGGCGGACTCCCGTGTTCTACTTCTCCTTGATGATGGCAGCGGACGCGAAGGCACCGACCACGAACTCGTCGCTCTCCGTGCATCTGGTTTCTATCTCTGCCTGCATAGTACGGTCGTCGGCGCGGGAGGCACGATCGCATGCATGGGAGGCGCGGTCACATGCACGGTAGGCGCGGCCGCAGAGACGGGAGGTGCGTGTTGGAAATATGCCCTAGAGGCAATAATAAATTAGTTATTATTATATTTCCTTGTTCATGAGAATCGTTTATTATCCATGCTATAATTGTATTGATAGAAAACTCAGATACATGTGTGGGTACATAGACAACATCATGTCCCTAGTAAGCCTCTAGTTGACTAGCTCGTTGATCAACAGATGGTTACGGTTTCCTGACCATGGACATTGGATGTCGTTGATAACGGGATCACATCATTTGGAGAATGATGTGATGGACAAGACCCAATCCTAAGCCTAGCACAAAGATCGTAGTTCGTATGCTAAAGCTTTTCTAATGTCAAGTATCATTTCCTTAGACCATGAGATTGTGCAACTCCGGATGCCAGAGGAATGCTTTGGGTGTACCAAACGTCCACGACGTAACTGGGTGGCCATAAAGGTGCACTACAGGTATCTCCGGAAGTGTCATTGGGTTGGTACGAATCGAGACTGGGATTTGTCACTCCGATGTAAACGGAGAGGTATCTCTGGGCCCACTCGGTAGGACATCATCATAATGTGCACAATGTGACCAAGGGGTTGATCACGGGATGTTGTGTTACGGAACGAGTAAAGAGACTTGCCGGTAACGAGATTGAACAAGGTATCGGGATACCGACGATCGAATCTCGGGCAAGTATAATACCGCTAGACAAAGGGAATTAAATACGGGATTGATTGAATCCTCGACATCGTGGTTCATCCGATGAGATCATCGTGGAACATGTGGGAGCCAACATGGGTATCCAGATCCCGCTGTTGGTTATTGACCAAGAACGTCTCGGTCATGTTCGCATGGTTCCCGAACCCGTAGGGTCTACACACTTAAGGTTCGATGACGCTAGGGTTATAAAGGAAGCTTGTATGTGGTTACCGAATGTTGTTCGGAGTCCCGGATGAGATCCCGGACGTCATGAGGAGTTCCGGAATGGTCCGGAGGTAAAGATTTATATATGGGAAGTTCTGTTTTGGTAACCGGAAAAGTTTCGGGCGATATCGGTAATGTCTGGGACCACCGGAGGGTCCCGGGGTCCATCAAGTGGGGCCACCTGCCCTGAAGGCTGCGTGGGCCAAGTGTGGAGGGGACCAGCCCCTAGGAGGGCTGGTGCGCCCACAAGGGGCCCAAGGCGCAAGGATGAGTGGGAGGGGCAACCCTAGTCCAGATGGGCCCTAAGGCCCATCTAGTGGGCGCCCTCTCTCCTCCCTCTTGGCCGCCTCCCAAGCCCCATCTAGGGCTGGCCGCACCCCTTTGGGGGTGGAAACCCTAGATGGGGCGCAGCCCTCCCCTTCCCTATATATATGAGGCCAAGGGGCTGCCCAAGACACGCAATTCTATCTCTCGTTGGTGCAGCCTGCGTCTCTTCTTTCTCCTCCTCTCTTGTGATGCTTGGCGAAGCACTGCAAGATTGCCACACTCCTCCACCACCACCACGCCGTTGTGTTGCTGTTGGATGGAGTCTTCCTCAACCTCTCCCTCTCTCCTTGCTGGATCAAGGCGTGGGAGACGTCACCGGGCTGTACGTGTGATGAACGCGGAGGTGCCGTCTGCTCGGCACTAGGATCTCCGGTGATTTGGATCACGACAGCACGACTCCTTCAACCCCGTTCTCATGAACGCTTCCGCTTAGCGATCTACAAGGGTATGTAGATGCACTCTCCTCCCTCGTTGCTAGTTTCTCCATAGATAGATCTTGGTGACACGTGGGAAAATTTTGAATCTCTCGCCACGCTCCCCAACGGTGGCATCATGAGCTAGGTCTATTGCGTAGATTCTTTGCACGAGTAGAACACAAAGTAGTTGTGGGCGTTGATTTTGTTCAATATGCTTACCGTTACTAGTCCAATCTTGTTTCGACGGTATTGTGGGATGAAGCGCCCGGACCGACCTTACACGCATTTTACGTGAGACAGGTTCCACTGATCGACATGCACTTGGTGCATAAGGTGGCTAGCGGGTGCCGCCTCCCACTTTAGTCGGAACGGATTCGATGAAAAGGGTCCTTATGAAGGGTAAATAGCAATTGGCATATCACGTTGTGGTTTTGCGTAGGTAAGAAACGTTCTTGCTAGAAACCCATAGCAGCCACGTAAAACATGCAACAACAATTAGAGGACGTCTAACTTGTTTTTGCAGGGTATGCTATGTGATGTGATATGGCCAAGAAGAATGTGATTAATGATATGTGATGTATGAGATTGATCATGTTCTTGTAATAGGATTCACGACTTGCATGTCGATGAGTATGACAACGGCAGGAGCCATAGGAGTTGTCTTTATTTATTGTATGACCTGCGTGTCATTAAACAACGCCATGTAATTACTTTACTTTATTGCTAACCGTAGCCATAGTAGTAGAAGTAATAAGTTGGCGAGACAACTTCATGGAGACACGATGATGGAGATCATGATGATGGAGATCATGGTGTCATGCGGTGACAATAATGATCATGGAGCCTCAAGATGGAGATCAAAGGAGCAATATGATATTGGCCATATCATGTCACTACTATATAATTGCATGTGATGTTTATTATGTTTATGCATCTTGTTTACTTAGAACGACGGTAGTAAATAAGATGATCCCTTACACAAATTTCAAGAAGTGTTCTCCCCGACTGCACCGTTGCTACAGTTCGTCAGCTTCTAAGCACCACGTGATGATCGGGTGTGATGGATTCTTACGTTCACATACAACGGGTGTAAGACAGATTTACACAGCAAAAACACTTGGGGTTAACTTGACGAGCCTAGCATGTACAGACATGGCCTCGGGAACACAGAGACCGAAAGGTCGAGCATGAGTCGTATAGTAGATACGATCAACATGAAGATGTTCACCGATGTTGACTAGTCCGTCTCACGTGATGATCGGACACGGCCTAGTTGACTCGGATCATGTAATCACTTAGATGACCAGAGGGATGTCTATTCGAGTGGGAGTTCATAAGATGAACTTAATTATCTTGAACATAGTCAAAAAGACCTTTTGCAAATTATGTCGTAAGCTCACGCTTTAGTTCCACTGTTTAGATATGTTCCTAGAGAAAATATAGTTGAAAGTTGACAGTAGCGATTATGCGGACAGTAAATAGCTTATGTCCTTAATGCACCGCTCAGTGTGCTGAACCCCAAACGTCGTCTGTGGATGTTGCGAACATCGGACATACACGTTTTTGATAACTACATGATAGTTCAGTTAAACGGTTTAGAGTTGAGGCACCAAAGACGTTTTCGAAACGTCGCAGAACATATGAGATGTTTCGAGGGCTGAAATTGGGATTTCAGGCTCGTGCCCACGTCAAGAGGTATGAGACCTCCGACGATTTTCTTAGCCTGCAAACTAAGGGAGAAAGCTCAATCGATGAGCTTGTGCTCAGATTGTCTGAGTGCAACAATCACTTGAATCGAGTGGGAGTTGATCTTCCAGGAGAGATAGTGATGTTTCTCCAAAGTCATTGCCACCAAGCTGCTAGAGCTTCGTGATAAACTATAACATATCAGGGATAGATATGCTGATCCTTGAAGTATTCGCGATGTTTGACACCGCGAAAGTAGAAATCAAGAAGGAGCATCAATTGTTGATGGTTGGTGAAACCACTAGTTTCAATAAGGGCAAGGGCAAGAAGGGATACTTCATGAAGCGGCAAATCAGCTGCTGCTCCAGGTGAAGAAACCCAAGGTTGAACCCAAACCCGAGACTAAGTGCTTACGTAATAAGGGGAACAGCCATCGGAGCGGAACCACCCTAGATACTTGGTAGATGAGAAGGCTGGCAAGGTCGATAGAAGTATATTTGATATACATTATGTTAATGTGTACTTTACTAGTACTCCTAGTAGCACCAGGGTATTAGATACCGGTTCGGTTGCTAAGTGTTAGTAACTCGAAATAAAAGCTACGGAATAAACGGAGACTAGCTAAAGGTGAGCCGACGATATGTGTTGGAAGTATTTCCAAGGTTGATGTGATCAAGCACCGCACGCCTCCCTCTACCATCGAGATTGGAGTTAAGCCTAAAATTGTTATTTGGTGTTTGCGTTGAGCATAGACATGATTGGGTTATGTCTATCGCAATACGGTTATTCATCTAAGGAGAATAATGGTTACTCTGTTTATTTGAATAATACCTTCAATGGTCTTGCACCTAAATAAATGGTTTATTGAATCTCGATCGTAGTAATACACATTTTCATGCCAAAAGTATAAGATAGTAATGATAGTACCACTTACTTGTGGCACTGCCATATAAGTCATATTGGTGCAAAACGCATGAAGAAGCTCCATGTTGATGGATCTTTGGACTCACTGCTTTTGAAAAGTTTGAGACATGCTAACCATGTCTATTGGTGCATACGCATGAAGAAAATCAATGCAGATGGATCGTTTAGACTCACTTGATTTTGAATCACTTGAGATATGCAAATCATACCACATGGACAAGATGACTGAAAAGCCTCGTTTTCAGTAAGATGGAACTAGATAGCAACTTGTTGGAAGTAACACATTTTGATGTGTGCAGTCCAATAAGTGCTGAGGCATCTTGATGAATATCGTTATGTTCTTACTTCACGGATGATTTAAGTAGATCTTGAGTGTATTTACTTGATGAAACACAAGTCTGAATTATTGAATGGTTCAAGTAATTTCAGAGTGAAGTTAAAGATCATCGTGACAAGAGGATAAAATGTCTATGATATGATCATAGAGATGAGTATCTGAGTTACGAGCTTTGGCACGCTTATTAAGACATTGTGCAAATTGTTTCACAATTAATACCGCTGGAACACCATAGTGTGATGGTGTGTCCGAACATCATAGTTGCACCCTATTGGATATGGTGCGTACCATGATGTCTCCTATCGAATTACCACTATCATTCATGGGTTAGGCATTAGAGACAACCGCACTCACTTTAATAGGGTACCACGTAATTCCATTGAGATGACACCGTATGAACTATGGTTTAGAGAAACCTAAGCTGTCATTTCTTAAAAGTTTGGGGCTGCGACGCTTATGTGGAAAAGTTTCAGGTTGATAAGCTCGAACCCAAAGCGGACAAATGCATCTTCATAGGACACCCAAAACAGTTGGGTATACCTCCTAATTCGGATCCGGAAGCAATAAGGATTGTTTCTTGAATCGGGTCCTTTCTCGAGGAAAAGTTCGTCTCGAAAAGTTGAGTGGGAGGATGGTGGAGACTTGATGAGGTTATTGAACCATCACTTCAAATAGTGTGTAGCAGGGCACAGGAAGTTGTTCCCGTGGCACCTACACCAATTGAAGTAGAAGCTTATGATAGTGATCATGAAGTTTTGGATCAAGTCACTACCGTACCTCGTAGGGTGACAAGGATGCGAACTGCTTCAGAGTGGTACGGTGATCCTGTCTTGAAGGTCATGTTGCTAGACAACAATGAACCTACGAGCTATGGAGAAGCGATGGTGGGCCCAAATTTCGACAAATGGTTAGAAGCCATGAAATCCGAGATAGGATCCATGTATCATAACAAAGCATGGACTTTGGTGGACTTGCCCGATGATCGGCAAGCCATTGAGATAAATGGATCTTTAAGAAGAAGACGGACGTGGACGGTAATATCACCGTCTATGAAGCTCGACTTGTGGCGAAGAGTTTTTCACAAGTTCAAGGAGTTGACTACGATGAGATTTTCTCATCCGTAGGCGATGCTTAAGTCCGTCGGAATCATGTTAGCATAAGCTACATTTATGAAATCTGGCAGATGGATGTCAAAATGAGTTTCCTTACCAGTTTTCGTAAGGAAAGGTTGTATGTGATACAATCAGAAAGTTTTGTCGATCCTAAGGATGCTAAAAGGTATGCTGGCTCCAGCAATCCTTTCTAAGGACTGGAGTAAGCATCTCGGAGTTGGAATGTGCGCTTTGATGAGATGATCAAAGATTTTGGGTTTATACAAAGTTTATGAGAAACTTGTATTTCCAAAGAAGTGAGTGGGAGCACTATAGAATTTCTCGATGAGTATATGTTGTTGACATATTGATGATCGTAAATGATGTAGAATTTCTGGAAAGCATATAGGGTTATTTGAAAGATGATTTTCAATAGAAAACCTGGATTAGGCTACTTGAACAATAAGCATCAAGATCTATAAGATAGATCAAAATGTTTAATAATACTTTCAAATGAGCATGTACCTTGACATGATCTTGAAGGTGTTCAAGATGGATCAGTCAAAGAAGGAGTTCTTGCCTGACATGTAAGGTATGAAGTTAAGAGTTAAAGCTCGACCACGGCAGAAAAGAGAGAAAGGACGAAGGTCGTCCCCTATGCTTCAGACGTAGGCTCTATAGTATGCTATGCTGTGTACCGCACCGGAAGTGTGCCATGCCATGAGTCAGTCAAGGGGTACAAAAATGATCCAGGAATGGATCATTGGACAGCGGTCAAAATTATCCTTAGAAGAATAAGGAAATGTTTCTCGATTATGGAGGTGATAAATAGTTCGGCGTAAAGGGTTACGTCGATGCAAGCTATAACACCTATCCGAGTGACTCTGAGTAACAAACCGGATACGTATAGTGGAGCAACCATTTGGAATAGCTCCAAGTGGAGCGTGGAAGCAGCATTTACAATATGACATAGAGAATTGCGAAGTACACACGGATCTGAAAGGTTCAGACCCGTTGACTAAAACCCGTTGACTAAAACCTCTCTCACAAGCAAAACATGATCAAACCTCGTAACTCATTGAGTCTAAATCACATGACGATGTGAACTAGTTTACGTACACTAGTAAACTCTTTGGGTGTTGGTCACATGGCGATGTGACCTATCGCTGTTAATCACATGACGATGTGAACTAGATTATTGACTCTAGTGCAAGTGGGAGACTGTTGGAAATATGCCCTAGAGGCAATAATAAATTAGTTATTATTATATTTCCTTGTTCACGATAATCGTTTATTATCCATGCTACAATTGTATTGATAGGAAACTCAGATACATGTGTGGATACATAGACAACACCATGTCCCTAGTAAGCCTCTAAATGACTAGCTCGTTAATCAATAGATGGTTACGGTTTCCTGACCATGGACATTGGATGTCGTTGATAACGGGATCACATCGTTAGGAGAATGATGTGATGGACAAGACCCAATCCTAAGCATAGCACAAAGATCGTAGTTCGTATGCTAAAGCTTTTCTAATGTCAAGTATCATTTCCTTAGACCATGAGATTGTGCAACTCCCGGATACCGTAGGAATACTTTGGGTGTACCAAACGTCACAACGTAGCTGGGTGACTATAAAGGTGCACTACGGTATCTCCGAAAGTGTACATTGGGTTGGCACGAATCGAGATCGATTTGTCACTCCGTAAACGGAGAGGTATCTCTGGGCCCACTCGGTAGGACATCATCACAATGTGCACAATGTGACCAAGGGGTTGATCACGGGATGATGTGTTGCGGAACGAGTAAAGAGACTTGCCGGTAACGAGATTGAACAAGGTATCGGGATACCGACGATCGAATCTCGGGCAAGTACAATACCGTTAGACAAAGGGAATTGTATACGGGATCGAATGAGTCCTTGACATCGTGGTTCATCCGATGAGATCATCGTGGAACATGTGGGAGCCAACATGGGTATCCAGATCCCGCTGTTGGTTATTGACCGGAGAACGTCTCGGTCGTGTCTGCATGGTTCCCGAACCCGTAGGGTCTACACACTTAAGGTCTGGCGACGCTTAGGGTTATAAAGGAAGCTTGTATGTGGTTACCGAATGTTGTTCGAGTCCCGATGAGATCCCGGACGTCACGAGGAGTTCCGGAATGGTCCGGAGGTAAAGATTTATATATGGGAAGTTCTGTTTTGGTAACCGGAAAAGTTTGAGGCGATATCGGTAATGTCACGGGACCAAGGGAGGGTCCTGGGGTCCACCAAGTGGGGCCACCTGCCCTGAAGGCTGCGTGGGCCAAGTGTGGAGGGGACCAGCCCCTAGGAGGGCTGGTGCGCCCCACAAGGGGCCCAAGGCGCAAGGATGAGTGGGAGGGGCAACCCTAGTCCAGATGGGCCCTAAGGCCCATCTAGTGGGCGCCTCCCTCTCCCTCCCTCTTGGCCGCCTCCCCAAGCCCCATCTAGGGCTGGCCGCACCCCTTGGGGGTGGAAACCCTAGATGGGGCGCAGCCCTCCCTTCCCTATATATATGAGGCCAAGGGGCTGCCCAAGACACGCAATTCTATCTCTCGTTGGTGCAGCCTGCGCCTCTTCTTTCTCCTCCTCTCTTGTGATGCTTGGCGAAGCCTGCAAGATTGCCACACTCCTCCACCACCACCACGCCACAGTGCTGCTGTTGGATGGAGTCTTCCTCAACCTCTCCTCTCTCCTTGCTGGATCAAGGCGTGAGACGCCACCGGCTGTACGTGTGTTGAACGCGGAGGTGCCGTCTGCTCGGCACTAGGATCTCCGGTGATTTGGATCACGACAGCACGACTCCTTCAACCCCGTTCTCATGAACGCTTCCGCTTAGTGATCTACAAGGGTATGTAGATGCACTCTCCCTCCCTCGTTGCTAGTTTCTCCATAGATAGATCTTGGTGACACGTAGGAAAATTTTGAATCTCTGCTACGGTCCCCAACATCACGATGTTTGACGCCCGATAGTAGAAATCAAGAAGGATCATCAATTGTTGATGGTTAATGAAACCACTAGTTTCAAGAAGGGCAAGGACAATAAAAGGGTACTTCATGAAACGGCAAATCAGTTCTTGCTCCAAAGGAAGAAACCTGTGGTTGAACCCAAACCCGAGACTAAGTGCTTACGTAATGAGGGAACGGACACTGAAGCAGTACTACCCTAGATACTTGGTAGATGAGAAGGCTGGCAAGGTCGATAGAAGTATATTGGATATACATTATGTTAATGTGTACTTTACTAGTACTCCTAGTCGCACCAGGGTATTAGATACCGGTTCGGTTGCTAAGTGTTAGTAACTCAAAATAAAGGCTACGGAATAAACGGAGACTAGCTAAAGGTGAGCTGGCGATATGTGTTGGAAGTGTTTCCAAGGTTGATGTGATCAAGCATCGCACGCTCCCTCTACCATCGAGATTGGTGTTAAACCTGAATATTGTTATTTGGTGTTTGCGTTGAGCATAGACATGATTGGATTATGTCTATCGCAGTACGGTTATTCATTTAAGGAGAATAATGGTTACTCTGTCTATTTGAATAATACCTTCAATGGTCTTGCACCTAAAATGAATGGTTTATTAAAATCTCGATCGTAGTGATACACATTTTCATGCCAAAAGATATAAGATAGTAATGATAGTACCACTTACTTGTGGCACTTCCATGTAAGTCATATTGGTGTAAAAACGCATGAAGAAGCTCCATGTTGATGGATCTTTGGACTCACTCGTTTTTTGAAAAGATAGAGACATGCGAACCATGTCTATTGGTGTATACGCATGAAGAAACTCCATGCAGATGGATCGCTTTGGACTCACTTGATTTTGAATCACTTGAGATATGCAAATCATACCACATGGGCAAGATGACTGAAAAGCCTCGCTTTTTCAGCTTAGATGGAACAAGATAGCAACTTGTTGGAAGTAACACATTTTGATGTGTGCAGTCCAATGAGTGCTTTGAGGCATGCAAAGATGAATATCGTTATGTTCTTACTTCACAGATGATTTGAGTAGATGTTGAGTATATTTACTTGATGAAACACAAGTCTGAATTATTGAATGGTTCAAGTAATTTCAGAGTGAAGTTGAAGATCATCGTGACAAAAGGATAAAATGTCTATGATATGATCATAGAGATGAATATCTGAGTTCTGAGCTTTGGCACACAATTAAGACATTGTGGAAATTGTTTCACAATTAATACCGCCGAACACCATAGTGTGATGGTGTGTCCGAACATCATAGTTGCACCCTATTGGATATGGTGCGTACCATGATGTCTCTTATCGAATTACCACTATCGTTCATGGGTTAGGCATTAGAGACAACCACACTCACTTTAATAAGGGCACCACGTAATTCCGTTGAGGTGACACCGTTTGAACTATGGTTTGTAGAAACCTAAGTTGTCGTTTCTTAAAAGTTTGGGGCTGCGACGCTTATGTGAAAGAGTTTCATCGTGATAAGCTCGATCCCAAAACGGATAAATACATCTTCATAGGATACCCAAAATGGTTGGGTATACCTCCTATCTCAGATCCAGAAGCAAAAGTCATTGTTTCTAGAAACGGGTCCTTTCTCGAGGAAAAGTTTCTCTCGAAAGAATTGAGTGGGAGGACGGTGGAGACTTGATGAGGTTGTTGAACCATCACTTCAACTAGTGTGTAGCAGGGCACAAGAAGTTGTTCCTGTGGCACCTACACCAATTGAAGTGGAAGCTGATGATAGTGATCATAATGCTTCGGATCAAGTCACTACAAAACCACGTAGGACGACAAGGACAGGTACTGCTTCAGAGTAGTACGGTGATCCTGTCTTGAAGGTCATGTTGCTAGACAACAATGAACCTACGAGCTATGGAGAAGCGATGGTGGGCCCGAATTCCGACAAATGGCTTGAGGCCATAAAATCCGAGAGAGGATCCATGTATGAAAACAAAGTGTAGACTTTGGAAGAACTACTTGATGGTCGAGAGGCTGTTGGGTACAAATGGATTTTGGAAGAAGACGAACAATGATGGTAAAGTGTCACCATTAAGAAAGCTCGACTTGTCGTTAAGATGTTTTCCGACAAGTTCAAGGAGTTGATCATGATGAGACTTTCTCATTCAGAAGCGATGCTAAGAGTCTGTTGGAATTGGATTAGCAGTTACTGCATTATTTATGAAATCTTGCAGATAGGATGTCAAAAACATTGTTTCCTCGACGATTTTCTTGAGGAAAGGTTGTATGTAATACAACTAGAAGGTTTTGACAAATCCTGAAAAACGCTAACAAGTTGGAATGTACGCTTTGATGAAAGCTCCAGCAATCCTTCTAAGGACAGGAGTAAGCATCTCGGAGTTGGAATGTACGCTTTGATGAGATGATCAAAGATTTTGGGTTTATACAAAGTTTATGAGAAACTTGTATTTCCAAAGAAGTGAGTGGGAGCACTATAGAATTTCTGATAAGTATATGTTGTTGACATATTGTTGATCAGAAATGATGTAGAATTTCTGGAAAGCATATAGGGTTATTTGAAAAGTGTTTTTCAATGGAAAACCTGGATTAAGCTACTTGAACGTTGAGCATCAAGATCTATAAGGATAGATCAAAAACGCTTAATAAGTACTTTCAAATGAGCACATACCTTGACATGATCTTGAAGGTGTTCAAGATGGATCTACCAAAGAAGGAGTTCTTGCCTGAGTTGTAAGGTATGAAGTTAAGAGTTAAAGCTCGACCACGGCAGAAGAGAGAGTAAAGACGAAGGTCGCCCCTATGTTTCAGACATAGGCTCTACAAGATGCTATGTTGTGTACCGCATCGAAGTGTGCCTTGCCATGAGTCGATCAAGGGTACAAGAATGATCCAGAACGGATCATTGAACAACGGTCAAAATTATCCTTAGAGCAATAAGGAAATGTTTCGATTATGGAGGTAATAAAGAGTTCGCAAAGGGTTATGTCGATGCAAGCTTTAACAACTATCCGAATGACTCTGAGTAGCAAACCGGATACGTATAGTGGAACAACCATTTGGAATAGCTCCAAATGGAGCGTGGAAGCAGTATTTACAATATGACATAGAGATTTGCGAAATACATACGGATCTGAATGTTGCAGACCCGTTGACTAAAACCTCTCTCACAAGCAAAACATGATCAAACCCCAGAACTCATTGAGTCTTAATCATATGATGATGTGAACTAGTTTAGCGACACTAGTAAACTCTTGGGATGTTAGTCACATGACGATGTGACCTGTGAGTGTTAATCACATGGCAATGTGAACTAGATTATTGACTCTAGTGCAAGTGGGAGACTGTTGGAAATATGCCCTAGAGGCAATAATAAATTAGTTATTATTATATTTCCTTGTTCATGATAATCGTTTATTATCCATGATATAATTGTATTGATAGGAAACTTCAGATACATGTGTGGGTACATAGACAACACCATGTCCCTAGTAAGCCTCTAGTTGACTAGCTCGTTGATCAACAGATGGTTACGGTTTCCTGACCATGGACATTGGATGTCGTTGATAACGGGATCACATCATTTGGAGAATGATGTGATGGACAAGACCCAATCCTAAGCCTAGCACAAAGATTGTAGTTCTTATGCTAAAGCTTTTCTAATGTCAAGTATCATTTCCTTAGACCATGAGATTGTGCAACTCCCGGATGCCGTAGGAATGCTTTGGGTGTACCAAACGTCCACGACGAATCGGGTGGCTATAAAGGAGCACTACAGGTATCTCCGGAAGTGTCTGTTGGGTTGGCACAAATCGATACTGGGATTTGTCACTCCGTGTAAATGGAGAGGTATCTCTGGACCCACTCGGTAGGACATCATCATAATGTGCACAATGTGACCAAGGGGTTGATCACGGGATGATGTGTTACAGAACGAGTAAAGAGACTTGCCGGTAACGAGATTGAACAAGGTATCGGGATACCGACGATCGAATCTCGGGTAAGTATAATACCGCTAGACAAAGGTAATTGAATACGGGATTGATTGAATCCTCGACATCGTGGTTCATCCGATGAGATCATCGTGGAACATGTGGGAGCCAACATGGGTATCCAGATCCCGCTGTTGGTTATTGACCAGAGAACGTCTCGGTCATGTCTGCATGGTTCCCGAACCCGTAGGGTCTACACACTTAAGGTTCGGTGACGCTAGGGTTATAGGGAATAGACATACGTGGTTACCGAATGTTGTTCGGAGTCCCGGATGGGATCCCGGACGTCACGAGGAGTTCCGGAATGGTCCGGAGGTAAAGATTGATATATTGGAAGAAGGGTTTTGGAGTCCGGAAGTGTTCCAGAGGTACCAGGTGATGACCAGCATGATCGAAAGGTGTTTCGGGAGCCCCGGCAAGTGTTGGGGGGCTTCATGGGCCAAGGGAAGGGGGCAAACCAGCCCACTAAGGGGCTGTGCGCCCCCCTCACCTATTCCCACGTGACCAGGGGGTTTGGGGCGCCCCATCTAGGGTTCCCACCTCCTGGCTTGGGGGCCAAGTCACCCAAGGGGGAGATCCCATCTGCCCTGGCCGCCGCCCCCCCTAGGGGAAACCCTAGGGCGCCTCCCCTCCCATTTCCCCCTATATATAGTGGAGGTTTTGGGGCTGCCTAACACACGAGAACATCTTCCTCTTGGCGCAGCCCTACCTCTCTCCCTCCTCCTCTCTCGTAGTGCTTGGCGAAGCCCTGCTGGAGTACCGCGCTCCTCCACCACCACCATGCCGTCGTGCTGCTGCTGGACGGAGTCTTCCCCAACCTCTCCCTCTCTCCTTGCTGGATCAAGGCATGGGATACTGTTGGGGAACGTTGCAGAAAATTAAAATTTTTCCTACGGTTTCACCAAGATCCATCTATGAGTTCATCTAGCAACGAGTCATGGGAGAGTGATTGCATCTACATACCACTTGTAGATCGCGTGCGGAAGCGTTCAATGGAACGGGGTTGATGGAGTCGTACTCGCCGTGATTCAGATCACCGATGACCTAGTGCCGAACGGACAACACCTCCGTGTTCAACACACGTACGGAGCGGATGATGTCTCCTCCTTCTTGATCCAGCACGGGGGAAGGCGCGGTTGATGATCATCCAGCAGCACGCCGGCGTGGTGGTGGATGCAGCAGAACTCCGGCAGGGCTTCGCCAAGCGACTACGGGAGGAGGAGGAGGTGTAGCGGAGAGGGGAGGTGCCAAGGGCTTCAGGGTACGGCCACCCCTCCCTCCCCTCCCTTTATATAGGTGCAAGAGAGGGGGGGAGGGCGCAGCCTTGCCCCTTCCTCCAAGGAAGGGTGCGGCCAAGAGGGGGGGAGGAGTCCATCCTCCCCAAGGCACCTCGGAGGTGCCTTCCCCCTTTAGGACTCTCCCCTCTCTCTTATCTCCAGGCGCATGGGCCTCTTGGGGATGGTGCCCTTGGCCCATATAGGCCAAGGCGCACCACCTACAGCCCATGTGGCCCCCGGGCAGGTTGACCCACGGTGGACCCCGGACCCCTTTCGCACTCCCGCATAATACCGATAACGCATGTAAACTTTTCCGGCGACCAAAATAAGACTTCCTATATATAAATCTATACCTCCGGACCATTCCGAACTCCTCGTGACGTCAGGATCTCGTCCGGGACTCAACAACAACATTCGGTTTGCTGCATACTCATATTCATACAACCCTAGCGCCACCGAACCTTAAGTGTGTAGACCCTACGGGTTCGGGAGACATGCGAACATGACCGAGACGGCTCTCGGGCAATAACCAACAGCGGATCTGGATACCCATGTTGGCTCCCACATTCTCCTCGATAATCTCATCGGATTAACCACGATGTCGAGGATTCTTTCAACCGCGTATACATTTCCCTTTGCCAATCGGTATTTTACTTGCCCGAGATTCGATCGTCGGTATCCCAATACCTCGCTCAATCTCGTTGCGGCAAGTCACTTTACTGCATCGTAATGCATGATCCCGTGACCAAACACTTGGTCACTTTGAGCTCATTATGATGATGCACTACCGAGTGGGCCCAGTGATACCTCTCCGTCATACGGAGTGACAAATCCAGCCTCGATCCGTGTCAACCCAATGCAGACACTTTCGGAGATACCTGTAATGCACCTTTATAGTCACCCGATTACGTTGTGACGCTTTGGTACACCCAAAGCACTCCTACGGTATCCGGGAGTTACACGATCTCATGGTCTAAGGAAGAGATACTTGACATTGGAAAAGCTCTAGCAAAACGAACTACACGATCTTGTGCTATGCTTAGGATTGTCTTGTCCATCACATCATTCTCCTAATGATGTGATCACGTTATCAACGACATCCAAAGTCCATAGTCGTGAAACCATGACTATCTGTTGATCAATGAGCTAGTCAACTAGAGGCTCACTAGGGACATATTGTGGTCTATGTATTCACACGTGTATTACGATTTCGGGATAATACAATTATAGCATGAATAAAAGACAATTATCATGAACAAGGAAATATAATAATACTTTTATTATTGCCTCTAGGGCATATTTCCAACAGTCTCCCACTTGCACTAGAGTCAATAATCTAGTTACATTGTGATGAATCGAACACTCATAGAGTTCTGGTGTTGATCATGTTTTGCTCGCGGAAGAGGTTTAGTCAACGGATCTGTGACATTCAGATCCGTATGCACTTTGCAAATTTCTATGTCTCCATCTTGAACATTTTCACGAATGGAGTTGAAGCGACGCTTGATGTGCCTGGTCTTCTTGTGAAACCTGGGCTCCTTGGCAAGTGCAATAGCTCCAGCGTTGTCACAGAAGAGTTTGATCGGCTCCGACGCATTGGTATGACTCCTAGGTCGGTGATGAACTCCTTCACCCAAATTGCTTCATGTGCTGCCTCCGAGGCTGCCATGTACTCCGCTTCACATGTAGATCCCGCCACGATGCTCTGCTTGCAGCTGCACCAGCCATCGCTTCCACCATTCAACATATACACGTATCCGGTTTGTGACTTTGAGTCATCCAGATCTGTGTCGAAGCTAGCATCGACGTAACCCTTTACGCATTTAGCTCTTCGTCACCTCCATAAACGAGAAACATGTCCTTTGTCCTTTTCAGGTACTTCAGGATATTCTTGACCGCTGTCCCAAAGTGTTCCTTGTCGGGATTACTTTGGTATCTTCCTACCAAACTTACGGCAAGGTTTAAATCAGGTCCGGTACACAGCATGGCATACATAATAGATCCTATGGCTGAGGCATAGGGGATGACACTCATCTCTTCTTTATCTTTTGCCGTGGTCGGGCATTGAGCCGAGCTCAATTTCACACCTTGCAAAACAGGCAAGAACCCTTTCTTGGACTGATCCATTTTGAACTTCTTCAAAATTTTACCAAGGTATGTGCTTTGTGAAAGACCTATGAGGCGTCTCGATCTATCCCTATAGATTTTGATGCCTAATATGTAAGCAGCTTCTCCAAGGTCCTTCATTGAAAAACTCTTATTCAAGTAGGCCTTAATGTTGTCCAAGAGTTCTATATCATTTCCCATCAGAAGTATGTCATCTACATATAATATGAGAAATGCATGAGCTCCCACTCACTTTCTTGTAAACGCAGGCTTCTCCATAAGTCTCAAGCATAAACCCAAACGCTTTGATCATCTCATCAAAGCGAATGTTCCAACTCCGAGATGCTTGCACCAGCCCATAAATGGATCGCTGGAGCTTGCATACCTTGTTAGCATTCTTAGGGTCGACAAAACCTTCCGGCTGCATCATATACAGTTCTTCCTTAAGATAATCGTTAAGGAACGATGTTTTGACGTCCATCTGCCATATCTCATAATCATAGTTTGCGGCAATTGCTAACATGATTTGGACGGACTTAAGCTTCGCTACGGGAGAGAAAGTCTTATCGTAGTCAATCCCTTGAACTTGCCGATAACCCTTAGCGACAAGTCGAGCTTTATAGATGGTGACATTACCATCCGCGTCCGTCTTCTTCTTAAAGATCCATTTATTTTCTATCGCCGCCGATCATCGGGCAAGTCTGTCAAAGTCCATACTTTGTTTTCATACATGGATCCTATCTCGGATTGCATGGCTTCAAGCCATTTGTTGGAATCCGGGCCCGCCATCGCTTCTTCATAGTTCGAAGGTTCACCGTTGTCTAACAACATGATTTTCAGGACAGGGTTGCCGTACCACTCTGGTGCGAAATGTGTCCTAGTGGACCTACAAAGTTCAGTAGCAACTTGATCCGAAGTACCTTGATCATCATCATTAATTTCCTCTCCAATTGGTGTAGGCACCACAGGAACATTTTCCTGAGCTGCACTACTTTCCGGTTCAAGAGGTAGTACTTCATCGAAGTTCTACTTTCCTCCCACTTACTCCTTTCGAGAGAAACTCTTTTTCCGTAAAGGATCCGTTCTTGGCAACAAAGATCTTGCCTTCGGATCTAAGGTAGAAGGTATACCCAATGGTTTCCTTAGGGTATCCTATGAAGACGCATTTTTCTGATTTGGGTTCGAGCTTTTCAGGTTGAAGTTTCTTGACATAAGCATCGCATCCCCAAACTTTTAGAAACGACAGCTTAGGTTTCTTCCCAAACCATAATTCATACGGTGTCGTCTCAACGGATTTAGACGGTGCCCTATTTAAAGTGAATGTAGTTGTCTCTAGAGCGTATCCCCAAAATGATAGCGGTAAATCTGTAAGAGATATCATAGATCGCACCATATCCAATAGAGTGCGATTACGACGTTCTGACACACCATTACGCTGAGGTGTTCCAGGCGGCGTGAGTTGTGAAATGATTCCACATTTCCTTAGGTGTGTACCAAATTCGTGACTTAAATATTCTCCTCCACGATCAGATCGGAAGAACTTTATTTTTCGGTCACGTTGATTCTCTACCTCATTCTGAAATTCCTTGAACTTTTCAAAGGTCTCAGACTTGTGTTTCATCAAGTAGACATACCCATATCTACTCAAGTCATCTGAGAGTGAGAACATAACGATATCCTCCATGAGCCTCAACGCTCATTGGACCGCATACATCGGTATGTATGATTTCCAATAAGTTGGTTGCTCGCTCCATTGTCCCGGAGAACGGAGTCTTGGTCATCTTGCCCATGAGGCATGGTTCGCATGTGTCAAATGATTCATAATCGAGAGACTCCAAAAGTCCATCAGCATGGAGCTTCTTCATGCGCTTGACACCAATGTGACCAAGGCGGCAGTGCCACAAGTATGTGGGACTATCGTTATCAACTTTACATCTTTTGGTATTCACACTATGAATATGTGTAATATTACGCTCGAGATTCATTAAGAATAAACCATTGACCATCGGAGCATGACCATAAAACATACCTCTCATATAAATAGAACAACCATTATTCTCGGATTTAAATGAGTAGCCATCTCGCATTAAACGAGATCCAGATACAATGTTCATGCTCAAACTTGGCACTAAATAACAATTATTGAGGTTCATAACTAATCCCGTGGGTAAATGTAGAGGTAGCGTGCCGACGGCGATCACATCGACCTTGGAACCATTCCCGACGCGCATCATCACCTCGTCCTTTGCCAGTCTCCGCTTATTCCGCAGCTCCTGCTGCGAGTTACAAATATGAGCAACGGCACCGGTATCAAATACCCAGGAGTTACTACGAGTACCGGTAAGGTACACATCAATTACATGTATATCAAATATACCTTTAGTGTTGCCGGCCTTCTTATCCGCTAAGTATTTGGGGCAGTTCCGCTCAAAGGACCTTCCCCTTGCAATAAAAGCACTCAGTCTCGTGCTTGGGTCCATTCCTTGACTTCTTCCCGGCAACTTGCTTGCGGGCGGCGGCAATATCCTTGCCGTCCTTCTTGAAGTTCTTCTTACCCTTGCCCTTTTTGAACTTAGTGGTTTTACTGATCATCAACACTTGATGTTCTTTCTTGATTTCAACCTCTGCTGATTTCAGCATTGAAAATACTTCGAATGGTCTTCACCATCCCCTGCATATTGTAGTTCATCACAAAGCTCTTGTAGCTTGGTGGGAGCGATCAAGGATTCTGTCAATGACCGCCTCGTCCGGGAGGTTAATGTCCAGCTGGGACAGGCGGTTGTGCAACCTGACATATTTTGAGTATGTGCTCACTGACAGAACTGTTTTCCTCCATCTTACAACTATAGAACTTGTTTGAGACTTCATATCTCTCGACCCGGGCATGAGCTTGGAAAACCATTTTCAGCTCCTCGAACATCTCATATGCTCCGTGTTGCTCAAAACGCTTTTGAAGCCCCGGTTCTAAGCCGTAAAGCATGCCGCACTGAACGAGGGAGTAATCATCAGCACGAGACTGCCAAGCATTCATAATGTCTTGGTTCTGCAGGATGGGTGCTTCACCTAGCGGTGCTTCTATGACATATTGTTTCTTGGCAGCTTTGAGGTTTATCCTCAGGTTCAGGTCACAGTACGTATAGTTGCTGCCATCATCTTTCAGCTTGGTTTTCTCTAGGAACGCGTTGAAGTTCATGGTGACATTAGCGTTGGCCATTTGATCTACAAGACATTTTGCAAAGATTTTAGACTATTGTTCATGATAATAAAGTTCATCTAATCAAATTATTTAATGAACTCCCACTCAGATTAGACATCCCTCTAGTCATCTAAGTGTTACACGATCCGAGTCGACTAGGCCGTGTCCGATCATCACGTGAGACGGACTAGTCATCGTCGGTGAACATTCTCATGTTGATCGTATCTTCCATACGACTCGTGTTCGACCTTTCGGTCTCCGTGTTCCGAGGCCATGTCTGTACATCACTACTAGAAAAAGGGCTATAGATGGGATTGACACTAATGACGCACCAGAAAGATGGTGCGCCATTAGTATATTCTAATGGCGCACCACCATCCGATGCGCCATTAGAGTTTAAACTACTAATGGCGCACCTTGCAATGGGTGCGCCATTAGTATGAAAAAAAATTAACTAGTGCGCTTGTTCAAACATACTAATGGCGCATCCTGCCAAAGTGCGCCATTAGTAGTTATAACTACTAATGGCGCACTGTGCAAAGGTGCGCCATTAGTATAGAAATTTTTTTTTTGAACTAGTGCGCCTATCCAAACATACTAATGGCGCATCCTGCCCAAGTGCGCCATTAGTAGTTGTAACTACTAATGGTGCACCAGGCAGTGGGTGCGCCATTAGTATAGAATTATTTTTTTTTTGAACTAGTGCGCCTATCCAAACATACTAATGGCGCATCCTGCTTAAGTGCGCCATTAGTAGTTGTAACTACTAATGGCGCACCATGCAAGAGGTGCGCCATTAGTAAGTGGGCAGCAACAAGATATTTGGGACAGCCTCTCCTACCCACACACTCACTTTCTCCCCACTTCATTCTCTCCACCTCCTCCTTGTCTCGGTGCCTCCTCTTTTCACCTCATTTCCACCATAGATTCATTCAAATTAAGTGGTTAAATTACCTTGTTTTAATAGGTAAGTAAGGGGAAGCTATATTTAGGTTGTTCTCCCTACAACAATGTGCACATGCACTTTTTACGGCCTAGCTAGATCTATGTATGTTCGTGGTGTTGCATATGTTTGTGGTGTTGCATATGTGTTTGTGTTTGGAGGTGTACCGGTATTTGAAATGCGATAGTTGCCAATATTTTGCTGGAATGTTGATTCATTTCCGTTTTGCAGAATTTTGGCATTAAGCATTCTTTTGGTCCTATTTTTAGGAAAAGTCATGCCAAATTTTTATTTGGTTCTAAAATATCGTTTTGCTCTACCCGCAGGCGACCATGGTCCGCACGATGACCGAAGGCATCGTGAATAGGTTTTTGAGGTCCGCGAAGGCCGAGATGCTTCAAAAGAACGAGACGGAGATAAGATGTCCGTGTCGAAGATGCAAGCTGAAGAGACTTATTGCGGACCCGGATTCCGGGCAGGTGCGGGACCACCTGCTGTTGCGTGGTTTCATGGATGGCTATCGGTGGCAAGGTGATGAAGATGACTACGAAGTCGTCCATGCGGGCCGGGCAAGAAATGAGGAAGGGCAGCAAGACAACCACCGCGGCTCGGGCGGGCGAGAAGACGAAGAATCCCCAGGAGATGATCACGACTGTGATGCTGTACAGTCATCATGTAGAAGATGCAGGACATGATGATGAGGAAGATGCCGGAGCAGGCGACGGGCATGATCATGAAGATGATGATGCCGGCGGAGCAGACGACGCTGGACCATCGATGGGCTGGGTGCAGGGGCCCTCATATTCAAGAGCTGCTTCTCAAGCAGACGGATAACGCAAGAGCTGCCGCCCGAGAGAAAGCCAAGATGGATCAACTTGAGTTAGACGCGGTTACTCCATTGTATGAAGGATGCAGGCCTGAGGATACCCGCCTGAAAGTAACGCTCATGGCTCTGGAGATGAAGGTAAAACACAAAATGACCGACGCATGCTTCGACGAGAACATGTCATTCTGGCACTAACGTCTTCCCAAGGGGAACAAGTGCCCGACCAGTTTGGAGGAGGCGAAGAAAATCGTGTGTCCTCTCGATTTACCGCACGTGAAATACCATGTGTGCATGAACAATTGCATCATTTATCGGGACGAGCACGCGGAGTCTACCATATGTCCGTTGTGCGGCGTCACTCGATACAAGAAGAGGAAGAAAGCTCCTCGAAAAGTGGTGTGGTACTTTCCGATCACTCCTCGTCTGCAGCGCTATTTCGCGGACCCTAAGGTAGCAAAGCTCCTGCGTTGGCACGCGGATAGGGAGGAGAAGAAGCGGGAAGATGACGCAAATGATCCGGAGATAGATAAAAAGACAAGATGCTGAGTCACCCTAAGGATGCGAGCCGCTGGCAAGCGTTGAACTTCAAGACTCGGAATTTGGGAACGATCCAAGGAACATCGTCTTTGGGCGCGAGCACCGATGGAATCAATCCGTTTGGCAGCCAGAGAAGCACACATAGCACCTGGCCTGTGTTTGTGTGGATGTACAACCTTCTCCCCTGGTTGTGCATGAAGAGGAAGTACATTCACATGAGTATGCTAATTGAAGGGCCGAAACAACCAGGGAACGACATCAATCTGTATCTGGGGCTGCTGAAAGAGGAGCTTGACACGCTGTGGAAAACGCCAGCCAATACGTGGGATGCCGCAGAGAAAGAATATTTCCCTATGAGAGCCGCACTGCTCACGACGGTGCACGACTATCTCGATTACGGATATCTCGCGGGCAAGTAGTCCACGGATTTTCCGGATGCGTAAGGTGCATGGATGATACAACGTATCGCCAGCTAGATAGAGATCCCGGGTCTTCAAAACCGTGTTCATGGGACATCGAAGGTGGCTTCGCGACGATGACCCGTGGAGGAAACGCAAGGATCTGTTCGATGGTGAAACCGAACCCAAAACGCCTGTACGAGGAGCGGCGAGGAAATAGACAAGCTGTTGAAAAATTGGAAAGACTGCCCACCGCCGAAAGAAGCAAAAGGCGCTAGAGCCGGAAAGAAGCGAAGGCGCCAGAGCCGCTGCTGAAGGTATGGAAAACGAGGTCTGTTTTCCGGGACTTGCCGTACTGGAAGATCCACCGTGTGCCTCACAGCCTTGATGTCATGCATATCACGAAGAACGTGTGCGAGAGTCTGCTTGGTACCCTGCTCAACATGCCAGAGAGGACCAAAGATCGGCGAAAGCAAGGGCAGACTTGAAATCAATGGGCATCATGCAGGAGCTTCACGCTGATGATGATGATGATGATGATGATGATGATGATGATGATGATGATGATGATGATGAGGCGAAGCAGGACACGTAAAGTCGTCAAAAGGCAAAAAGGCCAAGAAGACCGGAAATGACTACCCTCCCGCGTGCTTCACTCTAAGTCAAGAGGAGATCGAGCAGTTTTCACCTGCCTCCTAGGAGTAAAACTTCCTTACGATTACGCTGGGAAGATAAGCAGATACCTAGACCCAGTGAAGCAGAAGTTCAGCGGGATGAAGTCTCACGACCGTCACGTGCCGATGACGCAGATACTTCCGATTGCAATCCGTGGGATCATGGACGCGCACGTCTGCGTGAAACGCTATTTGGCCTATGCAACTTCTTCGACGTCATCTCTCGGAAGTCGATTGGCGTGAGGCAACTCGAAGGCTACAGGAAGAGATCGTGGTGATACTATGCGAGCTTGAGATGTACTTCCGCCCGCATTCTTGACGTTATGGTGCATCTGCTGGTCCATATAGTGGAGGATATCATCCAACTCGGCCGACGTTCCTGCACATGCATGATGCCGCTCGAAAGGATGAATGGTGTCATCAAAGGATACGTTCGCAACATGTCACGCCCAGAAGGAAGCATAGCCAGGGCTTTTCAATCAAGAGTGCATCTCCCATCGCACGAATTATCTAGGCATCGAGAACCCCGCTTGTCCGCCCGTCCAACAGGCACCTCTGCAGGCTCGCTGGATGGGGTCACCGTGAGGGTCGCCGCGAAATGCATGTCGACTTCGAGGGTCGACTCGCCGACTTTGAAAGAGCAAACCTAGTCGCGCTACAACACATAGACGTGGTCGATCCTTGGGTGGTAGAGCGCAAAATCTTTATTAAAAAGACGTACAATGACCGAGGCCAACAGAGGACGGACGGAGATACACTCAAAGAGCACAACTCATGTTTCACGCGTTGGTTCAAGCATAAGCTTCTGTCGTACCCTTTACATGAGGATTCTTCCATGAAGAACAACTCATATTCGCTTTGTTATTCGCCTTGTCACGGTATACCGAGCACAACCTGATGACCTATGAGGCGCATTTATATCAACGGCTACACATTCTACACCGAGGCCAAGGACATGAAGAGCGATGGTTATCAAAACTCCGGGTAACGATGGAATCCTACACCGGTAACGACAAGGACAGATACTACGGAAGGATCAAGGAGATCTGGGAGCTGAGCTACTGTTGGAGAGAAGGTCCCGATGTTCCGTGTCGATGGGCCAAGAACGTCATAAAAGAAGACCGTATTTCACCACCATGGTTATACCCGAAGCCAAATCCAAGATCATGGGCGCAAAGGTCACCGCTAAAAATGAGCCATGGGTACCGGCTTCCCAAGTGGACCAATGCTTCTTCATTACCGACCCGCCAAAGCCCGGTCGTGTTGTCGTGAGGAGAGGCAAAAGGAAGATCATCGGAATGGATGGAGTAGCCAATGAGCAAGACTTCGACAAGCACGGGCGACCCGAGGATCGAACATGACGCAGCGATGATGAAGTAGCAGTATACACCACAAGAAGAAGCAGGACCACCCTACCTAAAGGACGTCTGCTCCACGTAAGAACTCCATTTGCGAAAAAGAAGGGCAAGAAGATTGTGAACAGATAGCTAGCTAAGATCGATTGTATTTAAATCGTAGCCTTCATTTCTCGATTGTATTTCATGGGTACTTTTTGAACTATCATGAATATTTTTAAATTTCATGGACACTCGATCTCGATCCCCCTCCATCTCGATCGCTATCCCACCTCGCCAGATCCGTCCCTCGCCGAGCACCCCAGTCCACCACCGCCGCCAACCCCCGCACCTCGATTCCCCTACTCAACCGCCGCCACCCCGCACCTCAAGCACCGTCTTATAAAAAATAAGTATCAAACAGCTTTTTAAATGCTACTGTCTTATAAAAAAATATTACTGTTATTATTTAAACAAGTTTGAACATATTTAAACATAAATAAGTATCAAACAGCTTTTTAAATGCTAAAAAAAATTTGTGGAGCCTGGGAGTCGAACCCAGGACCTCCTGGTGTGAGAACTGGCTGCTGACCAGTCGAGCTAGTAGAGTGGGCTTGACGTGGATAGGTTCTGGTAGTACATAACCTTTTGGCTCGAGTTGAAATAAAAAAATACTAATGGCGCACCACGGTGAGGTGCGCCATTAGTATGGACATGCTAATGGCGCACCACGGTGAGGTGCGCCATTAGTATTGTGCCGAGCCCCCCGGCCCGCTCCCCCGTCGCCCGAGCCCCTTCCCTCTCCCCGCCAGTTCCTCTCCCTCTCGATCCACGCTGCCGCCGCGCTGCCTGACCCTCGCCCTCGCCTCGCCCTCTCCTCCCTCGCCCTCTCCTCGCCTTCCCTCTCCCTTGCCCGCCTCCCCTCGACGCCATCGTCCCGCCACCTGACGCTGCCCGCCGCCTCGACGCGACCTCGCCGCGGACGCCGCCCAGCGCCGCCTCGACGCGACCCGCCGCCCAGCGCCGCCTCGGCGACCCGCCGCCCGGGACGCCGCCCAGCGCCGCCTGACGCGACCCGCCGCCCGGACGCCGCCCCGACTCCGCCTCGACGCTGCCCCGCCGCCCCGACGCCGCCTCGACCCCGCCCCGACGCCGCGGCCCCCCCGCGACCCCCCCCCGGCCACACCACTGTCGCTGAGCACCACCACCCCGTGAGCTCCCCTCCTCCTCCTCCTCCTCCCCTGCATTTGAATGAAAATAACATTGTCTCGATGATGTCCTATACATGTGAATTGCAGTTTGTAAACATTCATTTGTCAAGAGATCATGGGATTTAGTTATATCTATTTTCTCATATTGATTCTTCATGCTATAAATCCATAGAAGAAACAAAGCAGATTGATTAAATACCACTATAAGCAGTTTTTACCAAATCCTGTTACAACTAAGTGAGCCTGACATATTGCAGCAAAGAATAATCAAGAAATTTGCAGCATGATATATCAAAAAAAATTAGAGAGGAGGGAAAAATGGAAAGAACTTTCTCAAAAATATATATGTAGGTGAACCCAATAGGAGAAGTTCAATTCTGAACCATAGCTTGATGTTGCTTTCAACCTATACAAGGCTATCTGTTGAAAGTATGTAGAGATTGAAATGGAATTCTTGACACTATGTAGCTTTGGTTTCTCAAGTAATTAAAGAAATGCTCCAAGAATAAGGCCACCATCGATATATTTGTTCTTTTATGGACAAAAGAGTTTACATGCGAATTATCACTTTTTATTTCTTGACAAGTTTCTTACCTTTGTGCCGGTCAATTCTTTTTATGTAGATTTTGATAATATATATTTAGCTAAGATGCAGTAGATCATTGTAGTATAGTCGAAGGGGATGTTATAGATGAACATTTGTGTACTATTTGTAGCGAACATATCTCCAATTGTATTATTGGAAATTAAGGAAAATTTTGGAATTTGCTCTGATTGATTTGTTCACTCATGGAGGCTATACCTTTTAACTTTTCGTTTTAACTGTATGCTGGGGCTCTGCCAGATCTGATATATAATACACATAGAGTATTCTGACATTTGGATCTGTGTATGTATGATTGGTGCTTTACGAGATGTTGAAATGATGCATGGTCTGGAACATGCATATATTCTCTCTTGAGAATATTATTACCAAAGTCTTGGCAGCACTGTTGGACACTAGTACTATCATCTTGTACTACTGTCAGACAGGGCAATGGCCAAACAGTCTTTCAGAGCACAAGCCCATGCTTGGTCAGTTCTTGGGGTCTAGGTGCCCGATTCATTCATTTATAACTAAAAAATAATCTGGAGGGTCTTAACAAAAACAAAAGTAACTGAAGAATAAGAAAATCAATACTGAACCTACGGTTACTAGTAAGTATCTGTGAATCAGATTGCACATTTTCAGGTTCTGAATAAACATGCAGTCAGCTGCTGGAAAAATGAATAGGCACATCACTTGCACTTACACAGAGTTAATGTAAACGTTTTGCACAATAACGTAGCATGTATCTTCAGTTTTTGCACTTAAAAAGCCAATCTTCAGTTTGTCCACTTCAAAATATTATAAACTCTGTTTCTGCACTGAATATGATCAAATGTTTAGTTTCTTCAATTAAAAGAGTGCAAGGGTTTGACAGAGTGCAAGAGTGCAAGGGTTTGACAGAGTGCAAGAGTGCAAGGGTTTGACAGAGGGCATATATTTAGTTTTTGCACTGTATAGGAATATATGTTCATTTTCTTCTAGTTTTGACAGAGTGCAAGGGTTTAGTTTTTGCACTGTGTTTGATGTGTTCTTCCACCCGAATCTAGATACGCCCGCTATCTAGCGGGAGAGGGGAGGGAGCGTTGGAGGAACCGGATGAAGACGAGTTTCATCGTGATGATGCTCATCGTGATGACCGCAGCTCTCTTCTATGTGATGGTAGTTTAGATGATCGATATCGACTTGTAATGTGAAGACAAACTCGCTACTCGCGGTCTCGAGACTTGTAATATAATGTTCTATCTTTGTTCGGTCTTTTCAATTCGGAGACTAATATGATGAATTGTATTCGGAGACTAATATGATGAATTGTATTCGAAGACTAATCTTCTATTGTATCTGATGAATCAATTGTTGATGTGTGCTGCCTATATTTTGTCAAATTATACATTTTGTAACCTGTGCAAAAAACAGAAAATAATAAAAAAAACCTAATATTCATACTAATGGCGCATCACATGACAGTGCGCCATTAGTATGACAGTGCATACTAATGGCGCATCACTGGGTAGTGCGCCATTAGTATGCCGCGGTTACTAATGGCGCATCCAGAGGTGGTGCGCCATTAGTATGCCAAAGCACCTGGGTATACATGCCCCCTGGGAGGCATACTAATGGCGCACCCTAGCATATACTAATGGCGCACCAGGTGGTGCGCCATTAGTAAAAGTTACTAATGGCGTGCTATTAATGGCGCACCAGTGATGCGTCATTAATGGCCAAATTAGGTGCGCCATTAGTAGTGGTTTTTCTAGTAGTGCATGCTAGGCTCGTCAAGTTAACCCTAAGTGTTTTGCATGTGTAAAACTGTCTTACACCCGTTGTATGTGAACGTAAGGATCTATCACACCCGATCATCACGTGGTGCTTCAAACGCATTTAACTTTAGCAACGGTGCACAGTTAGGGAGAACACTTCTTGAAATTGTTGTAAGGGATCATCTTATTTACTACCGTCGTTCTAAGTAAACAAGATGCATAAACATAATAAACATCACATGCAATTATATAGTAGTGACATGATATGGCCAATATCATATAGCTCCATTGATCTCCATCTTCGGGCTCCATGATCATCTTGTCACCGGCATGACACCATGATCTCCATCATCATGATCTCCATCATCGTGTCTTCATGAAGTTGTCACGCCAACGACTACTTCTACTTCTATGGCTAACGCGTTTAGCAATAAAGTAAAGTAATTTACATGGCGTTCTTCAATGACACGCAGGTCATACAAAAAATAAAGACAACTCCTATGGCTCCTGCCGGTTGTCATACTCATCGACATGCAAGTCGTGATTCCTATTACAAGAACATGATCTCATACATCACAATATATCATTCATCATTCATCACAACTTCTGGCCATATCACATCACATGACAATTGCTGCAAAAACAAGTTAGACGTCCTCTAATTGTTGTTGCATCTTTTACGTGGCTGCAATTGGGTTCTAGCAAGAACGTTTTCTTACCTAAGAATAACCACTACGTGATTTTGTCAACTTCTATTTACCCTTCATAAGGACCCTTTTCATCGAATCCGCTCCAACTAAAAGTGGGAGAGACAGACACCCGCCAGCCACCTTATGCAACTAGTGCATGTCAGTCGGTGGAACCGGTCTCACGTAAGCGTACGTGTAAGGTTGGTCCGGGCCGCTTCATCCCACAATACCGCTGAAGCAAGATAAGACTAGTAGCGGCAAGCAAGTTGACAAGATCTACGCCCACAACAAAATTGTGTTATACTCGTGCAATAGAGAACTACGCATAGACCTAGCTCATGATGCCACTGTTGGGGATCGTTGCAGAAAATTAAAATTTTTCCTACGGTTTCACCAAGATCCATCTATGAGTTCATCTAGCAACGAGTCATGGGAGAGTGATTGCATCTACATACCACTTGTAGATCGCGTGCGGAAGCGTTCAATGGAACGGGGTTGATGGAGTCGTACTCGCCGTGATTCAGATCACCAATGACCTAGTGCCGAACGGACAGCACCTCCACGTTCAACACACGTACGGAGCGGATGATGTCTCCTCCTTCTTGATCCAGCAAGGGGGAAGGAGAGGTTGATGATGATCCAGCAGCACGACGGCGTGGTGGTGGATGCACCAGAACTCCGGCAGGGCTTCGCCAAGCGACTACGGAAGGAGGAGGAGGTGTAGCGGAGAGGGGAGGTGCCAAGGGCTTCAGGGTACGGCCACCCCTCCCTCCCCTCCCTTTATATAGGTGCAAGAGAGGGGGGGAGGGCGCAGCCTTGCCCCTTCCTCCAAGGAAGGGTGCGGCCAAGAGGGGGGGAGGAGGTCATCCTCCCAAAGGCACCTCGGAGGTGCCTTCCCCCTTTAGGACTCTCCCCTCTCTCTTATCTCCAGGCGCATGGGCCTCTTGGGGCTGGTGCCCTTGGCCCATATAGGCCAAGGCGCACCTACAGCCCATGTGGCCCCCGGGCAGGTGGACCCCCGGTGGACCCCGGACCCCTTCGGCACTCTTGCACAATACCGATAACGGCGAAACTTTTCCGGCGACCAAAATAAGACTTCCTATATATAAATCTTTACCTCCGGACCATTCCGAAACTCCTCGTGACGTCCGGGATCTCGTCCGGACTCGAACAACATTCGGTTTGCTGCATACTCATATTCATACAACCCTAAGCGTCACCGAACCTTATGTGTAGACCCTACGGGTTCGGGAGACATGCAGACATGACCGAGACGGCTCTCGGGCAATAACCAACAGTGGGATCTGGATACCCATGTTGGCTCTACATGCTCCTCGATAATCTCATCGGATGAACCACGATGTCGAGGATTCAATCAACCCCGTATACAATTCCCTTTGCCAATCGGTATTTTACTTGCCCGAGATTCGATCGTCGATATCCCAACACCTCGTTCAATCTCGTTGCCGGCAAGTCACTTTACTCGTACCGTAATGCATGATCCCGTGACCAAACACTTGGTCACTTTGAGCTCATTATGATGATGCACTACCGAGTGGGCCCAGTGATACCTCTCCGTCATACGGAGTGACAAAAATCTCAGTCTCGATCCGTGTCAACCCGAGACACTTTCGGAGATACCTGTAATGCACCTTTATAGTCACCCGATTACGTTGTGACGTTTGGTACACCCAAAGCACTCCTACGGTATCCGGGAGTTACACGATCTCATGGTCTAAGGAAGAGATACTTGACATTGGAAAAGCTCTAGCAAAACGAACTACACGATCTTGTGCTATGCTTAGGATTGGGTCTTGTCCATCACATCATTCTCCTAATGATGTGATCACGTTATCAATGACATCCAAAGTCCATAGTCAGGAAACCATGACTATATGTTGATCAACGAGCTAGTCAACTAGAGGCTCACTAGGGACATATTGTGGTCTATGTATTCACACGTGTATTACGATTTCCGGATAATACAATTATAGCATGAATAAAAGACAATTATCATGAACAAGGAAATATAATAATACTTTTATTATTGCCTCTAGGGCATATTTCCAACAGATAAGTCACCGTTCCGTACGTGTGTTGAACGCGGAGGTGCCATCCGTTCGGCGCTAGGATCATTGGTGATTTGGATCACGACGAGTACGACTCCATCAACCCCGTTCACTTGAACGCTTCCGCTTAGCGATCTACAAGGGTATGTAGATGCACTCTCCTTCCCCTCATTGTTGGTTTCTCCATAGATAGATCTTGGTGACACGTAGGAAAATTTTGAATTTCTGCTACGTTCCCCAACAGTGCGGTCGTCGACGACAGCGATGACGCCCGTGCCGCCATGCTCCCCGTCGTGCCGGCGTGGAGCAATACACCACTCCTCGTCGAGTGGCCCTAGAGTGGTGAGTTGTTGAACCACGCAGCGACTTGGGGCAGCAACTTGCTCCAGCGGGTCAGGCGCGGAAGGTGGAGCAGCGAGCTGCCTCGCCCATATCCGGTGGGCTCGGCGAGCCACCCAGCCGGCTTGTATACCGGAGAACTTCTCTTCGGAAGCCATCGTAAGAGTGGAGAAAATGATGAAGAAGAGGAGGAGATGGGAGCAGTGGGGGGTGCGATTCTTGCCCAGCATCTGGCCTCGTATAAATAGAGAGAGGATGGGGGGAGCTCGGCAAGCGTTGCGTTTAATGCCGGCCCGCTCATGGGCGGACATGTGGCCGAAGTAGGTTTATCAGCTTCCATGCTGATTTATTGGAGGCGTATGAATGTGGTGATAAGGCGTGTTCTGTCGGGCGTGCTGCGGGCGGTGCCCTCGGCCGGCACGCCGCTTCAATGGCGGAGGCAATGAGAGGTCGTGTCCGCTCTGAGCCGTCTTGAATGCGGAGCGACGCGCTCTACAGCGGCATGAATGTGGGCAGCTGGCTCCAGGCGGGAGCATGCGGGGGAGGAGGGAGGGTTTTTTTGGTGGGCCAGGGCGGTCAGAAACGGGTTTGGGATTGGTCCGGACTCACGCAAATCTCCCCCACTTTTCTTTTCGGTTTGCAGGAGAAATCGCATCCGGACCGTCCCACGAACTGATACAGGTCGGATTTGGATGTCTTCCGCAGTTCGGATAGCGCATTCCAAACATTTACGGAAAGTTTACGGTCCGCCTTGAAGATGCCCTTAAAGAAATATTTAGGGCAGCGGTTGAAGACGTCACTTTCTCCTGCCTAGAAAATGCACCTTTTATGCTCTAAATTTTACTCCAAGCCCAAAACAAAGCAACTATATATTGAAGATGCTCTGAGCCTCACACAGGACTACACAATCTTAGAGCCTGCGTCTTATTATCGGCCTGTCATAAAATGGACGGGAGTTCATGCAGACGAATAGACGATGGATGCATGCATGTGGATGACAGGCACTGAGCTTTTTTTTTAACAACCGACAAGGATGGATACAACCCTGCAACCTGGATGTTGGCCTCCCGCGACTCCGCTGGCGGCTGCCGCCGCCGCCACCGCGCAGCCCCCTCCGCCGCCCTCGCCCATGGCCCCCGTAGCCCCCGCCGCTTCCCCCGCCGCCGCCCCTCCCCGTCCCCCTCCCAGCCCGGCCGGGGATGAAGGCCCTGACCCGGATCCCGACCCGCGCCCCTCTCCGGCGGTCGCTCTTTTCGCCCTGCTGCTCGGCCCAGCGCGGCCCTGCTGCTGGCACCGCGCTGCCTCTCCGCCCCGGCGCCGCCGCCTGGCCCCTGCGGCTCCGACCCCGGCGCCCGCGGCTCGGGCCCCGCCGCCCGGACCTGGCCGCTCCGGCCCCTGCGGCTCCGACCCGGCGCCCGCCGCCTGCTCCGGCCGCCCGGCTTGGGTGGAGGTTGGGAGACGGCGCTCGAGCCTGGAGAAGGTGGCTGCTCCCCCTCCCAGGAAGGATGCTGGACTGCCTCGCACTTTCAAGCAGAGGACTTTCGGCCTCTGCTTTCGGTGCTTGGCGTCGGACCACTTCGTCGCGGGCTGCCGCGGCCCTGTCCGGTGCTTGGGATGTGGCCACGCCGGCCATCGCGAGCGGGAGTGCTTGGCACGGCATCCTGCCGATTCAGATCCTCACCGTCCCCCCCCCCCCCCTCCCCCCCTCGCGCCCACCGGGCCTCGTCAGCAGCCTCCCCCTGTAGCGGATCGCTTCCAGACCCACTACATCGACCTGGTCGCACTTGGGCTTCGGTGGTTTCTCATCAAGACAGCCCTGCGACTGATGGTGTCGTGCCGGCGGCTGACCCCGGCGTGCCCCCTGCTGTTTTGGAGCCATTGCGGCCTCTCCTTGCAGCTCAGGCGGAGGCGCTCGGCGCTGAGCTACAGGCCTTGTTCGCTGCTCGTCTTGAGGTGTTGTTCAAGCCTCTTCAAGACTTGGTTGCTGCTGTGGAGAGTTGGACTGCTCAAGTCTCAAGCCTATAGGGAACCTATGGAAGCTATCGGGGGCAGCCAAGACTTTGCCAATGTTGAATCTGCTCATCCTGTTGTGGTCGTTGGTGAGGATTACAGTACGCTTGTGGTGGCTGGCTGCTCAGCTGAGTTGAGTGAGAAGGCCCAGTCCGTTGATGATCCGCCTGCCTTGGAAAAGGTCATGCTCGAGGATGATCCTCCTGACTTGGCTTCTGTCCTACCCGGGATGGTGAGTCAAGGCGTGGAGGAGCGGGCCAAGGTGTCTTCTTGTTTTGGCATGGTTATGTCTGAGGTGGAGCCTGTTGAGCAGTCGACCTTTGGAGGAGCCGAAGGTCTCCAGTGCCTTGCACCGGGAAGCCTTCAAAGGAGCTGATCCAGATGGATGCAGATGAGCCTCTTGGGAGAGCCTCCTCCCAGTGGGGAGTTCCTCGAAGAGCTTGCTCTCACTGTGTCAAGCTCGCCGCAAGTTTTGCAGGTGGGAGAGGCTGCCCCTTCTCTCTTACATGACGAAGCTGCCGCTTTGGACAAGAAAAACAAAGACTGCGACATTCCTGTAGCCAAGCTGCTGGAGTATAGGCGGGCGGAGGCCTTTGGAGAGGTTCCAACACTCAAGAGCAAAGGAAAAGCATCTGAGGAAGACCTGAATGAGAAGATGCAACACTATCTGCAGATGTATAAGAAGGAACACACGCCCAAGGCGATCGAGGCGGTGCGCGCATTAGTTCAGGCCAATGCTTGACCACTTCTGTTGCGAGGGTGCACTTCGGTGTGCTGCCATTGTAGAGAGTTTGTGGGTGTTTGCGGAGTTCGTCTTTGTTGGATACAAGGCATGGCCTCAGATCATAGGTCCGGTGTCTCTTGTTTCCGGCACAGATGATGTGCCATGAGTTGTTGGGTGTGGTTCTTTTGCCGGTTTCCCATATTAACCGCGCGTTGTATGGTTTTCGGGTCCGGTTTCCATATTAACTGGACCATTTTCTCTCTTTTATAATGCAAAGGCAGAGCTCATGCTGTTCACGTCAAAATTTTAACAACCATGACAAGCACTGAGCTGGCTAGACTCGATTCCGGCGCGTGCATAGCGTGCGCCAGTGTGCGTGGACTAGTAGACAAAGAAAGTCGACTACCAATGTGGCTGCCGGTGCAACTTGACAGACATACGATCGACTCGCTCTGTCTGTCTGTCGGATTTTCACACAGCAACATCCGCTGGAAGAAGAAAAGCTTGCCCCCCATGGCCCCATGCATTGTAAGGACGTACGCTTGGTTCGTCCTCGCCGTGCAAAACCCGGCAGGCAGCCGCTCTGCACCGCACACGGTCACGACGAATTTTACGTACTCAGCCAGTTAGTAAACCGGTGACATGATGGCCGAGGCCCGCCGGAAGAGAAATACCCATGCGTGTGGCGTCGTAGGCAGCCGCTAGACGGACGACCGTCGTCGGTGGACGCGACGAATTGTACTGCTGCTACAGACTGGCGTCTTGGACTTATTCCCTTTCAATTCGTCATCGTGCTCACGGTCAACCAATAAGATAAGATACTAGTACTTCTCCCTTCATTTTCTTATACAAGATTAGTACTATGGAGTATATATTTTATATTTATACAAGGTCATTAACAGTAACAGAGGCAAAATTAAACGATGTTTTCTTGTACTAGCAAATTGTTTAGTACTTGTATGCATAGCTATTTCCTTACTCAACGTCCCCTATTCCTGAAAACTAGCTTGCAAAGCATATTGAATTCATGCTCCAGCCAGTTGCTTCAAAAGTCCGAACTGATGAAGGGAGGTGGGCAATATATTTCAACACTCCCCCTCACGTCTAGGTTATTTTAGTCCTTAAACGTGGGATCTATGTAGGCCGCAGAATTGTTTTATTTAATACTGCGTTGGCAGGGTCTTGAACTCAAGACCTCTTGGCTCTGATACCATGTAAGTTTGGTTGGAAGCGTTGAACCCTTTGGTCTCGGGCCGCATATTTATATATTAGCAATGTCTTGGGGTACAAGAAGAGATCAAAGAGGAATCGATCTCAGGAAGTTCAATACATGAGGTAACGTGAGAAGGGAGAAAAGGAGATAGAGACAGATAACAATTTGAATGAAAAACTATCTCTATCCTATACATATTCTAACACTCCCCCTCAATCTAAACCTCATGAGCTTCGACCAAGGTTGAGATTGTACTTGAACTTATCCAATCTCCTCATAGTAAGAGGCTTTGTGAAGCCATCAGCTAGTTGATCTCCAGTAGGAATAAACTGAATGACGAGAAGCTTTCTAGCTACTCTTTCTCTGACAAAGTGGAAATCAACTTGAATATGCTTTGTGCGTGCATGGAAAACAGGGTTAGCTGACAAATAAGTTGCATCAATATTATCACACCATAGTCTGGCAACTTTTGGAGTCTTAATTCCAAGCTCATAAAGTAGTGTTTGTATCCACATTACTTCAGTTGTAGCATTGGCCAAAGCTTTGTATTCAGCCTTTGTGCTTGATCTAGAAACTGTAGCCTGCTTTCTTGCACTCCGTGACACAAGATTTGATCCCAGAAAAACAGCAAACCCACCAGTAGACCTTCTATCATCAATACATCCTACCAGTCTGCATCAGAATAGGCAGTAACAAGCATATATAGAAGAAGACTTGGTAATTTGAAGTCCAAGTCCCTCTGAAAACTTAAGATACCTCAAAATTCTCTTGACTGCAGTCCAATGAGTAATACTAGGAGCATGTAAATACTGACATACCTTGTTAACAGCATAAGAAATGTCAGGTCGTGTCAGTGTTAAGTATTGTAATGCACCCACAACACTTCTGTAATTTGTTGCATCCTCTGATCCAAGTGCCTCTCCACTTTCAACAGAAAGTTTTTCAGAAGTTGAGATAGGTGTACTTACAGGTTTACATTTTTCCAAACCTACTCTCCTGAGTATATCAGCTGTGTACTTTTCCTGTGTCAAAAGTATACCATCTCTTATTTGTTTAACCTCTATACCAAGAAAATAGTGAAGATATCCCAAGTCCTTGAGAGAAAACTCCAACTTAAGATCCTTAAGCAAACAAGTAGTGGCACTTGAACTTGAACTAGCAACTATAATATCATCAACATAAACTAGCACAAAAATAGTGACATTTCCTTTACTATAAAAGAATAAGGACGTGTCAGCTTTGGATGGTACAAATCCAAGTTGTTGTAGTTGCATGCTCAATCGTGAATACCAAGCTCTTGGGGCCTGTTTTAAACCATATAATGCTTTATCCAATTTGCAAACATAATATGGTGTACTCTTGTTTTCATAACCTGGTGGCTGCCGCATAAACACCTCTTCCTCAAAAACACCATGAAGGAACGCGTTCTGAACATCTAGCTGTCTTAAGCTCCAACCTCTGGAAACAACAATAGACAGAACAAGTCGAATAGTAGCTGATTTAACAACTGTGCTAAAGGTATCCTAATAATCAATGCCAAATCTCTGTTTAAAACCCTTAGCAACTAATCTGGCCTTGTACTTGTCTATACTTCCATCAGATTTTCTTTTTATCTTGTACACCCATTTACAGTCAATGATGTTCATCCCACTTTTTGATGGTACTAGGTGCCATGTTTTGTTTTTCATAAGTATATCATACTCAGTATCCATGGCTTCTTTCCAATTTTTGTGAGCAAGAGCATCAGCAAGGCTAACTGGTTCACCAACAGTAGTAAGGCTAACTGGTTCACCAACAGTAGTAAGGAAAGCACGTTTTTTATCATACCTAATGGTACCATCTTTGTATTCTTTTTCCTTAGTAATACCTGACTGAGGCCTTGTGTGACGCCGCGGAATTATTTGTGCCACAGAAGATCCAGCCCTCAGATCATGCTCAGACGCCACGGGATCAGGCGCCGGATCCCCTGCAGGCGAAATCAGCCTCGGGATCGATCCGCCAGACGAGGCGCGCCGCGTGTCGCCCGCTAAGCCCGTGCGCGTCGGAGCCCGTGGGCTGGGCCCAGCGGCGGTCGGCTGGTCGGCCATACTCGCAGCAGGCCGCGGACTCGTGGCGAGCGGGGAGTCGCTCCCGCCCCCGCCTAGGCTGGTGGGCTCCATGCTGTCGTTGTCGGCCACCAAGCCGCGGGCCGCGTCCACGCGCTGGGAGAGATCCTCCTCGGATCGGGCGCCGCCAATGATTGCGTTGGCGCCAGGATTTTCCTGGGATCGCGCGCCAGATCTCCTGCTGCTGGCGGGATCCTCCTCGGGGCTAACGACGGCTACGTTGGCTGTTTCTGAGCACATAAAATCATGAACTGCACCTGTACAAACATCATCATAATTGCAATTTTCTGTTGATTTATTCACATGGTCAGCTTCAGTTAATTCACCCCCGTGATCAGAGATTGTGTCAGGGTCCGAAATAAGTGCTATTTCAGCATGGAGAAGCGCGCCTGCATTGGGATGAAGTTTGGCAAACGAAAAAAGAGTTTCATCAAAAACTACATCTCGAGAAATATATATACGTCCAGTTGCAATTTCTAGGCACTTGTATCCTTTGTGAAGATTACTATAGCCTAGAAAAACACATTGAGTGGAACGGAATTCAAGCTTATGATGATTATATGGACGTAAATTTGGATAGCATGCGCACCCAAATTTTTTGAGAGAGTTGTAGTCTGGTTTTTGATGATAGAGACGTTCCAATGAAGTAGAGTTGCCAATGACTTTACTTGGAAGACAATTAATGAGATATGTTTCTGTAAGAAACGCTTCATCCCAATATTTTAGTGGCATAGATGCATGAGCAAGTAGGGAGAGAACAACTTCAACAATGTGACGGTGTTTGCGCTCGGCAGAACCGTTCTGTTGATGAGCATGTGGACAAGAAACATGATGTTGAATGCCTATATGCTACGGAAAAAAGAGTTGAGTTTTTCGTACTCCCCTCCCAGTCACTCTGAACTGTAAAGATTTTCCTATTAAAGTGCCTTTCAACAAGTTTCTAAAATTCTTGGAAGATAGAGAAGACTTCAGATTTATATTTGAGTAAATAAATCCAAGTAAACTTGCTGTAGTCGTCAATAAAGCTAACATAGTATTTATTTCTTCCAAAAGAATCTCTTGCATGACCCCATACATCACTGAAAACAAGCTCTAAAGGAGCATGAGACATACTATTTGACTTGGGATAAGGAAGTTGGTGGCTCTTGGCACACTGACAAGCTTCACAAACTGACTCACTATTTGGGCTGTGTGACAAAGAAAGTTTGTCTTTATTGACTACTTGCTTAACTATGATCGATGATGGGTGTCCTAATCTTTGATGCCACCTTTCCAAAGAAGGTTTGATGGCAGAATAAACTTGACGACTCTTGCGACTAAGTGCTCCGGATGTGATGGGGTAGAGCCCTCCAATGCATCTACCGTGATGAAGAAGTTCCCACGTTGCCCGGTCCTTTATAAAAAAGTAACGAGGGTAAGTTTCAAAGAAGACATTATTATCAGTGGCTAAACGAGACATGGAGGCAAGGTTTTTGTCAGCTTGTGGAACATGAAGGACATCCTTAAGGACTAGATCACGTTTGAGATTAGGGGAATTAATGTAAGCTTGTCCAATGTGACAAATATCCATACCTCCACCGCTAGCCGCGGTGTGAATCTGGTCGCCGCCGTGGTATCTCTCACGAAGCGCAAGTTGCTCTAACTCGCTGGTGACGTGATCTGTTGCACCCGAGTCCATGTACCATACGCCATCTCCTCCTCCTCCTTCTTCACGGATGGCTGCAGCAGCATGACGAGCGTCGGGGACGAAGTCTTCATCGTATCTGTGCCAGCAGTCCATGACCTCATGGCCCGGCTTCTTGCACAGTTGACAACGAGGACAGCGATTTGAGGAAGCGCGGCGGCTGTTGTTGTTGTTGAAGCCGCCGCCTCCTGCGTTGTTGTTGTAGCCGCCGCCTCCTGAGTTGTTGCCACCACCAGAACGAGCGCCCTCGCCCTGATAGTTGCCGCGACCACGGCTGCCGCTGTTGACGTTGCGGCTCTGGCCTTGGTGACCGCGTCCACGACCGCGCCCACGAGCCGCCGAGTTGACAGATGACTGTCTGATGTTGGTGCCGTGAAGGAGCGCGAGACGAGCATCGAAGCTCAAGAGCTGGCTGCACAGCTCCTGAACCAAAACTGGCTCAACCCTAGCAGACAAAGCGGACACAACCGGATTGTAGTCCAGGTCGAGGCCAGCCATGATCTTGGAGACGATCTCAGGGTCGGGAAGAGGAACTCCGTGCAGCATGCGATCTCATCTGTAAGGGTTTTAATTTTGCCAAGATATTCAGCCATGGACATGTAACCTTTCTTCAGATTTGTAAGCTCGATGCGGGTGTTGATGGCCTGACTTTGGCTCTGGGCGGCGAACATGGCGTTGATAGCGGTCCATACTTCTGCCGGTGTCTGGAGAGTGGCGACTTGAGCGAGGATCTCACGGGACAGAGACCCCATCAGATACCCCTGGAGTTGCTGCTATTGTGCGTACCAGAGGGTTCGAGCGAAGTTGGCGATCTGTTCGTCTTTGCCATCTTTGGTGATGGTGAGGGTGGCCGGTGGTTCCGGACTCTTCCCGTCAAGGTGGTGCTCCATCTGTGCGCCTCTGATCTGCGGGAGCACAACGGCCTTCCATAGAAGGAAGTTTCCCCTTGATAGCTTCTCCTGCGGTGGCGGTCCGAGAGGAACAGAGCTGCTGCTGGATGATGATGCAAAGGTGGAAAGCGCGCTCATGGTGGACGATAGGGCTGCGGAGGAAGACATGATCTCGGCCGCGGGGAAGGTAGCTAGATGCGATCTTTGATCTAAGAGGAAGATGCTCTGATACCATATTGAATTCATGCTTCAGCCAGTTGCTTCAAAAGTCCGAACTGATGAAGGAAGGTGGACAATATATTTCAACAAAGCAGGCACTAAGTTTTACTCCCTCCGTTCCAAAATAGACGACCCAACTTTGAAAAGTTGGGTCATCTATTTTGGAACGGAGGGAGTACGTTGGTACATGTAATTTAGGTTGGGCATTCGGTTCCACCGAACCGATCAGGTTGGTACTTCGGGGCTTACAAAATTTCGGTTTTGAGAAAACGCCGGTCAGCAGAAAATCACCTAAGTGATGTTTCGGTCCACCGGAACATTGGTTCTGTCATCGATTGTGACCGAAAAACACCGATTTGCAACCCAGAAAACGATATGAATGCAAAAAAGTCATGTCAGTTTGTGAGATTTATGACGCTAGGGCGCGGCCCAGACGGATTTGATGCAAGGCGTTGGATGAGAAAAATACCCGAACAACACGATCCAAACATTTGAGCGCATTTTGATAAACCGGCGTGGGAGTTGCCCTGAGCTGGCTAGATTACATACCGGCTGACGCGTGCATAGCGTGCGTGGGCTAGACGAGAAAGTCGACGTCACAACGAAATTTGGCTGCCGGCCGATGCAACTTGGTACGAGACGACTGACTCGTCCTGCTGGAGTTTTTTCAGAAAAAACTTGCCACCCACGGCCTCATGCATGCACCAACCAACGTACGTTGGTTCTTCGTCGTGGAAAACCCCGGCAGCTGCTCTGCACCGCACGCGGCCAAGATCGACGAATTTTATTCAGCCAATTAAACCCGGTGACATGATGGTCGAGGCCGGCCGGAAGAAAGTCCGATCCATCATCCATGCCGTGGAGTCGCAGCTAGCTAGTCGTCTGTCTTGGACATATTCCTCACGAACACACACACACATACACACTCTCAAGTCGCCTTCGTACGGGTCAATAACATATTTTGTTTACAAAAAATGTAAAAAAAATGTTTTTTATGTCAACCATATTCCATATGTGTGCATCGGTCCAACTTGATCGCTTGATTTGAGTGCCGGATAAGCGAGCCACAAGTACCGATATTGTATGCTGTAGACAACTTTGGGTCGTGACGGGAGTGGAGAGTTCGAGCTTTTATTTTCTCTTTTGGCAAAGGCAGGGTTTCAATTTTCATGCTCTATGTGGCTAGGACATGGTCTTTTTTCAATGAAATCGGCCGGGGTACGGATGTATGGAGGGATCGGCCTTAGCACATCAGTGGACTAATCTACCAATTATACTCGAGTGTGACAGTAAGCAAGCAGTCCACATGATTACTTCAGGACCAAGTCCAGATGATTACTTCAGGACCAAGATCGTTCCCAGTACTCGATGTTGTCATGTTGATCACGGAGATCAAGAGACTCCTGGGTGCGAGAGCATGGTTAATAGTATAGCCGGCCGCTGGCTATAAGATGATGCCACATCATATATAGCCAAATTTATAGCCGGCAAGTATAATTGTCAGACTAAATAAGTACTACTTCATTGATATATGGCCCACATCCCTCTTTCATAAAGTGTCTTAGGAGCACGTGCTATAACCGGCTGTTAGTTAGTAGCCCGCTTCTCCTTTCTTCCCTCTTCTCTCTCTACCAACTCAGCAACAATATATTATTTTAAGTCTTACAGCCCGCTCACGTCACCTTATTATACTTGCTCTGAAAGAGAGTGTAGGGAGCAAAATAATTTTAGCCATGTCTTGGCAAACTACGGTAGGACGGAGGATCACACTGTGGTTTGGATTGGCTCCGGTCGGCAAACTAAGTTAGGACGGAGGATCGCACTATGGTTTGGATTGGCTCCGGTCGGCAAACTAAGTTAGGACGGAGGATCGCACTATGGTTTGGATTGGCTCCGGTCGGCAAACTACGTTAGGACGGAGGATCACACTGTGGTTTGGATTTGCTCCGGTCAATGTAATATCCCTAGTCTGTGCACGGAAGAATTCCTTTGCTCTTGAGTAATACAAACTACTTTACACCACACACAAAAAAAATCTGCGGAGGGCTATCTTCTTCCCAAAAGCAAAGACTTAGGATTTTCTCTACACATCTGAAGTGTTTGTTTTACTAGTGTTTTATGGTCCACTACTTGACCACACATGTGGAATTTCACATTTTTGCTTGAGAGCTCCTCTCCCCTCACGCATTTCCCATTATTCTATCGGAGTTTTCAACACGATCTACACGTGAACCATATATTCTTGCTCGCGATCCTCAGTTTACAAGAAAAAAAATTATCATCATTTATAAGGCTCGTGCGTGTTCCCATGTCATCAATTTGACCAACGAAATACGGGCTATATGTCACAAAAGGTATGCCTTTAAATTTGTAGTCGAGAGAGGTTTTGAACGACATAGCTTTCATGAAATAACTTGAAGTATTATGTTGGTCAAATTGATAATTTAAAAATATGTGTATGCCTTATAAACTTAAAGTATTACTTTGCTTTGTCCTCCATCATGAGTTTATTTGAACTAGTGTCAAACGCGAGTCGGTGAAGCTGGATTCGGACGATGCAACACAGTCACAATTGAGCCGTTTGATGAGGCCGGAGACTAGTGCTAGACGACAAGGTTAGCCTCCCTTTTCTTTGTTTCGTTCACAGCCGACAAGGCTGGACACTTCACTGCTCTAAATTCTATGGTAGACAAGGCCGAATAACACCTACCACCACTGACCAATGAGGCTTTGGCACGTTGCCATCTGTTAGCTTGCATTATTGATGCACGTTTGAAGAATGGATTTAGATATAGCCATACAAGCCTGAATACCAAGACCGCCAGCAGGAGCTTGATCAGAGGCTTCGTAGAAGCTTGTAGAAAGAATGTCTTGTGGATGTAATTAACCGGATCGTCTTACGGAACTATGTATCGGTCAGATTCATTTGTATATATCCCTGTGCGTGCGAGCTGTACATACTAGTACTAGTTGTTTTTCTGTGATAACAAAATGAAATACGATCCCATGGCATGTCGACGATGGAATTGCATTGGGGTGCACGTCGCATGGCATGGACGGATGCAACTTGGCAGTCAGTAGACGACTGACGCAACTCGTTCTGTCTGTCTCCCGGTAAAAGAAAAAGAAAGACTGGCTCGATCGTTCGGTCGGAGTTCCGCACGGCACAGCTCGTCTTCGTCGTGGAAAACCCGGCAGCTATGCATGACTTTAGCTTGAGAATACACCTGGAATTCCACGAAGGTGCATTCAAACTTCTCACATCAACTCTTCTTTTTCCCTTCCTCTTTGACCATCTTCCTCTCTCTCTCAGTCTCGCACATACCACACATTCAACCGCCCACGCACACACATACACACCTCACGTACACATGCACATGTGTAGGCGTATCCTAGGTGCTAGGGAGCGAGAGCTTTGGCATGTATTGTCTTGGATAGCTTGTTCTTCAATAATTTGGTTGTTTGCATCCTTGAACGGTGAAGAGGCCCGGATTGAACTAGTTCTTCCTTCACAGGATAACAGATATAACTCCGGAGCAAATGCCTACCAATTTCTTAACCAGTGAACGATGCAATCGAGAATCGCGTTGTGACCGAACTCCACCATGTTACCTCCACCACGCGAAGAAAAAACAATTAAATCAACCAAATTGTCGTGGACCGCATAGGAATGCAGTTGATTGTTGTCTACTCTATGAGAAAACGAGAAATCTAACCACCAGTCGACCGGTGGTTAGCGATAGGCACGTACGATCGTTCTCGTCTGTTTTTTTTCCTTCGATCGGTATTTACGATCGCTCCCGCTCCCGCCCGCTCCCGATCCAGAATTCCCGCACCTCTTATTTTTAATTTCGGTCAAAAAAATAGGAGGGCAAGGGGAGTCGAACCTGGGATCTAACAGATCCAGCAGTATTAGTAATCTACCAGCAACCACCTAAACAAACTCTATGTTGTGATTTGATTCATGTTAGATATTTTTCATACCTTCATGTTGAGGCAGACTCTTCTACTACAGATCTGTTCAAGTGTTATTCTGCTGTCGTTTCTTTTTCTTACAAACATTTTACCAAAAATATACAAAACATACATTTTTATCAAAAATATATTAGAGATGTGAGTTGAGCTCATGATTTAATATAGAAGACTAGACTCTTGTACTCTTTTGTACATAGATGTGAGCTGAGTTCATGGTCTTAACATGATAATTTATTCACCACATATTTGATAACTTATGTACAAATATTGTGGAAACCTCGATCAGGTGAAAAACAATTTTTGAAACACACCCTAGCAACTCGTGTGAAAATAGCATGATAATATAAGTACCGTATATACATGATAAGTTTGTTCCGGTGGGGAGTGTTGTTTGACGATAATTTATGTGTAATTAGCATGGTAACTCACGCATAACAAACTTGATCACTTATATACAAACACCGTGATAACTTTTGTACAAACATTGTTATAGCGTGCTAGTGGTCCGACCCACGAAAACGACTTGCTTTTGGCGAGATATAGATCTCACAACTTGATAAACAAATATTATGTTAACTTTGACCCAGAAAAAGTTGCTTAAATATACTCCGGCATCTTCAGTGGTACGTAATACTCACGGTATTTTTGACCCGACAGAAAATATTGGTTAAATACACAACTTGACGACTTCAATATAAATAGCATGGAAATATGCGCACCATAACCAGATAACTTACCTGATAACTTAGGTCCAAACACCACGGTAATTTTTATCCGGGGAAAAAAATGTTGAAGACACATCTGTTCTAAATTCTGTATAAATAGCATGGTAATATACACCAACAAACCTGATAACTTAGGTACAAACACCCTGATAACTTTAATTTGTGGAAAAAAGGTTGTTTAAAATGCAACTCCGGTAACTTTTGTGTGCCCACGATGCTGATAACTTATGTACAAACACCACAGTAACTTTTTACTTGGGCGAAAATATTTGTTGTGCGTGTGTTATCACGGTGTTTGTGCGTGAGTTATCAGGTTCGTGCGTATAAATTATCATGTTCTTTACAGCGGTGCGTGAGTTATCAGATCTGTGGTGCATGATCCTTGGGCGAAAAGTTCTAGAAATATGCCCTGATAACCTAGTGCAAATAGCATGGTAATTTACGCACTGCATAACTGATAACTTACATGCAACACATTTGATAACTCTTTACCCATGTGAAAAACGCTACTGAAACATGTCCCGATAACTTTTTGTTGTCGAAACATACCCCAGTGTGAAGTTACCACTACCACATGCTAAAGTTATCGTGCTTCTCATGTATAGTCATTAACCTTCTCATATTATAGTTATCAGGCTTATTATAGTATAGTTATCATGTTGCTCAAGTCATAGTTATCACACTGGTCATGCCAAAGTTACCAAGCAAAAACAATTATTATCGCTGATATGACAGAAAAAAGAAAGGTTAAAATAACCATGTTTATATTCGATAGACAACAACTAAGGGTGGCTGAGTTGGTTATTGCGCTCAAACTCTAATGAATAGACCTGGGTTCAAGTCCCCTTTCCAGCACTTTTATTTTCTTTTCATATTATGTATGTAGCCAAAAAACCAGAAAAACCGTTGGCGATTTACTATTGGCGTATACGGTTTTCGAGACAAGAAAAAAAATCGGTGGAATCGAGCGTGCGGGTCGCGAGAGGAAGCTGGGTTACGGTCGTGCGGATCTATCGCTAACGACCAGTCGACTGGTCGTTAGCACAGTCCATGAGAAAATAATGTTGAATCGATAACCTTCTCTGAAATCGTACGTACCCGTGCGTCTCTCCTCCCTACGTCTCTCCTCCTAAGGAAAGGTGGCTAGGATTTTTGCCCCTCGTTGGCGGCGCCGCCGATCTGCCACGTCTCCTATGGCCTCATGTCCATGGGTGTGCGGTTGATCCCGACCCTTGTCGGCGAGAGGGTTCCATTTTTAGGTACTTCTTCAAGTTTGTTAGGGGTTGTGTCCTCCTCAGGAAGACGAGACGGTGGCGGCTCCTTGAAGATGCAATAAGGTTCTTCCCAACTAGCCCATGTTTCGGTGGTGCGTCTAGCATCGTCGGAGGGTGTGTGGAGGTGTGTCTCCAGCGTATCTCACAGGATTTGGTCGGTGGCTGTCTTTGGCGGATCTGCTCGGATTCGGTCTGTGCCCGTCTTTGTTCTTGTGTCTTTATGTTGGATCCTTCCGATCTAAACTTCTCTTCATCGGTGGCGGTTGCTATTCTGGTGCGTTGGTCCTATGGGCCTGAGCACGACTACTTCCCGACTGTCTATTACAACAAGTTGTGCTCGGCTCGGGCGAGGGAAGGACGATGACGGCGGCGCACCTTTGGCTTGCTTCAGTGCTTGTAGTCATCGCTAGATGGTTTACGAATTTGAATGTAATTTTTATTATTTCTGGTGTTCGTGTTACTGCCATGAAGATGAATAGATCGGAAATTTTTTACAAAAAGAATGAAGAAAATATTGTTGAATCAACTCCATATAAAACCTCTCGTACGTAACCCCCGTCTACAAGGTTATTAGGTTTTCCGCTCCTTCTATCGGCGCCGACGTTGGTCCGCCTCTCCGTCCGTGGCCCTGTGGGCCTTGGAGGCAACGCTGGAGCCCGGTTCTCGCTGGTGGAAGGATTCATATTTCGTTTTTGTCCCCGCTTCCCCTCTCCCGGAGGAGAGAATATCACAAGAAAGCCAGCATTCAGTGAAAAACCGGCAAAAACCACGTGGAAGGGAAGTTTCGAGGAAAAAAACCCTAAAAAATACAAGATATGAAGCGGGCGATGTTCCGTCGCCGTGCGAAATTTCAAACTCAATACACATTACGAGACATGAGCTATAAAAACAACAAGATCGGCATCGAACGGCGCCAAACAATAGCGTCCCTGCCTGCTCATTGTCAGAACTATCTTTTCCCTAGCTCGCATCTCGCAACGTGTTTTAACTTAAAATTCCGCAGGACAAAGGAACACCACCCTCTTAGTAACAACCCGTGTCTTTCCTCTTCAGATTCGTCTCAAAACTGTGAGACGTGGTTACCAAACCGTACGGCGTTTGGTCGATCGACGCTCCCTAGCTCGCTCGCCGGAAACCGCAACGGGGTCCGTCGTTGTCGCCGGCCGGCGGTCGCGAGCCCGGCCGAGTTACACACGACGAAAAACCGCCACAGTTATAATACGGGGCGGCATACAGCCAGCCTGCCGTTGACCCCGTTGACCGAGGCAGGAGACGACACGCGCCCTCGCAGCACCGGGCCCCACGCGGCAGCGGCGGGGGCGGGCGTGCCCCACTCGTCGTCGCGGGCGCGGGGAAATTCGGCGGGTATATATTTTTCTCGTCTGACGAAAGTGAAGGGAGAGGGGAAGAGAAGAAATCAAGAAACTGAGTGGAGCAACTCCCTCCCTCCCCCCTCGCTCGCCCGGCGGTGGTTCTTCTTCCTCCTCCTCCTCCTCGTCGTCGGGGTCGGGGTCGTCCCAGCGCAGCTTCCTCCCCCCTTCCTCGCCGCTTCCCTCCCCCTTCCCGCCCTTGGCTTCTTGGCTTCTTCTTCCTTGTTGGCTTCCTTGTCGTCGGATTAGAACTTCTTGGTGTGCTCTGCTCAGGGCGGTTGCTGCTGCAGCGTCGCCGGCAGCTTCCCCGTCGCGCACGGCGGGCCGCCTGGCCCCGACCCTCCCTCCCTCCGCGAGCGATGGGGAACTGCGCCAGCGCCATGGACGGCCTCATCCCCTGGGGCTGGGGCGCCAAGCCCGCCGCCGCCAATCCCGCAGGTACCGCTCGGATGCCGACTAACCGCCGATTCATTTTATCTTTTTTTTGCCCCCTTTCATAAGAAGAATATTTTATCCTAGTCTTTGAGGCCTCTACTGAGATTGAGATCTTCATATATCTATGTGGTCAATTTTTTAATTTTTTCTACAGCAATCTCTGTGGCCAACTTGATGGCACCCTTGACTAACTAATACGCAGTTGGAGTTTATTTTTCTCCTAATCCCCTCGTAGCTTTTGTTTGTTTTGGGATGGCCTTGTGCATTCTTGATTATTTCAACTGTAATATTCCATAAACACTGCTGCAGAATATACATCTCTGTTCTTCATTGATTTGTCCATGTCGTACTAGTAGTACTTGTCCTCTCCATGCCGCCACTACTGTATTGGAGCGCATATACTTCACCGATATATATATATGATTATGTGCGTAGGGACCAACTGGGCCAACTTGTGGCCGCAATGATACCGAACCTTTGCTCTTGAAATCAATTCTGTTGATTGCTGCGTGCCAACCACCACCAAGTGCACAATTTTCCTGCACAAGTTGTGTGCCAAATTTAGTTGCTGTGTCCTCTATGGCTTCACTTCATTTCTTTCCCCTTCTATCATGAATAACTGCTTAAAAACTACTGTATGTCCGAATGATCTTAATTCAGTTTCCTGAACGTTTTTACTTCAGTCTTTTAACTCACAGCATCAAATGCATTGGTAAATCCACAGAGCACAAGAAAAAGCACTGCAACTTAGTTTCCAAGGCAACTCAGCACCTCACATTTGCTAATTATTATGCTTCACAGGGATGTCTGCGTCGAAGAGGACCACGAGCTCCTCCACCACCGCCACCACGGGGAAGCTGTCGACGGTCAGCACCAGCACATTCATGGCGTCGACAGTCAGCGGGGGCAGCACCGACGACTGCTACGAGGAGGGGGGCCACATCCTCGAGTCCCCGAACCTCAGGATATTCACCTTCGCCGAGCTCAGGGGCGCCTGCAAGAACTTCAAGCCCGAGACGGTGCTCGGCGAGGGCGGCTTCGGGAAGGTCTACAAGGGGTGGATCGACGTGAACCCGGCCAAGGGCAGCACCGCCATGGTCGTCGCCGTCAAGAAGCTCAACCCTGAGAGCGTGCAGGGGATGGAGCAATGGCAGGTGATTGTGATCCTGATGAATTGGTTACCTCTATAATTGTTTTCTACTTCGACGAATTTCAGTGACCCGTTTTTTTTAAATAGTGCTTTCAGTTCTTAGGCAGATTTCAGTTTTCCGACAATCGTTAAAAGTTAGTGATAGTGTTGCCTTGTAGTTTTGCAAGTTGCAATTGCCACATTTGCATGCTTTTGGCCAAGTGGAGAATGTTGAACCTTTGCATTATTTGCCCTGGCCACAGTGCTCTGGTTTCTTGTTTTCTGTGTATACTCCAATACTATTAGGCTAGTCATAGTGGGAGTAACTTAGCAAGTAACATAGCGCACTTCAAGAAGTTTTTGCTTATGTGGCATGTAGTTAATGAGAAGTGGTAACATAATATGTTACTGTAACATAGCGCTTTTCAAGACAAGATGAGCCTAAAAGCTAATTAATGAAGTCCTTTATGACACTACTACTATGTTACTTTGCACTATGAAGGTAGTAACTTAGACTAGTGTCATATGCATGAACACTAGTCTAAGTTACTCCCCACTATGACCAGCCTTATCTCACTACGTCATTGAAAAATATTATGTTTATGGCCTTCTTGGCTAGTACTGTTACTAATTATTGGCAAATAGGATTTCCATGTTTCATTTTTTATTGCTATAAGTAGTAACACTCTCTTAGATTATCCTTATGTGTTTTTGTGCATATTCCAATACTCTGCTCTCACTGGTTATTGGCCACTTCATATTTATGCTATTCTTGACAAGTACTGGTACTGCTTACTGGCAGACACTAGGAATTTGTATTGTGGCTGTTGCTTTCATTTTATTTAGTTATCTATTTATTGCTAATTCTGGAAGTAGTACCAGATTTCCAAGATGTTCATTATGCATTTCTCTGAAAAGGAATTACTATATCCTTTTGATGCAGTCTGAAGTGAATTTCCTTGGGAGAATTTCGCACCCCAACCTCGTCAAACTGTTGGGCTACTGCATGGAGGACAACGAGCTGCTACTCGTGTACGAGTTCATGGCGAAGGGGAGCTTGGAGAACCACCTCTTCAGAAGTGAGTCTTCTTTCGGCAGCAGACGGCCTTTTTCAAATGATAAATATCTGAAACAGTTCTCCTTTTGTCAAACTGTTTTTCCTCTTTACGCCAACTTGGTCCGCAAAGCAGCACGCCTTGCAGATGCTGGTGGAACTGCAACATCGTTTTCGTCGCATATTATATATCAAGCACCATAGTCCATAGTGCTATACAACTAACGACTAGCACTTTTCAAGGGCACGAGCATCCACTAAATTGTCTGAACCTAGCCAAATTCTTGCTGCTGCTGCTGCCTTCCATCATTCTTTCCAGGTCAATTTGCAATAGAGGGTCAAAAGTAGGACTTGGATTTTTTTTTTCATGTTCTACTTTTTGCTTAGCTATCGAAGATTATTTGTGATCAAATTTACCATTTAGCTCAGTTGTGGTGCTAATTCATTGATTTTATCAGGAGGGGCCATCTATGAGCCACTGCCTTGGAGCCTCAGGCTGAAGATTCTCATCGGTGCAGCCCGTGGCCTCGCCTTCCTTCATTCGTCCGAAAAGCAGATCATCTACCGGGACTTCAAAGCTTCCAACATCCTATTAGATTCAGTATGTATTATTCCAAGAGCGGTTAATAACAGTGTCTCGGATCTTGGATAATTCTCTTAACACCCTGCAACTATGTTATGTTCAGCACTTCAACGCGAAGCTCTCGGATTTTGGATTGGCCAAGCATGGCCCAGATGATGGGGAGTCTCATGTGACAACACGAGTCATGGGCACGTATGGGTATGCCGCTCCGGAGTACGTTTCTACCGGTATGTTTGTCAGTTAACAGTCACATTACAAACTAACACTGTGCATCATCTGTTCATAGCACGGGTTACTTAACACTGACCACCTTTCATGCTAGGCCACCTATATGTGAAGAGTGACGTGTACGGCTTTGGCGTCGTGCTGCTCGAGATGCTCTGCGGGCTGAGGGCGCTGGACCCGAGCCGCCCCAGCGAGAAGCTCAACCTGGTGAACTGGGCGAAGCCGCTCCTGTCGGACCGGAGGAGGCTGACCCAGCTGATGGACAGCCGGCTCGAGGGGCAATACCATGCCAGGGGGGCCTTCCGCGCCGCTCAGCTCACTCTCAAGTGCCTGGCCGGCGAGCCCAAGAGCCGGCCGTCCATGAAGGAGGTCGTCGAGGCGCTTGAGCAGATCGAGGCGATGAAGAGCAAGTCCAAGTCGAGGGAGGCTCGGCGAGACAGCCCGTCGATGCCGCGTGGCCGGGGGAACTCGCCGAGGAGCGACGGCGCTAGGACCAACTCTAGGGGCAGATGATCATGATCAGGAGTGTCTATAGGATATGTAACCATGTAACTGATATAAATTTGGAGAATGTAAAGGTAGACCACCACACCATTGTTTTCCCGTTGTCATGACGAAGTTTGCGCCGATCATGATGATCAATGTAATAGCGTAGCAATATACGGAGATCTTTAGCTGTTGGCATACTCGTGCGCATGAATTCAATGATTTTTTCCACTGAAATATCATGGGTTGGTTACATTGCATCAGGTTGCACTAAGAACAGCATTCAGTCATTATCAGTTATATAATGCCCCCCTTTTCTGGGTCTTGCCAACAACATGCTTCTGTACAAGTGCTGAAATTCCATACATCTTCTGCCCTGAAGAAAGCAAACATTTGACTCATTACCAGAAAGATTTCATCAATTTATTTCCCTTTCATTGAACATTTCTGGTTGGATATTTTGGTTTAGTTGCTGAGAATCATGAGACAGAAAAAGTGATGGTGGACTTTCAAACATGGTTCTGTTCAAGTGCTGAAGTTTTCTGTACATTTTCCCGCTCTGAAGAAAGCAAACCTTTGAATCATTACCTGAAAGATCTTAGCAATCTAGGTTAATGAAAAAGGATATTAACAATCTTGCTTTCACCTTCTTTTATCGAAAAGGGTCATTTTAACATTTTCTGGCAGGATATTTCTGATGCGGTCAAGATTTTGTTTTGTTGCTAAAAAAACATTTCTTCAAATCCTACCTATCAATGCAATGATACGCAAGCCTTTTACGTATTCGCGAAAAAAGAGACAGAAAGTGATGGTGGACTTTTACTTTCTGCTAACTACTGCAGATTACTCCTGGATGAAGCTGGTTAAAGTGCTAGACTGATCCAAAGTTCATCAGAACAATTTAGGCACCCTTTCACTTTCCCTTTTATTTGTTTAGCTCCTAGTGGGAAGCTCACTAACAAAGCCAATCTTATTATCAAATAAGAAACTTTCTTCAGTGGATAGAAATGATTTGAGGACACTTAGAGGATCAGATCATGCTTTGATGCCTTCCTTGCAGTAAAATAAAACTGAGAATATGATGCTGCACTAGGAGAATGGCTGGTCAAAAAGTTGGAGCTTTGTTGGAACTATACCTACCTGTGTGTGTCATCGCTGCAAAAAAATATTTGTCTATTCTCTACATGGTTAATGTTCTATCTTCTTTTTCAAGAATACACCATGGAGAGGTGTATCAATATCATAGAAGAAAAGCCAAGCGGCTGATACAACGCCTTTCAGCAAACAGTTCATAAACACCATGATTATAGCGACAAGAGATCAAACACCGCATCTCGACCAACACCGGATACCTAAAAGCACAACCCCAATCACATCTCATCCTGGGTCAACGCACTCTTCACCCTTCATCCTAGGAGTCGGAACAACAGGAACCAACCGGAATTGAAGTACATGGGCCATGGCAGAAAAACTGATGGGAGAAGTTTATCTGCCGGCAATCGTTCACGTGGTGGTTCTATATGTCGGGAGAACCACTGTCCCCGTAGTTTATCTGCCCTTTAAAGAGCCTTCTCCTGGCTTACACCAGTGTTGCGGTGTAGTGACGGAACAACACATTGCCCCAATCCTCGTCGAAGAGCCGACGCGGTCACCACCTCCAGCAACAAAGATTTGTGCGGCCGGTGTTTATATTTTTTCAAGAAATTTGCAGGAACACTCTCTTTCAATTAGGAAATAAAGTTAAATATACCTATGAGCGGAATTGCACTCTACATACTCCAAGTAAAATTATTTATCTCCTTTATTTAAGGCAAAAATATTTCGCAACCGCCAAATAGATTAACCCAAGGACGTTGAAGTCATGCATGCTCTTTTCCTTCCACACACTCAACACGGCATACACGTTGATTGTGGTCCAAGGGTGTATCTAGACTCACGTTTCACCAACCATCGGCCGACGGGAATGAGGGTTGAGGGGAAACTCCATGCCAAACCACTAGTTGACAACAATCCCACGCTTTGTACGGTGAAAAAGTAATCTTTATGAAGTCAAGCAACCCTCTTTTGGACCAGAAAGACAAAGTTGACACGTAGAGTTGTGAGGCCATGATCGCAATCACGAAGCACGAGCACGACTTGGCGCGTGCCCTCCAAACCCCTGTCGGACGAAAAGGCCTATCTTGGTTTCGCCCTCGATCTTTTCGTGAAAGGTCGGCATTCTGTCTCGTACTATGCAGTCATGGTTTTACTCGCGGTGTTTTTCTCCACCCATGATAATTCTCAAGCTCAGGAACAAAACTAGTAGTAGTAGTACTATCGATGCTGCTGCTGCCTTGGGTGTACCACCACGTGTGGCCGTAACAGTTTCCCCTCCATTCCCGTTGCGATCCGAACGGAAAAACGGCCGCCCTGCTCCCGCTAGCGCCACCCGGCGATTCGTCCCCCGAAAACGGCCACTCCTCCATGGCGTTCCCCTCCCTGCCCCCCAACCCCTTGTCGGCGGCGGCCTGGCGGCGGCGCTCCGGCCTCGTCGCGCTCCTCCTGATCCTCCTCTTCCTCTCCTTCCAGGTACTCCCCTCTCCTCCGCACCGCTCACCAGCCCCGCACGCACGCGCACTCTCATCACCTCCCCTCGCCGGCCGCAATGGCGGAATGCGGCGGCGCGGCACGAGCCGGCGGAAAAAAAGGGGTTCTTTCCCTCCTTCCTTCCTCGCTCCTGACCGGCCCCCCCGCTCCGGCCCCGCAGGTCGTCGTCCACGTTCCCTCGGTCAGATCGGCGGTGTCCCGGTGGCTCTTCTCCGACCACCGCCACCGAGGGTAAGTACCGCCGTCGCCGCCCGCACCGCGCTTGAATAGACGCACTAACCTTGACCCTCCCGTGAATCCCCGCAGGGCCCGTGAGGCCGGTCACCGGAGCTGCCCTGGGTGCGGCGATTTGCAGGTTCAACCCCACTTCCCAGCCCAGGAATCCTGGAGCCGTGTGTGTGATTGTGCAATGTGAAACAATGTGGGGTTATGTTTGCTTGGGCAGGACGTGGAGGATTTCAACAAGACCGTCGCATACACCGACCAGGATGGCCGGATCAAGCTGTTCAAGGTCACCGCCAGGGAGTTCGCGTCGTCCTCTATCTGGGAGAACCCTCTGCTGCCCAGAGATAGCCAGCCGCCTGCCGAAATTGTATGCCGTGAACAAGCATGTTTCGCCGTCAAGAAAAGTTGCAAAAACTATTTTTAGGTTCTAACTCTAAGCCGGTGCTTCTTCTTCTGTTATGGTAGAAAGAGACCGCGGAGGAGCAGCCACTGGACACTGGATTAGAAGTCAACAATCTTTCAAGTGCAGCGGTTTTGGCAGCCCAAAGACCCGATCCGATAAAATTAAAGCGAGAGGTCAAACATTATTGTCTTACATAGTTGTTTTGTAAGAGGGTGAATATTTATCTTTTATGCTGCAAGTATTTCTGGTTCAGTCCCTAAATTGTCAAAAACTTATTCATTGTTGTCACCTTGTTGTAAACATCACGGTTCCTGCAGGTATTTCGACGTAGAAGAAAGGAGCAGCGGATTCAAGAGTTGCTTCAGATGGACAAGGAGGCCGAGCTCCAGATGCGAAATGCGGCCACAAACAGCTCGAGGAACTTTGATAATAAAGTGAAAGTCAGTTACAATATATGGAGGCAGGAGTTTCAGCACACAAATACAGACTCCACGGTGAAGCTCATGAACGATCAGATAATAATGGCAAAGGTGTACGCCACCATTGCACGTTCCCAGAACGAGACTGACTTGTATGCGTCACTCATGAAGTGCATAAAAGAAAGCAAAGCAGCTATCGGGGATGCAAATATGGACAGTGAACTGGATTCAAGGTACTTCATTTAACACCTCTGAAAATTTTCTTCAGTTTCTTGTTCGCATTGGCATGGAACGATGTATTATCGCCCTCTCTTGTTCTGCAGCGCTTTAGAGAGAGCAAAAGCAATGGGGCATGTGTTGTCTTCAGCTAGAGATGTTCTGTACAACTCTGATGAAGTATCCAGAAGATTGCGTGTTATGCTGCAGTCCGCAGAACTTAATATCGACACTGCGAAAAAGCAAAACACATTCCTGGTTCAGCATGCTGCAAAGACGGTTCCCATGCCCTTGCACTGCCTACATATGCAGTTGATAACCGATTATCATCTCCGTGATGGTGTGATCAAGGAGTATTTTCAAGCTGCTGCTTTGAAGGACGAAGAAGATAAAGCAAAGCTCGAGGATCGGTCACTCTATCACTATGCTATATTTTCTGATAATGTCCTTGCAGCCTCAGTAGTTGTCAGATCAACCGTGACAAATGCCAAGGAGCCAAATAAGCATGTGTTCCACATCGTCACTGACAAGCTTAATTTTGCAGCTATGAAGATGTGGTTCATCAGTCATTCTCCCCGCCCTGCTACTGTCCACGTGGAGAACATCGACAATTTCAAGTGGCTCAATTCGTCTTATTGTTTGGTTATGCGGCAACTTGAGTCAGCTCGTCTCAAGGAATTTTACTTTAAAGCACATGATCCGTCATCACTCTCTGATGGGACTGAAAATCTGAAGTACAGGAACCCAAAATATTTGTCTATGCTCAACCATCTAAGGTTCTACATGCCAGAGATACATCCCAAGCTTGACAAGATACTGTTTCTTGATGATGATGTTGTTGTGCAGAAGGACTTGACACCCCTCTGGGATGTTGATCTTAAAGGGATGGTAAATGGTGCTGTTGAAACCTGCAAAGAAAGTTTCCATCGCTTCGACACTTATCTCAACTTCTCACATCCTAAGATCTCTGAGAACTTTGATCCACGTGCTTGTGGTTGGGCTTTTGGAATGAACATGTTTGACCTGAAGGAGTGGAAGAAGCGAAACATCACTGGAATATACCATTATTGGCAAAATTTGGTAAGTAATGGAGCGAAAAAATATTGTTATATTGTTGAACTACATTTATCCCACCGTGTATGTTATGTCTACGGCGTCCTCTTACAACAATCGCTTGTCAGTACTCCCTCCGATCCAAAATAAGGTTTTAAACCTTAGTTCAAAACTGCAACACTTATTATGGATCGGAGGGAGTAGCTTTTATTGGTTTTACTTACTAATAGAAGCTGTTTTGCAGAATGAGGATCGCAAGTTGTGGAAGCTGGGCACATTACCTCCAGGACTAATTACATTCTACAATTTGACACAACCATTGGATCACACTTGGCATGTCTTGGGCCTTGGCTATGATCCTGCTGTTGACATTGCTGAAATCGATAATGCAGCAGTAGTTCACTACAATGGGAATTACAAGCCCTGGCTGGACCTTGCCGTTTCCAAGTACAAGGCCTACTGGTCCAAGTATGTCGATGTTGACAGCTCACACATTCAGCGTTGCTACGCAAGCAAACAATGACATGTATCATTCTGTTTTGGTACTGTTGTGCCATGAGTTTTTTACCAGGAGCGAGTTAGGTAGAGCAGTGATATGTCTAGCATTGTTCAGCATCATAATCTTGTCATTCTTGTGCTTAATAATCCAGTAGCTTTTTCTCATGTATCAACTACATGCACAGTGATTTGTAAGTCACAGCATAGTAAATATTCTTCTGTTCGTTCGAGGATACAAAAATAAATTGAAAAAAAAACAGTAAATGTTCAACAAGGTAATAAAGAAACCCAACTGTTTATCATCTGGTACTCCCTCTGTAAACTAATATAAGAGCGTTTAGATCACTAAAATAGTGATCTAAACGCTCTTATATTAGTTTACCGAAGGAGTATATGAATTACAGGCCCAATAAGTATGGAGTAATTATGCATAAGAATGTGGAAAGAAATGGAGTAATTTTTCTATGCCTTCTGTAAGAAGAAAAGAGAAGCTGAGAGTGGAGAATGAACAGGTGGCTGTTTGCGTAGAGCTTGTGCTGGATTTTTTTTTAGGGAAAAAGGAAGGTTCAGTGCTCATTCCCTATGAATACTCCCTCCATTTCTAAATATAAGACCTTTTAGAGATTTCAATACAAACTACATACAGATGTATATGGATGCATTTTAGAGTGTAGATTCACTCATTTTGCTCCGTATGTAGTCTGTATTTGAATCTCTAAAAAGGCTTATGTTTAGGAGCAGAGGGAGTAGAACTGAACCTGATGTTGTTCCCTTTGAAATAGCACTGAACCTGAAGTTGCAGCAAGAAGCTGAGTCAGCGAGGGATAGTGCTTCAACAAAGGTGGCTGTAAATGCAACAAAAGGTAACTCTGGAGAACTGGGTCAGTTATGTCTACTTGTCTAGTGATGTGCTCATGTAGAACCTTTTTACAGCACCCATTTTAATTGAATTTTTTCTTCATATGTAGCACCTTTTTTCACCTCATCTGGTAGTGAAATTTTTTGTTGGTTAATACAGTTCCAGCTCATAGTTTAAATCACAATATACTACAGATTCAAGAATAAATTCAGAGAACCCTTGCTAATTGGCATATGGTAGTGGTTTGTTCATATGATCTGGCATCAACTAATCACTGATTACTGAGGTAGGCATCTCTGATAGCATGCATCTCTGCAGCAGCATCACTTGTTGACATTCTTTTTCTAGGCAGTTGATTCGAGCATAGGACACCAGGCTGGATGATGGCAGCCAAACATTCCTTGGCTCTGGTTATATTTTCTGTATTAGTGCTATCCTTTGCTTCATCATGCAGCCAAATGTTGGAGTCTGCTATGTCCATGACATTCGTAGGAAGACTTGCTGCATCTGCAAAGTATTGCAGGGTTAAGCCATCTCTGAACATATCGTCTGTCGGGTACCTCCCTGTAAACATCTCGATCAAGGTGATCCCGAGGCTGTATACATCACCACAAGATGATACCGAAAGCCCTTCCCCATATTCTACAATGAATTGAAACAATTACGAGTATAAATAGGTATGCACAGAAGTTGTTTCGTGAAAATATATGTACTTATATGAGATCATGGGAAGCATATTCAGTTACCTGGAGCAACATATCCGATGGATCCTCTTATTCCGATGGAACTAAGGGAACTTGCAGTTGCAGAAGCTCCGCTTGCAGCTTCATTTAGAATTTTAGCAATGCCAAAATCCCCAAGACGAGCCCTCATGTCCTTGGTGAGAAGAATGTTGCTTGGCTTGAGATCGCAATGGATAATGGAAGGTTGGCAACCATTGTGAAGATAATTTAAAGCATCCACGAGGTCAATAGCGATATCTAACCTCTGTGACAAGCTGAGTGTTCTGTTCCTGTTTTGGCTTTCAATATCTGGGTGGATCCAGTGGTCTAAGCTTCCATTGGGCATCAGCTCGAAGACTAGCGCTCTGAAGTCTTGGCCTTGGTGATTGATGCTTGAACAACATGTGATGATCTTTACAAGGCAACGGTGCCTGACTCTTCTTAGTGCGCCACATTCATCCTGGAAGCTTTTGTAGGATCCAGATTGCTGCAGATTAAACACCTTAACAGCCGCAGCAAAATTTTGTAGAGTACCTTTGTATACAGTTCCATATCTTCCCTTACCGAGCAGATTGGCTTTTGAAAACCTGTCCATTGCTTTGAATATGTCATTGTATGAAACCAATGGAAAGTCACTCATGGTCGTCTGAGGTGACAGTAGTTCTTTCATCAACCCTGACTTCAATTTTGTGTACAGAAATCCAGCTAAAGCAAGTGCTGCAAGGAAGACCAGGATACCTCCTGCTGCTCGGACAACTATTCTCAGGGACTTTGGCATGTCTTTCTTGGAGCTTGGGCATTTTGGCAGTTGAAGCTGTGGTATTCCACCACATAAGTCATTGTTGCCAATAATTGATAGTCCGGTTAAATTCCTGAAAACCCCTTCTTTTGGTACCTCACCTTGTAAATTGTTGAAGGATATGTCGAGGTGGAACAGCGTTGTTGAATAACCCAGGAGTTCAGGTATTGACCCTGACAGATCATTATGTCCAAGATACAGTTCCTGCAAGCTGGTGATATTGCTTAGGTCCCTTGGGATGCTGCCGTTCAGTTTGTTGTTCGTCAAATTCAGTACAGTAAGCCCTTTTATGTTCTTCAAACTGGGAGGGATGTTTCCTTGGAATGAATTGCCATCCATTAAGAGGGTTTCCAGGACTACACAGCCACCAATGGTTGCAGGTATTTTACCAGACAGTCGGTTCCCGGATAGAAGAAGATTCTCAAGATTTACCAAATTACCAACTTCTGAAGGAAGAGGTCCCTCCAGCAAGTTGCAAGACAAAGCCAAATATATTGAGATCGATGATAGTCGCATAATTTCGCTTGGAATTGTGCCATTAAGATGGTTTCTCGATAGACCTAGCTGTGAAAGTTTGGTCAATTTTCCAATGCTTGATGGAATTGATCCCTCCAAGTTGTTGAAGCTTGCATCAAACTTAAAACAGACCGGTGAGGTTTCCAATGGAGGACGGGATAAATCCTGATAACTTGTTGTAGCCCAGGTGTAGCTCCTCCAATTGTGTAAGCTTCCCTATGCTCTCAGGAATTATCCCGGTGAGTAAGTTCTGACCAAGATGAAGCACCTCCAGACCTATCAAATTTCCAATATCTGATGGGATAGTACCAGATATATTGTTGGCTAAAATACTTAGCGCTTGGATGTTTGTGGATAAGTTAGACACTGAGGTTGGCCATTGCCCCGAGAACCTGTTTTGTTCTATAGACATCAGTCGCAACCTGCTACAGTTTGTCAAAGAAGTAAGGAATTGCCATTCTCGCTCATTGTTTGCCTCGAACTTGTTCAAATCCAGACAAAACCATCTAAGATACTGCAATCTTCCCAACTCCGAAGGGACAACCCCACTGAATCCGTTATTTGGAGCATCAAAAACCTGGAGTCTGGAGAGATTAGTTAGTGATGGAGGCACAACTCCAGTAAATTGATTGTCCCCCATCGCAAACTGTTGCATGTTTGGAAGGCCTCTCCCCAGATCAGCTGGTAGACGGCCGTGCAGGTTGTTGTCCGCAACATAAAATCTGTGCAGAGATGACTGGTTGTACAGTGAAAGAGGAAGCAAACCTGAGAGGTTATTTATGGCCAGCTGAAGGAACTCGAGACGTGGGATGTTCCCAATGCCCTCGGGGATCGATCCCTCGAGATGGTTAGCTGCCAGGGACAAGATGGACACCTGGGAGAGGTTCCCTAGTGATGACGGGATGGTCCCGGTGAGGCTGTTGTTGTATAGGTGTACAAGACGTAGCGATTGCATGTTGCCGATCTCAGAAGGTATGCTTCTTTGCAACCCCTTATTGTCAGCAATTACCATCATCCTGAGGCAGCTGCAGTGGCTAATGTTGCTTGGAATCGCACCAGTGAGCATGTTCCCCTGCAGGCCAAGGTACCTGAGGCGGTGGAGGGAGCCGATGCTGGGAGGGATCTCGCTGTACAAGGGGTTGAGGCTCAAGTTGAGTGTGCGGAGGAACGTGAGGTTGCCGACGGCAGGGGAGATGGTGCCGGCGAGCCCCTGGGAGTTGAGGTCCAGAGCGACCACCCTCGATCGGTGCCTCTGGCTGCACGTGACGCCCTCCCAGGCGCAGTAGCTGATGCTCCTCTTCCAGGAGGACAGCACCCTTGAATGGTCTGAAATCCTTTCCTTGAATGCTTCGAGAGCGCTCTCATCTCCGTCATGTGCGCGCGTCACCCCCATGGTGGAGAGCAGGAGAAGCACAAGACATTTGATTCCAACGAGGCGCTGTGGCAGCGGTGTACCCCTCCGCCACATGGTTCTGTGCGTGGTTATTTTCACTCTCTCTTCCTTGGTATGGAACATTGGAGCTACAAGTTCTAGCTTTCTGATACAGAATTTGCATGATGTTGGTGTGCCTTTCGCGAAATTAAAATAGTACTGGTACCAAGTTGTCGATGTTAGTGACCTCGGACTGAATCTGACCACTTATGCAGCTGTGTTGAAACTGACGTGCTGTCCCTGACTAATTGCTCCTGAGCTGTATCTGGTCCCGGTGATGTAGTCCAGGAGGTCCCAGTGATTCATCAAAGTGGGGTGCAATGAATAAAACAATCAAGACTGTCTCTGTCTGATCGGAACCAATTAGCCTGAATTCTTCTATGTTTTTTGTCAAAAAAGAAAAAGAAAAAAGTATAGATGAGAATGCGTGGCTGGAGTTTAGGGGCCCATAGTTGAAGAAGTGCTTGTGTTGGATTTTTTTTGAAGGAAAAGGAAAGTTCAGTGTTTCATTCCCTTTGAACTAGCCCTGAAGTTGAAGTTGAAGTTGCAGCATGTAGTTTCCCCAGTGAAGTTGACAATTCAACAAAAGAGGCTGGAAGTGTAACAGAATTAACTTTGGAAGACTGAGGTCGCAAAGAGAAGTGGTGTATGTCTTGTGATGTACTGGATGCTTTACAACACACATTCCTGAGTTTTGTTCTTCTCACATAGCACCCCTGTTTCCCCTCTTGAATTAGCCCTGAGGTTGCAGCTGTTAGGAATATGCAACTCAGATTCTATGAGGCCAGGCCGATATATATACAATGCATGGTGTGGAGCATACGCAGAAACCCTTATACAACGGGATAAATACAAAGCATACGACTTATATTATAACTCTAACACTTCTCAAACTCATGGTGGATGAACAACACCGAAGTTTGGAGAGATAAAGCCATGTTGTGCTCTAGCTCGGGCCTTCGTCAGAAATCCGCCAATCAGAATTCCTAAGGCACATATCAAGAGCAATAACTCGATCTCGCATACACCACAAGACATAGAAAGCATCAACACCAATATGCTTGGTGAGCTCATGCTTCACAGGATCGCGGCAATGCCGATAGCACTCAGTCCGCCGAGATAAGAGCAGTAGCCGTGTAGTGACGAAACACCAAAATCCTGAAGTAACCACCGTAACCAAGTCACCTCTGCCAAAAGGGCCATTGCTCGCAACTCAGCCTCGACACTCGAACGGGAAGCGCAAGCTGTTTCTTCGCCTTCCGTGCAATGAGAGAACCACCAAGAAAAACACAAGAAGCGTAAAGTGAACGGCGATCTCAAGGATCACTAGCCCAATGAGCATCCGAATAGGCCTCAAGTCAGAAGAACAGAGCGAGGAAAGAATAGACGGTGAGAGATCGTGCCTCAAGATATCGAAGAACACGAAGGAGATGACTATAGTGAACCGAAAGGGAGTAGAGACAACCGACTCGTAATATGAACCGGATAAGAGATGTCCTACCGAAAGGATGACTAGATAGACAAGATCGCCAACAAGATGACGATATCGCGTCGGGTCGTGGAGAGGATCACCATCAAGAGTATCGAAGGTGAACATTGAGCTCCATAGGAGTCTCAACAACGCTTGCCAAGAAGAGCAAAGACGAGCAAGAAGATCCTGGATATACTTTTCCGGGATATAAAAAGCCATCGAGAGGTAGAAGAGACTTCAATCCCTAGAAAGTAGCGAAGAGGTCCAAGATCGGACATAAGAAATCGCTCACTAAGACGGGCCTTTACAAAGGCAATATACTCGGGTCATCCTCGTGATGATCATGTCGTCAACATAGAGAAGAAGAAGAGTCCCACCACGAGGAGAAAGGTGAATAAACAAAGGCCGGATCATGAGCACTTGCGGAAAAACCAAAGGCGGTGATCACAGAGGCAAAGCGCTCAAACCAAAGCGCGGGTGGCTTGCTTAAGGCCATAGAGAGAGCGAAGACGACATACATACCATGCCATCGAGAATGAATACCCGGTGGTGGCTGCATGTAGACCTCCTCACGCAGCTCACCATTAAGAAAGGCATTCTTAACATCAAGTCGAGATATAGACCAAGAGCGCAAGAGGCAACGGCAAGAAGTGTACTAACAAAGGGTCATATGGGCCACAGGAGCAAAAGTCTCGTCATAATCACGACCGTGCTCCTGCTGAAAACCACGAGCCACAAGACGAGCTTTGTGACGCTCAAGAGAACCATCGGAGCGAGTCTTAACCTTGTAGACCCACTTACAAGTGATCGGACGGACCGGAGGAAGAGAAACAAGATCCTGTGTACCAGTCGTTCAAGAGCGGCAATCTCTCTCGCCATCGCAAAGCGCCATTCAGGATGAACAACACTGATGATAAGAAGTCGGCTCAAGAACAAAGAAGACAATGGTGGAAATCCAAAGCGATCAACAAAGCGGACGAGGGCGAACGCAAGCCATAAGTAGGTTGAGAGGAAGATGACGACTCATCCACAGAGGCATCCACAGGTCGTGAACGACGAGTGTAATGCTGAGGAAAAGATGGAACAATAGAAGGAGGAATCGCCAAGGTAGAATCGGGGGGTGGCGACGAAGAAGTCACCGGAGATGAAGGTGGAGAATCCGGTGACATGCTAGGCGAGGAGACCGGGAAAGATGGTGGCTGCAAATCGACTAGAGGTGGAGAAGCAGAGTGGAACGACTAGGCACAAGCTCGACAGGGGTAATAGGTGAGTCGGGAAAAGTGAGGAAAGAGATATCCTCCTTTGAAACAATCGAGGAGGATGGGCGGGGTAGAAGGGACGAGACTCGTCCAAAAGTCACGTCTCGAGAAATACGCATCCGACGACCGATAGGATCCCAACAACGATAGCCCTTATGCTCATCATCGTAGCCTAAGAAGACACACTCAACAGATGGCGGTCGGTTTGGTGCGTTCATGAGGGCAAGTAGAACATAGCAAACACAACCAAACAAGCGAAGCATCGAATAATCGGAGAATGATCAAAAAGACGCTCGAAAGGAACACCACCTGTAGAGCAGCGGAAGGTTTGTATGTTGATAAGATAGGTGGAGGTGGAGACGGCCTCGGCCCAAAAATGAGGCGGAGAGAGGCAAAGAATCATCAATGCACGAGCCGTCTCAAGAAGATGTCGATGCTTTCGCCACCACACCATTCTCGAGCATGAGCACCGTGACAAGAGAATTGAGAGAGAGTTCCTTGCTCGGCAAGAACACCACGCAACATCTTAGAGATATACTCGCCAAATGAGTCGCACGAAAAACACGAATGGGTGAAGAGAACTGAGTATGAACCATGGCAGCAAAACGCTTATAAATAGACAACACCTCACTACGAGAAGTCATGAAATAAAGCCATGTGTAACGAGAGAAATCATCTATGAAAATAATATAATATTTATGACCACCTTTCGAAGCGAAAGGAGCCGGACCCCATACATCAGAATGGACTAAATCGAAAGGACGCTTAGACACCGACTCACTATGTGAATATGGTAATCAATCTGCTTGCCAAGACGACAACCCCGACACTCTAAAGAGACATCTCACGAGACAGACCCGGAAGACCTCGGCGAACTAAAGACGACAACCGAGAACCACCACGGATGACCAAGCCGATGATGCCGCTGCTTTGGAAGGAACCAGAACGGAGGCGATCAAGCGGAGGAACTGGCGATGGTGGTGGCGCGGAAGGAACATGAAGCCACCCAACTCCCAAAGACCACGAGAATCACGGCGGCGAGGGCCAGCCCCAACCAGAGTGTGCGTATGACGGTCCCGGACAGAACAAGAGTCAACGTCAAGGATGACGCGACAACCGTAATCGATAAGTTGACCGTGAAAAACAGATTCATGGTAAGTCGAGGAACATGAGCAACATCAGAATGTAATAAGAAGGAGTGGAAAGATTGCCTCTACTAGCAAAGAAAGTGGAGTACCATCGGCGGTGAAGACATGAACAGGAGAATCCGGCAATCGAAGAGAGGACAAAGTGGAAGAATGAGAAGACATATGAAAAGAAGCTCCAGTCCAGAACCCATGGGGATGTACCGACCGTAGAGGGCGGTTGCTCGGTCAGGGAAGCATCGATCCACGTAACCAGCGGTACCCATCGAGGAAGAACACGAAGCCGCGAAAGCGCACGCTTAAGTCTCGTAATATCCTGCTCGACCAAAGCAATGGCGGAAGCTGTCGAGGTAGATGACGAAGTCCACGAAGATGATGATCGCGCCTTGCGCAGATGTTTCCTCTTCGTAGCACTGGGACTCAATATGACCATCATTGTTGCAAGAGCCGCAATGTGGACGGGCGACTGAGCCTCCGGAAGGAGTGGGCAAAAGCGGCGGAGCACTCAAGCGAGAAGGAGTCGGTGCAGGTGGTGTGGAAGAAGCCCGAGTAGCGAGCACGTATGAACCTCCAAAGAAACCTGCACCACGTAAGCGAGTCTCCTCGGCACGAATCTCGTAAAGCGCCTCCATGAGAGAAATACGGCCACGAGCAAACAATCGAAAGCACGCTGGGCTCAAACTCCTTCTGAGCCGAGACAGAACTCGTGAGACGCGATGAAACTCCAAATTGGCTCGGACAGCCCGGGCAACAGGCAAGTACGACAACCAGATCATGGAGAGAATCAAGTCGGGCGCCAGATAGCGTAACTCAGTGCATAGAAGTCATCAACAGAGAGTCACCTCTTTGAAGAGCATGCTCTGGCGGACCACGAGAAGGTATAAGGCATCACCCGAGGGCTCATAGCGGCGACGAAGACGGGTCCACATCTCAAAGATGAGGAAGACCCGTAAACTCGTAGAAGCAACCGAGGCGTAACACTAGCAAAGGAGAACACCGCAAAGACGAGCATCATCATCAAGCCACCGGGTGTAAACAATTGAGCACCATGATACGTCTGAAGAGCCTCCTCATAAGCCAAAACCCTCTCATCATAAGCACGATCAGCAGTCTCATCAGCAAGCTTAGCCGCATCCTTGGCGGCCTGATTAGCATCCGTAGGAAGAACCAGTGGAGTCGGCGGAGTAGGGGCAACCGGAGGAACCGGACGTGGCGGACAGCAGACCTCGCCAGAGAGAACACCCCAGAGACGGATGCCACGCATGTGAATGCGCATCAAGCGATGAACTCGGTGTAGTTAGTACCATCAAAGATCACCGGACAGCGAGGGACAGCAACATAGCTGATGCAGTGACATTTTTTTTTTTTTTTGTCAATCGACCGACGAGAGAGCCGGACTTGCGGAGTCCAGGCGGTGGCCGGGCCGAGGGAATTGATCGGGCCTGCGTCACTGGGGGCCTGCTGGGAACAAGGCCGGCTGGGAGCAAGGCCGGTGGGCGCCAATCCACCGCGAAGCGGCGATCGGCCGGGCGCCGATCCTTCCGCGAAGCGGACGAGGCAGGCCGGGCTTCGATCCAAAGGCGAGGGACGAGGAGGAGGAGCGACCGGCTGGGGAGACGATCCGATCGGGAGATCGAGGAAGAGGGCTTCGAGCGGGACGAGGACGAGCGGCCGGCTGGGGCTTCGATCTGATCCCACAAGATAAGACTAGCCGGACGAGATCGATCCGATCGGGAGACTCGGGAGATCGAGGCCGGCGGCTTCGATCGGGGAGATAGATTAAACGCACGAGTTGCAGCGTGCAAAAAATTAACCTAGCTCTAATACCATGTTAGGAATATGCAACTTGTATTCCCATGAGGCCATAGGCCGATATATATACATGTACAGGTGTGGAACATATGCAGGAAACCCCTTATACAACGGGATAAATACAAAGGGGTACATGACTTATATTATAACTCTAACAGCAGCATGCCAGCATCTAGTTGATACCAACAAAGGGTGATACTTCAGCAAAAGTGGCTGGAAGCGCAACACAAGTAACTTGGAAACAAAAGCCAGTGCTGAAATTTGGATTAAGCAGTAGGCGAGCCGTGACTCATTTCTTGCAGTTAGCGGCTGGGTGATTCAGAAATTGGTTGACCGGAATAAACTGATGGAAGGCATATGTTATTGTGTTCTTTATACCCTAGACCACACCAATGCTGTCACAAATGATAACGTGTATAAAGTGAATAATACAGTACCAGTTGATAGACTTTACATCACAATATACTACAGATCTCAATAATTTTTTTGAAGAACCCATGGTTATCAGCATTTGGTAGTGGCTTCTTCATACGATTTAACATCACTTCACTGATTACTGAGGTAGGCATCTCTGATGGCATGCATCTCTGCAGCAGCATCACTTGTTGACATCCTTTCTCTGGGCAATTGCTTTGAGCATAGGACACAAAGCTGGATGATGGCAGCCAAACATTCCTTGGCTCTGGTTATATTTTCTGTATTAGTGCTATCTTTTGCTTCATCATGCAGCCAGATGTTGGAGTCTGCTATCTCCATGACATTCCCAGATAGACCTGCTGCCTCTGCAAAATATTGCAGGGTTAACCCATCTCTAAACATATCATCTGTTGGGCACCTTCCAGTAAACATTTCGATCAAGGTGATCCCAAGGCTGTACACATCACCATAAGTAGATACTGGGAGCCCTTCTCCATATTCTACAATGGATTGAAACAATTCGGAGTAAACAGGTATGCACAGAAGTTGTTTCATATATATCTAATTAAGCCTTAAAAACATATATCTAATTAAATGTTCATTTCAAGCATAGGGGGAGCATATTCAGTTACCTGGAGCAACATATCCGATGGATCCTCTTATTCCCATGGAGCTAAGGGAACTTGCAGAAGCTTCGCTTGCAGCTTCTTTTAGAATTCTAGCAATGCCAAAATCCCCAACACGAGCCCTCATGTTCTCTGTGAGAAGAATGTTGCTTGGCTTGAGATCGCAATGGATGATGGAAGGTTGGCAACCATTGTGAAGATAGTCTATAGCATCCACGAGGTCAACGGCGATATCTAACCTCTGTGACAAGCTGAGTGTTCCCATTCTGTTTTGGCTTTCAATATCTGGGTGGATCCAGCGGTCTAAGCTGAAATTGGGCATGAGCTCGAAGACTAGCGCTCTGAAGTCTTGGCCTTGGTGGTTGATGCTTGAACAACATGTGATGATCTTTACAAGGCAACGGTGCCTAACTCTTCTTAGTGCCTCACATTCATCCAGGAAGCTCTTGTAGGATCCAGATTGCTGCAGATTAAACACCTTCACAGCCGCAGTAAAATTTTCCAGAGTGCCTTTGTATACAGTACCGTATCTTCCCTTCCCGAGCAGATTGGCTTCTGAAAACCCGTCCGTTGCTTTGAGTATGTCGTTGTATGAAACCATTGGAAGGTCAATCATGATCTTCTGAGGTGACAGTTGTTCTTTCCTCAATCCTGACTTAAATTTTCTGTACAGAAATCCAGCTAAAGCAAGAGCTGCAAGTAAGACCAGGGTACCAACTGCTGTAGGGACAACTATTCTCATGGACTTCGGCAAGCCTTTCTTGGAGCTTGGGCATTTTGGCAGCTGAAGCTGTGGTATTCCACCACATAACTCATTGTTGCCAATAATTGATAATCCAGTTAAATTCCTGAAAATCCCTTCTTTTGGTACCTCACCTTGTAAATTGTTGAATGATATGTCGAGGTGGAGCAGCGATGTTGAATAACCTAGGAGTTCAGGGATTGACCCTGACAGATCATTATGTGCAAGATACAGTTCCTGCAAGTTGGTAATATTGCTCAGTTCCCCTGGGATGATGCCGTTCAGTTTGTTGTTCGTCAAATTCAGTACAGTAAGCCCTTTGATGTTCTTCAAAGTGGGAGGGATGTTTCCTTGGAATGAATTGCCATCCATCAAGAGGGTTTCCAGGACTATGCAGCCGCCAATGGTTGCAGGTATTTTACCAGACAACTGGTTCCCTGACAGAATAAGCTGTTCGAGGTTTACCAAATTGCCAATTTCTGAAGGTAGAGGTCCCTCCAGCAAGTTGTGAGACAAAGCCAAATAAATTGAGATGGATGATAGTTGCATAATTCCGTTTGGAATTGAGCCAGAAAGATGGTTCGTCGATATATCTAATGATGAAAGTTTGGTCAAATTTCCAATGCTTGATGGAATCGGTCCCTCCAAGCTGTTGAAGCTTGCATCAAGCCTATAAAGACCAGTGAGGTTTCCGATGGAAGAGGGGATGAATCCTGATAAGTTGTTGGAACTCAGATGTAGCCTCTTCAATTGTATAAGCTTCCCTATGGTCTCAGGAATGGCCCCAGTGAGCAAGTTGCCAGCAAGAATAAGCACCTCAAGACCTATCAAATTTCCAATATCCGATGGAATAGTACCAGATATATTGTTGTTAAAAATATCTAGCTCTCGGATGTTTGTGGACAAGTTAGACAATGAGGTTGGTAATTGCCCCGAGAACCTGTTTTGTTCTATATTTAACAGCTGCAACCTGCTACAGTTTGTCAAAGAAGTAAGGAATCGCCATTCTTGTTCATTGTTTGCCTCAAACTTGTTGCCAACCAGATTAAACCATCTAAGATACTGCAATTTTCCCAAGTCTGAAGGGACAACCCCACTGAATCCGTTATTTGCAACATCAAAAAGCTCGAGTCTGGAGATATTAGTCAGTGATGGAGGCACAACTCCAGTGAATCGGTTATTCCCAAATCCAAACTGTTGTATGCTAGGAAGGCTTCTCCCCAGATGAGCTGGTAGACGGCCATGCAGGTAGTTGTCCGTCACAAAAAACATGTACAGAGATGATTGGTTGTACAGCGAAAGAGGAAGCAAACCTGAGAAGTTATTCATGGCCAGCTGAAGGAACTTGAGATGTGCATTGTTTCCAATGCCCTCGGGGATTGATCCCTCGAGATGGTTAGCTGCCAGGGACAAGATGGTTACCTGTGAGAGGTTCCCAAGTGATGAGGGGATGGTCCCAGTGAGGCTGTTGTTGTATAGGTGTACAACACGTAGCGATTGCATGTTGCCGATCTCGTAAGGTATGCTTCCTTGCAACCCCTTGTTATCAGCAATTATCATCACCCTGAGGTTGGTGCAGCGGCTAATGTTGCTTGGTATCCCACCGGTGAGCATGTTCCTTTGCAGGCCAAGGTACTTGAGGCGGAGTAGGGAGCCGATGCTGGGAGGGATCTCGCCGTGCAAGGTGTTGAGGCTCAAGTTGAGTGTGCGGAGGAACGTGAGGTTGCCGATGGCAGGGGAGATGGTGCCGGAGAGCCCCTGGGAGTTTAGGTCCAGAGCGACCACCCTTGATCGGTGTCTTCGGCTGCACGTGATGCCCTCCCAGGCACAGTAGCTGATACTCTGGTTCCAGGAGGCCAGCACCCCAGAATGGTCTGAAATCCTTTCCTTATGGTCTTAACAGTTAAATAATTTGTTTTTTTTTTCGGGGAGAATGAACTATCAAGCTAGATAAACCTAACTAAACGGGACTTGTGGACGCCGTTTATTTGCCATTTACATCCCGTTGTGCAAGCTTCCCTATGCTCTCAGGAATTGTCCCATTGAGCAAGTTGCGACCATGAACAAGCACCTCCAGACCTATCAAGTTTCGGATATCCGATGGGATAGTGCCAGATATATTGTTGGCAAAACTATTTAGGTCTTGTATGTTTCTGGACAAGTTAGACAATGAGGTTGGCAATTGCCCCGAAAAAACCTGTTCTGTTCTATTGACATCAGTTGCGACCTGCTACAGTTTGTCAAAGAAGGAATTGCCATTCTTGTTCATTGTTTGCCTGATGAGAACCATTTTTTATTCCTTATGTAGGAAGACAACAGAAGTTCAGGTTGAAGAAGGAAAGAACAGGTGGCTGTTTTTGTGGTGTGTGTTGGATCTTTTTAAGAAAAAGGGAAGTTGAGTGCTCATTCACCCCCTTTGGTCAGCACTGAGCCAACAAAGATAACTTTTGAAGATTAGCAGCACAGGCAGTTCCAACACAACACTGAGACCAACTTGAGCAAATGATTTTGCCAACCACTTGAAGATCAACTGTCCACAGTTGGTGAGTCCTGTGAGTGACAGCTACAATACTGAATTACTAACTATCATCTACTGCACCCCCCCAACTTTCAGGCTTCTACATACTGTTCAGGAAGCATAACGCGGTTGGCTCACAGCACGCCACTTCACTGCAAAATCTAGTTTTGCAAGAGAACACCAGATTTCCTGATAGTTTGATGTCAATTTTGTCGACCATCCGGTTCCAGGAGGCCAGCACCGGGGATTTGTTGGAAGTCCTTTCCTCCCTCATCGTCGTCGTGTAATATAAGACGTTTTTGCAAGCTACTACTGTATATTGTGGGACGGAGGGAGTAGCTTGAGTCATGTAGCAAAAGGGGATTTCAGTGCTCATTCATCCCCTTTGAATCACCCCCCTGAGCCTGAAACTGCAGCGAGAAGCTTAATTAGCCAACAAAGTGGACTGGAAATTCGACAGAATTAACTTTGAAGAAGTTAGCCGGCAAAGAGAAGAAGTCCATGCTTTCTTATGTTATACTAGCAACTTTTTTTGATGTACTTCATTATCATGTACGGAGCTCATTTTTGTTCTTATTTAGCTGGCCAGTTTTGCAATGTTATTTTTTGTTGGATTGATAACTGTGGAGCTTTTCCCCTGGGCCAGTTTAATTGTATTGTATTTCGAAAAATGCTACATGGGAAAACAACTTAACAAAGATAATACAAGTATACTGGGAAAACAACTTAACAAAGTTTCTCGGGTATTCCCTAAAAGCATTTCTCAGATACTTAACAAAAAAGAAAATAACATCTTTTTTGCGAAAGAAAACGAAATTAATTCGAAATCACCAGGGAATGCAAATGAATTTTTAGCAAAGAAAAAAGAGAGCAGATTTTTGCAACGAAAAAGGAAAGAAAAGCCATACGGAACAGGTACTTCTCATGTGGGCTGAGCTCTGTCTACGTATCTCACTCAGATGGGCCGCGCTGTGTCTATTCTCCAGCCCAACTGCATGGGCCAACGCCCCCCACGAGCCTGCGACCGAGAGGAGGCGCTGCGCTGCTGCGCGCTCCTTAGATTAGTCCCACCTCGCTAGTTCGTGGGGAGCGGCACCGGTTTATAAGGCGAGGCGCTGCAGCTTGTAGCACGACCTTACTTGAACAGGATCTGTTCTATAGGCTCGTACCGCTGCATCCTTTACCAATAAGGAGGCAAGCACTTCAGTCTGGTTGATGAACCCTGACCTCTGGGCCAGAGCGTGATTAACGGCCAGGATTCCTCTGATGGAGGCTATCCGACGGCTGTAGAGGATCGTTCCTGCATGGCTTTGCCTGTGCAGGGTGGCACAGAGGTTGTCTGACAGACTCCAAAATCTTTTTTTTTTTTGCCTTCCTATTCGATTTTTTTGGGGGGCAGAAAGCTGCACTAAAAAATTACCACATCTGAAATTATGACACAGCAGTGCCAGTGGCCAAAATCTTATTTTTTTTGCCTTCCTATTCGATTTTTTTGGGGGGCAGAAAGCTGCACTAAAAAATTACCACATTTGAAATTATGACACAGCAGTGCCAGTGGCAGCAAATCATCAAAGTTTCTATCAGACTGAAGATGGAACACAGCAAAGATTAACCAACACATTGTCTTTTATTTTCTCTTTTGCACAGACAAAGTACGACAGACGAACCCGGCAACGCTGTATCACAACATCCACCATCATGGGTATTACATACAAGATTCATATCGATGTTACACAATTTTATTCATGGCTACACCCACACAGACACAGATTCAGTTCATGCTGCACCCTCCTTGGCTCGATCGAGACACCAACCAAGGCGAGTGAGCGACCGGTTCTCTCCTCCTTGTCCATCTACATGTTCGGCTTCATCTTGAGCCGCGACGCCAGCTTCTGCCCGAGGGACGCGTCGCACTGCAACAGCCACCATTGGTAAAAGCATGGTTGGTTTCAGTGTGTTTGAATAATCCCAGATACACGTAACAGTAGAGCAGTGTGCATGGTCAACTGAAAATAAGGAACAGAAGTGTACCTGTGACCAGTATGAGACCCATATGCCCTGGATTTCATGGGTAACACGAGCATCTGTGAGCGCATCAACCCACCGCTGTAGGAAACGGTCTTGCCTGTGTTTTCATATATAGTAAGAACAGTTTGATGGTTAGCAAGGTTGCTTAATTTCTTCTATGTGTCTACAGACTTGAAACAAATCTAACTGAGTTTGGGATGAACCTGGCAGGGTCGAAGGATCGGTATCTCTCGCCAGCCTGCTTGAAATTGCTCTCCTTCTCGATAATGCACTGCAGTTCCAAAAGTACAGATGCAGCAAACCATTTGTCAAACAAATAGTGGGGGCGATTAATCCCTAGAGTATTTTAGTCACAGTTCGAACGGGCTCAAGTTGCATACCTTCTCCCGGCAGCCAGATAGAACGCGAGGAGGGATAGGGTACTGTTCAGCATGACGAGTAGGATCAAACCTTGAAGGGAAGTAGTTCACCTGAAAATCAAGCCAAATATATGTAAATGCAGTGGACTTGAAACATAACTACATATTATTTCTGTCAATCGGGGGAAATACTGCATCATGCATGCATAAGGGGTTGAAAAGCTCTAAAGAACAATGTACCTCCTCATCCCTGTGCATGAAATTCATTAAGCCATCATGATGGTTGTTGTGGTGAGCACATTTCGGGGCATTCACAGGAAGCATCAAGTAGTTTGGACCAAGACGGTGCCTTTGGGTATCAGCGTAGGAGAAAATCCTTGTCTGGAGCAGCTTATCATCAGAGTAGTGGATTCCGGGGACAGTGACTGCTGGGCAGAAAGCAAGCTGTTCATTTTCCGCGAAGAAATTATCAATGTTCTTGTTGAGGACCATCCGTCCAACTGGTTGCAGTGGGATGATATCCTCTGGCCAGGTCTTGGTAACATCAAGAGGGTCAAAGTCAAATTTATCCTCATGATCAGCATCAATGGTCTGAATGAAAAGCTTCCACTCTGGGTAATTCCCAGCTGCAATAGCATCAGTCAAGTCCTTTGTGGCATGGGTGTGGCAGGTGCCTCCAACAGTAACGGCTTCATCATCTAAGAGGCACTTCACACCACATGTAGGCTTCCAATGGAACTTAACAAGGTGAGCCTTTCCATCCCTGCTGATTAAGGTGTAGGTGTTGACACCAAAACCGTCCATGTGCCTGTAGTTGAGTGGGATGCCAACATCATCAAAGAGGAAGGTGAACATGTGCAGACTCTCCGGGTGGTGCGAAAAGAAGTCAACTATTCTCCAGTTCTCCTGCATGTTGGTCTTTGGACTTGGCTTGAAAGCATGGACCATGTCAGGGAACTTCATCCCGTCTCGGATGAAAAACACAGGCATGTTGTTCCCAACAAGGTCAAAGTTACCCTGAAAATGCATGCCAGGAGATGTCAGTTAAACTTACAGGTTGACTGAAAAGGTCTGCAGCAATAATAATCCAAGTGCGGATGATAAACAGTTTATTACATAAGGGAAAATAAGGTAGGACAGAGGGCTCAATCCTTATAAACAGTGGTAAATTTATACTACTACATAAGAGAAATATGTGCTATGGTTTCAACTTCCATCTTCCAATAGCCACACGCTGGCCATTGTTGATGGAACTAAAAGGCATTCAAAGCAGCCAATATTTTACTGTACAAGCTAAAGAGTCTTTTACTGTTTACATGGGATGGACAAAAAGACATTATGGCGAATGACATGCTAACGGAAGATAAACTGCTCAAATGTGATTGTACACAGCATAAAGCAGCTTTAACAACAATCCCATCTCAAAAGGAAAATATCAAATACGACATTAAGAACGATCATTTGTACCTCTCTGGTGTAGAACTTCACTGCAAAACCACGTGGATCCCTCAAGGTCTCAGGGCTTCCACGCTCATGCACAACAGTAGAGAACCGGACAATAACTGGGGTCTGAACCCCGGGAGCCCGGAGAAAATCAGCACATGTGAGCTGAGAAACATCATGAGTCACCTCAAAGAACCCCTTTGCACTGGCTCCCCGTGCATGAACAACACGTTCAGGGATACGTTCCCGGTCAAACTGCGCAAGCTTTTCAATCAGATGGTAATCCTCAAGGAGGATAGGTCCTGCAAAATGAAGAATTCATCATCATGCCGAGTAAAAAATTAATCACGGGGAGAAGATACTAAAAGCAGAAGCTTCTGGGCATAGCTACAGATGCAAAAGAGGAAAAATCACACCAGGCAACTTCAGATAGCTTTTGCAAATCACTTTCAGGAAAATTGGCATTTTGTTACGACAAACAGCCATGTTTGGAATTTGGAATTTCAATCGCTTTCAAAGTTGTGGGGCTATGCTGAACAATGAAACTTTGACTTTGAACCGGTTTTGAAGCTTGGGCTATGCCGAACATAGATGAATTGTTGTAAGATTATGTTTTCTTGTGGGGTGTAGAACTTGGTCCCTACCTACATCAGGTTAGCGCTAAGAGCTAATCATATGCGGAAGAGTAACGGACCACCAGACGGTCCAGACAGATCACTATCTTGGAGCCTCGAATCGTCTCGCATGATCGGATAATCGCTGTGACTGGACCGTGACATGCCATGCCGTGTGAAAAAGGTATTGCTTGTTAGCTTCCCCGTTGAGCAACCCTATGGCATGACAGTGACTGACGAAAATATCAAGCTTGCTATATGTTTGCAACAAAAGTTTTGTCAGGCTGGACCAGGGGACAGCGGGGTGTTGTGAATGAAGCTACAGGGAGTGCCCACAGAATTCAATCAAGCGCTCACAGGAACCAAACCTAGGCCGGCAGGTGAATGCAATCAGACAGACAAAAACGCTGGAGCAACGCAGAGCAAGAGGATCAAAATAGCCGCTCGCATCAAATAGTACTAGTAGATGCAAACGGCGTGGGAATTAACGGCAAGGCCAGGGCGCTGACTCTGCAGGAGAGGGCACCTCCCGCAGATCCAGAGTCAATCAGCCCCCGAATCTGGCCACCAGAGAGGCAATCCAGGCTAAGCTAAGCTACACGTTTAAGAGGTAGGTGGGGTGGGGTGGGATTACGGACCTCGCTGGCCGACGGTGAGGGCGTTGTTGTTGTTCCAGACGGGCGCGCCGGAGTTGGTGGTCCAGTAGCCGGAGTTGGCCCCGCTCGTCGGCCGGTGCTGCAGACAAGACAAGAAAGAAAACCAAGAAAACCGAGCGCGTCAGATCAGCGGATCGCGGGGCGACAGCGACAGCCGAACCGGCGATCCGGGCCGGCCGGCTGGGGGAGGGCGGTGGGATACGTACCTTGTAAGGATCCATGGCCGGGGCCGGCGGCGATCCGGAAGGTCGCGTGCCCGGATGGGGGAGGGTGGGCGATGAGGTCGAGAGAGGGGGAGGAGTTGGGGAGGAGGAAGAAGGAAGAAAGAGAGCTGATGGGCGAAGGAAGCGGCGGGTCGGGTCAGCCTTTTCTAGTTGGGCCTCGGTGGCCGGCGGGCCGGCGGGTGGGGCCCGTGCGCAGCGGGGGGAGAGGGGCGTGGGCTGCGCGGACGCTAGTGATCAGTTTGCTTGCATCATCGCGCCGGATGGGGATGGGGATGGGGATGGAGAGATAGGGGGGATAGGGGATAGGGCCGTTGGTTAGAGATGGATCATGCATGGATAGCAGATATATAGAACAAAAAGTCCATGATGATTTGTTTTCTTTTCTTTCGTCGTTACGGCATGTCCAATGATCAGGCGCGGCGCCGTCGGTGGCCTGCCGGGAGGCATCCATCTTGTTCACACCACATGGGCCGGTCTGGGCCTTGGCCTCGCGACAAGCACCTAATCAAGGGGCATTTGCCTCAAAAAATAATAACATCAACGGACAAGGTGTGTCCTCTGTAAATGTCATTTTGTTTGAACACTTGTAAATAGTACCATGTCTCTGCTATCATTGATTATAGGATTTTGTTCTAATAATATCAACGGACAACTTTCAACAGACTTTTCCCCTAGCGAAACGATTTTGTTTCCTTTTTAACATCGGAAAATGTTCACGGAAGTTTCCAACAATATTCACAAATTTACAAAATCATCCTGATTTTTTTTTTTTTTAAATGTCAATGACTTGGTGGCGTGCGACAAATGTTCACGAAGATTTCATGTAATGCTAATGAATTCGGTAAATGCTCTCAGGTTTCAAAAGGTGTTATATATGAATAAATAAAATCACGAGTTTAGAAAGGTGGATGATGCGGATGAGATCAAGGTCAGGCGCCGTTGGTGGCATGTGAGGAGGCATCAATCTTGTTCGCAGTGCATGCATTGGCCGTTCGTTGGTCTCGCAAGCACACCGATGAAGGGTAGTATCCGTTTTACTAAAACAAAATTGTGCGTATATTAGCACATTCTTTTTATTAATCTAATACACAAGTAAATAATAAACATGCCATTAACGGCATGCAACTCATACCAACAGCTAAACACGTGAGCATGTACACAACATAGAACCGAGACATCTATGAGCACAACATATACAGTTAGCACATGAACGAGTAAATAGGGGATGAATAAAACATACCCTTCAGTAGGGCAGGCTAGGGCTGCTGCGGTGGCGGTGGCTTGGCTTCCTCTGCAGTCTTCTTCTTGCCGGCGACGTCTTCGTCCATGGCGTCGGTGTCGGGAAAAGTAGTCGAAGCAGAGGGAGGAGACGAAGACGAACAGGGAGCAGTCACGCCAGGACGGTCCCTAAAATTCTTATCGCTCTTCTCCCGATGCAAGATCTCGAAGGACGGGGTTCCAGAGCCCTACTCTCCCGAACGGCCGTGCACCCGGTCAACAGGATGGGATTGCCGAAAAGCGGCACAGTGAGTGGAACAGTAGATGACGACTAGGTTTGCGCAAGGAGGGAGTGAGTATGTTGCCGTCGATAGGGAGTCATGGGCCTGTGCTTGGGCCCATGATCGATTCCGCAAACATCCCATGGTACAACGTCTCAGACAACATAGTTCCGAGCTCGGCTCGGCTAATTAGGAAGCACGATGTGGGGGGTGAGGTGGGGTGGGGTGGGGAGGCGGGCGGCGGAGAAGGTGAAGCACGTGTGTATCACTCCTCTTGTCAACCTCCAAATGGCAAGTGGTAGAGCAACCCTTATAAAGGGGTCTCAACTCTCAACTTCTGAGGTTTTTTTCAGGGATCCTTAACTTGTGAGGTGGTATTAAACTTTTCATCACTTATCATGCACCTACATGGGTCTTAGAGATTAAGAAAAATTATTGTTTACATGGGCCCATGGCCAATCTATAATTCAACACAACATGTGTCATGAAGCGTGCATCCATGCGGGGGGTGGGGTGGGGTGGGGTGGGGAGGTGGGCGGCGTAGAAGGTGAAGCGCGTGTGTACCACTCCTCTTGTCAACCTTCAAATGGCAAATGGTAGAGCAACCCTTATAAAGGGGTCTCAACTCTCAACTTCTGAGTTTTTTTAGGGATCCTTAACTTGTGAGGTGGTATTAAACTTTTCATCACTTATCATGCACCTACATGGGTCTTAGAGATTAAGAAAAAATATTGTTTACATGAGCCCATGGCCAATCTATAATTCAACACAACATGTGTCATGAAGTGTGCATCCATATTACAATTTGTTTTTGCCGTTGATTCCTCGCATCGAGATTTTGAAAACTATTCAAGCAAAAAAAAAAGAGCTCCCAAAGTGAACAAATTTATGCTCCCGTGGGTGAAGCACACGTCCACTTTCAATAGAAAGCACAACTGTGCTCCCCCAAAACCAAGAGATACTAATGAATGGAAGAAAAATGAGGGAAAATTGGTCTACGAACGCGCATGGCTCCTGCGCACTTCCTTGAAATGTCGCCCTATGTCTGGCCAGGTCCCCCACAAGTTACCCCTGGGCGTGCGGCGGGGACAACAAACGTGCGCTCGCATGATATGGGCTGGCCCATGTGCGGGGTGAGGTGCCCCTATTTATTTTCATTTTATTTATTTCTTTCAGTTTTGGTTTTTTTGTTTGTTTTTAACATTAAAAATATTTGTTTATTTTTAAAAATGTTCTTGAATTGGAAAAATGGTCCTGGATTTTAAATAATGTTCATGAATTCAAAAAAAGTTATCGGATTTGATAAAGTATCCCAAAATTCAATAAAAATAAGAAGTTAAGTAAAGTTTCTGGATTTGAAAAATGTTCTCAAAATTTTAAAATCGTCCAACTTCAAAAATATTCACCAATTTAGAATAAAATCTGGATTTCACAAAATGTTACTCAATTTAAAAATAAATTCTGAATTGCACAAAATCTTCATGGTTTTAATTTTTTTCCGAATAAAAAATATTCGTGAATTTGAAAAAAAATTCTTAGTTTTCAATTTTTTTTTCCAAATTTCATAGATATGCATGAATTTGAAAATTTTCTGGCATTTATAATTTTTTTTCCAAATTTTAAAATAATTTACGAAGTTCAAAAACCGGTTCACGGGAGGTTCAAGAACATTCCTATTTCCCAAAACCGATTGGAAGGTAAACTGGAAAATGGGTCTGCCCAAGTAGTAGCGCACCTCTCACCAGGTGCACGCTCGCGTGCTATTCCCCCATGTTACGCGGGGAATAGGATCCACCACTGAAGGGTGTCCGCAGTCGATAGCGGACGGAGGATGACATGGGTCATCTACAAATGAACAAGGGTGTGTAGTGCGCAAAGACTCACTAACTGGGAGAGATCAATCGCCCTCGCCTACAAATCAGCGAAAGTGAGTTGGCCTAAATAAATGTGATACAACGCTTTTGTGAAGTTCCTAACACCTGTTCGGTGAACCTCTACCCCGCTTTTGGAAATGTCCCACACACTTTTTCCTTTTTCTTCTTTTGTGTTTTTCCTTTATCAGTTGTTCTTAGTGTTTTTTATTTCCACCTTTTTCATCTGTTTATTTTTTTCTTTTAATTCCAAACACATGTTGACTTTTTTTAATACACATTGAACATATTCTGTATACATGCTAAATAGTTTTCAGTACATGTTGAACAATTTTTAAGTACATGATGAGCGTTTATTTGAATATATGTTGAATGTTTGTCAAATGCACATTGAAGGTTCGTTAAAGAATGGTGAAAATATTCAAACACATGGTGAATATTTTTCAAAATGTAATGATTTTTTTTAAATGTGTGAAACTGTTTTTACTGTTATGATGTTTTTACTGTCATGAACATTTTCTTCTAGTTATAATCTTTTTCAATGTTACATGAACAATTTTCATTTCTTGAACAATTTGCCGAATTGTAATTAACATATTTTAAACGCGTGAAAAAAAGTTAGATGTCTGGATTTTTTTTTGGAAAAAGTTATAGAAACTCTGTGTTTTTTGCACTTCGTGAGCATTTTGAAATATGTCATAAGTAAATTATTTAACATATGTACATTATCTGGAATGTATGAACATTTTCTAGAACTTGTTAGAACAAAACTGTATATTGTATGGACATTTCTTAACAATGTATTCAATATATATTTTAAACGCATGCAAATTTTTAAAATGCAATGAACAGTTATTGAATGTCTTGCACATTTTTACAAATTAGACAATTATATTTACATTACATAATTTTTTTAATGCACAGTGATTTTTTAGAAAAAATATGTAAATTAATATCATGGGGCCCGCTGTCAAAACGAGACGGTGCGTGTAGCCTATTATGTTTTGATGAAAAAAACTCGACATTTTTTCATAAAAGCCTCTTACTTTTTTTTACGGAAAACCTCCTTGGTATATTTTCTATCAGAAAAAAGCCGGGGGTGGTTTTCACTGAGAAAACATGCCACATGCCCTGTGTCTCGCTGACAGTGGGCCTCTTGCCACAACCCGAGCCAAGTTGTTGCATCAGTTTGATGTATGTCATAAGTTTTAGCACTAAAGTGACTGTTTCCGCAAAGTTTAAGCACCAGTGATATAATTGACTTTAAATGGAAAAACGTAGAGAAACCCACGAATGGAAGAAAACAAAATGAGGAAAACTTGTTGTATGCACGCGTCAGGCTCATGTTCCCTCACTTTAAATACCGCCACATCTTGGGTCTGGGTCCCCGACAGGTGACCCTACGCGGGGTTACCTGTCAACTAGTTACCCTAAGAATCCTTGTAATGCACGCAGGAGGTGGGGAACAGAACCGAGTAGGGCGTTTTGGTGCCCAGGCTCATCTGCACCTGGTTAGAAAAAAGTTGGTAAAAATTTCAAAACAAATTCAAAAAATTTCAAATTTTTTTGCACGGTAGAAAATTTGAGGCGTGAGGCCCGCTCCAAATTTCAAGTCATTTGGACACTTTAGCAGCTCTCAGCAAAAAAGACAAATCGGGCTAAAACAGTACATGAACAGTAAACATTTTTGGAGACCCCCAATTTATCTTTTTTGCTGAGAGCTCCTCAAATGTTCAAATGATTTAAAAATTAAAGCGAACCCCATGCATCAAATTGTCTAAAGCACGATTGATTTTTAATTTTTTTTGAATTTTTCTAGTATTTGTTTTGATTTTTTCGTCAGCGCGGGTGCAAAGATGGATTTTCGGAACAGAACCCGCCTTCTTTTGATTGGGAGGGACGAACCCTCTCTCTTTTAGAGGAAAGTTCTCTAGGAGGGGGGGGGGGGGTGGGCAACAAATGTGCCCCTCGCGTGATATTGGCCGGCCCATGTGTGGGGATGAGGTGCCCCTGCGTTTTCCATTTTTTTCTTTTTAGTTTTTGTTTGCTTTCTTTAGCATAAAAATGTATAGGAAAATTTAAAAAATTGTTCACAAATTTGAAACATATTTGTGATTGTAAAAATTTCTCGGAATTTCAAATAAAATTTTCATGAATTCGAAAAATGTTCTTGGATTTCACATAGTGTTCTGAGTTTAAAAAATATTCGTGAGTCTGAATTTTTTTCCTGGGTTTGAAAACATATTAATGAACTTGGAAAATTATCATGGATTTCAAAACATGTTCATGGAATTGAAAAAATGTTCTTGGATTTTAGAAAATATCCTCCGGTTTAATTTTGTAAATTTTTTAATAAATTTTTTATATGTCCGAGATTTCAATAAATGGTCCTAATTATTAATAGTATTCATTTATTTGAAATATGTCCCGTGTTTTCTAAATCTTCAAAAATATTCACACATTTGATTTTTTTTTCAATTTTTAAATAATTACGAAGTTCAGAAAGTGTTAAAGAAATTAAAACAAGAAATACTATAAAAGAGAAGAAATAAAAAAAGGAAAAGAATGAAAAAAAAACTGAAAGAAAGAAGCATAATTGGTTCAACGGAGGTTCTTCTAGCAGCTGTGGGAAGAAGGTTCTTCTAACAGCAAGGGTGCGCGTTTGCATGCTATTACTCGCGTGATGCTGGGAATAGGTGAAGGTGTGATACACCGGGGGTGGCCCATCAGCCAGGAAGCCTGGTGCTGGGCCGACCTCGGGGCCCATGGGGTCCGGCGGTAGCCCGACTCTAGGAGGTAGTCCAGGGCCCGACTTCAAGTGAGAAGATCATCTTGGCGTGCAAGCCAAGAAGCCCTCACAAGCCAAATCGGTTAGGGACCCTATAAATCCTAGCTCTTGTTCCCTTTGTATAAGGCGAGGCTGGGGGTCCGTTCCCATCGATTACGTAGACCATTCTCTCTGTAGCCATATCTGAAAGGATCGATATAGTTGACTAGAGGGGGGGGGGGGGTTGAATAGGCAACTAACAATTTTTAGCTTTTCTTTACCAAATTAAAGTTTGCATCAAAGTAGGTTGTCTAGATATGCAACTAGGTGAGCAACCTATATGATGCAACAACAACGAGTATACAAGCAAGCAAGGGATACAACACAAATAAGCTTGCACAAGTAAAAGGCACGAGATAACCAAGAGTGGAGCCGGTGAAGACGAGGATGTGTTACCGAAGTTCCTTCCTTTTGAGAGGAAGTACGTCTCCGTTAGAGCGGCGTGGAGGCACAATGCTCCCCAAGAAGCCACTAGGGCCACCGTATTCTCCTCACGCCCTCACACAATGCGAGATGCCATGATTCCACTATTGGTGCCCTTGAAGGCGGCGACCTAACCTTTACAAACAAGGTTTGGGCTATCTCCACAACTTAATAGGAGGCTCCCAACGACACCACGAAGCTTCACTACAATGGACTATGGCTCCGCGGTGACCTCAACAGTCTAGGGTGCTCAAACACCCAAGAGTAACAAGATCCGCTAGGGATTAGTGGGGGGAATCAAATTTCTCTTGGTGGAAGTGTAAATCGGGGCCTTCTCAACCAATCCCGAGCAAATCAACAAGTTTGATTGGCTAGGGAGAGAGATCGGGCGAAAATGGAGCTTGGAGCAACAATGGAGCTTTTGGGGGAAGAGGTGGTTCAACTTTGGAGAAGAATACCCCCTTTTATAGTGGGGAAACAATCCAACCGTTACCCCCCAGAACAGCCCGGCAGAGAGCGGTACTACCGCAGGAGGCAGCGGTACTACTGCTAGCCCCAACGGTACTTACCGCTTCCTCGCAGATCGCTGCAGCCTGTGGAGGGCAGGCACATGAGCAGGGGATGGACCTAGTGCGGTACTGCGGCGGTGGTAGGGCGGTACTACCGCTCTTGAGCGGTACTACCGCTCTTGAGCGGTACTACCGCTTCTACTGCCGCTGCTTAGTGCCGCACAATCCGACACGAGGGGCGGCCCCCTCGAGTCGATGCGGCAAGACCCCGGCACCGCAGCGGTACTACGACTGAGGACCCACAGGCTGTACTACCACTGTCGAGCGGTACTGCCGCCTGTGGCTCTTGAGCGGTACTACCGCTGGGCACCACGGTACTACCGCTGGGACCCAGCCAAAACCCATAGAAGAGGAAGAAAGCCTCCATCGAAGTGGGAAGGCTCAAGGGGTGCAAAACGGATGTGTATGTGTTGATTCCACCCTAGCCTTACCAACAGCGGATCCCCTGTTGATAGTACGGTGACTCCTATGAAACATGTCCACCAAAACAGAAACGAAAGAGCTACACCGTCTTGATTAAAACTCCGAGGGGAAGAAACTGTCTCGTGCCAAAGGATAGATCTCTGAAATGCTCAAAGCACACGATTAGACCGCAAACGTGTTGTCATCAATCACCAAAACTACATCGAGAGAGATATGCATTAACAATCTCCCCCTTTTTGGTGGATTGATGACAACAAGGGATTTGCACAAGGATAGAGCAAGAATAAAGATATACTTATAACTACAAAAAAATAGACGGGCTCCCCCTGAATGTGTGCACCTAATTAGTAGTGCCTTTGGAATGCAAAGCACACACATTAGGATCAACACCCCCCTATCTTTTATAGTCCTGCAATCCTAAGCATATGGGTACGTGTGAGCAGGGTATATAACAGAATTAGCATGCAACTCACAAATTACCAAAGTACTTGATGGACATAGATAATAAAGGATAAGGTAGCATATGTCTCACACCATATGACTGGAACTTAGGTCTCACAGGCACTAAACCAAAACAAGCAACGACAAGATAAAGCAGCGACACAACAAACCACAAAAACACACACACTCGCAACTCGGCAACGACACAACACGACACAAATCCCTATACTCTCTCCCCCTTTGGCATCGAGACACCAAAAAGGCAAAGAGCGTTGCTACGGCTCCAGGTGATAGCAAACTGAGGATCTCGAACATCACATCCCAACGGGATCGTCTGCAATGCCGTCTTCGGTCGCAAACTGCTTGGCGTCTGAATCGGTCCACTGGCAGTGCTGCTGAACCCAATCAGTGACCCTGCCCTCAGACCTGCTGTTAATAGTTGCACCCAACTGACGCATGAGCTCCTTGTGACGGCATCGGGCCTTCTACTCAGAGACATGAGACATGTACTGGCCATGAGACTCCATGCAGAAGAGTTTCTTCATCTTACGCTTAAGCTTCTTTGCCCAAGAGGGCTCCACTCCAGAGGGCTCATAATCCTCATCATCAGCAGCCTCAGCCTCGCCCTCGGAATCCAAGTCAGCAGCAGTAGATGGACCCCCAGATTTAGGAGCCGGGGTGCCCCAATTGTCCTTCTTCCTTAGACGTTTGATCTCATGAGAAACCAATTCTCCAGTTTCCAGCATAACCTTGGGATAGACATGAGCCCATGCCTTCTCAATGAGCAACATGATAAAAGGACCATAGATCGGGCACTTGCGCTAAGAAACGGCAGAAAGAAGTTCAGACCACATAACATGAGAGATGTCCAGGGACTCGCCAGTGTTTGATTCCTTCTCATGCTGGCAGAAGAGTAGCATATCCACAAGATAGGAGTGGACCATATCCAGATTCCCGATACGAGGGAATAGAGTCTCTCGGAAAACACGGTGAAGGATGTCGAGAAAGGCAGGCAGCTCATAGGTTACTTTCTCAGTCACGGGGTGAATCTTCACAGAGCAGTAGGGCCAGAGAGCTTGCTTGTGAGTGGAGGTGGTGTTGCGGTGAGGACGGAAGCCAACTGGAGACTCAAGCCCGTGATCTTCCACCCCAAGTAACTCCATGAAGGCCTTCCACTTGACAGATAGCAACTTGTCATTTTTCATCCAAGTCAGGGTCCTTTCAGCATCAGTCCCGAGATGAACAGTGGCATAGAATTGAGCCACCAAGTCTGCATCGAAGTCCTTGTTGAACTGCATGATTCTGAGGATGTTCAGCTGAGAGCACATCTGAAAGGCTTCACCAAAGTACTCAGGGTCCTTCTCCATAGCATCCGTGTCGATGGAGCGCACATCAACATAGAGATTCTTCTTGGCCTTGATCACATCAAAGTAGATGGAAACTGAAAACGATTCAAGAACGAACGGTTGACCAAAGTGGGTTCTTGGTCTTCCGCATAGGGGTTGCGGCGAAGCCTTTCCCAGAATTCCTTGGCAGTCATCTCATTCACAGTCTTGCCCCTCGGCTTTGGCTTGTTGGCAGGCTTCTTCTTGAGTTGAGGCGGGGGATGGGAACTTGATGAAGCACCCGCTGTCTCAGAGGTGCGGTAGCGCTTTGACGTTGAACGTCCGGGGTTGACACGGCAGGCTTGTTGCTCAGGGTGTTCATCACCTAGAACCAAACACCCGAGCGAAAGAAACAACACGAAAGAAAGAGCATAAGCCTCCAAACAAAGCAACATTGATCAAGAAGTGGTAGGACTAAGATGGAATTGGGCATCCAGCGGTAGTACCGCGACCCAACCGCGGCAGTACCGCTTGAGCGGTAGTACCGCTCCAGATGAGCGATAGTACCGTCTAGACGGGGAACAGAGGTTCCCTACTGCCATGGACGGTTCCGGCACTACCGGTGATGCCAAATTCAAAAATAAACCTACTAAGCTTCAATCCAACAGGCCTAGAAGCCATCTCCATCCTACTCAAGCCTCGACTTAGCAAAAAATCGAGAAAAACAATGCCTATTGCCCCTAACAACTAGATGCAAGATCTAGGAAAAAAGAGAGCGGGAACGGGGGCAATACCGGCATCCATGGCAAGAGGACGCGGTGGGGATCGACTCCACCGGAGGAACTGGAGAGGGGCGGCACGAGGACGGCGGCCGACCGAAGCCTTCCTGCGGCGAGACATCACTGGAGCGACAAAGAGGACGAGGGAGTGGGGCGAATGGGTATGGGGGAGAAAAGCAACTCCCCCTACCCAAACATAACCCCCCACGCCTGCCCCGGAGCGGTAGTACCGCTTGGTGTGTGCGATAGTACCGCTTGATGAATATCAGCGGTAGTACCGCACAACCAGCGGTAGTACCGCTCAGCCGCAGGAAAACTGACAAAAAGGCTTAGCTCAAGAAAAAGAAAACGACCGGAAACGAGAACAAACACAAACGCAAAACACCAACACAAAGAGGACGAAAACCACACTCCTCTCCAGGAGAGGGCGGTGGCCGAGGCCACCTATGTTTGAGTCCGGAGGTATGGCGCCGTGAAGAATTATCCTTGGGCCCATGACCAAAACTTGTCTTTGAAGCACACATACCATAAAAAATGGCTAATGTGAAAGAGTTGATCAATTTGTGCATAATGGGGGAGGGAGAGTTCATTGAGAGAACAACACTCCCCCTATGTCCATGCCTACACCTAAACTAGACAACAAGTTAAGTGTGGTGGGGTGTGCAAGGGTTCAAGTCACATTGCTCGAATCAATGATATTTAGCTCATGCCTTAACTCGTGAAATCTTACTTCATCCAAGGGCTTCGTGAAAATATCTGCAAGGTTATCATGAGTGTTGACATACTTGAGCTCGATCTTCCCTCGCTTAATATGATCCCGGATGAAGTGATACCGAATCTCAATATGCTTCGTATTGAAGTGTTGCACCGGGTTGAGAGAAATCTTGATGGTACTTTCATTGTCACACCAAAGAGGCACTTTGTCACAAATGACACCGTAATCCTTTAAAGTTTGCCTCATCCATAAGAGTTGTGAACAACAACTACCGGGTGAGCGCGGGTGACTGGGCCGACCGCGAATGGCTCAGCCGCAGCCGTCGAGGCCGTAGGCGGGAGAAGCACCGGGGCCGCGGGCGCCGAGGCAGCGGGCGCCGAGGCGGCAGGCGTGAGGGTCGGGCAGGCGCGGGGGCCGAGTCCGCGGGTGCGGGCACCGAGGCCGCGGGAGGAGGAAGTGCCATAGCCGCGGGTAGAGGATGCGCCGGCGGGTGACGCGCCTCAAAGCCAGGGGCGGGCCAAGGGCGGCGCGCGAGCACCCTGGGATAGGCGTCGGGGCTTCCGCGTCACCAGTGGCGGGAGGAACTGTCGGGGGTACCTGCTGAAACGAAAACACATGCTCATTAAAGTAAACGTGCCGGGAGGTGAACACACAGTGGGAGATGGGATTGTAGCACCGACAACCCCTTGGAATTAGAAGGGTAGCCGATAAAGATGCATGCAACAGAACATGGTGCAAGTTTGTGAGGAGCAATGTCGGCAGTGCTAGGATTGCAAAGGCACCCAAAAATACGCAAATCATCATACAACGGTGGTGTACCAAAGAGAAGGTGGTGAGGTGCGTAGTTCCACCATAGGCGGTAGGGTCGAAGGTCAAGAAGAAGTGATGCGGTAGCGAGTGCGTCCGGCCAGAAGCGAGGCGGAACGTTAGCATGGAACAGGAGCGTGCGAACACAGTCATTCAGAGTGCGAAGGATGCGTTCAGCTCGACCATTCTGTTGTGAAGTGTACGGGCATGTGAGACGAAAAACTGTGCCATGATGCGACAGAAAAGTGCGGAAAGCAAGGTTGTCAAACTCTTTTCCATTGTCAGTCTGAAGAGCAAGAATGGGACGCACTAACTGTGTGTTGACATAGGAGTAAAAAGTCGTCGAAGTAGAGAGTGCATCCGACTTTCGTCGCAAAGGAAAGGTCCACACATAGTGAGAATAACCATCGAGAATAACTAGATAATATAAGTAGCTTGAATTACTAGGAACCGGAGAGGTCCACACATCGCTATAAATCAACTGAAAGGGAAAAGAAGCAATGGTGGTGGAGTTATTAAACGAAAGCGAACATGTTTGCCGACACGACAGGCATGACAGGTGTGATCTTATATCTTATTACAACTGAAACTGAAACTCCTATGAATATGATGGAGTGTGACGGGGTTGGGATGACCCAAACGAGCATGCTAGAGATCGACGCCAGCTGAAAGAGCAGCCAGTGCAGTGGTGGCGGATGAAGGCAAATGCACCAGATAGAGCTCGTCGGGGCTGTTACATCGGTGGAGTACCATCCTGGTTCGAGCGTCCTTAACACAAAAACCAAGCTCGTCAAATTCAACAGTGACAGGATTTTCATGAGTTAAACAGCGAACAGAAACAAGATTCTTAATAAGATGAGGAGACACAAGTATGTTAGACAAAGTTATAGGCATGGAATTAGAAGGAAAATAAGTGTGCCCGACATGTGTGATAGGAAGTGTGGAACCATCGCAAAAAATGATGCGGCACTCGGTGGTGATGGGAGTGAAGGAGGCAAGATTACCCGGATGAGCAGACATGTGAGCCGTGGCCTGATACGTCTGCAACGTATCTATAATTTTTTATTGTTCCATGCTATTATATTATCCATCTTGGATGTTTTATATGCATTTATATGCAATTTTATATGATATTTGGACTAACCTATTAACCTAGAGCCCAGTGCCAGTTTCTGTTTTTCCCTTGTTTTTGAGTTTTTCAGAAAAGGAATACCAAACGGAGTCCAATTAACCTGAAAATTTATGGAGATTGTTTTTGGACCAGAAGAAGCCCATGGAGCATCGGAGATGGACCAGAAGAGTCCCAAGTCAACCACGAGGGTGGAGGGCGCGCCCTACCCCATGGGCGCCCCCTACCTCGTGGCTGACTTGGGGACCCCCCCCCCGACTTGTTCCCGATGCCAACACCTCTTATATATCCCAACTTCTAGAACAGAACCAAGATCGGGAGTTCCGCCGCCACAAGCCTCTGTAGCCATGATAAACCAATCGGGACCCTGTTTCGGCACCCTGTGGAGGAGGGATCCATCATCCGTGGCCATCTTCATCATCCCGGCACTCTCCATGATGAGGAGGGAGTAGTTCACCCTTGGGGCTGAGGGTATGTACCAGTAGCTATGTGTTTGTTCTCTCTCTCTCTATCTCTCATGTTCTTGATATGGCACGATCTTGATGTACCGCGAGCTTCACTATTATAGTTGGATCTTATGATGTCTCTCCCCCTCTACCTTCTTGTAATGGATTGAGTTTTCCCTTTGAAATTATCTTATCGGATTGAGCCTTTAAGGATTTCAGAACACTTGATGTATGTCGTGCATGTGCTTATCTGTTGTGACAATGGGATATTCACGTGATCCACTTGATGTATGTTTTGGTGATCAACTTGCGGGTTCTGTGAACTTGTGAACTTATGCATAGGGGTTGGCACACGTTTTCGTCTTGAATCTCCGGTAGAAACTTTGGGGCACTCTTTGAAGTTCTTTGTGTTGGTTTGTGAAAGTGCAACTATCCCTGGGTGGTTTTGGTAATTCCTAAAAGCATATATCTCATTGAGCTAATGCTATTTCAAGATAAATATTTCAGGAAAGCTTAATGTTTGGCATGGCATGGATGAGAAACGTGGACCCCTCAAAATGCTAAGGACAAAAGGATTGGCTCAAGCTCAAAGCACAAGACTCTACATTTTTCATTTTAGTGATCCAAGATCACATTGAGTCCATAGGAAAAGTGAGATGTTGCTTAATGAGTTTCTTGCTCAAAGTGCTTAGTGATATGCTCCAAAGCCCTCAACTACTTTCTCACATCCACATATGTCCCAAACCAAAAGTCAAACTCGGCCCCACCGAAACTTTCTATCCGGCGCCACCGAGTTCAGTTGACATAGCCACTGCCAGAAACCCTAGTCTTTTCGGTCTCACCGATAGGGATCTCGGTCTCAACGAGATAGGATTCTAATCTCTCTACTTCCCTTCGTAACATTTCGGTCAAACCGAAATGAGCGATCAGTCCCACCGAGATTGCAATGCAAACTCTCTGTTTCCCTTTCGTAACGTTTCGGTCCAACCGAGATGAGCGAATCGGTCCCACCGAGTTTGCCTGACCAACGCTCTATTTGTCTATTACCAAAATCGGTCTCACCGAGTTTGTGTAATCGGTCTCACCGAGATTATGTTATGTCATAACCCTAACAATATCGGTCCCACCGAGTTGACATGTCGGTCCCACCGAAATGCCTAATGGTCACATTATGAACTAAATCGGTGTGACCGAGTTTCACAATTCGGTCCCACCGAGTTTGGTAAATTGTGTGTAACGGTTAGATTTTGTGTGGAGGCTATATATACCCCTCCACCCACTCTTGATTCGTGGGGAGAGCCATCAGAACATGCCTACACTTCCAACATACATTTTCTGAGAGAGAACCACCTACACTTGTGTTGAGGTCAAGATATTCCATTCCAACCACATAAATCTTGATCTCTAGCCTTCCCCAAGTTGCTTTCCACTCAAATCATCCTTCCACCAAATCCAATCCTATGAGAGAGAGTTGAGTGTTGGGAATACTATCATTTGAAGCACAAGAGCAAGTAGTTCATCATCAACACACCATCTTTTACCTTTTGGAGAGTGGTGTCTCCTAGATTGGTTAGGTGTCACTTCGGAGCCTCCGTCAATATTGTGGAGTTGAACCAAGGAGTTTGTAAGGGCAAGGAGATCGCCTACTTCGTGAAGATCTACCCGAGTGAGGCAAGTCCTGAAGGAAATATGCCCTAGAGGCAATAATAAAGTTATTATTTATTTCCTTATATCATGATAAATGTTTATTATTCATGCTAGAATTGTATTAACAGGAAACATAATACATGTGTGAATATATAGACAAACAGAGTCACTAGTATGCCTCTACTAGACTAGCTTGTTAATCAAAGATGGTTATGTTTCCTAACCATAGACAAAGGAGTTGTCATTTGATTAACAAGGTCACATCATTGGTTGAATGATCTGATTGACATGACCCATTCCATTAGCTTAGCACCCGATCGTTTAGTATGTTGCTATTGCTTTCTTCATGACTTATACATGTTCCTGTAACTATGAGATTATGCAACTCCCGTTTACTGGGGGAACACTTTGGGTGCTACCAAACGTCACAACGTAACTGGGTGATTATAAAGGAGTACTACAGGTGTCTCCAAAGGTACATGTTGGGTTGGCGTATTTCGAGATTAGGTTTTGTCACTCCGATTGTCGGAGAGGTATCTCTGGGCCCTCTCGGTAATGCACATCATTATAAGCCTTGCAAGCAATGTGACCAATGAGTTGGTTACGGGATGATGCATTACTGAGCGAGTAAAGAGACTTGCCGGTGACGAGATTGAACTAGGTATTGGATACCGACGATCGAATCTCGGGCAAGTAACATACCGATGACAAAGGGAACAACGTATGTTGTTATGCGGTCTGACCGATAAAGATCTTCGTGAAAATGTAGGAACCAATATGGGCATCCAGGTCCGCTATTGGTTATTGACCGGAGATGTATCTCGGTCATGTCTACATTGTTCTCGAACCGTAGGGTCCGCACGCTTAAGGTTTCGATGACGGTTATATTATGAGTTTGTGTATTTTGATGTACGAAGGTTGTTGAGTCCTGGATATGATCACGGACATGACGAGGAGTCTCGAAATGGTCGAGACATAAAGATTAATATATTGGACGGATATATTTGGACACCGGAAAGGTTCGGAGAAGTTTGGAGCTCCGGGAGGTTACCGGAACCCCCCGGGAGGTATATGGGCCTTATTGGGCCCATGTAGGAGGAAGGGAGAAGGAACAAGGGAGGCGCGCCCAAGCCCAATCCGAATTGGGGAGGGCGGCCCCCCCTTTCTCCTTCCCCTCTTCCTATTCCTACTACTAGTACTACTTCCTAATACTAGTACTCCTTCCTTCCCTCCAAATAAGATAAGGAAAGAGAGGGAAACCTACTTGGAGTAGGTTTCCTCCCTATGGTGCGCCCCCTTGTGGCGGCCACCTCCTCCCTCCCTCCTTTATATACGGGGTGGGGGCACCCTAGGACACACAAGTTGATCCTTGAGATCGTTCCTTAGCCGTGTGCGGTGCCCCTCCACCATATTCCACCTCGGTCATATCGTAGCGGTGCTTAGGCGAAGCCTGCGTCGGTGAAACATCAAGATCGTCACCACGCCCGTCGTCTTGTGGAACTCCCTCTCCCGGAGCTTTGCTGGATCGGAGCCCGAGGAGCGTCATCGAGCTGAGCGTGTGCCAAGAACTCGGGCGCCGGAATGCTTGGCTGGGATCGGCTGGATCGCGAGGAGAACGTACGACTACTTCCTCTACGTCATCATCGATTCGGAGGTGCCGGAGTAACGGCACTGGGATCGGCAGGATCGCGAGGAGAACGTACGACTACTTCCTCTACGTTGTGATCGCTTCCGCTTTGGTCTACGAGGGTACGTAGACAACACTCTCCTTTCTCGTTGCTATGCCATCACCATGGTCCTGTGTGTGCGTAGGAAAATTTTGAAATTACTACGTTCCCCAACAGTGGCATCCGAGCCTAGGTTTTTATGGTTTGATGTTTTGCACGAGTAGAACACAAGTGAGTTGTGGGCGATACAAGTCATACTGCCTACCAACATGTCATACTTTGGTTCAGCGGTATTGTGAGATGAAGCGGCCGGACCGACATTACGCCAGACGCTTACGCGAGACTGGTTTCACCGTTACGAGCACTCGTGCTTAAAGGTGGCTGGCGGGTGTCTGTCTCTCTCACTTTAGTTGAACCGTGTGTGGCTACGCCCGGTCCTTGAGAAGGTTAAAACGGAGTCTATTTGACGAAGTATCGTTGTGGTCTTGATGCGTAGGTGAGATTGGTTCTTGCTTAAGCCCGTAGCAGCCACGTAAAATTTGCAACAACAAAGTAGAGGACGTCTAACTTGTTTTTGCAGGGCATGTTGTGATGTGATATGGTCAAGACGTGATGCTATATTTTATTGTATGAGATGATCATGTTTTGTAACCGAAGTTATCGGCAACTGGCTGGAGCCATATGGTTGTCGCTTTATTGTATGAAATACAAACGCCCTGTAATTGCTTTACTTTATCACTAAGCGGTAGCGATAGTCGTAGAAGCAATAGATGGCGTAACGACAACAATGCTATGATGGAGATCAAGGTGTCGCGCCGGTGACGATGGTGATCACGACGGTGCTTCGGAGATGGAGATCACAAGCACAAGATGATGATGGCCATATCATATCACTTATATTGATTGCATGTGATGTTTATCCTTTATGCATCTTATTTTGCTTGGTTGACGGTAGCATTTTAAGATGATCTCTCACCTAAATTATCAAGTAGTGTTCTCCTGAGTATGCACCGTTGCCAAAGTTCGTCGAGCCGAGACAACACGAGATTATCGGGTGTGATAAGCTCTACGTCCAACAACAACGGTTGCAAGCCAGTTTTGCACACGCATAAAACTCAGGTTATACATGACGAGCATAGCATATGCAGATATGGCCTCGGAACACGGAGACCGAAAGGTCGGCGTGAATCATATAGTAGATATGATCAACATAAGATGTTCACCATTGAAAACTACTCCATCTCACGTGATGATCGGTTATGGTTTAGTTGATTTGGATCACGTGATCACTTAGATGACTAGAGAGATGTCTATCTAAGTGGGAGTTCTTAAGTAATATAATTAATTGAACTTTAATTTATCATGAACTTAGTCCTGGTAGTATTTTGCAAATTATGTTGTAGATCAATAGCTCGCGTTGTTGCTTACAAATGTTTATTTTGATATGTTCCTAGAGAAAATTGTGTTGAAAGATGTTAGTAGCAATGATACGGATTGGATCCGTGATATGAGGTTTATCCTCATTGCTGCCTGAAGAATTATGTCCTTAATGCACCGCTAGGTGACAGACCTATTGCAGGAGCAGATGCACGAGGCGTTATGAGCGTTTGGCTAGCTCAATATGATGACTACTTGATAGTTTAGTGCACCATGCTTAAACGGCTTAGAATCGGGACTTCAAAGACGTTTTGAACGTCATGGACCATATGAGATGTTCCAGGAATTGAAGTTAATATTTCAAGCAAATACCGAGTTGAGAGATATGAAATCTCCAACAAGTTCTATAGCTAAAAGATGGAAGAGAATCGCTCAACTAGTGAGCATGTTCTCAGATTATGCAGGTACTTCAATCGCTTGAATCAAGTGGGAGTTAATCTTCGAGATAAGATAGTGATTGACAGAATTCTCTAGTCACCAACACTAAGTTACTAGAACTTCATGATGAACTATAGTATGCAAGGGATGACGAAAATGATTCCCGAGCTCTTCGTGATGTTGAAATCGACGAAGGTAGAAATCAAGAAAGAGCATCAAGTGTTGATGATTGACAAGACCACTAGTCTCAAGGAAAGGGGCAAAGGGAAGAAGGGGAACTTCAAGAAGAATGGCAAGCAAGTTGCTGCTTTCGGCGTGAAGAAGCCCAAGTCTGGACCTAAGCACGAGACTAAGTGCTTTTGCTGCAATGGAACTGGTCACTAGAAGCGGAACTACCCCAAGTGATTGGTGGATAAGAAGGATGGCAAAGTGAACATAAGTATATTTGATATACATGTTATTGATGTGTACTTTACTAGTGTTCATAGCAACCCCTCAGTATTTGGTACTAGTTCAGTTGCTAAGATTAGTAACTCGAAAAGAGAGTTGCAGAATGAACAGAGACTAGTTAAGGGTGAAGTGACGATGAGAGTTGGAAGTGGTTCCAAGATTGATATGATCATCATCGCACACTCCCTATACTTTCGGGATTAGTGTGGAACCTAAATAAGTGTTATTTGGTGTTGAGCATAAATATGATTTGATCATGTTTATTGCAATACGGTTATTCATTTAAGTAAGAGAATAAATTGTTGTTACATTTACATGAATAAAACCTTATATGGTTACACACCCAATGAAAATGGTTCATTGGATCTCGATCATAGTGATACACATATTCAAAATATTGAAACCAAAAGATGCAAAGTTAATAATGATAGTGCAACTTATTTGTGGCACTTGCCGTTTAGGTCATATTGGTGTAAAGCGCTTGAAGAAAACTCCATCTTGATGGACTTTTGGAATCACTTGATTATGAATCATTTGATGCTTGCGAACCGTGCCTTTTGGGCAAGATGACTAAAACTCCGTTCTCCGGAACAATGGAACAAGCTATTGACTTATTGGAAATAATACATACCGATGTATGCGATTCAATGAGTGTTGATGCTCGTGGCAAGTATCGTTATTTTCTGTCCTTCACAAGATGATTTGAGCAGATATGGGTATATCTACTTGATGAAACATAAGTCTGAAACATTTGAAAAGTTCAAAGAATTTCAGAGTGAAGTTGAAAATCATCGTAATAAGAAAATAAAGTTTCTACGATCTGATCGTGGAGGCGAATATTTGAGTTCTGAGTTTGGTCTACATTTGAAACAATGCGGAATAGTTTCGCAACTCACGCCTCCGGAACACCACAGCACAATGGTGTGTCCGAGCGTCGTAATCGTCGCACTTTACTAGATATGGTGCGATCTAAGATGTTTCTTACCGATTTACCGTTATAGTTTTGGGGCTATGCATTAGAGACAGCTGCATTCACGTTAAATAGGGCAACATCTAAAACCGTTGAGGCGACACCGTATGAACTGTGGTTTGGCAAGAAACCAAAGTTGTTGTTTCTTAAAAGTTTGGAGTTGTGATGCTTATGTGAAAAAGTTTTCACCTGATGAGCTCAAACCCAAATCGGAGAAGTGCGTCTTCATAGAATACCCAAAGGTAACTATTGGGTACACCTTCTATCACAGATCCGAAGGCAAGTTTTTCGTTGCTAAGATGGATCCTTTCTAGAGAAGAAGTTTCTCTCGAAAGAAGTGAGTGGGAGGAAAGTAGAACTTGATGAGGTAATTGTACCTTCTCCCTTATTTGAAAGTAGTTCATCACAGAATCAGTTCCAGTGATTCCTACACCAATTAGTGAGGGAGTTAATGATGATGATCATGAAACTTCAGATCAAGTTGCTACCAAACCTCGTAGGTCTTCCAGAGTAAGATCCGCACCAGAGTGGTACGGTAATCTTATTCTAGAAGTCATGTTACTAGACCATGATAAACCTATGAACTATGAGGAAGCGATGATGAGCCCAGATTCCGCGAAATGGCTTGATGCCATGAAATCTGAGATAGGATCCATGTATGAGAACAAAGTATGGACTTTGATTGACTTGCTCGATGATCAGCAAGCCATGTTAAATAAATGGATCTTCAAGAGGAAGACGGACAACGATAGTAGTGTTACTATCTACAAAACTCGACTTGTCACAAAAGGTTTTTGACAAGTTCAAGGTGTTGACTACAATGAGATTTTCTCTACTGTAGCGATTCTTAAGTCTGTCCGAATCATGTTAGCAATTGCCACATTTTATGAAATTTGGCAAATGGATATCAAAACTACATTCTTTAATGGATTTATTAAAGAAGAGTTGCATATGATGCAACCAGAAGTTTTAAATCAATCCTAAAGGAGCTAACAAAATATGCAAGCTTCAGCGATCCATCTATGGACTGGTGCAAGCATCTCAGAGTTGGAATACATGCTTTGATAAGTTGATCATAGCATATAGTTTTATACAGACTTGCGGTGAAGCCTGTAATTACTAGTAAGTGAGTGGGAGCACTACAGCATTTACGATAAGTATATGTGAATGACATATTGTAGATCGGAAATAATGTAGAATTATTCTGCAAAGCATAAAGGAGTGTTTGAAAGGAGTTTTTCAAAGAAAGACCTCGGTGAAGCTGCTTACATATTGAGCATCAAGATCTATAGAGATAGATCAAGACGCTTGATAAGATTTTCAATGAGTACATACCTTGACAAGATTTTGAAGTAGTTCAAAATGGAACAGTCAAAGAAAGAGTTCTTGCCTGTGTAACAAGGTGTGAAATTGAGTAAGACTCAAAACCCGACCACGGCAGAAGATAGAAAGAGAATGAAAGTCATTCCCTATGCCTTGGCCATAGGTTCTATAAAGTATGCCATGCTTGTACCAGATCTATTGTATACCCTACCTTTGAGTCCGGCAAGGAGTACAATAGTGATCTAGGAGTAGATCATCGGACAGCGGTCAAAATTATCCTTAGTGGAATAAGGATATGTTTCTCGATTATGGAAGTGAAAAAGGTTAGGTCGTAAAGGGTTACGTCGATGCAAGTTTTGACACCGATCTGGATGACTCTAAGTCTCGATCTAGATACATATTGAAAGTGGGAGCAATTAGCTAGAGTAGCTCAAATGCGAGCATTGTAGACATAGAAAATTGCAAAATACATAACGGATCTAAATATGAAAGACCCGTTGACTAAGATTCTCTCACAAGCAAAACATGATCACACCTTAGTACTCTTTGGGTGTTAATCACATAGCGATGTGAACTAGATTACTGAATCTAGTAAACCCTTTGGGTGTTGGTCACATGGCGATGTGAACTATGGGTGTTAATCACATGATGATGTGAACTATCGATGTTAATCACATGGTGATGTGATCTAGATTATTGACTCTAGTGCAAGTGGGAGACTGAAGGAAATATGCCCTAGAGGCAATAATAAAGTTATTATTTATTTCCTTATATCATGATAAATGTTTATTATTCATGCTAGAATTGTATTAACAGGAAACATAATACATGTGTGAATATATAGACAAACAGTGTCACTAGTATGCCTCTACTAGACTAGCTTGTTAATCAAAGATGGTTATGTTTCCTAACCATAGACAAAGGAGTTGTCATTTGATTAACAAGGTCACATCATTGGTTGAATGATCTGATTGACATGACCCATTCCATTAGCTTAGCACCCGATCGTTTAGTATGTTGCTATTGCTTTCTTCATGACTTATACATGTTCACGTAACTATGAGATTATGCAACTCCGTTTACGGAGGAACACTTTGGGTGCTACCAAAGCGTCACAACGTAACTGGGTGATTATAAAGGAGTACTACAGGTGTCTCCAAAGGTACATGTTGGGTTGGCGTATTTCGAGATTAGGTTTTGTCACTCCGATTGTCGGAGAGGTATCTCTGGGCCCTCTCGGTAATGCACATCATTATAAGCCTTGCAAGCAATGTGACCAATGAGTTGGTTACGGGATGATGCATTCTGAGCGAGTAAAGAGACTTGCGGTGACGAGATTGAACTAGGTATTGGATACCGACGATCGAATCTCGGGCAAGTAACATACCGATGACAAAGGGAACAACGTATGTTGTTATCTTGTCCGACCGATAAAGATCTTCGTGAAAATGTAGGAACCAATATGGGCATCCAGGTCCCGCTATTGGTTATTGACCGGAGATGTATCTCGGTCATGTCTACATTGTTCTCGAACCGTAGGGTCCACACGCTTAAGGTTTCGATGACGGTTATATTATGAGTTTGTGTATTTTGATGTACTGAAGGTTGTTCGAGTCCGGATATGATCACGGACATGACGAGGAGTCTCGAAATGGTCGAGACATAAAGATTAATATATTGGACGGATATATTTGGACACCGGAAAGGTTCGGAGAAGTTTGGAGCTCCGGGAGGTTACGGAACCCCGGGAGGTATATGGGCCTTATTGGGCCCATGTAGGAGGAAGGAGAAGGAACAAGGGAGGCGCGCCCCAAGCCCAATCCGAATTGGGGAGGGGGGCCGCCCCCTTTCCTTTCTCCTTCCCCTCTTCCTATTCCTACTACTAGTACTACTTCCTAATACTAGTACTCCTTCCTTCCCCTCCAAATAAGATAAGGAAAGAGGAAACCTACTTGGAGTAGGTTTCCCCCTCCTATGGTGCGCCCCTTGTGGCCGGCCACCTCCTCCCTCCCTCCTTTATATACGGGGTGGGGGCACCCTAGGACACACAAGTTGATCCTTGAGATCGTTCCTTAGCCGTGCGGTGCCCCCTCCACCATATTCCACCTCGGTCATATCGTGGCGGTGCTTAGGCGAAGCCCTGCGTCGGTGAAACATCAAGATCGTCACCACGCCCGTCGTCTTGTGGAACTCCCTCTCCCGGAGCTTTGCTGGATCGGAGCCCGAGGAGCGCCATCGAGCTGAACGTGTGCCAAGAACTCGGAGGCGCCGGAGTAACGGCGCTGGGATCGGCTGGATCGCGAGGAGAACGTCGACTACTTCCTCTACGTCATCATCGATTCGGAGGTGCCGGAGTAACGGCATCGGGATCGGCAGGATCGCGAGGAGAACGTCGACTACTTCCTCTACGTTGTGATCGCTTCCGCTTTGGTCTACGAGTGCGTAGACAACACTCTCCTTTCTCGTTGCTATGCCATCACCATGGTCCTGTGTGCGTGGGAAAATTTTGAAATTACTACGTTCCCCAACAGTGGCATCCGAGCCTAGGTTTTTATGGTTTGATGTTTTGCACGAGTAGAACACAAGTGAGTTGTGGGCGATACAAGTCATACTGCCTACCAGCATGTCATACTTTGGTTCAGCGGTATTGTGAGATGAAGCGGCCGGACCGACATTACGCCAGACGCTTACGCTGAGACTGGTTTCACCGTTCTGGCGCCGTGCTTAAAGGTGGCTGGCGGGTGTCTGTCTCTCTCACTTTAGTTGAACCGAGTGTGGCTACGCCCGGTCCTTGAGAAGGTTAAACGGAGTCTATTTGACGAAGTATCGTTGTGGTCTTGATGCGTAGGTGAGATTGGTTCTTGCTTAAGCCCGTAGCAGCCACGTAAAATTTGCAACAACAAAGTAGAGGACGTCTAACTTGTTTTTGCAGGGCATGTTGTGATGTGATATGGTTAAGACGTGATGCTATATTTTATTGTATGAGATGATCATGTTTTGTAACCGAAGTTATCGGCAACTGGCAGGAGCCATATGGTTGTCGCTTTATTGTATGAAATACAAACGCCCTGTAATTGCTTTACTTTATCACTAAGCGGTAGCGATAGTCGTAGAAGCAATAGATGGCGTAACGACAACGATGCTACGATGGAGATCAAGGTGTCGGCGCCGGTGACGATGGTGATCACGACGGTGCTTGGAGATGGAGATCACAAGCACAAGATGATGATGGCCATATCATATCACTTATATTGATTGCATGTGATGTTTATCCTTTATGCATGTTATTATGCTTGGTTGATGGTAGCATTTTAAGATGATCTCTCACCTAAATTATCAAGTAGTGTTCTCCCTGAGTATGCACCGTTGCCAAAGTTCGTCGTGCCGAGACACCACGTGATGATCGGGTGTGATAAGCTCTACGTCCATCTACAACGGGTGCAAGCCAGTTTTGCACACGCAGAATACTCAGGTTATACTTGACGAGCCTAGCATATGCAGATATGGCCTCGGAACACGGAGACCGAAAGGTCGGCGTGAATCATATAGTAGATATGATCAACATAAGATGTTCACCATTGAAAACTACTCCATCTCACGTGATGATCGGTTATGGTTTAGTTGATTTGGATCACGTGATCACTTAGATGACTAGAGAGATGTCTATCTAAGTGGGAGTTCTTAAGTAATATAATTAATTGAACTTTAATTTATCATGAACTTAGTCCTGGTAGTATTTTGCAAATTATGTTGTAGATCAATAGCTCGCGTTGTTGCTTACAAATGTTTATTTTGATATGTTCCTAGAGAAAATTGTGTTGAAAGATGTTAGTAGCAATGATACGGATTGGATCCGTGATATGAGGTTTATCCTCATTGCTGCACAGAAGAATTATGTCCTTAATGCACCGCTAGGTGACAGACCTATTGCAGGAGCAGATGCAGACGTTATGACCGTTTGGCTAGCTCAATATGATGACTACTTGATAGTTTAGTGCACCATGCTTAACGGCTTAGAATCGGGACTTCAAAGACGTTTTGAACGTCATGGACCATATGAGATGTTCCAGGAATTGAAGTTAATATTTCAAGCAAATACCGAGTTGAGAGATATGAAATCTCCAACAAGTTCTATAGCTAAAAGATGGAAGAGAATCGCTCAACTAGTGAGCATGTTCTCAGATTGTCAGGTACTTCAATCGCTTGAATCAAGTGGGAGTTAATCTTCCAGATAAGATAGTGATTGACAGAATTCTCTAGTCACCAACACTAAGTTACTAGAACTTCATGATGAACTATAGTATGCAAGGGATGACGAAAATGATTCCCGAGCTCTTCGTGATGTTGAAATCGACGAAGGTAGAAATCAAGAAAGAGCATCAAGTGTTGATGATTGACAAGACCACTAGTCTCAAGGAAAAGGGCAAAGGGAAGAAGGGGAACTTCAAGAAGAACGGCAAGCAAGTTGCTGCTCGAGTGAAGAAGCCCAAGTCTGGACCTAAGCACGAGACTAAGTGCTTTTGCTGCAATGGAACTGGTCACTAGAAGCGGAACTACCCCAAGTGATTGGTGGATAAGAAGGATGGCAAAGTGAACATAAGTATATTTGATATACATGTTATTGATGTGTACTTTACTAGTGTTCATAGCAACCCCTCAGGATTTGGTACTAGTTCAGTTGCTAAGATTAGTAACTCGAAAAGGGAGTTGCAGAATGAACAGAGACTAGTTAAGGGTGAAGTGACGATGAGAGTTGGAAGTGGTTCCAAGATTGATATGATCATCATCGCACACTCCCTATACTTTCGGGATTAGTGTGGAACCTAAATAAGTGTTATTTGGTGTTGAGCATAAATATGATTTGATCATGTTTATTGCAATACGGTTATTCATTTAAGTAAGAGAATAAATTGTTGTTCTGTTTACATGAATAAAACCTTATATGGTTACACACCCAATGAAAATGGTTCATTGGATCTCGATCATAGTGATACACATATTCAAAATATTGAAACCAAAAGATGCAAAGTTAATAATGATAGTGCAACTTATTTGTGGCACTTGCCGTTTAGGTCATATTGGTGTAAAGCGCTTGAAGAAAACTCCATCTTTGATGGACTTTTGGAATCACTTGATTATGAATCATTTGATGCTTGCGAACCGTGCCTTTTGGGCAAGATGACTAAAACTCCGTTCTCCGGAACAATGGAACAAGCTACTGACTTATTGGAAATAATACATACCGATGTATGCGATTCAATGAGTGTTGATGCTCGTGGCAAGTATCGTTATTTTCTGTCCTTCACAAGATGATTTGAGCAGATATGGGTATATCTACTTGATGAAACATAAGTCTGAAACATTTGAAAAGTTCAAAGAATTTCAGAGTGAAGTTGAAAATCATCGTAATAAGAAAATAAAGTTTCTACGATCTGATCGTGGAGGCGAATATTTGAGTTACGAGTTTGGTCTACATTTGAAACAATGCGGAATAGTTTCGCAACTCACGCCTCCCGGAACACCACAGCACAATGGTGTGTCCGAACGTCAGAATCGCACTTTACTAGATATGGTGCGATCTAAGATGTTTCTTACCGATTTACCGTTATAGTTTTGGGGCTATGCATTAGAGACAGCTGCATTCACGTTAAAAAGGGCACCATCTAAATCCGTTGAGACGACACCGTATGAACTGTGGTTTGGCAAGAAACCAAAGTTGTTGTTTCTTAAAAGTTTGGAGTTGTGATGCTTATGTGAAAAAGTTTTCACCTGATGAGCTCAAACCCAAATCGGAGAAGTGCGTCTTCATAGAATACCCAAAGGTAACTATTGGGTACACCTTCTATCACAGATCCGAAGGCAAGTTTTTCGTTGCTAAGATGGATCCTTTCTAGAGAAGAAGTTTCTCTCGAAAGAAGTGAGTGGGAGGAAAGTAGAACTTGATGAGGTAATTGTACCTTCTCCCTTATTTGAAAGTAGTTCATCACAGGAATCAGTTCCAGTGATTCCTACACCAATTAGTGAGGGAGTTAATGATGATGATCATGAAACTTCAGATCAAGTTGCTACCAAACCTCGTAGGTCTTCCAGAGTAAGATCCGCACCAGAGTGGTACGGTAATCTTATTCTAGAAGTCATGTTACTAGACCATGATAAACCTATGAACTATGAGGAAGCGATGATGAGCCCAGATTCCGCGAAATGGCTTGATGCCATGAAATCTGAGATAGGATCCATGTATGAGAACAAAGTATGGACTTTGATTGACTTGCTCGATGATCAGCAAGCCATGTTAAATAAATGGATCTTCAAGAGGAAGACGGACACTGATAGTAGTGTTACTATCTACAAAACTCGACTTGTCACAAAAAGGTTTTTTGACAAGTTCAAGGTGTTGACTACAATGAGATTTTCTCTACTGTAGCGATTCTTAAGTCTGTCCGAATCATGTTAGCAATTGCCACATTTTATGAAATTTGGCAAATGGATGTCAAAACTACATTCTTTAATGGATTTATTAAAGAAGAGTTGCATATGATGCAACCAGAAGTTTTCGTCAATCCTAAAGGAGCTAACAAAATATGCAAGCTTCAGCGATCCATCTATGGACTGGTGCAAGCATCTCGAGTTGGAATACATGCTTTGATAAGTTGATCATAACATATAGTTTTATACTGAGACTTGCGGTGAAGCCTGTAATTACTAGTAAGTGAGTGGGAGCACTACAGCATTTACGATAAGTATATGTGAATGACATATTGTAGATCGGAAATAATGTAGAATTATTCTGCAAAGCATAAAGGAGTGTTTGAAAGGAGTTTTTCAAAGAAAGACCTCGGTGAAGCTGCTTACATATTGAGCATCAAGATCTATAGAGATAGATCAAGACGCTTGATAAGTTTTTTCAATGAGTACATACCTTGACAAGATTTTGAAGTAGTTCAAAATGGAACAGTCAAAGAAAGAGTTCTTGCTGTGTAACAAGGTGTGAAATTGAGTAAGACTCAAAACCCGACCACGGCAGAAGATAGAAAGAGAATGAAAGTCATTCCCTATGCGTTGGCCATAGGTTCTATAAAGTATGCCATGCTGTGTACCAGATCTATTTGTATACCCTACCATTGAGTTTGGCAAGGGAGTACAATAGTGATCTAGGAGTAGATCACTGGACAGCGGTCAAAATTATCCTTAGTGGAATAAGGATATGTTTCTCGATTATGGAAGTGAAAAAGGTTCGTCGTAAAGGGTTACGTCGATGCAAGTTTTGACACCGATCTGGATGACTCTAAGTCTCGATCTAGATACATATTGAAAGTGGGAGCAATTAGCTAGAGTAGCTCCGTGCAGAGCATTGTAGACATAGAAAATTGCAAAATACATAACGGATCTAAATATGAAAGACCCGTTGACTAAGATTCTCTCACAAGCAAAACATGATCACACCTTAGTACTCTTTGGGTGTTAATCACATAGCGATGTGAACTAGATTACTGAATCTAGTAAACCCTTTGGGTGTTGGTCACATGGCGATGTGAACTATGGGTGTTAATCACATGATGATGTGAACTATCGATGTTAATCACATGGTGATGTGATCTAGATTATTGACTCTAGTGCAAGTGGGAGACTGAAGGAAATATGCCCTAGAGGCAATAATAAAGTTATTATTTATTTCCTTATATCATGATAAATGTTTATTATTCATGCTAGAATTGTATTAACAGGAAACATAATACATGTGTGAATATATAGACAAACAGAGTGTCACTAGTATGCCTCTACTAGACTAGCTTGTTAATCAAAGATGGTTATGTTTCCTAACCATAGACAAAGGAGTTGTCATTTGATTAACAAGGTCACATCATTGGTTGAATGATCTGATTGACATGACCCATTCCATTAGCTTAGCACCCGATCGTTTAGTATGTTGCTATTGCTTTCTTCATGACTTATACATGTTCCTGTAACTATGAGATTATGCAACTCCGTTTACGGAGGAACACTTTGGGTGCTACCAAACGTCACAACGTAATCTGGGTGATTATAAAGGAGTACTACAGGTGTCTCCAAAGGTACATGTTGGGTTGGCGTATTTCGAGATTAGGTTTTGTCACTCCGATTGTCGGAGAGGTATCTCTGGGCCCTCTCGGTAATGCACATCATTATAAGCCTTGCAAGCAATGTGACCAATGAGTTGGTTACGGGATGATGCATTACTGAGCGAGTAAAGAGACTTGCGGTGACGAGATTGAACTAGGTATTGGATACCGACGATCGAATCTCGGGCAAGTAACATACCGATGACAAAGGGAACAACGTATGTTGTTATGCGGTCTGACCGATAAAGATCTTCGTAGAAAATGTAGGAACCAATATGGGCATCCAGGTCCCGCTATTGGTTATTGACGGAGATGTATCTCGGTCATGTCTACATTGTTCTCGAACCGTAGGGTCCGCACGCTTAAGGTTTCGATGGCGGTTATATTATGAGTTTGTGTATTTTGATGTACCGAAGGTTGTTCGAGTCCGGATATGATCACGGACATGACGAGGAGTCTCGAAATGGTCGAGACATAAAGATTAATATATTGGACGGATATATTTGGACACGGAAAGGTTCCGGAGAAGTTTGGAGCTCGGAGGTTACCGGAACCCCCGGGAGGTATATGGGCCTTATTGGGCCCATGTAGGAGGAAGGGAGAAGGAACAAGGGAGGCGCGCCCCAAGCCCAATCCGGGTGGGAGGGGCGGCCCCCTTTCCTTTGTCCTTCCCCTCTTCCTATTCCTACTACTAGTACTACTTCCTAATACTAGTACTCCTTCCTTCCCCTCCAAATAAGATAAGGAAAAGAGGGAAACCTACTTGGAGTAGGTTTCCCCTCCCTATGGTGCGCCCCCTTGTGGCCGGCCACCTCCTCCCTCCCTCCTTTATATCACGGGGTGGGGGCACCCTAGGACACACAAGTTGATCCTTGAGATCGTTCCTTAGCCGTGTGCGGTGCCCCCTCCACCATATTCCACCTCGGTCATATCGTAGCGGTGCTTAGGCGAAGCCTGCGCCGGTGAAACATTAAGATCGTCACCACGCCGTCGTCTTGTGGAACTCCCTCTCCCGGAGCTTTGCTGGATCGGAGCCCGAGGAGCGCCATCGAGCTGAGCGTGTGCCAAGAACTCGGAGGCGCCGGAGTAATGCTGGCTGGGATCGGCTGGATCGTGAGGAGAACGTCGACTACTTCCTCTACGTCATCATCGATTCGGAGGTGCCGAGTAACGGCACTTTGGGATCGGCAGGATCGCGAGGAGAACGTCGACTACTTCCTCTACGTTGTGATCGCTTCCGCTTTGGTCTACGAGGGTACGTAGACAACACTCTCCTTTCTCGTTGCTATGCCATCACCATGGTCCTGTGTGTGCGTAGGAAAATTTTGAAATTACTACGTTCCCCAACAAGTCCTTCGTGGGCGACGACCATGATGGGATAGACAAGGTTGCTTCTTCGTGGACCCTTCGTGGGTGGAGCCCTCCATGGACTCGCGCAACTGTTACCCTTCGTGGGTGAAGTCTCCATCAACGTGGATGTATGATAGCACCACCTATCGGAACCACGGGTAAAAAATCTCCGTGTCAACATTGCGTTTGCTTCCTCAAACTCCTCCCTTTACCTTCATATGTAATTGTTTTACATTCCACTGCTATACTCTTAGAATTGCATGTGTAGGTTGATTGCTTGACTTGTGCTAAGTTGCTAAAACCTGCCAAGAACTAAAATTGGGAAAAGGCTAGATTTTTATTTGGTCAAGTAGTCTAATCACCCCCCCCTCTAGACATACTTTTGATCCTACAAGTGGTATCAGAGCTTTGGTCTCCATTTGCCTTGATTTCCATAGCTTTTGGTGACCATAGCCTTGGTTTCACAACCTAGGAGAGTATGGCGTCTAGCGAAGGAAATTACCACCGTAGAGGTCCTTACTTTGATGGTACAAATTTTGCTAGTTGGAAGCATAAGATGAAAATGCATATTCTTGAACATAACCCGCCATTTGGGCAATTATGTGTATTGGCTTGCAAGGTGAATTCTTTGATGGGAGAGAACCGAACCGTGAAGCTACCACGGAAGAGTTGAAGATGCTGCAATACAATGCTTAAGCTTGCGATATTCTCTTCAACGGATTGTGCCCCGAAGAATTCAACAATCAGCCGTCTTGAGAATGCAAAGGAATTTTGGGATACTTTGATTGATATGCACGACGGTACTGACTCCGTCAAGGAATCCAAATTGGATGTGCTTCAAAGTCAACTTGACAAGTTCAAAATGAAGGATGGTGAAGGCGTCGCTGAAATGTACCTAGGCTTGCTCTCATCACAAATGATATTGCCAGCTTAGGAAGTCAAGAGATGACTGATAAATTCATCATCAAGAAGATCCTAAGAGCCTTGGATGGAAAATATGATACCGTGTGCACATTGATGCAAATGATGCCCAATTACAAAGATCTCAAGCCAAGGGAAGTCATTGGAAGAATTGTTGCTCATGAGATGTCACTCAAGGATAAGGAAGAGCTCCACAACAAGTCAAGTGGTGCTTACAAAGCCTCATGTGAAGCTCCCACATCATCAAGTGAGAAACAAACCTTCAATGAAGAATTGAGCCTAATGGTGAAGAACTTCAACAAGTTCTACAAGAGTAGAAGCAAGGAAATAAGTTCCAAGTCAAGGTCCTACAATGACAAAAGATCTTCTAGTCGTGAGTGAAATTGCTACAATTGTGGAAGACCCGGACACTATTCCAATGAGTGTACGGCTCCCTACAAAAGAAGAGAATATTCTCCAAAAAAATAAGTAGAAGAGAAGAATCACCACCAAGAGAGAGGAAGAGTAGAGATGATCATTATGAACGAAGACCCTCTCGGAGAAGCAAGGATTCGGAAAGAAAGGATAAGTAATCAAGGAGCTACACAAAAAGAAGGCATCAAGCTCATGTTGGTGAATGGGTATCCGGCTCCGACTCCGACAATCACTCCGAAAGAAGTTATCACTCCAACTCCGAATATACTCAAGATGAAGATGTTGCCGGTCTAGCACTTGTGTCAACCAACTCCTACGACATATTTGACTCACCAAATGAAGGAATTGGAAGATGCTTCATGGCTAAAGGCCCAAAGGTATCACACCCCGAGTATGTTGATTTCAATAGTGATGAAGATGACTTTTTAGGTGATGATGATTTACTTGTTGACAACTCTAGTGATGAATACTATGATGAAACGTCAATTAATCATGCTAATCAAGATAAAACGAATGAAAATGATAAGGAGAAGATTGAGCGCCTAACTAAAGAACTAAACACTCTTAAGTTAGCTCATGAAACTATCTTGGAAGATCATCGAGAACTTTTAAAGACTCATGAGAAGTTACGTTTTGAAAAGCTCAACCTTGAGCAAGGGCATGAGTATTTAAAGGCAATCAATGATGATCTTCGCAAGAAAAGTTCTTCTTACATTGCCAAGCGTTTACTCTTATCTACTTACATGCCACAAGTCAAGTCTAGTAACAAGAACAAGAAAGATTCTTCTCCTAGTAGTAACAATAATCATGCTAAATCCAATATTTTTGCTTCTAGTAGTTCTCTTGATTCCACTAATGATTCTCTTAGCCAAGTTACACTTGAGCAAGAAAATAGCTTTGAAGGGAATTATAGAGAAAAGTGTTTACAAGAGCCTTGCCGGAAGTAAGCAATTCGAGGAGATTGTACGCAACCAAGGAAGGCACCGGAAGAATCAAGGTGTTGGTTTTGAACAAAAGTTCAATGCCAATGGAGTTGAGTGGGAAGAAGATCTATACCCCAAGACGAAGTTTGTTCCTCAACAAGAGAAGTACGATCCTACTTCTTTCAAAGGAACACAAGCTCAAGATGATCTTCCACCACAAGACCACAAGCAAAAAGGCAAGGACAAGCTTCAAGAGGAGATTGATGCATTTGAAGAAGCTCCTAAGGCCTTGGTCAAGTGGGTTCCCAAGACTACATCAAGTTCTACTCCATCAAGTATGACTACAACTCCAAGGATTCCCATCAAGATGATGTGGATCCCAAAGAAGAAGAACTAGAGAGTTCTTGAGGGTGACTCCGCCAATATACTTCACTCATATCATTTTGGCAAGGACAAGTGCAATCAACCTCCACATCTTGCACTAGTTCAAGGAGTCACAAACCCTCTTGTTGGTAAGACAAGGGACAAGGTAACCTAATGCTTTCATGGACATCATCTTGTGTGTGCATCACTCTATGTCTATGGATATCCTTGTTTGTTCCTTGTGGGACTAACCCGTAGGTATTGAAAGTGCAACTCACTCCAATGGCTTGCTCTGAATGATCAACAACATTGAGCATCCACATCTTCAACATCTACATGAAGTCATCATCGACAAAACCCAAGGTTAGTTCATCCCTCTTAGGGGGGGATCTCACATCTAGGGGGAGCTTTACTCTAAGAATTGAGCTAAAGCAACTCTAATGGTGTGAGCACAACAATGCTTTATGTAAAAGTGGTAACCCCACGTGTGCTTAAACGATGAGTATGACCTATGATCAAATGCTCTCATTTGACTCCTAAGTCAATAAACTCATATATAGATGACCTAGTCATCGCCAATTGCTTGATAGATGCTAGAGTGCTTGTGCATGCTTTGTCACATATTTCATTTGTCATTTTATTGTGTGACCATGTTTGGATGCATATTTTACTCATTCGAGGACATCCATTTGTTGCTTTAATTGTTTGGCTTTTTTCTCTTTTGCCAAGTGGGTAGACAAGCATGCCTAAGAACCTTCTCTACCTATCTATGCTTTTCTCGTCTCAAACTCTATTCATGCTACATCACAAAGTTTGATCAAGTCAGATTCGAACCACTCTGTGTGAGGAGCACTCGGAGTCCCCGATTCGCTATAGACTTAAACTTCCAAAACCTCTTTGTGCATTTCGGTCTGACCGATTCACCCTTTTCGGTCATACTGAGATCACTAAATTGATCTAGGTTTTCAATCTTGGTGCACCCGATTAGAACCTTTCGGTCACACCGAGTTGTAGTAACTGCTCGCAGTTTTGCATCTCGGTGCCACCGAGTTGTTCCACTTGGTCACACCGACAGGGTCATGTTATATATACTGACGGGTCAAATTTTGGAAAATTTTCCGATACCCTTCACCCGCGCGTAACCTGTTCTGCCTCTTCGGGTCTCCGGATCGTCTTCTCGCCGCCAGCGACCTCCCGCCGCTGGTCTCCGCCGCCGTCAACGGAAATCTGCCCCGCAGTTGCCGTCGTAGCAAGTTCACCGCCGAGTTAGGGTATGAACTTGATACTTTGTGCTATTCATTAACTCCGGTTCGTAGCACATTGCTTTGCCATGATTCTTGCCACGTATGAAATCTTCCTGTCCAGCGAAAACATCCTGTAGATTTGATTTGATTCGAAAATTTAGGGTTAGGTTTCCGCCGAACTCATCTCAGACCGACCGAGTTGTTGAAATCGGTCTCACCGATTTGGCTTAGGCCATTGCACATGCGATTTTCGGTCTGACCAAGAATTGCAAATCGGTGTGACCGAGTTCGGTTCTCTGTGAAACCCTAGCAGTCTTGATGCCACACTAGTTTAGTCTTGCAATCGAATCTTTTAGTTTGTTGTTTTATCACTAGTTTAGTCTATAAGAGAAAACTACAAAAAAATGGAATTGTGGTTGGCTCATATGCTTCATCTTTTTAATGTCTTTCTGAAAATGATGGAAAGGAAAATTGTGCCCAAGTGCTAGAAGAAGAATGCATTAAAATGTTTGGCACTAAATCTTTGAATGCTGAGCATGATTGCAATGTTGTTAGTATGAACTCTTTGAATAATGATGATTGCACTAGTCATGATAAAAATGTTTCTTATAAGCATGTCAATTTTTGTGGGGTGCATAGAGTTTGCAAGTACACACCAAAAAAGAAAAAATAGATTTTGCAAGAGGCATAAGTATTTAGAAACTAAATGGTTGCAAGACAGGCTAGATGTTTGTGCTGAAAATTTAAATTTTCTTGGCCAGCCTTGTGAACTTTGCAATAAACATGGTCATTTAAATCTCCAATGCAAATTGTTTCATGATCGAATCGTGTCCAAAAATTGTGATGACTTGATTTCCCTTGCGCATCATAATGAACTTAGTTTGCTTCTGGGTTATGAAGAAATGAAACGTATAACTAAGGATATTCGAGAATTTTCCTTTGAGAGAGTTCTTGATTTTGATCTAGAGGAAATTTTTATGTATTGTGCAGCGAATTGAAAATCCATATATTGCCAATTACATAAAGACAAGAAAACAAATAGAAGACTAAGAGAATATTAATGAAAGGGATGGGGTTTCCCCATATCCTCCTATTCTTTCTTATGATGAATCAAGTAACGAGGAGGAGCTTTCTGCTCAACCAATCTCATTAATAAGGAGCTCCAAAAAGAGGATTAAACCCACATATAATGTAAAGAAGAAAAACAAAATACGTAGAAGCAAAGATAAAAAGGTATCCTTCCCAAATGATGTTGCTCCTATTACTCATTGTGATGAGGATAATTGCTATACTATTGGTGCTATCCATACTATTAATGATGAGAGTGATTATGCTTATGATATGCAAATGGGAAAGGTGCGGGCGGCAGCGACAGTGCCTAGATCTGGCGGTTTGTGGAAGTCGCACGCAAGTCATCGCTGTCCAGCGTGCGGGAGCTGGCGCATGAAATAAGCGGCGCGCGATGCCATTTTGCTCCGCGCGCTGAACGAACTATACCGCGCACGCGTTTTTTGCACATCTGCTGGAGCGCCGTTCCGGCTGCGCGCGCGAAAAAAGGGCGATTTTTCCAGCGCGATGTTAAGATCGTGCGCCTGTTGGAGATGCTCTAAGAATTTGCTGTGTTTTGGATCAGTGCAATACTTGAAGCAAAAAAAATCCATAACTTGACAGTTTTTCTTTCTGCACACTGGATCGCATCAACACATTCAAATTATTGCACAACTGTATTTACTTATGCTTGAATTTACACCCGATTTCAGTTGTAATACTCGGAGTAGAAGGTAATTTAAGCAACTATTATGAAAAAGAAGACGAAAGCGTTGGTGCTACACAACAGTCAACGAAAGCAGAGGAGAAACTGGGGTGTGCCGGGCGAGTGGCAGCGCAGGCGAGGAGAACTGCAGGAGGCCTCGCCGGAGTGAGCCCTCTGAAGAGGCTGGCCCCCATTTCCGGCGTCCGCGCGATGGCTGTTACAGTGGCCGCGACGGCAGAAAACGGCCGGATCCACGAGCGGGAGAAGACGGGGAGGGAGAGGAGGAGGACCCAGGTCGTGTGCTACAGGCGCTGCACGCGAGGACAACGGTGGGAGGGCTCGCCGGAGAGCTCGGAGGAGCGCTGTCGTGGAGGAGGACGACTGCTGCATGTTCCGGCGGCGTGGGATGCGAGGGCTCCAGAAGATGAGACGCTTGATATTTTGGGGAGAATGGGAAACACAGCTTTATTTAACCGTGGTATATGTCACCGATCTACCCTTTTCAAAACATCAAAAAATATATAAAACAAATTGGTTTCATCTATTTTTCTTTACCTGTCTCACACTCACAGGTACTAGTAATTCCCAGTAATTCCAGTCTTGTAACTCCTATTTTTTCCACCTGTCAATTGAAATGGATGAACGGCTTGTAAAATTGCCAATCACTATAAAACTTGTAATGTTTCATTTCTTTCGTTAATCATTTTTCTTGTATTTCCCTGACTTTTCACCTACCAGATGTTTTGTGTGCTTACTTTCCTTTTCATCATCCTCATGCAACATTGCTAGTTCCCCTCTCCTCCAGCCGCCATGCTCCGAAGTTTAGGCAGATTCAGTTGTTTTATTAGCATTATTTTTATTGTCTTCATTAGAAATATCTTGGCTAGGCATGCGATGTGGTTGAGAATAAAGGTAGTGATGTTCTTCTCCTATCGGGGCAGCGTCTCATAGAACGGTGTCATGAAACTAGAATCTGTTTCTCCGCAAATTTTCTGTGTCTGACCGTGGGGATTTTAGGTTTATGTCCTTGTTGATCCGTTCCTACAGACCCGCCGAGTCAGTGTTAATGTGTTTTTGTTATTTAATTTATTGGTGTAATCCTTTGTGACTTTTGAGTCATTTGGCGTTCGGTTGAATCTCTTGTGGTTCGACGACTTGCCCCTCTATTAGGTCATCCCGACTCAAGTATATTCAGTGTTTACGGCTTCCCATCCTTATAGATGAGCGAATAAAGAGGGTTTCTGAAATCTACAAAGGTAGTCAAGTTCATGTAGGTCTAGACTGGCAGCATCTATCAGTGCCCCTATTTGATTGCATTCGCTTCACTGAAGGATTGTCATTATTTTGTGTGGCAAAGATTTATACTAGGAAGAAGATGTTTCTCAGAAATTTCATTGAAATTCTTGGTTATAGGAGTTACGTTGTAGTTTTGGTTTCGTGGATCTATAATCTGAAAATTGTACACATATTTTTTGTCGAGTTTATATAAAAATTGTAGGTCCTTCAGAAAATATATGTTTTGTAGTACCATGCATCAAATTGCATTTTGTTGAATTTCTTCAATTCATCATTTTTTGGCATGTGGTTCTTGGGATACTAATATCAAGATCCAGGATATAAATAAGAAAGGATGCCTTCATAATGTATCAGTAAATTTATCACAATTTGTAATAACATGCACAAATGTGTTTTGATTACTGCAAGCAACCAGATGCACATACCTAGGTCGCGAAAATCCACTCCCAAGTCAACCCCAGTATATGCATACAAGCGATTACAATGATAAGAAATTTAGAAATATAATAAATGCATACGCACTTTCAGTTTCTTTTTGTATAAGGTAGAACATAGCACTACCAACTACTCCCTCCGTTCTGGTTTTAGTTCAAATTTGAACTAAAACCACGACGAGTAAATCGGAATGGGGGGAGTACTTCATACAATGCAAGTCATGCATAGTATTGTGCCTACTACTTAAGGTGAAAGGAATGAAACAACAGAACATAAAAGATACAGATTTCCAATACATATGTTCTAGTTAGCCAGCTAACCCCAAATCACACATGGATCGATAGGGAAGTTGTCATTGACGTCCCCCAGAGGTGGGAGGGCATTCCTCCACTGCTTGCATACTGCGCGATATCGGTCATGACGGTTCATTGTCCCTAGGCTGGCCAGATGCTTCAGCACTTCAGGTGGTAAAGCTGACCAATTAGGCCTGCAAGAAATCTTGTTAAGTAGTAAGGGGGGGGGGGGGGCATATGCAAGGTCAAGTGCAGTGAGTAATGGAGAGAGGGAGAGAGCACGTACGAGCCAGGGTTGTCACGTGTCAGGGGCGTCTGAAAGTCAAAGGATGACATGGCTGACATCGGTGAGGAGCGAATCTTACAGGACAAGGAGTAGCTAATGTTTTCCTCTGCTATGCTATGCTCTCATCTCTTCTCTCCTCTATGTGTGGTGTGTCATACAAATAGGAAGGAGTAGAAGGCAGACAGTGTGAACCGATGCTCAAGAAATCTGGGTTGTCGTCTTTCCTCCCCCACCTGGTCCCTTTATATAGCAGAGGTGTGCTCCCCTATCCATCTTGAGGAGTAGTATTTTTCTGGCCAGCATTTAATTATAAGATTTATATAAGTCATTAATTAGTGCCAAGATATTGATCTTCCTTATCTGCATTTATTTATGGGATTTATAAGTCACTAATTGGTGCCAAGATATCGGTTTTGCTAGTCTGCATTTGTTTATGGGATTTGTATGTCATTAACTGGCGACAAGATATGGAGATCCAAAATCAGGAGCTGATGATATGAGTTAATGGTGGTATGCCAACCTTGTAAAATGTAAATGGACTCTTATCATTAGAGATTTAATGGAGGATATACGTGTTGTGGGAGTAGTATAGTATTATGATATTTAGGAGAGAGGACATATTCTTGACTGTCATGCTTAGACTGTGTTGTGCTTAATAATGGTTAGTAGCAAGCTTCAAAATATCGGATATCGGGTTCGTATCGGTTTGGCTTCGACATATCGGATATCGGATATCGGGTGATATATCGGACGATATGTAGATATATCGAAGAAAACATGTCTAGTTTTTTTTTCATTATTCTTATTCAAAACATGTATTTTTAGTAAAACAAAATTTATGATGTCAATACTTCAACATAACACTTTTAGATTCCTAGTTTATTAACTTGTTGATTAAAAAACTATTAAGGAAAGATTCACAAAATTCTTAATCTATGATTAAAAACAATGTGATATGTATGCATTTTGTACGAAGCATTGTGCACGACTTTGATAATATGTGCCGAAGTTTTAAATCATAATCTTATTTCACTGTTATTTAATAAAGAACTATTGTTATCTACGTATCGTTCTATATCGGTGGACATGTCGGGCTAGATATCGGCCATATCGGTTGACATTTCGGTCCATATCGGGTGATATGTTTGAAAATGATATTTACAAAATGATATGTTATGTCTATATCGGTAGAGCCCCAAAAGTGATATATCGGCCTATATATCGGTCATATCGGCCTTGATTTAAAAGCTTGGTTAGTAGTAAGAGGTGACTACTTTGTCTACACAGTCAACAAGGATCTTCCCTAATTGGTTGATGGGAAAACATTTCACTGTTAGTTTTTGGCTAGGAGGTAATTTTTTTTACATGGTGCAACAAAAATACGGGGAACCTAAATTTTCTAAGCGTGATAGTCAAGAAAAATCCAGCAGATTCTATTGTCCTTACTAGGGTTTCAGTACTGGATTGAAGGAAGGGTTTCATTGGTGGATTGAACAACAAAAGGCAACTATAAAAAGGGCGTTGCTAATGCGCGCGCAGTGGTGGATTGAACAATGCACAAGTTACGTATAGGATTATGGGGTAATCAGTGTGCCCCCCCAACACGATACGAGGGAAGTTGTCAGAGGAGGCTCTGCGTCGGTAGCTCCAACTAGTGAACGCGAAGGAGCGTTCCCGCTATAAAACATAATTATTGATGTGTGACGTGAAGTATGACAAACCATATTACCGTTACTGGGGTAGCATGACTACATAGGCCAACAAAAGGCGACAAAAAGGTATAGCTATGAAGTGTGGTGTTACATTATATTAGTCTGTCGGTTTATGGAATTAATGGCGCGAATGTAGATTTGAGGTCTGCGACATATAACTAAATTAGCTAGTTGGTAGAAGAGTTGGGACGGCTCTTCCGGCAATGAAGACAATCTACTTTCTTTCGCATTCAATTGATTTGGATAAAGATAGCCATAATTGGTTATTGATATCTAGAGGCTTGTTTCATGATATTTAATGATCATTTCATACTCACACAAATCTACGTAATTTTGCCGATTTAAACTATCTTATAACCCAAGTACTTGTCCATGGCAGTCATCTAATGTAATGTATTTTTCATCAGACGGTATACTAGATAAAGGTGGAGCATCCGAACAGGCAAGGTAAATGGAGAGTTGCATGAACAAATAATTAAAGTAAGTGCCCATGAAGAGTAGTGTAAATACCATATATAGTAATGTATTAGCATACAACAACTTCGAAAGCCTTCCGGATACACTACCCTAGCTCAGTCGTATTAGGAATATCCAGCTGATTAATTTGCTTTGTAAAGCAACAACTTACCTAGTTTTGACGGACAACAGATCTCATATGTACTGGTCGAAACCACCCTATAATCTTTTACCTTATCAATACAAGGTAAGATTGGAGGAGGGGATAACCCAAGGGGAATCCTGTACCTATATAAAACCTTGTCTTCGAGATGAACCACTTGATTCTCGCCTCCTATTCCCCTCTTCATATACACTTATCTATATGATCGCAAGTTAGGTGGTTATGATTCTCGACATGTCCATCCATGAGCACGAGGAACATGTTTCATATCATTGTCCATGATGAGATGACACAAATGGGTTGTCTGTTATTTCTCACTATGACATACTCCAACCATGGCATGAGCTGGAGAGTGAACAAGTGCAGATGAAATACTTGACATTATGAAAGAGTGGAGAAGGCCCTCGGGTTGGTGGCGATCTGCATGTTAAGGGATAACCATCCGAGTAGTTGTACCTAGATTAGTTTTTGGAGTACAAATGTGCTTCAAAGTAGCACTTAGTGCTCATAGTAGAAAAAAAATCACAAGTGGTTCAAAGTAGCACTGTTTCATTGCTTTCATTATTGAGAGTTCATGAGTTTCATGTATACTCGTGGGGAAATTCACATTTTAGAATTTGTCCTGTACTCCCTCCGTTCCTAAATATAAGTCTTCGTAGAGATTCCACTATGGACCATATACGGATGTATATAAATGCGTTTTAGAGTATAGATTCACTCATTTTGCTCCGTATGTAGTCCATAGTGTGAAATCTCTACAAAGACTTATATTTTGAAACGGAGGGAGTATATTCCAAGAATGAGCATCCGCAAATGAGCTCTAGGTCTTCATGAGGAGGCAAGTTGATGTACCTGCATTAGTCCGTAGGAGGGGTTTCATTGACATATTGATCTATGTGCATCCTAGTTGCATGGCAATCCCTACTCTTTGCACAATATCGATCATGAGGTCTTGCAGTTGTCCTAATGGTCAGCTGAGTTATTGTAAGACTTTCTTGTTTTTCACTTCTTTGAACCCCCAACATTATCTCCTCTATAGAGCATAAACTCATACTTACGCTCAGATTTTGAATTTGTGAAGATCATGAAATGGAGCAAACAAACAAACAACGTTGGAGATATGCTTATGCTCAAGAAGATGTGTGTTAGTACAGTTGTTGGGCGTTTGGGATGTAGAGCCCAGAAGCATCAAGGAAGCTTCCTTCTAAAGTCTTTTGTATTTATTTTCCACGTAACACATAGTAAAACAGGGCCATCACAGATAAGTATCTCTTGTAAGTTCTTTTTCCTGGGAAAAAACTCGTTTGGTCAAGCCCTAGACTAAATAGTGGTGCAGTCTAGTGGGCCATGTCTAGTAAACCAACCTGAAATGCCACTTCGACCCTAAAGCAACAAATGGCCTGTTTGGCACAAGAAAAAATATGTTTGGCTGAGTCCACTGTCTGGACGAAAATTCAGTAGTTTCGGAATTACTTTCCCTGAGAAATATCAACACACCTTTCACATATTTACCATATATAATATCACTTACAACAAAATTTTAGTGCCAACAAATGAATGAAGTAGAGTATATCTCCTTCATTTCTCTCTTTCTTCCAGTTCCTTCATCAATGAACAATATTAACTGTCACAAATATTTCACTTATGTATGTACACCATCTTTTCATTCTTCTTAGAAAGTTACCTGACAGCCATCTATGTAGATTCTCATTCCATTCAGTCTACATTGCTCTTATCCATCTATTTCCAAGACCAAGGAAATTCAAGCGAAACCATTGCTTTAGTATGGACTGAGCTTTAATTCCACAGTGCATAATTCTTGTTCTACGATTCGCACTTCCGGGCAAGCTGAATCAGAGAGTTTGCCTTCCTCTGTGCTCTGCTTGTGCCGTTCTTGGCAATTTCCGTGAGATGCTCGTGGAGACCGAACCCGAGGGCGTGCACCATAAGGGCATTATTGTGTGATCCAAGCTCGAGGATAACAGAAAGAGCACACTCCTTGTTCTTGGGGGTCCCCTCCTTGATGATACGCACAAGCGTCTCGACGAAGCTCTCTGTCCCGATCGTGCCACGGCATGTAGAGTTGGACCCAAGCAGGAGGAAGATGGAGAGGGCCTCATCAACCATGCCGAGCTTCGTGTTGTCGAGAATTTTGAGCAGCACAGGAACGATGCCGGCCTCGATAGCTCTTAACTTGTTCTGGTGATTCAGCAATAGGTTGAAGATGGCCGTGCTAGCATCTTTCTTCCCCCTGATCGTCCCATTCTTCAGGAGGTCAACCAATGGAGGCATACCTCCCAGGGCCCCTATGGCCACCTTGTTCTCGTCTACCATGGACAGGCTAAATAGTGCCGCCGCGGAGTTCTCCTGGCCCTCAACATTGCCGTTCTTGAGGACTTCGATAATCAATGGGATGGCATTCCCCTTGGCAATCAAGACCTTGTTGGCCTCGTCGATCGAGAGGTTGAGCAACGACGTGACCGCGTTGTCCTGGATCTTCTTGTCCGGGTACTGTAGGAGGCCGACAAGGGCCGCGATGCCATCACTGTCAACGATAAGTGTGCGGTCCTCTGGGCTCTCCTTGGAAAGCGTTCGGATCTTCTTGGCGGCCTTGCGCTGTACGTCGAGGTTTGGGGATGAGAGGTCCTTCACCAATGACGGGATGAGCACCTCCTTACTCACTTCCTCAACAGGAGGTTCGTCAGCTCTTGTCTGCATCTCTACCTTGTTCTTCTCACACCACTGCAGGATCAAGTTCTTGAGAGCAAAATTCGGCGCCAGCGACAAATGCGCCAACGGCTGCTGCGTCTTGGGACACGTTCGCTGCCCCGCGTCCAACCACTTCTGGATGCTTCTCCTCTCGTAAGTCTGCAAATATTAGTTAGAGAATTCAGATTAAGATCACTAAGATGAAGACGAATTTCCCACGCAATTGTGTGCGACTAAAATTTCCGGTAATGAGAAGCACAGACCCGGCCGCTGGCGATGATGACGGGGTCGGTCATGATCTCGAGGGAGATGGGGCAGAGGAAGTCGTTGGGGATCATAAGAGAGGGGCACTTCTCAAGGTACTTGGGGATATGGACCTCGCCGAGGATGTTTTTCTCGTCGATGCCAGCAACTTCCTTGAGCTTGTTGAGAATCTCGATGATCTGCTTTGTGCTCTCAGGTTGCTGCCCGTTGCGCTCGTTGATTAGCTTCTTGATGGCCATGGTCTCGGCGCGGAGGTCAGCCAGGCTTTGTAGCTCGAGCTTTTTGGCCAGCCGCTCAAGGATGACCCTGTCCGCGCTCCGGTCCTCCTTGTCCTGGAGGACCACCATGAAGTCCATTGCGAGCTCCATGTCCTGGGTGTCCGTCCTCTTCTTGCTCCGCTTCAGCTGCGTATTGATGAGCTCCACCTGCACGCTTTTGCTGTTTTGGTTAGATCAGAGGCAGCATTAACAGGCCCACAATTTGATTTCTTGGAGGCATTTGATCGAGCAGGCGGGGTGCGTTAAAAACGTACTTGCTCCTTGACCTCGTCGGAGATGCCGATGTCCGAGTAGGGCATGCCATCCAAGGCTTGGTTGATCTTCTCGTACACGGCGCGGAACCTCCCCTGCACCGCCTCGCTCTCCAGCGACTGCGACCATGAAAACCAGCGACGGATCAGAAATCCCGTTAGTTCCTTGACGGCAAGAGACGTGATCGGCAGGCGATTGATTACGCACGAGGAAGATCTTGCTGCCGTCGTGGCAGCAGCGGAGGAGGCGGCGGGCGGCCTGGAAGGCGCGGCTGAGGAGCGCGAGGCGGCGGTGGGCGTCGTCGGTGAGCGGGCGGGGCGGGGACGCCTCTTGAAGTTCCTCGATGAGCGGGAGCACGAGCTGGAGCCAGCGGAGGAGGTTGAAGCACTCCTTGCGGTGCGACCGCCGGAACTCCTGGAACGCCTGCGCGGCGCCCACGGTGGCGACCAGCTCCTCCAGCAGGTCCCCGTCCGAGAGCTGCCGCCCCGACGGCTCCGGCTCGGGCTCCGGCGGGTCCGGCTCCCCCGCCGGCCGCGTCCCGAACATCGACGACAGCATCGGTAGGCAGGTACAGAGAGCAGGAGGCTGGCTTGGCGAGGTTGGAAATGGCGATGGATCGGACCAGGGGTGCGGAGGGGAATAGGAGGAGGGCGAAGAAGGGATGGTTTTGGCGGGCCGAGCTGAATTCCAGGAACAAGTAGGCTTCAAATATAGCAAACGGGAGAAGCGAGGAGACGTCGCCCATATTGGGGCAAATGTCTCTTTCTTTCTTGGGTAAACCTTCTCATTTATTCATCATCGTCAATCACGACCACCCAGGGACGATTACAAAAACTGAATCCAGCCGAACGCGCGCCATCGTCCTCGCTCCTTCTTCATTGAAGCTGAGCAAAACTTTTATAGGATCAACCCACCAAAACAGCAACCGCCGGTGTTGGAAAGATGCGTAGACGGGAATATCTAACCCGTCGACACACGAACAATGACTGGATTCACGTGGATCCACTTAAGACAGACGCCGATCGACTCCCGGGAGATCCCCGTAGACAAACTTTCACACGCCCTCCAACTACGCTAGAAGCACCACCAATACGGGGAGTGAGTATCAGGTGATACGGGAGCTTATATGCTCCCATGATACGAGCTCTCGCAAACCGTTGGATCTGAAATCCAAAGGTCATGGGCAAAGCTTCTGTAACTTTGTAGCAAAATCCTCCAAAAATCTGATATTTATGTGCAAGTCTAAAAGCATGGCTCTCACCCTTAGATCTCAGATCCAACGGTTCACGGAAACCTGTATCATGGTAGCATCCAAGCTCTTGTATCACCTGGTATTTTCTCCCAATACGGGATGCTGGGCGGGAAGAATCTTATTCCATCGTCTAAGAGTCACCACCGCCTCGTCTCTAAGCAGGAAACAAACCCTAAGAAAATTTAAAAATATATATAAAAACAAAGCCCTTCCGCTGGCAAAGGTTGGGATCCACCATGCTTGCATAGCCCTAAGTTCAGAGAAGACGAGGCAGATAGGGGCCGGAGCTGACGCAGCTGGATACCGTTCGTACGAGCGCTATTTCCCTAGAGGCGCGAGGGAGACCGTGTACACCTTTTGAGTAGGTTGGCAAGGGGTTCGACTTTTCATCGGCCCCGCCTGCATTGGGGCAAATGTCTCAGCTATGGTTTTGGTAAATAATATTTTAGATATAAAGTATCCAAATGATAGGTCTTACACGTCAGGTGCTTTGCACTTTGGGCCTGACTTTTTTGATGGCAATTCTTGTCATCCAAGGATGGCAAATTTCAGTGACACACGACAAGTTTCTATTAAAATAAAATAAAGCACGAAAATTTTCATGCTTGTCAATTAAATTTGCCATCCTCGTGCAACTAAATTTGTCATAAAAAATGTTCAAAGTTGTCATGAGAACATCCCTGACGTGTGGCACTTATCAGGGTACTTTAAAACTATGTCATGTCTAAGTCTTTCATCACATGATTAATTTGCAGTAAATTTTGTGCCAACCGTAGCTATTTTCTTTTGATGGGTATCACCACTTTATTTAATTAATCAGGACGGAAGTTGAGATACAAGCAATATTCAACAAGTTTTTTAGATGTTCACAAATTTTTTTATTGTGAATTTCATTGTGGAGCTAGTTGCATGTCTAACTCCAAACACGCAACTACAGGTGGTGTCGTTTCGCTAATGCATGTCTCCAATGCGACTGTAACTTAGGGAACAAAAGTGTTTTGTCATTAGGGCAGTTAAATATCTCCTACTTGATATGTAACTGCAACGTCACTTCCGATTATAAATGAATGTCTTCAACCCGACTATAACTTCATGGTTGGACGAAACTGTTTGTTGGGAGGATAGTTGTATATGTTCTACTAGATATGCAATTGCACACTATCGCAGGAATGCGTAGCAGTGGCGGCATCAAAAGCCTAGCAATGACGGTAAGGCTCTCAGAGGCGCCTGCCACTTGCAACATGGCATTAGTGGCGGGCGCTCCACCTGCCACAAATGACTATAACAGTGGCGGGCGTTACAAACAGGCCGCCATCGACCTCGATCTTGTAGCAGTGGCGGGCATTACTATTAATGGTGGGCAAAAATATGTGTCAGTACTGGCATTTGTTTTGTAGTGGCGGGTATAAATTTATTCTGCACACCACTTTTAGCTATTTATAGTTTCTTTTTTAAAAATAGACCACAAAAAATATGCCACAATACATTGTACAGTATACAATCATCACAATACAAAGAAAATACGCCCCAATACGCAACACAGTATGCAATCATCACAATACAAAGAAAATACACTAAAATGACATCAGCCACTACAGAGACGCCTAGACTTGCAGTGGCGGCGGCGTTGATCTGGTGGTCATGGACGACTACGTCGGCAACTGTACGACCACCGGCGACAGAACGGCCCAACCTCTTCAGCGATTAACTCGTGCCGCGCTCACCTCGCGTCGACGGCTGTAGTCTAAATTTGCGCCAGCGACTGTCCTTGTTGTTCCGAACCTGTCCATGTCCGATGGCTGTCTGAGCCTGTCGAAGTGGAGGGTCGGTCTCCGGTGAGGTAGAGTAGGACATGGGACACGACCTGGCAAAAGAAACTCGAGTCGGCGCCATCTCCCATGGCCTACTCTTTCTTGTCGGAGCCCGTGCCCTCCTGTCGTCGGTGGATGTGAGGTCGATGATTGATCCATGATGGTGGAGCCGTCCGCGTCGAAAACGACATGATTTCGGCGCCAAGGGCTGCCGGGCACGATACGAGGCAGCGAGGAGTGCGAGTCTGCCCCGCTGGCGTCTGGCACGAGGGCTGCCGCGGGCTCCCGTGCCCATTGCCTAACACGGTGGATGCGCCACACCATATTTGTATCAGACGTTAAGCGGGTGTGCATCTCTTTCTCAGTGCGCCAACAAAGTGGTTGCGTATCCTCCACGGCGTTCAGACGCTAGACGGACTGCACTGCCTCTGCTAAGGCAGCGGCGACTGCCCTCGGGCGGGATTCATGCTCCATTGTGGCAGACGCAATGGATTCCCGCCAGATGGATTTCGGCCGCTGCCGGGCGGACTCCTACGGTAGTGGAGAAGCGCAAGGCAGTCGACCATCTCCTCCTTGGGGCCGCGTGGGACGATCTCCGGTTCAACGGCTCGAAATGGTGGGAGATCCGCAAATGGGGCTTGTGGGTGGACGGGAGTGGCCTGGCGAGGAGTAGAGTGGAGTTGAATGCCGCTTGGGTTTCGCTCGGAGTGCGGATAGGGTCCAATTTATGTGGGGTCGGGTGGGCTGCACTCGGCCGGATCCTACCTGGCGGGTGTGTCCGGGCGCCTCTGGGCTTCCACATATCCGTCCGAGATATGGGCTGGATATGGGGAGTGCGGTCATGTCTAGACGTTTGGGCCGGGTTTGACAGATCCTGTTGGGTGGCAATTTTGCGTCCTAGTACTGACCGGGAAGCTCGCCCTGGCGTTTGTGGCAGATATGAGGCGTCCGGTGTAGATGCTCTTAATAAACCTGGACATGTGCCTACTACGTCTTGCATCTTGCATTTGCATGCGTTCTTTCTGAGTCGCATCCAATATCCAATGCTCTTAGAAAGCATTGTTTATTATCTTCCCTGCATCCCAAATTTGCATTGCAACTTCGCAAAATCCAACTCACAAGTTTCAAGGAGATGCAAACCGCAAAACTACAGGAGCAACGACACGCAACATTTACCCGAACGAAATAACATTTTCATGTGCGAGGCTGTGAATAATGGAGCCACCACCAGAAGTTTAATGGGAACAACAATGAAAATAAATGTTAGCATCATATTTTGTACTGCTATTTCAAGTATGCATCCATTTATAAATATCTCCGGAAATATCTTATTCTCTCCACAAGGCAATGTTTCATCCATATTATTAATAACAGTTTCGCAAAGTCCCCTTTATTCTCTATCCATGACTGACCCCTAACCTTGACATCAATCTTAAGTTCACACCCATCCAGGTTCAAGCTCCCAGGGTTCGCGGCGCGGTGGCACCGAAGCACGGGGTGTTTGCCCTGCATGCATAGTTTGATGTCAAATGAAGGTTTTTCCTTGAAAGCGTAGTTCAATGTTAAATGAGATAAAACACTCTAGGTTTCACAACACTATACACTGAAAATTCATAAACCTCTTATAGATATGAACAAACTTTTTGAAAAAAAACCATGACTACTTTCTCCATCTGTATCCTCAGCTTCTACAGAGTGGCACCTAGTCCTAGTGAACACTAATACTACCAAAGTATGAAAATCCAAGTTGCATGAACCTTGGGAGACCACATAAGATAATTCTACGATGAACAGGCAGAAACAAGCTGCAAAAGATAGTAATAATGATACCGTTTGTTATCTCGGAGCCAAGTATAACATAACACTGAACATGTGTACTGCATGATGTGTATTTCACGTAGTCTGGGCTTAGGTAACTTGAGTTTGGTAAGATCTTAGCTTACTAATTTGTATAACAAGATAAAAACATGGGCCTTTGATTGGACTTAGCTAACATCAGTATACTTTATTGCTGAGTTAAATACAGCAACAAACCAACACATTCTATGGAAGAAACCAAATTTAAATGGACAACGAATCACAAGTGCAGATTTAGAACACTGTATATCACCCCTATAAGAAAAAACAATACTTTGTGTGATCTGAAAAGTGAAAAGATCTCGCTTTCCCGCAAAGAATATCAACAATTATTGTCCCATGATTTTCCATTTTTGCCATAAATCAAACTGCGTGAACACCAAGCAAAGGCAAATAATGCTTTTACATACAAAGATCACAAACTCTTACATAGTTTTCTCTTAAAATACTATTTTTCATAGTAGGAAAAATAGCCCATTTAATTACTTTAACGGTGTAAACTATATGTTCTAATATACCTCGCTATCACTCATTGCACCGTATGGACATTCATGGTGGAACATCCAGGGTCTGATAGCTCTAGCGGTGTGTAAAGATAATTTGATCTCTTTGTAAATGCCCAATGTCGAACCACGGAGGATCAACATGGGAGGAAAAAGACAACTTGACTTTTGTGTGCCAACAAGTAGCATTTGAGCCCTCATTTTCATTTGCCATATATCCTTGCCATACGAGATTGCTACTAATTAAATTAATTAAAATTTTCCATTGGAATTTAGTCTATAGAAAAAAAGTTTCCATCACGATGCATTATATGCCTCTAAAAGATGCATGTGAGGTGAGTGTTGAAATATACTAGCCAACATTGTTCACCCACTTAAGTAAATTTATTATGTACTTTCCATTCAATATTGTATCAAGCAAGGAGGACTTGAATTAAGAACCGGGTCAATGTACTAATAGCCTGCATTGATCCCATGACTAAGCTTACCTAGGCTTGAGAAGATCCTAGACATGACAGGTGTCTAGAAATATGTTGCCCAAACTTCTTTCTCAACTTCCTTAATAAATTTTTTTGGGAACTGGAAATATGATGCACTGGACATTGATCCCATGACTAAACTTCTTTCTCAACTTCTGGGAACTAGTTAACATCATGAATTTAGTAGGGGGAATAACCATTGGAAGATTGTAGGCATATCTCTTAAGCCACGAGTTTTGGCTTATGTTGATGCACATAATAAGATTTCCCATAATTTCACATTATTGACATGGGTGTTTCCAAGACTCCTATTATGAATTGATTTATTTATATGAATTATATATGTTGAAATAAATAAAATACAAATCCAACATGTTTGATTAGGTTGCCAAAGTCAGAGTAATTTTGCTTCCCGTCAGGGAGGCTGACATGTGAGTCACTATCTTCACTATAATTGTAACACGAAAGCTTGGTGAAATCCATTTAATTTATCAAGTCACCATATGGTGGCATATGTTGTCATGTAATACATAGGACTTGGTGATATCCTAGTGGTGGAATTTCAATGACACATCTACACCGACTACACATGAAGTCGAACATTGTTTTTAGGGAGCTGGTCAGAATGAAAATAGGTTCCTAGCTAAAGTTGTCTCACCCCACTTGAAAACTACAGGGCATGCGCTACAGCTTCGACCCAATGGCCTCCGTTTGCTGGAATCGGAATAGTTGAGAACAAAGTTTCGAGACAATAACTCCCTCCGAAACACAGGTTACACCTTGGTCGTACCATGCTATCCAAGGAGCAACTCTTCTTACTATGTGAAAATGAAAGGTGCTAAGTTGTAATCCCATTCTAAGGATTCTCGTGGTTTCGGTGAATCTAGTTATAGGAGAACCAGGAAGGGGTCTTGATGGAGGAGATTAGCTTCGTAAGGTCAATAAGTACATATTAAGTCACCATATTGGGCACAATTGATTATATTAAGGACTCCAAGATAGCCATGAGGTGGATTTTAGTGGCACATCTTTATGGATGTGGGTTCGACTCATGGGAGGAATTTAATTTCACAATGGCGATTATTTGGGTTTACACCATCAAAATTCACGACATGGAGAACATTCTATAATGAAATACCGATGACTTAGGGCCTGTTCTAATCTCCTCTAGCTTCCCAAAACTTCAGAAATTCAACTTTTCAGAGTAGCTTCTCACTCCAAGCAGCGATGAAAAATCTGTTCCGCTCGGTTTGCATCTTCTCGCGGCACTGCAGCCCATCTAGAAGGATTGTGGCCTGTTCGAGCTAGTTGGGATGACTAGAGGCAACCCAAATCGGCCTTGTAGAGGAGCAGTGAGGGAGCACGAGCGAGGGAACGAGGAGCAACCAAACCGATCGAGCGTACCGGTTCGGCTCGTATGACTTGACTGTGACAGTTCAGTTGTAATATCGACCAACTTCAGCTTTCCAGATCGGTGGAGCTGGGCCGAGTCTGCTTCACGATTTTGCACTGCGGTCGATCCTAGCTTCCTGGAGCTAGCTTCTCGCTGCTATTTCGTTCGGCTCGTATCTGCTCCAGGAATTTGTGAAGTGAGGAGCGGGACAAGATCAGAATAGGTCCTTAGTGTTGTAAAATTACAATGGCACATATTCACTTTCTTGGGTTAGACTTTTGATGTAGACTATTAATTTTTCATTGACAATTATTAGGCATGCCGTCTCCCCTTGACATAAAAGAGTAACCCATTCCTCCTCACAGGCACATGCCATAATGTAATACTCATTGGGTTTAGAATAGGCAATACACCATATGTGACCATAGATGATGCACTAGACAGTTCTAGCTTGGCCTCCTATTTGACAAATGTGAGTAATATTCAAGGTCAAGGATTACCTAACCACCAACTATATTAATATAAATACGGGAGGATATAAGTTAACTTTATAGTCTCGGCGAACAAGTGGACACAACAATAGTAGTTAACATAAGTAATGAACTCATGACCACTGACAGCTAGACCCAAATCGTGAGAAGAAGGTTACACATTAGAGAATAGAACCGATATCAAATACTAAATAATGAATTAAATGAACCATGTCGGGGAAAAATTTTCTTGACAAATAACTTCAATGACCAATCATCGACAACTATTTTCTCCTTGTCCTCTGGCCTTTGTGACGTAGACCACATGGACCACACGGCTTGTCCATAAAGTGGTAGTCCAACTAAAGCCGAATGCCGATGTAGGATGAGGATTTGATTTACATGTAGCATAGTCGATGTATGTTGAATTTTCGATTCAAATCTCAACAAATTATCTTGTTATGTCTACTTTTTTATTCCTATCCGGAATGTGGCTATAATAGACAAGACATGTCCATTATTTCCCCTTAAATTAGTCTACTTAGATAATGATACAACTATTCCCAATCACAATTCTAACTCAGATGTGAAGCATATCGAATTAATAGTGCTGATCAGGGTACTATGGGGGTTGGTGAAGGAAAATACAACAAGAAAGGGAGGAGATGGCATGTTATGCACACTCATACTTTGTTAGCATTACCGTACAAGATTCATTCTATTATCAACTAGTATGAGAGATCTTGTCCATGTGTTATGATTAACCATGCTCGAGTCTCAGTCCCTTGGTAACAATAGGAAGTAAGTAGAGCAACATGTTGGGCGTTCTCATGTTGCCCTATGAGCCTCCTCCGTTTCCATATTATCTCACTATACAACTAGATGAAAGTACAACACAATGTTGGTTGTTTCCTTGTTCGCCTATTATCCTCTCCATTTACACCTTGCCTCACTAGACCATTATAGATTCTATTGTGGTAAAATATTCCCATATGGTTATGACTACCCTTCCACTAGAATATGCATCGAAGAGAAGTGAATAGTGTTTTGTGGGGTGTTTTATGTTTTGTGTTCTCAGTCACAACATGGGGAACATTCAATTGCAAAATACCGATGACTTTGTGCGGTAAAATTGCAATGGCGCATATTCCCTGTCTTGGGTTAGACTTTTTATGTAGGTGGTTAATTTTTTATTGTCAATTATGAGGCATGGCATCACCCCTTTACACAAAAGAGTGACTCATTCCTCCTCGCAGGCACTTGTCATTCTGCAATACTCATTGGGTTTAGAATAGACAATACACCATATGTGACCATAGATGATGCGCCAGACAGATCCAGCTTGACCTCTTATTTGACAAATATGAGTAATAGTCAAGGTTGATGATTACCTCAGTGCCAACTATATTAATCTAAATACGGGAGTATCTTAGTTAACTTTATAGTCTCTTGTCGAACAAGTGGGCACAACAATAATAGTTAACATAAGTAATAAACTCATGAGAACCAAGAGCTAGACCCAAAATATGAGAAGAAGGTTACATACTAGAGCATTGAACCGATATCTACACTACCTTAAAAAAAACATAGTGTTCCGTGTTTCGTCTTACGTCGTCGTCGTTCGTCCATCTCCCCCCACCCTTCCTTTTTTCACGCGAGCGAGAAAAGGAAACAGCCCACGCACGCAGCTTTTTTTTTGAAAAAACTAACTAAGCCCTCCTTCCATCTTGCGATCCCCACACAGGCACGATCTGGGGAAAACACATGCGCACCCATGCCTCCGCCGCCGCATGCGCTCCCCCGTCCTCCGTTGAGCTCCTTTCTGCTTAGCTCGCCCCCATCCCCCCGATGAGTCCTCTAGTCCATGATCTCCCTCTCTTATCCCTCCTCCATGTGTCCCTTATCGATCCTAATGATGGTACCAGGCTTTGGCCGAATCGCCGCCTGGGAGCGGCCGCACCGCTAGGTGCCCAACATGATGGTGCACGCATGGTGGCCAATCCTCGCCTTTGAACGCAACTTCATTGTTTCAGAAGATGGTGCAATTAGAGGACACGATTTGCACGCCCTATACCTCCCACATGTAGTTGTGCACCTCCTTCCTGCGTTGTTTGGTAAGATTGGTTTCGGTTTCTGTGCATATGGTCAAAGATTTAGCAGTTTGACTAATTTCACTCAGATCTACCTGTCGAAATTGATGACTATAGTTAGTAGGCTACTTGGCACAAGCATAACGGAATAACGCAAGAAACGCCCAACCGATGAATATTTCCTCCATGATGTTCTTGAATAAAAAGGATATATCTCTGGAAGGATATTGTTCCAATTGGAATATATATCAAACAATAGTTGCTTTTTTTTTCCTTACCACTGCTAGTTTTCTCGAGACTATGAGTATTATAACTCTTACTTGAACTTTGCAGATTTGCAGACATAAAGGGCAAATGTTCATCATATACATGCACTATTATTTTCTGACGAGCCTCACTACTGTTGTTTTTTCTGACGAGCCCTATGTGTCTTTCTAGGGCACAACTAGATGTGCCTTAGTTATTGCACTTTGAAAAGAGGCACTCAAACAAATACCCACACCAATCTTCATTCACAATCAATGACATGGGATTTAGATGTGCAATACTACTTAAAGCACATCTAGATGTGCTTTAGCAAAAGCGTATTTTATAACTCGAATTTTTCTCTCCATGGAGATATACCAACGACCAAATATGGAACCGTACTTGTAAAAGCAGTGGGCATTAGTTGCATAATTGGGTTAAGAGTAAAGCTATAGATAGTTCCAAATGGTATAGGTCATATTATGTGATATAGGTGTTGAACCACTAAAATATACTCCCTCTGTTTCTTTTTAGTCTGCACATAAGATTTGGTCGAAGTCAAACTTTGTTAACTTTGACTAAGCGTATAAAAAATATCAAGATTCACAAAATGAAATCAATATTGTTATATGCATCATGAAATTAATTTTCATACCATATAGCTTTAGTGTTTTAGATGTTAATATTTTCTGCTACAAAGTTGGTCAAACTTTACAAAGTTTGATTTTGATCAAATCTTATATGCAGACTAAAAAGAACTAGAGGGAGTATATATACCCCGTTGCAACGCACGGGCAGTTGCCTAGTCAAATACTAAGCAATGAAATAAACAAACCATGTCAGGAAACAAATTTCTTGACAAATAACTTCAATGTCCAGCCATCGAAATCTATTTGCTCCTTGTCCTCCCGCCTTTGCAACATAGACTACATGGAGCACATGGCTTGTCCATAAAGTGGTAGTCCAACTAAAGCCCAATGCCCATGTAGGATGTGGATTTGATTCACATGTAGGATAGTTGATGTATGTGGAATCCTCAATTCAAATCTCAATAAATTATCAGGTTGTGTCTACTTTTTTTATTCTTCTCCGAAATGTGGCTATAATAAATAAGACACCTCCATTATTGCCCCTTGAACAAGTCTATCTAGACAATGATATAAATATCTCTCAATAACTATTCTTTCTCAGATGAGAAGCATATCCAAATAATAGTGTTGATCAGGGTACTATGGGGTTGGTGAAGGAAACTCGAACAAGAAAGGGAGGGGATGGCATGCTATGCACACTCATACTTTGTTAGCATTTTCATACAAGACTCACTCCATTTTCATCTTGTATGAGATATCTTGTCCATGTGTTATGATTAACCTTTCACTAGTCTCGGTCTCTACGTACCAATAGGAAGTAAGTAGAGCAACATGTTGGGTGTTCTCGTGTTTCCCTATGAGCCTCCTCCATTTCCATATTGACTCACTAGACAACTTGATGCAACTATAACACAATGTTGGATGTTTTCATGTTCGACTATTGTCCTCTCCATTTACACTTTGCCTCACTAGACCATTATATATTCTATTATGGACAAATATTCACATAAGGTTATGATTACCCTCCAACTAGAATATGCATCAAAGAGAAGTAGATAGTGTATTTTTTGGTGTTTTTTGTTTGGTAAGATGTCAAGATATAACATACATACATATACAATAATTTAGACGAAATCCAGTTGGCATGTGAAGTCAACCTTGATATGCAAGGATGCGGGTCCTCTGACATCTTGTGTGGCTTCATAACCACAGTTAACATCCATGCAACAAGTAACTTCCATATCGTTCGTATTCCTATTAGCCATGTTTCTCTCCCTTTTTTGGTCATGAGGTCATTTCAGACCCAAACATGCATGTTGACCTTCTCTCATACTACCCATGGTGTTAACACACATGATTAACAACTTAGAAAATATGTTATCTCATGATCCAACACACTTCTTGACCTACTGTCATTTCACATGACCAGAGACCTAGCTCCGCCGTTGATGTTTCACAAAGCTTTACCGAATGAATAACTGCTTGTTCAAACAATCCACATATCAAAACCATCACGGGAAATGAATAGAAAAGCCATTTCCAGTTGACACGTTGATCATGAAGCAGTATACCAAGTCCTTCCCTCAAGTTTAGCAATAGCGTCAGTCAATCAACAAAAAATAGGAAGCGAGAAATTCAAAAGTTCCACATAAGCTTTACAATCGTCCTTGGGATAAGGATATTGTTTCGATAATTTCTGACAGGGCTACACTTTGGGCCAAGAGTTATTTTTGCTCACACAAGCGGGATTTGAGTAGCCTCCAACCATTGTGATTATTAAAGCTCATGTTGTGCCATAGGAAGCTACTCTTGCTCCATAGGTGACTACTCCTTCTTGAGCTACTCATGCTCAGTCGGCAGCTCATTCAGATCAAAATTGTGGTTATTGATCATGGAGACCTGAACCCCTCGAGGTGCCATTTCCCCTGCTTCCAAGCTCCCCAGTCCTTCACTCTCGACACCACCTAAAGAGAACCTGTTAGGGTTGAAAGATATGTCTTTGTGCACATAAAAACACTAAAAATTCTGAACAAAACAAATGTGCACCACACTAGAGTTCTCGCCTAGTTATCGATCAAAAGTGGTGGGTCAAAAAACCGGCCAGGAGTGCTACTTAGCACTAATGGCCGGCGGGATTGTTGTGAATCTTACTATAACTAAAATTCTATTTTTGTTGGAAAAAGGTAGTAGTGACGGGCCCAATATGTGGTCCGTCAATGGTACGTTGTTACGAGTGACAGAGGACAATATTGAGGCTAAACATGCTACTTGTTAGTAATATACAACCCACCACTTACAAGCCCTAGTCACATCCTGACAGTTACTAAATCAATACCCTATATCATCAATGGTACGTTGTTACGATCAATTGTTCGCAACTTAAAAAATAGTAGCCTCACCCAGTAAGCTCATTATTCCTTCCTGCTATCATTCATCCCTTATCTAGCTACTAGCACACTTGTCTTCATGATTTGTCCTCCACAGTCATGCAAACTTCCCTTGTTAACTGCTCATCATGCCATACCGTCCCCCCACTTCCTCGAAAGTAATTCCTATGAGGAAGAAACCTTGTATTGCCCCTCCTCCTCCTCAATGTTGTTATCTCTGTGGAATGTGGCATGGGTGCCAACTGCATGAAATCATTGAGTTTGTCCGAGAGAAGAAACATAGTGGTCCAACTTCCTTTGCAACCTAGATGATGACGGTGTTCAGTTCTGCCTCGGTCCTTGCACCATACGGGTCAGTATCGGCCAATGGTGCAACATGGTGGAGGCCTTGTCTGTCCGGCTTCTTGGCTCCTATTCTTCAAGCCACTCCCCATCGTTGTTTTCTATATTCGGATCCCCAAATCTATGGCTTCTCCAAACATCACATGATGTAACACACTGAGGAAAAGTATGTTCGAGTAGTGGAGACTACACATTGTTGGCAGGTGCCGGATTTGGACTGGGCATGGCCTGATTTTCTTTTCTGATTTATTCACCATTGGCGGGCTCGTGCCTGTAAGTGGCTTGTTTCTCCTCCACTAAGTATAGACTACTAATGGGAGTTGAACCCATCACTGCTGGGTGTTTCTGGACCTTCACCAGTTAGGCTTTATGGAGTAGTCTGGAATATAAAATGTAGAGAGAGAGAGAGAGATAGATAGAGAGAGAGAGAGCATGAGAATTGGGGCTATATGTAGGGGGAATAACCATTTAGTATGTACCAATATTGAGGTGGAACAACACACCTTGACATGCCTTGAAGGCACATGAACTTCTTCTAATTTCAACATACCAAAAACTAATATGATTCCTTAAAACATACTGACCAAAATACATTCCATATCTATCAAGATTTACACATAATATGTTAGTAAAAATTATTTCTTGTTAATAATCAGAGAGCAAGGCAACATTTAAATATATTTGTTCCCAATAAAGAAGCTAATGTCTTGTCTCTCTCTTTGTGACTTTGTTTCTTTGGAAATGATCCATTTATGGTGGCTGATTCTTGTGTGCGCTCGTTCCCCCTGGAGCTATTTATATTTACTGAAATTTGCATTATTCTTCAAGTTGGCACCAATATGTGTCACACTCTTAGCATCGTCTTCACATGTGACAAGACTTCTTTCGATGTCGCTTGAACACTAGCTAGTGTATTTGAATTGAAAAAAAAGAGCTAATGTCCTCGCTTCCTATAGATAGAGGAGACTATATGATTTGGATAAGACCGCCTTGGTAGAAAGGCAAATGTAGCAGAAAGGCTCCCAAAAAAAGTACCAATGGAAGCACACGTATAAATACCTAGTGGCGGGCCCAGCATGAAAAGAAATGCTAAGGGCGATTATAGGCGACCCACAAGTAGTCCTAGGGTAAGGTTTTTATTCATCTACGAGGTGATGACACCGTAAACTCCTACATTGATTGGTCTTGGTGCTTCCACTCCTTTGCACAACGATGGGAGAGAAGGCGTGGCGTAAATCGACAGCTCAAGTGAACAGGGCGACCAAGGATCGTTAAGATGAGAACCTTCAAAGTCCCTGACAGATGGAAATGCTTCAGGGGAGGCAGCTAATCTCTCAACCAAATTAACAAGGAGCCCTGAACTTGACAACAAAAGGAACTAATAGATCTCATGTTTGAGGATCAGGATTCTGCACCGACCGAGGCCTACTCGGTGGTCGATGGTTGAAAGGCATGCTCACTCCAGCAAATCAACATCAACGTGTTTGCTAGGGCTATGCAACATACATGGGACTCTACTAGGAAGCCCAAATAATTCACATTAGAAATAATATCTTCTTCTTTAGATTCCATAACAAAGGAGTCTAGAAGCACGCTCTATATAATTGAATGTGGCAATTTGGTTTTAATGTGATAGTTTTGAAGGATTATGATGAAGAAACTAGGTCATCGAAGATAATTTTTTGTATGACGGAGCCATGGGTGATAATTACAGATCCTCCTCTATATAAATGATCATATACTTTTGGGAATGCTCTTGGGAATTGTCTTGGTGGCGTGGTAAAGAGTGATGTTAAGAAGGATGGATTTATGGAGGAACCATCTCAGATTTAGAGCTAGAATTTTCATATTTCTTTCACTAGTATGTGGCTTCTTTCTCCACTCTTCAGCAAAAGATGAGGGGACCTTGTTTGATTTTCAATTTGAGAAGATACCTCTCTTTTGGATTGACTACGACAGACTAGCACATGTTGACGGATGATTTGAACCACAAAATGATTCCTCACCCCAGTTGGGTGAATGGTTGAGGGCATAACTTGGACATGGCTCCTCACAGACAAAAACAAAGTAGAGGCCGGTGAAAGAAAGCAGGAACTTTAGTTTTGGGAGCACTAGGTCAAGCAAGGGCTTCTATGGGCGCAGGGGTCATGTAGCGTTGCATGTCCGTCCATTTACGTGCAGGTCATACAATGATTATACACCCTCTGTGGACTCTCTCTCTCTCTCTACGAGGATCCCCGAGATGGTCTTGTAGAGGGTCATTGTCTAAGATGAAGTGCAGGGAGGACCAATGCAGGCAAGATCTGTGACATGATTGTGAACTAAGGGATGATTTAAATCTAAAATGGAAGTGGGACCTGAGAAAGGAGCATGAAAGGAAGCAAGACATAAAAAAATCTATATGAGAAAGGGTGCAAGGCCATTGGGAAAGATGACCCATCTACCTCAGAGCAACGCAGACGAGGCACTTTTGTTCATAAGACGAGGCAAGGTGATGGTGACCACCAAAGGTGTCACAATGATTATCACCTAAAGCTACTGGATAGGAAGAGAGATTGAAGAAAATTTGTGTAGCTAAGGGAGGCTCCGAGAGACTGGATCCTAATAATACATTTATCTGTTACAATGATACCTCAACAAAGAATTCTTTTAATCACAACAACTAGGAGATTACTTGAGGAGTTTCACACAAATGGAGCGCATTAAGGAGAGTGTAGCCAATAATAGCGTTTCAAAACTTTGTTTTAGTAGCAACCTGTACACTTGGGACAATAAGAGGGAGCGGGATGAGATCCTTTATGTACATGTGGACAGGGGTCCATGCAATGATGAATTCGTGCATTCATTGTAAGATACACCCATTGAACATGTTGTCATGGAGGACCAGACCATGGTTTGCTCGTTAATAGAGCACTAGAAAACCTAGTCATTACCAAAAGTAAGAAGAGGGCATTAACATTTCAGGAGAGGTGGATGCCCATGGAGGCATGATAGTGTGCATGTGATAACAATTCTGGCCAGAGTGAGCTCTACAGGAAGCGTAACAATGTCACAAATGATATGAAATATTGAAGTGGCTCTGTATTTTGTCTTGTATGTTGTGAGATTACTAGGCACAAAGTCCAGCTTCGATGGAAAGGGTAGATCATTGGGATCCAGACATCCTCGCTGAAGACTAGCGAGATTGAAGCATAGCTTCATGTGGTTCGTGCACAGGAACAAATAATGTGTATGCAATGTTCCCGACTGGAATTTCTCAAGGAAGACGATCAAAACATGAGGGCAGATGGCACGAGTTGTACTATTGACAATGAGATGGGGAAGATTTCGGCCGATTTCTATGCTTAGTTGTTTTCTTCATAAGCCTATGCTGATGCTGACAACATCTTAGCTCACATCCGACCCTGTGTGACTAGTGATATGGAGGAGAGGGTGAACACAGACGTGATGGATGAAGAAATTGAGAATGCACTAGTCTAAATTTGACTGGAGCGCGGGGGCTAGACAACCTCTCACTTATGTTTACCAATTTCACTAGTTATTTCTAAAAAATGATGTACGCATAGTAATAGATGATTCTTTTAATGGAGTTATTTCACCAAACTTTAGTGATATGGTTCTAGTCCTAATCCCCAAAATTACCTAAATGGAGATACTTCCTCAAATGGGATCAATCAACTTATTGAACACGCTCAGTCAGATTGCTTCAAAGGCCTAGCAAAGAGATTGAAGGTTGCCCTATCCATAATGATCATGCAGGAGCAAAGTATGTTCATTGAAGAAATAGAAAAATCCAATGTTCGCAATTAAACTATACATGATGACGGCCTATAAGAGGGTGGTTTGGATTTTCCTCGATCTGATGATGAGGGCACTTGGTTTCTCAGATAGGTTGATCTTGATGATTATGATGTGGTACCGCGGCCAGGTTTTCTATCAAATTGAAAGGAGTGTGTTATGTATTTTTTTTATACTATGAAGAGGGTTTCTGGCAAGGAGACCCATGGTCTCCTATTTTTTTATTTTCTATGTTGCGAGTTTTTGGCCTTTCTCATGAGTGCTCAAAGATAAAGAGATCAATGGTATATCTTTTGGGAGCACTAACCCCATGTAGCCCATCTTATTTCTGCAGATGATAGTATAGTATTTCTTCAACCGTCAAATGGCAACTTTGTAACCTTAAATATATCCTCTTTGACTACGAGTGGGCCTCGGGACAAATGGGAAATTTTCAAAAAGCCTCAACATTCTTTGGGAAGTGAGGCAAATAGGAGGACTAAGTTGTTGTAAATATCTTTGCACAGATCCTAAGGCATTGAGCGAGCATTATTTGGGGCTCCCAACCGTGGTGGGTAGGTCAAAGGAAGGAAATTTTAAACATCTTAAAGAAAGCTCAAATGGCAAAGTGGTTGGATAGGAAGGACAAGGTATCTCTAAGGCAGGAAAGGCGGTGCTAGTAGAATCAGTGCTTCAAGCAACACCTACTTACACCATGAGTTGCTTCAACTCCCCAGAGAAAATGTATCGGAACTTAACTATGTGACAGTATGTAAAACCGTGAGTACCCATAGTAGGGTGGTGAACTTGTAGGGATCCACGACAATGGAGTTCACACAAAGGTTTTTACCTAGGTTCAGGCCCTCGGTGAGAGGTAATGCCCAACATCCTGTATCTGATTTTTATTCATGGTGGAGCAACTTGTGCGAGGGGTTTAGAGTGGAGATGAAGTATAATGCTACAGAGAGTATAGTCTATGAGAGTATCTGTGAATGACAACCCCAAGCCCCTCCTTATATAGGTGGCAAGGGCTAGGTTTACAAGGAATCCATCAGATCTCATACCACTGCCATCTTAGCTTGCCTGCCAAGATGCTCTCACAGTCCTTATCTGGGCTCCTGAGCTGCCCTACTGCACCGATCCTCCACTTGGCCTCTTGGGCCCTAAGGCAGGCCTGCTACCAGGCTTCCCACCCAGAAGACACCCCTAGCGTATTGCACCTTTAGTAGCCCCCTAGCGTGTCTGGAGTTGGAGTTATGCTTAGCTTCAGGATGGAGAATCCAGGAGGCCTCCTTTTGTCTTTTTGGCTATTTAGACAAGGCACTTATGACCTTGCGGCTAGTCTGATTCAACATAGGTAGTCCACCCTCCCCACCATTTAATCTATTTTGATCATATACATTCTAAACCATCATCGTCAGCTCTTTTGCAACTATAAGCTGTTGTCGCAGAGCTAAAAAATTATGGCTCATGTGGTGGATGTGCAGTTGCACTCTTATTCAGTAACGTCGATGCTTGGAGAAACAAATTTATCGTCTTCATGTTTGATAATGTCGATACGTTACTGATGTTCCAAGCTCACTCGTGCGTATGTACATAAAAATGGAGACGAGGTGTGCAATGTTAACTAATACTATTGAAAGGCCGACCATCGATCATCGCGGTGCTGCAAGCCCGGGTGTTCAGTGCTGGAAGCCGGTAACTTGGTGCAGCAATGCTATTGGTCAGTGAACTTTTCATTGCTACAAGGTGGTTGAAAATGGTGCACCAGTGCTACAAAGTTGGGGTTACCTCATGTTGCAATGTTCTGTTTAGTGTTGTAAGGTTGATCACCAGTGTGCTTTTCACTAGCCTATCATGGCCACCATTGTCGCCTCCATGTTGGTCTATTGCTGAAAATCATGGGTGTATGTTGCGAAGGGTGGGTAGAGGAGACGAGAGGAACAACTAAGTTGGTGGTTGATTGGGTAGTGATGTGTGACCCAATTGAACGACTCACGGTTGGGCGTAACCTAGGAAGAGCTGGCAGATGCATGCTGATGATCCATCAGTTCAGGCCTATATACATTGTGTTTTTTCACTGATTTGTTGCAGCTAATGAGTATGTGTTGTATATCTATAGTTTTTTGTATAGACATGCTCGCATGTTGTGACGTTTTTATGAGGTCTCTCAAAAGAAAATTGAATTATATTCAACAGACTGGTTTCTGGGGGAAATCAGTCAGCTCGCTCTAGCGCCAGATGCCCCTTATTAGTCTTCCTCTCTCTTCACCATATCCATTCGCTTTATTTCCACCACGTGCACACCCATCCTTTATTCCCCCTTCTCTATGACAATGAGTTGGGCTAGCACTGCCACTCAACGATGCTGCGACTCTCCGACCATCAATGCTACAAGCCATCGCTATATGCTGAAAGAGGAGCACTATGCTACATCGGCCAAGGCATACGACGTCTCAAGGTCGTGAGTGTGTTTGTCGGTGCAGCACCCTGATAGCCGATGTTGCAAGGCAGTGCTTTCTTATGGTGCAAAAAACACATACTGTGTTGTTAGGTGCGGCATCCGTCTTCTCATATGTGCAACAACTATGGCCGATGTTGCAGGGCGATGGTCGTATCATCGCTAGTTTTGCAGGGGCAGTCACAACAATTCCTAAGTTGCATAGATCGCAGTGGTGCAACCGCGTATTCTCGCGGGGTGTGTTTTATCCCACGAACAGTGCCACATGCCATGACCCATGTGTAAATGGGTGATGGTGGTGGTGGCATCAACTACCTCATTGGCACACTGTAATAATACTTGCAGGATATCCAAGCGACATCAGGGATCTCTAGGGTACCAAAGCCAGGTGTTGCAAGGGGCCGACGTAATTGTGTGTTGTGACGATGTGGGAGGGGTGGTGGATACACATGTATTGTGGAGGCAATGGAGGAACACGGTTTTCATTCTCTCTGCTGCCGTGTAGTGTGATCCAATGCTCCATGTGTCAATTCGACGGCTGACGATCCGACTAATTTCGTTGACACCTAAAACGTGCCGAAAAAAATATGTGGAGATGTTTCTAGCCACATTGCATGTTTCTTATTACAGTTCATATGTTTTCCATGCTGCAACACAGTGCTGGAGCTCGCCTATGTATACACAGCTAGTGACAAAACAAACTACACCTAGGTGGGACTTGATTAAAATCAGGTGAGTAAGGCGTCCATCCCTCGGCCGACTGACGCGTAGCACCGCCCGCACCAACGTCAATGGAAATAAAACATGTGCAGCTTCAGCTAATATATAACAATACTAATGATGACAAAAAGACCCAACATGGACAGAGCTAACAAGCTTCAGTCCAATACCAGTATACTAGTGATGACGAAAAACCAGCATGCACAAGAGTTAAGCAGCTTGTTTGCCAGTGTAGCCTGCATGGAGAAGATGTTGACAAAAAAAAGGCAGCATAAAGTATACTTACCAACCGCACTTGACGACGCGATGCTCCCTCGCATGCGCGGCACCCCCTGGACCGGCGCCATCTCGTTCTTGTCCATCTGCCAGATGAGACCGCAGCGATTAGAAAATCCAAGGACATATACACACCACGTAGTTCATGCACATACACATCAGGTAATTCAGTAAGCTACAGTACAATTCACATGACTAGATTAAAGATTGTCAGTAACTTCAAATCATTAGGCACCGGTTAACTTCAAATCACTAGTAGGAGAGGGGGAAGCGAGTGCGGCTCACCATCTTGTCATCGGAGACACGGTTTACATGCAGGGTGTGGGCGCGAGCGCGGCTCACCATCTTGTCGTCAGAGACAGCATTTGCATGCCGGGTGGGGGCGTGAGCGCGTCTCATCATCTTGTCGCCCGAGACAGCGTGAGTATGCGGGGCCTCTGGCGCCGGGAGCGCAAGCACCTTCAAGGGGCCTTCCCGGGACTCCCGGGATTCCAGCTCCTCTCTGGTGGCCGCTGGGGGCGGGCTTTTCTCCTGGGGTCTCCCGGGCTTGCGCCTGCGAACCACCGGCGCCATCTCGTTCCTGTCCATCTGCCAGATGAGATCGCAGCGATTAGAAAGTCCAAGGACATATACCCAGCACGTAATTCTTGCACATACACATCAGGTAGTTCATTAAGCACTAGCACTAATTCACATGACTAGATTAAAGATTGTCAATAACTCCAGCTCATTAGGCACCGGTTAACTTCAAATCACTAGTAGCAGAGGGGGGAGGAGCGAGCGCGGCTCACCGTCTTGTCGTCGGATACCGCGCTTGCACGCCGTGTGGGGGCGCGAGCGTGGCTCACCATCTTGTCGTCTGAGACAGCATAAGCACGCGGGGCCCCTGGCGCCGGGAGCGCAAGCACCTTCAAGGGTTCTTCCCGGGACTCCCTGGATTCCAGCTCCTCTCTGGTGGCAGCTGGGGGCGGGCTTTTCTCCTGGGGTCTCCCGGGCTTGCGCTTGTGAACCATCGGCGCAAGCGCCTGTTGCACAAGCATCTTCCCTTTCCCCTGGGCGACCGCGGCCGCAGGGGGCGGGGCAGGGGCCGCCAGGTTGTGCTCCTCGTGGTTGGCTACGGGTATGGCACTGACATCGGAGCTAGACATCGCGGTGGATCGGTCGAGCAGACGCGCGGAGTTGGTTGAGGAGAGTGGGATGAGAAGAATGTGAGCGAGGAGGAGAAGCATGTGTTGCCCTTTATGAACTGAAACGGAAGGCACATGCCAAGGTGGGGACCGCGTGTTAATCTACAGATTTATTTATTTAATACCAGCAATTAATAGTAGCATATCTTTGGTATATTTCTATTAAATATTCTTATATTTTGGTATAGTATTAAATATATATTTGTATACAAGTATTTAATAGTAATATTCTTATACTCTCACCGTCCCGAAATTCTTGTCTTTGATTTGTCTAAATACGGATGTATCTAGTTATATTTTAGTGTCAGATACATCCGTATCTAGAGAAATATAAGACAAGAATTTTGGGACGGAGGGAGTATTTAGGAACAATGATATACTACTATTAAATACTATTATCTCTGTTACTAAATATAAGAATAGCTGTGACAGTATTTAATACTCCCTCCATCCGAAAATACTTGTGATCAAAAAAATAGAAAGGGATGTATCTAGAACTAAAATACATCTAGATACAGCCTCCTTTATTCATTTTGATGACAAATTTTTCCAGACGGAGGTAGTAGTAACATTCTTATATTTTGGAACAGAGGTAATATTATTTAATTGTTGTATATCTTTGGTATACTATTAGATATATCTTTGTGATTCTAGTATTTAATACTAGTAATATTTTTATATTTAATGAGGAACAAAGATATATCACTACTAAAGAATATTATCTCTATTACTAATTATTTGAAAACAGCTAATAGTATTTTATAGTAATATTCTTATATTTTGGAACAGAGTTAATAGAATTTAACTGTAGAATATCTTCGGTATACTACTATTAAATATTCTTATATTTAGGTATATCTTTGGTATACTAGTATTTAATATTCTTATATATTTGGTATAGTAGTATTTAATAAGTAATATTTTCATATTTAGAAACAAATATACACTTACTATTCCCTCCGTCCGGAAATACTTGTCGTAGAAATGCATAAAATGGATGTATCTAAAACTAAAATACATCTAGATATATCCATTTCTCCGACAAGTATTTCGTGACGGAGGGAGTATTTGGTAGTGCATTTATTTGTTTCGCAGGGAGTACTACTACTACTACTACTACTACTACTACTACTACTACTACTACTACTACTACTACTACTACTACTACTACTACTACTACTACTACTACTACTACTACTACTACTACTACTACTACTACTACTACTACTACTACTACTACTACTACTACTACTACTACTACTACTACTACTACTACTACTACTACTACTACTACTACTACTACTACTACTACTAATACATCCGTCCGGGTTTATTGGTCCCTTTCATATTTTGTGTCCAATTTTGACCATAGATTTTACTAACAAATTATAAGTTGTATGTCACAAAACATACATTGTTGGATTCATATTTGAAAGAGGATTTCAGTGATACTATTCTTAGAGTATATAACTTATTCTTTTAATAGTTAAATCAAATATCAAAGTTTGACCCAAACTACAAGGAGCCCTAATAAATCAGGACAGAGGTAGTCGTAGTCATGATTTAGTTCCCTAGTCAATTAAAAGTAAAACTAGCAACTTTTTGGCGAAAAGTATATCATCTTATTATAGCCAAAAGATACCTGTAAGGAATAAAATAAGTATTTTGGTAATCACCTTGCTTCTAATTTGAACTGATTTTTTTATACTCGAATTATTGATAAGGCAAAAGATACCTGTAAGGAATCATTTTTTAGATAGAATGGTTGCCATTGTATTCAGAGTTCTCGGCAATGCCAGAGTTCAAATGGCGCTAGTACAGTTCGAAGGCACACTAAGCGATGTTTTTCACAACTCATTCTGACAATGTTCATTAGTTAAGACGTAGGCAATACAATTCATCACTCCATGAACCCAAGTGATCTTGGACTCAATAAAAGTTTGGAGCTAGCATGCCCTTCACATCTTCAACCGCCGGGCCATGGGGTGAGCCGTCCTTCCCTTCAGAGTTGAGCTTGCTCACAACCATCTTTCAGTCCATCTCCAAGACGATCGTCTAGACCCCAACTTCCTTCTCTAGTGCAAGGACATGGCGACATGCTAGTAACTTCGCCACTTTAGGTTTAGTTAGAGAGGGTAAAACGGCATCAGCCTACAACGGACTCCTTGGATGGCCTCACGGGATTGTAAAACGTTATGTTTGTGGGAAGCTGCACGACACTCAATATGGGTGTGGCTATCTCATTATAAAGTGTCTACACGAAAGCTACGTATAAACATTACTAGGAAACATGCCCGTGCGTTGCAACGGGAGAAAAAAGCGTATGCCCCTATCCTCCTTGCACATAGATCCACATCACTTACTTGCAAGGGTATATGGCCGCAAATGCATATTCAAATTAAGAGCGATCACAATGCATATTATTTATCTTATATATATTTCATACAGGGAAAATTCAACCTTTGAAGAAAATGAGGTGAAAGAGTGAACTTCTGGAATTAACGTCAAAGCCAATTACCTTTTGGGGCATTGTATTATTAAAATATATCCATACAACTTGGGATGTGATCATGAGAGAAAAAAGTTGAAGAATGATTTTTTATCAAGTAAAGAAGGTGAGAACAGTGCTCAAAATTCAAGTGTGAGATTATAGACAACACACAGATACTGAAGAATATATGTACCAATGAGATCGATTTCCATGCTACACCAAATTATCAATTCATCAACTGATTGTACATTGCATATCAACTTACTTACCTGAATTTTTTTAAAACCTGACTGGTGATGAACTAACCGATTCACACAAAGAACTAAGTACAATCAGAGGAAGTGGGCAAGAATGGCAATTAATATAAATGGGAAACAACTATCTAACAGAACAGTAAAATCTTTGAATTTAATATTTTATTGAATGGAAAAACCCCTTCCCATTATTAGTGATGTCAATATTGAAATAAGATGACAACTTGAAGGACAGAGAAAGCTAATTTATTTAGAGCTCATAGCTCAGAACACAAATTGCAGTTTCCAGCTTGAGATAGACACGTGTCAGTTTCCCTTACATGTGGGACCTTTCAGAATATTGCATTGCTCTCATTACCAAACCAAGGAAATCAAATATTTAACCTGCAAACCAGAACATGTGACAATATCTATGAAGAGCTGCATCTACTTCATTTCAATGACATATTGATTGGGAGGTAGTAGCACGCAACATATACAAATAAAAGTTTTGCAGCACGACGACCGCCGCCTCTCCAAATTTCCGGAAAGCTCAATCTTATCGCACCTCCTCTTGGTCTTTCCCTTGGACTCCATCTGAGACGGCTACACGGCCGCCCGGGCGATCATTACAGCGAATGACACTGACTCAAGGCCGCCTCTGCCGCCATACTGATATGACGTTACTTCTTGGTTCACTTGACACTGTCTACTCCATGCTCAACTCGGCGATACTCGGCCAACTGAAGTTGTTGTTAACAAGCCTTTGTCTCCTCTCCTCTGAACATGTTGCACATTTCAGTTTCACAAAATTATAAACATATCCTGAATATTTGATGATCTTGTACTAACTATATAGTACGATACAGAATTACAAAAAGAAAGGTATGAGTTTTATTAAGTTCGGTGAAGCATTTGCACTTCAAGCCAGATCTGAATCCGTCCTTCACTGTTCAGGGGCTAGGCCATCAATAATCCCAAATTCACTGCCAAGTCTAAAAGGCAATCTGTCTGATGAATCCAACAATCGGCAGCGGCAAAAAACTTTTGAGAAATTGCTTTATCTATTCGGCAATCTGCAGCAGTATATCTACTTACTTGGCAGTGACAAACATATACTGATCGATGATATACACTTGTAGATTATGGTGAACTGTACTTACTTGAGCTTATCTTTTGATTTGCACAAAGCTTGGCGATCCAGAGGGCGCTGGTCTCTGCCGGTGGCCGCAGACTGTTTTTGTATTCGGGGCCATCACGTGCATGGGCGTGCTCATCGTGGCGGCATTTCTGGTGCCCGCCCGGTCGTCGCCACGGCTCCTGCACATCCGTGCGGGCCTGTTCATGTCACCAAGTACATATATGACTATATGGAAATCCATGTCACCAAGTAGTCAAGTATATATAATCACATGCACAACGAAGCATAAAGAGGGAGACGATTTGATAACCTACATACAGACTGACATCAACAGAATAAAAAGAGTTCCACCAACATAAAGATAAATATAAGAGCAAAAGGCATTTATCTCTACCCTTATTAGACAGCTAATATTTAGATGCAATTAAAGAAGACAATCCTAGGAATACTTAGGTTCAGAAAAGCAAGTCAGGAGCAAAACTTAATTATCTCTACTCTCATATGTAAGCAATGATAGCAGCAAAAACTATGCTCTTTAACTTTGAAGCGGATTGTTGCCCATCTGGAATCATTGAATGATGCGCCATAGAGAGGGCACTTCTAGTTCTAGTGCTTCAGGAGTTGGGTTTTCAGCGTCAGCAGCAACCATTAGGAAAATCACCTGCATTTGCCCGGGAGAAGAACCCACCCTAGCCGTGGTGCCAGGAGAACACCTCCGCCAGCCGGGAGAAGAACCCACCCTTGCGGTTCTTGGCCACGACGTTGCACGCCGCCTCCGCCAGCCTCCGGCGCGCGAACAGCGCAGCCGCCACGAACCATCCGGCGTGGGCCCCTGCTTGAAGTAGTCCGCCACGTCGGCCTCGGGGTTCCCGGACAGCTCCTGCAGCCAGTGTCCCTGCCTGCCGGCGTCTCACCGGAGCCTCCACCGCCCCAGACCGCACGGCCGCGCGGGACTCCCGCACCGGCAGCAGCCCCAAGGGGCCTCCAAGCCGATGCTCGACCCGGCACGGGGAAGGGGCTGGCCCCGAGGAGTGGGAAGCCGGCGAATCCGTCGGTCAGGAGGTGGGCGGCGCCATCATCGCCGCCGTTTGGGGAGGGACGCGGTCCCGATCGACGCGGTGTGGGGCGGGCGGCGCGGGGCAGCAGGTGGCGGCGGGATGGAGGTGGAGATGGGATCGAAGAGGCAGGGTCGTGCGGGGCGCTGGGTTTTTTCTTCTTCTTTTCTCTCCTCTGTACCGGTTCAGGGCTGACTTATGATGAGGACTGCGGGTGCAATTTCTGAAAAACAGGAGGGCCTATTTGAAAAATTGCTGCGACGGTGAACCCGAAAGACTCAATCCGTGCTTTATTATTATTAAGATAAACGCCTGCAAGGCCAGAACGGGCGTGAAATCTTGCAAAATCTACTCGATGTGTCATTAGATGCAATTTGTTTTTTTGAGTTGGAATCACTGTGACTTATTGAAGTTATCACGCTGGCAGGCTCGAAAATAAAACATGGGCAACTTTGTTCACCGAACGTCGCACCAAAGAAACCTTGGACTCCATGAAGTCCTGAAGTTCTTTACCATTACGCACCATTTCTTATATTCAGTTCTAATAAACATGATTATTGTTTCTCGACTGAATATTGGTCGTCAAGAAGCCACCTCGACATTCTTCGCCGACTGAAGAATAATTCATGGAATAGTCTCTAAATCTTTTTCTTTTCATTTCGAAAAGAATGATTTTTAATAAAACAAAATGATTTATTAAAAAATAGCATTTTTCTGAACATTTCTAAATGCATTTTTTAAATGTAACAACTTTTGGGAATTTTGACCAGTTTTTAAAAGTGTGAATATATATAACTGTGTGCTTATTATAAAACGATTTTACTATGTTGGGTATTTTAGATATATAAGTTTGTTGTGCTTTTCATTTTTATTTTCTGTTTTTGTTTTATTTTATGTTAAAATAATTGGCGATTACAAAAGGTTCTAAAATTGCAAAAACATTGTTCGCTTTTGACTTCTCAAAAACATTTCTTGAATTCAAAAACGTCCATGATTTCAAAAATGTAAACAATTTTTATTTTCATGAACAATTTTTTTGGAAAAAATTATAAGCATTCTTTAATAATGATGAACGTTTTTAAACTTGAATAACCACTTTTAATTCGGTAAAAATGAATTTTTGAACTTTTCTGAAAATGATGAACACAATTTTAATTTAATGAATATTTTTTAGGTCGGTGAACAAATTTTGATGAACATTTTATAAATCCGGTGAAAAAATTGAATTCGATGAACCCCTTTTTATATCGATGAGCATTTTTTGAAATTCAATGAACAAAAAAATCTTCACGAATTTGAAAAGAAATTTCACAAAAAAAGTGAAAATGTAAAGATGAGAAAAGAAGAAAGAAAAAGGAACACAAAATAAAATGAAAGGAAAAAAGAAAGAAAAAGAAAATACGAATAAAAAAACAAAAAAAGGGCTTGCGCATGAGAACACCCAGCGCGCAAGGGGTAGTGCGCGCGGTAGCGCCGTATAGGCTTCCCCCATAGAGAACACTTTGGTTTTAAAAAAAAAGGGAGTGTCTATATTACAATCGACTGAAATTGAATTGGCCTTCAATCAAATATACCAACCAGTAAAAATCTGACACCAACTGAAAAAAAAACTTGACTGAAAATAAAGGGGCATTCAACCAATTTTTTCAGGCACTACAAACATGGCACGTGTATGTATGACCTATGCTCTATGATCCATGAGCAAGCAATGAAAGGGCCCAAAAAGCAACACTGCCAGGTCAGTACTCTCACGACCTTCTCCAGGTTATTGACAATTTTGTTTTCTTCACAATACTATTGGAAGAAAACTGAAATTCTCATCTCAAGGATCTGAAATTGATACTTGTGGAAGAAACTCCTGAACACAAACATAGTATAAATTCATAATTAGGCTGCTGTAAAGTCGTCATCAACCTGCTGTACAATGATCAACACAAGATGAACTAATCACATACTAAACATTTCATCATCATGAAGCTTTAAATACAGTGGCTTTAGTTGAAATTTACAGTCATCTCACTACGAATAAAGAGTAACTTTTAAAGTGTATCACATATTCAGCTTTGATGAATTTTACAGTGTTCATTTTACTAAAATTCCAGTCAGTAACAACCAGATCACAACAAAGCTACTGGAACTTCAGTAAAAATAAGGAGAAACAACCAGTAACAATGTGTGCTTTATGATCAGATAAGAACGAGAAAGAGGATGGAGGAAGAAGGGAACAGAATAGCTACACAATCAGGAAACTACAGTCACACCAAGAAGACAAACTGTAGGTCAGTACTCTCACAATCTCCTTCAAATAGTTCTTCCAGTAAAAAATGTAGCACTGTAAATTCAGGTAACTGTATAGTGTAAAATACAAAAATCACAACCTTTAGGCTACTACTATAAAATACAGAAGTTATAGGATTGTAAAACTAAAAACAGGGTAGTGTAAATTCAAACATAAGTTCACTGTAAATTCAAACAATCAAAAATAATTATAGTGCGGTAAATTATAGAAGCTATAGGACAGTAAATCCTTCATCAGGTTAGTCATCAATTAATTATAATTTACTACGAATACAAACAAAAAGCAGACTTCTATGAATACTACAAGTATCTGTAAAATCCGAAGGTTGAGGTCGGTCGTGGCGCCCATGCATTGCATTGGAAAAAAATCGCACGCCCTTATGGTTGTCCGGATCTTCTACTTGAAGACGGCTAATCATTACGCCGTCGTCCCGAGCTCTTCCTCGCTTCCCTCATTGTTTGATAATCTATCCAGCCCTTTTCTAATGGACCACTTGGCCTGCTGTTTACAAAGCACATATCAGCACACTGTAACACTGCCAGTAGTATTCATACATGGAAAGCCACACAACGTTCAATCTTTCTTTACGGGTCTTTCTCTTATTGTCACGTTGTAACCACACCCCTTAACCCTCTGCACAACTGTCATTCCTTCTTCACCGGGTCTATCATTTGCCATGTTATACCCACACCTCATCCTCCTACTGTTCTATATCTGTAAGCATCTTGTTGATCCGCTAAGCATCTTGTTTCAGTAGATAAGTCGAGTTGTATAGCCGTCTAACTTCGTATTATCATTGGTGCTTCCTGAACCATATAAGAATTGGACTCTTGTGATCCTGAATAATGAACTGAATCCGTAACAAAAAAATGCTCAACATTAAGAATATTTAATTTAAAAAATCAGGACCTGAACGATTATATGCATAAGCCTGATGGTTGCATATAATACAAAGATTGTTGAACCGGTGATTGCTAAGAGGTCAATTTCATGCATCAAATATAAACTGTAGTAGAATTTGATAATTCTATGTTTGCAAGGAAACCTGGGTACAAAATGACCTATTGGGTGTCGCCTTCTAGGAAATCTACCCTGTTCTGAAGGCTTGTGTAGATGAATTATGTTCTATGTGGAAAGATATACTTGTACACGCTACGCCTTCGCCCGCTAATAGCGGCTAAGAAGCATGATCACCTAGAGCACCATCACTGGATTTAACCAGAACAAAAGGCAAACAATTTTTATACATGAATATCTATATGACTGCAGTCAGAACTAAAAGTACCCGATTTTAAATATGGGTTGGGTGGCCTGCAGGAGTGCAGTACTTGAGAGACTATGCTAGTGTAGTAAACATAAATTTGGCGGTCAGCTTCTATAGGGAATGCAAAACACTTATGAAATAAGAAACAGAGAACATCTAAGCAGAAATAAGGTACATGTTTGCTTACGAATGGTACTAACATGATATATTTTCTGCCCGCCGTAAGTTATCAAATGTTTCTTTGTAGACCACATTGTGAGTATTGCCAACAGTTTTCAGGAGAGCTATTTTCAGTCAAAGCTGGAAGATGAAGACTGGCTAAGAAATACTCACATCAGTCAAAATAAAAATCCTGGGCTGAAACTTTGAGATGTACATAACTACTACAATGTAGCAACGAACCCATACTCTTTTTCATTATCACTGCAGCTTTTTGACACTCAAGCGGACCTTTGTATTGGCGACTATAAGAAAACTAAAAAATATATTAGATAGAGCGGGCGGTGAGGTCCCAGGTGGGGGGAGGGGGGAGGCGGTGGGGTGGCACTCGGTAGGCAGAGCGACCGACGGCGGTGTGGTCGCATGCGAAATCATAGTCAGAACTTTTCATTTGAAGGTACACGCTCAGAGGAAATTATTTTTTTGCTCAGTGCCAAAAGTATCAAATGCCTAAAACTGAAAATCACATCCTGAACTGAGCATTTTATTGAGAATCGGCAAAATAAATTAAAGACAACAGTACGAGAACAGGTGAACGGTGATCTGATTTCAACACAAAATACTCATGAAGAAATAAAATGGGTGGACAGTGATTTGGTTTCTAAGCATAAAACTGATCATGTTTATGCCACACATTAAGCACATAATGTGTGCGTATTTGGAGCCTGAAACATCTACCAACTAAAACTACTCCCAAAAGCAATCTTCAAGGTCAATCTTTTAAGACGTAACACATAAAGCTACAGACTACAATTTTGATACACAGATTTAGCTCACTCAATTCAGTTTAGAGAGTACCCACACCCAATTCTGGAATAAATAATGCGAGGCCCAATCCTCCGCTGCATCAAGCATCAACCATCATGAGATTGATTCCTTAATTGATCTGAAAACAGTTGCTTGGATTAATGTACTGTTAGAACTTGATATCGAGGAAAGGAGGGATAAAACCTTGAGGAGCTGCATGTCCATGGCGTCCTTGACATCTCCTTGAAGAATCCCTTGTGGCGGCGACCGTGGTGGATGGGGAACTCCCATGGCGTTCCCCAACTGCATCTCCAGCAGAGTATATGAAGAGAAGGTGAGGTGTAGGCGGCAAATCTCGGCCAAGAAGGAAGGAAGGGCGAACACAGGACCACCGGAGGCCGGCGAAGCCATGCCCAAACCCTAGCCATGGGTGTGTGGTTGCGGCGGGTTGTAGAGGCCGGAGCAGAGTCTGGATGGAGGAGGGAGGCGCGGACCGTGGGAAGCTTGGGGCGTGCCGCGCTGCGTCGGAGGCGCCGGAAGCAGCCGGCATGGGCGACGGCGGCGGCGGCGATGACTTCATGGGCGAGAGGGAGAGGAGGCGAGCCTGTGTGCTCTGTGTGTGGTTGTGTTTTATTTTTTAAACTGCTTGGACCGCGCGTCGAATAGTCCAAACTATAGGGGTTTTACATAAAATTGAATCGTTTTCTAGAGTACCACTTAAACAGGTACTGCGGGTTGATTTGAAAGAAATAGAGGGGTTTTTTCGCAAAAACACCAGCGACGTACGACCAGAAGCAGTCGGTGCTTTATTAGTAGGTAAGATTATGGAGAGATTATCTAACAGCCTCCCTCAATCTTCATTAGTGGAAAAAGGGCTAGCCACAACTTTCGTTGATGGCGCTCCATTTACAACCAACACTACTACTATTTTTTTTCAAATAGTGATGGCGTTGGCTGATTTGGTACGACATTAGTAGGGGCATAGTGGTGGCGTTCGAAAACAAGGCAGTGTCAGAAATATATGAGATCAACAATTTATACCAGGCTATATTGCTGTCGTGGAATAGCATGGAACGCCAACACTATTATATTTAATTGTGGCGTGCTGTTATAACCGACGCCGGTATTGTTATTTTGTCAATGGCAACATTCTTACATTACTATTTTTTGATATATTCTTTTTTATAGTATACTAGCAAACATGCCCGTGCATTGCAACGGGTGAAAACAGCCCTCACACGCCCTTACCCACTGAGCATGATTAAAGACCTCATCCTCATGCCCATAACATAATAAACATGACTAATACCTCATTCTCAGGTCCACATCTTCCATTTCAATATAACACCAGACACATGTTTCTGCTTGTCATATTTGTCGTCCTCGTCGTCGGTGGTCATAGTACCAGTTTTCACTAACCAAGGTTGGCCAGGTCCAACAGCTGGATGGTTGAACCGCCTTCGTGTCCAACCAAGATCAAGACCGTTGAACAAAGTTTTTCTAATCAGCTAGCTAATATAATAGGGAAAAGCACTGCAATAATATATGTCAGTGTCACCATGTAAAGTGAGTAGTTTATGTCAGATAGACCATGAAATCTTAGTTGGACTTCTCATGCATTTTGACGGGTGTCACTGGGCGAGTGAGACTTGTCGTACGTGAAGACTTGACGGAGAAAAAGGATTCCTTCATATCCTAGTTTAATAAATTGAATTAAAACAATGCATCAGGTAGGCGTATTTAAAAAATTCCCCAAGTTTTATTAATAAGTATAGATTAAAAAATCTTGTTTTAAAAAATGTTTTCCTTTTCAAATTTAAAGTGCAAAATATATTTGAGTTTTTAAATTTTTGCAAATTCGGAAAATAATCACAACAGTACTTCCTAGTTTTAAAAAAATGTTTGTGTTTAAAAAAAATACTCAGTTTAAAAAAAAGCAAAATATTTTTATTTTGAAAAAAAAATCGAGTTTAAATTTTTGTTAACAACTTTGCAAATTTTCGTGTTCTAAAATATATTCACTTTAAAAAGAAATCCGCTTAATATCTGGCGCGACTGTGCGCTTAATTTAAAATACCGCGCGGCTAAATGAACACCAAGGGTTGTTTGGTCTAGTGGTAGCCTTCTGAACGCTTTAGCATGAGTGTCTGAGATCGAGTCCTTGCAGCGTATTATTTTTTCTCAGAAACGTTTTACTGGCGCAGGCTGTTGGTTCCCTAATGGGCCGGCCCATTGTGGCTTTGCGCGTCTGCCTTTTCTTTTTTGGCAGAAACGAATCCGGAGAACGATAAAACTCCCGCACGACAAACCACCTCGGACGTACGAAAATTATCTGGATCCCACCGTAAACCAAAAAAATTGGAGAAACAATCCTTCCTTTAATATTAGGAAAAGATTATAGTTTACTTTTATTAATTTTCAATTATTTTAAATAGAAATAATGTCATTTTTAAAAATATGTACTTAAGATTTTAAATTTAATATTTTCCTTTTTAGTTAGTACTTGAAATATATAGTTTTGAGCCTTCAAATATGTAGTTTCACACATCAAAATTTTTTAGTTTTAGTTTTTATGTGCTGATATTTTTAATAGTATATTATAGTTAATTTTATTAAATTTATATTATTTTAAATGAAAATAATGACATTTTTTAAAATATGTAGTTTGGGACTTAAAATTCACTGTTTTTCCAATATGTAGTTTCACACTTCCAAATTTTTTTCTTTTTAGGTTTTTTGTGGTGAACTTTTTTATATTATATTATAGTTTACTTCTATTAAAAAATTATTTTAAATGAAAATAATGACATTTTTTTAAATATATATTTTGAGACTTTAATATTGTTTCCTGTTTAGTTTAAGACTTAAAATATATAGTATTGAGCCTTCAAATATGTAGTTTGACACTTCAAAATTTGTTTCTTTTTAGTTTTTTGTGTGGTGATATTTTTTATAGTATATTATAGTTTACTTTTATTAAATATCTATTATTTTAAATGGAAGTAATGACATTTTTTTAATATGTACTTTGAGACTTTAATTTTTTTCCTTTTTAGTTTAAGACTTGAAATATATAGTTTTGAGCCTTCAAATATGTATTTTGACACTTCCAAATTTTTGTTAGTTTTTTATTCGGTGACCTTTTTAATAGTATATTATAGTTTACTTTTGTTAAATTTACTTTTTTTTCCTTTTTAGTTTAAGACTTGAAATATATAGTTTTGAGATGTGAATTTTTAGGTGGTGATCTTTTTTCTTATTGGGCAAGCCCAAATAGTATTAGAATGTCGTGGGAGTCAAAACCAACGGGGGCAACGACCCCCTCAACCCACTCCCTCTCTCTGACCCGCTGCTCTGTTTCGTTCCCTTTTCTCTCCCTCTCTCGCCGCCGGTCGTGCCGCTTTGATTTTGGCCGATTCCGACGATTGTCGTTGTTCTCCGGTCTTGAGGCACACATCTGAGCCTCCCACTCTCATCTGGTCCATTTGGAATTTTTTTTAATTTAGAGGTGTGTTTTGCATCTGAGCCTCCCACTCTCATCTGCTAGGGTTTCAGCGACGACACCAGGCGACGATGACGGCGACGGAGTAGACTGTAGGCAACCCTCGGCTCCAACCCAGGTGAGCATATCATCCCTCCCTCTTTTGCTGTAGGTCACTGCCATTGTAATTTTTTTATTTGAATCGCTAGGGTTCATCACTGCTAGGCAGTGACAATGTGCTGTAGTTGTCTAGAGTTAAGGTAGATATATTTTTCAAGCATCGGTTAGCACTAGCTATAGAAACTAGAAGTGCAATCTGTCAATAAAATTAACACTACTAGGGAAATGCTTATACAAGTTAGCAGCTACTAGTTAGCAATAGCGCTCGAAAATAGTCAACGCTGCTACTAGTTAGCAGTAGCGCTGATCCAGGGAAGCGCTACTATTCTGTCTATAGCAGTAGCGCTGGAAACCAAAAACACGGTACTACTACGTGGGACCAGACGAGGCCACCGACGGTAGCTGTAGTACCAGCGCTGTGCAGAATCCAGCACTACTACTAACAGTTTAGTAGTAGCGCTTTAATTTACTGCGCCGCTACTGCTAATGGGCCCCACTTAGTAGTAGCGCTTCTCCAGGAAAGCGCTGCTACTAAGTACGGTAGCAGCAACGCGTTTTGGTAAGCAGCGCTACTGCTAGTTGCGGCTGGTGCCACCTTTTCACCCCCTCCCCCTCCTCTCCCCCACTTTGGACAGAAACTTTGGCTGCAGTGCGCGATTTTACATTTTTTGCTGGCACGTCAAACGGTTCTGATTCTTTTTGCACTGTCTTGCTGTACAAATTTTTCATTTTTCCTAATTTTGGTAGAATGTTTGGGGTACCAGAAGTAAGGTGAATGTTCAGATTGCTACAGACTATTCTGTTTTTGATAGATTCTGTTTTTGATGCATAGTTTGCTTGTTTTGATGAAACCATCAATTTCTATCAATGGATTAAGCCATGGAAAAGCTATATTACAGTAGACAAAATGAAAAAACAAAATATGAATTGGTTTGCAACATTACTTAGAGTAGTGATTTGCTTTATTATACTAACGGATCTTACCGAGTTTTCTGTTGAAGTTTTGTGTGGATGAAGTGTTTGATCGAGGGGGTCTCGATATGAGGAAAAGGAAGAGAGGCAAGAGCTCAAGCTTGGGGATGCCCAAGGCACCCCAAGTAAATATTCAAGGAGACTTAAGCGTCTAAGCTTGGGGATGCACAGGAAGGCATCCCCTCTTTCTTCAACAAGTATCGGTATGTTTTCGGATTCGTTTCGTTCATGCGATATGTGCAAGTCTTGGAGCGTCTTTTGCATTTAGTTTTCACTTTTCTTTTATGCACCATGCTGGTATGAGATAGTCCTTAGTTGATTTATAGAATGCTCATCGCACCTCACTTATATCATTTGAGTATGGCTTTATAGAGTGCTTCATGTGCTTCACTTATATCATTTGAAGTTTGGATTGCCTATTTCACTTCACATGGGGATGTTTTTTATTTGCATTCACGCCTTTTAGAAAGAGCCGCTAAATTAAATGAATGCTCTTTTGCTTCACTTATATTTGTTAGAGCATGGGCATATCTTTTGTAGAAAGAATTAAATTCTCTTGCTTCACTTATACTAGTAAGTTTGCACGTGCAAAGCACGTGTAATCTCGAAATAATTCTAAGCCTCCCATGTTGCATCAGGATGTCCTTTGCAGTCGGAGAACACATCTCTAATAGTATATTTGTGTCGTAGTGGTTATATAGCGGACATATGTGCCACCTTCAATTATCTCTGACATTTGCCAAATTGATGAAGTATTAAGAAATGAATTAATATCACTACATTTGATCCATGAATGTTATTTAATAACAGGTGATACCTAATACCACATGCGTATACTTCCCGATCTTGACAAACTCATCATATGAAACCACAAAAGAAAATCCATTCAATCAATTACACAAAACACAGACTTCAAGTATTGGATAGCAACAAAAGAAAACTGTAAATTACTTTGCATCAGCCATGACTTAAGTACGCGCAAATTCCAGTGAAATCAATCATCCGACCCACTATTGTGTGCACAAGGGATTATACATAAAAGTGAAAGAAATAATATCGACTTAATCTTTTAGTAAATCTAGTATGATTGGAGAAGCATGAAGATATTTTACTGGCCTTGATGCCTAGTAGAAGGAAAATAATAGAGCACAGTAGACTTACCAATGGCTAGTTGTCATGATGTTTTTTTTTCATAAATATGCCATCTCTGAATTTATTGTACTGACATCGCTGACTATCTTCTAAAAAGGATAAGACCTGAGCAATGAGCTATCAGTTTTCCTTCACCAATATGATGGACCTCTCAAATGGGGCTTGTTGCAACCAGCAAAGATCCTACATCTTGTCACCTTAAGTTCGGAATATTAGCTTCAGCATCGCAACAACTTCAAGATTTGCAGTACTATTATCTACGCTTACTTTTGTGCCCTTTCATATAAGTAACAACACCTATAAGATCATCAATATGCATCTTTATACTAAGGCAAAATGAAATAATAAGCATCTACATGATAACAGGAAGGTCAGTTTTATACCGCATCGCTTGTGAATGTACTGATTAATCACATTGACTTGGTTTTTTCATATGGATAACACTATGCAGTTCCCTTCAGCTTGGTGAGAACAAATGCATAGGTAGAAGACGTCTACACATCTGAAATTGCTAATTAGCTGAAAACGCGAGTTTGATCAGATTTTGATAACACAACAGAATAGAAAAATACATCAGATCAATATGACACCTGGTGGCTGGTGCATGGCAAGGGCATGTAATCGCCAAACTTAACGCAATGACAGATCCAAAGGCCATGGTCGTCGCTTGAGCCTGCGTTGGTTCCCGGCCGAGTGGATGCAGCCTATGGAAGCTGAGAACCGGGGGGGGGGGGGCAGCGTCCGCCGGCACCTGCTCGATGTCGACCACGGAAGGGAGACCACCGCTGACTATGTTGCTCGCCATTCTCCCCGCCAAGAAGGGGATCAAAGGATATGCTTGGAGGATGTCGAGGACGCCGGTTAGTGAGGCAGCTGTCATGAGCCGCCAGGATGGACGACGAATAACACCGTGGAACATGAGGCGTCCCCGACGGCCTGCTAGGTGGTGTTGGAGGCGGCTTCCAGACGGCTGGGAGGATGCGCCGTCCCCGACAGCCAAGCCAGGTGGTGTAGGAGGAGGCGCTGTCCCCGACGGCCGGCCAAGTAGTGTAGGGAGGCGGCGCCGCCGACGGCCGAGGCGAGGCGAGGCGAGGCGAGGCGAGGTGATGGGTTGGGGCAACACAGAGATGGGAGGGGAGGCGTCGTGAAGGTGCGGTGGCTGGAGGCGATTGGGAGTGGAGCGATGATGCAGCGGTTACTTTCCTTTCTTTCTTTCTTGATTGACGTGGGCAGTTTAATTCCTTTCGTGCCAAAGGAAGGTGATCACGGAAGAGAAAGTATTTTCCTTTCTTTCTTTCTTGATTGACGTGGGCAATTTCTTTCCTTTCGTGGCAAAGGAAGGTGATCATGGAGGAGAAAGTTGTGTTTAGCGTTAAACACATTTAGTCGCTCACCATTAGGACAATAACAACTGTTGGATGAATGTGAATGGATGGCCGAGATCTGTTGGATCTGCCCCACTGGGTCTTTTTATATTGGTATAGATATATTTAGAGAGATGACAGGAATTGGTCATTCACATGGTTAGTCATAAAATCCTACATAAATTTGTAGATCGCTGAATATGATATGTTTGATTCCTTGCAATAGTTTTGCGATATAAAGATGGTGATATTAGAGTCATGCTAGTGGGTGGTTGTGGGTTGTAGAGACACTTGTGTTGAGGTTTGCAAGTCCCGTAGCATGCACGTATGGTAACCGTTGTGTGACAAATTTGAAGCATGGGGTGTTTCTTTGATTGTATTCCTTATGAGTGGCGGTCGGGGATGAGCGATGGTCTTTTCCTACCAATCTATCCCCCTAGGGGCATGCGTAGTAGTACTTTGCTTCGAGGGCTAATAAACTTTTGCAATAAGTATATGAGTTCTTTATGACTAATGTGAGTTCATGGATTATACACACCTTTACCTTTCCATCATTGCTAGCCTCTTCGGTACCATGCATTGCCCTTTCTCACCTCGAGACTTGGTGCAAACTTCGCCGGTGCATCCAAACCCCGTGATACGATACGCTCTATCGCACATAAGCCTCCTTATATCTTCCTCAAAACAACCACCATACCTACCTATCATGGCATTTCCATAGCCATTCCGAGATATATTGCCATGCAACTTCCATCATCATCATATACATGACTTGACCATTCATTGTCATATTGCCTTGCATGATCGTAAGATAGCTAGCATGATGTTTTCATGGCTTGTCCTTTTTTTGATTTCATTGCTACGCTAGATCGTTGAACATCCCGATACACCACCGGAAGCATTCATATAGAGTCATATCTTTGTTCTAGTATCGAGTTGTAATATTGGGTTGTAAGTAAATAAAAGTGTGATGATCATCATTATAGAGCATGGCCCCATGAAAAAAAAGAAAAAGAAAAAAAGAAAAAAAGGAAAGGCCAAAGACGCCTAAATAAAAAAGGGGGCCAAAGAAGCCCACCCAAAAAAAGAAAAAAAAGAAAAGAAAAGGGGCAATGTTACTATTCTTTTACCACACTTGTGCTTCAAAGTAGCACCATGTTCTTCTTATAGAGAGTCTCCTATATTGTCACTTTCATATACTAGTGGGAATTTTCATTATAGAACTTGGCTTGTATATTCCAACGATGGGCTTCCTCAAATGCCCTAGGTCTTCATGAGCAAGCAAGTTGGATGCACACCCACTTAGTTTCTTTTGTTGAGCTTTCATACACTTATAACTCTTAGTGTATCTGTTGCATGGCAATCCCTACTCCTCACATTGACATCAATTGATGGGCATCTCCATAGCCCGTTGATTAGCCGCGTCGATGTGAGACTTTCTCCGTTTTTGTCTTCTCCACATAAACCTCCACCATCATATTCTATTCCACCTATAGTGCTATATCCATGGCTTGCGCTCATGTATTGCGTGAGGGTTGAAAAAGTTGAAGCGCGTTAAAAAGTATGAACCAATTGCTCGGCTTGTCATCGGGGTTGGGCATGATGGGAGCATTTTGTGTGACGAAAATGAAGCATGGCCAAACTATATGATTTTGTAGGGATAAGCTTGCTTTGGCCTTGTTGTTTTGAAAATACATGATTGCTTTATTAGTATGCTCGAAGTATTATTGTTTTTATGTCAAATGATAGACTATTGCTTTGAATCACTCGTGTCTTAATATTCATGCCATGATTATACATATGACCAAGATTATGCTAGGTACCATTCCACATCAAAAATCATGTTTTTTATCATTTATCTACTCGAGGACGAGCAGGAATTAAGCTTGGGGATGCTGATACATCTCCGTCGTATCTATAATTTTTGATTGTTCCATGCCAATATTCTACAACTTTTATATACTTTTGGCAACTTTTTATACTATTTTTTGGGACTAACATATTGATCCAGTGCCCAGTGCCAGTTCATGTTTGTTGCATGTTTTATGTTTCGCAGAAACCCCATATCGAACGGAGTCCAAATGGGATAAAAACGGACGGAGAATTATTTTGGAATATTTGTGATTTTTGGGAAGTAAAATCAGCGCGTGACGGTGCCAGAGGTGGCCACGAGAAAGGGGCCCACGCCCACTCCAGGTGGGCGCGCCCCCCACCCTCCTGGGCGCCCCGTAAGGCGGTTGATGCCCTTCTTTGGCCGCAAGAAAGCTAATTTTTGGAAAAAGATCTGGGCGAAGGTTTCAATCCAATCGGAGTTACGGATCTCCGGATATAAAAGAAACGGTGCCAGGGCAGAATCTCAGAACGCAGAAACAGAGAGAGACAGAGAGATAGATCCAATCTCGGAGGGGCTCTCGCCCCTCCCAAGCCATGGGAGCCAAGAACCAGAGGGGAAACCCTTCTCCCATCTACAGAGAAGGTCAAGGAAGAAGAAGAAGAAGGGGGGCTCTCTCCCCCTTGCTTCGGGTGGCGCCGGAGCGCTGCCGGGGGCCATCATCATCACCACGACATTCACCAACACCTCCATCATCTTCACCAACATATCCATCACCTTCCCCCATCTATATTCAGCGGTCCACTCTCCCGCAACCCGCTGTACCCTCTACTAGAACATGGTGCTTTATGCTTCATATTGTTATCCAATGATGTGTTGCCATCCTATGATGTGTGAGTAGATTGTCGTTGTCCTATCGGTGATTGATGAATTGCTATGATTGATTTGAGTTGCATGTTTTATTATTGGTGCTGTCCTATGGTTCTCTCCGTGTCGCGCAAGCGTGAGGGATCCCTGCTGTAGAGTTTGCAATATGTTCATGATTTGCTTATGGTGGCTGGCGTGAGTGACAGAAGCACAGACCCGAGTAAGTAGGTTGTTTGCGTATGGGATAAAGGGGACTTGATACTTTAATGCTATGGTTGTGTTTTACCTTAATGATCTTTAGTAGTTGCAGATGCTTTCTAGAGTTCCAATGATAAGTGCATATGATCCAAGAAGAGAAAGTATGTTAGCTTATGCCTCTCCCTCAAATAGAATTGCAGTAGTGATTATCGTTCTAGTAATGTAGTCAATTGCTTAGGGACAATTTCACAACTCCTACCACCACTTTTCCACACTCGCTATATTTACTTTATTGCTTATTTATCTAAACAACCCCTAGTTTATATTTACGTGCTCTCTATATTCTTGCAAACCTATCCAACAACACCTACAAAGTACTTCTAGTTTCATACTTGTTCTAGGTAAAGCGAACGTCAAGCATGCAGAGAGCTGTATCGGTGGTCGATAGAACTTGAGGGAATATTTGTTCTACCTTTAGCTCCTCGTTGGGTTCGAAACTCTTACTTATTGAAAGAGGCTACAATTGATCCCGTATACTTGCGGTTTATCAGGTATACGCTAAGCACGTGACACAATGCTTCTTCATAACCGACCCAGCCAATCCCAGCCGTGTTGTCGTGAGGAGATCCAAAAGGAGCATCGTCGGAATGGATGGAGTCGCCAACGAAGAAGACTACGACCAATACAGCAACCCGATGAGGGAAGATGACGATGATGATGAAGCATACGTGAAACGAAGAATCAAAACTAGATTACCTAAGAAAGATCATACTCCATGGCTCCGGAAAAGTCACAAGGAGGGGCTCAATTACTCGGCAACAAACAAGAAAGGGAAGAAGCTTAATGTGAAACATCGCTGACGCAGCTGATCAGAAACCTACATTTATATATATGTATCTATTTTGTGTACGCACTTAAGTAACCGTTATGGGTCAAATGATGTAATCGCATGTCCCTTCAATTACATGCATGCATCCGGTGATATTAGCACAGTGTGGGAGGGAGACGCCGTGGGGATAAAGCAATACAAAAGAAAGAAAAGTAAACAGAAAAGAAAAGAGATAAAGCAATACAAAAGAAATGAAAAGTAAACACAAAAGAAAAGGGATAAAGCAATACAAAATAAAAAAGAAGTAAACATAAAATAATAAAAAGAAAAGAAATGTTAGCTATAGTGCTTTTTCCTAACCCAGCGCTACTGCTACTTGTATTTTAGAAATAAAAAAAATAAAATTGGAAAACTTAGCAGTAGCGCTGGTTTAGGGAACGAGCGCTATAGCTAAGTTAGCTATAGCGTTATTCCTAACCCAGCGCTACTGCTACTTGTATTTTAGAAAGAAAAAAAGTAAAATTGGAAAACTTAGCAGTAGCGATGAACCAACGCTATAGCTAAGTTAGCTATAGCGTTGGTTCCTAAACCGGCGGTACTGCTATTTTGAGCTAACCATCGCTCGCGCGGGCTCAAAATTTTGCAAAGTCCCCATTCCCCCTACTTCCCACCTCTCCCACTCCTCTGCTGTCAATGCCCGCACCGCCCGCCCCGTCGGCCTTCCCCCCTCTGTTGGGGAACGTAGTAATTTCAAAATTTTCCTACGCACACACAGGACCATGGTGATGGCATAGCAACGAGAAGGGAGAGTGTCGTCTACGTACCCTCGTAGACCAAAGCGGAAGCGATCACTACGTAGAGGATGTAGTCGACGTTCTCCTCGCGATCCTGCCGATCCCGGTGCCGTTACTCCGGCACCTCCGAGTCGATGATGACGTAGAGGAAGTAGTCGACGTTCTCCTCGCGATCCAGCCGATCCCAGCGCCCGTTACTCCGGCGCCTCCGAGTTCTTGGCACACGTTCAGCTCGATGACGCTCCTCGGGCTCCGATCCAGCAAAGCTCCGGGGAGAGGGAGTTCCGTCAGCACGACGGCGTGGTGACGATCTTGATGTTTCACCGACGCAGGGCTTCGCCTAAGCACTGCTACGATATGACCGAAGTGGAATATGATGGAGGGGCACCGCACGGCTAAGGAGCGATCTCAAGGATCAACTTGTGTCTCTAGGGTGCCCCCACCCCGTATATAAAGGAGGGAGGGAGGAGGTGGCCGGCCACAAGGGGCGCACCATGGGAGGGGAAACCTACTCCAAGTAGGTTTCCCTCTCTTCCTTATCTTATTTGGAGGGGAAGGAAGGAGTACTAGTATTAGGAAGTAGTACTAGTAGTAGGAATAGGAAGAGGGGAAGGAGAAAGGAAAGGGGGCGGCCCCCCTCCCCAGTCGGATTGGGCTTGGGCGCGCCTCCCTTGTTCCTTCTCCTTCCTCCTACATGGGCCCAATAAGGCCCATATACCTCCCGGGGTTCGGTAACCTCCGGAGCTCCAAACTTCTCCGGAACCTTTCCGGTGTCCAAATATATCCGTCCAATATATTAATCTTTATGTCTCGACCATTTCGAGACTCCTCGTCATGTCCGTGATCATATCCGGGACTCGAACAACCTTCGGTACATCAAAATACACAAACTCATAATATAACCGTCATCGAAACCTTAAGCATGCGGACCCTACGGTTCGAGAACAATGTAGACATGACCGAGACACATCTCCGGTCAATAACCAATAGCGGGACCTGGATGCCCATATTGGTTCCTACATTTTCTACGAAGATCTTTATCGGTCAGACCGCATAACAACATACGTTGTTCCCATTGTCATCGGTATGTTACTTACCCGAGATTCGATCGTCGGTATCCAATACCTAGTTCAATCTCGTTACTGGCAAGTCTCTTTACTCGCTTCAGAATACATCATCTCACAACTAACTCATTAGTTGTAATGCTTGCAAGGCTTATGTGATGTGTATTACCGAGAAGGCCCAGAGATACCTCTCCGACAATCGGAGTGACAAAACCTAATCTCGAAATACGCCAACCCAACAAGTACCTTTGGAGACACCTGTAGTACTCCTTTATGATCACCCGATTACGTTGTGACGTTTGGTAGTACCAAAGTGTTCCTCCGTGGCGGGAGTTGCATAATCTCATAGTTACAGGAACATGTATAAGTCATGAAGAAAGCAATAGCAACATACTAAACGATCAAGTGCTAGGCTAACGGAATGGGTCATGTCAATCAGATCATTCTCCTAATGATGTGATCCCGTTTAATCAAATGACAACTCATGTCTATGGTTAGGAAACATAACCATCTTTGATTAACGAGCTAGTCTAGTAGAGGCATACTAGTGACACTCTGTTTGTCTATGTATTCACACATGTATTATGTTTCCGGTTAATACAATTCTAGCATGAATAATAAACATTTATCATGATATAAGGAAATAAATAATAACTTTATTCTTGCCTCTAGGGCATATTTCCTTCAGTCTCCCACTTGCACTAGAGTCAATAATCTAGTTCACATCGCCATGTGATTTAACATCAATAGTTCACATCTATATGTGGTTAACACCCATAATTCACATCGACATGTGACCAACACCCAAAGGGTTTACTAGAGTCAATAATCTAGTTCACATCGCTATGTGATTAACACCCAAAGAGTACTAAGGTGTGATCATGTTTTGTTTGTGAGAGAAGTTTAGTCAACGGGTCCGCCACATTCAGATCCGTATGTATTTTGCAAATTTCTATGTCAACAATGCTCGCATGGAGCTACTCTAGCTAATTGCTCCCACTTTCAATATGTATCCAGATTGAGACTTAGAGTATTATAGATCAGTGTCAAAACTTGCATCGACGTAACCCTTTACGATGAACCTTTTTGTCACCTCCATAATCGAGAAACATATCCTTATTCCACTAAGGATAATTTTGACCGCTGTCCAGTGATCTACTCCTAGATCACTATTGTACTCCCTTGCCAAAATCAGTGTAGGGTATACAATAGATCTGGTACACAGCATGACATACTTTATAGAACCTATGGCTGATGCATAGGGAATGACTTTCATTCTCTTTCTATCTTCTGCCGTGGTCGGGTTTTGAGTCTTACTCAATCTCACACCTTGTAACACAGGCAAGAACTCTTTCTTCGACTGTTCCATTTTGAACTACTTCAAAAATCTTGTCAAGGTATGTATTCATTGAAAAACTTATCAAGCGTCTTTGATCTATCTCTATAGATCTTGATGCTCAGTATGTAAGCAGCTTCACCGAGGTCCTTTTTGAAAAACTCCTTTCAAATACTCCTTTATGCTTTGCAGAATAATTCTAAATTATTTCCGATCAACAATATGTCATTCACATATACTTATCAGAAATTCTGTAGTGCTCCCAATCACAATCTTGTAAATACAGGCTTCACTTTGTAAGTCTGTATAAACTATATGCTTTGATCAACTTATCAAAGCGTATATTCCAACTCCGAGATGCTTGCACCAGTCCATAGATGGATCGCTGGAGCTTGCACACTTTGTTAGCTCCCTTTGGATCGATAAAACCTTCTGGTTGCATCATATACAACTCTTCCTCCGAAACCCATTCAGGAATGCAGTTTTACATCCATTTGCCAAATTTCATAAATTGTGGCAATTGCTAACATGATTCGGACAGACTTAAGCATCGCTACAGTTGAGAAAATCTCATTGTAGTTAACACCTTGAACTTGTCAAAAACCTTTTGCGACAAGTCGAGCTTTGTAGATAGTAACACTACTATCAACGTCCGTCATCCTCTTGAAGATCCATTTATTTTCTATTGCTTGCCGACCCTCGGGCAAGTCAACCAAAGTCCACACTTTGTTTTCATACATGGATCCCATCTCAGATTTCATGGCTTCTAGCCATTTAGCGGAATCTGGGCTCACCATCGCTTCTTCATAGTTTGTAGGTTCGCCATGATCTAGTAGCATGACTTCCGAACATGATTACCGTACTACTTTGGTGCGGATCTCACTCTGGTTTACCTACGGGATTCGGTAGTGACTTGATCTGAAGTTACATGATCATCATCATTAGCTTCCTCACTAATTGGTGTAGGAATCACTGGAACTGATTTCCGTGATGAAATACTTTCCAATTCGGGAGAAGGTACAAATTACCTTATCAAGCTCCACTTTCCTCCCACTCACTTCTTTTCGAGAGAAACTCCTTCTCTAGAAAGGATCCATTTATAAGCAACGAATGTTTTTGCCTTCGGATCTGTGATAGAAGGTATACCCAACAATTTCCTTTGGGTATTCTATGAAGACGCACTTCTCCGATTTGGGTTTGAGCTTATCAGGATGAAACTTTTTCACATAAGCATCACAACTTCCAAACTTTAAGAAACGACAGCTTAGGTTTACTGTTAAACCATAGTTCATACGGTGTCGCCTCAACGGATTTAGACGGTGCCCTATTAAACGTGAATGCAGCTGTCTCTAATGCATAACCCCAAAACGATAGTGGTAAATTGATAAGAGACATCATAGATCGCACCATATCCAATAAAGTGCGGTTACGACTTTCGGACACACCATTATGTTGTGGTGTTCCATATGGCGTGAGTTGCGAAACTATTTCACATTATTTCAAATGAAGACCAAACTCGTAACTCAAATATTTATCTCCACGATCAGATCGCAGAAACGTTATTTTCTTGTTACGATGATTTTCCACTTCACTCTAAAATTCTTTGAACTTTTCAATTATTTCAGACTTATGTTTCATCAAGTAGATATACCCATATCTGCTCAAATCATTTTGTGAAGGTCAGAAAATAACGATACTTGCCACGAGCATCAACACTCATTGAGTCGCATACATCGGTATGTATTATTTCCAATAAGTCAAGAGCTTGTTCCATTGTTCCGGAGAACGGAGTTTTAGTCATCTTGCCCAAAAGGCACGGTTCGCAAGCATCAAATGATTCATAGTCAAGTGATTCCAAACGTCCATCAGCATGGAGTTTTCTTCAAGCGCTTTACACCAATATGACCTAAACGGCAGTGCCACAAATAAGTTGCACTATCATTATTAACTTTGCATCTTTTGGTTTCAATATTATGAATATGTGTATCACTATGATCGAGATCCAATGAACCATTTTCATTGGGTGTGTAACCATATAAGGTTTTATTCATGTAAACAGAAACAACAATTTATTCTCTTACTTAAATGAATAATCGTATTGCAATAAACATGATCAAATCATATTTATGATCAACACCAAATAACACTTATTTAGGTTCCACACTAATCCCGAAAGTATAGGGAGTGTGCGATGATGATCATATCAATCTTGGAACTACTTCCAACACTCATCGTCACTTCCCCTTCAACTAGTTTCTGTTCATTCTGTAACTCCCGTTTCAAGTTACTACTCTTAGCAACTATACCAGTATCAAATACCGAGGGGTTGCTATGAACACTAGTAAAATACATATAAAATAATCTGTATATCAAATATACCTTTGTTCACTTTGCCATCCTTCTTATCCACCAAATATTCAGGGGTAGTTCCGCTTCCAGTGACCAGTTCCATTGCAGCAAAAGTACTTAGTCTCAGGCTTAGGTCCAGACTTGGGCTTCTTCACTCGAGCAGCAACTTGCTTGCCGTTCCTTTTGAAGTTCCCCTTCTTCCCTTTGCCCTTTTCCTTGAGACTAGTGGTCTTGTCAATCATCAACACTTGATGCTCTTTCTTGATTTCTACCTTCGTTGATTTCAACATCACGAAGAGCTCGGGAATCGTTTTCGTCATCCCCTGCATACTATAGTTCATCACGAAGTTCTAGTAACTTAGTGATGGTGACTAGAGAATTCTGTCAATCACTATCTTATCCGGAAGATTAACTCCCACTTGATTCAAGCGATTGAAGTATTCAGACAATCTGAGCACATGCTCACTAGTTGAGCGATTCTCCTCCATCTTTTAGCTATAGAACTTGTTGGAGACTTCATATCTCTCAACTCGGGTATTTGCTTGAAATATTAACTTCAATTCCTGGAACATCTCATATGGTCCATGACATTCAAAACGTCTTTGAAGTCCCGATTCTAAGCCGTTAAGTGTGGTGCAGTAAACTATCAAGTAGTCATCATATTGAGCTAGCCAAACGTTCATAACGTCTGCATCTGCTCCTGCAATAGGTCTGTCACCTAGCGGTGCATTAAGGACATAATTTTTCTGTGCAGCATTGAGGATAAACCTCAGATCGCGGATCCAATCCGCATCATTGCTACTAACATTTTTCAATACAATTTTCTCTAGGAACACATATAAAAAACATAGGGAAGCAACAACGCGAGCTATTGATCTACAACATAATTTGCAAAATACTACCAGGACTAAGTTCATGATAAATTAAAGTTCAATTAATCATATTACTTAAGAACTCCCACTTAGACAGACATCTCTCTAGTCATCTAAGTGATCACGTGATCCAAATCAACTAAACCATAACCGATCATCACGTGAGATGGAGTAGTTTTCAATGGTGAACATCTTATGTTGATCATATCTACTATATGATTCACGCTCGACCTTTCGGTCTCCGTGTTCGAGGCCATATCTGCATATGCTAGGCTCGTCAAGTATAACCTGAGTATTCTGCGTGTGCAAAACTGGCTTGCACCCGTTGTAGATGGACGTGAGAGCTTATCACACCCGATCATCACGTGGTGTCTCAAGACGCATTTAACTTTGGCAACGGTGCATACTCAGGAGAACACTACTTGATAATTTTAGTGAGAGATCATCTTAAAATGCTACCGTCAATCAAAGCAAAATAAGATGCATAAAGGATAAACATCACATGCAATCAATATAAGTGATATGATATGGCCATCATCATCTTGTGCTTGTGATCTCCATCTCAAGCACCGTCATGATCACCATTGTCACCGGTAGCGACACCTTGATCACCATCGTAGCATCATTGTCGTTTACGCCATCTATTGCTTCTACGACTATCGCTACCGCTTAGTGATAAAGTAAAGCAATTACAGGGCGTTTGCATTTCATACAATTAAGCGACAACCATATGGCTCCTGCTAGTTGCCGATAACTCGGTTACAAAACATGATCATCTCATACAATAAAATATAGCATCACGTCTTGACCATATCACATCACAACATGCCCTGCAAAAACAAGTTAGACGTCCTCTACTTTGTTGTTGCAAATTTTACGTGGCTGCTACGGGCTGAGAAAGAACCGTTCTTACCTACGCATTAAAACCACAACGATACTTCGTCAAATAGACTCCGTTTTAACCTTCTCAAGGACCGGGCGTAGCCACACTCGGTTCAACTAAAGTGAGAGAGACAGACACCCGCCAGCCACCTTTAAGCACGAGTGCTCATAACGGTGAAACCAGTCTCGCGTAAGCGTCTGGCGTAATGTCGGTCCGGGCGCTTCATCTCACAATACCGCTGAACCAAAGTATGACATGCTGGTAGGTAGTATGACTTGTATCGCCCACAACTCACTTGTGTTCTACTCGTGCAAATGTCATCAACGCATAAAACCAGGCTCGGATGCCACTGTTGGGGAACGTAGTAATTTCAAAATTTTCCTACGCACACACAGGACCATGGTGATGGCATAGCAACGAGAAGGGAGAGTGTCGTCTACGTACCCTCGTAGACCAAAGCGGAAGCGATCACAACGTAGAGGAAGTAGTCGTGACGTTCTCCTCGCGATCCTGCCGATCCGGTGCCGTTACTCCGGCACCTCCGAGTCGATGATGACGTAGAGGAAGTAGTCGTACGTTCTCCTCGCGATCTAGCCGATCCCAGCGCCGTTACTCCGGCGCCTCCGAGTTCTTGGCACACGTTCAGCTCGATGACGCTCCTCGGGCTCCGATCCAGCAAAGCTCCGGGGAGAGGGAGTTCCGTCAGCACGACGGCGTGGTGACGATCTTGATGTTTCACCGACGCAGGGCTTCGCCTAAGCACTGCTACGATATGACCGAGGTGGAATATGGTGGAGGGGGGCACCGCACACGGCTAAGGAACGATCTCAAGGATCAACTTGTGTCTCTAGGGTGCCCCCCACCCCCGTATATAAAGGAGGGAGGGAGGAGGTGGCCGCCACAAGGGGCGCACCATGGGGAGGAAACCTACTCCAAGTAGGTTTCCCTCTCTTTCCTTATCTTATTTGGAGGGGAAGGAAGGAGTACTAGTATTAGGAAGTAGTACTAGTAGTAGGAATAGGAAGAGGGGAAGGAGAAAGGAAGGGGGCGGCCCCCTCCCCAGTCGGATTGGGCTTGGGGCGCGCCTCCCTTGTTCCTTCTCCCTTCCTCCTACATGGGCCCAATAAGGCCCATATACCTCCCGGGGGGTTCCGGTAACCTCCCGAAGCTCCAAACTTCTCCGGAACCTTTCCGGTGTCCAAATATATCCGTCCAATATATTAATCTTTATGTCTCGACCATTTCGAGACTCCTCGTCAGGTCCGTGATCATATCCGGGACTCCGAACAACCTTCGGTACATCAAAATACACAAACTCATAATATAACCGTCATCGAAACCTTAAGCGTGCGGACCCTACGGTTCGAGAACAATGTAGACATGACCGAGACACATCTCCGGTCAATAACCAATAAGCGGGACCTGGATGCCCATATTGGTTCCTACATTTTCTACGAAGATCTTTATCGGTCAGACCGCATAACAACATACGTTGTTCCCATTGTCATCGGTATGTTACTTACCCGAGATTCGATCGCCGGTATCCAATACCTAGTTCAATCTCAATTCTTGGCAAGTCTCTTTACTCGTTCCGTAATACATCATCTCACAACTAACTCATTAGTTGTAATGCTTGCAAGGCTTATGTGATGTGTATTACCGAGAAGGCCCAGAGATACCTCTCCGACAATCGGAGTGACAAAACCTAATCTCGAAATACGCCAACCCAACAAGTACCTTTGGAGACACCTGTAGTACTCCTTTATGATCACCCGATTACGTTGTGACGTTTGGTAGTACCCAAAGTGTTCCTCCGTAAACGGAGTTGCATAATCTCATAGTTACAGGAACATGTATAAGTCATGAAGAAAGCAATAGCAACATACTAAACGATCAAGTGCTAGGCTAACGGAATGGGTCATGTCAATCAGATCATTCTCCTAATGATGTGATCCCGTTTAATCAAATGACAACTCATGTCTATGGTTAGGAAACATAACCATCTTTGATTAACGAGCTAGTCTAGTAGAGGCATACTAGTGACACTCTGTTTGTCTATGTATTCACACATGTATTATGTTTCCGGTTAATACAATTCTAGCATGAATAATAAACATTTATCATGATATAAGGAAATAAATAATAACTTTATTATTGCCTCTAGGGCATATTTCCTTGATCTCCCACTTGCACTAGAGTCAATAATCTAGTTCACATCGCCATGTGATTTAACATCAATAGTTCACATCTATATGTGGTTAACACCCATAATTCACATCGACATGTGACCAACACCCAAAGGGTTTACTAGAGTCAATAATCTAGTTCACATCGCTATGTGATTAACACCCAAAGAGTACTAAGGTGTGATCATGTTTTGTTTGTGAGAGAAGTTTAGTCAACGGGTCTGCCACATTCAGATCCGTATGTATTTTGCAAATTTCTATGTCAACAATGCTCGCATGGAGCTACTCTAGCTAATTGCTCCCACTTTCAATATGTATCCAGATTGAGACTTAGAGTAATCTAGATCAGTGTCAAAACTTGCATCGACGTAACCCTTTACGATGAACCTTTTGTCACCTCCATAATCGAGAAACATATCCTTATTCCACTAAGGATAATTTTGACCGCTGTCCAGTGATCTACTCCTAGATCAGTATTGTACTCCTTGCCAAAATCAGTGTAGGGTATACAATAGATCTGGTACACTGACATGACATACTTTATAGAACCTATGGCTGATGCATAGGGAATGACTTTCATTCTCTTTCTATCTTCTGCCGTGGTCGGGTTTTGAGTCTTACTCAATCTCACACCTTGTAACACAGGCAAGAACTCTTTCTTTGACTGTTCCATTTTGAACTACTTCAAAAATCTTGTCAAGGTATGTATTCATTGAAAAACTTATCAAGCGTCTTTGATCTATCTCTATAGATCTTGATGCTCGATATGTAAGCAGCTTCACCGAGGTCCTTTTGAAAAACTCCTTTCAAATACTCCTTTATGCTTTGCAGAATAATTCTAAATTATTTCCGATCAACAATATGTCATTCACATATACTTATCGAAATCTTGTAGTGCTCCCACTCACTTTCTTGTAAATACAGGCTTCACATGTAAGTCTGTATAAACTATATGCTTTGATCAACTTATCAAAGCGTATATTCCAACTCCGAGATGCTTGCACCAGTCCATAGATGGATCGCTGGAGCTTGCACACTTTGTTAGCTCCCTTTGGATCGATAAAACCTTCTGGTTGCATCATATACAACTCTTCCTCCGTAAACCCATTCAGAATGCAGTTTTTACATCCATTTGCCAAATTTCATAAATTGTGGCAATTGCTAACATGATTCGGACAGACTTAAGCATCGCTACAGTTGAGAAAATCTCATTGTAGTTAACACCTTGAACTTGTCAAAAACCTTTTATGCGACAAGTCGAGCTTTGTAGATAGTAACACTACTATCAACGTCCGTCATCCTCTTGAAGATCCATTTATTTTCTATTGCTTGCCGACCCTCGGGCAAGTCAACCAAAGTCCACACTTTGTTTTCATACATGGATCCCATCTCAGATTTCATGGCTTCTAGACATTTAGCGAATCTGGGCTCACCATCGCTTCTTCATAGTTTGTAGGTTCGTCATGATCTAGTAGCATGACTTCCAGAACAGGATTGCCGTACTACTTTGGTGCGGATCTCACTCTTGTATACCTACGGGATTCGGTAGTGACTTGATCTGAAGTTACATGATCATCATCATTAGCTTCCTCACTAATTGGTGTAGGAATCACTGGATCTGATTTCCGTGATGAAATACTTTCCAATTCGGGAGAAGGTACAAATTACCTTATCAAGCTCCACTTTCCTCCCACTCACTTCTTTCGAGAGAAACTCCTTCTCTAGAAAGGATCCATTTATAAGCAACGAATGTTTTTGCCTTCGGATCTGTGATAGAAGGTATACCCAACAATTTCCTTTGGGTATTCTATGAAGACGCACTTCTCCGATTTGGGTTTGAGCTTATCAGGATGAAACTTTTTCACATAAGCATCACAACTTCCAAACTTTAAGAAACGACAGCTTAGGTTTCCTGTTAAACCATAGTTCATACGGTGTCGCCTCAACGGATTTAGACGGTGCCCTATTAAACGTGAATGCAGCTGTCTCTAATGCATAACCCCAAAAGCGATAGTGGTAAATTGATAAGAGACATCATAGATCGCACCATATCCAATAAAGTGCGGTTACGACTTTCGGACACACCATTATGTTGTGGTGTTCCATATGGCGTGAGTTGCTTGAAACTATTTCACATTATTTCAAATGAAGACCAAACTCAGTAACTCAAATATTTATCTCCACGATCAGATCGCAGAAAGCGTTATTTTCTTGTTACGATGATTTTCCACTTCACTCTAAAATTCTTTGAACTTTTCAATTATTTCAGACTTATGTTTCATCAAGTAGATATACCCATATCTGCTCAAATCATTTTGTGAAGGTCAGAAAATAACGATACTTGCCACGAGCATCAACACTCATTGAGTCGCATACATCGGTATGTATTATTTCCAATAAGTCAGTAGCTTGTTCCATTGTTCCGGAGAACGGAGTTTTAGTCATCTTGCCCAAAAGGCATGGTTCGCAAGCATCAAATGATTCATAGTCAAGTGATTCCAAAAGTCCATCAGCATGGAGTTTTCTTCAAGCGCTTTACACCAATATGACCTAAACGGCAGTGCCACAAATAAGTTGCACTATCATTATTAACTTTGCATCTTTTGGTTTCAATATTATGAATATGTGTATCACTATGATCGAGATCCAATGAACCATTTTCATTGGGTGTGTAACCATATAAGGTTTTATTCATGTAAACAGAACAACAATTTGTTCTCTTACTTAAATGAATAACCGTATTGCAATAAACATGATCAAATCATATTTATGATCAACACCAAATAACACTTATTTAGGTTCCACACTAATCCCGAAAGTATAGGGAGTGTGCGATGATGATCATATCAATCTTGGAACTACTTCCAACACTCATCGTCACTTCCCTTCAACTAGTTTACATTCATTCTGTAACTCCCGTTTCAAGTTACTACTCTTAGCAACTATACCCGTATCAAATACCGAGGGGTTGCTATGAACACTAGTAAAATACACATCAATAATCTGTATATCAAATATACCTTTGTTCACTTTGCCATCCTTCTTATCCACCAAATATTCAGGGGTAGTTCCGCTTCGGTGACCAGTTCCATTGCAGCAAAAGTACTTAGTCTCGGGCTTAGGTCCAGACTTGGGCTTCTTCACTCGAGCAGCAACTTGCTTGCCGTTCCTTTTGAAGTTCCCTTCTTCCCTTTGCCCTTTTCCTTGAGACTAGTGGTCTTGTCAATCATCAACACTTGATGCTCTTTCTTGATTTCTACCTTCGTTGATTTCAACATCACGAAGAGCTCGGGAATCGCTTTTCGTCATCCCTGCATACTATAGTTCATCACGAAGTTCTAGTAACTTAGTGATGGTGACTAGAGAATTCTGTCAATCACTATCTTATCTCGGAAGATTAACTCCCACTTGATTCAAGCGATTGAAGTATTAGGACAATCTGAGCACATGCTCACTAGTTGAGCGATTCTCCTCCATCTTTTAGCTATAGAACTTGTTGGAGACTTCATATCTCTCAACTCGGGTATTTGCTTGAAATATTAACTTCAATTCCTGGAACATCTCATATGGTCCATGACGTTCAAAACGTCTTTGAAGTCCCGATTCTAAGCCGTTAAGTGTGGTGCAGTAAACTATCAAGTAGTCATCATATTGAGCTAGCCAAACGCGTCATAACGTGCGCATCCGCTCCTGCAATAGGTCATCACCTAGCGGTGCATTAAGGACATAATTTTTACATGCAGCATTGAGGATAAACCTCGGATCGCGGATCCAATCCGCATCATTGCTACTAACATTTTTCAATACAATTTTCTCTAGGAACACATATAAAAAACATAGGGAAGCAACAACGCGAGCTATTGATCTACAACATAATTTGCAAAATACTACCAGGACTAAGTTCATGATAAATTAAAGTTCAATTAATCATATTACTTAAGAACTCCCACTTAGACAGACATCTCTCTAGTCATCTAAGTGATCACGTGATCCAAATCAACTAAACCATAACCGATCATCACGTGAGATGGAGTAGTTTTCAATGGTGAACATCTTATGTTGATCATATCTACTATATGATTCACGCCGACCTTCGGTCTCCGTGTTCCGAGGCCATATCTGCATATGCTAGGCTCGTCAAGTATAACCTGAGTATTCTGCGTGTGCAAAACTGGCTTGCACCCGTTGTAGATGGACGAGAGCTTATCACACCCGATCATCACGTGGTGTCTCGGCACGCATTTAACTTTGGCAACGGTGCATACCAGGGAGAACACTACTTGATAATTTTAGTGAGAGATCATCTTAAAATGCTACCGTCAATCAAAGCAAAATAAGATGCATAAAGGATAAACATCACATGCAATCAATATAAGTGATATGATATGGCCATCATCATCTTGTGCTTGTGATCTCCATCTCCGAAGCACCGTCATGATCACCATTGTCACCGGGCGCCGACACCTTGATCTCCATCGTAGCATCGTTGTCGTTACGCCATCTATTGCTTCTACGACTATCGCTACCGCTTAGTGATAAAGTAAAGCAATTACAGGGCGTTTGCATTTCATACAATAAAGCGACAACCATATGGCTCCTGCTAGTTGCCGATAACTTCGGTTACAAAACATGATCATCTCATACAATAAAATATAGCATCACGCCTTGACCATATCACATCACAACATGCCCTGCAAAAACAAGTTAGACGTCCTCTACTTTGTTGTTGCAAATTTTACGTGGCTGCTACGGGCTGAGAAAGAACCGTTCTTACCTACGCATTAAAACCACAACGATACTTCGTCAAATAGACTCCGTTTAACCTTCTCAAGGACCGGGCGTAGCCACACTCGGTTCAACTAAAGTGAGAGAGACAGACACCCGCCAGCCACCTTTAAGCACGAGTGCTCGTAACGGTGAAACCAGTCTCGGCGTAAGCGTCTGGCGTAATGTCGGTCCGGGCCGCTTCATCTCACAATACCGCTGAACCAAAGTATGACATGCTGGTAGGTAGTATGACTTGTATCGCCCACAACTCACTTGTGTTCTACTCGTGCAAATGACATCAACGCATAAAACCAGGCTCGGATGCCACTGTTGGGTAACGCAGTAATTTCAAAATTTTCCTACGCACACACAGGACCATGGTGATGGCATAGCAACGAGAAGGAGAGTGTCGTCTCGTACCCTCGTAGAGACCAAAGCGGAAGCGATCACAACGTAGAGGAAGTAGTCAGACGTTCTCCTCGCGATCCTGCCCGATCCCAAAGGTTACTCCGGCACCTCCGAGTCAATGATGACGTAGAGGAAGTAGTCAGACGTTCTCCTCGCGATCCAGCCGATCCCAGCGCCGTTACTCCGGCGCCTCCGAAGTTCTTGGCACACGTTCAGCTCGATGGCGCTCCTCGGGCTCCGATCCAGCAAAGCTCCGGGAGAGGGAGTTCCGTCAAGACGACGGCGTGGTAGGACGATCTTGATGTTTCACCGGCGCAGGCTTCGCCTAAGCACTGCTACGATATGACCGAGGTGGAATATGGTGGAGGGGGGCACCGCACACGGCTAAGGAACGATCTCAAGGATCAACTTGTGTCTCTAGGGTGCCCCCCACCCCCGTATATAAAGGAGGGAGGGAGGAGGTGGCCGGCCACAAGGGGGGCGCACCATGGGGAGGGGGAAACCTACTCCAAGTAGGTTTCCCTCTCTTTCCTTATCTTATTTGGAGGGGAAGGAAGGAGTACTAGTATTAGGAAGTAGTACTAGTAGTAGGAATAGGAAGAGGGGAAGGAGAAAGGAAGGGGGCGGCCCCCCTCCCCAGTCGGATTGGGCTTGGGGCGCGCCTCCCTTGTTCCTTCTCCTTCCTCCTACATGGGCCCAATAAGGCCCATATACCTCCCGGGGGTTCGGTAACCTCCGGAGCTCCAAACTTCTCCGGAACCTTTCCGTGTCCAAATATATCCGTCCAATATATTAATCTTTATGTCTCGACCATTTCGAGACTCCTCGTCATGTCCGTGATCATATCCGGGACTCAACAACCTTCGGTACATCAAAATACACAAACTCATAATATAACCGTCCATCGAAACCTTAAGCGTGCGGACCCTACGGTTCGAGAACAATGTAGACATGACCGAGACACATCTCCGGTCAATAACCAATAGCGGGACCTGGATGCCCATATTGGTTCCTACATTTTCTACGAAGATCTTTATCGGTCAGACCGCATAACAACATACGTTGTTCCCATTGTCATCGGTATGTTACTTACCCGAGATTCGATCGTCGGTATCCAATACCTAGTTCAATCTCACATCGGCAAGTCTCTTTACTCGTTCCGTAATACATCATCTCACAACTAACTCATTAGTTGTAATGCTTGCAAGGCTTATGTGATGTGTATTACCGAGAAGGCCCAGAGATACCTCTCCGACAATCGGAGTGACAAAACCTAATCTCAAATACGCCAACCCAACAAGTACCTTTGGAGACACCTGTAGTACTCCTTTATGATCACCCAGTTACGTTGTGACGCTTGGTAGTACCAAAGTGTTCCTCCGTAAACGGAGTTGCATAATCTCATAGTTACAGGAACATGTATAAGTCATGAAGAAAGCAATAGCAACATACTAAACGATCAAGTGCTAGGCTAACGGAATGGGTCATGTCAATCAGATCATTCTCCTAATGATGTGATCCCGTTTAATCAAATGACAACTCATGTCTATGGTTAGGAAACATAACCATCTTTGATTAACGAGCTAGTCTAGTAGAGGCATACTAGTGACACTCTGTTTGTCTATGTATTCACACATTTATTATGTTTCCGGTTAATACAATTCTAGCATGAATAATAAACATTTATCATGATATAAGGAAATAAATAATAACTTTATTATTGCCTCTAGGGCATATTTCCTTCACCCTCGACCTGGACCTCGACGCCGACCCGTCACCCCTGCCTGCCCTCGGCCTCGACGCCGGCCTCCTCCTCGTCCTCGCCCGCGCCGCCGCCGCTCCGACCTCCTCGTCGTCCGCTCCGGCCTCCTACTCCTCCTCGTCCCCTCCGGCCTCGTCCTCCTCCTTAGGTACTGCCCCCACCTCCCTCTCCCTCTCCGGCCTCCTCCTCCCCCTCGTCCTCATCTAGGTTTTCAATTTAGGGGAAATTTTGAGCAAAGTTAGCAAATGCAGTAGCAAAGTTAGCAAATTTTAGGGCAAATTTAGTAAAGTTAGCAAAGTTAGCAATTTTTTAGCAAGTTAGCAAAGTAGCAAATTAGGGCAGTAGCTAATTAGGGCAATAGCTAATTAACAAATTTTTGTTTTTCTGTTTTTTTAGCAAGTTAGCAAATTTTTGTATCAAATATTAGCAACTTAGCAAATTTTTGTAGAAAGTTAGCAAAAAATTAGGTATAAAAATAGTAGCAAAAGAATTAAAAAATAGTATCAAAATAATTTAGAAAACAGTAACAAAGTTTACAAAAACAATAGTAATTTAAAAAATAGTAGCAAAAAAATTAGGTGTAAAAACAGTAGCAAAAAAAAACAGTAGCACATTAAAAAAAAAACAGTAGCAAATTTAGCAAAGTTAGCAAAAATTTGGGCAAGTTATCTATGTATGAACCCTAGGAGCAAGTTTGAGCAAGTTTGTAGCTATTTTTGTCATTTTTGTACACTTAAGTACAAGCATGCTTTTGCTTGAATGATATATGTCATTGATGTTATATGTTGGTTTTGCAATGTTGGCTGAATGCCAAAAAATATCCGAGTGGCCTATGTTTTGCCGGAAAGTTGATTCATTTCTGTTCCGGCAAATTTCAGGCGTTCCATATGTCCACTTTTTAGCAAAGGTCATGCCAAAAATTTCATGCTAGAAACTAGGACATATGGAGTACCCGGGATTTGCCGGAAGGGGAATGAACATTCCGACCAAATATAGGCCCTTTTATTCTCTTCATTATATCTTTTATTTACAATTGTTTAATAGGAAACATGTCTACCGACGCCGAAGTCGTGGGTGGTTCTGCTCGCCTTGCAGACCCCATTGAGGCAGCAAATAACTATTTCGATTACCTGGACGAACACCAGATGGGGTTGCATGGTGGCGGCAGTGGCCCCAACCCCGACACCGACGCCGACACTGGCACCGGCACTGACACCACCCCCGAGACCGGCAACAATGTTGTCATAGCCGGCACCGAAGAAGAAGAGGACGCGAAGACCAAACGAGCTTGGCATCAGACAAATTGTGGTCACAGAGATGCACCCCAAGAAGTTAGATCCAACACCGCTGGAGGAAGCGCGCTCGTGCTAAAGCAACCAACATGGATGCATCCTCAGGGAAACCGCCAACATCAACGACGAGAGGTTGAAGTAGATACCATATATGGAGCACATGCTCCTAAAGAAGTTGCACAATAGGTTCCTGTTCCCCGGCCGGGATGAAGGCAAATATAAAGAGCTGTGGGACGACGTCACCATGACAAAGATAAGCGACAACGCGATGGTGACGTTCACCAACGACTTGTCCCCCTGGAAAGTTCGGGTGAAAAAAGCGATTGCGAAGAATTAAGCGTGGCCCAAGATTCATGCTAATAATCCAACAATAACGACAGAGGACTTTGTAAAATTCAAGGAGAATTGCGGAAAAGAGAAGTCAAGGCAAAGTCGGAGAAAATGAAGGCGCTCCAGGCCAGGAACACGCCTCCCCACCGCCTCGGAAGTCGTGGTTATGAGGGGAAGAGGCACATATGGGTCAAGGAGGACGCCGAACGTGAAAGTCTCGGAATCCCAGACCCTTTGGCGGGGTTCATAGACCCGCTGGAGCATGACTTGATCAGGGCCCGGTACAAGTGGGACAAAGTCAGAAAGATCTTTTACACAGACCCGAATACGAGGGAGTTCATGAGACTTCTGCTAATTGTTATATTACCACATTATCATATTAGCTTCCAATCAATTCGACTTCAAGTTTTGTCACATTAGTAAACCATCCACGTTCCTTTTGCAGAAAGAGCAGCACCAAAAGGCGGTCGAAAGCGACGAGTCGTCACAGTCGTCAGCGAGGCCCAAGTGGGACACACCATTCAACCGGGCCCTGAACATACTGAAAAAGGTCTCGGTGGACAAGCCGCCATCCTATGGACGTGTGCATGATATCAGAGATGGCGCCTCTTGGAGGACGTGCTACCCCGAGGAGCCAGAGGAAAGAAGGATGAGACAGTTGGTCGTCACTCAACAGAGCATCGATGAGAAGGTCGTGATTGCGGTTAATAGGACCAAAGCTGAGACCAAAGAAGAATTGCTCGGGGTAGTCAGTGGGTTGGTCACTTTCGTGGTGACCAGCTTGATTCCGGCAATTTTTGATTGGTCGAAGAGCAATCCAACTGCACGGCCGGAGGACTTTCCCCTTTCCTAGCTTTGTCGGCAGCAATTCGTCGAACACCACAGCACGAACACCTACCCAAGCAACCGCAAAAGGTCTCATTCCTGTTCATAGCAGCCCGACCTCCGTCTCTGGCATGCTCGGCGGGCCTTCGTCGCTGGCTGAGCTCGACCCCTCACGGTAATTACGCGTCATACCCTTTTCACCAGTGTCGTGGAATTGTCACGTCAGATGTCCTAGTGAAAGGACTTAGTCGTGGAGCCATCGCAACTAGGAAGCTTGAAGGGGTTAATCAGGACAAGAGACGAGAGGTTTATACTAGTTTGGCCCCTTACGATGAAGGTAAAAGCCTACGTCTAGTTGTGATTGGGATTATGTATGTCTAGATAACCAGGAAGCATAATCGCTTTACCTTGCTCTCGGGTTGTTGTTTTCGTATCCTGAACCGCCGCCGGGTCGTCCCCTTATATACTGAGGTCGACGCCCAGCGACTCTACAGAGTCCCGGCCGGCTTATAGATTGTATCCGGCTCAATCTCTTAATCTTTCTTGCCTTACAGTACAAGTTACATGATCAAGGCGAATTAACACTACGAGCCTTAGGTCACCTATGGGCAGTTGGGCCTTTACTAAGCCGCCGTCAAGCTTGATCTTCTGTCTTCAAGAATGCTTGTAAGTATAACCCAGCTCCTTTTGGCGGGTCATACTAATAGTTATATCCCCAACATTAGGCCCCAGGCTGATTTGAACTAGTTCATGTCAGTCTTCAATATTTAAGAAAGAGTTCCCCGCCTCTTATTTAAGAAGATTCATGTAACCCGCCATGAGGTCATCCTTCTAATTTGTGGTAACCCGCCATGACGTCACCTGTCATAAATGTATGCTTTGTCCAACACATGTCAACGGATCTTTGTCTTAATGACCATCCAAAAATCGAGGCGCCTTTGTAGTTGGATAACTATGTTTTTCGGCCTCTTCGTTTTTCACGCCCACTTCACAGGTCTTTCCTTATAAATAGATCCGGCTAGGTCTCCTCTCATTCTCCATTTCGCATCTTCTTCCTCTCGCCCCCATCTGCCACTGGAGCTCCACCGCTATCGCCACAGCGCCCTTCGTCCTCGTCGAGCTTGGCCGCTGCATCGACCTGATCTTGACCAGAGAGCGGCAACGCTCCTCCTTCGCAGATCCATCGCAGTAAGTTCTTCCCCTTTCCGCGCCATAGATCTGCGTTAGGGCTAGCGCGTTCCTCTGTACGGGCACAGTTCATCCGAGCTCCTGCGTTTTTCTTACCATGGCTTCGTCAGATCCAAAAGATCCCATAAATCTGATGCGGCTCGTGTTCCGCATCCATTTTGATTAACAGTCATCCTTTCTTGCTTGTAAGAAACTCTCATCTCAGCACATGAACTTCTCTACGCTCTGTTTTTAGGTCTAGTAATTTTTCTTTTCTGAACCTTTGTTTGATCCAAAATAATTACTGCAAACTGTGAAACTTGTTTGTCCTATACTTAGGAAATATCCATAACTTGTTAAACTTGCTAGTCATGGCGGCTCTGACAGCCGGTTTAAGAAAGTGATAACCTGAACTTCCCCTATTAGTTGAAATAACACTAATGGCTTTAAAACACTTATGGCGGCTTACGTAACCCGGATGGAAATATCCTTATGCCATTAGGCCCCTTCATAAGTCGCCATAGTTCATTCCAGCAATGCTTTTCCTGCTCGGCTTAAATTTGAACCGGCCTTATTTACCTTGCATTTAGGTTTTCAAACATAATGGTGCCCAAGGCACCTACCACTTGCAATTGGGTGAAATCCATTGTTACTGACAGCACTTTAGATGACTTCGTCAAAACCAGCTATCTGCCCAAGAAAGAAGTCATGCCTTACCATGCTCCTCACCCGGACGAAGAAATCCCTCATTCCAAAGACGGAGAGGTAGTTGTCTTTACTGATCATATGAACCGGGGCTTTACTCCTCCCGGTTCAAAATTTTTCAGAGATGTGCTGAAGTTTTTTGACCTTCAACCACAAGACATCGGACCCAATTCCGTGTCTAACATCTACAACTTCCAAGTGTTCAGCGAAGTTTACCTTGGTGAAGAGCCAAACTTGTTACTTTTCAGAGAGCTGTTCTATTTGAACCGCCAGACAGAGTGTGCCAGTGGTCAGAGCTTGGAACTTGGTGGGATTTCAATTCAGCGCAGAGGATGCACTTTTCCCCTATGCCAACCCGCCAAGCCATCCAAAAGATTGGAACATGACGTGGTTCTACTGCAAAGATACCTCCCCGGCAGACGAGAATCCTCTGCCCGGATTTCGTGCCCTTCGTCTTGACACCAATCATCATTTGCCAGACAAGATTACTTCCGCAGAACGCAGATCCCTCTCTCCTACCATAGCCAAGATCAAAGCTCTGTTGGGGAACGGGTTGATGGGCATTGACCTGGTTCGAGTCTGGCTTGCCTGGCGGGTTATCCCGTTAAGCCACCGCACCGTCTTAATGTGCGAATTCACTGGCGCCAAGAATGACCCTCTGCGCCACAGCTCTGTCAACTTACCTGCTCATGTTGTTGATGACATGACCAAATCTCTTCTCAACGAGACTCTGACGGATTGTGGCAGAGTGGGTCTCTCTCCGTTCTGCAAAGGCAACCCAGCTCCAAAGGTAAAAACACCCATATAAAAATGTTTTACCTTATTTTCTTAATGCTTCATCCATATTCACAATATACTTAATCCTTGCAGGCGGGTGATAAATTTTGGAAAGTTAAATATGAACATGATGTGGCTAAGAAAGCCAGGAAAGAAAAGAGAGCCGCCAGGAAAGAAGTTGTCCAAAGGAAGGGCAAGAAAGCTATTGCTTCCGACTTGCTTCGGCTGTCAGACTCTTCTGAGTTAGAGGAAGCCCTTGACTCCCTTGGCTTATTCTTTAATCATCTTATTGACACTGATCATCAGCAGGAGGACACTGGGACGAGCCGTAGCAAGGCTGACGAGGTAACTATTCTTTCCTCCGACTCCGAGCCTTTGCCAAGACAGTAAATCCGCAGAGTGACCCGGAAAGTAAGATTTTCTCATCCTCTAGCTCATCACGATCCTCAATTTCTTTTGAAGCGGCAAATTCATGACGAAACGAGGCCACAGAGCTCTCATCTGGCTTACCAAATACTCCAAGGAAACGCTGAAACGAGGTTACTTCTATTTTAACTAAGTTTTACCCCTTGGCGGGTCTCTTTTATCAACCACTCAATTCCTCTGACTCGGATTATCAGGATACTTCCCCTCCCTCCGGCGAGTCATTGCAATCCAATCTGCCGACTTTCAGGACTGTACCAGGGTATAATAAACCACTCACTTTTGTAGTTATTGTAATTTTCTTACCTCTGTATTAATATTTTGATTTGAATGCAGTGGTCAAGCTAAACCCAGCAAGAGGGTTAGAAAGAATAAATCGGCTGATGAGAGAGTCGCCGCTGATGAACCGGTTCTGGAAACAACCGTGCCGGAGTTAAGCACTCATGATCCGCCACCAGAACCAGCACAAGATGTGTCACCTCCTAGTGACTTGCCCACTAACCAAGGTGCTTTCGAGTCAGAAAATCCTCAACCTCCAAGCCCAACCCGGACGGCTGATCCTTCCAATACAGATGTTGAAATCACAGGAACTGGCCATGCTAACCCGTGGAGGCCAACCGTACTGGCCAAATGCCCTGCCAAGGAAGAACTTCTGTTCTAGCGCCGAGTGAAGATGGATGTCACCAATTATGCTCATATGAGTATTGGAGATATCTTCTCTGGTTATATGAGCCAAGTGCACAACAGCCGGAACCTCGAGATTGACATGGTGAAGCAAATGCACCATAAATTCGAGGTATAATTTGATTTGTCTTGTTCCTTATCCTTCAATATACTGGGCTCCAAGTCTGCTACTTAAGATACTTATGCTGTAGACTTAGAAACAAATTTGACAACATAACAAAAGAATAAACTTCCGGCTTACCATGTAGTCCCCAAGGGGCGGCTTAACCAATATGTTTGAGCCGGCTCTTTATAGAGAGTCTTATGGGTCTTTTTAAACAACGATATGCATTAGCCCCCAAGTGCCAAGTCTTATTGTTTATAAAACTAGCAGAGTGGCCCGCTTGATGCGCGGGCTAGAAATTTGGAAAGTTCATAATGAGAACATACTATTTGTTTTTGGTAGGGAATAACTAAAATCAAATTGTGAATACAAAATCTCGTTGTTTGTAGTTACAAAGAACTTGCAAGGGTGCCATCTATAGTGTGTTCAAAGTAGGGTTGATATATATTATATGTTTTGTAATACTATAGCCATCATGAATATCAATAAAATATCATAGTCTATAATTAGTGGAATAATGATTTATAAGAACACCATATTAGTGAATACTTGTATGTCTCATTTGTGCAGAATACTGCATGCCTTCGAAAAATTCAGCTTTACATATCGAGCTAGTTGATATTTCCATATGGTACAAATATTGGAGCAACACTTGGAGTGACAACTCAAATCAGAATCCATAGTTTCTACTTGACATTGGATGAGAAAATATGAATATTAATATGGTGCAAACTATTAATAAAATAGGGTGAACCAAAGAAGTGAGTGTAGTTCACTCTGGTCTTCGATGTTGTTTATACATATTGTGAAGATGTATGGGTTGGCACTACAATAAGGTGAACCTGATAATGGTAGATACAATTGTGAAGAGCTGTCGTTCATGTGGTCTACAAAATTAGTTTCTTTGTCTTTGATTTACTGTGAGATGCCTTGTCTGATTCCCTTTTTCTATCTCACCATGTGTTTTCGTAATTTAGAATAAATATCACGTGTTATAATACATATGATGACATAATGTAAGATGATAATATCACCATGAAAAATATATGAATGTTTATTAGGTGCTTATAGATCATATAAATATTTCTGTAATATTTTGAATCAAATAACAAAATGAATTGATTAAAAGACAAAAGAATCCCTCCATGTTAAATTTTTGGCCCAATAAAAATGATGTTTTATTTGTCTCGGTCTCCTTCTTCTCTTTACCTAACCCGTTCGAAAATGCATCACATTCTAGAAATTGTTTCAACTACCAATATATAGGTCTGATCATTAGTTTTGTGTACGAACTTATTATGAAAAATTAAATTTGTTCTAAGTGTGTAGGTTTTTCATAAAAAATAATCTTATAGCTTTTGTCAGACAATCCTTAATAAAATGTTAATGCATAGAAAATCATTTGATGACACATGTTCATGGTTGTTATCTACTCTGCAACATTTGCAATACCTAATAGATAAAATATGAAACTACTTTTCATGATGGATCGAATGGTATTAATATTTTTATTGTGGATATTGATATATCTTTCTACAAACTCAGTCAAACATGCACTCATTTGACTTTTGAAAAAATTACAACTTATGTATACAAAGGAACGGAGGGAGTATGTCCGAACACACTTACACATTTAGTATTGCTTTTATCTATTTCCTTTCACTCTCTTATCGCCCCACCGTTGTTCAACCTGCACATCCTATGTCCTTTGTCACATGTATTTGTTGTATGATATGACAGGATGACCACGCTTGCTTGGAGAACATATTTTCAACATTTATTTTCACAATTATCCATTGATTTTACTACGTCTCTTTGCCCTAGAAATCATTATGATTAATGGCTGGAAGTTCTTTTTCTTATGTGGATTTTTCAGCACATAATGTTATTCCCTGTTAGCCTATCATTATTTGTTATTATCATAAAAATAGTGGATTATGCTAATAAATATTCACATTAACCAAAACAAATTTCAAGCAAAAAAATAAAATAAGTTTTCCATGTTTAGGTTAGATAAGTAGCTTAATCTGAATATTACGATCGACTTTGTTGGCTAGCCTTGATAAGTACATGTACAGAAGGCACACATCAATTCAACAGGTCATAAAAATCAGATGAATATGACACCCTGCTACTCTAGACTCTGGAGTAAACTATAGAAATAGCCCAATGCATAACTTAATTAAGAAAGAAGCCTCCTAATATGTTTACAGCAAAAAATCCTTGGACCAATCATGATAGAATCCATCTAGCGCGTAAGCACAAAAATCAAATCTATATTGCAGCAATGGAGAAAACTCACATCCCTATGATCTGAAATTTTGCGTACATATCATACTCACCTATCTGTAGCTTCCTCTAACTGATTAATCTGTGTCCTAATTATCTTCGACCACCGCACGCACACAGCAGCTAGGTCCAAGGGTAATTAATTCTTATGGCCGGCTGGAAACGTCAACAATTGATCCATTCTCAATCTCCAGTATACGCACCTACACACAAGACAACCGGCCGCAAGGCTAATTAATTCTCACATCCGGCCGAAAACGCAAACAATCAATCTGTTGACGATTAATCTTCAGTGTACGTACGCACAGAGCTGCCACCTGAAATCTATAACTGATTCTTGCCGCCAGATGAGGAAGGGGCCGCAAGAGTTCCTGGAGCGGGCGCACGTGGTTGCCTGTGGCGCTAGCTAGGGCATTGGAGCAATTTTCTGCTTTTTTTTACATGGCATGGCAAGCATCTGTGATGAGATTTCTGCTCCCGTACATGACAAAGCATCGGTGATGAGATTTCTGCTCCTGTACATGGCAAAGCATGGGTCATGAGAGTCTAGGTTTTCGCTGGCCGCCGGCATAATCTGTGTAAACTGCACATAGATGTCTAGGAGAGGGTTTTCCTTTTTTTTCCATGGAAAGGATAGGGTTTTCTATAATGGCATATGTATGTAATTGTTTTTAACTTGTGAACAACTCTACAATCTATCGGTTGTAGTTTATTAATTAGTAAATCGATGGTCGGATGGTTCTGAATTTTCTATATATAATAGATAGATAGATTTCAGAAAAAGGGCACATTTTCTATAATGGCAGTGGTGGGTAATTTTGTGTGACTTAAGTTAAATCTAATGGTCATTAATGATTGATCCAACAAATATACGGTTGGATGTTTCTAATTATTATCTGATTTTCTAGCTTAAGTCTCTTTTTTCTGGTTAGCCCGTAAAGCACTTTTTATATATAAATAGATGCTTGGGACTTACTTTATATGAATCACCATATAATGAACCGTCGTAAAAAAGAAAAAACTCCTGCAAAATGCTTGGGACTTTAATACTGCATAAACAACTTACTTGATTGTATACTTGCACAGGCTACCACGAGTCAACTCGAATCGGAGGTGACCAATTTGAAGAGCCGCCTTGAATTCCAAGAGGCAGAACTTGAGAAAGCCAACAATAAGTTCGAGCTCAGTATCTCTGAACAGGAGAAATTGAAGACAGACTTTGAAGCTGAAAAGAAAGCCCGGGCGGACGAAAAGACCGCATTGATAAATCGAGCTGAAAAAGCAGAAGCGGCTCTGGAAGAAGTCACTGGAGAATTGTCCGGTTTAAAGCGCCATATTTCACAAATGGCCAATGCCATCTTCGGTAAGTCGCCTAGCCGTTGTGTTCATATCGTAAGCCGTGCAATAGAGTATATGCCAGAATTTAACTTTCTTGAATATGCTTTGTACAGGCCCCAGAAGCGCAAATTTAAACCACAACATGCTGACGAAGCTGAATGCCGTGTATACCTTGGTGGAACAATTGTACACCGGGTCACAACGGATCCTTGCTTCGGTGGCCTTATCCAATGAGATTCCAACCCTCCTACCATGGGTCTTGAGTAAGCTTTTCGTCCTCCCTCAACGGATCAATGAATTGAAACGGCCAGCTGCAAGAGCCGGAACAATAAACGCTCTAAGCCGGGCTAAGGCCTGGCTACCTGAATTAGACCCGGAGGATATTGCCATTGGTTACCCAAGTCTCAAGGAAGATGGCACGCCGTTTGAAGACGCAGATTTCCTTGCCTGTGTCAAAGAGGTACGCCCCATGGTGACTTTGATAGCCACTGAAATAGATTATACCAAGTACCAGGCGGGTTATGATGAACAAGGACGAAGGATTCCGACACCTGAATATGGCGTGACCAGTCTGATTCCCCCAATCCGTAAGCATACCTTTGCTCCTGAAGTTGACCCGGCAGGTCTTGTTGATTATGAAGCAGAATTTGAAGCCTTAAACAACATTGACTGGTCATCATCAACATTCCAGGAAAAGGAGCAGAGCGCAAACGTGGAGAGGGCTAACTCGGACGCTTCCGGCCAATCTTGATGGTGAAGCTGTCATGACGACTCAGCACCTGGTATAAAAAACAATGCAAACTATTTGGACTTAATAAGTCCTGTAATAGGGTAGAGATAACTCTGGTGTGGCCATGCCATCGTGCATGTTTTGATGTTTAACATTTATGAGCCGCCTTGTTATATTCGTCCACACAGTTGATTGTAGTTCAAATAAACTCGATGCTTAAGGGCTGGTGACTCATCAGTCGACATTGAACTGGGTTACAGACATTATATTTATAACTGTAAACTTCAGGAAAAATCTTAAGTTAAACAATGGGGCTTCCAAAGATAATTTAAATAAAAAGAGAAATAACAATGGCAAGGCTACTGATTCGAATACGATCAGTGAACCGTCCCAGAGGGGTTTAAGCTTGGATTCGAATATGATCATGTAGCCCCCAATGGCTTTGGCATTGCGACGATCAAGAGGGTACCGACAGCTGTGTTCTCTTTGGTTCGAATACGACCTATGTTTGAACAGGAAGCCCCCTAATGACCTTGAGAGTTTTTTAACGACTCTGATTCGAATACGATCAAAGTCGGTTCCCAAATGGGGTTTAAGCAATGATTCGAATACGATCAAGAAGCCCCCGAGTGAGCTCGGCAGTGTGCCAATCAAAAGGGTATCGACAACTATGTTTGAACAGGAAGCCCCCTAGTGACCATAATTTTGAACAGCTAGATTCGAATAGAATTGTAAGCCGGATCATAACAGGCTGAGCCGGATCAAATATGACCCGCCCCGAACGATCATGTGATAAAAATATGATAATAATAATGACAAATTTACCTTGTGAGAAGGGAAAAAGGACAGAGGTCCTGCTTTATTATTTATCATAATATATACATTGGCAAAATATGTACATCAGTGGAGCCTATGGATCAAGTGTAGTAGGGCCGGAGATGAGCAATATTCCACGGCCTCCGGGTCTCCTCCTCCGACTTACGTGAGTCTTTGTGCTCTCAAACGTCAATAAGGTAGTATCACCCGTTATTTAAGTTCTTGCTGACCACAAATGGTCATTCCCAAGGTGGGGACAACTTATGAGCATCAGTTTGATACTGGATGAGCCGGAGCACTAGGTCACCTTCCTGAAAAGATCTGGACTTAACTCGGCGGCTGTGATAATGGCGCAAATCCTGTTGATAAATCGCTGAATGGGCGGCTGCCAAGTCCCGATGTTCATCTAACAGATCAAGAGCATCCTGGCATTCTTGTTCATTGTCTTCCTCCACATAAGCCTCCACACGAGGTGAATCATGACGGATGTCACTAGGAAGAACCGCCTCAGCTCCGTAGACCATGAAGAAAGACGTATAGCTTGTAGATCTGTTAGGAGTAGTGTTGATGCTCCATAACACTGAAGGTAACTCCTCAACCCAACAACCCGGCGTCCGTTGCAAAGGGACAAAGAGCCGGGGCTTAATGCCTTTCAGGATCTCTTGATTGGCTCTCTCGGCTTGACCATTGGACTGAGGGTGAGCCACTGATGAAACATCAAGCCGGATATGCTCACGTTGACAGAACTCCTCCATGGCGCCTTTAGACAGATTAGTGCCATTGTCAGTTATAATGTTGTGTGGAAAACCAAAACGAAATATCACCTTTTTCATGAACTGAACCGCCGTGGCTGCATCACACTTACTGACCGGCTCTGCCTCGACCCATTTTGTAAACTTATCAACTGCCACCAAGATGTGAGTCTTTTTATCTTTGGATCTCTTGAAAGGCCCAACCATGTCAAGCCCCCAGACTCCAAACGGCCAAGTAATTGGAATCATCCTAAACTCTTGAGCCAGCACATGAGCCCGTCTTGAGAACTTCTGACAACTGTCACATTTACTGACCACATCTTCTGCGTCTGCATGAGCCGTCAGCCAATGAAACCCACGATGAAAAGCCTTAGCCACAAGATATTTTGACCCGGTGTGATGACCGCAATCTCCTTCATGAATCTCACGTAGAATTTCTTGGCCTTCTTCAGGAGAGATGCAACGCTGAAAAGCCCCTGTAACACTGCAATGATGTAACTCACCATTGATGAATGTCATGGACTTAGACCGCCGAGTTATCTGCCTGGCCAAGGTTTCATCCTCAGGCAACTCACCCCGTGTCATATAAGCCAGATACGGCACCGTCCAATCTGGGATGACATGAAGAGCCGCCAACAACTGTGCCTCAGGGCCAGGAACAGCCAAATCTTCCTCTGTAGGTAGCTTGACAGAAGTGTTATACAAAACATCCAAGAATGTATTAGGCGGCACCGGCTTACGCTGAGATCCCAGCGGGCTTAAGGAGTCAGCCGCCTCATTCTTTCTACGGTCAATGTGTTCCACCTGATAACCCTTGAAGTGCCCCGCAATTGCATCAACCTCCCGGTGATAAGCCGCCATGAGAGGGTCCTTTGAGTCCCACTTGCCTGACACTTGCTGAGCCACAAGATCTGAGTCACTGAAGCACCTTACCCAGCTTAAATTCATCTCTTTAGCCATCCGGAGACCATGGAGCAAGGCTTCATACTCAGCTGCATTGTTAGTACAAGGAAACATCAACCGGAGTACATAACAAAACTTATCACCCCGAGGGGAAGCCAAAATAACTCCAGCCCCCGAGCCTTCCAATTGCCTAGACCCGTCAAAATGAATTGTCCAATAGGTATTGTCTGGCTTTTCCTCAGGCATCTGCAATTCCGTCCAGTCATTGATGAAATCCACCAATGCTTGAGATTTAATAGCTGTGCGTGGCACATATTTTAAACCATGAGGCCCAAGCTCAATGGCCCATTTGGCGACTCGCCCTGTGGCCTCTCTGTTCTGAATAATATCCCCCAAGGGGGCAGAACTAACCACAGTGATGGGATGGCCCAAGAAGTATTGCTTAAGCTTCCGACTGGCCATAAACACCCCATAAACAAGCTTCTGCCAGTGCGGATATCGCTGCTTGGACTCAATCAGTACCTCACTGATGTAGTAAACCGGCAGTGAATCGGGTACTCCTTGCTAGCCTCCTTGCGTTCCACCACAATAGCCACACTGACAACACGTGTGTTAGCAGCCACATATAGGAGCAAGGGCTCCTTATCAATGGGAGCAGCAAGAACCGGCGGCTCAGCCAACTGTCTCTTCAGATCTTCAAAGACAGTATTGGCGGCGTTATTCCAAGTAAAGCTATACGTCTTCGTCATCATCTAATACAGCGGCATAGCCTTCTCCCCTAACCGGCTTATGAACTGGCTTAAGGCGGCGATACGATCCGCCAAACGCTGGACATCATTAATCCACACCACCTTGGCCAGTGAGGTGATGGCTTTGATCTTCTCTGGGTTACTTCAATACCTCTGTTAGAAACCAGAAAGCCCAAAAGCTTGCCTGCGGGCACACCAAAAACACACTTGGCCGGGTTAAGCATCATCTTGTAAACCCGGAGATTATCAAAGGTTTCCTTGAGATCATCGATCAAGGTCTCTTTCTCTCTGGACTTAACCACTATGTCATCCACGTAAGCATGAACATTGCGTCCAATCTGATCATGGAGACAATTCTGTACGCATCGTTGGTAAGTCGCTTGGGCACTCTTGAGCCCAAAAGGCATTGAAACATAGAAGAAGGCTCCAAACGGAGTGATGAACAACCGTCTTCTCCTGGTCCTTAATAGCCATCTTGATCTGATGATAACCAGAGTAAGCATCCAAAAATCTCAAATGCTCACAACCCTCTGTAGCATCGATGATCTGATCAACACGAGGGAGAGCAAAAGGATCAGCAGGACAAGCTTTGTTTAAGTCCGTGTAATCCACACACATACACCAAGTGCCGTTTTTCTTAAGAACAAGCACTGGGTTAGCCGGCCACTCTGGATGAAACACCTCAATGATAAATCCAGCCACCAAGAGCCGGGCCATTCCTCACCGATAGCTTTCCTTCTCTCCTCATTAAATCGCCGAAGAAATTGCTTGACCGGCTTAAACTTTGGATCAATATTAAGAGTGTGCTCAGCGTGTTCTCTCAGTACACCCGGCATGTCAGATGGCTTCCATGCAAAAATGTCCCGATTCTCATGGATGAACTCGATGAGCGAGCCTTCCTATTTGGGATCCAAATTAGCGCTGATACTGAACTGCTTGGATGAATCGCCTGGGACAAAATCGACAAGCTTAGTCTCCTTCGCCGACTGAAATTTCATGACCGGCTCATGCTCTGTAGTTGGCTTCTTCAAAGATGTCATATCCTCCGGGTCAACATTGTCCTTGTAGAACTTTAACTCTTCCGTCGCGCAGGCCGACTCAGCATAAGCCGCGTCACCTTCTTCACATTCCAAAGCCACCTTGCGGCTCCCGTGCACCGTAATGGTTCCCTTATAACCCGACATCTTAAGCTGCAAGTACACATAACATGGCCGTGCCATGAACTTGGCATAAGCCTGCCGCCCAAACAGAGCATGATATGGGCTCTTGATCTGAACTACTTCAAATGTTAATTTCTCGGCTCTGGAATCATATTCATCCCCAAATGCTACCTCCAACTCTATCTTGCAGACCAGATACACCGATTTACCGGGTACAACTCCATGGAAAATAGTGTTGGACTTCTTAAGGCTCTTATCAGTCAGCCCCATGCGACGGAAGGTCTCATAATAAAGAATATTGATGCTGCTGCCTCCATCCATCAGCACTTTGGTGAACTTGTATCCACCCACTTGAGGGGCTACGACCAAGGCTAAGTGACCCGGATTGTCAACCCGGGGAGGGTGATCCTCTCTACTCCATATGATAGGCTATTCAAACCACCTCAAATAACGAGGAATTGCCGGCTCAACCGCATTCACGGCCCTCTTATGAAGCTTCTGGTCCCGTTTACACAAGCTGGTGGTAAACACATGATATTGCCCACTGTTCAGCTGCTTTGGATTGCTCTGGTATCCACCTTGCTGCTGCTGCTGACTGCCCTGGCCAGCCTGTTGGTTATATCCACCCTGGTTTCCCTGGGAATTTTGAAAATTGGGATTTGACCCGCCGCCCGGGCCATGAAAGCCGCCGCCACCTGAGCCGCCCGGGCCATTGTTACCGTCAAACATGTTGGAGTTCTTGAACGCCTTCATAATTATACAGTCATTCCACAAATGTGTAGCCGACTTCTCCTTAGAACCGTGTCTCGGACAAGGTTCATTCAACAACTGCTCAAGTGTGGGACCTGACCCGCCGGATCTAGGAGGTGGCCTTCCCTTGCGCCGCTGGTTATGACCCTGCGCATTGGTGTTAGCCACAAAATCCAAACTGCCGTCAGCCTTACGTTTGTTACCTCCTTGACTTCCGGGTTGTGCTGAGAGCCCTTGCCATTGCCGTTCCTCTTTCACTTCCTTGCCTTCTCATCATCAGACTCGGGATCCTTGGTACTATCAGAATCGGCATACTTGACCAGAGCCGCCATCAGCGAGCCCATATCATTGCACTCGCGTTTGAGCCGCCTCAGCTTTTGTTTTAAAGGTAAGAAACGACAATTTTTCTCCAACATTAAGACTGCAGAGCCGACATCAATCTTATCAGACGAATGTATTATGGCCTTAACCCGGCGTACCCAATGGGTTGTAGACTCACCCTCTTCCTGCTTACAATTCGTCAGGTCCATGATCGACATGGGCTGCTTGCACGTGTCTTTGAAGTTCTGGATGAACCGGGCCTTTAACTCTGCCCATGATCCGATTGAATTAGGTGGCAGGCCTTTCAACCAGGTGCGGGCGGTTCCATCCAACATCATTGTGAAGTACTTAGCCATTGCTGCGTCAGAAACCTCCAATAGCTCCATAGCCATCTCGTAGCTCTCAATCCATGCCCCAGGCTGTAAGTCGGCTGAGTAATTTGGCGCCTTCCTGGGCCCTTTAAAATCTTTAGGCAACCGCTCGTTACATAGAGCCGGTAGCAGACATGGGACTCCTCCAGTCCGGGTGGCTATACCTGCCTCAACAGAAGTCGCTGGGTAAACCGGATATGGATGATAAGCCGTGAACTGAGCCGCTTCCTCAGCCGCCCGTTCGGCCTGTTGTCGTAGTCTCTCTTGCTCCACCATGTTAACGGCCTGATGACGCGGCGGGTTACCGCCACCGGGATGGTCACGGCATCTAACATTGCTTGATACGGCCGCTGAATCCATGTGCCAGCTATAACTCGGGCTCCGTCTTGGACGAGGGGTCGAATGGATCCGGTCTCGGCTGTATGAGTACGCCTACTGCTGTACCAAAACCGTTTGAAGAAGTTGCCTGACCCGGCGGGTTTCAACTGTAGTCGGAGAGTTGCCATCAATTGGGAGAGCCGCCAATCGGGTTGCCACTGCTATCATGTTTTCCAATGGGTTGGAGTAATGACCCGGAGGGGTCGATACGTACTGAGGTGGCGCCATGTTTACACGGGGAGGTCCTATCACCGGTCACTGAAATGGTGCTCCGTCTCCGGGTGTCGCAACATGGTCTGGCCCTTGCGCGGAGGGAGCCATGGCAGGTTCCCTGTCTGCGGGATGAGCTACGACGGGTTACTGGGCCCTGCTCCTGGCGTGTTAAAAAGGTTCCGAGGGTCATAAACCGGGGGAAGTCGAGACTGGATCTTCTGATGCCTTCTCCTCATGACCTCATTAGCCGCGTTCTGTTCTTGCGTAAGCCGAAGGCATGCTTCTGGATCTGCTGAGCCTGAACGTCCAGAGCCGCTCGCTCCGTGGTTATCCTGACATCTTCTGCTGCCAGGTCCTCCTTAGCTTGTGCCATATCCAACTTTAACTGTGCCACCTCTGCATCATGACTGGCTTGATCCGCCGGGCTGACTACGGCGGTTAACAGGATGGTCAATTTGTCGGTGAGATCCATTAACACCTGGGCCAGTGAACGCACAGGACCTCCTGCCCTGGCTGCCGCTGACCGGGAGGTTACCGCTGCTGCAGTTGGGGAGTCTTGGATGGGTTGGGTGCTAGCCATGAAGATCCCGACCCTGCATGACGGCTCAAGACAATCCGGAATACTGCTGCCGTCGGAACAGCCGCCGAGCCCGCCATCCTGCAGTTGGTACAATGAATCCGTCTCACCTGTGGACGACTCACCGTCAGAGTAGATGGCCACCTCACCACCAGAGTCAGATCCTTCAGAGAGCCCTCCGTGAATGCTTCCCACGAAGGCACGCTTCACAGCCGGAAGAGCTCGGGCAGGTCTCGCATGCTGTGCCGTTTCGACGAGGTCGGTGCAGATGTCCGGCTCAGGGCCCGTCTCGCCGATCTTGCCAATGAAGACGTGGATTCCGCCAAAGGGGACCCGGTAACCGTACTCAATTGAGCCGGCCTCGGGGCCCCAGCCTGCGTCGTCGATGTAGAGCTTGCCGCGACGACTCTTGGTCATCCGGCCCACAGCGTATCCCTTGAGCCCTTCGAAGCTGCCCTTCAAGAACTCAAATCCACCGTGCGCTGGCCCCATGGTGGGCGCCAACTGTCGTGGAATTGTCATGTCAGATGTCCTAGTGAAAGGACTTAGTCGTGGAGCCATCGCAACTAGGAGGCTTGAAGGGGTTAATCAGGACAAGAGATACGAGAGGTTTATACTACACTACTAGAAAAAGGGCTATAGATGGGATTGACACTAATGGCGCACCAGACAGTTGGTGCGCCATTAGTATATACTAATGGCACACCACCTACTGATACACCATTAGAGTTGAAACTACTAATGGCGCACCAGGCAAAGGGTGCGCCATTAGTATCAAATTTTTTTTGAACTAGTGCGCCTGTCCAAACATACTAATGGCGCATCCAGATAAAGTGCGCCATTAGTAGTTGTAACTACTAATGGCGCACCCGTCCGAATGTGCGCCACTAATGTTGTTTTTTTATTATATTTTTTATTCCTTTTTTTGCAATACTACTAATGGCGCCTTTGATCAACTGCGCCATTACTAGTTTAAACTAGTAATGGCGCATCATGGATCAGTGCGCCATTAGTATTTTTTTGTAAAAACTACTAATGGCGCACCGCAGAAGGTGCGCCATTAGTAACCTGGATTACCCATGGCGCATTTAGTGCTGGTGCGCCATTAGTAAGTGGGCAGCAACAAGATATTTTGGACAGCCTCTCCTACCCACACTCACTTTCTCCCCACTTCATTCTCTCCACCTCCTCCTTGTCTCGGGTGCCTCCTCTTTTTCACCTCATTTCCACCATAGATTCATTCAAATTAAGTGGTTAAATTACCTTGTTTTAATAGGTAAGTAAGGGGAAGCTATATTTATGTTGTTCTCCCTACAACAATGTGCACATGCACTTTTTATGGCCTAGCTAGATCTATGTATGTTCGTGGTGTTGCATATGTTTGTGGTGTTGCATATGTGTTTGTGTTTGGAGGTGTACCGGTATTTGAAATGCGATAGTTGCCAATATTTTGCCGGAATGTTGATTCATTTCCGTTTGGGCGAGAAATTTGGCATTAAGCATTCTTTTGGTCCTATTTTTAGGGAAAGTCATGCCAAATTTTGTTTGGTTCTAAAATATCGCTTTTGCTCTACCCTTGAGGCGACCATGGTCCGCATACGATGACCGAAGGCATCGTGAATAGGTTTTTGAGGTCCGCGAAGGCCGAGATGCTTCAAAAGAATGAGACGGAGATAAGATGTCCGTGGTCGAAGATGCAAGCTGAAGAGCCTTATTGCGGACCCGGATTCCGGCAGGTGCGGGACCACCTGCTCTTGCGTGGTTTCATGGATGGCTATCGGTGGCAAGGTGATGAAGATGACTACGAAGTCGTCCATGGGGGCCGGGCAAGAAATGAGGAAGGGCAGCAAGACAACCACCGCGGCTCGGGCGGGCGAGACGAAGAATCCCTGGAGATGATCACGGCGGTGATGCTCTACGATCATCATGTAGAAGATGCAGGACATGATGATGAGGAAGATGCGGAGCAGACGACGGGCATGATCATGAAGATGATGATGCGGCGGAGCGAGCGACGCTGGACCATCAATGGGCTGGGTGCAGGACCCTCATATTCAAGAGCTGCTTCTCAAGCAGACGGATAACGCCAGAGCTGCCGCCCGAGAGAAAGCCAAGATGGATCAACTTGAGTTAGATGCGGTTACTCCATTGTATGAAGGATGCAGGCCCGAGGATACCCGCCTGAAAGTAACGCATATGGCTCTGGAGATGAAGGTAAAACACAAAATGACCGACGCATGCTTCGACGAGAACATGTCATTACGCACGACGTCTTCCCAAAGGGGAACAAGTGCCCGATTAGTTTGGAGGAGGCGAAGAAAATCGTGTGTCCTCTCGATTTACGCACGTGAAATACCATGTGTGCATGAACAATTGCATCATTTATCGGGACGAGCACGCGGAGTCTACCATATGTCCGGTGAGCGGCGTCACTCGATACAAGAAGAGGAAGAAAGCTCCTCGAAAAGTGGTGTGGTACTTTCCGATCACTCCTCGTCTGCAGCGCTATTTCGCGGACCCAAAGGTAGCAAAGCTCCTGCGATGGCGCAGCGGATAGGGAGGAGAAGAAGCGAGAAGATGACGCAAATGATCCGGAGATAGATAAAAAGACAAGATGCTGAGTCACCCTAAGGATGCGAGCGGTGGCAAGCGTTGAACTTCAAGACTCAGAATTTGGGAACGATCCAAGGAACATCGTCTTTGGCGCGAGCACCGATGGTGTCAATCCGTTTGGCAGCCGGAGAAGCACACATAGCACCTGGCCTGTGTTTGTGTGGATGTACAACCTTCCCCCCTGGTTGTGCATGAAGAGGAAGTACATTCACATGAGTATGCTAATTGAAGGGCCGAAACAACCAGTGAACGACATCAATCTATATCTGGGGCTGCTGAAAGAGGAGCTTGACACGCTGTCGAAAACGCCAGCCAATACGTGGGACACCGCAGAGAAAGAATATTTCCCTATGAGAGCCGCACTACTCACGACGGTGCACGACTATCTCGATTCTGGATATCTCGCAGGGGCAGGTAGTCCACGGATTTTACGGATGCGTAAGGTGCATGGATGACTGGCGTATCGCCAGCTAGATAGAGATCCGGGTCTTCGAAAACCGTGTTCATGGGACATCGAAGGTGGCTTCGCGGCGATGACCCGTGGAGGAAATGCAAGGATCTGTTCGATGGTGAAACCGAACCCAAAACGCCTGTGTACGAGGAGCGGCGAGGAAATAGACAAGCTGTTGAAAAATTGGAAAGACTGCCTTTGCGGGGAAAAAAGAAGCAAAAGGCGCCAGAGCCGGAAAGAAGCAAAAGGCGTGAGCAGCTGCTGAAGGTATGGAAAGCGAGGTCTGTTTTACGGGACTTGCCCGTCTTGGAAGATCCACCGTATGCCTCACAGCCTTGATGTCATGCATATCACGAAGAACGTGTGCGAGAGTCTGCTTGGTACCCTGCTCAACATGCGGAGAGGACCAAAGATGGGCGAAAGCAAAGGCGGACTTGAAATCAATGGGCATCGGGCAGGAGCTTCACGCTAATGATGATGATGATGATGATGATGAGGTGAAGCGGGACACGAAGAAGTCGTCGCAAAGGCAAAAGGCCAAGAAGACCGGAAATGACTACCCTCCTGCGTGCTTCACTCTAAGTCAGGAGGAGATCGAGCAGTTTTTCACCTGCCTCCTAGGAGTAAAACTTCCTTACGGTTACGCGGGGAAGATAAGCAGACACCTAGACCCAGCGAAGCAGAAATTCAGCGGGATGAAGTCTCACGACTGTCACGTGCTGATGACGCATATACTTCCAGTTGCAATCCGTGGGATCATGGACACGCATGTCCGTGAAACGCTATTTGGCCTATGCAACTTCTTCGACGTCATCTCTCGGAAGTCGATTAGCGTGAGGCAACTCAGAAGGCTACAGGAAGAGATCGTGGTGATACTATGCGAGCTTGAGATGTACTTCCCGCCCGCATTCTTCGACATATGGTGCATCTGCTGGTCCATATAGTGGAGGATATCATCCAACTCGGGCGGCGTTCACGCACATCATGATGCCGTTCGAAAGGATGAGTGGTGTCATCAAAGGATACGTTCGCAACATGTCACGGTCGGAAGGAAGCATAGCGGGGCTTTTCGACCCGAAGAGTGCATCTCCTACTGCATGAATTATCTAGGCATCGAGAACCCGTTGGTCTGCCTGTCAACAGGCACCTCGGCAGGCTCATTTGGATGGGGTTACCGTGAGGGTCGCCCTTGAAATGCATGTCGACTTCGAGGGTCGACTCGCCGACTTTGAAAGAGCAAACCTAGTCGCGCTATAACACATAGACGTGGTCGATCCTTGGGTGGTAGAGCACAAAACCTTTATTAAGAAGACGTACAATAACCGAGGCCAACAGAGGACGGACGGAGATATACTCAAAGAGCACAACTCATGTTTCACGCGTTGGTTCAAGCAGAAGCTTACATCGTACCCTTTACATGAGGATTCTTCCGCGGAAGAACAACTCATATTCGCCTTGTCACAGGGCGCCGAGCACAACCTGATGACCTATGAGGCGTACGATATCAACGGATACACATTCTACACCGAGGCCAAGGACATGAAGAGCGATGGTTATCAGAACTCCGGGGTAACGATGGAATCCTACACCGGTAACGACAAGGACAGATACTACGGAAGGATCGAGGAGATCTGGGAGCTGAGCTACGCTGGAGAGAAGGTCCCGATGTTCCGTGTCAGATGGGCCAAGAACGTCATAGAAGAAGACCAGTATTTCACCACCATGGTTATACCCAAAGCCAAATCCAAGATCATGGGCATAAGCGTCACCGCGAAAAATGAGCCATGGGTACTGGCTTCCCAAGTGGACCAATGCTTCTTCATTACCGACCCGCCAAAGCCCAATCGTGTTGTCGTGAGGAGAGGCAAAAGGAAGATCATCGGAATGGATGGAGTAGCCAATGAGCAAGACTTCGACAAGTACGGCGACCCGAGGATCGAACATGACGACGACGATGAAGTAGCAGCATACACCACAAGAAGAAGCAGGACCACCCTACCTAAAGGACGTCCGTTCCATAGAAGAATTCCATTTGCGAAAAAGAAGGGCAAGAAGATTGTGAAGAGATAGTTAGCTAAGATCGATTGTATTTAAATCGTAGACTTCATTTCTCGATCGTATTTCATGGGCACTTTTTGAACTATCATGAATATTTTTTAATTTCATGGACACTCGATCTCGATCGCCCTCCATCTCGATCGCTATCCCACCTCGCCAGATCCGGTCCACCGGCCGCCGCCGCCGACCGCCCGCACCCTCGATTCCCCTACTCAACCGCCGCCGCCGACCCCCCGCACCCCTCCCCTACTCAACCGCCGCCGCCGACCGCCCGCACCCTCGATTCCCCTACTCAACCGCCGCCGCCGACCCCCCGCACCCCTCCCCTACTCAACCGCCGCGCCCTCCCCCGCTCCACCGGCATGCATTACTGTTTGATGATATTTTTAAAAAAATTATTACTGTCTTATAAAAGAAAATTACTGTTATGATTTAAACAAGTTTGAACATATTTAAACACAAATAAGTATCAAACAACATTTTAAATGCATAAAAAAAATCGTGGAGCCTGGGAATCGAACCCAGGACCGGTCCACCGGCCGCCTCCGCCGACCGCCCGCACCCTCGATTCCCCTACTCAACCGCCGCCGCCGACCCCCCGCACCCCTCCCCTACTCAACCGCCGCCGCCGACCCCCCGCACCCTCGATTCCCCTACTCAACCGCCGCTGACCCCGCACCCTCCCTACTCAACCGCCGCCGCCCGACCCCCGCACCCCCGCACCTCCCCGCTCCACCGGCATGCATTACTGTTTGATGATATTTTTAAAAATTATTACTGTCTTATAAAAAAATTATTACTGTTATGATTTAAACAAGTTTGAACATATTTAAACACAAATAAGTATCAAACAGCATTTTAAATGCATAAAAAAAAATCGTGGAGCCTGGGAATCGAACCCACGACCTCCTGGTGTGAGAGCTAGCTGCTGACCAGTCGAGCTAGTAGAGAAGACTTGCTGTGTATCAGGTCAGGTTGTAGATAACCCGTTGGCTCGAGCAGAAGTAAAAAAAATACTAATGGCGCACCTGGGTGAGGTGCGCCATTAGCATGTATGTACTTATGGTGCACGGAGGGGTGGTGCGCCATTAGTATTGTGCCGCCCCTACTTCGTATCGATCCCCTCTCTCTCCCTCGCCCTCGCCCGCGATCCCCTTCCCCTCTCCTCTCCCGACGCCGCCGCCCCGCCGCCCTCGACGCCGCCCCGACACCAGCGCCGCCCCGTCCACACCACCGTCGCCAGCGCCGCCCGACATCACTGTCGCCCCGCCCTCGGCCGCCCGACACCAGCGCCGCCCGTCCACACCACCGTCGCCAGCGCCGCCCGACACCACCGTCGCCCGCCGCCCTCGGCCGCCCGACACCAGCGCCGCCCCGTCCACACCACCGTCACCAGCGCCGCCCCGACACCACCGTCGACCCCCGCCCTCGATGCCGCCCCGACACCAGCGCCGCCCCGTCCACACTACCGTCGCCAGCGCCGCCCCGACACCACCGTTGAGCGCACACAGGAGCCCAAATATCCACGGAGCGCATGGAGGAGATCGTCATCATCCATCCAGATCGGCTTCTTCTTCTTCAATTTCGCAGAATAAATGGGTGGTCGTCTCTTCCTCTAGGTATCGCCTCCTTATTATCCATTCCATGCTCCTACAGTCCTGCAATTCGCGGCCCCAAGTAGTAGATCATGGTAAAATTCACTGGAGGGATTTTTGTGCTCTGCTTTCTGTTGACGAACTGGGTGGGGATTTTTTTCCTTTTCTACGATCATGCGGTTAATTAGTCAGGGCTGTTGTGGAATTCGTAGTGGTGATGATGCGAAAGGCTAAGATCTAGCGCTACTTGCACTTGGTTTGGTGCAGAAAACCCGCAAAGTCTCTCGGATTGGTTAATAATCATATATGTATGCCCTTCCTTCATGTTTGATTAGCACATGCATGTTTCACCCGATTGGTTAATAATTTTGAGATTTGTATTATTGAGATTGAGATAGGAGAGGAAAGAGAGGTTACCAAGGTGTGGAGTGATTGATCCATAGGAAATAATGGAGACCAAAAGCTTCTGTATGATATATAGTGACATAAGTATGTATTAGCAAGACCCAGTTCAAAAGTTTGTAGTATGTTAGAAAATTGGTTAACTGTACATACATAACATGTCCTGGTGGCAATTCATATGCTTAAATTGGTTAAATTTTTTCATAAACCTGAACAAGTGGTTGAGCCTAAGACATGCTCTCTTATGCAAAATTGCTGAATGCCCATGGGTACAATGTACGTGTCGCCGGAGCACCACCACCACCCGGACCTCGTCGCCTCCTCCCCTGCGTGGTGAGCACAAAGCAAACTGTTCTTTCGCCATTTTCTTCAACATTTGTCAGTCAGATTTCCTCCTGGCCATTTCAAACTATGATATACAAAATGAGTCCCAATGTAGTCTCCGGGTCTTTTACAACTCTTTAATATAATTTTGCGAGATTCCTCCCCGCTGGACTTGATTAAAATATATGAATATGATTAAAATATGATTACTGCTTTGCCAATAGATTACTGCTCCCTTCCTGCCTTCTTGTATGATTCTGCTTTGCCAATAGATTACTAGGCTGTTTCCTGATGTAGGGTTCAGTGTTTCCTCGTCACCATGCATGTTATTATATATGAAAAGAAGGCACTTTGTCTATGCAGTATGTGTACAAAGTTGTGAATTAACAAAAGAATTATGTACTTATTTTGCTACACTCCACTGTGCTTATAGTTGGACAAAGCACCTGGATAATTGGGCTTGGTCATCATCAGCAGCATCACGCATGCAATTTGTTTTAGTGTTTGTTTCATAACATATGTGGACCAATATATCAATGACTGATATTCTCTAATGCATAAACTTTGATCAATTTTGAGTAATTGCTTAGAGGGATGATCAAGTTGGCAACAAATGTATGGTAGATTGGACATGAACTGTACTGGGGAGACTACAATAGAAGCACCACTTTGTGTGCAAACATAGAAAAACAAATCAATGACAGCCGTCAAATCTTGGGTGAATGTCTCTGATGGATCCTGTGTGAGCTGGTGGAGTGATTTGTTTTCTACATAAAGCTATTTAGTCAGGCTGGTTTTTGTGAAATACACATGAAGCTTCACCAGCTCCTGTGGGTGTGGGATCCATGTGACATGTGACATTGCATCCATGTCCACCTGGGATAATGATTTTGCAGGTACCCCGAGAGGCCCTTGAGTTTGCCGGAATGTCGATTAACTTCCGTTCCGGCAAATTGGTACTCCATATGTCCTATTTTCAGCAAAGGTCATGCTGAAATTTTCCGTGAATTTTAGCATGACTTTGCTAAAAATAGGACATATGGGGTACTTGTGACTAATGCATGGGCAGGGTATCTTAGTAGTTAATTAAGTAGGATCAAGTGCTTGGCGTACTTGTGACTAATGCATGGCTTTTAGGGTGCCTCGGTGTCGATACCAACCGAAATGATGAAAGCTTAGGCTTTTAGGGTGCCTCGGCGTCGAAAAACCCTCAGTGATAAAAGCTTAGATTTTAGGATGCCTCGGTGTCGACAAACCCTAAATGATGAGACCATGATCTTGTTCCTTGACAATAACCAACTTTTGACCAAACTTTGTTTCTATTTAGAGAGAAAGATGGCCCACAACGATGAAATTTGGGGGTTGGCGGCAAGGCATTCTCGGGAGCTGTCCCAGGAGATGGAGGAACAACCTCACTTGTATGAGGACGCCGCCTTCTCCACCGATCCTGAGACCACTGATGGTACCGCCGAGGATGACCCCACTGATGCCACCACTGATGGTGTCGCCGAGGATGCCACCACTGATAATGGCGGCACACGCACAGATGGCAGCCAACAGAAGAGGCAACGGAAGGACCGACGCCCAACCGTGCTCCGCACCCTCAAGGAGGAAGTTACTGAAGTGGACGCCGACGGGAATCCAACGGCGCCCGAACGAATAGTCAAGAAATTTTCGCTTCAGCTCGGGTGCATTCTCCGAGCACCGTCTCGATCAACACCGAGAACACGAGGCATCCTGACCGAGGGAATTTGCGCAACCTCCTCTTCACGAAGCTGCACGAACGATACAAGTTCCCCGCTACTTTTGAAAACACAAGCCTCAAAGGGAATAAAGTGAACAATGCTGCCCTTACGAAGATGAGCAAGGCCCTTTCTACTTGGAAAAGCAATGTGAAGAGAATGATCGAGAAAGGTGAGAGTTATGAGAAGATCAAGGAGAAAAATCCTTCGATCACCGAAGATGACTACAACGACTTCAAGATCAATTGCTCGAGCACCGCAAACTCCCAATCAAGTCGATTGGGGAAAGAAATGCGGGAGCTGAACTTAGGGGAACACACACTCGGTCCGGCGGTTACTGAGTGGCGGAGCCTATATGGGACAAGGAGGACGCGGAGCGCGTGCCGAGCAAGGCCTACCGCCCTCTTGGTAAATCTGGTGACAAGCGGACCAGGAACTTTGTCGGGGCCGGTACAAGTAGGACCCGAATTCTAAGGAGCTTACCACGGATCCGAAGACCAGGGCGCTTGAGGTTGTTCTGGTAAGGAATACCACCCCGGGGTAATTAGCTCCATATGGTTGCATTCTAATTAATGAAGCCAAATTTCTAAATGGTTCACATTCCTTCCGCAGGCGACTGAAAGCAGTAGCGCGGGGTCGACTAAGAGCAACCCTTGGGACACCACTCTAAATAGGGCGTTGAATGTAATGAAGAACAAGGATAAGCTCAATAAGCCGGCGTCGGCTGGTCGTGTGGCGGCAAAGGCTTGTCCACAAAATGGGGTCATACTATACATTGGTGTGCGGAAGGAGGAAAAGACCAGCTCGGAAAGCGGTAGCGAGGTTCAAGAACTCAAGGCACAGTGGCGCGGATTCCGGAGATTGTCCAAGAGCAAGTGCAACAACAACTCGGAGCGACGATCACCGCCGTTGTGCCTACCTTGATCCAGGGGTTGAGTCGTGGATTGCGGGCGGCCAACAGGGCCGCCCGATTCCTAGCTTCACGGCCAGCAACTTTCGCAGAATGTGATGGCGGGGCCATTGGTGTCTCCGGCGAGGCGGCATTGGTGTCTCCGACGCCGCACGGGAGCTTAATGCACCGGGTGTACGCGGCCGGCACCTCTGCGACAAGCGGCCCCTCCGTCAACTGCGCCCGCCGTTGGCGGTGCCTCGACATTAGCCGAGCTCGGCGCCATCATCACGGTAGCAATTAAGCCTCTCTCGGTCGAGGACTTCATCTCCTTGCCTTTGATCGGGCATCCCCGACGCCCTACATGTTTTCGCAGGCGCCGCCGACGTTCCGTGCACTCTCCTGCGCCGTGAACAATGAGTTGGTCGATGTCGCCAAGGGCAAAATCGTTCAACCGGGCAACCTTGTTCCACGGTACCGGATGCCACCCAACTTGTTTAGGGTTGAACTGGTTGGTGCTGCCGAGGCTGCGACGAGTTGTTACCTCCGATTCGACCCGTCGGGGCCGACGATGATGACGTGATGACCCTCGGCGCTGCTGAGCTGGCCCTGCTTTGGCGAAGAGCCAGATTCGTTTGGGGCGGGGACACCACCCCAAAGACAACACCGCCCGATCGTGCCGTCGCCAAGTCGGCCCCATGGCAAGACCGCCGCCAGCGGTGCGGACATCCCTATGCCATTTGGATCCAAACATGCATATGGCACAGGATTAGAACGACGGCGACAACGATACATTTGCCAGCGTCGATCAGTACTTTGCCGATCATGGATGCGGTGGCGACTTCATGGGGCCTCCTTCTCAAGAACCCAACCCAACAAAAGGCGTGCGCGATCTAGCTGGTACCACGGAGAAGCCAAGTTGCAACAGCGCCGTCTGCCGTTCAGCTCTCGGGAGACGCCTCCGACTGCCGACTTCACCGAGCCTCGAGATAGGCGAGGTGCGAATATTATCAGCCCCAAAGACACTCAAGAAGGCGGTCGGTGAGCAGAACTCGGTCCCATTACAAGAGAAGAAGAAGGCACGCAAAAGAAAGACTAACAAGGGTGCGGGCCAGCCGGCACCGAAATGCGATCCGTGCTCAGGACAGGCCACCTTCACCTGAGGATATCTCGAGGAGGGTGCATGTGGCGGGTAGGGCGATGCTACCGACAAATATGCTCAATGCTGCAACCGGTGCTCTGCGGATTCTGCATGACAGTGTTCTTTCTTTGGAGAAGCGGTGTCTCAGAGAGAAGGATGTGGCATACCCGGTTTTCGTGGCCAAGGTGCGGAGGGCAAGGGCTTTGTGGATAACTCCATCGGGCGACGATCGTCCTGCGGTTTGATGACATCCACGCTATGTTGAACCTTCATCCGCTGCACTACACCTTCGTTCGGCTATTTTATTGAGTATGGAGATGCGGATCATTCGCGACAATACCCCGGACATCCCGATAGTCGACCCCTTCTACATGCGTGCCAAGATCTTGGGCAGCGCTGGGGACCGCAAGTCGCGAAGTTCTTACCTCGAAGGCGTCATTACGGCAAACCAAGATAAGGATAACTTCCTCGTGCCTTACTTTCCCGAGTAAGTCCTCCCCTCAACCGCCCGTAACATATGAATTCTTAGATTTCGATCGTTTTCTTTTAACATTCCGTGTTTTCTGCGGTGACACACATTGCATGCTCATCCTCCTAAGCCCCAAATATTCCATGGCCACGTATTTCGACCCCGACCGTCGATTGAACGTAGACTACACAAATGTCAAGAAGGTTCTTGATGATGTTCTCCCAGCTCGCCCAATCTGGAGGCACCTTCACCAGGCCTATTCGTAAGTACGGCAAGCACGTGTTCTCCCTGTCTGACGTTACGCTGCGTCAAGCAGCCTCTGGCGGTCGAGAAGGGTGCCTACTACGCCATCCATCACATGCAGGCGATCGTGCGGGACCATCATCAACTTCGCTACCGAGTAAACTCAAAAGATTGGGCCGCGGCGTGTCGGCAATCCAGACGCGGACATCGGACAAGAATTCTTTCGCATCGATCGGAGTTTGCGGAAATCATCCATCAAGATGTCCTTCGTACCTCGGGGCAGTTCTACCTCAGAAATCAACCGTCCAACAGTGACATCGACACAATGCTACAAATGCAGGCTGACAACGCCCGTTCTTTCATGACTCCCACGATAGACGGCGGCTTCATCCACGCTCTGGTCCCTTGAGTCGAGTCGAAAGCAGTGATGTTGTGTCTAGTTACGAAACATCGATTGGCTCATGTTGTAATTAAACTTTAATGAACTTGTAGTATGTCTCTTTGGTTTGAGAGTCATTCAACTTAGATGTAATCGATGCTATTAATGTCTTGCTTTTCTCTTGATTGTTACATTTGCATACTTATATATTGCTTATGTATTGTCTGTGAATTGGTACTAACGTTTCGTTTGGCTAGTGCATAGCAATGCCGTCGTATGTCGTGTACAAGGGTAAGGTTCCCGGAGTCTACGACGACTGGGAGGAGTGTCGGAGACAGGTTCACCAATTCAGCGGTAACAGTTACAAAGGGTACACCACTAGGGCCGAGGCCGAATCTAGATACGCCCGCTATCTAGCGGGAGAGGGGAGGGAGCATTGGAGGAACCGGATGAAGACGAGTTTCATCGTGATGATGCTCATCGTGTTGACCGCAGCTCTCTTCTATGTGATGGTAGTTTAGATGATCGATATCGACTTGTAATGTGAAGACAAACTCGCTACTCACGGTCTCGAGACTTGTATTATAATGTTCTATCTTTGTTCGGTCTTTTCAATTCGGAGACTAATATGATGAATTGTATTCAGAGACTAATATGATGAATTGTATTCAGAGACTAATCTTCTATTGTATTCGATGAATCTGTTGTTGTTGTGTGCTGTCTATATTTTGTCCAATTATACATTTTGTAACCTGTGCAAAAAACAGAAAATAAAAAATAAAAAAACCTAATATTCATACTAATGGCGCATCACATCACGATGCGCCATTAGTATGCCAAAGGATACTAATGGCGCATCATTAAGCGATGCGCCATTAGTATGCCGAAGGTTACTAATGGCGCATCTCTGCGTTGCGCCATTAGTATGCCAAAACTACCTGGTATACATGGCCCCACAGGAAACATACTAATGGCGCACTGTTGTATATACTAATGGCGCATCCGGTGGTGCGCCATTAGTACCAGATACTAATGGCGCACAGTGGTGCGCCATTAGTAAATATACTAATGGCGTGGCACTAATGGCGCACCACTAATGCGCCATTAATGGCCAAATTAGGTGCGCCATTAGTAGGCCTTTTCCTAGTAGTGCTAGTTCGGCCCCTTACAATGAAGGTAAAAGCCTACGTCTAGTTGTGATTGAGATTATGTATGTCTTGATAACCAGGAAGCAGAATCGCTTGACCTAGCTCTCGGGTTGTTGTTTTCGTATCCTGAACCGCCGCCGGGTCGTCCCCTTATATACTGAGGTCGACGCCCAGCGGCTCTACAGAGTCCCGACCGGCTTATAGATTGTATCCGGCTCGGTCTCTTAATCTTTCTTGCCTTACAATACAAGTTACATGATCAAGGCGGTTTAACACTACGGGCCTTAGGTCACCTTTGGGCCGTTGGGCCTTTACTAAGCCGCCGTCTTGAAGCTTGAGCTTCTATCTTCAAGAATGCTTGTAAGTATAACCCGGCTCCTTTTGGCGGGTCATACTAATAGTTATATCCCCAATAACAAGCATGTCTATAGTCTTTCGTTTTTGTTGCCTTCCAGATGTTTGACGTCGCAGACATGTCTCCTTCGTAGGCCGACGATACCCCATGCTACCTAGTCTGCGACATCAAGGGCCAGAAGGTGGCTGTGGAAAAGGCAACGATCGTGAAGCCTAAGTACCGAATGTTACACAACCGAGAGATGCCCGATGGATTCTTCAAGGTTAACGTGGCCAGTGTCTTAGCAGGCTTCGAGGATTTGCCTCCTCCGGTACCAGTCGATGACGACAACGAGAACCCTAAGATGATTGGCGCATGCAAGAGCTGGTTCTTGCCTTGGCAGAAGTCTATTCTTCGTCTCGAGGTGCCCAGTATCACGCCAACGCCACCTTCTCAAGAAGGTATGAACACCACCCCACCTACCAAATTACCTGCACCTGTCGTGGCGGATGGTAGCGTATGACGCGAGGAAGAGCCTCGATTAGTGCCAGATCATGTCGCCCCCGCTATCGAAGAAGAAAATGCTAATGATGACATGGAGGATGATGATGATGACGTAGACAAGTATTTAAATACCACCTATGATGATGGAGGATTGATGGCTCAGGACAACGAAGACTCAGGCTATGAGCATGGAGATGATGACTTGATGCTGCCTGATTTGCCGGAGCCGGAACGTCCTAAGGCGGAATGCAAAAAGTCTCTCTTCAAGCGATCCTCGCAGGAAACGCCTCTGCTGCCTCTACCCAGCAACCCCCCGAGGCCCGTCCACTGATTAGTTCGACGACACTGGGGGTGGTGGTTAGGGAAGGTATATATGGTGGGCTCACTACCGCCACCCGCCAAGAATCAAAGGAAGAGACCGCCCAGGAAAGGCCCTAAAGGCGCCACAGGTGCTTCAAGAAGCCAGTCGCCTTTGAAGCCCCGGGTGGTAGAGAGAATACCTGTCGAAGGTAAGACACGTTTCCATGTCGTCGGCGAGCCGATCCTACCTACCAAAGCGCTAGATCACTTACTGAACAATGATCTAGAGAGACTCCATGAAGATGTGCTGGCCAGAGAGAAAAGCCTTCTGATCGCGAAAGAACCAGGATACCCGCTTGACGTGGCTCAGGTGCCGGGTGGGAAGTTGTACGTCGAGACCTGGCCCGTGAATCAGTTCATCTTGCGATTTGACTACATCTACGACATGTTCCACACAACCAAGCTGGATTTCCAGTTCATCCGCATGTATGCGTTGTATCTCAACTACTTCATCAGGATCGAGAACATAAAACATATCTGCGTCACGGACCCGTACTATATGCACGAGAGCTTGTTGGCAGTTTGCAAAGAGCACCATGACTATGCGAGCAAATACCTCGGCGAATTCATGATCGCTAATAAGGACAAGGAAGCGATTCTTCTGCCTTATCATCCCTAGTAAGTCATCCGCGCATATCCTTTCGTACGTGTTAATCATTCCTTTGCCAGCATGGAGGCTAATTTGAGGTGTACTTAATTCGCGCAGCGGGGGCGGCGCCGTCCTCATCGTTCTTTACCCGGAATACTCCCATGCTATGTACATGGACTCATCGAAAAACCTCAAGAAAAAATATTATACGCACGTAAAGAGTGTTCTCGATAGTGCCCTGTTAACCTTCAACCTATATGGTGGATATATCATGGTGAAAAGGCACAGGAAGAACGGGCTGGTTTTCCGCCATAAGACCGACTTCTGCCGCATCCAGCAACCGCACATAAGTAGGGCTGATGGATTCTACCTCATGCATCACCTGATGCAGTACAGAAGGGACAATCAACGCCTTGGTATGTCAGCCACTACTGAAGATGGCGAGATTGTCAGCTGGGCCACAAGCATAGGAAAGACACCGGATCATCGAATCCGAGCTGAGTTTTATCACGTACAATCTTGTGACCACCTAGTAGGTAACACCCATGGAAATGTCACTGTCTATTTCAAATGCTGGTCTGCAGCTTTCTATGCTTTCTCCTGAGAACACTAATGCTTCTTTGCTTCTGAATGATTGTGTGCCAGTGTTGATGCTGAACACTTACCTCCTAGCTGCTATTAGGCCTATTATAGCTGCATATGGACCCTGGAGCTTGGGGTTTGGATTTCGTGACATTTCAGTGCAATTTAATGTTAGCATTGCTGAGAAAGAGGGACAGTTCTCTATTCTGTCTTCCACCAGAACCGTCCAACATACTGCAGATTCAGTATATGTCACTTAGATGATCCCGGGCAGTAGTTCTTGGGCCCGCCCTGTCCTGTGGGGATAACCCTCTTCAGCCAACAAACGATCTCGCTGTCATACCAAGGACTTCCAACTCCAATGTTATCATCACAGAAATCTTGGATGAGATGGACTTGCCTGTTCAAGGTGCAACAACACTTTCATTGGATGCAATGACCACCTATTCTGGTTCTGATGAAAGTGACTCCACTGGCTTTATTGCAAGTGACGCTGTGAGCTCGGGGAAATCCATAATCAGGAGGGGCAAAGCTAAAGCACCAGGATATGTGGTTGAGGTTCGTCGTAGCAACCGCTCTAATAAGTATGATGGTTTCAAGATACCATCAGTTTCTGACAGCAAGGCTAAACCTTCCAAAGTCAAGCCCAGAATTGTCCCTAGTGCTGGTGCCCAAGCAGGTCAAGTTGTTCCTGACTCACTGAAGGAGGACAATATCCCTCCACCTACTCCTGTTCAAGTGCTGCAACACAATGGGATCATCAAGTGCGCCATTCTGCCAGAAGAAGTTACTTCTGAAGCTCTTATGGCTGAAGCTGAGGACGGCCCCTCCAATGCTTAAGCTATTCCCTCCCTTTATTTCAGTTGTTTTTTAATTTGCTCTATTTTATCATGGCACTTTTATCGAGCTAGAATATTTTGTGCTGGAATGTAAGAGGCTTAAACTCTGATCCTAAGATTTTGGCGTTCTCGAATGCTATCTCCTCCAGTGGCTGTGCAGTCATCTATCTGCAAGAAACAAAAAAATCTGTCATTGGTAACTTGTTCCTGAAGTCTTGTTGCCCAAGAAGATTTGATAAATTTGCATACATCCCCTCCCAGGGTGCTTCAGGAGGCATTGTCGCCCTTTGGAACAATGCCATTTTCACAGGAACAGTTCTCATGGCATGGTTCAGTCATCAAATTCCGTTCCACACAATCGGCCTAAGAGTGGACCCTGGTGAACATACATGGCCCGTGTCAGGGTGACCTGAGAGTGACTTACACTCATTGGCTTCATACTCTAAATATCCCCTCCAATGAAGATTGGTTGTTGCTACGAGACTTTAACTATTTTCGTAGCCACGATAATGAAATAAACCTAGAGGTAATCCTAATGGCGTGATTGCTTTTAATGACATCATCTGCTGTTAGCAATTAATTGAATCGCCAATTGAGGGTCTTGCTTACACTTGGAGCAACATGCGAGCAGACCCCCTCCTTGAGCTATTAGACTGGTTTCTCACGTCTAACAAGCCCGGACTTCGTGTTACCCTAACACTCTAGTTATGCCACCAGGGAAACCAGTTTACGATCATATTCCGTGTGTTGTCAAAATTGAATCCTCCATCCCTCGCATGACAAAATATTTAGATTTGAGTCTTATTTGACAGGGCACCTGTGTTTTATGGATTTGGTTCAATCTGTGTGGACAAGACCATTAAAACATGCCAATACAAATGTGGCCACTTTACAGTGCAGAAAGTTCAAAGCATTTAGATATGAGTTGAAAAGGTGGATCAAACGTATCTCTAAACTTAAGGTGGCAATTGAAAACTCTAATCTTGCCATGGCCAATCTAGATGCCCTAAAAAAATCTCAGAATCCTTTCTACTCCATAACATAATTTTAGGAAAATTCTGAAGAAACGCATTTTACTCCTCTTGAACTACCAAAGACAGTACTGGCAAAAGAGATGCACCATTCGATGGGTGAAATTGGGTGACGAAGACCCTAAATTTTTAAAGACAATGGCCTCAGATAGATACAGACGCAACACAATTCGAACACTGAAACTCTCTGATGACATAGTGGCAAAAGATCATGCTAGTAAAGAGGCGATCATATACCAAGCGTTCAAAGAAATACTTGGAAAATCTGGAGAGTTTCAAATGAAATTCAACCTGCAAAGCATCATCAAGAAATTTGAGGGTGCGGATCAATTGGTTGTCCCTTTCACCAAGGATGAAATAGATGCTGTCATCAAGGAAATGCCGGCTGACAGAGGACCTGGTCCAAATGGATTCACTGGCTTATTTCTGAGAAAATGTTGGAACATAATTAAAGAGGATTTTTATGAGCTATGCAATCAATTCTACGAGGGCGGACTTAATCTTGAGAGCATTAATGAGGGATTTATCACACTCATACCCAAAGTTCAGTCACCTGAGACAATTTCTGATTGCAGACCAATTACTTTGCTCAACTGCTACCTCAAGGTTATCACTAAACTGCTCGCAAACCGGCTCCCAAAGCTCATACTTAAAATTGTTCATCGCAATCAATATGGCTTCATCAAAGGAAGATCAATACAAGACTGTTTGGCTTGGGCTTTCGAGTACATCCATGAGTGTCAAACCCCAAAACAAAATATTGTCCTGCTAAAACTAAATTTTGCAAAAGCATTTGACATGATCGAGCATGATGCAATGATTACAATTATGAACACATGGGGTTTGATGCCAAGTGGCTTGATTGGATCAAATGCATCTTATCCTCGGGAAAATCATCGGTCCTCTTAAATGGTGTACTAGGCCGGCAATTCATCTACAAATGTGGTGTTCGTCAATTGTGATCCTTTATCACCCCTCATTTTTGTGCTCGCAACTGACCTTATTCAAGCTGCCATTAATGACGCTTTCTGACAAGGCAAAATACAGCTTCTGTTCCAAAGACAAAATCATCATGATTATCCAGTGATCCAATATGCCGACGATACAATCATTATACTCCCTGCTTGCCCCAACCAAGCAAGGAATATCAAGGATATTCTCTCAGACTATGCTGCTTCTATTGGATTAAAGATAAACTTCCACAAGTCTACATCAATGCTAAGTGAGAGTGATAAAGCCCTATAGTCTGATTGCCTGGTTCGCGATGATGAACACCTCCTTCAAGGACCCAAAAATGGGATAAAGAGTGTTGGTATGTCCCGAACACCCCCGTACTTTCTACGTGGGGGCAGAAGCCGACGACTGGCCAACTCTCAGTACTAATATACATGAAACGGCCGCACAGGAAGAAAAGACTTTCATATAATAGGCAATAAATAATAACAGTGCCAGTGTCCCGCATTACAAAGGACAGCATGACTGCCTTCAGGGAAATATAATGTCTTTGGTGCATTGTTCCGCCACAAGGCGGGCTCCTTTCAGGACACCATCATAATATAGTTCGTGCTTGCGGTGCTCCTTACCCTCCGGTGGTCCCTCAGTCATCAGCTTTTCAGCATCAAGCTTCCCCCAGTGCACCTTTGCACGGGCAAATGCAATGCGTGATCCTTCTATACAGACCGACCGCTTAATGACTTCGAGCGAAGGGCAAGCACCAACAATCCGCTTCATGAGTCCGAAGTAATTGCTAGAAATTGGCTCAGCGGGCCACAGCCAGACAACTAAGTCCTTCATGGTTAGTTCGGCCGCCTGGTGCAGTTCGATCAGTTGCTTAAGCTGATCGACAAAGGGCACTTGATAATTCGGCGCCAAATACTGCGACCAGAAATGCTTTTCCACAGACTTCTTCTCCTCAGACCGGTAGAATTGAGCAGCATCAGATATGTTGCATGGCAGGTCCGGAAACGCCCCTGGAGGAACAAGAATTCAATTTGTCACTTTGAATTTCTCCTGTTACTATATAAAAATCGCTTTGAGTAAAAAAGCGTTACCAGCCGCAATCCTCCTCGCCTCCTGAATGTCCTTCAGAGCACCTCGGGCTTCCTCCCGAACAACATTTGCGGCTTGGAGAGCTTGGGCGAGTTCGGATTCTTTCCCTGCTAGACTCTGCTCCAAGGTCTCGCTTTTCTTCACGGCCTCCTGGAGCTCTCATTCAGCTTCAATGACCATGGCCTCGTGCTTCTCGTGGAGAGCCTGCTCCGTGGCGGCCTTCTTGTCGGCTTCGGCGACAGCCTTCTTCAGCGCCTCAATTTCGGCATTTGCTCCTAGAGCACACAATACAAATGATTTCATCAAGCACAACTACTCATTTGTGCTTAACTTCTCAAAGGTTTCGACGTACCTTGCTTGTCCTCCAACTGCTTCTTCACTCGGCCAAGTTCTTCTTCGGCCCGCTCCAGACTATGCTTTAGTCCGGACACTTCCGTAGTATGAGAGGCGATCGTCGCCACAGACGCCTGTTTAAAAAAAAAGAGATATATGTCATTAACTGAGTCTCATGCGAAGCGGAATTTTGATCCGATGTCCGGTTCTCTTTCTTTCACAGACGATTGCATCGAGGCTACGGTTCATACTATGACTACCTTCAAAGGTTTCTAAAAACAGACCTCAAAGCCTTTTATAAGGTTAATGCAGCATTCATTCAGTCCGCTCTCAGCGGACTGAATCTTTTCAGTCACCACACCCATAATGGCGCGATGTTCATCGACGATGGACGCATTCTTTAGCACTGTCGATATGCCGCCCTGCAGCTCTGCTTGGAGAGAGGTTGCCGGCCGAACAAGCCTGCCTCCTTCCGTCAAGGGGGGCTGCCTGCCTGATCCTGGAGCTTCGAATGTCTCCAGGATCGTGTCCGGCTGCGGGCTGAATCTAAAATCGCCCCCGTCGTCGACGATCATGGGAATTATTGCTCCCGTGTATCCGGCCCCAGAAGTGTGCCCTCCCTGGTTGGGGTCCTGCTGAGACGACACCTCGGTGTCACGCCTAGGCTTCGGGGAAGGGACCTCCGGAGGCGTTTCTCTCTCCAGGCCATCTGAGCTCAGCGAATCCTCCGATGAGGACTGTCCGGCGCGAGACCTCGCCGGGATGCGTAAAGTACGGCGCAAGTTAAAATATTACACCTTTGTAATCCTGGGCGCTTAGGCGTGTTCGGATTCCGTTACAATTTTACCAGGGCCTGGGCCCTGGGATCCCACCCCGGAGCTGGTATTGGTAGCCGTGGTGGACACCTCTGGAAGGGGATTTTCCCCTCTTCGGCGATTCGGCCTCCAAGGATGAGGAGGCCGCCCTTTTCTTCCCTCCCCCCCTGGAGGACTCGTCTTCTTCCTCCTCCTCTTCGTCTTCGGAGGAAGGATGGGCGTTGGAGTCTTCGGATTTTGTGTCCGGAGCACCGCGGCGACGGAAGCTGCTCCGGGTCTCCTTGGCCTCCTTGAAGGCCTCTTTCTTCGGTGCTTTGTAGTAGCTGGGACCAGCATCTTTGTCGAAGAGGTCCTGCCGGTTCCTCCGGCAGCGGGGCCGGACAATGAATCCGCCCCACCTTCTTCGTCAATTCCTGGGATAATTGTGGAAAGCATGATAAAGCGTCTCCCTCGGGATATGCCAGCTAAACATGGATAGACAAAACATAGCGATAACTTACCGGGCTTGCGGAGCGGGACAGTTGATACCCGCGGTCCTCGGCGGAGCCCGGCCACGGTTTGCCGGACTTGAAGAGCACCTTCCAGATATCCTTGTGTGAGGAGCCATAGAGCTCCCGCAGGGTCTGGTGCTCGGCCGGGTCGTATTCCCACAAATTATAGGCCCGGTGCTAGCAAGGGAGAACCAGGCGAACTAACATCACCTGGACTACATTGACGAGTTTGACATCCTTGTCTACCATGCCCTTGACGCGTGTTTGGAGCACCGACAGCTCATCGGATGAGGACCAGTTCAGGCCCTTCTTGGGCCAGGACGTGAGCCGCAGGGGGGCTCCGGATCTGAATACAGGAGCGGTGGCCCAATTTTTACTGCGCGGCTCAGTGATGTAGAACCACTGCTGCTGCCACTCCTTGACGGAATCATTGAAGGTGACCGTCGGCCATGCGACCATGGGCATCTTGCTCACCATGGCACCGCCGCACTTGGCGTGCTCGCCGTTCACCACCTTGGGCTTCACATTGAAGATCTTTAGCCATAAGCCGAAGTGGGGCGAAATAGGGAGAAAAGCCTCACACACAACGATAAACGTCGAGACGTTAAGGAAAGAGTTAGGGTACCGATCGTGAAAATCAATCCTGTTATAATACATGATGCCGTGAACAAATGGGTGAAGGGGAAACCCGATCCCGCGGACGAAATGTGGAAGAAACACGATCCTCTCGTGAGGCTCCGGATTAGGGACGACCTATCCCGCCGTCGGAAGACAGTGGCTGATTTTCTTGGCTAGGTACCCGGCCTCTCGAAGTTTTTTGATATGCTTCTCCTAAATGGTAGAGGCCATCCATTTGCCTCCTGCTCTGGATCCGGACATCTTCAGAGAACCTCGTTTTGGTGGAGAAGACGAACGCTTGGGCGCTAGGGCTCGAGCGAAGGGGAATGGACGAGCGGAAAGGAAAGGCGTGGGTAAAGAAGAAGAGGCCTTATCTCTTTATAGAGGCCATAAAAGCTGTTACGCCTACCGACTTGCGGATGGAACCTGCTCGTTCCCCACTCGCGCGATTGGCGATACGGTTGGGCTACCCGCACCCGTATTGATGAAAGTCCCGTGATAAGGGAGGCACAATCAGCTTCGACAAGACATGCCGAGAAACCGCCTCGCTATATCTTGTGATAGCTGGTTGGGAAAATGGCTCGAGTAATGACTCGGCCATCGTGTGATGTCACATTATCTTAAATTCTTAGTAGATTAGATTTGTAAAGTTTTATGCTCTCTACAGTGGTGTGCGGAAATTATTTTACAGAGCCGGACACGATCCTTGATCTACTTTGGGGTATTCGGAGATGGAACCCGCCTTGCAATGCCGAAGACAATATGCGCACCGGACTCATCGTCATTGGAGCCTGGTTCACGGGCTACTGAGGGAGTCCTGGATAAGGGGGTATCCTTACAGCCGGACTATATACTTTGGCTGGACTGATGGACAATGAAGATACAAGACTCAAGACTTCGTCCCGTGTCCGGATGGGACTCTCCTTTGCGTGGAAGACATGCTTGACGATCCGGATGTTAGATCTCCTTCCTTGTAACCGACTCTGTGAAACCCTAGCCCCTCCGGTGTCAATATAAACCAAAGGGTTTAGTTCGTAGGAAAGGAACAATCATAATCATAGGCTAGCCTCTAGGGTTTAGTCTCGATGATCTTGTGGTAGATCAACTCTTGTAATACTCATATCATCAAGATCAATCAAGCAGGAAGTAGGGTATTACCTCCATCGAGAGGGCGCGAACCTGGGTAAAACATCGTGTCCCCTGCCTCCTGTTACCATTAGCCTTAGACGCGCAGTTCGGGACCCCCTACCCGAGATCCGCCGGTTTTGACACCGACAATGGGCATCTCCATAGCCCTTTGATACGCCTAGTTGATGTGAGACTATCTTCCTCCTTTTTTGTCTTCTCGACAACCACCATTCTATTCCACATAAAGTGCTATGTCCATGGCTCACTCTCATGTATTGCATGAAAGTTTAAAAAGTTTGAGATTACTAAAGTATCAAACAATTGCTTGGCTTGTCATCGGGGTTGTGCATGGTTAAATACTTTGTGTGATGAAGATAGAGCAACAGCAGGACTATATGAATTTGTAGGGATAACTTTCTTTGGCCATGTTATTTTGAGAAGACATGATTGCTTGATTAGTATGCTTGAAGTATCATTATTTCTTATGTCAATATGAACTTTTATTCTGAATCATTTGGATCTGAACATTGATGCCACAATAAAGAAAATTACATTGAGAATTATGCTAGGTAACATTCCACATCAAAAATTTTATTTTTATCATTTACCTACTCGAGGACGAGCAGGAATTAAGCTTGGGGATGCTTGATACTGATACGTCTCTGTCGTATCTATAATTTTTGATTGTTCCATGCCAATATTATTCAACTTTCATATACTTTTGGCAACTTTTTATACTATTTTTTGGGACTAACATATTGATCTAGTGCACAGTACCAGTTCCTGTCTGTTGCATGTTTTATGTTTAGCAGAAACCCAATATCAAACGGAATCCAAACGGGATAAAAACGGACAGAGAGTTATTTTGGAATATTTGGGATTTTCCGGAGGAAGAATCAACACGAAGCGGTGCCCGAGGTGGCCACGAGACATGGGGCGCGCCTGGCACTCTCGTGGGCCACCCGTAAGGCGGTTCACACTCTTCTTTTGCTGCAAGAAAGCTAATTTTATGAGAAAAATCTGGGCGAAAGATTCACCCCAATCGGAGCTACGGATCTCCGGATATAAAAGAAACGGTGAAGGGGAAGGATCTGGGAGCGCAGAAACAGAGAGAGACAGAGAGATAGATCCAATATCGGAGGGGCTCTCAGCCCTCCCACGCAATGGGAGCCAAGGACCAGAGGGGAACCCCTTCTCCCATCTACGGAGAAGGTCAAGGAAGAAGAATAAGAAGGGGGGCTCTCTCCCCCTTGCTTCCGGTGGCGCCGGAACGCCGCCGGGGGCCATCATCATCACCGCGATCTTCACCAACACCTCCGCCATCTTCACCAACATCTACATCACCTTCCCCCCTCTATCTACAGCGGTCCACTCTCCCGCAACCCGCTGTACCCTCTACTTGAACATAGTGCTTTATGCTTCATATTATTATCCAATGATGTGTTGCCATCCTATGATGTCTGAGTAGATTTTCGTTGTCCTATTGGTGGTTGATTAATTGCTATGATTGATTTAATTTGCTTGTTTTTATGTTGCTGTCCTTTGGTGCCCATCATATGAGCGCGCGCGTGGATCACACCATAGGGTTAGTTGTATGTTTATAGGACTATGTATTGGAGGGAAAGAGTGACAGAAGCTTCAACCTAGCATAGAAATTGGTGCATACGGGATTGAAGGGGGACCAATATATCTTAATGCTATGGTTGGGGTTTTCCTTAATGAACGTTAGTAGTTGCGGATGCTTGCTAATACTTCCAATCATAAGTTCATAGAATTCCAAGTCAGGGATGACATGCTAGCAGTGGCCTCTCCCAAATAAAACTTGCTATCAGTCTAGTAAAGTAGTCAATTGCTTAGGGACAATTCCGCAACTCCTACCACCACTTTCCCACACTCGCTATATTGACTTTATTGCATATTTATCTAAACAGCCCCTACTTTTTATTTACGTGATCTTTATTATCTTGTAAACCTATCCAACAACACCTACAAAGTACTTCCTGTTTCATACTTGTTCTAGGTAAAGCGAACGTCAAGCGTGCGTAGAGTCGTATCAGTGGCCAATAGGACTTGAGAGAATATTTGTTCTAACTTTAGCTCCTCGTTGGGTTCGACACTCTTACTTATCGAAAGAGGCTACAACCATCCCGTATACTTGCGGGTCATCAAGACCTTTTTCTGGCGCCGTTGTCGGGGAGTCATAGCGTGGGGTGAATATTCTCGTGTGTTCTTGTTTGCTTTATCACTAAGTAATTTTTATTTGCTGTTCTTAGTTTTTTTCTATCTTTAGTTATGGGTAGGAAATACAAAATACCAATAAAATTAGTAGTACCTACTGAACCACTCAAAATCTATCACACTCCTGAAGCTTTTTACTTGGATCATCTTCGATCCCTATGTGCTCGTGCTGAAACCCCAACTAGCTTAGTTGAGGGAAAATCTTTAGATGAGCATGCTTGTTATGTGAGACACCGTATATCTGAAAAAGGGAAACTTTTTCTAGATCAAATTCATCGTTTGCAATGCTATGCTTGGAATTTATGTGAAATATATGATATTACTTGTTGTTCTGAAAACCCTGAGAAACACCTTCCCTACCAATGTGAGTTTATTGATAATGGAATCATATCTTCATATGCTAAGGGTGTTTATAATTACTATGGTGTTCAACAAATTGAAGAATTTGTTGCTTTTAAGGGTGCTTATGAAATTGCTTCTTTGATTGAAAATTATGATGCTACTCTCTACAAATCTGAAATTTTTTCCATACTTGAATATTGTTATGATAATTATGCTTCTAATGCCTATGTTAAACTGTATATTGAGGAATTCTCCACTGTCCAAGAAGAGCCTAATATTTTCCAGGAAGCTCTGGAAGAAGAAATTGATGAAACTATGAGCTCATTGGATCAAAAAGATGATGAGGAGAGCGAAGAACAAAAGGAGGAAGATCGGATTGATCACCCGTGCCCTCCTTCTAATGAGAGTAACTCTTCAACTCATACATTGTTTAATTCCCGTTCGTTCTTACCGAAGGATGATTGCTATGATGATTACTATGATCCCGTTGATTCTCTTGAAATATCCCGTTTTGGTGATGCTTGCTATGCTTGTGGCCAAGATGCCAATATGAATTATGCTTATGGATATGAACTTGCTATAGTTACTTATGTTAAACATGAAATTGTTGCTATTGCACCCACGCATGATAGTCCTATTATCTTTTTGAATTCTCCCGACTACACTATATCGGAAAAGTTTGTGCTTATTAAGGATTATATTGATGGGTTGCCTTTTATCGTTGCACATTATGATTTTGATAGATACAATATGCATGTGCTTGCTGCTCCTACTTGCAATTATTATGAGAGAGGAACTACATCTTTGCCTCTTTATGTTTCCAACATGATAGAATTGCAAGAAACTGCTTATACTATGCATTGGCCTTTAGTTGGTGTGCATCAATTGTTCTTTTATGACATGCCGATGCATAGGAAGAGGGTTATACTTCGTCATTACATGATATATGTTACTTTGTGCTCACTACTAAATCACAAATCATTGTTAATTAAAATTGGCTTTGATATACCTTGGGATCCAGGTGGATTCATTACTTGAGCACTATATGCCTAGCTTAATGGCTTTAAAGAAAGCTCGACAGGAGACAACCGGAAGTTTTAGAGAGTCATTTATTTCTGTTGAGTGCTTTTATATAGTTTAAAAACAAAGAATAAAGAGGGGAACCCAAAACTTTTCAAAAAGGGAAGTGAAAGTAAGAAAGACAAGCATTGTTGAAGTGGGAGAGCTCCTTGAACTTTGTTCATGCTCACGGAAACTTTGTGAATCTTAATTACAGAAACTTTTCATAAAAAATAATTATCCCCTTTTAAAATTCCATTGTATTATAAAAATAATGTGCCAAGGTTTGCCTTTAGGATGTTTACAATGCTTTTTGGTTTGTACGGTGCAGGACAGCAACTTTGGCTGTAGTGCGTGATTTTACATTCTTAACTGTAATGTCAAACGGTTATGATTCCTTTTGAACACTCTTGCTGTACAAAGTTTTTATTTTTCCTAATTTTGGTAGAATTATTGGGGTACCATAAGTATGGTGAATGTTCAGATTGCTACAGACTGTTCTGTTTTTGACAGATCCTATTTTTGATGCATAGTTTGCTTGTTTTGATGAATCTATCAATTTATATCAGTGGATTAAGCCATGAAAAAGTTATGTTACAGTAGACACAATGAAGAAAAAAATATGAATTGGTTTGCAACATTACTTAGAGTAGTGATTTTCTTTATTATACTAATGGATCTTACCGAGTTTTCTGTTGAAGTTTTGCGTGGATGAAGCATTTGATCGAGGAGGTCTCGATATGAGGAAAAGGAAGAGAGGCAAGAGCTCAAGATTGGGGATGCCCGAGGCACCCCAAGTAAATATTCAAGGAGACTCAAGCGTCTAAGCTTGGGGATGCCTGTCGGTGTCAAAACCGATGGATCTCGGGTAGGGGGTCCCGATCTGTGCGTCTAGGCTGATGGTAACAGGAAGCAAGGGACATAAAATGTTTACCCAGGTTCGGGCCCTCTCGATGGAGGTAAAACCCTACTTCCTGCTTGATTTATATTGAAGATATGGGTAGTACAAGAGTAGATCTACCACGAGATCGTAGAGGCTAAACCCTAGAAGCTAGCCTATGATGATATGATTGTGATTGTGATCGGCCTTCTAAGGACCAACCTCTCTGGTTTATATAGACACCGGGGAGGGCTAGGGTTTACATGGAGTCGGTTACAAGGAAGGAAATATAATATTCGGGTCGCCAAGCTTGCCTTCCACGCCAAGGAAAGTCTCATCCAGACACGAGACGAAGTCTTGAGTCTTGTATCTTCACGCTTCAATAGTCCGGACGATGTATATAGTCCGGCTGTCCGGATACCCCCTAATCCAGGACTCCTCGGTAGCCCTGAACCAGGCTTCAATGACGATTAGTCCGGTAGCGATCTTGTCTTCGGCATTGCAGGGCGGGTTCCTCCTCGAATGCTCCAAAGTAATTATTGAACACTTAGATCGTGTCCGGATCCACGAGGGGACTCTTACATACCGTTGTAGGGAACATAGCATAAATCTGATCCACTGGCGATCTTCGCATATTGGCCCAGTTCGCATCATGGCCTAGTTCAACACGGACCGGTGCTTCTCGCCCCACCTTGACTCGCGCTGCGAGGCGGTTTTATTGGCACGTCCCGTCGAGGCAGATATCGTGTTCCTCTTATTACAGGATCTTCCCAATGAGGGCGTGCGTAACCCTACGACGGCCGTTGGTATGACTCTGTGTGCCGTAAGGTAAACCTCAAGCGGTCACCCTAAGGACTCTTGATATTCACCCCCTTTATAAAAGGGGCCGAGGCCTATGCCTCTTTTCCACCTCCCTCGCGCCTTTCCGCACCTTGAGTCCTAACACCCAAGATCTAAGCTCCAACACCCCAGATTCTTCATTATGTCCGGATCCGACCCTCAAGGCCGGTGGGTGGCCTCCTCGATTCAAGCGGAGGACATTGCGAAGCTTAGGGAGGTCGGATATCTGACCGCCGACATTCAACACAGGCTTCCTGCTCCAGGGCAGGTCATCCCTACACCGGAGCCCAATGAGTGCGTCGTGTTTGTTCTCCACTTCCTCCGTGGCTTGGGCCTCGCCCTCGATTCTTTCGTGAGGGGGCTCATGTTCTATTATGGGTTGGATTTTCATGATCTAGCTCCGGACGCTATTCTCCATATCTCGTCGTTCATTATAGTGTGTGAGGCGTTCCTCCATGTCACCCCACACTTGACTTATGGCTCAAGACCTTCAATGTGAAGTCAAGATGATCGAGGGGCGACACGCGGAGTGCGGAGGTGCCGTAATAAGCAGGAACGCTGATGCCCCATGGCCAGAAGGTTCTTTCCTAGAAGTATCCGATGTATGGCAACGGAGGTGATTTTATGTCACGGCTCCCAGAGGCACAAAGTGGGTGGCCGTCCCCGAGTTCCGCTCGGGCCCTCCGTCACAACTAGCGTCTTGGACCGACGTAGGACGGAATTGGGGGCCCACTGGTGATGTCCCAGTACTGCAGAACCGCATCCGAGAGCTTCTTGAGAGGGACATTAACCTTCTCAGCATAATTCAATGATGTTAATCCGATGGATGTTGCCATGCCAACGCCGGCCTCTCCGGATGTGGGAATTCAATCCAGAGGGTCCGCGGACTGTCAAGCACTTCTTGACTGAAGCTCGAAGGGATGTGCAAATTATTCTTCGGACCAAAAGTAAAGTGTCCGGACACCACCGAGGATGCAGGTCTAAGCTGCAATCGCCTAGATACCCAAGTAAGTAAACTTGATACCGGACACCTTATTTTGTATTTGTCATAATTGTTTATTCTGAAAATCATCCGTGGCCAGGAATGGCTCGGCAAGGCGGAGAGAATCAGGTGTCCGGCGCCACTTCCCGAAGGCTCGCCTGGTCCCACCATGGCCAAGATGCTTGACCGGGTACTCAGCAGAATGCCCTCAGGGAAAGACAAGGGGAAGATCGAAGAAACCGAACTTCATGCGCTACGCATCCGAACCGGGGGAATTGTTGCCTCCCCTAAGGAGGATAGTCGGGAAGGGGAGGCTAAGGCCTCCTCCCCGTGCGGGAAGAAGAGGGTTGCCTCCGAAGACGGAGATGCCCAAACAAGGGAAAAAGATAACACCAGGGGGCTCTGCCTCTACGGGCACCCTCACAACATCGTGCCCACCAACGGGCCAGCCCTCCACCAAGCTGTAAGTTAATTTTTAATTGAAGGTACTGCGTTCCTCCTAGATCAATAACCAGGATTCGTCTTCGCAGTCCGGCTAGCAGCCCTTCTCAACAGAGTTCGTCTTGGGGATGTTCCTCCGGAGATGATGGAGAGCAAGACCCCACCCACCTCTCCGGCTCATGAAGCGGGCGCCCCGAGGTGTCGTCACGGAGGAGTCCGGATCTGCCAAAGCCGGAAGCCAATGCGTCAGGCGCCCTGAGCCCGAAGAGTTTTGCTCCAACGGGGGGCGATGGAAAGGGTCCCGCACAGTTCGATGTCCGGCCAGACGTCTTCGACGGGCTTCTTTGGAAGCGAGCTGCGCTCAGAGGGAGCACCGCTCATTAATGAGCGCGGTGCTCAAGAATATTTCATCCGCTTAAGCGGTTTGAATGAGGCATTTATAATTCTGCTCAGAGGCTTTGAGGTATGTAGTGAAGAATACACTGTTTTTGGCTGTGAGGCACGCGTTAGGTGTGCTCCATATAGATAGTAGCCCCTGAGACTCTTGTTGGCCGTCCTAGGCGGCAAACGGGGGATCATAAATCAATGATTGCGCTGTAAATATGTGCAGGTACTTGTGAGTCCGGACGCCGACCAGTCCATTGAAGTTGTCGAACTGACCAGGAAGATTCGATCGGTTGATGCCGATATCACACTGGTGAACGAATGGCTAGACAAATCACAAGGTATGTGATATGCCTTCCTTTGTATAGGAAAATATGGAGGCAACATGATATTAATGTAATATGTTCGGACTACAGATGGTGCTACTGCCATGGAGGTCTTGAGGGCAGAACTTGTCCAGGCCAAGGAACAAGCTCGGGTTAGCAATGCGGCTGCCCTAAAGGCGGCCGAAGAATTGAGAGCCGAACAGGCTGCTCATCGCCGAAGCGAGGAAAAGATAGCCGAAATGGCTGGTGAGTTAAAAAATGCCGCTGACCGGTATGAGCTCCTTAAAAAGGAGCATAAGGATAGTTCGGCCGAGCTGGATAAGGCACTTAATGCTGATACGTCTCCAACGTATCTATAATTTTTGATTGCTCCATGCTATATTTTCTACTGTTTTGGGCAATATTGGGCTTTATTATCCACTTTTATATTATTTTTGGGACTAACCTATTAACCGGAGGCCCAGCCCAGATTTGTTGTTTTTTGCCTATTTCAGTATTTCGAAGAAAAGGAATATCAAACGGAGTCAAAACGGAACGAAATCAACTGGAGAAGTTATTTTTGGAAGCAAAGCCGCCCAATGGACTTGGAGTGCACGTCAGGAAAGAAGGGAGGTGCTCACGAGGGTAGGGGGCACCCATATATACCTACGTATCGTAAAACTTCCAAAACAGAAGATAGATCAGGAGTTCCGCCGCCGCAAAACCTCCAGAGCCACCAAAAACCAATCGGGACCCTGTTAGCACTCACGGAGGGGGGAACCCTCACCTGTGGCCATCTTCATCATCCCGGCGCTATCCATGACGAGGAGGGAGTAGTTCACCCTCGGGGCTGAGGATATGTACCAGTAGCAATGTGTTTGATCTCTCTCTCTCTCGTGTTCTCTCTCGTGTTCCCTCTATGGCACGATCTTGATGTATCGAGCTTTGCCATTGTAGTTGGATCTTATGATGTTTCACCCCTCTACTCTCTTGTGATGAATTGAGTTTCCCTTTGAAGTTATCTTATAGATTGAGTCTTTTATGAGAACACTTGATGTATGTCTTGCCGTGTTTATCTGTGGTGACAATGGGATATCATGTTCCACTTGATGTATGTTTTGGTGACCAACTTGCGGGTTCCCCCCGTGAACCTATGCATAGGGGTTGGCACACATTCTTGACTCTCCGGTCGAAACTTTGGGGCACTCTTTGAAGTACTTTTATGTTGGTTGGATGAATCTGAGATTGTGTAATGCATATCGTATAATCATGCCCACGGATGCTTGAGGTGACAATGGAGTATCTAGGTGACATTAGGGTTTTGGTTGATTTGTGTCTTAAGGTGTTATTCTAGTATGAACTCTAGGGCTGTTTGTGACACTTAAGGAATAGCACACCGGATTGATTGGAAAGAATAACTTTGAGGTGGTTTTGTACCCTACCATAATCTCTACGTTTGTTCTCCGCTATTGGTGGCTTTGGAGTGACTCTTTGTTGCATGTTGAGGGATTGTTATATGATCTATCTATGTTATTATTGTTGAGAGAGCTTGCACTAGTGAAAGTATGAACCCTAGGCCTTGTTTCCTAGCATTGCAGTACCGTTTATGCTCACTTTTACCATTAGTTACCTTGCTTTTTTTATATTTTCAGATTACGAAAACCTATATCTACCATCCATATTGCACTTGTATCACCATCTCTTCGCTAAACTAGTGCACCTATACAATTTACCATTGTATTGGGTGTGTTGGGGACACAAGAGACTCTTTGTTATTTGGTTGCAGGGTTGCTTGAGAGAGACCATCTTCATCCTCGCCTCCCATGGATTGATAAACCTTAGGTCATCCACTTGAGGGAAATTTGCTACTGTCCTACAAACCTATGCACTTGCAGGCCCAACAACGTCTACAAGAAGAAGGTTGTCTAGTAGACATCAAGCTCTTTTCTGGCGCCGTTGCCGGGGAGGCTAGGTAAGTGAAGGTATATCTTTATATATTGCAATCGAATCTTTTTGTTTCTTGTTGTATCACTAGTTTAGTTTATAAAAGAAAACTACAAAAAATGGAGTTGAGTTTGTCTCATACGCTTCGTCTTTTTAATATCTTCCATGAGTATGATGGAAATGAAAATTGTGCTCAAGTGCTAGAAGAAGAATGCATTAAAATGTTTGACACTAAATCTTTGAATGATGAGCATGATTGCAATTTTGTTAGTATGAATTCCTTGAATATCCATGACGTTAATGATTTGCAAAGCCACAAGCTTGGGGAAGCTATGTTTGATGAAGATGATATTTTTCTCCCCCATGTTTTGATGACCAAATTTATTATGATGAAAGCATGCCTCCTATTTATGATGATTATATTGATGAAAGTGGGTTTGGAAGAGTGTCAACTGTTGGGGAACGTTGCAGAAAATTAAAATTTTTCCTACGGTTTCACCAAGATCCATCTATGAGTTCATCTAAGCAACGAGTCAAGGGAGAGCGTTTGCATCTACATACCACTTGTAGATCAAGTGCGGAAGCGTTCAAGGGGACGGTGATGATGGAGTCGTACTCGCCGTGATTCGGATCACCGATGACCAAGTGCTGAACGGACAGCACCTCCGCGTTCAACACACGCATGCAGACGGACGACGTCTCCTCCGCGTTGATCCGGTAGGGGAGGAAGGAGAGGTTGAGGAAGACAGCTCCAACGGCAAGACGGCGTGGTGTTGTTGGTACAAAGATCTCAAGGGCTTCGCCAAGCACGTCTGAGAGGAGGAGAGGTGTTGGGGAGGGGAGGTGCTGCGCCTTGGCTTGTGTATGCAGCCCTCCCCTCACCCCTCTATTTATAGGGGGAGAGGGCAAGGGGGCCGGCCCCTCTAGATGGGAATCTAGAGGGGGGGCGGCGGCTAGGGAGGGGTGGCTTGCCCCCCCAAGGGGGCGCCCCTTCTAGGGTTCCCCCAAACCCTAGGCGCAAGGGCCCAGGGAGGTGCGCCCAGCCCATCAGGCTGGCTCCTTCCCTCACGCAGCCCAAGTGGCCCCGTGAGGTGGCCCCTCAGTGGACCTCCGGAACCCTTCCGGTGGCCCTGGTACAATACCGGTATGCCCCCGAAACTTTCCGGTGTCCGTTTGACAACTTCCCATATATAAATGTTTACCTCCGGACCCTTCCGGAACTCCTCGTGATGTCCGGGAACTCATCCGGGACTCCGAACAACATTCGGTAATCACATACAAGTCTTCCTAATAACCCTAGCGTCACCGAACCTTAAGTGTGTAGACCCTACGGGTTCGGGAGACATGCGAACATGACCGAGGCGGCTCAGGTCAATAACCAACAGCGGGATCTGGATACCCATGTTGGCTCCCACATGCTCCTCGATGTTGTCATCGGATGAACCACGATGTCGAGGATTCAAGCAACCCGTATACTATTCCCTTTGTCAATCGATGCGTTACTTGCCCGAGACTTCGATCGTCGGTATCCCAATACCTTGTTCAGTCTCGTTACCGGCAAGTCACTTTACTGCATGCCGTAATGCATGATCCGTGACCGGACACTTGGTCACTTTGAGCTCATTATGATGATGCACTACCGAGTGGGCCCAGTGATACCTCTCCGTAACACGGAGTGACAAATCCAGTCTCGATCCGTGTCAACCCAATGACACTTTCAGAGATACCTGTAGTGCACCTTTATAGGCACCCGATTACGTTGTGGACGTTTGGTACACCCAAAGCACTCTTACGGTATCCGGGAGTTACACGATCTCATGGTCTAAGGAAGAGATACTTGACATTGAAAAAGCTCTAGCAAAGCGAACTACACGATCTTGTGCTATGCTTAGGATTGGGTCTTGTCCATCCGTTGTCAATGACATCTGATGTCCATAGTCGAAACCATGACTATCTGTTGACCAACGAGCTAGTCAACTAGAGGCTTACTAGGGACGTATTGTGGTCTATGTATTCACACGTGTATTACGATTTCCGGATAATACAATTATAGCATGAATAAAAGACAATTATCATGAACAAGGAAATATAATAATAATGCTTTTATTATTGCCTCTAGGAATATTTCCAACAGTCTCCCACTTGCACTAGAGTCAATAATCTAGTTACATTGTGATGCATCGAACACCCATAGAGTTACGGTGTTGATCATGTTTTGCCAGCGGAAGAGGTTTAGTCAGCGGATCTGCGACATTCAGATCCGTATGCACTTTGCAAATTTCTATGTCTCCATCTTGAACATTTTCACGGATGGAGTTGAAGCGACGCTTGATGTGCCTGGTCTCCTTGTGAAACCTGGGTTCCTTGGCAAGTGCAATAGCTCCGGTGTTGTCACGGAAGAGTTTGATCGGCCCGACGCATTGGGTATGACTCCTAGGTCGGTGATGAACTCCTTCACCCAAATTGCTTCATGCGCTGCCTCCGAGGCAGCCATGTACTCCGCTTCACATGTAGATCCCGCCACGACTCTCTGCTTGCAGCTGCACCAGCTTACTGCTCCACCAGTCAACATATACACGCCGGTTTGTGACTTAGAGTCATTCAGATCTGTGTCGAAGCTAGCGTTGACGTAACCCTTTACGACGAGCTCTTCGTCACCTCCATAAATGAGAAACATGTACTTTGTCCTTTTCAGGTACTTAAGGATATTCTTGACCGCTGTCCAGTGTTCCTTGCCGGGATTACTTTGGTACCTTCCTACCAAACTTACGGCAAGGTTACATCAGGTCTGGTACACAGCATGACATACATAATAGATCCTATGGCTGAGGCATAGGGGATGACACTCATCTCTTCTTTATCTTTTGCGGTGGTCGGGCATTGAGCTGAGCTCAATCTCACTCCTTGCAGCACAGGCAAGAACCCTTTCTTGGACTGATCCATTTTGAACTTCTTCAAAATCTTATCAAGGTATGTGCTTTGTGAAAGACCTATGAGGCGTCTCGATCTATCTCTATAGATCTTGATGCCTAATATATAAGCAGCTTCTCCAAGGTCCTTCATTGAAAAACACTTATTCAAGTAGGCCTTAATGCTGTCCAAGAATTCTATATCATTTCCCATCAAAAGTATGTCATCTACATATAATATGAGAAATGCTCTGAGCTCCCACTCACTTTCTTGTAAACGCAGGCTTCTCCATAAGTGCGCATAAACTAAACGCTTTGATCATCTCATCAAAGCGAATGTTCCAACTCCGAGATGCTTGCACCAGCCCATAAATGGATCGCTGGAGCCAGCATACTTTGTTAGCGTTCTTAGGATCGACAAAACCTTCCGGCTGCATCATATACAGCTCTCCCTTAAGATAACCGTTAAGGAACGCTGTTTTGACGTCCATCTGCCATATCTCATAATCATAGTATGCGGCAATTGCTAACATGATTCGGACGGACTTCAGCTTTGCTACGGGAGAGAATGTCTCGTCGTAGTCAATCCCTTGAACTTGCCGATAACCCTTAGCGACAAGTCCAGCTTTATAGATGGTGACATTACCATCCGCCTCCATCTTCTTCTTAAAGATCCATTTATTTTCTATCGCTCGCCGATCATCGGGCAAGTCAGTCAAAGTCCATACTTTGTTTTCATACATGGATTCTATCTCGGATTTCATGGCTTCTAGCCATTTGTTGGAATCTGGGCCCGCCATCACTTCTTCATAGTTCGAAGGTTCACCGTTGTCTAACTACATGATTTCCAGGACAGGGTTGCCGTACCACTGCAGTGCGGAGCGTGTCCTTAATGAACTCTGAAGTTCAGTAGCTACTTGATCCGAAGTACCTTGATCATCATCATTATTTTCCTCTTCAGTTGGTGTAGGCATCACAGGAACATTTTCATGAGTTGCACTACTTTCCTGTTCAAGAGGTAGTACTTCATCGAGTTCTACTTTCCTCCCACTTACTTCTTTCGAGAGAAACTCCTTTTCCAGAAAGGATCCGTTCTTGGCAACAAAGATCTTGCCCTCGGATCTTAAGTAGAAGGTATACCCAATGGTTTCTTTAGGGTATCCTATGAAGGCGCATTTTCCGACTTGGGTTCGAGCTTTTCAGGTTGAAGTTTCTTGACATAAGCATCGCATCCCCAAACTTTTAGAAACGACAGCTTAGGTTTCTTCCCAAACCATAATTCATACGGTGTCGTCTCAACGGATTTAGGCGGTGCCCTATTTAAAGTGAATGTAGCTGTCTCTAGAGCGTATCCCCAAAATGATAGCGGTAAATCGGTAAGAGACATCATGGATCGCACCATATCCAATAGAGTGCGATTACGACGTTCGGACACACCGTTACGCTGAGGTGTTCAAGGCGGCGTGAGTTGTGAAACGATTCCACATTTTTTTAAGTGTGTACCAAATTCGTGACTTAAATATTCTCCTCCACGATCCGATCGTAAGAATTTTATCTTTCGGTCACGTTGATTCTCTACTTCATTATGAAATTCCTTGAACTTTTCAAAGGTCTCAGACTTGTGTTTCATTAAGTAGACATACCCATATCTACTCAAGTCATCTGTGAGAGTGAGCCTCAACACTCATTGGACCGCACACATCGGTATGTATGATTTCCAACAAGTTGGTTGCTCGCTCCATTGTTCCGGAGAACGGAGTTTTGGTCATTTTGCCCATGAGGCATGGTTCGCATGTGTCAAATGATTCATAATTGAGAGACTCTAAAAGTCCATCAGCATGGAGCTTCTTCATGCGCTTGACACCAATGTGACCAAAGGCGGCGATTACCACAAGTATGTGGGACTATCGTTATCAACTTTACATCTTTTGGTATTCACGCTATGAATATGTGTAACACTACGCTCGAGGTTCATTAAGAATAAACCATTGACCATCGGAGCATGACCATAAAACATATCTCTCATATAAATAGAACAACCATTATTCTCGGATTTAAATGAGTAGCCATCTCGCATTAAACGAGATCCAGATACAATGTTCATGCTCAAACTTGGCACTAAATAACAATTATTGAGGTTCATAACTAATCCCGTGGGTAAATGTGGAGGTAGCGTGCCGACGGCGATCACATCGACTCTGGAACCATTCCCGACGCGCATTGTCACCTCGTCCTTCGCCAGTCTCCACTTATTCCGCAGCTCCTGCTGTGAGTTACAAATATGAGCAACGGCACCGGTATCAAATACCCAGGAGTTACTACGAGTACTGGTAAGGTACACATCAATTACATGTATATCAAATATACCTTTGGTGTTGCCGGCCTTCTTATCCGTTAAGTATTTGGGGCAGTTCCGCTTCCAGTGACCGTTCCCCTTGCAATAAAAGCACTCAGTCTCAGGCTTGGGTCCATTCTTTGACTTCCTCCCGGCAACTGGCTTATCGGGCACGGCAACATCTTTGCCGTCCTTCTTGAAGTTCTTCTTACCCTTGCCCTTCTTGAACTTAGTGGTCTTATTGACCATCAACACTTGATATTCTTTCTTGATTTCAACCTCTGCTGACTTCAGCATTGAAAACACTTCAGGAATGGTCTTCACCATCCCCTGCATATTGTAGTTTATCACAAAGCTCTTATAGCTTGGTGGGAAGCGTGAAGGATTCTGTCAATGACCGCCTCATCCGGGAGGTTAATGTCCAGCTGGGACAAGCAGTTGTGCAACCCAGACATTTTGAGTATGTGCTCACTGACAGAACTGTTTTCCTCCATCTTACAACTATAGAACTTGTCGGAGACTTCATATCTCTCGACCCGGGCATGAGCTTGGAAAACTAGTTTCAGCTCCTCGAACATCTCATATGCTCCGTGTTGCTCAAAACGCTTTTGGAGCCCCGGTTCTAAGCTGTAAAGCATGCCGCACTGAACGAGGGAGTAATCATCAGCATGAGACTGTCAAGCATTCATAATGTCTTGGTTCTCTGGGACGGGAGCGTCACCTAGCGGTCCTTCTAGGACATATTGTTTCCTGGCAGCTATGAGGATGATCCTCAGGTTCCGGACCCAGTCCGTATAGTTCTTTGTCGTCATCTTTCAGCTTGGTTTTCTCTAGGAGCGTTGAAGTTCAAGTTGACATGAGCGTTGGCCATTTGATCTACAAGACATATTATGCAAAAGTTTTAGACTAAGTTCATGATAATTAAGTTCATCTAATCAAATTATTTAAATGAACTCCCACTCAGATTAGACATCCCTCTAGTCATCTAAGTGTTACACGATCCGAGTCGACTAGGCCGTGTCCGATCATCACGTGAGACGGACTAGTCATCGTCGGTGAACATTCTCATGTTGATCGTATCTTCCATACGACTCGTGTTCGACCTTCGGTCTCCGTGTTCCGAGGCCATGTCTGTACATGCTAGGCTCGTCAAGTTAACCCTAAGTGTTTTGCATGTGTAAAACTGTCTTACACCCGTTGTATGTGAGCGTAAGGATCTATCACACCCGATCATCACGTGGTGCTTGAAGCGACGAACTTTAGCAGCGGTGCCGCAGTTAGGGAGAACACTTCTTGAAATTGTTGTAAGGGATCATCTTATTTACTACCATCGTTCTAAGTAAACAAGATGCATAAACATAATAAACATCACATGCAATTATATAGTAGTGACATGATATGGCCAATCTCATATAGCTCCATTGATCTCCATGTTCGGGGCTCCATGATCATCTTGTCACCGGCATGACACCATGATCTCCATCATCATGATCTCCATCATCGTGTCTTCATGAAGTTGTCACGCCATAGCGACTACTTCTACTTCTATGGCTAACGTGTTTAGCAATAAAGTAAAGTAATTTACATGGCGTTCTTCAATGACACATGAGGTCATACTAAAATAAAGACAACTCCTATGGCTCCTGCCGGTTGTCATACTCATCGACATGCAAGTCGTGATTCCTATTACAAGAACATGATCTCATACATCACAATATGTCATTCATCATTCATCACAACTTCTGGCCATATCACATCACATGACAATTGCTGCAAAAACAAGTTAGGCGTCCTCTAATTGTTGTTGCATCTTTTACGTGGCTGCAATTGGGTTCTAGCAAGAACGTTTTCTTACCTACGAATAACCACAGCGTGATTTTGTCAACTTCTATTTACCCTTCATAAGGACCCTTTTCATCGAATCCGCTCCAACTAAAGTAGGAGAGCAGGACACCCGCCAGCCACCTTATGCAACTAGTGCATGTCGGTCGGTGGAACCGGTCTCACGTAAGCGTCACGTGTAAGGTTGGTCGGGCCGCTTCATCCCACAATATCGCTGAAGCAAGATAAGACTAGTAGCGGCAAGCAAGTTGACAAGATCTCGCCCACAACAAAATTGTGTTCTACTCGTGCTATAGAGAACTACGCATAAACCTAGCTCATGATGCCACTTTGTTGGGGAGCGTTGCAGAAAATTAAAATTTTTCCTACGGTTTCACCAAGATCCATCTATGAGTTCATCTAAGCAACGAGTCAAGGGAGAGAGTTTGCATCTACATACCACTTGTAGATCAAGTGCGGAAGCGTTCAAGGGGACGGTGATGATGGAATCGTACTCGCCGTGATTCGGATCACCGATGACCAAGTGCTGAACGGACAACACCTCCGCGTTCAACACACGTATGGTACGGACGACGTCTCCTCCGTGTTGGTCCAGCAAGGAGGAAGGAGAGGTTGAGGAAGACAGCTCCAACGGCAGCACGACGACGTGGTGTTGTTGGTGCAGTGATACTCGGCCAGGCCGCCAAGCACGTCACGGAGGAGGAGAGGTGTCGGGGAGGGAGGGCTGCGCCTTGGCTTGTATGCAGCCCTCCCTCACCCCTCTATTTATAGGGGAGAGGGCAGGTCCGGCCCCTCTAGATGGGAATCTAGAGGGGGCGGCAGGAGGGGTGGCTTGCCCCCAAGCAAGAGGCGCCCCCTTCTAGGGTTCCCCCCAAACCCTAGGCGCAAGGGCCCAAGGGGGGGGGTGCGCCCAGCCCATCAGGGGCTGGCTCCTTCCCCCACGCAGCCCAAGTGGCCCCCCGGGAGGGTGGCCCCTCCCGGTGGACCTCCGGAACCCTTCCGGTGGCCCCGGTACAATACCGGTATGCCCCCGAAACTTTCCGGTGTCCGTTTGACAACTTCCCATATATAAATGTTTACCTCCGGACCCTTCCGGAACTCCTCGTGACGTTCGGGATCTCATCCGGGACTCCGAACAACATTCGGTAATCACATACAAGTCTTCCTAATAACCCTAAGCGTCACCGAACCTTAAGTGTGTAGACCCTACGGGTTCGGAGACACGCAGACATGACCGAGACGGCTCTCGGTCAATAACCAACAGCGGGATCTAGATACCCATGTTGGCTCCCACATGCTCCTCGATGTTGTCATCGGATGAACCACGATGTCGAGGATTCAAGCAACCCCGTATACTATTCCCTTTGTCAATCGATGCGTTACTTGCCCGAGACTTCGATCGTCGGTATCCCAATACCTCATTCAGTCTCGTTACCGACAAGTCACTTTACTCGTACCGTAATGCATGATCCCGTGACCAAACACTTGGTCACTTTGAGCTCATTATGATGATGCACTACCGAGTGGGCCCAGTGATACCTCTCCGTAACACGGAGTGACAAATCCCTCTCTTGATCCGTGTCAACCCAACAGACACTTTCGGAGATACCTGTAGTGCACCTTTATAGTGACCCAGTTACATTGTGACGTTTGGTACACCCAAAGCACTCTTACGGTATCCGGGAGTTACACGATCTCATGGTCTAAGGAAGAGATACTTGACATTGAAAAAGCTCTAGCAAAATGAACTACACGATCTTGTGCTATGCTTAGGATTGGGTCTTGTCCATCACGTCATTCTCCTAATGATGTGATCCCGTTGTCAATGACATCGATGTCCATAGTCGAGGAAACCATGACTATCTGTTGACCAACGAGCTAGTCAACTAGAGGCTTACTAGGGACGTATTGTGGTCTATGTATTCACACATGTATTACGATTTCCGGATAATACAATTATAGCATGAATAAAAGACAATTATCATGAACAAGGAAATATAATAATAATGCTTTTATTATTGCCTCTAGGGCATATTTCCAACATCAACTTTAGGAATTAGTGATCCCACTATTTTGGAGGATGTTGAATATTATTGTGATGAACATGAAAGTGGATTTGGAAGAGTGTCAACTTTATTTAGCGATGAATCCACTATTTCGGAAGAGGTTCCAATTTATTATGATAACAAAGTTGCTATTTATGATGATTATTGTGATGACATGTGTGCTATTAGGAATAATGATAACCATGAAACTTGTCATCATGATTTTAGTTTTCAATTGGATTATGCCTCACATGATAATTATTTTGTTGAGTTTGCTCCCACTACAATTCATGAGAATAAATTTGCTTATGTGGAGAGTGGTAAATTTTCTATGCTTGTAGGAATTGGTTATATTGTTGAATTCATTCATGATGCTACTCAAAATTATTATGAGGGAGGAACATATGATTTTTGAATTGCAATAATGTCAAGTTTCCTCTCTATGTGCCTCGATTTTGAAGTTATGCTTGTTTTGCCTTCCTATGCTTGTTGATTATTGTTCCCATAAGTTGTTTGCTCACAAAATCCCTATGCATAGGAAGTGGGTTAGACTTAAATGTGCTAGTCATATGCTTCATGATGCTCCCGTTATGTATCAATTCTTATCTTTTATGTGAGCATCACTGCCATCATCATGCCTAGCTAGGGGCTTTAAACGTAGCGCTTGTTGGGAGGCAACCCAAATTTATTTTAGTTTCTTTCTTCTTGGTTCTGTTTAGGAATAAATAATCCATCTAGCTTCTGGTTAGATGTGGTTTTATGTTTTAGTTAGTGTTTGTGCCAAGTAGAACCTTTGGGAAGACTTGGGTGAAGTCTTTATGATCATGCAGTAAAAAACAGAAACTTTAGCGCTCACGCAATTAGCTTCAACTTTTTACTGGAGAGTGATATTGTAACGCCCCAGATTCGATGCGCCAGGTGTCCGTCAGTTATTCGTCATTGTTGCCATGTCAATTGCTTGCGTGTTGCATTTTTTTCCATGTCATCATGTGCATCTCATTTCGCATTCGTGTTCGTCTCATGCATCCGAGCATTTTCCCCGTTGTCCGTTTTCGCAATCCGGCACTCCTATGTCCCCCGGCGCCCCTTTTGCCTCTTTTCGTGAGTGGGTGTTAAATGTTCTCGGAATGGACCGAGTCTTTCCAAGCGGCCTTGGTATAGCACCGGTAGACCGCCTGTCAAGTTGCGTGCCATTTGGAGTTCGTTTGGTACTCCAACGGTTAACCGGGTAACCGTAAAAGCCCCTTCTCTTTGCAGCCCAACACCCCTTCCAAATTGGCCCAAAACCCAGCAAACTCCCCTCCATGCTCTCGGTCGTTCGACCTCGATCGTGTGGGCGAAAACCGCTCCTTATTTGGACTCTCCTAGCTCCCACAAACTATAAAGAAGTCCCCCCTCCGAAAATTCGCGGATGAATCCCCCGAAACCCTAGCTTCTTCCTCCTCGGCGCCCGACGGACACGTCCACCCACTGCCGGACATATCCGCCCGCCCAGCGCCCAATCCCGCTGCCACGTCGCTCCGTCGCCCGTCTCGCCGCCCTTGAGGCCAGCGGCCAGATCCGGCCAGCAGGGCCCGCGCCGCCGCCCGCCGCCGAGAAGCCCGCCATCGGCCCCAGCCTTGAGCCGCTCGTCCCGCCGCGGCGCCTCCGCCCTGCTGCGGCGTCGCCCGCGCGCCGCACTGCTTACTCGCCTCGGCCCGATGCCTCGCCGCGCTTCGCGCTTCGCGGCGCCCGCCTCCGCCGCCGCGCCTCGTCCCCGCCGGACCTCCGCCTCCCCCGTCCACTCCGGCCACCGCACCGCCCATCTCCGGCGAGCTCTCCGGCGAGCCCGTCCTGCCTCGATCCGCGTGCCCCAGATCCAGATCCAAAGAGGTTGACCCGATTTCCCTAAGTCCCCGAAATTTGCACATTATCATGCCATGTTCATCGCATTGTATATCAGCATCCGTAGCACCGTTTTGTGCGTATAATATGTCAAATTGTTCATCTCAATGATTTCATAATTTAGCTACATTGCATCATTTTTATTTGAGATGATCTTGATGCCTGAATCGTTATTGCAAGAGTGCTATTTGATGTTAATCTGCTGAAACTGTTATAGCTTGATGATTTGTCATTTTTGTTGTATTTGATGTGTGCATCCTATGAGCATGAGCTCTACATGTGTTTTGAACTACATAATTCCATCTTTACAGGGGTGCTATCCATGTATTTTTGTGTGTTGTGTAGTGAGTGCATCAAGCTTGTTAATTAGGGTACTTGCTGTTGCTGTTTTGCATGTCTGAATCTGTTATATTATGATGCTATGTAAACCTGCTGCTACAAGTCATTCTATGCATAATCTGGAGATGTTCACTAAGGATGTTTTGTTATACATGTCTTACTCTATCCATCCATTCCCTTTTTTGCAATTATAGTATGCTGTAACGTGTTGTAATCTTGCTCTCAAATTGCTAAATAATGTTGCTGTCAGCCTGTTAACCTTAAGTTCAATGTTGCCGTGTTTGTTGTTAGTGATCCTTGCACTCTATGAATTTGCTCTTGCCATGCTTAGCTTCATAAACATGTCTGCTTACTGTTGGTGGCCTTGCCATGCCATGTTTTGCTCTGTGGTGAGTGGTTCAACCTCACCAACATGCCTACTTATCGTTGTTCCTGCCATGCATGAATCTGTCATATAACTTGCCATGTTTACCTGGGTGCCATCATATCTTCTGGTCCTTTTTGGCTCATGGTCACTAAAGGACATTTGATCTATGCATTTAGTATATTCATGCCATGCCTTTGTTTGCCATGATAAGTTCCTGTAGCATGCTGTTTGATAGATGTAAACATTGCAACCTGATGTTATTTCTGCAAAGTCTGAAACTGTTATTAATTGCGATCTTGCCATGTGTGTTTGAGCATGTCCTAGTGATTTCTGGAGATAGCTCAGTGTTCATGTTTTGTATTGCTTTACCTGTACATCGTGCCCATGCCTTTTTCTCTTACATTGAGATGCTGTAGCATAGTGTTTTGATGCTTGCAATATGCCTAGTTGCTGTTTTGGACAGATTGTTGTCATGACTTGTATAGTGTGTATGTGTTGAACCGTTGCTCCGTTTTGAGTGTGCTCTATATGAAATTTGCTTAGAATTGCATGTAGTTTCATATTATCATGTTGCATCCTTAATTTGAGGTGTTTGGTTGATGTTTGTATGCATTTTGCACCAATGCCATGTTTAACTTGTTTTGCTCATATCTTCTAGGCCGTAGCTCCGAATCTAATGAACTTTATATGTAACTTGACTAGAATCGCGTGTAGATCATCTTGGTGCATTTTAACTTGCTGTTTAACAACTTGAACATAAGGTTTATTCAGATCTGGACCAATTTCGAAATTTTGCATATGAGGACTTACGGATTTGTTATATGTTGTTTAGGCCTTATTTAAACTTGCTTTGATGTGTTGTTCTTGTTTGCATCATCTCTTGCCATGAGTAACCGTGTAGTCTTGTCATGCATCATGCTTGGTTGTGCATCATATCTTGTCTATGTGTGGTGTGTTTACCATGTTGTGTGCTTCTTCTCGATAGTTCCGTTTCGTTGCGATCGTGAGGATTCGTTAAATCACGCTTGGTTCGTCTTCGTGGCTTCATCTTCTTCATGGACTCGTTCTTCTTCTTCCTTGCGGGATTTCAGGCAAGATGACCGTCACCTTGGATCTCATTACTATCATTGCTATGCTAGTTGCTTCGTTCTGTCGCTATGCTGCATTACCTACCACTTGCTGCTCAAGCCATCCCAATTTGCCATGTCAGCCCCTAACCTTTGCACCCTTCCTAGCAAACCGTTGTTTGGCTATGTTAGCGCTCTGCTCAGCCCCTCTTATAGCATTGCTAGTTGCAGGTGAAGATGAAGATTGCTCCATGATGGACATGATTTTGGTTGGGATATCACAATGTCTCTTATATTATTAATGCATCTATATACTTGGTAAAGGGTGGAAGGCTCGGCCTTATGCCGGTGTTTTATTCCACTCTTGCCGCCCTAGTTTCCGTCATATCGGTATTATGTTCCCGGATTTTGCGTCCCTAACGCGGTCGGGTGTTTTATGGGACCCCCTTGACAGTTCGCTTTGAAAAAAACTCCTCCAGCAAGGCCCAACATTGGTCTTACCATTTGCCTCACCACCACCTATATTTCCCTTGGGAGTAATTAACCCAAGGGTCATCTTTATTCAGCCCCCCCGGGCCAATGCTTGTCTAAGCGTTGGTCCAAACTAGAGTCCTTTGCAGCGCCACCTTGGGGAAACTTGAGGGCTGGTTTTAGTTGTACGGTGTGCTCATCCGGTGTTGCCCTGAGAACGAGATATGTGCAGCTCCTATCGGGATTGTCGGTAGCATCGGCGGTCTTGCTGGTCTTGTTTTATTGCTTTGTCGAAATGTCTTGTAGCCGGGATTCCGAGACTGATCGGGTCTTCGGGAGAAGGAATATCCTTCGTTGATCCCGAGAGCTTATCATGGGCTAAGTTGGGACACCCCTGCAGGGTATAAACTTTCGAGAGCCGTGTCCGCGGTTATGTGGCAGATGGGAATTTTTTAATATCCGGTTGTAGTAAACTTGAAGTAAACTCTTCTAAAATACACCAACCGTGCGCGTAACCGTGATGGTCTCTTTTCGGGGTGGATCGAGAGGAGAACACGGTTTCTGGGTTATGTCTGACGTAAGTAGGAGTTCAGGATCACTTCTTGATCATTACTAGTTGCCGACCGTTCCTTTGTTTCTCTTCTCGCTCTCATTTGCGTATGTTAGCCACCATATATGCTTAGTCGCTGCTGCAACCTCACCACTTTACCCCCTTCCTTTCCCATTAAGCTTTGCTAGTCTTGATACCCTCCACCTACTCCTGTTCAAGTGCTGCAACACAATGGGATCATCAAGTGCGCCATTCTGCCAGAAGAAGTTACTTCTGAAGCTCTTATGGCTGAAGTTGAGGACGGCCCCTCCAATGCTTAAGCTATTCCCTCCCTTTATTTCAGTTGTTTTTTAATTTGCTCTATTTTATCATGGCACTTTTATCGAGCTAGAATATTTTGTGCTGGAATGAAAGAGGATTAAACTCTGATCCTAAGCTTTTGGCGTTCTCGAATGCTATCTCCTCCAGTGGCTGTGCAGTCATCTGTCTGCAAGAAACAAAAAAACTGTCATTGATAACTTGTTCCTGAAGTCTTGTTGCCCAAGAAGATTTGATAAATTTGCATACATCCCCTCCCAGGGTGCTTCAGGAGGCATTGTCGCCCTTTGGAACAATGCCATTTTCACAGGAACAGTTCTCATGTCATGGTTCTATCATCAAATTCCGTTCCACACAATCGGCCTAAGAGTGGACCCTGGTGAACATACATGGCCCGTGTCAGGGTGACCCGAGAGTGACTTACACTCATTGGCTTCATACTCTAAATATCCCCTCCAATGAAGATTGGTTGTTGCTAGGAGACTTTAACTATATTCGTAGCCCTGATAACAGAAATAAACCTAGAGCTAATCCTAATGATGTGATTGCTTTTAATGACATCATCCCCTGTTAGCAATTAATTGAACTGCCAATTGAGGGTCTTGCTTACACTTGGAGCAACATGCAGACAGACCCCCCCTCCTTGAGCTATTAGACTGGTTTGTCACGTCTAACAACTGGACTTCATGTTACCCTAACACTCTAGTTATGCCACCAGGGAAACCAATTTCTGATCATATTCCGTGTGTTGTCAAAATTGAATCCTCCATCCCTCGCAGCAAAATATTTAGATTTGAGTCTTATTTGACAGGGCACCCAGGTTTTATGGATTTGGTTCAATCTGTGTGGACAAGACCATTAAAACATGCCAATACAAATGTGGCCACTTTACAGTGCAGAAAGTTCAAAGCATTTAGATATGAGTTGAAAAGGTGGATCAAACGTATCTCTAAACTTAAGGTGGCAATTGAAAACTCTAATCTTGCCATGGCCAATCTAGATGCCCTAAAAAAATCTCAGAATCCTTTCTACTCCAGAACATAATTTTAGGAAAATTCTGAAGAAACGCATTTTACTCCTCTTGAACTACCAAAGACAGTACTGGCAAAAGAGATGCACCATTCGATGGGTGAAATTTGGTGATGAAGACCCTAAATTTTTAAAGACAATGGCCTCAGATAGATACAGACGCAACACAATTCCAACACTAAAACTCTCTGATGACACAGTGGCAAAAGATCATGCTAGTAAAGAGGCGATCATATACCAAGCGTTCAAAGAAATACTTGGAAAATCTGGAGAGTTTCAAATGAAATTCAACCTGCAAAGCATCATCAAGAAATTTGAGGGTGCGGATCAATTGGTTGTCCCTTTCACCAAGGATGAAATCGATGCTGTCATCAAGGAAATGTCGGCTGACAGAGGACCTGGTCCGAATGGATTCACTGGCTTATTTCTGAGAAAATGTTGGAACATAATTAAAGAGGATTTTTATGAGCTATGCAATAAATTCTACGAGGGCGGACTTAATCTTGAGAGCATTAATGAGGGATTTATCACACTCATACCCAAAGTTCGGTCACCTGAGACAATTTCTGATTGCAGACCAATTACTTTGCTCAACTGCTACCTCAAGGTTATCACTAAACTGCTGCATAAACCCGGCTCCCAAAGCTCATACTTAAAATTGTTCATCGCAATCAATATGGCTTCATCAAAGGAAGATCAATACAAGACTGTTTGGCTTGGGCTTTCGAGTACATCCATGAGTGTCAAACCCCAAAACAAAATATTGTCCTGCTAAAACTAAATTTTGCAAAAGCATTTGACATGATCGAGCATGATGCAATGATTACAATTATGGAACACATGGGGTTTGATGCCAAGTGGCTTGATTGGATCAAATGCATCTTATCCTCGGGAAAATCATCGGTCCTCTTAAATGGTGTACTAGGCCGGCAATTCATCTACAAATGTGGTGTTCGTCAATTGTGATCCTTTATCACCCCTCATTTTTGTGCTCAAGAATCGACCTTATTCAAGCTGCCATTAATGACGCTTTCTGACAAGGCAAAATACAGCTTCTGTTCCAAAGACAAAATCATCATGATTATCCAGTGATCCAATATGCCGACGATACAATCATTATACTCCCTTCTTGCTCCAACCAAGCAAGGACTATCAAGGATATTCTCTCAGACTATGCTGCTTCTATTGGATTAAAGATAAACTTCCACAAGTCTACATCAATGCTAAGTGAGAGTGATAAAGCCCTATAGTCTGATTGCCTGGTTCGCAGTGATGAACACCTCCTTCAAGGACCCAAAAATGGGCTAAAGAGTGTTCAGGTATGTCCCGAACACCCCCGTACTTTCTACGTGGGGGCAGAAGCCGACGACTGGCCAACTCTCAGTACTAATATACATGAAACGGCCGCACAGGAAGAAAAGACTTTCATATAATAGGCAATAAATAATATGATGCGGTTGTCCCGCATTACAAAGGACAGCATGACTGCCTTCAGGGAAATATAATGTCTTTGGTGCATTGTTCCGCCACAAGGCGGGCTCCTTTCAGGACACCATCATAATATAGTTCGTGCTTGTGGTGCTCCTTACCCTCCGGTGGTCCCTCAGTCATTAGCTTTTTAGCATCAAGCTTCCCCCAGTGCACCTTCGAACGGGCAAATGCAATGCGTGAACCTTCTATACAGACCGACCGCTTAATGACTTCGAGCGAAGGGTAAGCACCAACAATCCGCTTCATGAGTCCGAAGTAATTGCTAGAAATTGGCTCAGCGGGCCACAACCAGACAACTAAGTCCTTCATGGCTAGTTCGGCCGCCTGGTGCAGTTCGATCAGTTGCTTCAGCTGATCGACAAAGGCCACAGGATAATTCGGCGCCAAATACTGCGACCAGAAATGCTTTTCCACAGACTTCTTCTCCTCAGACCGGTAGAATTGAGCAGCATCAGATATGTTGCATGGCAGGTCCGGAAACGCCCCTGGAGGAATAAGAATTCAATTTGTCACTTTGAATTTCTCCTGTTACTATATAAAAAACCTCTTTGAGTAAAAAAGCGTTACCAGCCGCAATCCTCCTCGCCTCCTGAATGTCCTTCAAAGCACCTCGGGCTTCCTCCCGAACAACATTTGCGGCTTGGAGAGCTTGGGCGAGTTCGGATTCTTTCCCTGATAGACTCTGCTCCAAGGTCTCGCTTCTCTTCACGGCCTCCTGGAGCTCTCATTCAGCTTCAATGACCCTGGCCTCGTGCTTCTCGTGGAGAGCCTGCTCCGTGGCGGCCTTCTTGTCGGCTTCGGCGACAGCCTTCTTCAGCGCCTCAATTTCGGCATTTGCTCCTAGAGAACACAATACAAATGATTTCATCAAGCACAACTACTCATTTGTGCTTAACTTGTCAAAGGTTTCGACGTACCTTGCTTATCCTCCAACTGCTTCTTCACTCAGCCAAGTTCTTCTTCGGCCCGCTCCAGACTCTGCTTTAGTCCGGACACTTCCGTAGTATGAGAGGCGATCGTCGCCACAGACGCCTGTTTTAAAAAAAAGAGATATATGTCATTAACTGAGTCTCATGCGAAGCGGAATTTTGATCCGATGTCCGGTTCTCTTTCTTTCACCGGACAGTGCATCAGGGGCTACGGTTCATACTATGACTACCTTCAAAGGTTTCTAAAAACAGACCTCAAAGCCTTTTATAAGGCTAATGCAGCATTCATTCAGTCCGCTCTCGGTGACTGAATCTTTTCAATCACCGCACCCATAATGGCGCGATGTTCATCGACAATGGACGCATTCTTTAGCACTGTCGATATGCCGCCCTGCAGCTCTGCTTGGACAGAGGTTGCCGGCCGAACAAGCTTGCCTCCTTCCGTCAAGGGGGGCTGCCTGCCTGATCCTGGAGCTTCGAATGTCTCCAGGACCGTGTCCGGCTGTGGGCCGAATCTAAAATCGCCCCCGTCGTCGACGATCATGGGAACTGTTGCTCCCGTGTATCCGGCCCCAGAAGTGTGCCCTCCCTAGTTGGGGTCCTGCTGAGACGACACCTCGGTGTCACGCCTAGGCTTCGGGGAAGGGACCTCCGGAGGCGTTTCTCTCTCTAGGGCATCTGAGCTCAGCGAATCCTCCGCTGAGGACTGTCCGGCGCGAGACCTCGCCGGGATGCGTAAAGTACGGCGCAAGTTAAAATATTACACCTTTGTAATCCTGGGCTCTTAGGCGTGTTCGGATTCCGTTACGATTTTACCAGGGGCTGGGCCCTGGGATCCCACTCCGGGCTGCTATTGGTAGCCGTGGTGGACACCTCTGGAAGGGGATTTTTCCCCTCTTCGGCGATTCGGCCTCCAAGGATGAGGAGGCCGCCCTTTTCTTCCCTCCCCCCATGGAGGACTCGTCTTCTTCCTCCTCCTCTTCGTCTTCGGAGGAAGGATGGGCGTGGGAGTCTTCGGATTTTGTGTCCGGAGCACCGCGGCGACGGAAGCCGCTCCGGGTCTCCTTGGCCTCCTTGAAGGCCTCTTTCTTCGGTGCTTTGTAAGGCGCTGGGACCAGCATCTTTGTCAGAAGAGGTCCTGCCGGTTCCTCCGGCAGCGGGGCCGGACAATGAATCCGCCCCACCTTCTTCGTCAATTCCTGGGATAATTGTGGAAAGCATGATAAAGCGTCTCCCTCGGGATATGCCAGCTAAACATGGATAGACAAAACATAGCGATAACTTACCGGGCTTGCGGAGCGGGACAGTTGATACCCGCGGTCCTCGGCGGAGCCCGGCCACGGTTTGCCGGACTTGAAGAGCACCTTCCAGATATCCTTGTGTGAGGAGCCATAGAGCTCCTGCAGGGTCTGGTGCTCGGCCGGGTCGTATTCCCACAAATTATAGGCCCGATGCTAGCAAGGGAGAACCAGGCGAACTAACATCACCTGGACTACATTGACGAGTTTGACATCCTTGTCTACCATGCCCTTGACGCGTGTTTGGAACACCGACAGCTCATCGGATGAGGACCAGTTCAGGCCCTTCTTGGGCTAGGACGTGAGCTGCAGGGGGGCTCCGGATATGAATACAGGAGCAGCGGCCCACTTTTTACTGCGCGGCTCAGTGATGTAGAACCACTGCTGCTGCCACTCCTTGACGGAATCATTGAAGGTGACTGTCGGCCATGCGACCATGGGCATCTTGCTCACCATGGCGCCGCCGCACATGGCGTGCTCGCCGTTCACCACCTTGGGCTTCACATTGAAGATCTTTAGCCATAAGCCAAAGTGGGGCGAAATAGGGAGAAAAGCCTCACACACAACGATAAACGTCGAGACGTTAAGGAAAGAGTTAGGGGACTGATCGTGAAAATCAATCCTGTTATAATACATGATGCCTCGAACAAATGGGTGAAGGGGAAACCCGAGCCCGCGGACGAAATGAGGAAGAAACATGATCCTCTCGTGAGGCTCCGGATTAGGGACGACCTGTCCCGCCGTCGGAAGACAGTGGCTGATTTTCTTGGCCAGGTACTCGGCCACTCGAAGTTTTTTGATATGCTTGTCCTGGATGGTAGAGGCCATTCATTTGCCTCCTGCTCCAGATCCGGACATCTTCAGAGAACCTCGTTTTGGTGGAGAAGACGAACGCTTGGGCGCTAGGGCTCGAGCGAAGGGGAATGGACGAGCGGAAAGGAAAGGCGTGGGTAAAGAAGAAGAGGCCTTATCTCTTTATAGAGGCCATAAAAGCTGTTACGCCTACCGACTTGCCAGATGGAACCTGCTCGTTCCCCACTCGCCGCGATTGGCGGTACGGTTGGGCTACCCGCACCCGTATTGATGAAAGTCCCGTGATAAGGGAGGCACAATCTCTGCTTCGACAAGACATGCCGAGGAAACCGCCTCGCTATATACGCAGTAGCTGGTTGGGAAAATGGCTCGAGTAATGACTCGGCCATCGTGTGATGTCACATTATCTTAAATTGTCAGCAGATTAGATTTGTAAAGTTTTATGCTCTCTACAGTGGTGTGCGGAAATTATTTTCTGAGCGGACACGATCCTTGATCTACTTTGGGGTATTCGGAGATGGAACCCGCCTTGCAATGCCGAAGACAATATGCGCATCGGACTCATCGTCATTGGAGCCTGGTTCACAGGCTACTGAGGGAGTCCTGGATAAGGGGGTATCCTTACAGCCGGACTATATACTTTGGCCGGACTGATGGACTATGAAGATACAAGACTCAAGACTTCGTCCCGTGTCCGGATGGGACTCTCCTTTGCGTGGAAGACATGCTTGATGATCCGGATGTTAGATCTCCTTCCTTGTAACCGACTATGTGAAACCCTAGCCCCTCCGGTGTCAATATAAACCAGAGGGTTTAGTTCATAGGAAAGGAACAATCATAATCATAGGCTAGCCTCTAGGGTTTAGTCTCGATGATCTTGTGGTAGATCAACTCTTGTAATACTCATATCATCAATCAATCAAGCAGGAAGTAGGGTATTACCTCCATCGAGAGGGCCCGAACCTGGGTAAAACATCGTGTCCCCTGCCTCCTGTTACCATTAGCCTTACACGCGCAGTTCGGGACCCCCTACCCGAGATCCGCCGGTTTTGACACCGACAATGGGCATCTCCATAGCCCGTTGATACGCCTAGTTGATGTGAGACTATCTTCCTCCTTTTTTGTCTTCTCGACAACCACCATTCTATTCCATATAAAGTGCTATGTCCATGGCTCACTCTCATGTATTGCATGAAAGTTTAAAAAGTTTGAGATTACTAAAGTATCAAACAATTGCTTGGCTTGTCATCGGGGTTGTGCATGGTTAAATACTTTGTGTGATGAAGATAGAGCAACAGCCAGACTATATGAATTTGTAGGGATAACTTTCTTTGGCCATGTTATTTTGAGAAGACATGATTGCTTGATTAGTATGCTTGAAGTATCATTATTTCTTATGTCAATATGAACTTTTATTCTGAATCATTTGGATCTGAACATTGATGCCACAATAAAGAAAATTACATTGAGAATTATGCTAGGTAACATTCCACATCAAAAATTCTGTTTTTATCATTTACCTACTCGAGGACGAGCAGGCATTAAGCTTGGGGATGCTTGATACTGATACGTCTCTGTCGTATCTAAATTTTTTGATTGTTCCATGCCAATATTATTCAACTTTCATATACTTTTGGCAACTTTTTATACTATTTTTTGGGACTAACATATTGATCTAGTGCACAGTACCAGTTCATGTCTGTTGCATGTTTTATGTTTCGCAGAAACCCAATATCAAACGGAATCCAAACGGGATAAAAACGGACAGAGAGTTATTTTGGAATATTTGGGATTTTCCGGAGGAAGAATCAACACGAAGCGGTGCCCGAGGTGGCCACGAGACATGGGGCGCGCCTGGCACTCTCGTGGATCTCCGGATATAAAAGAAACGGTGAAGGGGAAGGATTTGGGAGCGCAGAAACAGAGAGAGACAGAGAGATAGATCCAATATCGGAGGGGCTCTCAGCCCTCCCACGCCATGGGAGCCAAGGACCAGAGGGGAACCCCTTCTCCCATCTGCGGAGAAGGTCAAGGAAGAAGAATAAGAAGGGGGGCTCTCTCCCCCTTGCTTCCGGTGGCGCCGGAACGCCGCCGGGGGCCATCATCATCACCGCGATCTTCACCAACACCTCCTCCATCTTCACCAACATCTACATCACCTTCCCCCCTCTATCTACAGCGGTCCACTCTCCCGCAACCCGCTGTACCCTCTACTTGAACATAGTGCTTTATGCTTCATATTATTATCCAATGATGTGTTGCCATCCTATGATGTCTGAGTAGATTTTCGTTGTCCTATTGGTGGTTGATTAATTGCTATGATTGATTTAATTTGCTTGTTTTTATGTTGATGTCCTTTGGTGCCCATCATATGAGCGCGCGCGTGGATCACACCATAGGGTTAGTTGTATGTTTATAGGACTATGTATTGGAGGGAAAGAGTGACAAAAGCTTCAACCTAGCATAGAAATTGGTGCATACGGGATTGAAGGGGGACCAATATATCTTAATGATATGGTTGGGGTTTTCCTTAATGAACGTTAGTAGTTGCGGATGCTTGCTAATACTTCCAGTCATAAGTTCATAGAATTCCAAGTCAGGGATGACATGCTAGCAGTGGCCTCTCCCAAATAAAACTTGCTATCAGTCTAGTAAAGTAGTCAATTGCTTAGGGACAATTCCGCAACTCCTACCACCACTTTTACACACTCGCTATATTGACTTTATTGCATATTTATCTAAACAGCCCCTACTTTTTATTTACGTGATCTTTATTATCTTGTAAACCTATCCAACAACACCTACAAAGTACTTCCTGTTTCATACTTGTTCTAGCTAAAGCGAACGTCAAGCGTGCGTAGAGTCGTATCAGTGGCCGATAGGACTTGAGAGAATATTTGTTCTAACTTTAGCTCCTCGTTGGGTTCGACACTCTTACTTATCGAAAGAGGCTACAACCATCCCGTATACTTGTGGGTCATCAAGACCTTTTTCTGGCGCCGTTGTCGGGGAGTCATAGCGTGGGGTGAATATTCTCGTGTGTTTTTGTTTGCTTTATCACTAAGTAATTTTTATTTGCTGTTCTTAGTTTTTTTCTATCTTTAGTTATGGGTAGGAAATACAAAATACCAATAAATTTAGTAGTACCTACTGAACCACTCAAACTCTATCACACTCCTGAAGCTTTTTACTTGGATCATCTTCGATCCCTATGTGCTCGTGCTGAAACCCCAACTAGCTTAGTTGAGGGAAAATCTTTAGATGAGCATGCTTGTTATGTGAGACACCGTATATCTGAAAAAGGGAAACTTTTTCTAGATCAAATTCATCGTTTGCAATGCTATGCTTGGAATTTTTGTGAAATATATGATATTACTTGTTGTTCTGAAAACCCTGAGAAACACCTTCCCTACCAATGTGAGTTTATTGATAATGGAATCATATCTTCATATGCTAAGGGTGTTTATAATTACTGTGGTGTTCAACAAATTGAAGAATTTGTTGCTTTTAAGGGTGCTTATGAAATTGCTTCTTTGATTGAAAATTATGATGCTACTCTCTACAAATCTGAAATTTTTTCCATACTTGAATATTGTTATGATAATTATGCTTCTAATGCCTATGTTAAACTGTGTATTGAGAAATTCTCCACTGTCCAAGAAGAGACTAATATTTTCCAGGAAGCTATGGAAGAAGAAATTGATGAAACTATGAGCTCATTGGATCAAAAAGATGATGAGGAGAGCGAAGAACAAAAGGAGAAAGAGCGGATTGATCACCCGTGCCCTCCTCCTAATGAGAGTAACTCTTCAACTCATACATTGTTTAATTCCCCTTCGTTCTTACCGAAGGATGATTGCTATGATGATTACAATAATCCCGTTGATTCTCTTGAAATATCCCGTTTTGGTGATGCTTGCTATGCTTGTGCCAAGATGCCAATATGAATTATGCTTATGGAGATGAACTTGCTATAGTTACTTATGTTAAACATGAAATTGTTGCTATTGCACCCACGCATGATAGTCCTATTATCTTTTTGAATTCTCCCGACTACACTATATCGGAGAAGTTTGTGCTTATTAAGGATTATATTGATGGGTTGCCTTTTATCGTTGAACATTATGATTTTGATAGATACAATATGCATGTGCTTGCTGCTCCTACTTGCAATTATTATGAGAGAGGAACTACATCTTTGCCTCTTTATGTTTCCAACACAATAGAATTGCAAGAAACTGCTTATACTATGCATTGGCCTTTAGTTGGTGTGCATCAATTGTTCTTTTATGACATGCCGATGCATAGGAAGAGGGTTATACTTCGTCATTACATGATATATGTTACTTTGTGCTCACTACTAAATCACAAATCATTGTTAATTAAAATTGGCTTTGATATACCTTGGGATCCAGGTGGATTCATTACTTGAGCACTATATGCCTAGCTTAATGTCTTTAAAGAAAGCTCTGCCAGGGAGACAACCCGGAAGTTTTAGAGAGTCATTTATTTCTGTTGAGTGCTTTTATATAGTTTAAAAACAAAGAATAAAGAGGGGAACCCAAAACTTTTCAAAAAGGGAAGTGAAAGTAAGAAAGACAAGCATTGTTGAAGTGGGAGAGCTCCTTGAACTTTGTTCATGCTCACGGAAACTTTGTGAATCTTAATTACAGAAACTTTTCATAAAACATAATTATCCCCTTTTACAATTCCATTGTATTATAATAATAATGTGCCAAGGTTTGCCTTTAGGATGTTTACAATGCTTTTTGGTTTGTACGGTGCAGGACAGAAACTTTGGCTGTAGTGCGTGATTTTACATTCTTAACTGTAATGTCAAACGGTTATGATTCCTTTTGAACACTCTTGCTGTAGAAAGTTTTTATTTTTCCTAATTTTGGTAGAATTATTGGGGTACCATAAGTATGGTGAATGTTCAGATTGCTACAGACTGTTCTGTTTTTGACAGATCCTGTTTTTGATGCATAGTTTGCTTGTTTTGATGAATCTATCAATTTATATCAGTGGATTAAGCCATGAAAAAGTTATGTTACAGTAGACACAATGAAGAAACAAAATATGAATTGGTTTGCAACATTACTTAGAGTAGTGATTTGCTTTATTATACTAACGGATCTTACCGAGTTCTCTGTTGAAGTTTTGCATGGATGAAGCATTTGATCGAGGAGGTCTCGATATGAGGAAAAGGAAGAGAGGCAAGAGCTCAAGCTTGGGGATGCCCGAGGCACCCAAAGTAAATATTCAAGGAGACTCAAGCGTCTAAGCTTGGGGTTGCCTGTCGGTGTCAAAACTGATGGATCTCGGGTAGGGGGTCCCGAGCTGTGCGTCTAGGCTGATGGTAACAGGAAGCAAGGGACATAAAATGTTTACCCAGGTTCGGGCCCTCTTGATGGAGGTAAAACCATACTTCCTGCTTGATTTATATTGAAGATATGGGTAGTACAAGAGTAGATCTACCACGAGATCGTAGAGGCTAAACCCTAGAAGCTAGCCTATGATGATATGATTGTGATTGTGATCGGCCTTTTAAGGACCAACCTCTCTGGTTTATATAGACACTGGGGAGGGCTAGGGTTTACATGGAGTCGGTTACAAGGAAGGAAATATAATATTTGGATCGCCAAGCTTGCCTTCCACGCCAAGGAAAGTCTCATCCGGACACGAGACGAAGTCTTGAGTCTTGTATCTTCACGCTTCAATAGTCCGGACGATGTATATAGTCCGGCTGTCCGGATACCCCCTAATCCAGGACTCCCTCAGTAGCCCCCTGAACCAGGCTTCAATGACGATTAGTCCGGTGCGCAGTCTTGTCTTCGGCATTGCAGGGCGGGTTCCTCCTCCGAATGCTCCAAAGTAATTATTGAACACTTAGATCGTGTCCGGATCCACGAGGGGACTCTTACATACCGTTGTAGGGAACATAGCATAAATCTGATCCACTGGCGATCTTCACATATTGGCCCAGTTCGCATCATGGCCTAGTTCAACACGGACCGGTGCTTCTCGCCCCACCTTGACTCGCGCTGCGAGGCGGTTTTATTGGCACGGCCCGTCGAGGCAGAGATCGTGTTCCTCTTATTACGGGATCTTCCATTAATGAGGGCGTGCGTAACCCTACGACGGCCGTTGGTATGACTCTGTGTGCCGTAAGGTAAACCTCAAGCGGTCACCCTAAGGACTCTTGATATTCACCCCCTTTATAAAAGGGGCCGAGGCCTATGCCTCTTTTCCACCTCCCTCGCGCCTTTCCGCACCTCGAGTCCAAACACCCGAGATCTAAGCTCCAACACCCCAGATTCTTCATTATGTCCGGATCCGACCCTCAAGGCCGGTGGGTGGCCTCCTCGATTCAAGCGGAGGATATTGCGAAGCTTAGGGAGGTCGGATATCTGACCGCCGACATTCAACACAGGCTTCCTGCTCCAGGGCAGGACATCCCTACACCGGAGCCCAATGAGTGCGTCGTGTTTGTTCCCCACTTCCTCCGTGGCTTGGGCCTCGCCCTCGATTCTTTCGTGAGGGGGCTCATGTTCTATTATGGGTTGGATTTTCATGATCTAGCTCCGGACGCTATTCTCCATATCTCGTCGTTCATTATAGTGTGTGAGGCGTTCCTCCATGTCACCCTACACTTTGGCTTATGGCTCAAGACCTTCAATGTGAAGCCGAAGATGATCGAGGGGCGACACGCGGAGTGCGGAGGTGTCGTAATAAGCAGGAACGCTGATGCCCCATGGCCAGAAGGTTCTTTCCTAGAAGTATCCGATGTATGGCAACGGAGGTGATTTTATGTCATGGCTCCCATAGGCACAAAGTGGGTGGCCGTCCCCGAGTTCCGCTCGGGCCCTCCGTCACAACTAGCGTCATGGACCGACGTAGGACGGAATTGGGGGCCCACTGGTGATGTTCCAATACTGCAGAACCGCATCCGAGAGCTTCTTGAGAGGGACATTAACCTTGTCAGCATAATGCAAGTGATGTTAATCCGATGGATGTTGCAGGGCCAACGCCGGCCTCTCCGGATGTGGGAATTCAATCCAGGGGGTCCGCGGACTGTCAAGCACTTCTTCGGCCTGAAGCTCGAAGGGATGTGCAAATTATTCTTCGGACCAAAATTAAAGTGTCCGGACACCACCGAGGATGCAGGTCTAAGCTGCAATCGCCTAGATACCCAAGTAAGTAAACTTGATACCGGACACCTTATTTTGTATTTGTCATAATTGTTTATTACGAAAATCATCCGTGGCTGTGAATGGCTCAGCAAGGCGGAGAGAATCAGGTGTCCGGCGCCACTTCCCGAAGGCTCGCCTGGTCCCACCATGGCCAAGATGCTTGACCGGGTACTCAGCGGAATGCCCTCAGGGAAAGACAAGGGGAAGATCGAAGAAACCGAACTTCATGCGCTACGCATCCGAACCGGGGGAATTGTTGCCTCCCTAAGGAGGATAGTCGGGAAGGGAGGCTAAGGCCTCCTCCCCGTGCGGGAAGAAGAGGGTTGCCTCCGAAGACGGAGATGCCCAAACAAGGGAAAAAGATAACACCAGGGGGCTCTGCCTCTACGGGCACCCTCACAACATCGTGCCCACCAACGGGCCAGCCCTCCACCAAGCTGTAAGTTAATTTTTAATTCGAAGGTACTGCGTTCCTCCTAGATCAATAACCAGGATTCGTCTTTCGCAGTCCGGCTAGCAGCCCTTCTCAACAGAGTTCGTCTTCGGGGGATGTTCCTCCGGAGATGATGGAGAGCAAGACCCCACCCACCTCTCCGGCTCATGAAGCGGGCGCCCCGAGGTGTCGTCACGGAGGAGTCCGGATCTGCCAAAGCCGGAAGCCAATGCGTCAGGCGCCCTGAGCCCGAAGAGTTTTGCTCCAACGGGGGGCGATGGAAAGGGTCCCGCACAGTTCGATGTCCGGCCAGACGTACTGACGGGCTTACTGGAGCGAGCTGCGCTCTCGTAGGAGCACCGCTCATTAATGAGCGCGGTGCTCAAGAATATTTCATCCGCTACAAGCGGTTTGAATGAGGCATTTATAATTCTGCTCAGAGGCTTTGAGGTATGTAGTGAAGAATACACTGTTTTTGGCTGTGAGGCACGCGTTTGGTGTGCTCCATATAGATAGTAGCCCCTGAGACTCTTGTTGGCCGTCCTAGGCGGCAAACGGGGGATCATAAATCAATGATTGCGCTGTAAATATGTGCAGGTACTGTGAGTGGGACGCCGACCAGTCCATTGAAGTTGTCGAACTGACCAGGAAGATTCGATCGGTTGATGCCGATATCACACTGGTGAACGAACGGCTAGACAAATCACAAGGTATGTGATATGCCTTCCTTTGTATAGAAAAATATGGAGGCAGCATGATATTAATGTAATATGTTCGGACTACAGATGGTGCTACTGCCATGGAGGTCTTGAGGGCAGAACTTGTCCAGGCCAAGGAACAAGCTCGGGTTAGCAATGCGGCTGCCCTAAAGGCGGCCGAAGAATTGAGAGCCGAACAGGCTGCTCATCGCCGAAGCGAGGAAAAGATAGCCGAAATGGCTGGTGAGTTAAAAAATAACGCTGACCGGTATGAGCTCCTTAAAAAGGAACATAAGGATAGTTCGGCCGAGCTGGATAAGGCACTTAATGCTGATACGTCTCCAACGTATCTATAATTTTTTATTGCTCCATGCTATATTTTCTACTGTTTTGGGCAATATTGGGCTTTATTATCCACTTTTATATTATTTTTGGGACTAACCTATTAACCGGAGGCCCAGCCCAGATTTGTTGTTTTTTTTGCCTATTTCAGTATTTCGAGGAAAAGGAATATCAAACGGAGTCAAAACGGAACGAAATCAACTTGAGAAGTTATTTTTGGAAGCAAAGCCGCCCAATGGACTTGGAGTGCACGTCAGGAAAGAAGGGAGGTGCTCACGAGGGTAGGGGGCACCCATATATACCTACGTATCGTAAAACTTCCAGAACAGAAGATAGATCAGGAGTTCCGCCGCCGCAAAACCTCCAGAGCCACCAAAAACCAATCGGGACCCTGTTCCGGCACCCTGCCGGAGGGGGGAACCCTCACCTGTGGCCATCTTCATCATCCCGGCGCTATCCATGACGAGGAGGGAGTAGTTCACCCTCGGGGCTGAGGATATGTACCAGTAGCAATGTGTTTGATCTCTCTCTCTCTCGTGTTCTCTCTCGTGTTCCCTCTATGGCACGATCTTGATGTATCCCGAGCTTTGCCATTGTAGTTGGATCTTATGATGTTTCACCCCCTCTACTCTCTTGTGATGAATTGAGTTTCCCCTTTGAAGTTATCTTATCAGATTGAGTCTTTTATGAGAACACTTGATGTATGTCTTGCCGTGTTTATCTGTGGTGACAATGGGATATCATGTGCCACTTGATGTATGTTTTGGTGCCCAACTTGCGGGTTCCCCCCATGAACCTATGCATAGGGGTTGGCACACGTTCTTGACTCTCCGGTAGAAACTTTGGGGCACTCTTTGAAGTACTTTTATGTTGGTTGGATGAATCTGAGATTGTGTAATGCATATCGTATAATCATGCCCACGGATACTTGAGGTGACAATGGAGTATCTAGGTGACATTAGGGTTTTGGTTGATTTGTGTCTTAAGGTGTTATTCTAGTATGAACTCTAGGCCTGTTTGTGACACTTATAGGAATAGCACACTGGATTGATTGGAAAGAATAACTTTGAGGTGGTTTTGTACCCTACCATAATCTCTATGTTTGTTCTCCGCTATTGGTGGCTTTGGAGTGACTCTTTGTTGCATGTTGAGGGATTGTTATATGATCTATCTATGTTATTATTGTTGAGAGAGCTTGCACTAGTGAAAGTATGAACCCTAGGCCTTGTTTCCTAGCATTGCAGTACTGTTTACGCTCACTTTTACCATTAGTTACCTTGCTTTTTTTATATTTTCAGATTACGAAAACCCATATCTACCATCCATATTGCACTTGTATCACCATCTCTTCGCTGAACTAGTGCACCTATACAATTTACCATTGTATTGGGTGTGTTGGGGACACAAGAGACTCTTTGTTATTTGGTTGCAGGGTTGCTTGAGAGAGACCATCTTCATCCTACGCCTCCCATGGATTGATAAACCTTAGGTCATCCACTTGAGGGAAATTTGCTACTGTCCTACAAACCTGTGCACTTGCAGGCCCAACAACGTCTACAAGAAGAAGGTAATCTAGTAGACATCAAGCTCTTTTCTGGCACCGTTGCCGGGGAGGCTAGGTAAGTGAAGGTATATCTTTATATATTGCAATCGAATCTTTTTGTTTCTTGTTGTATCACTAGTTTAGTTTATAAAAGAAAACTACAAAAAATGGAGTTGAGTTTATCTCATACGCTTCATCTTTTTAATATCTTCCATGAGTATGATGGAAATGAAAATTGTGCTCAAGTTCTAGAAGAAGAATGCATTAAAATGTTTGACACTAAATCTTTGAATGATGAGCATGATTGCAATTTTGTTAGTATGAATTCCTTGAATATCCATGACGTTAATGATTTGCAAAGCCACAAGCTTGGGGAAGCTATGTTTGATGAAGATGATATTTTTTCTCCCCCATGTTTTGATGAGCAAATTTATTATGATGAAAGCATGCCTCCTATTTATGATGATTATATTGATGAAAGTCACGAGGAGTTCCGGAAGGGTCCGGAGGTCAAGATTTATATATGGGAAGTTGTCAAACGGACACCGGAAAGTTTCGGGGGCATACCGGTATTGTACCGGGGCCACGGGAAGGGTTCCGGAGGTCCACCGGGAGGGGCCACCCTCCCGGGGGGCCACTTGGGCTGCGTGGCGGAAGGAGCCAGCCCCTGATGGGCTGGGCACACCCCCCCTTGGGCCCTTGCGCCTAGGGTTTGGGGGAACCCTAGAAGGGGGCGCCCCCCCTTGCTTGGGGGGCAAGCCACCCCTCCCTGGCCGCCGCCCCCCTCTAGATTCCCATCTAGAGGGGCCGGCCCCCTTGCCCTCTCCCCCTATAAATAGAGGGGTGAGGGGAGGGCTGCACACACAAGCCAAGGCGCAGCCCCTCCCCTCCCCAACACCTCTCCTCCTCCGTACGTGCTTGGCGAGGCCACAGCCGAGATCTTGCTGCACCAACAACACCACGCCGTCGTGCTGCCGTTGGAGCTGTCTTCCTCAACCTCTCCTTCCTCCTGGCTGGATCAACACGGAGGAGACGTCGTCCGTACCGTACGTGTGTTGAACGCGGAGGTGCTGTCCGTTCAGCACTTGGTCATCGGTGATCCGAATCACGGCGAGTACGACTCCATCATCACCGTCCCCTTGAACGCTTCCGCACTTGATCTACAAGTGGTATGTAGATGCAAACTCTCTCCCTTGACTCGTTGCTTAGATGAACTCATAGATGGATCTTGGTGAAACCGTAGGACAAATTTTAATTTTCTGCAACGTTCCCCAACAGTTGACACTCTTCCAAACCCACTTTCATCAATATACAAGTCTTCCTAATAACCCTAGCGTCACCGAACCTTAAGTGTGTAGACCCTACGGGTTCGGGAGACACGCAGACATGACCGAGACGGCTCTCAGGTCAATAACCAACAGCGGGATATGGATACCCATGTTGGCTCCCACATGCTCCTCGATGTTGTCATCGGATGAACCACGATGTCGAGGATTCAAGCAACCCCGTATACTATTCCCTTTGTCAATCGGTACGTTACTTGCCCGAGACTCGATCGTCGGTATCCCAATACCTTGTTCAGTCTCGTTACCGGCAAGTCACTTTACTCGTACCGTAATGCATGATCCCGTGACCAGACACTTGGTCACTTTGAGCTCATTATGATGATGCACTACCGAGTGGGCCCAGTGATACCTCTCCGTAACACGGAGTGACAAATCCCAATCTCGATCCGTGTCAACCCAATGACACTTTCGGAGATACCTGTAGTGCACCTTTATAGTCACCCGATTCACGTTGTGACGTTTGGTACACCCAAAGCACTCTTACGGTATCCGGGAGTTACACGATCTCATGGTCTAAGGAAGAGATACTTGACATTGAAAAAGCTCTAGCAAAACGAACTACACGATCTTGTGCTATGCTTAGGATTGGGTCTTGTCCATCACGTCATTCTCCTAATGATGTGATCCCGTTATCAATGACATCGATGTCCATAGTCAGAAACCATGACTATCTGTTGACCAACGAGCTAGTCAACTAGAGGCTTACTAGGGACGTATTGTGGTCTATGTATTCACACGTGTATTACGATTTCCGGATAATACAATTATAGCATGAATAAAAGACAATTATCATGAACAAGGAAATATAATAATAATGCTTTTATTATTGCCTCTAGGGCATATTTCCAACAGTCTCCCACTTGCACTAGAGTCAATAATCTAGTTACATTGTGATGGATCGAACACCCATAGAGTTACGGTGTTGATCATGTTTTGCCCATGGAAGAGAAAGTTTAGTCAACGGATCTGCGACATTCAGATCCGTATGCACTTTTAAAATTTCTATGTCTCCATCTTGAACATTTTCACGGATGGAGTTGAAGCGACGCTTGATGTGCCTGGTCTCCTTGTGAAACCTGGGTTCCTTGGCAAGTGCAATAGCTCCAGTGTTGTCACAGAAGAGTTTGATCGGCCCCGACGCATTGGGTATGACTCCTAGGTCGGTGATGAACTCCTTCACCCAAATTTCTTCATGCGCTGCCTCCGAGGCAGCCATGTACTCCGCTTCACATGTAGATCCCGCCACTACTCTCTGCTTGCATCTGCACCAGCTTACTGCTCCACCATTCAACATATACACGTATCCGGTTTGTGAGTTAGAGTCATCCAGATCTGTGTCGAAGCTAGCGTCGACGTAACCCTTTACGACGAGCTCTTCGTCACCTCCATAAACGAGAAACATGTCCTTTGTCCTTTTAAGGTACTTAAGGATATTCTTGACCGCTGTCCAGTGTTCCTTGCCGGGATTACTTTGGTACCTTCCTACCAAACTTACGGCAAGGTTACATCAGGTCTGGTACACAGCATGGCATACATAATAGATCCTATGGCTGAGGCATAGGGGATGACGCTCATCTCTTCTTTATCTTTTGCCGTGGTCGGGCATTGAGCTGAGCTCAATCTCACTCCTTGCAATACAGGCAAGAACCCTTTCTTGGACTGATCCATTTTGAACTTCTTCAAAATCTTATCAAGGTATGTGCTTTGTGAAAGACCTATGAGGCGTCTCGATCTATCTCTATAGATCTTGATGCCTAATATATAAGCAGCTTCTCCAAGGTCCTTCATTGAAAAACACTTATTCAAGTAGGCCTTAATGCTGTCCAAGAATTCTATATCATTTCCCATCAAAAGTATGTCATCTACATATAATATGACAAATGCTACAGAGCTCCCACTCACTTTATTGTAAACGCAGGCTTCTCCATAAGTCTGCATAAACCCAAACGCTTTGATCATCTCATCAAAGTGAATGTTCCAACTCCGAGATGCTTGCACCAGCCCATAAATGGATCGCTGGAGCTTGCATACTTTGTTAGCGTTCTTAGGATCGACAAAACCTTCCGGCTGCATCATATACAGCTCTTCCTTAAGATAACCGTTAAGGAACGCTGTTTTGACGTCCATCTGCCATATCTCATAATCATAGTATGCGGCAATTGCTAACATGATTCGGACGGACTTCAGCTTTGCTACGGGAGAGAATGTCTCGTCGTAGTCAATCCCTTGAACTTGCTGATAACCCTTAGCGACAAGTCGAGCTTTATAGATGGTGACATTACCATCCGCGTCCGTCTTCTTCTTAAAGATCCATTTATTTTCTATCGCTCGACGATCATCGGGCAAGTTAGTCAAAGTCCATACTTTGTTTTCATACATGGATTCTATCTCGGATTTCATGGCTTCTAGCCATTTGTTGGAATCTGGGCCCGCCATCGCTTCTTCATAGTTCGAAGGTTCACCGTTGTCTAACTACATGATTTCCAGGACAGGGTTGCCGTACCACTCTGGTGCGGAACGTGTCCTTGTGGACCTACGAAGTTCAGTAGCTACTTGATCCGAAGTACCTTGATCATCATCATTATTTTCCTCTTCAGTTGGTGTAGGCATCACAGGAACATTTTCATGAGTTGCACTACTTTCCTGTTCAAGAGGTAGTACTTCATCGAGTTCTACTTTCCTCCCACTTACTTCTTTCGAGAGAAACTCCTTTTCCAGAAAGGATCCGTTCTTAGCAACAAAGATCTTGCCCTCGGATCTTAAGTAGAAGGTATACCCAATGGTTTCTTTAGGGTATCCTATGAAGACGCATTTTTCCGACTTGGGTTCGAGCTTTTCAGGTTGAAGTTTCTTGACATAAGCATCGCATCCCCAAACTTTTAGAAACGACAGCTTAGGTTTCTTCCCAAACCATAATTCATACGGTGTCGTCTCAACGGATTTAGACGGTGCCCTATTTAAAGTGAATGTAGCTGTCTCTAGAGCGTATCCCCAAAATGATAGCGGTAAATCGGTAAGAGACATCATGGATCGCACCATATCCAATAGAGTGCGACACGACGTTCGGACACACCGTTACGCTGAGGTGTTCCAGGCGGCGTGAGTTGTGAAACGATTCCACATTTTCTTAAGTATGTACCAAATTCGTGACTTAAATATTCTCCTCCACGATCCGATCGTAAGAATTTTATCTTTCGGTCACGTTGATTCTCTACTTCATTCTGAAATTCCTTGAACTTTTCAAAGGTCTCAGACTTGTATTTCATTAAGTAGACATACCCATATCTACTCAAGTCATCTGTGACAGTGAGAACATAACGATATCCTCCGCGAGCCTCAACACTCATTGGACCACACACATCGGTATGTATGATTTCCAACAAGTTGGTTGCTCGCTCCATTGTTCCGGAGAACGGAGTTTTTGTCATTTTGCCCATGAGGCATGGTTCGCATGTGTCAAATGATTCATAATTGAGAGACTCTAAAAGTCCATCAGCATGGAGCTTCTTCATGCGCTTGACACCCATGTGACCAAGGTGGCAGTGCCACAAGTATGTGGGACTATCGTTATCAACTTTACATCTTTTGGTATTCACGCTATGAATATGTGTAACACTACGCTCGAGATTCATTAAGAATAAACCATTGACCATCGGAGCATGACCATAAAACATATCTCTCATATAAATAGAACAACCATTATTCTCGGATTTAAATGAGTAGCCATCTCGCATTAAACGAGATCCAGATACAATGTTCATGCTCAAACTTGGCACTAAATAACAATTATTGAGGTTCATAACTAATCCCGTGGGTAAATGTAGAGGTAGCGTGCGACGGCGATCACATCGACTCTGGAACCATTCCCGACGCGCATTGTCACCTCGTCCTTCGCCCGATCTCCGCTTATTCCGCAGCTCTCGCTGTGAGTTACAATTATGTGCTACGGCACCGGTATCAAATAACCAAGAGTTTCTACGAGTAATGGCAATTTAAACATCTATTACATGTATATCAAATATACCTTTGGTGTTGCCGGCCTTCTTATCTGCTAAGTATTTGGGGCAGTTCCGCTTCCAGTGACCCTTCCCCTTGCAATAAAAGCACTCAGTCTCAGGCTTGGGTCCATTCTTTGACTTCTTCCCGGCAACTGGCTTATCGGGCGCGGCAACATCTTTGCCGTCCTTCTTGAAGTTCTTCTTACCCTTGCCCTTCTTGAACTTAGTGGTCTTATTGACCATCAACACTTGATGTTCTTTCTTGATTTCAACCTCTGCTGACTTGACATTGAAAATACTTCAGGAATGGTCTTCACCATCCCCTGCATATTATAGTTCATCACAAAGCTCTTGTAGCTTGGTGGGAGCGATGAAGGATTACATCCTTGACCGCCTCATCCGGGAGGTTAATGTCCACTGGGACAGGCGGTTGTGCAACCTGCACATTTTGAGTATGTGCTCATTGATGTAACTGTTTTCCTCCATCTTACAACTATAGAACTTGTCGGAGACTTCATATCTCTCGACCCGGGCATGAGCTTGGAAAACTAGTTTCAGCTCCTCGAACATCTCATATGCTCCGTGTTGCTCAAAACGCTTTTTGGAGCCCGGTTCTAAGCTGTAAAGCATGCCGCATCGAACGAGGGAGTAATCATCAAGACGAGACTGCCAAGCATTCATAATGTCTTGGTTCTTCCGGGACGGAGCGTCACCTAGCGGTCCTTCTAGGACATATTGTTTCCTGGCAGCTATGAGGATGATCCTCAGGTTCCGGACCCAGTCCGTATAGTTGCTGCCGTCATGTTTCAGCTTGGTTTTCTCTAGGAACGCGTTGAAGTTGAAGTTGACATGAGCGTTGGCCATTTGATCTACAAGACATATTATGCAAAAGTTTTAGACTAAGTTCATGATAATTAAGTTCATCTAATCAAATTATTTAAATGAACTCCCACTCAGATTAGACATCCCTCTAGTCATCTAAGTGTTACACGATCCGAGTCGACTAGGCCGTGTCCGATCATCACGTGAGACGGACTAGTCATCGTCGGTGAACATTCTCATGTTGATCGTATCTTCCATACGACTCGTGTTCGACCTTTCGGTCTCCGTGTTCCGAGGCCATGTCTGTACATGCTAGGCTCGTCAAGTTAACCCTAAGTGTTTTGCATGTGTAAAACTGTCTTACACCCGTTGTATGTGAACGTAAGGATCTATCACACCCGATCATCACGTGGTGCTTCGAACTTAGCAACGGTGCACAGTTAGGGGAGAACACTTCTTGAAATTGTTGTAAGGGATCATCTTATTTACTACCGTCGTTCTAAGTAAACAAGATGCATAAACATAATAAACATCACATGCAATTATATAGTAGTGACATGATATGGCCAATCTCATATAGCTCCACTGATCTCCATCTTCGGGCTCCATGATCATCCTGTCACCGGCATGACACCATGATCTCCATCATCATGATCTCCATCATCGTGTCTTCATGAAGTTGTCACGCCAATGACTACTTCTACTTCTATGGCTAACGTGTTTAGCAATAAAGTAAAGTAATTTACATGGCGTTCTTCAATGACACGCAGGTCATACAAAATAAAGACAACTCCTATGGCTCCTGCCGGTTGTCATACTCATCGACATGCAAGTCGTGTTTCCTATTACAAGAACATGATCTCATACATCACAATATGTCATTCATCATTCATCACAACTTCTGGCCATATCACATCACATGACAATTGCTGCAAAAACAAGTTAGACGTCCTCTAATTGTTGTTGCATCTTTTACGTGGCTGCAATTGGGTTCTAGCAAGAACGCTTTTCTTACCTACGAATAACCACAACGTGATTTTGTCAACTTCTATTTACCCTTCATAAGGACCCTTTTCATCGAATCCGCTCCAACTAAAGTGGGAGAGACAGACACCCGCCAGCCACCTTATGCAACTAGTGCATGTCAGTCGGTGGAACCGGTCTCACGTAAGCGTACGTGTAAGGTTGGTTCGGGCCGCTTCATCCCACAATACCACTGAAGCAAGATAAGACTAGTAGCGGGAAGCAAGTTGACAAGATCTACGCCCACAACAAAATTGTGTTCTACTCGTGCAATAGAGAACTACGCATAAACCTAGCTCATGATGCCACTGTTGGGGAACGTTGCAGAAAATTAAAATTTTTCCTACGGTTTCACCAAGATCCATCTATGAGTTCATCTAAGCAACGAGTGAAGGGAGAGAGTTTGCATCTACATACCACTTGTAGATCAAGTGCGGAAGCGTTCAAGGGGACGGTGATGATGGAATCGTACTCGCCGTGATTCGGATCACCGATGACCAAGTGCTGAACGGACAGCACCTCCGCGTTCAACACACGTACGGTACGGACGACGTCTCCTCCGTCTTGATCCAGCAAGGAGGAAGGAGAGGTTGAGGAAGACAGCTCCAACGGCAGCACGACGGCGTGGTGTTGTTGGTGCAGCAGAAGATCTCGGCAGGGCTTCGCCAAGCACGTACGGAGGAGGAGAGGTGTTGGGGAGGGGAGGGGCTGCGCCTTGGCTTGTGTATGCAGCCCTCCCCTCACCCCTCTATTTATAGGGGGAGAGGGCAAGGGGGCCGGCCCCTCTAGATGGGAATCTAGAGGGGGGCGGCGGCCAGGGAGGGGTGGCTTGCCCCCCAAGCAAGGGGGGCGCCCCCTTCTAGGGTTCCCCCCAAACCCTAGGCGCAAGGGCCCAAGGGGGGGGGTGCGCCCAGCCCATCAGGGGCTGGCTCCTTCCCCCACGCAGCCCAAGTGGCCCCCCGGGAGGGTGACCTCCCGGTGGACCTCCGGAACCCTTCCGTGGCCCCAGACAATACCGGTATGCCCTCAAACTTTCCGTGTCCGCTTGACAACTTCCCATATATAAATCTTTACCTCCGGACCCTTCCGAACTCCGCGTGACATCCGGGATCTCATCCGGGACTCAACAACATTCGGTAATCACATACAAGTCTTCCTAATAACCCTAGCGCCACCGAACCTTAAGTGTAGACCCTACGGGTTCGGGAGACACGCAGACATGACCGAGACGGCTCTCAGGTCAATAACCAACAGCGGGATCTGGATACCCATGTTGGCTCCCACATGCTCCTCGATGTTGTCATCGGATGAACCACGATGTCGAGGATTCAAGCAACCCTGTATACTATACCCTTTGTCAATCGGTACGTTACTTGCCCGAGACTCGATCGTCGGTATCCCAATACCTTGTTCAGTCTCAGATCGCAAGTCACTTTACTCGTACCGTAATGCATGATCCCGTGACCAGTCACTTGGTCACTTTGAGCTCATTATGATGATGCACTACCGAGTGGGCCCAGTGATACCTCTCCGTAACACGGAGTGACAAATCCCAGTCTCGATCCGTGTCAACCCAACAGACACTTTCGGAGATACCTGTAGTGCACCTTTATAGTCACCCAGTTGCCAGGACGCTTTGGTACACCCAAAGCACTCTTACGGTATCCGGGAGTTACACGATCTCATGGTCTAAGGAAGAGATACTTGACATTGAAAAAGCTCTAGCAAAACGAACTACACGATCTTGTGCTATGCTTAGGATTGGGTCTTGTCCATCACGTCATTCTCCTAATGATGTGATCCCGTTGTCAATGACATCTGATGTCCATAGTCAGGAAACCATGACTATCTGTTGACCAACGAGCTAGTCAACTAGAGGCTTACTAGGGACGTATTGTGGTCTATGTATTCACACGTGTATTATGATTTCCGGATAATACAATTATAGCATGAATAAAAGACAATTATCATGAACAAGGAAATATAATAATAATGCTTTTATTATTGCCTCTAGGGCATATTTCCAACATCAACTTTAGGAATTAGTGATCCCACTATTTTGGAGGATGTTGAATATTATTGTGATGAACATGAAAGTGGATTTGGAAGAGTGTCAACTTTATTTAGCGATGAATCCACTATTTCGGAAGAGGTTCTAATTTATTATGATAACAAAGTTGCTATTTATGATGATTATTTTGATGACATGTGTGCTATTAGGAATAATGATAACCATGAAACTTGTCATCATGATTTTAGTTTTCAATTGGATTATGCCTCACATGATAATTATTTTGTTGAGTGTGCTCCCACTACAATTCATGAGAATAAATTTGCTTATGTGGAGAGTGGTAAATTTTCTATGCTTGTAGGAATTGGTTATATTGTTGAATTCATTCATGATGCTACTCAAAATTATTATGAGGGAGGAACATATGATTTTTTGAATTGCAATAATGTCAAGTTTCCTCTCTATGTGCCTCCAGTTTTGAAGTTATGCTTGTTTTGCCTTCCTATGCTTGTTGATTATTGTTCCCATAAGTTGTTTGCTCACAAAATCCCTATGCATAGGAAGTGGGTTAGACTTAAATGTGCTAGTCATATGCTTCATGATGCTCCCTGCTATGTTTCAATTATTATCTTTTATGTGAGCATCACTGCCATCATCATGCCTAGCTAGGGGCTTTAAACGTAGCGCTTGTTGGGAGGCAACCCAAATTTATTTTAGTTTCTTTCTTCTTGGTTCTGTTTAGGAATAAATAATCCATCTAGCTTCTGGTTAGATGTGGTTTTATGTTTTAGTTAGTGTTTGTGCCAAGTAGAACCTTTGGGAAGACTTGGGTGAAGTCTTTATGATCATGCAAGAAAAATGTAAACTTTAGCGCTCACGCAATTAGCTTCAACTTTTTTTGGAGAGTGATATTGTAACGCCTGCATTCGATCGCCAGTGTCCGCTGCTTATTCGTCATTGTTGCCATGTCAATTGCTTGCGTGTTGCATTTTTTTCCATGTCATCATGTGCATCTCATTTCGCATTCGTGTTCGTCTCATGCATCCGAGCATTTTCCCCGTTGTCCGTTTTCGCAATCCGGCACTCCTATGTCCCCCGGCACCCCCTTTTGCCTCTTTTCGTGAGTGGGTGTTAAACGTTCTCGGAATGGACCGAGTCTTGCCAAGCGGCCTTGGTATAGCACCGGTAGACCGCCTGTCAAGTTTCGTGCCATTTGGAGTTCGTTTGGTACTCCAACGGTTAACCGGGTAACCGTAAAAGCCCCTTCTCTTTGCAGCCCAACACCCCTTTCAAATTGTCCCAAAACCCAGCACACTCCCCTCCATACTCTCGGTCGTTCGACCTCGATCGTGTGGGCGAAAACCGCTCCTTATTTGGACTCTCCTAGCTCCCACAAACTATAAAGAAGTCCCTCCGAAAAATTCATGGATGAATCCTCTCAAACCCTAGCTTCTTCCTCCCGCCGACGGACACGCCCACCCACTGCCCGGACATGTCCGCCCGCCTCAGCGCCCAATCTCACGCTGCCACGTCGCTCCGTCGCCGTCTCCGCCGCCAGGGCCCGCGGCTCAGATCCGGAAGGGGCGCAAGGCCACCGCCCACGCCGCTGAGGAAGCCCGCCCGCCGACCGCGCCCGAGCCGCTCGTCCCGCCGCCCGGGCCTCCTCGCCACGCGGCGTGCGCCCGCGCCGCGCTGCTCGCCTCCCCGATGCCTCGCCCGCCGGCGCTTCGGCGCCCGCCTCCGCCAGCGCTCGTCCCGCCGGACCTCCGCCTCCCCCGTCCACTCCGGCCGCCGCACCGCCCGTCTCCGGCGAGCTCTCCGGCGAGCCCGCCTGCCTCGATCCGCGTGCCCCAGATCCAGATCCAAAGTCCCCAAAATTTGCACATTATCATGCCATGTTCATCGCATTGTATATCAGCATCCGTAGCATTGTTTTGTGCGTATAATATGTCAAATTGTTCATCTCAACGAGTACATCATTTCGCTCCATTGCGTCATTTTTATTTCAGATCATCTTGATGCCTTAATCATCGTTGCAAGAGTGCTATTTGATATTAATCTGCTGAAACTGTTATAGCTTGATGATTTGTCATTTTTGTTGTATTTGATGTGTGCATCCTATGAGCATGAGCTCTACGTGTGTTTTGAACTACATCATTCCATCTTTACAGGGGTGCTATCCATGTATTTTTGTGAGTTGTGTAGTGAGTGCATCAAGCTTGTTAATTAGGGTACTTGATGTTGTTGTTTTGCATGTCTGAATCTGTTATATTATGATGCTATGTAAACCTGCTACTACAAGTGATTCTATGCATAATCTGGAGATGTTCACTAAGCATGTTTTGTTATACATGTCTTGCTATATCCATCCATGCCCTTTTTTGCAATTATAGTCTTCTGTAACATGTTGTAATCTTGCTCTCGAATTGCTAAATAATGTTGCTGTCAGCCTGTTAACCTCAAGTTCAATGTTGCCATGTTTGTTGTTAGTTATCCTTGCAATCTATGAACTTGCTCTTGCCATGATTACCTTCATAAACATGTCTTCTTACTGTTGGTGGCCTTGCCATGCCATGTTTTGCTCTGTGGTGAGTGGTTCAAGCTCACCAACATGCCTACTTATCGTTGTTCCTGCCATGGCTGAATCTGTCATATAACTTGCCATGTTTACCTGGGTGCCATCATATCTTCTGGTCCTTTTTGGCTCATGGTCACTAAAGGACATTTGATCTATGCATTTAGTAGATTCATGCCATGCCTTTTTTGCCATGATAAGTTCCTGTAGCATGCTGTTTGATAGCTCTAAACATTGCAACCTGATGTTATTTCTGCAAAGTCTGAAACTGTTATTAATTGCGATCTTGCCATGTGCGTTTGAGCATGTCCTAGTGATTTCTGGAGATAGCTCAGTGTTCATGTTTTGTAATGCTTTACCTGTAAATCGTGCCCATGCCTTTTGCTCTTACATTGAGATGTTGTAGCATAGTGTTTTGATGCTTGCAATATGCCTAGTTGCTGTTTTGGACAGATTGTTGTCATGACTTGTATAGTGTGTATGTGTTGAACCGTTGCTCCGTTTTGAGTGTGCTCTATATGAAACTTGCTTAGAATTGCATTTAGTTTCATATTATCATGTTGCATCTTTGATTTGAGGTGTTTTCTTGATGTTTGTATGCATTTTGCACCAATGCCATGTTTAACTTGTTTTGCTCATATCTTCTAGGCCGTAGCTCCGAATCTAATGAACTTTATATGTAACTTGACTAGAATCGCGTGTAGATCATCTTGGTGCATTTTAACTTGCTGTTTAACAACTTGAACATAAGGTTTATTCAGATCTGGACCAATTTCGAAATTTGCATATGAGGACTTACCGGATTTGTTATATGTTGTTTCCGGCCTCATTTAAACTTGCTTTGATGTGTTGTTCTTGTTTGCATCATCTCTTGCCATGAGTAGCTTCATGTAGTCTTGTCATGCATCATGCTTGGTTGTGCATCATGTCTTGTCTACGTGTGGTGTGTTTACCATGTTGTGTGCTTCTTCTCTATAGTTCCCGTTTGGCTATGTATCGTGAGGATTCGTTCGCTCACGCTTGGTTCGTCTTCGTGGCTTCATCTTCTTCATGGACTTGTTCTTCTTCCTTGCGGGATTTCAGGCAAGATGACCGTCACCTTGGATCTCATTACTATCATTGCTATGCTAGTTGCTTCGTTCTATCGCTATGCTGCATTACCTACCACTTGCTGCTCAAGCCATCCCATTTTGCCATGTCAGCCCCTAACCTTTGCACCCTTCCTAGAAAACCATTGTTTGGCTATGTTACCGCTTTGCTCAGCCCCTCTTATAGCGTTGCTGGTTGCAGGTGAAGATGAAGATTGCTCCATGATGGACAGGATTTTGGTTGGGATATCACAATATCTCTTATATTATTAATGCATCTATATACTTGGTAAAGGGTGGAAGGCTCGGCCTTATGCTTGGTGTTTTGTTCCACTCTCGCCGCCCTAGTTTCCGTCATATCGTTATTACGTTCCCGGATTTTGCGTCCCTAATGCGGTCGGGTGTTTTATGGGACCCCCTTGACAGTTCGCTTTGAATAAAACTCCTCCAGCAAGGCCCAACATTGGTTTTACCATTTGCCTCACCACCACCTATATTTCCCTTGGGAGTAATTAACCGAAGGGTCATCTTTATTCAGCCCCCCCCCCCGGGCCAATGCTTGTCTAAGCGTTGGTCCAAACTAGAGTCCTTTGCAGCGCCACCTTGGGGAAACTCGAGGGCTGGTTTTAGTTGTACGATGTGCTCATCCGGTGTTGCCCTGAGAACGAGATATGTGCAGCTCCTATCGTGATTGTCAGCGCATCGGGCGGTCTTGCTGGTCTTGTTTTATTGCTGTCAAAATGTCTTGTAGCCGGGATTCCGAGACTGATCGGGTCTTCCCGGGGAGAAGGAATATCCTTCGTTGATCGCGAGAGCTGATCATGGGCTAAGTTGGGACACCCCTGCAGTGTATAAACTTTCGAGAGCCGTGCCTGCAGTTATGTGGCAGATGGGAATTTGTTAATATCCGGTTGTAGTAAACTTGAAGTAAACTCTTCTAAAATACACCAACCGTGTGCGTAACCGTGATGGTCTTTTTTCGGGGTGGATCGAGAGGAGAACACGGTTTCTGGGTTATGTCTGACGTAAGTAGGAGTTCAGGATCACTTCTTGATCATTACTAGTTGCCGACCGTTCCTTTGTTTCTCTTCTCGCTCTCATTTGCGTATGTTAGCCACCATATATGCTTAGTCGCTGCTGCAACCTCACCACTTTACCCCTTCCTTTCCCATTAAGCTTTGCTAGTCTTGATACCCATGGTAATGGGATTGCTGAGTCCCCGTGGCTCACAGATTACTACAACAACAGTTGCAGGTACAGGTTATGCGATGTTCATGACGCGAGAGCGATGTTACTTGTTTTGGAGTTCTTCTTACGCTTCTTCTTCGATCAGGGATAGGTTCCGGTCGGCACTGGGCTAGCAGGTGGATGTCGTTTGAGTTTACATTTATGATTCATCCGTAGTCGGATGTTGATCTCGGTATATGATGTTGATGTATTCTTGTGGCATTTGTGCCTTATGTATGTATCCCCACTATTATGTAATGTTGATGTAATGATATCCACCTTGCAAAAGCGTTTCAATATCTTGGGTCTATCCTTGGTGGGACCTTTGAGTTCCTTTTGGATAGGGTCGCATATTGGGCGTGATAAGTTGGTATCGAGCCTCGACCGACCCTAGGAGCCCCCTTGATTGATCGTGTAGTTTGGCCGTTGTTGAGTCTAGAAGAAAACTGTTTTCGGAGTCTAGTTATATCGGAGAGTAGGAATTCTTTTTACTCCTCAGCCCCTTCGTCGCTCTGGTCAGGAATCTTGACGTAGGTGTTTTGAATTACTCCTCTTCCCTTTCAAACTTTCTTTAGGATCACGCAGTTGGTTTTCCGATCGTTGTTCCTCAGCTCTTTGCATCCGGTGCATTTCTCGTCATGGCAATTCGACCCTCTTTGTTTTGCAAGTTCAATCCTCAGTTGTCTTCTTTTCCCACCCGCCCACCCTTGTTTTCTTCTCGGAACCGGAGTCCGTAATCGAGTATCCATCCTACTCGTGTGAATCCTTTGCTTTCTTCAACCGGTGATTTCTCTTCAAGATATTCGTCAGTTTCCCCTTCCAAGTTGCCTTTGTTTTCCCGCCCTCCCACCCTCTTCTTCCTGGAGTCTGTGTCTTTTTCGAGCATCAATTTCAGTCGTGTGGAGCTCTTCAGTCTTCCCTCAATCATTTCAACCGGTGAATTCTCGTCATGTTCGTCATTCTTCATCCCTTTTCTTTTTTCCGGTGGATTCAATTCAAGTTTTGAGGTTGACCATATTCTTTTCCTCGAAGTGTTTTTCCTGCGCATTCTCCTCTTGCCAGTTTATCCTTCCGGAGTGCTCAAGACATCTCAGGAGATTCGTCTGTGTTCTAATTAATTCCAGGTTGTCACCTCATTCAAATATTTCAATTGTTCCGGTGCATCATCTATCTGTTCAATAATCCTTTTCAACGGTGTTTTCTCTTTAGTGGCCCTAACCCACAGGTCTTTTCCCAGGATCTTATCTGACTCTTCTAATTATTCCGGAGCTATTCTTTAATTCTTTTCGGAGTTTGACGTAAGTATGAATTTCATCCGTCAGATGCCATCTCCAAGATAGTTTTCAAATTCTTTTCATTGTTGGCTCAACCTCTTCGCTTTTCATTCTCCCGGAGCGTCTCAACAATTCTGCATGGTGGTTCTCGTTGTCATTCTCAACATTTGAAGACCGTCGTAGAGTTTTTTTTCCTCTAAATCTTGCCCGTTCTCTCGAAGATTCGTGGTTCTAGCTTCATATCATCCTCTCGAATTATTCCGTTTGTCAGATATTCTTTCTTACCCATCCGGATTATGTCAGGAGTTGTTTTTCCATTTCTTTTCACCGGAGGCCATCATTCCTGTTATCGTTCTCTATTTATCTCGGTGCTTTGTTCAAATGTTCTTTAATCAGCTCGAGTTCTTCCTGTTCTTTTGCATCTAAATCCCCTCTAGCATATTGGTTCTTCTTATTCTTCCCGGTGATTCATTCTCTTTCATCAGTCATTTTCCAAATTCTTACGGTGGTTCGTTCAAGATTCTTTTCCGTTTATCATATTAATCCATTCGTTCTTTTCAATCCTACCGGTGGTTCTATGAAGACCTTCTCAAGTTTGCGTTATATCTCTTCGAAATCCTTTTCAAGAAGAATAAGTAGTATGCAAATCCATTGCTTCTCATCAATTTAATTGATGAAGGATAAGCATAACGTAATTCTTATTCTTCTTTCATCGAGTTGATTAATTCTTTTCTTCGGAGATTGTTCATGATGAATAATCTCTTGGTTCTAAGTGTTTTCATCTTTTCTTTTCCGGAGTTCACATTTACTCGACCATCTCGTCGGAACCTCCGTCTAAATGAACGCAAGGCTTTAGTCTTATTCTTTCCTCCTTCATTCTATCTCATCACCTTTTGTTACCGGAGTTCTTCCACTACAAGAAATCTGTTAATACGTGACAATTTCTGTCTGTCATGGACATGCGCAAGTCGGTCATCGAGGGGCATACGTGACGGATTTTAGTTCCGTCATGTATATCGCGTCATAATTAAACCACAACACGCTCCATGACGGATCAACGAAAACCGTCACGGACCATGACGGTTTTTAACCGTCATGGATGGCGGTTAACTGGCATGCTCATAACGGCGTTAGCTTGTCTACCACGTCATCATCTGACATGGATCTGGCGTGGCAGCCCATGTTGTAATCAGCCCATCTAAAATTTTGGCCCACTAAATTTCAACTCTCCAATAGTGGTGGCCCATATAGTAATCAAGCCAATTTGAATTTAGGTCAATTAATTTCAAGAAAGGCCCACTAATTTCTCGATCCGGGACATTAGCCCATCACGCATTTCTCTTGGTCCATGGAAATTTTAAGCCAATAATAATTTAACAGAAAATATATGTTTAGGTCCTTAAAAACAAAAAATTACATAAAGACACCCAAAAATACACCTGTACAGGAGCAAAAAAAGAACCCAAAAAAGATTAATTCTACAAGCATGTCTTGGAGAACACTATGCTACTCTACAGCCAGCACCACACCCATCAAGCAACGCATAATGCTCTATGGACAACCAGGGGACCCCGCATTCCTGGCCGTGGATCCGCTCGTCATGTCTTTGTTGTTGAAAATGCTCCCATAAACCAATATCTGCCACATGATGAAAAATATGTCACACTATAAAGTATTATAGTCAGTAGGTTAAAATAGAAGTAGAAACCGAAAGTAGCTTACTACACGTTATCAAGTTCTATATTTTTCAACGCCATGATGCAAAGTAGTGAAACAAAATCATTCGTGTGAAAAGAAACAACTGATGGCAACAAAAAGGAATGATGAGCATACATAGATCAATAGTTGGTAGTAAACTCCATTGCGCTTATTTGACTACAACTCCTAAGCTATCACTACACTAAACTCGAATCATGCTATGAAAACCTTCTGAATTTCCTACGATGCAGTCTCTCATGTGCCATGAAATATGAAGTATGTGAAACTAAGAAAAGTATAAAAAGTAAGTCAAGGGAGGCACTTCCATACCCATTGCTGAAAGTAAATAACATAAGCGATACTTTTATTACGGTAACAAAGGCAAACATCAAAACAAAAGGGAACAAAACTTTTTCATCTTAATAAGATTATTATGCTACAGTGAATAATAATATCACAGGTAGTCCTACCTTCCAACAACAAAAGGATAATAGCTTCTCGTACAACAATCAATGATACCGTAATGCATCCACAGTTCCAATCTATGATAGAGAAAGCAGACTGCCACGGTGAAAATGTTCATTTCAACCATGAAAAGGGGTTACCATTGGTATGAAAATAAGTGATAATTTATGTATCATATATGTAGTGTGGGATATGATATTGAATGTAAGGGAGTTCAGTTACCATGTACGTAATTATTGATGTCCAACACAATCTGAATCCTAAACACTATTTTAGAATAGGGAACTTGTTGCTTTTGTATTAACAAGAAAACAACAGAGCATAATTAAAGTCCACATCTGTTCAAGCAAAAATATAGTTACTTGACAGGAAATAAAAATCCAAGTAACAATAAAAGCATATAGCAATATAAACAAAATATACATTTATAGTTCTAAGATGCTTATGATAAAAGTACAGTTTTTAGGCTTTCTCTCAAGTACTACATACAGGCATCTATAAAACAAGTCCATTCTAGCAAGATACAGAGTCGCAGCTTAATTTATATCTAACAAGTTGGAACTTACAAATTAACTCCCAAAAGAGCAATACAAAAGCAACATGAAGAATGGTGCATGTTAGAAAAAATAGCTATATCATATTGTGTGGATCAGCATTAGCTTGCCCTAATTAAATTATGTGTAATAGTGCAAGAGAATCAGATCCACAATACCGTCGACAACTAATCAAGCTCACATATTCATCTCAGCAACTGAATCCGCCTCTAAACTGAACCAAAACATGATCTGTATTCAGATTGCAAGTATCATCTAGATTTGGGGTAAAGTGGGAGAGGCTCACCACGCTAGGAGGTAAGGAGGACGCAGCCATCAAGAAGCCTGCCCAGCGATGTAGGACAGGATGCAGGGGCCAAGGGGTGCTGGACTTGCTTCTCGCACCTCTTCCGGCAAAGAGAGCTCGTTGGGAACGACTGCATCGAGGAGGAGGAGGTCTTGTACGCCGCTGGGTGGGTGGAGAAGGTAGTAGGCATTAGTGGCATATAAATCAAACATAATAAATAGTTCAAATTTGACAGCACTAGCAACCTGACCAGAATATGATTCTTAGAGAGAAAAACACTCTCCAAAAAAAAGGGAAACAGAAACCGCATGCGAGAAAGCAACATGACCATTCATTCAGGGAACAGAAGAGGTAGCAAAAGCAGCAGTAGGTAATCCTTATAACTAGAGGCTAAGCATCCATCGTTGGCTCCAGTCAGCTACTTCATAGTAACTAAAACCGTCGAATAAAAAGTAGCACAATTAACTTGTCATATAATCTAAACATTTAAAGTCCAAGTCCAGATTTGATGTTATATAGCTAAAGAGCAGCTGCAATAACAAAATGTCCAGAATACAAAATGTTAATCCTTCCAACATGAAGTATATTCCAAGGTACTGATGTTATGTAGGCAAACTAAAATTTTAAAGTGCTAATTCTTTGAACGAAAAGTATATGTCGAGGACCTTACTACAAAGCCGAAACCAGCATGATAGCAGAGGTATATAATTACAGGGAACCACAAACTAGTGAGCTACAGGCCCCAAGATGGTACCCATACACATGGATGTATTAGTATCGCAGAGAACATTTGCACACAAGAGATTAGATTATTTTTCTGGAAAAATGCAAGACTGTAGTTAATGGAAGAAGTCGTTTCTACAGAAAAATATACATGCTCAGCAGTAGTGATGTTATAGAGATATTGAATCAATAATATAAAGGTTTCACTGTTGATGTTGTACGGACAAAGATTCATGGCTGACTGGTGACCCAGTAGTTAAGATACTGGATAGACACCATTAAAGTATTAGTCTTGATGTTGTACAGATTAATAACAGATTCCACACACAAATGTATAAAAGGTTCAGAGCAATTCCACACTACTTCATCACACTCTAGCCAAACGAGACATCTTTTTGAACTTTTCTACACTGAGCTTACGTACATAGGCTACACAATCAACTTGCCATGTAATATAAACATATAATGTTCAAGTCAGATTCGATATTATGTAGCTATGTAGCTAGAGAGCAGCTGCAATAACAAATGTTCAGGATATAAAATGTTAATCCTTCCAACAGGCAGCATATTCCAAGGTACTGATGTTACGTGGACACTAAAATTTTATAAAATACTAATTCTTCGAACGAGAAGTATATGTCAAGGAAAGGAATACATAGCCAAATTCATCATGATAGCAGAGGTAAACATTACAGGGAAACACAAACTAGTGAGCTACAGGCCCAATGAACTACACATACACGTGGATGTATTATTTTCTCACAGTACATTTGACGCAAGAGATAATCTTCTCTTTTTATAGAAATGCAAGACTGTAGTTAATGGAAGGCAAGTCATTTACCCAATGCCAGCAAGTGTTGTGTTACAATGATTTGAGATTTCTACATACAAAAATGCATGCTCGGCAGTGTGTGCCTTGTGAAAACTGTATGCTGCTGCTACATTTAACTATCTTGTGAGAACTCAACCCATAAATTATTACTTGAGCACTAATTGTTATTTTTATTTGAAAATATTCTAATATGCTGAGCATCGTAAATCACGCACCCACATCCGATCATCCACACCAGCTAAGCAATATCAAAAATCCACACAGCAGAAGCACCAACGCAAGAGATGATCGGTACTTGAGCAGCAAGCATGTAGCAGCAACCAATCCATAGAGAGGAAGAGGGAGGGAGCGGCGGGGAAGAAGAACAACCTGGGGCGAGAAGCTCAGGGAAGGAAATCACCCAACCTCCGTCCGGCCATGGTATTGAGTGCCTCACTGCGACCAACAAAAGCGATCGAGAAAACACTCAGCCATGGAGATCCATCCATCGATTTAGGGGTGGGATTGGGAACCGAGAGGCGGTACTGTCCAGGGTTAGCGCCATGGACCATGCGGAAAAGGATGGGAGGCCAACCTTGGCGCAGAACAACGCGGAGAAGGAGCCGACCTCTGGCGCTGCTCGGCGGATCCGGCAGCGCCAAGAATCGGGAAGCGCCTCGCTGCTTTCGTTCTTGAGGCCGACTAGTTTAAGGAGAGAAGGTAAGAGCGGGGGATGGGGGAGAGGGTGGGGGCGGTGGTGATTAGGGAGAGGGGCACCGAGGTTGCCGGCGGTGGCGGCGGACGAGGGGGAGGGGATGGATAGGATTGAATTGGGGAATGGAGGATGGAGAAGAAGATGGGGAGCAGTGGTGGTGGAGGCGGTCAACCACCCTTGGGCCATGTGCCTACCGTTCGATCTGAGCGAGTGGACGGTTGTGATGCGCGATCCGCGAGAAGGGCAGATTGACCAATCAGAATTCAGCATACGCATCACACCGGATACATGCCACATCAGCATGAGCCATCGGTGATGGTCCGCCTTTGTCCACATGGTCTGTCCATGACAGTTTCCATGAAGGTCTTTCATTGTCCGTCATAATGGTGCATCATTTCAGTGGCCATACGCATCTTGTTGATCCGTGACGATTTCTATGACGACCTGAAGGGACCGACGCAGTATCTGTGATGGTTTTCAAGAACGTCACCAGAAATTCGTCATGGATTAACTGATTTCTTGTAGTGTTCGCGATGGTTCTTCATGATTTAATTCATTCTTCAAGAGTTCATCAAGACTTTGTTGGAGAAATTCAAGTATCTTTTCTTCTCACGTCTCGAAGTGCAATTAATTCTCCATATTCGTTTGAAGTGGAGTTTTGCATTTCTTCATTTTTCTAAGCTATCCAATCATTTCCGTTTGTGGCCGGTTATCACCTTATGTTCTTGAGATGTTACCTATAAGACCACAACAAGCTTATTCTTTCGTCGTTGATTTTCTCAACAACTCCGTTTAAACCTCCCTTTTAAAGGTGCTTCTAATTTCATTCGCGGCACAAGTTGTCATTTTCTTCTCCGTTCTTTTCATTCAACTATTTCAATTCTTCCGGAGGCATTGTGTCATTCCTCTCGGCAAGTATCATTCCATCTTCTCAAGTTCATGTTCTAATCATTCCATTTTTAGCCAGAGTTCTGCCTAAATCCTTTCAGTCTTATTCGTTTCTTACCTCGTTCTAACCGGAGTTGTTTCTGAGTCTATCATGTTTCCATGAGCATTTGATTCTCGTCATTCTCGTCGTCCCTCTCTTTTTCTCGAATGCTCTCGATTCTTAGCTTCTTCTCTTGAGTTCTTGTTTCACCTCATCCCTTTTCCCGTCCGTCTCGGTCCTAAGATCTCGGGATGAGATCTCTTGTTAGTGGAGGAGAGTTGTAACGCCCCGGATTCGATGCGCCAGGTGTCCGTCAGTTATTCGTCATTGTTGCCATGTCCTTTGCTTGCGTGTTGCATTTTTTTCCATGTCATCATGTGCATCTCATTTCGCATTCGTGTTCGTCTCATGCATCCGAGCATTTTCCCCGTTGTTCGTTTTCGCAATCCGGCACTCCTATGTCCCCCGGCGCCCCCTTTTGCCTCTTTTCGTGAGTGGGTGTTAAACGTTCTCGGAATGGACCGAGTCTTGCCAAGCGGCCTTGGAATAGCACCGGTAGACCGCCTGTCAAGTTTCGTGCCATTTGGAGTTCGTTTGGTACTCCAACGGTTAACCGGGTAACCGTAAAAGCCCCTTCTCTTTGCAGCCCAACACCACTTTCAAAGTGGCCCAAAACCCAGCAAACTCCCCTCCATGCTCTCGGTCGTTCGATCACGATCGTGTGGGCGAAAACCGCTCCTCATTTGGACTCTCCTAGCTCCCAGAAACTATAAATAAGTCCCCCCTCTGAAAATTCGCGGATGAATCCCCCGAAACCCTAGCTTCTTCCTCCTCCCGCCGAAGGACACGTCCACCCACTGCCCGGACATGTCCGCCACCGCCCCCGCGCCCAATCCCGCGCTGCCACGTCGCTCCCGTCGCCGTCTCCGCCGCCAGGTCCATGAGGCCAGCGCCGCCCACCGCCCGCCGAAGCCCGCCCACGGCCCAGCGCTCGTCCCCGCCTCGGCCTCGCGCGCCTCCTCCCGGCCCGGCGTGCGCCATGCCGCACTTGTGTTGTTCCGCCTCCGGCCTCGATGCCTCGCCGCCCGCGCTTCCAGCTGGCGCCCGCCCTCCGCCGGCGCCTCGTCCCATGGGACCTCCGCCTCCCGTCCCACTCCGGCCGCCCGCTCCGTCCTCCGTGAGCTCTCTATGAACTTGCTCTTTCCATTATTGGCTTTATAAACATGTCTTATTACTGTTGGTTGCCTTGTCATGCCATGTTTTGCTCTGTGGTGAGTGGTTCAAGCTCACCAACATGCCTACTTATCGTTGTTCCTGCCATGTATGAATCTGTCATATAACTTGCCATGTTTACCTGGGTGCCATCATATCTTCTGGTCCTTTTTGGCTCATGGTCACTAAAGGACATTTGATCTATGCATTTAGTAGATTCATTCAATGCCTTTGTTTGCCATGATAAGTTCCTGTAGCATGCTGTTTGATAGCTCTAAACATTGCAACCTGATGTTATTTCTGCAAAGTCTGAAACTGTTATTAATTGTGATGTTGCCATGTGTGTTTGAGCATGTCCTAGTGATTTCTGGGGATAGCTCAGTGTTCATGTTTTGTAATTCTTTACCTGTACATCGTGCCCATGCCTTTTTCTCTTACATTGAGATGTTGTAGCATAGTGTTTTGATGCTTGCAATATGCCTAGTTGCTGTTTTGGACAGATTGTTGTCATGACTTGTATAGTGTATATGTGTTGAACCGTTGCTCCGTTTTGAGTGTGCTCTATATGAAACTTGCTTAGAATTGCATTTAGTTTCATATTATCATGTTGCATACTTGATTTGAGGTGTTTGCTTGATGTTTGTATGCATTTTGCACCAATGCCATGTTTAACTTGTTTTGCTCATATCTTCTAGGCCGTAGCTCCGAATCTAATGAACTTTATATGTAACTTGACTAGAATCGTGTAGATCATCTTGGTGCATTTTAACTTGCTGTTTAACAACTTGAACATAAGGTTTATTCAGATCTGGACCAATTTCGAAATTTGCATATGAGGACTTACCGGATTTGTTATATGTTGTTTCCGGCCTCATTTAAACTTGCTTTGATGTGTTGTTCTTGTTTGCATCATCTCTTGCCATGAGTAGCTTCATGTAGTCTTGTCATGCATCATGCTTGGTTGTGCATCATGTCTTGTCTATGTGTGGTGTGTTTACCATGTTGTGTGCTTCTTCTCGATAGTTCCCGTTTAGATTGCGATCGTGAGGATTCGTTCGCTCACGCTTGGTTCGTCTTCGTGGCTTCATCTTCTTCATGGACTCGTCCTTCTTCCTTGCGGATTTCAGGCAAGATGACCGTCACCTTGGATCTCATTACTATCATTGCTATGCTAGTTGCTTCGTTCTATCGCTATGCTGCATTACCTACCACTTGCTGCTCAAGCCATCCCAATTTGCCATGTCAGCCCCTAACCTTTTGCACCCTTCCTAGCAAACCGTTGTTTGGCTATGTTACCGCTTTGCTCAGCCCCTGTTATAGCGTTGCTAGTTGCAGGTGAAGATGAAGATTGCTCCATGGTGGACAGGATTTTGGTTGGGATATCACAATATCTCTTATATTATTAATGCATCTATATACTTGCTAAAGGGTGGAAGGCTCGGCCTTATGACTGGTGTTTTGTTCCACTCTTGCCGCCATAGTTTCTGTCATATCGGTATTTTGTTCCCGGATTTTGCGTCCCTAACGCGGTCGGGTGATTTATGGGACCCCCTTGACAGTTTGCTTTGAATAAAACTCCTCCAGCAAGGCCCAACATTGGTTTTACCATTTGCCTCACCACCACCTATATTTCCCTTGGGAGTAATTAACCCAAGGGTCATCTTTATTCAGCCCCCCCGGGCCAATGCTTGTCTAAGCGTTGGTCCAAACTAGAGTCCTTTGCAGCGCCACCTTGGGAAACTCGAGGGCTGGTTTTAGTTGTACAGTGTGCTCATCCGGTGTTGCCTTGAGAACGAGATATGTGCAGCTCCTATCGGGATTGTCGGCGCATCGAGCGGTCTTGCTGGTCTTGTTTTATTGCTGTCGAAATGTCTTGTAGCCGGGATTCCGAGACTGATCGGGTCTTCCCGGGGAGAAGGAATATCCTTCGTTGATCGCGAGAGCTTATCATGGGCTAAGTTGGAACACCCCTGCAGGGTATAAACTTTCGAGAGCCGTGCCCGCGGTTATGTGGCAGATGGGAATTTGTTAATATCCGGTTGTAGTAAACTTGAAGTAAACTCTTCTAAAATACACCAATCGTGTGCGTAACCATGATGGTCTCTTTTCGGGGTGGATCGAGAGGAGAACACGGTTTCTGGGTTATGTCTGACGTAAGTAGGAGTTCAGGATCACTTCTTGATCATTACTAGTTGCCGACCGTTCCTTTGTTTCTCTTCTCGCTCTCATTTGCGTATGTTAGCCACCATATATGCTTAGTCGCTGCTGCAACCTCACCACTTTACCCCCTTCCTTTCCCATTAAGCTTTGCTACTCTTGATACCCATGGTAATGGGATTGCTGAGTCCCCGTGGCTCACAGATTACTACAACAACAGTTGCAGGTACAGGTTTGCGATGATCATGACGCGAGAGCGATGCTACTTGTTTTGGAGTTCTTCTTCTGCTTCTTCTTCGATCAGGGGATAGGTTCCAGGTCGGCAGCCTGGGCTAGCAGGGTGGATGTCGTTTGAGTTTCTGTTTATGATTCATCTGTAGTCGGATGTTGATCTTGTATATGATGTTGATGTATTCTTGTGGCATTTGTGCCTTATGTATGTATCCCCACTATTATGTAATGTTGATGTAATGATATCCACCTTGCAAAAGCGTTTCAATATGCGGGTCTATCCTTGGTGGGACCTTCGAGTTCCTTTTGGATAGGGTCGCATATTGGGCGTGACAAATATTCAGTTGATTATTTTTGCAGATAATTACTAGACAAATTCCTCAGGTCCACCAATTTATTTTAGAATTTTTGGAGTTCCAGAAGTTTGCGTTAGTTACAGATTACTACAGACTATTCTGTTTTGATGATTCTATTTTCATTGTGTTGTTTGCTTATTTTGATGAATCTATGGCTAGTAAAATAGTTTATAAACCATATTGAAGTTGGAATACAGTAGGTTTAACACCAATATAAATAAATAATTACTTCATTACAGTACCTTGAAGTGGTGTTTTGTTTTATTTCGCTAACGGAGCTCACGAGTTTTCTGTTATGTTTTGTGTTGTGAAGTTTTCAAGTTTTTGGGTAAATATTCGATGGACAATGGAATAAGGAGTGGCACGAGCCTAAGCTTGGGGATGCCCAAGGCACCTCAAGGTAATATTCAAGGACAACCAAGAGCCTAAGCTTGGGGATGCCCCGGATGGCATCCCCTCTTTCGTCTTCGTTCATCGGTAACTTTACTTGGAGCTATATCTTTATTCACCACATGATATGTGTTTTACTTCGAGCGTAATTTTATTTTATTTATATTTGCTTGCTGTTAGTTAGAATAATGTTTTTCATCTTTAGTTTCAATAAAAAAGTCAAGTATAGCCTTTGCCATGCTTATTTTGCAAGTATACATGTTGCTGTTTCAAAGCAGAAAGCTTACCGCTGTTGCAAAAATTCCCTAGAAAAGTCAGAGAGTGGTATAATGTTTAATATTTTAGCATATTGAGCTCTGATAAATTTACTACAATGGAAATTTTAGTTCATAATTTTTGGAGTTAGGGAAGTATTGATACTCTTGCATTCTTTACAGACTGTACTGTTTTGGCAGATTGCTGTTATGTTTGCATTGTTTGCATATGTTTGCTTGTTTAATGATTCTATTTGAGGATAGGAGTATTAAATATGCAGAGGCATTTAGTATTAAATGTTGAATAATCATTTTAGTGATTTGTTACAGTAGGAAATGATAAGGTTTTGCATTGGTTTATACTGACCTATCTCACGAGTTCTTGTTGAGTTTGTTGTGAATGATGCTTTTGATAAAAAGAGAAACCATGATAAGAGAGGAATTAAGGAGACAAAAAAGTTCAAGCTTGGGGATTCCCAAGGCACCCCAAGATAATATTTCAAGAAGTCTCAAGCATCAAAGCTTGGGGATGCCTTGGTAGGCATCCCACCTTTCTTCTTCAACCACTATTGGTTAGTACCGGTTGAGCCTAAGTTTTTGCTTCTTCACATGAGTTGTGCTATCCTTGCAATGTCATTTTATTTTGTTTTGCTTTCTGTTTGAATACAATACCAAGATATGAAATTCTTAAATGTTAGAGAGTCTTCACATCGTTGCATAATTATTCGGCTACTCATTGATCTTCACTTATATCTTTCAGAGTAGTTTGTTGTTTGCTCTAGTGCTTCACTTATATCTTTTAGGCACAATGGTGATTTTATTTTGCAGAAATAGATGAACTCTCATGCTTCACTTATATTATTTTGAGAGTCTTAAATAGCATGGTAATTTGCTTAAATAATCATAATATGCTAAGCATACAAGATTTGTAAGAATTCTTATGAGTGTGTTGAATACTAAGAAAAGTTTGATGCTTGATAATTGTTTTGAGATATGGATGTAGTAATATTAGAGTCATGCTAGTTGAGTAGTTGTGAATTTAAGAGATACTTGTGTTAATGTTTGTGATTCTCGTAGCATGCACATATGGTGAACTGTTATGTGATGAAGTCGGAGCATGGTTTATTTATTGATTGTCTTCCTTATGAGTGGAGGTCGGGGACGAGCGATGGTCTTTTCCTACGAATATATCCCCCTAGGAGCATGCGCGTAATAGTTTGCTTTGATAACTTCTAGATTTTTGCAATAAGTATATGAATTCTTTATGACTAATGTTGAGTCCATGGATTATATGCACTTTTCCCATCCTTCCACCATTGCTAGCCTCTCTAATACCGTGCACCATTCGCCGGTATCATACACCCACCATATACCTTCCTCAAAACAGCCACCATACCTACCTATCATGGCGTTTCCATAGCCATTCCGAGATATATTTCCATGCAACTTTCCACCGTTCCGTTTATTATGACGTGCTCCATCATTTTCATATTGCTTTGCATGATAATGTAGTTGACATCGTATTTGTGGCAAAGCGACCATTCATAATTCTTTCATACATGTCGCTCATGAGTCATTGCATATCCCGGTACGCCGCCGGAGGCATTCATATAGGTCATATTTTGTTCTAAGTATCGAGTTGAGTTGTAAGAAAATAAAAGTGTGATGATCATCATTTTTAGAGCATTGTCCCAGTGAGGAAAGGATGATGGAGACTATGATTCCCCCACAAGTCGGGATGAGACTCCGGACGAAAAATAAAAAAAAATGAAAAAAAGAGGCCATAAAAAAGTCCCAAATAAAAAAATTAAAAAAATGAGAGAGAAAGAGAGAATGGACAATGCTACTATCCTTTTACCACACTTGTGCTTCAAAGTAGCACCATGATCTTCATGATAGAGAGTCTCTCATTTTGTCACTTTCATATACTAGTGGGAATTTTTCATTATAGAACTTGGCTTGTATATTCCAATGATGGGCTTCCTCAAAATGCCCTAGGTCTTCATGAGCAAGCGAGTTGGATGCACACCCACTTAGATTATTTTGATGACCTTTCATATACTTATAGCTCTAGTGCATCCGTTGCATGGCAATCCCTACTCACTCACATTGATATCTATTGATGGGCATCTCCATAACACGTTGATACGCCTAGTTGATGTGAGACTACCTTCTCCTTTTTGTCTTCTCCACAACCACCATTCTATTCTACCTATAGTGCTATGACCATGGCTCACGCTCATGTATTGCGTGAAGATTGAATTTTTTTTTAGAATGTCAAAAGTATGAAACAATTGCTTGGCTTGTCATCGGAGTTGTGCATGTTTTAAATATTTTGTGTGGGGAAGATGGAGCGTAGCCAGACTATATGATTTTGTAGGGATAACTTTCTTTGGCCATGTTATTTTGAGAAGACATAATTGCTTTGTTAGTATGCTTGAAGCATTATTATTTTTATGTCAATATTAAACCTTTGTCTTGAATCTTTCGGATCTGAATATTCATATCACAAGTAAGAAGAATTACATTGGAATTATGCCAACTAGCATTCCACATCAAAAATTATCTTTTTATCATTTACCTACTCGGGGACTAGCAGGAATTAAGCTTGGGGATGCCTGATACGTCTCCAACGTATCTATAATTTTCGATTGCTCCATGCTATATTATCTACAGTTTTGGGCAATATTGGGCTTTATTATCCACTTTTATATTATTTTTGGGACTAACCTATTAACCGGAGGCCCAACCCAGATTTGTTGTTTTTTGCCTATTTCAGTATTTCGAGGAAAAGGAATATAAAACAGAGTCAAAACGGAACGAAATCAATTGGAGAAGTTATTTTTGGAAGGAAAGCCACCTGATGGACTTTGAGTGCACGTCAGGAAAGAAGGGAGGTGCTCACGAGGGTGGGGGGCGCGCCCACCCCCTAGGGCACGCCCCCCTGCCTCGTGCCCCCCCCCCCCCCGTCGGTCCACCGACGTACCCCTGCACCCATATATACCTACGTATCATAAAACTTCTAGAACAGAAGATAGATCAGGAGTTCCGCCGCTGCAAAACCTCCAGAGCCACCAAAAACCTATCGGGACCCTGTTCCGGCACCCTGCCGGAGGGGGGAATCCTCACCTGTGGCCATCTTTTTCATCATCCCGGCGCTATCCATGACGAGGAGGGAGTAGTTCACCCTCGGCGCTGAGGATATGTACCAGTAGCTATGTGTTTGATCTCTCTCTCTCTCTCTCGTGTTCCCTCTATGGCACGATCTTGATGTATCCCGAGCTTTACTATTGTAGTTGGATCTTAAGATGTTTCTCCCCCCTACTCTCTTGTGATGAATTGAGTTTCCCCTTTGAAGTTATCTTATCGGATTGAGTCTTTTATGAGAACTCTTGATGTATGTCTTGCCGTGTTTATCTGTGGAGACAATGGGATATCACGTGCCACTTGATGTATGTTTTGGTGACCAACTTGCGGGTTCCGCCCATGAACCTATGCATAGGGGTTGGCACATGTTCTTGACTCTCCGGTAGAATCTTTGGGGCACTCTTTGAAGTACTTTTATGTTGGTTGGATGAATCTGAGATCGTGTGATGCATATCGTATAATCATGCCCACGGATACTTGAGGTGACAATGGAGTATCTAGGTGACATTAGGGTTTTGGTTGATTTGTGTCTTAAGGTGTTATTCTTGTACGAACTCTAGGGCTGTTTGTGACACTTATAGGGATAGCCCACCGGATTGATTGGAAAGAATAACTTTGAGGTGGTTTCGTACCCTACCATAATCTCTACGTTTGTTCTCAGCTATTAGTGGCTTTGGAGTGACTCTTTGTTGCATGTTTAGGGATTGTTGTATGATTTATCTATGTTATTATTGTTGAGAGAACTTGCACTAGTGAAAGTATGGAACCTAGGCCTTGTTTCCTAGCATTGCAATACCGTTTACGCTCACTTTTACCATTAGTTACCTTGCTGTTTTTATATTTTCAGATTACAAAAACCTATATCTACCATCCATACTGCACTTGTATCACCATCTCTTCACCGAACTAGTGCACCTATACAATTTACCATTGTATTGGATGTGTTGGGGACACAAGAGACTCTTTGTTTTTCGGTTGCAGGGTTGCTTGAGAGAGACCATCTTCATCCTACGCCTCTCGCGGATTGATAAACCTTAGGTTATCCACTTGAGGGAAATTTGCTACTGTCCTACAAACCTGTGTACTTGCAGGCCCAGCAACGTCTACAAGAAGAAGGTTGTGTAGTAGGCATCAAATGCCACCAAGGAAATACGGACCGCGCTCAGGGGTGCGCGGGAGGAACTTCAACCGGCCGGTAAAATCACGGCTGGAGGCTCCTACTTGCTGCAGACGAAGTTTTTCGATCCGAAGTACGCTCCCCTGGATGGATGCTGGAGTCCTGCGGATGCGTATGCGGATTTGGTGAAGAGTACAGCTGACGCTGCCAAGTTCTTCGAGGATAAGGGTGATAAAGAAGTGGAGAAGCTTTTCTGGTCGCAATTCAATGCTCCCACTCGCCCGCTGCCGTTAAGTGACAAGATGGCTGCTGTAGCGGAGCTTCACAGGCTGTCCGGTCTTGCAATGCGGTCTGTGATAGACCATCTTTGGCTGGAAGGGCCTAAGCCGGACAGTTATTATGGCTTGGTGCGACAATTGCTTGGGGCTGTGCCTCGGATGGACGCCATGAGGAGGTCGGCGTGCATAGAGGGTGCACAAATGGCTCTTGCCCGCGTTAAAGCCTATTTGACGGATATGGAGGCCACCATTATAGCGACCCAAGATCCGGCGGGGGGCCAATATCTGGCCGAGCACTATTTGGCACAGGTCACAGAAGGTGCCCTCCTAATAGAGCCGCAGTGCTCGAAGAATGTCTTATTCGAGTGATGAACCGAATCATTGTAAGAACAACGTTATTTTGGTTATAAGGCTATATTTATACTTTTTGCCCGAAAGTATTATTGTGTCCCCTGTGCGGCCGTTTACATATATATATATATATATATATATATATATGTATATATATATATATATATATATATATGTATGTATATATATATATATATATGAATGTGTAATCTGAAAGATAGCAGTCGTTGGCTGCAGCCCCACGCAGACAATGCGGGGGTGTTCGCAAAAAATATGCTTAATCACACTTGCTCCAACGTCTTGGTCCATTAAGGAGGTGATCGCACGTCGAACTAGGAAACCGGTCTATATAGATGTAACAGTTTCGCTTAGCCATGGGAGTCTAATGTTGGGGCAACTATGTAGCCCCTGGGACCTTCACGTGCATCAGAATACGAGCGCGTGTGTACATGACTAGGAAACGATCCTTCGTTAATGCGGAGGGATCCTAAAGATTCCGATAAGTCTTCGAGTGGTTGAACAGTCTCTCGCTGTATCATGATAGTCAGTTTTCGGCTTTCTCTACTGAGGTGCTCATCCGGAATAACCAGGGCACAATCGCAGTAGTTCTCCTTTGGCCACCTTAGCCGATAATAACGGAACGTAAGGCGGCAAACCCAGGAGCCGGGCAAACCCAACATTTGACAGAAGACATGATTCGGAGATGATGCATATAAGGCCAAACTCGTGACGCCGAACACTCCTGAAGGTATTCGGACTTTATAACAGACGATGGGCTCAAGAATGCCCATTCATTATAAACCCTGTGTTTCTGTGCGTGCGTTAATCTGTCGTGGCGAAATGCCAAAAACGGCAGTATCCTCTGTGGTTATGGAACCCATGGGATGGTTAAACAACAAGAGGCAGTAGAAAAGGTTTACACAGGGGCTTAGTCTAAAAATAAACCTCTTGAACTGGGCCCTGCTGCACGTCTGCGCCTTTGTCTCCGTTGTGCCGTATCCTGGAAGGGTATCGCGCGAACGTTGTCTGTGGAAAAAAGAAAACTCGTAGAAGAGTACAACGTAAGTATGCGATGGATAATAAAAGTGTACGATGTTGGCCTGCCTATTAGGTTGAGCCAAGTGTGGTGCTGTATTAAGTATTTATAGCCCCTGGTGTCCACTATGGGATTACATATACGGTGCCCTGATTCAATTTATCCAGGCGACCGGACTCGTCTAACCGAGTCTGTGGTCTTTAATGACTAGTCATGTTTTCTGATATTGGACGCCGCTTATAGTCCGGCCGCTAGGGCCGTCGCGAGTTCCTCTGCGCGTGAAGAGCGCTCTATGATTCCGCTAACGGTGATGACGCCACGTGGACCGAGCATCTTGAGTGTAAGGTAGCCATAGTGCGGCAATGCGTTGAAGTGGGCGAAGGCCGTTCTTCGAAGCAATGCATCATAGTTGCTTTGGAAGGGGTGCGATGATGAAGAGTAACTCTTCGCTTCTGGAGTTGCCTGGAGAGCCGAATGTTACCTCCAGTACGACGGAACCCCTGCTGTGAGCTTCAACGCTTGGTATCACCCCTTCAAAGGTGGTGTTGCTTTGGTTAATTCTGGATGGGTCTATCCCCATCCTGCGGACAGTGTCCTCATATATTAAATTGAAACAGTTGCCGCCGTCCATAAGGACGTGGGTGAGATGGTATCCGTCGATTATTGGGTCAAGCACCAAGGCCTTTGATCCTCCGCGCCGAATACCAGTTCGGCCGTCCCAGTGATCGAAGGTGATCGGATAAGACATCCAGTGGTTAGGTGTGAGTACGATGGGCTCTATATCGAGCGCGACTCTATGCGCGCGTTCATGCCTTCTCATGGATGTGTGAGTCGCGTGGATCATGTTCACTGTTTTAACCTCTGGCGGGAATTTTTTCTGTCCCTGATTGTTCGACTGGCGAGGTTCATCATCGTCTTCACTTGGTGTTTCCCTTCCCTCCTGCTTGAAGACCCAGCACTCTCTGTGCGTGTGGTTCGCAGGTTTGTCAGGGGTGCCATGAATTTGGCATAGTCTGTCTAGGACTCTATTCAGACCGGACAGTCCCTCTTTACTGCCTTTAAATGGCTTCTTTCGCTGATCAGGTCGAGAGCCCCTGAATCCGGCATTAACAATTGTGTTATCCGGGCTCTCTTCCTTGTTTGGGCATTTGTTTTTATTATGCCGTGGCTTCCCGTTGCCATCCCTTATTTCGGATTTGCTTGGGTCGCTGGTGCCTTTACGGGCTAGCCAGCTATCTTCACCCGCGCAAAAGCGGGTCATGAGGCTTGTTAAGGCTGCCATTGTCCTTGGCTTTTCTTGGCCGAGGTGTCTGGCGAGCCACTCATCACGGATGCTGTGTTTGAATGCCGCTAAAGCTTCAGCATCCGGACAGTCGACAATTTGGTTCTTCTTAGTGAGGAATCTGTTCCAAAGCTTGCGGGCGGACTCTCCGGGTTGTTGGATTATGTGACTTAGATCGTCAGAATTCGAAGGCCGGACATAGGTCCCTTGAAAATTGGCCCTAAAAGCGTCCTCGAGTTCCTCCCAACTCCCAATTGAATTTTCGGGGAGGATTTTCAACCAGTGTCGGGCTGGTCCCTTCAGTTTGAGGGGAAGGTATTTGATGGCGTTGAGGTCATCCCCACGAGCCATATGTATATGCAGGATAAAATCCTCAATCCAGATGCCTGGGTTTGTCTTTCCGCCGTATGCCTCAATATTCACAGGTTTAAAGCCCTGTGGGAATTCATGGTCCAGTACCTCTTCGGTAAAGAACAGGGGGTGAGCAGCCCCTCTATATCTGGACGTGATGTGGCATGCCGTCGGCTGTTGTTGTGTCCGGTGTTTATTCCGAATTGGTATTTGATTGGTATAATCGTTTTTGTTACCATAGTCCCTCGCCGGGGTGTGTCCTTTAGATCCGTAAATAGACTTGGCCGCGCCAGCTGTCTTATCCAGGTGCTCTCCTGCATCGTCGTCCATACCTTTGATGCCTTCGGAGTCGAAATCAGGCACGTCGGTTAAATCATCGACCGTGGCTATGAAGTGGGTGGTGGGTGGGCAACGAATTTCTTCGTCGCCTGCTTCCCACTCGAGCCGGACATAGTTTGGCCCAGAATTTTCTGTCAAAGAAGAGTTTTCAACGACTTCAGCACGTCGCCAAAGGGCGAGTGCTGAAAGATGTCCGCAGCGGTGAACTCCATTACCGGAGCCCAACCTGGCTCGACTGGCTCGGGAGTGCGCGGACCGGAACCAACATCCGGATACGAATCCGGGGGTCCGGAGTCACAGGCCACCACAGAGGTAAGGCCCGTGTTCGGCTCCACCGCCGATAAGTGTGCGACCTGCGGGGCGGGGTCCAGCCCTCCGTCCTTAGGCAACGCGGCCTGCTCCGGATTTAGGTCCGAAGCTACTGCGGGCGTGATACCCCAAGATATTTCCGACAGCAGGTCTTAGTCGTGCTCGTCGTGACTTTCCGGTGCTCCTGGCATAGGCACGAGTTCATCGGCGATCCAGTCTCCGCGGATATCCGCCGTGTAGTTCAGGTTTCCGAACCTAATCTGGTGGCCAGGGGCGTAGCTGTCGATCTGCTCCAGATGGCCAAGCGAGTTGGCCCACAGGGCGAAGCCGCCGAACACGAAGATCTGTCCGGGGAGAAATGTCTCACCCGGGATTGCATTGTTGATGATGACTGGAGGAACCATCAAGCCCTGTAGCGACGACACAGAGGAACTCTCAATGAAAGCACCAATGTCGGTGTCAAAACCGGCGGATCTCGGGTAGGGGGTCCCGATCTGTGCGTCTAGGCTAATGGTAACAGGAAGCAAGGGACACAGATGTTTACCCAGGTTCGGGCCCTCTCGATGGAGGTAAAACCCTACTTCCTGCTTGATTAATATTGAAGATATGGGTAGTACAAGAGTAGATCTACCACGAGATCGTAGAGGCTAAACCCTAGAAGCTAGCCTATGATGGTATGATTGTGATTGTGATCGGCCTTCTAAGGACCAACCTCTCTGGTTTATATAGACATTGGAGAGGGCTAGGGTTTAAATGGAGTCGGTCACAAGGAAGGAAATATAATATCCGGATCGCCAAGCTTGCCTTCCATGCCAAGGAAAGTCTCATCCGGACACGGGAAAAAGTCTTGAGTCTTGTATCTTCACGCTTCAATAGTCCGGACGATGTATATAGTCCGGCTGTCCGGATACCCCCTAATCCCGGACTACATCAATGCCCCGGAAGGCATCCCCTCTTTCTTCAACAAGTATCGGTATGTTTTCGTATTCGTTTCATTTATGCGATATGTGCAAGTCTTGGAGCGTCTTTTCCATTTAGTTTTCACTTTTCTTTTATGCACCATGCTGGTATGAGATAGTCCTTGGTTGATTTATAGAATGCTCATTGCACTTCACTTAAATCTTTTGAGTATGGATTTATAGAATGCTTCATGTGCTTCACTTATATCATTTGAAGTTTGGATTGCATGTTTCTCTTCACATAGAAAACCGCCATTTGTAGAATGTTCTTTTTCTTCACTTATAATTGTTAGAGCGTGGGCATATCTTTTGTAGAAAGAATTAAACTCTCTTGCTTCACTTATATCTATTTAGAGAGATGACAGGAATTGGTCATTCACATGGTTAGTCATAAAATCCTACATAAAACTTGTAGACCACTGAACAAGATATGTTTGATTCCTTGCAATAGTTTTGCGATATAAAGCTGGTGATATTAGAGTCGTCCTAGTTGAGTAATTGTGAAATTGAGAAATACTTGTGTTGAGGTTTGCAAGTCCCGTAGCATGCACATATGGTGAACCGTTAGGTAACGAAGTTGGAGCATGAGGTGTTCTTTGATTTATTTCCTTATGAGTGGAGGTCGGGATCGCACGATGGTTAACTCCTACCAACCCTTCCCCTAGGAGCATGCATAGTAGTACTTTGCTTCGAGGGCAAGTAGACTTTTGCAATAAGTATATGAGTTCTTTATGACTAATGTGAGTCCATGGATATACGCACACTCACCCTTCCACCTTGCTAGCCTCTATTGTGCCGCGCAACTTTCGCCGGTATCATGAACCCATTATTTACCTTCCTCAAAACAGCCACCATACCTACCTATCATGGCATTCTCATAGCCATTCCAAGATATATTGCCATGCAACTTCCATCATCATCATATAAGTGACTTGAGCATTCATTGTCATATTGCTTTGCATGATCCTAAGATAGCTAGCATGATGTTTTCATGGCTTGTCCCTTTTTTGATGGCATTGCTATGCTAGATCATTGCACATACCGGTACACCGCCGGAAGCATTCATATGGAGTCATATCTTTGTCCGAGAGTTGTAATATTGAGTTGTAAGTAAATAAAAGTGTGATGATCATCATTATTAGAGCATTGCCCCAGTGAGGAACGGATGAAGGAGACTATGATTCCCCCACAAGTCGGGATGAGACTCCGGACTTTATGAAAAATAAAAGAGGCCAAAGAAGCCCAAATAAAAAAAGGCCAAAGAAGCACACCAAAAAAATAAAAAATAATAAAAAAGTAAAAAAAATTAGAAAAAAAGAGAGAAGGGGAAATGTTACTATCCTTTTACCACAGTTGTGCTTCAGAGTAGCACCATGTCCTTCATAGAGAGAGTCTCATATGCTTTCACTTTCATATACTAGTGGGAATTTTTCATTATAGAACTTGGCTTGTATATTCCAATGATGGGCTTCCTCAAAATGCCCTAGGTCTTCGTGAGCAAGCAAGTTGGATGCACGCCCACTTAGTTTCTTTTGTAGAGCTTTCATATATTTATAGCTCTAGTGCATCCGTTGCATGGCAATCCCTACTCACTCACATTGAATTCTATTGATGGGCATCTCCATAGCCGTTGATACACCTAGTTGATGTGAGACTATCTTCTCCCTTTTTGTCCTCACAACCACCACCATATACCACCATAGTGCTATGTCCATGGCTTGCGCTCATGTATTGCGTAAGAGTTGAAAAAGTTGAGGTGCGTTAAAAAGTATGAACCAATTGCTTGGCTGAAACCGGGGTTGTGCATGATGGGAGTATTTTGTGTAATGAAGATGGAGCATAGCCAGACTATATGATTTTGTAGGGATGAGCTTTCTTTGGCTATGTATTTTCGATAAGACATAATTTCTTGGTTGGTATGCTTGAAGTATTATTGTTTTTATGTCAAATGATAGACTATTGCTTTGAATCACTCGTGTCTTAATATTCATGCCATGATTAGATGTATGATCCAGATTATGCTAGGTAACATTCCACATAAAAAATTATCTTTTTCATCAGTTACCTACTCGAGGACGAGCAGGAATTAAGCTTGGGGATGCTGATACGTCTCCGTCGTATCTATAATTTTTTATTGTTCCATGCCAATATTATTCAACTTTCGTATACTTTTGGCAACTTTTTATACTATTTTTTGGGACTAACATATTGATCTAGTGCCCAGTGCCAGTTCCTGCCTGTTGCATGTTTTATGTTCCACAGAAATTTAATATGAAACGGAATCCAAACGGGATAAAAAAAGACGGAGAATTATTTTGGAATATTTGGGATTTTCCGGAGGAAGAATCAACGCGAAATGGTGCCCGAGGTGGCCACGAGACAGAGGGGCGCGCCTGGCACTCTCGTGGGCCGCCCCTAAGGCGGTTCACGCTCTTCTTTTGCCGCAAGAAAGCTAATTTTATGAGAAAAATATGGGCGAAAGATTCACTCCAATCGGAGTTACGGATCTCCGGATATAAAAGAAACGGCGAAGGGGAAGGATCTGGGAGCGCAGAAACAGAGAGAGACAAAGAGATAGATCCAATCTCGGAGGGGCTCTCGCCCCTCCCACGCCATGGGAGCCAAGGACCAGAGGGGAAACCCTTCTCCCATCTAGGGAGAAGGTCAAGGAAGAAGAAGAAGAAGAGGGGCTCTCTCCCCCTTGCTTCGGGTGGCGTCGGAACGCCACCGGGGGCCATCATCTTCACCAACACCTCCGCCATCTTCACCAACATCTACATCACCTTCCCCCCTCTATCTACAGAGGTCCACTCTCCCGCAACCCGATGTACCCTCTACTTGAACATGGTGCTTTATGCTTCATATTATTATCCAACGATGTGTTGCCATCCTATGATGTCTGAGTAGATTTTCGTTGTCCTATTGGTGGTTAATGAATTGCTATGATTGATTGAATTTGCATGTGGTTATGTTGCTGTCGTTTGGTGCCCATCATATGAGCGCGCGCGTGGATCACACCATAGGGTTAGTTGTATGTTGATAGGACTATGTATTGGAGGGCAAGTGTGAGAGAATCTTCAACCTAGCATAGAAATTGATGCATACGGGATTGAAGGGAGACCAATATATCTTAATGATATGGTTGGGTTTTTCCTTAATGAACGTTAGTAGTTGAGGATGCTTGCTAATAGTTCCAATCATAAGTGCATAGAATTCCAAGTCATGGATGACATGCTAGCAGTGGCCTCTCCCACATAAAACTTGCTATCGGTCTAGTAAAGTAGTCAATTGCTTAGGGACAATTCCACAACTCCTACCACCACTTTTCCACACTCACTATATTTACTTTATTGCATCTTTATCTAAACAGCCCCTACTTTTTATTTATGTGCTCTTTATTATCTTGTAAACCTATCCAACAACACCTACAAAGTACTTCCAGTTCCATACTTGTTCTAGGTAAAGCGAACGTCAAACGTGTGTAGAGTCGTATCAGTGGCCGATAGGACTTGAGAGGATTTTTGTTCTAACTTTAGCTCCTCGTTGGGTTTGACACTCTTACTTCTCGAAAGAGGCTTCAACTATCCCATATACTTGCGGGTCATCAGATACGTCTCCAACGTATCTGTAACTTTTGATTGTTCCGTGCTATTATATTAATTGTTTTGGATCTTTATGGGCTTTATTTTACACTTATATCATTTTCGGGACTAACCTACTAACCGGAGGCCCAGCCAGTATTGTTGTTTTTTTTTGCCTATTTCGGTGTTTCGAAGAAAAAGAATATCAAACGGAGTCCAAACAGGATGAAACCTTCGGGAGCGTGATTTTCGGAACGAACATGACCCAGAGGACTTGGAGTGCAAGTCAAGAAACAATCGAGGAGGCCACGAGGGTGGAGGGCGCTCCCCCCTACTGGGCGCCCCCCCTACTGGGCGCGCCCCCTATCTCGTGGGCCCCTCAGGCGTCTATCGCCTACTTCTTCCTCCTATATATACCACGTACCCCGAGAACATCAGAACAGACCACGAAAACCTAATTCCACCGTCCAACCTTCTGTATCCGTGAGATCCCATCTTGGAGCCTTCGCTGGTGCTCCACCGGAGGGCGAATCGATCACGGAGGGCCTCTACATCATCTCCAAGGCCTCTCCGATGAGTTGTGAGTAGTTTACCATAGACCTTCGGGTCCATAGTTATTAGTTAGATGGCTTCTTCTCTCTCTTTGGATCTCAATACCATGTTCTCCTTGATCTTCTTGGAGACCTATTCGATGTAACTCTTTTTGCGGTGTGTTTGTCGAGATGCGATGAACTGTGGGTTTATGATCAAGTTTATATATGAGAAATATTTGAATCTCCTCTGAATTCTTTTATGTGTGATTAAGTTATCTTTTCAAGTCTCTTAGAATTATTAGTTTGGTTTGGCCTACTAGATTGATCTTTCTTGCAACAGGAGAAGTGCTTAGCTTTGGGTTCAATCTTGCGGCGTCCTTTCCTAGTGATAGCAGGGGCAGCAAGGCACGTATTGTATTGTTGCCATCGAGGATAAAAAGACGGGGTTTATATCATATGGCATGAGTTTATCTCTCTACATCATGTCATATTTCTTAATGCGTTACTCTATTCTTTATGAACTTAATACTCTAGATGCATGTTGCATAGCGGTCGATGTGTGGAGTAATAGTAGTAGATGCAGGCAGGAGTCGGTCTACTTGTCACGGACGTGATGCCTACATACATGATCATGCCTAGATAATCTAATAATTATTCGCTTTTCTATCAATTGCTCGACAGTAATTTGTTCACCCACCGTAATACTTATGCTATCTTGAGAGAAGCCACTAGTGAAATCTATGGCCCCCGGGTCTATCTTTTATCATATAAGCTTTAAATCTACTTTTATTTGCATCTTTACTTTTCCAATCTATATTACCAAATATCAAAAATATATTTATCTTATCATATTATCTCTACCAGATCTCACTTTCGCAAGTGGCCGTGAAGGGATTGACAACCCCTTTATTGCGTTGGTTGCGAGTTCTTGTTTGTTTGTGTAGGTGCGTGGGACTTTGAGGAGCCACCTACTGGATTGATACCTTGGTTCTCAAAAACTGAGGGAAATACTTACGCTACTATTGCTGCATCACCCTTTCCTCTTCAAGGAAAACCAACGCAAGCTCAAGACGTAGCAGAACGCCAACATGGAGGACTGATTGTCAATGACAATGTGATGTAACTAAACCGTGGTCCTGAACTAGCTTGCCTTATCACTACTGTCTTTCTATGGCAAAATTTTGAAATTATGCATGGCGAAACTATGTGATGTAACTAAACCGTGGTCTTGAACTAGCGTAGATCGCTCTAGTTAATTAGTTTGGGAATGAGGAACTTCGTCATTTATGTTTACTATTGGTTGCTTTTATTTTGCTAATCATGCCTCTTTGTTTTCTTAAGTACATTATGTTGAATATTATCGTTCAATTCATCAACTCACGATGCAGGTACATAGATCAGAGATGGCGAAGGACTACTACGATGTGTATGTTGGGAGGGTTTCAGAAATCTACGACTAATGGCCAGCGGCTCAGGCTCAGGTGCACAGGTACCCGGGTGCTCGCCTCAGAGGGTTCGACACCAGAGCCGAAGCGGAAAGTAGTTACTTGAGGTGGACACTCCAGCATGAGCAGGGGCGGGACCGCCGGTACTACAAAGTGGCGCTCTTGCTCATGCTAATCGTTCTTCTCTTTTACATAATGGTTTAGATAGAGATGATGAAACTTGTGTGTGTGCCATGACCATGTAGTTGCACTTATTCGAGACATGACATGATCGCACTTGTAGGGTTTTCCCTAGTAGTGTAAGGTAGATATATTTTTAAGTCATCATCTTTGGAAGCATTTTAAATTCTGAAACAAAGTGTTTGAGTTGTTGTTGTAATCCATAAATACCTTGGGGAAAATCTGATGTGTACTACTTTTTCACCAAAGAAATTTCCACTCAAAAGTAATGCTCCAAGTTAGGTGTGGCAAAATAGTTGATTGTCCAAAGAAAATTTCCACTCGAAAGTAATGCTCCAAGTTAGGTGTGGCAAAATAGTGTGGAAAATGTAGTCATAGTCCAATAGTTCTACGCATTACAACATTTATTCAGTGATATGAAATTGCATATTATGTTGATCGTATACGCGTTCTGTTTGTAGGTCACGGCCAATTCTGGAGGTAACAACGAGTCGGTGTGCGATGTGGACATGGCAAACAATGAATTCTTAAACACTTATGAGTATGTCATCAAGAGCGCGCAAGGTGCAAATGACGAGCTAAAGGGGGAGATTAAACAGCTACACAAGGAGACTGTTCGGCCCATTTAGGAGACTAATCATCTTAGGGACGAGAGGGATAAGCTCGTCGAGGATCGGGATAGACTGAAGGAGGAGATGAGACATCTGAGGGCTGAGAGGATTGACCTCAAGATGGACATAGATCATTTTAAAAGAGAAGGAGAGGGGGATAGAAAGAAGCTTCTCCATCTGGGTATACTGCTTGATGAAGACTAGTTCATCTTATTATTTGATGATCATCGAGTAACTAGAGTACTTGAGTGAGCAACTTTTGTGAAGTTTAATTAATATCAACTTGTTGAGTTCTTGAGCCTCTTCTATAATGACAGTCTATTAATTAAGTACCTAGTGTTGATGAGTATATTGTGTTCAATAGTATCTATTAAGTAAGTAGCTAGTGTTGATGAGAAAAAAATTATTACCAAAAAAATCATTTGCTGGTATTGGACAAGTAGGGACGCTAGAGTTATGATGAACTTAGTGCTGCTGCTGCACTAGTTACAGGCAAGCACAATGTACGATACTGCTGATGTGTCAACCCACACCACCACTATTTCTTAACAATGGTGCCATGTTGGTGGCATTCACTACTAGTGAAAAGCCTAGCAGTAGTGCTGGTTTTAGGTATAGCAGTACCGCGGGGCACCACGCTACTGCTACGGCGCTACAGCTAAAGTGTAGCAGTTGCGTGGGTTTTCCCGCACTACTGCTATACATACTTAGCAGTAGCACTTTTTGTAGAACGCTCTACTGGAAGTTACTAGAAGCGCTCCTCCCTAACAGCGCTACTACTATTATTACGTATTCTATTTCTTTTTTCTTTTATGTCGTATTCATGCACCATTATACACGTTTTCATACAATAGCAATTTAGAGTTTGGTTTTACATCATAATGAGTTATTACATCATTGGGTGAAAGAACCGCGGATTAGTTTCAAGTGAATGTATCCAAAGTGACCATGAACCGCGGATTAGTTTCAAGTGGATGGATCCAAAGTGACCAATCACTACTAGGGAAAACCCTAGCAGCAGCGCGGGTTTTGAGTGTAGCAGCAGCGCGGGTGGCCGCACTACTAATAAGGCGCTACAGCTAACTTGTAGTAGTAGCGCGGTCCGTACCCGCGCTACTACTGATGACGATATCAGCAGCGCTTTTTTCCGAACGCGCTGCTATTAGTTAGCTGTAGCAATTTCGCTGTCCCTCGCTACTGCTATATCTTTCATTATTTTCCCTTTCAGTTTTCCTTTCAAACACTAGATACTAGGTACTGCTACTAGATATCAAATTCATAAACCATTACTGGGTAGTGCTCCCTTCGTTCCAAATTACTCGTCGTGGTTTTAGTTCAAACCACGATGAGTAATTTGCAACGAAGGGAGTACTAGATAACAATTTCATGCATAGCCAATATGCATCCTCAAGCAGTACAAGGTCATATCAACGGCGATCATCATATGTAGTTCTAGATGATATCAACGACAATCATCATATGTAGTTCTAGATGATATCAACGACAATCATCATATGTAGTTCTAGATGATATCAATGACAATCATCATATGTAGTTCTAGATGATATCAACGACAATCATCATATGTAGTTCTAGATGATATAGCCACACAAACATATGTAGTTCTAGATGATATAGCCACACACACATATGTAGTTCTAGATGATATAGCCACACACACATATGTAGTTCTAGATGATATTAAAGTCAATCATCATCCTCAAACCTGGGCGATTGGTGTTCCTGATAGTAATTAGGATGGCACATGCATGGCGACCCGACCGAATGGATCAAGTCTACGTGCTTAAGTGTCATCCTCGGATCGGTATCTTGACACACACAGTACTCGAGGATCTATAACATAGGTAACTCACATGTATAAAGTAACGTAAATACTATTACCTCAATCCAAATAGCGGAAGTAACAAGGTTGTGGATTCCCATCAACACCAACGACAAAGTTGAATGTAGAAATCGTAACCCTAACGTATCACTTACTCGTCGTAAGATCCTGCAACATGAGACGTTGCAGCCACAAAGGGTCAGTACATTGAATGTACTGGCAAATTCACACCATAGGATAATGATGAATAAGGCTATCACTACATGCATATTTGGCTGGTGGAAAAGCTCTATGGTTATAATGTTTTTGCGAAAAGCCAATTTTCCCTACTGCAAAGGAATAAATTTTATTTAACTATCATGGTGGTTGTTAAACATTGAGAATGGTTGACAGCATTCTCAATCCCAATTAAAAATATCATCATTAACCCAACAAAATTATTTAAAGTAACTTGATGAGATTCACATGATAATCCAAGTACTAGATACTCAAAATGTCCATAACCGGGGACACGGCTAACCATGATTAGTTTGATACACTCTGCAGAGGTTTGTGCACTTTTCCCCACAAGACTCGATCTCCTCCGTTGGGATTCTCGCACTACTTGGTGTTTGAGAAACGGATGACCGAGACATAGTCTTTCAGAAGCGCTAGCACCTTACGAATGGGTAGACCGTGCCAACCTACATCCCCTACATCTGCTAGTCTTCCACCGTAAGAGTTCGCACGACTTAGTCAACTATGCTAGAGCCTATAGTAGCTTGTGGCTGCACACGGAATAATCTAATGATCCCTTTGAGCCTGGGTGGCGGTCCAAAAAGAAACAGGCAATCCTGGAATACCCAGGTACCTCAATCCACCCAGATGTGTGTTTAAGTTGCCACCTTAAATAAACCATTAAATAACAATCTCACATCTGTCATGGATACACTCACCCAATCCACGTCTACTAGCATAGCATGGCATAATAAGAAAACGTAGAAGTAACTCCCAAGGGTTTGATAATAAAACAGGTAATAGGTACTACGTCATCTACTTCCCAAAACCCACAATTTAATTATATCCTAATCATGCAATGTTTGAGGATTGATCTAATGCATAAAAATTGGATATGAAAAGGGATATGATCAAAGTGTGAACTTGCCTGCAATGTTGATGAAGATGATTCCCACTCAAAACTCTTGATAGTTCTATTCATCACACTCTGGTCAATCTATCGTAGGCAAGCAATAGTAACCACACATAAGCAATCACTCAAAAGATCGGGAAGAACGAAGAAGACGATTCGAAAAACATCAAAACCAAGCAAATAACTCTTGCAACATAAAACAAATTTCTAACAGTACGAAAATTATATGAATTTGGCCTTATTAGAAAGTTTAGGTCAAGAGCTTCGATTTGCAAAAAGAATCAACTCAAACGGAGTTATAAAACTCAAGTTACGATCAAACAAAGTTCAAATTCAAATCTGGTCTAATTAAAATTTTAAACTTTCAAAAACATGTTTGAGTTGGATTACTGGATAGAGGAGATCGTAACGAAGAAGTGGGCGTTGGTTTCGTTGGATTTACATAAACGAGTGAAAAGTTATGAGTGTTTGAAGACCAAAGGCTGATCTGTAAATAATGCATCTACAAAGAAGTCCTGACTAAAACTAACAGAAAAAAAGTCTAAATAACAAACGTTCGTTAAACAGTACTACAGAACGAAAACGTTCACTAAAACTTCCTAAACAGAAAGCGTTCGCTAAATAATCTAACCTAAAAAAATAAACCGGCTAAAAGGTAAACCGAAGAAAACCGAAAAGAATAAACCGGACCGGGCGGTTTATTTACCGGTTCGGTGATTCGGCGGCTTTGGCGACAAAACCGGCGGCGGTGAGGTTGAACTCCGGCGACAGCGGGCGGCTCGGGCGTGGTCGCCGGCGGTGCTCCGGTGGCCGGGGCAACGGCGAGGGGGCGAGGGCGGCGAGGTGGCGGCGGTGGCGCGCGAGGTGGAGGCGCGGCGAGGTGGCGGCACAGAACAGCGGCGGCGGCGGTTGGCAATGGCGGCGGTGGTGGATCTGGCGATGGGCGGTGGCGCGAGCAGAGAGAGGGCGGCGGGGTCGGGGCTGGCCTTTTAAAGGGGCAGGGGAGGGCGCTGGCGTGGGGAAGGGGCGGCAGGTGGCGGGGCGGCGCCGGACTCCGGGAGGAGTCCCGGTCGGGGACGACGGGCGAGGCGGCGTGGAGCTGGGCCTTGGCCTGGCTTCGGCTGGGCTGGCCCAGTGGGCGGAGAGAAAGTTTTTTTTAAACATATTGCAGACAACAACAAAAAATAAACTATACAAAATAAAAACATACTATGGGCATATAATATACCAAAATTTGCAGAAAAAGATTTTCTACAACATGGACATTCAGATAATTCAAAGAGTGCTAATGGTCTAATAAAATCCAACAAAAATCATTTTTAAAATACCAAACTTAATTCAAATTTATTTCTCTCCAATTTTCTGATGTAGGGAATCATGTTACCCTATTTTCCATGTATTTTATTTTTGGAGGAAAATAATTTGAATAAAACTCAAATAACTCCAAATTGAAAATAAATTCAAAAGAACTTTGAATTTAATTCTTTGAAACTCCCAACTCATATTTCATATGTTTTGAAGAAGTCATTTTATCTTCGCTCGTGAAAATCTTTGAGTTGCATAAAGTTCCTGGGTTGGAAATATTTTCCAAATGAAATTCAAATATTTTCAACACCCCTTGTCACTTAAATAAATGGAATAAGTCATGTCATCTTCTCTTCAGGGTTTTGTGATGAAAAGAATTTGAATTCACGAGGATCATAAAAGCAAAAATGAAAGTTCGGGAAAGTCACTAGTAGAAAAAGGGTCAAATGTGAAGCACATTAGTGCCGGTTTGTAAAAAAACCGGCATTAATGTGATCAATAGTGCCGGTTCGTGGCGGCGATCAATAGTACCGGTTTGTGTTGAGCCTTTAGTACCGGTTCGTGCCACGAACCGGTACTAAAGGGGTAGTGGCAGGCTGGCGTCAGGCCGGGTCCCCACGAGCCCCTTTAGTACCAGTTTGTGTTACCAACTGGTACTAAAGGTCTAACCTATAGTACCGGTTTGTGCCACGAACCCACACTAAAGGGGACAAGCCTTTATGTGGGTTCGTGCCACGAACCCACACTAAAGGGGCCAATTTTCCGACTCTACCCCCGTGTATCGCCATTTCAGTTTTGAAAAATCAAAAGAAAATGATAAAAACTTCAAAAAATAAACTCCTTCGAGAGGTAGTTATATTGCTATATCTACTAGTTAGGAAAATTTGAAAACATAAATTTGGACATGTTTTGCAAAAAGTGTAGGGAAAATGTAAAACGCCTATTACTTTTGCATACGATGTCGGAATAAAACGTATAATATATCAAAAAATTCAGCACGAAAATCCGCATCTAATGGAGACGGCCTACGACCTGTTTGGAATTTTTAGAATCCTGAAATTCGAAAAGGAAAAAAAGATATGGTCAAATTTCAGTTTTTTTAAAAAAATTTGGTTAAATTTGGTCAAACTACTTATTCAAGAAGTATTAATGTTACTACATAATTATTCAAGAATATTAGTGTACTAAATAATTATTTCAATTTTTTGAATTTTGGTCAAATCTGGTCAAACTATGGTCAAACTTATTCAAGAAATATTAGCGATACTAAATAATTACACTATTTTAGAATAATAGTTTAAAAGACAAACGGTGAAATGTGTGACTTCATGCTCAAGCTAAACTCCTGAGGGTTAATAGGATTGACATCTTACTATTGTCAGGCAAACAACAAGTGCAGACTCGGAAACGAAGGAGAATAGAACCCGAAAGTTAAGCGTGCTCGGGCTGGCGTAGTGAGAGGGATAGGTGACCGGTCAGGAAGTTAGATGATTTGGAATGAATGATCCACACTTGAGCAGTTGAGAGAGGTGATTAGAGACTAAATCATCAAATAATTCAGGAAAATTAAAAATCGAAAAAAATCAAAAAAATTAAAAAAAAAACCTTTAGTACCGGTTGGCAACACCAACCGGTACTAAAGGTCTCCCATACCAGGGTGCGAGCTCACGCCACGTGGTGGCACTTTAGCGCCGGTTTGTGCCGAACCGGTACTAAAGGGGGGGCCTTTAGTGCCCACCCTTTAGTGCCGGTTATGCAACTGGCACTAAAGGCCCTTACGAACCGGTTTTAAAGCTCTGTTTTCTACTAGTGAGTCCGTTTATTCCCTCTCATTTAACTTTCAAAAAGGTTTCGTATTTCATTCAATTTCACACAATCAATCAAATAATCAATCAAATCTATATATTTAATATAAGATTCCAAAATTTAGAATTTTGGGATGTTACAAACCTACCACCCTTAAAAGGAATCTTGTCCTCGAGATACGGAGAGGCTAGCAAGAAATAGGTTAGGTTTGGGGTCTTCTCAAAAATCCATCGATCGTCTCCGGGGTCTCGGGTGCTACCACCCTTAGAAGCATTAATACAGTTCCATCAAAACTCATATACTCCATCCTTATTGTAACATCCCAAAATTCTAAATTTTGGAATGTTATAATAAATAGATAGATTTGTTTGTTTGTTTGAATTGTTGTGTGATTGATTGAGTGAAATTTGAAACTTTTTGAAAGTTAAATGAGAGGGAATAAAAGGACTTTCCCAAACTTTCATTTTTTTGCTTTTATGCTTTTCGTGAATTCAAATACTCTTCATCACAAAACCCTGGAGAGAAGATGACATGACTTCTTCCATTTATTTAAATGACAAGGGGTGTTGAAAATATTGAATTTCATTTGGAAATATTTTCTAATTCCTAAACTTCATGCAACTCAATGATTTTCACGAGCGAGGATAAAATGACTTCTTCAAAACATATGAAATATGAGTTGGGAGTTTCAAAGGATCAAATTCAAAGTCCTTGGAATTTATTTTTCAATTTGGAGTTATTTGAGTTTTATTCAAATTATTTTTCTCCAAAAATAAAATACATGGAAAATAAGGTAACATGATTCCCTACCTCAGAAAAATGGAGAGAAGTAAATTTGAATTCATTTTGTTATTTTTAAAAATGATTTTTGTTGGATTTTATTGGACCAAAAGCAATCTTTGCTTTATTTAAATTTATGTGTATTTTATTTGACTCTAGAATAAAGTTCATCTTGTAGGAAATGTTTTTCTGAAAATTTTGATATATTATATGCCTATATATTATTTTTATTTATTTTGCTTTCTTCTTATTTTATTTTTCTGGAAAAAAATGTTTATATATAAAATAAAATAAAATCCGCAGCGCCTTGGGCCAAAGGCCCAAGCCACCACTTGCCACCGGCCGGCCACCATCGCGCGTGCGCACTAGGGAGCCAGGGAGCACCGCTCCTTTTTCCTAATACTAGTAGGATTTGATCCCGTTTCGTTTATTCCGATTTGTTTCTAGATCTTTTCCCTTTTGTTTGCTAATCCTAATTTATTTCTTGTCCCCTACCCCAAGTAAACCCCCTCCCCTCACCTATATAAATACCCCCACACCCCCCCTCCAAAACATCAAATCAAACCCTCTCCTCACCCCACGTCTCCGCGCCACCTCGACGTAGTTCGCCGGACCACCGCCGCCATTGCCGCCCCACTCTGCCGCCTCACCGTCCCTTCCCGACGCCAGAGGGCCACGGAGGACGTCGCCGGAGCTCCACCAGAACCCCATCATCGGAACTGCTACAGTAAATCCTGACCTATTTTTTTTCGTTCTGTTTTTAAAACAGAATAGTTTCAATCTTGTAAAATCCATAGTTAATTATCTACGAGGTATTTTTGAGTGATTCCAACTGCCTTGGATCATAAATTTTATGAAGTTTCAGTTAGTTCAATCTTATTTCACATTTGAGCAGTTTAAATTTGTGTTTGTATGAATTTTCTCAAATCACTAGATTTGAGCTATTTTGAGTTAGGAATATTATTTTTGACCGATTCTTTTTGCTCCTGGTCTCTAGGACCTTTGCTTATCCAGTAGTATTTAGTATTTTATTTATAGGTTAATTTAAATTAGGTTTTTAGCAAAACAGTACTGTTTTATTATTAGTTCTGTTTTAGTCTTTTATTTATTGTTTTTATTAGTTTTAAATTATTTATTTTTGTCACTTTTGACAAATTTAGTTTTGTTTCGGTTAGTAAACCAAAGAAAATTTTGTTTTTATTTTAAAAATTTATTTTATTTAGTTTTGTATGAAAACTTGTTTAGGTCATAGTTAGTGTTTCATAAAAGCTTTTTATTTGTTTCTTTTTGCTATTAAAAGTTTATGAAAAATACTCTCTGTTAAAATTATCTGGTTTATATTTTCTTTTCAGATTATTTATTATGTTGGTATTTTCTTTGTTGTTAAATTTTACTTAGGATAAAACTATTTTTGTGTTATGTCTTAGAGTTTTCTTTAGTAGTTTTGTTGTGTAGTTTTCCTTTGTTTTTATTTGGTGTCCCTTGATTTGCATTTTTATTTGTTGGTTTTATTATGAGTGTTAGAATTGTTTGCTAGGATGTTTGCTTATGTGAATGCTATGTTTGACTATATAGATTTTTCAACGGAGTGACGAATAGTTCTACCAAGTCATTATTCGAGAGTGTTGCTATCTTCATCAACTTACCATGCACGTTCACTTTGACCATGTTTTTTATACCTATGTGTTTTATTGCATCTAGTGTCACCTTCGCAACAATCCCTCCAGAGTGACATTGAATCCTTGTAGTTGAGTAGTATGCATGAGGTAGGAACCCATCACCCTGTTACCAAGCCGGGACGCTATTTATTTTAATGCTACGCTATAGTAGACGGGTTGGTATGAGTGCTCGGAGTGGTGTGAGAATGGAGGATCTACGTCAATGACGACAACTCCATGATGGAATCTGCAAGGACTGCATCTTCACGGCCTCAAGACTTCAAGACTCGAGACAAGAATTCAATACACACTCTTTGGGTGAAGGGCGGTTGTGGGCACCTGGAGAAACCGATGGTTGGTCGGGATGCATGGAGAAGCGCCATGACATCTTGCGGAAAGCTTCACCCAGACTCAAAGAGACGGAAGAATACTTCATGCCCGGAAGCTTACCTGTGCAACCGCAAGTCACTATGGGCTCTGGCTTGGTTGACCTTAGTGGTGAATCTGGTTGGGACGGTGCTAGCAGATGTAGAACTACGGTAGGATTGGATGAGCACCGGACAGTGGTCAGAGGAACTCTTCGGAAGACCATGTTTTGGTCATCTTGTTCTCAAACACCCTGAAGTGCGAGAACGTAAAAAGAGGGATCGAATCTTGCAGGTAAAGTGTACAAACCTCTGCAGAGGGTTAAAACCTAATCGATTAGTCGTGTCCCCGGTTACGGACAATTTGAGCATCCGGACTTGGATCTATCTCAAAACTCTCAACACCGGACTGATAACTTAATTGTGGGCAACTTATGATGATTTGGGCTATGAGACATTGGTTGGCGGAACCATGTCGTGATAGAAAACTCCATAGTACAGACTTCATTTATTCCTTTGATGTAGGGAAAATAAAACCAGCTTTTACGCAAACAACATTCAGACACAGAGCCACAAAAGCCATATTGCATATAGTATAGTTTTACCATCATGTTGTGATCTTGCCGGTACATTCAATGTACTGACCTACACGGCTGCAACGTATCATGTTGCAGATAATTTCTTCCGACGAGTAAGAGTACGGTACAGGGTTACGGTCTACACTCAACCTGCCGATGGCGTTGATGGGACTCCACACCCGACTATTTGTTTCATTGTGACTTATGAGGTATATATCAGTTTTACGTTAATTATACATGTGATTGCACTTTGATATATACATTGATGTACCGTGTGTGCCAAAGCATACTGATCCGTGGATGGCACAACAACACGTAGGCTTGACCGTTCGAGGTCGGGTCGCCATGTATATGGTATCAGAGCACATGTTGACTGTAGGACGTGACCCTAGAAATCGGAAAGCCCTAGGACAGGATATCTCAAAAACTTTATTTTCAAAAAGGACTCTTACTCCTCATCTTTTTGGATTTTATCAAATAGTCCCTCTTACCTCAAATAGTTAGAATATACCCCTTTTCCCTTTTGACCACACGAAGAATCAACTGAAGCCGCTCCAAGAAGGACAAGATATCAGATAACTGATGGCCTCTTCAGAGTAAAGAGGATTTCACCATGCGTTGGAAGAATTGCAGCTGCAACAATTGAAGACTGTGAAGACCTGAAGAATTTGAAGTTCCTGAAGAATTATTTGACCTTTAGAAGACCAAACCCCTGTAACACACTTACGTTAGATGCGGCGATTTGTGAGCTGTCATTTGTTTGATGTTTTCCGACAGCCACAAAGTAAAACTTGTTTCTTCAAAAAACTATTGTTTGTATTGTGTGTATATCCCTCCCCACCTCTCTCATATCTCATCCCAAAAACTTTTGGACCCCATAGATGATGAATGAAGTTGGTCTGCTATTCTCTGGACCGATGACTCAGTTGGAGGCAGAACTATGGATTCAAAACATGGAGGATCAATTTAGAAAAAATTTGATTCCAAGGAAGTATGAGGTTCAATACGCTCTTCGGTGCTTTACAGAAAGTGCTGCAACCTGGTGGAAAATGCATCAAGCCATACAAGGATTTAATGGAGCAAGAACTTGGGAGGAATTCAAGAAGAACCTGTTGAGATCAAGTCTCATCCGGAAGCACTATGATAACTCAAGAAGAAACCTTGTGCCTGCAAGATTTATGGAGAAATAGGACACACCCAGGAGGAACACAAGGATGGATGCCCTCATTGTGAGGAGAAACACCCAATGAGGAATGCCCAACTAGTCGGTGACTTGTTTCTTGTGTGAAGGAACGACCCACTACCCGACTCAGTGTCACATTTACCCCATGGTGCAACAAACTATTCAGGAGCAGGAAGAAGGAATGAAAGAAGCCCTCCGAGAAGTTATGAAAGAACCTGTGATGAAGGAATGTGTTGAAGACCCTGATGGAGAAGGCCTCAACAGATTTTACTCCAATGCCTGCTATTCATGTGGAGAAGAAGGACATTTTCACAGTATTGCACCAAGGAAAGAAATGAGTATCTGGGATATTTCCGACAATGAAGTGAAGTTTGACCCTCGGAAATAGAAGCTCTGATCATTACAGAGAAATCCAGGAAGAGAAAAAGAAGGCAACCCCAGAACAACACAATTTTCGCAGAGAAGGACCTGAGTCATATCACTTGTTACAGGTGCAAGGATTTAGGTCATTATGCTAGTAAATGTCCAGAAAAGAAGCCTAGAATCCAAGGAGCCTACATAATCACAAAGAAGCCCCGAGACATGTCGGAAGTCTTTTGTTTTCGCTGCAAGGAAGCAGGACATTATGCTACTAAATGTTCCGACAAGATGAAAGCTGGAGCTGAGTAGTTGGAATTTTGATATTGGTAATAAGTGTAGTAGGAAGCAATTGTTTCCATAAGGATATGGAGTTGAATTTATGTAATGAAAGTCTCGGATATTGTAATGAATTCATGAAATCAATAAAGTTAAGGTGACATGTTTTCATATGTTTAATTGTAGGAGTTGTTACTCTGTGAACAAAGATTTTGACCATTTTCGAGGATATGAGAAATATGGTCTATGGATGGATTTGTGAATTTCATTTTTTGGGTGGTAGTACCCTGTGAAGAAGACTAGACTAATGGATAAGAAAATATATATTCCACGGACTGTAGTTCGAAGGAAAAAAAAGTTGGAGTTTTTCTTTTGATATGATGGTATGAAGAAACAGAGTACTACTGGATTTAAAGGATGTGTAATATGGAACAAGAGAGTTACCCCAAGGATGAGTTAAAGCTGCACTAGTGTTGAAGTGGGCCATAACCCACAGGCCCAAGAATTAAAAAGGATCAAGTACCCACTGGAGAAAGAAATTTTGGGAATAGACTACGATTTGATCAACCGACGATTCTATAGGAGTTTACGCAAAACCTGAGAGTTGTTAAGGAATGATAGATGTTTGTTTGGCCTGCAGAATCAATGGATTTTCCGAACTTGGTTCGTCGACAAGAGAAATTATGCAATGCTTGTGAGGATGACCGAGTGTTAAAATGCGAGATTCGCTAAACCATGTACAAGGTAATGATTTGGGTGCGGGATGGATTGATCACCATAACGACTTACTCTTATTATTCGCTTTGCTATATGGGATGGTAAAATCTGAGTGACTTACCTATAGTAGAGAGACGATGATCAAAACCTTGTTTAAACCTTAGAAAGGTATAGGTATTTTTTCCCTTGTACACGGCAGTTGTTGCCAACCGTAGGTTATACGGTGAGGTTTAACCCAGACCCGTTTTCTGTAGGGGAAACCATAAATCGTTGACCACCATGAGATACCGATATTTGTTTAGAATTGGCGCTGCACCGTCGACTATGAAGACCCAGTCTCGGAATAACCTTACCAGGAGTAAAAGACAAAAGAATTGAGGAAAAGGTTATGCCACTACCGGAAGAGCCCAGAGAAGGAATTATCCTTAAATATCGAGAAGACCGACATCGGCAAAGAATAAGGATGGAGTGTCTGAAGTTTTGATGGAACCGTCCCGATGTTTCTAAGGGTGGTAGCACCCAGCACCCGGAGACGATCGATGGATTTTGAAGACCCCAAACCTAACCCATTTCTTTCTAGCCTCTCCGAATCTCGAGGACGAGATTCATTTTAAGGGTGGTAGATTTGTAACATCCCAAAATTCTAAATTTTGGAATGTTATAATAAATAGATAGATTTGTTTGTTTGTTTGAATTGTTGTGTGATTGATTGAGTGAAATTTGAAACTTTTTGAAAGTTAAATGAGAGGGAATAAAAGGACTTTCCCAAACTTTCATTTTTTTGCTTTTATGATTTTCGTGAATTCAAATACTCTTCATCACAAAACCCTGGAGAGAAGATGACATGACTTCTTCCATTTATTTAAATGACAAGGGTGTTGAAAATATTGAATTTCATTTGGAAATATTTTCTAATTCCTAAACTTCATGCAACTCAATGATTTTCACGAGCGAGGATAAAATGACTTCTTCAAAACATATGAAATATGAGTTGGGAGTTTCAAAGGATCAAATTCGAAGTCCTTGGAATTTATTTTTCAATTTGGAGTTATTTGAGTTTTATTCAAATTATTTTTCTCCAAAAATAAAATACATGGAAAATAAGGTAACATGATTCCCTACCTCAGAAAAATGGAGAGAAATAAATTTGAATTCATTTTGTTATTTTTTAAAATGATTTTTGTTGGATTTTATTGGACCAAAAGCACTCTTTGCTTTATTTAAAATTATTTGTATTTTATTTGACTCTAGAATAAAGTTCATCTTGTAGGAAATGTTTTTCTGAAAATTTTGATATATTATATGCCTATATATTATTTTTATTTATTTTACTTTCTTCTTATTTTATTTTTCTGGAAAAAAATGTTTATATATAAAATAAAAAAAATCCGCAGCGCCTTGGGCCAAAGGCCCAAGCCGCCACTTGCCACCGGCCGGCCACCATCGCGCGTGCGCACTAGGGAGCCAGGGAGCACCGCTCCTTTTCCTAATGCTAGTAGGATTTGATCCTGCTTGCTTATTCCGATTTGTTTCTAGATCTTTTCCTTTTGTTTGCTAATCCTAATTTATTTCTTGTCCCCTACCCCAAGTAAACCCCCTCCCCTCACCTATATAAATACCCCCACACCCCCCCTCCAAAACATCAAATCAAACCCTCTCCTCACCCCACGTCGCCGCGCCACCTCGACGTAGTTCGCCGGACCACCGCCGCCATTGCCGCCCCACTCTGCCGCCCCCTACCGTCCCTTCCCCGACGCCAGAGGGCCACCGGAGGACGTCGCCGGAGCTCCACCAGAACCCCATCATCGGAACTGCTACAGTAAATCCCGACCTACTTTTTTTTCGTTCTGTTTTTAAAACAGAATAGTTTCAATCTTGTAAAATCCATAGTTAATTATCTACGAGGTATTTTTGAGTGATTCCAACTGCCTTGGATCACAAATTTTATGAAGTTTCAGTTAGTTCAATTTTATTTCACATTTGAGCAGTTTAAATTTGTGTTTGTATGAATTTTCTCAAATCACTAGATTTGAGCTATTTTGAGTTAGGAATATTATTTTTGACCGATTCTTTTTGCTCCTGGTCTCTAGGACCTTTGCTTATCCAGTAGTATTTAGTATTTTATTTATAGGTTAATTTAAATTAGGTTTTTAGCAAAACAGTACTGTTTTATTATTAGTTCTGTTTTAGTCTTTTCTTTATTGTTTTTATTAGTTTTAAATTATTTATTTTTGTCACTTTTGACAAATTTAGTTTTGTTTCGATTAGTAAACCAAAGAAAATTTTGTTTTTATTTTAAAAATTTATTTTATTTAGTTTTGTATGAAAACTTGTTTAGGTCATAGTTAGTGTTTCATAAAAGCTTTTTATTTGTTTCTTTTTGCTATTAAAAGTTTATGAAAAATACTCTCTGTTAAAATTAGCTGGTTTATATTTTCTTTTCAGATTATTTGTTATGTTGGTATTTTCTTTGTTGTTAAATTTTACTTAGGATAAAACTATTTTTGTGTTATGTCTTAGAGTTTTCTTTAGTAGTTTTGTTGTGTAGTTTTCCTTTGTTTTTATTTGGTGTCCCTTGATTTGCATTTTTATTTGTTGGTTTTATTATGAGTGTTAGAATTGTTTGCTAGGATGTTTGCTTATGTGAATGCTATGTTTGACTATATAGATTTTTCAACGGAGTGACGAATAGTTCTACCAAGTCATTATTCGAGAGTGTTGCTATCTTCATCAACTTACCAGGCAAGTTCACTTTGACCATGTTTTTTTTATACCTATGTGTTTTATTGCATCTAGTGTCACCTTCGCAACAATCCCTCCAGTAGTGACATTGAATCCTTGTAGTTGAGTAGTATGCATGAGGTAGGAACCCATCACCCTGTTACCAAGCCCGGGACGCTATTTATTTTAATGCTACGCTATAGTAGACAGGGGTTGGTATGAGTGCTCGGGAGTGGTGTGAGAATGGAGGATCTACATCAATGACGACAACTCCATGATGGAATCTGCAAGGACTGCATCTTCAAGGCCTCAAGACTTCAAGACTCGAGACAAGAATTCAATACACACTACTGGGTGAAGGACGGTTGATGGGCACCCTGGAGAAACCAGTGGTTGGCCGGGATGCATGGAGAAGCGCCATGACATCTTGCGGAAAGCTTCACCCAGACTCAAGACGGAAGAATACTTCATGCCCGGAAGCTTACCTGTGCAACCGCAAGTCACTATGGGCTCTGGCTTGGTTGACCTTAGTGGTGAATCTGGCTGGGACGGTGCTAGCAGATGTAGAACTACGATAGGATTGGATGAGCACCGGACAGTGGTCAGAGGAACTCTTCGGAAGACCATGTTTTGGTCATCTTGTTCTCAAACACCCTGAAGTGCGAGAACGTAAAAGAGGGATCGAATCTTGCGGGTAAAGTGTACAAATCTCTACAGAGGGTTAAAACCTAATCGATTAGCCGTGTCCCCGGTTACGGACAATTTGAGCATCTGGACTTGGATCTATCTCGGAACTCTCAACACCGGACTGATAACTTAATTGTGGGCAACTTATGATGATTTGGGCTATGAGACATTGGTTGGCGGAACCATGTCATGATAGAAAACTCCATAGTACAGACTTTATTTATTCCTTTGATGTAGGGAAAATAAAACCAGCTTTTACGCAAACAACACTCGGATACGAGCCACAAAAGCCATATTGCATATAGTATAGTTTTACCATCTGTTTTCTCATGTTGTGATCTTGCGGTACATTCAATGTACTGACCTAAACGGCTGCAACGTATCATGTTGCAGATAATTTCTTCCGACGAGTAAGAGTACGATACAGGGTTACGGTCTACACTCAACCTGCCGATGGCGTTGATGGGACTCCACACCCGACTATTTGTTTCCGTTGTGACTTATGAGGTATATATCAGTTTTACGTTAATTATACATGTGATTGCACTTTGATATATACATTGATGTACTGTGTGTGCCAGCATACTGATCCAGGGATGGCACAGCAACACAGAGGCTTGACCGTCTGAGGTCGGGTCGCTACACTTATTCCTGACAGTGTCGGTCTTCTCAGATCTCGGGAAAATTCCTTCTCTGGGCTCTTCCGGTAGTGGCATAACTTTTACTCAATACTTCTATCCTTTCATCTTGGTAAGGTTATCCCGAAACTGGGTCCTCTTAGCTGACGGGTCTGGCGCCAATACTAAACAACTATCGATATCTCATGGTGGTCATCAATTTAGGTTTTCTCCTACAGGAAATGGGTCTGGTTGATCCTCACCGTATAACCTACGGTTGGCAAAAGCTGCCTTGTACAAGGGGAAAATTTCTTATACCATTCTATGGTTTAAACAGGGTTTCGATCGCCATCTCTCTACTATAGGTAAGTCACTTAGATTTACCATCCCATGTAGCAAGGCGAATAATAAGAGTAAGTCGGTATGTTGATCAATCCATCCCACACCCAAATCATTACCTTGTACATGGTTTAACAAATCTCGCATTCTAACACTCGGTCATCCTCACAAGCATTGCAGAATTTCTCTTGTCGACGAACCAAGTTCGGATAAATCCATTGATTCTGCAAGCCAAACAAACATCTATCGTTCCTTAACAACTCTCAGGTTTTGCGTAAACTCCTATAGAATCGTCGGTTGATAAAATCGTAACTTCTTCCAGGGTTTTTCCTTCAGCAAGAATGTGCTTGCTTCTTGGCAGGTCCTGGGGCCTGTGGGTTATGTCCCATCTCATCACTTGTAATCGTTGAACACATCATCTAGGCAACTGATCATTATCCCAACATCCAACTTCCTGGCATACTTAAAATCCATCCAATTGTACTGTCTCTTTTCCTTATATTTGCACCACACTAAGATGTGATTACCCATACTCATCATGGAATTTCCATTGATCCATATTTCCAACATCATACCTCCTTTATATCCAATAGTAATTCATCTCTTCATCCTCGTGGGATATCCCACCTACCGAGATAAAAACTTATACTTATGAAGTCCATACTCCAGTTCGTGGAACATCATTATCCTTTCCAGGGTCAAGCGTCCTCACAGGGGAATATTGGCCATTTCTGCATGGCACTTCTTCAACTGGAATACGTGAAACACATCATGAACTCCTAACAGTCCTTCGGGTGACTCCAATTGGTTGGCCACTTCTCCCATATGCTCCAAAACTCGGTATGGTCCTACAAATCTCGGGGCTAACTTTCCCTTAACTCCAAATTGTTTAACTCCTCGCAGAGGGGACACACGAAGACATGCTTTGTCTCCAATTTCATAGACTACCTCCTTGCGTTTTTGAGTCTGCATAACTCTTCTGCCTGGACTGAGCTACCTTCAGTCTATCTCGAATCAACTTAACATTCTCTTCTGACTCCTTGATCACATTTGGTCCAAAAAACTGACGGTCTCCAATTTCATCCCACATCAACGGTGTCTGGCTCCTCCTCCCATACAAAGCTTCAAAAGGGGCCACCTTCAAACTGTCTTGGTAACTGTTGTTGTATGAGAACTCCGTGTAAGGTAGATTATCATCCCTACTAGATCCATAATCTAGCGCACACGCTCTCAACATGTCCTCCAGAATCTGATTGACTCTCTTGATATATCCATCTGTCTGCGGATGAAAGGTTGTACTGAACTCTAGCCTAGTACCCAAAGTCTAGTGCAGCTGATTCCAAAACTTTGTGGTAAACTGTGTTCCTCTATCTGATACGATCGTCCTCGGAACTCCATGCAGACATACGATCCTTGTCAAATATACATTGGCCAACTTCGCACTTGTATAGGTGGTTTTCACTGGGATAAAGTGAGCCACTTTGGTCAAAGATCCACTACTACCCATATAGAATTTATATCCCGATCGGGTTCCAGGAAATCCGGTAATGAAATCCATGCCAAGCTTATCCTGCTTCCATTCGGGTAGCGGCATAGGCTGTAGTAATTCGACTGGCTTCTGATGCTCTGCCTTTACTCTCTGGAATACATCACCTACGACTACATACTCCGCAATTTCCTTCTTCATACCAGTCCACCAGAAACGCTCCTTCAAATCCAAATACATCTTGGTGTTTCCAGGGCAAATCGAGTATGGTGTGTCATGAGCCTCCTGAAGTATTAACTTCCTGATCTTTGCATTATTGGGCACATATACACGGTCCTCGAACCATAATGTGTCGTGCTTATCCTTACGAAAGCCTTTGGCCTTTCCTTTGCTCATCCCCTTTTTTTTACCTCGGCAACCTCTTTGTCACCCTTCCGAGCTTCACGAATCTTTCCCAACAATGTAGACTAAACTTCCATTGCTGCAACAAAACCTTTGGGAACAATCTCCAACCGAAGTTCCCTGAGATCCTCGGCTAACTCCTTTGGTAATCCTCCTCTTATGAGGGTATTCGTCCTTATTTTCTTTATGGCTGTGTCCTATTTCTCCACAAAGCTTGTATGCACTTTCTCCATATCATTTCCACAAGGCTTCAACTTCTGGGACACAAGCCGAGACTTTAGCAGAGTCAACTTAAATTCTTCCCAAACGGTTACTCCTTGCCATCCATTGACGGTTTGGTACATCCTCCAGCAGGTAGCAACACCTCTTTCAAAGAACGGAAGAGCATGCTAGGCCATATCCTTTTTGACTATAGGGTTATTCTTCATGTGATCCTCCATGTTCTAAATCCATCGGTCTGTCTCCAATAGACTCATCGGTCCAGAAAATAGAAGCTCATCTCCATTCATTCTCTATTGGGTCCATGGGTTTTGGGGTGGGATAAGAGAGATAGAGAGGGATACACACAATACAAAAAAGAGTTTTGAAAAGACAGATTTTTTATTGTGGCTGTCAGAAAAACAACAAACAAATGACAGCTCACAAACGTCGCATCTAGCGTAGGTACAACGGGTTTGGTCTTCTAATGGTCAATAAATCTTCAAACTAATCAAACTCTTCGATTCTTGTTCATGTCTTCGTTGCTTCTTCTGATCATGCTTGTCCTTCTCAAGTTCCTATGCCAGATCTCTGTTGACGTGAAGTCTCTAGTGACATCCTTTAATATTTCTGGAGTTGCGTTCCAAACTTCTGGGTTTCAACATCCTTGGCATGAAGCATGGCATTACGGTCCTTCCGTTCCTGACGAATCTCCTGTATCTCGAGGTTTTGCTCCTCCAGCTTGGCTACTTTCAGCTTCTAGGTCCTGAGTTCTTCACGAAATGTTTCCTTTTCAAATACAGCTTCCTGAAGGTCCATCTAAAAACTCCTGATGTAGTACTCCAAATCCTGGTGATACACCGGCCAAGGTTAAAACTTCATCTTGCTGATAGGTGCTCCATCAGACTTCTACTATCCAATCCTTCCATGCATATGCATGCTTAACTCAGCACGGTGACAATAGCATAAGCGGGTGATGACATCAGGGATATCCAAGTTTATGGCTATGTCTCTGGCATGAGCTATCATTCCATAATTGATATTTCCTGTCTTGGGGCTTTCTTGACAAAACATTAAGTTTTTACGCTCCATGTTCCGGTCTTTCTCCGATACACCTTGATCTCGGTATTGACAACTTCCATAGTCTGCCAAGTTCCATAAGGGTAGCCTTCCTAGGTCATAAAAAAATCTGGGAATTCTTCAGAGCCTTCAAATTCTCCTAGTCTTCAGAGTCTTCAACAGTTTTAGTTTCCATTATCATAATGTATGGTAAAATTCTCTTCATTCTGAATGGTCTTAGTTGTCCGATATCTTGTACTCCTTGGAGTGGTCTCATCAGCCGAATATTCATGTGGTCAAAAGGGGAAAGGGTATAGTCTAACTAGAAAGGAATATTTGAATAAGCTCAGAAGAGAAGAGAGGTAAGAGATCTTTTTGAAAAGAAAGTTGTAGAGGAAATCTTTCCTATGGGCTTGCCAGTTTCTAGGGTCACGTCCTACAGTCAACATGTGCTCTGATACCATCTTGTAGCGACCCGACCTGAATGGATCAAGTCTCTGTGCTTAAGTGTCATCCCTGGATCAGTATGCTGACACACACAGTACTCGAGGATTTATAACAGAGGTAAATCACATGTATAAAGTAACGTAAATACTATTACCTCAATCCAAATAGCGGAAGTAACAAGGTTGTCGATTCCCATCAACACCAACGGCAAAGTTGAATGTAGAAATCATAACCCTAACGTATCACTTACTCGTCAGAAGATCACGCAACATGAGACGTTGCAGCCACAAAGGGTCAAGACATTGAATGTCTTGGCAAATTCACACCATAGGATAATGATGAATAAGGCTATCACTACATGCATATTTGGCTGGTGGAAAAGCTCTATGGTTATAATGTTTTTATGAAAAGCCAATTTTCCCTCTTGCAAAGGAATAAATTTTATTTAACTATCATGGTGGTTGTTAAACATTGAGAATGGTTGACAGCATTCTCAATCCCAATTAAAAATATCATCATTAACCCAACAAAATTATTTAAAGTAACTTGATGAGATTCACATGATAATCCAAGTACTAGATACTCAAAATGTCCATAATCGGGGACACGGCTAACCATGATTAGTTTGATACACTCTGCAGAGGTTTGTGCACTTTTCCCCACAAGACTCGATCTCCTCCGTTGGTATTCTCGCACTACATGGTGTTTGAGAAATGGATGAGCGAGACATAGTCTTTCAGAAGCGCTATGTAGGACCTTGAAGTATGTCTAGAGGGGAGGGGGGTGATTGGACTACTTGACCAATTAAAAACTTAACCTTTTCCCAATTTTAGAGTTTGACGGATTTTAGCTATCTTAGGACAAGTCAAGCAATCATCACACAAATCAAGCAAGCATGCAAAGAGTATATAGGCAGCGGAAATTAAAGCATGCAACTTGATAGAAAGTAAAGGGAAGGGTTTGGAGGATTCAAACGCAATTGGAGACACGGATGTTTTTGGCGTGGTTCCGATAGGTGGTGCTATCGTACCTCCACGTTGATGGAGACTTCAACCCACGAAGGGTAACGGTTGCCTTGAGTCCACGGAGGGCTCCACCCACGAAGGGTCCATGAAGAAGCAACCTTGTCTATCCCACCATGGCCGTCGCCCACGAAGGACTTGCCTCACTAGCGGTAGATCTTCACGAAGTAGGCTATCTCCTTGCCCTTACAAACTCCTTGGTTCAACTCCACAATCTTGTCGGAGGCTCCCAAGTGACACCTAGCCAATCTAGGAGACACCACTCTCCAAGAAGTAACAAATGGTGCGTTGATGATGAACTCCTTGCTCTTGTGCTTCAAATGATAGTCTCCCCAACACTCAACTCTCCCTCATAGGATTTGGATCTGGTGGAAAGAGGGTTTGAGTGGAAAGCAACTTGGGTAAGGCTAGAGATCAAGATTCATATGGTAGGAATGGAATATCTTGGCCTCAACACATGAGTAGGTAGTTCTTTCTCAGAAATGGTAAGTTGGAAGTGTAGGTTCAGTCTGATGGCTCTCTCCACGAATGAAGAGGAGGTGGAGGGGTATATATAGCCTCCACACAAAATCTAACCGTTACACACAATTTACCAAACTCGGTGGGACCGAGTCAACAGACTCGGTCGGACCGATTTAGTAAACCTAGTGACCGTTAGTGATTTTCGGTGGGACTGATATGCAACTCGGTGAGACCGATTCGGTTAGGATTAGGGCATAACGTAATCTCGGTGAGACCGATTACACAAACTCGGTAAGACCGATTTTGGTAATAAGCTTTCCAGAGAGTTGGTCAGGTAAACTCGGTGGGACCGATTTGCTCTGTTCGGTGAGACCGAAATGTTAAAAAAGGGAAACAGAGAGTTTACATTGCAATCTCGGTGGGACCGATCGCTCATTTCGGTTAGACCGAAATGTTACGAAGGGAAACAGAGAGATTACAATCCCATCTCGGTGAGACCAAGATACCTATCGGTAGGACCAATTTGCCTAGGGTTTATGGCAGTGGCTATGACTTTTGAAATCGGTGGCGCCGGGTAGGAGGAATCGGTGTGACCGATTTTGTCTTAGGGTTTAGGTCATTTGTGGATTGTGAGAAAGTAGCTGAGGGTTTTGGAGCATATCACTAAGCACATGAAGCAAGAGGCTCATTAAGCAACACCTCATCCCTCCTCGATAGTATTGGCTTTTCCTATAGACTCAATGTGATCTCGGACCACTAAAATGTAAAATGAAGAGTCTTGAGCTTTTGAGCTTGAGCCAATCCTTTGTCCTTAGTATTTTGAGGAATCCACTTTCATCATCCATGCCATGCCATTCATTGAGCTTTCCTGAAATAATAGTCTTGGGATAGCATTAGCTCAATGAGCTATATGTTGTTATGAATTACCAAAACCACCTAGGGATAATTGCACTTTCAATCTCCCCCTTTTTGGTAATTGATGACAACATATAGATCAAAGCTTCGACAAATGATAATAAGATTGAAAAGCATCATCGCTTTGAGAAGTATGTAATAAGCAAGAGCTCCCCCTAAATTTGTGCATAGTTTAAGATTTGCTTTGGACTACAAATGCACAAGGAATTAGGCTCATGGGTTACTCTTCCATGTCACATACATCTTGGTGGAGAGCTCAAAATGATAAAGATTGAATACATGCACTCATCACCAAGCAAGGTGAATGATCACATCGGATAGATAAGATAATATCATCAAACATGCATAAGTGTAGCTTAGGATCAAACACATGGTCATCAATGTCTCACAAGAATAGCATAGTATCTCAAGCAATCAAAAGCAAACAAGTTTGAACCACCAAATCAAGAGAGAACAAAAGCGACACACTCTCTCTCGAAGCCTATGATCTATACATTTTTCTCCCCCTTTGGCAACAAGTTACCAAAAAGTTCATAGAAAATGCATAGTGCTAGATCGACTCTCAGGCTTGATCTTCAGGTGGTGGTGTAGAGATGGCTCCTTGGACGAAGACTTCAATTGATGTAGAGGGAGCTGGAGGAGTTGGTGCTGGAGCTAATTGCACTGGAGCTGTAGGAGCTGTAGCTAGTGCAGATGATGTTGCTCTAGTGTCTGGTACTGGCACTGCATCTGATCTCTGAGCTCTAGGCACTCTGTCAAATACATTGGTGGTAGTCTTGCCCTTCCTCTCCTGCATGTCATCCTGCAGCTGCTCCACAACTGACTGAATCTCAGTTACTTTGACATCTAGATCATATAATTTTTGTTCCATGATTCTTTCCAAGCTCTCCTGATTTTGAGTGAGGGTGGCCAATACCTTCTCAATCCTCAGAGATGATGCTATCAAGTAACCAAGTTGCTCCTGCTTGTTCTTCAAGAAATACTCAGACAATAGAGTGTGCCTTAGGATCCAATTGATTGTAGGCAACCCTGACAGAAGAAAGTGGACTGATCCAAAAGAGAAAGTCTCTAGCTTTGGACATTGGTTGTCTTCATGCAGGCTTTTTAATCTTCATGCCTGGCTTTGTATGCTTTGCTGAGCCATACTCCTTTTTGAGTACTACTTTCTTGGAGGTAGCCTCATCTTCTTCTGCTCTATAATCCTCATCTTCAGAGTCTGAAGTTCTCTTCTTCCTTTGCCTGGTAGCAGCCTTAGGCAGGTTGCTAGGAGTGCTCCTGCTGCCTTCATCTGAAGTGCTGGAGGGACTAGTGCCCTCACTCATGTCAATCTGCTCTGCTGACCTGTTCTGGCTATCACTGCAGTGCGACATGCTGCAAACACTTGACTGCTGACCACCTGTGAAGAGTTATAGATGAGATAGAGTGGATGAGCATCACAAAATGCAGAGATTTTTGCAAAGAATGATTCAAAAATTCAGTTTTAGTTTTCCACGAAAGCATTTCGGATCAACCGATTTTCAAACTCGGTGATACGAAGCAGTCTTGGAACCTAAACTGATGAACTCGGTTGGACTAAGTCACAGTTCGGTGGCACCGAGACTGCTAGGGTTTCACAAAGTCCTAAAATCGGTCGCACCGATTAGCAATTCTCGGTCAGACCGAGAGTTACTAGTGAAATGGCATAAGCCAAATCGGTGGGACCGAGTTTTTCAACTCGGTGGGTCTGAGATGGTTTCGGCAGAAACCTAACCCTAAATTTTCAAATCTCATCTAATCTACAGATTGCATTGACTGGATAGGAGTGTTTCAATCGTGGCAAGAATCAATAAGAACACAATGTTCTAGGAATCAGACGAGGATAGCACTGTGATTGAGTCCATACCCTAGCTCGGCGATGAACCGCTACGGCGGCAACGGCGGGGTTGAATTCCATTCTGTGGCGGAGACCAGCTGTGAGGCGGTGGCGACGAGGAGACGATCCGGAGACCTTGGAGGCCGAGCGAGCTATTTCGCGGGCGAAGGGGTTCGGAGAAATTTCCAAAAATTTGCCTATGACTATATATAGCCCGATCCTGTCGGTGTGACCGAGTGGAACAACTCGGTGGCACCGAGATGCATAACTGTGTTCAGTTACAGCAACTCGGTGTGACCGAAAAGTTCAAATCGGTTGCACCGAGATTGAAAACCTAGATCGACTTAGTAATCTCGGTAGGACGAAATGGAGGAATCGGTCGGACCGGGAATCACAAAGAAGTTTTGGAAGTTTAAGTCTATGACGAATCGGGGACTCAGAGTGCTCCTCACACAGAGTGGTTCGAATCTGACTTGATCAAATTTTGTGATGTAGCATGAATAGAGTTTGAGACGAGAAAAACATAGATAGCTAGAGAAAGTTCTTAGGCATTCTTGTCCATCCACTTGGCCAAAAGAAGAAAGAACCAAACAATCAAAACAACAAGTGGATGTCCTTGAATGAGTAAAATATGCACCAACATGCTCACACAAAAAGATAGCAAATGAAATATGTGGCAAAGCATGCACAACCAATTCTAGCATCTATCAAACAATTGGCGATGACTAGGTCATCTATATATGAGTATATTGACTGAGGAGTCAAATGATAAACAGTTGATCATAGGTCATACTCATCGTTTAAGCTCAAGTGGGGTTACCACTTTTACATAATGCATTGATGTGTTCACACCATTAGAGTTGCTTTGACTCAATTCTTAGAGTTAAGCTCCCCCTAGATGTGGGATCCCCCCTCAGAGGGATGAGCTAACCTTGGGTTTTGTCGATGATAACTTCATGTAGGTGTTGAAGATGTGGATGCTCAATGTTGATGTAGACCAATTGGAGCAATCCTTTGGATTGAGTTGCACTTTCAACTTGCCTACATGGGTTAGTCCCACAAGGAACAAACAAGAATATCCATAGACATAGAGTGATGCACACACAAGATGATGTCCATGAAATCATTAGGTTACCTTGTCTCTTGCCTTACCAACATGAGGGTTTGTGACTCCTTGAACTAGTGCAAGATGTGGAAGTTGATTGCACTTGTCCTTGCCATAATGATATGTGTGAAGAATGTTGGCGGAGTCACCCTCAAGAACTCTCTAGTTCTTCTTCTTGGGATCCACATCATCTTGATGGGAATCCTTGGAGTTGTAGTTGTACTTGATGAAGTAGAACTTGTAGTAGTCTTGGGAATCCACTTGAACGAGGCCTTAGGTGCTTCTTCAAATGCATCAATCTCTTCTTGAAGCTTGTCCTTGCCTTTGTTCTTGTGGTCTTGTGGTGGAATATCATCTTGTGCTTGTGTTCCATTGAAGGAACTAGGATCATACTTCTCTTGTTGAGGAACAAACTTCGTCTTGGGGTATTGATCTTCTTCCCACTCAACTCCATTGGCATTGAACTTTCGTTCAAAACCAACACCTTGATTCTTCCGGTGTCTTCCTTTCTTGCGTACAATTTCCTCGAATTGCTTACTCCCGGCAAGGCTCTTGTAAACACCTTTATCTATAATTCCCTTCAATAAGCTATTTTCTTGCTCAAGTGTAACTTGGCTAAGAGAATCATTAGTGGAATCAAGAGAACTACTAGAAGCAACAATATTGGAATTGACATTATTATTGTTACTACTAGAGGAAGTATCCTTCTTGTACTTGTTACTAGACTTGACTTGAGGCATGTAAGTAGATAGGAGTAAACGCTTGGCAATGTAAGAAGAACTTCTCTTACGGAGATCATAATTGATTGCTTTTAAGAACTCATGCTCTTGCTCAAGATTGAGCTTTCCAAAGCGTAACTTCTCATGAGCCCTTAAAAGTTCTCGATGATCTTCGAAGATAGTTTCATGAGCCAACTTAATAGTGTTTAGTTCTTTAGTTACAAGCTCAATATTCTCCTTATCATTGTCATTCGTTTTATCTTGATTAGCATGATTAATTAACATTTCATCATAGTATTCATCACTAGAGTTGTCAACAAGTAAATCATCATCCACAAGCAAGTCATCTTCATCACTATTGAAATCAACATACTCGGGATGTGTTACCTTTGGACCTTTGGCCATGAAGCATCTTCCAATTCCTTCATTTGGTGAATCAAATATGTCGTAGGAGTTGGTTGACACAAGTGCTAGACCAGCAACACCTTCATCTTGAGTATATTCGGAGTCGGAGTGATAGCTTCTCTCGGAGTGATTGTCAGAGTCGGAGCCGTATACCCATTCACCAACATGAGCTTGATGTCTTTGTTTTGTGTAGCTCCTTGATGACTTGTCCTTCCTTTCCAAATCCTTGCTTCTCCATGAGGGTCTTCGTTCATAACGATCATCTCTACTCCTTCTCTCTCTTGGTGGTGATTCTTCTCTTTTGCTTCTTCTTCTTGGAGGATCTTCTCTTCTTTTGTAGGGTGCCGTACACTCATTGGAATAGTGTCCAGGCCTCCCACAATTGTAGCAATTGCGCTCTCGACTAGAAGATCTTTTGTCATGGTAAGTCCTTGACTTGGGGCTTCTTTCTTTGCTTCTGCTCTTGTAGAATTTGTTGAAGTTCTTCACCATTAAGCTCAATTCTTCATTGAAGGCTTGTTTCTCACTTGATGATGTGGGGGCTTCACTTGAGGCTTTGTAAGCACCACTTGACTTGTTGTGAAGTTCCTCCTTATCCTTGAGTGACATCTCATGAGCAACAATTCTTACAATGATTTCCGTTGGCTTGAGATCTTTGTAGTTTGGCATCATTTGGATCAATGTGCACACGGTATCATACTTTCCATCCAATGCTCTTAGGATCTTCTTGATGATGAATCTGTCGGTCATCTCTTCACTCCCTAAGCCGGCAATCTCATTTGTAATAAGAGCAAGCCTAGAGTACATTTCAGTGACACCTTCACCATCATTCATTTTGAACTTGTCAAGCTGACTTTGGAGCACATCCAACTTGGATTCCTTGACGGATTCGGTACCTTCATGCATATCAATAAAAGTATCCCCAATTTCTTTTGCATTCTCAAGACGGCTGATTTTGTTGAATTCTTGGGGGCACAATCCGTTGAAGATGATATCACAAGCTTGAGTGTTGTATTGCAGCATCTTCAATTCTTCAGCATTAGCTTCACGGTTCGGCTCTCTCCCTTCAAAGAATTCACCTTGCAATCCAATACAAATAATTGCCCAAACGGCGGGGTTATGCCCGAGAATATGCATTTTCATCTTATGCTTCCAACTAGCAAAGTTAGTACCATCAAAGTAAGGACCTCTACGGTGATAATTTCCCTCGCTAGACGCCATACTCTCCTAGGTTTTGAAACCAAGGCTATGACTACCAAAAGCTATCGAAATCAAAGCAAATGGAGACCAAAGCTCTGATACCACTTGTAGGACCTTGAAGTATGTCTAGAGGGGGGTGATTAGACTACTTGACCAATTAAAAACTTAACCTTTTCCCAATTTTAGAGTTTGACAGATTTTAGCTATCTTAGGACAAGTCAAGCAATCATCACACAAATCAAGCAAGCATGCAAAGAGTATATAGGCAGCAGAAATTAAATCATGCAACTTGCAAGAAAGTAAAGGGAAGGGTTTGGAGGATTCAAACGCAATTGGAGACATGGATGTTTTGGTGTGGTTCTGATAGGTGGTGCTATCGTACCTCCATGTTGATGCAGAGTTCAACCCACGAAGGGTAACGGTTGCGCGAGTCCACGGAAAGCTCCACCCACGAAGGGTCCACGAAGAAGCAACCTAGTCTATCCCACCATGGCCGTCGCCCACGAAGGACTTGCCTCACTAGCGGTAGATCTTCACGAAGTAGGCGATCTCCTTGCCCTTCCAAACTCCTTTGTTCAACTCCACAATCTTGTCGGAGGCTCCCAAGTGACACCTAGCCAATCTAGGAGACACCACTCTCCAAGAAGTAACAAATGGTGCGTTGATGATGAACTCCTTGCTCTTGTGCTTCAAATGATAGTCTCCCCAACACTCAACTCTCTCTCATAGGATTTGATCTGGTGGAAAGAGGGTTTGAGTGGAAAGCAACTTGGGGAAGGCTAGAGATCAAGATTCATATGGTAGGAATGGAATATCTAGGCCTCAACACATGAGTAGGTAGTTCTTTCTCAGAAATGGTAAGTTGGAGGTGCAGGTTCAGTCTGATGGCTCTCTCCACGAATGAAGAGGAGGTGGAGGGGTATGTATAGCCACCACACAAAATCTAACCGTTACACACAATTTATCAAACTCGGTGGGACCGATTCAACAGACTCGGTCGGACCGATTTAGTAAACCTAGTGACCGTTAGTGATTTTCGGTGGGACTGACACGCAACTCGGTGAGACCGATTCGGTTAGGGTTAGGGCATAACGTAATCTCGGTGAGACCGATTACACAAACTCGGTGAGACCGATTACACAAACTCGGTGAGACCGATTTTGGTAATAAGCTTTCTAGAGAGTTGGTCAGGTAAACTCGGTGGGACCGATTTGCTCTTTTCGGTGAGACCGAAATGTTAAAAAAGGGAAACAGAGAGTTTACATTGCAATCTCGGTGGGACCTATCGCTCACTTCGGTTAGACCGAAATGTTACGAAGGGAAACAGAGAGATTACAATCCCATCTCGGTGAGACCGAGATACCTATCGATGGGACCGATTTTCCTAGGGTTTGTGGCAGTGGCTATGATTTTTGAAATCGGTGGCGCCGGGTAGGAGGAATCGGTGTGACCGATTTTGGCTTAGGGTTTAGGTCATTTGTCGATTGTGAGAAAGTAGCTGAGGGTTTTGGAGCATATCACTAAGCACATGAAGCAAGAGGCTCATTAAGCAACACCTCATCCCTCCTTGATAGTATTGGCTTTTCCTATAGACTCAATGTGATCTTGGACCACTAAAATGTAAAATGAAGAGTCTTGAGCTTTTGAGCTTGAGCAAATCCTTTGTCCTTAGTATTTTGAGGAATCCACTTTCATCATCCATGCCATGCCATTCATTGAGCTTTCCTGAAATAATAGTCTTGGAATAGCATTAGCTCAATGAGCTATATGTTGTTATGAATTACCAAAACCACCTAGGGATAATTGCACTTTCACGCTAGCACCTTACGAATGGGTAGACCGTACCAACCTACATCCCCGACATCTGCTAGTCTACCACTGTAAGAGTTCGCACGACTTAGTCAACTATGCTAGAGCCCATAGTAGCTTGTGGCTGCACACGGAAGTTTCTAGCATGAATAATCTCATGATCCCTTTGAGCCTGGGTGGCAGTCCAAAAAGAAACAGGCAATCCTGGAATACCCAGGTACCTCAATCCACCCAGATGTGTGTTTAAGTTGCCACCTTAAATAAACCATTAAATAACAATCTCACATCTGTCATGGATACACTCACCCAATCCACATCTACTAGCATAGCATGGCATAATAAGCAAACGTAGAAGTAACACCCAAGGGTTTGATAATAAAACAGGTAATAGGTACTACCTCATCTACTTCCCAAAACCCACAATTTAATTAGATCCTAATCATGCAATGTTTGAGGATTGATCTAATGCATAAAAACTGGGTATGAAAAGGGATATGATCAAAGTGTGAACTTGCCTGCAATGTTGATGAAGATGATTCGCACTCAAAACTCTTGATAGTTCTACTCGTCACACTCCGGTCAATCTATCGTAGGCAAGCAATAGTAACCACACATAAGCAATCACTCACAAGATCGGGAAGAACGAAGAAGACGATTCGAAAAACATCAAAACCAAGCAAATAACTCTTGCAACATAAAACAAATTTCTAACAGTACCAAAATTATATGAACTAGTCGACAACCCATGCTACTGCACGGGCAAGTAATTTTTGAGAATTTATAATATATTTTTGTGGAGTGAAAATTTATAATATTGTACTTAAAAATTTCCAGTAATTATTTACTATAAATATCATATAAATTGGAAGTATGGAATATTTTTCATTATATTTACTACTTCTTTTCATAGTGTATAAAATATTATATTTCCATACGCCATATACTTAAAACGTAGCGGATTATCATAGATCTTTGAAATTTTCTGATTAATCTTTCTGCCACTACAAAATATGGTAACACCATTATACATATTTAATGTTTCCTAAATGTAGCAATGAATATATGCATACAAAGACGTACTATGTTTTTAATATTGTTATACACATGTCAACTATGTTTTCGCTCTCTATGACTTACTGGTGCTTAGTTACCTATGTTTCCGCATGCATACATGTGATTTAAATATATTTTTTCAAAACATGTGTGACAAACAACCATTCTGTCTAAGTACTTAGTTACACCAATCAGTCTCCGCCCCATCGGTGCGTCCTCTCGATGTTGTGCGTGTTACACACGCGCACGCGCAGACATACACATAGCCCTATCTAATTCGTCGTCACACTCACCAGTCAAGCGCTCATCAATTCTGCACACCTCGCTACAGTCCGTGGATCAGTTCAAGCATATTCTTGTATTTTCAAATGTTTGGAAGATTGCTAAACTTCACGAAATTCTCTTTTAAATTCAAGGAAGCCTTATATGTATTTTTAATAGTTTACAATGTTTTCTAATAAGAGCAATTTTTTACTTGGACTATAACGTCCTAGAATCCATCCTTGTATTTTCAAAATTTCAACAGTTAAAGATAGAAGTGTGCCTGAATATTTTTAAATTCGCAAGTATATTTCTAGAGGCTTAACCTTTTGTTTTGTCTAAGAATAAACCCAATTATTGGATGCCTGTCGTAAAGTTGTTTTTCACATTTTGGAAAACTGATTCTGACATCCCAACCGAGCCATCTTTCTTTTGTGAGAAGCCCATATCCTAGTCCATGATATATAGCTTTATTCGGCTGACGTCTGTGCCATCAATTTATCGGGAGCACATTTGTCCTTTTGACTACTATTAAATTGTGTATTTATCAAGTATAAGCACTCTCACATTATGCGCCTATTCTTATAATATCTTATAAATTTGGAACTTATACCATGTGTCAAGACATCTAAAATAAATCGGTTTCTGATGCACTCGTGATGTTTAGCAATTACGATTTTTAATATATGATTTAGGATTTTTTTATTAAATATATTTGTGACATATTAAAAAAATCCCTATGCTAATTTCTTTAAATTTCCAGAAAACACTTTGTGCATGTCACCTGCAAATTTGGGAACATATTCATAAGTGTGATTTATGAATGGAAATAATATATATATATATATATATATATATATATATATATATATATATATATATATATATATATATATATATATAACTCACACCCAGTGTCGAACTTATGAAATTATTAGGTTTACGAGGCCTTGACACAGTTTAGTGATTTCTTGAATATATTCTAGTATTTTTTTATTAAATATATTTCTGACCTAGATTTAGAACTCTTTCTAAACTAATTTCTTTATATTTTCAGAAAACAATGTGTGCATGCCACGTACAAATGGGAATATATAGTTAAGTGTGATTTATAGACGGGAAGTACATGCATATATGCATTGTAGTTGTGCGTCTGGTGATTTTTCAATGAGAAAAATTAGTGTACATACCTAGATTTATGCATAGTATACTAAAATAGTATACAAAGATTTTTTAGGGAAGAGAGGAACATCCATCCGTGATGCTTGTATATTCTTTTTTCCTAGTCGAATGATGTATGTCTATTGCTAACTATGGAACGCATGCATGTGTAACTGTACATTTTCAAAAGAAAAAAACTCTATAACTTGTTAGCTGATTTAGTTCGCATGTTTCCTATGTTTTGGGGATTTGCATGTTTCTTTTTTTTCACATCACACGTTTCCTCCTTTTAGGGAATACACGTTTCCTTGCCAGCGTAATAGCTAAGGACTCTTGGGTGGATTGGATCTCTTTTAAATGCATGGACTTCTATATGTGATGGAATAGAGTTTCCTTATCTTGTTTAATTCTAGACGTAGGATTAAGATCTAATGGTTATTTATCATTGGTTTTTGAGGATTAACGTGGAGGCTCGTATGGTGCTTCCGATTAGTAAATATAAGATTGGCCTTATCAGCAAGTTTAGGTCAAGAGCTTCGATTGCCAAAAGAATCAACTCAAACGGAGTTATAAAACTCAAGTTACGATCAAACGAAGTTCAAATTCAAATCTGGTCTAATTCAAATTTTAAACTTTCAAAAACATGTTTGAGTTGGATTACTGGATAGAGGAGATCGTAACGAAGAAGTGGGCGTTCGTTTCGTTGGATATGGATAAACGAGTGAAAAGTTATGAGGGTTTGAAGACCAGGGGCTGATTTGTAAATAACGCATCTACAAAGAAGTCCGTGACTAAAACTAACAGAAAAAAACGTCTAAATAACGAACGTTCGTTGAACAGTACTACAGAACGAAAACGTTCACTAAAACTTCCTAAACAGAAAGCGTTCGCTAAATAATCTAACCTTAAAAAATAAACCGGCTAAAAAGGTAAGCCGAAGAAAACCGAAAAAAGAATAAACCAGACCGGGCGGTTTATTTACTGGTTCGGTGATTCGGCGGCTTTGACGACAAAACCGGCGGCGGTGAGGTTGAACTCCGGCGACAGCGGCGGCTCGGGCGTGGTCGCCGGCGGTGCTCCGGTGGCCGGGGCAACGGCGAGAGGGCGAGGGGGCGAGGTGGCGGCGGTGGCAGCTGGGTGGAGGCGCGGCGAGGTGGCGGCGCAGAACAGCGGCGGTGGCGGTTGGCAACAGCAGCGGCGACGGATCTGGCGATGGGCGGCGGCGCGAGCAGAGAGAGGGCGGCGGGGTCAGGGCTGGCCTTTTAAAGGGGCAGGGGAGGGCGGTGGCGTGGGGAAGGGGGCGGCAGGTGGCGGCGCGGCGCCGAACTCCGGGAGGAGTCCCGGTCGGGGACGACGGGCAAGGCGGCGCGGAGCAGGGCCTTGGCCTGGCTTCGGCTGGGCCGGCCCAGTGGGCGGAGAGAAAGTTGTTTTTTAATATATTGCAGACAGTAAAAAATAAACTATACAAAATAAAAACATACTATGGGCATATAATATACCAAAATTTGCAGAAAAAGATTTTCTACAACATGTACATTTTTATAATGCCAAATAGAATCCACACAAATTTAGATAATTCAAAGAGTGCTACTGGTCTAATAAAATCCAACAAAAATCATTTTTAAGATACCAAACTTAATTCAAATTTATTTCTCTCCAATTTTTTGATGTAGGGAATCGTGTTACCCTATTTTCCATGTATTTTATTTTTGGAGGAAAATAATTTGAATAAAACTCAAATAACTCCAAATTGAAAATAAATTCAAAAGAACTTTGAATTTAATTATTTGAAACTCCCAACTCATATTTCATATGTTTTGAAGAAGTCATTTTATCTTCGCTCGTGAAAATCATTGAGTTGCATAAAGTTCCTGGGTTGGAAATATTTTCCAAATGAAATTCAAATATTTTCAACACCCCTTGTCATTTAAATAGATGGAAGAAGTCATGTCATCTTCTCTCCAGGGTTTTGTGATTAAAATAATTTGAATTCACGAGGATCATGAAAGCAAAAATGAAAGTTTGGGAAAGTCCTTTTATTCCCTCTCATTTAACTTTCAAAAAGGATTCATATTTCACTCAATTTCACACAATAAATGAAATAATCAATCAAATCTATCTATTTAATATAACATTCCAAAATTTAGAATTTTGGGATGTTACACTGTCCAACACGAAGATTCTTGCCATCGAGGAATTTCTTCCACCCAACCGAGTTTAAGTGTGTGCGACCGTCCGTGTCGACGCGGTAAGTACAGGTTGTGACGGAGCCCCTTGCATTAAGGCGTAGTCCAGCTGAGCCTTCTTCATCAGGCTTGATACTATAACTCACAGATATGATCTTTGCCAATTTCCGAATAAGAAAAACATATCAATTAATAAATAGCCTCGCAAATAAGTACATATGGATTATCTACACTATTAATAGTTTCCTTAGATTCTACACTAATAAGCATGTGATCGAACTCTACACTAAAACATATCATCGACTAGATTCCACACAACATACCATATCATTGGATTGTACACTAAGTATTTAATCGGATAATTTGCATTTGTAAGTATAACATACCATACCATGTCGATCAACCATGGTATTTGTCAGGCGGGTCACGAATGGCACCCCGACAAAGTCAGCACGTGGCGGAATTATGTCCAACTGGTTGGACACCTCCTCCTCGCTCAGCCTTGTTCTTTGAGCTACAATGGATTCAGGAAGTGGGTCTTCATCATCTTCATCAAGTGGGTCCTCATTATCTTCATCATCTTCATCATCTTCGTCATCTTCATCATCTTCATCATCTTCCACCAGGTTCAGATAAATGATAGCTAGCTTGGGTCTTTCTGCTCTGAAGGAGAAGATGGTCAACTCACCACCAGTAAGACGCATGCGAGCAATGAAACGGGCCCATCCATCTCCTCCAATCTGCGACATATTGCGTCCTTTCTCGACCTCCATAGTGTACGGCCCCCCAGCAGCCTCAAATGTCACAGTGTCTCCTGTCAGCTTGTTGAATTTCAACGTCACATTGCATGGGACGATCTGTGTAAAATAAGCAAAATTACACAATGCAGTAATGCCATCACTAAAAATAAAATAGTTATTACATTTCATCTAATTTCTTACCGCCGCATGACAAAAACTCGGCTGGAAGTAGATGGCGAACAGCTTGCCAGTTGCAAGGCTGCTGGCGCACCTTGACTTGCATAGTCGACATAGTGGTGGTGGTGGTGGCGCCATTTTTCCTAAAGCAATATGAGCAAAGGATTAACGATCCACTTCACAAGAAAGAAAAACAGTAGCATGTAATATTTTTGGTTCTTCCGTGAGAAGCAATTTGATGGACAATTATAATCCTAAGATCTATGTATTAGCATGTGATATTTTTGGTTCTTCCGCGAGTAACGTATTAGATGACATGGTACCACCTATATTTTGGAAAAAATGTAACTTCCAAAAAAAAACAAAAGCAACTACGTACCTATCCATGTATAGAAAAAAAAATAACAATAAAATGGTGCATACTAAATCAACTAAATGAACTAGTCTACTAAATCAAGTAAATCAAAATGTTCTAAATCAACTAAATCAACTAGCCTACTAAATCAACTAAATCAAAATGTTCTAAATCAACTAAATCAACTAGCCTACTAAATCAACTAAATCATATCAACAAAATGAAAATGTTGCATATGAACTAGCCTACTAAATCAAAATGTAGCAGGCAGGAGGGAGAAGGAGGCGACTCGAGGAGGGAGAAGAGAGTATCTGGAGGAGGAAGGCGGAGCGGGGAGGGGCCGACCGGCGGCCAGTGGAGGGAGGACGGAGGAGGAAGGCGGAGCGAGGAGGGACTGGCCGGCGGCCAGTGGAGGGAGGACGGAGGAGGAAGGCGGAGCGAGGAGGGGCCGGCCAGCGGCGAGTGGAAGGAGGACGGAGGAGGAGGCCAGTACCGAGTCCAACAAGGAGGAGGTGATGGCGGCGCAGAGGGAGGAGGGGCGATGGGGGAGGACCGGTGTGGGGGATTGAGAGGGGATCCAGTCAGTGTGTGCCTGTGAGTGGATCGGATTTTGTAGTAAACTTAGCAGTAGCGCTTATTGCAGAAATGCGCTGCTACTACGCACCGTGTGATGGCGCTTCGTCGTTATAACGCGTTGCTGCTATAACTAGCCTCATGGCCGGCCTCGTGGGAATTATAGCGATGGCGCTTCTTTGGTAGTGGCGCTACTGCTATATTTATTTCAGCAGCTAGTTAAGCTCGACCTCGCTACTGCTAATTAGCAGCAGCGCCTTATTTTAAAGCGCGCTGCTGCTAAGATTCTGTGTATAGGCTTTTCCCTAGTAGTGAATGGTCAATTTGGATCCATCCACTTGAAACTAATCCACGGTTCTTTCACCCAATGATGTAATAACTCATCATCATCGTCATCATCATAATATCATTATAATACATCATTTTCATATAACAACTCCTCCTCATCATCAATTTCATCCATTAGACATCATATAACAACTTGGTCACTAGTTATAATAAAAAATCCTCCTCATCATCATCATAATACTCATAATAACAACTCCTCCTCCTCATCATCATCATCAACTCTAACACATTGTAGCCATAATAAAAACTTCTCATCATCATCATAGTCATATATAATCAACACTAACTAATTGTTCTTAATACCTAGGACCTAGCGCGGCAAGGTCGTGGCAATTGTAGTAGTAGCGATGTTTCCTCCTAACGCGCTACTGCTATGCAGATATCAGTAGTGTGGTTTGTTGCCACACGCTACTGCTCAGTAGCACTAGCGCCTTATTTTAAACCGCGCTACTGTTAAGATTATGTGTATAAGGTTTTCCCTAGTAGTGGTTGGGTGTCTACGCCAGCAAGATACTATTTGCCACGCCATAGTTAGGCTTTTTTCCACTAGTGCTTAACTGTGGCCTGAAGTACAAAGGAAGTAAAGATTGATCCTACAACCTTCAAACTGAGGTTGTGGAAGTCACTTCATGTAGATGTCAGCAAGTTGATCTTTGGAGGATATGAACTTGATATGAACAAGCTTTTGTGCAACACGTTCCCTCATGGAGTGATAGTCAACTTCTCTGTGCTTGGGACGAGCATGAAAAACTGGATTAGATCAAAGATACGTCACACCAATATTATCACACCAAAGAACCGGTGGCTACTCTTGAGAGACTCCAACTCTCTCAAAAGAGACTTTACCCAAATAAGCTCAATCGTGGGATTGGCAACCTCCTTGTACTCTGCTTCAGTGCTACTCTGAGATACTGTAGCCTTCTTCCGTGCACTCTAGACGATAAAGTTGCGACAACAAAAGACAGGATAGCCCCCCGTTGATTGCCGGTCATCTAGGCTCCCAACCCAATCTGCATCAGAGAATGCCGAGAGAACACTCGAGGAGGTAGACCGAAGATGCAAGCCATAGGAGACGGTATGAGAGAGATAACGTAGTATTCGCTTCACAGCTGACTAGTGTGAAGTACGAGGAGCATGAAGATACTGTCACACACAGTTCACTTCATTAGAGATATCCGACCGTGTGATAGTCAAGTACTTCAAGCCACTAAAAATACTGCGGTACTCTATAGGATTATTTGAAGGAAGCAAGGCACTATCCAAGGTTGATAACTGATCAGTCGCAGAGATAGGGGTGGTAGGATGCTTGCATTGCAACGTACCAGCACGTCACAACAAGTCCAAGGAATACTCATGCTGAGTGAGAGTCGGGCCAGCAGGGGACCGTGAAACTTCCAGACCAAGGAAGTAATGGAGAGCACCCAGATCCTTGACGGCAAAATGAGCACTGAGAGCAGACAGCAAACGATCAGCGGCAGTCACTGAGGAGCTGATAATAATAATGTCATCAACATAAACTAGCAGGTACATAGTAACCTCAGGACCATGGAACATGAACAGAGGTGTGTCAGTAGTGGACCGAGCAAATCCAAGACGTCGAAGAACCGAGCCAAGTCGAGCATGCCATGCACGAGGAGCCTGCTTCCTGCTGTTCGACCCCCCATGGGCTTGAAATAGCGCCGCCTAGAGGTGAACAGACGATAATTTCAGTATGGGGCCGATCGGGTTCTCAGCCACTGCCCCAGGTCGCCCTAGACGTTGTTTTTTGAAAAAGAAATCGACCAAACAGGACACAAATTCGTCCAAACTAGGTGATTTCATTGACATTCGTACAAAAACTTAAAAACAGGAATTAAAGTAACTTAAGAACAAGAACTATGTCTAGCACTACTATGCCGCCGCCGCTTCCCGCCTTCTACGTGCCGAGGAGCGTGTAGAACCGGGTGTAGTCACCGCCGCCATCATTGTTGTCGCCGTCATAGTCGCTGTCGTGCTGCGTGCCGCCGCCGTCCCTGCCACATCCCTGACCAAAGTGCAATCATCCCCTTAATATCATTTTGATGTTGATGACAATATACTCATAGGGGACGAACAAAGTTTGTCAAGTATATCTCAGGTTTTAATCCCCTCAGAATCAATTGTTTGTGTGGACTATGAGTTCGGAAATATTTAACTTCATCAAGAATGAAGAAACAAGACTAAATTTATGTTTATTGTTGAGTATAGGGATCCCACACTATTAAGAGGGGAACATGGGGTCTTGTGAGAGTCTTGCTTAATATCTACTTCAAGCTCATTATCTAGTCTTCATCTCTGTCGGACGACCGGTACTCACCAGACGTCCGTCTTCTCCTATACAGAGCCAAAACATCGGACGTCCAACATACACCGGACGTCCAGCAATCTTTCATCAGAACCAAAATGTCGGACGTCCGGTGCACAACGAACGTCCGACAATCTTCCATCAGAACAAAAACATCGGATGTCCGGAACCCTTCGGTCATCCGATATATTCTATACAGTGGCAAAACATCGGTCGTCCGATATACTTCAACCGTCCAGTAGCATCTCCACCGAGCCTAAACATCGGATGTCCGGGATCCTCCGGTCGTATGGTACCCACTATACCGTGCCAAAACATCGGACGTCCGGTCCTTGTCGGACGTCCGGTGTCTGCCGAGCCTTCGGTCGTCCGTTGTGCATCAGACGTCTACGCTGCTGTGCTGTTTTGGGCTCCAGTGGCCACTTATTGAGGCATACTATAAATATCTCTCTCCTATCCAGTGAGAGGGTTGACCATTCACTTCAAACATCCTCAGAACACATTTCACTCTCTCTCTCTCACTCCAATTCCAAATCTTAGATCCCCAAGGGATTGAGACCAATTGGGAGAAGTTGTCCACTCAAGTGATAGATCCACTCCTTCCCCCTCTTTGCACCAAAGGAATTCGTGATTTGAGCAAGTCTTGAGATTTTCCCCATTGTTCTTGTTACTCTTGGAGGTCGGAGACTCCTAGGCGGTAGGAGTATTCGGAGAGGAATTGTTCATTGTGATTACCCCCGGAAAGTTTGTGAGGGTTTGGAGATCACCCCAAGGTCTACCACTAGTCGTTGAGAAACGCCTTCGTGGTGTTGTCTCAAGGGAGAATAGGGTGAGCCTTCGTGGTAACATCCACCTCTCTAACAGTGACGTAGCTTCCCTCCAAGGAAGTGAAACATCGGCATACATCCTTGTCTCTCGAAGTTGCGGTTATCCCTAACCCTAACTTCCTACTTGTGGTTACTTGTCTCTTATGTCTTACATATATCATATTGTGTTTGCTTACTCACATACTTGTGTTACTTGTTTACCTTGCTGAGCTCTTAGCATCTCACTTGCACTTGTTAGGATCACTTTCATATTTCACTTTATTGCCTAAAATTGCTAAGTAATAATTAAAATTTGTAATTGTACCTATTCACCCCCCCCCCTCTAGGTCCATCTCGATCCTTTCAATTGGTATCACAGCCTTGTGCTCTATTTTTGTGGCTTAACCGCTCTAGAGTGAGATGAACCCCGATGGGACTCCCCTTGTTGAGGATCCGAAGGATAAGAGTGCGGCTTCCACAGAAGACAAGTCCTTCACTTCTGAGGATCTGGAACGGGCTCTTGCTAAGAAAAAGGAGGAGCATGATGCTTCTCTTGAGTCCTTGGTCCAAATGAGACTAGCCACATTGACCACGATGCTTGCACCACTTTCTGGTGGGGCGGCCTCGAGGCCAACTGTGCCTACTCCTTCACTTGGCCAACAACCTCCTACTAATGAACACTCCAGTGTTCCTTGGCTTTATGCAAGACCTCAAGTAGAGAAACTAACATATAAACCTCAAGGCAAACCTCCTTTACTTGATGACACAACCGATTTTCCTTTGTGGAGAGTTGCTATGCAGGATCATCTTCGATATGGAAATGATGAGATGTTGGAGATCTTGGAGTATGGTTATCAAGTTGTAGACCCGAAGAATCTTACACCAAGAGAAGTATATGAAAAGAATCTCAATGACACCGGAATCATGTGCACAAGGAGAGGTATGACTGACAAGCAAAGGAGAGCATACATACACATCACAAGTGCCAAGGAATTATGGGATAGCATTGTGAGGACCAAGACCGGCACCTCCACTATCCGGCTTGCTCAATATGAAATTGCCAAGGGTAAATTGCAAAAAATATTTATGGAGAAAGGTGAATCCCCCATGCAGCTCCTTGAACATATCATGACTCTCACTGCCGACATCGAGTCTTGTGATTGTGACAAGACACAAGATGGATTTAACTTTACTAAGAGATTTCTCGTGGACAAGTTGCTTCATGCTCTTTCTCCATATCATCACCAAATGGTATGGTACATACGACAACACCATGGATTCAAGGAAATGACCCCGGATGACATCATATCCACGTTCAAACTATTTGAAGAATCAATGGCAAATGCCACAAAACATCTTGCCATGCACGGTACCCCAACATCAAAGATCAATATTGCATTGAAGTCCAAGCATGTATGTGAACAAGAGCAAAGTGAAGAAGAAGATGATGAAGAAGAAGAAGATGGTGATGAGATTGACTTCGATGACAGCCCTTCATATGAAGACATTGCTCTCTTTGTCAAGAAGTTTAGCGCGGGAAAATTTAAGGGAAGATTCCAGAAGAAGAAAGTGAAAATGCTACAACTATGAAGAAACCAATCACTTCTCAGACGATTGCCCTTATGAGAAGAGAGAAGATAAACCAAGGTTTCCGAAGACCTTTCCCAACAAGAACTTTCCAAATCCTTTGAACTCCAAGCTCAAGAAGAGAGATGGGAAAGTAATGGTTGCTCATGATGTTAGTGGTGTTGCCGGAGTTGCTCAAGATTCTCAAAACACTTTGAGGCTAGTCAACAAGAGTAGTGATGTTGTCACCTACAACTATATGAAAGACTACAAGGGCAACGCTCACAAGTGTCTAATGGCAAAGGCCGTGGTAGAAGATGGAGAGGACCAAAACACTCCTGACAAGGTCAAGGTAACCCCACGATCAAACCCTGCTCTCTTCACTCCTTCTACTCCTAGTGATGAGTATCTTGATGTGGAGGATAGTTATGATGATCATGATATAGATGATCCTATGCTTGCTAAACTAAATAAGTTCATGTGCTCCCTCAAGGAAAGAAGCTCACTATGTTTCATATGCTTATGGAAATGGCGAGTAAGCACACTATCAGCATTAAGGAACTCGAAACCCTCGTCACCAAGGAAAAGGAAAAATATGAAATCCTTGAGTGTAAAGTCCAATATGAGGAAGCACGAAATGATGAACTATGCATGAAAATTGGTGCTAACCTTGATGTTCATGCTAAAGAGCTTGCCTCCTTGAAAAAGGCTAAGGATTCTTGCGAGGAGTTGATGAATGATGAAAGTAAGCTTGTGGATTCTCATGCTTCTCTCTCCAAGGATTGTGAGCTTCTATCCGTGTCCCCCAAGACTAAGGAACAAGAGCTCACTCTTCTTACAAAGATTTGTGAGACACTCAAGCTTACCTATCTTGAAACTCTAGCCAAGGCTTACTATTCTCCTATTATCAATGTTGATGCTTGTACTACTAACTCTAGTGGTGACCTAGCATCTACTCTTGAGGAAAATCACTTTCTCCAGGCTCAAATCGAGAAAGGACTCATGACATGTGCTCAAGGAAAAAATAATCTTAATGAGGTATTGAGCCAACACTATGAGGTGTTTGCCAAAGAGGGGATCGGATTTGACCCAAGCACAAGCAAGAAGAAGACGCCATATCAAAAGTGCACCACTCCTCTAAAAGAAACGTGTGCATGAGAAGGACATAAGGATAGAGGTAAGGTTGTGAGTGGGAAGGCCACTACGGGCATGTCCACTCTCAACAAGCCAAAAGAGTTCATGCCTCCATCCTATGTACTCCGTAAAACTAAGGATGGAGAAGTTTATGCAAACTTTGTTGGTCCTCGGAATGCATTCCGGTTCTATGCTATTTGGGTCCCTAAGACCCTTGTGACTAACTTGAGAGGTCCCATTGCAAAATGGGTGCCTCTAACCAAGTCATAATTGTGTGTAGATTGATTTCTCTGGTGGAGTAAAACGGGTGATCGACAGTGCATGCACAAATCATATGACTGGAGATAGCACATTGCTTTACGATTTCGTGGAAGCTATTCAACCATTTATGAGCATTATGTTTGGTGGAGGATCAAAAGGACAGGTACTCGGTTTGGGCAAGGTGGCTATCACAAATGACGTGTCTCTTGCAAATGTCATGCTTGTCCAATCCCTTAAATATCATTTACTTTCCGTTCGCCAACTAGCTTCTGTTGGCTTTGATACACTCTTTAGACTAACAGATGTGGAAGTCTTTAAGAGAGATACTCTTGAAGTGGCCTTTGTTGGAGAGTTGGATGGCAACCTTTACATGGTTGATTTCTCGAAAGAGAGAACATTCGATGCAACTTGTCTAATGGCCAAGGCCGACAAGGGGTGGCTATGGCATCACGGGCTAGCCCATGTCTGTCATAGCCCTAGATTATTGCTTGTATTAGTTGCATCATAGAGCACTCATGCATCATGTCTAAATTTCTGAAACTTGGAATTGAGGAAAGTGGAAGCCTCAAAAACTTAAATAAAACAAGGGCAAAGAACCCTGGAAATCTCATCCTTTGTTTCCAAGATGCCCTTTTGCAATGTTTGATAATTTTGGCAAGAGCTATATATCAAACCAGAATTTAGGAACATTTCTAAGGATTTATTTTTTGGACTCTGAATTTAAATCAATAGCTATTTGAATTTGAGTTATATTCAATATAACTAGAATATAATTTCAAATATGTTTGAAACATTTTATGTGCATCTGGAAATGTCTATTCTGCAACATAAAATTATTCAAAGGGTTTTGTCACTGTTTTGAAATTGTTTGAATTTTGAACAGTGGCAGAATATTAAACAACAGAAAAAATAACAGAAAATAAAACAGAGCATACCTGGCACTCACCTGGGCAGCCCACCTGGCCAGTCCACTTGGCGGCCCAGCCCACAGGGGCACGCCCGTCTTCTTCCTTCAGCCCGATGGCGGAGGAGGCGTGGCGGCAGCAGCGTGCCCGGCCACCTCCTGCTTCCACCTGGGAGCCCCGATCCTTCCCTCGTCGCCGCCCTGGACCCCTCTCTGCCTCTCCCCGTTACTCTCTGCTCTCACCCCTCCTCTAACCCTCTCTCTCGCGCGCAACCGAGCGTTGCCGTCGTCGCCGCTTGCAGCCACCGTGACCACCGCCGTCCCCTTGCCCCGTGGCCGTGCCCCCGAGCTCCGCCCAGACTCCAGCTACCTCTCCGCCAACCCACGCAAGCTCGGACGACTCCAAGACAACGCCGGGAGCCCTGCATCGCCGCCCAGCCGTCTTCCCCATCTCCAGCCGCCCGAGATCGCCGGCTTCACTACGTCGCCGTCCGACCTCCCTCGAGCTCGCCGTCTGCTCCAATCGACTCCTCGTGAGCTCCTCTTCTCTTCCCCTCACTCCGTGCACTTGATTTCGTCCCCTAGCTAGCTGCCCCGCCAAACCGGAGCTCCGGCCGCCGCCATGGACGGTGAGCTTCGTGCTCCCAAGCTCCTCCACCTGCGCGTGTTGCCTCCGCGTGGTCCTGGTGATCCCAGCAACCAGTAGAGCCATCGGCCGCGCCTGCCGTGCCCCGTAACGCCTAAAGCTTGGATTCCCGAACTCCGGCGGCCGCCCGGCTCGCCGCCGCCGCTGATACACACGCCCCCAGCACACCACGCAGCCTCCACCGGATGCGCCTCACTGCCGGCGTCCCTAGCTGGAAACCACGCTCAAAACCATTACCTGTAGCTCAATCCCGAGCAGACTCCGCCACGGCTTGAGGTCGCCACGGCCAAACTCCAGCATGCCGATGTGGCGGCGTAATTAGTGCTAATCTCTGTTAATTACCCATCCTAACAGACACTGACAGTGGGCCCTGCTGCCTAATTAAGCCGCTAGTTAGATTTAAGTTAGTTTAATTAACAAAACCAGCGGACCCAGGCGTCAGATTTGACCCTGCTGACGTGGCCGTTGACTAGGCCCACGTGTCAGCCACACAACACAGCCCTGGGTCACTGACCAGTGGACCCCACTGGTCAGGTTTGACCCCGGTCAGCTGTGTTGACCTGATGACGTCATGCTGACGCTGTAACTATTTTCTAAAATTTGAATAAATCAGAAAAGGTTTAGAAAATTCCAGAAAATAGTTAAAACTTCTAAAATTCATATAAATTCAACCGTAACTCAGAATGAGATAAATTATATATGAAAAATGATCAGAAAAATCCAATGTATCCATCTGTACCATTTTCATGCATGTTAGAACAACTTATAGCTGCTGTTTAGCACAAATCATATAAATGGCATTTAAATATCCACATATGGAGTTTGAATTTGAATCTTGTATTCAAACCAACTTCATTTAACCTGCTGCTAGATGCATTAGCTCAATCAACAGCATATTGCCATGTCACATTCATGCATTATATTGTTGCATTGCATTGATTGTGTTCTTTCTTGTTTGCCGGTTATCCCCTCCCGATAGACGACGTTCCGACGACGTGTTCGATGACACCGATGGAGAACTATACTATCTTCGGATGTGTCAGGCAAGCAAAACCCCCTTGTTCATTCCGATACAATCCAACTCTCTCGCTTGTGCTCTCTTTTACTGCATTAGGACAACCACGATACAACTGTTACTTGCTGCGATAGTTGAACCCCTTTATCCTCTGCATGACCTGTCATTGCCACAGTAAATAGATGAAACCCACTAGCATGAGTAGGAGTTGTTTGAGCCTTTATGTGCCTACTCATTCATGTTTGTTTGTCATGCCTGCTATTGCTTAGAGTTGTGTCAGGTCTGATTCATCATGGATGAATCAGAGGTGTGTGAACATGTCCTACTGTTGAGAGCTAAATGTGTGAACACGATTTGGTAAAGGTAGCGGTGAGAGGCCATGTAGGAGTACATGGTGGGTTGTCTCATTGCAGCCGTCCTCAGGAACTGAGTTCTGTGTTTGTGATCCATGAACAGTTACTACCACGCATTGGAATGCTTAAGTGCCCCTCTCGACTTATTAATCAACCTGATCTATGTCTAGTCGTTGCAACTAGTTTCTGGTGTTTGTAGGTAGTGTTAGTAGTCTACCAAGTGGCACCCGGTACAGGTGGGCTTGGGACAGACTAGACGTCGTGGCACGGTGTACCAAGCGTAGAACCACCCGTCGAGGTGGGCTTGGGAACCCTGCACACATTGTTTGGGGCCGTGAGAGACACCCCGGCCGGATCTCCTTGCGGATGGAACCCGAATAGGCAATAAACCTGGACCAGAGACTTGTGTGGTTAGTCAGGTCGTGGCCAACTCCCTCGCCAGGCTTCCGCTTGAAGGTTGCCGAGATACACGACGTGTACATGGCGGTAAGTGGCGAGAGCATGTGTGAAGAAGTACACCCCTCAAGGGTTATAAATTATCTATTCGAATAGCCGTGTCCGCGGTAAAGGACTTCTGGGTTGCCTGTACAGTTCATAGACAAGTGAAAGTGGATACTCTAAAATGCGCAAGATAAGCATGAGTGCTATGGATGGCGTCCTCGTGAGGAGACGGAGGCGGATCCATAGTGGTGTATTGATATGGTGAATATGTGGACTCGTGTGCTCCACCTCAAAAGAGTTACTTGCGATCGTAGTTTAGGATAGCCATCGAGTCAAAGCTGGCTTGCTGCAGTCAAACTCCACCACCCCCTTTGTTGATAATGATGCATATGTAGTTAGTTACGATGTAAGTCTTGCTGAGTACATTTGTACTCACGTTTGCTTATTTTATGTTTTGCAGAGAGACGTCAGTCTCGCTAGTAGTTCCGTTTGGACTTCGACGTTTAGCTTGTTACCTCAGCTACGATCTTGTGCCCTCGGCAGGATCTGGTAGATAGTCAGGCTTCTCAGCCTTTTGCATTTTTAGATGTCTGAACTCAGACATGTTAAGCTTCCTCTTGTGCTTGTTGCTTGTATGCTCTGAGTGTTGGGTCATGAGACCCATGTTTGTAATATCTCGCTCCTCGGAGCCTAATGAATATGTATTTGAGTCGTAGAGTTATGTTGTGATGCCATGTTGTATCTACACATATTGAGCATATTGTGTGTATGTTTGAAATGCTTGGTATGTGTGGGATCCGACAATCTAGTTGTTTATCCTTGGCAGCCTCTCATATGGGGAAATGTACTCTAGTGCTTCTGAGCGATAGTAGTCCGCTTCTGACCGGTTCACGAGTCCTGCTAGCCCAGCACTACTGCTTTGGACACTTGACTGGCGGCATGTGTTTCACTTCATTCCTATGTCTGTCCCTTCAGGAAATGTCAATGGTGATATCCGAGTCCTGCCTAGCCTGCTACAGCCGGGATACCGGAGTCCTGTTAGCCAGTGCTATAGCGGATTCACACGTTGATGACCGACATGCTCGATGTGATTCATGTATGCCTGTCCCCATGGGTTAGTGCCGCTTTGGGTTCACGACTAGCCATGTCGGCCCGGGTTCTCTGTCATATGGATGCTAGTGACACTATCATATACGTGAGCCAAAAGGCGCAAACGGTCCCGGGCCATGGTATGGCGACACCCGTGGGAATACCGTGCGTGAGGCCGCAAAGTGATATGAGGTGTTTCTGGCTTGGTCGATGTGACTTGGAATCGGGGTCCTGACAGCTTTGGTACCAGAGCCTGACTGCCTGTAGGATTACCAAGCCAAACTTGTCGAAGTTGAGTCTAGAAATGCTTTAGTTATATAAGGGAATTGATTGTGTAAGGGAACGTAAGGCTCTTTTTACTCCTTATACCTCATGGCCTTCTGATCTGAGTCATCCTCTTCTTTTCTACGGGGATTAAGAACTAGGCCTCTCATCTATCTATTAGGATGACGAGTTACTATGATAGAGACTTATAGGATTGATGGATTTAAGCCCTAGTTCAGTTTCTACTACATCTGTATGTTAACTGTTGATTTCGGAACCTTGATGTGATGTTGTTGAGTAGCTATACCACCATTTTGCATGATGTCTCAAATCTTTTTGAGCATTTACAGCCGTTATGCTGTCCGAGTCATCCCAGGTCTCTAAATAGTCTGATGCATTTGCAAATTCTTTCTTTACGTTCCCGATGTCCTTTTGGTCAGAATAAGCACACTAACCAGTCAGTCGAGATACTCTATTGCCTCGACATATATGTTGGAGTTATTATTATGACCCAAGGTGTCTTAGAGTATCACCTAGCAATATGGCCATGTTTTTGTGTTCCCGGTGTGATGATTCTGGCCATCATTCTCGAAAGCATTCCGTGATGCCACTTAGTTAGTAGGTATTCTATTTCTGGGTCCTTGAACCCGAGATTCACCCTACTTACCTCATGTTGATAGTGTTTGCTAGTTCCTTTAGGATATTAGTAACTTTGTGATAGTCCTCAAGGTTCGTGGAATTTCCTTCTTCCAAATACCATGAACTATTTAAGGCAGAAGTTATTTGAACCAAAAGATCACAATCAGAGTACTCTTGAGGAGTTCTCCATTCATAATTGTGACTCTGCCAGTCCTACCTCTCTGCATGGGTTATCCGGAAGAAACCTGTTGAACTTGATTCGACATTCTAACATATGCATCCACAACTCAGAAAATCATATGTCCTTTGAGTTTTCCCCCTTCAGTTATATTTCGACCTTCATCTGTCAATTGATAGTCAAGGGTATGTGTGCAATCGTGTTCATTGATGCCTATTGTCCTTGTGGTCTGTTAAGCCATTCTATTCTGGAATGACTAGGAGAAACAAACTCCAGTGCCTCATCCATATCTAGGATTGGGTCAAAGCAGTTGTATTCCGCAGATCAAAATGCCAATCCAGCTTTTGATTCTGTTCCACCTAGAGTGTTACCATCTTTATGTCAAGAACATCATGAGAATTGCACCTTCTCTTATGAATTCTTGTCGTAGTGATACTTCTCGCCATCATTGTTCATTTCTCGGTGTCGTGTTGTCGCAACTGGAATGCCGACAAGTGAATCGTGATGTGTGAAACCAATACTCCTAGCAACAAGTTGCTTGGTAGTAAATGGACAGTATCATCATTCTAAGCGTGTTGGTTATCAAATCATCATCCTAAGATTGATCGTGCTACCTAGTCCTTATTTCTGGTGCATTCTTCGATCAATGAGTTAGGATTGTGTTAATCCCTCACTCTTTTGATCATATCATCTTGCCCTGAAAAGCAAGGTTGTTCTCGAGCTTGGTAACATATCGGTGGTTCGTGACTTTCCAAATATCTTCTTGGAAGTGTTACCAGGTTGTCACCTGACCGCTATGTTGAGTTCGTGATCATATTGGTTTTCCTCTAAACCACCCATTCTCCAAGACTCTGTGTTGGATATCCCTGAACTAGTTGGTTGAGCTAGACAACAACTTGGAGAGTTGGAAGATAAAGCTTTGCTTAACTTAGTTCATCTCTAAGGGATATCTTCTGTACGTGTGTGTGTTGAAGAAAGATGATATCTTCGTTAATTGATCCTCGTGATCAGTTGTCGGTGCTATTATCTTATCCAACTCTTGATTTGAGTATGGGCTATTGTCAAGTCAAATCAGTACCAACGATACTCGTAATGTTGTCTTACTCGTGGTTGATCCCTCGAGCATACACCATTACATCTTTTGGTCTGACCAATACTATCACCGTGTTCACATGATGGCGGAAGTCGTGATATGGAAATTCCGATGATTTGTTGTTGAGCCCATCAGCAGCATTTTGTCTCCCCCATGATTCATGTCGAACATCAACCTAGTGTTGAAAATTTTGTAAGCAATGCCTTCGTGTCCCGTTCATGAAGCTTATGCTTGGATGGAAGAAGTGACTTCCTCGAATTCTTGTGCATTTGATGTAAGTTGACGCCATGAATTCGAGACAGATTGTTTTTGCTTCCTCTCGAATCATCCCAAGTTAGTCATGCATGTGCGAAGTATACTTTGGGTTGTGAGATTAGCTACCTCCACTCCATATGTGTTCCTAGCACACCAAGCCACTGATTGATTTGTTCAAGGGAAAGAAGTTCCTTCTTAAGACCCGGGCTTATACAAGGACTTCGATATCCCCAGTGATGGTTCCCCATTTGAACTCAGTAGTGTTTTATTGTAAGACTACTATGTGGTCATGCTTGTCTAGGACAGCGTGTTCACACGTGTGTAGCAGAACTAGCTCATGTTTTGGAGCTTGCTATCGTAGTTCATTTCCCGAGAATCTATAGCGTCATCTCGTCGGTTTGTGTTGCAAACTTTTATTTTCCTTTCTAGACTTGATGAGTCTGGAATATCATGTTACCAACCAGATCTGAATCTTAGGCAGATATGATGGTTGGAACCTTTCCAAGATCTATGATGTAGGTCCCGACAAGGTTGATGTTCTGGCCGACACACCTAGCGGAAGATCTATTATTGTAGCATATTAACTGAGCAAGTTGACCATCCTCTCCATAAGGATGTTGTGCGACTTATTTTAGAAGTTGTTCCTTATGGATCCTTTGTTCTCCCGAAGTCCGACCTTTTACTTGATATCCTAGATATCAAACCATATCTATGAATGGATTACGCTAGCACATCAAGGAGAACATTAGAAGCGGATTGCTAAATGTCTCTCGGTCGATCATCCAGATTCTATTTCCTTAGCCTCGCTAAGGGGAAGTCTGAGAAGGTGTTATCTTCCTTTGTATCCGCATTGTCCATCACTATTCATCATGGTAGTAAGATTTGATGCCAGGATCCTCGGCACGGATGTTGGTAAAACCCTGATGAATATGGAAATGCTCAAGTTCTTGAGAGCACACTCAGTCACTAGGTTATATCCTCGGTATCAATTGGGATGTGCCTCCCGTTTGCCGACTTGTTCTATAACCATAGTTTGCTTTCCAATCTGAGTATGCCACTTCTTCGAACTCCTTTAAATGATCGATTGTGATTTTCCTTAGGCTGGTATAGAGAGTTTCAATGATCTCTGTGTCAAAAGTAATTCTTTTTGCCACTTAAGGGAATAATTCAACGAGTCACCTTCCCCGAGGTGTCCCGCTATGGAATCATGGCAATTATTTCCTCGCCACCTTGACACCATCCACCATCTCTCTAAGCGTGGAATTGTTGCCCACCAAATCAAACCTCGTTGTTTGTTCTTCCATCCCTCTCGATGTGTTTTGTGTCTCAACTCGAGATGTTCCAACATCTCATTCCACGAGTTGATCTTTGAGTGCTCGATCTTCGAGGAGATCGTTTCCTATAGAGTTTCTTTCTGTCGCCATCGTGTTGGATGAAGATCTCGGAAGCAAGGACGTCAAGATCAATTGGAGCAATGAACCAACATCTTCAGGAAGGGCAATTGGATCAACAAGATCGTGTTAGCTAGTGTCCCCTCTGTCTTTTTACCTCACGTCTTGAATCTCGGGACGAGATTCTTGTTTAGTGGGGGTGAGTTGTCACAGCCCTAGATTATTGCTTGTATTAGTTGCATCATAGAGCACTCATGCATCATGTCTAAATTTCTGAAACTTGGAATTGAGGAAAGTGGAAGCCTCAAAAACTTAAATAAAAGAAGGGCAAAGAACACTGGAAATCTCATTCTTTGTTTACAAGATATCCTTTTGCAATGTTTGATAATTTTGGCAAGAGCTATATATCAAACCAGAATTTAGGAACATTTCTAAGGATTTATTTTTTGGACTCTGAATTTAAATCAATAGCTATTTGAATTTGAGTTATATTCATATAACTAGAATATAATTTCAAATATATTTGAAACATTTTATGTGCATCTGGAAATGTCCATTCTGCAACATAAAATTATTCAAAGGGTTTTGTCACTGTTTTGAAATTGTTTGAATTTTGAACAGTGGCAGAATATTAAACAACAGAAAACATAACAGAAAATAAAACAGAGCAACCTTACCTGGCACTCACCTGGGCAGCCCACCTGGCCAGTCCACTTGGCGGCCCAGCCCACAGGGGCACGCCCGTCTTCTTCCTTCAGCCAGTAGGCGAGAGAGGCGTGGCAAGCAGCGTGCGGCTTCAACCACCTCCTGCTTCCACCTGGGAGCCCCGATCCTTCCCTCGTCTCCGCCCTGGACCCCTCTCTGCCTCTCCCCGTTACTCTCTGCTCTCACCCCTCCTCTAACCCTCTCTCTCGCGCGCAACCGAGCGTTGTCGTCGTTGCCGCTTGCAGCCACCGTGACCACCGCCGTCCCCTTGCCCCGTGGCCGTGCCCCCTAGCTCCGCCCAGACTCCAGCTACCTCTCCGCCAACCCACGCAAGCTCGGACGACTCCAAGACAACGCCGGGAGCCCTGCATCGCCGCCCAGCCGTCTTCCCCATCTCCAGCCGCCCGAGATCGCCGGCTTCACTACGTCGCCGTCCGACCTCCCTCGAGCTCGCCGTCTGCTCCAATCGACTCCTCGTGAGCTCCTCTTCTCTTCCCCTCACTCCGTGCACTTGATTTCGTCCCCTAGCTAGTTGCCCCGCCGAACCGGAGCTCCGGCCGCCGCCATGGACGGTGAGCTTCGTGCTCCCGAGCTCCTCCACCTGCGCTTGTTGCCTCCGCGTGGTCCTGGTGATCCCAGCAACCAGTAGAGCCATCGGCCGCGCCTGCCGTGCCCCGTAACGCCTAAAGCTTGGATTCCCGAACTCCGGCGGCCGCTCGCCGCCGCCGATACACACGCTTCAAAGACACCACGCAGCCTCCACCGGATGCGCCTCACTGCCGGCGTCCCTAGCTGGAAACCACGCTCAAAACCATTACCTGTAGCTCAATCCCGAGCAGACTCCGCCACGGCTTGAGGTCGCCGCCGGAAAAACTCCGGCATGCCGATGTGGCGGCGTAATTAGTGCTAATCTCTGTTAATTACCCATCCTAACAGACAACGGCGGTGGGCCTGCTGCCTAATTAAACCGCTAGTTAGATTTAAGTTAGTTTAATTAACAAAACCAGCGGACCCAGCGTCGATTTGACCCTATTTGGCGTGGCCGTTAACTAGGCCCGCGTGTTACACTAACACAGCCACAGGTCAGCGACAGTGGACCCCACTGGTCAGGTTTGACCCCGGTCAGCTGTGTTGACCTGATGACGTCATCTTGACGTCATGCTGACGCTATAACTATTTTCTGAAAAGGTTTAGAAAATTCCAGAAAATAGTTAAAACTTCTAAAATTCATATAAATTCAACCGTAACTCAGAATGAGATAAATTATATATGAAAAATGATCAGAAAAATCCAATATATCCATCTGTACCATTTTCATGCATGTTAGAACAACTTATAGCTGCTGTTTAGCACAAATCATATAAATGGCATTTAAATATCCACATATGGAGTTTGAATTTGAATCTTGTATTCAAACCAACTTCATTTAACCTACTGCTAGATGCATTAGCTCAATCAACAGCATATTGCCATGTCACATTCATGCATCATATTGCTACATTGCATTGATTGTGTTCTTTCTTGTTTGCTGGTTATCCCCTCCCGGTAGACGACGTTCCGACGACGTGTTCGATGACACCGATGGAGAACTATACTATCTTCGGATGTGTCAGGAAAGCAAAACCCCCTTGTTCATTCCGATACAATCCCACTCTCTTGCGTCTGCTCTCTTTTACTGCATTAGGACAACCACGATACAACTATTACTTGCTGCAATAGTTGAACCCCTTTATCCTCTGCATGACATGTCATTGCCACAGTAAATAGATGAAACCCACTAGCATGAGTAGGAGTTGTTTGAGCCTTGATGTGCCTACTCATTCATGTTTGTTTGTCATGCCTTCTATTGCTTAGAGTTGTGTCAGGTCTGATTCATCAGGGATGAATCGGAGGTGTGTGAACATGTCCTACTGTTGAGAGCTAAATGTGTGAACACGATTTGGTAAAGGTAGCGGTGAGAGGCCATGTAGGAGTACATGGTGGGTTTTCTCATTGCAGCCGTCCTCAGGAACTGAGTTCTGTGTTTGTGATCCATGAACAGTTACTACCACGCATTGGAATGCTTAAGTGCCCCTCTCGACTTATTAATCAACCTGATCTCTGTCCAGGAGTTGCAACTAGTTTCTGGTGTTTGTAGGTAGTGTTAGTAGTCTACCAGGTGGCACCTGGTACAGGTGGGCTTGGGACAGACTAGACACCATGGCACGGTGTACCAACCGTAGAACCACCTGTCGAGGTGGGCTTGGGAACCCTGCACACATTGTTTGGGGCCGTGAGCGACACCCTGGCCGGATCTCCTTGCGGATGGAACCCGAATAGGCAATAAACCTGGACCAGAGACTTGTGTGGTTAGTCAGGTCGTGGCCGATTCCCTCGCCAGGCTTCCGCTTGAAGGTTGCCGAGATACACGACGTGTACATGGCGGTATGTGGCGAGAGCGCGTGTGAAGAAGTGCACCCCTGCAGGGTTATAAATGATCTATTCGAATAGCCGTGTCCGTGGTAAAGGACTTCTGAGTTGCCTGTACAGTTCATAGACAAGTGAAAGTGGATACTCTAAAATGCGCAAGATAAGCGTGAGTGCTATGGATGGCGTCCTCATAGGGAGACGGGAGCAGATCCATAGTGGTGTATTGATATGGTGAATATGTGGACTCATGTGCGCCACCTCAAAAGAGTTACTTGCAGTCGTAGTTTAGGATAGCCACCGAGTAAAAGTTGGCTTGCTGCAGTCAAACTCCACCACCCCCTTTGTTGATAATGATGCATATGTAGTTAGTTCTGATGTAAGTCTTGCTGAGTACATTTGTACTCATGTTTGCTTATTTTATGTTTTGCAGAGAGACGTCAGTCTCGCTAGTAGTTCCGCTTGGACTTCGACGTTTAGCTTGTTACCTCAGCTATGATCTTGTGCCCTCGGCAGGATCTGGTAGATAGTCAGGCTTCTCAGCCTTTTTCATTTGTAGATGTCTGTACTCAGACATGTTAATCTTCCGCTTGTGCTTGTTGCTTGTATGCTCTGAGTGTTGGGTCATGAGACCCATGTTTTTAATATCTCGCTCCTCGGAGCCTAATGAATAAATATTTGAGTCGTAGAGATATGTTGTGATGCCATGTTGTATCTACACATATTGAGCATATTGTGTGTATGTTTGAAATGCTTGGTATGTGTGGATCCGACAATCTAGTTGTTTATCCTTGGCAGCCTCTCATATGGGGAAATGTAGTCTAGTGCTTCCTGAGCCATAGTAGTCCGCTACAGGCCGGTTCACCGGAGTCCTGCTAGCCCAGCACTACTGCTCTGGACACTTGACTGGCCGGCATGTGTTTCACTTCGTTCCTATGTCTGTCCCTTCGGGGAAATGTCACGCGGTGATATCCAGAGTCCTGCCTAGCCTGCTACAGCCCGGGTTCCCGGAGTCCTGTTAGCCCAGTGCTACAGCCCGGATTCACACGCTGCTGACCGACATGCTTGATGTGATTCATGTATGCCTGTCCCCATGGGTTAGTGCCGCTTTGGGTTCACGACTAGCCATGTCGGCCCGGGTTCTCTGTCATATGGATGCTAGCGACACTATCATATACGTGAGCCAAAAGGCGCAAACGGTCCCGGGCCATGGTAAGGCGACACCCGTGGGAATACCGTGTGTGAGGCCGCAAAGTGATATGAGGTGTTACCGGCTTGGTCGATGTGACTTGGAATTGGGGTCCTGACAATGTCGGCATGAGAAATCTTCAAGATCTCCTAAAGGGTAATCACATCCTTGGACTAAACAATGTTTCTTTTGAGAAAGATCATGTGTGTAGTGCGTGCATAGAAGGGAAGCAACATCAATCAAAGCACCCACCCAAGAATATCGTGTCTACTTCAAGGCCTTTGGAGCTCCTTCATGTGGATCTTTCTGGGCCTCCTCCATGGGATAGTCTTCATGGGAAAAAGTATGGACTGATTGCTGAAGATGGTTGCTGCTTCTACTTTCTAACTCTGTGTAATGCAACTAATGAGCATCTACTCTCTTTATGAGAAAACATGATTTCTACTTCTACTTTCTAATCCATGAATTTGGCGAGGGGGCAAGGGAAAGCTAAGGTGATTGCTGAAGTAGTAATCGACTCCCTGCCTAGCACTAATGAAATCACCGCTTCTACATTAGAATTCAGTACAATAGGTTCTCAATGTCAAATCTAAATGACATGTGTGCTGCTGATTCCCCACCACAAATCCGCAGGATTATGGCAACACCAATCGTCTGGAACGAGAGATATGGCACAATATTAAACACGGCTCGTTAAATATGGCTGCACACAGTATGAGAGAGAGGGGCGGAAGGGGAGTGGCTTACCAATGGGGTTGAAGAAGATGCGCATGGGAAGCTGGCCCCGAGGAGGAGTATCACGACGAGTGTGAGGACGTACGCAGCCTTCGCGACGACGGCGGTGGCACGATAGGGCCTCGGCGGCGGAGACGATGGTCACGGCGTGGAGCCTTTCCCCTTGGCCACGGCATCGGCCGGTGGTTCCGGGCCGCGGTCGAGTTCGCGTGAAGCGCACGAGGCTTGGCCTTTCCTGTCGGCGATCGGGAAGTAGGGTGGTCTCTCATGCCTTGGCGTGCTGGTGTCTGCTTGGAGCCGGGAGGGAGGCGGCAGAGGGACCGGCGGCGGCGCGGGGGTGGGTGAGTGGCGTGGGAGAGGAGGTGGAGGGAGGCCTGCGGTTGATGGATCTGGATCGGGGGTTGGGTGTTTTTTTAGATAAAAGGGGTCGGGTGGACGGTGGAGTGGGATCGATGGTTGGTGGGGTGGGAGTATACTAGTAGCGCGGGCGCCTCACCTACGCTACAGCTATCCATATAGTAGTAGCGCTGGTTTTATAACCCGCGCTACTACTATGGTCTGTTCGCGGTGAATGATTGGAAATATTTACTAGTAGCGTGTTTTTTTTGCCACGCGCTACCAGTAAGTAGCAGTAGCGCTGGGCAATATATCGCGCTACTAGTAAGTTTCTGTCTATAAGCTTTTCCCTAGTAGTGACTTCTCAATGTTGGTGATTACTCAAGATATACCTGGGTGTTTTTCCTCATGTCCAAGGACGAGACGAAGATCACCTTCATTGATTTTGCCAAGCAAGCACAACACAAGTTTGACAAAGAAATCTTGGCGATAAGAAGTGATAATGGCTCCGAGTTCAAGAACTACACCTTGGAAGGATTTCTTAGTGATGAAGGGATTGAGCATCAATATTATGAACCATACACGCTTCAACAAAATGGTTTTGCAGAAAGGAAGAATCGTACACTTGTGATGATGGCAAGGTCCATGTTGGATGAATACAAGTCGCCACATAGTTTTTGGGCCGAGGCTGTCAACACCGCATGCCATGCATCAAACCGGGTCTTTCTCCGCAAAATATTGGGAAAGACTCCATATGAGCTCCTAACCGGGAAAAAGCAAAATGTCAAGTATTTTTGTGTATTTGGGTGCAAATGTTTCCTCCTCAACAAAAGAGAACGGTTAGGAAAATTTCAATCCAAAACAACTGAGGGCATATTTGTTGGTTATGGATCAAACTCTCACACCTATAGAGTCTACAACAAATCCAATGGATATGTTGTAGAAACTTGTGACGTGGTGTTTGATGAATTTAATGACTCCCATGGGGAGCAATTGATCTAAGTGATGTAGGTGAAGAAGATTCGTCTCAAGACATTTTGTCCATGGGTGTTGGTGCTCTTCTTCCCATGGAACAAGAACCTCATGATGATGAAGAAGAAGATGGAAGTTTCGCACATCATCAAACCACTTCAACACCCATAGCATCACAAGGTCCTATTTTTCAACCAATGCCCATAGTTCAATAACAAGAAGATGATCAAGTCCCTCATCAAGATTATCTCCATGAGCAAGATCATCACCTAGTGCAAGAACAAGAAAGTTCAATCATTGATGATGAACCTCATCAAATGCAATATGAAGAAGAAGATCTTCCACCACACATTAATGATCCATATGTTGAGGATGTGGATGATGGACATGAAGTTTAACTCATGAAACCCTAACCTCCATCATTCCCCATGTGCCCAGTCGTGTTGATGTTGATAAAATTATCACCGGCATATCAGAAGGTAGAGTCACTCGTAAACAATTGACAAACTTTTGTGCTCACTTCTCGTTTGTGTCTTGTGTTGAGCCTCTCATGATACAAGAATCATTGATGGACAACGATTGGCTCATTGCTATGAAAGAAGAGTTGAACATCTTTGAACGCAACCAAGTGCGGTCATTAGTCAAGAGGCCAACTACGGAACACAATGTCATTGGAACAAAATGGATTTTCAAGAACAAGCAAGATGAGAATGGTGTAATCATCCGCAACAAGGCAAGGTTAGTGGCACAAGGGTACTCACAAGTTGAAGGTTTGGACTTTGGTGAGACCATTGCTCCCGTTACCTGTCTTGAATCTATTTGCATCGTACTTTCTTATGCTGCTTTCAATTGTTTTACATTACATCAAATGGATGTGAAGAGTGCTTTCCTTAATGGTCCTCTACAATAAGAAGTATATGTATCACAACCACCTGGGTTCGTTGATCCGGATCACAAAGACTATGTGTATAAACTTCATAAGGCTTTGTATGGCCTCAAACAAGCACCTCGTGCTTGGTATGATCATCTTAAGTTTTTACTCGATGATGGTTTTGTGAGAGCGGTTATCGATCCCACTATTTTTACTAAGAGGGACAAGGGTGATTTGATCTTATGCCAAATCTATGTAGATAATATCATTTTTGGTTCTCCTAACATTCATTTGTGCAAGAAGTTTGTGGTTTCCATGAACAAGAACTTTGAGATGTTGATACGTCTCCGTCATATCTATAATTTTTTATTGTTCCATGCCAATATTATACAACTTTCATATACTTTTGGCAACTTTTTATACTATTTTTTGGGACTCACATATTGATCTAGTGCCCAGTGCCAGTTCATGTCTATTGCATGTTTTATGTTTCGCAGAAACCCAATATCAAACGGAATCCAAACGTGAGAAAAACGGACGGAGAATTATTTTGGAATATTTGGGATTTTCCGGAGGAAGAATCAACGCGAAACGGTGCCCGAGATGGCCATGAAACAGGGGGGCGCGCCCTCCCCTTTGGGCGCTCCTGGCACTCTCGTGGGCCACACGTAAGGCCGTTGATGCTCTTCTTTTGCCGCAAGAAAGCTAATTTTATCAGAAAAATCTGGGCGAAAGATTCACCCAATCGGAGTTACGGATCTCCGGATATAAAAGAAACGGTGAAGGGGAAGGATCTGGGAGCGCAGAACCAGAGAGAGACAGAGAGATAGATCCAATCTCAGAGGGGCTCTCGCCCCTCCCACGCCATGGGAGCCAAGGACCAGAGGAAACCCTTCTCCCATCTAGGGAGAAGGTCAAGGAAGAAGAAGAAGAAGAAGGGGGGCTCTCTCCCCCTTGCTTCCGGTGGCGCCGGAACGCCGCCGGGGGCCATCATCATCACCGCGATCTTCACCAACACCTCCGCCATCTTCACCAACATCTATATCACCTTCCCCCCTCTATCTACAGTGGTCCACTCTCCCACAACCCGTTGTACCATCTACTTGAACATGGTGCTTTATGCTTCATATTATTATCCAATGATGTGTTGCCATCCTATGATGTCTGAGTGGATTTTTGTTGTCCTATTGGTGGTTGAAGAATTGCTATGATTGATTTAATTTTCTTGTGGTTATGTTGCTGTCCTTTGGTGCCCATCATATGAGCGCGCGCATGGATCACACCATAGGGTTAGTTGTATGTCGATAGGACTATGTATTGGAGGGCAAGAGTGATGAAGCTTCAACCTAGCATAGAAATTGGTGCATACGGGATTGAAGGGGGACCAATATATCTTAATGCTATGGTTGGGTTTTTCCTTAATGAACGTTAGTAGTTGCGGATGCTTGCTAATAGTTCCAACCATAAGTGCATAGAATTCCATGTCAGGGATGACATTCTAGAAGTGGCCTCTCCCACATAAAACTTGCTATCGGTCTAGTAAAGTAGTCAATTGCTTAGGGACAACTCCGCAACTCCTACCACCACTTTTACACACTCGCTATATTTACTTCATTGCATCTTTATCTAAACAGCCCCTACTTCTTATTTACGTGCTATTTATTATCTTGTAAACCTATCCAACAACACCTACAAAGTACTTCTAGTTTCATACTTGTTCTATGTAAAGCGAACGTCAAGCGTGCGTAGAGTCTTATCAATGGACGATAGCACTTGAGAGAATATTTGTTCTACCTTTAGCTACACGTTGGGTTCGACACTCTTACTTATCGAAAGAGGCTACAACTATCCCGTATATTTGCGGGTCATCAAGACCTTTTTCTGGCGCCGTTGCCGGGGAGTCATAGCATGGGGTGAATATTCTCGTGTGTGCTTGTTTTCTTTATCACTAAGTAATTTTTATTTGCTGTTCTTAGTTGTTTTCTATCTTTAGTTATGGTTAGGAAACGCAAAATACCAAAAAAATTAGTTGTACCTACTGAGCCAATGGTTGAAGAACCACTCAAAATCTATCACACTCCTGAAGCTTTTTACTTGGATCATCTTCGATCCCTATGTGCTCGTGCAGAAACCCCAACTAGCTTAGTTGAGGGAAAATCTTTAGATGAGCATGTTTGTTATGTGAGACACCGTATATCTGAAAAAGGGAAACTTTTACTGGATCAAATTCATCGTTTGCAATGCTATGGTTGGAATTTATGTGAAATATATGATATTACTTATTGTTCTGAAAACCCTAAGAAACACCATCCCTACCAATGTGAGTTTATTGATAATGGAATCGTATCTTCATATGCTCAGGGTGTTTATAATTACTATGATGTTCAACAAATCGAAGAATTTGTTGCTTTTAAGGGTGCTTATGAAATTGCTTCTTTGATTGAAAAGTATGATACTACTCTCTACAAATCTGAAAATTTTGCCATACTTGAATATTGTTATGATAATTATGCTTCTAATTCCTATGTTAAACTATATATTGAGAAATTCTCTGCTCTCCAAGAAGAGACTAATATTTTGCAGGAAGCTATGGAAGAAGAAATTGATGAAACTGTGAGCTCATTGGATGAAAAAGATGATGAGGAGAGCGAAGAACAAAAGGAGGAAGAGCGGATTGATCACCCGTGCACACCTTCTAATGAGAGTAACTCTTCAACTCATACATTGTTTAATTCCGTTCGTGCTTACGAAGGATGATTGCTATGATGATTACTATGATCCCGTTAATTCTCTTGAAATATCCCTTTTTGATGATGCTTCCTATGCTTGTGGCCAAGATGCCAATATGAATTATGCTTATGGAGATGAACTTGCTATAGTTCCTTATGTTAAACATGAAATTTTTGCTATTGCACCCACGCATGATAGTCCTATTATCTTTTTGAATTCTCCCGACTACACTATATCGGAGAAGTTTGTGCTTATTAAGGATTATATTGATGGGTTTCCATTTACCGTTGCACATGATGATTTTGATAGATACAATAGGCACGTGCTTTCCGCTCCTACTTGCAATTATGAAGAGAGAGGAACTACATCTTCGCCTCTTTATGTTTCCAACACGATAGAATTGCAAGAAACTGCTTATACTATGCATTGGCCTTTACTTGGTGTGCATGAATTGTTCTTTTATGACATGCCGATGCATAGGAAGAGGGTTAGACTTGGTCATTACATGATATATGTTACTTTGTGCTCACTACTAAACGACAAGTCATTGTTAATTAAAATTGGCTTTGATATACCTTGGGATCCGGGTGGATTCATTACTTGAGCACTATATGCCTAGCTTAATGGCTTTAAAGAAAGCGCTGCCAGGGAGACAACCCGGAAGTTTTAGACAGTCATTTATTTCTGTTGAGTGCTTTTATATAGTTTAAAAACAAAAAAATAAAGAGGGAACCCAAAACTTTTCAAAAGGGAAGTGAAAGTAAGAAAGACAAGCATTGTTGAAGTGGGAGAGCTCCTTGAACTTTGTTCATGCTCACGAAACTTTGTGAATCTTAATTACAGAAAATTTTCATCAAAATAATTATCCTTGTACAATTCCATTGTATTATAAAAATAATGTGCCAAGGTTTGCCTTTAGGATGTTTACAATGCTTGTTGGTTTATGCAGTGCAGAATGAAACTTTTTACATCTTGGCGATTTTACATTTTTAACTCTAACGTCAAACGGTTCTGATTCCTTTCGCACTGTCTTTCTGTACAAATTTTTTTTCCTAATTTTGGTCGAATTTTTGGGGTACCAGAATTATGGTGAATGTTCAGATTGCTACAGGTTGTTCTATTTTTGACAGATTATGTTTTTGATGCATAGTTTGCTTGTTTTGATGAATCTATCACTTTATATCAATGAATTAAACCATGAAAAAGTTATGTTACAGTAGACACAATGCAAAAACAAAATATGAATTCGTTTGCAACAGTACTTGGAGTAGTGATTTGCTTTATTATACTAACAGATCTTACCGAGTTTTCTGTTGAAGTTTTGTGTGGATGAAGCGTTTGATCGAGGAGGTCTCGATATGAGGAAAAGGAAGAGAGGCAATAGCTCAAGCTTGGGGTCCACGAGGCACCCCAAGTAAATATTCAAGGAGACTCAAGCGCCTAAGCTTGGGGATGCCCCGGAAGGCATCCCCTCTTTCTTCAACGAGTATCGGTATGTTTTCGTATTCGTTTCGTTTATGCGATATGTGCAAGTCTTGGAGCGTCTTTTCCATTTAGTTTTCACTTTTATTCTATGCACCATGCTGGTATGAGATAGTCCTTAGTTGATTTATAGAATGCTCATTGCACTTCACTTAAATCTTTTGAGTATGGCTTTATAGAATGCTTCATGTGCTTCACTTATGTCATTTGAAGTTTGGATTGCCTGTTTCTCTTCACATAGAAAACCGCCATTTGTAGAATGCTCTTTTTCTTCACTTATAATTGTTAGAGCATGGGCATATCATTTGTAGAAAGAATTAAACTCTCTTGCTTCACTTATATCTATTTAGAGAGATGACAGGAATTGGTCATTCACATGGTTAGTCATAAAATCCTACATAAAACTTGTAGATCACTGAACATGATATGTTTGATTCCTTGCAATAGTTTTGCGATATAAAGGTGGTGATATTAGAGTCGTGCTAGTTGAGTAATTGTGAAATTGAGAAATACTTGTGTTGAGGTTTGCAATTCCCGTAGCATGCACGTATGGTGAACCGTTATGTAACGAAGTTGGAGCATGAGGTGTTCTTTGATTGCTTTCCTTATGAGTGGAGGTCGGGATCGCGCGATGGTTAACTCCTACCAACCCTTCCCCTAGGAGCATGGGTATTAGTACTTTGCTTTGAGGCAAAGTAGTCTTTTGCAATAAGTATATGAGTTCTTTATGACTAATGTAAGTCCATGGATATACGCACACCCACCCTTCCACCTTGCTAGCCTCTATTGTGCCACGCAACTTTCGCCGGTATCATGGACCCATTATTTACCTTTCTGAAAACAGCCACCATACCTACCTATCATGGCATTTCCATAGCCATTCCAAGATATATTGCCATGCAACTTCCATCATCATCATATACGTGACTTGAGCATTCATTGTCATATTGTTTTGCATGATCGTAAGATAGCTAGCATGATGTGTTCATGGCTTGTCCGTTTTTTGATGTCATTGCTATGCTAGATCATTGCACATCCCGGTACACTGCCGGAAGCATTCATATGGACTCATATCTTTGTTCGAGAGTTGTAATATTGAGTTGTAAGTAAATAAAAGTATGATGATCATCATTATTAGAGCATTGCCCCAGTGAGGAAAGGATGAAGGAGACTATGATTTCCCCACAAGTCGGGATGAGACTCCGGACTTTATGAAAAATAAAAGAGGCCAAAGAAGCCCAAATAAAAAAAGAGGCCAAAGAAGCCCACCAAAAAGTAATAAAAAATAAAAAAATAAAAAAATAAAAAAAGAGAGAAAAAATGAGAAAAAAAGAGAGAAGGGGCAATGTTACTATCCTTTTGCCACACTTGTGCTTCAGAGTAGCACCATGTCCTTCATAGAGAGAGTCTCATATGCTTTCACTTTCATATACTAGTGGGAATTTTTTATTATAGAACTTGGCTTGTATATTCGAATGATGGGCTTCCTCAAAATGCCCTAGGTCTTCGTGAGCAAGAAAGTTGGATGCACACCCACTTAGTTTCTTTTGTAGAGCTTTCATATATTTATAGCTCTACTGCATCCGTTGCATGGCAATCCCTACTCACTCACATTGATATCTATTGATGGGCATCTCCATAGCCCGTTGATACGCCTAGTTGATGTGACACTATCTTCTCCCTTTTTGTCCTCACAACCACCACCATATACCACCATAGTGCTATGTCCATGGCTTGCGCTCATGTATTGCGTAAGAGTTGAAAAAGCTGAAGCGCGTTAAAAAGTATGAACCAATTGCTTGGCTGAAACCGGGGTTGTGCATGATGGGAGTATTTTGTGTAATGAAGATGGAGCATAGCCAGACTATATGATTTTGTAGGGATGAGCTTTCTTTGGCTATGTTATTTCCATAAGACATAATTGCTTGCTTGGTATGCTTGAAGTATTATTGTTTTTATGTCAAATGATAGACTATTGCTTTGAATCACTCGTGTCTTAATATTCATGCCAATATTAGATATATGATCCAGATTATGCTAGGTAGCATTCCACGTAAAAAATTATCTTTTTGATCATTTACCTACTCGAGGAAGAGCAGGAATTAAGCTTGGGGATGATGATACGTCTCCGTCGTATCTATAATGTTTGATTGTTCCATGCAAATATTATTCAACTTTCATATACTTTTGGCAACTTTTTATACTATTTTTGGGACTAACATATTGATCTAGTGCCCAGTGTTAGTTCCTGTCTTTTGCATGTTTTATGTTTCGCAGAAACCCAATATCAAACGGAATCCAAACGGGATAAAAACGGACGGAGAATTATTTTGGAATATTTAGGATTTTCCGGAGGAAGAATCAACGCGAAAAGGTGCCCGAGGTGGCCACGAGACACGCGCCCTTCCCCTGGGCGCGCCTGACACTCTCGTGGCCCACCCGTAAGGCAGTTGACGCTCTTCTTTTCCCGCAAGAATGCTAATTTTATGAGAAAAATCTGGGCGAAAGATTGACCCCAATCGAAGTTACGGGTCTCCAGATATAAAAGAAACGGTGAAGGGGAAGGATCTGGGAACGCAGAAACAGAGAGAGACAGAGAGATAGATCCAATCTCGTAGGGGCTCTCGCCCCTCCCAAGACATGGGAGCCAAGGACCAGACGGGAAACCCTTCTCCCATCTAGGGAGAAGGTCAAGGAAGAAGAAGAAGAAGGGGGCTCTCTCCCCCTTGCTTTCGGTGGCGCCGGAGCGCTGCCGGGGGCCATCATCATCACCACGATCTACACCAACACCTCCGCCATCTTCACCAACATCTCCATCACCTTCCCCCTCTATCTACAGCGGTCCACTCTCCCGCAACCCGATATACGTACCCTCTACTTGAACATGGTGCTTTATGCTTCATATTATTATCCAATGATGTGTTGCCATCCTATGATGTCTGAGTAGATTTTCGTTGTCCTATTGGTGGTTGATGAATTGCCATGATTGATTTAATTTGCTTGTGGTTATGTTGCTGTCCTTTGGAGCCCATCATATGAGCGCGCGCGTGGATCACACCATAGGGTTAGTTGTATGTTGATAGGACTATGTATTGGAGGGAAAGAGTGACAGAAGCTTCAACCTAGCACAGAAATTGATGCATACGGGATTGAAGGAGGACCAATATATCTTAATGCTATAGTTGGGTTTTACCTTAATGAACGTTAGTAGTTGCGGATGCTTGCTAATTGTTCCAATCATAAGTGCATAGAATTCCAAGTCAGGGATGACATGCTAGCAATGGCCTCTCTCACGTAAAACTTGCTATCGGTCTAGTAAAGTAGTCAATTGCTTAGGGACAATTTCACAACTCCTACCACCACTTTTCCACACTCGTTATATTTACTTTATTGCTTCTTTATCAAAACAGCCCCTACTTTTTACTTACGCGTTCTTTACTTTCTTGCAAACCTGTCCAACAACACCTACAAAGTACTTCTAGTTTCATACTTGTTCTAGGTAAAGCGAACGTCAAGCGTGCGTAGAGTCGTATCAGTGGCAGATAGGACTTGAGAGATTATTTATTCTACATTTAGCTCCGCGTTGAGTTCGACACTCTTACTTATCGAAAGAGGCTACAACTATCCCGTATACTTGCGGGTCATCAGATCTTATATTTACTAATTGGAGGCAGCATATGAGGCCCCATGTTAATCCACATCATTACGATTAATTACACCATTGATCTATATGATTGATCTATTTCAACCCCACGATTTACGTTACTCTTAAGGTGGAAAAAATACAGGTTACAAAGTCCAATTCAGAATTAACTTACACATCATGCTATTAAAAAAAGTCCAAATCAAAACTAACTTTCACGTCTTGCTATTGTTAAAAAAAATATACGTCATGCTCCCTACAGCCGTTTCTGATGAGTAGCCGATGGGAAACTCCCAAACTCTCAGGACTCCTCCCTTTCAACGCTTACTAACCTCTAATGACTCCAACGCCTCCCTATCTGACTCCTCCCTTTCAACTCTAGGTCTGAAAAACAGATTCTACGTGTCACGGCCGCCGCATGCCTCCTCTTCTTCCATGGCCCCAGGAGGAAGTTTGATCGAAAATAACATTCAGTCCCTCCTCAAGGCCTCCATGTCCCCTCCTGTTCTTCCATGGCCCCAAGAGGAGATTTGGTCATGCCCTCCTCTCCTCCCAGGTGCACACTCCTCAAGTGCTTCACTATTTTTTAGGTCTATCAGATGGTCCGGGCAGCAGCAACTTATACTAGGATTCTACCATGCTGTTGGTCGGCTGGTGGACTGCATGATGGGGGCCGCACGCAACGTCTTAATTCTCTTGAGATATCAAGCGTTTGGAAGCAGGCTGCTGGATATGATTCAGTCCAAGGCTAGCTAGATTTCGAACGGCCGGAAGCACATGCACATACTACAGGTCTACAGTCTGGGCTAATAAATTTCCTTGGTGAGATCGGCTAATGCCAACATGAAGGATGACTAAACACCGGGCCACAGTCACGCTCAGCCTCAGAGCTGCTAACGGTGTACTGCAAAGTGGGCGTTCAAATTCAGAGTATGGTCTCTGTTTTCTCACCTTCCGTTCCTTTGTGTGCTAACTGCGTGTATAGGATAGTTATCTACAGTATGATACAAAATAATTATGTGTAATATGATTGCTATGTATAACCTTGGGTATTACAAGAATTAGTGTGTGGTATACCGTCCTATCAACCAATATCTCAAACATTTGATATGGTAAGCAAATTTCTAATATTTTCACTAATATTTGATGGGTGAATTTCTTAATTTCTCTGTGTTAAATATGTAAATATTTGTGTATTAAATGAGTATACGAATAATTTTTATCTTGGCCTGCCATACGAATAACTAGCCCGTGCAAATGCACGGGTTGATGACTAGTGTCACTTAATGCGGATTTAAAGTTCTTTCTCAGATTCCAAATTCAACAATTTCAAGAAGGAATATTCTTTTCTCAAGAAAAGTACCTCAAGGATATTCTAGAGAAGTTTGGCATGTCTGATGCTAGTCCATGTAAGACGCCCATGCCAACCAAAATTGTACTCACTGAAGTCACAAATGCTATCCCTTCGACCCATCTACTTACCGCTCTATGATTGGTTGATTGTTTTATCTTTGTGCATCTAGACCAGACATCATGTTCAGTGTATCCATGTGTGCTAGATTTCAAGCCTCCCCTAGGGGAAGTCATCATAAGGCGGTTAAGCATATTCTTAGATACCTTGTTCACACCTCAAAGTTGGGTCAAATATGGTACCCCAAGGATGCTAAGTTTGATCTCATTGGGTACACGGATGCGGATTGGGCTAGAGACAAAGTGGATCGTAAGTCCACCGCCGGTGCATGTCAATTTATTGGACGCTCCTTGGTAAGTTGGTCCTTGAAGAAACAAAATTGTGTTGCCCTCTCTGCTGCCGAAGCCAAATACATTGCAACCGCCAGTTGTGCGGGTATGATCTTTGAATTCTTAGCAATATTGATGGCACTTTCATTGTCACATAGAAGAGGCACATGTCTATAGGTGATACCGTAATCCTTCAAAGTTCGCCAGTTGTGCGGGTGATACCGTAATTCTTCCATGGCCCCAAGAGGAGATTTGGTCATGCCCTCCTCTCCTCCCAGGTGCACACTCCTCAAGTGCTTCACTATTTTTTAGGTCTATCAGATGGTCCGGGCAGCAGCAACTTATACTAGGATTCTACCATGCTGTTGGTCGGCTGGTGGACTGCATGATGGGGCCGCACGCAACGTCTTAATTCTCTTGAGATATCAAGCGTTTGGAAGCAGGCTGCTGGATATGATTCAGTCCAAGGCTAGCTAGATTTCGAACGGCCGGAAGCACATGCACATACTACAGGTCTACAGTCTAGGCTAATAAATTTCCTTGGTGAGATCGGCTAATGCCAACATGAAGGATGACTAAACACCGGGCCACAGTCACGCTCAGCCTCAGAGCTGCTAACGGTGTACTGCAAAGTGGGCGTTCAAATTCAGAGTATGGTCTCTGTTTTCTCACCTTCCGTTCCTTTGTGTGCTAACTGCGTGTATAGGATAGTTATCTACAGTATGATACAAAATAATTATGTGTAATATGATTGCTATGTATAACCTTGGGTATTACAAGAATTAGTGTGTGGTATACCGTCCTATCAACCAATATCTCAAACATTTGATATGGTAAGCAAATTTCTAATATTTTCACTAATATTTGATGGGTGAATTTCTTAATTTCTCTGTGTTAAATATGTAAATATTTGTGTATTAAATGAGTATACGAATAATTTTTTATCTTGGCCTGCCATACGAATAACTAGCCCGTGCAAATGCACGGGTTGATGACTAGTGTCACTTAATGCGGATTTAAAGTTCTTTCTCAGATTCCAAATTCAACAATTTCAAGAAGGAATATTCTTTTCTCAAGAAAAGTACCTCAAGGATATTCTAGAGAAGTTTGGCATGTCTGATGCTAGTCCATGTAAGACGCCCATGCCAACCAAAATTGTACTCACTGAAGTCACAAATGCTATCCCTTCGACCCATCTACTTACCGCTCTATGATTGGTTGATTGTTTTATCTTTGTGCATCTAGACCAGACATCATGTTCAGTGTATCCATGTGTGCTAGATTTCAAGCTTCCCCTAGGGGAAGTCATCATAAGGCGGTTAAGCATATTCTTAGATACCTTGTTCACACCTCAAAGTTGGGTCAAATATGGTACCCCAAGGATGCTAAGTTTGATCTCATTGGGTACACGGATGCGGATTGGGCTAGAGACAAAGTGGATCGTAAGTCCACCTCCGGTGCATGTCAATTTATTGGACGCTCCTTGGTAAGTTGGTCCTTGAAGAAACAAAATTGTGTTGCCCTCTCTGCTGCCGAAGCCAAATACATTGCAACCGCCAGTTGTGCAACTCAATTACTATGGATGAGGCAAACTTTGAAGGATTACGGTATCACCTATAGACATGTGCCTCTTCTATGTGACAATGAAAGTGCCATCAATATTGCTAAGAATTCAAAGATCATACCCGCACCAAGCACATGGATATTAGGTATCATTTCTTGAGAGATCATGTGGAAAAGGGTGATATTGATATTGCTCATGCTGGCACAGATATGCAACTTGTAGTCATTTTCACCAAGCCATTGGATGAAGCAAGGTTTTTTCAACTTAGGCGTGAACTTGGTATCTTGGAGCTTGACAACATTATGTGAAATCTAGTACCCATCCATGCATTCTCTTCATGTCTTGTGTAGATGTAGGCATATGTTTAGGGGTAGACACTCAACTCATGAGTACTCTTACCTTATATAATGCATAAATGAAACAAACACTCTCAAAGTGTCCATGTTCTTCGAGCTATGGTACTTCAAGTGATGGAGTAGTGTTATTGAGCCCAAGGACACTATCTTCGCATCATCACGACACTTATACTCACACATGGTGGCCTATTGGGCACCGACTCTCCTCAAAAGAGAGGATGTCCAATCATGTTTGGGGTTCTTATCATGTGTGTCTAGTTACTTACGATGTGGTATCTTACATCTCTGATTAACCATAGTATTTTGTCTTATACCCATTCTTGTATTTTGGTTCCTCTAGATATTTCGTGTGCTATCTGCCAAAAAATTTCCACTGGTCATCCAACGCCTCTCGGACGTCCGATGACTCACAGCTTCCGGTCGTCTGGAGTCACTCGACTATCCGGTTGCCTGTCCAAAAATCATGCACCGCCCAAATCACTCCCCAGGTCTCGGACGACCGAGGTTTTTCGGCTGTCCGTCACCCGGCACATCCACCAGTGCCCGGGCATCCGACCACGGTTGGTCGTCCGATGTAGTTTGTGGTTCACATAAATACTATGGGGTCGGGCTGAGCGTTTTCCCTATCCTATTTTCCCCCTCCCCACAATTGAGTCTGCCGCCGTGTCGCCTGGAGGGTGATTGTTCGCTCACCGTCGCCTGGGGGAGCTGCATCACCGCGGCCTCCCCTCCTCTCCGTCGCCCCTCTTCCTAATCTTGTGAGGTTCGTCCCACGATGGTGAAAATCAAGCACACCGCTCACAAGGATGCCGGGGGTACCTCTGCCCGCGCTCTCGTCGTGGTGGTTATGATGACTCTCATGAGGAGTTACGTCCACCCAAGCATGCTGGAAAATGGGCTTTGATCGCAGAGTCCTCCTTTTCCAGGGCTCTGACTATGAAGAAGAGATGGAGGAGGAGGAGCATGGTGTGCAAGTGACATTTTCATCCTGCCCTCGCGGTTCTCGCAGGGCCACTCACATGCTTGCTCCTCCTCCTGATCAGCCGCATGCCGATGTTCGCCACATACCCCTTGAGGCTCCTCAACTTCATGGGTGTATCCTCAAGGATTTTACCAAAGTGCCCAAGCCTGCATATCTTAAGTTCCGGCGCGATGTTGATCAATTTGAGGTGGTTCAAGACTCTCTGGATCAATAGTTTTGCACAAATGTTCAGGCTGATATCTACACCTCTGATGTCCTCCCAAACGGTCTCTCTCTGCACCACTTCATTGACTTAGCTCATATTCAGAAACATCCCGTGAATTATCCGGGTGCCATTGAGCTCATTGAGTCATCCGTTCTTGCTACTCCATTTATATTTCAGCATGATTTTAATCAGGCTGCTATCCATCAGTTTTATGCCACCTGCTGAGGGAGTCCTGGATTAGGGGGTATCCGGACAGCCGGACTATGTACTTTGGCCAGACTATTGGAGCGTGAAGATACAAGACTCAAGACTCCGTCCCGTGTCCGGATGGGACTCTCCTTTGCGTGGAAGACAAGCTTGGCGATCCGGATATTATATTTCCTTCTTTGTAACCGACTCCGTGTAAACTCTAGCCCTCTCCGGTGTCTATATAAACCGGAGAGTTTAGTCCTTAGAGACAGAATCATAATCATCATAGGCTAGCTTCTAGGGTTTAGCCTCTACGATCTCGTGGTAGATCAACTCTTGTACTACTCATATCATCAATATAAATCAAGCAGGAAGTAGATTTTTACCTCCATCAAGAGGGCCCGAACATAGGTAAACATTGTGTCCCTTGCCTCCTGTTACCATCATCCTTAGGCGCACAGATCTGGACCCCCTACCCTAGATCCGCCGGTTTTGACACCGACACCTGCTTGTTTGCTCCTAACAAGACCATCACCTGGATGACCTCTAACATCGACCTCACTACCACTTATGCTCAATTTGTTGCTGCTCTTGGGTTTTCGGACACTGGATTCAAGATCCATAAAGATGACCCAAATCACAAACCCAAAGCAATTGAGGCTTGTGGCTATCTTCTAAAGGAGCTTGATGAACTTACTGAGGAGGAAAAGATGAAGGATCTGAATCAAGTTTATATTTGGAGATCTCCTTACTACATCATCTATCAATGTATCATTCATACCATCTATCCTAAGATGGGTGACAAGGGATCTTGCAACAGTTATTGCATTGATCTCATGTCTTGTCTCCATGAGTCTCCAAAAGGCGAGATCAATGTTCCTCATTTCCAATGGCATGAAATCCGTCTTGTTAGCTTTCAATGTAAGCATGCATTTCCTCACGCTCCATTCATTCAGGCTCTTATTGAGAGTGTGGCTCCATTCTCCCTTGTCCGCACCCATGTGAATGAGAAGTGGATTATTCCTCCTCACATGGCCAACGATTTTGCTCCAAAAGGTTCCTCCAAGTCTGCCCCTGCTCGTAGGTCTGCCGCTAGGTCTCATCCTACTACTGCTAGCTCGGCGTCCTTTGGGCATTTTGCTCGTTTTATCGGGAAGGCTCACTCTGCCATGATGAAGGCGTTCTCCTTCACTTCACACACAACCATGATGTTGTCACTCGCTTGATCACTTCCAAGAACGACTTGAAGTCTCGTCTCCGTGACTCTGGAGCTACTGATGTTAGTGACGATGAGTGCCTTCCGGCGGCTCCTTGTTCTGACTATGGTTTCCCTTCGGGGCCTAAGTGTGCTGATTTCCTCGACGATGCTGGTGGTAGTGGAGCTCCTAATGATGATGATGATGATGACCTGTGATTGTCTGTGGGTTCTCTCTGTCCCCTTTTGGTTAGTTGTTGCCAAGGGGGAGAACTAGTACTAGCTATCTATGGTGTTCTTATGTTGAACCATTATACCTTGAAGTGGGTGTATGACTTTATATCTATGTCTTATGCTGTGATGTTAAACATGTTGAACCACTATGTCGTATGAATGATGAGATATTATGATATTATGGTGATATGCTTATATGATGATGGTGTTTATTGTGTTTTTGTGATATTTTGCTCATATATTCTAGATGGTTGTCTCTGTTAGGGGGAGCTCTCTATATAATGTTTGCAATAATTATGTTTAAGAGGGGGAGCTCTTAAATAAATGTGTCTTAATGCATAAGAGCAACCTTAGTTCTTTTGTGCTATGTGTATATTGTCATCAATTACCAAAAAGAGGGAGATTGAAAGTGCAATCATGCCCTTAAAATTATTTTGATGTTGATGACAATATACTCATAGGGGACTAACAAAGTTTGTCAAGTATATCTCAGGTTTTAATCCCCTCAGAATCAATTGTGTGTGTGGATTATGAGTTTGAAAATAGTTAACTTCATCAAGAACGAAGAAACAAGACTAAATTTATGTTTATTCTTGAGTATAAGGATACTGGACTATCAAGAGGGGAACATCGGGTCTTGTGAGAGTCTTGCTCAATATCTAGTTCAAGCTCATTATCTAGTCTTCATCTCAGTCGGACGGCCGGTACTCACCGGACGTCCGGCTTCTCCTATAAATAGCCAAAACATCGGATGTCCGGCATTCACCGGACATCCAGCAATATTTCATCGGAACCAAAATATCGGACGTCCGGTGCACTACAGACGTCCGACAATCTTCCATCAGAACCAAAACATCGGATCTCTGGAACCCTTCGGTTATCCGATATATTCTATACAGTGGAAAAACATCGGTCGTCTGATATTCTTCGGTCGTCCGGTACCTTCTCCACTGAGCCTAAACATCGGATGTCTGGGATCCTCCGGTCGTCCGGTACACACTATACCGTGCCAAAACATCGGACGTCCGGTCCCCGTCGGATGTCCGGTCCCTGTCGGAAGTCCGGTGTGTGCCGAGCCTTCGGTCGTCCGTTGTGCAGCGGACGTCCGACGCTGTTGTGCTGTTTTGGGCTCCAACGGCCACTTACTGAGGCATACTATAACTATCTCTCTCCTATCTCGTGAGAGGGTTTACCATTGACTTCAAACATCCTCAAGAACACATTTCACTCTCTCTCTCTCTCTCTCTCTCTCACTCTCCAACACTAAATCTTAGATCCCCAATGGATTTGAGACCAATTAAAAGAAGCTGTCGACCAAAGTGATAGGTCCACTCCTTACCCCTCTTTGCACCAAAGTAATTAGTGATTTGGGAAAGTCTTGAGCTTTTCCCGATTGTTCTTGTTACTCTTGGAGGTTGGAGACTCCTAGGCAGTAGGAGTCATTCGGAGAGGAATTGTTCATTGTGCTTACCCCCGGAAAGTTTGTGAGGATTTGAAGATCACCCGAAGGTCTACCACTAGTGGTTGAGAAACGCCTTCATGGTGTTGTCTCAAAGGGAGAAGAAGGTGAGCCTTCGTGGCGTTGGTGTGCATTCGTGGTAACATCCACCTCTCTAACAGTGACGTAGCTTCCCTCCAAGGAAGTGAACATCGACATTCATCCTCTTCTCTTGAAGTTGCGGTTATCCCTAACCCTAACTTCCTACTTGTGGTTACTTGTCTCCTAGGCCTTACTTATATCATATTGTGTTTGCTTACTCACATACTTGTGTTACTTGTTAACCTTGCTTAGCTATTAGCATCTTACTTGCAATTGTTAGGCTCACATTCATATTCCGCTTTATTGCCTAAAATTGCCAAGTAATAATTCAAACTTTTTATTGTACCTATTCACCCCTCCCCCCTATAGGTCCATCTCGATCCTTTCACCAGGCGCCTCCTCGTTGTCGCTGTCGAGGATGACGATGCCACCCTCCTCGTGTCTGCGGCGCCGGGCGGCGATCTCCTCGAAGGCGCGGCGCTGGCGCTCCATCTGCTCGTGGACGTAGTCCATCCTCGCGCACTTGAGGGTGGTCTCATCATTGGCGGCCATGGCCCCATGCTCCTTCTTCATGGGGAGCAACCCCGGCTCGGTTTTCGCCCTGACGAGGTGGGAAGAAGAAGGAGAGGGGCGGCCGCCCTCATTGATTATGAGGGCGCCGCCGCGGGTGCGGCGACCGGATGGCGTCTCCTGCGGCTCCGGCTTGACGGCGTGGAGCGCCTGCGAATCGGAGAAAAGGAAGGTAGAGCCCGATGACGAGGTGGTCGCCGTCCCCATTCGCCGTGGTGTCCAGGAGCTACCACGACGACGGGAGAAGAAGTGGGCGCCAGGTACTCTAGCTGCAGTGTGCTGCCGGCCTCGATGTACCCGAGGACAGCTTCGAGGGTGCGGCCGGGGACGCCCCACCATTGGCGCCGCCCCTGGAGTTGAGGCGGCCGCGGAGCTCGACGTTGCTGGTTGAGGCAGTCTGCTCCTCGTGGCGCCCCTCGAAGTACGCCGTCCACATTGCTTTGCTCTCGGGGGCATACCTCGGCTTTTTCCATGCCGGCTCCAGTAGCGAGGACCGGATGCACGCGATTTCGGCATGCCGAGTGGCTCCGGTTTGCGCGGGCGGCATCGGAACGCCTCCAGGTGCTCGGCAACTGCATGTCCAGGGGCGCTGGGTAGTCGTCCTCGTAGAGGAGGCGCGCCTTGTCATCGTGGAAATGGCGTCGGCTGAAGACGTTCGCCACCGCAACGTCGCCTGGGAAGCGCCCGACCATTGCCGTCGGCTGGGGGAGAGAGTAGGAGATAGGGGCGTCAGCGGTGAGAGGGGAAGAGTGGGGCGTCTGTGGCGAGGGCGTGTGCATTCACCGGCGAGGGAGGGTGGCTTTTCTTGCCGCGGATGGGCGGTAGGAGGGCTGCGGACGTGTGCCATGTGGCGGGAGCGGGCGGGACAGGCCTCGCCGCGCCTTCACTGCGCCGTCCGTGAAGCTTCAATGGAAGGCTGACCGGCACGGCAGCGAGGCAGCCTTGGCATTGATCCCGGGGGGAACCGAGGCGATGAGGACGACGAAGGCGGCGAGTCACTGACTCGGCGGGCCCACTTATTTTCGCGCCAAAAATGTTTCCCCCGGCGCCCCCGGACGCCCCCAGTGCGCCGAGTTCGGCCTGGGTCCGCCAATGCCAAATTCGGCACTAACAGGTGAAAATTGGGATTCTGGGGGCGCGGCTGGGCCGAATTTTAGGCGCCGGCGACCAAAAAGGGCCTTGGGGGGTTGGGGGGGTGCTGGGGGCATGGCTGGAGATGCTCTAAGTTCGTAAAGTGCCTTAACAAAACGACACAAATCATGTGGATGAGCAGGATCAACAAAACCTAGAGGTTGCCGTATTTAAACCTCTTCCTCGAAGAACCCATGGAGAAAAGCATTTTAAAGATGCGTATAAACATTATCTAACAAGGACCGCCCCTCCTCCTCTGTCTTGATTCTTGTCCCATACACCGTCAGCATTGCCTTAGATCCAGCCATGCTCTAGCAGATGCCATCCTTCCTGCGGCTGAGCCACGACTTGGATGTCCTCCTGTTGGTGTGCCTGTTTCCACTGCTCCACATGAAAGATAGATTTTACTAGTGTAACTCACATGATCCGTCACCAGTCAGAACTGATAGAAGCCTTGCACAATCCACTACTAAAGATCAGAATATCACTGACCCTCAATTGATGAGCAACGAATGCCCACACATTAGTGATGAGGACGATCACTGACGAGTCTACCATGGTGCATAAGTGATGAGCTATTTTGAGCTCTACTTCATGCTTATTAGAGACGGGTTTGAAATTGATCATGTTCCGGGGTCCAAAGTGAATGGATATTTGGCACTTACAGCTGTCACATTTGACCCGTCTAAGTTATTGTAGCAAAATAGTCGCGTTTGCTTTTTCGCCGGTCAGAAATGTGTTGTATACGTTTTATATCTTGTCCATGCCAATTCGCTAACTCTCACCGCCGCCGGCGAGCCCCTCTCCTGTGGGATTGCACCATGTCCATATTGGCCCAGTTCCGACGCCGAGTACTTCCGGCGACGATAATACAACCGGCGACGAACGACGATGAGAAACGAAACTCACCTGAAGAACTCGACGAAGTTCTATTACGTCGAGATGTACACGATGTAACCTAGATTAATCCACTCAGCACGAAGATTAGCTTCCTCTAGCAAAGGGCCTGATCGATCTTCTGGTAATACAGTTGCAAGCAACACCAAAACGCAAGTACTTAAACAACCGCCAGTCGGCAGGAAGCACCACATGCACGCACGCGAAGCTGGGTATTGCCGCAGGAGAGTATCGCTCGTGTTTGATCTGTATTACTTTCACAATTCCACGGTACAAGATACAGGGCTGTTTGCACGCATATAAGTAGTACCAGGCTAGCTAGCTACTTGAGAAATACTAATCGGATGTTAACTCCAATACCACTCGGATCATACATGCACACGGACCCGAACCCGGACGCGTACCACTTCGGGAGGTTGTGTCGTGTTTACTTCGATTCAAAGCCTTGGTCAGGATATTCGCCAGCTGATCATCAGTACAAATGTAGTTGACCTCTGTCTTACGTTCTTCCACGCAATCCTTTATGTAGTGATACATCGTATCAATGTGCTTGCCCCTTTCACGCCGTACTGGATACTCGCGTAGAAAAGTTGTAGACTCACTGTCAACATTGAGCATCACTTGTTCCTGATCTCGATGCATGAGATCACCCTGTAGCCTCCCTAGCCACACAACTTGACACTCTCCTTCACTTGAAATCGATGTCACCACTTTCTGCTTTCGTGACAACCAGTTTACTATGCTTCCACCAAGGAAATATGCCACGTCCGAGGTACTCTTACGGTCAACAATTCCTTCCTTGTCACTACCACTGCAGCCAAGTAGTTTCACCATCTCCTTCTTGCTCGTCTCAAGACGAGGTTCCATGGACCGTCAATTGGATTGCAATATTTCATTCCATAGCTTTCCAGTACCTTCCCTTCATATGCTTCCTGGCATACGGTGACCCCCCCCCCGGCTTTTGATGTATCTTGATCCCGAGGTAGTAACTCAATAGCCCTAGACCATCCATCTTGATAAGCTCCTTCATTTGTAGCTTGAACTTTGCAATCACCTCTTCATCTGTTGTAGTTATCAATTGGTCGTCGTTGTAGATGCCAACTAGTAGACGATCCTTTCCTTCACCTTGCTTATACATTGCATACTCTAGTGGGGCTTTCTCAAATCAAAGAGAAATCATCGTCTGATCAAGTTTGATGTTCCACTTTCCAGGGTCTTGTTGTAGCTCGTACAAAACTTTGTGTAGCTTCAGTACCTTGTGTTCCTTGATAACCCACAAGTATATGAGGATCGTTTGTAGCCTTCCTTGATAAATAAGAGTGTCGAACCCAATGAGGAACTAAAGGTAGAACAAATATTCCCTCAAGTTCTACCGACCACCGATACAAATCTACGCACACTTGACGTTTGCTTTACCTGAAACAAGTATGAAACTATTTTTCAAGAATAAAACTATGAGTACTTTGCGAGAATAAAACTATGGATAAATTGCAACACAATAAAGTAGATATATTTTGTCAACAAGAAAGTCATTTATCCCTAGGCAATCGATAACAAGTACCAATAATCATTCTCGTAATTTCATATGAGGGAGAGGCATGAGCTAACAAACTTTCTCTACTTGGATCATATGCACTTATGATTGGACCACTAGCAACCATTCGCAACTACTAAAGATCATTAAGGTCATGAAACCCAACCATAGCATTAAGTATCATGTCCTCTTTACTCCCATACGCCCTAACCCACATATCCGCGTTTAGGCTGCTGTCACCCCCGCAACACCGACAATAAGCAAACCATGAACATATACCAGCACCCTACAGCGGGGGGCCCTCACGTTTGCGCGAGACGGAGGGCAACGACAGCACCATAAATAAAATATAAGATCATACCAACCAAGATCAGGATTAATCCACAGGACAAAACCGATCTACTCAAACATCAAAGGATAGCCACATATCATGGGGAAACAATATACGGAGTTGAGCACCATGTTCAAGTAGAGATTACAGCGGGGAGAAGGGGTGTTACACCGCTACATAGAGGGGGAGAGGGTTGGGTGTTGACGGTAGCAATATTGTTGATGTAGATCGCCTTCACGATCCTAGCCCCGGCGGCACTCCAGCGCCACCGAGAGAGAGAGGGGGAGAGAGCCCCCCTCCTTCTTCTTCTTCCTCCTTGGCCTCCCCCTAGATGGGAAGAGAGTTCCCCCTCTGTTCCAAGGCCTCCATGGCGGCGGAGGTCGTGAGCCCCTCCGAGATTGGATCTCCCTCTATATTCTCTTCTGTTTCGCGCTTCACGGTTTCTTAAATTCCCGGAGATCCGTAACTCCGCTGAAACTTATACACGATTTTTTCCATAAATTATCTTTCTTGCGCCAGAAGAAGTGCCCCAACCGCCTTACGAGGAGGGAATAAGACACCTTGGCACGCCAGGGGGTGCCTGGCGCGCCCTGGTGGGTTGTGGTCACTGTGGGGCCCCGTTTGCATTGATTCCAAGTCCCAATAATCACATATATTCCAAAATAATTCTCCACAAATTTATCCCGTTTGGACTTCGTTTGATATGGATTTTCCACGAAACAAAAAAATGCAACAAACAAGAACTGGCACTAGGCACTAATCAATAGGCTAGTCCAATAAATTATATAAAATGTTGCCAAAAGTATGTGAAAGTTGTATAATATTAGCAAGAAACAATCAAAAATTATAGATACGACGAAGACGTATCAGCATCCCCAAGCTTAATTCCTAGTCGTCCTCGAGTAGGTAAATTTTAAAAAAGATAATTTTTAATGTGGAATGCTACCTAGCATACTCTTGATCATATGTCTAATCATGGCATGAATATTAAGACACGAGTGATTCAAAGCAATAGTCTATAATTTGACATAAAGACATCAATATTCCGGAACTCCAACAAACAATCGTGTGTTTCAAAATATCAACGCTAAGGAATATTAGCCCTACAAAATCATATAGTCTTGTCATGCTCTGTCTTGTTAACACAAAGTATTTATCATGCACAACCCCAATGACAAGCCAAGCAATTGGTTCATACTTTTTAACGCGCTTCATCTTTTTAAACCCTGACGCAATACATGAGCGCAAGCCATGGATATAGCACTACGGGTGGAATAGAGTATGATGATAGAGGTAAATATAGAGAAGACAAAAAAGAAAGAAAGTCTCACATCGACGCGGCTAACCAATGGGCTATGGAGATGCCCATCGATTGATATCAATGCGAGGAGTAGGGATTGCCATGCGACGGATGCACTAAGAGCTATAAGTGTATGAAAGCTCAATATGAAAACTAAGTGGATGTGCATCTAATCCTATAATGAAAAATTCCCACTAGAATATGAAAGTGACAACATAGGAGACTCTCCATATGAAAAACATGGTGCTACTTTGACCTATAATGAAAAATTCCCACTAGAATATGAAAGTGACAACATAGGAGACTCTCCATATGAAAAACATGGTGCTACTTTGAAGCACACGTGTGGAACTAGCATGCCCCTTCTCTTCTCTAATAATGAAAATTGATGATCATCACACTTCTATTTACTTACAACTCAATATTATAACTCGATACCTATAACAAAATATGACTCTATATGAATGCCTCTGGCTATACCAAGATGTGCAATGATCTAGCGCAACATGGATAAAAAATGATGAACGGTGGCTGAGGCACAAGTACTATGTCAGCTACATGATCTTGCAAAGCAATATGACAATGAATGCTCAATTCATCAAAACGTAAGAGATGGAAGTTGCATGGCAATATATCTCAAAATGGCTATGGAAAGGCCATAATTGGTAGGTATGGTGGTGATACGTCTCCAACGTATCTATTATTTTTTATTGTTCCATGCTATTATATTATCTGTTTTGGATGTTTAATGGGCTTTAATATGCTCTTTTATATTATTTTTGGGACTAACCTATTAACCGGAGGCCCAGTGCCAGTTTCTGTTTTTTGCCTATTTTGGAGTTTTGCAGAAAAGGAATACCAAATGAAGTCAAAACGGAATGAAACATTGGCGATGATCTTTCTTGGACCGAAAGCAAACAAGAAGACTTGGAGTTGACGCCAGAGACGCAACGAGGCGTCCACGAGGCAGGAGGCGCGCCACAGGGGAGTGGCGCGCCCCCACCCTCGTGGGCCCCTCGTAGCTCCACCGACCTAGTTCTTTCGCCTATATATACTCTTATACCCTAAAAACAGCAGGGGGGGCCACAAAACCACTTTTCCACCGCCGCAACCTTCTGTACCCGTGAGATCCCATCTTGGGCCTTTTTCGGTGATCTGCCGGAGGGGGATTCGATCACAGAGGGCTTCTACATCCACACCATTGCCTCTCGGATGAAGCGTGAGTAGTTTACCACAGACCTTCGGGTCCATAGTTATTATCTAGATGGCTTCTTCTCTCTCTTTGATTCTCAATACAAAGTTCTCCTCGATGTTCTTGGAGATCTATTCGATGTAATACTCTTTCGCGGTGTGTTTGTCGTGATCCGATGAATTGTGGACTTATGTACAAGATTACCTATGAATATTATTTGGTTCTTCTCTGAATTCTTATATACATGATTTCATATCTTTGCAATCCTCTTCGAATTATCGGTTTAGTTTGGCATAATAGATTGATCTTTCTTGCCATGGGAGAAGTGCTTAGCTTTGGGTTCAATCTTGCGATGTCCTTTCCCAGTGACAGTAGGGGAAGCAAGGCGCGTATTGTATTGTTAGCATCGAGGATAAAAAGATGGGGTTTATATCATATTGCTTGAGTTTATCCCTCTACATCATGTCATCTTGCTTAATGCATTACTCCATTCTTATGAACTTAATACTCTAGATGCATGCTGGATAGCGGTCGATGTGTGGAGTAATAGTAGTAGATGCAGAATCGTTTCGGTCTACTTGACATGGACGTGATGCGTATGTTCATGATCTTTGCCTTAGGTGTCATCATAATTATGCGCTTTTCTATCAATTGCTCGGCAGTAATTTGTTCACCCACCGTAATACATGCTATCTCGAGAGAAGCCACTAGTCAAAAAAAATGGCCCCCGGGTCCCTTTTCCATTATATTGCATCTCTATTCCATATTGTTGAATCTCATACTATTTTGCAATCTTTACTTTCCAATCTATACAAAAAAAAATACCAAATATATTTAATTTATTATCTCTATCAGTTTCACTTTTGCGAGTGACCGTGAAGGCATTGACAACCCCTTTATCGCGTTGACTGCAAGTTCTTGATTGTTTGTGCAGGTATTCGGTGACTTGTGCGTCGTCTCCTACTGGATTGATACCTTGGTTCTCAAAACTGAGGGAAATACTTACGCTACTTTGCTGCATCACCCTTTCCTCTTCAAGGGAAAACCAACGCAAGCTCCAGAGGTAGCAAGAAGGATTTCCGGCGCCGTTGCCGGGGAGATCTACGCCAAGTCAAGCCATACCAAGTACCCATCATAAACTCTTCTCCCTTGCATTACATTATTTGCCATTCGCCTCTCGTTTTCCTCTCCCCCCACTTCTGAAATGATTTTCAAAAACGTTTGCCTTTTCTTCGCCCCTCTTCTGTTTGTCTCTTTTCGCTTGCTTCTTGTGTGCTTGTGTGTTGGATTGGTTGCTTGTCACGATGGCTCAAGATAATACTAAATTGTGTGACTTTTCCAATACCAACAATAATGATTTTATTAGCACTCCGATTGCTCCTACTACCGATGCTGAATCTCGTGAAATTAATACCGCTTTGTTGAATCTTGTTATGAAAGATCGATTTTCTAGCCTTCCTAATGAAGATGCCGCAACCCATTTAAACAACTTCGTTGATTTATGTGATATGAAAAAGAAGAAAGATGTGCATAATGATATTGTTAAATTGAAGCTATTTCCATTTTCGCTTAGAGATCGTACTAAAACTTGGTTCTCTTCTTTGCCTAAAAATAGTATTGATCCATGGAATAAATGCAAAGATGCTTTATCTCTAACTATTTTCCTCTCGCTAAGATCATCTCCCTTAGGAACGGTATTATGAATTTTAAGCAACTTGATCATGAGCATGTTGCACAAGCTTGGGAGAGGATGAAATTAATGATACGTAATTGCGCTACACATGGTTTTAATTTGTGGATGATTATACAAAACTTTTATGCTGGGTTGAATTTTGCTTCTAGAAATCTTTTAGATTCGGCCACGGCAGGCACTCTTATGGAAATCACATTAGGAGAAGCTACTAAGCTCCTAGATAACATTATGGTTAATTATTCTCAATGGCACACCGAAAGATCCAGTAGTAAAAAAGTTCATGCGATTGAAGAGATTAATGTTTTGAGTGGAAAGATGGATGAATTTATGAAATTGTTTGCTAATAAAATTGTTTCCTCTGATCCTAATGATATGCCTTTGTCCACTTTGATTGAGAAAAATAATTGAATATATGGATGTGAATTTTGTTGGTAAGAACAATTTTGGTAACAACGCATATAGAGGCAATTTTAATCCTCGGCCGTTTCCTAGTAATTCCTCTAATAATTATGGTAATTCCTACAACAACTCTTATGGAAATTTTTATAAGATGCCCTCTGATTTTCAGAATAGTGTTAAAGAATTTATCAGTTTGCAAAAGAATTTCAATGCTTTGATTGAAGAAAAATGGCTTAAGATTGATGAGTTGGCTAGAAGCATGGATAGAATTTATCTTGATGTTGATTCGTTGAAACTTAGATCTATTCCACCTAAGCATGATATCAATGAGTCTCTCAAAGCCATGAGAATTTCCATTGATGAGTGCAAAGAAAGAGCCGCTAGGATGCGTGCTAAAAAATATTGGTTTTTGAAAGCGTGTTCTTCTAGTTTTCATGATAATAATGATGAAGATCTAAAACTGATTGATGTGACTCCTATTAAATCTTTTTTTTCCAACATGAATCTTGATAAAGATGGGACTGGAGATGAGTCTACTTTAGTTAAGAGGCGTCCCAATGATTCTGAGTTTTCAGATCTTGATGCAAAAATTGATAAAAGGGGGATTGAAGAGGTTAAAACTTTAAATATCAATGAACCCACTATTTTGGATTTCAACGGATTTAATTATGATAATTATTCTTTAATAGATTGTATTTCCTTGTTGCAATATGTGTTAAATGCTCCTCATGCTTATAATCAAAATAAAGCTTTTACTAAACATATCGTTGATGCTTTGATACAATCTTATGAAGAAAAGCTTGAACTAGAAGTTTCTATCCATAGAAAACTTTATGATGAGTGGGAAACTACTATTAAAATTAAGATTAAAGATTATGAATGTTATGCTTTGTGTGATTTGGGTGCTAATGTTTCCATGATTCAAAAAACTTTGTGTGATGTGCAACCCAATTTTATTTTTGTTCTTTGCTTTTTTCCACTGTTTGGTAATAAATAATTCATCTAGCCTCTGTTTAGATGTGGTTTTATGTTTTAGTTAGTGTCTGTACCAAGTAGAACATTTGGGAAGACTTGGGTGAAGTCTTTGCGATCTTGCTGTAAAAAACAGAAACTTTTGCGCTCATGAGAATAGCTGTCATTTTTTACAGAAGAGTGATTTTAGGTTGATTCTTTTTGAAGACGATTAATAGACAAATTCCTCACGTCCACAATTTTATTTAAGAATTTTTGGAGTTACAGAAGTATTCTAAAGTTACAGATTGCTAGAGACTGTTCAATTTTTCACAGATTCTGTTTTTCGTGTGTTGTTTGCTTATTTTGATGAATCTATGAGTAGTATCGGGGGGTATGAACCATAGAAAAGTTGGAATAAATTAATTTTAACACCAATATAAATAAAGAATGAGTTCATTACAGTACCTAAAAGTGGTGGTTTATTTTCTTATACTAACGGAGCTCATGAGATTTTCTGTTGAAGTTTTGTGTTGTGAAGTTTTGGGTAAAGATTTGATGGATTTTGGAATAAGGAGTGGCAAGAGCCTAAGCTTGGGGATGCCAAAGGCACCCCAGGGTAAAATTCAAGGACAGCAAAAAGCCTAAGCTTGGGGATGCCCCGGAAGGCATCCCGTCTTTCGTCTTCGTCTATCGGTAACTTTACTTGAGGCTATATTTTTATTCACCACATGATATATGTTTTTCTTGGAGCGTCTTGTATGATTTGATTATTTGCTTTTTAGTTCACCACAATCATCCTTGCTGAACACAACTTTTGGGAGAGACACGCATGAATTGGAATTTATTAGAATACTCTATGTGCTTCACTTATATCTTTTGAGCTAGACAATATTGCTCTAGTGTTTCACTTATATCTTTTTAGAGCACGGTGGTGGTTTTATTTTATAGAAATTGTTGATCTCTAATGCTTCACTTATATTATTTTGAGAGTCTTTCAGAACAGCATGGTAATTTGCTTTGGTTATAAAATTAGTCCTAATATGATGGGCATCCAAGATGGGTATAATAAAACTTTCATATAAAGTGCATTGAATACTATGAGAAGTTTGATTCTTTATGATTGTTTTGAGATATGAAGATGGTGATATTAGAGTCATGCTAGTAGAGTAGTTGTGACTTTGAGAGATACTTGTGTTAAAGTTTGTGATTCCCGTAGCATGCACGTATGGTGAACCGTTATGTGATGAAGTTGGAGCATTATTTGTTTATTGATTGCCTTCCTTATGTGTGGAGGTCGGGATCGCGCGATGGTTAACTCCTACCAACCCTTCCCCTATCAGCATGCGTGTAGTACTTTTTTTGGTGACTAATAGATTTTTGCAATAAGTATGTGAGTTATTTATGACTAATGTTGAGTCCATGGATTATACGCACTCTTACCCTTCCACCATTGCTAGCCTCTCGAGAACCGCGCAACTTTTGCCGGTACCATCCACCCATCATATACCTTCCTCAAAACAGCCACCATACCTACCTATTATGCCATTTCCATAGCAATTCCGAGATATATTGCCATGCAACTTTCCACCGTTCCGTTTATTATGACACGCTCCATCATTGTCATATTGCCTTGCATGATCATGTAGTTGACATCGTACTTGTGGCAAAGCCACCGTTCATGATTTTTTCATACATGTCACTCTTGAATCATTGCATACCGGTACATCGCCAGAGGCATTCTCATAGAGTCAAATTTTGTTCCAAGTGTCGAGTTGTAATTCTTGAGTTGTAAGTAAATAAAAGTGTGATGATCTTCATTATTAGAACATTGTCCCAATGCGGAAAGGATGATGGAGACTATGATTCCACCACAAGTCGGGATGAGACTCCAGACTAAATAATAATAATAAAGAAGAGGCCATAAAAAAGAGAAAAGGCCCAAATAAAAAAATGAGAGAAAAAGAGAGAAGGGGCAATGCTACTATCCTTTTTCCACACTTGTGCTTCAAAGTAGCACCATGATCTTCATGACAGAGAGTCTCCTATGTTCTCACTTTCATATACTAGTGGGAATTTTTCATTATAGAACTTGGCTTGTATATTCCAAATATGTGCTTCCTCAAAAGTGCCCTAGGTCTTCGTGAGCAAGCAAGTTGGGTGCACACCCACTTAGTTTCTTTTTGAGCTTTCATACACTTATAGCTCTAGTGCATCCATTGCATGGTAGTCCGTACTCACTCACATTGATATCTATTGATGGGCATCTCCATAGCCCGTTGATACGCCTAGTTGATGTGAGACTATCTTCTCCTTTTTTGTCTTCTCCACAACCACCATTCTATTCCACCTATTGTGCTATGTCCATGGCTCACGCTCATGTATTGCGTGAAGATTGAAAAAGTTTGAAAATACTAAAGTAAGAAACAATTGCTTGGCTGAAACCGGGGTTGTGCATGATTAAATACTTTGTGTGATCAAGATAGAGCATAGCCAGACTATATGATTTTGTAGGGATAACTTTCTTTGGCCATGTTATTTTCAGAAGACATGATTGCTTTGTTAGTAAACTTGAAGTATCATTATTTTTATGTTAATACTAAACTTTTGTCCTGAATCTTTGGATCTGAACATTCATGCCATAGTAAAGAAAATGACATTGATAAATATGTTAGGTAGCACTCCACATCAAAAATTCTGTTTTTATCATTTAACTACTTGAGGACGAGCAGGAATTAAGATTGGGGATGCTTGATACGTCTCCAACGTATCTATAATTTTTTATTGTTCCATGCTATTATATTATCTGTTTAGGATATTAATGGGCTTTAATATGCTCTTTTATATTATTTTTGGGACTAACCTATTAACCGGAGGCCCAGTGCCAGTTTTTGTTTTTTTACCTATTTTAGAGTTTTGCAGAAAAGGAATACCAAACGGAGTCCAAACGGAATGAAACCTTCGCGATGATCTTTCCTGGACCGAAAGCAAAGCAGAAGACTTGGAGTTAAAGTCAGAGATGCAACGAGCCATCCACGAGGCAGGAGGGCAAGCCCGGGGTGGTAGGCGTGCCCCCCACCCTCGTGGGCCCCTCGTAGCTCAACCGACCTAGTTCTTTCGCTTATATATACTCTTATACCCTAAAAACATCCGGGGGAGCCACGAAACCACTTTTCCACCGCCGCAACCTTCTGCACCCACTCTGCACCCATGAGATCCCATCTTGGGGCCTTTTCCGGCGATCTGCCGGAGGGGGATTCGATCACGGAGGGCTTCACCATCAACACCATTGCCTCTCCGATGAAGCGTGAGTAGTTTACAACAGACCTTCGGGTCCATAGTTATTAACTAGACGGCTTCTTCTCTCTCCTTGATTCTCAATACAAAGTTCTCCTCGATGTTCTTGGAGATCTATTCGATGTAATACTCTTTTGTGATGTGTTTGCCGAGATCCGGTGAATTGTGGATTTATGAACAAGATTATCTATGAATATTATTTGGTTCTTCTCTGAATTCTTTGCATGTCTCTTCGATTTATCGGTTTAGTTTGCCCTACTAGATTGATATATCTTGTCGTGGGAGAAGTGCTTAGCTTTGGGTTCAATCTTGCGGTGTCCTTTCCCACTGATAGTAGGGGCAGCAAGGCACGTATTGTCTTGTTGCCATCGAGGATAAAAAGATGGGGTTTATATCATATTGGTGAGTTTATCCCTCTACATCATGTCATCTTGCTTAATGCGTTACTCCGTTCTTATGAACTTAATACTCTAGATGCATGCTGGATAGCGGTCGATGTGTGGAGTAATAGTAGTAGATCCAGAATTGTTTTGGTCTACTTGACACAGACGTGATGCGTATGTTCATGATCATTGCATTAGATGTCATCATAATTATGCCCTTTTCTATCAATTGCTCGGCAGCAATTTGTTCACTCACCATAATACATGCTATCTCGAGAAAAGCCACTAGTGAGACCTATGGCCCCCGGGTCTCTTTTCCATTATATTGCATCTCTATTCCATATCGTTGAATATCATTTACTATTTTGCAATCTTTACTTTCCAATATATACAACAAAAATACCAAAAATATTCGGTGACTTGTGCATCGTCTCCTACTAGATTGATACCTTGGTTCTCAAAACTAAGGGAACTACTTACGCTACTTTGCTGCATCACCCTTTCCTCTTCAAGGGAAAACCAACTCAAGCTCCAGAGGTAGCAGGTGGCTGTTTTGAGGAAGATATAATAAGGCTTATGTGTGATAGAGTCTATCATATCACGGGGCTTGGATGCACCGACTCTCGAGGTAAGAAAGGGCAATGCATGGTACTGTAGAGGCTAGCAAATTGCGAAAAGGTAAGAGTGTGTATAATCCATAGACTCACATTAGTCATAAAGAATTCATATACTTATTGCAAAATTTTATTAGCCCTCGAAGCAAAGTACTACTATGCATGCCCCTAGGGGGGTAGATTGGTAGGAAAAGACCATCGCTCGTCCCCGACCGCCAATCATAAGGAAGACAATCAATAATAAATCATGGTCCAACTTCAATGCATAACGAGTAACTATACATGCATGCTTCGGGAATCACAAACCTTAACACCAATATCCTTACTAACCACAACCGTTTACTAGTACCTCCCACATATTCCATCTGTATATCGCAAAACTATTCAAGGAATCAAACATATCATATGCAGTGATCCACAAGTTTTATGTAGGATTTTATGACTAACCATGCAAATGACTAATTCCTGTTGACTCTTTAAATCTTTCCCTAATATTAAAGGGAGGATTGTTTCTCCACTTTTTTTAGTCCAAGCTGGTTTTTTGTCCGTTGTCCATTTTAGGAAAAAAGAAATTAAAATTGCGCTAGCTGAGACTCGAACCGCGGTGGCAAGTATCAATCCATAAGCAATAGCCAATTGATCCCAGGGTGATTGTTTCCTTTTGAAAGAAAGCTGCCTTCTTATTGCATAGCAAGTAGTAAGTCCTGACAGATTTTTTTTGAAATAAACAACAGAGTCCGCCCGTAATATTTTTGTACTTTATATCCTTCGGTTGTGCTGGGATTCATACAGCATCCCATGCACTGCAAGCTGCGTAAAAAATAACCCTGCATATTAAAAATTAAACACATGAAGAGGGAATTGAGCCTACACAAATCATGTAGGTAATAGCATGAGCTAGCCATCACACCAACGTTGCCCTATTATTTTGTTGGCATAACTTATCTATCTAGAAATATAAGCAAAAAAAGAATTCATACGTCACCACCTTAGCCTATTGCTGCAATGGCCACATCAATGGTCCTCCTCAGCTTCCAGGCCAAAGAAAAATAGTTTCACGGAGGGGATGGTCGGTTTCTCTCAGCAGTTAATAGTACCACCTCGCTCCATCATAGCAAGTCGCATAGGTTTATATACGCTGCGAGTTGTCTAGAAAATCAACAAGGTGCCTTGAAAAATAACAAAAGACGATGAGGCATGGGTTCAGTGGCTGCATTTGCAAATATTAAAGAGACCCAAGGTCAAGTTCCTTGAGAAATTGAGAAATAACAAAAGGTTGAGGGTGTTTTGGTTCGATGGTTGCATTTGCAAATGTACGGAAATAAAGAGACCCGAGGTCTCTGAAAGAGCTGAGGCACAAAGGCCCATGATGACATGTGAGGATGTGCGGCCGTTGCTGATCTTGAGTATGGAGACAAAAATAATGGGTGAAGGAAGAAGACGGAGAAGAGTACTATGGCTCCGAGCCTAATTGTCATGCATTTTATTCTCCCGTTGCAACGCACGGGCACATTTTCTAGTAGATATAAGTGGAGCATGAGAGTGTAATTCGTTCTACAAAAGATCATGCTCTAATAAGTATAAGTGAAGCAAAAGAGAATTCTACAAACAATGGTTTTCTATGTGAAGAGAAACAGGCAATCCAAGCTTCAAATGATATAAGTGAAGCACATGAAGCATCTATAAAGCCATACTCAAAAGATATAAGTGAAGTGAAAGTAGCATTCTATAAATCAACCATGGAATATCTCATATCAGCATGGATCATAAAAGAAAAATAAAAACTAAGCACAAAAGATGCTCCAAGATTTAGACATATCACGTGAACGAAATGAAGACGAAAACATACCGATACTTGTTGAAGAAAGATGGGATGCCTTCCAACGCATTCCCAAGCTTAGACACTTGAGTATCCTTGGATATTTACTTGGGGTGCCTTGGGCATCCCCAAGCTTGAACTCTCGCCTCTCCTCCTACTCCTCACATCAAGACCTCCTAAATCTTTGATGACTTCATCCACACAAAACTCAACAAAAAACTTGGTAAGATCCGTTAGTATAATAAAGCAAATCACTACTCTAAGTATTGTTGCAGATCAACTCATATTTTGTTTTTGCATTGTAGCTAATGTAATATAACTTTTCCATGGTTATACTGCTACCTCTTGAGCATGCGTTGGTTTTCCCTTGAAGAGGAAAGGGTGATGCAGCAAAGTAGCGTAAGTATTTCCCTCAGTTTTGAGAACCAAGGTATCAATCTAGTAGGAGATGATGCACAAGTCACCTAGTAAATATTTTTGGTATTTTTGTTGTATAGATTGGAAAGTAAAGATTGCAAAATAGTAAACAAGATGCGATAAAATAGAAAAGAGATGTAATATAATAGGAAAGAGAACCGGGGGCCATATGTTTCACTAGTGGCTTCTCTCAAGATAGCATGTATTACGGTGGGTGAGCAAATTACTGCCGAGCAATTGATTGAAAAGCGCATAATTATGAAGACATCTAAGGCAATGATCATGAATATAGGAATCATGTCCGTCTCAAGTAGAACAAAACGATTCTGCATCTACTACTATTACTCGACACATCGACCACTATCCAGCATGCATCTAGAGTATTAAGTTCATAAGAACGGAGTAACGCATTAAGCAAGATGAAATGATGTAGAGGGATAAACTCAAGCAATATGATATAAACCCCATCTTTTTATCCTCGATGGCAACAATACAATACGTGCCTTGCTGCCCCTCACATCGGGAAAGGACACCGCAAGATTGAACCCAAAGCTAAGCACTTCTCCCATTGCAAGAAAGATCAATCTAGTAGGCCAAACTAAACCAATAATTCGAAGAGACTTGCAAAGATATCAAATCATGCATATAAGAATTCAGAGAAGAACCAAATAATATTCATAGATAATCTTGTTCATAAATCCACAATTCATCGGATCTTGGCAAACACACAGCAAAAGAGTATTACATCTAATCGATCTCCAACAACATCAAGGAGAACTTTGTATTGAGAATCAAAGAGAGAGAATAAGCCATCTAGCTAATAGCTATGGACCCGAAGGTCTGTGGTAAACTACTGACGCTTCATCAGAAAGGCAATGGTGTTGACGTAGAAGCCCTCCGTGATCGATTCCCCCTCCGGCAGATCGCCGGAAAAGGCCCCAAGATGGGATCTCACGGGTACAAAAGGTTGCAGCGGCGGAAAAGTGGTTTCGTGGCTCCCCCTGGTGTTTCTAGGGTATAAGAGTATATATAGGTGAAAGAAGTATGTCGGTGGAGCTACAAGGGGCCCACGAGGGTGGGGGCGCCTACCACCCCTGGGCACGCCCTGCCTCGTGGCCTCCTTGTGGAGTTCCAGACTTCTACTCCAAGTCTTCTGGTTTGCTTTCGGTCCGAGAAAGATCATCACGAAGGTTTCATTCCGTTTGGACTCGGTTTGGTATTCCTTTTCTACAGAACTCTAAAATAGGCAAAAAAACAGAAACTGGCACTAGGCCTTCGGTTAATAGGTTAGTCCCAAAAATAATATAAAAGAGCATATGAAAGCCCATAAAACATCCAAAACAGATAATATAATAGCATGTAACAATCAAAAATTATAGATACGTTGGACACGTATCATATACCACCGATAAAAATCGATAGTTTCATCAAAACAAGCAAAACAATGCATCAAAAACAGAATATGTCTTAAACAGGACAATCTATAGCAATCTAAACATCTACCATACTTATGTAACTCCAAAAATTCTGAAAAATTAGGACGAAATAAAAAAATTTATAGCTATAGTGTGCTAAAAGTTTCAGAACCTTTTGACGTTCTAGTAAAAAAAATGAAAATTCACGCGCTACAGCCAATATTTCTGTTCCTGCACCGCACGTACCAACAAGCAATCAAATCATCCTAAGGGCAAATCTTGGCACAATAATTTTACAATACAAAGGATTTGTACAAGGGTATAATTAATTTTTTGGAAAGTTTCTGTAATCGAGATTCACAAAGTTTCCATGGGCATGAACAAAGTTCAAGGACGTCCCCACTTCAACGGTGCTCGTCTTTCTCACTTTCACTTTTCTTTGTGTGAACTTTTAAGTTGCCCTCTATATTTTTTGTTTTAAAATTTATAAAAGCACCCAACAGAAATAAATGACTCTCTAAAAATTCTGGGTTGTCTCCATGTAGCGCTTTCTTTAAAGCCTTTAAGCTAGGCATAAAGTGCTCAAGTAGTGAATCCACCTGGATCCCAAGGTATATCAAAGCCAATTTTGATTAACAATGATTTGTCATTTAGTAGTGAGCACAAAGCAACATATATCATGCGATGACGAAGTCTAACTCTCTTCCTATGCATCGGCATGCCATGCAAGAACAATTCATGAACATCAAGTAAAGGCCAATACATAGCATAAGAAGTTTCTTGCAAGTCTATCGTGTTGGAAACATAGGTGGAGATATAGTTCCTCTCTCATAATAATTGCAAGTAGGAGCAGCAAGCACATGCATATTATATTCATCAAAATCATCATGTGCAACGGTAAAAGGCAACCCATCAATGTAATCCTTAATAAGAGCAAACTTCTCCAATATAGTGTAGAGAATTCAAAAAGATAATAGGACTATCATATATGAGTGCAATAGCAACAGTTTCATTCGTAACATAAGGAACTATAGCAATTTCATCTCCATAAGTATAATTCATATTGGCATCTTGGCCACAAGCATAGCAAGCATCAAGTTAATCAAAAAGGGATATTTCAAATGAATCAACGAGATCATAGAAATTATCATAGCATTCATCCTTCAGTAAGAATGAAGGGGAATTAAATAATGTATGAGTTGAAGAGTTACTCTCATTAGAAGGTGGGCAAGGGTAGCTAATCCGCTTTTCCTCATTTTGTTCTTCGCTCTCCTCATCATATATCTCATCTAATGAGCTCACAGTTTCATCAATTTCTTCTTCCATAGACTCCTGTGAAATGCTAGTATCTTCTTGGACAGCGGAGAAGTCTTCAATATATGGTTTAACATAAGCATTAGAAGAATAATTTTCATAGCAATACTTTAGTATGGCAAAATTTTCACATTTGTAAAGAGTAGCATCATACTTTTCAATCAAAGAAGCAACTTCATAGGCACCCTTAAAAGCAAAAAATTCTTCAATTTGTTCAACATCAAAGTAATTATAAACACCCTTGGCATAAGAAGATAAGATTCCATTATCCTTAAACTCACATTGGAAGAAAAGGTGTTTCTTAGGGTCTTCGGAACAACAAGTAAAATCATGTATTACACATAAATTCAAAGCATAGCAATACAAATTATTAATATGATGCCACAAAAGTTTCCCTTTTTGAGATAAGCAGTGTCGCACAAAATAAGCATGCTCATTTAACGATTTTCCCTCAACTAAGCTAGTTGGGTTTTCAGCATGAGCACAAATGAATCGAATATTATCCAAATAGAAAGCTTCAGTAGTATGATAGATTTTGGGTGGTTCTTCAACCATTGGTTTAGTAGGTACAACATTTTTTTTGTATTTTGCATTTCCTACCCATAACTAGAGATAGAAAACAAGAGCACATAATAAAAATTACTTAGTGATAAAGAAAACAAGCACACAGGAGAATATTCACCCCACGCTTATTGCTCGGGCAATGGCGCCAGAAAAAGGTCTTCATAACCCACAAGTATAGGGGATCGTTTGTAGCCTTCTTTGATAAATAAGAGTGTCGAACCCAACGAGGAGCTAAAGGCAGAACAAATATTCCCTCAAGTTCTATTGACCACCGATACAACTCTACGCACAGTTGACGTTTGCTTTACTTAAAATAAGTATGAAACTATTTTGCAAGAATAAAACTACGAGTACTTTGCGAGAATAAAACTAGGATAAATTCCGAGACAATAAAATTAGATAGATTTTGTCAACAAGAAAGTCATTTGTTCCTAGGCAATCGATAACAAGTACCGGTAATCATTCTTGTAATTTTATATGGGGGAGATAATGAGCTAACATACTTTCTCTACTTGGATCATATGCACTTACGATTGGACCCCTAGGAAGCATCCGCAAATACTAAAGATCATTAAGGTCATGAAACCCAACCATAGCATTAAGTATCAAGTCCTCTTTACTCCCATGCGTCATAACTCACGTATCCGCGTTTAGGCTGCTGTCACCCCCGCAACACCGATAATAAGCAAATCATGAACATATTGCAATGCCCTACTACGAGGGCCCCTTACATTCTTGGCGAGACGGAGGGCACCATAAGACAGCACCATAAATAAAATATACAATCATACCAACCAAGATCATGATTAACCGACAGGACAAAACGGATCTACTCAAACATCATAGGATAGCCACATATCATGGGGAAATAATATCTGAGTTGACCACCATTTTTAAGTAGAGATTACGGCAGGGAGAAGGGGTGTTACACCGCTTCATAGACGGGGAGAAAGTTGGTGTTGACGGTAGTAAGATTGTTGATATAGATCGTCGTCACGATCCTAGCCCCGGCGGCCCTCCGGCGCCACCGAGAGAGAGGGGGGGAGAGAGCCCCCCTCCTTCCTCTTGTTCCTTGGCCTCCCCCCGGATGGGAGAATAGTTCCCCCTCTTTTCCATGGCTTGGCGGAGGGGCGGTAGCCCCTCCGAGATTGGATCTCCCTCTATGTTCTCTTCTATTTCGTGCTCTCCAGATTTGGCCATTCACGACTTCCTAAATTCCCGGAGATACGTAACTCCGATTGCGCTGAAATTTTTACACGTTTTTTTTCATAAATGATATTCCTTGCGCCAGTAGAAGGGCCCCAACCGCCTTACGAGGAGGGCATAAGACACCTGGGTGCACCAGGGGGTGCCTGGCGCGCCCTGGTGGGTTGTGGTCACGGTGGGCCCCCATTTGCGTTGATTCCATGTCCCGGAAATCACATATATTCCAAAATAATTCTCCGTAAATTTTTATCACGTTTGGACTTCGTTTCATATGGATTTTCCGCGAAACAAAAAACATGCAACAAACAATAACTGACACTAGGCACTGGATCAATAGGTTAGTCCAATAAATTATTTAAAATGTTGCCAAAAGTATGTGAAAGTTGTATAATATTGGCATGAAACAATTAAAAGTTATAGATACGACGAAGACGTATCATTCCTCTCCCTCTTTGATGAATCCCGGTGACTGATTCACATACACATCTTCTTTTAACTTGCCATTCAAAATTGCGGATTTTACATTCATGTGATGCATCTTACATGATTCCTGAACCGCGAGATCGATGAGTACTCTCACCCATTCCATCCTTGCGACGGGAACGAACACTTCTTCAATGTCCACACCTTCCTCTTGCACGTACTCTTTGGCTACTAGCCTCGCTTTGTGCTTCGCGGACCCTTTGGCATCTTTCTTGATCATAAATTCTTACTTGAGATCCATGACTTTTTCATTGTTGGGAAGATCCACAAGCTTCCATGCATTGTTGTCGTGGATCTACCTCAACTCGTCCTCCATGGCTTGACGTCAATACTTCTTCGTATTTGCATACTCGAATTCCACCGGTTTCTCAGCATTTGCTAGACATCGCCATCCACTCCGTTTCACCATTTCCGGGTCTTTTGTCCAATGAGCTTCCTCCGGACATATGTCGATCACCAGGCGTAGACGATTAGTTGTAGGTAGACATGTCCTTTCTTCCTTCATGGGCACGGGCGTTACGTTGCCGTTCCCATCTCCACACGTGGACGTGGTCCCTCCTGGACCTCCACTGCATGAGCCACCATGCAGGATCAGCTTGCCACACCCAGTTGGGCATCCTGACTCGTTGGCAAAGTTCCCAAGTAGTAAATCTAGATGTGGCCCTTGCTCACCACGTGAGACACCCATGCCTCCTGTTGGACTAGTTTCAGGCTCATGTGGGCTTTCACTTAATACTGCACCACCACACGCAGCTGCCTTGCAACCTCCAGCTGCAGCGCTCGCTGATGGGTGCAAGGCACCCCGACTGCACGCGAGACCTCCTGCTTGAGTTACTGCGGCCAGTGCTTTCTGCCTACTCAGTGGGACACCATGTTCGCCTGTTACTGGGTAGTGTGGCACGGCTGCTGCACACATGCCCACTTTTGTATCAGCATACTTTGATTCATGGTCTTCAGGTGCCACGTACGTTGTAGTGACATTCGTGTCCTTAGCATCGACATAAATTTCAGAATTATGTCTCGCGTCAGTACCTTCGACACGAGTTTCGGAATCACCGCTCATGTTTGTAACATCGATACCAGGTTTTCAAACCATGATTTTGAGAGCGAACTTTTTCTTCACTGAGCACGACAATTTCTTTAGCCGACGCTTGAAGAATATGATCCTCCTCATCCACGAGCTCGTACATCAACATCATGCCACTTGCATCGTCTTCCTCGGCCATGAGCATCTTCTCTTTCGGGGTATTCTTACAGTCTGACTTGAAGTGGCTGAGCAGATTACCGTTATGGCAGCGGATCTTCCTCTTGTTGAACTTTTTCTTCTTTGGCTTTTCCGATTGTTCGTCGATGTCCTTTGCGGGACGGTACTTTCCGCCGCTACCAGATGCCTTGTCGAAATTGTTCTCCTTGGAAACCATCGCCTGCCACTGAGCACGTGTAAGCATCAGGTACTCATCCTGCTTTGCGTCACCGTAACTCAGTTTCATCCGCTCGTCATAGCCCTAAAGTTACAAACCAGACCATCCAAAGTGAGAGTCTTGAGACCAATACATTGCTCAATCGCTGACACAATCGACATGTAGCGCGGTGGAGCGGCATGTAGAAAACGCCGGACCACGGTGATATCCTCTAGCTTCTCCCCGAGACTGCGAATCCCATTTACCATTGTGGCAACCCTTGCTGCGAAGGCATCCACCGTCTCATCTTCTCCCATCCTCATACTCTCGTAACTTTTCCGCAAAGTTTGCAAGTTCGCCTCGCGCACACGCGAGTTCCCTAGATGCAATGTCTTCAGCGTGTCCCATGCCTCCTTCACAAATGTCTTCGATATTAGATGCTGCTGCACGTCCACCAGCGTCATCGAGAAGATGGTCGTGATAGCCTGGCAATCCTTCCAATACAAGGCACCACCCTTCATGTAGTCATCAGCGTCGGGGTCAACGTCTTCCCAGAGCTCATTGGCCTCGAGAGCGCACTCCATCATGGTCACCCGTACCACGAAGTTCCCATGGCGAATCGTGGATACAACTATCTCACCGGGCGGCAATTACTTTAGCCGCACCGGAGTACTCCGCCAGCTGCTTGTTCTTCTTGTCGTCCGGCGTGATCTCCTGTTACTAGAAGATCAACCTTGCTCGATACCAATTGTTGGCCCTGTCCCGACGCCGAGTACTTCCGGCGACGGTGATACGATCGACGCATTTAACAACGATGACAAACGAAGCTCGCTAACGAACTTGACGAAGTTCTATTACGCCGAGATGTACACACTGTGACCTAAATTGTTGGAACCGCGGCCCTCTAGCTACCTCTTCTCTCACTCGCACGGACGAAGGCGGATGAAGGAGTACACTTGATTTCTTCGGCGCACAAACGCCCCGCCGCATGAACGGCGCCTCTCCCGCACGAATGCCGCCTCTGCCGCACGAACGGCCTTACTTTATTGGGCACATACCCTCGGCTCGGCTCATACCGTCACCGTGCCCCGGCAACAGACCGGCTGCGATCAATACAGAGGGAGGGGCTTTTTATACCGGGCTGCCCACACATGCTATCACACGCACGCACGCAAGCCCCGGCCACCACTAGCATGTACAGCCGGCTCACCCACTAACTAACTCACCACGCACACACGACCCGGCCGTCTATGTAGCTAACAACCAGCTAACTACATGCACGCCACATTCAGCTGATTGATCCGCAGGCTCCGGCCACGCACGACGCGGCCAGCCTACAACAAATCATCAACAGCCTCCGACTCGACCTGGGCTAAACCTGTACGATAGACACGATCACGAGCACGGACTCACGCGCCATCCGGACACACACCCTAGTCACGGCGACGAGTTGTGATTTATTCCTAACGTAGATCAATCCACTAAGAACGAAGCTAGCTTCCTCTAGCAAAGCGCCTGATCGATCCTCTAGTAAAACAGCTGCAAGCAACACCAAAACGCAAGTATGTACACTACGGCCAGTCGGCCGGAAGCACCACACGCACGCACGTATTGCTCATGTTTGATCTGTATTACTTTCACAAATACACCAACGAACAAGCCCTCCTCACTCACCAGCTCGGCTGCTTCTCAACCCATGTGGTATTCTTCACTCAACCAGCCCATGGCGCCACAACGGACAGCCTCGAGCCCTCGATGCCGTCTGGTCTTTGTTGAGGATACAGCGACGAGGTTAGGAAGAAGCTATGCGTTTGGAACGGTGGTGACGACATTATAAAACTGTTTTTTTGGTGTGATAGGGCTACAATTTTCTCTCTCAGTTGGTTAGTGGTTGATTGAATTGGAGTATATATATACATTATAAATTGTTCCCTCAGTAGCAGTGTTTTCTTTGCGAGAACTCTCAGTAGCAGTTGCTCACTACAGATTTTTTTTTCTCTTTTGGCCCCACGAAACATTTTTGTCTAGCTCCGCCACTGCTCCGCGGCAACCTAGTCCGGCCGCAGCCGCTCCAACCCCTTCCTGAGTGGCGCTCTCTTGTCGTGCATAGCCTCCGTCCGGCATCTCTGGTTCCGTATCCACCCTGCCGTTGCACACCAGGTCACCCACACCGTCATATGAGGTCGTATACCTGGTACTCCTGCCTTGCTCTTCAGTCATGATGGCGATCATGGTGGTGAGCTGCTCTCCTTCTAACATTATACAACACTAGCACATATGCCCGTGCGTTGCAACGGGAGATAAAATTATCATGTACATCAAAACATTCACCAGTGCGAGATACCAGCCTCTGGACAATGCCATCCAGTGATGGTAGTGGGGCAAATGAGGTGGGCTCCTGCCTGATGGCACCCAAGACAGAAGTGCATTGGTGCAGGAGTCGGCTAGTTGACACGGTAGTTGATGAAGATGTTGTTGGGTTCTACGGTAGGGTGCGTCAACTGCAAATTAAAATTTTCCTACGCGCAGAACATCCAGGAACATGCTACAGGAGATGGATCACAGTTTGTTACCACTAGACGCGCAGTGCCGTGCAGCGGAAGAAGAGTTGGGGCAGCGCGTCCGCGTGGATCGTCTCCTCCTCGTTCGATCTCCCTCGAGCGGCCGGTCGTCCGATCCCACTTACGAGTTCGCCGGAGCGGCGCAAGTGCACCGCCTCTAATGCTATCCACGCGTGCAGGAGGAATACCGTGCGGTGGACTGCTAGGTCCGATCACACAATCGACGACGAGTGGAGGTGGCTATACACAACACATGCAAACCCTAGTCGCAGCGCCGAAGCGATCAACCACATGAGTGTGCCGCACCTCCACTTTATATAGGCGTCTGTCGCAGGCTCAACACTTGGGCCTTGCACGGACCCTAAAGCCCAAAGTCTACTCGGTCACGTTCCTAGTCCAGCTCGGATCACATCCGACCAGTGTCCTACGAACCGACCTCGTAGATTCCTTCCCTTAAGCGCGCGACCCCTTAGGTTCAAGTCGGCTTGGTCACAGTTCGGATCACCTCCGACCTGCACGGTTGGTAGCGGCCTCTAGCAAGGCATGTCGACCACCAAGCAAACTATGAAGCTGGTTAGGCGAACCTGTACAACGTGTCACACTTCTGTTCCCTTTGCCACACGATATATGTTGTCGGGCTCAAGGCGAGACTATCATCCTTGTGCTAGCCCGACCTCTTTCTCGTTCCAGTGATACCGACCACAAACCGGATTATCTCATAATCCTTGTCGCATGGCCATGCTTATCCTGGTCGGATCAAACGAGGTGCCCAGTATATCTCTCCTGATCGGAGGGCAAATCCCATCTTGCTCGACCATGTCTCGCAGCATGGGACTGGACAAACCCGAAACCTACCTGTGTAACTACCCGATCCACGGAGTAGCGTTTGGTCGGCCCAAAGCAAGTCTGTCACCATCCCAAGTACATGTGTCAGCTCAGGTCTTAGGACATAGAACATATGTTGTACTAGAGACTCACAGATGACATATCGCTGCGTCTCATAGTTGGGTCTGTCCAATTCGGACCTTATCTCGACTCGAATCCGACTACGTCAAATCCGACCAGACCTTTCCAAGTCCATATTATCCGGTTAGCATCCAATGCTCCATGGCTAGTGAGACCAAGCCATTGACCGTGTCATATGCTACTCTAGTCAGCTGCGCGTCCACACAGCCCTTTCGACTAGGGACCTTTTAGGACAGTCATCATACAATGCAAAGTCCCACAAACAAGTCACGTACTTGCTGATACACATCATTGATAATGTCCAAGGACTATCTTTATTCATAAACACATAGGAAATATCATCATACATGATTGCCTCTAGGCCATATCTCCAACAGTCTCCCACTTGCACTAGAGTCAATCAAATAGACATCGAATGCCCATAGCTCTAACGTGCCCCTCATGCTTGGGTTGTGGAAGCGGCTTAGTCAACGGATCTGCAACATTTGCATCCGTGTGAATCTTGCATAACTCTACATCACCATTCTTACGATCTTTCGTATCAGGTGATATTTCCGGTCTATGTGTCTGACCTTGTGGTGATTCCTCGGCTCCTTGGCTTGCGCGATGGCACCAGAATTGTCACAATAAAGGTCCAACTGTTTCACCTAGGCTGGGAAAATACCAAGATCATCCAGAAAATGCCGGATCCAAACACCTTCCTTTGCAGCTTCACAAGCCGCAATGTATTCGACTTCTGTGGTAGAATTGGCCACCGTATCTTGCTTGGAACTCATCCATTGCACTGCTCCTCCATTCAGGGCGTATACACGAATCCGGACTGTGATCGACAATCATCTCTATCGGTTTGGAAACTAGCATCAACGTAACCCCTTACGACGAGCTCTTCCTCACCTCCATAAACTAGGAACATATCTTTAGTCCTTTTCAGGTACTTCAAAATAGTCTTTACCGCTGCCCAGTGACTCTCACCTGTGTTGGCCGGGTATCTGCTTGTTAGGCTTATTGCAAAAGCAACATCAGACCTTGTACATATCATGGCATACATGATGGATCCGATTGCCGAGGCATACGGAATCCTACTCATCCTGCTTCGCTCATCAGATGTGGAAGGACTCTGAGTCTCGATTAGCCTTATAACATGTGAGAGTGGCAAGAACCCTTTCTTCGCCTCACTCATGTTGAACCACTTCAACACTTTATCTATGTACGTGCTCTGGCTTAGGCCGAGCAGCCTCCTCGATCTATCTCTATAGATCTTAATGCCTAAAATATAGACTGTCTCACCAAGTTCCTTCATCGAAAACTTGCCATTCAATGATCCCTTGACCGAGTTTAACATTGAAACATCGTTCCCGACCAGTAGTATGTCGTCCACATACAAGATCAAAAACACTATCGAGCTCGCACTTAACTTCTTGTATAAACAAGAGTCCTCTTCGCTTTTGATGAAACCGAGACCAATGACGACCTCATCAAAACGAATGTTCCAACTCCGAGATGCTTGCTTCAACCCATAAATGGATCTCTTGAGCTTGCATATCTTACTAGTGCTAGTCGGATCAACAAAACCCTCGGGCTGTATCATATACACATCCTCGGTTAAATTTCCATGAAGGAAAGCCGTTTTGACATCCATCTGCCATATCTCGTAATCGAAATATGCTGCTATAGCTAGTATGATCCTCACCGACTTCAGCATCGCTACCGGCGAGTAAGTCTCGTCGTAGTCAATTCCTTGAACTTGTCCATAACCTTTAGTGACAAGCCCAGCTTTGTGGATCTGAACATTTCCATCCACATCGGTTTTCTTCTTAAAGACCCATTTGCAACCAATGGCGATTCGCCAGGTGGCGGATCAACCAAGTCTCAAACTTGATTCTCATCCATGGAATTTAACTCGGATCTCATGGCCTCTAGCCATGCCTCGGAATCTGGGCTCACCATCGCTTCCGGATACGTGGCCGGCTCGTCACTTTCTAGCAACAATACATCACGCACTCTGCGCAATCTCTCCGACCTCCGTGGTTCCGGTGCCGCTTCCACTACGGGTTCCCTGACAGACTCCGGTATGATCTCATCACCAGCCGAGCCGTCCCCGAATGGTCCTCGAACTTCTTCGAGTCGTACCGTCCTCCCACTAGCCTCCCGACTGAGAAACTCTTTCTCAAGGAAAACCCCGTTCCGAGCAACAAACACTTTGTTCTCCTCACGGTTGTAGAAGCTATATCCCAAGGTTTCCCTCGGATATCCCACAAATATGCATTTATCCGACTTGGGTGTAAGCTTGTCTGACATAAGTCGCTTGACAAATGCTTCACAACCCCAAATCTTTAGAAAAGACAAACTGGGACTCTTCCCAGTCCACATCTCATGCGGTGTCTTGTCTACGGATTTTGATGGTACCCTATTAAGGACTATCTTTATTCATAAACACATAGGAAATATCATCATACATGATTGCCTCTAGGGCATATCTCCAACAGATGTGATGCTATGTCGTGTGCATGCAACCATGCACACACCTTCTACGTCCACGCCCGCCTATCTAATGCTACCGCCTTGGACACGGCTCTGGGCGATTTCATATGTCTAGGTTATCAATAAGAACTTTCATCGGAAAATAAAAAGGGTCACGATAATTAGCGCATCATGCGTATTCGGACATCTGGCGGGAAGTACATGATAGAATCAATATTGACGGCACGCCGAGATATTGTGATTGCTTCCACTGAAGCTTGAGCCAAATGATTTATATATATGCCTTCCTTAGAAGATGTCTTCGGATGTAGTACTAATTAGCAATCAATTCGATATGGGTGGTGTCTGATCACATCGCACCCACATGAGATGTCATGACAGTGCAAGTCATGGAGGCATGGACATATCGGAGATGGATGATTGGGGTCCGACACGTGCTCCATGAACTCTTGGGCATAGAGTTGGTTTTCTCCGTTGCCTGGAATTACTTTTCTCCTAAATTTTTAATAGATTTTTTTCCTGATTTGTAGGCTTATTTTATGCAAGAGCAAGAAAAGTTTGGATGTCGAACACTTTGATCGTCAAAAGTCAAAACTCATCGAGAATAGGGACATGCAGCTTGACAAAGAAAAGTCAAGTAATGTACTACAGAACGGGAAAACAAACTCAGTGGGCTTGTGGAGCGAACAACTTTTTTAAGAAAACACTCTTCCATAATAAGACCGCGATGGTTATTTCTCTTCGTAGTGATTCCTATGAATAGCCTATGTGTAGAAAATAGTGGGCTGGCCGAATACTATACATTTTTTTATTTGTTCAGTTTTTTCCCATTGCCTACGGCCTGGCTTTTCTTCAGTTTTTTCGCTTTCCTTTTTCCTATTTCATTCTTTCATTTTAGTGTTTCTTTCTTTGTTTATGTATGATTTCCTTCACTTTTTCCTTTCAGGTTTTCATCATTTTTTCATTTTTCATTTTTCAAACTTGTCTACTTTTTCACGCATAATGTACATTTTGCTTATGTTCAAATTTTCTAAAATAAATGGTTAACATTATTTTAATATAGGTTTTACTGTCTATGTTTTTTCTTAGACATTTTACACTTGTTTGTATATATCAGGAACATTTCTTTATATGTGTTTAATATTTTTCAAATAGATAATTACATTCTTTAAATAAATGTTTGATGTCTACGTTTTTTCAACACATGTCTACATTTTATGTCGCATTGTACATACTTTCGTACATTTTAACATTTTTATAATATATGGTTAACATCTTTTCAGATATATGTTTTGATGTCTAGTTTTTTCTACATATTGTACATCTTTTGTGTACGTATGAAATATTTGATTATATGGGTTAATGTTTGTAAAATTACATGGTTAACATTTCATGAAATATATGTTTTGATGTCCACTTTTTTCATATACATCTGAAAACATTTTTTATATATGTTTAATATTATTTAAATACATGATTAACATTTTCTTCAAATACATGTTTCGATCAGTATTTTTTTAATACATATTCTATGTTTTCCTTGTACATCAGAAACATTTTTTATACATGTTTAACATTTTTCAAATACATGATTTTTTTTAAAGTGTGAGAAATACTATAAAAACCTAAATAGGAAAAAATAAAATGAAAAAAATGTAAGAGAAAAATTGAAACCGAAAACTACTAAAAAAAGAATAAAATTATTTACTACGCCGTTCTTTAAAATGGGATGGGCCAACGAAAAAGCTGCCTGCACCGAGGCCATCTACCTACGGCCTGAATAATAAGGAACTTCCGTTTTTACGCCAATGCTGTTGGCTTGCTTAGATGGTTGTGCAAGTCGTGTTCTTTCCATGCAACCACTGTTCGAGTCTGGCTTTCTTCATATATTTCTTTTCAAAAGCGTCTGACGTCTGAAAGACAGATTTGTAAGATGAAAAAAAGGTGGAGAAGCACTCTTCCCTTTAATATTAGGTAAAGATTTAGGCTTTTCTGTGTGACTAACCTTCATGCGGATGTAATTTTTTAGGGTTAGTTCATGTATTTGGTTGTAGAAATCTATAGGGGTTGATGTATTTCGACCAATTTTTTGTAGGGTTTGATGTATTTTAACTTATAGATATTTTGGCAGCATTAGCTATTTCTTTGTAAAAACCTATGAAGAATTTAGTGAAACTATTCTAATGGTGTAGCACTACAAACTTCTTAGTAGGCAGATGATGAAACATGATACCTTTACACATAACTAAGGCACAGCTTGCTTTGACTATTATGTGTTGAGGAATAACAAGTTCTTTAACTCATTCAAATCAAAGGAGTAATGTCTTTGATGTGGATAATAAGATTACTTATGTTATCTGAGGTTTATCTGTTCCTGAACAAATCAGTTATGCCTTTTATGCATCTCTATATAAGAGGGAAAAAGTACATAACAACTATTGTGTTGAAACAGAAAAAAGGTGAACATCAAAAAAATATCCCTTTTTGGCGGTAGTTGGAAGGGTGATACTCCAGAAAAAGGTGAACTTCATCTGGAAAAACACCGAGAGTGTTGTCCGTTGTAAACACACCACTGCTTATGTCATGTACAAGGTTAACTAATTGCTTATTTCATAAAGTTTGATTGAATTCTATCTGAAATAATAGGTCGATGAATATCTTATGTGAATTCTATGCAGAGTTTTATTTTGGTTGCACTACACAAATGAAGATGACGAGTTGCGCTACAAATTTACCCGTTGGTGCAAGCACCGACCGATTTCATCGGTACTTCCTACTGGCCATTGTATTTGACATAGATTGGTGTGGTAATTATGAGTAGTTTAGCATATTTAAATTTATATGTATGTCCTTTGTCAAGTTTGTTAAGTGGCTTGATGGATAGACTAATCTTTGTAATGTGGTAGAGGTATCTATTTTCCATATATATGTTGGTTTGTTAAGTGGCTCGATTGATAGACTACTCTTTGTAATGTGGTAGAAGTATCTATGTCCTTTGTCTGCCACTAAGCCGCCAAATAACGATGGCCCCAGGCGCACCTCACGGTCCACCCATCATGGACCTCCAAGCTGGGTCGCGCGGCAACACTCCGTCCAGGAAGATTGGATGCCGCATAGAGCCCCGAGAGGCCCTTGCGGCACCCCAACCCAAGCGGAAGGCACAAGAGAGCTCTGTCGCCAGCGATGCCCACAAGGAGGCGGTACTCCAGCATCCTTTATTGTGGTAATATTTATGTTCCTTTTCTAGTTTGGTAATTTGGTCGATCGATAGACTACTGTTCGTAATGTGGTATAAGTATCTATGTTCCATATATATGTTGGTAGTGAAGTGTGTAAATGTACACTTTTTGTTATATGGAAAGCAACTTCCGCAAATGAATGATGTATGCATGCGTATTCTGTTCACGTAATACCAACATGAATATAACCAAGCAATAAAAAAGGAGCAAACAACATGCGATGAACTACTATCACTGAATGGCTAGCAGTCTGTGATGAAGTGTTATCACTGACAAGCCAGGATAACCGTCGTGGTGTGAAAATCACAACTGACCCGGAGGCATTGATAGGACACTAGCAGGTCAGTGATGATACAGTTTTGTTGGTTAATGCTATTTGGATATGTAGTAGTGATCAACCCTTTTCTCTTTCCTTCGCCTGACCCAACAAATCCCTCAACCACATCCACAAGCAACACACAACACCCCTTCTTTGATAGTCCTATGGTCCAGATGTTCCCCACTGTGCCAATAAATTCTTAAGCATTCTCCAGACATAAACCTTCACTTTATTAGGCACCTCGGCATCCCTAAAGAGCTAGCCATCTGCTGTGGCTTTGCACCAACGAGGAGGGCCCACCGACACGCCTTTCACCAAGTTTGTGCCATGCAAAGATGATACATAAAGCAAACAGTAGACTGTCTATTCCTGGCAGTTAAAGTCCACCCTATATAATCTTCAGTGTCTGGTCCGTCAGCGGCGGTAAGAGTTAGGAATTGGCACGGACAAGATATAAAATGTATACAACACAACTCTGACCGGCGAGAAAGCGAACGCGACCATTTTGCAACAATAACTTAGACGGGTCGAATGTGGCAGCTGTAACCTGTAAGTGCGAATATCCGTTCACTTTGGACATCGGAATACATGATCACTGACCGATCAATTTCAAACCCTTCTCTAACAAGCATGAAGTAGAGCTCACAATACCTCATCACTGATGCACCATGGAAGACTCTTCATCATCACCGATGTGTGGGCATTCGTTGGTCAGCAATTGAGGGTTAGTGATATTCTGATATGTAGTAGTGGATTGTGCACGGCTTCTATCAGTTCTGACTGGTGAAGAACCATGTGAGTTACACTAGTAAAATCTATCTTTCATGTGGAGCAGTAGCAACAGGCAAACCAACAGGAGGACATACAAGTCCTGGCTCAGCTGCAGGAACGATGGCATCTGCCAGAGCATGGGTGGATCTAGGCAATGCTGACGGTGTATGTGTCAAGAATCAAGACAGACGAGGAGGGGCGGTCCTGAGAGGCCATCCAAGGGAGTTCGTTGTAGGCTCATGCCGTTTTACCCTCTCTAACTAAACCTACAGTGGCGGAGTTACTAGCATGTCGCCATGTCCTTGCACTAGAGAAGGAAGTTGGAGTCTAGACGATCGTCTTGGAGATGGATTGCAAGATGGTGGTGAGTAAGCTCAACTCTGAAGGGAAGGAGGGCTCACCCCATGGTTCAGCGGTTGAAGATGTGAACGGCATGCTCTAAACTTTTATTGAGTCAAAGATCACTTTGGTTCGTAGAGAGGTGAATTGTATGTCGTGCATGTTAGCTAAGGAAGGTTGTCGGCATGAATTATGAAAAACAAGGCTTAGTGTGCCGAAAATTGTACTAGCGCCGTTCAGAACTCTCGCACTGCCGAGAGCTCTGAATACAGTGGGAACCGTCTATCTAAAAAGTGATTATTTACATGCATCTTTTTCCTTATCAATAAATTGAGTTTAAATTAGGAGCAAGGTGATTATCAACATATTTATTTTATTCAGTATCTTTATCTTAATGCATGGCTACAATAAGATGATATATTTTGTCAAAAATTGCTAGTATTGCATTAATTGTTATATATTAATTGACTAGGGAACTAAATCATGATTACTAATAGTACTCCCTCCGGAACAAATAATGCACTACCAAATACTAGTAGTAAGTATATATTTGTTTCTAAATATAAGAATATTACTATTAAATACTAGTATACCAAAGATCTCTACTCCTAATGTCTCAGTTGGTAGTCTCCGTCGGTTAATTTTCGTCCCACCAAAGACCGGTTTTTTTCGTCCTCAATTTACGTTGGTTAACTATTGTAGAGTTATTTTCCGTGTTGCCTCTCTGTCTCCCACCGATTTTTTTTATCGTTCAGCCCGCACCCAGGAGACGCTCCTCTCCTCCCTCTCCTATGCGCTCGATCCCCTCTCACGCTAGGGTTCGTAGAGGTTGCGCCGCCACCGCTCGGCTCGGCCTCCTCCTTCCCTTCCCTCCCCCCACCTCCAGCCACACCCGTCCGACCACCAGCGGATCGCGCCGCCACGCCTGCATCGCTCGGTCTTCTCCCACAACTCGCGCGCCATAGCAGGCGCTCGCGCCCGCCACAGTCTCCTCCATGACCTCTCTCCCTTGCGGCGGCGGCTTTACATAGCGCATCCGGCGGCGAGCTCCACAGGTCAACGCATCCTCTCTTCTCTCCCATGGAAGTCCCTCCCCTCTCACATCTCTCTCTGTCTGCGAGCGGTGGCGGCCGGCTACGCGAGAGGTCGATCTGGTCACGCCTTCCCACCATCGACCGCGCTACGTCGCTATCGGAGGGGCACCCTGCCGCTGTCGGGGACTCGCCGTCATTGAAGCACGCCACCACGCCGCCGCTCTTACATCTCTCCCTGCTCGCCTCCCGCGGCCAAGACTGACCGCATCCTGCACAATCTTCGTCCGCCCCTCGATTTCGACCCACCTGCGTGAAACAGACCGGCGAAGAAATTTGGGCGCACATCTCGCCTCACCAAAAGAATAAGATTGCTTACCTCTCGCGCGTATGAATTTGGGGCGGCGGCGGCCGCTGACCGTCGGCCGTTCGAGCCTCCCATGGCGGCACCAACGTCGGGCGGCCAAAGCCCAGCATCAACGCCCATTCCTTTTTGCGTGTGCACTCTCCTCCATTGCATCCCCTTCTCCAGCTCGCATGGCGGAACCGTTGGATCGATGGCGTGCGTCTCTGCATGTGCGTGCGAGTGGGCATACATGATCTGTCCATGGCGGGCATGCGAGTGTGCTGTGTTGGGCGTGTTTGTCCCGTGGATGCCCTGTGCACCTGCAGGATCCAGACGGCTGTCTGTGGCCGAGCTCCGCCATCCTGCGCCGTAGGACTGACCCAGGCGACCTGATCAGAGCATTACTTGTTTAGCATTACTTGTTGAAGGACAAAACTATTGATTCTTTTTGGCTACAGAAAAAAGTTTTGGATGCAGAGCTGAGTGGTTTCTTCATAGAACTAAGGAGCCAGTAAAAAAACATGAGAATTCGTCACCTGTCTTAGCCATCGCAACCTCCTGAACAAGGTTTGCCAGCATCTAGCTTAATCCTTGTGAATGGTTGGTAGCAGATCTATCTTACAAGCAGAAAACATCTACTTTGTATTTTAGTTTTCTGAATTACATTCATCCTAGCTGCACTTACAGGTCAAAAACATCCACATACTTCAGTTTTCACAGCCAGCAGACCTAGACAAAAAAAGAAGTGTATGAGCATGTAGTGTATAATTGGGGAGATTAGGGAATGTATTGACAAGTGACAATCGTATTTCCTTGCGTCCTCGATGCTGCTTCCTTAGCTCACATAGTAGTTCTTTTAATCGCGTACTCGATTTGATTGGCAGGCTTCAGGTAATTTGTGTTTGTGTGGTAACATCAGCGGACATGTACTGCTACGAATTACATCACGGACTATGTGCTACTTTATTAATTGTAGTTTCTTTGTTCAGTTAGTTCTCTGGAAAAAAACCACTTCTTCTCCTGATGTATATGTTTTTTGTGAATTGCCGATGTATATGTTTAATACTAATCTTCCAAAGGTTGTTGTAAGAAATAACTATATTTACTATCTTATCTCATCAGTGGGCTAATTCTAAAAAAGAACTAATAAGGAGATTTCTTAGCAGTACTGTATATGTTTGGAGCAGTGAGATAATTTTATCCTATATGACTTTCTTTCTCTTGCCTTTCCGGATTTCGTTTTCCCCTCCATTTTTTTCAGGTTCCAAAGTTTAGTCGCAGCTAGCTTGATTTGGAGACATTTCCTATTTCGCATAAATGTTTCATCATACTAGGATTTAATTGGTGATCTTACTTCTGTTGCCTTTTGGTGACTGAAATATATTGCATTTTCATGGAAGCAGGAGCCGGGTAGTTGTTGGCGGGTTGTGGGAGGCGGTCGGCGGCCTTGGGCTGGCAGGGAAGGTGATGCTTGCGATGGCGACCATGCGGTGTGCAGGGCAAGGTCGATTGTGTCCATCATGGTGTTTCCGAGGGAGGCGAGGCATCTACATCCGCATCTGAAGAAGTCGATGCTCGGGCGAGGTTGACCACCATGGCCGGCGTGGCAGACGGACTTAAAGGCGGTGACAGGTTTGCCGTCGTCGCACCGTCTCTCAACTTGGTGGGGAGGCGAAAGGAGGCGGTGGCGCCATGAAGACCTCGGCGCCTGCTTCTGTGACCACGACCAGGCCATTGTGTTTGTAATAAAGATACTAATTGTATACATATCCCCCAGCTTCAAAAACATTAGATAAATATCCAACTTATTATTGAAAAATCTTGATTCGAGATAAATGGAACCTTTCCTATATACAATGAGCTTATTATTTGAAGGTTGCATTGAGTGTGCTATTATTGCTGAAATAAGAGGCTTATGTGAATTTGTCAATCTTTGTGTACCTTGTAATAGTGACTGTCAATCTTTGTGTACCTTGTAATATTGACTGTCAATCTTTGTGTACCTTGTAATAGTGACACATGGATGCGTGAAGTTGAGTGGTACTCCCTCCGTAAAGAAATATAAGAGCGTTTAGATTCACTACTTTAGTGATCGAAACACTCTTATATTTCTTCTTCTAAGAGAGTACTAATACTACTTACAAATGGATGATATATATCCAGTTATGAGTTCTTGGGTGGTGGCGATCGATTTGGTTAGTTAAGGACATACGAAGATTGCCGGAAGGAAAAAAGTGAAGAGAATTTATATTCGTGCGTTGCATGATGGAATCTGAATGTAACAATTAGAAGAATAGTTTGATCAACGTGTTCATATTTTATTATTTCATGGCAACGCATGGGAATTTGGCTTTTGCCCGTGTAGCATACGGGCCATCTACTAGTATATTTAACAGTGTACCATAGATATATCTAATATATAAGAATATTTAATACTAGTATACCGAAGATATTCTACAATTAAATACTATTGCCTCCGTTCCAAAATATCAGAATATTACTATAAAATACTATTACTTATGTTATAATATTTAGCAACAGAGAAAATATTATTTAGTAGTGATATATCTTTCTTCCTAATTAAATATAAGAATATTACTATTAAATAATAGTATCCCAAAGATATATTTAATAGTATACTGAAGATATACAATAATTAAATACTATTACCTTGTTCCAAAATATATAATATTACTGTTTAATACTATCACTTCTATTCCTATATTTAGTAACAGAGTTAATAGTATTTAATAGTAGTATATCTTTGTTCCTAAATATAAGAATATTACTATTAGATACTAGTATAGAAAATATATATTTAATATTATAGCAAAGATATCCCAAAAACATAAGAATATTTAATAGAAATATACAAATGATATGCTACTATTAAATACTAGTATTAAATAAATAAAATTTTACATGCACCTTGGTACCCACCTTGCCCCATGCCTTCCTATTTCAGTTCATAAAAGGCAACACACGCTTCTGCTCCTCGTGTCCTGCTCGCTCACATTCTTCTCATCCTGCTCTCCTCGACCCACTCCGCACGTCTGCTCGACCGGTCCACTGCAATGTCTAGCTTCGGCGTCAACGCCATACCCACAGCCAACCACGAGGAGCAGAGCCTCGCGGCCCCCGCCCCGCCCCCTGCGGTTGCCGTTGCCAGGAAAGGGAAGGTGCTTGCGCAATAGGCGCCTGCGCCCGGTGGTTATAGCGGAAGTCCAGAACACGCCGCAGAAATCCCGCCCCTAAGCGGCCACCAGAGAGGAGCTGGAATTCCACGAGTCCCGGAAGGACCCTTAAAGGTACTTGCGCTCCCAGGGCTCCACGTACTGACGCTGTCTCTGACGGCAAGATGGTAAGCCATGCTCGTGCCCCCACCCGCCTGCAATTGTTGTCTCCACAACAAGATGGTGAGCCACGCTCCTCCCCCCTCTCCTAGTAGTGATTGAAGTTAACCAGTTCCTAATGATTTGGAGTTACTGACAATCTTTAATCTAGTTATGTGAATTAGTACTAGTGCTTACTGAATTACCTGATGTGTGTGTGCAAGAATTACGTGTTGTGTATATATCCTTGGACTTTCTAAGGGATGCGGTCTCATGTGGCAGATGGATGGGAACGAGATGAAGCCGGTCCAGGTGGTGCCGCTTCAAGCTCGGTTGGTAAGTACTCCATACTGGTTTTTCTGTCAATATCATGGCTGGTTTCTTTGTCATCATTAGATAATGATATTGGACTGAAGTTGGTTAGCTCTTTCCATGCTGGATTTCGGCATCATTAGTATACTGATATTTGACTGAAGCTGGTTGGCTCTATCCATGCTGGATTTTTGGCATCATTAGTATACTGATATTGGACTCAAGCTTGTTAGCTCTGTCCATGCTATGATTTTTGTCATCATTAGTTTAAGAGCTAACAAGCTTCGGTCAATATCAATATACTAATGATGCCAAAAATCTAGCATGGAAAGAGCTAACCAGCTTCGATCAATATCGTATACTAATGATGCCAAAAATCCAGCATGAAAAGAGCTAACCAGCTTCAGGTCCAATATCATTATACTAATGATGACAAAAAACAACCGTGATCTGACAGAAAAACCGGTATGGAATGCTTACCAGAGCTTGAAGCCGCGATGCTCCCCGCATGGCGGCACCCCTGGACCGGCGCCATCTCATTCCCGTCCATCTGCCACAAGAGACCGCAGCGATTAGAAAGTCCAAGGACATATAGACACCATGTGATTTCTTGCACATACACATCAGGTAATTCAGTAAGCGCTAGTACTAATTCACATGACTAGATTAAAGATTTTCAGTAACTTCAAATCATAGGCACCAGTTAACTTCAAATCACTAGTAGGAGAGGGGAAGCAAGTCTTGGCTCACCATCTTGTCATCGGAGACAGGGTTTGTGTGTAGTGTGGGGGCGCGGCGCTCACCATCTTGTCGTCGGAGACAGCGTTTGCATCTGATGTGGGGGCGGCGCGTCTCATCATCTTGTCGCTGGAGACAGCGTGAGTCTGTGAGTCCCCTGGTGCGGGGCGCAAGCACCTTCAAGGGCCTTCCGGGACTCCCGTATTCCAGCTCCTCTCTGGTGGCCTTGGGGGTGGGCTTTTGTCGGTCTCTCCTGGACTTGCGCTCGCGAACCACGGCGCAGGCGCTGTTCGCATAAACACCTTCCCTTTCCCTAGTGACGGCGGCCGAAGGGGGCATGGCGGGCGCCGCCAGCTCTACTCCTCGTGGTTGGCTGGGGGTATGGCGTTGGCGCTGGAGCTAGACATCGCGGTGGATCGGTCGAGCAAGCAGCGTGGAGTGGGTCGTGGAGAGCTGGATGAGAAGAGCGTGAGCAAGAAGCGAAGCATGTGTTGCCCTTCATGAACTGAAACACAAGGCACGGGCCAAGGTGGGGACAGTGTGTTGAACTACAGATTTATTTATTTAATACTAGTAATATTCTTATATTTAGGAACAATGATATACTACTATTAAATACTATTATCTCTATTACTAAATATAAGAATAGCTGTGACAGTATTTAATACTAACATTCTTATATTTTGGAATAGAGGTAATATTATTTAATTGTTGTATATCTTTAGTATACTATTAGATATATCTTTGGGATTCTAGTGTTTAATAGTAATATTTTTATATTTAATGAGGAATAAAGATGTATCACAACTAAAGAATATTATCTCTATTACTAAATATTAGAAAATAGCTAATAATACATTATAGTAATATTCTTATATTTTGGAGCGGAGTTAATAGTATTGAACTATAGAATTCTTGGTATACTACTATTAAATATTCTTATATTTAGGTATATCTTTGGTATACTAGTATTTAATATTCTTATATCTTTGGTATAGTAGTATTTAATAGTAATATTCTTATATTTAGAAACAAATATATACTTACTATTTGGTAGTACATTTATTTGTTACGGAGGAGTAATATTACTACCTTCGTCCGGGTTTATTGGTCCCTTCGTATTTTTTGTCCAACTTTGACCGTATATTTGACTAACAAATTACAAGTTGTATGTCACAAAACTTATATTGTTGGGTTCATATTTAAAGAGGATTTCGATAATACTATTCTTGAGTATATAACTTATTTTTTAATAGTTAAATCAAATGTCAAAGTTTGACCCAAACTACAAGGAGCCCTAATAAATCAGGAAAAAGGTAGTAGTAGTTATGATTTAGTTCCTAGTCAATTAAAAGTAATACTAGCAACTTTTGATGAAAAATATATCATCTTATTATAGCCATGCATCAAGATATAAATAAGGAATAAAATAAGTATGTTGGTAATCACCTTGTTTCAAATTTAAACTAAATTATTTATACTCGATTTATTGATAAGGCAAAAGATACCTGTAAAGAATCATTTTTTAGATAGGATGGTTGTCATTGTATGCAGAGTTCTCGGCAATGCCAGAGTTCAAGCAGGCGCTAGTACAATTTGGAGGCACACCAAGCCATGTTTTTCACAACTCATTCGACAATCTTCATTTTCTAAGATGAAGGCAATACAATTCATCTCTCTATGAACCCAAGTGATCTTGGACTCAATAAAAGTTTGGAGCATGCCCTTCACATCTTCAACCGCCGGGCCATGGGGTGAGCCGTCCTTCCCTTGAGTTGAGCTTGCTGCAACCATCTTGCAGTTCATCTCCAAGGCGATCGTCTAGACTCCAACTTCCTTCTCTAGTGCAGGGACATGGCGACATGCTAGTAACCGCCACTTTAGGTCTAGTTAGACAGGGTAAAAATGGCATGAGCCTAGGGCGGACTCCCTTGGATGGCCTCTCAGGATTGTAAAATATTATGTTTGTGGAAACTGCACAACACCAAATATGGGTGTGGCTATCTACGTATATATAAGGGTATCTGAAGCATACAAATACAATATATAGAGTGTACACAGAAGCTATGTATAAACATTATCTAACAGCCTCCATCAATCTTCACTTGTGGAAAAAGGGCTAGCCACAACTTTACGTTGGTAGCGTGCCATTTGCAACCAACGCCACCACTATTTTTTCACATAGTGATGGCGTTGGCTTATTTAATCACGACATTAGTAGGGACATAGTGGTGGCGTTGGAAACAGGGTAACGTCAAGAATATATGGATCAACAATTTGTATCAGGCGTAATATATTGCTGTCGTGGAATAGCATGGAGCGCCAACACTATTATATTTAGTTGTGACGTGTTGTTGTAACCGGCCTTTTGTCTTGTTGTTTTGTCGATTACCAACATTCTTATATTACATATTTTTTGTATATTCTTTTTTATAGTATATTATAGTTTACTTTTATTAAATTTCTATTATTTTAAATAGAAATAATGACATTTTTAAAATATGTAGTTTGAGACTTTAATTTTTTCCTTTTTAGTTTCAGACTTGAAATATATAGTTTTGAGCCTCCAAATATGTAGTTTCACACTGCCAATTTGTTTTATTTTTAGTTTTTATGTGGTGATCTTTTTTAGTATATTATAGTTTACTTTTATTAAATTTCTATTATTTTAAATGGAAATGACATTTTAAAAATATGTAGTTTGGGACTTTAAATTTACTTTTTTCCTTTTTAGTTTAAGACTTGAAATATATAGTTTTGAGCCTTCAAACATGTAGTTTGGCACTTCCAAATTTTTTTCTTTTTAGGTTTTTATGTGGTGATCTTTTTAATAGTATATTATAGTCTACTTTTGTTTAATTTACTTTTTTTCCTTTTTAGTTTTAGACTTGAAATATATAGTTTTGAGATGACATTTTTTAGGTGATGATCTTTTTTCTTATTGGGCAAGCCCAAATAGTATATGTGCCTAGATCTTTCCTTACCACATGATGCTCACCCATATCCAACTGGATATATGTGCCTAGATCTTTCCTCACCACATGATGCTTGGAAAAGAGAAAATAAAAGGAATAGAGAAGAATACTTTGGCTCTTGAATAAAAGTAAATACATGAAAGTAAAGGATAGGCCCTTTGCAGAGGGAAGCAGATGTTTTCATCGCCTTTTGGTTTGTATGCTCAATCTCCTAGTGAAAAAGAGCGGCACGTTGTATTGCCTTATGAAGCAAGAAGGTAAAGAAAACAAAACTTCGAACTAAACTTTATTATATATCTACTTTGCACGGTTACAAAGATAGATAGATCCTTAGCAAAAACACTCGAAAAGGATCGAACTGAACTTTTATTCAAATAATTGAAAAGATAACTAAAGATCGAACTAAGATAAATAAGAGAAAAAGGGGTGGTGTGATACATACTGGGGCACTTCAGACAAGCTTGGCACAAGCCAAGGGGAGTGCCCATACCCGATACTCAAGTATCCTTTGGTGATGAAGAAGGTGATGGTGGTGGTGATGAGGTAGTAGCGAGCTTATCCTTCGGGCTCAAAAGATACTCCAATCTTGAGACGACGCTCCAGGCGGCGATGATGTGCTCTTGCAATAGAATATTTTCACAAGTCAGATATTTGTTTTCAACACGAACTATTTCAATGGTCCTAAAAGCTTCAATTTCGATGAGGGTAAGATATTCATAGTATGGTTGAAGGATACCTTCTTCTTCTTCTTCTTCCGTAGGAAAGGCCTGCTCTACTGCTAGAGCTTGATCTTCATCAGCTACCTTGCTCTTGTCCCCCTTGAAGGCTTCTTTTGTTCTTCTCTCTTCAATTCCATCTTCATCAACCAAGCATCCTCTTCTCGTTGTTGCGGGAGGGGCAAGACATGATGCTGGTTTGACAGATCTAACGAAAACTGCAAGAAAAGAGAACAGAAGATTTCTCCGTGTTATGGTGGTCAATAGGTTCGGAGGGTATATAAAGAATTATTATATTGAGAAACAAGCAAGCGGGAGAAAAGCGGAGTCGGAAGGTACCGAGGTGGGAACAACCCACCTAGGCGCACCATGGTCTCTTGTGCCCTCCTCACCTGCCTTACAGGTTGTTCATTATTTTCCTAACTTTTGTAATATTCCAAAACAGACAAAAAAATTGTGTATTTTTTGTAGTCTGTTTACTTACCGTAACACGCACCTCCTTTTATTCACGATTACAGGTGTTCCAGAAGTTTTGTTTTATGTGTTCCTCCGGTGTCATAGTTTGGATAATATTGCTTTCAACATTAATAGGCATACTTGAGATATAGTGTTTGATTCTTTTCTCATTGACAATTTTTGGGTTAGTACCTTGGCATTATTTATTTTGATAGCTCGGGCGGTAGACTTCTTCGATAATATATAGTCCTTCCCATTTTGACTAGATGTCGTTCTGGCCTTGTTGGATACCGTGCGTCTGGCGCTATTTCCCTAAATGACGGGGGACCGTGTACACCTTTTGACTAGGCTGGCGAGGGTTTGACTTTTCATCAGTCCACGCCTTCATTGGGGCAAATGTCTCAGCTATGGTTTGGTAAATAATATCTTAGATATAAAATATCCAAGCGATAAGACTTACACGTCAGGTGCTTGGCACTTTGGGCACAGCGTTTTTCGATGGCAATTCTTGTCACGCAAGGATGCCAAATTCCACTGACGCATGATAAGTTTCTATCAAAATAAAATGAAGTGTCAATTAATTTGCCATCCTGGTGTAACTAAACTTGCCATAAAAGATGTTGAGTTGTCATGTGGTGCGTTCCTGACATGTGGCACTTATCAGGGTCCATAAAAAAACTGTGTCACTTCTAAGTCTTTCATCACATGATTAATTTGCAGTAAATTTTGTGCCAACTGCAGCTATTTTCTTTTGAGGAGTATCATCACTTTATTTAATTAACGAGGACCGAAGCTGAGATAGAAGCAATATGTAGGGATTGTAAAAGCCACAGGTGGCGCCCCACTACAAGAGATAAACTAGCTTTGACTAAACAATGAGGGGACCTCCTATCCCACGCGTGACATGCAAGCGAACGAGGCAGCGTGCAAGTCCTCCCCTCCCGCACGCGCCTATTCGTCCGGAAGTTCAGCAGGCAGGAAACCCTATTAATTTTTCATTTAGTTTTTAATGCTTTTTTTTTACCTTTTTTTTATGTTTTTATTTTTCATCATTAAAATAATTTAGGATTTCAAAAAACTTCTAATTTTTTTAAAAAACCTGAACATTGGAAAATGTTCCTGAAATCATAAAAAATCGTGTATTAAAAATGTTTATGATTTTGAAAAATGGTCGCATATTGAAAAAATGTTCGTGAATTTTAAGCAAATTATCTGAATTCTAAAAATATTCAAAAGTTTTCTAAATGTCCACCAAAAAATATTGTGAATTTTAAAAATGTTCATTGATGTAAAAAATAGTCATTGAATCAAAAAACGGTCATCGATTGAAAAAATGTTCGCCAATTAAAAAAATCATGTCAATTCATAGAAATTTTCATTGATTCAAAAAATGTTTCCCTTTTTGAGATAAGCAGTGTCGCACAAAATAAGCATGCTCATTTAACGATTTTCCCTCAACTAAGCTAGTTGGGTTTTCAGCATGAGCACAAATGAATCGAATATTATCCAAATAGAAAGCTTCAGTAGTATGATAGATTTTGGGTGGTTCTTCAACCATTGGTTTAGTAGGTACAACATTTTTTTTTGTATTTTGCATTTCCTACCCATAACTAGAGATAGAAAACAAGAGCACATAATAAAAATTACTTAGTGATAAAGAAAACAAGCACACAGGAGAATATTCACCCCACGCTATTGCTCCCTGGCAATGGCGCCAGAAAAAGGTCTTCATAACCCACAAGTATAGGGGATCGTTTGTAGCCTTCTTTGATAAATAAGAGTGTCGAACCCAACGAGGAGCTAAAGGCAGAACAAATATTCCCTCAAGTTCTATTGACCACCGATACAACTCTACACAGTTGACGTTTGCTTTACTTAAAATAAGTATGAAACTATTTTGCAAGAATAAAACTACGAGTACTTTGCGAGAATAAAACTAGGATAAATTAGATAGATTTTGTCAATAAGAAAGTCATTTGTTCCTAGGCAATCGATAACAAGTACGGTAATCATTCTTGTAATTTTATATGGGGAGATAATGAGCTAACATACTTTCTCTACTTGGATCATATGCACTTATGATTGGACCCTAGGAAGCATCCGCAAATACTAAAGATCATTAAGGTCATGAAACCCAACCATAGCATTAAGTATCAAGTCCTCTTTACTCCCATACGTCATAACTCACGTATCCGCGTTTAGGCTGCTGTCACCCCCGCAACACCGATAATAAGCAAATCATGAACATATTGCAATGCCCTACTACGAGGGCCCCTTACATTCTTGTGAGGCGGAGGGCACCATAAGACAGCACCATAAATAAAATATACAATCATACCAACCAAGATCATGATTAACCGACAGGACAAAGCGGATCTACTCAAACATCATAGGATAGCCACATATCATGGGGAAATAATATCTGAGTTGACCACCATGTTTAAGTAGAGATTACGGCAGGGAGAAGGGGTGTTACACCACTTCATAGGCAGGAGAAAGTTGGTGTTGGCGGTAGTAAGATTGTTGATATAGATAAATCGTCACGATCCTAGCCCAATGACCCTCGGCGCCACCGAGAGAGAGGGGGGGAGAGAGCCCCCCTCCTTCCTCTTGTTCCTTGGCCTCCCCCCGGATGGGAGAATAGTTCCCCCTCTTTTCCATGGCTTGGCGGAGGCGGTAGCCTCCGAGATTGAATCTCCCTCTATGTTCTCTTCTATTTCGTGCTCTCCAGATTTGGCCATTCACGACTTCCTAAATTCCGGAATCGTAACTCCGATTGCGCTGAAATTTTACACGTTTTTTCATAAATGATATTCCTTGCGCCAGTAGAAGGGCCCCAACCGCCTTACGAGGAGGGCATAAGACACTGGGTGCACCAGGGGTGCTGGCAGCGCCCTGGTGGGTTGTGGTCACGGTGGGCCCCCATTTGCGTTGACTCCATGTCCTGGAAATCACATATATTCCAAAATAATTCTCCGTAAATTTTTATCACGTTTGGACTTACGTTTCATATGGATTTTCCATGAAACAAAAACATGCAACAAACAATAAGCGACACTAGGCACTGGATCAATAGGTTAGTCCAATAAATTATTTAAAATGTTGCCAAAAGTATGTGAAAGTTGTATAATATTGGCATGAAACAATTAAAAGTTATAGATCTGACGAAGGCGTATCATTCCTCTCCCTCTTTGATGAATCGGTGACTGATTCACATACACATCTTCTTTTAACTTGCCATTCAAAATTGCGGATTTTACATTCATGTGATGCATCTTACATGATTCCTGAACATGAGATCGATGAGTACTCTCACCCATTCCATCCTTGCGGCGGAGCGAACACTTCTTCAATGTCCACACCTTCCTCTTGCACGTACTCTTTGGCTACTAGCCTCGCTTTGTGTAGCGGACCCTTTGGCATCTTTCTTGATCATAAATTCTCACTTGAGATCCATGACTTTTTCATTATTGGGAAGATCCACAAGCTTCCATGCATTGTTGTCGTGGATCTACCTCAACTTCGTCCTCCATGGCTTGGCGTCAATACTTCTTCGTATTTGCATACTCGAATTCCACCGGTTTCTCAGCATTTGCTAGACATCGCCATCCACTCCGTTTCACCTTTTCCGGGTCTTTTGTCCAATGAGCTTCCTCCGGACATATGTCGATCACCGGGCGTAGACGATTAGTTGTAGGTAGACATGTCCTTTCTTCCTTCATGGGCACGGGCGTTACGTTGCCGTTCCCATCTCCACACGTGGACGTGGTCCCTCCTGGACCTCCACTGCATGAGCCACCATGCAGGATCAGCTTGCCACACCCAGTTGGGCATCCTGACTCGTTGGCAAAGTTCCCAAGTAGTAAATCTAGATGTGGCCCTTGCTCACCACGTGAGACACCCATGCCTCCTGTTGGACTAGTTTCAGGCTCATGTGGGCTTTCACTTAATACTGCACCACCACACGCAGCTGCCTTGCAACCTCCAGCTGCAGCGCTCGCTGATGGGTGCAAGGCACCCCGACTCCACGCGAGACCTCCTGCTTGAGTTACTGCGGCCAGTGCTTTCTGCCTACTCAGTGGGACACCATGTTCGCCTGTTACTGGGTAGTGTGGCACGGCTGCTGCACACATGCCCACTTTTGTATCAGCATACTTTGATTCATGGTCTTCAGGTGCCACGTACGTTGTAGTGACATTCGTGTCCTTAGCATCGACATAAATTTCAGAATTATGTCTCGCGTCAGTACCTTCGACCACGAGTTTGGAATCACCGCTCATGTTTGTAACATCGATACCAGGTTTTCAAACCATGATTTTGAGAAGCGAACTTTTTCTTCACTGAGCACGACAATTTCTTTAGCCGGCGCTTGAAGAATATGATCCTCCTCATCCACGAGCTCGTACATCAACATCATGCCACTTGCATCGTCTTCCTCGGCCATGAGCATCTTCTCTTTCGGGGTATTCTTACAGTCTGACTTGAAGTGGCTGAGCAGATTACCGTTATGGCAGCGGATCTTCCTCTTGTTGAACTTTTTCTTCTTTGGCTTTTCCGATTGTTCGTCGATGTCCTTTGCGGGGCCGGTACTTTCCGCCGCTACCAGATGCCTTATCGAAATTGTTCTCCAAGGAAACCATCGCCAGCCACTGAGCACTTGAAACCAACAGGTAATCATCATGCTTAGCGACACCGTAACTCAGTTTCATCCGCTCGTCATAGCCCTAAAGTTACAAACCAGACCATCCAAAGTGAGAGTCTTGAGACCAATACATTGCTCAATCGCTGACACAATCGACATGTAGCGGTGCGGCGGCATGTAAACGCCGGACCACGGTGATATCCTCTAGCTTCTCCCGAGACTACGAATCCCATTTACCATTGTGGCAACCCTTGCTGCGAAGGCATCCACCGTCTCATCTTCTCCCATCCTCATACTCTCGTAACTTTTCCGCAAAGTTTGCAAGTTAGCCTCGCGCACCGCGAGTTCCCTAGATGCAATGTCTTCAGCGTGTCCCATGCCTCCTTCACAAATGTCTTGATATTAGATGCTGCTGCCGTCCACCAGCGTCATCGAGAAGATGGTCGTGATAGCCTGGCAATCCTTCAATACAAGGCACCACCCTTCATGTAGTCATCAGCGTCGGGGTCAGCGTCTTCCCGAGCTCATTGGCCTCGAGAGCGCACTCCATCATGGTCACCCGTACCACGAAGTTCCCATGGCCGAATCGTGGATACAACTATCTCACCGGCGAAGCAATTACTTTAGCCGCACCGGAGTACTCCGCCAGCTGCTTGTTCTTCTTGTCGTCCGACGTGATCTCCTGTTACTAGAAGATCAACCTTGCTCTGATACCAATTGTTGGCCCTGTCGGCGCGAGTACTTCCGGCGGCGGTGATCTGATCGACGACGAACAACGATGACAAGCGAAGCTTCGCTAACGAACTTGGCGAAGTTCTATTACGCCGAGATGTACACACTGTGACCTAAATTGTTGGAACCGCGGCCCTCTAGCTACCTCTTCTCTCACTCGCCGCAGACGAAGGCGGATGAAGGAGTACACTTGATTTCTTCGGCGCACAAACGCCCCGCCGCATGAACGGCGCCTCTCCCGCACGAATGCCGCCTCTGCCGCACGAACGGCCTTACTTTATTGGGCACATACCCTCGGCTCGGCTCATACCGTCACCGTGCCCCGGCAACAGACCGGCTGCGATCAATACAGAGGGAGGGGCTTTTTATACCGGGCTGCCCACACATGCTATCACACGCACGCACGCAAGCCCCGGCCACCACTAGCATGTACAGCCGGCTCACCCACTAACTAACTCACCACGCACACGACCCGGCCGTCTATGTAGCTAACAACCAGCTAACTACATGCACGCCACATTCAGCTGATTGATCCGCAGGCTCCGGCCACGCACGACGCGGCCAGCCTACAACAAATCATCAACAGCCTCCGACTCGACCTGGGCTAAACCTGTACGATAGACACGATCACGAGCACGGACTCACGCGCCATCCGGACACACACCCTAGTCACGGCGACGAGTTGTGATTTATTCTAACGTAGATCAATCCACTAAGAACGAAGCTAGCTTCCTCTAGCAAAGCGCCTGATCGATCCTCTAGTAAAACAGCTGCAAGCAACACCAAAACGCAAGTATGTACACTACGGCCAGTCGGCCGGAAGCACCACACGCACGCACGTATTGCTCATGTTTGATCTGTATTACTTTCACAAATACACCAACGAACAAGCCCTCCTCACTCACCAGCTCGGCTGCTTCTCAACCCATGTGGTATTCTTCACTCAACCAGCCCATGGCGCCACAACGGACAGCCTCGAGCCCTCGATGCCGTCTGGTCTTTGTTGAGGATACAGCGACGAGGTTAGGAAGAAGCTATGCGTTTGGAACAGTGGTGACGACATTATAAAACTGTTTTTTGGTGTGATAGGGCTACAATTTTCTCTCTCAGTTGGTTAGTGGTTGATTGAATTGGAGTATATATATACATTATAAATTGTTCCCTCAGTAGCAGTGTTTTCTTTGCGAGAACTCTCAGTAGCAGTTGCTCACTACAGATTTTTTTCTCTTTTGGCCCCACGAAACATTTTGTCTAGCTCCGCCACTGCTCGCGGCAACCTAGTCCGGCCGCAGCCGCTCCAACCCCTTCCTGAGTGGCGCTCTCTTGTCGTGCATAGCCTCCGTCCGGCATCTCTGGTTCCGTATCCACCCTGCCGTTGCACACCAGGTCACCCACACCGTCATATGAGGTCGTATACCTGGTACTCCTGCCTTGCTCTTCAGTCATGATGGCGATCATGGTGGTGAGCTGCTCTCCTTCTAACATTATACAACACTAGCACATATGCCCGTGCGTTGCAGCGGAGATAAAATTATCATGTTCATCAAAACATTCACCAGTGCGAGATACCAGCCTCTGGACAATGCCATCCAGTGATGGTAGTGGGGCAAATGAGGTGGGCTCCTGCCTGATGGCACCCAAGACAGAAGTGCATTGGTGCAGGAGTCGGCTAGTTGACACGGTAGTTGATGAAGATGTTGTTGGGTTCTCTGATGAGGTCGTCAACTGCAAATTAAAATTTTCTCTGCGCAGAACATCCGGGAACATGCTACGGAGATGGATCACAGTTTGTTACCACTAGGCAGCGCAGTGCCGTGCAGCGGAAGAAGAGTTGGCGCAGCGGCGTCCGCATGGATCGTCTCCTCCTCGTTCGATCTCCCTCGAGCGGCCGGTCGTCCGATCCCACTTACGAGTTCGCCGGAGCGGCGCAAGTGCACCGCCTCTAATGCTATCCACGCGTGCAGGAGGAATACCGTGCGGTGGACTGCTAGGTCCGATCACACAATCGACGACGAGTGGAGGTGGCTATACACAACACATGCAAACCCTAGTCGCATGGCGCGGCGATCAACCACCTGAGTGTGCCGCACCTCCACTTTATATAGGCGTCTGTCGCGGGCTCAACACTTGGGCCTTGCACGGACCCTAAAGCCCAAAGTCTACTCGGTCACGTTCCTAGTCCAGTTCGGATCACATCCGACCAGTGTCCTACGAACCGACCTCGTAGGTTCCTTCCCTTAAGCGCGCGACCCCTTAGGTTCAAGTCGGCTTGGTCACAGTTCGGATCACCTCCGACCTGCACGGTTGGTAGCGGCCTCTAGCAAGGCATGCCGACCACCAAGCAAACTATGAAGCTGGTTAGGCGAACACAGCCTGGCGTGTCACACTTCTGTTCCCTTTGCCACCACGATATATGTTAGCCGGGCTCAAGGCGAGACTATCATCCTTGTGCTAGCCGACCTCTTTCTCGTTCGATGATACCGACCACAAACCGGATTATCTCATAATCCTTGTCGCATAGCCATGCTTATCCTGGTCGGATCACATGAGGGGCCCAGTATATCTCTCTGATCGGAGGGCAAATCCCATCTTGCTCGACCATGTCTACGCAGCATGGGACTGGACAAACCGAAACCTACCTGTGTAACTACCCGATCACGGAGTAGCATTTGAGTCGGCCCAAAGCAAGTCTGTCACCATCCCAAGTACATGTGTCAGCTCAGGTCTTAGGACATAGAACATATGTTGTACTAGAGACTCACAGATGACATATCGCTGCGTCTCATAGTTGGGTCTGTCCAACTCGGACCTTATCTCGACTCGAATCCGACTACGTCAAATCCGACCAGACCTTTCCAAGTCCATATTATCCGGTTAGCATCCAATGCTCCATGGCTAGTGAGACCAAGCCATTGACCGTGTCATATGCTACTCTAGTCAGCTCTTGGCGTCCACACAGCCCTTTCGACTAGGGACCTTTTAGGACAGTCATCATACAATGCAAAGTCCCACAAACAAGTCACGTCCTTGCTGATACACATCATTGATAATGTCCAAGGACTATCTTTATTCATAAACACATAGGAAATATCATCATACATGATTGCCTCTAGGGCATATCTCCAACAGTCTCCCACTTGCACTAGAGTCAATCAAATAGACATCGAATGCCCATAGCTCTAACGTGCCCCTCATGCTTGGGTTGTGAGGCGGCTTAGTCAGCGGATCTGCAACATTTGCATCCGTGTGAATCTTGCATAACTCTACATCACCATTCTTTCACGATCTTCGTATCGGGTGATATTTCCGGTCTATGTGCGACCTTGTGGTGATTCCTCGGCTCCTTGGCTTGGCGATGGCACCAAATTGTCACAATAAAGGTCCAACTGTTTCACCTAGGCTGGGAAAATACCAAGATCATCCAGAAAATGCGGATCCAAACACCTTCCTTTGCAGCTTCACAAGCCGCAATGTATTAAACCACGTGGTAGAATTGGCCACCGTATCCTGCTTGGAACTCATCCGATTGCACTGCTCCTCCATTCGGGGCGTACGCGAATCCGGACTGTGATCGACAATCATCTCTATCGGTTTGGAAACTAGCATCAACGTAACCCCTTCTGACGAGCTCTTCCTCACCTCCATAAACTAGGAACATATCTTTAGTCCTTTGGTACTTCAAAATAGTCTTTACCGCTGCCCGGTGACTCTCACCTGTGTTGGCGGGTATCTGCTTGTTAGGCTTATTGCAAAAGCAACATCAGACCTTGTACATATCATGGCATACATGATGGATCCGATTGCCGAGGCATCACGGAATCCTACTCATCCTGCCGCTCATCGGATGTGGAAGGACTACGAGTCTCGATTAGCCTTATAACATGTGAGAGTGGCAAGAACCCTTTCTTCGCCTCACTCATGTTGAACCACTTCAACACTTTATCTATGTCGTGCTCTGGCTTAGGCCGAGCAGCCTCCTCGATCTATCTCTATAGATCTTAATGCCTAAAATATAGACTGTCTCACCAAGTTCCTTCGCCGAAAACTTGCCATTCAATGATCCCTTGACCGAGTTTAACATTGAAAAATCGTTCCCGACCAGTAGTATGTCGTCCACATACAAGATCAAAAACACTATCGAGCTCGCACTTAACTTCTTGTATAAACAAGAGTCCTCTTCGCTTTTGATGAAACCGAGACCAATGACGACCTCATCAAAGCGAATGTTCCAACTCCGAGATGCTTGCTTCAACCCATAAATGGATCTCTTGAGCTTGCATATCTTACTAGTGCTAGTCGGATCAACAAAACCCTCGGGCTGTATCATATACACATCCTCGGTTAAATTTCCATGAAGGAAAGCCGTTTTGACATCCATCTGCCATATCTACGTAATCGAAATATGCTGCTATAGCTAGTATGATCCTCACCGACTTGACGCATCGCTACCGGCGAGTAAGTCTCGTCGTAGTCAATTCCTTGAACTTGTCCATAACCTTTAGTGACAAGCCCAGCTTTGTGGATCTGAACATTTCCATCCACATCGGTTTTCTTCTTAAAGACCCATTTGCAACCAATGGCGATTCGCCGGTGGCGGATCAACCAAGTCTCAAACTTGATTCTCATCCATGGAATTTAACTTTCGGATCTCATGGCCTCTAGCCATGCCTCGGAATCTGGGCTCACCATCGCTTCCACATATGTGGTCGGCTCGTCACTTTCTAGCAACAATACATCACGCACTCTGCGCAATCTTTCCGACCTCCGTGGTTCTGGTGCCGCTTCCACAATGGGTTCCCTGGCGGACTCCGGTATGTTCACATCACCAGCCGAGTCGTCCCCGAGTGGTCCTCGAATTTCTTCGAGGCGGACCGTCCTCCCACTGGCCTCCCGACTGAGAAACTCTTTCTCAAGGAAAACCCGTTCGAGCAACAAACACTTTGTTCTCCTCACGGTTGTAGAAGCTATATCCCAAGGTTTCCCTCGGATATCCCACAAATATGCATTTATCCGACTTGGGTGTAAGCTTGTCGACATAAGTAAACTTGACAAATGCTTCACAACCCCAAATCTTTAGAAAAGACAAACTGGGACTCTTCCCAGTCCACATCTCATCACGGTGTCTTGTCTCACAGATTTTGATGGTACCCTATTAAGGACTATCTTTATTCATAAACACATAGGAAATATCATCATACATGATTGCCTCTAGGGCATATCTCCAACAGATGTGATGCTATGTCGTGTGCATGCAACCATGCACACACCTTCTACGTCCACGCCCGCCTATCTAATGCTACCGCCTTGGACCACGGCTCCTGGGCGATTTCATATGTCTAGGTTATCAATAAGAACTTTCATCGGAAAATAAAAGGGTCACGATAATTAAGCGCATCTATGCGTATTCGGACATCTGGCGGGAAGTACATGATAGAATCAATATTGACGCACGCCGAGATATTGTGATTGCTTCCACTGAAGCTTGAGCCAAATGATTTATATATATGCCTTCCTTAGAAGATGTCTTGGATGTAGTACTAATTAGCAATCAATTCGATATGGGTGGTGTCTGATCACATCGCACCCACATGAGATATCATGACAGTGCAAGTCATGGAGGCATGGACATATCGGAGATGGATGATTGGGGTCCGACACGTGCTCCATGAACTCTTGGGCATAGAGTTGGTTTTCTCCGTTGCCTGGAATTACTTTTCTCCTAAATTTTTAATAGATTTTTTTCCTGATTTGTAGGCTTATTTTATGCATAAGAGCAAGAAAAGTTTGGATGTCGAACACTTTGATCGTCAAAAGTCAAAACTCATCGAGAATAGGGACATGCAGCTTGACAAAGAAAAGTCAAGTAATGTACTACAGAACAGGGAAAACAAACTCAGTGGGCTTGTGGAGCGAACAACTTTTTTTAAGAAAACACTCTTCCATAATAAGACCGCGATGGTTATTTCTCTTCGTAGTGATTCCTATGAATAGCCTATGTGTAGAAAATAGTGGGCTGGCCGAATACTATACATTTTTTATTTGTTCAGTTTTTCCCATTGCCTACGGCCTGGCTTTTCTTCAGTTTTTTCGCTTTCCTTTTCCTATTTCATTCTTTCATTTTTAGTGTTTCTTTCTTTGTTTATGTATGATTTCCTTCACTTTTTTTCCTTTCAGGTTTTCATCATTTTTTCATTTTTCATTTTTCAAACTTGTCTACTTTTTCACGCATAATGTACATTTTGCTTATGTTCAAATTTTCTAAAATAAATGGTTAACATTATTTTAATATAGGTTTTACTGTCTATGTTTTTCTTAGACATTTTACACTTGTTTGTATATATCAGGAACATTTCTTTATATGTGTTTAATATTTTTCAAATAGATAATTACATTCTTTAAATAAATGTTTGATGTCTACGTTTTTCAACACATGTCTACATTTTATGTCGCATTGTACATACTTTCGTACATTTTTAACATTTTTATAATATATGGTTAACATCTTTTCAGATATATGTTTTGATGTCTAGTTTTTCTACATATTGTACATCTTTTGTGTACGTATGAAATATTTGATTATATGGGTTAATGTTTGTAAAATTACATGGTTAACATTTCATGAAATATATGTTTTGATGTCCACTTTTTCATATACATCTGAAAACATTTTTTATATATGTTTAATATTATTTAAATACATGATTAACATTTTCTTCAAATACATGTTTGATCAGTATTTTTTAATACATATTCTATGTTTTCCTTGTACATCAGAAACATTTTTATACATGTTTAACATTTTTCAAATACATGATTTTTTTAAAGTGTGAGAAATACTATAAAAACCTAAATAGGAAAAAATAAAATGAAAAAAATGTAAGAGAAAAATTGAAACCGAAAACTACTAAAAAAAGAATAAAATTATGTACGACGCCGTTCTTTCAAATGGGCTGGGCCTGAAACTGCTGCCTGCACCGAGGCCATCTACCTACGGCCTGAATAATAAGGGAACTTCCGTTTTACGCCAATGCTGTTGGCTTGCTTAGATGGTTGTGCAAGTCGTGTTCTTTCCATGCAACCACTGTTCGAGTCTGGCTTTCTTCATATATTTCTTTTCAAAACGTACGACGTACGAAAGACAGATTTGTAAGATGAAAAAAGGTGGAGAAGCACTCTTCCCTTTAATATTAGAGTAAAGATTTAGGCTTTTCTGTGTGACTAACCTTCATGCGGATGTAATTTTTAGGGTAAGTTCAAGTATTTTGTTGTAGAAATCTATAGGGGTAGATGTATTTCGACCAATTTATTGTAGGGTTTGATGTATTTTAACTTATAGATATTTTGGCAGCATTAGCTATTTCTTTGTAAAAACCTATGAAGAATTTAGTGAAACTATTCTAATGGTGTAGCACTACAAACTTCTTAGTAGGCAGATGATGAAACATGATACCTTTACACATAACTAAGGCACAGCTTGCTTTGACTATTATGTGTTGAGGAATAACTTAAGTTCTTTAACTCATTCAAATCAAAGGAGTAATGTCTTTGATGTGGATAATAAGATTACTTATGTTATCTGAGGTTTATCTGTTCCTGAACAAATCAGTTATGCCTTTTATGCATCTCTATATAAGAGGAAAAAGTACATAACAACTATTGTGTTGAAACAGAAAAAGGTGAACATCAAAAAATAGCCATTTTGCGGTAGTTGGAAGGGTGATACTCCAGAAAAGGTGAACTTCATCTGGAAAAACACCGAGAGTGTTGTCCGTTGTAAACACACCACTGCTTATGTCATGTACAAGGTTAACTAATTGCTTATTTCATAAAGTTTGATTGAATTCTATCTGAAATAATAGGTCGATGAATATCTTATGTGAATTCTATGCAGAGTTTTATTTTGGTTGCACTACACAAATGAAGATGACGAGTTGCGCTACAAATTTACCCGTTGGTGCAAGCACCGACCGATTTCATCGGTACTTCCTACTGGCCATTGTATTTGACATAGATTGGTGTGGTAATTATGAGTAGTTTAGCATATTTAAATTTATATGTATGTCCTTTGTCAAGTTTGTTAAGTGGCTTGATGGATAGACTAATCTTTGTAATGTGGTAGAGGTATCTATTTTCCATATATATGTTGGTTTGTTAAGTGGCTCGATTGATAGACTACTCTTTGTAATGTGGTAGAAGTATCTATGTCCTTTGTCTGCCACTAAGCCGCCAAATAACGATGGCCCAGGCGCACCTCACGGTCCACCATCATGGACCTCCAAGCTGGGTCATGTGGCAACACTCCGTCCAGGAAGATTGGATGCCGCATAGAGCCCCGAGAGGCCCTTGCGGCACCCCAACCCGAGCGGAAGGCACAAAGAGAGCTCTGTCGCCAGCGATGCCCACAAGGAGGCGGTACTCCAGCATCCTTTATTGTGGTAATATTTATGTTCCTTTTCTAGTTTGGTAATTTGGTCGATCGATAGACTACTGTTCGTAATGTGGTATAAGTATCTATGTTTCCATATATATGTTGGTAGTGAAGTGTGTAAATGTACACTTTTTGTTATATGGAAAGCTTAACTTCCGCAAATGAATGATGTATGCATGCGTATTCTGTTCACGTAATACCAACATGAATATAACCAAGCAATAAAAAAGGAGCAAACAACATGCGATGAACTACTATCACTGAATGGCTAGCAGTCTGTGATGAAGTGTTATCACTGACAAGCCAGGATAACCGTCGTGGTGTGAAAATCACAACTGACCCGGAGGCATTGATAGGACACTAGCAGGTCAGTGATGATACAGTTTTGTTGGTTAATGCTATTTGGATATGTAGTAGTGATCAACCCTTTTTCTCTTTCCTTCGCCTGACCCAACAAATCCCTCAACCACATCCACAAGCAACACACAACACCCTTCTTTGATAGTCCTATGGTCCAGATGTTTCCCCCACTGTGCCAATAAATTCTTAAGCATTCTCCAGACATAAACCTTCACTTTATTAGGCACCTCGGCATCCCTAAAGAGCTAGCCATCTGCTGTGGCTTTGCACCAACGAGGAGGGCCCACCGACACGCCTTTCACCAAGTTTGTGCCATGCAAAGATGATACATAAAGCAAACAGTAGACTGTCTATTCTTGGCAGTTAAAGTCCACCCTATATAATCTTCAGTGTCTGGTCCGTCAGCGGCGGTAAGAGTTAGGGAATTAGCACGGACAAGATATAAAATGTATACAACACAACTCTGACCCGGCGAGAAAAGCGAACGCGACCATTTTGCAACAATAACTTAGGCGGGTCGAATGTGGCAGCTGTAACCTGTAAGTGCGAATATCCGTTCACTTTGGACATCGGAATACATGATCACTGACCGATCAATTTCAAACCCTTCTCTAACAAGCATGAAGTAGAGCTCACAATACCTCATCACTGATGCACCATGGAAGACTCTTCATCATCACCGATGTGTGGGCATTCGTTGGTCAGCAATTGAGGGTTAGTGATATTCTGATATGTAGTAGTGGATTGTGCACGGCTTCTATCAGTTCTGACTGGTGAAGAACCATGTGAGTTACACTAGTAAAATCTATCTTTCATGTGGAGCAGTAGCAACAGGCAAACCAACAGGAGGACATACAAGTCCTGGCTCAGCTGCAGGAACGATGGCATCTGCCAGAGCATGGGTGGATCTAGGCAATGCTGACGGTGTATGTGTCAAGAATCAAGACAGACGAGGAGGGGCGGTCCTGAGAGGCCATCCAAGGGAGTTCGTTGTAGGCTCATGCCGTTTTACCCTCTCTAACTAAACCTACAGTGGCGGAGTTACTAGCATGTCGCCATGTCCTTGCACTAGAGAAGGAAGTTGGAGTCTAGACGATCGTCTTGGAGATGGATTGCAAGATGGTGGTGAGTAAGCTCAACTCTGAAGGGAAGGAGGGCTCACCCATGGTTCAGCGGTTGAAGATGTGAACGGCATGCTCTAAACTTTTATTGAGTCAAAGATCACTTTGGTTCGTAGAGAGGTGAATTGTATGTCGTGCATGTTAGCTAAGGAAGGTTGTCGGCATGAATTATGAAAAACAAGGCTTAGTGTGCCGAAAATTGTACTAGCGCCGTTCAGAACTCTCGCACTGCCGAGAGCTCTGAATACAGTGGGAACCGTCTATCTAAAAAGTGATTATTTACATGCATCTTTTTCCTTATCAATAAATTGAGTTTAAATTAGGAGCAAGGTGATTATCAACATATTTATTTTATTCAGTATCTTTATCTTAATGCATGGCTACAATAAGATGATATATTTTTGTCAAAAAATTGCTAGTATTGCATTAATTGTTATATATTAATTGACTAGGGAACTAAATCATGATTACTAATAGTACTCCCTCTGGAACAAATAATGCACTACCAAATACTAGTAGTAAGTATATATTTGTTTCTAAATATAAGAATATTACTATTAAATACTAGTATACCAAAGATCTCTACTCCTAATGTCTCAGTTGGTAGTCTCCGTCGGTTAATTTTCGTCCCACAAGAGGCGGTTTTTTTAAATCCTCAATTTCGTTGGTTAACTATTGTAGAGTTATTTTCCGTGTTGCCTCTCTGTCTCCCACCGATTTTTTTTATCGTTCAGCCCGCACCCAGGAGACGCTCCTCTCCTCCCTCTCCTATGCGCTCGATCCCCTCTCACGCTAGGGTTCGTAGAGGTTGCGCCGCCACCGCTCGGCTCGGCCTCCTCCTTCCCTTCCTCCCCCACCTCCAGCCACACCCGTCCGACCACCTGCGGATCGCGCCGCCACGCCTGCATCGCTCCGGTCTTCTCCCACAACTCGCGCGCCATAGCAGGCGCTCGCGCCGCCACAGTCTCCTCCATGACCTCTCTCCCTTGCGGCGGCGGCACACATGACGCATCCGACGGCGAGCTCCACAGGTCAACGCATCCTCTCTTCTCTCCCATGGAAGTCCCATCCCTCTCACATCTCTCTCTGTTTGCGAGCGGTGGCGGCCCGGCTACGCGAGGTCGATCTGGTCACGCCTTCCCACCATCGACCGCGCTCGTCGCTATCGGAGGGGCACCCTGCCGCTGTCGGGGACTTCGCCGTCATTGAAGCACGCCACCACGCCGCTCTTACATCTCTCCCTGCTCGCCTCCAGCGGCCAAGACTGACCGCATCCTGCACAATCTTCGTCCGCCCCTCGATTTGACCCACCTGCGTGAAACAGACCCGGCGAAGAAATTTGGCGCACATCTCGCCTCACCAAAAGAATAAGATTGCTTACCTCTCGGCGTATGAATTTGGGGCGGCGGCGGCCCTGCGGCCGTCGGCCGTTCGAGCCTCCATGGCGGCACCAGCGTCGGGCGGCCAAAGCCCAGCATCAACGCCCATTCCTTTTTTGCGTGTGCACTCTCCTCCATTGCATCCCCCTTCTCCAGCTCGCATGGCGGAACCGTTGGATCGATGGCGTGCGTCTCTGCATGTCGCGTGCGAGTGGGCATACATGATCTGTCCATGGCGGGCATGCGAGTGTGCTGTGTTGGGCGTGTTTGTCCCGTGGATGCCCTGTGCACCTGCAGGATCAGGCGGCTGTCTGTGGCCGAGCTCCGCCATCCTGCGCCGTAGGACTGACCCAGGCGACCTGATCAGAGCATTACTTGTTTAGCATTACTTGTTGAAGGACAAAACTATTGATTCTTTTTGGCTACAGAAAAAAGTTTTGGATGCAGAGCTGAGTGGTTTCTTCATAGAACTAAGGAGCCAGTAAAAAAACATGAGAATTCGTCACCTGTCTTAGCCATCGCAACCTCCTGAACAAGGTTTGCCAGCATCTAGCTTAATCCTTGTGAATGGTTGGTAGCAGATCTATCTTACAAGCAGAAAACATCTACTTTGTATTTTAGTTTTCTGAATTACATTCATCTAGCTGCACTTACAGGTCAAAAACATCCACATACTTCAGTTTTCACAGCCAGCAGACCTAGACAAAAAAGAAGTGTATGAGCATGTAGTGTATAATTGGGGAGATTAGGGAATGTATTGACAAGTGACAATCGTATTTCCTTGCGTCCTCGATGCTGCTTCCTTAGCTCACATAGTAGTTCTTTTAATCTGGCGTACTCGATTTGATTGGCAGGCTTCAGGTAATTTGTGTTTGTGTGGTAACATCAGCGGACCTGTACTGCTACGAATTACATCACGGACTATGTGTTACTTTATTAATTGTAGTTTCTTTGTTCAGTTAGTTCTCTGGAAAAAACCACTTCTTCTCCCGATGTATATGTTTTTTTGCGAATTCCCGATGTATATGTTTAATACTAATCTTCAAAAGATTGTTGTAAGAAATAACTATATTTACTATCTTATCTCATTAGTGGGCTAATTCTATAAAAGAACTAATAAGGAGATTTCTTAGCAGTACTGTATATGTTCGGAGCAGTGAGATAATTTTATCCTATATGACTTTCTTTCTCTTGCCTTTCCTGATTTCGTTTTCCCTCCATTTTTCAGGTTCCAAAGTTTAGTCGCAGCTAGCTTGATTTGGAGACATTTCCTATTCGGCATAAATGTTTCATCATACTAGGATTTAATTGGTGATCTTACTTCTGTTGCCTTTTGGTGACTGAAATATATTGCATTTTCATGGAAGCAGGAGCCGGGTAGTTGTTGAGCGGGTTGTGGGAGGCGGTCGGCGGGCTGGGCTAAACGGGAAGGTGATGCTTGCGATGGCGACCATGCGGTGTGCAGGGCAAGGTCGATTGTGTCCATCATGGTGTTTCGAGGGAGGCGAGGCATCTACATCCGCATCTGAAGAAGTCGATGCTCGGGCGAGGTTGACCACCATGGCGGCGTGGCGGACGGACTTAAAGGCCGGTGACAGGTTTGCCGTCGTCGCACCGTCTCTCAACTTGGTGGGGAGGCGAAAGGAGGCGGTGGCGCCATGAAGACCTCGGCGCCTGCTTCTGTGACCACGACCAGGCCATTGTGTTTGTAATAAAGATACTAATTGTATACATATCCCCCAGCTTCAAAAACATTAGATAAATATCCAACTTATTATTGAAAAATCTTGATTCGAGATAAATGGAACCTTTCCTATATACAATGAGCTTATTATTTGAAGGTTGCATTGAGTGTGCTATTATTGCTGAAATAAGAGGCTTATGTGAATTTGTCAATCTTTGTGTACCTTGTAATAGTGACTGTCAATCTTTGTGTACCTTGTAATATTGACTGTCAATCTTTGTGTACCTTGTAATAGTGACACATGGATGCGTGAAGTTGAGTGGTACTCCCTCCGTAAAGAAATATAAGAGCGTTTAGATTCACTACTTTAGTGATCGAAACACTCTTATATTTCTTCTTCTAAGAGAGTACTAATACTACTTACAAATGGATGATATATATCCAGTTATGAGTTCTTGGGTGGTGGCGATCGATTTGGTTAGTTAAGGACATACGAAGATTGCCCAGAAGGAAAAAAAGTGAAGAGAATTTATATTCGTCGTTGCATGATGGAATCTGAATGTAACAATTAGAAGAATAGTTTGATCAACGTGTTCATATTTTTATTATTTCATGGCAACGCATGGGAATTTGGCTTTTGCCCGTAGCAACGCACGGGCCATCTACTAGTATATTTAACAGTGTACCATAGATATATCTAATATATAAGAATATTTAATACTAGTATACCGAAGATATTCTACAATTAAATACTATTGCCTCCGTTCCAAAATATCAGAATATTACTATAAAATACTATTACTTATGTTATAATATTTAGCAACAGAGAAAATATTATTTAGTAGTGATATATCTTTCTTCCTAATTAAATATAAGAATATTACTATTAAATAATAGTATCCCAAAGATATATTTAATAGTATACTGAAGATATACAATAATTAAATACTATTACCTTGTTCCAAAATATATAATATTACTGTTTAATACTATCACTTCTATTCCTATATTTAGTAACAGAGTTAATAGTATTTAATAGTAGTATATCTTTGTTCCTAAATATAAGAATATTACTATTAGATACTAGTATAGAAAATATATATTTAATATTATAGCAAAGATATCCCAAAAACATAAGAATATTTAATAGAAATATACAAATGATATGCTACTATTAAATACTAGTATTAAATAAATAAAATTTTACATGCACACGCAGTACCCACCTTGCCCCATGCCTTCCTATTTCCAGTTCATAAAAGGCAACACACGCTTCTGCTCCTCGTGTCCTGCTCGCTCACATTCTTCTCATCCTGCTCTCCTCGACCCACTCCATGCGTCTGCTCGACCGGTCCACTGCAATGTCTAGCTCCGGCGTCAACGCCATACCCACAGCCAACCACGAGGAGCAGAGCCTCGCGGCCCCAGCCCCGCCCCCTGCGGTTGCCGTTGCCCAGGGGAAAGGGAAGGTGCTTGCGCAATAGGCGCCTGCGCCGGTGGTTATAGCGGAAGTCCAGAACACGCCGCAGAAATCCCGGCCCCTAAGCGGCCACCAGAGAGGAGCTGGAATTCCACGAGTCCCGGAAGGACCCTTAAAGGTACTTGCGCTCCCAGGGCTCCACGTACTGACGCTGTCTCTGACGGCAAGATGGTAAGCCATGCTCGTGCCCCCACCCGCCTGCAATTGTTGTCTCCACAACAAGATGGTGAGCCACGCTCCTCCCCCCTCTCCTAGTAGTGATTGAAGTTAACCAGTTCCTAATGATTTGGAGTTACTGACAATCTTTAATCTAGTTATGTGAATTAGTACTAGTGCTTACTGAATTACCTGATGTGTGTGTGCAAGAATTACGTGTTGTGTATATATCCTTGGACTTTCTAAGGGATGCGGTCTCATGTGGCAGATGGATGGGAACGAGATGAAGCCGGTCCAGGTGGTGCCGCTTCAAGCTCGGTTGGTAAGTACTCCATACTGGTTTTCTGTCAATATCACGGCTGGTTTCTTTGTCATCATTAGATAATGATATTGGACTGAAGTTGGTTAGCTCTTTCCATGCTGGATTTCGGCATCATTAGTATACTGATATTTGACTGAAGCTGGTTGGCTCTATCCATGCTGGATTTTTGGCATCATTAGTATACTGATATTGGACTCAAGCTTGTTAGCTCTGTCCATGCTATGATTTTTGTCATCATTAGTTTAAGAGCTAACAAGCTTCAGTCCAATATCAATATACTAATGATGCCAAAAATCTAGCATGGAAAGAGCTAACCAGCTTCAGTCCAATATCAGTATACTAATGATGCCAAAAATCCAGCATGAAAAGAGCTAACCAGCTTCAGTCCAATATCATTATACTAATGATGACAAAAAAACAGCCGTGATACTGACAGAAAAACCAGTATGGAATGCTTACCAACCGAGCTTGAAGCCGCGATGCTCCCCCGCATGGGCGGCACCCCCTGGACCGGCGCCATCTCATTCCCGTCCATCTGCCACAAGAGACCGCAGCGATTAGAAAGTCCAAGGACATATAGACACCATGTGATTTCTTGCACATACACATCAGGTAATTCAGTAAGCGCTAGTACTAATTCACATGACTAGATTAAAGATTTTCAGTAACTTCAAATCATAGGCACCGTTAACTTCAAATCACTAGTAGGAGAGGGGAAGCAAGTGCGGCTCACCATCTTGTCATCGGAGACAGGGTTTGTGTGTAGTGTGGGGGCGCGGCTGCTCACCATCTTGTCGTCGGAGACAGCGTTTGCATGCAGTGTGGGGACGGCGCGTCTCATCATCTTGTCGCTGGAGACAGCGTGAGTCTGTGAGTCCCCGGTGCCAGGGAGCGCAAGCACCTTCAAGGGGCCTTCCCGGACTCCCGTATTCCAGCTCCTCTCTGGTAGCCCTTTGGGGTGGGCTTTTCATCGGTCTCTCCTGGACTTGCGCTCGCGAACCACCGGCGCAGGCGCCTGTTGCGCAAACACCTTCCCTTTCCCTAGTGCGACGGCGGCCGAAGGGGGCATGGCGGGCGCCGCCAGGCTCTACTCCTCGTGGTTGGCTGGGGGTATGGCGTTGACGCTGGAGCTAGACATCGCGGTGGATCGGTCGAGCAAACGCGTGGAGTGGGTCGTGGAGAGCTGGATGAGAAGAACGTGAGCAAGAAGCAGAAGCATGTGTTGCCCTTCATGAACTGAAACACAAGGCACGGGCCAAGGTGGGGACAGTGTGTTGAACTACAGATTTATTTATTTAATACTAGTAATATTCTTATATTTAGGAACAATGATATACTACTATTAAATACTATTATCTCTATTACTAAATATAAGAATAGCTGTGACAGTATTTAATACTAACATTCTTATATTTTGGAATAGAGGTAATATTATTTAATTGTTGTATATCTTTAGTATACTATTAGATATATCTTTGGGATTCTAGTGTTTAATAGTAATATTTTTATATTTAATGAGGAATAAAGATGTATCACAACTAAAGAATATTATCTCTATTACTAAATATTAGAAAATAGCTAATAATACATTATAGTAATATTCTTATATTTTGGAGCGGAGTTAATAGTATTGAACTATAGAATTCTTCGGTATACTACTATTAAATATTCTTATATTTAGGTATATCTTTGGTATACTAGTATTTAATATTCTTATATCTTTGGTATAGTAGTATTTAATAGTAATATTCTTATATTTAGAAACAAATATATACTTACTATTTGGTAGTACATTTATTTGTTCTGGAGGGAGTAATATTACTACCTTCGTCCGGGTTTATTGGTCCCTTTCGTATTTTTGTCCAACTTTGACCGTATATTTGACTAACAAATTACAAGTTGTATGTCACAAAACTTATATTGTTGGGTTCATATTTAAAAGAGGATTTCGATAATACTATTCTTGAGTATATAACTTATTTTTAATAGTTAAATCAAATGTCAAAGTTTGACCCAAACTACAAGGAGCCCTAATAAATCAGGAAAAAGGTAGTAGTAGTTATGATTTAGTTCCTAGTCAATTAAAAGTAATACTAGCAACTTTTTGATGAAAAATATATCATCTTATTATAGCCATGCATCAAGATATAAATAAGGAATAAAATAAGTATGTTGGTAATCACCTTGTTTCAAATTTAAACTAAATTATTTATACTCGATTTATTGATAAGGCAAAAGATACCTGTAAAGAATCATTTTTTAGATAGGATGGTTGTCATTGTATGCAGAGTTCTCGGCAATGCCAGAGTTCAAACGGCGCTAGTACAATTTGGAGGCACACCAAGCCATGTTTTTCACAACTCATTCCGACAATCTTCATTTTCTAAGATGAAGGCAATACAATTCATCTCTCTATGAACCCAAGTGATCTTGGACTCAATAAAAGTTTGGAGCATGCCCTTCACATCTTCAACCGCCGGGCCATGGGGTGAGCCGTCCTTCCCTTCAGAGTTGAGCTTGCTCGCAACCATCTTGCAGTTCATCTCCAAGACGATCGTCTAGACTCCAACTTCCTTCTCTAGTGCAGGGACATGGCGACATGCTAGTAACCGCCACTTTAGGTCTAGTTAGACAGGGTAAAAATGGCATGAGCCTAGGACGGACTCCCTTGGATGGCCTCTCAGGATTGTAAAATATTATGTTTGTGGGAAACTGCACAACACCAAATATGGGTGTGGCTATCTCGTATATATAAGGGTATACGAAGCATACAAATACAATATATAGAGTGTACACAGAAGCTATGTATAAACATTATCTAACAGCCTCCATCAATCTTCACTTGTGGAAAAAGGGCTAGCCACAACTTTCGTTGGTAGCGTGCCATTTGCAACCAACGCCACCACTATTTTTTTCACATAGTGATGACGTTGGCTTATTTGGTACGACATTAGTAGGGACATAGTGGTGGCGTTGGAAACAGGGTAACGTCAAGAATATATGGATCAACAATTTGTATCAGGCGTAATATATTGCTGTCGTGGAATAGCATGGGCAGCCAACACTATTATATTTAGTTGTGACGTGTTGTTGTAACCGGCGCCTGTATCTGTTGTTTTGTCAGTACCAACATTCTTATATTACATATTTTTTTGTATATTCTTTTTTATAGTATATTATAGTTTACTTTTATTAAATTTCTATTATTTTAAATAGAAATAATGACATTTTTTAAAATATGTAGTTTGAGACTTTAATTTTTTCCTTTTTAGTTTCAGACTTGAAATATATAGTTTTTGAGCCTCCAAATATGTAGTTTCACACTGCCAATTTGTTTTATTTTTAGTTTTTATGTGGTGATCTTTTTTAGTATATTATAGTTTACTTTTATTAAATTTCTATTATTTTAAATGGAAATGACATTTTTAAAAATATGTAGTTTGGGACTTTAAATTTACTTTTTTTCCTTTTAGTTTAAGACTTGAAATATATAGTTTTGAGCCTTCAAACATGTAGTTTGGCACTTCCAAATTTTTTTTTCTTTTTAGGTTTTTATGTGGTGATCTTTTAATAGTATATTATAGTCTACTTTTGTTTAATTTACTTTTTTCCTTTTTAGTTTTAGACTTGAAATATATAGTTTTGAGATGACATTTTTAGGTGATGATCTTTTTCTTATTGGGCAAGCCCAAATAGTATATGTGCCTAGATCTTTCCTTACCACATGATGCTCACCCATATCCAACTGGATATATGTGCCTAGATCTTTCCTCACCACATGATGCTTGGAAAAGAGAAAAATAAAAGGAATAGAGAAGAATACTTTGGCTCTTGAATAAAAGTAAATACATGAAAGTAAAGGATAGGCCCTTTGCAGAGGGAAGCAGATGTTTTCATGCGCCTTTTGGTTTGTATGCTCAATCTCCTAGTGAAAAAGAACGGCACGTTGTATTGCCCCTTATGAAGCAAGAAGGTAAAGAAAACAAAACTCGAACTAAACTTTATTATATATCTCGCACACGGTTACAAAGATAGATAGATCACTTAGCAAAAACACTCGAAAAGGATCGAACTGAACTTTTATTCAAATAATTGAAAAGATAACTAAAGATCGAACTAAGATAAATAAGAGAAAAAGGGGTGGTGTGATACATACTGGGGCACTTCAGACAAGCTTGGCACAAGCCAAGGGGAGTGCCCATACCCGATACTCAAGTATCCTTTGGTGATGAAGAAGGTGATGGTGGTGGTGATGAGGTAGTAGCGAGCTTATCCTTCGGGCTCAAAAGATACTCCAATCTTCGGACGACGCTCCAGACGGCGATGATGTGCTCTTGCAATAGAATATTTTCACAAGTCAGATATTTGTTTTCAACACGAACTATTTCAATGGTCCTAAAAGCTTCAATTTCGATGAGGGTAAGATATTCATAGTATGGTTGAAGGATACCTTCTTCTTCTTCTTCTTCCGTAGGAAAGGCCTGCTCTACTGCTAGAGCTTGATCTTCATCAGCTACCTTGCTCTTGTCCCCCTTGAAGGCTTCTTTTTGTTCTTCTCTCTTCAATTCCATCTTCATCAACCAAGCATCCTCTTCTACGTTGTTGCAGGAGGGGCAAGACATGATGCCTGGTTTGACAGATCTAATGAAAACTGCAAGAAAAGAGAACAGAAGATTTCTCCGTGTTATGGTGGTCAATAGGTTCGGAGGGTATATAAAGAATTATTATATTGAGAAACAAGCAAACGGGAGAAAAACGGAGTCCGGAAGGTACCCGAGGTGGGAACAACCCACCTAGGCGCACCATGGTCTCTTGTGCCCTCCTCACCTGCCTTCTGGGTTGTTCATTATTTTCCTAACTTTTGTAATATTCCAAAACAGACAAAAAAATTGTGTATTTTTTGTAGTCTGTTTACTTACCGTAGCACGCACCTCCTTTTATTCACGATTCTGGAGTGTTCCAGAAGTTTTGTTTTATGTGTTCCTCCGGTGTCATAGTTTGGATAATATTGCTTTCAACATTAATAGGCATACTTGAGATATAGTGTTTGATTCTTTTCTCATTGACAATTTTTGGGTTAGTACCTTCGCATTATTTATTTTGATAGCTCCAGCGGTAGACTTCTTCGATAATATATAGTCCTTCCCATTTTGACTAGATGTCGTTCTGACGCGTTGGATACCGTGACGTCTGACGCTATTTCCCTAGAGGCGGCAGGGGACCGTGTACACCTTTTGACTAGGCTGGCGAGGGGTTTGACTTTTCATCAGTCCCGCCTTCATTGGGGCAAATGTCTCAGCTATGGTTTCGGTAAATAATATCTTAGATATAAAATATCCAAACGATAAGACTTACACGTCAGGTGCTTGGCACTTTGGCCTGACGACGTTTTTCGATGGCAATTCTTGTCACGCTAAGGATGCCAAATTCCAGCGACGCATGATAAGTTTCTATCAAAATAAAATGAAGTGTCAATTAATTTGCCATCCTGGTGTAACTAAACTTGCCATAAAAGATGTTCAGAGTTGTCATGTGGTCGTTCACGACATGTGGCACTTATCAGGGTCCATAAAAAACTGTGTCACTTCTAAGTCTTTCATCACATGATTAATTTGCAGTAAATTTTGTGCCAACTGCAGCTATTTTCTTTTGAGGAGTATCATCACTTTATTTAATTAACGAGGACCGAAGCTGAGATAGAAGCAATATGTAGGGATTGTAAAAGCCACAGGTGGCGCCCCACTACAAGAGATAAACTAGCTTTGACTAAACAATGAGGGGACCTCCTATCCCACGCGTGACATGCAAGCGAACGAGGCAGCGTGCAAGTCCTCCCCTCCCGCACGCGCCTATTCGTCCGGAAGTTCAGCAGGCCGGGAAACCCTATTAATTTTTCATTTAGTTTTTAATGCTTTTTTTTTACCTTTTTTTTATGTTTTTATTTTTCATCATTAAAATAATTTAGGATTTCAAAAAACTTCTAATTTTTTTAAAAAACCTGAACATTGGAAAATGTTCCTGAAATCATAAAAAATCGTGTATTAAAAATGTTTATGATTTTGAAAAATGGTCGCATATTGAAAAAATGTTCGTGAATTTTAACCAAATTATCTGAATTCTAAAAAATATTCAAAAAGTTTTCTAAATGTCCACCAAAAAATATTGTGAATTTTAAAAATGTTCATTGATGTAAAAAATAGTCATTGAATCAAAAAGCGGTCATCGATTGAAAAATGTTCGCCAATTAAAAAAAATCATGTCAATTCATAGAAATTTTCATTGATTCAAAAAATGTTTCCCTTTTTGAGATAAGCAGTGTCGCACAAAATAAGCATGCTCATTTAACGATTTTCCCTCAACTAAGCTAGTTGGGTTTTCAGCATGAGCACAAATGAATCGAATATTATCCAAATAGAAAGCTTCAGTAGTATGATAGATTTTGGGTGGTTCTTCAACCATTGGTTTAGTAGGTACAACATTTTTTTTTGTATTTTGCATTTCCTACCCATAACTAGAGATAGAAAACAAGAGCACATAATAAAAATTACTTAGTGATAAAGAAAACAAGCACACAGGAGAATATTCACCCCACGCTTATTGCTCCTGGCAATGGCGCCCAGAAAAAAGGTCTTCATAACCCACAAGTATAGGGGATCGTTTGTAGCCTTCTTTGATAAATAAGAGTGTCGAACCCAACGAGGAGCTAAAGGCAGAACAAATATTCCCTCAAGTTCTATTGACCACCGATACAACTCTACGCACAGTTGACGTTTGCTTTACTTAAAATAAGTATGAAACTATTTTGCAAGAATAAAACTACGAGTACTTTAAGAGAATAAAACTAGGATAAATTAGATAGATTTTGTCAATAAGAAAGTCATTTGTTCCTAGGCAATCGATAACAAGTACCGGTAATCATTCTTGTAATTTTATATGGGGAGATAATGAGCTAACATACTTTCTCTACTTGGATCATATGCACTTATGATTGGACCCCTAGGAAGCATCCGCAAATACTAAAGATCATTAAGGTCATGAAACCCAACCATAGCATTAAGTATCAAGTCCTCTTTACTCCCATACGTCATAACTCACGTATCCGCGTTTAGGCTGCTGTCACCCCCGCAACACCGATAATAAGCAAATCATGAACATATTGCAATGCCCTACTACGAGGGCCCCTTACATTTGCGCGAGACGGAGGGCACCATAAGACAGCACCATAAATAAAATATACAATCATACCAACCAAGATCATGATTAACCGACAGGACAAAACGGATCTACTCAAACATCATAGGATAGCCACATATCATGGGGAAATAATATACGGAGTTGACCACCATGTTTAAGTAGAGATTACGGCAGGGAGAAGGGGTGTTACACCACTTCATAGACGGGGAGAAAGTTGGTGTTGACGGTAGTAAGATTGTTGATATAGATCGTCGTCACGATCCTAGCCCCGGCGGCCCTCCGGCGCCACCGAGAGAGAGGGGGGGAGAGAGCCCCCCTCCTTCCTCTTGTTCCTTGGCCTCCCCCCGGATGGGAGAATAGTTCCCCCTCTTTTCCATGGCGTGGCGGAGGGGCGGTAGCCCCTCCGAGATTGGATCTCCCTCTATGTTCTCTTCTATTTCGTGCTCTCCAGATTTGGCCATTCACGACTTCCTAAATTCCCGGAGATACGTAACTCCGATTGCGCTGAAATTTTTACACGTTTTTTTTCATAAATGATATTCCTTGCGCCAGTAGAAGGGCCCCAACCGCCTTACGAGGAGGGCATAAGACACCTGGGTGCACCAGGGGGTGCCTGGCGCGCCCTGGTGGGTTGTGGTCACGGTGGGCCCCCATTTGCGTTGACTCCATGTCCTGGAAATCACATATATTCCAAAATAATTCTCCGTAAATTTTTATCACGTTTGGACTTCGTTTCATATGGATTTTCCGCGAAACAAAAAACATGCAACAAACAATAACTGACACTAGGCACTGGATCAATAGGTTAGTCCAATAAATTATTTAAAATGTTGCCAAAAGTATGTGAAAGTTGTATAATATTGGCATGAAACAATTAAAAGTTATAGATACGCATTTAAGACGTATCATTCCTCTCCCTCTTTGATGAATCCCGTGACTGATTCACATACACATCTTCTTTTAACTTGCCATTCAAAATTGCGGATTTTACATTCATGTGATGCATCTTACATGATTCCTGAACCGCGAGATCGATGAGTACTCTCACCCATTCCATCCTTGCGACGGGAACGAACACTTCTTCAATGTCCACACCTTCCTCTTGCACGTACTCTTTGGCTACTAGCCTCGCTTTGTGCTTCGCGGACCCTTTGGCATCTTTCTTGATCATAAATTCTCACTTGAGATCCATGACTTTTTCATTATTGGGAAGATCCACAAGCTTCCATGCATTGTTGTCGTGGATCTACCTCAACTCGTCCTCCATGGCTTGACGTCAATACTTCTTCGTATTTGCATACTCGAATTCCACCGGTTTCTCAGCATTTGCTAGACATCGCCATCCACTCCGTTTCACCTTTTCCGGGTCTTTTGTCCAATGAGCTTCCTCCGGACATATGTCGATCACCGGGCGTAGACGATTAGTTGTAGGTAGACATGTCCTTTCTTCCTTCATGGGCACGGGCGTTACGTTGCCGTTCCCATCTCCACACGTGGACGTGGTCCCTCCTGGACCTCCACTGCATGAGCCACCATGCAGGATCAGCTTGCCACACCCAGTTGGGCATCCTGACTCGTTGGCAAAGTTCCCAAGTAGTAAATCTAGATGTGGCCCTTGCTCACCACGTGAGACACCCATGCCTCCTGTTGGACTAGTTTCAGGCTCATGTGGGCTTTCACTTAATACTGCACCACCACACGCAGCTGCCTTGCAACCTCCAGCTGCAGCGCTTCGCTGATGGGTGCAAGGCACCCTGACTCCACGCGAGACCTCCTGCTTGAGTTACTGCGGCCAGTGCTTTCTGCCTACTCAGTGGGACACCATGTTCGCCTGTTACTGGGTAGTGTGGCACGGCTGCTGCACACATGCCCACTTTTGTATCAGCATACTTTGATTCATGGTCTTCAGGTGCCACGTACGTTGTAGTGACATTCGTGTCCTTAGCATCGACATAAATTTCAGAATTATGTCTCGCGCCAGTACCTTCGACACGAGTTTCGAATCACCGCTCATGTTTGTAACATCGATACCAGGTTTTCAAACCATGATTTTGAGAGCGAACTTTTTCTTCACTGAGCACGACAATTTCTTTAGCCGACGCTGAAGAATATGATCCTCCTCATCCACGAGCTCAGACATCAACATCATGCCACTTGCATCGCCTCTTCCTCGCCATGAGCATCTTCTCTTCGGGTATTCTTACAGTCTGACTTGAAGTGGCTGAGCAGATTACCGCTATGGCAGCGGATCTTCCTCTTGTTGAACTTTTTCTTCTTTGGCTTTTCCGATTGTTCGTCGATGTCCTTTATGGACGGTACTTTCCGCCGCTACCAGATGCCTTGTCGAAATTGTTCTCCTTGAAACCATCGCCTGCCATCGAGCACGTAAGCATCAGGTACTCATCCTGCTTTGCGCCACCGTAACTCAGTTTCATCCGTCATCATAGCCCTAAAGTTACAAACCAGACCATCCAAAGTGAGAGTCTTGAGACCAATACATTGCTCAATCGCTGACACAATCGACATGTAGCGTGGAGCGGCATGTAGAAAACGCCGGACCACGGTGATATCCTCTAGCTTCTCCCGAGACTGCGAATCCCATTTACCATTGTGGCAACCCTTGCTGCGAAGGCATCCACCGCCTCATCTTCTCCCATCCTCATACTCTCGTAACTTTTCCGCAAAGTTTGCAAGTTCGCCACAAGACACGCCGAAGTTCCCTAGATGCAATGTCTTCAGCGTGTCCCATGCCTCCTTCACAAATGTCTTCGATATTAGATGCTGCTGCACGCCCACCAGCGCCATCGAGAAGATGGTCGTGATAGCCTGGCAATCCTTCCAATACAAGGCACCACCCTTCATGTAGTCATCAGCGCCGGGTCAACGCCTTCCCAGAGCTCATTGGCCTCGAGAGCGCACTCCATCATGGTCACCCGCATCACGAAGTTCCCATGGTCAATCGTGGATACAACTATCTCACCGGCGAAGCAATTACTTTAGCCGCACCGGAGTACTCCGCCAGCTGCTTGTTCTTCTTGTCGTCCGACGTGATCTCCTGTTACTAGAAGATCAACCTTGCTCTGATACCAATTGTTGGCCCTGTCCCGACGCCGAGTACTTCCGGCGACGGTGATACGATCGACGCATTTAACAACGATGACAAACGGCTTCGCTAACGAACTTGACGAAGTTCTATTACGCCGAGATGTACACACTGTGACCTAAATTGTTGGAACCGCGCCCTCTAGCTACCTCTTCTCTCACTCGCACGGACGAAGGCGGATGAAGGAGTACACTTGATTTCTTCGGCGCACAAACGCTTCGCCGCATGAACGGGCGCCTTCTCCCGCACGAATGCCGCCTCTGCCGCACGAACGGCCTTACTTTATTGGGCACATACCCTCGGCTCGGCTCATACCGTCACCATGCCCCGGCAACAGACCGGCTGCGATCAATAGAGAGGGAGGGGCTTTTTATACCGGGATGCACACTCATGCTATCACACGCACGCACGCAAGCCCCGGCCACCACTAGCATGTACAGCCGGCTCACCCACTAACTAACTCACCACGCACACACGACCCGGCCGTCTATGTAGCTAACAACCAGCTAACTACATGCACGCCACATTCAGCTGATTGATCCGCAGGCTCCGGCCACGCACGACGCGGCCAGCCTACAACAAATCATCAACAGCCTCCGACTCGACCTGGGCTAAACCTGTACGATAGACACGATCACGAGCACGGACTCACGCGCCATCCGGACACACACCCTAGTCACGGCGACGAGTTGTGATTTATTCCTAACGTAGATCAATCCACTAAGAACGAAGCTAGCTTCCTCTAGCAAAGCGCCTGATCGATCCTCTAGTAAAACAGCTGCAAGCAACACCAAAACGCAAGTATGTACACTACGGCCAGTCGGCCGGAAGCACCACACGCACGCACGTATTGCTCATGTTTGATCTGTATTACTTTCACAAATACACCAACGAACAAGCCCTCCTCACTCACCAGCTCGGCTGCTTCTCAACCCATGTGGTATTCTTCACTCAACCAGCCCATGGCGCCACAACGGACAGCCTCGAGCCCTCGATGCCGTCTGGTCTTTGTTGAGGATACAGCGACGAGGTTAGGAAGAAGCTATGCGTTTGGAACGGTGGTGACGACATTATAAAACTGTTTTTTGGTGTGAAAGGGCTACAATTTTCTCTCTCAGTTGGTTAGTGGTTGATTGAATTGGAGTATATATATACATTATAAATTGTTCCCTCAGTAGCAGTGTTTTCTTTGCGAGAACTCTCAGTAGCAGTTGCTCACTACAGATTTTTTTTTCTCTTTTGGCCCCACGAAACATTTTTGTCTAGCTCCGCCACTGCTCCGCGGCAACCTAGTCCGCCGCAGCCGCCCAACCCCTTCCTGAGTGGCGCCTCTTGTCGTGCATAGCCTCCGTCCGCATCTCTGGTTCCAGATCCACCCTGCCGTTGCACACCAGGTCACCCACACCGTCATATGAGGTCGTGATACCTGGTACTCCTGCCTTGCTCTTCAGTCATGATGGCGATCATGGTGGTGAGCTGCTCTCCTTCTAACATTATACAACACTAGCACATATGCCCGTGCGTTGCAACGGGAGATAAAATTATCATGTTCATCAAAACATTCACCAGTGCGAGATACCAGCCTCTGGACAATGCCATCCAGTGATGGTAGTGGGGCAAATGAGGTGGGCTCCTGCCTGATGGCACCCAAGACAGAAGTGCATTGGTGCAGGAGTCGGCTAGTTGACACGGTAGTTGATGAAGATGTTGGGTTCTACGGTAGGGTGCGTCAACTGCAAATTAAAATTTTCCTACGCGCAGAACATCCAGGAACATGCTACAGGAGATGGATCACAGTTTGTTACCACTAGACGCGCAGTGCCGTGCAGCGGAAGAAGAGTTGGCGCAGCGCGTCCGCATGGATCGTCTCCTCCTCGTTCGATCTCCCTCGAGCGGCCGGTCGTCCGATCCCACTTACGAGTTCGCCGGAGCGGCGCAAGTGCACCGCCTCTAATGCTATCCACGCGTGCAGGAGGAATACCGTGCGGTGGACTGCTAGGTCCGATCACACAATCGACGCATTTAGTGGAGGTGGCTATACACAACACATGCAAACCCTAGTCGCAGCGCCGAAGCGATCAACCACATGAGTGTGCCGCACCTCCACTTTATATAGGCGTCTGTCGCAGGCTCAACACTTGGGCCTTGCACGGACCCTAAAGTTCAAAAGTCTACTCGGTCACGTTTCCTAGTCCAGCTCGGATCACATCCGACCAAAGGTGTCCTACGAACCGACCTCAGAGATTCCTTCCTTGCTGCGACCCTTCTTAGGTTCAAGTCGGCTTGGTCACAGTTCGGATCACCTCCGACCTGCACGGTTGGTAGCGGCCTCTAGCAAGGCGTGTCGACCACCAACCAGACTATGAAGCTGGTTAGGTGAACCTGTACAACAGGTCACACTTCTGTTCCCTTTGCCACACGATATATGTTGTCGGGCTCAAGGCGAGACTATCATCCTTGTGCTAGCCCGACCTCTTTCTCGTTCCAGTGATACCGACCACAAACCGGATTATCTCATAATCCTTGTCGCATGGCCATGCTTATCCTGGTCGGATCACATGAGGGGCCCAGAGTATATCTCTCCTGATCGGAGGGGCAAATCCCATCTTGCTCGACCATGTCTCGCAGCATGGGACTGGACAAACCCGAAACCTACCTGTGTAACTACCCAGTCACGGAGTAGCATTTGGTCGGCCCAAAGCAAGTCTGTCACCATCCCAAGTACATGTGTCAGCTCAGGTCTTAGGACATAGAACATATGTTGTACTAGAGACTCACAGATGACATATCGCTGCGTCTCATAGTTGGGTCTGTCCAACTCGGACCTTATCTCGACTAATCCGACCACGCCAAATCCGACCAGACCTTTCCAAGTCCATATTATCCGGTTAGCATCCAATGCTCCATGGCTAGTGAGACCAAGCCATTGACCGTGTCATATGCTACTCTAGTCAGCTGCGCGTCCACACAGCCCTTTCGACTAGGGACCTTTTAGGACAGTCATCATACAATGCAAAGTCCCACAAACAAGTCACGCACTTGCTGATACACATCATTGATAATGTCCAAGGACTATCTTTATTCATAAACACATAGGAAATATCATCATACATGATTGCCTCTAGGGCATATCTCCAACAGTCTCCCACTTGCACTAGAGTCAATCAAATAGACATCGAATGCCCATAGCTCTAACGTGCCCCTCATGCTTGGGTTGTGGAAGCGGCTTAGTCAACGGATCTGCAACATTTGCATCCGTGTGAATCTTGCATAACTCTACATCACCATTCTTTACGATCTTTCGTATCAGGTGATATTTCCGGTCTATGTGTCTGACCTTGTGGTGATTCCTCGGCTCCTTGGCTTGCGCGATGGCACCAGAATTGTCACAATAAAGGTCCAACTGTTTCACCTAGGCTGGGAAAATACCAAGATCATCCAGAAAATGCCGGATCCAAACACCTTCCTTTGCAGCTTCACAAGCCGCAATGTATTCGGCTTCTGTGGTAGAATTGGCCACCGTATCCTGCTTGGAACTCATCCAGTGCACTGCTCCTCCATTCAGGACGTACACGAATCCGGACTGTGATCGACAATCATCTCTATCGGTTTGGAAACTAGCATCAACGTAACCCCTTACGACGAGCTCTTCCTCACCTCCATAAACTAGGAACATATCTTTAGTCCTTTTCAGGTACTTCAAAATAGTCTTTACCGCTGCCCAGAGATTCTCACATGGGTTGGCCAGGAATCTACTAGTTAGGCTTATTGCAAAAGCAACATCAGACCTTGTACATATCATGGCATACATGATGGATCCGATTGTCGAGGCATACGGAATCCTACTCATCCTGCTTCGCCATCGATGTGGAAGGACTCGAGTCTCGATTAGCCTTATAACATGTGAGAGTGGCAAGAACCCTTTCTTCGCTTTCACCATGTTGGAACCACTTCAACACTTTATCTATGTACGTGTTCTGGCTTAGGCCGTAAAGCAGCCTACTCTATCTATCTCTATAGATCTTAATGCCTAAAATATAGACTGTCTCACCAAGTTCCTTCATCGATAACTTGCCATTCAATTATCCCTTGACCGAGTTTAACATTGAAACATCGTTCCCGACCAGTAGTATGTCGTCCACATACAAGATCAAAAACACTATCGAAGCTCGCACTTAACTTCTTGTATAAACAAGAGTCCTCTTCGCTTTTGATGAAACCGAGACCAATGACGACCTCATCAAAACGAATGTTCCAACTCCGAGATGCTTGCTTCAACCCATAAATGGATCTCTTGAGCTTGCATATCTTACTAGTGCTAGTCGGATCAACAAAACCCTCGGGCTGTATCATATACACATCCTCGGTTAAATTTCCATGAAGGAAAGCCGCTTTTGACATCCATCTGCCATATCTCGTAATCGAAATATGCTGCTATAGCTAGTATGATCCTCACCGACTTCAGCATCGCTACCGCGTAGTAAGTCTCGTCGTAGTCAATTCCTTGAACTTGTCCATAACCTTTAGTGACAAGCCCAGCTTTGTGGATCTGAACATTTCCATCCACATCGGTTTTCTTCTTAAAGACCCATTTGCAACCAATGGCAGTTACGCCAGGTGGCGGATCAACCAAGTCTCAAACTTGATTCTCATCCATGGAATTTAACTCGGATCTCATGGCCTCTAGCCATGCCTCGGAATCTGGGCTCACCATCGCTTCCGGATACGTGGCCGGCTCGTCACTTTCTAGCAACAATACATCACGCACTCTGCGCAATCTCTCCGACCTCCGTGGTTCCGTGCCGCCCACTACGGGTTCCCCGACAGACTCGGTATGATCTCATCACCAGCCGAGCCGCCCCGAATGGTCCTCGAACTTCTTCGAGTCGCACTGCCCTCCCACTAGCCTCCCGATCGAGAAACTCTTTCTCAAGGAAAACCCTGCTCCGAGCAACAAACACTTTGTTCTCCTCACGGTTGTAGAAGCTATATCCCAAGGTTTCCTCGGATATCCCACAAATATGCATTTATCCGACTTGGGTGTAAGCTTGTCTCGACATAAGTCGCTTGACAAATGCTTCACAACCCCAAATCTTTAGAAAAGACAAACTGGGACTCTTCCCAGTCCACATCTCATGCGGTGTCTTGTCTACGGATTTTGATGGTACCCTATTAAGGACTATCTTTATTCATAAACACATAGGAAATATCATCATACATGATTGCCTCTAGGGCATATCTCCAACAGATGTGATGCTATGTCGTGTGCATGCAACCATGCACACACCTTCTACACGTCCACGCCCGCCTATCTAATGCTACCGCCTTGGACACGGCTCCTGGACGATTTCATATGTCTAGGTTATCAATAAGAACTTTCATCGGAAAATAAAAAGGGTCACGATAATTAGCGCATCTGTCTGTATTCGGACATCTGGCGGGAAGTACATGATAGAATCAATATTGACGGCACGCCGAGATATTGTGATTGCTTCCACTGAAGCTTGAGCCAAATGATTTATATATATGCCTTCCTTAGAAGATGTCTTCGGATGTAGTACTAATTAGCAATCAATTCGATATGGGTGGTGTTCGATCACATCGCACCCACATGAGATGTCCGCGACGGTGCAAGTCATGGAGGCATGGACATATCGGAGATGGATGATTGGGGTCCGACACGTGCTCCATGAACTCTTGGGCATAGAGTTGGTTTTCTCCGTTGCCTGGAATTACTTTTCTCCTAAATTTTTAATAGATTTTTTTCCTGATTTGTAGGCTTATTTTGTACGCAAGAGCAAGAAAAGTTTGGATGTCGAACACTTTGATCGTCAAAAGTCAAAACTCATCGAGAATAGGGACATGCAGCTTGACAAAGAAAAGTCAAGTAATGTACTACAGAACGGGAAAACAAACTCAGTGGGCTTGTGGAGCGAACAACTTTTTTTAAGAAAACACTCTTCCATAATAAGACCGCGATGGTTATTTCTCTTCGTAGTGATTCCTATGAATAGCCTATGTGTAGAAAATAGTGGGCTGGCCGAATACTATACATTTTTTATGTGTTCAGTTTTTTCCCATTGCCTACGGCCTGGCTTTTCTTCAGTTTTTTCGCTTTCCTTTTCCTATTTCATTCTTTCATTTTTAGTGTTTCTTTCTTTGTTTATGTATGATTTCCTTCACTTTTTTCCTTTCAGGTTTTCATCATTTTTTTTCATTTTTTCATTTTTCAAACTTGTCTACTTTTTTCACGCATAATGTACATTTTGCTTATGTTCAAATTTTCTAAAATAAATGGTTAACATTATTTTAATATAGGTTTTACTGTCTATGTTTTTTCTTAGACATTTTACACTTGTTTGTATATATCAGGAACATTTCTTTATATGTGTTTAATATTTTTCAAATAGATAATTACATTCTTTAAATAAATGTTTGATGTCTACGTTTTTTCAACACATGTCTACATTTTGTAATACGCATTGTACATACTTTCGTACATTTTTAACATTTTTATAATATATGGTTAACATCTTTTCAGATATATGTTTTGATGTCTAGTTTTTTCTACATATTGTACATCTTTTGTGTACGTATGAAATATTTGATTATATGGGTTAATGTTTGTAAAATTACATGGTTAACATTTCATGAAATATATGTTTTGATGTCCACTTTTTCATATACATCTGAAAACATTTTTATATATGTTTAATATTATTTAAATACATGATTAACATTTTCTTCAAATACATGTTTCGATCAGTATTTTTTTAATACATATTCTATGTTTTCCTTGTACATCAGAAACATTTTTTATACATGTTTAACATTTTTCAAATACATGATTTTTTTTAAAGTGTGAGAAATACTATAAAACCTAAATAGGAAAAATAAAATGAAAAAATGTAAGAGAAAAATTGAAACCGAAAACTACTAAAAAGAATAAAATTATGTACGACGCCGTTTCTTTCAAATGGGCTGGGCCCACGAAACTGTTGCCTGCACCGAGGCCATCTACCTACGGCCTGAATAATAAGGGAACTTCCGCTTTACGCCAATGCTGTTGGCTTGCTTAGATGGTTGTGCAAGTCGTGTTCTTTCCATGCAACCACTGTTCGAGTCTGGCTTTCTTCATATATTTCTTTTCAAAACGCATTGACGCATTTAAAGACAGATTTGTAAGATGAAAAAAGGTGGAGAAGCACTCTTCCCTTTAATATTAGGTAAAGATTTAGGCTTTTCTGTGTGACTAACCTTCATGCGGATGTAATTTTTAGGGTTAGTTCATGTATTTGGTTGTAGAAATCTATAGGGTTGATGTATTTCACCAATTTTTTGTAGGGTTTGATGTATTTTAACTTATAGATATTTTGGCAGCATTAGCTATTTCTTTGTAAAACCTATGAAGAATTTAGTGAAACTATTCTAATGGTGTAGCACTACAAACTTCTTAGTAGGCAGATGATGAAACATGATACCTTTACACATAACTAAGGCACAGCTTGCTTTGACTATTATGTGTTGAGGAATAACTTAAGTTCTTTAACTCATTCAAATCAAAGGAGTAATGTCTTTGATGTGGATAATAAGATTACTTATGTTATCTGAGGTTTATCTGTTCCTGAACAAATCAGTTATGCCTTTTATGCATCTCTATATAAGAGGGAAAAGTACATAACAACTATTGTGTTGAAACAGAAAAAGGTGAACATCAAAAAATAGCCATTTTTGCCGGTAGTTGAAGGGTGATACTCCAGAAAAAGGTGAACTTCATCTGGAAAAACACCGAGAGTGTTGTCCGCTGTAAACACACCACTGCTTATGTCATGTACAAGGTTAACTAATTGCTTATTTCATAAAGTTTGATTGAATTCTATCTGAAATAATAGGTCGATGAATATCTTATGTGAATTCTATGCAGAGTTTTATTTTGGTTGCACTACACAAATGAAGATGACGAGTTGCGCTACAATTTACCCGTTGGTGAAGCAATCCACCGATTTCATCGGTACTTCCTACTGGCCATTGTATTTGACATAGATTGGTGTGGTAATTATGAGTAGTTTAGCATATTTAAATTTATATGTATGTCCTTTGTCAAGTTTGTTAAGTGGCTTGATGGATAGACTAATCTTTGTAATGTGGTAGAGGTATCTATTTTCCATATATATGTTGGTTTGTTAAGTGGCTCGATTGATAGACTACTCTTTGTAATGTGGTAGAAGTATCTATGTCCTTTGTCTGCCACTAAGCCGCCAAATAACGATGGCCCCAGGCGCACCTCACGGTCCACCCATCATGGACCTCCAAGCTGGGTCGCGCGGCAACACTCCGTCCAGGAAGATTGGATGCCGCATAGAGCCCCCGAGAGGTCTCTTGCGGCACCCCAACCGGAAGCGGAAGGCACAAGAGAGCTCTGTCGCCAGCGATGCCCACAAGGAGGCGGTACTCCAGCATCCTTTATTGTGGTAATATTTATGTTCCTTTTCTAGTTTGGTAATTTGGTCGATCGATAGACTACTGTTCGTAATGTGGTATAAGTATCTATGTTCCATATATATGTTGGTAGTGAAGTGTGTAAATGTACACTTTTGTTATATGGAAAGCAACTTCCGCAAATGAATGATGTATGCATGCGTATTCTGTTCACGTAATACCAACATGAATATAACCAAGCAATAAAAAGGAGCAAACAACATGCGATGAACTACTATCACTGAATGGCTAGCAGTTCAGATGAAGTGTTATCACTGACAAGCCAGGATAACTGTCGTGGTGTGAAAATCACAACTGACCCGGAGGCATTGATAGGACACTAGCAGGTCAGTGATGATACAGTTTTGTTGGTTAATGCTATTTGGATATGTAGTAGTGATCAACCCTTTTTCTCTTTCCTTCGCCTGACCCAACAAATCCCTCAACCACATCCACAAGCAACACACAACACCCCTTCTTTGATAGTCCTATGGTCCAGATGTTCCCCACTGTGCCAATAAATTCTTAAGCATTCTCCAGACATAAACCTTCACTTTATTAGGCACCTCGGCATCCCTAAAGAGCTAGCCATCTGCTGTGGCTTTGCACCAACGAGGAGGGGCCCACCCGACACGCCTTTCACCAAGTTTGTGCCATGCAAAGATGATACATAAAGCAAACAGTAGACTGTCTATTCCTGGCAGTTAAAGTCCACCCTATATAATCTTTCAGTGTCTGGTCCGTCAGCGGCGGTAAGAGTTAGGGAATTGGCACGGACAAGATATAAAATGTATACAACACAACTCTGACCGGCGAGAAAACGAACGCGACCATTTTGCAACAATAACTTAGACGGGTCGAATGTGGCAGCTGTAACCTGTAAGTGCCGAATATCCGTTCACTTTGGACATCGGAATACATGATCACTGACCGATCAATTTCAAACCCTTCTCTAACAAGCATGAAGTAGAGCTCACAATACCTCATCACTGATGCACCATGGAAGACTCTTCATCATCACCGATGTGTGGGCATTCGTTGGTCAGCAATTGAGGGTTAGTGATATTCTGATATGTAGTAGTGGATTGTGCACGGCTTCTATCAGTTCTGACTGGTGAAGAACCATGTGAGTTACACTAGTAAAATCTATCTTTCATGTGGAGCAGTAGCAACAGGCAAACCAACAGGAGGACATACAAGTCCTGGCTCAGCTGCAGGAACGATGGCATCTGCCAGAGCATGGGTGGATCTAGGCAATGCTGACGGTGTATGTGTCAAGAATCAAGACAGACGAGGAGGGCGGTCCTGAGAGGCCATCCAAGGGAGTTCGTTGTAGGCTCATGCCGTTTTTACCCTCTCTAACTAAACCTACAGTGGCGGAGTTACTAGCATGTCGCCATGTCCTTGCACTAGAGAAGGAAGTTGGAGTCTAGACGATCGTCTTGGAGATGGATTGCAAGATGGTGGTGAGTAAGCTCAACTCTGAAGGGAAGGAGGGCTCACCCCATGGTTCAGCGGTTGAAGATGTGAACGGCATGCTCTAAACTTTTATTGAGTCAAAGATCACTTTGGTTCGTAGAGAGGTGAATTGTATGTCGTGCATGTTAGCTAAGGAAGGTTGTCGGCATGAATTATGAAAAACAAGGCTTAGTGTGCCGAAAATTGTATTAGCGCTGTTCAGAACTCTCGCACTGCCGAGAGCTCTGAATACAGTGGGAACCGTCTATCTAAAAAGTGATTATTTACATGCATCTTTTTCCTTATCAATAAATTGAGTTTAAATTAGGAGCAAGGTGATTATCAACATATTTATTTTATTCAGTATCTTTATCTTAATGCATGGCTACAATAAGATGATATATTTTTGTCAAAAATTGCTAGTATTGCATTAATTGTTATATATTAATTGACTAGGAACTAAATCATGATTACTAATAGTACTCCTCTGGAACAAATAATGCACTACCAAATACTAGTAGTAAGTATATATTTGTTTCTAAATATAAGAATATTACTATTAAATACTAGTATACCAAAGATCTCTACTCCTAATGTCTCAGTTGGTAGTCTCCGTCGGTTAATTTTCGTCCCACAAGAGACGGTTTTTTTTCGCCTCAATTTCGTTGGTTAACTATTGTAGAGTTATTTTCCGTGTTGCCTCTCTGTCTCCCACCGATTTTTTATCGCTCAGCCCGCACTCCAGGAGACGCCCTCTCCTCCCTCTCCTATGCGCCGATCCCTCTCACGCTTAGGGTTCAGAGAGGTTGCGCCGCCACCGCCGGCTCGGCCTCCTCCTTCCCTTCCCTCCCCACCTCCAGCCACACCCGTCCGACCACCTGCCGGATCCCGGCCGCCACGCCTGCATCGCCCGGTCTTCTCCCACAACTCACAGATCGCGAACGGCGCCGCTACCAGACGGTCTCCTCCATGACCTCTCTCCCTTGCGGCGGCGGCACACATGACGATCCGACGGGCGAAGCTCCACAGGTCAACGATCCTCTCTTCTCTCCCATGGAAGTCCCTCCTCTCACATCTCTCTCTGCTCGCGAAGCGGTGGCGGCCGGCTACGCGAGAGGTCGATCTGGTCACGCCTTCCCACCATCGACCGCGCTTACGCCGCTATCGGAGGGGCACCTGCCGCTGTCGGGACTCGCCGTCATTGAAGCACGCCACCACGCCGCCGCTTCTTCTCTCTCCCTGCCGCCTCCCCGCTGCCAAGACTGACCGCATCCTGCACAATCTTCGTCCGCCTCGATTTCACCCACCTGCGTGAAACAGACCGGCGAAGAAATTTGGGCGCACATCTCGCCTCACCAAAAGAATAAGATTGCTTACCTCTCACAGATGAATTTGGGGCGGCGGCGGCTGCGGCCGCCAGCCGCTCAGAGCCTCCCATGACGGCACTAACGCCGGGCGGCCAAAGCCCAGCATCAACGCCCATTCCTTTTTGCGTGTGCACTCTCCTCCATTGCATCCCCTTCTCCAGCTCGCATGGCGGAACCGTTGGATCGATGGCGGCGCTCTCTGCATGTGCGCAAGAAAGTGGGCATACATGATCTGTCCATGGCGGGCATGCGAGTGTGCTGTGTTGGGCGTGTTTGTCCTGTGGATGCCCTGTGCACCTGCAGGATCCAGACGGCTGTTCTGTGGTCGAGCTCCGCCATCCTGCGCCAGAGAGGACTGACCCAGGCGACCTGATCAGAGCATTACTTGTTTAGCATTACTTGTTGAAGGACAAAACTATTGATTCTTTTTGGCTACAGAAAAAGTTTTGGATGCAGAGCTGAGTGGTTTCTTCATAGAACTAAGGAGCCAGTAAAAAACATGAGAATTGGCCACCTGTCTTAGCCATCGCAACCTCCTGAACAAGGTTTGCCAGCATCTAGCTTAATCCTTGTGAATGGTTGGTAGCAGATCTATCTTACAAGCAGAAAACATCTACTTTGTATTTTAGTTTTCTGAATTACATTCATCCCTAGCTGCACTTACAGGTCAAAAACATCCACATACTTCAGTTTTCACAGCCAGCAGACCTAGACAAAAAAAGAAGTGTATGAGCATGTAGTGTATAATTGGGGAGATTAGGGGAATGTATTGACAAGTGACAATCGTATTTCCTTGCGTCCTCGATGCTGCTTCCTTAGCTCACATAGTAGTTCTTTTAATACGCTGCACTCGATTTGATTGGCAGGCTTCAGGTAATTTGTGTTTGTGTGGTAACATCAACGGACCTGTACTGCTACGAATTACATCACGGACTATGTGCTACTTTATTAATTGTAGTTTCTTTGTTCAGTTAGTTCTCTGAAAAAAAAACCACTTCTTCTCCCGATGTATATGTTTTTTGTAATTCCGATGTATATGTTTAATACTAATCTTCCAAAGATTGTTGTAAGAAATAACTATATTTACTATCTTATCTCATCAGTGGGCTAATTCTATAAAAGAACTAATAAGGAGATTTCTTAGCAGTACTGTATATGTTTGGAGCAGTGAGATAATTTTATCCTATATGACTTTCTTTCTCTTGCCGTTCCGGATTTCTGCTTTCCCTCCATTTTTTCAGGTTCCAAAGTTTAGTCGCAGCTAGCTTGATTTGGAGACATTTCCTATTTCGGCATAAATGTTTCATCATACTAGGATTTAATTGGTGATCTTACTTCTGTTGCCTTTTGGTGACTGAAATATATTGCATTTTCATGGAAGCAGGAGCCGGGTAGTTGTTGAGCGGGTTGTGGGAGAGGCGGTCGGCGAGCGCGGGCTAGACGGGAAGGTGATGTTATGATGGCGACCATGCCGTGTGCAGGGCAAGGTCGATTGTGTCCATCATGGTGTTTCCGAGGGAGAGCGAGGCATCTACATCCCGTGATCTGAAGAAGTCGATGCTCGGGCGAGGTTGACCACCATGGCCGGGCGTGAAAGCGGACGGACTTAAAGGCCGGTGACAGGTTTGCCGTCGCCGCACTGCCTCTCAACTTGGTGGGGAGGCGAAAGGAGAGCGGTGGCGCCATGAAGACCTCGACGCCTGCTTCTGTGACCACGACTCAGGCCATTGTGTTTGTAATAAAGATACTAATTGTATACATATCCCCAGCTTCAAAAAACATTAGATAAATATCCAACTTATTATTGAAAAATCTTGATTCGAGATAAATGGAACCTTTCCTATATACAATGAGCTTATTATTTGAAGGTTGCATTGAGTGTGCTATTATTGCTGAAATAAGAGGCTTATGTGAATTTGTCAATCTTTGTGTACCTTTGTAATAGTGACTGTCAATCTTTGTGTACCTTGTAATATTGACTGTCAATCTTTGTGTACCTTGTAATAGTGACACATGGATGCGTGAAGTTGAGTGGTACTCTTCCAGAAGAAATATAAGAGCGCTTAGATTCACTACTTTAGTGATCAAACACTCTTATATTTCTTCTTTACAAAGAGAGTACTAATACTACTTACAAATGGATGATATATATCCAGTTATGAGTTCTTGGGTGGTGGCGATCGATTTGGTTAGTTAAGGACATACGAAGATTGCCCAGAAGGAAAAAAAGTGAAGAGAATTTATATTCGTCGTTGCATGATGGAATCTGAATGTAACAATTAGAAGAATAGTTTGATCAACGTGTTCATATTTTTATTATTTCATGGCAACGCATGGGAATTTGGCTTTTGCCCGTAGCAACGCACGGGCCATCTACTAGTATATTTAACAGTGTACCATAGATATATCTAATATATAAGAATATTTAATACTAGTATACCGAAGATATTCTACAATTAAATACTATTGCCTCCGTTCCAAAATATCAGAATATTACTATAAAATACTATTACTTATGTTATAATATTTAGCAACAGAGAAAATATTATTTAGTAGTGATATATCTTTCTTCCTAATTAAATATAAGAATATTACTATTAAATAATAGTATCCCAAAGATATATTTAATAGTATACTGAAGATATACAATAATTAAATACTATTACCTTGTTCCAAAATATATAATATTACTGTTTAATACTATCACTTCTATTCCTATATTTAGTAACAGAGTTAATAGTATTTAATAGTAGTATATCTTTGTTCCTAAATATAAGAATATTACTATTAGATACTAGTATAGAAAATATATATTTAATATTATAGCAAAGATATCCCAAAAACATAAGAATATTTAATAGAAATATACAAATGATATGCTACTATTAAATACTAGTATTAAATAAATAAAATTTTACATGCACACGCTGTACCCACCTTGCCCCATGCCTTCCTATTTCAGTTCATAAAAGGCAACACACGCTTCTGCTCCTCGTGTCCTGCTCGCTCACATTCTTCTCATCCTGCTCTCCTCGACCCACTCCGCACGCCTGCTCGACCGTCCACTGCAATGTCTAGCTCCGGCCAACGCCATACCCACAGCCAACCACGAGGAGCAGAGCTCATGGCCCCAGCCCCGCCTCTGCGGTTGCTGCTGCCCAGGGAAAGGGAAGGTGCTTACAATAGGCGCCTGCGCCGGTGGTTCGCAAGCGGAAGTCCAGAACACGCCGCAGAAATCCTGCCCCTAGCGGCCACCAGAGAGGAGCTGGAATTCCACGAGTCCCGGAAGGACCCTTAAAGGTACTTGCGCTCCCAGGGGCTCCACGTACTGACGCTGTCTCTGACGGCAAGATGGTAAGCCATGCTCGTGCCCCCACCCCGCCTGCAATTGTTGTCTCCACAACAAGATGGTGAGCCACGCTCCTCCCCCCTCTCCTAGTAGTGATTGAAGTTAACCAGTTCCTAATGATTTGGAGTTACTGACAATCTTTAATCTAGTTATGTGAATTAGTACTAGTGCTTACTGAATTACCTGATGTGTGTGCAAGAATTACGTGTTGTGTATATATCCTTGGACTTTCTAAGGGATGCGGTCTCATGTGGCAGATGGATGGGAACGAGATGAAGCCGGTCCAGGTGGTGCCGCTTCAAGCTCGGTTGGTAAGTACTCCATACTGGTTTTTCTGTCAATATCACGGCTGGTTTCTTTGTCATCATTAGATAATGATATTGGACTGAAGTTGGTTAGCTCTTTCCATGCTGGATTTCGGCATCATTAGTATACTGATATTTGACTGAAGCTGGTTGGTTTATCCATGTTGATTTTGGCATCATTATATATTGATATTGATTCAAGCTTGTTAGCTCTGTCCATGCTATGATTTTTGTCATCATTAGTTTAAGAGCTAACAAGCTTCAGTCCAATATCAATATACTAATGATGCCAAAAATCTAGCATGGAAAGAGCTAACCAGCTTCAGTCCAATATCAGTATACTAATGATGCCAAAAATCCAGCATGAAAAGAGCTAACCAGCTTCAGTCCAATATCATTATACTAATGATGACAAAAAAACAGCCGTGGATACTGACAGAAAAACCAGTATGGAATGCTTACTAACCGAGCTTGAAGCCATGATGTTCTCGCATGGGCGGCACCCCTGGACCGGGCGCCATCTCATTCCCTGGCCCATCTGCCACAAGAGACCGCAGCGATTAGAAAGTCCAAGGACATATAGACACCATGTGATTTCTTGCACATACACATCAGGTAATTCAGTAAGCGCTAGTACTAATTCACATGACTAGATTAAAGATTTTCAGTAACTTCAAATCATAGGCACCGGTTAACTTCAAATCACTAGTAGGAGAGGGGGAAGCAAGTGCGGCTCACCATCTTGTCATCGGAGACAGGGTTTGTGTGTAGTGTGGGGGCGCGAGCGCGGCTCGCCATCTTGTCGTCGGAGACAGCGCTTGCATGCAGTGTGGGGACGAGCTGTCTCATCATCTTGTCGCTGGAGACAGCGTGAGTACGCTGGTCCCCTGGTGCCAGAGCGCAAGCACCTTCAAGGGGCCTTCCCGGACTCCCCGTATTCCAGCTCCTCTGGTGGCCACCGGGGTGGGCTTTTCTGCCGGTCTCCTGGACTTGCGCCATAACCACCGCGCAGGCGCCTGCTATGCGCAAACACCTTCCCTTTCCCTAGTGCGACGGCGGCCGAAGGGGGCATGGCGCCGCCAGTGCTCTACCTCGTGGTTGGCTGGGGTATGGGCTGACGCTGGAGCTAGACATCGCGGTGGATCGGTCGAGCAAACGCGTGGAGTGGGTCGTGGAGAGCTGGATGAGAAGAACGTGAGCAAGGAGCAGAAGCATGTGTTGCCCTTCATGAACTGAAACACAAGGCACGGGCCAAGGTGGGGACAGTGTGTTGAACTACAGATTTATTTATTTAATACTAGTAATATTCTTATATTTAGGAACAATGATATACTACTATTAAATACTATTATTCTATTACTAAATATAAGAATAGCTGTGACAGTATTTAATACTAACATTCTTATATTTTGGAATAGAGGTAATATTATTTAATTGTTGTATATCTTTAGTATACTATTAGATATATCTTTGGGATTCTAGTGTTTAATAGTAATATTTTTATATTTAATGAGGAATAAAGATGTATCACAACTAAAGAATATTATCTCTATTACTAAATATTAGAAAATAGCTAATAATACATTATAGTAATATTCTTATATTTTGGAACGGAGTTAATAGTATTGAACTATAGAATTCTTCGGTATACTACTATTAAATATTCTTATATTTAGGTATATCTTTGGTATACTAGTATTTAATATTCTTATATCTTTGGTATAGTAGTATTTAATAGTAATATTCTTATATTTAGAAACAAATATATACTTACTATTTGGTAGTACATTTATTTGTTCTGGAGGGAGTAATATTACTACCTTCGTCCGGGTTTATTGGTCCTTTCGTATTTTTTGTCCAACTTTGACCGTGATATTTGACTAACAAATTACAAGTTGTATGTCACAAAACTTATATTGTTGGGTTCTATATTTAAAAGAGGATTTCGATAATACTATTCTTCGAGTATATAACTTATTTTTAATAGTTAAATCAAATGTCAAAGTTTGACCTAAACTACAAGGAGCCCTAATAAATCAGGAAAAAGGTAGTAGTAGTTATGATTTAGTTCCCTAGTCAATTAAAAGTAATACTAGCAACTTTTTGATGAAAATATATCATCTTATTATAGCCATGCATCAAGATATAAATAAGGAATAAAATAAGTATGTTGGTAATCACCTTTGTTTCAAATTTAAACTAAATTATTTATACTGATTTATTGATAAGGCAAAAGATACCTGTAAAGAATCATTTTTAGATAGGATGGTTGTCATTGTATGCAGAGTTCTCGGCAATGCCAGAGTTCAAACGGCGCTTAGTACAATTTGGAGGCACACCAAGCCATGTTTTTCACAACTCATTCCGACAATCTTCATTTTCTAAGATGAAGGCAATACAATTCATCTCTATGAACCCAAGTGATCTTGGACTCAATAAAAGTTTGGAGCATGCCCTTCACATCTTCAACCGCCGGGCCATGGGGTGAGCCGTCCTTCCCTTCAGAGTTGAGCTTGCTCGCAACCATCTTGCAGTTCATCTCCAAGACGATCGTCTAGACTCCAACTTCCTTCTCTAGTGCAGGGACATGGCGACATGCTAGTAACTTCGCCACTTTAGGTCTAGTTAGACAGGGTAAAATGGCATGAGCCTAGGACGGACTCCTTGGATGGCCTCTCAGGATTGTAAAATATTATGTTTGTGGGAAACTGCACAACACCAAATATGGGTGTGGCTATCTCGTATATATAAGGGTATACGAAGCATACAAATACAATATATAGAGTGTACACAGAAGCTATGTATAAACATTATCTAACAGCCTCCATCAATCTTCACTTGTGGAAAAAGGGCTAGCCACAACTTTCAAGCAGAAGCGTTATTTATAAACCAACGCCACCACTATTTTTTTTCACATAGTGATGACGCTGGCTTATTTGGTACGACATTAGTAGGGACATAGTGGTGGCGTTGGAAACAGGGTAACGTCAAGAATATATGGATCAACAATTTGTATCAGGCGTAATATATTGCTGTCGTGGAATAGCATGGAACGCCAACACTATTATATTTAGTTGTGACGTGTTGTTGTAACCGACGCCTGTACTGTTGTTTTGTCAGTACCAACATTCTTATATTACATATTTTTTTGTATATTCTTTTTTATAGTATATTATAGTTTACTTTTATTAAATTTCTATTATTTTAAATAGAAATAATGACATTTTTTAAAATATGTAGTTTGAGACTTTAATTTTTTCCTTTTTAGTTTCAGACTTGAAATATATAGTTTTTGAGCCTCCAAATATGTAGTTTCACACTGCCAATTTGTTTTATTTTTAGTTTTTATGTGGTGATCTTTTTTAGTATATTATAGTTTACTTTTTATTAAATTTCTATTATTTTAAATGGAAATGACATTTTTAAAAATATGTAGTTTGGGACTTTAAATTTACTTTTTTTCCTTTTTAGTTTAAGACTTGAAATATATAGTTTTGAGCCTTCAAACATGTAGTTTGGCACTTCCAAATTTTTTTCTTTTTAGGTTTTTATGTGGTGATCTTTTTAATAGTATATTATAGTCTACTTTTGTTTAATTTACTTTTTTTCCTTTTTAGTTTTAGACTTGAAATATATAGTTTTGAGATGACATTTTTAGGTGATGATCTTTTTCTTATTGGGCAAGCCCAAATAGTATATGTGCCTAGATCTTTCCTTACCACATGATGCTCACCCATATCCAACTGGATATATGTGCCTAGATCTTTCCTCACCACATGATGCTTGGAAAAGAGAAAATAAAAGGAATAGAGAAGAATACTTTGGCTCTTGAATAAAAGTAAATACATGAAAGTAAAGGATAGGCCCTTTGCAGAGGGAAGCAGATGTTTTCATGCGCCTTTTGGTTTGTATGCTCAATCTCCTAGTGAAAAGAACGGCACGTTGTATTGCCCCTTATGAAGCAAGAAGGTAAAGAAAACAAAACTCGAACTAAACTTTATTATATATCTCGCACACGGTTACAAAGATAGATAGATCACTTAGCAAAAACACTAAAAGGATCGAACTGAACTTTTATTCAAATAATTGAAAAGATAACTAAAGATCTAACTAAGATAAATAAGAGAAAAGGGGTGGTGTGATACATACTGGGCACTTCGCACAAGCTTGGCACAAGCCAAGGAGTGCCCATACCCGATACTCAAGTATCCTTTGGTGATGAAGAAGGTGATGGTGGTGGTGATGAGGTAGTAGCGAGCTTATCCTTCGGCTCAAAAGATACTCCAATCTTCGGACGACGCCCAGACGGGCGATGATGTGCTCTTGCAATAGAATATTTTCACAAGTCAGATATTTGTTTTCAACACGAACTATTTCAATGGTCCTAAAAGCTTCAATTTCGATGAGGGTAAGATATTCATAGTATGGTTGAAGGATACCTTCTTCTTCTTCTTCTTCCGTAGGAAAGGCCTGCTCTACTGCTAGAGCTTGATCTTCATCAGCTACCTTGCTCTTGTCCCCTTGAAGGCTTCTTTTTGTTCTTCTCTCTTCAATTCCATCTTCATCAACCAAGCATCCTCTTCTACGTTGTTGCAGGAGGGGCAAGACATGATGCCTGGTTTGACAGATCTAACAGAAAACTGCAAGAAAAGAGAACAGAAGATTTCTCCGTGTTATGGTGGTCAATAGGTTCGGAGGGTATATAAAGAATTATTATATTGAGAAACAAGCAAACGGGAGAAAAACGGAGTCCGGAAGGTACCCGAGGTGGGAACAACCCACCTAGGCGCACCATGGTCTCTTGTGCCCTCCTCACCTGCCTTCTGGGTTGTTCATTATTTTCCTAACTTTTGTAATATTCCAAAACAGACAAAAAAATTGTGTATTTTTTGTAGTCTGTTTACTTACCGTAGCACGCACCTCCTTTTATTCACGATTCTGGAGTGTTCCAGAAGTTTTGTTTTATGTGTTCCTCCGGTGTCATAGTTTGGATAATATTGCTTTCAACATTAATAGGCATACTTGAGATATAGTGTTTGATTCTTTTCTCATTGACAATTTTTGGGTTAGTACCTTCGGCATTATTTATTTTGATAGCTCCAGAGCGGTAGACTTCTTCGATAATATATAGTCCTTCCCATTTTGACTAGATGTCGCTCTCGACGCTGACCGGATACCGTGACGCATTTAGCGCTTATTTCCTAGAGGCGGCAGGGGACCGTGTACACCTTTTGACTAGGCAGGCGAGGGGTTTGACTTTTCATCAGTCCCGCCTTCATTGGGGCAAATGTCTCAGCTATGGTTTCGGTAAATAATATCTTAGATATAAAATATCCAAACGATAAGACTTACACGTCAGGTGCTTGGCACTTTGGGCCTGACGTTTTTCGATGGCAATTCTTGTCACGCAAGGATGCCAAATTCCAGCGACGCATGATAAGTTTCTATCAAAATAAAATGAAGTGTCAATTAATTTGCCATCCTGGTGTAACTAAACTTGCCATAAAAGATGTTCAGAGTTGTCATGTGGTCGCTCCTGACATGTGGCACTTATCAGGGTCCATAAAAAACTGTGTCACTTCTAAGTCTTTCATCACATGATTAATTTGCAGTAAATTTTGTGCCAACTGCAGCTATTTTCTTTGAGGAGTATCATCACTTTATTTAATTAACGAGGACCGAAGCTGAGATAGAAGCAATATGTAGGATTGTAAAGCCACAGGTGGCGCCCCACTACAAGAGATAAACTAGCTTTGACTAAACAATGAGGGGACCTCCTATCCCACGCGTGACATGCAAGCGAACGAGGCAGCGTGCAAGTCCTCCCCTCCCGCACGCGCCTATTCGTCCGGAAGTTCAGCAGGCCGGGAAACCCTATTAATTTTTCATTTAGTTTTTAATGCTTTTTTTACCTTTTTTTTATGTTTTTATTTTTCATCATTAAAATAATTTAGGATTTCAAAAAACTTCTAATTTTTTTTAAAAACCTGAACATTGGAAAATGTTCCTGAAATCATAAAAAAATCGTGTATTAAAAATGTTTATGATTTTGAAAATGGTCGATATTGAAAAAATGTTCGTGAATTTTAACCAAATTATCTGAATTCTAAAAATATTCAAAAAGTTTTCTAAATGTCCACCAAAAAATATTGTGAATTTTAAAAATGTTCATTGATGTAAAAATAGTCATTGAATCAAAAACGGTCATCGATTGAAAAAATGTTCGCCAATTAAAAAATCATGTCAATTCATAGAAATTTTCATTGATTCAAAAATGTTTCCTTTTGAGATAAGCAGTGTCGACAAAATAAGCATGCTCATTTAACGATTTTCCCTCAACTAAGCTAGTTGGGTTTTCAGCATGAGCACAAATGAATCAATATTATCCAAATAGAAAGCTTCAGTAGTATGATAGATTTTGGGTGGTTCTTCAACCATTGGTTTAGTAGGTACAACATTTTTTTTTGTATTTTGCATTTCCTACCCATAACTAGAGATAGAAAACAAGAGCACATAATAAAAATTACTTAGTGATAAAGAAAACAAGCACACAGGAGAATATTCACCCCACGCTTATTGCTCGGGCAATGGCGCCAGAAAAGGTCTTCATAACCCACAAGTATAGGGGATCGCTTGTAGCCTTCTTTGATAAATAAGAGTGTCGAACCCAACGAGGAGCTAAAGGCAGAACAAATATTCCTCAAGTTCTATTGACCACCGATACAACTCTACGCACAGTTGACGCTTGCTTTACTTAAAATAAGTATGAAACTATTTTGCAAGAATAAAACTACGTGTACTTTAAGTAGAATAAAACTAGGATAAATTAGATAGATTTTGTCAATAAGAAAGTCATTTGTTCCTAGGCAATCGATAACAAGTACCGTAATCATTCTTGTAATTTTATATGGGGAGATAATGAGCTAACATACTTTCTCTACTTGGATCATATGCACTTATGATTGGACCCCTAGGAAGCATCCGCAAATACTAAAGATCATTAAGGTCATGAAACCCAACCATAGCATTAAGTATCAAGTCCTCTTTACTCCCATACGCCATAACTCACGATCCGGCTTAGGGCTGCTGTCACCCCCGCAACACCGATAATAAGCAAATCATGAACATATTGCAATGCCCTACTACGAGGGCCCCTTACATTTGCGCGAGACGGAGGGCACCATAAGACAGCACCATAAATAAAATATACAATCATACCAACCAAGATCATGATTAACCGACAGGACAAAACGGATCTACTCAAACATCATAGGATAGCCACATATCATGGGGAAATAATATACGGAGTTGACCACCATGTTTAAGTAGAGATTACGGCAGGGAGAAGGGGTGTTACACCGCTTCATAGACGGGGAGAAAGTTGGTGTTGACGGTAGTAAAATTGTTGATATAGATCGTCGTCACGATCCTAGCCCCGGCGGCCCTCCGGCGCCACCGAGAGAGAGGGGGGGAGAGAGCCCCCCTCCTTCCTCTTGTTCCTTGGCCTCCCCCCGGATGGGAGAATAGTTCCCCCTCTTTTCCATGGCTTGGCGGAGGGGCGGTAGCCCCTCCGAGATTGGATCTCCCTCTATGTTCTCTTCTATTTCGTGCTCTCCAGATTTGGCCATTCACGACTTCCTAAATTCCCGGAGATACGTAACTCCGATTGCGCTGAAATTTTTACACGTTTTTTTCATAAATGATATTCCTTGCGCCAAAGAGAAGGGCCCCAACCGCTTTACGAGGAGGGCATAAGACACCTGGGTGCACCAGGTGCTCGCGCTTCGGTGGGTTGTGGTCACGGTGGCCCCCATTTATGCGTTGACTCCATGTCCTGGAAATCACATATATTCCAAAATAATTCTCCGTAAATTTTTATCACGCTTTGGACTTCGTTTCATATGGATTTTCCATAAACAAAAAACATGCAACAAAACAATAACTGACACTAGGCAATCGGATCAATAGGTTAGTCCAATAAATTATTTAAAATGTTGCCAAAAGTATGTGAAAGTTGTATAATATTGGCATGAAACAATTAAAAGTTATAGATACGATTTAAGACGATCATTCCTCTCCCTCTTTGATGAATCCCGTGACTGATTCACATACACATCTTCTTTTAACTTGCCATTCAAAATTATGGATTTTACATTCATGTGATGCATCTTACATGATTCCTGAACCGCGAGATCGATGAGTACTCTCACCCATTCCATCCTTGCGACGGAACGTAACACTTCTTCAATGTCCACACCTTCCTCTTGCACGCATTTTGGCTACTAGCCTCGCTTTGTGCTTCATGGACCCTTTGGCATCTTTCTTGATCATAAATTCTCACTTGAGATCCATGACTTTTTCATTGTTGGGAAGATCCACAAGCTTCCATGCATTGTTGTCGTGGATCTACCTCAACTCGTCCTCCATGGCTTGACGTCAATACTTCTTCGTATTTGCATACTCGAATTCCACCGGTTTCTCAGCATTTGCTAGACATCGCCATCCACTCCGTTTCACCTTTTCCGGGTCTTTTGTCCAATGAGCTTCCTCCGGACATATGTCGATCACCGGGCGTAGACGATTAGTTGTAGGTAGACATGTCCTTTCTTCCTTCATGGGCACGGGCGATACGTTGCTGTTCCCATCTCCACACGTGGACGTGGTCCCTCCTGGACCTCCACTGCATGAGCCACCATGCAGGATCAGCTTGCCACACCCAGTTGGGCATCCTGACTCGTTGGCAAAGTTCCCAAGTAGTAAATCTAGATGTGGCCCTTGCTCACCACGTGAGACACCCATGCCTCCTGTTGGACTAGTTTCAGGCTCATGTGGGCTTTCACTTAATACTGCACCACCACACGCAGCTGCCTTGCAACCTCCAGCTGCAGCGCTCGCTGATGGGTGCAAGGCACCCTGACTCCACGCGAGACCTCCTGCTTGAGTTACTGCGGCCAGTGCTTTCTGCCTACTCAGTGGGACACCATGTTCGCCTGTTACTGGGTAGTGTGGCACGGCTGCTGCACACATGCCCACTTTTGTATCAGCATACTTTGATTCATGGTCTTCAGGTGCCACGTACGTTGTAGTGACATTCGTGTCCTTAGCATCGACATAAATTTCAGAATTATGTCTCGCGTCAGTACCTTCGACACGAAGTTTCGAATCACCGCCATGTTTGTAACATCGATACCAGGTTTTCAAACCATGATTTTGAGAGCTTAACTTTTTCTTCACTGAGCACGACAATTTCTTTAGCCGACGCTTGAAGAATATGATCCTCCTCATCCACGAGCTCAGACATCAACATCATGCCACTTGCATCGCCTTCCTCGCCATGAGCATCTTCTCTTCGGGTATTCTTACAGTCTGACTTGAAGTGGCTGAGCAGATTACCGTTATGGCAGCGGATCTTCCTCTTGTTGAACTTTTTCTTCTTTGGCTTTTCCGATTGTTCGTCGATGTCCTTTATGCGGACGGGTACTTTCCGCCGCTACCAGATGCCTTGTCGAAATTGTTCTCCTTGAAACCATCGCCGCCATCGAGCACGTGTAAGCATCAGGTACTCATCCTGCTTTGCGCCACCGTGAACTCAGTTTCATCCGTCATTATAGCCCTAAAGTTACAAACCAGACCATCCAAAGTGAGAGTCTTGAGACCAATACATTGCTCAATCGCTGACACAATCGACATGTAGCGCGGTGGAGCGGCATGTAGAAAACGCCGGACCACGGTGATATCCTCTAGCTTCTCCCCGAGACTGCGAATCCCATTTACCATTGTGGCAACCCTTGCTGCGAAGGCATCCACCGCCTCATCTTCTCCCATCCTCATACTCTCGTGAACTTTTCCGCAAAGTTTGTAAGTTCGCCACAAGACACGCCGAAGTTCCCTAGATGCAATGTCTTCAGCGTGTCCCATGCCTCCTTCACAAATGTCTTCGATATTAGATGCTGCTGCACGCCCACCAGCGCCATCGAGAAGATGGTCGGATAGCCTGGCAATCCTTCCAATACAAGGCACCACCCTTCATGTAGTCATCAGCGCCGGGTCAACGCCTTCCCAGAGCTCATTGGCCTCGAGAGCGACTCCATCATGGTCACCCGTACCACGAAGTTCCCATGGTCAATCGTGGATACAACTATCTCACCGGGCGGCAATTACTTTAGCCGCACCGGAGTACTCCGCCAGCTGCTTGTTCTTCTTGTCGTCCGACGTGATCTCCTCGTTACTAGAAGATCAACCTTGCTCGATACCAATTGTTGGCCTGTCCCGACGCCGAGTACTTCCGGCGACGGTGATACGATCGACGACGAACAACGATGACAAACGAAGCTCGCTAACGAACTTGACGAAGTTCTATTACGCCGAGATGTACACACTGTGACCTAAATTGTTGGAACCGCGGCCCTCTAGCTACCTCTTCTCTCACTCGCACGGACGAAGGCGGATGAAGGAGTACACTTGATTTCTTCGGCGCACAAACGCCCCGCCGCATGAACGGCGCCTCTCCCGCACGAATGCCGCCTCTGCCGCACGAACGGCCTTACTTTATTGGGCACATACCGGCTCGGCTCATACCGTCACCATGCCCCGGCAACAGACCGGCTGCGATCAATACAGAGGGAGGGGCTTTTTATACCGGGCTGCCCACACATGCTATCACACGCACGCACGCAAGCCCCGGCCACCACTAGCATGTACAGCCGGCTCACCCACTAACTAACTCACCACGCACACACGACCCGGCCGTCTATGTAGCTAACAACCAGCTAACTACATGCACGCCACATTCAGCTGATTGATCCGCAGGCTCCGGCCACGCACGACGCGGCCAGCCTACAACAAATCATCAACAGCCTCCGACTCGACCTGGGCTAAACCTGTACGATAGACACGATCACGAGCACGGACTCACGCGCCATCCGGACACACACCCTAGTCACGGCGACGAGTTGTGATTTATTCCTAACGTAGATCAATCCACTAAGAACGAAGCTAGCTTCCTCTAGCAAAGTGCCTGATCGATCCTCTAGTAAAACAGCTGCAAGCAACACCAAAACGCAAGTATGTACACTACGGCCAGTCGGCCGGAAGCACCACACGCACGCACGTATTGCTCATGTTTGATCTGTATTACTTTCACAAATACACCAACGAACAAGCCCTCCTCACTCACCAGCTCGGCTGCTTCTCAACCCATGTGGTATTCTTCACTCAACCAGCCCATGGCGCCACAACGGACAGCCTCGAGCCCTCGATGCCGTCTGGTCTTTGTTGAGGATACAGCGACGAGGTTAGGAAGAAGCTCTGCGTTTGGAACGGTGGTGACGACATTATAAAACTGTTTTTTTGGTGTGATAGCGCTACAATTTCCCCTCTCAGTTGGTTAGTGGTTGATTGAATAAGTGTGTGCACATTATAAACTGTTCTCTCAGTAGCAGTGTTTTCTTTGCGAGAACTCTCAGAAGCAGTTGCTCACTATGGATTTTTTTTATGTCTTTTGCCCCCAAAACATTTTTGTCTAGCTCCGCCACTGCTCCGCGGCAACCTAGTCCGCCGCAGCCGCCCAACGCCTTCCTGAGTGGCGCCTCTTGTCGTGCATAGCCTCCGTCCGCATCTCTGGTTCCAGATCCACCCTGCCGTTGCACACCAGGTCACCCACACCGTCATATGAGGTCGATACCTGGTACTCCTGCCTTGCTCTTCAGTCATGATGGCGATCATGGTGGTGAGCTGCTCTCCTTCTAACATTATACAACACTAGCACATATGCCCGTGCGTTGCAACGGGAGATAAAATTATCATGTTCATCAAAACATTCACCAGTGCGAGATACCAGCCTCTGCACAATGCCATCCAGTGATGGTAGTGGGGCAAATGAGGTGGGCTCCTGCCTGATGGCACCCAAGACAGAAGTGCATTGGTGCAGGAGTCGGCTAGTTGACACGGTAGTTGATGAAGATGTTGTTGGGTTCTACGGTAGGGTGCGTCAACTGCAAATTAAAATTTTCCTACGCGCAGTAACATCCAGGAACATGCTACAGGAGATGGATCACAGTTTGTTACCACTAGACGCCAGTGCCGTGCAGCGGAAGAAGAGTTGGCGCAGCGCGTCCGCATGGATCGTCTCCTCCTCGTTCGATCTCCCTCGAGCGGCCGGTCGTCCGATCCCACTTACGAGTTCGCCGGAGCGGCGCAAGTGCACCGCCTCTAATGGTATCCACGCGTGCAGCAGGAGGAATACCGTGCGGTGGACTGCTAGGTCCGATCACACAATCGACGACGAGTGGAGGTGGCTATTCACAACACATGCAAACCCTAGTCGCAGCGCCGAAGCGATCAACCACATGAGTGTGCCGCACCTCCACTTTATATAGGCGTCTGTCAGGCTCAACACTTGGGCCTTGCACGGACCCTAAAGTTCAAAGTCTACTCGGTCACGTTTCCTAGTCCAGCTCGGATCACATCCGACCAGTGTCCTACGAACCGACCTCAGAGATTCCTTCCCTTGCTGCCACCCCTTAGGTTCAAGTCGGCTTGGTCACAGTTCGGATCACCTCCGACCTGCACGGTTGGTAGCGGCCTCTAGCAAGGCATGTCGACCACCAAGCAAACTATGAAGCTGGTTAGGCGACCCTGTACAACGTGTCACACTTCTGTTCCCTTTGCCACACGATATATGTTGTCGGGCTCAAGGCGCAGACTATCATCCTTGTGCTAGCCCGACCTCTTTCTCGCTCCAAAGGATATCACCACAAACCGGATTATCTCATAATTCTTGTAGCATGGCCATGCTTATCCTGGTCGGATCACACGAGGGGCCCAGAGTATATCTCTCCGATCGGAGGGGCAAATCCCATCTTGCTCGACCATGTCTCGCAGCATGGGACTGGACAAACCCGAAACCTACCTGTGTAACTACCCAGTCACGGAGTAGCATTTGGTCGGCCCAAAGCAAGTCTGTCACCATCCCAAGTACATGTGTCAGCTCAGGTCTTAGGACATAGAACATATGTTGTACTAGAGACTCACAGATGACATATCGCCAAGGCCTCATAGTTGGGTCTGTCCAACTCGGACCTTATCTCGACTAATCCGACCACGCCAAATCCGACCAGACCTTTCCAAGTCCATATTATCCGGTTAGCATCCAATGCTCCATGGCTAGTGAGACCAAGCCATTGACCGTGTCATATGCTAGTCTAGTCAGCTGCGCGTCCACACAGCCCTTACGACTAGGGACCTTTCAGGACAGTCATCATACAATGCATAGTCCCACAAAGAAGTCACTTACTTGCTGATACACATCATTGATAATGTCCAAGGACTATCTTTATTCATAAACACATAGGAAATACCATCATACTTGATTGCCTCTAGGCATATCTCCAACAGTCTCCCACTTGCACTAGAGTCAATCAAATAGACATCGAATGCCCATAGCTCTAACGTGCCCTCATGCTTGGGTTGTGGAAGCGGCTTAGTCAACGGATCTGCAACATTTGCATCCGTGTGAATCTTGCATAACTCTACATCACCATTCTTTACGATCTTTCAGACGTGATATTTCCGGTCTATGTGTCTGACCTTGTGGTGATTCCTCGGCTCCTTGGCTTGCGCGATGGCACCAGAATTGTCACAATAAAGGTCCAACTGTTTCACCTAGGCTGGGAAAATACCAAGATCATCCAGAAAATGCCGGATCCAAACACCTTCCTTTGCAGCTTCACAAGCCGCAATGTATTCGGCTTCTGTGGTAGAATTGGCCACCGTATCCTGCTTGGAACTCATCCAGTGCACTGCTCCTCCATTCAGGACGTACACGAATCCGGACTGTGATCGACAATCATCTCTGTCGGTTTGGAAACTAGCATCAACGTAACCCCTTACGCATTTAGCTCTTCCTCACCTCCATAAACTAGGAACATATCTTTAGTCCTTTTCGTGTACTTCAAAATAGTCTTTACCGCTGCCCGCTGACTCTCACCTGTGTTGGCCGGGTATCCGCTTGTTAGGCTTATTGCAAAAGCAACATCAGACCTTGTACATATCATGGCATACATGATGGATCCGATTGCCGAGGCATACGGAATCCTACTCATCCTGCTTCGCCATCGATGTGGAAGGACTCGAGTCTCGATTAGCCTTATAACATGTGAGAGTGGCAAGAACCCTTTCTTCGCTTTCACTCATGTTGAACCACTTCAACACTTTATCTATGTACGTGCTCGCTTAGGCCGCAGCAGCCTCCTCGATCTATCTCTATAGATCTTAATGCCTAAAATATAGACTGTCTCACCAAGTTCCTTCATCGAAAACTTGCCATTCAATGATCCCTTGACCGAGTTTAACATTGAAACATCGTTTCCCGACCAGTAGTATGTCGTCCACATACAAGATCAAAAACACTATCGAGCTCGCACTTAACTTCTTGTATAAACAAGAGTCCTCTTCGCTTTTGATGAAACCGAGACCAATGACGACCTCATCAAAACGAATGTTCCAACTCCGAGATGCTTGCTTCAACCCATAAATGGATCTCTTGAGCTTGCATATCTTACTAGTGCTAGTCGGATCAACAAAACCCTCGGCTGTATCATATACACATCCTCGGTTAAATTTCCATGAAGGAAAGCCGCTTTGACATCCATCTGCCATATCTCGTAATCGAAATATGCTGCTATAGCTAGTATGATCCTCACCGATTTCAAAGATCGCCATCAAGTAGTAAGTCTCGTCAGAGTCAATTCCTTGAACTTGTCCATAACCTTTAGTGACAAGCCCAGCTTTGTGGATCTGAACATTTCCATCCACATCGGTTTTCTTCTTAAAGACCCATTTGCAACCAATGGCAGTTACGCCAGTGGCGGATCAACCAAGTCTCAAACTTGATTCTCATCCATGGAATTTAACTCGGATCTCATGGCCTCTAGCCATGCCTCGAATCTGGGCTCACCATCGCCTTCCGGACACGTGGTCGGCTCGCCACTTTCTAGCAACAATACATCACGCACTCTGCGCAATCTCTCCGACCTCCGTGGTTCCGTTGCCGATTCCACTACGGGTTCCCTGACAGACTCCGGTATGATCTCATCACCAGCCGAGCCGTCCCCGAATGGTCCTCGAACTTCTTCGAGTCGTACCGTCCTCCCACTAGCCTCCCGACTGAGAAACTCTTTCTCAAGGAAAACCCCGTTCCGAGCAACAAACACTTTGTTCTCCTCACGGTTGTAGAAGCTATATCCCAAGGTTTCCTCGGATATCCCACAAATATGCATTTATCCGACTTGGGTGTAAGCTTGTCTGACATAAGTCGCTTGACAAATGCTTCACAACCCCAAATCTTTAGAAAAGACAAACTGGGACTCTTCCCAGTCCACATCTCATGCGGTGTCTTGTCTACGGATTTTGATGGTACCCTATTAAGGACTATCTTTATTCATAAACACATAGGAAATATCATCATACATGATTGCCTCTAGGGCATATCTCCAACAGATGTGATGTTATGTCGTGTGCATGCAACCATGCACACATTCTTCTACACGCCCACGCCCGCCTATCTAATGCTACCGCCTTGGACACGGCTCCTGGACGATTTCATATGTCTAGGTTATCAATAAGAACTTTCATCGGAAAATAAAAAGGGTCACGATAATTAGCGATCTGTTCAGTATTCGGACATCCGGCGGAAGTACATGATAGAATCAATATTGACGGCACGCCGAGATATTGTGATTGCTTCCACTGAAGCTTGAGCCAAATGATTTATATATATGCCTTCCTTAGAAGATGTCTTCGGATGTAGTACTAATTAGCAATCAATTCGATATGGGTGGTGTCTGATCACATCGCACCCACATGAGATGTCCGCGACGGTGCAAGTCATGGAGGCATGGACATATCGGAGATGGATGATTGGGGTCCGACACGTGCTCCATGAACTCTTGGGCATAGAGTTGGTTTTCTCCGTTGCCTGGAATTACTTTTCTCCTAAATTTTTAATAGATTTTTTTCCTGATTTGTAGGCTTATTTTGTACGCAAGAGCAAGAAAAGTTTGGATGTCGAACACTTTGATCGTCAAAAGTCAAAACTCATCGAGAATAGGGACATGCAGCTTGACAAAGAAAAGTCAAGTAATGTACTACAGAACGGGAAAACAAACTCAGTGGGCTTGTGGAGCGAACAACTTTTTTTAAGAAAACACTCTTCCATAATAAGACCGCGATGGTTATTTCTCTTCGTAGTGATTCCTATGAATAGCCTATGTGTAGAAAAATAGTGGGCTGGCTGAATACTATACATTTTTTTATTTGTTCAGTTTTTTCCCATTGCCTACGGCCTGGCTTTTCTTCAGTTTTTTCGCTTTCCTTTTTCCTATTTCATTCTTTCATTTTTAGTGTTTCTTTCTTTGTTTATGTATGATTTCCTTCACTTTTTTCCTTTCAGGTTTTCATCATTTTTTTTCATTTTTTCATTTTTCAAACTTGTCTACTTTTTTCACGCATAATGTACATTTTGCTTATGTTCAAATTTTCTAAAATAAATGGTTAACATTATTTTAATATAGGTTTTACTGTCTATGTTTTTTCTTAGACATTTTACACTTGTTTGTATATATCAGGAACATTTCTTTATATGTGTTTAATATTTTTCAAATAGATAATTACATTCTTTAAATAAATGTTTGATGTCTACGTTTTTTCAACACATGTCTACATTTTGTAATACGCATTGTACATACTTTCGTACATTTTTAACATTTTTATAATATATGGTTAACATCTTTTCAGATATATGTTTTGATGTCTAGTTTTTTCTACATATTGTACATCTTTTGTGTACGTATGAAATATTTGATTATATGGGTTAATGTTTGTAAAATTACATGGTTAACATTTCATGAAATATATGTTTTGATGTCCACTTTTTTCATATACATCTGAAAACATTTTTTATATATGTTTAATATTATTTAAATACATGATTAACATTTTCTTCAAATACATGTTTCGATCAGTATTTTTTTAATACATATTCTATGTTTTCCTTGTACATCAGAAACATTTTTATACATGTTTAACATTTTTCAAATACATGATTTTTTTTAAAGTGTGAGAAATACTATAAAAACCTAAATAGGAAAAAATAAAATGAAAAAATGTAAGAGAAAAATTGAAACCGAAAACTACTAAAAAGAATAAAATTATGTACGACGCCGTTCTTTCAAATGGGCTGGGCCCACGAAACTGTTGCCTGCACCGAGGCCATCTACCTACGGCCTGAATAATAAGGGAACTTCCGCTTACGCCAATGCTGTTGGCTTGCTTAGATGGTTGTGCAAGTCGTGTTCTTTCCATGCAACCACTGTTCGAGTCTGGCTTTCTTCATATATTTCTTTTCAAAACGCATTTGACGCATTTAAAGACAGATTTGTAAGATGAAAAAGGTGGAGAAGCACTCTTCCCTTTAATATTAGGTAAAGATTTAGGCTTTTCTGTGTGACTAACCTTCATGCGGATGTAATTTTTTAGGGTTAGTTCATGTATTTGGTTGTAGAAATCTATAGGGGTTGATGTATTTCACCAATTTTTTTGTAGGGTTTGATGTATTTTAACTTATAGATATTTTGGCAGCATTAGCTATTTCTTTGTAAAAACCTATGAAGAATTTAGTGAAACTATTCTAATGGTGTAGCACTACAAACTTCTTAGTAGGCAGATGATGAAACATGATACCTTTACACATAACTAAGGCACAGCTTGCTTTGACTATTATGTGTTGAGGAATAACTTAAGTTCTTTAACTCATTCAAATCAAAGGAGTAATGTCTTTGATGTGGATAATAAGATTACTTATGTTATCTGAGGTTTATCTGTTCCTGAACAAATCAGTTATGCCTTTTATGCATCTCTATATAAGAGGGAAAAAGTACATAACAACTATTGTGTTGAAACAGAAAAAAGGTGAACATCAAAAAAATAGCCATTTTTGCCGGTAGTTGGAAGGGTGATACTCCAGAAAAAGGTGAACTTCATCTGGAAAAACACCGAGAGTGTTGTCCGTTGTAAACACACCACTGCTTATGTCATGTACAAGGTTAACTAATTGCTTATTTCATAAAGTTTGATTGAATTCTATCTGAAATAATAGGTCGATGAATATCTTATGTGAATTCTATGCAGAGTTTTATTTTGGTTGCACTACACAAATGAAGATGACGAGTTGCGCTTACAAATTTACCCGTTGGTGTAAGCACCGACCGATTTCATCGGTACTTCCTACTGGCCATTGTATTTGACATAGATTGGTGTGGTAATTATGAGTAGTTTAGCATATTTAAATTTATATGTATGTCCTTTGTCAAGTTTGTTAAGTGGCTTGATGGATAGACTAATCTTTGTAATGTGGTAGAGGTATCTATTTTCCATATATATGTTGGTTTGTTAAGTGGCTCGATTGATAGACTACTCTTTTGTAATGTGGTAGAAGTATCTATGTCCTTTGTCTGCCACTAAGCCGCCAAATAACGATGGCCCCAGGCGCACCTCACGGTCCACCCATCATGGACCTCCAAGCTGGGTCACAAGGCAACACTCCGTCCAGGAAGATTGGATGCCGTGATAGAGCCCCGAGAGGCCCTTTGCGGCACCCCAACCGGAAGCGGAAGGCACAAGAGAGCTCTGTCGCCAGCGATGCCCACAAGGAGGCGGTACTCCAGCATCCTTTATTGTGGTAATATTTATGTTCCTTTTCTAGTTTGGTAATTTGGTCGATCGATAGACTACTGTTCGTAATGTGGTATAAGTATCTATGTTCCATATATATGTTGGTAGTGAAGTGTGTAAATGTACACTTTTTGTTATATGGAAAGCAACTTCCGCAAATGAATGATGTATGCATGCGTATTCTGTTCACGTAATACCAACATGAATATAACCAAGCAATAAAAAAGGAGCAAACAACATGCGATGAACTACTATCACTGAATGGCTAGCAGTTCAGATGAAGTGTTATCACTGACAAGCCAGGATAACCGTCGTGGTGTGAAAATCACAACTGACCCGGAGGCATTGATAGGACACTAGCAGGTCAGTGATGATACAGTTTTGTTGGTTAATGCTATTTGGATATGTAGTAGTGATCAACCCTTTTTCTCTTTCCTTCGCCTGACCCAACAAATCCCTCAACCACATCCACAAGCAACACACAACACCCCTTCTTTGATAGTCCTATGGTCCAGATGTTCCCCCACTGTGCCAATAAATTCTTAAGCATTCTCCAGACATAAACCTTCACTTTATTAGGCACCTCGGCATCCCTAAAGAGCTAGCCATCTGCTGTGGCTTTGCACCAACGAGGAGGGGCCCACCCGACACGCCTTTCACCAAGTTTGTGCCATGCAAAGATGATACATAAAGCAAACAGTAGACTGTCTATTCTTGGCAGTTAAAGTCCACCCTATATAATCTTCAGTGTCTGGTCCGTCAGCGGCGGTAAGAGTTAGGGAATTGGCACGGACAAGATATAAAATGTATACAACACAACTCTGACCGGCGAGAAAACGAACGCGACCATTTTGCAACAATAACTTAGACGGGTCGAATGTGGCAGCTGTAACCTGTAAGTGCCGAATATCCGTTCACTTTGGACATCGGAATACATGATCACTGACCGATCAATTTCAAACCCTTCTCTAACAAGCATGAAGTAGAGCTCACAATACCTCATCACTGATGCACCATGGAAGACTCTTCATCATCACCGATGTGTGGGCATTCGTTGGTCAGCAATTGAGGGTTAGTGATATTCTGATATGTAGTAGTGGATTGTGCACGGCTTCTATCAGTTCTGACTGGTGAAGAACCATGTGAGTTACACTAGTAAAATCTATCTTTCATGTGGAGCAGTAGCAACAGGCAAACCAACAGGAGGACATACAAGTCCTGGCTCAGCTGCAGGAACGATGGCATCTGCCAGAGCATGGGTGGATCTAGGCAATGCTGACGGTGTATGTGTCAAGAATCAAGACAGACGAGGAGGGGCGGTCCTGAGAGGCCATCCAAGGGAGTTCGTTGTAGGCTCATGCCGTTTTTACCCTCTCTAACTAAACCTACAGTGGCGGAGTTACTAGCATGTCGCCATGTCCTTGCACTAGAGAAGGAAGTTGGAGTCTAGACGATCGTCTTGGAGATGGATTGCAAGATGGTGGTGAGTAAGCTCAACTCTGAAGGGAAGGAGGGCTCACCCCATGGTTCAGCGGTTGAAGATGTGAACGGCATGCTCTAAACTTTTATTGAGTCAAAGATCACTTTGGTTCGTAGAGAGGTGAATTGTATGTCGTGCATGTTAGCTAAGGAAGGTTGTCGGCATGAATTATGAAAAACAAGGCTTAGTGTGCCGAAAATTGTATTAGCGCTGTTCAGAACTCTCGCACTGCCGAGAGCTCTGAATACAGTGGGAACCGTCTATCTAAAAAGTGATTATTTACATGCATCTTTTTCCTTATCAATAAATTGAGTTTAAATTAGGAGCAAGGTGATTATCAACATATTTATTTTATTCAGTATCTTTATCTTAATGCATGGCTACAATAAGATGATATATTTTGTCAAAAATTGCTAGTATTGCATTAATTGTTATATATTAATTGACTAGGGAACTAAATCATGATTACTAATAGTACTCCCTCCGGAACAAATAATGCACTACCAAATACTAGTAGTAAGTATATATTTGTTTCTAAATATAAGAATATTACTATTAAATACTAGTATACCAAAGATCTCTACTCCTAATGTCTCAGTTGGTAGTCTCCGTCGGTTAATTTTCGTCCCACAAGAGACGGTTTTTTTTTCGTCCTCAATTTCGTTGGTTAACTATTGTAGAGTTATTTTCCGTGTTGCCTCTCTGTCTCCCACCGATTTTTTTTATCGTTCAGCCCGCACCCAGGAGACGCTCCTCTCCTCCCTCTCCTATGCGCTCGATCCCCTCTCACGCTAGGGTTCAGAGGTTGCGCCGCCACCGCTCGGCTCGGCCTCCTCCTTCCCTTCCTCCCCCACCTCCAGCCACACCCGTCCGACCACCTGCCGGATCGCGCCGCCACGCCTGCATCGCTCGGTCTTCTCCCACAACTCGTGCATCGCAACGGCGCTCGCGCCCGCACGGTCTCCTCCATGACCTCTCTCCCTTGCGGCGGCGGCGGCACACATGACGCATCCGACGGCGAGCTCCACAGGTCAACGCATCCTCTCTTCTCTCCCATGGAAGTCCCTCCCCTCTCACATCTCTCTCTGTCTGCGAGCGGTGGCGGCCGGCTACGCGAGAGGTCGATCTGGTCACGCCTTCCCACCATCGACCGCGCTACGTCGCTATCGGAGGGGCACCCTGCCGCTGTCGGGGACTCGCCGTCATTGAAGCACGCCACCACGCCGCCGCTCTTCTGTCTCTCCCTGCTCGCCTCCCGCGGCCAAGACTGACCGCATCCTGCACAATCTTCGTCCGCCCCTCGATTCCGACCCACCTGCGTGAAACAGACCGGCGAAGAAATTTGGGCGCACATCTCGCCTCACCAAAAGAATAAGATTGCTTACCTCTCGCACGTATGACTTGGGGCGGCGGCGGCCGCCGCGGCCGTCAGCCGTTCAGAGCCTCCCATGACGGCACCAACGTCGGGCGGCCAAAGCCCAGCATCAACGCCCATTCCTTTTTTGCGTGTGCACTCTCCTCCATTGCATCCCCCTTCTCCAGCTCGCATGGCGGAACCGTTGGATCGATGGCGTGCGTCTCTGCATGTGCGTGCGAGTGGGCATACGTGATCTGTCCATGGCGGGCATGCGAGTGTGCTGTGTTGGGCGTGTTTGTCCCGTGGATGCCCTGTGCACCTGCAGGATCCAGACGGCTGTCTGTGGCCGAGCTCCGCCATCCTGCGCCCGTAGGACTGACCCAGGCGACCTGATCAGAGCATTACTTGTTTAGCATTACTTGTTGAAGGACAAAACTATTGATTCTTTTTGGCTACAGAAAAAGTTTTGGATGCAGAGCTGAGTGGTTTCTTCATAGAACTAAGGAGCCAGTAAAAAAACATGAGAATTCGTCACCTGTCTTAGCCATCGCAACCTCCTGAACAAGGTTTGCCAGCATCTAGCTTAATCCTTGTGAATGGTTGGTAGCAGATCTATCTTACAAGCAGAAAACATCTACTTTGTATTTTAGTTTTCTGAATTACATTCATCCCTAGCTGCACTTACAGGTCAAAACATCCACATACTTCAGTTTTCACAGCCAGCAGACCTAGACAAAAAAAGAAGTGTATGAGCATGTAGTGTATAATTGGGGAGATTAGGGGAATGTATTGACAAGTGACAATCGTATTTCCTTGCGTCCTCGATGCTGCTTCCTTAGCTCACATAGTAGTTCTTTTAATACGCGTACTCGATTTGATTGGCAGGCTTCAGGTAATTTGTGTTTGTGTGGTAACATCAACGGACCTGTACTGCTACGAATTACATCACGGACTATGTGCTACTTTATTAATTGTAGTTTCTTTGTTCAGTTAGTTCTCTGAAAAAAAAACCACTTCTTCTCCCGATGTATATGTTTTTTTTGCGAATTCCCGATGTATATGTTTAATACTAATCTTCCAAAGATTGTTGTAAGAAATAACTATATTTACTATCTTATCTCATCAGTGGGCTAATTCTATAAAAAGAACTAATAAGGAGATTTCTTAGCAGTACTGTATATGTTTGGAGCAGTGAGATAATTTTATCCTATATGACTTTCTTTCTCTTGCCTTTCCTGATTTCGTTTTCCCCTCCATTTTTTTCAGGTTCCAAAGTTTAGTCGCAGCTAGCTTGATTTGGAGACATTTCCTATTTCGGCATAAATGTTTCATCATACTAGGATTTAATTGGTGATCTTACTTCTGTTGCCTTTTGGTGACTGAAATATATTGCATTTTCATGGAAGCAGGAGCCGGGTAGTTGTTGAGCGGGTTGTGGGAGAGGCGGTCGGCGAGCGCGGGCTAGACGGGAAGGTGATGCTTGCGATGGCGACCATGCCGGTGTGCAGGGCAAGGTCGATTGTGTCCATCATGGTGTTTCCGAGGGAGAGCGAGGCATCTACATCCCGCATCTGAAGAAGTCGATGCTCGGGGCGAGGTTGACCACCATGGCCGGCGTGAAAGCGGACGGACTTAAAGGCCGGTGACAGGTTTGCCGTCGTCGCACCGTCTCTCAACTTGGTGGGGAGGCGAAAGGAGAGCGGTGGCGCCATGAAGACCTCGACGCCTGCTTCTGTGACCACGACCAGGCCATTGTGTTTGTAATAAAGATACTAATTGTATACATATCCCCCAGCTTCAAAAACATTAGATAAATATCCAACTTATTATTGAAAAATCTTGATTCGAGATAAATGGAACCTTTCCTATATACAATGAGCTTATTATTTGAAGGTTGCATTGAGTGTGCTATTATTGCTGAAATAAGAGGCTTATGTGAATTTGTCAATCTTTGTGTACCTTGTAATAGTGACTGTCAATCTTTGTGTACCTTGTAATATTGACTGTCAATCTTTGTGTACCTTGTAATAGTGACACATGGATGCGTGAAGTTGAGTGGTACTCCCTCCGTAAAGAAATATAAGAGCGTTTAGATTCACTACTTTAGTGATCGAAACACTCTTATATTTCTTCTTTACAAAGAGAGTACTAATACTACTTACAAATGGATGATATATATCCAGTTATGAGTTCTTGGGTGGTGGCGATCGATTTGGTTAGTTAAGGACATACGAAGATTGCCCAGAAGGAAAAAAAGTGAAGAGAATTTATATTAAATCGTTGCATGATGGAATCTGAATGTAACAATTAGAAGAATAGTTTGATCAACGTGTTCATATTTTTATTATTTCATGGCAACGCATGGGAATTTGGCTTTTGCCCGTAAACGCATACGGGCCATCTACTAGTATATTTAACAGTGTACCATAGATATATCTAATATATAAGAATATTTAATACTAGTATACGAAGATATTCTACAATTAAATACTATTGCCTCCGTTCCAAAATATCAGAATATTACTATAAAATACTATTACTTATGTTATAATATTTAGCAACAGAGAAAATATTATTTAGTAGTGATATATCTTTCTTCCTAATTAAATATAAGAATATTACTATTAAATAATAGTATCCCAAAGATATATTTAATAGTATACTGAAGATATACAATAATTAAATACTATTACCTTGTTCCAAAATATATAATATTACTGTTTAATACTATCACTTCTATTCCTATATTTAGTAACAGAGTTAATAGTATTTAATAGTAGTATATCTTTGTTCCTAAATATAAGAATATTACTATTAGATACTAGTATAGAAAATATATATTTAATATTATAGCAAAGATATCCCAAAAAACATAAGAATATTTAATAGAAATATACAAATGATATGCTACTATTAAATACTAGTATTAAATAAATAAAATTTTACATGCACACGCGGTACCCACCTTGCCCCATGCCTTCCTATTTCAGTTCATAAAAGGCAACACACGCTTCTGCTCCTCGTGTCCTGCTCGCTCACATTCTTCTCATCCTGCTCTCCTCGACCCACTCCGCACGTCTGCTCGACCGGTCCACTGCAATGTCTAGCTCCGGCGTCAACGCCATACCCACAGCCAACCACGAGGAGCAGAGCCTCGCGGCCCCAGCCCCGCCCCCTGCGGTTGCCGTTGCCCAGGGGAAAGGGAAGGTGCTTGCGCAATAGGCGCCTGCGCCGGTGGTTCGCAAGCGGAAGTCCAGAACACGCCGCAGAAATCCCGGCCCCTAGCGGCCACCAGAGAGGAGCTGGAATTCCACGAGTCCCGGGAAGGACCCTTAAAGGTACTTGCGCTCCCAGGGGCTCCACGTACTGACGCTGTCTCTGACGGCAAGATGGTAAGCCATGCTCGTGCCCCCACCCCGCCTGCAATTGTTGTCTCCACAACAAGATGGTGAGCCACGCTCCTCCCCCCTCTCCTAGTAGTGATTGAAGTTAACCAGTTCCTAATGATTTGGAGTTACTGACAATCTTTAATCTAGTTATGTGAATTAGTACTAGTGCTTACTGAATTACCTGATGTGTGTGTGCAAGAATTACGTGTTGTGTATATATCCTTGGACTTTCTAAGGGATGCGGTCTCATGTGGCAGATGGATGGGAACGAGATGAAGCCGGTCCAGGTGGTGCCGCTTCAAGCTCGGTTGGTAAGTACTCCATACTGGTTTTTCTGTCAATATCACGGCTGGTTTCTTTGTCATCATTAGATAATGATATTGGACTGAAGTTGGTTAGCTCTTTCCATGCTGGATTTCGGCATCATTAGTATACTGATATTTGACTGAAGCTGGTTGGCTCTATCCATGCTGGATTTTGGCATCATTAGTATACTGATATTGGACTCAAGCTTGTTAGCTCTGTCCATGCTATGATTTTTGTCATCATTAGTTTAAGAGCTAACAAGCTTCAGTCCAATATCAATATACTAATGATGCCAAAAATCTAGCATGGAAAGAGCTAACCAGCTTCAGTCCAATATCAGTATACTAATGATGCCAAAATCCAGCATGAAAAGAGCTAACCAGCTTCAGTCCAATATCATTATACTAATGATGACAAAAACAGCCGTGATACTGACAGAAAAACCAGTATGGAATGCTTACCAACCGAGCTTGAAGCCGCGATGCTCCCCCGCATGGGCGGCACCCCCTGGACCGGCGCCATCTCATTCCCGTCCATCTGCCACAAGAGACCGCAGCGATTAGAAAGTCCAAGGACATATAGACACCATGTGATTTCTTGCACATACACATCAGGTAATTCAGTAAGCGCTAGTACTAATTCACATGACTAGATTAAAGATTTTCAGTAACTTCAAATCATAGGCACCGGTTAACTTCAAATCACTAGTAGGAGAGGGGGAAGCAAGTGCGGCTCACCATCTTGTCATCGGAGACAGGGTTTGTGTGTAGTGTGGGGGCGCGAGCGCGGCTCACCATCTTGTCGTCGGAGACAGCGTTTGCATGCAGTGTGGGGGACGAGCGCGTCTCATCATCTTGTCGCTGGAGACAGCGTGAGTCTGTGGTCCCCTGGTGCCAGGAGCGCAAGCACCTTCAAGGGGCCTTCCGGGACTCCCGTATTCCAGCTCCTCTCTGGTGGCCCTTTGGGGTGGGCTTTTCTGTCGGTCTCTCCTGGACTTGCGCTCGCGAACCACCGGCGCAGGCGCCTGTTGCGCAAACACCTTCCCTTTCCCTAGTGCGACGGCGGCCGAAGGGGGCATGGCGGGCGCCGCCAGGCTCTACTCCTCGTGGTTGGCTGGGGTATGGGCGTTGACGCTGGAGCTAGACATCGCGGTGGATCGGTCGAGCAAACGCGTGGAGTGGGTCGTGGAGAGCTGGATGAGAAGAACGTGAGCAAGGAGCAGAAGCATGTGTTGCCCTTCATGAACTGGAAACACGAGGCACGGGCCAAGGTGGGGACAGTGTGTTGAACTACAGATTTATTTATTTAATACTAGTAATATTCTTATATTTAGGAACAATGATATACTACTATTAAATACTATTATCTCTATTACTAAATATAAGAATAGCTGTGACAGTATTTAATACTAACATTCTTATATTTTGGAATAGAGGTAATATTATTTAATTGTTGTATATCTTTAGTATACTATTAGATATATCTTTGGGATTCTAGTGTTTAATAGTAATATTTTTATATTTAATGAGGAATAAAGATGTATCACAACTAAAGAATATTATCTCTATTACTAAATATTAGAAAATAGCTAATAATACATTATAGTAATATTCTTATATTTTGGAGCGGAGTTAATAGTATTGAACTATAGAATTCTTGGTATACTACTATTAAATATTCTTATATTTAGGTATATCTTTGGTATACTAGTATTTAATATTCTTATATCTTTGGTATAGTAGTATTTAATAGTAATATTCTTATATTTAGAAACAAATATATACTTACTATTTGGTAGTACATTTATTTGTTCTGGAGGGAGTAATATTACTACCTTCGTCCGGGTTTATTGGTCCCTTTCGTATTTTTTGTCCAACTTTGACCGTATATTTGACTAACAAATTACAAGTTGTATGTCACAAAACTTATATTGTTGGGTTCATATTTAAAAGAGGATTTCGATAATACTATTCTTCGAGTATATAACTTATTTTTTAATAGTTAAATCAAATGTCAAAGTTTGACCCAAACTACAAGGAGCCCTAATAAATCAGGAAAAAGGTAGTAGTAGTTATGATTTAGTTCCCTAGTCAATTAAAAGTAATACTAGCAACTTTTTGTTGTTTTTTATATCATCTTATTATAGCCATGCATCAAGATATAAATAAGGAATAAAATAAGTATGTTGGTAATCACCTTGTTTCAAATTTAAACTAAATTCTTTATACTCGATTTATTGATAAGGCAAAAGATACCTGTAAAGAATCATTTTTTAGATAGGATGGTTGTCATTGTATGCAGAGTTCTCGGCAATGCCAGAGTTCAAACGGCGCTAGTACAATTTGGAGGCACACCAAGCCATGTTTTTCACAACTCATTCCGACAATCTTCATTTTCTAAGATGAAGGCAATACAATTCATCTCTCTATGAACCCAAGTGATCTTGGACTCAATAAAAGTTTGGAGCATGCCCTTCACATCTTCAACCGCCGGGCCATGGGGTGAGCCGTCCTTCCCTTCAGAGTTGAGCTTGCTCGCAACCATCTTGCAGTTCATCTCCAAGACGATCGTCTAGACTCCAACTTCCTTCTCTAGTGCAGGGACATGGCGACATGCTAGTAACTTCGCCACTTTAGGTCTAGTTAGACAGGGTAAAAATGGCATGAGCCTAGGACGGACTCCCTTGGATGGCCTCTCAGGATTGTAAAATATTATGTTTGTGGGAAACTGCACAACACCAAATATGGGTGTGGCTATCTCGTATATATATATAAGGGTATCTGAAGCATACAAATACAATATATAGAGTGTACACAGAAGCTATGTATAAACATTATCTAACAGCCTCCATCAATCTTCACTTGTGGAAAAAGGGCTAGCCACAACTTTACGTTGGTAGCATGCCATTTGCAACCAACGCCACCACTATTTTTTTCACATAGTGATGACGTTGGCTTATTTGGTACGACATTAGTAGGGACATAGTGGTGGCGTTGGAAACAGGGTAACGTCAAGAATATATGGATCAACAATTTGTATCAGGCGTAATATATTGCTGTCGTGGAATAGCATGGAACGCCAACACTATTATATTTAGTTGTGACGTGTTGTTGTAACCGGCCTTTGTACTGTTGTTTTGTCAGTACCAACATTCTTATATTACATATTTTTTTGTATATTCTTTTTTATAGTATATTATAGTTTACTTTTATTAAATTTCTATTATTTTAAATAGAAATAATGACATTTTTTAAAATATGTAGTTTGAGACTTTAATTTTTTTCCTTTTTAGTTTCAGACTTGAAATATATAGTTTTTGAGCCTCCAAATATGTAGTTTCACACTGCCAATTTGTTTTATTTTTAGTTTTTTATGTGGTGATCTTTTTTTAGTATATTATAGTTTACTTTTATTAAATTTCTATTATTTTAAATGGAAATGACATTTTTAAAAATATGTAGTTTGGGACTTTAAATTTACTTTTTTTCCTTTTTAGTTTAAGACTTGAAATATATAGTTTTGAGCCTTCAAACATGTAGTTTGGCACTTCCAAATTTTTTTCTTTTTAGGTTTTTATGTGGTGATCTTTTTAATAGTATATTATAGTCTACTTTTGTTTAATTTACTTTTTTCCTTTTAGTTTTAGACTTGAAATATATAGTTTTGAGATGACATTTTTAGGTGATGATCTTTTTTCTTATTGGGCAAGCCCAAATAGTATATGTGCCTAGATCTTTCCTTACCACATGATGCTCACCCATATCCAACTGGATATATGTGCCTAGATCTTTCCTCACCACATGATGCTTGGAAAAGAGAAAAATAAAAGGAATAGAGAAGAATACTTTGGCTCTTGAATAAAAGTAAATACATGAAAGTAAAGGATAGGCCCTTTGCAGAGGGAAGCAGATGTTTTCATGCGCCTTTTGGTTTGTATGCTCAATCTCCTAGTGAAAAAGAGCGGCACGTTGTATTGCCCTTATGAAGCAAGAAGGTAAAAGAAAACAAAACTCGAACTAAACTTTATTATATATCTACTTTTACGGTTACAAAGATAGATAGATCACTTAGCAAAAACACTCGAAAAGGATCGAACTGAACTTTTATTCAAAGATTTGAAAAGATAACAAAAGATCGAACTAAGATACATAAGATAAAATGGGGTGGTGTGATCAATACTGGGGCAATTCAGACAAGCTTGTCACAAGCCAAGGGGTGTGCCCATACCCGATACTCAAGTTTCCTTTGGTGATTTAGATGGTGATTGTGGTGGTGATGAGGTAGTAGCGAGCTTATCCTTGGGCTCAAAAGATACTCCAATCTTGAGACTGACGCTCAGACGGCGATGATGTGCTCTTGCAATAGAATATTTTCACAAGTCAGATATTTGTTTTCAACACGAACTATTTCAATGGTCCTAAAAGCTTCAATTTCGATGAGGGTAAGATATTCATAGTATGGTTGAAGGATACCTTCTTCTTCTTCTTCTTCCGTAGGAAAGGCCTGCTCTACTGCTAGAGCTTGATCTTCATCAGCTACCTTGCTCTTGTCCCCCTTGAAGGCTTCTTTTTGTTCTTCTCTCTTCAATTCCATCTTCATCAACCAAGCATCCTCTTCTACGTTGTTGCAGGAGGGGCAAGACATGATGCCTGGTTTGACAGATCTAACAGAAAACTGCAAGAAAGAGAACAGAAGATTTCTCCGTGTTATGGTGGTCAATAGGTTGGGAGGGTATATAAAGAATTATTATATTGAGAAACAAGCAAGCGGGAGAAAAAGCGGAGTCCGGAAGGTACCCGAGGTGGGAACAACCCACCTAGGCGCACCATGGTCTCTTGTGCCCTCCTCACCTGCCTTACGGGTTGTTCATTATTTTCCTAACTTTTGTAATATTCCAAAACAGACAAAAAAATTGTGTATTTTTGTAGTCTGTTTACTTACCGTATACGCACCTCCTTTTATTCACGATTCTGGAGTGTTCCAGAAGTTTTGTTTTATGTGTTCCTCCGGTGTCATAGTTTGGATAATATTGCTTTCAACATTAATAGGCATACTTGAGATATAGTGTTTGATTCTTTTCTCATTGACAATTTTTGGGTTAGTACCTTCGGCATTATTTATTTTGATAGCTCCAGAGCGGTAGACTTCTTCGATAATATATAGTCCTTCCCATTTTGACTAGATGTCGTTCTGGCCTTGTTGGATACCGTGCTTGTCTGGCGCTATTTCCCTAAATGACGGGGGACCGTGTACACCTTTTGACTAGGCTAGCGAGGGGTTTGACTTTTCATCAGTCCACGCCTTCATTGGGGCAAATGTCTCAGCTATGGTTTCGGTAAATAATATCTTAGATATAAAATATCCAAACGATAAGACTTACCGTCAGGTGCTTGGCACTTTGGGCACAGCGTTTTCGATGGCAATTCTTGTCACGCCAAGGATGCCAAATTCAATGACGCATGATAAGTTTCTATCAAAATAAAATGAAGTGTCAATTAATTTGCCATCCTGGTGTAACTAAACTTGCCATAAAAGATGTTCAGAGTTGTCATGTGGTCGTTCACGACATGTGGCACTTATCAGGGTCCATAAAAAAACTATGTCACTTCTAAGTCTTTCATCACATGATTAATTTGCAGTAAATTTTGTGCCAACTGCAGCTATTTTCTTTTGAGGAGTATCATCACTTTATTTAATTAACGAGGACCGAAGCTGAGATAGAAGCAATATGTAGGGATTGTAAAAGCCACAGGTGGCGCCCACTACAAGAGATAAACTAGCTTTGACTAAACAATGAGGGGACCTCCTATCCCACGCGTGACATGCAAGCGAACGAGGCAGCGTGCAAGTCCTCCCCTCCCGCACGCGCCTATTCGTCCGGAAGTTCAGCAGGCCGGGAAACCCTATTAATTTTTCATTTAGTTTTTAATGCTTTTTTTTTACCTTTTTTTTATGTTTTTATTTTTCATCATTAAAATAATTTAGGATTTCAAAAAACTTCTAATTTTTTTAAAAAACCTGAACATTGGAAAATGTTCCTGAAATCATAAAAAATCGTGTATTAAAAATGTTTATGATTTTGAAAAATGGTCGCATATTGAAAAAATGTTCGTGAATTTTAACCAAATTATCTGAATTCTAAAAAATATTCAAAAAGTTTTCTAAATGTCCACCAAAAAAATATTGTGAATTTTAAAAAATGTTCATTGATGTAAAAAATAGTCATTGAATCAAAAAACGGTCATCGATTGAAAAAATGTTCGCCAATTAAAAAAAATCATGTCAATTCATAGAAATTTTCATTGATTCAAAAAATGTTTCCCTTTTTGAGATAAGCAGTGTCGCACAAAATAAGCATGCTCATTTAACGATTTTCCCTCAACTAAGCTAGTTGGGTTTTCAGCATGAGCACAAATGAATGAATATTATCCAAATAGAAAGCTTCAGTAGTATGATAGATTTTGGGTGGTTCTTCAACCATTGGTTTAGTAGGTACAACATTTTTTTTTGTATTTTGCATTTCCTACCCATAACTAGAGATAGAAAACAAGAGCACATAATAAAAATTACTTAGTGATAAAGAAAACAAGCACACAGGAGAATATTCACCCACGCTATTGCTCCACGGCAATGGCGCCAGAAAAAGTCTTCATAACCCACAAGTATAGGGGATCGTTTGTAGCCTTCTTTGATAAATAAGAGTGTCGAACCCAACGAGGAGCTAAAGGCAGAACAAATATTCCCTCAAGTTCTATTGACCACCGATACAACTCTACGCACAGTTGACGTTTGCTTTACTTAAAATAAGTATGAAACTATTTTGCAAGAATAAAACTACGAGTACTTTGCGAGAATAAAACTAGGATAAATTAGATAGATTTTGTCAATAAGAAAGTCATTTGTTCCTAGGCAATCGATAACAAGTACCGGTAATCATTCTTGTAATTTTATATGGGGGAGATAATGAGCTAACATACTTTCTCTACTTGGATCATATGCACTTATGATTGGACCCCTAGGAAGCATCCGCAAATACTAAAGATCATTAAGGTCATGAAACCCAACCATAGCATTAAGTATCAAGTCCTCTTTACTCCCCATACGTCATAACTCACGTATCCGGCGTTTAGGCTGCTGTCACCCCATAACACCGATAATAAGCAAATCATGAACATATTGCAATGCCCTACTACGAGGGCCCCTTACATTCTTGGCGAGGCGGAGGGCACCATAAGACAGCACCATAAATAAAATATACAATCATACCAACCAAGATCATGATTAACCGACAGGACAAAGCGGATCTACTCAAACATCATAGGATAGCCACATATCATGGGGAAATAATATACTGAGTTGACCACCATGTTTAAGTAGAGATTACGGCAGGGAGAAGGGTGTTACACCGCTTCATAGGCAGGGAGAAAGTTGGTGTTGACGGTAGTAAAATTGTTGATATAGATCGTCGTCACGATCCTAGCCCAGCTGACCCTCCGGCGCCACCGAGAAGAGGGGGAGAGCCCCCCTCCTTCCTCTTGTTCCTTGGCCTCCCCCCGGATGGGAGAATAGTTCCCCCTCTTTTCCATGGCTTGGCGGAGGGGCGGTAGCCCCTCCGAGATTGGATCTCCCTCTATGTTCTCTTCTATTTCGTGCTCTCCAGATTTGGCCATTCACGACTTCCTAAATTCCCGGAGATACGTAACTCCGATTGCGCTGAAATTTTTACACGTTTTTTTTCATAAATGATATTCCTTGCGCCAGTAGAAGGGCCCCAACCGCCTTACGAGGAGGGCATAAGACACCTGGGTGCACCAGGGGGTGCCTGGTGGGCCCCCATTTGCGTTGATTCCATGTCCTGGAAATCACATATATTCCAAAATAATTCTCGGTAAATTTTTATCACGTTTGGACTTCGTTTCATATGGATTTTCCGCGAAACAAAAAACATGCAACAAACAATAACTGACACTAGGCACTGGATCAATAGGTTAGTCCAATAAATTATTTAAAATGTTGCCAAAAGTATGTGAAAGTTGTATAATATTGGCATGAAACAATTAAAAGTTATAGATCTGACGAAGGCGTATCATTCCTCTCCCTCTTTGATGAATCCCGGTGACTGATTCACATACACATCTTCTTTTAACTTGCCATTCAAAATTGCGGATTTTACATTCATGTGATGCATCTTACATGATTCCTGAACCATGAGATCGATGAGTACTCTCACCCATTCCATCCTTGCGGCGGAGCGAACACTTCTTCAATGTCCACACCTTCCTCTTGCGTACTCTTTGGCTACTAGCCTCGCTTTGTGCTTCGCGGACCCTTTGGCATCTTTCTTGATCATAAATTCTCACTTGAGATCCATGACTTTTTCATTGTTGGGAAGATCCACAAGCTTCCATGCATTGTTGTCGTGGATCTACCTCAACTCGTCCTCCATGGCTTGACGTCAATACTTCTTCGTATTTGCATACTCGAATTCCACCGGTTTCTCAGCATTTGCTAGACATCGCCATCCACTCCGTTTCACCTTTTCCGGGTCTTTTGTCCAATGAGCTTCCTCCGGACATATGTCGATCACCGGGCGTAGACGATTAGTTGTAGGTAGACATGTCCTTTCTTCCTTCATGGGCACGGGCGTTACGTTGCCGTTCCCATCTCCACACGTGGACGTGGTCCCTCCTGGACCTCCACTGCATGAGCCACCATGCAGGATCAGCTTGCCACACCCAGTTGGGCATCCTGACTCGTTGGCAAAGTTCCCAAGTAGTAAATCTAGATGTGGCCCTTGCTCACCACGTGAGACACCCATGCCTCCTGTTGGACTAGTTTCAGGCTCATGTGGGCTTTCACTTAATACTGCACCACCACACGCAGCTGCCTTGCAACCTCCAGCTGCAGCGCTCGCTGATGGGTGCAAGGCACCCCGACTCCACGCGAGACCTCCTGCTTGAGTTACTGCGGCCAGTGCTTTCTGCCTACTCAGTGGGACACCATGTTCGCCTGTTACTGGGTAGTGTGGCACGGCTGCTGCACACATGCCCACTTTTGTATCAGCATACTTTGATTCATGGTCTTCAGGTGCCACGTACGTTGTAGTGACATTCGTGTCCTTAGCATCGACATAAATTTCAGAATTATGTCTCGCGTCAGTACCTTCGACCACGAGTTTGGAATCACCGCTCATGTTTGTAACATCGATACCAGGTTTTCAAACCATGATTTTGAGAGCGAACTTTTTCTTCACTGAGCACGACAATTTCTTTAGCCGACGCTTGAAGAATATGATCCTCCTCATCCACGAGCTCGTACATCAACATCATGCCACTTGCATCGTCTTCCTCGGCCATGAGCATCTTCTCTTTCGGGGTATTCTTACAGTCTGACTTGAAGTGGCTGAGCAGATTACCGTTATGGCAGCGGATCTTCCTCTTGTTGAACTTTTTCTTCTTTGGCTTTTCCGATTGTTCGTCGATGTCGCTTTGCGGGGCGGTACTTTCCGCCGCTACCAGATGCCTTGTCGAAATTGTTCTCCTTGGAAACCATCGCCTGCCACTGAGCACGTGTAAGCATCAGGTACTCATCCTGCTTTGCGTCACCGTAACTCAGTTTCATCCGCTCGTCATAGCCCTAAAGTTACAAACCAGACCATCCAAAGTGAGAGTCTTGAGACCAATACATTGCTCAATCGCTGACACAATCGACATGTAGCGCGGTGGAGCGGCATGTAGAAAACGCCGGACCACGGTGATATCCTCTAGCTTCTCCCGAGACTACGAATCCCATTTACCATTGTGGCAACCCTTGCTGCGAAGGCATCCACCGTCTCATCTTCTCCCATCCTCATACTCTCGTAACTTTTCCATAAAGTTTGCAAGTTCGCCTCGCGCTGCACGCGAGTTCCCTAGATGCAATGTCTTCAGCGTGTCCCATGCCTCCTTCACAAATGTCTTCGATATTAGATGCTGCTGCACGTCCACCAGCGTCATCGAGAAGATGGTCGTGATAGCCTGGCAATCCTTCCAATACAAGGCACCACCCTTCATGTAGTCATCAGCGTCGGGGTCAACGTCTTCCCAGAGCTCATTGGCCTCGAGAGCGCACTCCATCATGGTCACCCGTACCACGAAGTTCCCATGGCCGAATCGTGGATACAACTATCTCACCGGCGAAGCAATTACTTTAGCCGCACCGGAGTACTCCGCCAGCTGCTTGTTCTTCTTGTCGTCCGACGTGATCTCCTGTTACTAGAAGATCAACCTTGCTCTGATACCAATTGTTGGCCCTGTCGGCGCCGAGTACTTCGGCGACGGTGATACGATCGACGACGAACAACGATGACAAACGAAGCTCGCTAACGAACTTGACGAAGTTCTATTACGCCGAGATGTACACACTGTGACCTAAATTGTTGGAACCGCGGCCCTCTAGCTACCTCTTCTCTCACTCGCACGGACGAAGGCGGACGAAGGAGTACACTTGATTTCTTCGGCGCACAAACGCCCCGCCGCATGAACGGCGCCTCTCCCGCACGAATGCCGCCTCTGCCGCACGAACGGCCTTACTTTATTGGGCACATACCCTCGGCTCGGCTCATACCGTCACCATGCCCCGGCAACAGACCGGCTGCGATCAATACAGAGGGAGGGGCTTTTTATACCGGGCTGCCCACACATGCTATCACACGCACGCACGCAAGCCCCGGCCACCACTAGCATGTACAGCCGGCTCACCCACTAACTAACTCACCACGCACACACGACCCGGCCGTCTATGTAGCTAACAACCAGCTAACTACATGCACGCCACATTCAGCTGATTGATCCGCAGGCTCCGGCCACGCACGACGCGGCCAGCCTACAACAAATCATCAACAGCCTCCGACTCGACCTGGGCTAAACCTGTACGATAGACACGATCACGAGCACGGACTCACGCGCCATCCGGACACACACCCTAGTCACGGCGACGAGTTGTGATTTATTCCTAACGTAGATCAATCCACTAAGAACGAAGCTAGCTTCCTCTAGCAAAGTGCCTGATCGATCCTCTAGTAAAACAGCTGCAAGCAACACCAAAACGCAAGTATGTACACTACGGCCAGTCGGCCGGAAGCACCACACGCACGCACGTATTGCTCATGTTTGATCTGTATTACTTTCACAAATACACCAACGAACAAGCCCTCCTCACTCACCAGCTCGGCTGCTTCTCAACCCATGTGGTATTCTTCACTCAACCAGCCCATGGCGCCACAACGGACAGCCTCGAGCCCTCGATGCCGTCTGGTCTTTGTTGAGGATACAGCGACGAGGTTAGGAAGAAGCTCTGCGTTTGGAACGGTGGTGACGACATTATAAAACTGTTTTTTTGGTGTGATAGAGCTACAATTTTCTCTCTCAGTTGGTTAGTGGTTGATTGAATTGGAGTATATATATACATTATAAATTGTTCCCTCAGTAGCAGTGTTTTCTTTGCGAGAACTCTCAGTAGCAGTTGCTCACTACAGATTTTTTTTTCTCTTTTGGCCCCACGAAACATTTTTGTCTAGCTCCGCCACTGCTCCGCGGCAACCTAGTCCGGCCGCAGCCGCTCCAACGCCTTCCTGAGTGGCGCTCTCTTGTCGTGCATAGCCTCCGTCCGGCATCTCTGGTTCCGTATCCACCCTGCCGTTGCACACCAGGTCACCCACACCGTCATATGAGGTCGTATACCTGGTACTCCTGCCTTGCTCTTCAGTCATGATGGCGATCATGGTGGTGAGCTGCTCTCCTTCTAACATTATACAACACTAGCACATATGCCCGTGCGTTGCAACGGGAGATAAAATTATCATGTTCATCAAAACATTCACCAGTGCGAGATACCAGCCTCTGCACAATGCCATCCAGTGATGGTAGTGGGGCAAATGAGGTGGGCTCCTGCCTGATGGCACCCAAGACAGAAGTGCATTGGTGCAGGAGTCGGCTGGTTGACACGGTAGTTGATGAAGATGTTGTTGGGTTCTCTGATGAGGGTGCGTCAACTGCAAATTAAAATTTTCCTCTGGCAGAACATCCAGGAACATGCTACGGAGATGGATCACAGTTTGTTACCACTAGGCGCGCGCAGTGCCGTGCAGCGAAGAAGAGTTGGCGCAGCGCGTCCGCATGGATCGTCTCCTCCTCGTTCGATCTCCCTCGAGCGGCCGGTCGTCCGATCCCACTTACGAGTTCGCCGGAGCGGCGCAAGTGCACCGCCTCTAATGGTATCCACGCGTGCAGGAGGAACACCGTGCGGTGGACTGCTAGGTCCGATCACACAATCGACGACGAGTGGAGGTGGCTATTCACAACACATGCAAACCCTAGTCGCAGCGCCGAAGCGATCAACCACATGAGTGTGCCGCACCTCCACTTTATATAGGCGTCTGTCGCAGGCTCAACACTTGGGCCTTGCACGGACCCTAAAGCCCAAAGTCTACTCGGTCACGTTCCTAGTCCAGTTCGGATCACATCCGACCAGTGTCCTACGAACCGACCTCGTAGGTTCCTTCCCTTAAGCGCGCGACCCCTTAGGTTCAAGTCGGCTTGGTCACAGTTCGGATCACCTCCGACCTGCACGGTTAGTAGCAGCCTCTAGCAAAGCATGCCGACCACCAAGCAGACTATGAAGCTGGTTAGGCGACCACAGTACAACGTGTCACACTTCTGTTCCCTTTGCCACCACGATATATGTTGCCGGGCTCAAAGGCGAGACTATCATCCTTGTGCTAGCCCGACCTCTTTCTCGTTCCAGTGATACCGACCACAAACCGGATTATCTCATAATCCTTGTCGCATGGCCATGCTTATCCTGGTCGGATCACATGAGGGGCCCAGAGTATATCTCTCCTGATCGGAGGGCAAATCCCATCTTGCCGACCATGTCTCGCAGCATGGGACTGGACAAACCGAAACCTACCTGTGTAACTACCCGATCACGGAGTAGCGTTTGGTCGGCCCAAAGCAGGTCTGTCACCATCCCGAGTACATGTGTCAGCTCAGGTCTTAGGACATAGAACATATGTTGTACTAGAGACTCACTCTCATAGTTGGGTCTGTCCGACTCGGACCTTATCTCGACTTGGGTCCGACTACGTCAAATCCGACCAGACCTTTCCAAGTCCATATTATCCGGTTAGCATCCAATGCTCCATGGCTAGTGAGACCAAGCCATTGACCGTGTCATATGCTAGTCTAGTCAGCTGCGCGTCCACACAGCCCTTTCGACTAGGGACCTTTTAGGACAGTCATCATACAATGCAAAGTCCCACAAACAAGTCACGTACTTGCTGATACACATCATTGATAATGTCCAAGGACTATCTTTATTCATAAACACATAGGAAATATCATCATACATGATTGCCTCTAGGGCATATCTCCAACAGTCTCCCACTTGCACTAGAGTCAATCAAATAGACATCGAATGCCCATAGCTCTAACGTGCCCCTCATGCTTGGGTTGTGGGCGGCTTAGTCAGCGGATCTGCAACATTTGCATCCGTGTGAATCTTGCATAACTCTACATCACCATTCTTTCACGATCTTCGTATCGGGTGATATTTCCGGTCTATGTGTATGCGACCTTGTGGTGATTCCTCGGCTCCTTGGCTTGGCGCGATGGCACCAGAATTGTCACAATAAAGGTCCAACTGTTTCACCTAGGCTGGGAAAATACCAAGATCATCCAGAAAATGCGGATCCAAACACCTTCCTTTGCAGCTTCACAAGCCGCAATGTATTAAACTTCGTGGTAGAATTGGCCACCGTATCCTGCTTGGAACTCATCCAGTGCACTGCTCCTCCATTCAGGACGTACACGAATCCGGACTGTGATCGACAATCATCTCTATCGGTTTGGAAACTAGCATCAACGTAACCCCTTACGACGAGCTCTTCCTCACCTCCATAAACTAGGAACATATCTTTAGTCCTTTTCAGGTACTTCAAAATAGTCTTTACCGCTGCCCAGTGACTCTCACCTGTGTTGGCCGGGTATCTGCTTGTTAGGCTTATTGCAAAAGCAACATCAGACCTTGTACATATCATGGCATACATGATGGATCCGATTGCCGAGGCATACGGAATCCTACTCATCCTGCTTCGCTCATCAGATGTGGAAGGACTACGAGTCTCGATTAGCCTTATAACATGTGAGAGTGGCAAGAACCCTTTCTTCGCCTCACTCATGTTGAACCACTTCAACACTTTATCTATGTCGTGCTACGGCTTAGGCCGAGCAGCCTCCTCGATCTATCTCTATAGATCTTAATGCCTAAAATATAGACTGTCTCACCAAGTTCCTTCATCGAAAACTTGCCATTCAATGATCCCTTGACCGAGTTTAACATTGAAACATCGTTCCCGACCAGTAGTATGTCGTCCACATACAAGATCAAAAACACTATCGAGCTCGCACTTAACTTCTTGTATAAACAAGAGTCCTCTTCGCTTTTGATGAAACCGAGACCAATGACGACCTCATCAAAGCAGAATGTTCCAACTCCGAGATGCTTGCTTCAACCCATAAATGGATCTCTTGAGCTTGCATATCTTACTAGTGCTAGTCGGATCAACAAAACCCTCGGGCTGTATCATATACACATCCTCGGTTAAATTTCCATGAAGGAAAGCCGTTTTGACATCCATCTGCCATATCTCGTAATCGAAATATGCTGCTATAGCTAGTATGATCCTCACCGACTTCAGCATCGCTACCGGCGAGTAAGTCTCGTCGTAGTCAATTCCTTGAACTTGTCCATAACCTTTAGTGACAAGCCGAGCTTTGTGGATCTGAACATTTCCATCCACATCGGTTTTCTTCTTAAAGACCCATTTGCAACCAATGGCGATTCGCCCGGTGGCGGATCAACCAAGTCTCAAACTTGATTCTCATCCATGGAATTTAACTTTCGGATCTCATGGCCTCTAGCCATGCCTCGGAATCTGGGCTCACCATCGCTTCCGGATACGTGGACGGCTCGTCACTTTCTAGCAACAATACATCACGCACTCTGCGCAATCTCTCCGACCTCCGAGGTTCAGGTGACGCTTCCACTACGGGTTCCTGACAGACTCGGTATGATCTCATCACCAGCCGAGCCGTCCCGAATGGTCCTCGAACTTCTTGAGTCGTACCGTCCTCCCACTAGCCTCCCGGTGAGAAACTCTTTCTCAAGGAAAACCCGTTCGAGCAACAAACACTTTGTTCTCCTCACGGTTGTAGAAGCTATATCCCAAGGTTTCCCTCGGATATCCCACAAATATGCATTTATCCGACTTGGGTGTAAGCTTGTGCGACATAAGTCGCTTGACAAATGCTTCACAACCCCAAATCTTTAGAAAAAGACAAACTGGGACTCTTCCCAGTCCACATCTCATGCGGTGTCTTGTCTCACGGATTTTGATGGTACCCTATTAAGGACTATCTTTATTCATAAACACATAGGAAATATCATCATACATGATTGCCTCTAGGGCATATCTCCAACAGATGTGATGCTATGTCGTGTGCATGCAACCATGCACACACCTTCTACGTCCACGCCCGCCTATCTAATGCTACCGCCTTGGACACGGCTCCTGGGCGATTTCATATGTCTAGGTTATCAATAAGAACTTTCATCGGAAAATAAAAAGGGTCACGATAATTAAGCGCATCTATGCGTATTCGGACATCTGGCGGGAAGTACATGATAGAATCAATATTGACGGCACGCCGAGATATTGTGATTGCTTCCACTGAAGCTTGAGCCAAATGATTTATATATATGCCTTCCTTAGAAGATGTCTTGGATGTAGTACTAATTAGCAATCAATTCGATATGGGTGGTGTCTGATCACATCGCACCCACATGAGATGTCATGACAGTGCAAGTCATGGAGGCATGGACATATCGGAGATGGATGATTGGGGTCCGACACGTGCTCCATGAACTCTTGGGCATAGAGTTGGTTTTCTCCGTTGCCTGGAATTACTTTTCTCCTAAATTTTTAATAGATTTTTTTCCTGATTTGTAGGCTTATTTTGTACGCAAGAGCAAGAAAAGTTTGGATGTCGAACACTTTGATCGTCAAAAGTCAAAACTCATCGAGAATAGGGACATGCAGCTTGACAAAGAAAAGTCAAGTAATGTACTACAGAACGGGAAAACAAACTCAGTGGGCTTGTGGAGCGAACAACTTTTTTTTTTAAGAAAACACTCTTCCATAATAAGACCGCGATGGTTATTTCTCTTCGTAGTGATTCCTATGAATAGCCTATGTGTAGAAAATAGTGGGCTGGCCGAATACTATACATTTTTTTATTTGTTCAGTTTTTTCCCATTGCCTACGGCCTGGCTTTTCTTCAGTTTTTTCGCTTTCCTTTTTCCTATTTCATTCTTTCATTTTTAGTGTTTCTTTCTTTGTTTATGTATGATTTCCTTCCCTTTTTTCCTTTCAGGTTTTCATCATTTTTTTTCATTTTTTCATTTTTCAAACTTGTCTACTTTTTTCACGCATAATGTACATTTTGCTTATGTTCAAATTTTCTAAAATAAATGGTTAACATTATTTTAATATAGGTTTTACTGTCTATGTTTTTTCATTAGACATTTTACACTTGTTTGTATATATCAGGAACATTTCTTTATATGTGTTTAATATTTTTCAAATAGATAATTACATTCTTTAAATAAATGTTTGATGTCTACGTTTTTCAACACATGTCTACATTTTATGTCGCATTGTACATACTTTCGTACATTTTTAACATTTTTATAATATATGGTTAACATCTTTTCAGATATATGTTTTGATGTCTAGTTTTTTCTACATATTGTACATCTTTTGTGTACGTATGAAATATTTGATTATATGGGTTAATGTTTGTAAAATTACATGGTTAACATTTCATGAAATATATGTTTTGATGTCCACTTTTTCATATACATCTGAAAACATTTTTTATATATGTTTAATATTATTTAAATACATGATTAACATTTTCTTCAAATACATGTTTCGATCAGTATTTTTTTAATACATATTCTATGTTTTCCTTGTACATCAGAAACATTTTTTATACATGTTTAACATTTTTCAAATACATGATTTTTTTTAAAGTGTGAGAAATACTATAAAAACCTAAATAGGAAAAAATAAAATGAAAAAAATGTAAGAGAAAAATTGAAACCGAAAACTACTAAAAAAAGAATAAAATTATGTACGACGCCGTTCTTTCAAATGGGCTGGGCCCACGAAACTGCTGCCTGCACCGAGGCCATCTACCTACGGCCTGAATAATAAGGGAACTTCCGTTTTTACGCCAATGCTGTTGGCTTGCTTAGATGGTTGTGCAAGTCGTGTTCTTTCCATGCAACCACTGTTCGAGTCTGGCTTTCTTCATATATTTCTTTTCAAAACGTACGACGTACGAAAGACAGATTTGTAAGATGAAAAAAGGTGGAGAAGCACTCTTCCCTTTAATATTAGGTAAAGATTTAGGCTTTTCTGTGTGACTAACCTTCATGCGGATGTCATTTTTTAGGGTTAGTTCATGGCTTTGGTTGTAGAAATCGGTAGGGGTTGATGTATTTGACCAATTTTTGTAGGGTTTGATGTATTTTAACTTATAGATATTTTGGCAGCATTAGCTATTTCTTTGTAAAAACCTATGAAGAATTTAGTGAAACTATTCTAATGGTGTAGCACTACAAACTTCTTAGTAGGCAGATGATGAAACATGATACCTTTACACATAACTAAGGCACAGCTTGCTTTGACTATTATGTGTTGAGGAATAACTTAAGTTCTTTAACTCATTCAAATCAAAGGAGTAATGTCTTTGATGTGGATAATAAGATTACTTATGTTATCTGAGGTTTATCTGTTCCTGAACAAATCAGTTATGCCTTTTATGCATCTCTATATAAGAGGGAAAAAGTACATAACAACTATTGTGTTGAAACAGAAAAAAGGTGAACATCAAAAAAATAGCCATTTTGCCGGTAGTTGGAAGGGTGATACTCCAGAAAAAGGTGAACTTCATCTGGAAAAACACCGAGAGTGTTGTCCGTTGTAAACACACCACTGCTTATGTCATGTACAAGGTTAACTAATTGCTTATTTCATAAAGTTTGATTGAATTCTATCTGAAATAATAGGTCGATGAATATCTTATGTGAATTCTATGCAGAGTTTTATTTTGGTTGCACTACACAAATGAAGATGACGAGTTGCGCTACAAATTTACCCGTTGGTGCAAGCACCGACCGATTTCATCGGTACTTCCTACTGGCCATTGTATTTGACATAGATTGGTGTGGTAATTATGAGTAGTTTAGCATATTTAAATTTATATGTATGTCCTTTGTCAAGTTTGTTAAGTGGCTTGATGGATAGACTAATCTTTGTAATGTGGTAGAGGTATCTATTTTCCATATATATGTTGGTTTGTTAAGTGGCTCGATTGATAGACTACTCTTTGTAATGTGGTAGAAGTATCTATGTCCTTTGTCTGCCACTAAGCCGCCAAATAACGATGGCCCCAGGCGCACCTCACGGTCCACCCATCATGGACCTCCAAGCTGGGTCGCGCGGCAACACTCCGTCCAGGAAGATTGGATGCCGCATAGAGCCCCCGAGAGGCCCTTGCGGCACCCCAACCGGAAGCGGAAGGCACAAGAGAGCTCTGTCGCCAGCGATGCCCACAAGGAGGCGGTACTCCAGCATCCTTTATTGTGGTAATATTTATGTTCCTTTTCTAGTTTGGTAATTTGGTCGATCGATAGACTACTGTTCGTAATGTGGTATAAGTATCTATGTTCCATATATATGTTGGTAGTGAAGTGTGTAAATGTACACTTTTTGTTATATGGAAAGCAACTTCCGCAAATGAATGATGTATGCATGCGTATTCTGTTCACGTAATACCAACATGAATATAACCAAGCAATAAAAAAGGAGCAAACAACATGCGATGAACTACTATCACTGAATGGCTAGCAGTCTGTGATGAAGTGTTATCACTGACAAGCCAGGATAACCGTCGTGGTGTGAAAATCACAACTGACCCGGAGGCATTGATAGGACACTAGCAGGTCAGTGATGATACAGTTTTGTTGGTTAATGCTATTTGGATATGTAGTAGTGATCAACCCTTTTTCTCTTTCCTTCGCCTGACCCAACAAATCCCTCAACCACATCCACAAGCAACACACAACACCCCTTCTTTGATAGTCCTATGGTCCAGATGTTCCCCCACTGTGCCAATAAATTCTTAAGCATTCTCCAGACATAAACCTTCAGTTTATTAGGCACCTCGGCATCCCTAAAGAGCTAGCCATCTGCTGTGGCTTTGCACCAACGAGGAGGGGCCCACCCGACACGCCTTTCACCAAGTTTGTGCCATGCAAAGATGATACATAAAGCAAACAGTAGACTGTCTATTCCTGGCAGTTAAAGTCGACCCTATATAATCTTCAGTGTCTGGTCCGTCAGCGGCGGTAAGAGTTAGGGAATTGGCACGGACAAGATATAAAATGTATACAACACAACTCTGACCGGCGAGAAAACGAACGCGACCATTTTGCAACAATAACTTAGGCGGGTCGAATGTGGCAGCTGTAACCTGTAAGTGCGAATATCCGTTCACTTTGGACATCGGAATACATGATCACTGACCGATCAATTTCAAACCCTTCTCTAACAAGCATGAAGTAGAGCTCACAATACCTCATCACTGATGCACCATGGAAGACTCTTCATCATCACCGATGTGTGGGCATTCGTTGGTCAGCAATTGAGGGTTAGTGATATTCTGATATGTAGTAGTGGATTGTGCACGGCTTCTATCAGTTCTGACTGGTGAAGAACCATGTGAGTTACACTAGTAAAATCTATCTTTCATGTGGAGCAGTAGCAACAGGCAAACCAACAGGAGGACATACAAGTCCTGGCTCAGCTGCAGGAACGATGGCATCTGCCAGAGCATGGGTGGATCTAGGCAATGCTGACGGTGTATGTGTCAAGAATCAAGACAGACGAGGAGGGCGGTCCTGAGAGGCCATCCAAGGGAGTTCGTTGTAGGCTCATGCCGTTTTACCCTCTCTAACTAAACCTACAGTGGCGGAGTTACTAGCATGTCGCCATGTCCTTGCACTAGAGAAGGAAGTTGGAGTCTAGACGATCGTCTTGGAGATGGATTGCAAGATGGTGGTGAGTAAGCTCAACTCTGAAGGGAAGGAGGGCTCACCCCATGGTTCAGCGGTTGAAGATGTGAACGGCATGCTCTAAACTTTTATTGAGTCAAAGATCACTTTGGTTCGTAGAGAGGTGAATTGTATGTCGTGCATGTTAGCTAAGGAAGGTTGTCGGCATGAATTATGAAAAACAAGGCTTAGTGTGCGAAAATTGTACTAGCGCCGTTCAGAACTCTCGCACTGCCGAGAGCTCTGAATACAGTGGGAACCGTCTATCTAAAAAGTGATTATTTACATGCATCTTTTTCCTTATCAATAAATTGAGTTTAAATTAGGAGCAAGGTGATTATCAACATATTTATTTTATTCAGTATCTATATCTTAATGCATGGCTACAATAAGATGATATATTTTTGTCAAAAAATTGCTAGTATTGCATTAATTGTTATATATTAATTGACTAGGGAACTAAATCATGATTACTAATAGTACTCCCTCCGGAACAAATAATGCACTACCAAATACTAGTAGTAAGTATATATTTGTTTCTAAATATAAGAATATTACTATTAAATACTAGTATACCAAAGATCTCTACTCCTAATGTCTCAGTTGGTAGTCTCCGTCGGTTAATTTTCGTCCCACAAGAGACGGTTTTTTTTCGTCCTCAATTTCGTTGGTTAACCATTGTAGAGTTATTTTCCGTCTTGCCTCTCTGTCTCCCACCGATTTTTTTTATCGTTCAGCCCGCACCCAGGAGACGCTCCTCTCCTCCCTCTCCTATGCGCTCGATCCCCTCTCACGCTAGGGTTCGTAGAGGTTGCGCCGCCACCGCTCGGCTCGGCCTCCTCCTTCCCTTCCCTCCCCCCACCTCCAGCCACACCCGTCCGACCACCTGCCGGATCCCGCGCCGCCACGCCTGCATCGCTCCGGTCTTCTCCCACAACTCGCGCATCGCAACGGCGCTCGCGCCCGCACGGTCTCCTCCATGACCTCTCTCCCTTGCGGCGGCGGCGGCACACATGACGCATCCGACGGCGAGCTCCACAGGTCAACGCATCCTCTCTTCTCTCCCATGGAAGTCCCTCCCCTCTCACATCTCTCTGCCTGCGAGCGGTGGCGGCCGGCTGCGCGAGAGGTCGATCTGGTCACGCCTTCCCACCATCGACCGCGCTACGTCGCTATCGGAGGGGCACCCTGCCGCTGTCGGGGACTCGCCGTCATTGAAGCACGCCACCACGCCGCCGCTCTTCTGTCTCTCCCTGCTCGCCTCCCGCGGCCAAGACTGACCGCATCCTGCACAATCTTCGTCCGCCCCTCGATTCCGACCCACCTGCGTGAAACAGACCGGCGAAGAAATTTGGGCGCACATCTCGCCTCACCAAAAGAATAAGATTGCTTACCTCTCGCGCGTATGAATTTGGGGCGGCGGCGGCCGCTGCGGCCGTCAGCCGTTCAGAGCCTCCCATGACGGCACCAACGTCGGGCGGCCAAAGCCCAGCATCAACGCCCATTCCTTTTTTGCGTGTGCACTCTCCTCCATTGCATCCCCCTTCTCCAGCTCGCATGGCGGAACCGTTGGATCGATGGCGTGCGTCTCTGCATGTGCGTGCGAGTGGGCATACATGATCTGTCCATGGCGGGCATGCGAGTGTGCTGTGTTGGGCGTGTTTGTCCCGTGGATGCCCTGTGCACCTGCAGGATCCAGACGGTTGTCTGTGGCCGAGCTCCGCCATCCTGCGCCGTAGGACTGACCCAGGCGACCTGATCAGAGCATTACTTGTTTAGCATTACTTGTTGAAGGACAAAACTATTGATTCTTTTTGGCTACAGAAAAAAGTTTTGGATGCAGAGCTGAGTGGTTTCTTCATAGAACTAAGGAGCCAGTAAAAAAACATGAGAATTCGTCACCTGTCTTAGCCATCGCAACCTCCTGAACAAGGTTTGCCAGCATCTAGCTTAATCCTTGTGAATGGTTGGTAGCAGATCTATCTTACAAGCAGAAAACATCTACTTTGTATTTTAGTTTTCTGAATTACATTCATCCTAGCTGCACTTACAGGTCAAAAACATCCACATACTTCAGTTTTCACAGCCAGCAGACCTAGACAAAAAAAGAAGTGTATGAGCATGTAGTGTATAATTGGGGAGATTAGGGAATGTATTGACAAGTGACAATCGTATTTCCTTGCGTCCTCGATGCTGCTTCCTTAGCTCACATAGTAGTTCTTTTAATCTGCGTACTCAATTTGATTGGCAGGCTTCAGGTAATTTGTGTTTGTGTGGTAACATCAGCGGACCTGTACTGCTACGAATTACATCACGGACTATGTGTTACTTTATTAATTGTAGTTTCTTTGTTCAGTTAGTTCTCTGGAAAAAACCACTTCTTCTCCCGATGTATATGTTTTTTTTTGCGAATTCCCGATGTATATGTTTAATACTAATCTTCCAAAGATTGTTGTAAGAAATAACTATATTTACTATCTTATCTCATCAGTGGGCTAATTCTATAAAAGAACTAATAAGGAGATTTCTTAGCAGTACTGTATATGTTTGGAGCAGTGAGATAATTTTATCCTATATGACTTTCTTTCTCTTGCCTTTCCTGATTTCGTTTTCCCCTCCATTTTTTTCAGGTTCCAAAGTTTAGTCGCAGCTAGCTTGATTTGGAGACATTTCCTATTTCGGCATAAATGTTTCATCATACTAGGATTTAATTGGTGATCTTACTTCTGTTGCCTTTTGGTGACTGAAATATATTGCATTTTCATGGAAGCAGGAGCCGGGTAGTTGTTGAGCGGGTTGTGGGAGAGGCGGTCGGCGAGCGCGGGCTAGACGGGAAGGTGATGCTTGCGATGGCGACCATGCCGGTGTGCAGGGCAAGGTCGATTGTGTCCATCATGGTGTTTCCGAGGGAGAGCGAGGCATCTACATCCCGCATCTGAAGAAGTCGATGCTCGGGGCGAGGTTGACCACCATGGCCAGCATGAAAGCGGACGGACTTAAAGGCCGGTGACAGGTTTGGCGTCGTCGCACCGTCTCTCAACTTGGTGGGGAGGCGAAAGGAGAGCGGTGGCGCCATGAAGACCTCGACGCCTGCTTCTGTGACCACGACCAGGCCATTGTGTTTGTAATAAAGATACTAATTGTATACATATCCCCAGCTTCAAAAACATTAGATAAATATCCAACTTATTATTGAAAAATCTTGATTCGAGATAAATGGAACCTTTCCTATATACAATGAGCTTATTATTTGAAGGTTGCATTGAGTGTGCTATTATTGCTGAAATAAGAGGCTTATGTGAATTTGTCAATCTTTGTGTACCTTGTAATAGTGACTGTCAATCTTTGTGTACCTTGTAATATTGACTGTCAATCTTTGTGTACCTTGTAATAGTGACACATGGATGCGTGAAGTTGAGTGATACTCCCTCCGTAAAGAAATATAAGAGCGTTTAGATTCACTACTTTAGTGATCGAAACACTCTTATATTTCTTCTTCTAAAGAGAGTACTAATACTACTTACAAATGGATGATATATATCCAGTTATGAGTTCTTGGGTGGTGGCGATCGATTTGGTTAGTTAAGGACATACGAAGATTGCCGGAAGGAAAAAAGTGAAGAGAATTTATATTAAATGCGTTGCATGATGGAATCTGAATGTAACAATTAGAAGAATAGTTTGATCAACGTGTTCATATTTTTATTATTTCATGGCAACGCATGGGAATTTGGCTTTTGCCCGTAGCAACGCACGGGCCTTCTACTAGTATATTTAATAGTGTACCATAGATATATCTAATATATAAGAATATTTAATACTAGTATACCGAAGATATTCTACAATTAAATACTATTGCCTCCGTTCCAAAATATCAGAATATTACTATAAAATACTATTACTTATGTTATAATATTTAGCAACAGAGAAAATATTATTTAGTAGTGATATATCTTTCTTCCTAATTAAATATAAGAATATTACTATTAAATAATAGTATCCCAAAGATATATTTAATAGTATACTGAAGATATACAATAATTAAATACTATTACCTTGTTCCAAAATATATAATATTACTGTTTAATACAATCACTTCAATTACAATATTTAGTAACAGAGTTAATAGTATTTAATAGTAGTATATCTTTTTTCCTAAATATAAGAATAATACTATTATATACAAGTATATAAAATATATAATTAATATTATATAAAAGATATCACAAAAACATAAGAATATTTAATAGAAATATACAAATGATATGCTACTATTAAATACTAGTATTAAATAAATAAAATTTTACATGCACAGCAGTACCCACCTTGCCCCATGCCTTCCTATTTCAGTTCATAAAAGGCAACACACGCTTCTGCTCCTCGTGTCCTGCTCGCTCACATTCTTCTCATCCTGCTCTCCTCGACCCTCCGCACGTCTGCTCGACCGGTCCACTGCAATGTCTAGCTTCGGCGTCAACGCCATACCCACAGCCAACCACGAGGAGCAGAGCCTCGCGGCCCCCGCCCCGCCCCCTGCGGTTGCCGTTGCCCAGGGGAAAGGGAAGGTGCTTGCGCAATAGGCGCCTGCGCCGGTGGTTCATAGCGGAAGTCCAGAACACGCCGCAGAAATCCCGGCCCCTAAGCGGCCACCAGAGAGGAGCTGGAATTCCACGAGTCCCGGGAAGGACCCTTAAAGGTACTTGCGCTCCCAGGGGCTCCACGTACTGACGCTGTCTCTGACGGCAAGATGGTAAGCCATGCTCGTGCCCCCACCCCGCCTGCAATTGTTGTCTCCACAACAAGATGGTGAGCCACGCTCCTCCCCCCTCTCCTAGTAGTGATTGAAGTTAACCAGTTCCTAATGATTTGGAGTTACTGACAATCTTTAATCTAGTTATGTGAATTAGTACTAGTGCTTACTGAATTACCTGATGTGTGTGTGCAAGAATTACGTGTTGTGTATATATCCTTGGACTTTCTAAGGGATGCGGTCTCATGTGGCAGATGGATGGGAACGAGATGAAGCCGGTCCAGGTGGTGCCGCTTCAAGCTCGGTTGGTAAGTACTCCATACTGGTTTTCTGTCAATATCACGGCTGGTTTCTTTGTCATCATTAGATAATGATATTGGACTGAAGTTGGTTAGCTCTTTCCATGCTGGATTTCGGCATCATTAGTATACTGATATTTGACTGAAGCTGGTTGGCTCTATCCATGCTGGATTTTTGGCATCATTAGTATACTGATATTGGACTCAAGCTTGTTAGCTCTGTCCATGCTATGATTGTTGTCATCATTAGTTTAAGAGCTAACAAGCTTCAGTCCAATATCAATATACTAATGATGCCAAAATCTAGCATGGAAAGAGCTAACCAGCTTCAGTCCAATATCAGTATACTAATGATGCCAAAAATCCAGCATGAAAAGAGCTAACCAGCTTCAGTCCAATATCATTATACTAATGATGACAAAAAAACAGCCGTGATACTGACAGAAAAACCAGTATGGAATGCTTACCAACCGAGCTTGAAGCCGCGATGCTCCCCCGCATGGGCGGCACCCCCTGGACCGGCGCCATCTCATTCCCGTCCATCTGCCACAAGAGACCGCAGCGATTAGAAAGTCCAAGGACATATAGACACCATGTGATTTCTTGCACATACACATCAGGTAATTCAGTAAGCGCTAGTACTAATTCACATGACTAGATTAAAGATTTTCAGTAACTTCAAATCATAGGCACCGGTTAACTTCAAATCACTAGTAGGAGAGGGGGAAGCAAGTGCGGCTCACCATCTTGTCATCGGAGACAGGGTTTGTGTGTAGTGTGGGGGCGCGAGCGCGGCTCACCATCTTGTCGTCGGAGACAGCGTTTGCATGCAGTGTGGGGGACGAGCGCGTCTCATCATCTTGTCGCTGGAGACAGCGTGAGTACGCGGGTCCCCTGGTGCCAGGAGCGCAAGCACCTTCAAGGGGCCTTCCCGGGACTCCCCGTATTCCAGCTCCTCTCTGGTGGCCACTGGGGGTGGGCTTTTCTGTCGGTCTCTCCTGGACTTGCGCTCGCGAACCACCGGCGCAGGCGCCTGTTGCGCAAACACCTTCCCTTTCCCTAGTGCGACGGCCGCCGAAGGGGGCAGGGCGGGCGCCGCCAGGCTCTACTCCTCGTGGTTGGCTGGGGGTATGGCGTTGACGCTGGAGCTAGACATCGCGGTGGATCGGTCGAGCAAACGCGTGGAGTGGGTCGTGGAGAGCTGGATGAGAAGAACGTGAGCAAGGAGCAGAAGCATGTGTTGCCCTTCATGAACTGAAACACAAGGCACGGGCCAAGGTGGGGACAGTGTGTTGAACTACAGATTTATTTATTTAATACTAGTAATATTCTTATATTTAGGAACAATGATATACTACTATTAAATACTATTATCTCTATTACTAAATATAAGAATAGCTGTGACAGTATTTAATACTAACATTCTTATATTTTGGAATAGAGGTAATATTATTTAATTGTTGTATATCTTTAGTATACTATTAGATATATCTTTGGGATTCTAGTGTTTAATAGTAATATTTTTATATTTAATGAGGAATAAAGATGTATCACAACTAAAGAATATTATCTCTATTACTAAATATTAGAAAATAGCTAATAATACATTATAGTAATATTCTTATATTTTGGAACGGAGTTAATAGTATTGAACTATAGAATTCTTGGTATACTACTATTAAATATTCTTATATTTAGGTATATCTTTGGTATACTAGTATTTAATATTCTTATATCTTTGGTATAGTAGTATTTAATAGTAATATTCTTATATTTAGAAACAAATATATACTTACTATTTGGTAGTACATTTATTTGTTACGGAGGGAGTAATATTACTACCTTCGTCGGGTTTATTGGTCCCTTTTCGTATTTTTTGTCCAACTTTGACCGTATATTTGACTAACAAATTACAAGTTGTATGTCACAAAACTTATATTGTTGGGTTCATATTTAAAAGAGGATTTCGATAATACTATTCTTCGAGTATATAACTTATTTTTTAATAGTTAAATCAAATGTCAAAGTTTGACCCAAACTACAAGGAGCCCTAATAAATCAGGAAAAAGGTAGTAGTAGTTATGATTTAGTTCCCTAGTCAATTAAAAGTAATACTAGCAACTTTTTGATGAAAAATATATCATCTTATTATAGCCATGCATCAAGATATAAATAAGGAATAAAATAAGTATGTTGGTAATCACCTTGTTTCAAATTTAAACTAAATTCTTTATACTCGATTTATTGATAAGGCAAAAGATACCTGTAAAGAATCATTTTTAGATAGGATGGTTGTCATTGTATGCAGAGTTCTCGGCAATGCCAGAGTTCAAACGGCGCTAGTACAATTTGGAGGCACACCAAGCCATGTTTTCACAACTCATTCCGACAATCTTCATTTTCTAAGATGAAGGCAATACAATTCATCTCTCTATGAACCCAAGTGATCTTGGACTCAATAAAAGTTTGGAGCATGCCCTTCACATCTTCAACCGCCGGGCCATGGGGTGAGCCGTCCTTCCCTTCAGAGTTGAGCTTGCTTTCAACCATCTTGCAGTTCATCTCCAAGACGATCGTCTAGACTCCAACTTCCTTCTCTAGTGCAGGGACATGGCGACATGCTAGTAACTTCGCCACTTTAGGTCTAGTTAGACAGGGTAAAAATGGCATGAGCCTAGGACGGACTCCCTTGGATGGCCTCTCAGGATTGTAAAATATTATGTTTGTGGGAAACTGCACAACACCAAATATGGGTGTGGCTATCTCGTATATATAAGGGTATACGAAGCATACAAATACAATATATAGAGTGTACACAGAAGCTATGTATAAACATTATCTAACAGCCTCCATCAATCTTCACTTGTGGAAAAAGGGCTAGCCACAACTTTCGTTGGTAGCGTGCCATTTGCAACCAACGCCACCACTATTTTTTTCACATAGTGATGACGTTGGCTTATTTGGTACGACATTAGTAGGGACATAGTGGTGGCGTTGGAAACAGGGTAACGTCAAGAATATATGGGATCAACAATTTGTATCAGGCGTAATATATTGCTGTCGTGGAATAGCATGGAACGCCAACACTACTATATTTAGTTGTGACGTGTTGTTGTAACCGACGCATGTACTGTTGTTTTGTCAGTACCAACATTCTTATATTACATATTTTTTTGTATATTCTTTTTTATAGTATATTATAGTTTACTTTTATTAAATTTCTATTATTTTAAATAGAAATAATGACATTTTTAAAATATGTAGTTTGAGACTTTAATTTTTTCCTTTTAGTTTCAGACTTGAAATATATAGTTTTTGAGCCTCCAAATATGTAGTTTCACACTGCCAATTTGTTTTATTTTTAGTTTTTTATGTGGTGATCTTTTTTTAGTATATTATAGTTTACTTCTATTAAATTTCTATTATTTTAAATGGAAATGACATTTTTAAAAATATGTAGTTTGGGACTTTAAATTTACTTTTTTTTCCTTTTTAGTTTAAGACTTGAAATATACAGTTTTGAGCCTTCAAACATGTAGTTTGGCACTTCCAAAATTTTTTCTTTTTAGGTTTTTATGTGGTGATCTTTTTAATTGTATATTATAGTCTACTTTTGTTTAATTTACTTTTTTCCTTTTTAGTTTTAGACTTGAAATATATAGTTTTGAGATGACATTTTTAGGTGATGATCTTTTTTTCTTATTAGGCAAGCCCAAATAGTATATGTGCCTAGATCTTTCCTTACCACATGATGCTCACCCATATCCAACTGGATATATGTGCCTAGATCTTTCCTCACCACATGATGCTTGGAAAAGAGAAAATAAAAGGAATAGAGAAGAATACTTTGGCTCTTGAATAAAAGTAAATACATGAAAGTAAAGGATAGGCCCTTTGCAGAGGGAAGCAGATGTTTTCATGCACCTTTTGGTTTGTATGCTCAATCTCCTAGTGAAAAAGAACGGCACGTTGTATTGCCCTTATGAAGCAAGAAGGTAAAGAAAACAAAACTCGAACTAAACTTTATTATATATCTCGCACACGGTTACAAAGATAGATAGATCACTTAGCAAAAACACTCGAAAAGGATCGAACTGAACTTTTATTCAAATAATTGAAAAGATAACTAAAGATCGAACTAAGATAAATAAGAGAAAAAGGGGTGGTGTGATACATACTGGGGCACTTCAGACAAGCTTGGCACAAGCCAAGGGGAGTGCCCATACCCGATACTCAAGTATCCTTTGGTGATGAAGAAGGTGATGGTGGTGGTGATGAGGTAGTAGCGAGCTTATCCTTCGGGCTCAAAAGATACTCCAATCTTCGGAAGACGCTCCAGACGGCGATGATGTGCTCTTGCAATAGAATATTTTCACAAGTCAGATATTTGTTTTCAACACGAACTATTTCAATGGTCCTAAAAGCTTCAATTTCGATGAGGGTAAGATATTCATAGTATGGTTGAAGGATACCTTCTTCTTCTTCTTCCGTAGGAAAGGCCTGCTCTCTTGCTAGAGCTTGATCTTCATCAGCTACCTTGCTCTTGTCCCCCTTGAAGGCTTCTTTTTGTTCTTCTCTCTTCAATTCCATCTTCATCAACCAAGCATCCTCTTCTACGTTGTTGCAGGAGGGGCAAGACATGATGCCTGGTTTGACAGATCTAACAGAAAACTGCAAGAAAAGAGAACAGAAGATTTCTCCGTGTTATGGTGGTCAATAGGTTCGGAGGGTATATAAAGAATTATTATATTGAGAAACAAGCAAACGGGAGAAAAACGGAGTCCGGAAGGTACCCGAGGTGGGAACAACCCACCTAGGCGCACCATGGTCTCTTGTGCCCTCCTCACCTGCCTTCTGGGTTGTTCATTATTTTCCTAACTTTTGTAATATTCCAAAACAGACAAAAAAATTGTGTATTTTTTGTAGTCTGTTTACTTACCGTAGCACGCACCTCCTTTTATTCACGATTACTGAGTGTTCAGAAGTTTTGTTTTATGTGTTCCTCCGGTGTCATAGTTTGGATAATATTGCTTTCAACATTAATAGGCATACCTGAGATATAGTGTTTGATTCTTTTCTCATTGACAATTTTTGGGTTAGTACCTTCGGCATTATTTATTTTGATAGCTCCAGGGCGGTAGACTTCTTCGATAATATATAGTCCTTCCCATTTTGACTAGATGTCGTTCCTGATGCGACTGGATACCGTACGTACGAGCGCTATTTCCCTAGAGGCGGCAGGGGGACCGTGTACACCTTTTGACTAGGCTGGCGAGGGGTTTGACTTTTCATCAGTCCCGCCTTCATTGGGGCAAATGTCTCAGCTATGGTTTCGGTAAATAATATCTTAGATATAAAATATCCAAACGATAAGACTTACACGTCAGGTGCTTGGCACTTTGGGCCTGACGTTTTTCGATGGCAATTCTTGTCACGCAAGGATGCCAAATTCCAGCGACGCATGATAAGTTTCTATCAAAATAAAATGAAGTGTCAATTAATTTGCCATCCTGGTGTAACTAAACTTGCCATAAAAGATGTTCAGAGTTGTCATGTGGTCGTTCCTGACATGTGGCACTTATCAGGGTCCATAAAAAAACTGTGTCACTTCTAAGTCTTTCATCACATGATTAATTTGCAGTAAATTTTGTGCCAACTGCAGCTATTTTCTTTTGAGGAGTATCATCACTTTATTTAATTAACGAGGACCGAAGCTGAGATAGAAGCAATATGTAGGGATTGTAAAGCCACAGGTGGCGCCCGCTACAAGAGATAAACTAGCTTTGACTAAACAATGAGGGGACCTCCTATCCCACGCGTGACATGCAAGCTTAACGAGGCAGCGTGCAAGTCCTCCCCTCCCGCACGCGCCTATTCGTCCGGAAGTTCAGCAGGCCGGGAAACCCTATTAATTTTTCATTTAGTTTTTAATGCTTTTTTTTTACCTTTTTTTTATGTTTTTATTTTTCATCATTAAAATAATTTAGGATTTCAAAAAACTTCTAATTTTTTTAAAAAACCTGAACATTGGAAAATGTTCCTGAAATCATAAAAAATCGTGTATTAAAAATGTTTATGATTTTGAAAAATGGTGCATATTGCAAAAATGTTCGTGAATTTTAACCAAATTATCTGAATTCTAAAAAATATTCAAAAAGTTTTCTAAATGTCCACCAAAAAAATATTGTGAATTTTAAAAAATGTTCATTGATGTAAAAAATAGTCATTGAATCAAAAAACGGTCATCGATTGAAAAAATGTTCGCCAATTAAAAAAAATCATGTCAATTCATAGAAATTTTCATTGATTCAAAAAATGTCTGTCAATTAACAAGAATGTTCAGAAATTTGAAAAAATGTCCTCAAAAGTTAATTTTTTTTGTCATTTTGTGAATTCAAAATATATTGACAAATTAAAAAATATTCATTATTTCAGAAATATGCATGTCAATTCAAAAAAATGTTCATGCTTTTAATAAATGTTTACGAATTGGAAATATGTTTGCAACAATAAAAAGGAAATGGAAAATTAAAAGAAAGTAAAAAGTAAAATATAAATAGAATAAAAACAATGAAAATAGAAAAAAAAAGGTTTAGAACCTTCCCAAAAATCGTTATGGGGAAGAACCTGGAATGGACCGACCCGAAGAGGACCACAAACCGGAGGGGGCACGTGCTAGGTTGCTACATAGCGACCTATGCGCTGAATATGATTCCCCAACTGTTAGCTAGTCGACATACGCCTCGCCCACCTCTGTTTACATGTGTGAGTGGGCCGGCCCATGTAGGACTCTTTCTATTGGTTTTACTAGCACATATGCCCGTGCGTTGCAACGGGAGATAAAATAGTATGTATTTAAAGTCAGTGAGAATTAGATGTGCAAGGAAAACCCTATGTGCACATGAAAAAATGAACATTTAGCTTCTCGGCTTCGCTGCGTGTGAAGGAATCAATCCGCTATTTTTTCATTCATTGATCGAGGGCATTTAAGAGTTTTGTTACGTTATCATAGCTCAGATAAGGCCCATGAGTTATTCAATCTACTTTTCTTTAAATTCTTTCAATCGAGGGGATTTTAAGATATCTAGTTTCTAAATATTCTAGAAAATATGAACATTTTTTAAAATCCGGCATAGTTTTTTGAAAATTATGTACACTTTAAAAAACACTAACAAAATATGAAAGGGAAAATCTTCTTAAATCCACAAACATTTTCTGAAAACACCAACTTTTTTACACGTGTACGCATCAGGACTTTCGGTGGTTGGTTGCAAACACATCTCATGGGTAATAACATTGTTGGAGATGAGTTGTACTTGTTGGCCAGGACACCATCTTCGACTGTATTGACTTACCAAGGGTACGATATAAATGGGAATACATTTTACACGATCACCCAAGATAAAAAGAGCACCAACCAAAATAGTGGTGTCCGCTTTGATGCAGCAACCAATAGGGCAAAGGACACATATCATGGTTACATAGTGGACATATGGGAACTTGACTATGGTCATGATTTTAGGGTCCCTTTTGTTTCAGTGCAAATGAGTCAATCTGTCAGGAGGCGGGGTACAGGTAGACCCGCAGTACGGAATGACAACAGTGGATCTCAAAAATCTTGGGTACACAAACAAACCATTCATCCTATCCAATGATGTGGCGCATGTTCTCTATGTGAAAGGCATGTCTACCAAACCAAGAAAAAGAAAAGATAAGGAAGCGAGTACATCATACGATGGGCCAAAACGCAACATAGTTCTTTCAGGGAAAAGAAACATCATAGGTGTCGGGGATATACCCCGCGGTATGACCCGGCCGGAAGTATGACCCGGCCAGGCTTAGCGTTTTCATTGGTAACCCGCCGGAGTGGCGACTCACGATCCTGACGACTCACGGATGGCCCTAACGGCGGGTCAGATAGAAGACTAGGCCTAAGGCCTAGAAGGCCGGCTCATGTTATGGTGGGCCGGTTTACGAGGAAAGGCATAAGGAGTTTTCCCTTAAGGGGACAAACTAGGATTCCACTTGTAATAGACTAGTCCTAATCCTAATAGGACTCCACATTTAACCCGCCCCTTCAACTTATATAAGGAGGGGCAGGGCACCCCAAGAGTGACAAGCAAAAAGTAATAATCTGTAAGGCTAGACACAACAAAAGGGGAGCCGGCTTATGCGGCGACTCCCTCATGAGCATAATGAGACCTAGCCACAAACAGCATGTAGGGCTATTCCGGATGATGTTTCCCGGGGCCCGAAGCTGTCTAAATCCTTGTCGTGCGTTGCGTCTCTCGATTCCGCTCAACCCCTCTCAAGCTACCACATAGATGCGTTGGCCTCGCGATTAAGTCCTGGCACTAAGGACATCTGCCGTGACAATTCCACGACAGTTGACGCCCACCGTAAGGCCTGCACACGGTGGTGTTGCATTCTTGAAGGGATCTCATCTAGGGTTTCAAGAAGTTTGCAAGTTCCGGATGAAGAAGAGCCGGTTTGGAAGGAGTTGGATCAGCTTCAAGTCATCAGTCCAGTTTATAGTCGGTGAAATTTAAAATTCCAGGAAATTAGGGTGCGATCGGTTTGATACTACAAGTCGCCAAGACAGCCAGCAGTGTTTCCTACGCCGCCGCCGAGTCGCCATAAGCCTTGTGTTTTTCTGGATCAAAGAAAAACTACGTGTGAAGAAAAATTGCATCTACAGCAGCGGATCCGTTTTGACTTCTGAGGGGTTTGGTGATCCAAACTGTACACAAGATTACCCATCCACGATTTCCACAGGTTTGACCGGGTCTAGGTGGGGCTTGATGCCACCCACGTGGGATCAAGATAACGTTGTTTGCTATCCGCGTCGTTGTTCGCCATGTTTTACAAGCCTGCGGAAAGCCGGGCAACACTGCGTTCAATCAGGAAAATATAGCCAAATCAACTTCGTGTGTTTGCACGGCCAACAACTACCGCTCCATGACAAAATCGACTCATGGTGGGGAGATCAAACATCAGTCTGTACACGGAGACAATAAAAAAAGGCATTGATCCTGCAATGCACAAGCGGACAAATCGATTAGGGTCATCTCTGACGGAAAATTGCCACAGTTTTGGATGGACTTCTAGACGTGTCAAGGAAAATACTACTGAAGAAAAAGAGTTGGTAATTGTTTCAGACCAAGGTAGACTCGGACGGGTATAACAGCTCAATCAAGATGACTACTACTTTAACTCAAATATGGATCTAAAGAAAAGGCAAGAAGTCAATTGCTAGTGTGCTACGTGGAAATCAAATCCGAGTGGCTATGGTTCATCATGTGAGGCGTGCTAGTCATCCAAGTCCAAGCAGCACCTATGAAGTCATACAAGGAGTACGTACCTATGAATATATAAAAAAAAAAGAGGAGGAAAAGAAGTGGCAGGTACAAAGGACAAAAGATCAAACCGGCACACTACTCTATGTTCATTGCACACCATTGGCATCTTGCGACGCAGCCGCCGGCGCGTCTTGCCACCTCTGCATGGCCGCGTTGACCCGGCCACGGCCGTGTTTCTCCGGCCCGCCTTGCGGGCCTGCCGCCTCATACCTGAGCTGCTGCGGCGTGTGCCGCCTTCGAGCCCACGTCGAGCCGCCTTCCGCAGCTGCCGCAGCGCATCTCTGCTGGCTCAACCTCGCCGTCGCCTCCGCCTATGCTCCGCCACAGGTTGCCCTTGCTTGACTCCACTTTAAGCCGGCCCGCGACCTCGCCGCATGTTGGATCGTCCCGGTCTCGCAGTCGCTTGTGCCTATGTTCTAGAGCCGCCCCCGCGGCCTTACCGGCGGGCCAAGCGGCCCCGTCTTTGCGGTCTCCTCCGTTTTTACTTCGCCGAGCGTCGCTTACTCCATTGCTGTGAGCCGCTCGACACCTCCGTCTGCGTCGCGCCAGGCTCTTGCGCCAGACGCCCTCCTCCACGCGGTTGTTCTCATGCTATTGTACAACCTCAATTGGTTGCGCTGTTGACCTGCTGCTGGCCGTATCCATTGATTACGCTCAAGAAGTTGAAAGCAATGATGTCATAAAAACAGTGCAAATGTGGAGTCGATGGGCTGCCGCCAGTACTATTTTTCTGTGTTAAACTGATATAAAGTTTTCGCCACATGGATCAAGGTTTGCAGTATTAATTACACCCATGAGGAGCTATCAATTATCTGTTACCAAAAGCAAACGAAGACCAAAGAAAATGGTTTGACTGACCACCGGAAGATCATGGTGCAATAGTGCTATTCCATCAGGGCAATTATTCACTCCAAAAATGGTGTTATACCATGGATATGGGGCACATGACAACACTGACGTTTGTTTGTGCCGTGCCGCTCAATGGAAGCGGCCACAGACACACCGCGTTGAGCCTAAGCCTCCCCTGCCGCGTTGAGTCGCCGGTCTGCCTGAACCGCCGGGGCTATATTGAGTCGCCGGTCTGCCTGAGCTGCTTCTGTCGCGTTGAACGAATTATCCGTCCTCCGAACAAATCAGGTGACATCGGTCCAGACTACTTTAAATAGTGCATACTAACTTTTTCTTTTAAAGAATAAGTACTTTGCTGGCAATATTGTTTATGCAGGGTCATTTTTTATTGAAAAAGGTGTCGCATAAGGGGGGCGCGTAAATATCACTTTTGCACTAGCGCTTGTCCGTGCCATGATGCTCGACGGATACAAATGCAAGTCATCGCCCCGCTGTTCATTTTATATCCGTCCGCACCTGCGGCTGATCGCTTCGCCATGATGATCATCAACTTCACGGTGGATAATCACTGGCCTGACATATCAGGTGAAATCCATCCAGTATATTTTTATATTATATATTGCTTTTCTTTAAAAGAGCAATTACGCTGGCTTGCAAGTTCTCCAATACAGGACAAGTTATATCACTGAGCTGTTGACTGATTCATACCGGTTTATATCACGGTCAAATATGGAGAATCTCAAGACAATTCCTCGAGTCGCCTTGAGACTCGGGGGCTACGATGACATGACTCAGTAAATGATAGCCAATTTAAAGCTGATTCAAGAACTCCGGATCATTGGAGGAAAAAATAACCCGGCCCCGGAGGCTACTGCCTTATTGGCGAATATTTAAAGGCCGTCAGGAAATTTCCGGCTTAAAAAGAAGGATTCCGGTTCAAAATCCGGTTCAAGGGAAATTCGTTTACCACAAAGCTTTGAAGCTCTCAAATCCAGTTCAAAATCCGGCTCAAGGTAAATTTATCTCCCACAAAGTTTTGAAGCTTTCAAATCCGGTTTAAAGTTCTGGTTCAAAAAGAATTAATCTCTAGCAAGTTCGAGTTCTCAGAAAGATTAAAGGGTGCCAAAGAGCTTGCTGCCATGATGCGTGGTTCAAACATGGGTATCCCGCCTTACGACTTATCTTATCATGATCACTAGGGAGCTTTCTGTTCAAACATAGGTCGTATTCGAACCAAAGAGAACATAGCTGTCGATACCCTTTTGATTGGCACGCTACCAAACCTACTAGGGGGCTTCTTGATCGTATCCGAATCATAGCTCAACCTCTTTGGGTCTGACGTGGATCGTATTCGAATCAGCGTTATTAAACAACTCTCAAGGTCATTTGGGGGCTTCCTGTTCAAACATAGGTCGTATTCGAACCAAAGAGAACATAGATGTCGGTACCCTCTTGATGGGCAACGCCAAATCCACTGGGGGCTATGTGATCGTATTCGAATATTAGCTTAACCCCTTTGGAACGGTTTTCTGATCGTATTCGAATCAGAAGCCTCAAAACTTTGTTTGTTTCCTGTAAGTTTTTTGCAATCACAATTTTTCGACTTTGTCTTGAGACTTTTTTGCTCATATCTGAAGCATATATGTGGTTTCTATTAACCCGGCCTGGCTTTCGACGACAAGTCGCCAGCATATAACAATATTAATACTTGGAAGGTTTGGCTTCTAAGGATTGGGTTATCACCCTTACTGCACAGGTCATGTAAACCAGCAGTACAAATTCAATATCACAGTGGTTGTATGTGAGATATTATGACCCGCCCTGCGGTAAACCGCCAAGGGATCTTGTGATCTACTTGTGTGCAGGATAAGACTACATTTGGGTGGTTACCCGCCCTGGCTTTTGACGTTAAGTCGCCAAGACATATGTTGTTTAAACTCTGTGCAGGATTTACAAAGCTATGACTTACATAAATGATTAAGTTCAAGCCCATCATCAAAGATTGAAATTGGTGTGTCAAAAGGGCTATCAATTCTTGGTTTTCTCAAAGGCTATAAACCGCCGGGTTATAAAAATTCCGGCTTACAATGGAGGCGTATTAAATCACCATCGGCCAAGAGCCGCCGGGTATTTAAACTCCGGATTTACTTACCAACAGATGAGGTATTCGAACTCGCTTTGGCGCAATGGCTATTATTTTATCAATGGATATGATTTATTCTACAATGGAAGGAATAGTCCCGAGTCGCTGCAGGCTTACGACCCGGCACTTGGGGGCTACATTATTCAAATTGAGATTACATCAAATATGCAAGTCCCATGTCACTGTCGGCATGCACCATGGCACTTAGGGGCTAATGCAAAGTCATTTTTTGCTCATCTTATTGAAGACCCGACTCATCACATTGTAATGAGCCGGCCCTTGGGGGCTACCAATTGCTCCTGTCGAAAATTCAAGGTACACAAGCCTTAATCCATTATATTGAAAGATCCACTACTCAGTTGGTAGAGTACAAAGCTCTTAACCTTGTGGACATGGGTTCAAGCCCCATGGTGGAGATTACATCATATGATGTTATTATCAATGAATCATATACAACGTCCCAGCTCAGTATTATCTTACTAAGCCGGTCCTTGGGGGCTATACTGGTTGAAGTTTTCATGAGCGTTAAGGCAATTACATGTCCCAGGTTGCTGCAGGCATGACAACCCGACACTTGGGGGCTACAGGTGATATGCATATAAGGGAGAAAAAATCTTCAAATTCTCAGTTTGGAGTAGACCAGATTAACCCGGTGTCTGCAACAATCATGACCCGGCATCATTTATTTATAACCCGGCAATTTTGGCAATCATAAATCGGCAAGATCTACATCTTTAAGCCGGCTGAATATCAGTTGAATATTTAAAGACCAATATTTTTGTCAAGTCAGAGCATTGAAGGCCGACTCAAATCGATTATTTCTTATAATATTTTTCTACAAGATCCAATGTCAGCAAATTGGTTATGAAGCTGGCCTATTGACCTGGATTTTTTAGAAGAAGTACTTGGATCTTTTTTCATTGGCAAGGTTTGGACATATCTGTTAAAAGAGATTTGCTATAAGATCTTGAGTATGCATCCAGGAGGAGATGACAAGGACTTAAAGATGATCAGGTTCTAGTTCAGGAAAATTTTAACCCGGAGCACAACCTGTCAAGTTTGTTCTTGTGTTTATTTTACTGGATCAGTTTAACATGGATAAATCCAAATTAAACTGGGGGCTAATGTCGGGGATATACCTTGAGGTATGACCCAGCCGGAAGTATGACCCGGCCGGGCTTGGCATTTTCATTGGTAACCCACCGGAGTGGCGACTCACGAGCCTGGCGACTCACGGATGGCCCTAACGGCGGGTCAGATAGAAGACTAGGCCCAAGGCCCAGAAGGCCGGCTCATGTTACGGTTGGCCGGTTTACGAGGAAAGGCATAAGGAGTTTTCCCTTAAGGGGGCAAACTAGGATTCCACTTGTAATAGACTAGTCCTAATCCTAATAGGACTCCACATGTAACCCGCCCCTTCAAATTATATAAGGAGGGGCAGGGCACCCCAAGGGGGACAAGCAAAAAGTAATAATCTCTAATGCTAGACACAACAAAAGGGGAGCCGGCTTATGCAGCGACTCCCTCATGAGCATAATGAGACCTAGCCACAAACAGCATGTAGGGCTATTCCGGATGATGTTTCCCGGGGCACGAAGCTGTCTAAATCCTTGTCATGTGTTGCGTCTCTCGATTCCGCTCAACCCCTCTCAAGCTACCACATAGATGCGTTGGCCTCGCGACTAGGTCATGGCACTAAGGACATCTGCCATGACAATTCCACGACAATAGGAGTGGAGGACAAGACAGACATGTCTGAAGATTATGAAAAGTTTCATAAAATTCCTCTCTTCAAAGTGAAGGCTGACCCAAGTATCCTGTTAAACGATGAAGATTATCCATGGTTACGGTGCAATAAGCAAGGGACAGACGCGAAAAAAAGTGAATACTTTCTCTCTAGTGAAGACAACATATCAGATGGTACGATTGTTCAAGTAACTATTCGACATATACAAGATAACCAAATATTTTGCACATTTGATTCTGGATTGAAAGCCATAGTTATGCTCCACAAATATTCTAATCATTGTAGTTACATGTTAAAAATTGAAATCCCTTTGTAATAGATGTGTTTTCGTCCGAAACCCCGATACTTCGAAAGAGATTCTCAAGTTTGTACACGAAGCGCATCCAGTTTTTGCCATAACCCTCTCAACTTTTTATCACATGCAATGTGGGTGAAATTATGATACCATGCCAAGTTTCAACCTTTTCAGAGTTCATTTGTAGTGCTTTGCAATTTCCGGGTCGTTTAGCTCAAAAAAATCATTAAATGCATGAAAAATAGCAAATGAAGTCAGAAAGGGTTGAAAATTGATGACATGGCTTTGAATGGTGCATATTGAATGCACAAAAAGTCTGGAGTTAAAATAAGTTTTAAAAAATGAAATCCCTTTTATAATAGATGAGTTTTCATCTGAAACCCTGATACTAAGAAAGAGAATGTCCAGTTTGTACACAAAGTGCATCCAATTTTCTGCCGTAATCCTCTCAACTTTTTAGCACATGCTATGTTGGTGAAATTATTATACCATGCCAAGTTTCAACCTTTTCAGAGTTCATTTGCAGTGCTTTTCTATTAAATGTCATTTAACTCAAAAAATTCATTAAATGCATTAAAAATAGCAAATGAAGTCAGAAAAGGATTCGAAATAGATGACGTTGCTTTGCATGGTGCATATTGAACGCACAAAAAGTCTGGAGTTAAAATAAGTTTAAAAAAATGAAATCCCTTTGTAATAGATGAGTTTTCCATCCGAAACCCTGATACTTCGAAAGAGATTGTCCAGTTTGTACACGAAGTGCATCCAGTTTTTGTCATAACCCTCTCAACTTTTTAGCACATGCTATGTGGGTGAAATTATGATACCATGCCAAGTTTCAATCTTTTCAGAGTTCATTTGTAGTGCTTTTCAATTTCAGGGTCATTTAACTCAAAAAATAATTAAATGCATGAAAAATAGCAGATGAAGTCGGAAAAGGGTTGAAAATTGATGACATGGCTTTGAATGGTGCATATTAGGTTAACACAAAAGAAAAACACTAAACTAATAACTTAACAGAAAATAAAAATACTAAACTAATAACTCAGCAGAAAAGAAAGATACTAAACTAATAGCTTAACAGAGAATTAAAATACTAAACTAATAACTCAAGAGAGAAGAAAAATACTAAATCAGTAACTCAACGAAAAGGAAAATACTAAACTAATAACTCAACAAAAAAGAAAAATACTAAACTAATAACTTAAAAAAATAGAAAAATACTAAACTAATAACTCAACAGAAAAGACAAATATAACATTACTATGTTAACAGAAATTACTAAACTAAAACCTAGCTTTAGTCCCGGTTGGTGGCACCAACCGGGACTAAACGCCTACCGTAAAATATAAAAAAATGCTGGCCTACTAGGCCACCGCGGCCTGCATACGACTAGAAATCCAATTATACATGGGCCAGCTTGCAGGCCCGCAGGACAGATAGGCCCCATAGGGCAAAGAGGTTAGGCATGTACTGCCTGCTTTAGAGAGGAGCTCGGGAAGGATGCCGCAGCAGGGCTTATAAACAGGTGCGGGACTAGAGGCATGGGCTTGGCGCCCTTTGGGCTGCTGAAATTGTCCTTTAGTCCCGGTTGGTAGTTCGGACTAGGACAAAAGGGGGGGCCTTTAGTCCCGATTAGAGCCACTAACCGGGACTAAAGGTATGTGTATATAAGCAACACTTGCAAAAATTCCAAAGGCCATCTGCTCCCCGACTCCCACACACCCACGATGCCGCTAGGCTGCCGGAGCACGCCGCCTCTCCCGAGCCCCTCCTCATCGTCACCGCGCCCAATGTCGGCTGCCGGCGCCTCCTCCCCGGTGCCCTTGACCTCGCCATCGATATCGCCGGCGCCCTGGACCTCCCCGTCATTTCGACGTCGCAGTCGAGCCCGCGTTGTGAGCCTTATATCTCGTCCCTCTCCCCCCTCTCTCCTCCCTTGAACCGATCGAAGCCCCTCCTCGAGCCCATCCCCCACCTCGCCGGCCGCCCCTCCCTGAGCCCATCCCCCACCTAGCTAGCTAGCCGCTGCCTCATCCATCTCCGGCGTAGGAGCCCTGCCGGTGCTGGATTTAACACACACACACTGATACATCTCCAACGTACCTATAATTTATGAAGTATTCATGCCGTTATATTATCATTTTTGGATGCTTTACAATCATTTAATAGCAACTTTATATCATTTTTTGGGACTAACCTATTGACATAGTGCCCAGTGCAAGTTGTTGTTTTTTGCCTTTTTTACTTCGCATGAAATCAATATCAAACGGAGTCCAAACACAGCGAAACTTTTTGTAGAATTTTTTTGCACCAGAAGACCCAGGTTGGCCAAAGAAGTTGAGGCCCGAGGAGGGAACAACCCACCTGGGCGCGCCCAGAGGGGTTGTGCCCCCTCGCTGACCTCCCACACCGCCTCTACGCCCTATAAATTTCCAAATATTTTAGAACCCCCAAAAATAACCCTAGATCAGAAGTTCCGCCGCCGCAAGCTTCTGTAGCCACGAAAAACCAATCTATACCCCATTCCGGCACTCCGCCGGAGTGGGAAATCATCATCGATGGCCATCTTCATCATCCCGGCGGCCATGATGAGGAGGGAGTAGTCCACCCTCGGGGCTGAGGGTTTGCACCATTAGCTATGTGTTTAATCTCTCTCTCTCTCTCTCTCTCTCTCTCTCTCTCTCTTGTTCTTGAGATGTCACGATCTTGATGTATCACAGGCTTTGTTAATATAGTTGGATCATATGGTTTTCCCCCTCTCTATCTTGTTGAGAATTGAGTTTTTCCTTTGAGATTTTGTTCTTATCGGATTGAATACTTTTATGGATTTGAGAGCACTTGATGTATTTCTTGCTATGAATACCCGTGGTGACAATGGGGTATCATATTGATTCACTTGATATGTGTTTTGGCACTCAATTCACGGATTCCCGAGGTGACATTGGGGTAATCTATGCATAAGGGTTGATGCACGTTCTCGTTTTTGTTTCTCTGGTAGAAATGTTGGGGCACTCTTTGAGGTTCTTTGTGTTGGATTGAGTATTATGAATCTGAAATTGCTCAATGCATATCGTATAATCAACTCACGGATACTATCAGTGACATTAGAGTTGGTTGATGTGTATCACTTGGTCGTATTTTAGTACGAACTCTTGGCTAGATCGATCGGAAAGAATAGCTTGGTGTTATTTTAGTACGAACTCTAGGATAGATTGATCAGAAAGAATAGCTTTGAGGTGGTTTCGTACCCTACAAACAATTTCTTCTTATGTTCTCGGCTAGATAAGGACTTTGGAGTGATTCTTCATCCCACATGAGGGATGGTTATATGATCCAATTATATTAGCATTATTGATAGATTACACTAGAGAATGTATGGACCCTATGCCTCATTTTCAAGTATTGCAATACGTTTGTGCTCACTTTTGTTATCCGCTACCTTGCTGTTTTTTATTGTTCCTATTACAAAAATCAATATCTACTATCCATATTACACTGGTATCACCATCTCTTCGTTGAACTAGTGCACCTATACAATTTACCATTGTATTTGGTGTGTTGGAGACACAAGAGACTTTTTATTATTTGGTTGCAGGGTTGTTTGAGAGAGACCATCTTCATCCTACGCCTCCCACGGATTGATAAACCTTAGGTCATCCACTAGAGGGAAAATTGCTAATGTCCTACAAAACTCTGCGCTTGGAGACCCAACACAAAGTCTGCAAGAACAAGTTGTGTAGTAGACATCAAGCTCTTTTTCTAGCGTCGTTGCCAGGGAGGTGAGTGCTTGAAGGTATATCTTTAGATCTTGCAATTGAATCTTTTAGTTTCTTATTTTATCACTAGTTCAGTTATATATATATTTTATGTTTTTGTGGCTTCAATAGTTAGTTTAAAACCCAAGCCCTCTTTATTTTTAGCATCGAACTAGCACCATCTACATGCACATGTGGAATAATTTAAAAAACAATAGAAGATTTAAAACATATGAACTGGAGCAAGCCGAGGGCCCTCCTTTGGACCCATGTAGACTAGGGCTGGGGCACAAGGGGACCGCGCGTCGGCCCACAGGGGCGCCTCGCCCTCCACTGTTTATCGAGGATTATTTCCGTTGCCGCACCTCTCTGTTTTGCCGTGATCCAATTTAGAAAGATTTTTCCATGATTAATCACGGCGGCCATCTACATCAACCTTCATGCCACCATGTTATTTTGTGAGTAAATACATCCTCGGTTACAGACTGTCGTGGTTTTGTCACGGCAGATGTCCTAGTGTGAGGACTTAGTCGTGGAGCCATCACGACGGGTTAGCTTAAAGGGGTTAAAACGGGGCAAAGGACACAAGGAGTTTATAATGGTTCGGCCCCTTGTGGTGAAGGTAAAGGCCTAATCCAGTTGATGTGGAATTGCTAGGGTTTCGATGACCAGGGAGCGAATTTGCTATGCCTGGCTCTCGAGTTGTTGTCTTCCTTAAACCGCCGCCGGGCAGTCCCTTTATATACATAGGTTGATGCCCGGCGATTTACATAATCTCGGCCGGCTCATAAATGTGTCCGGCTTGGTTTTCTACCTTTTCCTACCTTACAACACAAGTTACATATCATATGGCGGTTTATGTCTACGGGCACTAAACTGCCTTTTGGCCCTCGGCTCTCGTGTTAGATCTACTCCGTAAAGCGCCATACTCCTTGTCTTCATGGGCTTCAATAGGAATAACTCATTATGGGTATAACCCGGCCCCTCTTGGCCAATTTATACTCAGTAGTAATATCCCCAACATTAGGCCCCAGATTGATTTGAACCTGTTCATGTCAATCTTTAATACTTAGAAAATTCCTCCTTCAGCACCCTCGTGTAAATTTTGTAATCCGCCATGACGTCATCTTCCAGAATTATAATAAACGGCCATGACATCACCTGTTATAAAAATTGTATATTCCGCACCTTCATTAATGAGCCTCCGACAATCGAGGCGACATCTCTGTCACATATCCAAGTTCTGGGCTCCTCAATTCTCGTGCCTATCGCTTATCCCTTCGCCTTATAAATAAGGCCAAGGGTCATTTTCATCTTTCACCCTCGTGTCTCTTCACATCGTCCCCTTCCTTGCGTCGACCTAGCGCTCGAGCTCTGCCGCCGTCGTCGACCTTCGCTGCTGCCGCAACAACGTCCGCTGTATCACCTTGATCGAACCAGAGAACCGCGGCGCCTCTCTGCTGCTCCTGTGACACTGGTAAGTCCTCTTTCCTTCCACCCTAGATCTGTCATTAGGGTTTCAGTGTTCATTGGAGTTTGTCGGTGTTCATCACTGTGTCATGGCTCTTAGATTCAAACCTTAACTTTTTTCCTCCGTTTAGTGATATATGTAGTCCTTTTCCATTAGTGCATCTCTCTATAGCAAAAAATCTCATCTGGATCCCTCGACTGTTCAAGTATCAGAATATTTAATCCTGAATATTTTTCCATTTTTCGGACACACGGTAGATCCAAATTTGTGATGCCAATTTATGAAACCTCTTTTTCCATCACTTAGTTATCTCAGGTCTGTACCTTCCATACCTGCATAGGCGGTTTAATTCTATAAAATGATAATCTAGCAGGTACCATTAGCCCTCTTTTAAACCGCCGATTGCTTTAACCTTCCAATATCACACTCCGGTTTAACAATGTGTATACCCCTCAATGTCTTCTCTTTCTGATCTTGCGTCGCTTTATACTTGTCAGTCATGAATCTTAAAAAGGCATTGATCTTTTTTCAGCTTTTCATTGAAATGGCTAAACAATTTTATGCTTGTAACCGGGTCCCGGTTTACTGAAGAGCAACTAAACGGATGTGTCGCAACCGGCGCGTTAGCAAAGAAGGAAGTCATCCACTAGAGGGCCCCTGGTCCAGAAAATCATCCTGAGCCCAAGATGGAGAAGTAATCGTGTTCGTTGACCATCTGGGTCGAGGGTTTAGCCCTCCCGGATCAAAAAAATTATGTGATGTGCTTGCAAGCTTCCAACTCCATCCTCAAGATATTGGACCAAACTCTGTGTCCAATGTTTGCAATTTTCAAGTATTGCGCGAGGCTTATCTGCAAGAGGATCCCAAAGTTGAACTGTTTAGGGATTTCTTTTATTTGAACCGCCGTACAGAATTTACAGACGGACCCAATACTGAACTTGGCAGGATGGCAATCTAGAAGAGGAAAGATGTCAGCTTGCCTCACGCTAAGCATCATAGTCACCCCAAGGACTGGAATCAGACTTGGTTTTATTCATTGTTGAGGAAATCGTTAACTGGTAGCTGCTCGGTTGGCTAGAGAGTAGGGGATTAATCGGCTAATCGGCAAGTTAATCGGCCATTTAACCAATTAATCGGACGATTTTTCGGTTTATCGGCTACTCGGTGACCCTATGAGTAGGGATTAATCGGCAAGTTAACTGGTTAATCGGATGAATTCTTAAACAGGGGTTTTATTGTCGAGATACGTCTACAACTGATGAGAATCCTCTGCTGGGTCATCGTCCTCATCGGCTTACCAATACACATCCATTTCCCCAATGACTTATCGCCAAAGAGCGGTCCAAGTATGCACCACAACTTTCAAAGCTTCGGGCCTTCATTGTGAACGGTTTAACAGGTGTTGATTTTGTCCGTTGCTGGATCTCCTGGAGAATTTTGCCTTTAAGCCGGCGCGCCGGTTTAATATGCGAGTACACAGGGGACTTGCAAGACCCTCAACGGCATATTGACATTCAACTAACAGAAGCTGAAATTACTGAGGCTATCAAGAAAATATTGAATGAACCGGAGGCTGTTTGCAGCAAGACAGGGCTAAGTCCTTTCTACGCTTCCAATAAACCGCCAGCTGTAAGAATCATATAACTTTTGTTTTAACCTGATCCTTGTAAATATTCCCTCAAAATTGTGTCCATCTTTGATAGGGTGATGATCCGTTCTAGAAGAAGAAACCACAGGATAAACCGGCAAAAACACCACACCCCAAGACTAAGGTTATAAAAAAACCTGCCAAGAAGAGAACCGCTGAATCCTCGGTACCAAATGTTGATGATGATCTGGATAATCCGGAATCAGAGGTAGAACTTGATTCTCTTGGTTTGTTTTTCATACACCTCATTGACAATGACTATTATTAGGATGACGCTGAAAGCAGCCAAGCTGACGATGTAGAGGTAATTATTCTTTCCTCCAGTTCAGATCCTCTGCCAGCACAGAAAATCCGTCAAGCAAACCGGAAAGTAAGATTTTCTCACCCCCTAGCTCACTTGGACCCAAACTTTCTTTTGAAGAAGCAGCAACGCGAAGCTCGCCGCATAACCCAGCACAACGGCCAAGTAGTTACTTCAGTCGGTTTACTGAACACTCCAGTCCGGAAACGTCGATCAGAGGTCTCATATACTTCTGATATTTCTTATCCCAAGGCGGGTTATTTCCGACAACCTCTTAATTCGTCCGATTCAAATTACCAGGGAACACCTGACTCATCATCTGGCGAATCAACGGAATAAATTGGCTCATCTTGATTATTGTGTACCATGCAGGATCTCGCATCGCTCATCTTGGCTCAGACATGAGGAATAAATTGAAGGCTGTCTATACTCTCATAGAGCAACTATATACTGGCGCACAACGGATCATCTGCACAGCTTCCCACAATAAACCGCCTCTGACTTTGATCAAGGAAACGCTGCATAGATTGTCAATTATGCCTGCTTGGTTTTAGGAGCTAAAAAGATCAGCTGCAAGGGCAGGTGCTCTGACAGCCCTAACTCGGGCCAAAGCGTGGGTACCTGACCTTGATCCGGCTGACGTGTGGAATGGCTATCCAAGCTTAAGGGAAGACTGATCATATTTTGACAATAATGATCTCCGAGCTTTGGCGAGGGAAATGCGCCCTTTAGCTAGCAAGCTGGCCGAGGAGACTGATCTTTCGCATTATTAGTCAATCTATGATGCTGACAATAAGAGAGTTAATCTGCTAACCTATGATACTCCAACACCTATTCCTCCAATCCATAAGCATACTTACGCCCCTGATGTTGAACCTTCCAACCTTATAAGTGATGAGGCTGTATTCAAGGCTTTAACCGGGATCAACTGGGCAACCACTGACTTCCAGCCACTTGGTGGAGAGAAGGAGGATGAACCGGCGCAGGATGATCCACAACCTTCAAGTCAGCCTGGCGATGACGCATGAACCAGAAACCAGTTTATCTTCCTGCAAACTTCAACACTTGATTGAAAACAATTATCCTATTGGGCATCAAAGCACCTTGTAATAGGCTAGTTTAAACACTTGGTCTGCTATTCCATCGTGCATATTTATTTTGCCTGACACTGTTAATCCGCCATGCTTAGGATATATTATGTCTCCTCATGATCCATAGCGGTTTATTCAAGCTGTTCCTGCATACAGGTAGTTGAAAGTGTCCTGGCGGCTTACCGCCAGACGGGTCATGATGCCCAAACGTATAGCCAAGGTTTATAACCTAAGCTGTACTTGAAAATAATCAAATATGAAATAGATGATACTTGTGACATTGAATCACACCGTTGGTTTACCAACTTTTTGTAGTAAGGGTGAGAACCCCAATCTTGAGTACTGATAACTCCTCCCATATTTTGCCGGTTTATAATAAAAACGTACCGAGTTGTAATAAACACCGGATTATCCATACATAATACTGGCGACTTGTAGTCGAAACCAGGCCAGGTCAAGAAACACCGGTTTATTTTATACTGGTGACTTATAGTCAAAAACCAGGCCGGGTCAAGAAACACCGGTTTATCATAAAGTGTTTGTAAACCTCATCAAAAGAGAAAATTTGTCAAATAAAATCATGGGAGGACGCGAGGCTTTTCATGGGCTGCCAGGCCCAAAATCGAGGCTTTTCATGGGCTGCGAGGCCACTGAGTTAAACCATTTTACAAAGCCTTTTAAGATGGACCTCACATTAACCAATCATCATTTTAACTTTGACAAGTTCAGGGTATGTATAAGATTGACTTGCCAAACATTCAGCGGGTCATACCAGGATTACCTGGACGGAGTGGCTTACTTAAAAAAGGTAGGATAACCCGGGGTTTTAGGTGAATACACCTGGCTTCCAAGCCTGGCTTGATAGCCTATTACAAGGGTAAAATCTCTTTGTTGTTGTGCAACAAAAGAGCCCCCAGGTAATATTTTGAGCTGTGCTCAGTGGGTGCCTATGTTTGAGTTGTGTTGTGCAACAGACTCTCTTTGGCCCCTTATGATAATATTGGCTTGATAGCCGGATTACCGAAGTAACCAGAGCTGTGCTCTTATGATAATTTTGGCTTGATAGCCGTATTAATAGGGTAGTCACAGCTCTGATCAACAAGCAGGAAGCCCCCATGTAACCAAAGAACTCTTTAAGGGAGAACAGCAGAGGCCCTGCTCTAGCAGGGATGCCGGTTTATTATATTGATCATAATATATACATTGTCAAAAATATGTACATAAGAGGAGCCTGTGGCTCAGGTGTAGTAAGGCTGAAGATGAGCGATATTCGACGGCCGGTGGGTCTCCTCCTCCGATTTACGTGAGTCTTTGTGCTCTCGAACATCGATAAGGTAGTATGACATGTTATGCAGATTCTTGCTGACCACAAAGGGCCCTTCCCAAGGCGGGGATAACTTGTGCATATCAGTCTGATCCTGGATGAGTCGGAGCACCAGATCGCCTTCTTGAAAAGCTCTGGTTCTAACCCGGCGGCTGTGATAATGACGTAGATCTTGCTGGTAAATCACCGAACGAGCTGCTGCAATGTCACGCTCCTCATCTAACAGGTCAAGTGCTTCCTGTCGTGCCTTCTCATTGTCAGCTTCAACATACGCTGCCACACGAGGCGAGTCATGACGGATTTCACTGGGGAGAACCGCCTCTGCTCCGTAAACCATGAAAAAAGGCGTGTAACCCGTAGATCTATTGGGCGTGGTATTGATGATCCATAACACAGAAGGTAACTCCTCCACCCAACAACCCGACGTCTGTTGCAAAGGAACCATGAGCCAGGGCTTGATGCCTCTCAGGATCTCTTGATTGGCTCTCTCCGCTTGACCATTAGATTGGGGGTGAGCCACTGATGATACGTCAATCCTGATGTGCTCACGTTGACAAAATTCTTTCATAGCACCCTTGGACAGATTAGTGCCATTATCAGTTATGATGTTGTGTGGAAAACCAAACCGGAAAATCTCCTTTTTGATGAATTGAACCGTCGTGGCTGCATCACACTTACTGATCGGCTCTGCCTCGACCCACTTAGTGAACTTATCAACCACCACCAGAAGGTGGATCTTCTTATCCTTGGATCTCTTAAAGGGCCCAACCATATCCAGCCCCCAAGTTGCAAACGGCCAAGTGATTGGAATCATCCTCAATTCTTGAGCCGGTACATGAGCAGGCCATGAGAATTTCTAACAGTCATCACACTTTTTGACTAAGTCTTCAGCATCAGCATGAGCCGTCAGCCAATAGAAGCCGTGACGAAAGGCCTTGGCTACCAGAGACTTTGAACCGGCATGGTGGCCACAATCTCCTTCGTGGATCTCACGAATAATATCACGGCCTTCTTCAGGAGATATGCAACGCTGAAACGCCCCTGTTACACTACAATGATGCAATTCTCCATTGACGATAGTAATTGACTTGGACTGCCGGATTATCTTCCTGGAGAAAATTTCATCCTCCGGTAACTCGCTCCGGCTCATAGACGCCAAATATGGAACCGTCCAATTTGAGATAACATGAAGAGCCACCACCAACTAAGCCTCTGGATCAGGAACAGCCAAATCCTCCTCTGTAGGTAGCTTGACCGACGGGTTATGCAAAACGTCCATAAAAACATTAGGCGGCACCGGTTTACGTTGGGAACCCAAACGGCTTAAAGCGTCCTCCGCTTCGTTCTTTCGCCGGTCCACGTGATCAACCTGATAACCTTTGAAGTAACCAGCAACAATATCCACCTCTCGACGATATGCTGCCATGAGCGGGTCCTTGGAATCCCAAGTACCAAACACTTGTTGAGCTACCAGGTCCGAGTCACCAAAGCACTTAACCCAGCTTAAATTTATCTCCTTCGCCATTCGAAGGCCATGGAGTAAAGCCTCATATTCAGCTGCATTGTTAGTACAAGGGAACATTAAGCAGAGAACATAACAAAACCTATCACCTCTTGGGGAAGTTAACACGACTCTAGCCCCCGAGCCCTCCAATTTCCTGGACCCATCGAAATGAATAGTCCAATAAGTGTGATCCGGCTTCTCTTCTGGCGCCTGCAACTCTGTCCAGTCATTGATGAAATCCACAAGCGCTTGGGACTTTATTGCCGTTCGAGGCTTATATTTTAACCCGTGGAGCCCAAGCTCAATAGCCCATTTGGCAGCCCGGCCAGTTGCTTCCCTGTTTTGGATTATATCTCCCAAAGGGGCAGAACTGACCAGAGTGATGGGATGGCCCTGAAAGTACTTCTTAAGCGTCCGGCTTGCCATGAAAACTCCATACACCAGCTTCTGCCAATGTGGGTACCTCTGCTTGGACTCAATAAGCACCTCACTGATATAATAAACCGGCTGTTGAACCGGATACTCTTTTCCAGCCTCCTTGCACTCCACCACAATGGCCACACTAACAGCCCGGGCATTAGCAGCCACATACAACAACAGTGGCTCTTTATCAACCGGAGCAGCAAGGGCCGGTGGCTCGGCTAACTGCCTCTTCAAATCCTCAAACGCCGTATTAGCAGCATCACTCCAGACAAAATTATATGTCTTCTTCATCATCTGATATAGAGGGATTGCTTTCTCTCGTAACCGGCTGATAAACCGGCTCAGCGCTGCAATCTGACCCGCCATACGGTGAACATCGTTGATACACACCGGTTTAGCCAGAGACGTAATAGCTTTGATCTTTTTCGGATTAGCTTCAATGCCCCTGTTAGACACCAAAAAACCCAAGAGCTTGCCTGCCGGTACACCAAAGACACACTTAGCCAGATTAAGCATCATCTTGTAAACCCGGAGGTTATCAAAAGTTTCCTTCAAATCATTTATTAACGTCTCCTCTTTCCTGGACTTCACCACAATATCATCCACATAAGCATGAACATTACGCCCAATCTGATTATGAAGACAATTCTTCACACAGTGTTGATAAGTCGTCTGGGCACTCTTAAGCCCAAAGGGCATAGATACATAGCAGAAGGCTCCAAAGGGAGTTATAAAAGTTGTCTTTTCGTGGTCCTTAACTGCCATTTTGATCTGATGATAACCAGAATAATCATCCAGAAAACTCAAATGCTCACAACCCGCCGTAGCATCAATGATTTGATCAATACAAGGGAAAGCAAAAGGATCCGCTGGACAAGCCTTGTTCAAATCTGTGTAGTCCACACACATACGCCAAGTGCCATTCTTCTTAAGTACTAACACCAGATTAGCCAACCACTCAGGATGAAACACTTCAATGATAAACCCAGCCGCCAAGATCCTGGCTACCTCCTCACCAATGGCCTTGCGCCTTTCTTCATTAAAGTGGCGGAGAAACTGCTTGACCGGTTTAAACTTGGGATCGATGTTGAGAGTGTGCTCAGCGAGTTCCCTCGGTACACCTGGCATGTCAGAAGGTTTCCATGCAAAGATGTCCCAGTTCTCACGGATGAACTCGATGACCGCGCCTTTCTATTTCGGATCCAGGTTAGCGCTAATGCTAAACTGCTTCGACGAATCGCCAGGAACAAAGTCTACCAGCTTAGTCTCATCAGCCGATTTAAACTTCAAGGCAGGATCATGCTCTGTAGTTGGCTTTTTCAAAGAGGTCATATCTGCCGGATCAACATTGTCCTTGTAGAACTTCAACTCCTTTGTTGCACAAACCGACTCAGAATAAGCCGCGTCACCTTCCTCACATTCCAAAGTGATCTTACGGCTCCCATGTACTGTGATGGTCCCCTTATGACCCAGCATCTTGAGCTGCAGATAAACATAACAGGGCCTTGCCATGAACTTAGCATAAGCCGGCCGTCCAAACAGGGCATGATACGGGCTCTTGATTTTTACCACTTCAAAAGTCAATGTCTCTGGTCTTGAATCATGATCATCTCCAAAAGCAACCTCCAGAGCTATCTTACCAACTGGTTACGCCGATTTACCAGGCACCACACCATGGAAAACAGTGTTCGACGGTTTAAGATTTTATCTATCAACCCCATGCCACGGAAGGTTTCATAATAAAGGATATTGATACTGCTCCATCCATCCATGAGCACCTTGGTGAATTTAATTATACCCTCCAACCTGAGCCGCCACTACCAATGCCAGATGACCCGGATTATCAACCCGGGGTGGATGATCCTCTCGACTCCACACGATGGGTTGTTCAGACCAGCACAAGTAACGGGGTACTGCCGGTTCAATGGAATTCACTGCCCTTTTATGAAGCTTCTGATCGCGCTTGCACAGGCTAGTGGTGAAGACATGATACTGCCCACTATTCAACTGCTTCGGGTTGCTCTGGTAACCCGACTGCTGCTGCTGCTGCTGACTCCCCTGATGATTATAACCACCCTGGTTGCCCTGACTGCCTTGATTGCCATGTCCGCTTTGATTACCTTGAAATCCTGAGCCAGAACTGCCTCCACCATAACCCGTCCCATGAGAACCGGGTCCTGAACCGCCGGACGGTCCATGATCATATTGGAAAAGATCCGAATTTTTGAACTCCCGCATAAAAAAAGCAATCCTTCCAGAGGTGCGTAGCAGGCCTTTCTCGCGTCCCGTGCTTTGGGCAAGGCTGGTTTAACAGGCGCTCAAGATTGGGACCTGGTCCTCCACCCCGCGGGGGCGGTTTACCCTTACAACGCTGACCATTATTCTGCGTGTTGGTGTTAGCCACAAAATCTAAACTGTTATCCGCTGTTTCCATGACCCGCCGGGTATGCTACTGCCCTTTGGTGCTACCGCTCTTCTTTCCCTTTCCCGGCTTTTCATCGTCAGACTCAGGGTCCTTGGTACTATCAGAGTCGGCATACTTAACCAGAGCTGCCATAAGCATCCCCATGTCATTGCAGTGACGTTTGAGCCGTCCCAACTTCAGCTTCAAAGGCGTGAACCGGCAATTGCCTTCCAACATTAAAACTGCTGTATCAGCGTTGATGCGGTCCGATGAATGCAAGATTTCTGAAACCCGGCGCACCCAATGGATTGTTGATTCACCTTCCTCTTGGACATAGGCAGCTAAATCCAAAATTGACATGGGCTGCTTGCACGTGTCCTTGAAATTCTGGATAAATCGGGCCTTTAACTCGGCCCATGACCCAATGGAGTTAGCTGGTAAATTCTTCAGCCAAGTGTGAGTTGTTCCTTCCAACATCATGGTGAAGTATTTAGCACACGCCGCATCATCCACATCCAGCATCTCCATTGCCATCTCATAGCTTTCGATCCATGACTCGGGGGGTAAATTGGCAGTGTAATTGGGCACTTTACGTGGACCCTTGAAATCCTTGGGCAGCCGTACATTACGTAGGGCCGGAGTGAGACACGGCACCCCCAAAGAACTGGAGGTAACTCCTGGTTCCACCGAAGTTGTTGGACGAACCGGAGTAAGCTGACGGGCCACGTACTGCGCCGCTAACACAACTTCTCGACGTGCCCTACCATGATCCACCACATCCTGAGCATTAGCACCACCGCCCGCCAGGTTATGTCCTCGAGGCGGGTTACGGTTCCGCGCACTGCTCGACACAGCCGGTTCATCCATACGCCTGTTGTAACTCCGGCTTGGGCGGGGAATGGAATGAATCCTCTCGCGGCTGTATGAATAAGCCTGCTGTTGAGTCAAGGCTGTCTGAAGGATCTCCCTAGCCCGTCGTGTCTCAACCACTACTAGGGACTCACCTTCGACCGGGAGAGCCGCCAATCGTGAAGCGGTGGTGACTATATTATCCAACGGGTTAGAGTAATGACCCGGAGGCGTTGAGACGTGCTGCGACAGGACATTGTTCTGACGAGGCGGATCCATCGGGCGCGGCTGAACCGGCGCCCCCGTTCCAGGTGCCTCCACCCGGTTTACCACTGGCTGGTTACTGGTTCCCGCTCCTGGCGTGTCAAAGAGATTCCTTGCCTCATAAACCGGAGGCAGGTGAGATCGGTACCTTCTCCTCATGACATCATTTGACGCGCTCTGATCCAACATAAGCCACTAAGCCTATGCATCCAACTCAGCCCGCTCTGCAGCCATCCTAGTGTCCTCAGCTGCCAGGTCTGCCTTGTCTTGAGTTATCTGATCCTTCACCTTCGTGATTTCCCTGTTATGCTCGTCCTGATTCGCCGGGTTAACTTCTGCCGCCAACAGCGTTGCCAAAGCGTTGAATAAGTCAGACAAAACCTGAGCCGGCGGTCGCACAGGGCCTCCTGCCCCGGCTGCTGTCGCCGCTGCTGACCCGGAGATCATCGCCGCTGCAGTCGAAGAGTGCTGCGCAGGCTGTGTACCGGCCATGAAGATCGCAACCCGGCTCGGCGGATCGAAGGGGTCCGGAATACTGTCGCCATCGGAACAGCCCCCAAACCGGCCATCTTGCAGTTGGTACATTAACTCGGTCTCTCCGTTAGATGACTCGTCATCAGAGTAAACGACGGTTTCACCACCAGATGCCGATCTAACCTCAAATTCTGCTCTGTGGATGACCCCCACAAAGGCACGTTTCATGGCAGGCTGAATCCGGGCGGATCTCGCATGCTGAGCCGTTTCGATAATGTCGGTGCAGATGTCCGGCTCAGGGCCCGGTTCACCAATCTTGCCAATGAAACGTGAATATCGCCAAAGGGTACCCAGTACCCATACTCAATTGAGCCGACCTCGGGGCCCCAGCCTGCGTCGTCGTTGTAGAGCTTGCCGCGACGACTCTTAGTCATCCAGCCCACTGCGTATCCCTTGAGCCCTTCGAAGCTGCCCTCTAAGAACTTGAAACCATCGTGCGATAGCCCCACTGTGGGCGCCAATTATCGTGGTTTTGTCACGGCAGATGTCTTAGTGTGAGGACTTAGTCGTGGAGCCATCGCGACGGGTTAGCTTCAAGGGGTTAAAACGGAACAAAGGACATAAGGAGTTTATACTGGTTCGGCCCCTTGCGGTGAAGGTAAAGGCCTAATCCAGTTGATGTGGAATTGCTAGGGTTTCGATGACCAGGGAGCAAATTCGCTATGCCTGGCTCTCGGGTTGTTGTCTGTTCTCCTTAAACCGCCGCCGGGTCGTCCCTTTATATACACAGGTTGATGCCCGGCGGTTTACAGAATCCCGACCGGCTCATAAACGTGCCCGGCTCGTTTCTACCTTTTCCTATCTTACAACACAAGTTACATATCATATGGCGGTTTATGTCTACGGGCCCTAAACCGGCTTTGGGCCCTGGGCTCTCGTGTTAGATCTCCTCCGTAAAGCACCATACTCCTTGTCTTCATGGGCTTCAATATGAATAACTCATTATGGGTATGACCCGACCCCTCTTGGGCGGTTTATACTCAGTGGTAATATCCCCAACACAGACCATAATGGAACCCGACGCGAAGTCTATTGTCTATCCTGCCAATAAGAGTGTTCTTGAGGTGTTCGGAATCATCACTACCCTTACGATCTACGGATGCCTATGCCACTTCTCATGTTTCTTTTCTCGAGATGTTTATTATAAAATTATCTTATATTTCTAGCGAGGTGCAAGCAACTTGGATTGTCATAGCTTGGTAGTAGGAGTGTCTACTAGGAGTAGGACTAGGTGTCACTTTATAGCAACTGGGGATACGGGTTGGGAAACTTGTGAAGTTTCTCTTTTCCAAAAAGTTTGTTCATATCTATAATATCGTTACTTCTTTTCAGTGTGTTGTGATACCTAGAGTACCTTATATCATCGGACATTGAACTATACTTGCAGGACAAGCGCTCGGTGGAATATGCTATATTACAACAAGAGGACGGCCAAGACCGCGCGGGGCCCCTCGTTGAGAGATTGAATTTGGATGATGGTGGTTAATCTAAATGTTAAGGCATTAACCATGGACACAAAATAATATGGAATCTGCCAAATAGTTAGTAATAATATGCATTAAACATTGCCATGACTGCAATAGCAGTACAAAATATGATGTTGAAATTTTGATTTCCATTGCTGTTTTACTTAAGTTTCGGGTGGCTGCTCTGTGATTCGCATTTTCTATTTTCTCACTCGAGACTATTATTTTGTTTAGTTAAATAACATGTGTCAATTCTCTTGAAGGTTTTATGTTTGCATCTACTTGAAACTCGAGGGTTGGATGTTGCGAACTTGCAATGCAAATTATCAATTTAGTGCAGAAATTAATCAATGCTTCCAAGATCCGTCAACATAGGACGTCATTTATTCAGGACCAAGTCCCGAAATCATGTTGGGTGCGTCTGAAATTTCTTCTGATGTTGGTTCACCACTGCATATTCTTCTTCCGAAACTGTATGTCTCGTATTTGACGTCCACACTCGTTCCCATCATATATCTCCAACATCCACGATGGCGAGTGGTTGGACGGGAGGACAACGACGGATGCAACACAAGAGTTAATTTGTCTATGCAAATTACAACGTATTGACCGGTGCTGTTACTTGTGAGCTGCGTTGCGATTTCCTCGAAGAGGAAAGGATGAAGAAGTACATTAAAGATAAGTATTTCCTTCAGTAAAGAATCAAGGTTATATCAATCCACTAGGAGAACCACACGGAACCTCGTTAGCAGTATCTGCACACACAAAAGCAAATGCTTGCACCCAACTCGATCAAGGGGATTGTCAATCCCCTCGACAGTTAATTGCAAGGATCAGATCTGATAGTGGTAGATAGATACAATAAAACATAAAATAAAATAACGGCAATAAAATTTAGCAAGGTATTTTGGATTTTATATATGATAAAAATAGACCCGGGGGCAATAGTTTTCAGTAGAGCCTTCTCTCCCGAACAAAAAGCATAACTATTGAGAGCCCTTTGGTTTGCTAAGAGGCGCGGCAGATAGACAACTCGAGATGCCAGGTAGTTTAGGAATATTTAGATTTGCTAAATGCCCCGTTGCACCAATTAGCGCAGACATCAACTGCAGCCCAGAAGTTGATCAACCTTATGTGAAACATAAAATGGGAATCAATTGAACTCTTTGAAGAGACCAACTGACCAACTACAACTCAGAAGTTAAGTGAACTATTCGAAACAAAAATTTAAAGTTAAGTGAACTATTTGAAGAGACCTATTGCAGACATTGGCACGAAACTAAGGCAGCTAAAAGACAGACCCGGCTGCATCTGCGGCCCACCCGTCATGAGCACACGAAGCAATCCATCCTGGTCCATGATACGTCTCCAACGTATTTATATTTTTTATATTTTTCCATGTTATTATAGTATCAATCTTGGATATTTTACATACACTTACAAGAAATTATATATCATTTTTGAGACTAACCTATTTAATTGGAGCGGTTCAGATTTGAGACGGTCCCTATTACAAGTCAAATCTGAACGGCACAGGTGTACGACTACATGCTTTTTTCCGTGTTGTAATATAACTATTGTTGTCATGGAGCTTCTTCGCATGGGTGTAGTCGTACAATGTTATGATGCAGCAATGCTGGAGTTGTTTTGGAGCATCATCGGGCCGGCAGGGTCACGCGATGTTGTGACGGAGCATCACTGGAGTTGCATTGGAGCATCGATAGGGCTGCACCATGTTGCATTGGAGCATCTCTGGATAGGACACTGGTCGAAAACATGGGCGGCCCTGCACGGCCGGATGGGGATTGTTCTGGTATGACAAATCAACGGCTGCGGTGCCTTGCATCCGACGGCGTGCGAGGCGACTGATCCCTCGTGGAGGATATGATTCGTAGCATCCGTCACAATGATGGATGGATAGACCTAGCATCCGTACCTGTTAAATTGTGATCCTAATTCTAGTACCATCTTAGACTAGACATAGTGCAACCAGTGTGGGTGTTGCGTTGGCATTGACGTGTACGAGTACAGCTCATTTACTTGTCTTCCAAGAACTCTTATGTATTGACCTCATATATACCCTGTGTAGTCGCACCTATTTTTCATCAAGTTTGGATTGCTTACCACGAGTGTCACGTGGTCCGTGTAGTCGCACCTACGACGGTATGTCGTCTCGTGCTTGCAATACTCCTTCATCATAATGATTGCGTCTTCATGCGTCCGTGGTTTTTTTTTCCGCAATAGTTTTTAACATTAAATCCGTGTCTCTTGTGTCTCGTTGATCCCGTTTTATCTAACAGTACCTACGCTCACTATTTCGTACATTGCGCAATCTGGCCGGCGGATGGTCGCTTATGCTGCTGACTGCTGTCAAGCAAGCATCAATCTGTGATTCTGAACAGCATACGAGTAAGAGAAATCGAAGACCTATGTGATTTAGAGCATTGCCTATTTAGCTACTGGCGGGATATTTACGATCGTATCACCGGCAGTGTGGGCCTGGCCGCGTGGTCGCTGCTTGACAGTTGCGGCGGTGTGATCTTGTTGAGTAAAGGGATAATGACTATCAGGGGCTTTGGGCTGAGCATAACCCAAGCACGTTGATCTCTCTCTCTCTCTCTCTCTCTCTCTCTCTCTCTCTCTCTCTCTCTCTCTCTCTCTCTCTCTCTCTCTCTCTCTCTCTCTCTCTCTCTCTCTCTCTCTCTCTCTCTCTCTCTCTCTCTCTCTCTCTCTCTCTCTCTCTCTAAAACAAACTTACGTAATCGATTGTTCATGGTACCAGCTACTACCTGGGACTGTAGCAGCTAGGCCACATATATCATGTATGTACGCGTTTGAGAGATATGTGTTTTTTTTCTCAGGTATATGCATTTATTTTTAATTTGCTAGATGGGATGTATATCATGCATGTGTGTGAGATCACTTGGTTTGAAGTAACCCTGACACGCACATCGAGTGTGTTGTCTATCTGTTATAAAATCCATTAAGAATCTATGGTTATATATAGTCTTTGATAGAATGCTGAACATCTAATGACTATGATCTGCTATAATAAACTTCTAGAAAATGAATTTCCTCATGTTTTGGTTTTATGTGATATTTTTTAGTATATCTCTACTTTCACTAGCGCGAAAGCCATTGCTTGATTTTTATACGATAATCAAACCATACTGCAAATTTTTATATATGGTACACCAAGCAAAAGTACAAGCCTTTCGGGATGTGTTGTACCATATTTTTCTCATTTTAACTAACAATATTTTCTTAATGTATATTCAGTCAATGTACTAATTGATTTTATTATTAAAACTATTACCCCGCTGATTCTAATTCTAACGGCTGAGATTAAAAGATCAAAAGGTTATGTAAAATATATAGCACGTACAACATTTCCCATCATTGACACATGCATGTTGAGTCCAGCATGGATACATACCAAACTGAACCTATTAGAAAGGAAAACATATAGGAAGCTATAATAAAAAAGACTCAAATATTTCAAATAAAGAATTAGTACTCGAAACAAATTTTATACGGTAAAAAGGTCATAAAAATGGCACGCTAAAATCTAAAAACAAAGCAGGAAATTAAACAAATTAACTGTGTGTTTCAGTGGCGGTCGACGGAAAGAAGTACGCGCCACTAACGATTACTAATTGTTGTGGGCAATGTTTTGTTGCCCGACACTAGAAATGTTGCCAAACTGCTAACCCGGTATCAAAGAACCAGTGGTGGGCGGCAACTCCCATTCACCACTGGTTTGTAAATTTTAGTCGCAGGTACATTTTTTTTACTTGCCACTGCTCATAGGACGAAATATCAGTGCAGGGACATAGACTATGCCGGCCACTAATGTGACGACACTTGTAGTTCCTTTTCTAGTAGTGTAAAAATCCTAGGAATACCATTTTGTTATTATTAGAGAACCACCTAGTGTATGTTGTTAAACTTTTTGTGACGGCTTGTCGGTTGATATCAGTACATTACTGATCCATGTACTCAGATGACACGTTTACACAATTGCTAGGGAGGCTGCCGACTGAATAAGAAGATCATATCAAGATAGAATGTATAGCGTTTAATCTAGTCTAAAGTGGTAGTAGGATGATTATTTTGGTACACAGATTTTTTTTTGTTAGTAATACAGGGCTATAGTAGAACTTCATTTTTTTGTGATTCTTTTTGTTCCCTGGCAGTGGATATAGGTGTATCTCTGATAGTGCATTTGTATATAAAGGTAGCAATTAAATGCATGAAATTAATCCATGCTGCAGGGCATGCGGTCCCAACCTCGCCACGTTTCAATATTTTATACAGTATTACTCATGTACTTACTTGGTACGTATAGCAACAACAAAAAAATAGCACGCTATTTCGACGTTATAGCGTCGCTATAGCATATCTGAAAAGGTCATGTTACGTTTTAACTAATTTGCTCGCTATATATGGTGCTATTTGCGCTATAACATGTTAAATTTTACGCTAAACAAAGTAGTTGTAGAGTTTTGGCGTGTACCACAGAGCAGCCTATCAAGCATCACTGCATCGCATCGGTCCAACTACCTCTCACTCTCTCTAAGACACAAAAGCAACACATACAGCCAACTCCTCATCAATTTTCACCAGCTCGTGACTGGGAGTGGCGACAATGGTGGGCATTTCCATGACTCATGAACAGAGCCGGTGGCGGTAGTTCGTGAGCGGCAGCAGGTTCCCCCCCCCCCCCCCCCTCCCCCCTCCAAATTGCGGCGCGGGCCACGCTTCCATCTCCAAGACATGGTCGATGTCAACCACGCCGACGACGCTCGCAAGTCAGCCACCGATGCTTCTCTGTTTAATTAGAAGTGATCCGTTTCCTTACGAATGAGGAGTATACATGCCTTGATCCTAGCTCTTGTGTGCTTCTTTGTTTAATCTGCAGTGTCCCTTTCCTTACAAATTGTGGAAGCCTTGAGTTTTTGGATATATTTGACATTTTTATGCAGAATGCTATTTTCGAATATAGCACACTATAACTTGTATAGCATCTCAATAAGGGCAGCGCTAAATCTTAAATGACGCTATTTTTCCATTGATGTATAACCATTTGCTCTGACGGTTGCCGGCAGACTACGAAGACCATATCAATATCGAATGTAAAGTGTTAAATCTAGTCTAAAGTCGGAGTAAAGATGATTATTTTGGTAAGTATATTTTTTGTATTTTTTCCGTAGCTATTAATAGAGGGCTACGATAGAAGGATTTTTTTTGCCATTTCTTTCCCTGGCGCGCAGTTAATATAGGTGTATGTTTGTAATGCATTTATATGCCAGGCTAGTAATTAAATGTAGCAAATTAATACGTACTCTGGCGCGCGCGGCCCCGACCTCGCCGCGTTTCTGAAAAATATACGGTATTAATGCCGCGCGAGCCTCGTTTCCATTGCCCGTTTCTTTCCATTCCCCGTCATTCGCTTCTCCTCCGGCTGCCTGCTCACACTTCTCTTCTCGACGCATCACCAAAGAACCATCGACCTAATGGCCGACGCCGTCGTTGTCAACGCCGTGCCCTCTGCGGCCGACGCCCAGGAGCACCCCGTCGCCTCGCCGGCCCCCGCACCCGTTGCTGACGATGGGAAAGGGAAGGCACCCGCCGCCGACGATGACAAAGGAAAAGGCAAGGTGCAGCCCTGGGAGGGGCGCCCGTGCGTGGTGCTTGCCCTCCAGGCGGCGACGGCGCCGGCGCTGGTGAAACCCAAGCCCAAGAGACGCCGCCAGGCCATCCCCGCCCCTGCACCGGCCGCCAACAGAGTGCGGTTGGAGTCCCGAGAGGGCCACGTCGCGGTGCATGCGCTCCCAACGACGCCGGTGCCCCCGCCTGTCTCCGAGAACCACCTGGTGAGTGGCCTCCTCTCCGTTGCTGGATCCTGCATCGTGCGTGGATCTTCCTACCTAGCTCTCCATCCGCTAGCTAGCCGGCTCCCTTATTTGGAAGTAATTAACCATCTACTAATGATTTAGCACTAATGATCCTTCTGGTTATGTTAATCTACAGTTGTCCTTAATGAATTGCCTGATGTGTATGTATTCTTGGCTTGTCTAATCGCTTGCAATTTGATCTTGATGCTAATCAGCCGGGCAACATTCCGTCGAGGCACGCCGGGTATAGACATACATCGGGGTGCGAGGCATGCGCTTTAGGTGCGTACTTCATTACTTGGCCTTACTTCATTCTATATATTCTACTGTACTTACTGTAGATTGTTTGCTTTACAACCTAGTGTGTGTCTATGCCTCTATGCGTGCATCCCTCGCCCTTGGGTACAATCAACCAAACTGTTTTTGTCATTCGTTAGTTGTCTCCTTCGGATGAATGTGTTCCGAGGGACTGCAATTTAGCGTCGCAATAAAATTCCCCCCAGTTGACTGTATTACTTGGCCTTGGTATGGATAGCACCCTTCAACATGCTGTCTCGTTTGGAAGCTAGAACTACGCGCATGTTTTTTCCCCCATTAATTAACTTTTACTACAAGGATGCCAATGAATTGAAAAGGTAGAATTACGTACTTTGAGGGAGTACTAGCAAACATGCCCGTTCGTTGCAACGGGAGAGTAAATATTTTTATCCGAGCCACTGCTTTCACTTAGATTCAATTTTGGTTCTGGCTTGCAATATTGAGGGCTTGCAGCTATGGCCAGACTCAGATAGCAACCAGTCGGTGCCGTTCGACACTAAGGAATACGAATCGACGCTCTGCGAAGGAATGACGGATCATGCGCCATTGATTTAGGTTGCATCCTGAATAACATTTTTTTAATAGTTAATAGATAAAAAAACAACATCATATTCGGATTCTACACATTTTTTTAATCAAATTTCATATATAAGATGTTAAAATTGGAGTTAGGGCTCAAAAGACATGATTTATTTTTAAAAATTATTTATTGTAGATGGACTGCGGGTTGATTAACGCAAAGATTATGGGCTTTTATGTAAAACTTCATAAAACGGTTTGTTGTGACTTATGTTGGACTACGGGTTGGTTAGTTTAAATGTCAGGGGGGTTTATGTAAAACTGAAAAAAAGGATGTCCTGACTTAAAGATGGACTGCGGGTTGATTTCAACAAAGTGCAGGGACTTTTTTGTAAAAGGCATGAGGGACCCGATGTGTGCTTTATTATTAGGTAGAGATTAGCCGCCTTAGAACGATGTGAACTGTCTGATCTGCCTCGTCCTTCCTTCACTGCGCTCGCAAGGCAAGGGGGGAAATACCTAGTGCATTGCTCGCGCCGCACGCTACACACTTGCCCGCGTTACTGCCCCAACAATGGGCCATCCGCCGTCATCATGGCCATGGTGGTTGAGCTCCGACAGGGTAACACTAATTTCCGCCGAGGTGGTGCCCTGGCCGGTCGCAACAACCGCCGACCACGGTTGCATCACCGATGTGGTAGCATGTAGCACGGCTGGCCCCTGGGCGTGAGTTGGTTCACATGAGCAGAACCACCCGACCCGGAAGTCGCACCGGCATGCCATGTTTGCAGCATCTTGTCGATGTCGGCTCTGGAAAATCTGGACGACACACCGTCACGGTTGGGCGGTCGTAGCACCACATGTCACCAGTTGCAGCTCGATGGCTTGCCTAGCTTAGTAGGTGCCATCAAGAAGAGCGCACCCAAGGTCTGGACGACGAGAGAAGCAATGTCAAGGAAGTGGTGGCGTGATGTGTCACCCAACATGGCCGCCCACGCAATCCAAGAGTTTCTTAGATTGGTAGATCAACTCCAGAGCGTCGAGCTAGTGGACGGAATTGAAGACAAAATTGTCTGGACTTGGAAAGGAGATGGCTTGTTTTCCGCCCGATCAACCTATCATGCTCATTTTGCTGGATGTATGGAGACTGCAGGAGCCACCGAAGAAATGATGTTGGACGGCGGCCAGATTGCGGTGACAGCTATTGCCACATCCGGCGGCATGCCCGTTCTGCGACCAAGAGCTAGAAACGATCAACCACCTGCTCCTTGGGTGTGTTCTTGCTACACAAGTCTGGTCCATCATCATGGGTAACTGGGGCAAACCTCACTGGATGCCGAAGCAGGAGCCAGAGCTTGTGGGTTGGTGGACCTCCATGAACATACACAAAAACAAAAGGAGGGAAACATGGACAGGGATCACTCTAGTGGCTTGGACATTGTGGAAACACAGGAGCGACATCATGTTCGATGGAGCTTCGCCATCTGTGAACATGGTACTTCAGCAGATCGAAGCGGAGGGACAAAACTGGAGGTCCACGGCTCTGTTGCGGGAGGCAGGATCGCTCCCAGTTAGGATAGATCGGTTGAGTAGTAGTGAGTAGTCAACATGCGGTCTCTAGCTCATGTAGCCGTGGGTAATGTTGTAAAAACCTGCCATCTTGGCATCTTATATCTATGATATCGATACGTCTGCTTGACGTATCCTTGAAAAAAATGCCTTGCCAGATGTAGTTCTTTCGGGCTCTAGTTGCAGCTTGCGGCTGTGATGAATGCAGCTCTGTCGAGCGCCAGTTGCGGCTCGGCGCCGTGTCGGACGCAACTCCATTGGGTGTTTGTTGCAGCTATGTCGAGCACCAGTTGCAGCTCGCCACCGTGCTCGGTGCAGCTAGCAACCATTCTAGCACGATGTCCTCGGCTTGCACTGACTATACGTAAACCTGTCAGTACCCTCGGTAGGGTGGCAACTTGGATGGAAGTACTAGATCGGGGATGACACGATGTAACTAGACACGAGAATTTGATGTTTCATGTAATTCAAACCCACATCCTACATGGACATTGGGCTTCATTGCAACTGCTACTTCATGGTCAAGCTAAGCGGTCTATGTTGCAAAGGCTGGAGGACATGGAGCGAACAGTCATCATTATTTCTCCGCACCTTTAATTTAAGGCTTACAATATGCATGACAGAGAAAGACATATGGTGATTCTTGAGGTATCCTATCTAGTAAAGCTAATAAAGATAGGAGGCATAAAAGGATAATTTTTTGAGCTTCAATGGAGGATTCTAACATACATCAACTATTCTTCATATAATTCAAACCCACATATTACATGGGCATTGGGCTTCATTCCAGCGACTACTTCATAGTCAAGCTAAGTGGTCTATGTTGCAAAGGACGGAGGACATGGAGCGAAAAGTTGTCGGTGGCTTTGTATCAGATTCAATTGTCAAAAAACATGTGTCCTGACATGGGTCGCTTAATTAGTTATGTAGTAGTTGATATTGATTATATATGCTACTATGTAATCTTGCTTTCACACTTTGTGCCCACCTTTTAGTGTCCACAGGTTTGTTACTTCTCTAAACATATATGGTTGTGTACATTTGTTCAAACAATATAATGGAAAGGGAACTAAGCTCTTCCACTATTTAGATGAACATAAGTGGAGTTGAGGAGATCATTAACCTTCAATATTACCCATGATTTTCGAGCCAGGGGTCAAGCTGCATCCACCCCGTGCATCATCTACGGTCACATATGGTGTATTGCCTACTCTGACTCAAATGAGTATTGCATAATGACATGTGCCAATGGGGTCGAATGGTACGGCCTGTTAACTAAAGGAGAGACCCCAGGCCCTAATAATCAACATTATCAAATTACCCACCTTCTACCGAAAGTCTAACTCAAGTCGGTGAAGATGCGACATTGCAATTCTACAACTCCAAGTCGTCGGTATTACATAATTGAATGTACCCTATGTTGTAAATTTGATAATGACATGTACAAAAAAAGAGGAGGGATTTGCCATTTCATCTCAAGGAGAGACGATAATCCCAAATGACCAGACACTGCGAACTTAATTGCCTCCATGGCGTCGAACCCAAATGGAAAGATGTGCCATTACAATTCCACCTCAATGCTATCTCTAAGTCCTTAATATTACGTACTAAAATGTGCCCCATATGGTGACTTTGATAATCACTTGTACTAATAGGGAGGAGCAAGGTGGCACTTTGTGTCAAGCATAGACGATGTGCCCAAATAACTGTATTAGTACTAAGTGCCTCCATCAAGTGGAACACAAGTCGGTATAGATGAGCCAGTTCAATTCCACCACTAGGATAACTCCAAGTCACCTGTGTTTCATAACCAAATGTGCGCCCATGTCGTAACTTGATACATCGAACATATTTCGCTAAGTTTTTGTATAGAAATTACTGAAAGGGTAATGTCTCACACATCGGCCTCCTTTTTTCGAAAAGGATAATTACACCTAGCCTTTGTATTGCGTGATGCACACACACATTACATAGTTCAGCCCAAAGATAGCTTCCTGCCGAAAACTGTCGTCCTACCTACAAGATTGATGATGTGCCCTCACCTCGCTTCACACACACCAAGAAATCTGGTGGACTCACCAAGCGGCTCGCCGGGTAGCCGGGAGCACCCACTGGTCTAGCAGACCTTCAACATGCACTGCATGCGCACGCTATAGAATCCATCGCCGTCTTCTTCCACAGTCCCACGTTCACAAGCAATCAATGCACTGATCTTGCCATACCCGTCTGCCGTTGACTTAACCATGACGCCAAACAATGCCAGCCTCCTACGTGCACCCATCAAATGGTATCCAGTGCCGAGACCATGCAGGACCTTACCGCCAAGACTCGCCATCGTTGATACTGTAGATGGCACACCACTCCACCCGTATGGGAAGCATAACCATTATGAATTATGTGTCAGGATTACCTGGTCAATTTTGGCAACCGGAATCTGTGATGGATTGAAGCAACCATTTACGGATTGTGTGTTATTTATGTCCATGTATATCTTGTCAAATAAATATGAATTCGCTTCTTTGAGACACTCATGCCAATATTATGGGCTTATAGGAAAACTAATTATGTGCACTAGTCATCAACCCGTGCAGCTGCACGGGCTAGCATTTTTTAGGAAAATACGGATATTAAACCAATTTTTAATGAGGAATATATGAAATATATATTAAATATTTTGTTTAAATATAATGACTATGAAGAACATTGTTTTGAAAAGCTATATAGTTCATTGTTTAAGACCTTAATGTTTCAAGTATATGGAATTTGATTGTTGAATCTAAATAACTCAACAACATTATCAAAATCCTCTGTGAATTATCAAGTTAGAAGATCTACATCAATATGCTAAACAACTCAAAGTGGATTGAGTATATTATCGTTTTGGTATGATATTTGTTTTATTGTAGATTCGTTGAGAAAAATGACGTCAGAATTACTGACATCATGTACGTGAGAATGGTTAAAAACATATTCTTTATTATAAATCCAAGTTTGACTATTCATTTTTTTCACTTACTGAGAGAATAATTATTTAGCATAAACCCATAAATGCTAAATATGCAAGAAGTTACATTCATGTAACAGAGTCTACATAATCAGTTAGAGGGAAAGAGGACACACTTTTTGATGTTGAGAAAAATGAGGTCTAAATGTGAAGAATCAGGTTTGTGATGACACTGTCCACATCACCTTCTTTTTCACGCTCCTGTTATGCTAGAGGAAGGGAAAAATCCCACAACAAACGTTAACCAACAATGTACGAAAATTCATATATTCATCCGAAGAATTTTGAAAATACAGCAAGAAAATATAATGATAAAAAGTTCTAGGGGCACCATCGTTTTCTATAGCGAAGAATATTTTGGACTTTAGCAATAGTAGAGTTACGGTGATCTTGTACACCATCAGTTTTTCTATAGTTCTCAGGGCTAACCCTTTTGCTGGGTAGCATGTATGCTTTGGGCTTTAGTCTATTTCAAGTAGACTGTACCAATGTTGTACGTTCTTTCTCCCTACCTAATAAAGGTCAGCCAAGGGCCCTTCGAGATTTCATGCCAAAGAAGCAAATAATACATGTATATCTGGATGTGAGTAGTAAAAATAATAGAACACATGGAAAGCCAAGATGATGCCACTTGTGCTGATGTGCATCATTGGCCGCCGAATGCCAGGTGATACTACAGCTGTCAGAGACCTCGTGTCACTGATCGCTGAACCCTCTCTTAGATATAATGCTTAACATTTTACGGAGAGGTGGAGGGTGAAAGAATAGCTGAGAGGAGTCTGTTGTATTACCTCAACGACCATCATATCTGCTTGAAACTGATTTGAGCCTCAGTTACAACTGATATATATAGAAGCTAAAAACATAACATAGAGATGTGAATCACACTTAAAATCACTCATATAAACATATCAAATTCAGTCCAGCTAATAATTGGGAGGTAGCTTTGCCTTAAGAAAGTACTTGTACAAATTGAAGATTTGCAGCAAGTACATAGTAGTGAACATTGTTAAATAAAAAGTAGATGTAATTATTCATACTACCTATATTATTTTTAGGACACCAATTTGCATTAATACCTATCAAATAGCAGTCGCAAGCCTGTTAAAATGAATGTCCCACCCCATATACTTAAAAAGAACCGAATTCTCCTTAAAAGTTATTTGTAATTAACATAGCAGACATGCAAAACAACAATATATCACTCATTGCACAGGAACAGAGAAGTATTGGAATGGCGTGAGGTCAAATATAAATCTAGAAATTTACCGTGTGAAGATTTATATTTTTCGTATCTTTTTCCATTGGAAGTTAACATGCAAAATTTAGCACATAGTGGCAACTACAAAATTAGTGATCCGAATGAACCTAGAACTAAAGACACATGTTGCACTTTTAATCGGTTCATGTCGTTAAATGCCTAGTGAAGAGAGAAATATCTGATGCACAATGTTACTATCTTTTAGAAAATAGCAGTACAGAGACCATGGGTATAGAAGATATAAATAGCCATGAGCCCATGAGGCATGCATGTAGTGCGTGATCCTAGTTTCATCCATATAGTTCTGTACAGGTATTGAAAAGGAGGGAGTACCTGTTGTGAGTGTAAAACTGTCAACGACATGCATAGAGATGTATGATGGGCTGCTGTCGCTACGTTTCTCCGGCAATAAAAGCATCAATCTTAGGGAGTTCCAATCTTAGCAGCAGTCACGGAGTAAGTAGTACGTACTGTTGGTCACCTGTAGCCATATGTGCATGCTGTCGTCTTGTACGTCTAGCTTATGCAGCAGATACGTTGCCATCTCACTATCATCTGGGAATAGCTGGAGAAGATTACTCGGATCTATGTCCGTCCACCCAAACCCTGTAGTCTGGCACCTCCTCGCCTGGTCGTAGACTCGTAAGGCGGGAACTTGTTGGCTTGTCTCCGACGGTTGCGTGGTGTACACCTCGCCGTGATGCAGTATCGCCGGGCACTGGCAACTACACGTGGCACAGTATCGGTACGTGAAGCAACTCATCCTCCCCTCCTCCAGGGTGCGTCTGCTGTCCCGTAGGCTGCACCCCTCATTCTCCGCTCCTCCGCCAAGTCGCGTGTCGAGTCGCATCTGTCCACATAACAGTGGCAGACCGACACCATCGTCCGCGGCACCCCGATGATGCTTCCGCATAGTCGCTCCGGCAAGGGGGGCGGCTTGGTTGACCTGAACACACAGGTACACAGCCTCCCCGATCCAACCTCCACTCGATCGATCTTTGCTGATTAATTTAACTATTAGTCCCATTAGATCGTGAAGAGAAAAGAGGCAGAGGAGGGCCTAGAACCAATCTGATAATCGAGGGGGACGACAACATCACAATATGAAGAGAAAGGAGATAGAAATCAGGCCGTATAGAGAAAATAATAGGTAATCAAAAGGAGGACAAACATGGAGAATAAGAAGAGAGAGATCAAGGACAGATAGATAATGATACTGCTCCGGACTCCTGGTGGGCATGATTACGGTGAAAGGACTCTCCTCTTTTTTTTCTTTGACGGGGTGTAAGGAGTCATCTCCACTGTTCATGTTTTCATCCAACGATAAATAATGATTTAACTATGAGGATTAATGTGGTGGCTTATATGGTGCCTCCAATTAGTAAATATAAGATTAAAAAAAGCCAAAACTCATGTCCTAACAGACACATGTACAACCAGTTGAGTTGAACCATTCAATGGGTATACCCTCCTTTGAATTCATGATGTTAACTAGTAGTTCCCCAAAAGCTTAAGCTGATGAAGAAGCTTGTGCAATATATTTCGACACACTACTCATATCTTGGCTCTTCTGAAGCCTATGTGAGCCTAGTCGTGGGATTGATGTAGGCTATTTATTAATAGTTCATTGATTGGATCATGAAGTCGAGTCCTCTTTTCCTTGATACCATCGATTTCAAAGCTCCTACTACCCCTGTCCCGTTTATTTGTCCCCCTTGTACTTTGGGATAATGTTTGACCATAGTATCACTAGCAACATATAATTTATATGTAACAAAAATAATATCACTGGAAACTCCTTTCAAATAAAAATCTATCAATATAATTTTCATTACATATAAATTATATTTTGCTAATCAAATCTAAGGTCAAATTTTAGCACAGCATATGAAGGGGACTAATTAACCTGGACATAGGTAGTACCTTGTAAACTAAAAGCGGGTTAACAATTGTCGGCAGTATATTTAAAGAGTCACCTCACGTCCATATTTTAGGGGCGTATCGCATTGGGTCGACAACAAACTCTTAAATAAGTACTTAAATTCTAATGAAAATATATAATTGAGTAGCTGTTTTGTATGTTAAAGATATTTCACCAATGGAAATAAGGGCTCAAATGCTACTAGTTGGCCCAAAAAAAATGGGTTGGTAGGCGTCTTGAACCAAAGCACATGTAGTCAATCTCTCGAGTTGTCTTTTTCCTCCCATGTTGGTTCCTCTGCGGTTCGACATAAGCAATTACAAGGACAACAAGTTATCTTCTCACACCCAGTATAGCGAGGGATCGAATCCTCTAAAGCACCATCCCCTATGATGTTCCAGTTTTAAAGTCCATATGGTGTAATGAGTGGTATCAGGCAAGATTACCACATATAGTATACTTTAATAAATTGGTTATCGTACCTACGAGGACAAAAGAGTATTTCTTCAGAGAAAATCATCTGACAATCTGTTTTCTTTTTATGTGAAAGCAATTTGTGTCTTTGCTATGTGTATAAGCAGTTTGAAGTATATTTTTTGAAGAAGTGTTGGCAATCAGCTACTGATAAGCACTACCTTTAGTTTTCCTTAATTAGGGGGGTTTTATTATTGCCTTATTAATCATTTTATTCATGCCATAATTGGAAAACCATGGGACAGGAATTATTGATCTTGCTGGTTGCTGCCGGTTGAGATGTTTTCACTTTGGAGATCACGTAGACGAAGTAATGTTTTCTTAAAGGGCCGGCATATATTGTTCCAACTCTGCACTTGCACTTTGTTGTCCATCTAAATTTGGTTTCTTCCTTATTTTCTGTCTGGTTTTGGATGCATTTATCTCAGAGCTAAGGTATACTCCATTAGCTAAGTATAATCATATAGTGATGTGCTTACCATGTTATGCAAATTAGTAAGTTTTGTACTTACCAAAATGGAGTTACGCGAGCTGAGACTGTGAAACACACATCAAGCAGTGTCCATGTTGATCTTAGAATTATGTTATAGTTTCCCACAAACCAAAGGGTGTCAGTTATTTCCAACTTTTGAACCATGCTACCACGTGTTCTTCTTAGAATTAACTAATATGTCTAGCAAGGTTATTTTCATATGCTACCACGTGTTCTTCTTAGAAAGTAGGACTAGTTATCACTTCGTAGCGGCTGGGGATACAGGTGGGGAAACTAGTCAAGTTTTTCTTTTTTTTAAATCCATATTGATAACATCTTTACTTCTTTTCGATGTGAAGTGTTGTGAAACCTAGAGTATTTCATCTCATCTGACATTGAACTATACTTGCAGAGCAAGCACATGGTGGAAGTCGCTACATTAGGCCAAGAGGAAGGCCCAGACCACGACGCGCTCCTCGTTGCGAGCTTGAATATGGACGGTGGTGATTGGTCTAACGGTTAAGGGGTTAGCCATGGACAGGACCTGGCCATGGATACAGAATAAGGAGTCTGCCAAACAATTAGTAATAATATGGATAAAACATTGCCATGATTGCAATAGCAGTACAAAATATGATGTTGACATTTTGTTGTCCATTGATGTTTCTCGTGGTGGCTCTGTGAGTCGCAGTTTCGCACTCAAAACTATTGTTTTATTTTGGTAATTGCTGTGTGTCAATGCTCCTGCAGGTTTGCTGTTTGCATCTGGTTGAAACTTGAGGGCTGGAACTGGAAATTGTGAACTTGCCATGCAAATTTGCAATGCAGTGCAGAATTTAACGAATGCTCTGCAAGAGCATTCAACTTTGAAATGACTCAGATAACAGGTGTGTAGATGCAAGATGCAGGACGTAGGGGTCACATGTCAGCTATTCTTGTCTAAGTCCAGAATTGATGTCGGGTACGTCTGAAGTTTCGTCTGATGTCGGGTCACCAGTCACCACTGCATATTCTTCTTCCGGAGATGGATGTCCGATACGCGACCTCCAGATTCGTTCCCATCATATATCTCAAACATCAGTGATGGATGCAGCATTCGACTTGATTCGTACGTGCAAATAAGGATGTATTGATTGAGCATGCAGGATTAATCACCACTATTTGGAAGCAAAGCGTGCATGCCAAGTTGTATGTTCGTACCTGCTACCGATGAAACGAAGAAGCTGTGATGCAGTGTCATTGCCGGCATCGTCCGTCTCCCGCCGCACCTCAAAAAGCCTCGCCATACACCTAGAGAGTATATCAGTTCTCTTTGTGCTTGGCCGGCCACACATAAACGGGCTCAGGAGCAAAGACGACATCAAGGGGGCCGACACATCAAATATTGAAATATTTGGATTCCAAAACACTAGTGGAGTCGGCTTATTTGCCAAAGTTACCAGAGTACTCTGTGAAGGCCGCTTTACACTCGGCAAAGGGTGCTCAGCATACTACCTTCTGGCAAAGCGGGGTTTGACGAGTTCCTTCTCTCGGGCACTCGGCAAAGGTTTTGCCGAATGTCAAATGGGGCTGCTTGGAAAAATAAAATGTCTAACGGTCAGCTAACGGATATGGTGCTAGTCACGTGATTGTTATGTTTGCGAGTGTCTTCGAGCCCAACTCGGCAAAGATACTTAGCTGAATTTTAAAACAAACGCTGGTTTTCCCTAAATCTAACGCTGCTGGGGCGTGGTGCAGCTTGTCCTCGACCTCTTGGCGCGTCGAGCGCAATAGAAAGAGCCACTGAGATATGCACCGAATCACCATGGAAGGGGTAGAGAGAACCGTCCTGCTGACGAGATCCTTCACATCAAAACTTAATGGATCAAATTCAACATAACACCAGTAAATAGTAAATTTGCGGACACCAATAATTTTATATCTACTAATTGGAGGCTCGAAAGGTGTCATCAAGATTAATTCAGCCATTAGATTTAAAATTTAGGGGTCAAGATCTATTACAAGACCCATCTTTAGAAAAACACCACGTACGTAAATAATTAGACCCACACGTATAGAAAGGACACCCTACCCAACACGTATAAAAGGAGAGTTATTGCTGCGAACCAACCTATGGTTGGATGGTTAGGGCATGTCCAACGCGTAACGCTTGGGGCGGCGCCAGGAATCCTTCCCTAGCGAGTTCCTGGTCGATTGGCAGTTGAGGCCGGCAAATCCTGGCGCCGGGCGCTGCCTTGACGCAAACAGATGCGTCGGGCGCTTCGTTTTTATCTTTCCCGCATGAGGCACATGGGCGGCTTCCGATTAGAACCGGTAGTTGGGTCTCGCGTTGCAGGACAGGGCCGCCTAGATGTTTTTTAATTTAATAATATTTTCCTTTTGTCTATAAGCACCTAGTTAAGCAGCGGGCATTCTAGATGCCCTTAGAGGGACATTGGTATCTCCAGTCTATCAGGGTTCAAGTCCTGGTGCTCGCATTATTCCTGGATTTATTTTAAGATTTCCGACGATGAGTTTTCAGTGGGAGGAAACGTTTCCGTCGACGACGAGAGGCACCTCTGGTGACTTCGTATCTCTCAAAGGTGCTCATAGGGGTAGGGGGCGAATGTATGCGCGTATGTATGAGCACTTGCGTCTGTACTGTGTTAAAAAAATTATTCCCTTACCATCAAAAATAACTAACCTAAGAAGAACACTCCTCACGCTATAAAAAAAGGGCCAACTTCACACACGCTTTTCAATAAATCATGTGCCTTCACCCTTTATAAAAAAGAGAAAAGGGGTACGTACAAACATGTGGCTTCTCATCACAAAAAATACAAGCACACACCCCTATTTTCATTTATACAAAAACCACGTGCATATCCTGAAAAAAGAAGAAAAAAAACTACAAAAGGAGTCCAGAAGCCTCGCGTTAAAAAGAAGGTCTATGCCCAAATAAAAAAACATATGCCAGACTGAAAAAGAATTTTTGATCCCACGTACAAAAAGATGATATTGTTAAAATAAAATGAATGAGACATATTTACATAAATCTCTCCAACATATAATCATTGCCAAGGTTATTTATTTAATACATGAAATCATCTAACTGTGACACAAGAAGAAAAATATGCATAAACTATCACGCATCCAAAAATATAATATGAACTTAAAACCGCTAGGACCCCGAAAATAAACTTAAAACCGCTAGGAAATATAATTGGACGAATATCATTGTTTTCTTGTGGTCATTAAAATATCATTATTTTCATGCTAGAGGTCGGAAAAACAGATCGTTGAGTATTTTAAATTGGGGCATCAACCAGCTCCATTAAATTTTACTTTCCAGAGGTAAACAATTTTTAAGGGGGTGTTTGTTTACAAGGATTTATTGGCGTAGGGACTCTAAAAAGTCTCTTTTAGTCCGATCTAAATCAAACAGGAGAGATTTATAGGGACTTAAAGTGGGCATTTGGGACTTATGAAAGAAGACCCTGAGGGAGAGTCTTTTTCGGACTTTTAGTTGTAACATGGTCTTTTAGTCCATGTTTAGTCCCAGAAACCAAACAGGTAGTGTCTTTTTAGGGACTAGCGAGTTTTTAGTTGGGACTAAAAAAAGTTCTAGGACTTATGAACCAAACAGGGCCTAAGTCTTATGACATACGCTACCATTAGATTAGATGTTAGATTGATACATTCTCAAATACAAAGCTAAAAGCAGATTCCGCATCCAAATTCGCATGAAAACTAAAAAGGATGTACCCATCAGCTTCAAGTAAGGAAAAAAATGCACAAATAAGGAATCTCAAGCTTCATGCTAAAAAGCATATTCATGATTGAAAAAGAAATTTGAATCATACATACAGAACAGAAACCTCCCCTCACAACTATCACCGCTCAAAAGATCATTAATGCAATATGTGAAAAATCAAGTACAAAAATATGTATAAATTTTCATGCATTGAAACAATGTAAAAAAAATTGTACGTAGATGAAGTATTCTACTCCATGAAGTAGAATATATCACTATATCTTTGTTTCGGCCTAATCCATATTAAATAGAGAAATATCCACACACATTCTTTTGCGGCTGAGGGAGTCTCGAAAGTGTAATTCTAATATATATCAAGCTCAAATGCCCTGCTTTAAAAAGCAAATTTCAATAAAATAGCAAACGAATCCAAATTATTCTGAACCGTTTCTCAACGAACATTGCTTTGTTTCTTACCTACGTGTACATTTTTCCATTATGGAACATTCGCCAAGTGATCCAAAATGCTTTCATAAGTACTGTTTGTGGAGTTTCATTTTGTGCACATTACGAATATTTTTCTCCAAGAAATATAATTTGTTTCCACATATTCCCATTACAGAAAAATAAACATAATATGTTTTGAAGGCAGGTATGTAATCAAACTTCTTTAAATGCTCTACTATATGTTATTGGTCTCAGCAAATTTTAAGTTCAGACACTATAGTCTTCCATGGAAAAATTACAAAATATCCTACTACAGTGTATTCAATTTGTGGAACATATAGGTTATAATTGAAAATATTATTTATATCCCTTAAGATTGCGCTCCAATGTTTCATATTTACTATTTCTGACCATCCTATAACACTGCTTTCCTTGTTCTCGGTAGCATCATGTGCATTCTACAAATGCATATTTTAACAATGTTGCACGTTTGTACTTTTACAATGACTATAACTCTAAACTCTCTTGCAATGACACAAGAATAAACTGTATATATCATTGTGACACATTGATTACTAAAAAATCATGATAAAATTACTACTTGCCCGTTCCATAACAATTCATGAAAACATCTTATTATTGTCAAAAAATTCATATCGAACAAGAATATATTAAGTATTCAGAAGTCCTAGCCGGTGCAGAGACATGGGTTAACGACTATTTAGAGTTAATTGCACGTCGGTACCACACTTGGGGCAGCTGTAACGAATCAGTGTCACTTTCAAAAAACATTGCATGTCAGTACCATGTTTGGGGCAGTCTACTACAAAACGGTCTAAACCGCCTATAACAGTGTGTTGATGGTGTATCTGACCATTGGGGCCCGCCTGTCAGAGGCTGACATGGCAGGTTCTTTTGTGAGAAGTGTCCTTACTTTTTATTTAATAATGCATATATCCCTTGTTTGCCAAAAGGGTCCTGCCAGAAAAACAACTATAAAAAATAAATGCGTGCGTGCCCACCGGGATTCACAGTGCGCGCCGCTGCCGCATCATTTGCTTCAAATAGCAGGCGTATACCTTATTATACTTCGGGCCGTTTCGTGTTTTTTATATATGTTTTTTTCCGGATTTCTTGTATCTTTTATCAGATCTTGGGTATTCTTCGGGTCGTACACAGTGTGGTATCATATATTGAAAAAACTATACACATATATGTACATCATATATTAAAATGTTCAATATATATACGATGAACGTTTTCATAATATGAAAAAGTTCATTGTATATTTAAAAATGTTCATCTTATATTTAAATAAGATAATTGTATATTAAAAAATACTCAATATATATACTAAACGATGTGATGAATAGGTTGATTTCCTGGGCTGGCGTATGCGGCCTCCGGCAGGATACAGTGGTCGACCACAGTACTCAAAAGGTGGTGCCACAGGAACTGGTTAACATCATGGATTTTGTAGAGGGCATACCTATAAAAATATTGTACACGCATCTCTTAAGCCAGGCTTATTTTGATGCACATAATAAGATTTCCATAATCCACAGTATTGACAAGAGTGTCTCTAAGACACCAAATAATAATTCATTTTGTTATTTGGAAGGAATGTGGACTAAATTAACACACATAAACAACATGGTTCCTTGAATCCATCACAAATTTAGGTTTCCAAATTCAGAGCAATTTTGTTTCCCGTTAGTGAGGCCGACATGTGAGTAACTGCCTTCACTATAATTGGTACAAAAAATATTATAGGCATGCATGCGGTATATTCAAGTCACCATATGGGTGCGCATCTAGTTATGTTAGATATATATATATCCTAGTTGTGGAATTGCAATGACACATCTACACCGACTTGGTTCGACTTGATGGAGGCGATTAGTCTCGCAACATCAATTAATTTAAGATATCGTCTCCTTCATAAATTTTCACCTTGCTCCTCCCCATTAGTAGGTTTGCTTATCAAATTTCACCTTGTTCCTCCCCATTAGTACGCGCATACACTCACCCCTACAAATGCACACACGTACACCCTACACCTATGAGCACCTTCGAGAGACTGAGCCGGCATATCATCTTGAGATTTTCTGAAGTCACCGTAGGTGCCTCGCAGTCGACGGGAACGTCTCCACCCTCTGAACGCGTGTTGCCGGAAATCCGGAAATAAATCCAGGATAAATGCGAGCACCAGGATTTAAACCCTGGTGGGCTGGAGATACCACTGTCCACCTCGTAGCTTTGTAACAACACGTAAAATTGTATAATATACATAGGACCCTTTTTCAATATTGTCAACATTTTCTAATTGATAGAGAAATTTTTAGTATGCACTATTTTTTGTAAAAATACAGTGAACATTGAACATTTTTTGATATAAAATGATCTTATTTAAATATATGGTGAACTTTTCCATATTATAAAAACATTCATTGATATATTGCATATATTTTATATGACGTGTATTTATGTGTGTACTTTTTCACCCAAGATCTGGAAAAAGATAAAAGAAATCCAGAAAAAAAAAACATGCACAAAAAAGGAAACTGCCCCAAGTATAAAAAGGTATACGCGGACGCGGCTAATCTGCACCCGAGCTCATATGCTACCGCATGAACAGAAAAATCGAAAAAAAATAAAAAAAATCAAAAAATTCCAATTTTTTTTGAGAGAAACATTGACAAAAGTTCTAAGTGCCTGCAAAAATTCGTCATGAAATCACATTCCTAGAAGGCGTGGCAAAAAAAACAAAAATAGTACTTTGAAAAAGCTACTTTCAAACGCATTTTGAAGCACTGAATTTGTTTTTTTTTGCCACGCCTTACAGGAATGTGATTTCATGATGAATTTTTGCAGGCACTTAGAACTTTTGTCAATGTTTCTCGCAAAAAAAATTCGGAATTTTTTGAATTTTTTTTTACTTTTTTTCGTTTTTACTGTTCATGCGGGAGCATATGAGCTCGGGTACAGAATGGACTTTTCGGGTATACGCCTGCTATTTGAAGCAAACGATGCAATGGCATAGCGGCAGCGAGTGCGCACTCCGAACGGCCTGGCTCGGGTTTGAATCTCGGCTGGCGTGCGCACGTTTATTTTTCGAAGTTTTGTTTTCTAGCAGGACCCTTATTGCGCATACAAGGGATATATGCGTGATTAAATAAAAATTAAAGATATTTTCCACAAAAGGATATGCCACGTCGGCCCCTAACAGGCAGGCCAACAGTTAGATACAATGTCAATAACACTGTTATACGTGGTTTACACCATTTTGTAATATAATGCTCCAAACATGATCTTGACATGCAAAAAAATAGAAAATGGTACTGATTTGTTACAGCTGTCCCAAGGGTGGTACTTCCATGCAATTTACTCCAATCCCATAGTTAGATTCCTATCTGAAACTAAGCCTCCTCAGCGATCTGGGATTTCTGGTTGTCGGATCTCTCCGTGATACGATTTGGGCGTCGGGTCTGCCCACAGGATGAGCTGGACCGTTGGATAAAATTCGGAGTCGAAGCAATAAATAGTAGTTTTGTTTTCTCACCTCGGTATATTGGGCGGATGTCACTGACCTGTTGGATCTGGTGCTCAAGGGCTCGGCCAGTCAACGGCTTGGGTGCGTAGATGCCCGGTCTTGGGTGGCTTCATGATCAAATTCGTGCCACCACGTGTAATTCATGGATCCCGCTGAGGGCATCACTACTAGGAAAAGGGCTATAGGCAGATTTTTAGTAGTAGCGCAGGGTTAACAACGCATGTTGTTGTTAAGTAGCAATAGTGCCGGTGCTGAATAGGCGCTACAGGTACAGGTAGAACTTAACAGTAGCGTTGGGCTCCCACACACAAACTGCTGCTAAGTGGGCTCCGTAATGCCCCCACGGGCTGGCCACCGTAGCAGCATGGGTGGCCAGACCGCGCTACTGCTAAGCGGTGGCCAGACTGCGCTGCTGCTAAGCCCTTTAGCAGTAGCGCGGTGCTGCCACCCCTGCTGCTACTGTGGCTAGCCCTGGCCCACTTAGCAGCAGCGTGGGTCAAGGCCACGCTACAACTAATAGGATTAGCAGTAGCGCAGGCTCATACCCCACGCTACTGCTAAGCAAGCCCTATCTTCTTTCCCCAAGGCCCGTTCCACTACCTCTCTACCTCACTCTCCCCTCACACTCTCTCGCTCGCTCCTCCGTCGCTTGCCGTCGCCCCCAAGGTATCTCCCTCCCTACATCGTGCCTCCCTCCCTTTCTCCCTCCTCTGACCTCCCACCGTCCCCGCCCTCCTCCCTCCTCCTCCTCTCTCGCCACCCTCCGCCCTCCTCCTCGTTGCCCACCGTCGTCCTCCCTCCCTCCCCCATCCAGACCACCTCCCTCTCTCCTCCCTCCCTCCCTCCTCCCATCCTCCCTCACCCATCTATGTTCTTCTGAATAAAATAGAACATATAGGTTATATGAACAAAATGTAGGCCTTTTGAATAGAATAAAATAGAAAATATAGGTAGAATGGAGGTTTTATGAATAGAATAGATACATAGAATTTTGTTGTAGAATGTAGGTAGATACGTAGAATGGTCTTTTGAACAGAATAGAAAACTGGTGAATAGGTTTTTTGGATATATAAAAAATTGTAATAGAAAATGTTAGAAATAGAAATTTTTAGGTATAGAAAATTTTCAATTATAGAAAAGTATTGGAATGCTATATGAGAAACTTTTAGGTATCAAATTTAGTAATAAAAGAATTTAGTAAGAAAATTTAGGTATAGAAATTTTTAGTAATTTTGTTTTTCAGTGTAGAAATGTATTGGAAAATTTAATTGTTTTTATGTCATTATTTGTCATCAAAGAATGCTATATGAGATTTGATGATCTAAAATTTTTACTCGATTGGAATATCTTGGGCGTTGTAGAGTCGCGTCTCCCTGGAGTGATCGTAGTCGGAACTACCTCTACTTCTACACCCGAGTCGGTTAGCTAAAATTCCACCTCTTCCTTCTCTACTTGAGGCGCTAATGGTTCAATATTAACAAAAACATTTCAATATATCTTGAATAGAGTAGAACTAGGGCATTAGTTATGCTTCTTAACCAAATGAAATGTTCGGGTTATAAGATATATTGAAATGTTTTTGTTAATATTGAACCATTGAAATGCAATGAGCACCAGTTTGAATGCTCCTGTGCAAATGCTTAATTATGATAATTGATCTGGATAGAATTTCAAGTTTAAACATCGTTGTTTGTGTATGGACATCTTTGTATCGCATGGAAAATCCGAGTGGCCATGTTTTGCCGGAGTGTTAATTCATTCCCATTCCGGCAAATTTGAGGCGCTCTATATGTCCTATATACCTACTAATAAAGCAAGGTGCGTCTGTCATTTTTTCATCCGTTCATCATCGAAAAGATTTTTCTTTTATTTCAAGTGGTACTATTTTTTTTTTGCGTTTGTCTGTTAGAAAAGAATAATGTTTTGTACAGAATTTCGTATCTGGGCCACGCACGCTCTGGCCCTGCGAAACCAGCCCACTTAATTTACTGCACACGTAATGGGGAATACACTATTTGCCGCACCATACACCATACAGTTGGGGCTTCGCACACGGCGCCCAAGACTGGGCCGGCCCATTTTCTTTCTTTTTCTTTACTTATTATTTTTATTTTTATTTCCTCTTTATTTATTTTTTTACCAATTGAAATTTATTTTATTTTTGATTTTTTCTGTAAATATAAAATTTTCTAAATTTCAATTTTGGTTAAATTTCCAGAAACTTTTCAGAAATGTAACCCATGTAATTTTTTGAATTATTCTTTTGGCATTTTATTTTTCTCGCTCCAAAAGTTGTTCAAAATTCAAAAAATTGTAGTTTTTTTTAAATTTTCTTGAGATTTTCAAAAAACTGTTACATTTTAAAAAAAAATTCAAAATTTTACAAATATTCTTAATTTAGTAAAATGTTCATAAATTCAAAATAATTTTTGCGTTTGAAAAATCCATTTTTTGAAAATGTTCTGAATGTTGAAAACATGTTCCTATTTTATTTTAAAATCACCAATCCAAAAAATATTAGTTATTTTATAAGAGGTTCATGTTTTCCAAAAAGGTTTGTAAATTAAAAAAATGTTCCTATTTCATATTATCTCTCCCGTTGCAACGCACGGGCATATGTGCTAGTATGTCCTATGTTAGCAAAGGTCATGCCGGATATTTTTATGAGTTTTAGCGTGACTTGTGCTAGAATATGTAGGAAATATCGAGTACCCCAGATATTCTCATAGGTTGCTATTTACTAGCCATTTGAAGATTTGGATAGCGTATCAAGCATAGCTCACATAGTTATTTTATTTGTGTGCAGGGAAGATCGCCGACGTGCCGCTCGACGACACCCAGAAGATCACCGGCATCCTATAGTCATCCAGTGAGTAAATTAAGATGGACTATCTGTTACTGTGATATGTGGAGTAGGGTTGTGTGGTACTAGCATCTGTATGTGCTTGCCCAAGTGCTATGTTTTTTCGGAGTGTTGATTAATCTCACAGGTTGACTTTCAATCTGTCGATGCTACTTGAGTGTCCACCATATACTGTCGAAGTATCAGAGAGGAAGAATCCCAATTGTTGTCGTGGGGGTCGCTTCCTCTTCCTTCTCTCGTGATATATCTTGGTAATGCACGAGAGAAGGAGGGGAAGCGACCATCACCGACGGTCGAAATAACTGTGAGGGAGTGTCCATCATATACTGTCAAAATATAACAGAGGAAGAATCCCGACTGTTATCGTGAGGGGAGCTTCTTCTTCATTCGAAGGTGCTACACATTTTGGTGTAATGCACTTTCGAATGAACGGAGGAGCTTCCATCACCAACGGTCCCGAATGTCATAGAGGAAGAATCCCAACTGTTATCGTGGGTGTCGCTTCTCCTTCGTTTCCGTGTGCTAAACAATTTGGTGTAATGCACTCGGGGATGAAGGGAGGAGCGACCATCACCGACGGTCGAATATATCAGAGAGGGAGTGCCCACCATATACACTACGTGAGATGAGAGTTTTCAAGGAAGACCTGACAGACCGAAACTCAATCTGTGATGAATAAGAATGATCTAATTTAGTTTTGGTAGTAAATATATTGAATTTGAGAAGTTTAATCTTTGAATTATGAACACAGGAAATGTCTGCGACGATAGGATCCCTGAGTTTGACTACTGTGGCGACGACCGGTCCGGGCGATGTGCCTCACACGAAGACGGTCGGCGCTTCACTATTAAGCTCGACGAGACCTTAGATGTTTGTACGGTACGCAACAACGGCATGTCTTTTTTCGTAATTAAGCTTGCCTTCTGCTTCTTCAACGTGTGATTCCGCTTTTTACAATTCGACTAGTGCATCCAGTGCCATGTAAGGCGTTATGTCTTGGAGAAGCTGGATTTCAAACATCATTAGAATATGGAGACAAAGAGAGTTCACCTCAGGACCCATCATGGTTATGCTTTTGTCTTAAAGCTATACAATGCGGAGACCTACTCCCATTTTGGTTGCTCGAATTAGGAAGCACTATGCAAGGTGTATGGTTTTCAGGAGGGTATGCATGTCACCTTCGATCTTGGTGATCCTGAATATGACATCGACAAAGATAATATCGACATTTGGGTCAATGTTGGTACGCTTCCACTTCTACCTCTATGTGAGTTTCTCAAACATATTTATTAAGTAATTTATATTGATTATTTAAAAATAGTTGACAGCTTATTTCCATTCTTCAAAAAATGTACAGAAAGTAGTAGACAAAACCTACTGCAGTTATGGGTCTGAGCTAACTTGCGAGTAGATAAATCATTTTGTTTCATGGATTAATGATGTTGAGACTTTTAAGGCGATTCATCTCATCCCTCCAAGTTATGGTCAATACGTGCCACTAGTGCACGTGTTGAACTACGGTAACATCCATCGAGATATATATCATGGTAAGATTTTTTCCTATTATGTCACGAGTGCATTTTTTGCATATATAACTTCTTAAGCTAAACTACATTTTGCTAAGTATGTTATTATGATGTTCTTCAACAGAAACTCCTGGTGGATTGTGTACCTCGTCTTATGCAAATGAAAGGTGATATGAACATTATAAGCTTATGGCCAAGTTGGCCTACTCTTCACCTTAGTGCATACACGATTCATCGAAGTGATGGCGTCCTCACAATCAAAGACTGTAGAAAAGTTCTGAATGATCGCAGAGAACTACTTGGGGGCAACATCAAGCGCAACCCACAAATGGGAGATAGGTTCATCTGTATTCTGCATAATGGAGAATCAAGGGTTTACTTGTTTTATGCTATTTTACCTTTGAGAGAGTAGCAGGTCTTAGGTAGTTATGTGCTACATTGTGCTAGAATGATGAGCTAGTTCCTATATGACTATGATGATGAGATATTATCACGATGATGATGATGATGATGATGATGATGATGATGATGATGATGATGATGATGATGATAATGATGATATGTGCTACATTGTGCTAGAATGATGAGCTAGTTCCTATATGACTATGACAATGAGTTGTTATCATGATGATGATGATGAGTTATGTGCTACATTGTGCTAGAATGATGAGCTAGTTCCTATGTGACTCTGATGATGAGTTGTTATGATGATGATGATGAGTTATGTGCTACATTGTGCTAGAATGATGAGCTAGTTCCTATATGGCTATGATGATGAGTTGTTATCATGATGATGACGATGATGAGTTATGTGCTACACTGTGCTAGAATGATGAGCTAGTTCCTATATGACTATGAGGATGAGTTGTTATGATGATGATGGTGATGATGATGAGTTATTTTCATCATGATGAGTTATTATATCATTGGTTGTTAGAAATACGGATTATATTCATGTGACCAAAAGGTGGATAAGTAGGAGATCATCTTACTAATCCAACTTTTGGTCACATGTATCTAGTCCGTGTTTCTTCCACCCAATGATATAATAGCTCATCCTACTAATCCTACTTTAGGTCACATGAATCTAGTCTGTGTTTCTTCCACCCAATGATATAATAGCTCATCATGATTAGTGTCCAAAATGGTCATAACTCATCATGACTATTGTATAAAACATTTACAAATACAAAGAAAATATGCAGCAGAAAAAAATTAGCATCAGCGCAGTTTCGTAAAACACGCTACTGCTACGTATATATAGCAGTAGAGCGGGCATACACATGCTACTGCTAAAAGTTAGCTACTCCCCGTGCTACTTCTTGGCATTATACCTGCGCTACTGCTAGGCTTTTCCCTAGTAGTGCATGTGAGTGGATCATTTCAGTGTGGAGGAAAGGAGGGCACACAGTTGGGTGATAACCCAAGCCGCCATCCCCATCCCCATCGCCCCCCCTCCCCCCACGCCCACCTTCGCAGCAGCTTCCACGCTCCCATCCGGTTCTCCTCTCCCTTCGCCGAGCTCCCCTCTACCACTGCTCTCCCCTGTCCCTCCCGCGCCACCACACCCAGCTCCTGTCATATACAAGGCAAGATCGAGGAACAAGGCTGCAATTTGGGCACTGCCGTATGAGGGTCACGCTGAGCATGCTCGGGAGCACGACAGCCTCTGGTTCCGCATCTCATCCAGTTGACACCTCTGCGTGTGGGACGACCTGTGTGGCACTGCTGTCACAACAGACGCAGAGCCAAAGGCAACAAACGTGTGTCGCCGTCACCGTAACGAGCAACAGGGCCAAAGGCGATGGAGAATGTTCGAACAATGATGATGCAGAACCTTGTCTCATTTCTTCGTCATCTTCTTAGGAGATATAGCCGTTGACGTTTCTCCACCCACCAGCGCTACCGCTATCACTGGGGCGCTCTACCACGACGATATGGCTTTGGTGGCGGCTGCCACCATCGTTTCCATGGCGATGGATGAAGGAAATATGCCCTAGAGGCAATAATAAAGTTACTATTTATTTCGTTATATCATGATAAATGTTTATTATTCATGCTAGAATTGTATTAACCGGAAACATAATACATGTGTGAATACATAGACAAACATAGTGTCACTAGTATGCCTCTACTTGACTAGCTCGTTGATCAAAGATGGTTATGTTTCCTGACCATAGACATGAGTTGTCATTTGATTAACGGGATCACATCATTAGGAGAATGATGTGATTGACTTGACCCATTCCGTTAGCTTAGCACTTGATCGTTTAGTATTTTTCTATTGCTTTCTTCATGACTTATACATGTTTCTACAACTATGAGATTATGCAACTCCCGTTTACCGGAGGAACATTTTGTGTGCTACCAAATGTCACAACGTAACTGGGTGATTATAAAGGAGCTCTACAGGTGTCTCCAAAGGTACATGTTGAGTTGGCGTATTTCGAGATTAGGTTTTGTCACTCCGATTGTCGGAGAGGTATCTCTGGGCCCTCTCGGTAATGCACATCACTATAAGCCTTGCAAGCAATGTAGCTAATGAGTTAGTTATGGAATGATGCATTACATAACGAGTAAAGAGACTTGCCGATGCTTGAGATTGAACTTGGTATTGAGATACCGACGATCGAATCTCGGGCAAGTAACATACCGATGACAAAGGGAACAACGTATGTTGTTTTGCGTTTTGACCGATAAAGATATTCGTAGAATATGTAGGAGCCAATATGAGCATCCAGGTTCCGCTATTGGTTATTGACCGGAGACGTGTCTCGGTCATGTCTACATAGTTCTCGAACCCGTAGGGTCCGCACGCTTAAAGTTAGATGACGGTTATATTATGAGTTCATGTGTTTTGATGTGCGAAGATAGTTGAGTCCGGATGTGATCACGGACATGACCAGGAGTCTTGAAATGGCGAGACATGAAGATTGATATATTGGACGACTATATTCGGACACCGGAATGGTTTCGGGGGTTATCGGATATATACCGGAGTACCGAGGGGTTACCGGAACGCCCTGGGGGGTTAATGGGCCTCATGGGCCCAAAGTGGAGAAGAGGAGGCGCGGCCAGGGCAGGCCGCGCGCCCCATCCCCCCCTCGTCCGTATAGGACAAGGAGGCGGCGCCCCCTTCCTCCCCCTTCCTTCCTCCCTCTCCCTTCCTTCCCTCTCCCTACTTGGACAAGGAAAGGAGGGAGTTCTACTCCAGTGGGAGTAGGACTCCTCTGGCGCGCCCCTCTGGCCGGGCGCCTCCCCTTGCTCCTTTATATACGGGGGCAGGGGGGCACCTCTAGATACAACAACAATTGATCCTTGAGATCTATTAGCCGTGTGTGGTGCCCCCCTCCACTATATTCCACCTCGATAATAACGTAGCGGTGCTTAGGCGAAGCCACGTGGCCGGTAGAACATCATCGCCGTCACCACGCCCGTCGTGACAGAACTCTCCTCGACACTCGGCTGAATCGGAGTTCGAGGACGTCATCAAGCTGAGCGTGTGCAAGAACTTCCGGAGGTGTCGTGCTTTCGGTGATTGATTGGTCGGGCCGTGAAGACGACGACTACATCAACGCGTTGTGCTAACGCTTCGCTTCGGTCTATGAGGGTACGTGGACAACACTCTCCCTCTCGTTGCTATGCATCACCATGATCTTGCGTGTGCGTAGAATTTTTTTTGAAATTACTACGTTCCCCCACAGTGGCATCCGAGCCAGGTTTTATGCGTATATGTTATATGCACGAGTAGAACACAAGTGAGTTGTGGGCAATACAAGTCATACTGCTTACCAGCATGTCATACTTTGGTTTGGTGTATTGTTGGATGAAGCGACCCGGACTGACATTACGCGTACGCTTACGCAAGACTGGTTCTACTGACGTGCTTTGCACACAGGTGGCTGGCGGGTGTCAGTTTCTCCAACTTTAGTTGAACCGAACTAACTACGCCCGGTCCTTGAGAAGGTTAAAACAACACTAACTTGACGAACTATCGTTGTGGTTTTGATGCGTAGGTAAGAACGGTTCTTGCTCAGCCCGTAGCAGCCACGTAAAACTTGCAACAACAAAGTAGAGGACATCTAACTTGTTTTTGCAGGGCATGTTGTGATGTGATTTGGTCAAGACGTGATGCTATATTTTATTGTATGAGATGATCATGTTTTGTAGCCGAGTTATCGGCAACTAGAAGGAGTCATATGGTTGTCGCTTTATTGTATGCAATGCAATCGCCCTGTAATTGCTTTACTTTATCACTAAGCGGTAGCGATAGTCGTAGAAGCAATAGGTGGAGAAACGACAATGATGCTACGATGAAGATCAAGGTGTCGGCGCGGTGACAATGGTGATCATGTGATTGCCGGAGATGGTGATCACAAGCACAAGATGGTGATGGCCATATCATATCACTTATATTGATTGCATGTGATGTTTATCCTTTATGCATCTTATTTTGCTTTGATTGACGGTAGCATTATAAGATGATCTCTCACTAAATTTCAATGTATAAGTGTTCTCCCTGAGTATGCACCGTTGCGAAAGTTCTTCGTGCTGAGACACCACGTGATGATCGGGTGTGATAGGCTCTACGTTCAAATACAATGGGTGCAAAAAAGTTGCACACATGGAATGCTCAGGTTAAACTTGACGAGCCTAGCATATACAGATATGGCCTCGGAACACTGAGACCGAAAGGTCGAGCGTGAATCATATAGTAGATATGATCAACATAGTGATGTTCACCATTGAAAACTACTCCATCTCACGTGATGATCGGACATGGTTTAGTTGATTTGGATCACGTTATCACTTAGATGATTAGAGGGATGTCTATCTAAGTGGGAGTTCTTAAGTAATATGATTAATTGAACTTAAATTTATCATTAACTTAGTACCTGATAGTATTTTGCTTGTCTATGTTTGTTGTAGATAGATGACTCGTGTTGTTGTTCCATTGAATTTTAATGCGTTCCTTGAGAAAGCTAAATTGAAAGATGATGGTAGCAATTACGCGGACTGGGTCCGTAACTTGAGGATTATCCTCATTGCTGCACGGAAGAATTACGTCCCGAAGCACCGCTGGGTGCCAGGCCTGCTGCAGATGCAACTGACGACGTTAAGAATGTCTGGCAGAGCAAAGCTGATGACTACTCCATAGTTCAGTGTGCCATGCTTTATGGCTTAGAACCGGGACTTCAACGATGTTTTGAACGTCATGGAGCATATTAGATGTTCCAGGAGTTGAAGTTAATATTTCAAGCAAATGCCCGAATTGAGAGATATGAAGTATCCAATAAGTTCTACAGCTGCAAGATGGAAGAGAATAGTTCTGTCAGTGAACATATACTCAAAATGTCTGGGTATAATAATCACTTGATTCAACTGGGAGTTAATCTTCCTGATGATAGTGTCATTGACAGAATTCTTCAATCATTGCCACCAAGCTACAAGAGCTTCGTGATGAACTATAATATGCAAGGGATGGACAAGACTATTCCCGAGCTCTTTGCAATGCTAAAAGTTGCGGAGGTAGAAATCAAAAAGGAGCATCGAGTGTTGATGGTCAATAAGACCACCAGTTTCAAGAAAAAGGGTAAAGGGAAGAAAAAGGGTAACTTCAAGAAGAACGGCAAACAAGTTGCTGCTCAAGAGAAGAAACCCAAATTTGGACCTAAGCCTGAAACTGAGTGCTTCTACTGCAAGCAGACTGGTCACTCGAAGCGGAACTGCCCCAAGTATTTGGCGGATAAGAAGGATGGCAAGGTGAACAAAGGTATATGTGATATACATGTTATTGATGTGTACCTTACTAATGCTCGCAGTAGCACCTGAGTATTTGATACTGGTTCTGTTGCTAATATTTGCAACTCGAAACAGGGACTACAGATTAAGCAAAGATTGGCTAAGGCCGAGGTTACTATGCGCGTGGGAAATGGTTCCAAAGTCGATGTGATCGCGGTCGGCACGCTACCTCTACATCTACCTTCGGGATTAGTTTTAGACCTAAGTAATTGTTATTTGGTGCCAGCGTTAAGCATGAACATTATATCTGGGCCTTGTTTTATGCGAGACGGTTATTCATTTAAATCAGAGAATAATGGTTGTTCTATTTATATGAGTAATATCTTTTATGGTCATGCACCCTTGAAGAGTGGTCTGTTTTTATTAAATCTCAATAGTAGTGATACACATATTCATAATGTTGAAGCCAAAAGATGCAGAGTTGATAATGATAGTGCAACTTATTTGTGTAATCGCCGTTTGGGTCATAATGGTGTAAAGCGCATGAAGAAACTCCATCTTGATGGACTTACGGAATCACTTGATTACGAATCACTTGGTACTTGCGAACCGTGCCTCATGGGCAAGATGACTAAAACGCCATTCTCCGGAACTATGGAGCGAGCAACAGATTTGTTCAAATCATACATACTAATGTGTGTGGTCCAATGAATATTGAGGCTCACGGAGGGTATCGTTATTTTCTCACCTTCACAGATGATTTAAGCAGATATGGGTATATCTACTTAATGAAACATAAGTTTGAAACATTTGAAAAATTCAAAGAATTTCATAGTGAAGTGGAAAATCATCGTAATAAGAAAATAAAGTTTCTACATCTGATCGTGGAGGAGAATATTTGAGTTACGAGTTTGGTTTACATTTGAAACAATGCGGAATAGTTTCGCAACTCACGCCACCCGGAACACCACAACGTAATGGTGTGTCCGAACGTAAATGTCGTACTTTACTAGATATGGTGCGATCTATGATGTCTCTTACTGATTTACCGCTATCGTTTTGGGGTTATGCTTTAGAGACGGCCGCATTCACGTTAAATAGGGCACCATCAAAATCCATTGAGACGACGCCTTATGAACTGTGGTTTGGCAAGAAACCAAAGTTGTCGTTTCTTAAAGTTTGGGGCTGCGATGCTTCTGTGAAAAAACTTCAACCAGATAAGCTCGAACCCAAATCGAAGAAATGTGTCTTCATAGGATACCCAAAGGAGACTATTGGGTACACCTTCTATCACAGATCTGAAGGCAAGACTTTTGTTGCTAAATTCGGATCCTTTCTAGAGAAGGAATTTCTTTCGAAAGAAGTGAGTGGGAGGAAAGTAGAACTTGATGAGGTAACTGTACCTGCTCCCTTATTGGAAAGTAGTTCATCACAGAAACCGGCCCCTGTGACAACTACACCAATTAGTGAGGAAGCTAATGATATTGATCATGAAACTTCAGATCAAGTTACTACCGAACCTCGTAGGTCAACTAGAGTAAGATCCGCACCAGCGTGGTACGGTAATCCTATTCTGGAGGTCATGTTAATTGACCTTGGCGAACCTACGAACTATGAGGAAGCGATGATGAGCCCAGATTCCGCAAAATGGCTTGAGGCCATGAAATCTGAGATGGGATCCATGTATGAGAACAAAGTATGGACTTTGGTTGACTTGCCCGATGGTCGGAAAGCCATCGAGAATAAATGGATCTTCAAGAAGAAGACTGATGCTGATGGTAATGTTACTGTCTACAAAGCTCGACTTGTTGCGAAAGGTTTTCGACAAGTTCAAGGGGTTGACTACGATGAGACTTTCTCACCCGTAGCAATGCTTAAGTCTGTCCGAATCATGTTAGCAATTGCCGCATTTTATGATTATGAAATATGGCAAATGGATGTCAAAATTGCATTCCTGAATGGATTTCTAGAAGAAGAGTTGTATATGATACAACCTGAAGGTTTTGTCGATCCAAAAGGTGCTAACAAAGTGTGCAAGCTCCAGCGATCCATTTATGGACTGGTGCAAGCCTCTCGGAGTTGGAATAAACGCTTTGATAGTGTGATAAAAGCATATGGTTTTATACAGACTTTTGGAGAAGCCTATATTTACAAGAAAGTGAGTGGGAGCTCTGTGGCATTTCTGATATTATATGTAGACGACATATTGTTAATTGGAAATGATATAGAATTTCTGGATAGCATAAAAGGATACTTGAATAAAAGTTTTTCAATGAAAGACCTCGGTGAAGCTGCTTATATATTAGGCATCAAGATCTATAGAGATAGATTGAGACGCTTAATTGGACTTTCACAAAGCACATACCTTGATAAAGTTTTGAAGAAGTTCAAAATGGATCAAGCAAAGATAGGGTTCTTGCCTATATTACAAGGTTGAAGTTGAGTCGACTCAATGCCTGACCACAACATAAGATAGAGAGAAAATGAAAGATGTTCCCTATGCTTCAGCCATAGGCTCTATCATGTATGCAATGCTGTGTACCAGACCCGATGTATGCTTAGCAATAAGTTTAGAAGGGAGGTACCAAAGTAATCCAGGAGTGGATCACTGGACAGCGGTCAAGAATATCCTGAAATACCTGAGAAGGACTAAGGATATGTTTCTCGTTTATGGAGGTGACAAAGAGCTAGTCGTAAATGGTTACGTCGATGCAAGCTTTGACACCGATCCGGGCGATTCTAAATCACAAACCGGATACGTAACTAGTAGAAAAACACCTATTAGTCCCGGTTCAGAGGGCCTTTAGTCGGTTCGTGAACCAGGACTAATGGGTCGTTACTAATACCTCCCCCCTTTAGTCCCGGTTCTAACATGAACCGGGACAGATGGTCCTCCACGTGGCCGGTGCGCCGAGCCCAGGCAAGGGGGCCTTTGGTCCCGGTTGATAGCACCAACCGGGACCAAAAGGCATCCACGGGTCAGCATTCCAGTGGCTAGGGTTTTTGTTTTTTTTAAAAGGGGGGGGTTTGGGGGTTAATTTAGGTGTTTCATATATTGTGTTAGCTAGCTAATTAATAGAGAGAAGTGTCCTCTCTTTTGTCCGTGCTTGGTCGATGCTACATACTATACATACGTATAGAGAGGACTAGCTAGACACGCTTAGCTAGCTAGTAAGCAAGCGAAGGAAGCAGAAGATCGTCATGAACATATATGCATACAGAGGAAGTGATATCGACCACCTCTCCTTCTCCGAGAGATTGGTCGAACAACAAGTTCTCGTATATCTATCCGACACTACCGGCTACATATATACAATAATTATCTTTTACAAAAATAACCTCCTAACATACGGACGCGTGGTCCACATAGTATTCTCCGTCTTCAGCGATCACGTGGTCAAGAAAGAATGCCGCCAATTCCTCTTGAATTGCTCGCAGGCGATTTGGTGCTAGTAGTTCATCCCGCATCCGAAACATCTAATTTTAAGAAGGGGGTCAATATATATATATATATATATATATATATATATATATATATATATATATATATATATCTATGACACTCAACAAAAATGTTTGTAATAAAATAAAATTGTGAATATTTTTATTTACGCACTTCATATTGTTTGTCGAGTAGCCCGCTCACAGGTCGTGTGTATGGATGGACTCGCAAATGTAGTATCCACAGAAATCATTCCCTTGTTCCTGCCACAACCACTTTACAAGAAATAGAGGTCAATCAAACTGATAATTAGCAAGCATGTTAAATGGTATTGATGAAACTAGCGCTTGAATCACTAGGAGATGTGTGGAATATGCTACTATAGTACTTACTTTCGGGTGTCTAAATTGCAGCTTCTTCGGCAGTCCCGGAGCTTTTTTGGTGAATTTTCTCCAAACCCTGCCATACAAAGAAAACAATTAGATATCAGAAATGAACAAAGTTGCTGATATGGTGGATAATGATCGATTTAACTTACTTCTCGAGCATTTCAGTCATGTTCGCATACTCCTTGGGATCTTTTCATTTGGAGTCTAAGACAGTTACTACTCCCTGCTCAAGCTTAATCTCTAGGAGAATATAGTGGTACCTGCGCATGCATGCATAACTCATCAATATTACATTACTATAACCTGGACTAATAAGGGAAGCCGAATATGCCACAAGACAGTAACACTCACTTGAAGTTGTAAGGAAAGAGTATTATATCCTTGTGTTCATTTATTACCAACGATTGTAGCAAGTTGGCCTCGGTATTTTCGGCATGAAATTCAACCTCAGTTGCATCTATGAGATATGTGTTAATGAACCCAATGGAACCCACTTGTCTTTTCTTCAATTCGGCGATCTTCAATCTGCATAATATAGTGAGGATAATTATAAATACATGCAATGAAAGAGCTGAGTTATATAGAGAGACTTAATGACAGAAGTAGTACTACTTACAGACGGTAGCAGGTGACCGTTGCTTTATCGAGGGCCAATTGATTGAAAAACTGATAGAACTCCTCAAATGGAATAGGCAACAGTTCAATTCCAACGAGGTCATGCTCCTTTTAACTCTCACATACAAAGTACTCCTCCCTCGGACTCTCTGCAGGTTTTCATGTACCAATCATGCAATCTTCGCATCATCGTTGATAGAGAGCTTTCATCTTTGACGAGAGGCTTCCCGTACTCGTATCTTTGTATCTGCACCTCCAAGAAATCATAATGTACATCGTCGTGCAGGTAATCTTCAGGATTGCCATAACCGGGCACGATCCTCGGATCGACGATGTCGCTAGCAGGCACATTGAGTGGGGGGCACGATTGCTTCGCTTGTTCGCCGAGCTGGGCAATTTGTTTCCCAGCTCGTCGTTCTTTCATTCTTTGATCACTTTGAGTACGTCCCGACCTCTCCGCTTCGGCAAATGCCTTTCCAATAATGCGCTCATAGTTGCCTTTCGGCGGAGACTTGGGTGGTTTCCTCAGGGCAGCCAGAGTGCGCTTCGCTTTCACCGGATCTACCTTCTCCTCCGGAGGTGGACGTCTCTTTGCTTTCAACCCTGCAAACCAGTCATCCACTTCGGTCTGCGCGATCTTTGTGTTTTCCTCATCGGTCCTCTCGTACGGTAACTTCTCTGGAGTCTTCAGAGAAGGACCGTATCTGTATTTCCTCCCGCCTTTGGCTGTACTGCTAGACGCCGGCAGAGCAGACGGAGCGGATGTCTTCTTTCTTGCTTGCTTACGAGGCGGAGGAGAAGGACTACGACGCGCCGGAGCAGCCGGAGCGGCGGCGGGTCTCTTCCGCCTTCTTGCCGACGAGGCAGAGAAGGAGGAGGCTGGCTGCTCGGGCGGCGCAGGCGGAGAAGGAGGCGGAGTGCCGCCACGCGCCGGAGAAGGAGGCGGAGTGCCTCCACGTGCGTTCTCGATAGTCACTTTCGCCGGAGGAGGAGGCGTGGAGGAGGCGGAGTGCTGACTCACGGGAGGAGGAGGAGGAGGCGGAGGCGTCTAGTTCGGAAGGTTGATGAGCTCCTTCCGCCATAGGCATGGAGTCTTCAGAGCAGAACCCAGCCTAGTCTCCCCTTCACCGGTAGGGTGGTCAAGCGGGAGGTCCTCAAATCCCTCCGCTATTTCATCCACCATCACCTTAGCATATCCTTCTGGAATCGGCTGGCAGTGATAAGTTGTGTCGGGTCCACTAGGATAAACTTGGCCAACAGCCGCCTTGACCTTCAAAGTCATCCATCGCGCCATAATGTGGCAACTTTGAGACTCCGTGATACCATCCACGGGATAGCCGGCAGGAGCCGTCAAAACATGCTCCGGCTGAAGCAGCTCGGTGGAAGCCATGCTGCTTCTCCGCTGAGATGGCGGGGTAGCTTGGGGGGAAGCTTCGGCAGGTCGTTTGCTGCGATCTGCTGCTTCTCGTTCCTCTTCTCGTTCCTCTAGCCCCATTACCCGTTCGTGCAGCGCCTGCAGTTGGTCCTGCTCCAGTTTCTTCCTCCTCTTGTGGGTTTTGTAACCCCCTGCGTCCGGAAAACCAACCTTCCACGAAAGGGATCCTGGCGTGCCTCGTGTCCGTCCTGTGGTGCTCAGGATTCCCAAGGGCCATTGTGAGCTCGTCCTTCTCCTGTTTGGAAGGAACGTCCCTCGCTGCGCTGCATCGATATAGTGTCGAAGCTTCTCGACTGGTATTTGCGGTTGCTCGTCCGTCCACTAGCACTTCCTATTCACGAGGGTCCAAGGTTCCGCCAGCCCGAAGAACCAAGTCCGGCAACGGTCAGCGATACATTGTCTCTCGGTTCGATCCCTTTATCAAGCGAGATCATGCTCAGCCTTGGACCACTTAGGCGGGCTTTGAGGTAGCCACGACCCCGTGCGATGGTGAAGCTTCTTCTTCGCAGCATTTTTCTTGTTTGTCGCCGACATCTTCTTACTCTTTTCCGATGTCCTGTGGGCCATAAATGCGGGCGATGATCTTTGATCTTCTCATATTTGCCGATGAATTCTGGTGTCTTATCTTTCTCGACAAACTGGTTCAGCTCTTTCCTCCACCTCCTCATTAGGGTTGCCATCTTCTTAAGAGCAAAAGACTTGATTAATTTCTCTTTAACTGGCTTCTCCGGATCCTCCTCTGGTGGTAGGGTGAAATTTGCCTTCAGCTCAGTCCAAAGATCTTCTTTCTGCATATCATTCACATAAGACACCTCAGGGTCTTCCTCCTTAGGTTTATACCATTGATGGATGCTGATCGGGATCTTGTCCCTAACAAGAACCCCGCACTAAGCAGAAAATGCCTTCCTTGTCCGCATGGGTTCAATCGGTTCGCCGTCGGCGCGATTTCTATGATCTCAAACTTTTCATCCGAGCTCAACTTTTCTTCGGGCCTCGTCTCCTTACCGAAGTTGTGCTCGATCCGGAGGGCTAGAAATTATAAGGAAGAAAGACGGAGTAATTAATATGTGTACATATACCAAAACAATGGATGCATCAATTAACTAGTCAGCACGGGCTTAACTAATATATATATACCTGGCGGACTCGGTTCGGTCACGGAAGCGATCCAAGACGGTCTCCTTCGCTTGTACCTCCATTGTGTCACCGGAGCCATCATGAACATAGTCCTCTTCTTGTACCGGCATTAATGGGTGAAGCCATCATGAACATAGCCCTCTTCTTCACCCAGACGGTGTCGTTGAGAAATGACGCAACTTCATCACTTCCTTGTGCGATTATGTGCCGCAACATCGCCTCGCTTTCTTCGTCTCGGGAGTGCTCCATAGTTTACGCAAATATTTACAACATGTCAATTATTATTCAAACATGGTACAGATGGATATATATATATATTAGTGGCAAACGTAGAACTAGCTAGCTAATCACAATAAGGAATCATGTTAGTTTGGGTGGCCTCGAGAGAGTTAATTTGTCGGGTAGGGGCGCCGCGGGAGGGGGTAGGAGACCAACATCGTTTTTTCTCTAGGGTTTGGGGTCGCCTCGACACAACGCCTCAAGGGTTAATTTGGGTGGCCTCGAGAGAGTTAATTTGTCGGGTAGTGGCGTGGCGAGAGGGGGTAGGAGACCAACATCGTTTTCTCTCTAGGGTTTGGGTGTCCTCGAGAGTTTTAGTCGAGCGAGAGGGCCGAGGGGGGTGCTGCCGTTGTATAAGTTATCACGGTCGAGAGGGGTATATATATCGACCGCCCCTCATGTCGAAGTTATCTCGAGGGGGTTATATCGACAACGACGACATACATATACATGGGAAAATAATGTTATCGGGGAGGGTATCGGTACCCCCCTCATGTTGAAGTTTCTTCTTTCTCCTCTATTCCTTTCTTCTTCTTCTACTCTTCTTTTTCTTCTTCTCGCGAGAAAGGAAAATAAGGAAGCGGAAGAAAAGAGGAAGAAGAAAAAAGAAGAAAAAAGAGGAGAAGAAGAAAGGAATAGAGAGAAGAAGAAAAATAGAAAATTTCTATTTTTCTTCTTCTCCTCTATTCTTCTTCTTCTCCTCTTCTTTTCTTCTTATTTCCTCTTCTTATTTATTTCTCCTCTTCTTCCTCTCCTCTTCTTCTCCTTTCTTCCTCTTCTTATTTTCCTTTTCCTCTCATTCTTTTAGTATTGCTTGCTTTAAAAAAATGTTCAAATAGAAAATTTTGAAAAAAAACAAAGGTCTTGCCCAATGCATTGTTCATATGAATATACAAACATTTGCATATTTCTACAATAATTAATATCACCAAAAAATCTATGAACAGAAAAAAACATTAATACACATATGAACAGAAAATACATATATGAAGAAAAACATGCTCTGAACAATTCTTTTATACATTTTGAACATCTACATACACATAGCCACATACATACACTTATACATTATATATATATTTATATTAACAAAAAAATTAAAATAATAAAAGTGAAAAAACAGAGCCTGTCTTGGTGGCGGCTCACAGCGGGCGGCTAGATGACGATGGCGACGGTGGGGGGGGCGAGGGCGCCGGCGCGCGGGGGCGGGACGACGGGGCAGGGGCTCGGGCGCTGGGCGGACGGGCGCTGGCTCGGGAGGCCGGGCGACGAGGACGGGCGTGGGCTCGGGAGGCCGGCGACGAGGACGGCGCGGGTTAGGGGCGACGGCCTTGGCAGCGGCGGGCGGCGACGGCGAGGTGGAGCAACTGGCGGCGCGCCGAGGAGGGTCGGCGTCGTGGGGGCAACTGGCGATGAGATTCTGAATTTTTGCAAAGTGTTTGCTTATATAGCAAAGCCTTTGGTCCCGGTTCGTTGCACCAACCGGTACTAATGCCCCCCTTTAGTCCCGGTTCGTGCCACCAACCGGGACCAAAGGCCTCTTTTTCGGCAGCCCAAAGGGCGGGAAGCGGCGGCCTTTGGTACCGGTTCGTGGCACCAACCGGTACCAATGCCCCCCCCCCTTTAGTCCCGGTTGGTGGCACCAACCGGGACCAAAGGCCCCTGTGTTGCACGCATAGGGGCCAAATTTAGTCCCACCTCGCTAGTTGAGAGGGGCGTGCAGTGGTTTATAAGCCCCACTGCCGCACCCCTCTCAACCTCCTCTCCATTGCAGGCTTACGGGCCTACTTGTTACTGCTATGCCTGATGGGCTCTTGGGCCTGCTGGCCTCAAGGGCCTGAATCATGCCCATGGATGGGTTTCTAGTCGTATTCAGCCTGTGGTGGCCCAGTAGGTGGCAATTTTTTTGTTTTTTTTGTTTTCTTTGCTTATTGTTGCTATTTTTATTTTTTTCCAGTTTTTTTGTCTTGTTTTCTGCATTATTTATTTCCTTTTGTTTTTTGCTTTATTTTTTAATTCTTTTTGCTTTTAGTTTTAGGAAAATTATGAACTTTCTGTTAGTGCCATTACTTTTCAAATTTGAAAACACTTTTTTTGTTTTTTTGTTTTCTTTCTTGCTTTATTTATTTTATTTTGTTTCTACTTACAACAAAATACTTATTGTTGTTTTTTATTTTGATTTCTGCATTATTTATTTTCTTTGGTTTTTGCTTTATTTTTAATTCTTTTTGCTTTTTAGTTTTATGAAAATTATAAACTTTCTGTTAGTGCCATTAGTTTTCAAATTTGAAAACACTTTTTTTGTTTTTTTGTTTTCTTTCTTGCTTTATTTATTTTATTTTGTTTCTACTTACAACAAAAAACTTATTGTTTGCCTCAGCCACTTCAAGAAAATCATGCACGCCCTTAATGTACTCGGAGGTGTGTCTTGAAAAGTACATCCATTCCCGGTTCATCTGCGTGCATTATATATAATTAAGTGTGTCAAAAATCATTACAGAACATCATGAATAGATAATTAAGTGACCAAATTAATAGAAGTTCATCATCACATTAAAACCAAAGTACATCTAAATTAATTAAACCATACACTGAAACTATGTAAAACATTTCAATGCGAAAACAAATGCGATCATAATCGCAACCAGTGTAACAACTGATCCAACGGCATAATGATACCAAGCCTCGGTATGAATGGCATATTTTCTAATCTTTCTAATCTTCAAGCGCATTGCATCCATCCTGATCTTGTGATCATCGACGACATCCGCAACATGCAACTCCAATATCATCTTCTCCTCCTCAATTTTTCTAATTTTTTCCTTCAACAAATTGTTTTCTTCTTCAACTAAATTTAACCTCTCGACAATAGGGTCGGTTGGAATTTCGGTTCAACAACCTCCTAGATAAATAAAATCTATGTCACGTTGGTCGGCATAATTGTCATAAACAATAAATGAACCAATAGTTATGAAAAGATAATATATACCGCATCCAAATCATAGACAGGACGAGGGCCGACGGGGGCGGATACCAAAACCATCGCACTATATAAGATGCAATAATAAAAGTAAGAAAATTATACAAGTATCTATATAAACATACAAGTAAGAATTTTTTCTTTCTTTCAGAAAGAAGATAAGATAAGAACAAGAGGCTCACCACGGTGGTGCCGGGCGTAGATCGGCGCAGGCGATCGACGGCGGTGAAGACGGGGACGGGACGTGACGGACCGCTAAACCTAGACAAATATTAAGGAAAATGGAGCTTGGAGGTCGAGCTTGGAGAGGAGAAAGCTTAAGTAGTGTGGCTCGGGCATTCCATCGAGCACCTCATGTGCATAGGAGGTGAGCTAGAGCACAACAAAGATCTCCCCTCGCCTGCCACAAAAAACAGAGCACTGGGAGTGCTCTGCTCGCGGGCGAGGGGTATATATAGGCAACTAATTGGTCCCGGTTGGTGACTCGAACCGGGACTAAAGGGCAGCCTTTGGTCCCGGTTCGTCCCACCAACCGGGACCAATGGTGGTGGGCTGAGGCGAGGCCCATTGGTCCCGGTTCGTCCCACCAACCGGGACCAAAGGTCCAGACGAACCGGGACCAATGGCCCACGTGGCCCGGCTGGCCCCGGGGCTCACGAACCGGGTCAATGCCCCATTGGTCCCGGTTCGATTGAACCGGGACTAATGGGCTGGCGGGCACGGACCATTGCCCAGATTTTCTACTAGTGCGTGTTTATATTAAACGGTGGAGCATCGGTTGGTGCAGTTCTAAACAAAGCGTCGTGGCGGGATCTACATGCGAAGCGGAGTACATAGCTGCTTCAGAAGCAGCAAATGAAGGAGTCTGGATGAAGGAGTTCATATCCGATCTAGGTGTCATACCTAGTGCATCGGGACCAATGAAGATCTTCTGTGACAATACTGGTGCAATTGCCATGGCAAAGGAATCCAGATTTCACAAGAGGACCAAGCACATCAAGAGACGCTTCAATTCCATCCGGGACCAAGTCCAGGTGGGAGACATAGAGATTTGCAAGATACATACGGATCTGAATGTAGCAGACCCATTGACTAAGCCTCTTCCACGAGCAAAACATGATCAGCACCAAGGCTCCATGGGTGTGTTAGAATCATTACTGTGTAATCTAGATTATTGACTCTAGTGCAAGTGGGAGACTGAAGGAAATATGCCCTAGAGGCAATAATAAAGTCATTATTTATTTCCTAATATCATGATAAATGTTTATTATTCATGCTAGAATTATATTAACCGGAAACATAATACATGTGTGAATACATAGACAAACATAGTGTCACTAGTATGCCTCTACTTGACTAGCTCGTTGATCAAAGATGGTTATGTTTCCTGACCATAGACATGAGTTGTCATTTGATTAACGGGATCACATCATTAGGAGAATGATGTGATTGACTTGACCCATTCTGTTAGCTTAGCACTTGATCGTTTAGTATGTTGCTATTGCTTTCTTCATGACTTATACATGTTTCTACAACTATGAGATTATGCAACTCCCGTTTACCGGAGGAACACTTTGTGTGCTACCAAATGTCACAACGTAACTGGGTGATTATAAAGTATCTCTACAGGTGTCTCCAAAGGTACATGTTGAGTTGGCGTATTTCGAGATTAGGTTTTGTCACTCCAATTGTCGGAGAGGTATCTCTGGGCCCTCTCGGTAATGCACATCACTATAAGCCTTGTAAGCAATGAAGCTAATGAGTTAGTTACGGAATGATGCATTACATAACGAGTAAAGAGACTTGCCGGTAACGAGATTGAACTAGGTATTGAGATACCAACGATCGAATCTCGGGCAAGTAATATACCGATGACAAAGGGAACAACGTATGTTGTTATGCAGTTTGACCGATAAAGATCTTCGTAGAATATGTAGGAGCCAATATGAGCATCCAGGTTCCGCTATTGGTTATTGACCGGAGACGTGTCTCGGTCATGTCTACATAGTTCTCGAACCCGTAGGGTCCGCACGCTTAAAGTTAGATGACAGTTATATTATGAGTTCATGTGTTTTGATGTACGAAGGTAGTTCGGAGTCCCGATGTGATCACGGACATGACGAGGAGTCTTGAAATGGTCGAGACATGAAGATTGATATATTGGATGACTATATTCGGACACCGGAATGGCTTCGGGGGTTATCGGATATATACCGGAGTACCGGGGGGTTACCGGAACCCCCCGGGGGGTTAATGGGCCTCATGGGCCCAAAGTGGAGAAGAGGAGGGGCGGCCAGGGCAGGCCGCGCGCCCCCTCCCCCTCTAGTCCGAATAGGACAAGGAGGGGGGCGGCGCCCCCCTTTCCTTCCTCCCCTCTCTCCCTTCCTTCCCCCTCTCCTACTTGGACAAGGAAAGGAGGGAGTCCTACTCCCGGTGGGAGTAGGACTCCTCCTGGCGCGCCCCCTCCAGGCCGGCCGCCCCCTCCCCCTTGCTCCTTTATATACGGGGGCAGGGGGCACCTCTAGATACAACAACAATTGATCCTTGAGATCTATTAGCCGTGTGCGGTGCCCACCTCCACTATATTCCACCTCGATAATATTGTAGCGGTGCTTAGGCGAAGCCCTGCGTTGGTAGAACATCATCATCGTCACCACGCCGTCGTGCTGACTGAACTCTCCCTCGACACTCAGCTGGATCGAAGTTCGAGGGATGTCATCAAGATGAACGTGTGCAAGAACTCGGAGGTGCCGTACTTTCGGTGCTTGATCGATTAAGCCGTGAAGACGTACGATTACATCAACCGCGTTGTGCTAACGCTTCCGCTTTTGGTCTATGAGGGTACGTGGACAACACTCTCCCTCTCGTTGCTATGCATCACCATGATCTTGCGTGTGCTTAGAATTTTTTTTGAAATTACTATGTTCCCAAGCAATGGATGTCATCGTGGTACTGCTGGAGAACAGCACACTATGGCGACTACACGCGCCAATGGAGCAGAAATGTTGCCTCTAGATGGCATGGCACACCACCAGCGAATGTCGAGGTGGGCACGCCAAAGCCCACCCTCGCCGCTCCCCCAGCACAACAGAAGTGTCATGTACACTGATATGGACCGTGCCCGGCATGCTCGGCTACCACATCCTAGCTGTCACCCACGTCGATAGAGGAGGAAGAACGGGAGATCGTCATTGATGTACCTACCCGCGGCTACAGCCCTCCTCTGACGCGCCTTGCCAGCACTCATGATGACGAGCTCGTCTTCATCCCGACACAAACCGGCGCCGGACCAGACGCACCATGGGTGCCGCGGGACAAAGCGCGGTCACCATCGCTGGAGGAAGCGGCTCTAGACCAGCAGGACAAGCCTGCGCCACATGGGTGTTCGGCTGCTCCCCTGCTCCTCTCGGTGAATAGGAACTCTTCCTCTTCAGCACTGGTGGGACGCCTGCCATGGACATCACAGGCACGAGTGGCAGCGTGGGCCAGCCCGACACTGGCGCGAGTCACTGTCTCCTCTTCGGACGCTTCGTCTTCACCATCGACCTCGTCTTGGATGCCATCCGGGAGCATGGAACCCGGCATCGCTCGTCCTCATCAACGGACTCCCAAATGGAATTGACACCCCTGACTACACCCCCTCGTCGAACGAGGAGGACTCTGTCCCTCCACCACCGACGGCTCGCCAGTGAGCGTGCGTGTGGCGCGGCGGCAGGAATAGGGGTGGGCGGCACCACCTGGGAAATGGATTGGGGTCGTAGGGGAAACATTAAGCGTCGGCCCCTTTTATTCAGCGATAAATGCGGCGTCGGGCCAGTTGGGCCGAAAGGCCAGATGGGCTATGACCCGTGCCTTGTTGTGGGTCAAAAGAAAAGAAGGAAAAAATGAACATTGGGTCTCTGGTCGAAACAAAAAGAAAAAAACAAATAATGTAAGTGTCATGACAATTGCTGGTCAAGACACATTATTGTTGGTTCTAGTCAAGCTATAATTACACTCTCTATGGATACTAAATTGGTAATCTAGGGTGCTATAGTGTATCCAGCCTTGCTGAGTTTTAATGATATCCGCAAAAATGGTTTCCGTGTGGAAACTAATGAAGAGAGTGGGGCTGAATGTCGACTCATAACTCAGCAAAAGGGATTTTGAAAGGAAATCCTTGAAAATTTGCCTTCTTTATCTTCTGGGTTGTACTATATATGCATATATTAAACCAGAGACGCGTATGGCATACAAGATAGTTTTTCAGAATCTTGATAAGTTCAAGATTTGGCATTGTCTCCTGGGTCATCCTGGTATTGGGATGACAACAAAAATTATTGATGGTTTTGTTGGACACAATATAGCAGATCAAAAGTTCCCAAAAATCATCGGATTTTGTATGCACAACATGTGCAACTGGGAAATTGATCACAAGACCATCTTATGTAAAATTAAAGAATGAGCCACTTGATTTCCTTGAACGCATTCAAGCGGATATTTGTGATCCAATACAATCGTTATCTGGACCATTCAGATATTGCATGGTCCTTATTGATGCATCAATGAGATGGTCAAATGTGTGTCTACTATCAATAAGGAACCATGCTTTTGCAAAGCTAATTGCTCAGATCATTAAATTGAGAGCAAATCATTCCGAGCACAGGATAAAATCCATCATAATGGATAGTGCTACGGAATTTAGTTTGCGAGCATTTAATTATTACTCCCTAGCTTTGGGCATTTCTATGGAGCACTTAGTATCTTATGTACATACCCAGAATGATCTTGCGGAATCACTTATCAAGAGGATCAAGTTGATAGCAAGACTGCTCTAACAGAATAGTAATCTTCCAGATTCATGTTGGGGTCATGCAATTTTACATGTTGCAGAGTTGATACAAATTCGACCAACTGCATATCATACAGTCTCCCCATTGCAGTTATTACGTGGAAACTAGCCGAGTATTTCCCATCTGCGGCAATTCAGTTGCGCGGTATATGTACTGATCTCACCACCACAACGTACATCAATGGGCCCTCATAGGCGAATGTTGATCTATGTGGGGTACAATTATCCATCATTCATTAAGTACTTGGAACCCCTGACAGGGGATATGTTTATAGCCTGGTATGTTGATTGCATTTTTTATGAGGACAATTTCCCAGCATTATGGGTAGAGAATAACCACAAAGAATGCCATGAAATAGACTGGGATGTGAAAGGCATCTAGTCCTGAGATCCATGTATGAATGAGTCTGAATTGAGGTTCAGAAGATTATAAATTTCCAATATATTACAAATAATCTGCCAGACGCATTTACTGATTATAAAGGTGTCACAAAATCAAATGTTCCCACTACAAATGTGCGAGATAGAGTAGATGTGACCCATAGATCTACTCAGCAACCTAACAGGGGAAGGAATCTGGACACAAAGGACAAGGCTTCACATAAACGTTCAAGGGGAATGAGGAATTCTCAAATAGTAAATGCAAGTCAACAAGATGTTCACATTCAACATAGGGTTGAAGGACACTTGAAGGATGCTAGTCATCCATAACCCAGCACGAGTGTGCACGCAAATTTTGGTGTTGGGACATTGGAAGACCTTGATCAATTGTTGAGGGAAATCGCGGAGGATCAAAAGGTATTGATGCACTAGTAGAAAACATGGTACTAGTCCCGGTTCTGCAACCGGGACAAAACGGTCGTGACTAACGCCCGTTACTTTTAGTCCCGGTTGGCTTATGAACCGGGACTAAAGCAGCTCCATGTGGCCGCTGTGGTGTGCCCAGGCAGGAGTACCTTTAGTGCCGGTTGGTAACACCAACCGGGACTAAAAGGAAGCCACACGTCAGCAGCTCCCAGGTGTTGGGGGTTTTGTTTTTTTAAGGGGGGGAGGGTTAGGGGTTTTGAAGGGTTTAGGGGTTTCATATTGTGTTAGCTAGCTACTACTTATAGAGAGAAGTGACCTCTCTTTCTCCGTGCTTGGTTGACGGTAGCTACTACATATAGAGAGAACTCGACGCTAGCTAGTAAGCAAAAAAAGGAACCATTAATTACACAACATCGTGATGAACATATATAAAGAGAAGTGACTTCTCTTTCTCCGTGCTTGGTCGAACAACAAGTTTTCGTATATCTATCTGTCGCTACTACATATATATAATATAACATCCCTGCCATCATCAAGCGCCAAACTCCCATTGAATTTCTATATGGTATTCTCCATCTTTATGTATGACATGGTTAAGAAAGAATCCCGCCAATTCCACTTTAATTGCTCGTATGCGATCATGTGGTAGGAGTTCATCCCGCATCTGCCACATCTAATTTAAGAAGGGGTCAATACATATATATGAATGAAACTCAACACAATTGATGGTAATAAAATAAAATTGTGAATATTGATTAGTACTTCAAATTGTTTGTCATAGTAGCCCCGCTCAGAGGTCGAGTGGCGCATGAACTCGCAAACGTAGTGTCCACATATATTATTCCCACCTTTCTGCCACAAGCACTTTACAAGAATAGAGTTCAATCAAACTGATAATCAAGCATGATGATGGTATTAATAAAACTAGAATCAATGAGAGATGCGCGGAACTAGCTAGTACTACTTACTTTGGGGTGTGTAAATCACAGCTCGATCTTCAAACCCGGAACCATTCGGGTGAAAATTTCCTGAACCCTGCCAAGCAAAGAAAATGATTACTTGATATCAGGAAATGAACGAAAGTTGCCGATATGGCGTGATAATGATTGAACTTACTTCTGGAGCATTGCAGCCATGTCCGCATAATCCTTGGAATCTTTACGTCTCGAGTCTAAGACACTTACTACTCCCCCGTCAAGCTTAATGCATAGCAGAATAAAGTGAAACATCCGCACGCATAACTCATCAATTACATTACTTAACCTCGAGTAAGCGAAATCGAATATGCACAAGACAGTAACACTCACTTGAAGTTGTAAGGAATAGTAACAAGTCATGAGTTGTTTGTCGAGGGCCTCTTGATTGAATAAAGGTCCTTTTTGTGCCATCGCATCAACTTGGCATACTCTTTGCTTCTGAACAGATGTTTCAACCGTGGTATTATAGGAGCATACCACATCACCTTGGCAGGAATCCTCTTCCTGGGGCACTCGCCCTCAACATCACCAGGGTCATCTCGTCTGGTCTTATACCGCAATGCACGACATACCAGACATGCTTTCAAATCCTCATACTCACCGCGGTAGAGAATGCAGTCATTAGGGCATGCATGTATCTTCTGCACCTCCAATCTTAGATGCATAGAACCTTCTTTGCTTCGTACGTACTGTCGAGCAATTCGTTATCCTTCGGAAGCTTCTTCTTCATTATTTTCAGTACCTTCCCAAATCCGGTGTCAGATACACCATTGTTTGCCTTCCATTGCAGCAATTTCAGTGTGATACCGAGCTTTGTGTTGTCATATTCACAATTTGGGTACAATCCTTTTTTGTGATCCTCTAACATGCGATCAAAGTTCAACTTCCCCCTTTCACTTTAGCATTGTCTCTTTTCATCAACAATGACCCGGCGAAGATCATCATCGGGCACATCATCTGGTTCTTCTTGATCTTCAGCTTCCCCTGTTGCAATATCACCGTATTCAGGGGGATAGTTGTCATCATTCTCTTCTTCTTTGTTGTCTTCCATCATAACCCCTCTTTCTCCGTGCTTGGTCCAAACATTATAGTGTGGCATGAAATCCTTCTCAAGCAGGTGGACGTGAAGGGTTTTCGAGTTAAAGTAATCCTTCGTATTTCCAAAGACAGGGCATGAACAATACATAAAACCATTCTGCTTATTTTCCTCAGGCACTTCGAGAAAATAATGCAGGCCCTCAATGTACTCGGAGGTGCGTCTCTCACCGTACATCCATGGTCGGTTCATCAAAAACCACTACATAACATTATGAATAGAGAAGTGACCAAATTATTACAAGTTCATCATCACATTAAAACCAAAGTACAGTAGTGATCAAATGTTATTACTGAAAAAATAAATACATAAAGTTCATACATAGTTCTCATCAAACAATATATAGCTCTATAGAGCATCTAATTAAAACATACATTGAAAAAATGTAAAACATTTTAATGCAACAACAAATGCGATCATAATCGCAACTAAGGTAACAATTGATCCAATGGCATAATGATACCAAGCCTCAGTACCAATGGCATATTTTCTAATCTTTCTAATCTTCAAGAGCATTGCATCCATCTTGATATTGTGATCATCGACGACATCCGCAACATGCAACTCCAATTCCATCTTCTCCTCCTCAATTCTTTCAATTTTTTCTTCAAGTAATTGTTTTATTTTTTAATTAAATTTAACATCTCGACAAGAGGGTCGGTTGGAATTTTCGATGCACATACCTCCTAGATAAAAAAATCTATGTCACATTGGTCGCATAATTGTCATAAACACTAAATGAAACAAATAGTTATAAAAGATAATATACCACATTCGAATCATAGACAGGACAAGGGCCGGCGGGGGCGGATACCAAAACCATGGCACTATATAATAACAAACAATAATAAAAGTAAGAAAATTATACAAGTATCTATCTAAGTCATACAAGTAAGTTTTATTTTCTTTTAGAAAGAATATAAGAGCAAGAGGCTCACCACGGTGGTGCCGGAGGCGAGATCGGCGCGGCCGATCGACGGCGGTGAGGACAGGGACAGGACGGGACGGACCGCCAAACCTAGACAAATCTTGAGGAAAATGGAGCTTGGAGGTCGAGCTTGGAGAGGAGAAAGCTTAAGTGTGGCTCGGGCATTTCATCGAACGCCTCATGTGCATGCATAGAAGGGAGAACAGGGCAGTGCATGCACACCTCCCACACGGCAAAAAAAATCGAGGAGAGGGTGGGCAGGGGCGAGGCTATATATAGGCATCTCTTTAGTCCCGATGGTGGCCAGAACCGTGACAGAAGACTGACCTTTAGTCCCGGTCCCAGCCACCAACCGGGACTAAAGGTGATGCACCAGGAGCGAGGCTCATTGGTCACGGTTTGTGTCCAGAATCGGGACCAATGGCCCCGAGGCCCGGCCGGCGCCCTGGCCTCACGAACTGGGACTAATGCACCCTTTGGTCTCGGTTCATAAGAGAACTGGGATTAATGGCCTTATCTGGCCTGGACCAAAGCCCTGTTTTCTACTAGTGATGAGATATCCATTAACTATATAGATCCAGGATAATCATACAACAAAAAGACTACAGTTGTCAAAATTTATTTCTCCTCTAGAATTGCAGAAGACCTTGATTTGGATCGCGAACCTATGTCCATGGCGGAGTACATGAAGCGCTTAGACTGATCCAAATGGAAGGAGGCAATGGAGGATGAATTGGGCTCGCTCATAAAAAGAGGGGTATTTACTTCAGTAATACCCATTCCTCGGCATGTGTTCGTAAGAGGAACGAGAACAATCGGGTGGTGAGAGACAAGGCGAGTCTTGTAGCACAGGGGTTCACGCAGAGAACCGACATCGGTTATGTTAAACATATTCTCCTGTTATGAGTGGAACATTGTTCCAATATTTAATATCACTGGCAGTGAAAATGATTTTGTCTATCCAACTGATGGATGTTGTGACTACATATTTATATGGGTCACTAGATTCAGACATTTATATGAAAGTTCCTGAGGGAATGAAGCTTCCGAATCCAAAGGTTAATCGCAACATGTATTATGTAAAGCTTCAAAAGTCATTGTATGCCTTAAAGCGGCCAGGATGAATGTGGTATAACCAACTGAGTGTATTCCTTCTTCAGAAGGGTTACTCAAATAAATATTTTGCCCATGTGTGTTTATCAAGAAAGCTAAAATGGATTTTGTATTATGTCTGTGTATGTGGATGATCTAAATATCATTGGGACCACACAAGAAATACATGAGGCAAGTCACCCTATTAAAACGGAGTTTGAGATGAAATATCTAGGTAAGACTAAATTTTGTTTGTCCTTACAGCTAGAACATCTTCCTTCAGGAATACTTGTTCATCAGTCTACTTTTATCCAAAAGATTCTTGGGAAATTTAATATGGATAAGGCATATCCATGAGAGACGCCAATGGTTGTTAGATCTCTTGATAGAGATAAAGACCTATTTAGACCTAAGGGTGATGACAAAGAGAAATTAGGACCTGGATTTCCTTACCTCGGTGCAATTGGAGCACTAATGTGTCTAGCAAACTTCGTCAGGCCTGATATATCGTTTGTAGTAGATTTATTGGCTAGATTCAGTGCATCACCAACAAAGAGGCATTTGGTTGGTGTGAAGACCATTTTCATATACCTTCAAGGCACCAAAGATCTTGGTTTGTTATATCAGAAAAATGAAGATAAGACCATGGTGGGATATTTTGATGTTGGGTACCTATCTGATCCCCATAATGCTAGATCACAGAATGGTTTTGTCTTCTTGAGTGGAGGTACGGCCTTTTCTTGGAAATTGGCAAAACAAACCCTAGTGGCTACGTCCATGAATCATTCTGAAATTATTGCTTTGTTTGAAGCATCACGTGAATGTGCATGGCTTCGCAGAATGATAAACTTTATTGAATTCAAGTGGGATTGGTTCATTGAATCACCCACCATTATCTATGAAGATAGTGTTGCATGTATTACACAGATGCAAACATGTTGTATAAAGAGCAATATTACAAACCATATGTCTCCTAAATTATTGCATCCCCATGAGTTACAACAAAGTGGGGAGATAAATATTTTGCAAACGAAGTCATGTGATATTGATTTTTCTACAAAGTCATTACCAAGTTCTTTATTTGAGAAGTACATCAATGGAATTGGTATGAAACGACTTCAAGACTTGCAATGTTCAGGAGGAGTGTATCCCTGAATGATAATCTGTTTGTGATCCTTGGATCTTGGATATTGCACTATTTTCTTTTATAAGCTTTTCCTGAATGGTTTATTGTGGAAGGTTTTTAATGAGGCAATAGTAATGCAGGCATTGTGATATGTGAGTTTCTCCTTATTTTTGCACTGGGTTTTTGGAAGGAGTTTTTTATGGCATATTTTGCATGTCTCCTTATATTTTTCCTACAGGGTTTTTGGAGGAGGCTGATCAAGATGTTGATGATGATGTTTACAAGAACATTTGATGTTGAGATTAGGGGGGTGTTAGGATTTGTTAATTACTTTAATTAAAGGAAATCCATTCATAGCAAAACCGGCATGCGATTTCTCTCCCGATGGATCGCGTCCTAATGTAACGGATGCATCCTTCTAATACCGTCGCTTGTAGCCATCGCGTCTGTGTGATGTGTCTCTTCAAAGAGTATAAATATATGCATCATCATTATCAATAGACATCGATTGTTACTGTTCATTCACACTATTTATTTATAGATAGAACACAACTTAGATAGATTCAATCCCTTGGTACTGTACATGTACTTTGTATACACTCCAATGCAATAGAACATAAGCGGAACGTAGGGTATTATCTGCTTTGGAGAGCTAGGACCTAGGTAAAGCTCGCGTTCACTTATCATCATGATAAGTCGCCTAGCTAGGATACCCTACCAAGGGATATACCGGATTCTCCAATGGTGGTGGCCCATACATGACATGCTAGGAGAATGCCCCTGATTGATGGGAGTTCACATTAACACCCAGATCGGTTCGAGCGATCGACACATCGGTCGATGGAGTCGATTTCGAAATACACCTTGGGTAGAGGGTCCCTAACTACTAGCCTAGAGGTGATGGTACCGGAGACAAAGGATTTTTCCCTGGTTTGGACTCTCCTAAGAGATAAAACCATATGTCCTGCTTGTGCTATATCGATTTGAGATGGAGTACAAAGTACAGGCTGATTTGCCACGAAATCGTTGTGTGTCGTCTATGAGACCTACCACCTTGTTTATATAGGTACTGGGGGACTAGGGTTACAATTAGGTCAGCTATGTAGAAAGTAAACGTGTTGTAGATGACCTCTAAATCTCGGAGTATTTGCCGAGTCTTCGAGGGCATTCCTTTTACGTGACATGGGCTACCTCGACGTGGCCCAGAGGTGCACCAACATGGGGTGTGTAGCCCGGGTCACCTGGCCGGGAGACGATGTGGTGAGTGGCCCTAAATCTGAGACAACCTGAGGCTGACAACATTGAAGACGATGATGAGTATTGTTGCCTGACTTGGATGGAAAATGAATTGTGGTGAAGAATCACAAGGACGAACGGTTTTGGAGACCTCCTCTCCCGCATGTCGATGCATGTTGGTATTCAGGATGGAATAAACTACAGTGGCGCCGCAAATTGCAAGATGAGGCAAAACCCTAAGTTTCTTTTGGCATGTCTTTGGCAGCAGCTGGTAAGAATAATATATAGGAGGCCAGGGTGGTGTCGTGTCGCGATCCTGATCTCAACCAACTTGGTTTCCTAGTCGTGAACTTACCACACAAGTAAACGATCAACTTGTCTAGCAAGACATAAAAAAATGGCAAAAGGAAGTCGCGCCCCTGCAAAGGCCACAGACCGGATTTTTGTGGACCACGTGCATGTCACACGCACGCACGCATGCGCCATCCGCCCCGAGCCAGGCAAGTCGAGCGCGTGTGTGTGGTCTTCACTTTCTCTTCTCAACATATCACTTAGTGTGGTGGGGAGAACTCACTATATAAAGAGGTCTCACACGTCCTCAACTTTTGGGTGAGACTAAACTTTAAGCCACCACTTTCCATTTTATTCATGGGCCAATTGGAGATTTCAAAAATTATACATGGGCATGGCCCATTAGTTCTGACAAGCCCCCACCAGATCTTGAATAACCATTTAGAGATTTGTTTTTTCTCACTACTCATTTAGTATACCAGTGTTTTAGTAGAGACTGTTAAGTTGAACTTCTATCCGGAGCTTTACGCTACATCCATCCACAACTTAACAATGGACTCTTCTTTGAATTGTAAGTTTTATGTGAACAGGTTATGTTTAAAGGCATAACCGGTTCCTAGCTGCCAGTAGGCTGCCTGGTTTGCAACATATACGTCATACTCCCTGGTCCTGAGTTCTGTGAATATATGTGCTCAACAATTTTTGAATACACAGTGAACATTTTGTAAATATACATTGAATAATTTTCGAATACATATTGCACATATTTGTAATATACGAAACAATTTTCAGATACAAAATGAAAATTCTGTAGTAACCGTTGAACAATTTCCTAATATATGATGAACATTTGTATAATGCACATTGAACTTTTTGTAATATACTGTGAACATTTTATTAATATAATGTGAACATTTTTATAATACAAAGTGAACTTTTGATACAAAAAATAGAAAGGAAAAAAGAAAATAAGAAATAGAAACGGAAAAAAAGAAAAGGAAAGAAACAGCGAAGCCGGCCGTGAGCCAGCCCAAACTTGGGCGTTGGGCGGGACGCTTTCAACGAAGCTGCACCAGAATTGTATTCTGATGAACTTTGCTTATAATGAATAAAGTGAAGTGTGTGTAGACTAAACAAAATGAAGCCTACAGATGTCATATAGGGATTGGCCGTGACGTACGGTACGTCAGATATTGTACATGGGCCTAGCCCATTACTTCTAACAATCCCTCGCCAGATCTTATATAACTACTAGTAAAAAGGCCCATGCGTTGCAACGGGAGAAAAAAAATCTTCTCATATCTTAGTTGGGTCGGGTGGACAAACTATGCGTGGCCAACCTCCCATCGGCATTTTTATTTTTGCCAGTTTCTCGGACCTGGGGCACATTGTGCCGCCAGATGGGCTTCCTCCGTTGGGTCAAAACAGGTGGCAAGTAATAAAATCAAATAGTGTACGTGAAATTAATTGAAGTGGGACCAAACAAAGCCGATTTAAACCAAGAATATCACCTTCCTTTAATAGTTGGTATAGATTTAGAGATTTGTCTTTTCTCACTATTCTTTTAGAATACCAGTGTTCCAGCAAATATTGTTAAGTTGAACTTCTACCGGAACTTTACACTACATCCATCCACAATTTGACAATGGACTCTTCTTTGAATTGTAAGTTTTATGTGAACAGGTTATACTCAAAGGCATAACCGGTTCCTACCTGCCAGTAGGCTGCCTGGTTTGGAGCATATACGCGTAGGCTGCCTGGTTTGGAGCATATACGTCGTACTTCCTGGTCCTGAGTTTTGTGAATATATGTGCTCATCAATTTTTGAATACACATTGAACATTTTGTAAATATACGTTAAACAATTTTTGAATACATATTGCACATATTTGTAATACACGGAATAATTTTCAGATACAAAATGAACATTTCGTAGTAAACATTGAACAATTTCCTAATATACGATGAACATTTTTATAATGCACGTTGAACTTTTTTGTAACATACTGTGGACATTTTATTAATATAATTTGAACATTTCTATAATACAAAGTGAACTTTTGTATGATAAAAAATAGAAAACAAAAAAGAAAATAAGACATGGAAAATGAAACGGAAATGGAAAAAACAATAAAAGGAAAAGGAAAGAAACAACGAAGCCGGCCATGGGCCGGCCCAAAATTGGGCGTCGTGCCGGACGCTTTCAACGAAGCTGCACCTGAATTGTGTTTCGATGAACTTCGTTTATAATGAATAAAGGGGAGTGTGCATAGACTAAACAAAAACGAAGCCTGCAGGTGTCCTATAGGATTGGCCGTGACATGTGATGCATCAAACAACGGTGCAACGTAGGAACCATTAAGGCCTTGTACAATGGGAGGTGCTTAGGAAGGTGCTTAGAAAAATAAACCGAATTTTTCTGAAGCACCTGTGCCTATTTTTACAGGAGATAAGCGCCAGTGCTTAAAAAAAGCCTGATTTATTTCTCCAAGCACCTCTCCTAAGCACCTTGCATTGTACGAGGCCTAATTGGGCCTGCCCATTGCGCCAGTATGGAAGCACAAACTCGCGATCTCTTGTCGCAGACTGCCTCTTCCTAGCCAGTGGAGCTGACAACCCTTCATGACTATTCATAGCACGAAAACTTTATGAAACAAAGAGCGGTGGCAGGCGAACATATTTTAAAACTATGTTTTTTCCAAAAAGGTATTTAAATTTTGAATACATTTTGGAAAACTCAAATAAAATTTTAAAATTCCAAACATTTTTTTATTTTTAAAAACATTAAAACATGAATTAAACACACGGATATGTTTTGAAATTCGCAAAGAATTTGAGAAATTTCCAAATTGTTTTGAAAAATTTCCGAATTTGTGACCCAAATTTGAAAACAAGAAGTGTTTGTCAAAAATTCTAATTTTTTTTTGCCAAAACATGAATACAATGTTGAAAAATGGGAATGTTTCATGAATTTTTAAACAAAACACGAAAAAAGAACTTTTTAAATTTTCCAAATATGTTTTGCAAAAATATCAATTTTTAAATTTGTGAAAAAATATGAAATTGGTTTTTTTACTTCAAACTATATTTGGATTTCCTAAAAAAATGTCTGATAATAAAACACCTGAAAAATGTAATACAAAAATAGTTTGCATATGAAAATCAGAAACAAAAAAAGCAGGAAAAAGGCGGTTCAGAAAACAAACATGTTAAATGGGATAGCCCACATGCTTCGCTGGTGCGTTTCCCCTATATGAAGAGGGGACAATTTATGGTAGTGCGTCGTGTAATAGTAATTTAATTTTATAACTGGATACAACAAAAGGGCTATGTGGCGTTCCCACCGAGATATATTATTGCGGCTTGTAACTACTTATAAGATAAGTAATAAAGAAGCTTTTCTAAAACAAAAAGTAAGTTAGTAGCCTCGATAAATGTAGTGAGCGGCGTATTTTTTTAAGCCGCCCAAAAGAATTGGCCCGTAGACTCGCCAAAAGCATGACAGCTACTGTTTTGTGACTTTTTCTATTTTTTTAATCATTTTGCACTGTTTTGCATATGTTTTCTATTGTTTTCCTGGGCTTTTTAAAAGTTTTATTTTTTCCTTCAGTTTTCTTTGGGTTGTTCATCGGTTTTGACCGGTTTCTTTTTTTCTCATTTTTTCTCCTTGTTTTTATCGCATGTCTACATATACATTATACACTGTTCGTAAACATCATGATAATTTTTTTATTCAATTTTACCATGTTCTAAATACACAATTAACCTTATTTTAAATATCTGTTTTAATTTCCATATTTTCATACACATGGCGCATTTTTTGTATTCATTTAAAATATTTTTATGCATGTTTAACATTGTTCAAATACATGACTAACATATTTCATAAAAAATTGAGTAAGTTTTACTTTTTTAAAAAATGCACGTCAAACATTTTTATATTTTACAACATATTTGCAAAATGGGTGAACATTTTAAGAAAATACTGTACAGTTTTCTTAATTGTACAAAATATTATTTCTTGAATTACATGAACATTTTTTACAATGTATAACATTTATATAAAAATCAGTATTTTTTGACATACTTGAATATGTTTTAATTTAATTAACATTTTTTAATGCTATTACATTTTTTGAGAAGTACAATAACATTGTTTTAACATTTAGGGTTACCATGGGATGTGAATTAAACATTCTCCTGACAACTCTCTCTAATCTAGTGAATACAAGAGTAAGAATACACGTCCATCAGCAGATGTGCAACCGTCAGATCAAATACGGACAGACCTATTTAACAGTGAATAATTTAATTGGGGAATGAGATTATGAGAAGGACAAATACGTACCATTGCCGACACGTCTAATTCTTAAGGAGTGACTACAAGCTGGTATTGAGTAACAACACTCTCTCTCTAGGTTCTACCTTACAATCTTGATACGCACACTGTTAAAAATGTAGAACTTTTGAACTGGGTAAAATTTCTTAAACGTCGTGGATATTGAAAAAGTTGAATAACGCGAAAAAAATTATTGAAAATGCGAAAACATATTTTTGAATACTGTGAACATTTTATTCAAAGTATGCCTTTTTGGTTTATTTTTATTTTGCTAAAAAATTGATTCTATCTTACAAAATGTAATTATTTTTAAAATTCATAGGAATTTTTTGTACAATATGTTGCAAAATAAATGACCAAAAAAATTAAATACATCATGAATATTTTTTAATAGACGATGTACTTTTTTAATAAATGGTGAATATTTTAAACCTAGCAGATGACATTTTAAAATAAAAGTTCAACATTTTGTAATACATGATGAATATATATTAATTATGTGATGATCTTTTTTTAATACACAATCGAAAATCTGCATACATGTTATATTAATTATACCACGAAAATTATAATTACACTAGAAAAGTTCTAATACACAAAAAAACACTTATTTACATAAACGATGAACATTTTCAAATTACATGTTGAACATATTTGTATCGCCTCGTTGTCAAGGACATCGTCACCTCTGGGGGATCCCTGGCTGTCGGCCAGACTCTTCGGTTGGGCGAGTTCGTCATGACCGCCCGTTCGGCTGCCGCGCCGACTATGACTTCTCGGGTCATCGAAAGCAGCCTTCACATCGACTCGGAACTTGCCGAGCAGATGGATCCGATGGAGCTCTCCTCCCTCAACGAGCTCTTGGATCGCATCGCCGCTTTGGGAGTCGCTACGGACTATGATCGGATCGGGCTTAAACCCGACCAAAGGGAGATTAACTCTCCGCCGGTCACCCATCAGATAGCGGTGGTGGAGGAACAATGCGTTAATTCTTCCTCAATCTTGAGGACAAACTATGTCCGGATTGCCGAGCTCTCCGAGCCGGATACCCGTATACGGAAGGACATCTCCCAAGCTTTGAACTTAGAATCAGGCAGTGAGCCGGACCTATCGGGCGACATCCCGGAGCCCGAACTTTCAAGATAGGAAACTCCCATGCCCCTGGGTCTCAGATCGGGTCAGGGACCGGACTCAAATCCGCCCACCCACCCAGATACAAGCGATCTCTCCCACATTAGACAAGAGCCCCAGTAAACAGTACATCACTATTGGGCCAGATTCATTCTTCTGCACTAATTGCATGGATAAGGAAATCCTTAACGCCATAAGCCGCCGCAACATAGCACACTTCGCCGACTTGGCGGCCATAGTACGGAAGTACTGCACGATGGAGAGTGCCTAGAAAACCGAAGCAAAATTTTGGGATAACCCGGCCCTGGCTAAACACCTAGTCTGAATTAAAAGGGCGCAGCCTCGTAAGTCGCCCGATCCAATAGCGAAAAAACAAAAGCCCTCTATAGGGCATGGAACCGTATTGGAGGGATGGCTTAACGGACCCTGCAAAATTCATAGTACGGCGGATACCACACCAACACACAGCCTTAGAGCATGTTGGGTACTCCGGCAGGTTGCTAAAAGTGGCGAGGATCTCCTCATTCAAAATATCGCAGAGCAACATCCCGTGAATCACAATACAATCCTAACAGTCTTCGAGACATTCGCCTCAAAGAATAGGCGCAAGCGAGCACTCCGCAGCCTTGCCGAGATCTGCCAGGTGGCAGCAATAAATCCATGGAGCGACACGGCTATCACCTTCAATGCCAGTGGTGAACCTAAAAGCCGAACATCCCAAGTACCAGCCGCATTAGTCCTCAGTCCAATTGTGGACGGCTTTCGGCTCACTAAAGTGCTCATGGACGGCGGCAGCGGGTTAAACCTCATTTACAAAGAAACTCTTCAGAAAATGGAAATAGACTAGAACCACATTGAGCAAAGCAGCACAACCTTTCAAGGAATCATCCCCAGTCGCGAGGCACGTTGCGCTGGGAAAATCACACTAGATGTGGTATTCGGCACACCGGAAAACTACAGGTCCGAAGAAATAACATTCCAAGTGGTCCCGTTCAGTAGTGGATACCACGCCCTTCTAGGGAGAGAGGCATTCACGATCTTCCAAGCTATACCCCATTATGGGTACATGAAGCTCAAAATTCCTGGGCCCAATGGAATTATCACTCTAGCTAGTGATCTGGACATAGTGCTCCGCGTCGAAAACAAGACAGCCGCACTAGCCCTCGAGGCACTATCCGAAGCCCTAGGGGCAGAGGAGTTAACTGCGCTACGCTCGACGGCGGGACAGGACGACGTGATACTCGACAAAAGATCCAAGTCCACCTCTTTCAAACCAGCGGACGAAATAGTCAAATTCCAAGTCCACCCAACGGACCCTAATAAAACAGCCTCAATCGGGGCACAGTTAAACCCCGCTATGGACGCCGCACTGTGGGAGTTCCTACGAGAGAACTGGGATATATTCGCCTGGCACCCATCAGATATGCCAGGAATCCCACGCAGGCTGGCCGAACATAGCCTTAACATCCTAAAAGGATTCAAGCCGGTCAAGCAGACTCTTCGGCGTTTTTCTGAACCTAAGCGACAAGCTATGGGGGAGGAGCTAGCCAAGTTATTGGAGGCCGGATTCATCAGAGAAATAAAACATCTGGACTGGCTAGCAAACCTGGTGATGGTACCAAAGAAGGACAAATCCTGGCGCCTATGTGTCGATTTCACAGACCTCAATGAAGCTTTCCCAAAGGATCCCTTCCCTCTACCCCGCATCGATCAAATTATCGACGCCACCACGGGACACGACTTACTGTGCTTCCTCAAAGCATACTCCGGCTACCACCAAATCAAGATGGCCGAGTCCGACCAAGCCGCAACGGCGTTTATCACGCCATACGGCCCCTTCAGTTTCAACACAATGCCCTTTGGGCTTAAGAACGCCGGTGCAACGTATCAACGCATGATTCAAACATGCCTGGAACAGCAGATCGGCAAAACAGTGGAAGCCTACGTAGACGACGTCGTCGTCAAGACCAGACATGTCGACTCTTTAATAGACGACCTGAGGCTTACGTTCGACAACCTCCGAACATATGACATCAAGCTCAATCCAGAAAAATGCATTTTCGGCATGCCCGCCGGAAAGCTCCCGGGTTTCAACGTCTCCAGTAGAGGAATTGAAGCAAATACGGCTAAAATCCGAGCCCTGTCACAATTAACCACCCCAACAGACCTCAAGCAAATCCAAAAATTAACTGGATGTGTTGCGGCCTGAAGCCGCTTTATCTCCCAATTAGGAGAAAAGGCACCACCTCTCTATCTCCTTCGGCGCACCGAACACTTCGAGTGGACGGATGCTGCCACGGCCGGATTGGAAGAAATAAAAGTCATACTGGCCACCAACCCAATCTTGGCCGCACCAAACATCGGCGAACCAATGCTGCTCTATATAGCGGCGACTCATCAAGTCGTAAGTGCAGTGCTCGTCGTCGAACGAGAAACGGACGGACATAAATTTCCTCTTCAAAAGTCGGTATACTATGTATCCACTGTCCTCACCCCATGCAAATCACGGTACCCGCATTATCAAAAGATAGCGTGTCACGGTATTCATGGCATCCGGTAACTACGGCACTACTTTCAAGAGTGTTCAATTACAGTGGCCTCGGAAGTGCCACTCAACGGCATAATAAACAACCGCGACGCCACACGCCGGATTGCCAAATGGGCCATTGAGCTCCTCCTGTTCGACATAACATATAAACCTCGACGAGCTATTAAGTCACAGGTGTTGGCCGACTTCGTCGCCGAATAGATAGAAGCCGAACTCCCTAAAGAGTACGGCGCATCCAATTGGATTATGCACTTTGACGGCTCCAAAATGTTGGCCGGTCTGGGGGCTGGCGTCGTCCTGACGTCCCCTACCAGAGACACAGTCCAATACGTACACCAAATAATGTACACAGACTCCAACAATGCCGCCGAATACGAGGCCCTGTTACACGGTCTCCGGATGGCAGTTTCCATGGGCATTCAACGCCTGGAGGTGCGCGGGGACTCGAACCTCGCAATATCCCAAATAAATAGAGACTTCGACGCTAAAGATCCGAAAATGGCTGCTTATCGCAATGCCTTACTCAAGATGTCAGCTCGGTTCGAGGGGCTCGAATTCCACCATGTGGCTCGGGAAAATAATCAGGCGGCAGATATCCTCGCCCGTATCGGTGCCAGGCGCGATCCGGTCCCACTCAACATATTCTTGGAAAGGCTGTTTAAGCCATCCGTGGTATGGGAAAGGGAAACAATCAACAACAGCCCGGACCCGGCTACAATGCCAGATACCGAACACTCTGACATAATTGGTGGCTCCGCCACCGAAATAACACCTTCAGCCCACGTAATAATGGCCGTCATCGCCCCATGGACTGAACCATTCCTGGCCTACCTAACTAGGCAGGAACTTCCCGAGGACCAAAATGAGGCACGCTGCATTGTGCGACGATCTAAAGCTTACAAGATCCACGAGGGAGAGCTCTGTAAGAAAAGCACCACCGGAGTCCTTCAAAGGTGCATCTCCGAAGAGGAAGGGCAGAAGCTTCTGGTAGAAATCCACGCCGGACTCGGCGGCCACCACGCCGTAGCTCGGGCCCTCGTAAGCAAGGCTTCCGTACAGGATTTTATTGGCCAACGGCCCGGGCAGATGCACAGGACTTGGTCCAACGCTGCGTAGGTTGTCAACTTTTTGCAAACCAAAGCCATATGCCACCCGTCGCCCTACAAACAATCCCCATTACCTGGCCTTTTGCGGTCTGGAGGCTTGACATGGTTGGACCCCTTAAAGGGGTAACCCATATGAAAAAATACTTACTGGTCATGGTGGATAAATTCACCAAATGGATAGAAGCCAAGCCTGTTAAAATGGCTGAATCCGGACCAGTGATAGACTTCATATCCGGGGTTGTACACCGTTATGGTGTCCCCCACAGCATCATCACTGACAACGGCACAAACTTTACTGCTGACGAGGTGAAACTATGGTGCAGCAACATGGGCATCAAGATCGATTATGCTTCCGTCTATCATCCACAAACTAACGGTCAAGTCAAACGAGCAAATGGTCTTATCATGAGCGGCATCAAACCCAGATTAGTGCGGTACTTAAAGGAATCTAACACGCACTGGGTAGAGGAGCTTGACTCCGTACTCTGGGGGCTGCGGACCACGCCGAATCGTACTACCGGATACACACCATTCTTTATGGTGTACGGCGCAGAGGCGGTTCTGCCCTGCGACATAATTCATGACTCACCTCGAGTGCGCATGTATGAAGAAAGAGAGGCCGAGCTCGATCGGCAGGACAGTTTGGACGCCCTCGAGGAGGAGCGTGACGTGGCAAAAGCTCGTTCCGCATTCTATCAGCAACAGGCTAGAAGATACCAAAGCAGAGAAGTACGGGCCAAAACTTATAATGTTGGCGAGTTAGTTCTACGCCTACCGGAGAAGAAAAAGAACAAGCTCAAGCCCAAATGGGAGGGTCCCTTCGTTATTGACCAGGTTCTAACTGGTGGAGCGTACCGTCTGCGGGATGCATCGGACAACAGACTCGAGCCAAATCCATGGAATGCAGCCAGACTCCAAAGATTCTATGCCTAACGTCGGACTTCGTGTTCGTCTCCTTACCTCTGATATTTTTTTTTACATATTCGTCATCTGTCTCTTTTATCTTTCTTTCTTCCCCTTTTTATTTCGAGGCCTTGAAGGGCTAAGATGTGTTTTGATTACACAAACTTGATGCGCTAGCCGCGCTCATTATACCTGGGGGCTTCTTGTACAGAAGCTTAATTACTTTATGGGCTTCACGCCCCGCATATGTGTTATGCTTCCACATGTACCTTTTTTCGCCATTATATGCATCGATATGACTTAAGTTTTGGCCAAGCTGGGTTGCCTGGCTCTTGTATTTATGCCCTACGTTCCCGTTAATTCGGCTAGTGCATAAGGGGAGCACCTCTGCGATTGTTACTGCCGGGTCAGCCGGATGTGTACCTCGGGGGTGAAGCCGAAAGCTAGCATTCTTAAGGGAATGTTCGGTCGATGAATAAAAGATGACTTTTTATTTTTTCCCACTTGCCCCCAGATGTTTTTGCCTGCGTTTCTTCTCGCAGTTCGGACATGCACATTAGGGCATGCGTACCCAGGGAAAGGAACCCTTAACGAAACTATTCTCCCTGGAAGATGTTTCTTACTACCCATGTAATATAACATAACTAGTTTGGTACTTGTCTGTTCAAGCAATTATGACCCCTACGCCTGGTTTCCACGCATACCCCGGTTTCTACATAACTGAGCGGGTATTCGGATACACTCCGGACTGTCGAGTCCAGAGGTTGAAGCAAAAAGGTCCGCCATGAAAAATGATTTACAATCCGGCTAGAGAGATTCTACATGTCATCTAATTACATAGTCACTTAGACTGATTAAACTCTTCTTCTATGCCATCCAACAGGCTGTCTATCCTACAATCCTGTTGGGAGTACTTGGCGGCTAACTCTACTTGGTGATAAACCAAACTGACAGGGATTTCTTTCCCATCGGGCCCCACAGGTCTGACCTCGGCCATGTGGATTGGGTCAGCCTTGGTATACTGCGTCTTCACCATGGCCCAGGCTTCCCTGGCACCTTGACGGCAGGCCAATATCTTCCATAATCGGGAGCGCCGCCGCGCTCCCTTGAGCTTATCCACGAGCTCTCCAAGGCTTCCGGGCAGGGAGACGGGTGGCCATAAGGCATGGGCAATACCTTGCAGCACCTGCCGAACTTGTTCGTGCAGTTGCAAGAGCTCTGGTAGAAGATCACCCACAGACCCGGGCATCTCGTCCGCAGGAGGACCTGTCAGCATACCTGCAGACATAACTCTGTTAGCTGGCTTCTTCGCCGAACTCTTTTTACAGTTTGTTTAAGCACTTACTGAATATGCCGCGTCGAAGCCGCTTGTTCTCATTTATGGAGTCCGACAGTTGGGTGCGAACATCTTTTAGTTCCTCGCCCAGCTGGGTATTGGCATCTTGGAGATCGTTTTTCTCCTGCCTAACCTTTGTGAGCATGCGCTCGCCAGCCTTTAACCGCAGTAGGACATGTTGCTCGTCCGGATTCACTCCAGCGTCATCTGCAATATTTCTTGTCAGAATTATGTACATGCCGCATCCTATATGGTACCTGTCATTCTTTAAAGCAGGTGTTACCGGAGGGGGCCTTTTCAGACTCCTTCAACGCAGCCTCCACGGTCCGTAGCCGGGCCTTGCACTCATCCAGCTCTTGAGACAATTGGGTATTCTTCTCGGTAAGAACCTGCACAGTTAATGATCCTTAAATCAGTTGTGCCAACTGCTTAAAGTCTCAGGGGCTACTTCTATATATAATCATCAAATTTACTTACCCATATATCCTTTACATACTGGTCCATGGCTCTGGCAAAGACCGTTTTGAGCAGCTCAGATGTACGCGTCTCCCGAATTGAAGGCATCAAATGCCTCTTGGAAGAAACACGCGTCGCGGAGTACGAACCGGCGACGCCTGTGATTCATGGCGCTCTCCACTTCGGAATTTGTAGCGGATAGTTTATCTGCATCCTCTGTAGGAGGAACACTACTAGGGAAAACCTTATACACAGAATCTTACCAGTAGCGATGGCTAAAAACATGCGCTACTGCTAATTACTAGTAGCGCGGGTTATAAACCCACGCTACTACTAATTTGATAGTAGTAGCACGGGTTTTTAACCCTCGCTACTACTAAGTGATTTCCATCATGCCTTTCGGGACCAGCCTTAGTAGTAGCGCGGGTTATAAACCCACGCTACTACTAAGTTGATAGTAGTAGCGCGGGTTTTTAACTCTCGCTACTACTAAGCAGTCTCTACCGTGCCCCCGGGACATGCCATAGTAGTAGCGAGGGGTATGAACCTGCGCTACTACTAAGTTGATAGTAGTAGCGCGGGTTTATACCCCTCGCTACTACTAAGTACAAGGTAGGTGAAATCTCCATATCCTCGGTCGAATCCCTCCTCTCTCCCTCACTCTCCCCCCTCTCTCCATAGGATCTCCCATTCCGCTTCTCCCTCCCACACACGATTCCCTTCCTCATCCACCACCACCGCCGGCCTCGCACCTCATGCCTCCCCCAAATCCGGGGACCTCCACACCCACCGCAGCCCCCTCCCCCTCCTTCCTCCTCCTTCTCTGATGTTGGAAGGAGAGGCAGATCCAGCAGAGCGCCATCCATGGCGGCGGCCAGATCCGCCATGGACACAACCACATGTGAGTTGTTCTTCCTACTCCTCTCCCTCCCTTCTCTCTCTTTCTGTCTCTCTCTATCTCTCTCTCTCTCTCTCTCTCTCTCTCTCTCTCTCTTCATCTTCCAGATCAAGCAGAGCGCCATCCATGGCGTCATCTAGGGTTTCGGCTCCAACTCCGGCGACCACCGGTGAGTTGACGCACCTACTCCTCTCTATCTCTCTCTTCCTCTTCTAATTCTTGTCTCTTTTTTGTAGCAGCAGCAAAGGAGAGGTGTATCAGCATGGACGACTTCATCCCCTCGACCATGGATGAAGAGGACGATGAAGCCTAGCTAGCAGCAGCAGCCATGGCTGGATTTTTTTTCTATTCCTAAATAGTTAGCGATGGCGAGTGCAGACCCACGCTACTACTAGTTAGTAATTCTTGCGCTGGTTGTATCCATGCTACTACTAACGGACATAGTAGTAGCTGGTGGCACCCGCGCTACTACTACTAGTTAGCTATGGCGCCTTATCGATGGCGGGCACCCGCGCTACTAATGTACCTAAAACCCGCGCTGCTGCTAGGCTTTTACCTAGTAGTGGAACATCCGACGCTTGCCCTGCCTCCGTGTCCGGCCCTTGAGTCCGGCTAGTGGAGGTGTAACCGGCGACTTCTCCGGATATAGTCCGGCGAGTGTTTTCATACGGGAAACATCAGTGTTATTATGTTTTCAAAGACAACGCCCATGGGGCAAGATTTCATGTCATACCTCTGCGCTGGCGTCTCAGTCCGGACCGCTTTCCTTTTCAGCCTGCCTGACCCCGGTACTCCTTGTTTGCTACTTTCCACGGGCTCGGCATGGCGTCCGGAGGACCTTCCCTTTAAGACACCATATATATACTGTCGGTGAGGCGCGCAGAAACATATGCTCCCCAAAGGTTGGCCCCCTGGTCTCACTTACCTACGAGGCAGGGAGTAGCCCTGGATAGTCGGCTGTAATAGCCACCATGGCCTCATCGCGGCTTAATTGGTAAAACACCCTATCTGTTGTAAAACTGTTTCAGACATATGTAAAACTGTTGGGGAACGTAGTAATTTCAAATGTTTCAGACATATGTTTCATCAAGTAGATATACCCATATCTGCTCAAAACATCTGTGAAGGTCAGAAAATAACGATACCTGCTGCTACGTCTCGAGCTTGCGTTGGTTTTCCCCGAAGAGGAGGGGGTGATGCAACACAGTAGCGTATGTATTTCCCTCAGTTTTTGAGAACCAAGGTATCAATCCAGTAGGAGGTCACGGGCAAGTCCCTCGTACCTGCACAAAAAGATAGCAACTCGCAACCAATGCTTAGGGGTTGTCAATCCCTTCACGGTTACTTACGAGAGTGAGATCTGATAGAGATAATATTTTTGGTATTTTTGATAGATAGATGCAAAGTAAAAAGTAAAGGCAAAGTAAAAACAAAACAAGTAAATAAAGTGATATAGATTGATATGATGAGAATAGACCCGGGGGCCATAGGTTTCACTAGTGGCTTCTCTCGAGAGCATAAGTATTCTACGGTGGGTGAACAAATTACTGTTGAGCAATTGATAGAATTGAGAATAGTTATGAGTATATCTAGGCAATGATCATGTATATAGGCATCACATCTGTGACAAGTAGATCGAAACGATTCTGCATCTACTACTATTACTCCACTCATCGACCGCTATCTAGCATGCATCTAGAGTATTAAGTTAAAAACAGAGTAACGCCTTAAGAAAGATGACATGATGTAGAGGAATAAATTCATGCAATATGATAAATACCCCATCTTGTTATCCTCGATGGCAACAATACAATATGTGCCTTGCAACTCTCTTTGTCACTGAGTAAGGACACCGCAAGATTGAACCCAAAGCCATGCACTTCTCCCATTGCAAGAACTACCAATCTAGTTGGCCAAACCAAACGGATAATTCGAGGAGACTTGCAAAGACAACTCAATCATACATAAAAGAATTCAGAGAAGATTCAAATATTATTCATAGATAAGCTGGATCATAAACCCACAATTCATCGATCTCAACAAACACACCGCAAAAAGAAGATTACATCGAATAGATCTCCACGAGACAGGGGGAGAACATTGTATTGAGATCCAAAAAGAGAGAAGAAGCCATCTAGCTACTAGCTATGGACGCGAAGGTCTGAAGTAAACTACTCACACTTCATCGGAGGGGCTATGGTGATGATGTAGAAGCCCTCCGTGGTGGATGCCCCCTCGTGAGCTCCTAACAGGCCCCAAGATGGGATCTCGTGGATCTGAAGGTTGCGGCCGGTGGAATTAGGTTTTTGGCTCCGTAACTGATCGTTTGGGGGTACGTAGGTATATATAGGAGGAAGGAGTACGTCGGTGGAGCCGAGGGCCCACGAGGTAGGGGGCGCGCCAGGGGAGGCGCCCTCCACCCTCGTGACCGCCTCGTGGCTTTCTTGACGGAGGGTCCAAGTCTCTTGGATCTTATCTGATGAGAAAATCACGTTCCCGAAGGTTTCATTCCGTTTCGACTCTGTTTGATATTCTGTTTCTTCGAAATACTGAAAAAGGCAAAAAACAGCAATTCAGGGCTGTGCCTCCGGTTAATAGGTTAGTCCCAAAAATATTATAAAAGTGGAAAATAAAGCCCATTATAGTCCAAAACAGTAGATAAAGTAGCATGGAGCAACCAAAAATTATAGATACGTTGGAGACGTATCAAGCATCCCCAAGCTTAATTCCTGCTCGTCCTCGAGTAGGTAAATGATAAAAAAGAATTTTTGATGCGGAGTGATACTTTGGCATAATTTCAATGTAAATCTCCTTAATTGTGATATGAATATTCAGATCCGAAAGATTCAAGACCAAAGTTCATATTGACACAAAAATAATAATACTTCAAGCATACTAATCAAAGTAATCATGTCTTCTCAAAATAATATGGCAAAAGAAAGTTCATCCCTACAAAATCATATAGTTAGGCTATGCTTCATTTTCGTCACACAAAGATGTTCCCAACTTCTATACCCCCGATGACAAGCCAAGCAATTGTTTTATACTTAAATAATCTCAAACGTTTTCAACCTTCACGCAATACACGAGCGTGAGCCATGGATATAGCACTATGGGTGGAATAGAATATGATGATGGGGATTGTGTGGAGAAGACAAAAAAGGAGAAAGTCTCACATCAACGAGGCTAATCAATGAGATATGGAGATGCCCATCAATATATATCGATGTGAGCGAGTAGGGATTGCCATGCAACGGATGCACTAGAGCTATGAATGCTCAACAAAAGAAAACTAGTAGGTGTGCATCCAACTTTCTTGCTCATGAAGACCTAGGGCATTTGAGGAAGCCCATCGTAGGAATATGCAAGCCAAGTTCTATAATGAAAAGTTCCCACTATTTTAAAAAGACAACTTATGAGACTCACTACATGAAGAACAAGGTGCTACTTTGAAGCACAATATATGAGACTCACTACATGAAGAACAAGGTGCTACTTTGAAGCACAATATATGAGACTCACTACATGAAGAACAAGGTGCTACTTTGAAGCACAAGTGTGGAAAGAGAGATAGTAGCATTGCCCTTTTTTATTTTCTCTTTTTTTTGGGGCCTTTCTTTTTTTTTGGCCTTTTTTTTGGGCAATGCTCTAATGATGATCATCACACTTTCATTACAACATAAGGATTACAACTCGAAACTTAGAACAAGATATGACTCTATATGAATGCCTCCGGCGGTGTACCGGGATGGTGCAATGAATCAAGAGTGACATGCATGGAAAATAATGCATGGTGGCTTTGCCACAAATACGATGTCAACTACAAGATCATGCAACGGCAATATGACAAAAGTAATGCATGTCATGATGATGATGGTGGAAGTTGCATGGCAATATATCTCGGAATGGCTATGGAAATGCCATGATAGGTAGGTATGGTGGCTGTTTTGAGGAAGATAAAAGGAGGTTTATGTGTGATAGAGCGTATCGTATCACGGCGTCTGGATGCACCGGCGAAGTTTGCACCAACTCTCAAGGTGAGAAAGGGCAATGCACGGTACCGAAGAGGCTAGCAATGGCGGAAAGGTGAGAGTGCGTATAATCCATGGACTCAACATTAGTCAAAATAACTCATATACTTATTGCAAAAATTTAGAAGTCATAAAAATCAAGTACTATGCGCATGCTCCTAGGGGATAGATTGGTAGGAAAAGACCATCGCTCGTCCCCGACCGCCACTCATAAGGATGCACAAGCCAGGTACACTTCATGTTTCAAATTTGTTACACAACTTTAACCATACGTGCATGCTACGGGATTTGCTAACTTCAACACAAGCATTCTTTGAATTCATAATCACCCAACTAGCATGACTTTGATATTATTACCTCCATACCTCAAAACAATTATCAAGCATCAAACTTATCTTAGTATTCAACGCACTAAAAAGAAAGTTTCACATATATTGAATACCAAGTATATTAACATTAAGCAAATTACCATGCTATTAAAGACTCTCAAAATAATCTAAGTGAAGCATGAGAGATCAAGTTTCTTTAAAACAAATCCACGACCGTGCTCTAAAAGATCTAAGTGAAGCACTAGAGCAAAAATTATCACGCTCAAAAGATATAAGTGAAGCACATAGAGTAAAGCTATCAAGCTCAAAAGATATAAGTGAAGCACATAGAGTATTCTAACAGTTTCCAAATCATGTATGGCTCTCTCAAAAGGTGTGTACAGCAAGGATGATTGTGGTATTAACAAGCAAAGACACAAATAATACAAGATGCTCCAAGCAAAACACATATCATGTTGGTGAATAAAAATATAGCTCCAAGTAAATTACCGATGGAAGTGGACGAAAGAGGGGATGCCTTCCGGGGCATCCCCAAGCTTTGACTTTTTGGTGTCCTTGGATTATTTTGGGGGTTCCATGGGCATCCCCGAGCTTAGGCTCTTGCCACTCCTTATTCCATAATCCATCAAAAGAATTCACCAGAAACTTGAAAACTTCACAACACAAAACTCAACAGAAATCTCGTGAGCTCCGTCAGAGAAAGAAAACAAAAGACTACTTCAAGGTACTGTAATGAACTCATTCTTTATTTATATTGGTGTTAAACCTACTGTATTCCAACTTATCTATGGTTTATAAACTAATTTACTAGCCATAGATTCATCAAAATAAGCAAACAACACACGAAAAACAGAATCTGTCAAAAACAGAACAGTCTGTAGTAATCTGTAACTAACACAAACTTCTGGAACCCAAACAATTCTACCAAAATAGGAAGTCCTGGACAATTTGTTTACTGATCATCAGCAAAAATAATCAACGCAAAAGCACGTTCCTGTGATTTATCATAACTAAATTCGTGCGCGCAAAGTTTCTGTTTTTCAGCAGAATCGAATCAACTATCATCATAGGTTATCCTATAGGTCTTACTTGGCACAAACACTAATTAAAAGATAAAACCACATCCAAACAGAAGGTAGATGGATTATTTATTCCTAAACAGAAGCAAAAACAAAAAACACAAAATAAAATTGGGTTGCCTCCCAACAAGCGCAATCGTTTAACGCCCCTAGCTAGGCATAAAAGCAAGGATAGATCTAGGCATTGCCATCTTTAATTTTCAGTTTTTTAGCAGAGTCACGCTCGAATCCGGGTGATTCTTCCTGCTTCCCTTCATACTCGGAAATTTTTAGATCTAAAGAATCCAACCGCTTATTACAAAGTGTAATCAACATATTCATACGGTGAAGATTTCCGCTAACACTTTTAAGAGGCTCAAGAGACTTTTGTAAAAAAATTGTAACTTCGGAAATCTTCTCAAACACTTGGTTTTCTTCCTGGGTAGGATGAGATCCTCCCTTTTGGGGTAGTGTTCCCACTATTCCCTCTATAATTTCATGCGCGATACTGGGATCAATTTCAATAAAATTTCCCTTGGCAATGCAATCCAAGAGTTGTCTATGCATCATATTTAACCCAACATAAAAATTGCGAAGAAGAATTCTAAAGTTCACCTCTAGGGTGCACTTACGATAAGATTCCATCATCCTATACCAAGCATCTTTTAAGTTTTCTCTTTGCCTTTGCTTGAAGTGAAGCACTTCAAACTCGGGAGACATAGGAGTGGATAAGGAATTCGACATAACGACAAGCAAGAAAACTAACACACGAGCAAACAAACGGATGAGGAAAAGGCAACGGAAAGGAGGAGAAGATTGGGAAAGAGAGGGCGAATAAGATGGCAAGGGTGAAGTGGGGGAGAGGAAAACGAGAGGAAAATGGCAAATAATGTAATGCGAGAGATAGGGATTGTGATGGTTACTTGGTACGTTGACTTTTGCGTAAGCCTCCCCGGCAACGGTGCCAGAAATCCTTCTTGCTACGTCTCGAGCTTGCGTTGGTTTTCCCCGAAGAGGAGGGTGATGCAGCACAGATGGCGTAAGTATTTCCCTCAGTTTTTGAGAACCAAGGTATCAATCCAGTAGGAGGTCATGCGCAAGTCCCTCATACCTGCACAAAACGATAGCAACTCGCAACCAACGCTTAGGGGTTGTCAATCCCTTCACGGTTACTTACGAGAGTGAGATCTGATAGAGATAATATTTTTGGTATTTTTTATAGATAGATGCAAAGTAAAAAGTAAAGGCAAAGTAAAAACAAAACAAGTAAATAAAGTGATATAGATTGATATGATGAGAATAGACCCGGGGGCCATAGGTTTCACTAGTGGCTTCTCTCGAGAGCATAAGTATTCTACGGTGGGTGAACAAAATACTGTTGAGCAATTGATAGAATTGAGCATAGTTATGAGTATATCTAGGCAATGATCATGTATATAGGCATCACCTCCGTGACAAGTAGATCGAAACGATTCTGCATCTACTACTATTACTCCACTCATCGACCGCTATCCAGCATGCATCTAGAGTATTAAGTTAAAAACAGAGTAACGCCTTAAGAAAGATGACATGATGTAGAGGAATAAATTCATGCAATATGATAAATACCCCATCTTGTTATCCTCGATGGCAACAATACAATACGTGCCTTGCAACTCTTTTTGTCACTGAGTAAGGACACCGCAAGATTGAACCCAAAGCCATGCACTTCTCCCATTGCAAGAACTACCAATCTAGTTGGCCAAACCAAGCGGATAATTCAAGAGACTTGCAAAGATAACCCAATCATACATAAAAGAATTCAGAGAAGTTTCAAATATTATTCATAGATAAGCTGGATCATAAACCCACAATTCATCGGTCTCAACAAACACACCGCAAAAAAGAAGATTGCATCGAATAGATCTCCACAAGAGAGGGGGAGAACATTGTATTGAGATCCAAAAAGAGAGAGGAAGCCATCTATCTACTAACTATGGACTCGAAGGTCTGAATTAAACTACTCACACTTCATCGGAGGGCTATGGTGATGATGTAGAAGCCCTCCGTGGTGGATGCCCCCTCCGGCGGAGCTCCGGAACAGGCCCCAAGATGGGATCTCGTGGATACAGAAGGTTGCGGCGGTGGAATTAGGTTTTTGGCTCCGTCTCTGATCATTTGGGGGTACGTAGGTATATATAGGAGGAAGGAGTACGTCGGTGGAGCTTCGAGGGGCCCACGAGGTAGGGGGCGCGCCCAGGGGGGAGGGCGCGCGCTCCACCCTCGTGACCGCCTCGTGGCTTTCTTGACAAGGGTCCAAGTCTCCTGGATCTTATCTGATGAGAAAATCACGTTCCCGAAGGTTTCATTCCGTTTGGACTCCGTTTGATATTCTGTTTCTTCGAAATACTGAAAAAGGCAAAAAAACAGCAATTCTGGGCTGGGCCTCCGGTTAATAGGTTAGTCCCAAAAATAATATAAAAGTGGAAAATAAAGCCCATTATAGTCCAAAATTGTAGATAAAGTAGCATGGAGCAATCAAAAATTATAGATACGTTGGAGACGTATCACCTGCCGCGAGCCTCAACACTCATCGGACCGCATACATCATTATGTATTATTTCCAATAAGTCAGTTGTTCGCTCCATTGTCCCGGAGAACGGAGTCTTAGTCGTCTTGCCCATGAGGCATGGTTCGCAAGCATCAAGTGATTCATAATCAAGTGATTCCAAAAGTCCATCAACATGGAGTTTCTTCATGCGCTTTACATCAATATGACCTAAACGACAGTGCCACAAATAAGTTGCACTATCATTATTAACTTTGCATCTTTTGGCTTCAATATTATGAATATGTGTATCACTACGATCGAGATCCAACAAACCATTTTCATTGGGTGTATGACCATAGAAGGTTTTATTCATGTAAACAGAACAACAATTATTCTCTAACTTAAATGAATAATTGTATTGCAATAAACATGATCCAATCATATTCATGCTCAACGCAAACACCAAATAACATTTATTTTAGGTTCAACACTAATCCCGAAAGTATAGGGAGTGTGCGATGATGATCATATCAATCTTGGAACCACTTCCAATACACATCGTCACTTCACCCTTAACTAGTCTCTGTTCATTCTGCAACTCCCATTTCGAGTTACTACTCTTAGCAACTGAACCAGTATCAAATACCGAGGGGTTGCTATAAACACTAGTAAAGTACACATCAATAACATGTATATCAAATATACCTTTGTTCACTTTGCCATCCTTCTTATCCGCCAAATACTTGGGGTAGTTCCGCTTCCAGTGACCAGTCCCTTTGCAGTAGAATCACTTAGTCTCAGGCTCAGGTCTAGACTTGGGCTTCTTCACTTGAGTAGCAACTTGCGTGTCGTTCTTCTTGAAGTTCCCCTTCTTCCCTTTTCCCTTTTTCTTGAAACTAGTGGTCTTGTCAACCATCAACACTTGATGTTTTTCTTGATTTCTACCTTCGCCGATTTTAGCATCGCGAAGAGCTTGGGAATTGTTTTCGTCATCCCTTGCATATTACAGTTCATCACGAAGTTCTAGCAACTTGGTGATAGTGACTAGAGAGCTTTGTCAACTACTATCTTATCTGGAAGATTAACTCCCACTTGATTCAAGCAATTGTAGTACCCAGACAATCTAAGCACATGCTCACTGGTTGAGCTATTCTCCTCCATCTTGTAGGCAAAGTACTTGTCAAAGGTCTCATACCTTTCGACATGGGCATGAGTCTGAAATACTAATTTCAACTCTTGGAACATCTCATATGTTCCGTGGCGTTTCAAAAATGTCTTTGAAGCCCCGATTCTAAGCCGTAAAGCATGATGCACTAAACTATCAAGTAGTGATCATATCGAACTTGCCAAATGTTCATAACGTCTGCATTTGCTCCTGCAATCGGTCTGTCACCTAGCGGTGCATCAAGGACATAATTCTTCTGTGCAGCAATGAGGATAATCCTCAGATCACGGATCCAATCCGCATCATTGCTACTAACATCTTTCAACTTAGTTTTCTCTAGGAACATATCAAAATAAAACAGGGGAGCTAAACGCGAGCTATTGATCTACACCATAGATATGCAAATACCAACAGGACTAAGTTCATGATAAATTAAAGTTTAATTAATCATATTACTTAAGAACTCCCACTTAGATAGATATCCCTCTAATCATCTAAGTGATCACGTGATCCAAATCAACTAAACCATAATTGATCATCACATGAGATGGAGTAGTTTTCAATGGTGATCATCACTATGTTGATCATATCTACTATGTGATTCACGCTCGACCTTTCGGTCTCAGTGTTCCGAGGCCATATCTTCATATTCTAGGCTCGTCAAGTTTATCCCGAGTATTCTGCGAGTGTAAAACTTTCTTACACCCGTTGAAGATGAACGTTGAGCTTATCACACCCGATCATCACGTGGTGTCTCGGCACGACGAACTTTGGCAACGGTGCATACTCAGTGAGAACACTTTTTACCTTGAAATTTAGTGAGAGATCATCTTATAATGCTACCGTCAATCAAAGTAGAATAAGATGCATAAAGGAAAACATCACATGCAATCAATATAAGTGATATGATATGGCAATTATCATCTTGTGCCTTTGATCTCCATATCCAAAGCATCGTCATGATCACCACCGTCACCGGCGCGACACCTTGATCTCCATCATAGCATCATTGTCGTCTCGACAAATATTGCTTCTACGACTATCACTACCGCTTAGTGATAAAGTGAAGCAATTACAGGGCGATTACATTGCATACAATAAAGCGACAACCATACGGCTCCTGCCAGTTGCCGATAACTCTGTTACAAAACATGATCATTTCATACAATAAAATATAGCATCATGCCTTGACCATATCACATCACAGCATGCCCTGCAAAAACAATTTAGACGTCCTCTACTTTGTTGTTGCAAGTTTCACGTGGCTGCTACGGGCTGAGCAAGAACCGTTCTTACCTACGCATCAAAACCACAACGATATTTCATCAAGTTAGTGTTGTTTTAACCTTCACAAGGACCGGGCGTAGCCACACTCAGTTCAACTAAAGTTGGAGGAACAGACAGCCGCCAGCCACCTGTGTGCGAAGCACGTCGGTAGAACCAGTCTCGCATAAGCGTACGCGTAATGTCGGTCAGGGGCGCTTCATCCAACAATACCGCCGAACCAAAGTATGACATGCTGGTAAGCAGTATGACTTGTATCGCCCACAACTCACTTGTGTTCTACTAGTGCATATAACATCTACGCATAAACCTGGCTCGGATGCCAATGTTGGGGAACGTAGTAATTTCAAAAAAAAAATCCTACGCACATGCAAGATCATGGTGATGCATAGCAACGCGAGGGGAGAGTGTGTCCACGTACCCTCGTAGACCGAAAGTGGAAGTGTTAGCACAACGCGGTTGATGTAGTCGTGCGTCTTCACGATCCGACCGATCCAAGTACCGAACGTACGGCACCTCCGAGTTCAGCACACGTTCAGCTCGATGACGTCCCACGAACTCCGATCCAACAGAGCTTTGCAGGAGAGTTCTGTCAGCACGACGGCGTGATGATGGTGTTGATGATGCTACCGACGCAGGGCTTCGCCTAAGCATCGCTACAATATTACCAAGGTGGAATATGGTGGAGGGGAGCACCACACACGGCTGGGAGAGATCAATAGATCAACTTGTGTGTCTAGAGGTGCCCCCCTGCCCCCGTATATAAAGGAGCAAGGGGTGAGGCCGGCCGACCCTGTAGGGCACGCCAGGACGAGGAGTCCTCCTCCTAATTGGAGTAGGATTCCACTAAGGCCCATAAGGCCCACTATTTCTCCCGGGGGGGTCCGGTAACCCTCCGGCACACCAGTTTTCTCCGAAACCACCTGGAACACTTCTGGTGTCCGAATATAGCCGTCCAATATATCAATCTTTATGTCTCGACCATTTCGAGACTCCTCGTCATGTACGTGATCATATCTGGGACTCCGAACTACCTTCGGTACATCAAAACCCATAAACTTGTAATACCGATCGTGACCGAACTTTAAGCGTGCAGACCCTACGGGTTCGAGAACTATGTAGACATGACCGAGACACGTCTCCGGTCAATAACCAATAGCGGAACCTGGATGCTCATATTGGCTCCCACATATTCTATGAAGATCTTTATCGGTCAAACCGCATAACAACATACGTTGTTCCCTTTGTCATCGGTATGTTACTTGCCCGAGATTCGGTCATCGGTATCTCAATACCTAGTTCAATCTCGTTAAGGGCAAGTCTCTTTTACTCGTTCCGTAATACATCATCCCTCAACTAACTCATTAGTCACATTGCTTGCAAGGATTATAGTGATGTGCATTACCGAGAGGGCCTAGAGATACCTCTCCGATACACGGAGTGACAAATCCAAATCTTGATTCATGCCAACCCAACAAACACCTTCGGAAACACCTGTAGATCATCTTTATAATCACCCATTTACGTTGTGACGTTTGATTGCGCACAGAGTGTTCCTCCGGATATTCGGGAGTTGCACAATCTCATAGTCTGAGGAACATGTATAAGTCATGAAGAAAGCAATAGCAATAAAACTGTAACGATCACAATGCTAAGATAATGAATGGGTCTTGTCCATCACATCATTCTCCTAATGATGTGATCCCGTTGGTCAAATGACAACACATGTCTATGGCTAGGAAACATAACCATCTTTGATGAACAAGCTAGTCAAGTAGAGGCATATTAGAGACACATTGTTTTGTCTATGTATTCACACATGTATCAAGTTTCCGGTTAATACAATTCTAGCATGAATAATAAACATTTATCATGAAATAAGGAAATAAGTAATAACTTTATTATTGCCTCTAGGGCATATTTTCTTCAAAAACTTCTGATGAAATTCCAATTTCAATCTGTTGTAGTTCCATGATCCAATATCATCACATAGCGTAAACCATGTCAAAGCCTTTCCCTTCAGAGACAAAGGGAAGACCTTCTTCTTGATAACATCCTCGAGCATACCTGCAAGCTTAAACAATCCACAAACTTCAGCCACATAGATTAGGTGCAAATCGGGATGCAATGTTCCATCTCCTGTAAAGGGATTAGCTAGCAGTTTCTCTATCATACCCGAAGGAATTTCAAAGTAAAAATTTTCAGTAGGTTCAGTAGGTTGAGGAGCAACTCTTTGCTCTACTGGTCGGTCTGAAGATACCCCGAACAAGCCCCTCAAAGTATTATCTTCCATAGTAACAAGTGACAGTAAATTTCAGCACACTATATAAATTTTTCCTTACCAAATTCCACATACCAAAGGCGCTTCACTCCCCGGCAACGGCGCCAGAAAAGAGTCCTGATGACCCACAAGTATAGGGGATCTATCATAGTCCTTTCGATAAGTAAGAGTCCCGAACCCAACGAGGAGCAGAAGGAAATGACAAGCAGTTTTCAGTAAGGTATTCTCTGCAAGCACTGAAATTATCGGTAACAGATAGTTTTGTGATAAGGTAATTCGTAACAGCTAACAAGTAAAAAAATTAAATAAGGTGCAGCAAGGTGGCTCAATCCTTTTTGTAGCAAAGGACAAGCCTGGAAAAACTCTTATATAAAGGAAAACGCTCCCGAGGACACATGGGAATTATCGTCAAGCTAGTTTTCATCACGCTCATATGATTCACGTTCGTTACTTTGATAATTTGATATGTGGGTGGACCGATGCTTGGGTGCTGCCCTTCCTTGGACAAGCATCCCACTTATGATTAACCCCTCTTGCAAGCATCCGCAACTACAAAAGAAGTATTAAGGTAAACCTAACCATAGCATGAAACATGTGGATCCAAATCAGCCCCTTACGAAGCAACGCATAAACTAGGGTTTAAGCTTCTGTCACTCTAGCAACCCATCATATACTTATTACTTCCCAATGCCTTCCCCTAGGACCAAATAATGGTGAAGTGTCATGTAGTCGACGTTCACATAACACCACTAGAGGAAAGACAACATACTTCTCATCAAAATATCGAACGAATACCAAATTCACATGACTACTTATAGCAAGACTTCTCCCATGTCCTCAGGAACAAACGTAACTACTCACAAATCATATTCATGTTCATAACCAGAGGGGTATTAATATGCATAAATGATCTGAACATATAATCTTCCACTGAATAAACCAAATAGCATCAACTACAAGGAGTAATCAACACTACTAGCAACCCACACGTACCAATCTGAGGTTTTGAGACAAAGATCGGATACAAGAGATGAAGTAGGGTTTGAGAGGAGATGGTGCTGGTGAAGACGTTGATGGAGATTGACCCCCTCCCGATGAGAGCATCGATGGTGATGACGATGGTGACGATTCCCCCCTCCCGGAGGGATGCTTCCCTGGCAGAACAGCTCCGCCCGAGCCCTAGATTGGTTCCGCCAAGGTTCCGCCTCGAGACGGCGGCGCTTCGTCCTGAAAGCTTCCTTCTGATTTTTTTCCAGGGCGAAAGACTTCATTTAGCAAAAGATGGGCACCGGAGGCCTGCCAGGGGGCCCACGAGACAGGGGTCGCGCCCAGGGGGTAGGGCGCGCCCCCACCCTCGTGGCCAGGGTGTGGGCCCCCTCTTGTTGATTCTTTCGCCTGTATTTTTTATTAATTCTAAAAAGTGCCTCCGTGAAGTTTCAGGACTTTTGGAGTTGTGCAGAATCGGTCTCTAATATTTGCTCCTTTTCCAGCCCAGAATTCCAGCTGCCGGCATTCTCCCTCTTCATGTAAACCTTGTAAAATAAGAAAGAAAAGGCATAAGTATTGTGACATAATGTGTAGTAACATCCCATAATGCAATAAATATCGTTATAAAAGCGTGATAAAAAATGGACGTATCACTTTGCAAGTCTCTTCGAATTATCGGTTTAGTTTGGCCAACTAGATTGATCTTTCTTGCAATAGGAGAAGTGCTTAGCTTTGGGTTCAATCTTGTGGTGTCCTTTCGCAGTGACAGCAGGGGCAGCAAGGCACGTATTGTATTGTTTCCATCGAGGATAAAAAGATGGGGTTTTATATCATATTGCTTGAGTTTATCCCCCTACATCATCTCATCTTGCTTAATACGTTACTCTGTTCTTATGAACTTAATACTCTAGATGCATGCTGGATAGCGGTCGATGTGTGGAGTAATAGTAGTAGATGCAGAATCGTTTCGGTCTACTTGACACGGACGTGATGCCTATATTCATGATCATTGCCTAGATATTCTCATAACTATGCGCTTTTCTATCAATTGCTCGGCAGTAATTTGTTCACCCACCGTAATATATGCTATCTTGAGAGAAGCCACTAGTGAAACCTATGGCCCCCGGGTCTCTTTCCTATTATATTACATCTCTTTTATTTACATCACATCTGGTTTCCTATTTTGCAATCTTTACTTTCCAATCTATACAACAAAAATACCAAAAATATTTATCTTATTATCTTTACCAGATCTCACTTTTGCGAGTGACCGTGAAGGGATTGACAACCCCTTTATTGCGTTGGTTGCAAGGTCCTTGATTGTCAGAGCAGGTACTAGGAGACTTGTGTGTTATCTCCTACTGGATTGATACATTGGTTCTCAAAAACTGAGGGAAATACTTACGCTACTTTGCTACATCACCCTTTCCTCTTCAAGGGAAAACCAACGCATGCTCAAGAGGTAGCAAGAAGGATTTCTGGCGCGGTTGCCGGGGAGATCTATGCTAAAGTCAAGACATACCAAGTACCCATCACAAACTCTTCTCCCTCGCATTACATTATTTGCCATTCGCCTCTCGTTTTCCTCTCCCTCACTTCTAAAATGATTTTCGAAAACCTTCGCCTTCGCCTTTTCTTCGCCCCTCTTTTCCGTTCGTCTCTTTTCGCTTGCTTCTTGTGTGTCTGTGTGTTAGATCATTTGCTTCACCGTCATGGCTACTCATTGTTAATACTCCCGATAATGAAGTTCTCAATTTTAAACAAATGGAGGGAGAAAATCTAAAAGATGCTTGGTATAGAATTTGCAATGCTCAAAATATATGTACTAAAAAGCAATCCGCTTCCGTTCTTCGTCGCAATTTTTACATAGGCATCACTCCTTGGAATAGATATGTTCTTGACACCATTACTAGAGGGAATTTCTTGGGAAGTCATACTTTTGATTCTTATAATGCTATGATAGATTTGTTAGGCCCACCACCTCTTTTGGTCAATGGAACTATTTTAACTCTGGAACATGTGATGACAGGCTTGATATTACTGAAAATAAAATTGTCACAGTAGAGTTAATTGAAAATTTGGATAAAAAGATCCACAATCACATTACCCAATATGGATCTAAGGTAGGAGTTACTCTGAAAAATCTTAGGGAAAAGGAACCCATAGTTAATGAAAAGATAGACCAAGATTCCATGAGAATTGATAAACTCGAAGATATTATTACCAACTTGGGATCCGCTTTTTCTGTCGTTAAAAATACCTCAAATCCTCCTCCTACCAAAGTTGCCAAGTTTATCTATGTTCCTAAAAATAAGGGTGAATCTTCTAGTAAGGAAAATGAAGACCTTAAATCAATAAGTGTTCAACCCAACTTTTTCGATATCATTAAGGAACCTTTTACTACAAATGAATTTCTTGATTTCTTGCCTAAGAGTTTGATCATTAGTAAAACCAAAGAACCTCCTAAGGGTCAAATATGTTCAATTGAATAATTCCATACAAAAGATGACAATACCTAGATCTATTCTTGTTTTTATACCTAGCTAGGGGCGTTAAACGATAGCGCTTGTTGGGAGGCAACCCAATTTTATTTTTGTTCTTAGCTTTTTGTTCCTGTTTAGTAATATATAATTCATCTAGCCTCTGGTTAGATGTGGTTTTGTTTTTTAATTACTGTGTGTGCCAAGTGGAACCTTTAGGATAACCTACGGTGACAGTTAATTTGATCTCGCTGAAAAAACAGAAACTTTTGTGCGCACGAGAATAATTTTCATAAATCACAAAAACGTGTTTTTCAGTTTATTCTTTTGCATAATATTAAAAAAACAAATTTCTTAGGACTTCCTAATTTCTCAGGATTTTGGAGTGATGGAAGTATCCGAAAGTTACAGATTGCTACAGACTGTTCTGTTTTTGACAGATTCTGTTTTTCGTGTGTTGTTTGCTTATTTTGATGAATCTATGAGTAGTATCGGGGGATATGAATCATAGAGAAGTTGGAATACAGTGGTTTTAACACCAATACAAATAAATAATGAGTTCATTACAGTACCTTAAAGTGGTGGTTTGTTTTCTTATACTAACGGAGCTCACGAGATTTTCTGTTAAGTTTTGTGTTGTGAAGTTTTCAAGTTTTTGGGTAAAGATTTGATGAATTTTGGAATAAGGAGTGGCAAGAGCCTAAGCTTGGGGATGCCCAAGGCACCCCAAGGTAAAATTCAAGGACAACCAAAAGCCTAAGCTTGGGGATGCCCCGGAAGGGATCCTCTTCGCCTTCGCTTCATCGATAACTTTACTTGAGGCTATATTTTTATTCACCACATGATATGTGTTTTGCTTGGAGAGTCTTGTATGATTTGAGTCTTTGATTTTAGTTTACCACAATCATCCTTGCTGTACACACCTTTTTGGGAGATACACACATGAATTGGAATTTATTATAATACTTTATGTGCTTCACTTATATCTTTTGAGCTAGATAATTTTGCTCTAGTACTTCACTTATATCTTTTTAGAGCACGGTGCTGGTTTTATTTTATAGAAATTATTGATCTCTCATGCTTCACTTATACTATTTTGAGAGTCTTTTAGAACAGCATGGTAATTTGCTTTGGTTATAAAACTAGTCCTAATATGATGGGCATCCAAGATGGGTATAATAAAAACTTTCATATAAAGTGCGTTGAATACTATGAGAAGTTAGATGCTTGATGATTGTTTTGAGATATGAGGATGGTGATATTAGAGCCATGCTAATGGAGTAGTTGTGATTTTGAGAGATACTTGTGTTAAAGTTTGTGATTCCCATAGCATGCACGTATGGTGAACCGTTATGTGATGAAGTTGGGGCGTGATTTATTTATTGATTGTCTTCCTTATGTGTGGAGGTCGGGATCGCGCGATGGTTAACTCCTAGCAACCCTTCCCCTAGGAGCATGCGTGCAGTACTTCGTTTTGATGACTTGTAGATTTTTGCAATAAGTATGTGAGTTCTTTATGACTAATGTTGAGTCCATGGATTATACGCACTCTCACCCTTCCACCATTGCTAGCCTCTCTTGTGTCGCGCAACTCTCGCCGGTACCATAAACCCACCATATACCTTCCTCAAAACAGCCACCATACCTACCTATTATGGCATTTCCATAGCCATTCCAAGATACGTTGTCACGCAACTTTTCACCGTTCCGTTTATTATGACACGCTCCATCATTGTCATATTGCTTTGCATGATCATGTAGTTGACATTGTATTTGTGGCAAAGCCACCATTCATAATTCTTTCATACATGTCACTCTTGATTCATTGCACATCCCGGCACATCGCCGGAGGCCTTCACATAGAGTCATAGTTTGTTCTAAGTATCAAGTTGTAATTCATGAGTTGTAAGTAAATAAAAGTGTGATAATCTTCATTATTAGAGCATTGTCCCATGTGAGGAAAGGATGATGGAGACTATGATTCCCCCACAAGTCGGGATGAGACTCCGGACTTTATGAAAAATAAAAGAGGCCAAAGAAGCCCACCAAAAAAATGAGAGAGAAAGAGAGAAGGGACAATGTTACTATCCTTTTTCCACACTTGTGCTTCAAAGTAGCACCATGATCTTCATGATAGAGAGTCTCTTATTTTGTCACTTTCATATACTAGTGGGAATTTTCGTTATAGAACTTGGCTTGTATATTCCAATGATGGTTTCCTCAAATTGCGCTAGGTCTTCGTGAGCGAGCAAGTTGGATGCACACCCACTTAGTTTCTTTTGTTGAGCTTTCATACACTTATAGCTCTAGTGCATCCGTTGCATGGCAATCCCTACTCACTCACATTGATATCTATTGATGGGCATCTCCATAGCCCGTTGATACGCCTAGTTGATGTGAGACTATCTTCCTCCTTTTTGCCTTCACCACAACCACCATATTCTATTCCACCTATAGTTCTATGTCCATGGCTCACACTCATGTATTGCGTGAAAGTTGAAAAAGTTTGAGAATACTAAAGTATGAAACAATTGCTTGGCTGAAACCGGGGTTGTGCATGATTTAAATATTTTGTGTGATGAAGACAGACAATAGCCAGACTATATGATTTTTTAGGGATAACTTTCTTTGGCCATGTTATTTTCAGAAGACATAATTGCTTTGTTAGTATGCTTGAAGTATTATTATTCTTATGTCAATATTAAAAATTTTCCTTGAATCTTTCGGATATGAACATTCATGCCACAATAAAGGAAATTACACTGAAAATTATGTTAGGTAGCATTCCGCATCAAAAATTTTGTTTTTATCATTTACCTACTCGAGGACGAGCAGGAATTAAGCTTGGGGATGCTTGATACGTCTCCAACGTATCTATAATTTTTGATTGTTCCATGCTATTATATTATCTGTTTTGGATGTTTAATGGGCTTTAATATGCTCTTTTATATTATTTTTGGGATTAACCTATTAACCAAAGGCCCAGTGCCAATTCCTTTTTTTTTTGCCTATTTCAGTGTTTTGCAGAAAAGGAATACCAAACAGAATCCAAACAGAATGAAACCTTCGCGCTAATCTTTCTTGGAACAAACGCAATCCATAAGACTTGGAGTTGAAGTCTGGAACACCGTGAGGCGGTCACGATGCAGGAGGGCGCGCCGAGGGGGGTAGACGCGCCCCACCCTCGTGGGCCCCACGGAGCTCCACCGACCTATTTCTTCCGCCTATATATACTCTTATACACTAAAAACATCAGGGGAGCCATGAAACCAATTTTCCACCGCCGCAACCTTACATTCGTGAGATCCCATCTTGGGGCCTTTTCCGGCGCTCCGCCGGAGGGGGAATCGATCACGGAGGGTTTCTACATCAACACCATAGCCTCTCTAATGATGTGTGAGTAGTTTACCACAGACCTTCGGCTCCATAGTTATTAGCTATATGGCTTTTTCTCTCTCTTTGATTCTCAATACAAAGTTCTCCTCGATGTTCTTGGAGATCTATTCGATGTAATACTTTTCGCGGTGTGTTTGCCGAGATCCGATGAATTGTGGGTTTATGATCAAGTTTATCTATGAATAATATTTGGTTCTTCTCTGAATTCTTATATGCATGATTTGATATCTTTGCAAGTCTCTCTTAATTATCGGTTTAGTTTGGCCTACTAGATTGATCTTTCTTGCAATAGGAGAAGTGCTTAGCTTTGGGTTCAATCTTGCGGTGCCCTTTCCTAGTGACAACAGGGGCAGCAAGGCAGGTATTGTATTGTTGCCATCGAGGATAAAAAGATGGGGTTTATATCATATTGCTTGAGTTTATCCCTCTACATCATGCCATCTTGCTTAATGTGTTACTCTGTTCTTATGAACTTAATACTCTAGATGCATCTTGGATAGCGGTTGATGTGTGGAGTAATAGTAGTAGATGCAGAATCGTTTCGGTCTACTTGACACGGACGTGATGCCTATATTCATGATCATTGCCTAGATATTCTCATAACTATGTGCTTTTCTATCAATTTTTCTATCAATAGCGGTCGATTAATCACTTGATGACCTTTAATCAATCCCTTGAAACTGAGAACATGCTCTTCCGCATGCTCTGCGTCTGTAAGGACCGCCCGCATCATCGCCATCTCATCCATGTTAGTCCTCCTCGGGGGACATGTCATCATAGTGCTCGTGTATGTACTCCATTTCCGAATCCGTTGCTTCAAAGAAGAAGGGACAAAAAATTAGCACGGTCATTTCACCGAACACTTGGCAGGCATGGTGACTACCCTAGGGGTAGATGTACCGGTGAACGGAGGTGAGGTGTGGACCGGCGGCCGAGGAGAAGCGGCATGGATCCCGGATGTAGCGATGGAGGTGACGAAGTCGCGAAAGGGTGTGGCGGGGTGGCCGTGTTGGTGGAGCGTTGGTGACGAAAAAAGAGAAAACGGATACATATAAAGATGAAATGATGGAGGCACGGGTCCGAGTGAGGTTTTGAGTGGGCCGGGGTGTTGAAGTGCTACGTGGCTCCCGCAAAGCTCCAAAGTTTGTTTCCGACTTGTGAAAATAAAGAACGTCTGGATATATCGGCGGAGCGATACAAGGTGAACTGTGTGCAGATCCGAAGGTTGCCATGCGGTCTGCTTTGGAGATCCCTAAGCCACATAGGCGAGCGGTCTTTGCCACATCTGCCTGAATTCGGGCATGTGCACGTTCTCCTCATGGTCTCTTTCTTTAACTAGCAAAAATGCCCGTGCGTTGCAAAGGGAGAAAATTTAACTTCCCTATCATAGACTAAGATATAAATCATTATTTAATTTATGATTCACGACAATTATTCCCAAGATGAAAAGGAATTATGCTTTCAATCATACCGTCTTTACAAAATGATCACAGTTCAGTTTGCGGCTCATAGTTTCATTCTCACATCCATGCCACAATCAAATGAGAAGAAAGAAAAAAAATGTTTCGGAATAGGCCCATCTTGGCGGACGTAGGGGAGAAATAGAAACCTATTATTTTTCGCTGCTCCACAATAGAATCGAAGAAAGAAAAGGTGGGGAGCAGCCTTTGCTCGGCCCACGCGTCGGAGAAACATAAAAGGTGTGTGGTACATTGGTAGATAGATGGCGGCCGAAACTATAATTGGCCGGAAGAATCGTTCCTTCCTTTAATATTAGTATAATAATTAGTATATATAAGAAAGGGTTTAGGGCAACAAAGTGACAGGAACTTTACATCGGGGCAAAATTTCAATGACCTCATCGAGGCGATGATGGAGTTTGCAACATGTGGTTCATGACCATGGATGGCACCGATCATGTTGCGTGCAGCCAACAACAACAATCAAACCATCAATAAAAATCTAGGAGGTTGATGACATCTCGATGAATATTGTTGTGAGTAATTGAAAATTTTCTTATAGAGCACGATGATTATTTTTTGAATGGATGAACATTTTTTATAACTTGCATTTTTTCTATAGGCACACATTTTTGGAATGGGTGAACATTTTTTGAAATTAATGAACATTCTTTGTTTGTTAACATTATTTTTAATGCATGAAGATTTTGAATCAGTGAAATTTTTGAATCAATGAATTTTTGAAATTCACAATCATTTTTATTTTTGTGAACAATGTTTTAAAAGTTCATGAACATGTATTGTATTCACGGAATTTTGTTAAATTCATAAACATTTTACTACTTCTGGAACATTTTTCAAAATTCACATTTTTTTAATTTGGAACTTTTCAGAAATTCCAAATTATTTAAAGAAAAAAAACGAAATAAGAAAACAGTGGCGTCCTTCCGCGCTCATGGGCAGCCTAATAGGGCGCATGGTTTCTAAATCATTTTTCAATATTCACATTTTCTTTTGAAATTTTGAACTTTCTGAAATCCCAAATTATTTTAAATAAGGAAAAACAGAAAAAAAGAAAAAAACGAAATAAGAAAAAGGGTAGTCCGGCCCCGCTAATGGGCCGGCCCAATAGGGCGCCAAGGGAGAGGAGCGTATAAAAGGTTATATACCTCTATCTTTCCAAACAATATTGTGGCTAGGTGGACTAGTTGTTCCATTCAAAAATAGTGGAGAAACAATTCGTCTTTTAATATTATGTAGGTATAGATATATATAATAGATATAGATTAGACTTGTTGAGTAGTTAGTCCCCTGTGGGATGGGCTCCGAGCCTGCGAGCGGGAGATTAAGGGAAGAAAGGGTGTTTTCCCCGTAATAATGGAGAAAGGTAGACCTACGTGTACTGCTATGACGGGAGCAGAGTAACGTCGACACGTCCCATGCGGTGCGGCACACTTGTGACCGCCCTAGCGTGTTTGTTTTCCCGAGCGCATCCGGCCTGCATCGCACTAGAGAGCATGCTCACATGTGTGGATCGGGGTGGTGGCATGGCAGCTCCCACACGCAGATCGGGCGAGCGTCTGCGAGTGCCCCGCCGGTGCGCGCGCACGTGGTCTACATGCTGCCGGAGCCCCGTGCTAGCTCTCACGGCCGGGTGGCGAGCAGGTCGCCAGATGCCGGGACGGGGAAGGAGTAGAGCTTGTTACAGGTGGGAGGGGAAAGAGAGAAGGAGAGCTTTACCTTGACACCGGTGAGGAGATGCAGGGGCAAAACGTGCACGTGTGGGGCTGGGACGCTGAAATAGGGATGTAAACCGGGTCCCGTTTAAAGTCCACCTATGGTATGATAATTTAAAAAGATTTTTTGTTTGTTTGAGAAAAATGAACTATCAAACTAGTAAAAACTAACTAAACGAGATTGCGGACGCCATTTATTTGCCACTTACATCCCTATGCGGAAACGGCGCATCCCTGTGTTTTCGCTTAACCTGGCCTGGAACCCGATTTTGCATCGGTCGGGCCTGGCCGAGTGAGGCGTGCATCCTACCAACTAGAAAAAAATTACATAGTGGATGCGATGCAGGTGCCGCGACGACAATTTATCGCCTTAACCGACGAGACAAGCACCAGCTCTAGCTGAAACTATTTCTCCCCTCGCAAAGTATTGGGCCAGCCCATTTACATGGGTATACACACCGCCGAACCTCCTTTCGTGGTAAGTACAAGGGGCGTCACATACTCGAGCCGTTTTCTTTGTAATTTTTTCTTTATTTATTTTCCTTTTTATTCTTCAGTTTTATTTGGTTATCTTTATTCTCCTTTTTCTTTCTTTTTTCTGATTCTTGATTTTTTTTCATTTTTTCATTTTTTTGCATTTTGTTTCTTTGTTTTCTATTTCTTTTTTCTTTTGTTTATTTTGTTTTTATTTTTGGTTTTCTTTCGTCTTTTGGTTATTATACTACATTTTTTGTATATGTAAACAATATTTTTCAAATAAATATATAATATTTATTCTCCATTTTTATCTTTTTCTTATATTTGTTTTCAGTTTCATTCTACATTTTCGTATAAGTCAAAATATTTTTTGAAAATTGATCAAAAACATTTGTATACATGTTCAACATTGTCTGAACGCTTATTCGACATTAATTAAATACCTGGTCACTATTTTAATACTTATTCAACATTTTTTAAGTACAAGTTCAACATTTCTCAAATACTCGTTCAACATTTTTTAATATTTATTCAAAATTTTCATATACTTGTTCAACATTTCAAATATTTATTCAACTTTTCCAAATACTTGATCAATTGTTTTTAATACTTATTCAACATATCTTAAATATTTGTTCAACATTTTTTCAAATGTATTTTTGGAGAGTGTATATAAGTATAACACTTTGAACCGCGGCAGTTCAAAGTATTCACCACTAGCTTGTGCAAACGATACTAGAAGCTTCATAAAAGGGCTGTGAATGCTGTTGAGCCAGCAGTCCCCCGTTATTTGAGGTGGTCCGAGCAGCCTATTGTGTGGAGTAGGGAAGATCACCCTCCCCGGGTTGACAATTGGGTCGATTAGCCTTGGTGGTAGCACCTCAAGTCGGTGGATATAAATTCACTAAGGTCCTCATGGATGGAGGTAGCAGCATGAACATCCTCTATTATGAGACCTTTCGACGTATGGGGCTGACTGACAAAAATTTAAAGACGTCCAACACCGTTTTCCATGGAGTAGTGCCCGGTAAGTCGGCATATCCAGTTGGCAAGATTGAGCTGGAGGTAGCCTTTGGAGATGAATATGATTCTCGGGCTGAGAAGTTAACCTTTGAGGTGGTCAAGATCAAAAGCCCATATCATGCTCTATTTGGACGACGGCTTATGCCAAGTTCATGGCGCCCATGTTATGTTTATTTGCAGCTTAAGATGCCGGGTCACAAGGGCACCATTACTGTTCATGGGAGCCGAAAGATAGCCATGGAATGTGAAGAGGGTGATGCTGCTTATGCTAAGTCTGTTTGTGCAGCAGAGGAGCTAAAGTTTTGTCAAGATAATGTTGACCCGGCGGATATGACATCTCTGAAGAAGCCAACCACAGAGCATGACCCGGCGATGAAGTTTAAGTCACCGATGAAACTAAGCTTGTTGATTTTACTCGGGCGACTCATCCAAACAGTTCAAAGATCGCGCCAATATGGATCCTAAATAGGAAAGCGCGCTCATCGAGTTCAATATCTTTGCATGGAAACCTTCTGACATGCCGGGTGTACCGAGGGAACTCGCTGAGCACACTCTTAATATTGATCCAAAGTTTAAGCCGGTCAGGCAATTTCTCCGGCGGTTTAACGAGGAAAGACAGAAAGCTATCGGAGAGGAGGTGGCCCGGCTCTTAGCGGCCGGGTTTATTGTTGAAGTTTTTCATCCTGAGTGGTTGGCTAACCCGGTGCTCGTGCTTAAAAAGAACGGCACTTGGTGGATGTGTGTAGATTACACGACTTAAATAAGGCTTGTCCGGCTGATCCTTTTGCTCTCCCCCGTATTGATCAAATCATTGATGCTACGGCGGGTTGTGAGCATTTGAGCTTTTTGGATGATTACTCTGGTTATCATTAGATCAGAATGGCAGTTAAGGACCCGGAGAAGACGACCTTCATTACTCCGTTTGGAGCCTTCTACTATGTATCTATGCCTTTCGGGCTTAAGAGCGTCCAAGCTACTTATCAGCGGTGTGTACAGAATTGTCTCCACAATCAGATTAGGCGCAATGTTCATGCTTATGTGGATGATATAGTGGTGAAATCCAGGGAGAAGGAAACCTTGATAGATGATCTGAAGGAAACCTTTGATAATCTCCGGGTCTATAAGATGATGCTTAACCCGGCCAAATGTGTGTTTGGCATGCCAGCGGGCAAGCTTTTGGGTTTCCTAGTCTCCAACAGGGGCATTGAAGCTAATCCGGAGAAGATTAAGGCAATTACCTCTTTGGCTAAACCGGCGTGCATCAATGATGTTCAGCGACTGGCGGGTCGTGTCGCTGCTTTAAGCCGGTTCCTAAGCTGGTTAGGTGAGAAGGCTGTACCGCTGTATCAGCCCTTTTATGAAGCTTCTAGTATCGTTTGCACAAGCTAGCACCGGTGTAGTATAACACTTTGAACTGCAATATGCATTAGCCCCCAAGTGCTAAGTATCTTTGCTTTGCAAAGTGCTTGGGACTTAAATTCCATGAACCGCCGCGGAAAGTCAGAGTTCTTCAGCATACATTAGCCCCCAAGCGTCAAGTATCTTTGCTTGCAAAGTGATTGGGACTTAATGTTTTCTTATAATAATCCTGACTGTAACCCGGCATTGATGCAGGCCACCATAAGTCAATTTGAGTCGGAGATTGCTGATCTGAAGAATCGCCTGGAAGCTCAAGAGACTGAAATCCAAAAGGCCAACTCCAAGTTTGAGTTCATCGTATCTGAACAAGAGAAATTGAAGAAAAGCTTCGAAGCAGATAAGAAGGTATGCGCTGATGAAAAGGCCTCCTTGATCACCCGGGCAGAGAAAGCGGAAGCGGCTCTCGCAGATACAACGGCTGGGTTAACCGGCTTAAAACGCCATATATCTCAGATGGTCTCAGCAATCTTTGGTAAGCTATTCTGCAAGTGTTAAATACCGTAAACCTTTTCCGACAAGTATCTTGTTTGTCACCTCCGGCTCATCTGATGTTTGTTAATGTAGGCCCCAGGAGCTCTAATCTGAACCAGAACATGTTAATAAAGCTGAAGGCGGTTTATACATTGGTGGAACAACTCTACACCGGGTCACAACGTGCTTTAGCCATTGTGGCTTTGTCAAATGAGGTTCCACATATCTTGTCGGATGTATTGAAGCGGCTTGCCGTGCTACCTCAACGGGTCCAAGAGCTAAGACGTGCTTCTGCAAGAGCTGGGGCCATAGCCGCTTTAAGCCGGGCCAAAGCATGGCTACCAGAGCTGGACCCAGCCGACATCGCCCTCGGATATCCAAGCTTAAAGGAAGATGGCACCTCATTTGATCAAAAAGACTTCGCCGCCTGCGTGAAGGAAATACGCCCTGTGGCCACTCTGATTGGGAATGACACAGACCTTACCAAGTACCAACCTGGTTACGACAACCAGAATCAGAGAATTCCTACGCCACGCTATGACAGTCAGCTTGATCCCTCCAATTCGTAAGAATACCTTCGCCCCCGAAGTCGATCCGGCCGGGTTAATTGATGTTGAGGCTGAATTTGAAGCTTTGAGTGGCATTGACTGGTCGTCATCAACCTTCCAGGACAGGGCAGACGACAGAGGAGCGGAAAGGGATGATCCGGAAGCTTGAGGTCAACAAAACGAGTGACCCGGTGGGCGACTTATTTTTATGCTTTGTGAAAAACAATGTTTCGTTATCCAGACTCGGGGAGTCTTGTAATAGGGTAGAAAAAACACTTGATTTTGTCATGCCTTCACGCACGTTCGAAGTGCTCAATACTTTCTTAAGCCGCCATCGTTATATGCTTCCGGTTTATACCGGTCTTCTGCTTTCTTCGTGCTGAAAAAATTCACTTGCATTGCCCTGCATATAGAACAAACACAAGTCCCTTGGCAGCTTTACCGCATAGGGGGTCATATAATGTATTGATAACCCAGAGTGTGAACCAAAAAATCATACAAAGGCCGGTTTTCAATTATATCTTTGAGACATAATCGTAATAGCATACCTGTGATCCTTTGGTGATCTTGCCGGCTTATGTGACCCGAACAATGAGGGTAAGCTTTTAATCCTAAAACTTGGCACATATGATGTTTGCTATGTGCTAACAACCTTATTTGATCAATATTAAACCGGTGGAACAAAAACCACCCCATGAATGCTTTCAAAATGATCTCAAAACAGTCAAATAATTGTGATTGCAAAGTGTTATGAGAAATAGACAAAATTCAAAGGCTTCTGATTCGAATACGATCAGTAAACCGTTCCAAAGGGGTTAAGCTAAGATTCGGATATGATCATATAGCCCCCAGTGGCTTTGGCGATGCCGATCAAGTGGGTATCAACAGCTATGTTCTCTTTGGTTCGAATACGACCTATGTTTGAACAGGAAGCACCCAGGTGACCATAAGAGTTGTTTAATGACGCCGATTCGAATACGATCCATGTCAGACCCAAAGGGATTAAGCTATGATTCAGATATGATCAAGAAGCCCCCTAGTGGGTTTGGCAGTATGCCGATCAAGAGGGTATCGACAGCTATGTTCGAATACGACCTATGTTTGAACAGGAAGCCCCCAAGTGATCATGGCTAGATTCAGATATGATCATAAGCCGTACCAAAAGGAAAGCCGGATTCAAATATGATCTGCTCCCTGTTAGTTGTTGTAACACCCGGATGATTAAGGAACAGTAATCACCCCAGTTACTGTGACTAACCTCACGTTGATTCGAACCCGTTCTAAAACAAAATCAAAACAAAAGCAAACGATGGAAAGTTTCAAAAACTAAATCTAAAATGTTCGGGGGTTGTCTAAAATAGCAAACCTAAATATGGTGGGGTGCACAAAATTTTGTAAAATGCTTTGGCATTTTAAATAAGCTAAAAACAGAAAACAAGAAAATAAGAAAAGAAAAAGAAAACAAAAAGAGAGAGGGAACCCCCCCTGGCCCATCTGGGCCAGCCCTTCCCCCCTGGACCAGCCAGCCCTCCCCACCGGCCCTCACCCCTGGCCCTCCCTCCTGGCCGCCCAACCGCCCGGCCACTTAACCCTCCCCATGTCAAACCCTAGCCGCCCCACTCACTCGCCCACGCGCCTCTCCCGATCCCTTCTCCCCGCCCGATCCAGATCGGGCCGAGCCCCAACGTCGCGCCCCTCATGGCCCCGCCGCCCCAACCGTCGCCTCCTCCCACGCCCTGCCCGCCGTCCGGGCCCCTCCTCCCTCCGTCGCCCCACGCCACCCACCTCCATGGGTCGACCCCGACCTTCCCCCGCCTCACCGGACACCTCCCCGACGCCGGCGAACGCTTCCCCACCCGCCTTCTCGCCGGACGCCATCACCCTTCACCACGCCCGCCGCCTAGTCCCCACGGCCCCGCTGTGAGCTTCGCCTCTCTCTCCCCCGTCGTTCCCCTCTCCCTCTCCCGAACGACGCCGTCGCCCGGAGCTCCGTCTCCGGCTCCGACCCTCCGCGGCCACGCCGCCCCACCCCCCCTCCCGTTTCCCTCTCCTTCCTCCCTCGCCGAACGGCGCCCTCGCCCCCCCGGCCACCGAAGACCCCGGCCCCTTCCGACGTTCTCCCCCCCCCCCCCGGCGACGCACGCCGGTGCCGACGCCGCGGCCAGCTCCGGTGCCCCGCGACCACGGCGGCCGCCGACTCCGCACCACCTTCGCCATGGCCGTCCCGACCACCACCGCGGCCCAAGACGGCGTTCGCCCGCCCTTCCTCGCCGTTCCGGCGCTGCCCCGTCAACGCTTCGGTCGCCTCGCGCGCCGCTCACAACCCGACCTCGCCGTGGCTGCGGCCCCTCCGGCCGCCGTCGTGCCACGCCCCCCCGCTGCGCCCAAGCAGGCGCTCAATTCTCGGGCCAGCCCGTTCGGCCTCGGGCACGAGGACCGCCCGCACCCCAAGACGCCCGTTGCCCCCACAGGTCGATGACATGGGGGCCCCACCCCCCACAGAACGGTTTATTAATAAAACAGGAAATAAAAATTAAATGAAACTAATTAAGTAATTAATTAATTAATTAATTAATTAATTAATCTAATTAATTCTGATTAATTAACCCTAATCACTAATTAACCTAATTAACTAATGTTAATTAACTTTGATTAGGTTAATTAGATATCAGAGGATGACATGCGGACCCACTGTCAGGTTGACTCGACCAACCCTGTTGATCGTTGACGCCAAGATGACATCATGCTGACGTCATAAATACATTTTCGAATTAATTAAGTAATTAATTAAATTCCAGAACTTAATAAAATCTTTTAAAAATCATATCTTTTAATCCGTAACCCGGATTAAAATATTTTCAACATGAAAGTTACTCAGAACAACATGAAGAATCCGGATACGCAGTCCGTTCGTCCACCACACGCCTCTAACCTATCGAACCTGCAAACTTTCCTCTCCGGTTCATACATCGATAGACGTTCGAACCGGGAAACTTCCCCGGATGTTTCCCCCCCTTAACCAGTACCCCCATACCACGTTAGGGCACGCCTAGCATCGCTTCTTGGCATGTCATGCATCGATATGCATCTGTTTACCTTGTATTCATTGTTTCTTCCCCCTCTTCTCTCCGGTAGACTACGAGACCGACGCTGCTGCTGGCCAGTTCGACTACGGTGTTGACGACCCCTCTCTCTTGCCAGAGCAACTGTGCAAGCCCCCTTGATCACCAGATATCGCCTACTCTTCTCTATACCGCTTGCATTAGAGTAGTATAGCATGTTACTGTTTTCGATACTCCTATACCGCCGCATAGCCTCGTCCTTGTAACTTCATTGTTACCTTACCCGCAATCCTATATGCTTAGTATAGGGTGCTAGTACTTTCATCTGTGGCCCTACTTTCTTGTCCGTCTGCCGTGCTTTACTATCGGGCCGTGATCACTCGGGAGTTGATCACGGCTATATACTATATACTTATACATGATACATGTGGAGACTAAAGTCGGGTCGGCTGATGGAGCACCCGCGAGTGGATCTTGAGGCGGAGCGGCAGGGCAGGTTGAGACCGCCTAGTAGAGAGGTGGGCCTGGCCCTGTTCGGCGTTCGCGGTTACTTAACACGCTTAACGAGGTCTTGGTATTTGATCTGAGTTGGCTACGAGCTTATACGCACTAACCATCTACAGGAGTAGTTATGGGTATCCCGCCGTGGTATCACCGGCACTTCAGACGTCACGAGCGGCGGCTAGCCGGATTGGATTGGAACGCTTCTTGGGCTAGGTCTTCTTCCGTCACAGACGTAACGCAGTGTGTGCTTAGGGCGATGGGCCTGGACCCTGCGCTTAGGTTTAGACCGGTGTGTTGGCCTCTCTGTTGTGCCTAGGTGGGGCTGCGACGTGTTGATCTTCCGCGGCGGGCATGACCTGTGAAAGTGTGTCCGCCAAATGGGATCAAGCGTGCTTTGGGTAAGATGGTGCACCCTGCAGGAAGTTAATCTATTCGGATAGCCGTGATCTTGATAACAGGATCGACTTGGAGTTGTACCTTGAGCTTATGACAACTAGAACCGGATACTTGATAAAACACACCCTTCCAAGTGCCGACATAACCGGTGGTCGCTCTCGCTCAGGATATGAGCAGGGATCGCTGGTAGGATTATTGCTATATAATGTTACTTGGAGGACTTCCGTTGTCCTCTTCTGCTCATTGCAAGAAAGGTGACCAGCGTAGTCTTCGTTAAGACTAGCTATCCCCTCTTATTCTCGGCATTCTGCAGTTCACCCACCGATATGGCCTTTACACATATATCCATGCATATGTAGTGTAGCTCCTTGCTTTATAGTACTTTGGATGAGTACTCACGGTTGCCTTGTTCCCCCTTTTCCCTATCTCTACTCGATTGTCGCAACTGCACGATGGAGCCCAGAGCCAGACGCCACCGCCTATGGCGACTACTACTGGAGGCGCCTACTACTACGTGCAGCCCACGACGACCACCAGGGAGTAACCTAGGAGGATCCTGCAGGAGGCCTGCTCCACTTTCGATCTGTATCCAGCTTTGTGCTAGCCTTCTTAAGGCAAACTTGTTTAACTTATGTCCGTACTCAGATATTGTTGCTTCCGGCTGACTCGTCTATGATCGGAAAGCACTTGTATTCGAGCCCTCGAGGCCCCTGGCTTGTATTATGATGCTTGTATGACTTATTTTATTTGTAGAGTTGTGTTGTGATATCTTCCGTGAGTCCTTGATCTTGATCGCATACATTTGTGTGCATGATTAGTGTACGATTGAATCGAGGGCGCCACAAGTTGGTATCGAGCCGATGCCTGTAGGAATCCCCTTCCACACTCCTTGGTCAAGTCGAGTCTAGACATTGCAAAAGCTTTTACTAACTTGGCTGTGTGCCTTACGGGCCCACGTCGCCATCGGGTGGTACTAGGATCTTTTACTCCTCGACCTTTACTCTGGGACTCTGAACTCTCTTCTACTCGGGTTAAACGATTTTACTAACTATCACTAGGATCCCGTGATCGCATTCACCCCAAAGTTGGATATAGCCTTAGTTGTTCTTGAAATTGTATTTGAGCAATTTCCTCACTGTCATTTGACTCCTTTGAAACGTCTTTGTTTTCAGATGGAACCCACGAGGCAGGTCGTGCGCCACACGACGGCCATTGGTGCCTCGGGATCACTGCGGTGCTAGCCGAGATGATGAAATATCTGTGTTATCGATGGCACACTGAGTTCACCGTCTATGAGGAGTACCAGGACTATAACCAGGAGTAGTACCGCGCCATCGTCCACCTCTACTCTCGGGAGTACGAGTCCACTACTGTGCTGCACACCGCACATGGTGTTGGAGTGACTATCGATATGGCAGTCCACGATGCTGCTTATGCTGCTCGACACGTCTTCGTCTTTGAGTATCGAGAGTTGGACACCTCCCCTTCAGTGCACATTGCTATCGCGTCGATGTTGGTGAGGAGGGTTACTACACGCTGCCTACTCCATCGTCACCAGAGAGCCCTTCCACCATCGTAACTTTGTTCTCGCATGCCGATGGGCTGGATCGAGCTAACCGAGCTCTTCGCCACGAAGTTGTACATCACCCGTCGGCACCTCTACCGTGCTCGACGCTGATGCACCCTTTGTCCGATCCGGAGAGCTGCTGCGTTCTGCGATCTACCCAGCCAGACCGTGATGCCCTCAGGTGTCGGTTGGCTGACGTGGGAGGCTACTCTCCAGACTTGGCCCTTTTCTCGCCACTGGACGTCGGATTCAGCACCAGAGTATCCGCGGCCCCCAGGTCACTGACGTGGAGGACTATCCGCTGCCGCACTATCAGCTTTCAGGCTACAGCTACCTCCGCAGTACCGCGTGGGACTGATGTAGACTTGCTTGTTAGTGTTTGATGTATTCGCCGCGAGCCTGCGTGCCGCCTATGATGTAGTAGTCTATGTACTGGACTCTATGTATCGAACTCTATGCATGATTCCTTTTGTAAGATATGCCAACTACTATGTAGTTCCCATCATGCTGCTTTCATTATGCATGTTTCATCATGAATGATTCTGTCTCTTGCTTAATTTCTCAAATGCTGAACTACCCCTGTTATATAATAGCAGGATGGTTAGGCCAGCAGGTCGTGGTCGTGGTGCCAACTTCCCACCACCGCCTGAGTACATGGCTGGTATGATCCAACAGCTCGAAATGAATCGCCAATTCATGGAGAACATGATGGCTCAGTTCCCTCGCCCCAATATGAACCAGCACCCAAACGGAACAACTCTGCAGGATTTCATACGCCTGAACCCCAGCGTGTACCGCAGCTCAACCCAGCCACTGGATGCTGATGACTGGCTCCGTGACATCACCTATGAGATGGAGTCTGCTGATGTAGCCCCTGCCAGCTATGTCACCTTTGCTTCCTTCTTCCTGAAGGGACCCGCAGCTCAATGGTGGGATAGCCACCGGCATTTCCGCCGGTTGGAACACACATCACCGCCAGACTTCCAAGTTGCCTTCCGTGCCCGCTTCATCCCTCAAGGGGTCATGGACGGAAGAAGCGTGAGTTCCGCAACCTCACCCAAGGCAACAAGACTGTTGAAGCTTATCAGCGAGAGTTCCTGGACTTGTCTCGCTATGCTGAAGAGGATATTGCAACTGATGCACGCAGACAGGAGAAGTTTCGTGACGGCCTTCAAGCTGACATCAAGCTCGCACTTCTAGTGCACGACTTTGCTGATTTCGCCACCTTGGTGAACAAAGCTATCAATGTCGAAACTGGTCTGCAGGAATACCAGAGCTCTAACAGGCGCAACCGTGACACGGGCTCATCTTTGGGCCCGTCCTCGCGAAGCGTAAGATATGGATTCCCAACGGTATGTACCAGCCGAATGCACTGCTCCAAGGCAGAACTATGCTACACCTCGCCGCCTACAACTAAGCGAAGCTTCCAGCTCCACCACCCCAAGCTCCTGTTCCCACCCCCAATAATGGCTTGTGCTTCAGGTGCGGACAACCAGGGCACCGTGCTAGAGAATGCAACCAGAACCAGAATCAGCTGGCCCTTCCAGCAGCTGGCCGTGGAAACACCCAGACCCGCAACAACACTGCCAAGTCTTATGGGCAAGCTCAGGCCAACCACGTTGATCTCGAACGAAGCTCAAGACCAGCCTGCCATCTTGTGATGGGTACACTCCTCGTAAATTCAGTACCTGCATCTGTTTTATTCGATTCAGGAGCATCACATTCATTCATGTCTGAAGACTTTGCATACAAGCACGACGTTAAGTGTGAGGAGATGAACTCTTCGGTAGTGGTAAAAACCCCCTTGGGACAATGTCAAACCTCCATGGTTGGCGTCGACGTCCCGTGGAAATCGAAGGGCTGGAATTCTATGCCTCCCCATTATCCTCAAGACGTCTAACATCGACCTCATTTTGGGGATGGATTGGTTGAAAGCGCATATTGCGTCAATCGCTTATGCGCCACTAAGACCGGCCCATCCGCTACACCCTTCGATGAAATAGTAGCTACAATGCTCGTGCGGTTCAAGATGCCGAGGCAAGGCTCTATGCATTGAACGCATTGAACGCCGCACCCCTCGAGGGCATTGAGAACATTCTGCTGCTTATGCGATTTCCAAGACGTCTTCCACGAAGAACTTCTGTGGATTCCCCTGCTAGAGCTGTCGAATTCGTCATCGACTTGAAACCAGGCACCACTCCTATAGCCAAGCGACCCTACAAGATGCCGCCGCATGAACTCCTTGAGCTAAAGGAGGAAATTGACAAATCTCTTCAAAGCGGTTTCATTCGCCCAAGTTGCTCACCTTGGGGAGCACCTTCTCTCTTTGTCAAGAAGAAGGATGGGACAAACCGATTGGTCCAAGACTACCGTCCTATAAATCAAGCTACCATTCAAAATAAGTATCCTCTTCCTCGGATCAATGATCTTTATGATCAACTGGCTGGTTCGCCGTTGTTCTCAAACTTCGACTTGAGGTTGGGTTACCACCAGATCCGTGTTCGTGAGGAGGATATCCCCAAGACCGCTTTTGTGACTCGTTATGGTTCATACGAGTACACCGTCATGTCTTTCGGCTTAACCAATGCTCGAGCCACCTTCTCTCGCCTGATGAACTATATATTCATGGATTACCTCGACAAGTTCGCCGTGGTTTATCTGGATGATATCCTGATCTTTTCCAAGAATGAAGAAGAACATGTTGAACATCTTCGTCTTGTGCTGGAAAAGCTACGGGAGCATCAACTCTATGCCAAGTTCTCCAAATGTGAATTCTGGCTTCCCGAAGTAACCTATCTCGGGCATGTCATTTCTAAGGATGGTATTGCCGTCAACCCTGAAAGAGTTCAGGCTATTCTCGATTGGACTCCTCCGAAGAACGTCAAGCAAGTCAGAAGTTTTCTCGGTCTCGCCAGCTATTGCCGTCGATCTGCCGAGAACTTCTCCAAGATTGCCAGGCCTCTGACTAACCTGTTGCATAAGGGCGTCAAATTCCAATGGACGGATAAGTGTCAGGAAAGTTTCCAGGCACTCAAAGACAAGTTGACTTCTGCCCCAGTGCTAGCTCCTCCTGATACTAAGAAGGACTTCGTCATTTACTGCGACGCTTCTCGTCAAGGTTTAGGCGGTGTCCTAATGCAAGAGCGCAAAGTGGTTGCTTATGCCTCTCGACAGTTGCGCCCTCACGAGGAGAACTACCCAGTTCATGACCTCGAACTTGCTGCTGTCATTCATGCACTGAAGCAGTGGCGACATTACCTTCTCGGTAATCGTTGCGAGATCTTCACCGATCACCAAAGTCTGAAGTATCTGTTTACCCAGCCAGACCTGGACCTCCGTCAACAGAGATGGATGGAGACTGTTGCAGACTTTGATTTGGGTATTTCCTATACGCCAGGCAAGGCTAATGTAATGGCTGATGCCTTGAGCCGCAAGTCTTACTGCAACCACCTTTAGGTTCACCAAGTTCAGCCCCCACTTGTTGAAGAATTCAGAAAGCTGAACCTCCATATTGTTCCTCCGGGTGCACTCGCTCCCCCTCCTCCGGAGTTCCGCAAGATGAATCTCCGTGTTGTTCCCAGGGTTCCCTCTATACCCTGGCTGTTGAACCCGATCTCGTGGGCACCATAAAGACAATGCAGGGATTTGACTCTGAAGTCTACAAGATTAAACAGGACATCAAGAAAGGAAATCCCTCGTCCTTCACTATTGCTGATGATGGCGCCTTGTACTTCAAAGGCCGCCTAGTGGTGCCGTGTAAGAAGGAAAACCTAAATATGACTCAGAAGGTTATGAAAGAAGTTCATGATACGCCTCTATGTATCCACCCCGGCAAGACAAAGATGTATCAAGACATTCGCCGAGAGATTACGGTGGTCTAATATGAAGCAAGACATCGCCGCTATGTTTCGAGTGTGACGTTTGCCGTCAGTATCAAAGCAGAACATCAAAGGCCTGCCGGAACTCTGCAGCCTATCTCTATCCCTCGAATGGAAATGGGACCATGTTGAAATGGACTTAAATCACTTTGGGTTTCCCAAATCGCAGAAAGGTAATGATGCTATTCTTGTCGTCATTGACCGGCTTTCTAAAGTTGCACATTTTCCGGCGGTCAAAGAAACGATCACCGCTAATCAGCTTGCAACTCTCTATATGTCCGTAATTGTTTCACTTCACGATATTCCACTGGTTATCGATTCGGACCGTGGCAGCTTATTCACTTCAAGATTACAGGCAAGTTTTCAAGAAGCTATGGGGACTCATCTATCTTTCAAGATTGTGCGTTTCATCCATGATCTCAAGGGCAAGTTGAACGTGTCAACCAAATTCTCAAGACATGCTTCGAGCTTGTGTCGCTTCCTTCGCAAGAAATGGGAGGAATCTCTCCGTATGCTGAGTTCTCTTATAATAATAGCTATCGGGCTAGTCTCAAGATGGCCCCTTTGAAGTGTTATTCGGACGAAAGTGCCGAACCCCTCTGAACTGGTCAGAAACTGGGGAACGTCCACTCTTCGGTCCGGATATTATCCAACATGCCGAAGAACAAGTCCGCATTATTCGCGAGAATCTCAAGACTACTCAGTCTCGTCAAAAGAGTAATTATGACCGTCATCACAAGGACATGGTCTATCAACCTGGCGAAAAGGCCTATCTTCGCGTTACACCAATGAAGGGTGCTCACCGCTTCGGGATCAAGGGCAAGTTAGCTCCTCGCTATATTGGCCCATTCACTATTCTGGAAAGGCGTGGAAAAGTGGCTTACCAACTGGAGCTTCCGTCGAACCTTTCTCAGGTTCACGATGTGTTCCATGTGTCACAACTCCGACACTGCTTCAAGGACCCAATCCGAGCAGTGGACCATGAAGTGCTCGAATTGCAACAGGACCTCTCCTATAAAGAGCATCCGGTCCGCATTCTCGACCAAGATGAACGCCGCACACGTCAGAAGGCGATCAAGTTCCTCAAAGTCCAGTGGTCGAATCACTCTGAAGACGAAGCCACCTGGGAACGCGAGGATCGTCTTCGAGATGAATACCCCGCACTCTTTCCTTCTACCTCCTAAATCTCGGGACGAGATTTCTTGTAGTGGAGGAGATTTGTAACACCCGGATGATTAAGGAACAGTAATCACCCCGGTTACTGTGACTAACCTCACGTTGATTCGAACCCGTTCTAAAACAAAATCAAAACAAAAGCAAACGATAGGAAAGTTTCAAAAACTAAATCTAAAATGTTCGGGGTTGTCTAAAATAGCAAACCTAATTATGGTGGGTGCATTAAAATTTTGTACAATGCTTTGGCATTTTAAATAAGCTAAAACAGAAAAGAAGAAAATAAGAAAAGAAAAGAAAACAAAAAGAGTGGGGGAGGGAACCACCCTGGCCCATCTGGGCCAGCCCTTCCCCCTGGCCCAGCCAGCCCCGCCCCACCTGTCCCCCTCACCCCTGGCCTGGTCCCTCCTGGCCGCCCAACCGCCCGCCACTTAACCCCAAGGCCGAAACCCTAGCCGCACCACTCACTCGCCCCCACGCCTCTCCCGATCCCTTCTCCTCCCTCGCCTCGATCCAGATCGGGCGAGCCCCGTCGCGCCTCATCGCCATGGCCCCGCCGCCCCCAACCAACCTCCTCCCCACGCCCTCGCCGCCGTCCGGCCCCTCCTCCCCTCCGTTAGCCCCACGCTTGGGCACCTCTCCTCATGGGTCGACCCGACCTTCCCCCGCGTCACCGGACGCCTCCCCGACACCGGCGAACGCTTCCCCACCCGCCTCCTCGCCGGACGCCATCACCCTTCACCACGCCCGCCGCCTAGACCCCACGCCGCCCGCTGTGAGCTTCGCCTCTCTCTCCCCCGTCGTTCCCCGCTCCCCTCCCGAGCAGCTGCGTCGCCCGGAGCTCCGTCTCCGGCTCCGACCCCTCATGCCACGCCCCCCCCGTTCCCTCTCCTCCCCCTCGCGGCAGCGCCTCGCCCCCCTCGGCCAGGCAAGCTCCGGCGTTCCCCGGCGGCCTTGCGCGGTCACCAGCGGCCAGCTCAGGTGCCCGCCCGCTGGCCGCCGACTCCGCACCACCTCTCGCCCGCGGCCGTCCCGACCACCACCCGGCCCCGCGGCGTTAGCCCCGCCGTTCGGCTGCCCGTCCAGCAACGAGTCGCCTCGGCGCCGCTCACGGCCAGCCCGACCTCGCCGTGGCTGCGGCCCCTCCGGCCGCCGTCGTGGCCCCGGCCTCCCCCGCTGCGCCCAAACGGGCGCTCAACTGCGCCCGGGCCAGCCCCGTTCGGCCTCGAGACGAACCGCCCGCACCCCGCACTGGTTTGCCCCCACAGGGTCGATGACATGGGGCCCCTACCTACGTAACGGTTTATTAATAAAACAGGAAATAAAAATTAAATGAAACTAATTAAGTAATTAATTAATTAATTAATTAATTAAGTAATTAGTTAATCTAATTAACTCTGATTAATTAACCCTTATCACTAATTAACCTAATTAACTAATGTTAATTAACTTTGATTAGGTTAATTAGATAATGTAGAATGACATGCGGACCCACTCGTCAGGGTTGACTCAGTCAACCCTGTTGATCTTGACGTCAAGCATGACATCATGCCGACGCTATAAATACATTTTCAATTAATTAAGTAATTAATTAAATTCCGTAACTTAATAAAATCTTTTAAAATCATATCTTTTAATCCGTGAACCGGATTAAAATATTTTCAACATGAAAGTTACTCGTAACGACGTGATTTAATCCGGATACGCAGTCCGCTCGGCCCACCACACGCCTCTAACCTATCGAACCTGCAAACTTTCCTCTCCGGTTCATCTGTCTGACAGACGTCCGGAACCGGGAAAACTTCCCCGGATGTTTCCCCCCTTAACCAGTACCCCATACCACGTTAGGGCACGCCTAGCATCGCTTCTTGGCATGTCATGCATCGATATGCATCTGTTTACCTTGTATTCATTGTTTCTTCCCCCTCTTCTCTCCGGTAGACTACGAGACCAGCTGCCGCTGGCGGTTGGACTACGGTGTTGTGACCCCTCTCTCTTGCCAGAGCAACCAGGCAAGCCCCCCCCTTGATCACCAGATATCGCCTACTCTTCTCTATACTGCTTGCATTAGAGTAGTATAGCTTGTTACTGTTTTCAGATACTCCTATACTGCTGCATAGCCTGTCCTTGTAACTTCTGTTGTTACCTTACCTGCAATCCTATATGCTTAGTATAGGGTGCTAGTACTTTCATCTGTGGCCCTACTTTCTTGTCCGTCTGCCGTGCTTTACTATCGGGCCGTGATCACTCGGGAGTTGATCACGGGTATATACTATATACTTATACATGATACATGTGGAGACTAAAGTCGGGTCGGCTGATGGAGCACCCGCGAGTGGATCTTGAGGCGGAGCGGCAGGCAGGAGTTGAGACCGCCTAGTAGAGAGGTGGGCCTCGCCTGTTCGGGCGCTCGCGGTTACTTAACACGCTTAACGAGGTCTTGGTATTTGATCTGAGTTGGCTACGAGCTTATACGCACTAACCATCTACGGGAGTAGTTATGGGTATCCGGCATCGTGGTATCACCGGAAGTACTTCAGGACGTCGGCCGACGGAGCGGCGCTACCGGATTGGACTGGAACGCCTTTCTGGGCTAGGTGCTTCCGGCAGCGTCACAGACGTCTTGCAGGTGTGCTTTCGAGGCGATGGGCCTGAGACCCTGGCGCTTAGGTTTGAACCGGCGTGTTGGCCTCTCTGTTGTGCCTAGGTGGGGCTGCGATGTGTTGATCTTCCGCGGCGGGCATGACCCAGGAAAGTGTGTCCGCCAAATGGGATCAAGCGTCTTTGGTAAGATGGTGCACCCTGCAGGGAAGTTAATCTATTCGGATAGCCGTGATCTTCGGTAATGTGACGACTTGGAGTTGTACCTTGAGCTTATGACAACTAGAACCGGATACTTGATAAAACACACCCTTCCAAGTGCCGATACAACGGTGGTCGCCACGCTCGGGGATATGAGCAGGGGATCGCCGGGTAGGATTATTGCTATATAATGTTACTTGGAGGACTTCCGTTGTCCTCTTCTGTCTGTTGCAAGACAGGTGACCAGAAGCGTAGTCTTCGTTAAGACTAGCTATCCCCCTCTTATTCTGGCATTCTGCAGTTCAGTCCACTAATATGGCCTTTACACATATATCCATGCATATGTAGTGTAGATCCTTGCTTGCGAGTACTTTGGATGAGTACTCACGGTTGTCTTGTTCCCCCTTTTTCCCCTATCTCTACTCGATTGCTGCAACCAGACGATGGAGCCCAGGAGCCAGACGCCACCGCCTATGACGACTACTACTCTGGAGGCGCCTACTACTACGTGCAGCCCGCTGACGACGACCAGGAGTAACCTAGGAGGATCCCAGGCAGGAGGCCTGCTCCTCTTTCGATCTGTATCCCAGTTTGTGCTAGCCTTCTTAAGGCAAACTTGTTTAACTTATGTCTGTACTCAGATATTGTTGCTTCCACGACTGCCTATGATCGAGCACTTGTATTCGAGCCCTCGAGGCCCCTGGCTTGTATTATGATGCTTGTATGACTTATTTTATTTGTAGAGTTGTGTTGTGATATCTTCCCGTGAGTCCTTGATCTTGATCGTACACATTTGTGTGCATGATTAGTGTACGATTGAATCGAGGGCGTCACAGTTGTTTCAACAACATGATAAGGAAGACATATAAACTTTTGAGGATGAAAAGGACAGAGGTCCTGCTTTATTGCTTTTCATAATATATACATCGTCAAAATATGTACATCCTGAGAGCCGGTGGCTCAAGTATAGTAAGGCCGAAGATGAGTGATATTCCACGGCCGGCGGGTCTCCTCTTCCGACTTATGTGAGTCTTTGTGCTCTCGAACATCGATGAGGTAATATGACCCGTTGTTCAGGTTCTTGCTAACCACAAAGGGTCCTTCCCAAGGGGGGGATAGCTTGTGCATATCGGATTGATCCTGAATGAGCCGGAACACTAAATCACCTTCCTGAAAGGTTCTGGATCTAACCCGACGGCTGTGGTAGCGGCGCAGGTCTTGCTGGTAAATCGCCGATCGGGCTATTGCCAAGTCTCGCTCTTCATCCAACAAGTCAAGCGCATCCTGACGAGCTTGTTCATTATCAGCTTCGACGTAAGCCGCCACTCGGGGCGAGTCATGACGGATGTCACTTGGCAGGACCGCCTCTGCTCTGTAAACCATGAAGAAAGGTGCATAACCCGTAGACCTGTTAGGTGTAGTGTTGATGCTCCAAATCACAGAGGGTAATTCCTCCACCCAACAACCCGGCGTCCGCTGTAAGGGGACCAAGAGCCGGGGTTTTATACCTTTCAAGATCTCCTGATTGGCTCTTTCTGCTTGACCATTGGATTGAGGATGAGCTACTGCCGAAACGTCAAGCCAGATATGTTCTTGTTGACAGAACTCTTCCATAGCACCTTTGGAGAGATTAGTGCCATTATCAGTTATGATGCTGTGTGGAAAACCAAAACAAAAGATCACCTTTTTCATGAACTGAACCGCCGTGGCTGCATCACAATTACTGACCGGCTCTGCCTCAACCCACTTTGTAAATTTATCAACCGCCACCAGGAGGTGTGTCTTTTTATCCTTAGACCTTTTGAAAGGTCCGACCATATCAAGCCCCCAGACTTCAAACGGCCAAGTAATCGGAATCATCCTCAATTCTTGAGCCGGCATGTGAGCTTGACGTGAGAATTTTTGACAATCGTCACATTTACTGACCAGATCTTCCGCATCAGCATGAGCCGTCAGCAAAATAAAAACCATGACGGAAGGCCTTGGCCACAAGAGATTTTGAGCCGGCATGATGACCGCAATCCCCTTCATGGATCTCACGAAGTATTTCCTGTCCTTCCGCAGGCGACCCACAACGTTAAACGCCCCAGTGACACTGCGATGATGCAATTCACCGTGAACAATTGTCATGGATTTAGACCGCCGGATGATTTGCCTCGCCAAGGGCTCATCCTCAAGCAAACTCTCCCAGGGTCATATAAGCCAAATATGGCACTGTCCAATCCGGGATGACTTGAAGAGCCGCCACCAGCTGCGCTTCCGGGTCTGGCACAGCTAAGTCTTCCTCTGTGGGTAACTTGACAGAAGGATTATGCAAAACATCCAAAAAGGTGTTAGGCGGTACCGGCTTACGCTGAGATCCCAGCCGGCTTAGAGCATCAGCCGCCTCATTCTTCCTTCGATCAATGTGCTCCACTTGATAACCCTTGAAGTGCCCAGCTACAGCATCAACTTCACGACGATAAGCCGCCATGAGGGGATCCTTGGAATCCCACTTGCCTGACACCTATTGAGCCACGAGATCTGAGTCGCCCAAGCACCTTACCCGGCTCAAATTCATCTGTTTGGCCATCCGAAGACCATGGAGTAAGGCCTCATATTCAGCTGCGTTATTAGTACAAGGGAACATGAGCCGAGCACATAACAGAATTTGTCACCTCGAGGGGAAGTTAAAACGACTCCAGCCCCCGAGCCTTCCAACTGCCTGGATCCATCAAAGTGAATGGTCCAATATGTGTTGTTCGGCTTCTCCTCAGGTGTCTGCAGCTCTGTCCAATCATTGATGAAGTCCACCAGTGCTTGAGACTTAATAGCAGTGTGTGGCACATACTTCAAACCATGAGGCCTAAGCTCAATGGCCCACTTGGCGACTCGTCCTGTGGCCTCTCTGTGTTTGGATGATGTCTCCCAAGGGAGCAGAGCTTACCACGGTGATGGGGTGACCCTGGAAATACTGTTTAAGCTTCCGGCTCCCCATGAACACCCCATAAACAAGCTTCTGCCAATGTGGATATCTTTGCTTAGACTCAATGAGCACCTCACTGATGTAATAAACCGACTGTTGAACCGGATGCTCCTTGCCAGCCTCCTTGCACTCCACCACAATTGCAACACTGACAGCATGTGAGTTAGTGGCCACGTATAACAGCAGCGGCTCTTTGTCAATGGGAGCCGCAAGGACTAGCGGCTCAGATAACTGTCTCTTTAAGTCTTCAAAGGCAGCATTAGCAGCATCACTCCAGACGAAAGTGTCTGTTTTCTTCATCATCTGATACAGCGGTATGGCCTTCTCACCTAACCGGCTTAGGAACCGGCTTAAAGCAGCGTCGACCAACGATCGCTGAACATCATTGATGCACGCCGGTTTAGCCAAAGAGGTAATTGCCTTAATCTTCTCCGGATTAGCTTCAATGCCCCTGTTGGAGACTAGGAAACCCAAAAGCTTGCCCGCTGGCATGCCAAACACACATTTGGCCGGGTTAAGCATCATCTTATAGACCCGGAGATTATCAAAGGTTTCCTTCAGATCATCTATCAAGGTTTCCTTCTCCCTGGATTTCACCACTATATCATCCACATAAGCATGAACATTGCGCCCAATCTGATTGTGGAGACAATTCTGTACACACCGCTGATAAGTAGCTTGGGCGCTCTTAAGCCCGAAAGGCATAGATACATAGCAGAAGGCTCCAAACGGAGTAATGAAGGTCGTCTTCTCCTGGTCCTTAACTGCCATTCTGATCTGATGATAACCAGAGTAAGCATCCAAAAAGCTCAAATGCTCACAACCCGCCGTAGCATCAATGATTTGATCAATACGGGGGAGAGCAAAAGGATCAGCCGGACAAGCCTTATTTAAGTCGTGTAATCTACACACATCCACCAAGTGCCGTTCTTTTTAAGCACGAGCACCGGGTTAGCCAACCACTCAGGATGAAAAACTTCAACAATAAACCCGGCCGCTAAGAGCCGGGCCACCTCCTCTCCGATAGCTTTCATCTTTCCTCGTTAAACCATGGGAGAAATTGCTCGACCGCTTAAACTTTGGATCAATATTAAGAGTGTGCTCAGCGAGTTCCCTCGGTACACCCGGCATGTCAGAAGGTTTCCATGCAAAGATATTGAACTCGATGAGCGCGCTTTCCTATTTAGGATCCATATTGGCACTGATGCTGAACTGTTTGGATGAGTCGCCCGGAGTAAAATCAACAAGCTTAGTTTCATCAGCTGACTTAAACTTCATCGCCGGGTCATGCTCTGTGGTTGGCTTCTTCAGAGATGTCATATTCGTCGGGTCAACATTATCTTGATAAAACTTCAGCTCCTTTGCTGCACAAACAGATTCAGCATAAGCTGCATCCCCCTCTTCACATTCCAGGGCTATCTTTCGACTCCCATGAACAGTAATGGTGCCCTTGTGACCCGGCATCTTAAGCTGCAAATAAACATAACACGGCCGCGCCATGAACTTGGCATAAGCCGGCCGTCCAAATAGAGCATGATATGGGCTTTTGATCTTGACCGCCTCAAAGGTTAACTTCTCAGCCCGAGAATCATATTCATCTCCAAAGGCTACCTCCAGCTCAATCTTGCCAACTGGGTATGCCGACTTACCGGGCACTACTCCATGGAAAACGGTGTTGGACGTCTTTAAATTTTTGTCAGTCAGCCCCATACGTCGAAAGGTCTCATAATAGAGGATGTTCATGCTGCTACCTCCATCCATGAGGACCTTAGTGAATTTATATCCACCGACTTGAGGTGCTACCACCAAGGCTAATCGACTCAATTGTCAACCCGGGAGGGTGATCTTCCCTACTCCACACAATAGGCTGCTCGGACCACCTCAAATAACGGGGACTGCTGGCTCAACAGCATTCACAGCCCTTTTATGAAGCTTCTAGTATTGTCCACTACTCAGCTGTTTTGGATGGCTCTGATAACCCGACTGCTACTGATGCTGACCTCCTTGACCAGACTGCTGCTGATTATAACCACCTTGATTTCCCTGAAAACCGGAATTTGAACCGCCACCCGGGCCATGAAAGCCGTCGGCACCTGAGCCGCCACCCGACCCATGATTGCCGTCGAATGTGTTGGAATTCTTGAAAGCCTTCATGATTGCGCAATCCTTCCATAAGTGAGTGGTCGGCCTTTCCCGGGTGTCGTATCTCGGACAGGGTTCATTGAGTAGCTGCTCGAGAGATGGACCTGAGCCGCCAGATCGAGGGGGCGGTTTCCCCTTGCGTCTCTGATTGTTACCCTATGCATTAGCGTTGGCCACAAACTCCGGGTTACCATCGGCCTTACGCTTATTGCCTCCTTGATTCGCCGGGTTATGCTGAACCTTTCCGTTGCCGTTCTTCTTTCCCTTCCCTGTCTTTTCGTCATCAGATGCGGGATCCTTGGTACTATCAGAATCGGCATATTTGACGAGATCCGCCATCAACTGACCCATATCATTACAATCACGCTTGAGGCGCCCCAGCTTCTGTCTCAGCGGTTCAAATCGGCAATTTTTCTCCAACATTAAGACTGCAGAGCCGGCATCCATCTTGTCAGACGAATGTATTATTTCCTTGACCCAGCGCATCCAATGAGTGGTAGATTCACCCTCTTCTTGCTTACAATTAGTTAAGTCCACAATTGACATAGATTGCTTGCAAGTGTCCTTGAAGTTTTGAACGAAACGGGCCTTTAACTCCGCCCATGAGTTAACGGAATTAGGCGGCAGCCCCTTTAACCAAGTCCGGGCCGTTCCGTCCAACATCATGGTGAAGTACTTAGCCATTGCCGCGTCATTGACCTCCAGCAGCTCCATGGCCATCTCATAACTCTCAATCCAAGCCCCGGGTTGTAAGTCGGCCGTATAATTTGGAACCTTTCGGGGTACCTTGAAATCCTTAGGCAGATGCACATTACGTAAAGTCGGCACCAAACAAGGAACACCGCCGGTTCTGGTGGCCCCTCCTGCCTCAACAGAAGTCGTCGGATAATCTGGGAAGGCTTGATGAGCCGTCTGCTGAGCCGCCAGTTGAGCCGTCCGCTCGTCCTCCTGACGTATCCGGTCCTGCACCGGGTTATAACCGCCGGGCTGGTTACGGTGTTGGGCGTTGCTTGACAAAGCCTCCGACTCCATGTGCCTGCTATAACTCGGGCTCCGGCTTGGGCGAGGAGTTGAATGAATCTTGTCCCGACTATAGGAATAAGCCTCTTTCCGAGCCAGAGCCGTTTGGACGAGCTCTCTGATCCTTCGCGTCTCCACCGCTGTTGGATCGTCACCATCCACTGGGAGAGCCGCCAAACGTGCCGATGCTGCGATCAGGTTCTCCATGGGGTTAGAAAAATGACCTAGTGGTGTTGGTACGTAGCGAGGCGGGGCCATATTCCCATGAGGAGGTGCCATCACCCGAGGCTGAATCGGCCCCCCTGCTCCGGATGTCATGAATTGATTTGCTTCTGGCGGGTTACTAGGGCCGGCTCCGGGTGTAGCGAAAAGGTTTCAAGGATCATAAACCGGAGGCAACCGGGATTGAGTTTTCTGGTATCTCCTCCTCATCACCTTGTTAGATGCGTTCAGGTTCATCGTAAGCTGGAAAGCCTCTGACTGGAGCTGTTGCGCCCGTGCATCCAAAGCCACCCGTTCTGCGGCCAACCTGGTATCCTCAGCTGCTAAGGCCTCCTTGGCCCGAGCTATTTCCTCGCGCACCTGTGCCACCTCTGCATCATGCTCATCTTGACTTGCAGGAATAACTGTGGCGGTTAACAGGGCCGTCAGCTTATCCATGAGATCAATCAGCACCTGAGCCGGCGGACGCATAGGGCCTCCTGCCCTGGCTGCTCCTGACTCGGACCTTATCGCTGCCGCAGCCGTAGAGTTTTGTCCGGGTTGAGTACCAGCCATGAAGACCCCTACCCAGCTTGGCGGCTCAAAGGGGTCCGGAATACTGCTGCCATCGGAACAGCCCCAAGCCTGCCATCTTGCAGTTGATACAACGAATCCGTCTCAGCAGTGAACGAATCACCATCAGAGTGGATGGCCGTCTCACTGCCATCTGCGGATCCTTCAAAGAGTTCTCCCCCGTGGACGCAACCCACGAAGGCACGCTTCATGATGGGTTGAGCTCGAGCGGGTCTCGCACGCAGAGCCGTCTCGACGAGGTCGGTGCAGTTGTCCGGCTCAGGGCCCAGTTCACCAATCCGGCCGATGAAGATGTGGATTCCGCCGAAGGGGACCCGGTACCCGTACTCAATTGAGCCGGCTTCGGGGCCCCAGCCTTCGTCGTCGATGTAGATCTTGCCGCGACGACTCTTGGTCATCCAGCCCACAGCGTATCCCTTGAGCCCTTCGAAGTTGCCCTTCAAGAACTCAAATCCACAGTGCGCTGGCCCCACGGTGGGCGCCAACTGTCGTGGTTTTGTCACGGCAGATGTCCTGTTGCAAGGACTTAGTCGTGGAGCCATCGCAACTAGGAAGCTTAAAGGGGTTAACGGGACAAGGGACACGAGAGAGGTTTTATACTAGTTTGGCCCCTTACGGTGAAGGTAAAGCCTACGTCTAGTTGAGTTGGTATTGCTAGGGTTTCGATGACCAGGGAGCGAGATATGCTATGCCTGGCTCTTGATTTGATGTTACTTGCCCTAAGCCGCCAGCGGGTCGTCCCCTTATATACACGGGTTGACACCCTACGGCCTACAGAGTCCCGGCCGGCTCATAAACATTGTCCGGCTCGGTGACTAGTTAATTACTAAACAGTAAAACTCAGCTAGCTATGCCTCCTCACATCGATTTGACATCCTCAACCCTCCGATCAAACTTACTGAGAGTCCAGATTACCCCAGCGTCCCGTGGTACCTTTTTTGCCCCGTCACAGTGTGTTCACGGGACGGCCCAACGTAACCAGGCCGCTAGTCCGCAAACCGACCTGGGCGCGTTGTTGGTAATCAGGCTGACATCCTATGTGGGCTGCGAGTTTATTGTGAGAGGATGACGCGCCAAGGCTTCTCATCCTCGTGCGGCCGGCGGCGGTGTAGGCCATGGCGATGGAGCTCATGGTTCGAACGCATCTCCCCTTTTCGCCTCCCCGACGATGCAGATCGGTGCCGCGGTAGTACCTTCTTCCCTTCCATGGCAGAGCCTCGATGAGGGAAGAGAAGACGCCAAGGAGGCACCACCGCCCGAGAACTTCTCAGCGAGCTATGCCAGATGCAAGGATGGACACCCAAAGATGGTTTGCTTTCCAGTCCGATCCATCCAAATCTCCTGCTTCTCTCCAAAAAAAAAGAAAATCCCGCGCAGGCCACATAGAGGTAGTGGCAGCTTCTCGGTGCTCTAACGGTCTCGCCTCATCCCGTGTATTGATGTTGATTTCGTTTATGATATGTTGTACAGTATTTGTGGAGCCGTGTGGCATCTCAAGGTCTAGGGTGCATCCAAACAACTGGCTGCCTTGGTTTCAATGAATTCACCACGATTATGCATGCACTTCTTGCTATCATACATGTTCATTGATCAGCATATCCTACTCCACACCGAAAAAGAAGGCATACCCTACTCGAGGAAGGATCATGTTGCTTAGTGACACTTCTGTTGTGATTGTCGGCTCATCTCTCTGCCGCAATGGAGGAATGAGATTACTCAAGACAACCAAAAAGGTATAAGTGATAATGACATGTTTCTACAAGTTAAGCATTTTCTACAGAGGGTTGATCCTGATATTGATTGCAAAAACTGAACCCTGAAACATTAACTTATACCATGGAGAAACATATGAAGCAAACCATCTTATCTGTTAAAGATTTTCTAAGGCACAAGCATCTTCAGCTGACCATAGGTTCAGCTCTAAGGGATGAAACAAGGTAGTGTGAAAGTTTTTCTTCTTCTTTTGTAGGTGCCAATATTGGATCAGAGCCAAGAGCCATCAGATTTATTGTTGTCATGGTATATTTTAGTAGTCATGGGTGTGTGTGTTCTTCCAATTTATTTTAGATGGCACTCTTATATTTTCTCCGTCTAGGTTCATAGGTTCGTACTTAATGTTCTCTTGTTTGAATTACATGCTGCAGTTCAGTGCTCATTGAACCCAGCTTAATTGTTGGGTGGAGTGTACAAATCAGTGTTTTATCATTTTATATATTTTATTGATGGATTCGTTGCACCAATCACCGTTGTGTATTTTTTTATTGCTTTCTAACTTACCCCATTCTTCTTGTTGGTAATCGTATGTTATTTGTCTCCACTTCTAATTCACAGCCAAACATTGAATACAATGTGACTTGACTCTAATTCACAGCCAAACAATAAAAAGTGACTTAATTGCAATTTACATCCAAACTTTAAATGTGGTACAACTTCTCAAGTTTTTGTGAATTTCACTGTATATATCTTCTTCTATATTTCTACATTTTTTCTTAAAAATAGGCGGGCGCGGCAATGCGCGCCTTCATGTTCTAGTTCTACCTTATAGCATAAGTCATGCCATTACGGCGGTTTACCACTACGGGCCTTAAGTCGCCTGTGGGCTTTAGACCCTTTATTGAACCGCCATCTTCATGCTTGATCTTGGGCTCCATATGATGAATCATCTTTGCGTAACCTGCCCCTCCCGGACGGCTTGCACAAATAGTTATATCCCCAACAGAGTAGGTCAGATTTTCATTCTTGCAGGAAACCCCCTGATGTTTTGGTTAATCAACCCATAGTACATATCAAATGTTTTATTTCTATTATACCTACTAAAGGAAATAAGTATTCTTGGTCTGTCATGCTATTTTGCAGAAAACCCTCCGATGTTTACGATAATCAACCCGAAGTCTAGTTTTAAGTCAGATTTTTTAAGAAATCATTTACTATTTCTGGTAATCAACCCGTGAGACAACTTTAAGCCAGATTTTCATTTTTGCAGGAAACCCCCTGATGTTTGGGTTAATCAACCCATAGTATATATCAAATGTTTTATTTAAATATTCATATCTTTTAAACTATAACTCCAAATTTAACATGTTATATGTATAATTTGATTAGAAAAAGTGCAGATTTTGAATATGGTGTTATTTACCTGTTAACCATTTTGAAATGTTATTTAAGGTGCAATATTAATCAATGGCACAAGATTCGTCTTTCTTTCAAAACGATGTCGATCTGAATTGGAAATGAACACCTGAGCAACACAAGGATTGGAGATGAAATAAACCTTCTATAACTACACATGCAAGCCTCACAAAAACCTTACATGAAAAAAAATTCTAATCTTACGCCGAGAGAGAGAGAGACGCTTTATAAATGACAACATTCAAACACATTGTGATTGTGTGAGCACCGAGGCCACCATCGGTAAGAATGAGAGGGAGGATAAGTGGCAACACAGATGAGATGCCATGTGCCGAAATAAAGGGTGTGGACCTATTGGGGTTTTCAGTCATGGTTATTATGTTAGGGAAGTGTGGTATTTTCTCGGTTGCAACATATAGGCTCCTTTTTGCTAGTAGCTATAATAGGAAGCCAAGCACTACGACCCATGGTCACCGCTGCCTCCAGCGAAACAACCCCCCTCCTTAAGCTGCTACAGAGGCACCGACAGTAGGCACAGACGGAGTAGAGCAAGGAGGAGGCGCCTCTAATCGTCGCCCATGCCACCCTGATGTAGCATGTCGACAAGGGAGAGGTGCCGTGGCTGCCATGGCTGGCTGCTTTGCTCTGCTCTATTCTAGAAGACGACGACATTGTCGGGCTCGCCGGTGTTCTCTGCTCTTGTACGCACGGGCTCTGCTCTCAGTACGCACAACACATGCCCGCTTGCCTGATCACTCTTATACACACGCACCTACATCACTCACTCCGGCATAGTTTAAAAAACCGAACAGGTGATCGAACCGGTGATGCCGTCAGTTCAGGTTTTTACCGGTCGGACAACTAGTTCACCGGTTCATTTGCTGGTTTTTAATCCATAAAAATATGTAAAACTAGACCAAGTATGCTAAGTTTCTATCCGTGGACAGATAAGTTGGACGGGCGTGTTGGTTTGTACAGCTTAATTTGTGGCGTTGGCCTGTTACATAGCGGCAAGGAATGATCCCAACAGCCACAACTATTTTTTCCTTTTCCAAGCAATGCTAGCACATGGGGAGCTCCTATTCGGCGCCAAGGAAGCTCCCTGGCACCCACGCATTGGCGGGCCCATGTACACGTTCACATTTGAGAAAAACAGAAAAATAAACTAAGAAAAAATCGTAAAAAACAAAAAAAAAATCTTGAATTCAAACAAGTTCACGGATTATAAAAAAATCACCAAATTTGGAAAAGTTCATCATTTTTTATGAAACGATATTTTAAATTAAAAAATCATCAATTTTGGAAAAAGTTCAACAATGTTGGAAAAACTTTGCCGATTTTGGAAAAAAAATCTTCGAATTTGAAAAAGGCTTCACCATTTTTTTAAAAGTTCATCAATTTTGAAAAAAGTAAGTCAAATTAAAAAAATTCATCGAGTTTTATGAAAAGTTCATCAATTTTGGAGAATTCCTACAAAAATAATAGATTTTAATAAAAGTTCATCAGTTTTGAAAAAAGTTCACAATTCTATAAAAGATCACAAATTGAAAAGGCCATCATTTAAAAAAAATACTTCACCAATTTTGGAAAAAGTTCATGAAATTTAAGTATAGAGAAAAACAAAAAGATAAAATAAAATACCTAAATGGGCCTGCCCAGCTTGGAGGGCTTTAGGCGCCTGTTCACAAAATGCACAGTAACAGGTGCCTGAAGCGCTTAAATAGTACCTTCCTAGCGGGTGATACCAGTTCAACCAGTTTTTTTTCAGGTATAAGCAAAAACCGGGCGGTTTTGTCCGGTCAGTTTGCAGAATGGTCTTATTTGCTTATAAAACGGCTGAGGCTGCTGGTTCCAGTTTTTTTACGGTCCGACAGCAGTCCAGTTTTTAACACTATGCACTCAGGTCGCTTCCTTGGTTGAAATCTGCAGGCGCAAGGGTTACTACCGCAAACAATTCGAATTTAACAAAACATCTCTAGATGAAAGAATGACAATTGTTACGACAAGGTGGAAGAATGAATGTGAACCACTCTGTTTCCAAATCCTAGATCCACACCACTGCTGCCTAATCTCCCTTGTACGCACGCACACACTTACCTCACTCACTCAGGTAGCTCTCTTGGTTGAAATTCACAGGCGCAAGGGTTACTACCGCAAACAATTCAAAGGCAACAAAAACATTCATGAAAGAATGACATTTTTTTTGATAGAATGGCAATTGTTACTACAAGGTGGAAGAATGTCAGTTGTTACTACTACCGAAAGAATGTCAAGGCAACAGAGCCTTGATGATAGAATGTGAATCACAATAGTTATTACTACTACTACTGAAGGAATGGATGACAACTGTTAGTACCCGGTGGAAGAATGTCAGTTGTTACTAGTATCGAAAGAATGTCAAGGCAACAGAGCCTTGATGATAGAATGTGAATCACAATTGTTATTACTGCTACTATCAAGAAATGAACGAATGACAATTGTTATTACAACTGCAGGAGCAGTCTGAAGGCTCTGAGCCTTGATGAAAGAATGAAAACTGTTGCAGCCGCACAAGCATGAAGCAGCAGAAAGGTGTCTTGTCCTATTCCGTAGGAGAGAACCACATCGGAAACCTGGCGGCCGGAGGCCGGCCGCTAATCGTAAGCTCACACCTGTCCTTCTAGCATATCATAGAATTGTGCTCGATAGGTGAAGCGATCATCTCTCCCGGCAGAACCTGTGGCAGAACTGGTCCAGGAAGTAAACGTTGCTCGGCAAGCCTGCGGTACTCCACCTCATGGTAGGCTGAAAAATCTATAGCCACGCTGCTCGACATGCTGATGAGCAGACTCTGTCCATGTAGGGCATGCACCTGTGTCCATGTCCAGTTGTGCACGTTCAACTTGAAAACGCCGGCGGACAAGCTGATCCCGCTTCGTTGAAGCCGACGACCAAGAGGAGATCGCTATGCCGACCGACAAGATTCCTCTGCTCGTGCGTGCCGTCCTGAGGCAGCTGCATCGTCACGCATCTTCTTGCCGCACATACATGTGGGAACCAGACCATTTCTGCCCCAAACTCAATCTGATACAAGTCCTCCTGATGGCCGCCAAGGACGTAGAGCTTGTCATGCAAGAATTCTAAGTCGGAGCCAAGAGTGAGGAATTGCGCAGTGCACACGCACCAAGCATCCATACCTGCTGTGCACAAGGCCGTGATGGGAGCCCCGAAGCTGCCAATCCTGCCACTCAAGTCCGGCCCCGTGCATGAGTCACTAAGAACAATCTTCTGCAGAAACATGCCCGACTCAAGAGCTGGCTGACTATACAATAGAATGCCTTCAACTTGTGTGATCCTGCAGGTTCTCGACAGACCATCCTTCACAGATGCCGAAGGATCGGGAAGATAACGCAAGTTGCCTTTGAGTGGCTGGAAAAGAAGACACTTCCGGTGAGTGACGATCAAATCCCCGCAGGATTCCATTTTGGTTCGAACCCCGTAATGACCCAATTCTTCAGAGAGCCGAGTGCCATAGCTCTATCGACGAAGACCGAGAGAGTCTGGGATGCATACTCCTGGTGATGTTGCCCTCGCCAAACAATCAGTCAAAAGCAAATCAGCGCCAGGATCGGGCGGTGGCGTGCGGGCAATCCTCGACGGCGGGCGCGCCAAAGAGCTAGACACGCCCAAAGGTGCTCCTCGGTCAGACGCTGAGGGTAGCATAGAAGCAATCAAGGATCCCAGATCTCGGCAGCCCGCAGCGACGGCTTCATCCGCAGCTGGGTCTTGATGGCGAGGGGGCAGCGGGAGGGAGTGGGGAAGAAGCGGTCCAAATGAGAAGAAGGATCATCTGAATGTTTCTTGACGCAGATTAGAAACGGGCAGTCGGCAAAGGAACCGGGCTTGTTCGCGGAATTACCTGCGGGTCGAGGTGCGACCATGGCTTGCCTCCGGCGGTGCCTGATGCCGCCGAAGAAGCTAAAACAGCCGGGGAACCCTCCCTCCCGTCCATCCCGGGCCTGGACGTCCCGACGACGAAGCCGCACCATCCCTCCATCTCGGACGGAACCTGCCCGCCTCCCTCCATCCTGGACAGGAACCCGCCCGCCGCCCCTCGGAAGACCCGGCGACGAATCCGCCAGAATCGAACCGCGGTGCTTGCGCTCGCCGTCCTCGCCGTCGCCGGCGCCGCTTATTCTGCCGGCGCGCGACATGGGGACGACGGCCTCGAGCTTTCGCCGCACCATTTTGGATCCGCCCGGTGGGAGGGGTTTCTCCGGAACCAATCTGACGGATGATTTCGTCGACCGTTGCTCACAATTTTGCCAAAGGGGGAGCAGAGAAGGGAGCGCCGGCGGCACGAGCTTGGGCCACTGCGTTCTACCTAAGATCCAATCCGCCCACGGCCGAAATAATTGCTTTTAGCCATTCTTTTTCCTTTTCTCAAAAAAACCATTATTTTTCCTCCTGAAACTGACCGATGGGCCCCTCCGTTGACCCCCACCATGGCCAGGTTGACCAGCCCAATTGACCATGTAGCAAGAACAATTTCCTGTTTTTCTTGATGATTTGTTTAATTCCAACAGGAAATTCTAGAATATGTGCCAAATTAACTTGTTAAATCCATATAAAATCAACCCGTTGCTCGGATCGAAACACTTTATTATGAAGGTTAATTAGAATTTTGTCTTCTTCCCAATCATAGCACTTCCACCTCCGTTTAAAGATGCTTAATGTCAAGACTAACAAGAGGAGCCACGACAACGACGAGATAGAGGGCCCAGCGTCCAAGGAAATCGGCGAATCCGTCAAGAGAGAAGCGCCATAACTGGGACCGGGCGGTCAGCGAGACAAGAGTGAGTGGCTCATGAGCCGTCGTGAGAGGATAAGAGTGGGCTGTGGCCATGTATCGGGTATGAAGAATTATTGTAATCTGAATAGACAAGCGAGAAGTTGCCCTTCTCCTTCCTGGCCTCCTTCCTCTCCAAGTTTCCCACCTACTTTCCCCTCCTTCTTGCTCGATCTAGATCAGACCCGTAACAATTGGTATCAGAGGTCAGCAGCAACCTGGAGACGGCATACCCGCGCCCGCGCTACACCACCAAGCAGGCACTCAAGACGACGGCGATGGAGGAGCAGCTAGCGGCGTTGCTCCAGTCGGTCCAGGAGGGGCGCGCTGCCAACGACGCCAAGTTGGAGGCGATCCAGCAGTCCTTGGAGCTATGGCGCCCGGCGGTTCAAAATCTTCAAGGCCAACTCGACGAACTCCGCACACAAGTGGGCAAGATCGCGATCCACCCCGCGCTCGCGGATCCAGCACCATCCACGGTGGTGCAGCCAGTGTCGCCGCCGCCGCCGGCCGTCGAATCAGGGCACCACGGGCCAAGTAGCCACGGCGGGATCGACAACTCCGGGGGATCGGTACACGGGGTGGTCACCACCCTGGCACCGCCTCCGGTCAAGGGTGCGTTTCCTCGTTCCCCTTCTCTGGATGTAGTTTCGGGTAGTCGAGATTTTCGCCATGGATCTGACACTGAGCCACAACACAACACGCGTATGTGCCTCATGCTCATTGGGCTCTGCGCAAGCTGGATTTCCCGCAATTTGACGGGGACAATCCTCAGTTTTAGAAAACTAGGTGCGAGAAATACGTTGATGTTTATGGGGTGCAGAGAGAGATGTGGGTGAGGGTTGCAACCCTCCACTTCACAGGCAAGGCAGCTCGATGGCTGCAGTTGCATGAGGCTAGCGATGCAACATTTAGTTGGGAGGAGCTGTGTGTGGCGGTGAGCGAAAAATTCGGCCGCGATCAGTACCAAGCACAACTCAGACAATTTGCCAATCTGTCCCAGACTGGCACAGTCACGGACTACATGAACCGCTTTGAGGAGTTGATGCATAATTCGTTGGCTCACAACTCAGGATTTGATCCAGTTTACTTCACCACTAAATTCCTTGATGGCTTGCGTTCTGAGATTAGAGCTGGTGTGGTTTTGCATCGTCCCACGGACTTGGACTCTGCGTTTTCCTTGTCTCTGTTACAGGAAGAATTGCTGGAGACGATGCGTCGACGGGATTACAGGCGTCCGGAACCCCCTCCTCCGCGGGTCCAGCAACGGCTGTTGCTCGCTCCGGCAGCGCCACTTCCTCGAGTGCTGCAACCGGCACCACGAGAAGTAGCTGAAGACAGGCGCGGTCTGGATGCAGCCCGAGCTGTCGATCGACGTCAAGACCCAGGTAGGGGGGACGACCGTGTAGCAGCGTTGCAAAACTATCTCCATGCACGCGGTCTTTGTTTCAAATGTGGAGAGCGCTGGGGGCAAGGGCACCAGTGTGCTGCCACGGTCCAGCTCCACATTGTGGAGGAGCTGCTGGAATTATTACAAGCAGAGGTGGATGATCAAGAGCAGTCAGAGGCAGTGGAGGAGGAAGAACAGATTATGTCAATCTCTAAGTTGGCCACGACTGGACAGACCACTCCCCAGACAGTTCGTCTGCTTGGATCCATCGAAGGACACGAGGTGTTGATCTTAGTGGACTCGGGGAGCTCCCACAACTTTATTAGTGATGTAGTGGCAGCAAAATTTGCTGACAGAGTCTGTGCAATCAAACCAGTGTCAGTTAAGGTGGCTGATGGGGGCTGTCGGTGTCAAAACCGGCGGATCTCGGGTAGGGGGTCCCGAACTGTGTGTCTAGGCGGATGGTAATAGGAGACAAGGGACACGATATTTTACCCAGGTTCGGGCCCTCTCGATGGAGGTAATACCCTACTCCTGCTTGATTAATATTGATGATATGGGTAGTACAAGAGTAGATCTACCACGAGATCAGAGAGGCTAAACCCTAGAAGCTAGCCTATGGTATGATTGTTGTTCGTCCCCACGGACTAAAACCCTTCGGTTTATATAGACACCGAATAGGGTTAGGGTTACACGTAGTCGATTACAATGGTAGGAGATCTACATATCCGTATCGCCAAGCTTGCCTTCCACGCCAAGGAAAGTCCGATCCGGACACGGGACGAAGTCTTCAATCTTGTATCTTCATAGTCTAGGAGTCCGACCAAAGATGATAGTTCGGCTATCCGGACACCCCTAGTCCAGGACTCCTCAAGAGCCTCGAACCAGGCTTCAATGACGACGAGTCCGGCGCATATTGTCTTCGGCATTGCAAGGCGGGTTCCTCTTCCGAATACTTCATAGAAGATTTTGAACACAAGGACAGTGTCCGGCTCTGCAAAACAAGTTCCACATACCACCGTAGAGAGAATAATAATTTTTTGCACAGATCTGCTGACGTATTCCGCGGCGTGACATCACACCACGGCCAGGCCTTTATCCGAATCGTTTGTACTGTCCCACCTCAGTGCGTTTAGCGAGGCGGTTTCCTTGGCACGTCTTATCAAAGCGTAGATCATGCCCCCTTATTCCGGGATTCTCATCAATACGGACGTGGGTAACCCAACCGTGCCCGTTGGCATGCCTCCTCTATCGAAGGCGAGTCCCAATCGACCACGGGGAGGGCTCTTGGTATTCAACCTCTTTATAATGAGACCAAGGCCCTCTTCTTTTTTCCACCCTCCATCGAGTTCGCCTCGCGCTTCGAGTTCTAACACCCAAAGCTTCAGATTTAGGCGCTTCGGACCTTCGACGATGTCCGGCTCCGACCAGCTCGGCCGATGGATGTCTTATTCCATCACAGAAGAAGATGTACTAAAGCTGCGAGACTCCAGGTATCTAACCGGCGAGATTTCGCATAGGCTGCCTGCTCCAGGGCAGGTCATTCCCACTCCCGAGCCCGGCGAGAGCGTGGTGTTCGTGTCTCACTTCCTTCGGGGTTTAGGCTCCCCGACGGATCCCTTTGTGTGGGGTGGGGGCTCATGTTTTATTATTGGTTGGATTTCCATGACTTGAATCCGGAGTCCATCCTCCATATCTCGTCATTCATTGTCGTATGTGAAGCCTTCCTCCATATTACCCCTCACTTTGGATTGTGGCTCAAGACCTTCAAGGTGGAGCCGAAGATGATCGAGGGCAACAAGCAGAGTGCAGAGGGGCGGTCATAAGCAAGTGTGCTGATGCTCCGTGGCCCGAGGGCTCTTTTCAAGAGGAGCTTGGTTTGTGGCAACGGGAGTGGTTTTATATCACCGCTCCTAGGGGCACCAAATGGGTGGCGCCACCCGCCTTTCGCTCAGGTCCACCCCGGCGGCTGGCATCATGGGTCAACCGGGGGCTCGACTGGGGGCTGTCCAAGGACGTTCCTCTGTTGCAGGGCCGTATTCAAGACCTCCAAGAAAGGGAGATCAATCTGGTCGTAGCGGCGCAGGTTATGCTGATTCGACGCATATACGCCTGCAAAAGTCGCCCCTCCGTCTGTGGGAGTTTAATCCGAGGGACCACGAGCTCTCCAACATTTTATGGGCGCGGCACCCAAGGAGATGTACAAACTGTTCTTCGGATCACAAGAGAAGTGTCCAGACTTGACCGAGGACGCAGGTCTAAGCTGCAATCACCCAGATACTCAAGTAAGTAACCCTGCAACCGGACAGGCTGTTCATTCATTTATCATATTTATGCCCTTTAAGGAGACGCTTCTTGAACAGGAGTGGATAGCTAAGGCAAAGTTAATAAGGTGTCCGGCTCCCCTCCCAGAGACCACGCCGGATCCCATGCTGACCAAGATGTTGAAGGCCGCGCCTTTTAAAGAAGGCGAAGGGGGGAGCAGGGAAGCAACTGCCTCCACGAAGAAGGCTTTCGAGGAAGGGGGGGATCAAAAGTCCCACCCTCCAAGGAGAGAAGAGGACCGCTTCGGAAGATCTGGAGGTCAAGGCCTCAAAGAGGGGAAAGAAATCTTCGTCAGAGAGTCCGGCGCGGGGAAGTACCCCAGCCGCACTATTTCCCCAAGGGGATCAGCCCTCCAGCAAGCCGTAAGTAAAAAGAAGGGGTCTTGTAATAAGGGACATCCCTGTATTTATTTCAGAAGATAACCGAAATTATACCTTGTAGTTCAGATCTCAGCCCTTCTCAGCAGAGCTCGTCTTCGGGGACCTTCTTCCGGAGATGATGGAGAGCCAAACGCCTCCACCTGTCGCACCTTCATGCAGGCGGACGACCACGAGGTGTCGTCGCGGAGGGTTCCCAAAGTCTGGCGGGGCGGAAGGTCCGGCGCCAAGCTGGCGTCTTGATCGAAGGATGAAGGATCTGCTCGGGCGAGTGGCTATCTCAGAAGATCACCGTGCGCTAATGGGTACGGTGATTGAAAGAATTGCATCCGCTGAGAGCTTACTGACGGGGTTCGTGGTACGCAAAAATGATGTACCTTCTGACAATTATGCATATAGAATGCGCCCTGTATAGATAGTAGCCCCTGAGACTCGGTATGTTGTCAAAATTGACAGCGTGCCGAGGATCATAATCTCAGTTATAACATTTCGCCACTCCTAAATAGGTGGCAGGGTGTCCGGTGGCCAGCCGGACTGATGAATTTGCCGAACTCAAGCGGCAACTTGACGAGGTAGATGCGGACATCGCGCTTGTCAATAAGCGGTTTGACGAGTCACAAGGTATGCGACTTCTTCACGGACGGCTGGTAAGGGAGCTTGACGCCCGTGCCTTACTTCTTGTATGCTTAATGAAGGTGGTGCCGCTGCTTTGTGGAGGAGCTGCGGGCGGAACTCGCCCGAGCTAAAGAGCAAGCCAGAAATAGTAATGCGGCCGCTTTAAAGGCGGCCGAAGAGCTGAAAGCCGAACGGGCTGCTCACTGCCGAAGCAAAGAGGAAATGGCCGATTTGGCCCTGAAACTGAAGAATACTACCGACCGCTGCGAGGTTCTTGAAAAAGAACGTCAAGCGGAACAAGAGGACCTGAAAAAGGCCACCGCCGAATCCAAGGATGCCCGTTCCGCTATGAGAGCTGCCAAGGAGGAGCTGAGTCAGGCCGGGGATATTGTGGCTGGAAAACCGTTTCTGCTGCGGAGGAAATATACGGATCCGAAGTATGCTCAGTTGGACAAGCTTTGGAGTTCGGAGGATGCTTATTTGGACTTAGCGGCGAGCGCTGCGGACGCGATTGAGCACTTCCGAGGCCAGAAGGGGCAAAGAAGGGAAGAGCTATTTTGGTCGCAATTCCATAGTCCGGAGCGTCCTCTTCCGTTGACCGATCGGTTGGCGAATGGGCGAGCTGAATCGATTATCCGGACTTGCCATGGAGCATGTCATGACTCATTTGTGGCCAGGTGGACCCCAGCCGAAGAGTTATTTTGGCTTAGTGCAGCAGTTCCTTGGTGCGGTACAGCGCATCGACGCAATGAAGCGGTCGGCGTGTATTGAGGGAGCGCGGATGACTCTTGCCCGTGTCAAGACATCTTGGGCGGAGATGAAGGCCACCGACGTTGCATCCCAAGATTCGGACAGAAGCCGAGTACCTGCCGAGCACTATTTTGAGGAAGTCCTGCAGGGCGCTCGTTTAATAGAGACGCAGTGCTCGAAGGATATTATTTTTAAATGACATGTATGATTTTTGAAAACAATGTTTCAATATAAGAGCTTTTTATACTTGTGCGTTCAAGTATTAAAACGCCTCTTGTGCGGCCGTTGATGTATATGTGTATATAACCTTAAAGATGGCAGTCTTCGGCTTCAGCCCCCACGCATATAGTGCGGGGGTGTTTGCAAAAAAGGCGCATTTTCACACTTAATCCAATGTCTTGGTCCTGTGAAGGAGGTGATAGCGTAGCAAACTAGGCAACCGGACTATAATGCTTTATCACTTTCACTTAGCCATAAGAGTTCGACGGTGGGGCTACTATATAGCCCCTAGGGGCACCGCGCTCTCCCGAATTCGGGGCGCGTATGTGCCTGACCGGGAAACGGCCCTTCGTCAATGCGGGGGAATTCTAAACATTCCGCTAGGTCATCGAGTGGTTGACCAGTCTCACGCTATACAGTTTTAGCTTTCTCCACTGAGGTGCTCAACCCAGCTCAACCGGGGCACAATCGCAGTGGTTCTCCCAGCGCTACCTTAGCCGATATAATGGAACGTAAGGTACCAAAACATGGGAGCCGGCAAAACCAACATTTGACCAAAGACATGATTCGGAGCTGATGCATATAAGGCCTAACTTTCGAGACGCCGAACACTCCCTAAGGTATTCGGTCTTTATGAAAATGGGCAGAATAATGCCCTAAGCCCCACAGTGTCCAGGTACCGCATAAAAAATTCTAGTGCGGCCCGATGCCAAAACGCCAGCCTCCTCCTTGGTTATAGTAAGAAACCGGGGATGTGTATCAACAAGAGACAGTAAAAAAGGTTTATGTAGGGTCTTAATCTGAAAAGAATCCTTGCGACGGGTCCCTCGCTGCACTTCTGCTTTGTGTCTCCGTTGTGCCGTATCTGGACGGGTGTAGCACGGTGTTCATCTGTAAAGAGAAGAACTTAGTTGAAGAGAAAAAATATCGTATGCAGAAATGTACTTTATATTAAATAAACAGATGCAGTTCGGAAGGTGAATAAAATTGAGCTTTATTGTCTCTTGTTATGCGTCGTGCAGCCCCTTGTATGGGGGTATGCCGCTAGTAGGCGCCGGACTTGTCTAGCCGTGTCCGGGTTTGAATGACCTATTCGGTGCTTTGATTAGCGGAGCCGGATTGGTGTGGGGCTGTCAAGGCAGTCTCACGTTCTTCCGTGCTTGAGTAACACTTAATACTCCCTTTGAATGAGATAATGTCGCGTGGACCGGGCATTTTAAGTGTAGGAGATGCATAATGCGGTATTGCGTTAAAGCGGGCGAAAGCTTCACGCCCCGGTAGTGCTTGATAGCTACTTTCGAATGGGGCAATGTGGAAGGTTAACTTTTCGCGGCGGAAGTTGTCGGATGAGCCGAACACAACTTCTAGCAGTAGGGAGCCCGTACAATGGGCATATGTGCCTGGCATTATTCCTTTAAAGGAAGTGTTGCTATGGCTAATTTTGGTTGGGTCTATCCCCATCCTGCGGATTGTGTCCTGATATATCAGGTTTATGTCACTGCAGCCGTCCATGAGGACTTGTGTAAATTGGAGTCCGTCGATTATAGGATCCAATATCAAGGCAGTCCATCCTGCGTTCGGATACTTTCGGAGTAGTCACGATGGTCGAAGGTGATTGGTTTTGACAACCGGTGTTGGTACTCCGCTAGGGTAGTACATGCGGCGCGCGCATTGTAGTGGGCGCCGCTCTGTTTTTCCCTTTTATCACGTGAAGTGAGTTTACTGTTTTAACCTCTTGTGGGAAATTCTTTTGTTTATCGGTGCTCTGCTTGTGGGGTTCGTCATCATCCTCACTTGGTGTGGCGAGCCCCTTGTGTTCGGCGTTGAGTCTGCCGGACTGCTTGAAGACCCAACAATCTCTGTGGGTATGGTTTGCGGGCTTCCGGAGTCTTGTGGATTTGACATATCTTGTCCAAGATTTTGTTTAAGTTGGATAGCTCGTCGCTATTATCCTTAAGGGGCAGTTTTTTATTGTTCTGCCGAGAGCTTTTGAATCCAGCATTGACTGTCGCGCTCTTCGGACTGTTTCCCCTGGTCCGGCGCTGGTCCTTGTTGCATCGTGGTTTCCCATTTCCATCCCTGACCTCGGATGTACTTGGGTCGCTGGTGCTGCATCTTGCTAGCCAGCTATCCTCTCCCGCGCAAAAGCGGGTCATAAGGCTTGTTAATGCAGCCATTGTTCTCGGCTTTTCTTGGCCGAGGTGTCTGGCGAGCCATTCGTCTCGGACGTTGTGTTTGAAGGCTGCTAAGGCTTCGGCGTCCGGACAGTCGACTATTTGGTTCTTTTTGGTAAGGAACCTGTTCCAGAATTTCCGAGCTGACTCTCCGGGCTGTTGAGTTATGTGACTTAGATCGTCTGCATCCGGAGGGCGGACATAGGTCCCCTGAAAATTTGCCCAAAACGCATCCTCGAGCTCTTCCCAACTTCCAATGGTGTTTTCGGGAAGGCTTTTAAGCCAATGCCGAGCTGGCCCTTTGAGTTTGAGGGGTAAGTATTTTATGGCGTGGAGATCATCTCCTCTGGCCATGTGTATGTGGAGGATGTAATCCTCAATCCAGACTCCAGGGTCTGTTGTTCCGTCGTATGCCTCTATGTTTATGGGTTTGAATCCCGCTGGGAATTCGTGATCCAGCACCTCATCGGTGAAACACAGGGGGTGTGCGGCACCCCTATATTTGGGTGTGCCGTGATGTTCGGATATTTGGCGTGTTGCATTGCTTTGAAGAGCTTGCTTTCTCGGCCCATAGATGGACCTAACTGGGCCATCCTTTTGATGCGAATCCTTATGCGGATCGCGTACCGGCTTGTGTGCAGCGCCATTTGCCGCTCTCCGTTTGCCGTGGGGTCGTCCATCCGACCGGGTGGCCTTCTTTCTTTTTGACTGTGGGGGCTCTACGGCCTCCTCATCAAATTTGGGCAGTAGTTTTCTCTTTGGGTAGCTCTTTGTTCGGCGAGAGTCGCCGTATTTGTCCACGGTGTTGAGTACTTTGCTCCATCTGATTCTGAGTGCATCTTCCGCTGTTTTGAGCTTCCGCTTCTGCTTTTTCTGGCTACGCGCAGTGGCGACGAGCCTTTTGTGGAGGTTCTTCTGCTCCAACAATTTGTCCGGCGTGAGATCGTCCGGACTGTTATCTTCGCCGGGACGGGTTGTTTATCCAAGTTGTCCTGTTCGGACGGTTGCTCGATAGCATGTTCGTCGTCCACCGGTTCGCCCTGCTCTATGGCTGGGTCTTTGTCGAGGCGGGACTTGGTGCAGCGTTTACGTTGCCGTTTTGACTGGTTTTCGAGGGATTTATCCTTCGTAGTGTCCTGTTGTTCCTCGTCGTCACTTCCTTTAGGTGTATCCACCATGTATACATCATGAGATGAGGTGGTTGTCCAGTATCCTATAGGTGCTAGTTCATGGTTGTCTCCTACATCGTCGTCCATACCGTCGATGTCTTCGGAGTTGAAATCGAGCACGTCGTTTAAGCTTTCGACAGTGGCTACAAAGTGGGCGGTGGGTGGGCGTTGAATTTCTTCGTCATCCGTATCCCAACCTTCCTGACCGTAGTCCGGCCAGGGCTCTCCTGATAAAGAAAGAGACTTTAGTGAATTCAAGATGTCGCCAAAGGGCGAGTGCTGAAAGATGTCCGCGGCAGTGAACTCCATGACCGGCGCCCCATCGGATTCGATTGGCAGGGGCGCGAAGGGTTCGGAGTACGGATAGGAGTCCGACACCTTGGAGTCACGGTCTTTGCAAAGGACAGGGATGGAGTTCGGCTCAATCACTGTTGAGAACGTAGCCCCCGAGGCGGTGTCCAACCACTCGTCCTCGATCGGGGGAGTCGGCTCCGAGCTAAGGGTCCGAGCGGACGCTGGTGCGGCCTCCAGGGCACTGTTCGACGGCAGAGCTAGATCATGCCCATCGAGACAGTGCGGCACACTTGGCTGTGGCTCGAATCCGTCGAAGATCAAGTCTCCGCGTACATCGGCCGTATAGTTCAAGCTTCCAAATCTGACACGATGGCGGGCGAAGCTTCGATCTACTCCAGATGGCCTAGGGAATTGGCCCGCGGTGCAAAGCCGCCCGAATACGAAGATCTGCCGAGGGAGAAAAGTCTCACCCTAGGCGTATGTCGTTGATGATGATTAAAGGAGCCATCGGGCCTATAGGTGACGATCTGGAGGAACTCTCAATGAAAGCACCAATGTCGGTGTCAAAACCGGCGGATCTCGGGTAGGGGGTCCCGAACTGTGCGTCTAGGCGGATGGTAACAGGAGACAAGGGACACGATGTTTTTACCCAGGTTCGGGCCCTCTCGATGGAGGTAATACCCTACTCACTGCTTGATTAATATTGATGATATGGGTAGTACAAGAGTAGATCTACCACGAGATCGAGAGGCTAAACCCTAGAAGCTAGCCTATGGTATGATTGTTGTTCGTCCTACGGACTAAAACCCTTCGGTTTATATAGACACCGAATAGGGTTAGGGTTACACAGAGTCGGTTACAATGGTAGGAGATCTACATATCCGTATCGCCAAGCTTGCCTTCCACGCCAAGGAAAGTCCCATCCGGACACAGGACAAAGTCTTCAATCTTGTATCTTCATAGTCTAGGAGTTCGGCCAAAGATGATAGTTCGGCTATCCGGACACCCCCTAGTCCAGGACTCCCTCAGGGGCCTTCTCTCTTTCTCTGAGTATATTCCGCAGTGCCAATGGGCAACGCAACAGCGGCAGTTTACAACTGATCTGAGAATATTGTCTCTGGGTTGTTATGATATGGTCATTGGGATGGATTGGTTGGAGAGTTGTGGACCGATGCTCGTAGACTGGGTTGAGAAAACATTGCAATTCATTCATCAGGGGCAGAGGATTCAGTTGACTGGGCTGCGTAGCGAAGTGGAGCAAATAGCACAGATTTCAGTGGCTCAATTGGAGGAAATGGAACAGACCAACTCAGTAGTGTGTGTGGTGATGCTATGCGCAGCAGAACAGGAAGTGAGTACATCTTCCTTGCCACCCTCCATCCAGCGGATATTAGAAGAATTCGAGACTGTTTTTGAAGAACCATCAGATCTACCTGAGAGGAAACCCTGGGATCACAAAATTCCTCTCTTACCAGGCACAAAGCCGGTTAACATCAGGCCTTACCGATACACTCCGGAGCAGAAGAATGAGATCGAGGTGCAGGTGAAAGATATGCTGAAACGGGGGCTTATCACACCAAGTGTTAGTCCATTTTCCTCACCGGTGTTGCTAGTCAAGAAGAAGGATCAAACATGGCGGTTCTGCGTCGATTTTCGACACTTGAATGCCATCACTATCAAGTCGTCATACCCTATGCCTGTGATCGACGAGTCGTTGGATGAACTCGCAGGGTCCAAGTGGTTTTCCAGACTTGACCTGCGGGCAGGTTACCACCAAATTCGTCTTGTACCAGAGGACGAGCACAAAACGGCATTCAAGACACACCAAGGCCATTTTCAGTTCAGAGTGTTGCCGTACGGAGTGACAGGGGGCCCTCCAACATTTCAAGGGATGATGAACACAGTCTTTGTCGCCCGTTGCTTTGCGTGAGGGAGTGTTAGTCTTTATGGATGATATTCTCATTCATTCCAAAACTCTGTCGAACATGAGATCCTTCTCATCAAAGTGCTTAGACTACTACAACAGCATGCCACCGTATGCCAAGCGCTCGAAGTGCGCCTTCGCTCAGACCAAGATCAATTACCTGGGGCATTACATCAGTGAGCAAGGAGTGTCAACAGATGACAGTAAAATTCAGGCAGTCCAGGACTGGCCAATTCCCACTACAGTGAAGAAGTTGCGAGTGTTTCTCGGGTTGGCAGGCTACTACCGCAAGTTCGTCAGGAATTTTGGTGTCCTCAGCAAGCCGTTGACATATTTACTCAAGAAAGGTGCAGTGTTTGTGTGGACTCCCACCACCGATGCAGCCTTTTGTGCTATGAAAGAAGCCCTAGTGCAAGCCCCGGTCTTGGCATTACCATATTTTGCAACAAAATTCGTGGTGGAAACTGATGCTAGTGCAACGGGCATCTGAGCTGTGCTGATGCAGGATTCCCACCCCATTGGATACCTCAGCAAGGCGTTGGCGTAAAGAGCCTCGAATTGTCAGCTTATGAAAAGGAGTGCTTGGCTCTTTTGTTGGCCATCGACCACTGGCGGCCCTACTTGCAACAAGCAGAATTTCTTATTCGTACAGATCAGAAAAGCCTCTTGCATCTCACTGATCAGCGGTTGAACACCCTGATTCAGCAACGTGCATTCACCAAATTGCTTGGACTCCAGTACGTTATTCAGTATAAAGCGGGGGTGTCGAACAGAGCAGCAGACGCGCTATCGCGTCGTGAGCACCAGGAGGAATTGACGCTGGCGGCCGTCTCAATTTGCAAGCCCGTTTGGTTGGAGGCCATCCGAGTTGATTACCAGAACGATCCAGACACCAAAGACTTGATGACTCGTCTGGCTCTTGATCCGACAAGCGAACCAGATTTCAATCTGGCGGGTGGCATTTTGCGCTTTAAGGGGTGAGTCTGGCTGACAGCTAACAAGGAAACACAACAGCACGTGATCCGAGCGCTGCATGCAAGTGCGACCGGTGGCCACTCTGGGTTCCACGCAACCTACAATCGAGTCAACCGTTTGTTTGCCTGGAAGGGAATGATGTTGGGGAACGTAGTAATTTCAAAAAATTTCCTACGCACACGCAAGACCATGGTGATGGCATAGCAATGAGAGGGGAGAGTGTCTGTCCATGTACCCTCGTAGACCGTAAGCGGAAGCGTTATAACAACGCGGTTGATGTAGTCGTACGTCTTCACGATCCGACCGATCCAAGTACCGAACGTACGGCACCTCCGAGTTCAGCACACGTTCAGCTCGATGGCGATCCCGGACTCCGATCCGGCAAAGCGTCGGGGATGAGTTCCACAAGACGACGGCGTGGTGACGATGATGATGCTTCACCGGCGCGAGGCTTCGCCTAAGCTCATGACGATATGACCGAGGTGGAATATGGTGTAGAGGGCACCGTGACACGGCTAAGAACGATCACGTAGATCAACTTATGTGTCATGGGGTGCCCCCCTGCCCGTATATAAAGGAGCAAGGGTGCGGCCGGCCCTAGGGAGGCGGCGCTGGAGGAGTCCTACTCCCACCGGGAGTAGGACTCCCCCCCCCCTTTCCTAGTTGGATTAGGTCTTGGGGAGGGGGAAGAGGGAAGGGGGTGCCGCCCCCCCCCCTCTCCTTGTCCAATTCGGCCTGCCCTGGCCGGCCCTTCCTCTTCTCCCTTATGGCCCATCAAGGCCCATTGACCCCCCGGGGGGTTCCGGTAACCCCCCGGTGTTCCGGTAACATCCTGTTTTCATCCGGAACCTTTCCGAAGTCCAAACATAGGCTTCCAATATATCAATCTTTATGTCTCGACCATTTTGAGACTCCTCGTCATGTCCGTGCATCCGGGACTCCGAACAACCTTCGGTACATCAAAACTTATAAACTCATAATAAACTGTCATCGAAACGTTAAGCGTGCGGACCCTACGGGTTCGAGAACTATGTAGACATGACCTAGAACTATTCTCGGTCAATAACCAATAGCGGAACCTGGATACCCATATTGGTTCCTACATATTCTCTGAAGATCTTTATCGGTCAAACCGCATAACGACATACGTTGTTCCCTTTGTCATCGGTATGTTACTTACCCAAGATTCGATCGTCGGTATCCAATACCTAGTTCAATCTCGTTACCGGCAAGTCTCTTTACTCGTTCCGTAATACATCATCTCACAACTAACTTATTAGTTGCAATGCTTGCAAGGCTTATGTGATGTGTATTACCGAGAGGGCCCAGAGATACCTCTCCAACAATCGGAGTGACAAAACCTAATCTCGAAATACGCCAACCCAACATGTACCTTTGGAGACACCTGTAGTACTCCTTTATAATCACCCGATTACGTTGTGACGTTTGGTAGTACCCAAAGTGTTCCTCGGTAAACGGAGTTGCATAATCTCATAGTTACAGGAACATGTATAGGTCATGAAGAAAGCAATAGCAATATACTAAGCGATCAAGTGCTAAGCTAACGGAATGGGTCATGTCAATCACATCATTCTCCTAATGATGTGATCCCATTAATCAAATGACAACACATGTCTATGGTTAGGAAACATAACCATCTTTGATTAATGAGCTAGTCTAGTAGAGGCATACTAGTGACTATCTGTTTGTCTATGTATTCACACATGTATTATGTTTCCGGTTAATACAATTCTAGCATGAATAATAAATATTTATCATGATATAAGGAAATAAATAATAACTTTATTATTGCCTCTAGGGCATATTTCCTTCAGTCTCCCACTTGCACTAGAGTCAATAATCTAGATTACACAGTAATGATTCTAACACCCATGGAGTCTTGGTGCTGATAATGTTTTGCTCGTGGAAGAGGCTTAGTCAATGGGTCTGTAACATTCAGATCCGTATGTATCTTGCAAATCTCTATGTCTCCCAATTGGACTTGGTCCCGAATGGAATTGAAGCGTCTCTTGATATGCTTGGTCCTCTTGTGAAATCTGGATTCCTTTGCCAAGGCAATTGCACCAGTATTGTCACAGAAGATCTTCATTGGTCCCGATGCACTAGGTATGACACCTAGATCGGAAATGAACTCTTTCATCCAGACTCCTTCATTTGCTGCTTACAAGCAGCTATGTACTCCGCTTCACATGTAGATCCCGCCACGACGCTTTGTTTAGAACTGCACCAACCGACAGCTCCACCGTTTAATAAAAACACGTATCCGGTTTGCGATTTAGAATCGTCCGGATCAGTGTCAAAGCTTACATCGGCGTAACCATTTACGACTAGCTCTTTGTCACCTCCATATACGAGAAACATATCCTTAGTCCTTTTCAGGTATTTCAGGATGTTCTTGACCGCTGTCCAGTGATCCACTCCTGGATTACTTTGGTACCTTCATGCCAAGCTTACTGCTAAGTATACGTCAGGTCTGGTACACAACATTGCATACATGATAGAGCCTATGGCTGAAGCATAGGGAACATCTTTCATTTTCTCTCTATCTTCTGCTGTTGTCGGGCATTGAGTCTGACTCAATCTTATACCTTGTAATACAGGTAAAAAACCTTTCTTTGCCTGATCCATTTTGAACTTTTTCAAAACTTTATCAAGGTATGTGCTTTGTGAAAGTCCAATTAAGCGTCTTGATCTATCTCTATAGATCTTGATGCCCAATATGTAAGCAGGTTCACCGAGGTCTTTCATTGAAAAACCTTTATTCAAGTATCCTTGTATGCTATCCAGAAATTCTATATCATTTCCAATCAATAATATGTCGTCCACATATAATATCAGAAATGCTACAGAGCTCCCATTCACTTTCTTGTAAATACAGGCTTCTCCAAAAGTCTGTATAAAACCATATGCTTTGATCACACTATCAAAGCGTTTATTCCAACTCCGAGAGGCTTGCACCAGACCATAAATTGATCACTGGAGCTTGCACACTTTGTTAGCACCCTTTGGATCAACAAAACCTTCTGGTTGCATCATATACAACTCTTCTTCTAGAAATCCATTCAAGAATGCAGTTTTCACATCCATTTGCCAAATTTCATAATCATAAAATGCGGCAATTGCTAACATGATTCGGACAGACTTAAGCATCGCTACGGGTGAGAAAGTCTCATCGTAGTCAACCCCTTGAACTTGTCGAAAACCTTTCGCAACAAGTCGAGCTTTATAAACAGTAACATTACCATCAGCGTCGGTCTTATTCTTAAAGATCCATTTATTCTCAATGGCTTGGCGATCATCGAGCAAGTCAACCAAAGTCCATACTTTGTTCTCATACATGGATCCCATCTCAGATTTCATGGCTTCCAGCCATTTTGCGAATCTGGGCTCACCATCGCTTCTTCATAGTTTGTAGGTTCGCCATGGTCAAGTAACATGACTTCCGAATAGGATTACTGTACCACTCACAGTGCGTATTTTACTCTGGTTGACCTCTGAAGTTCGGTAGTAACTTGATCTGAAGTTTCATGATCAATATCATTAGTTTCCTCACTAATTGGTGTAGTTGTCACAGGAACCGTTTCTTGTGATGAACTACTTTCCAATAAGGGAGCAGATACAGTTATCTCATCAAGTTCGACTTTCTTCCCACTCACTTCTTTCGAGAGAAACTCCTTCTCTAGAAAGGATCCGAATTTAGCAACGAAAATCTTGCCTTCAGATCTGTGATAGAAGGTGTACCCAACAGTCTCCTTTGGGTATCCTATGAAGACACATTTCTCCGATTTGGGTTCGAGCTTATCTGGTTGAAGTTTCTTCACATAAGCATCGCAGCCCCAAACTTTAAGAAACGACAACTTTGGTTTCTTGCCAAACCACAGTTCAAAAGGTGTCGTCTCAACGGACTTTGATGGCGCCCTATTCAACGTGAATGCGGCCGTCTCTAAAGCATATCCCCAAAATGATAGCGGTAAATCAGTAAGAGACATCATAGATCGTACCATATCAAGTAAAGTACGATTACGACGTTCGGACACACCATTTCTCCGTGGTGTTCCGGGTGGCGTGAGTTGCGAAACTATTCCGCATTGTTTCAAATGTAAACCAAACTCGTAACTCAAATATTCTCCTCCACGATCAGATCATAGAAACTTTATTTTCTTGTTACGATGATTTTTCCACTTCACTCTGAAATTCTTTGAACTTTTCAAAAGTTTCAGATTTGTGTTTCATTAAGTAGATATACCCATATCTGCTCAAATCATCTGTGAAGGTGAGAAAATAACGATACCATGGCGATGCCTCAACATTCATTGGACCACAAACATCGGTATGTATGATTTCCAACAAATCAGTTGCTTTCGCTCCATAGTTCCGAGAACGGCGTTTTAGTCATCTTGCCCATGAGGCACGGTTACGCAAGTACCAAGTGATTCATAATCAAGTAATTCCAAAAGTCCATCAGTATGGAGTTTCTTCATGCGTTTTACACCGATATGACCCAAACGGCGATTGCCACAAATAAGTTGCATTATCATTATCAACTCTGCATCTTTTGGTTTCAACACTATGAATATGTGTATTACTACTATCGAGATTCAATAAAATAGACCACTCTTCAAGGGTGCATGACCATAAAAGATATTATTCATATAAATAGAACAACCATTATTCTCTGTATTAAATGAATAACCGTCTCGCATCAAACAAGATCCAGATATAATGTTCATGCTTAACGCTGGCACCAGATAACAATTATTTAGGTCTAAAACTAATCCCGACGGTAGATGTAGAGGTAGCGTGCCGACCGCGATCACATCGACTTTGGAACCATTTCCCACGCGCATCGTCACCTCGTCCTTAGCCAATCTTCGCTTAATCCGTAGTTCCTGTTTCGAGTTGCAAATATTAGCAACAGAACCAGTATCAAATACCCAGGTACTACTGCGAGTATTAGTAAGGTACACATCAATAACATGTATATCACATATACCTTTGATCACCTTGCCATCCTTCTTATCCGCCAAATACTTGGGGCAGTTCCGCTTGCAGTGTCCGGTCTACTTGCGGTAGAAACACTCGATTTCAGGCTTAGGTCCAGACTTGGGTTTCTTCTCTTGAGCAGCAACTTTCTTGCTGTTCTTGAAGTTCCTTTTTCTTTCCTTTGCCCTTTTCTTGAAACTAGTGGTCTTGTTGACCATCAACACTTGATGCTCTTTCTTGATTTCTACCTCCATGGCTTTTAGCATTGCGAAGAGCTCGGGAATTGTTTTGGTCATCCCTTGCATATTATAGTTCATCACGAAGCTCTTGTAGCTTGGTGGCAGTGATTGGAGAATTTTGTCAATGACACTATCATCCGGAAGAGTAACTCCCAGTTGAATCAAGTGATTATTATACCCAGACATTTTGAGTATATGTTCACCTTGTGAACTATTCTCCTCCATCTTGCAGCTATAGAACTTATTGGAGACTTCATATCTCTCAATCCGGGCATTTGCTTGAAATATTAACTTCAACTCCTGGAACATCTCATATGCTCCATGACGTTCAAAACGTCGTTGAAGACCCGGTTCTAAGCCGTAAAGCATGGCACACTGAACTATAGAGTAGTCATCAGCTTTGCTCGCCAGACGTTCACAACTTCGGCGTTGTTCTGCAGTAGGCACGGCACCCAGCGGTGCTTCGGGGCGTAATTCTTCTATGCAGCAATGAGGATAATCCTCAAATTACGGACCCAGTCCGTGTAATTGCTACCATCATCTTTCAACTTTGCTTTCTCAAGGAACGCATTAAAATTCAACGGAACAACAAAGACGAGCCATCTATCTACGATAAACATAGACAAGCAAAAATACTATCGGTACTAAGTTCATGATAAATTTAAGTTTAATTAATCATATTAAAAACTCCCACTTAGACAGACATCTCTCTAGTCATCTAAGTGATTACGTGATCCAAATCAACTAAACCATGTCCGATCATCACGTGAGATGGAGTAGTTTCAATGGTGAACATCACTATGTTGATCATATCTACTATATGATTCACGTTCGACCTTCGGTCTCCGTGTTCCGAGGCCATATCTGTTATATGCTAGGCTGCGTCAAGTTTAACCTGAGTATTCTGCGTGTGCAACTGTTTTGCACCCGTTGTATTTGAACGTAGAGCCTATCACACCCGATCATCACGTGGTGTCTCGTACGAAGAACTTTCATAGCGGTGCATACTCAGGGAGAACACTTCTTGATAATTTTAGTGAGAGATCGTCTTGTAATGCTACCGTCAATCAAAGCAAGATAAGATGCATAAAGGATAAACATCACATGCAATCAATATAAGTGATATGATATGGTCATCATCATCTTGTGCTTGTGATCTCCATCGCCAAGCACCGTCATGATCACCATCGCCACCGGGCGCGACACCTTGATCTCCATCGTAGCATCGTTGTCGTCTCGCCAACTATTGCTTCTACGACTATCGCTACTGCTTAGTGATAAAGTAAAGCAATTACATGGCGTTGCATTTCATACAATAAGCGACAACCATATGGCTCCTGCCGATTGCCGATAACTCGGTTACAAAACATGATCATCTCATACAATAAAATATAGCATCACGTTTTGACCACATCACATCACAACATGCCCTGCAAAAACAAGTTAGACGTCCTCTACTTTGTTGTTGCAAGTTTTACGGGGCTGCTATGGGCTGAGCAAGAACCGTTCTTACCTACGCATCAAAACCACAACGATAGTTTGTCAAGTTGGTGCTGTTTTAACCTTCGCAAGGACCCGGCGTAGCCACACTCGGTTCAACTAAAGTGAGAGAAACAGACACCCGCCGGTCACCTTTAAGCAACTAGTGCTCAAGCGGTGAAACCAGTCTCGCGTAAGCGTCTGGCGTAATGTCGGTTCGGGCCGCTTCATCTCACAATACCGCCGAACCAAAGTATGACATGCTGGTAAGCAGTATGACTTATATCGCCCACAACTCACTTGTGTTGTACTCGTGCATATGACTTCAACGCATAAAACCAGGCTCGGATGCCACTGTTGGGGAACGTAGTAATTTCAAAAAATTTCCTACGCACACGCAAGACCATGGTGATGGCATAGCAACGAGAGGGGAGAGTGTCTGTCCACGCACTCGTGAGACCGTAGAAAAGCGTTATAACAACGCGGTTGATGTAGTCGAACGTCTTCACGATCCGACCGATCCAAGTACCGAACGCACGGCACCTCCGAGTTCAGCACACGTTCAGCTCGATGACGATCCCCGGACTCCGATCCAGCAAAGCGTCGGGGATGAGTTCCGTCAGCACGACGGCGTGGTGACGATGATGATGCTTCACCGGCGCAGGGCTTCGCCTAAGCTCCGCGACGATATGACCGAGGTGGAATATGGTGTAGAGGGGCACCGCACACGGCTAAGAACGATCACGTAGATCAACGTATGTGTCATGGGGTGCCCACCTGCCCCCGTATATAAAGGAGCAAGGGGGGGGGGGTGCGGCCGGCCCTAGGGAGGCGCGCCTGGAGGAGTCCTACTCCCACCGGGAGTAGGACTCCCCCCCCTTTCCTAGTTGGATTAGGTCTTGGGGAGGGGGAAGAGGGAAGGGGGCGCCGCCCCCCCCTCTCCTTGTCCAATTCGGACTAGAGGGGGAGGGGGGGCGCGGCCTGCCCTGGCCGGCCCTTCCTCTTCTCCCTTATGGCCTATCAAGGCCCATTGACCCCGGGGTTCCGTAACCCCGGTGTTCCGTAACATCCTGTTTTCATCCGGAACCTTTCCGAAGTCCAAACATAGGCTTCCAATATATCAATCTTTATGTCTCAACCATTTCGAGACTCCTCGTCATGTCCGTGATCACATCCAGGACTCCGAACAACCTTCGGTACATCAAAACTTATAAACTCATAATAAACTATCATCGAAACGTTAAGCGTGCGGACCCTACGGGTTCGAGAACTATGTAGACATGACCTAGAACTATTCTCGGTCAATAACCAATAGCGGAACCTGGATGCCCATATTGGTTCCTACATATTCTACGAAGATCTTTATCGGTCAAACCGCATAACGACATACGTTGTTCCCTTTGTCATCGGTATGTTACTTACCCGAGATTCGATCGTCGGTATCCAATACCTAGTTCAATCTCGTTATCGGCAAGTCTCTTTACTCGTTCCGTAATACATCATCTCACAACTAACTTATTAGTTGCAATGCTTGCAAGGCTTATGTGATGTGTATTACCGAGAGGGCCCAGAGATACCTCTCCGACAATCGGAGTGACAAAACCTAATCTCGAAATACGCCAACCCAACATGTACCTTTGGAGACACCTGTAGTACTCCTTTATAATCACCCGATTACGTTGTGACGTTTGGTAGTACCCAAAGTGTTCCTCGGTAAACGGAGTTGCATAATCTCATAGTTACAGGAACATGTATAGGTCATGAAGAAAGCAATAGCAATATACTAAGCGATCAAGTGCTAAGCTAACGGAATGGGTCATGTCAATCACATCATTCTCCTAATGATGTGATCCCATTAATCAAATGACAACACATGTCTATGGTTAGGAAACATAACCATCTTTGATTAATGAGCTAGTCTAGTAGAGGCATACTAGTGAATATCTGTTTGTCTATGTATTCACACATGTATTATGTTTCCGGTTAATACAATTCTAGCATGAATAATAAACATTTATCATGATATAAGGAAATAAATAATAACTTTATTATTGCCTCTAGGGCATATTTCCTTCAAATGAAGCAACAAGTCAAGGAGCTAGTGCGGCAATGTCTGGTCTATCAACAAGCCAAAACTGAGCGAGTATCTCCCGCGGGTCTATTACAGCCATTAACCATTCCTCAACGGCCGTGGGCAGTAATATCACTTGATTTCATCAAAGGGTTGCCGAAATCTGGGGGATACAATGCAATACTAGTGGTGGTGGACAAGTTTTCCAAGTATGCCCACTTCCTTCCACTGACTCACCCCTTTACTGCTCTGGACATTGCCAAGGTGTTTATGCGAGAGATTTTCAAACTGCACGGAATGCCAATGAGGATCTTCTCTGACCGCGATCGTATCTTCACCGGGCAAGTTTGGCAAGAACTGTTTCGTTTGTGCCACACGGAGTTAAAGATGAGCTCCTCCTATCATCCTCAGACGGACGGGCAGACGGAGAGGGTAAACCAATGCCTTGAGACGTATCTCCGCTGTTCGGTGCACGCTTGCCCCTCAAACTGGTCCAAGTGGTTGTCACTCGCAGAATCTTGGTATAACACGTGCTTCCACTCTTCTTCCGGGCGACTCCGTTTGAGGTCATATATGGACACTTGCCTCGGGAGTTTGGCATTGACCAAGTGGCCGATAACACAGTGCCGGATCTGGCGGCTTGGCTAAAGGAACGAGAAGTGCTACGTGAGCTTCTTCAGCAACAATTGAAACAAGCTCAAGACCGCATGAAAAAACAGGTTGATCGTCACCGGAGTGAGCGGTCCTTCGAAGTGGGAGAATCTGTTCTTCTCAAGCTCCAGCCGTTCATCCAAACATCAAATGCCCGTCGGCCCTTCCAGAAATTGGCATTTCGATACTATGGACCATACACCATTCAGGCCAAAGTGGGAGCTGTGGCTTACCGTCTAAACCTGCCACCAACCAGCAAGATTCATCCTGTGGTGCACGTATCCCTTCTCAAGCGTGCGGTTGGAGCGGAAGTTCCTGTGAACACTCAGTTACCACCTCCTAACACGGTTTTGCAGGCTGAGCATTCGCCCGATGGTGTGATCGACAAGAAGCTGGTTCGAGTGGAAGGCACCTTCGAAACACGTATGCTGATCAAATGGAGTGATCTTCCTGCAGACCTAGCGACATGGGAAGACCCAATCCAGCTGCAACAGCGGTATCCAACAACACCGCCTTGGGGGCAAGGCGGTCCTCAAGGAGGGGAGAATATCACGACTGACAAGAGGAGCCACGACAAAGATGAGATAGAGGGCCCAGCGTCCAAGGAAATCGGCGAATCCGTCAAGAGAGAAGTTCACATCATTGCATGTTTTCATATACTTTTGGCAACTTTTTATATTATTTTTGGGACTAACATATTGATCCAAAGGCCGGTGCAGTTCCTCATTGCATGTTTTTGGTTTCGCAGAATATCCATATCAAACGGAGTCCAAACGTGATAAAAACGGATGGAGCTTATTTTTGGAATATTTGGAAAATCTGGGAGAAAGATCAACGCGAAACGGTGTCTGAGGTGGCCACGAGGCAGGGGCCCATGCCCGTACCAGGAGGGCGCGCCCCCCACCCTCGTAGGCCACCCGTAAGGCGGTTGATCCCCTTCTTTGGCCGCAAGAAAGCTAATTTTTGGAAAAAAATCACGGGCAAGAGTGACAGAAGCTTCAACCTAGCATAGAAATTGTTGCATACGGGATTGAAGGGGGACCAATATATCTTAATGCTATGGTTGGGTTTTACCTTAATGAACGTTAGTAGTTGCAGATGCTTGCTAATAGTTCCAATCATAAGTGCATAGAATTCCAAGTCAAGGATGACATGCTAGCAGTGGCCTCTCCCCCATAATACTTGCTATCGGTCTAGTAAAGTAGTCAATTGCTTAGGGACAATTTCGCAACTCCTACCACCACTTTTACACACTCACTATATTTACTTTATTGCTTCTTTACTTACAGCAGCCCCTAGTTTTATTTTCGTGCTTTTTATTTTCTTGCAAACCTATCCGAGAACACCTACAAAGTACTTCTAGTTTCATACTTGTTTTAGGTAAAGCGAACGTCAAGCGTGCGTAGAGTTGTATCGGTGGTCGATAGAACTTGAGGGAATATTTGTTCTACCTTTAGCTCCTCGTTGGGTTCGACACTCTTACTTATCGAAAACTGTTGCGATCCCCTATACTTGTGGGTTATCGAGACCTTTTTCTGGCGCCGTTGCCGGGGAGCAATAGCTGGGTGAATATTCTCGTGTGTGCTTGTTTGCTTTATCACTTAGTAATTTTTATTTTCTGTTCTTAGTTGTTTTCTATCTTTAGTTATGGGTAGGAAATGCAAAATACCAAAAAAGTTAGTTGTACCTACTGAACCAATGGTTGAAGAACCACTCAAAATCTATCGCACTTCTGAAGCTTATTACTTGGATCATCTTCTATCCCTATGTGCTCGTGTTGAAACCCCAACTAGCTTAGTTGAGGGAAAATCTTTAGATGAGCATGCTTGTTATGTGCGACACTGTATATCTGAAAAAGGGAAACTTTTGCTGGGTCAAGTTCATCGTTTGCAATGCTATGCTTGGAATTTATGTTATATATATGATTTTGCTTGTTGTTCTGAAAACCCTAAGAAACACCTTCCCTACCAATGTGAGTTTAGTGATAATGGAATCGTATCTTCGTATGCTAAGGGTGTTTATAATTACTATGATGTTCAACAAATTGAAGAATTTGTTGCTTTTAAGGGTGCTTATGAAATTGCTTCTTTGATGGAAAAGTATGGTGCTACTCTTTACAAATCTGAAAATTTTGCCATACTTAAAAATTAAAATGATAATTATGCTTCTAATGCCTATGTTAAACCATATATTGAGGACTACTCCGCTGTCCAAGAAGAGACTAATATTTTGTAGGAGTCTATGGAAGAAGAAGTTGATGAAACTGTGAGCTCATTGGATGAAAAAGATGATGAGGAGAGCGAAGAACAAAAGGAGGAAGAGCGGATTAGCTACCCGTGCCCACCTTCTAATGAGAGTAACTCTTCGACTCATACATTGTTTAATTTCCCTTCGTTCTTACCGAAGGATGATTGCTATGATGATTGTTATGATCCCATTGATTCTCTTGAAATATCCCTTTTTGATGATGCTTGCTATGCTTGTGGCCAAGATGCCAATATGAATTATCCTTATGGAGATGAACTTGCTATAGTTCCTTATGTTAAACATGAAATTGTTGCTATCGCACCCACGCATGATAGTCCTATTATCTTTTTGAATTCTCCCGAATATACTATATCGGAGAAGTTTGCCCTTATTAAGGATTATATTGATGGGTTGCCTTTTACCGTTGCACATGATGATTTTGATAGATATAATATGCATGTGCTTGCTGCTCCTACTTGCAATTATTATGAGAGAGGAACTATATCTCCACCTCTCTATGTTTCCAACATGATAAAATTGCAAGAAACTGTTTATACTATGCATTGGCCTTTACTAGGTGTGCATGAATTGTTCTTTTATGACATGCCGATGCATAGGAAGAGAGTTAGACTTCGTCATTACATGATATATGTTACTTTGTGCTCACTACTAAATTACAAATCATTGCTAATTACAATTGGCTTTGATATACCTTGGGATCCGGTTGGATTCATTACTTGAGCACTATATGCCTAGCTTAATGGCTTTAAAGAAAGCGCTGCCAGGGAGACAACCTGGAAGTTTTAGAGAGTCATTTATTTCTGTTGAGTGCTTTCATTTAGTTTAAAAACAACAAAAATAAAGAGGGGAACCCAAAACTTTTCAAAAAGAAAAGTGAAAGTGAGATAGACGAGCATTGTGAAAGTGGGGGACGTCCTTAAACTTGTTCAAGGCCCATGGGAACTTTGTGAGTCTTAATTACAGAACCTTTTCAACAAAAATAATTATCCCCTTGTACAATTCCATTGTATTATAAAAATAATGTGCCAAGGTTTGCCTTTAGGATGTTTACAATACTTGTTGGTTTGTACGGTGCAGGACAGAAACTTTGGCTGTAGTGCGTGATTTTTACTTTTTTACTGGAACGTCAAATGGTTCTGATTCTTTTTGCACTGTCTTTCTGTAAAAATTGTTTATTTTTCCTAATTTTAGCAGAATTTTTGAAGTAACATAAGTATGGTGAATGTTCAGATTTTTACAGACTGTTCTGTTTTAGACAGATTCTGTTTTTGATGCATAGTTTGCTTGTTTTGATGAAACTATCAATTTATATCAGTCGATTAAGCCATGAAAAAGCTATATTACAGTAGACACAATGCAAAAACAAAATATGAATTGGTTTTCAACAGTACATAGAGTAGTGAGTTGCTTTATTATACTAACGGATCTTACCGACTTTTCTGTTGAAGTTTTGTGTGGATGAAGTGTTCGATGATCGAGAGGGTTTCGATGTGAGAAGAAGGAAGGGAGGAAAGAGCTCAAGCTTGGGGATACCCGAGGCACACCAAGTAAATATTCAAGGATACTCAAGCATCTAAGCTTGGGGATGCCCCGGAAGGCATCCCCTCTTTCTTCAACAAGTATCGGTATGTTTTCGGATTCGTTTCGTTCATGCGATATGTGCAATCTTGGAGCGTCTTTTGCATTTAGTTTTCATTTTTATTTTATGCACCATGCTGGTATGAGATAGTCCTTGGTTGATTTATAAAATGCTCTTTGGACTTCACTTATATCTTTTGAGTATGGCTTTATAGAATGCTTCATGTGCTTCACTTATATCATTTGAAGCTTGGATTGCCTGTTTCTCTTTACATAGACAACCGCCATTTGTAGAATGCTCTTTTTCTTCACTTATATTTGTTAGAGCGTGGGCATATATTTTTTTAGAAAGAATTAAACTCTCTTGCTTCACTTATATCTATTTAGAGAGATGACATGAATTGGTCATTCACATGGTTAGTCATAAAACCCTACATAAAACTTGTAGATCACTGAATATGATATGTTTGATTCCTTGCAATAGTTTTGCGATATAAAGGTGGTGATATTAGAGTCATGCTAGTCGAGTAATTTTGAAATTGAGAAATACTTGTGTTGAGGTTTGCAAGTCCTGTAGCATGCACGTATGGTGAACAGTTATGTAACGAAGTCGGAGCATGAGGTGTTTATTGACTGTCTTCCTTATGAGTGGCGGTCGGGGATGGGCAATGGTCTTTTCCTACTGAGGGAGTCCTGGATTAGGGGGTATCCGGACAGCCGGACTATGACCTTTGGCCGGACAAGTAGACTATGAAGATACAAGATTGAAGACTTCGTCTCGTGTCCGGATGGGACTCTCTTGGCGTGGAAGGCAAGCTTGGATATGCGGATATGTAGATCTCCTCCTGTTGTAACCGACTATGTGTAACCCTAGCCCCCTCCGGTGTCTATATAAACCGGAGGGTTTAGTCTGTAGAACGACAATCATACCATAGACTAGCTTCTAGGGTTTAGCCTCTACGATCTCGTGGTAGATCAACTCTTGTACTACTCATATCGTGAAGATTAATCAAGCAGGAAGTAGGGTATTACCTCCATCGAGACGGCCCGAACCTGGGTAAACATTGTGTCCCTAGCCTCCTGTTACCATCCACCTTAGACGCACAGTTCGGGACCCCCTACCCGAGATCCGCCGGTTTTGACACCGATTGGTGCTTTCATTGAGAGTTCCACTGTGTCGTCACCATAAGGAGGGATGTCTCGCCTCGTTGTCAAGGACAGCGTCACCTCTGGGGGATCCCTGGCTGTCGGCCAGACTCTTCGGTTGGGCGAGTTCGTCATGACCGCCCGTTCGGCTGCCGCGCCGACGATGACTTCTCTAGTCATCGAAAGCAGCCTTCACGTCGACTCGGAACTTGCCGAGCAGATGGAGGAACAATGTGGTAATTCTTCCTCAATCTTGAGGACAAACTATGTCTGGATTTCTGAGCTCTACGAGCCGGATACTCGTATACGGAAGGACATCTCCCAAACTTTGAACTTAGAATCAGGCAGTGAGCCGGACCTATCGGGCGACATCCCGGAGCCCGAACTTTCAAGATCGGAAACTCCCATGCCACTGGGTCTCAGATCGGGTCAGGGATCGGACTCAAATCCGCCCACCCACCCAGATACAAGCGATCTCTCCCACATTAGACAAGAGCCCCAGGAAACAGTACATCACTATTGGGCCAGATTCCTCCTTGTAATGAACAAGGTAAAGGACTGTCGCGAGGAAGACGCGATTTCATTCTTCTGCAATAATTGCATGGATAAGGGAATCCTTAACGCCATAAGCCGCCGCAACATAGCACACTTCGCCGACTTGGCGGCCATAGTACGGAAGTACTGCGCGATGGAGAGTGCCTAGAAAACCGAAGCAAAATTTTGGGATAACTCGGCCCTGGCTAAACACCTAGTCCGAATTAAAAGGGAGCAGCCTCGTAAGTCGCCCGATCCAATAGCAAAAAAACAAAAGCCGCTTATAGGGCATGGAACCGTATTGGAGGGATGGCTTAACGGACCTGCAAAATTCATAGTACGGCAGATACCACACCAACACACAGCCTTAGAGCATGTTGGGTACTCCGCAGGTTGCTAAAAGCGGCGAGGATCTCCTCATTCAAAATACCGCAGAGCAACATCCCGTGAATCACAATACAGTCCTAACAGTCTTGAGACATTCGCCTCAAAGAATAGGCGCAAGCGAGCACTCCGCAGCCTTGCCGAGATCTGCCAGGTGGCAACAATAAATCCATGGAGCGACACGGCTATCACCTTCAATGCCAGTGGTGAACCTAAAAGCCGAACAGCCCGAGTACCAGCCGCATTAGTCCTCAGTCCAATTGTGGACGGCTTTCGGCTCACTAAAGTGCTCATGGACGGCGGCAGCGGGTTAAACCTCATTTACAAAGAAACTCTTCAGAAAATGGAAATAGACTAGAACCACATTGAGCAAAGCAGCACAACCTTTCAAGGAATCATCCCAAGTCGCGAGGCACGTTGCACTAGGAAAATCACACTGGATGTGGTATTCGGCACACCGGAAAACTACAGGTCCGAAGAAATATCATTCCAAGTGGCCCCGTTCAGTAGTGGATACCACGCCCTTCTAGGGCGAGAGGCATTCATGATCTACCAAGCTATACCCCATTATGGGTACATGAAGCTCAAAATTCCTGGGCCCAATGGAATTATCACTCTAGCTAGTGATCCGGACATAGTGCTCCGCGCCGAAAACAAGACAGACGCACTAGCCCTCGAGGCACTATCCAAGCCCTAGCGGCAGAGGAGTTAACTGCACTACGCCGACCATGGACAGGGGACGACGTGATACTCGACAAAAGATCCAAGTCCACCTCTTTCAAACCAGTGGACGAAATAGTCAAATTCCAAGTCCACCCAACGGACCCTAATAAAACAGCCTCAATCGGGGCACAGTTAAACCCCGTTATGGACGCCGCACTATGGGAGTTCCTACGAGAGAACTGGGGTATATTCGCCTGGCACCCATCAGATATGCCAGGAATCCCACGCAGGCTGGCCGAACATAGCCTTAACATCCTAAAAGGATTCAAGCCGGTCAAGCAGACTCTTCGGCGTTTTTCTGAACCTAAGCGACAAGCTATGGGGGAGGAGCTAGCCAAGTTATTGGAGGCCGGATTCATTAGAGAAATTAAACATCCGGACTGGTTAGCAAACCTGGTGATGGTACCACAGAAGGACAAATCCTGGCGCCTATGTGTCGATTTCAAAGACCTCAATGAAGCTTTCCCAAAGGATCCGTTCCCTCTACCCCGCATCGATCAAATTATCGACGCCACGCGGAGACACGACTTCTTGTGCTTCCTCGAAGCATACTCCGGCTACCACCAAATCAAGATGGCCGAGTCCGACCAAGCCGCAACGGCGTTTATCATGCCATATGGCCCCTTCTGTTTCAACACAATGCCCTTTGGGATTAAGAATGCCGGTGCAACGTATCAACGCATGATTCAGACATGCCTGAAAAAGCAGATTGGCAAAACAGTGGAAGCCTACGTAGACGATGTCGTCGTCAAGACCAGACACGTCGACTCTTTAATAGACGACCTGAGGCTTACGTTCGACAGCCTCCGAACATATGACATCAAGCTCAATCCAGAAAAATGCGTTTTCGGCGTGCCCGCCGGAAAGGTCCCGGGTTTCATCGTCTCTAGTAGAGGAATTGAAGCAAATCCGGCTAAAATCCGAGCCCTGTCACAATTAACCACCCCAACAGACCTCAAGCAAATCTAGAAATTAACTGGATGTGTTGTGGCCTTAAGCCGCTTTATCTCCCAATTAGGAGAAAAGGCACTACCTCTCTATCGCCTTCTTCGGCGCACCGAACACTTCGAGTGGACGGATGCTGCCACGTCCGGATTGGAAGAAATAAAAGCCATACTGGCCACCATCCCAATCTTCGCCGCGCCAAACATCGGCGAACCAATGCTGCTCTATATAGCGGCGACTCATCAAGTTGTAAGTGCAGTGCTCGTCGTCGAACGAGAAACGGACGGACATAAATTTCCTCTTCAAAAGCCGGTATACTATGTATCCACTGTCCTCACCCCATGCAAATCACGGTACCCGCATTATCAAAAGATAGCGTATGCGGTATTCATGGCATCCCGGTAACTACGGCACTACTTTCAAGAGTGTTCAATTACAGTGGCCTCGGAAGTGCCACTCAACGGCATAATAAACAACCGCGACGCCACAGGCCGGATTGCCAAATGGGCCATTGAGCTCCTCCCGTTCGACATAACATATAAACCTCGGCAAGCTATTAAGTCACAGTTGTTGGCCGACTTCGTCGCCGAATAGACAGAAGCCGAACTCCCTAAAGAGTACGGCGCATACTCCAATTGGATTATGCACTTTGACGGCTCCAAAATGTTGGCCGGTCTGGGGGCTGGCGTCGTCCTGACGTCCCCTACCAGAGACACAGTCCAATACGTACACCAAATAATGTACACAGACTCCAACAATGCCGCCGAATACGAGGCCCTGTTACACGGTCTCCGGATGGCAGTTTCCATGGGCATTCAACGCCTGGAGGTGCGCGGGGACTCGAACCTCGCAATATCCCAAATAAATGGAGACTTCGACGCTAAAGATCCGAAAATGGCTGCTTATCGCAATGCCGTACTCAAGATGTCAGCTCGGTTCGAGGGGCTCGAATTCCACCATGTGGCTCGGGAAAATAATCAGGCGGCAGATATCCTCGCCCGTATCGGCGCCAGGCGCGATCCGGTCCCACCCAACATATTCTTGGAAAGGTTGTTTAAGCCATCCGTGGTATGTGAAAGGGAAACAAGCAACAACAGCCCGGACCCGGCTACAATGCCAGATACCGAACACTCTGACATAATTGGTGGCTCCGCCACCGAAATAACACCTTCAGCCCACGTAATAATGGCGGTCATCGCCCCATGGACTGAACCATTCCTGGCCTACCTAACTAGGCAGGAACTTCCCGAGGACCAAAATGAGGCACGCCGCATTGTGCGGCGATCTAAAGCTTACAAGGTCCACGAGGGAGAGCTCTGTCAGAAAATCACCACCGGAATCCTTCAAAGGTGCATCTCCGAAGAGGAAGGGCAGAAGCTTCTGGCAGAAATCCACGCCGGACTCGGTGGCCACCACGCCGTAGCCTGGGCCCTCGTAAGAAAGGCCTTCCGTACAGGATTTTATTTGCCAACGGCCCGGGCAGATGCACAGGACTTGGTCCAACGCTGCGTAGGTTGTCAACTTTTTGCAAACCAAAGCCATATGCCACCCGTCGCCCTACAAACAGTCCCCATTACCTGGCCTTTTGTGGTCTGGGGGCTTGACATGGTTAGACTCCTTAAAGGGGTAACTGAGGGAGTCCTGGACTAGGTGGTGTCCGGATAGCCGAACTATCATCACGGCCAGACTCCAAGACTATGAAGATACAAGATTGAAGACTTCGTCCCGTGTCCGGATGGGACTTTCCTTGGCGTGGAAGGCAAGCTTGGCGATACGGATATGTAGATCTCCTACCATTGTAACTGACTCTGTGTAACCCTAACCTATCCGGTGTCTATATAAACCGGAGGGTTTTAGTCCGTGGGGACGAACAACAATCATACCATAGGCTAGCTTCTAGGGTTTAGCCTCCTTGATCTCGTGGTAGATCTACTCTTGTACTACCCATATCATCAATATTAATCAAGCAGGAGTAGGGTATTACCTCCATGGAGAGGGCCCGAACCTGGGTAAAAACATCATGTCCCGTGTCTCCTGTTACCATCCGCCTAGACGCACAGTTTGGGACCCCCTACCCGAGATCCGCCGGTTTTGACACCGACATTGGTGCTTTCATTGAAAGTTCCTACGTATGTCGTCACCGATAGGCCCGATGGCTCCTTCCGATCATCAACAACGACGCGGTCCATGGTGAGACTTTTCTCCCCGGACAGATCTTCGTATTTGGCGGCTTTGCTGCGGGCCAATTCGCAGCCATCTAGAGCAGATCGAAAGCTACGCCCCTTTCCATCAGGTCAGATTTGGAAGTTTGAACTATACGGCCGATATCCGTGGAGACTTGATCTTCGACGGATTCGAGCCGCGGCCAAGCGTGCCGCACTGTCTCGATGGGCATGATCTAGCTCTGCAGCCGAACAGTGCCCTGGAGGCCGCACCAGCATCTGCTCCGACCCTTAATCCGGAGCCGGATTCCCCGATCGAGGACGAGTGGTTGGACACCGCCTCGGGGGCCACGATCCCTACGGCGGTTGAGCCGAACTCCATCCCTGTCCTTTGTGAAGACCTTGACTCTAGGGTGCCGGACTCCTCTCCGGACTCTGAACCCTCCGCGCCCCCGCCAATCGAATCCGATTGGGCGCCGGTTATGGAGTTCACTGCTGCGGACATCTTTCAGCACTCGCCCTTTGGCGACATCCTGAATTCAGTAAAGTCTCTTGCTTTATCCGGAGAGCCATGGCCGGACTACGGTCAGGAAGGTTGGGATGCGGAAGACGAAGAAATTCAACGCCCACCCACCACCCACTTTCAGAGCTAATCGCCGAAAAGCTTACACGACGTGCTCGATTTCGACTCCGAAGACATCGACGGTATGGACGACGATGTAGGAGACAACCATGAACCAACACCTATAGGATGCTGGACAACCACCTCATCCCATGATGTATACATGGTGGATACACCTAAAGGAAATGAAGACGAGGAACAACGGGACGCTATGAAGGATAAATCCCTCGAAAAGCAGTCAAAACGGCAACGTAAACGCCGAACAAAGTCCCGCCTCAACAGAGAACCAGCCATAGAGCAGGACGAACCGGTGGACGACGAACACGCTATCGAGCAATCGTCCGAACAAGACAACTTGGATAAACAACCCGTCCCCGGCGAAGACAACAGTCCGGACGATCTCATGCCGGACAAATTGTTGGAGCAAAATAATCTCCAGAAAAGGCTCGTTGCCACTGCGCGTAGCCTGAAAAAGCAGAAGCGAAGGCTCAAAACAGCGGAAGATGCGCTCAGGATCAGATGGAGCAAAATGTTCAACACCGCAGACAAATACGGCGGCAGTCGCCGAACAAAGACCTATCCAAAGAGAAAACTACTGCCCGAATTTGACGAAGAGGCCATAGAGCCCCCACAATCAAAAAATAAGATGGCCACCCGATCGGATGGACGACCCCACGGCAAAAAGAGAGCGGCAAATAGCGCCGCACACAAGCCGGCACGCGATCCGCATAAGGATTCACATCAAAAGGATGGCCCAGTTAGGTCCATCTATGGGCCGAGAAAGCAAGCTCTTCAAAGCAATGCAACACGCCAAATATCCGAACATCACGGCACACCCAAATACAGGGGCACCGCACACCCCCTATGTTTCATCGATGAGGTGCTGGATCATGAATTTCCAGCGGGATTCAAGCCCGTAAACATAGAGGCATACGACGGAACAACATACCACGAGTCTTGATTGAGGATTACATCCTCCACATACACATGGCTAGAGGAGACGATCTCCACGCCATAAAATACTTACCCTCAAACTCAAAGGGCCAGCTCGGCATTGGCTTAAAAGCCTCCCGAAAATACCATTGGAAGCTGGGAAGAGCTCGAGGATGCGTTTGGGCAAATTTTCAGGGGACCTATGTCCGCCCTCCGGATCTGAGACGATCTAAGTCACATAACTCAACAGCCCGGAGAGTCAGCCTAGAAATTCTGGAACAGGTTCCTTACTAAAAAGAACCAAATAGTCGACTGTCCGGACGCCGAAGCCTTAGCAGCCTTCAAACACAACGTCCGAGACGAATGGCTCGCCAGACACCTCGGCCAAGAAAAGCCAAGAACAATGGCCACATTAACAAGCCTCATGACCTGCTTTTGCGCGGGAGAGGATAGCTGGCTAGCAAGATGCAGCACCAGCGACCCAAGTACATCCGAAATCAGGGATGGAAATGGGAAACCACGGCACAACAAGGACCAGCGCCGGATTAAGAAGAACGGTCCAAAGAGCGCGGCAGTCAATGCCGGATTCAAAAGCTCACGGCAGAACAATAAAAACTGCCCCTCAAGGACAATAGCGATGAGCTATCCAACTTAAACAAAATCTTGGACAAGATATGTCAAATCCACAGTACTCCGGGAGGCACGCAAACCATACTCACAGAGATTGTTGGGTTTTCAAACAGTCCGCACACTCAACGCCGAACATAAGGGGCTCGACACACCAAGTGAAGATGATGACGAGCACCACAAGCAGAGCCCCGGAAAACAAAAGAATTTCCCACAAGAGGTTAAAACAGTAAACTCACTTCACGTGATCAAAGGGAAAAATAGAGCGGCACCCACTAGAATGCGCGCCGCACAAACTACCCTAGCGGAGTACCAACACTGGTTGTCAAAACCAATCACCTTCGACCATCAAGACTATTCTGAAAGTATCCGGAACGCAGGATGGACTGCCTTGATATTGGATCCTATAATCAACGGATTCCAATTTACACACGTCCACATGGATGGTGGTAGTGACATAAACCTGATATATCAGGACACAATCCGCAGGATGGGGATAGACCCAACCAAAATTCGCCGTAGCAACACCTCCTTTAAAGGTGTAATGCCAGGCCCATATGCCCATTGTGCAGGCTCCATACTGCTAGAAGTTGTGTTCGGTTCATCCGACAACTTCCGTCATGAAGTTGATCTTCCATGTCGCCCGTTTAAAAGTAGCTATCAAGCACTATTGGGACGTGAAGCTTTCGCCCGCTTTAATGCAATACCGCATTACGCATCTCTCACACTTAAAATGCCCGGTCCACGCGGCGTCATCTCATTGAAAGGGAGTATTAAGTGTTACTTGAGCACGGAAGAACGTGGGACTGCCTTGACAGCCCCACACCTATCCTGCTCCACTAGTAAAAGAACCTGAATAGGTCATTCAAACCCCGAACACGGCTAGACGAGTCCGGGGCCTACTAGCGGCATACCCCATACAAGGGGCTGCATGCATGTATAGCAAGAGACAATAAAGCTCAATTTTATTCACTTCTTCGAATCGTACTCTGTTTATATAATATAAAGTACATCTTTCGCACGATCTTTTTCTTTTAAACTAAGTTCCTCTCTTTTACAGATGAACAACGTGCTACACCCGTCCAGGATACGGCACAACGGAGACACAGGCGTAGACGTGCAGTAGGGACCCGTTGCAAGGATTCTTTTCAAATTAAGACCCTGCGTAAACCTTTTTTTACTGTCTCTTGTTGATATACATCCCCCGGCTTCTTACTATAACCGAGGAGGAGGCTGGAATTTTGGCATTGGCCGCACCAGAATTTTTGCGCGTACCTGGACACCAGGGGCTTAGGGCATTATTCTGCCCGTCTTTATAAAGACCGAATACCTTAGGGAGTATTCGGCGTCTCGAGTTAGGCCTTATATGCATCAGCTCCGAATCATGTCTTTGGTCAAATGTTGGGTTTGCCCGGCTCCTGTGTTTTGCTGCCTTACGTTCCGTTTTATCGGCTAACGCGGCACCAGGAGAACTACTGCGATTGTGCCCCGGTTCGGCCGGGCGAGCACCTCAGTAGAGAAAGCCGAAAACTGACTGTCATGATATAGCGAGAGACTGGTCAACCACTCGATGACTCATCGGACTGTTTAGAATTCCTCCGCATTAACGAAGGACCGGTTTTCGGTCAGGCACATACGCACCCCGAATTCGGGAGAGTGCAGTGCCCCCAGGGGCTATATAGTAGCCCCACCCTCGAACTCCGATGGCTAAGTGAAAGTGATAAAGCATTATAGTCTGGTTGCCTAGTTTGCTACGCTACCACCTCCTTAACAGGATCAAGACGTTGGATTAAGTGTGCAAGAGCGTCTTCTTTGCAAACACCCCCGCACTATGTGCGTGGGGGCTGAAGCCAAGGACTGCCATCTTTCAGGTTATATATACATATACATATACGGCCGCACAGGGAGTAGTCTACTACTTGAACGCACAAGTATAAAAAGCTCTTATATTATATTGAAACATTGTTTTCACCAAACGTACATGTCATTTAAACAAAATATCCTTTGAGCACTGCGTCTCTATTAAACGAGCGCCCTGCAGGACTTCCTCAAAGTAGTGCTCGGCAGGTACTCGGCTTTTGTCCGAGTCTTGGGATGCAACGTTGGTGGCCTTCATATCTGCCCAGTATGTCTTGACACGGGCCAGAGCCATCCGCGCTCCCTCAATACACGCCGACCGCCTCATGGCGTTGATACGCTATACCGCACCAAGAAACTGCTGCACTAAACCAAAATAACTCTTCGGCTGGGGTCCGCCCGGCCACAAATGAGTCATGACATGCTGCATGGCAAGTCCGGATAGTCAATTCAGCTCGGCCCATTCGGCCAACCTATCGGTCAACGGAAGAAGACGCTCCGGACTATGGAATTGCGACCAATATAGCTCTTCCCTTCTGTGCCCCTTCTGGCCTCGGAAGTGCTCAATCGCGTCCGCAGCGCTCGCCGCTAAGTCCAGATAAGCATCCTCCGAACTCCAAAACTTGTCCAACTGAGCATACTTTGGATCCGTATATTTCCTCCGTAGCAGAAACGATTTTCCAGCCGCAATTGCCCTGGCCTGACTCAGCTCCTCCTTGGTAGCTCTCAAAGCCGAATGGACATTCTTGGATTCGGCGGCGGCCTTTTTCAGGCCCTCTTGCTCCGCTTGACGTTATTTTTCGAGAACCCCGCAGCGATCGGCAGCATTCTTCAACTTTCTGGCCATACCGACCATTTCCTCTTTGCTTCGGCAGTGAGCAGCCCGTTCGGCTTCTAGCTCTTCGGCCGCACTTAAAGCGGCCGCATTACTATTTCTGGCTTGCTCTTTCGCTCGGACGAGTTCCGCCCGAAGCTCCTCCACAGCAGCGGCACCATCTGCATTAAGCATACAAATAGTAAGACATGGGCGTCAAGCTCCCTTACCAGGTGTCCGCGCAGGAGTCGCATACCTTGCGACTCGTCAAACAGTTTATTGACCAGCGATGTCCTCATCCGCCTCGTCAAGTTGCCGCTTTAGTTCGGCATATTCATCACTCCGGCTGGCCAAAGGACGCCCCGCCACCTGTTTAGGAGCGGCGATATGTTATAACTGAGATTTTGATCCTCGGCAAGCTGTCAATTTTGACAGCATACCGAGTCTCAGGGGCTACTATCTATATAGGGCACATTCTATATGCATAACTGTCAGAAGGTACATCATTTTTGCGTACCTCAAACCCCGTCAGTAAGCTTCTGACGGCTTCATGCAATCCGCTCTTCGCGGATGCAATCCTTTCAATCACCGTACCCATTAGAGCACGGTGATCTTCTGAGATAGCCTTTCGCCCGAGCAGATCCTTCAGCTCCTCCGACCGCACACCACTTGGCGCCGGACCTTCCGGCCTCGCCGGACTTGGGGGAACCCTCCGCGACGACACCTCAGGATCGTCCGCCTCGCATGAGGGTGCGACTGGTGGAGGCGTTTCGCTCTCCATCATCTCCGGAAGAAGATCTGTCGCGACCGGTTTTCCGGGAATCAATTTCCAGAAATGGCCGCTGTGCTCACCAGCCCCAGGTTTACTGTTAGCTGATGAGGCACCAACTTGATACAGAAATTCCAAGCAGAATACAAAAATATGAAGTACAAGACCATTCTGGCCTGGAAGTTCAATAAATGGTTTCTAGTGGTTGATGGCGGAAGCGGTTTGTGGATCATCAGTGTCCATGGAACTCCATTTCCCACAGGAACAGCTGACCAGGTTAACTCCTATCTTCGCGGGGCTGCTATCTCCATGCTTAGGTTCCGGGGCTGTCATCGCAACGCTCCTCTCCATGCAAGGAATCTGGCCAAGACAATAGCCAGGGACAAGCCAGTGAGTACTTGAATGTACTCGCAAACATTCTGAACACAGGTATAATATAACAATCAAAATCATGCCTTGATGAACATTTTATGATCACAACGTCAGTCATAAAGAAATGAAATCCTTGGTGCATACATGTGGATTATTAATAGGTGGCCACAAATATGTAATGACGGAGCAGTAGTAAATGCCACAGTCGGGCGTCTGAGCGACACCACATAAAGGGCTTATAAATAAACAGAAGAAATGCCACAGTCGGGCGTCTGAGCGACACCACATAAAGGGCTTATAAATAAACAGAAGAAATGCCACGATCGAGGCGTCGGCGACACCACATAAAGGGCTGATAAATAAACAGAAGAAATGCCACGAGGCGTCGAGCGACACCACATAAAGGGCTTATAAATAAACAGAAGAAATGCCACGATCGAGGCGTCTGAGCGACACCACATAAAGGGCTTATAAATAAACAGAAGAAATGCCACAGTCGGGCGTCTGAGCGACACCACATAAAGGGCTTATAAATAAATGCAGTGAATATCCATGAGGTAGAACCATCCCAGGGATACTCAATAATTCAAATAATATAAAGGGGTTAGTCCATAATAATAATCGTTATCATCATCACAAGTCACAATCATAAACCAAGTTCTGGTTTAGTAGCTCTCCTCCGGAGACTGACACTAAGACCAACACTTGACCATCCTAGACTGGAATCCTTAACCGAGGACAGGGTTATTTGAATAGGTTTAATACCTCTGCAGAGGGTGTGCTATTTACCCACGAGTAACGGATTTCTTTAGTCCATCGGGACTAATTCCGTCTACGGTCTTTTAGTCGAAAACACGCCTGGCTTGCACACACCAACTTAACTTTACTCGTGTCCGGAATCACCCGACACTTGTTAAGCAAAACTCTAAGTGGGAGGCTACAACCTCGCGTAGCATGGGATCAAATTTCTATCAGCGCTCTAAGGGGTGCCCCCTCTCGGTCCCAACCGGATACACCCATGCTCCCGGACCAGGTTGCATGCCTACGGATGCAGCCGGTATCTTCCACCATGGCCTCTACATGCGGTGTGTGCCAAGACAAGGGTTAACAACTTAGTGAACCATACCCTACCTACGCCAGGGACTACTGGCAGCCCGAAACAAGTTTGGGGTTTACTGGAACAAGGCTCGAGCTACGGCCGACTCAGGAGGCTTAAATATTTCCTGCATGATATGTAAAACAAACATATTTTCAAACAACAGGATCACCGCTCATTATACCTTACTATGCCATACCAGACATAACCGTCCCAACGGAGACCGGCGACAAGCTCACGCCTACCCAAGGCAGATGCTTTCCCGGATTCCTTTCCGGCATGCATGCAAGGTACATGAGGATGATTACCATCACAGGTATATTCATTTCCAACAGCAAGGAAAACACTGATATGCATCCATGCAAATGATCATGTCACATGAAATAACAAGTTCCCGAAAATAAGGTGGTGTTATAAACGTGTCAACTAACACACCAAAATTATTATGTCGGGGTTCAGAATGCTTGCCTTCAAGTTGTGTAGAGGCAGGGTGCATCCTAAAAACTTTTGGAAGTTTTCTGCTTCTCTCCAAAATCCTATTTTGAAAAATATTCAAATAACAAACGCTTTAAAATTAGTACAAAAAAGTTTCTTGGAAAATTTTCAAATAAATATGAAAATAAACTAGACAATGTTTGGGTAGCAACAGAAAAAGAATCAAGTCAAAGTTTAGTCAAAGTTCTGTTCTAAAAAAGACAGAAAAAGGAAAACGGTTCGCCTGGACTGCGTCTTCTGAGATTGGTCGCGTACTTACCGGAAATACGCTTCCACCAGAGAAAAACGTATCGGTCGGGTTGCGCCACTAGTGCCTTCGGTTGGCTCACCGACAGGTGGTCCCCACCTGTCGGGTTCATCTTCTTCCCCCCCGTGCGCGCCTCGACAGAGACAGGGGCCGTTTCCAACTGCGATCCCCGGCGACACAAGCCACCGTTCGACGCTTTCGTGATATGGGGTGATCGGGAAGAGGTACCACATCAATCTGCGGTGGTTAGGGGCGTGGTGAAGTTTGGGGTGAGAGCTCCTTCCTCCATGGCGGAGGGAAGCCGGGAGGAATGGCGCTTGGCATACCGTGGCTCCGGGTGAAAATGGGAGTGGGAAAGGGTTCAAGGGTCGACATGGAGCTAATGGAGGAGAGCATGGAGGGGATGCAGCTCTGGTTGCTCGGAATCGACCGGAGGGCGGCGGCGGCCCAAACTGCCAGAGACGGGGAGATCGATGGCCTCTGGAGGAATGGGAGCTAGAGGGGCCCTTCAATGGCATCGAGGAGGGTTCCTGTCCAGCATGAAGAGCTCGGAGTGGGTTCATATAGACACAGAGAGGCGGTTCGGCGACGACCGTGGATGAGGGCGGTGGCTCACCGCCACTGTGGTTTGCAGGGCAACGTGGCGAGGCTAGCGGGGCACGGCGTGGCTGAAGGAGTTGGGGGGATGAGAACGGCCTGTTCACGAGGGCAGCTGGCGAGCGGAGGAGGTTTGGGCGGCGCCGTCCATGGATGCGGCCGCAAGCATGCCGCCAAGAAGCTTGCTGCGGCGCCGCTGTAGCGAGCCAGGGGCGGTCGGGTGGGGCGCGACACGGCTATACCAGCGGATCAGATCGAGCTCGGGGGGGGGGGGGGGAGGGGTCAACCTGGGACGCGGCAGCTCGGGCGCACGACGCAGTAAACGCAGCGCCGCTTCAGCGCCCAGGCGTGCCAACCGTTCGCCAAAATGCCAGGGCATGCTAGGAGGCCTTGGTGAGGTTGGGGATTTACAGGTCTTGGTTAGCATTGGTTAGAAGCTTAGTGGACAAGGTCGCTGGGTCAGAGGATCAGGTCCACAATGCAAACCAAAACTCATGCCAAAACTGTTCATGCTCTCAAGGTGTTTGACAAAATGCCACAGGCACCTAGGCATTACTTGGGGTGACCAACTTCTTCAGATCAGTGTCTTCTTGGATGGATAAGGGGGTGGTGAAGCTAGTTTGTCAAAAGAAGAAACTTGATAGTGCAATTTTTGCAAAACCTCAGTTTCTGACAGAAAGAAGAGGGCATGATTGCAAGCACTTAGGATCATCCAATGGGTCCACTCTCCTGGACTTAAGGGTTGTGTAGGGTGGTCTACAAGCAGGGGAAAGAATCAAGGCTCAAGGAGCAAGCAATAATATGGATGCTGTACAAACCATCATGTTGGACCAGAATGAAAATGAGGTTGATTCACTCAAAATATTCAAATGACAACACTGGGTTTTTGCATAAAGTTGAACCATAGGCTTCTACTAACATCCGAAAATTTTGGTGGAGGCTAGAAAGAAATATTTAAATAGGTTGTAGTGCAAAATTGCCTTTGGACCAGAGAAGAAAATTGGGTGTAGAGCTCAAAATATCTAGGGAATGAAATATCTTTTTGCATAAAAAGTGGTTTGGTGACATCACATGATATCTCCAAATTTTGGTGGAATTTTTGAAGGATTTTATCAAATGGTTGCAGTTCAAAAAAAAAGACCATAAAACCATGGGAAACCATTTTTCAAGAAAATAAAGATTATATTATATATTTAATTCCTCTGATGAAAAGAAAGGATTTTTCTTGAGAGGATAAACAAGTCCAATAACCTATTTTGAAAAGTTTTTACTAGGGGTGAAAAACTCCACAACTTAGGAAAAAGAGAGGCTCTGAAATCAAGATAAAGTCCAGAAAAATAAAAATTCAATTTCCTGGCAAAGTTTTAAAGTAAGTAAACAAGGTCAAGAATTTTGGGGTGTTACAAGATCCCCTGAAGACGAGCTCTACTGATAAGGGCTGAGATCCGAACTACAAGGTACAATTTTGGTTATCTTCATAAATAAATACAGGGATGTTCCTTATTCACAAGACCCCTTCTTTTCACTTACGGCTCGCTGGAGGGCTGATCCCCTTGGGGAAATAGTGCGGCTGGGTTACCTCCCAGCGCCGAACTCTCTGACGAAGATTCCTTTCCCCTCTTTGAGGCCTTGACCTCCGGATCTTCCGAAGCGGTCCTCTTCTCTCCTCGGAAGACGGGACTTTTAATCCCTCCTTCCTTGATAGCCTCCTTCGTAGAGGCAGTTGCTTCCACGCTCCCCATTCGCCTTCTTCAAAGGGCGCGGACTTCAACATCTTGGCCAGCATGGGATCCGGTGTGGTCTGTGGGAGGGGAGCCGGACACCTTATTAACTTTGCCTTGGCTATCCACTCCTGTTCAAGAAACGGCTCCTTTAAAGGGCGTATATATATGATAAATGAATGAACAATTTGTCCGGTTAAAGGACTACTTACTTGAGTATCTGGGCGATTGCAGCTTAGTCCTGCGTCCTCAGTCAGGTCCAGACACTTTTCTTGTGATCCAAAGAACAATTTATACATCTCCACGGGTGTCGTGCCCATAAAATTTTGGAGAGCTCGTGGTCCCTCCGGATTGAATTCCCACAGGCGGAGGCGGCGTTCTTGAGGAAGAAGGCGCCGGATCAACATATCCTGCGCCACCGCAACCAGATTGATCTCCCTCTCGTGGAGGTCTCGAATACGGCCCTGCAGCAAGGGAACATCCTTGGATGGCCCCCACTCGAGCCCCTTGTTGACCCATGACGCCAGCCGCTGTGGTGGACCTGAGCGAAAGGCGGGGAGCGCCGCCCATTTGGTGCCCCGGGGAGCGGTGATATAAAACCACTCCCGTTGCCACAAACCAAGCTCCTCTTGAAAAGAGCCCTCGGGCCATGGAGCATCAGCACATTTGCTTATGACCGCCCCTCCGCACTTTGCTTGTTGCCCCCCGATCATCTTTGGCTCCGCCTTGAAGGTCTTGAGCCACAATCCAAAGTGGGGGGTAATATGGAGGAAGGCCTCACATACGACAATGAATGACGAGATATGGAGGATGGACTCCGGATTCAAGTCGTGGAAATCCAGCCCATAATAAAACATGAGCCCCCGCACAAAGGGATCCGTCGGGAAGCCTAAACCCCGAAGGAAGTGAGACACGAACACCATGTTCTCGCCGGGCTCGGGAGTGGGAATGACCCTGGAGCAGGCAGCCTATGCGAGATCTCGCCGGTTAGATACCTGGCGTCTCGCAGCTTTAGCACATCTTCTTCCGTTACGGAGGAAGACATCCATCGGCCGTGCTGGCCGGAGCCGGACATCTTCAAAGGTCAAAGCGCTGAATCTGAAGCTTTGGGTGTTAGAACTCGGAGAGCGAGGCGAACTCGATGGAGGGTGTAAAAATAAGAGGGCCTTGGTTTCATTATAAAGAGGTTGAATACCAAGAGCCCACCCCGTGGTCGACTAGGACTCGCCTTTGATAGAGGAGGCGTGCAGACGGGCACGGTTGGTTTACCCACGTCCGTATTGATGAGAATCCCGGAATAAGGGGGCACGATCTATGCTTTGATAAGACGTGCCAAGGAAACCTCCTCGCTAAACGCGCTAAGGAGGAACGGTAAAAAACGATTCATAAAAAGGTCTGGCCGTGGTGTGATGTCATGCTGCGGAATACGTCAGCAGATCTGTGCAAAAGTTATTCTCTCTATGGTGGTATGTGGAACTTGTTTTGCAGAGCCGGACACTATCCTGGTGTTCAAAACCTTCCATGAAGTATTCGGAGGAGGAACCCGCCTTCCAATGCGAAGACAATATGCGCCGGACTCGTCGTCATTGAAGCCTGGTTCAGGGGTCTACCGAGGAGTCCTGGACTAGGGGTGTCCGGATAGCGAACTATCATCACGGCGGACTCCAAGACTATGAAGATACAAGATTGAAGACTTTGTCCCGTGTCCGGATGGGACTTTCCTTGGCGTGGAAGGCAAGCTTGGCGATACGGATATGTAGATCTCCTACCATTGTAACCGACTCTGTAACCCTAACCTATCCGGTGTCTATATAAACCGGAGGGTTTTAGTCCGTAGGACGAACAACAATCATACCATAGGCTAGCTTCTAGGGTTTAGCCTCCTTGATCTCGTGGTAGATCTACTCTTGTACTACCCATATCATCAATATTAATCAAGCAGGAGTAGCGTATTACCTCCGTCGAGAGGGTCCGAACCTGGGTAAAAATATCGTGTCCCTTGTCTCCTGTTACCATCCGCCTAGACGCACAGTTCGGGACCCCCTACCCGAGATCCGCCGGTTTTGACACCGACAGTAACCCATAAGAAAAAAGACGTACTGGTCATGGTGGATAAATTCACCAAATGGATAGAAGCCAAGCTTGTTAAAACGGCTGAATCCGGACCAGTGATAGATTTCATATCCGGGGTTGTACACCGTTATGGTGTCCCCCACAGCATCATCACTGACAACGGCACAAACTTTACTGCTGACGAGGTGAAACTATGGTGCAGCAACATGGGCATCAAGCTCGATTATGCTTCCGTCTATCATCCACAAACTAATGGTCAAGTCGAACGAGCAAATGGTCTTATCATGAGCGGCATCAAACCCAGATTAGTGCGGTCCTTAAAGGAATCTAACATGCACTGGGTAGAGGAGCTCGACTCCGTACTCTGGGGGCTGCGGACCACGCCGAATCGTACTACCGGATACACACCGTTCTTTATGGTGTACGGCGCAGAGGCGGTTCTGCCCTGCGACATAATTCATGACTCACCTCGAGTGCGCATGTATGAAGAAAGAGAGGCCAAGCTCGATCGGCAGGACAATTTGGACGCCCTAGAGGAGGAGCGTGACGTAGCAAAAGCTCGTTCCGCATTCTATTAGCAACAGGCTAGAAGATACCAAAGAAGAGAAATGCGGGCCAAAACTTATAATGTTGGCGAGTTAGTTCTACGCCTACCGGAGAATAAAAGAACAAGCTCAAGCCCAAATGGGTGGGTCCCTTCGTTATTGACCAGGTTCTAACTGGTGGAGCGTACCGTCTGCGGGATGCATCGGACAACAGACTCGAGCCAAATCCATGGAACGCAGCCAGACTCCGAAGATTCTATGCCTAACGCCGGACTTCGTGTTCGTCTCCTTACCTCTGATAAATTATTTACATATTCGTCATCTGTCTCTTTTATCTTTCTTTCTTCCCCTTTTTATTTCGAGGCCTTGAAGGGCTAAGATGTGTTTTTATTACACAAACTTGATGCGCTAGCTGCGCTCATTATACCTCGGGGCTTCTTGTACAAAATATTAATTACTTTATGGGCTTCACGCCCGCATATGTGTTATGCTTCCACATGTACCTTTTTTCGCCATTATATGCATCGATATGACTTAACTTTTGGCCAAACTGGGTTGCCTGGCTCTTGTATTTATGCCCTACGTTCCCGTTAATTCGGCTAGGGCATAAGGGGAGCACCTCTGCGATTGTTCTTACTGCCGAATGTAATGTACCTCAGACTGGGTGAAGCCGAAAGCTAGCATTCTTAAGGGAATGTTCGGTCGATGAATAAAAGATGACTTTTATTTTTCCCACTTGCCCCAGATGTTTTTGCCTCGTTTCTTCTCGATTCGGACATGCACATTAGGGCATGCGTACCCAGGGAAAGGAACCCTTAACGAAACTATTCTCCCTGGAAGATGTTTCTTACTACCCATGTAATATAACATAACTAGTTGGGTACTTGTCTGTTCAAGCAATTATGACCCCTACGCCTGGTTTCCACGCATACCCCGGTTTCTACATAGCGGCGGGTATTCGGATACACTCCGGACTGTCGGGTCCAGAGGTTGAAGCAAAAAGGTCCGCCATGACAAATGATTTACAATCCGGCTAGAGACATTCTACATGTCATCTAATTACATAGTCACTTAGACTGATTAAACTCTTCTTCTATGCCATCCAACAGGCTGTCTAGCCTACAATCCTGTTGGGAGTACTTGGTGGCTAACTCTACTTGGTGATACACCAAACTGACAGGGATTTCTGTCCCATCGGGCCCCACAGGTCCGACCTCGGCCATGTGGTTTGGGTCAGCCTTGGTATACCGCGTCTTCACCATGGCCCAGGCTTCCCTGGCACCTTGACAGCAGGCCAATATCTTCCATAATCGGAAGCACCGCCGCGCTCCCTTGAGCTTATCCACGAGCTCTCCAAGGCTTCCGGGCAGGGAGACGGATGGCCATAAGGCATGGGCAATACCTTGCAGCACCTGCCGAACTTGTTCGTGCAGTTGCAAGAGCTACAGTAGAAGATCACCCGCAGACCGGGCATCTCGTGCGGGGATTTAATTGTCAAAGATACCTGCAGACATAACTCTGTTAGCTGGCTTCTTCACGAACTCTTTCTGATTCGTTTAAGCACTTACTGAATATGCCGCGTCGAAGCCGCTTGTTCTCCTTTACGGAGTCTGACAGTTGGGTGCGAACATCTTTTAGTTCCTCGCTCAGCTGGGTATTGGCATCTTGGTGGTCGTTTTTCTCCTGCCTAACCTTTGTGAGCACGCGCCGCCTTGACCTTTAACCGCCGTAGGACATGTTGCTCGTCCGGATTAACTCCAGCGTCATCTGCAATATTTCTTTTCAGAATTATGTACATGCCGCATCCTATATGGTACTGTCATTCTTTAAAGCAGGTGTTACCGGAGGGGGCCTTTTCGGACTCCTTCAACGCAGCCTCCATGGTCCGTAGCCGGGCCTTGCACTCATCCAGCTCTTGAGACAATTGGGTATTCTTCTCGGTAAGAACCTTCACAGATAATGATCCTTAAATCAGTTGTGCCAACTGCTTAAAGTCTCAGGGGCTACTGCTATATATAATCATCAAATTTACTTACCAATATATCCTTTACATACTGGTCTGTGGCTCTGGCAAAGACCGTTTTGAGCATCTCAGATGTACGCGTCTCCCGAATTGAAGGCATCAAATGCCTCTTGGAAGAAACACGCGTCATGATGCGGACCGGCGGCCTTTGTGATTCATGGCGCTCTCCACTTGAATTTGTAGCGGATATTTTATCTGCATCCTTTGTAGGAGGAACATCCGACGCGTGCCACCTCCGTGTCCGGCCCTTGAGTCCGGCTAGTGGAGGCGTGAATCGGCGACTTCTCCGGATATAGTCCGGCGAGTGTTTTCCTTACGGGAAACATCGGTGTTATTATGTTTTCAAAGACAACGCCCATGGGGCAAGATTTCATGTCATACCTCTGCGCTGGCGTCTCGGTCCAGACCGCTTTCCTTTTCAGCCTGCCTGACCCCGGTACTCCTTGTTGGCTACTTTCCACGGGCTCGGCATGGCGTCCGGAGGACCTTCCCTGTAAGACACCGTATGTATACTTTCGGTGAGGCGCGCAGAAACATATGCTCCCCAAAGGTTGGGCCCCTGGTCTCACTTACCTGCGAGGCAGGGAGTAGCCCTGGATAGTCGGCTGTAATAGCCACCATGGCCTCATCACGGCTTAATTGTTAAAACACCCTATCGACCAGCTCCACAAATATGTCCGGATCCTCTTGAAGGTCGGGGTCGAGGGGGCCTTTCAGGTTCCTCTGGTTGTGGAGGCGGGCTATTGATCTCCCTTACTGCCTTGCGCAGCTCCTGCAATGAACGAGCAAAATAAAATATCTATCATGAAAATACGGAAGGGAAGGGCACGAAGAGTGGCAGCTTACCCAGCTCGGAGGATTGTACATGGAGAATCCATCTCGTGGCTTGATGCGGAGGAACTCCTCTTCCTCTCCCTTATACAGACCGGAAAGAATTTTTTCCAGGGCGGCAACTGAGTCCGGCCCCTTACGGCCGCATAGGGTAGCGTCATTTTCCCCGTTAAAATCCCACATAGGGCAGCCTCGATATTGAAGCGGCTGCACCCCTCGCATAATGCATATTGACATAACCTCGGTTGTACTCAGCCCTGATAGAGCCAATACCTTTATCCGACCCATCAGGTAAGAAACGTCTCTATCATCTTCCTCCTGAGGGCTCCTTGGTCGCCAGCTCAGGCGCTTCTTCAGAGGAGCATTGTTCAACTCAGGAAGGCCGATCCTAACAGGATCCGGAAGAGGGACGTACTCTATATAGAACCACTCTGAAGGCCAGTCTTCTGACGTCTTCTTCGGGGTACCGGATAGGTATCCGGTCCCGGCGATGCGCCATATTTCGGCTCCGCCCACTTGAAATATAGAGCCCACCTGTGTACGGGCACAAGGCAGAATAACCTTTTCCACAGTGCGAAATGGGCTTCGCAGCCCAGGAACAGCTCGCAAAGAGCCACATATCCGGCGATGTGTAATATGGAGGCAGGGGTGAGATTTTGCAATTGGAGGCCGTAAAACTCCAAGAGCCCTCGCAGGAACGGATGGATTGGAAATCCGAGTCCCCTTAATAAATAAGGAATGAGGCACACCCGCTCCCCCTTGGAGGGGTCGGGAAGGCTCTCCGCTTGCTCTCCGCCATTATAGGTGGCAAGCCCGGCTCGAACCGGCACCATGTACGCCGGGGGGAGGAATCCCTGGGTCTCTAGCTCCACTAATTGGCTAGGCTATGCGGGACGGAATACTTCATCCAATCTCCGGACTTAGGGCTACGAGGCGAGAGGAGGAGCTGCAGACCGGCCATGTTGGGCTGGGTTTCGCTCGAGCGCGCTCCGATGAATGCTCGCTGAAGAATGGTGTGATTTTGATCTGAGAATCCTCGTCTCTATAAATAGGCGGTTTTTTCACATAGCTAGGGTGTTAAATGTAAAAACTCCTTGGCTTCTCGCATCCGTTCGACACATGGAAGATGGCCATTATTGGGCGTAGAGGCCAAGGAGTGCAAGCATTTATGACAAGCCGGACACTATTTAACAGTTTTCAGGATTTGGAGAAGAACCCGCCTTGCAATGCCGAAGACAATATGCGCGCCGGACTCATCGTCATTGAAGCTTGGTTCGGGGGCTACTGAGGGAGTCCTAGATTAGGAGGTATCCGAACAGCCGGACTATGACCTTTGGCCGGACTGTTAGACTATGAAGATACAAGATTGAAGACTTCGTCTCGTGTCCAGATGGGACTCTCTTGGCGTGGAAGGCAAGCTTGGCGATGCGGATATGTAGATCTCCTCCTGTTGTAACCGACTATGTGTAACCCTAGCCCCCTCCGGTGTCTATATAAACCGGAGGGTTTAGTCCGTAGAACAACAATCATACCATAGGCTAGCTTCTAGGGTTTAGCCTCTACGATCTCGTGGTAGATCAACTCTTGTACTACTCATATCATCAAGATCAATCAAGCGGGAAGTAGGGTATTACCTCCATCGAGAGGGCCTAAACCTGGCTAAACATTGTGTCCCTAGCCTCCTGTTAGCATCCACCTTAGGCCTTGCAGTTCGGGACCCCCTACCGAGATCCGCGGTTTTGACAACGACACCTACCAATCTATCCCCCTAGGAGCATCTTGGCGTAGTACTTTGTTTTGATGACTAATAGATTTTTGCAATAAGTATGTGAGTTCTTTATGACTAATGTTGAGTCCATGGAATATACGCACACTCACCCTTCTATCATTGTTAGCCTCTTCGGTGCCGTGCATTGCCCTTTCTCACCTCGAGAGTTGGTGCAAACTTCGCCGGTGCATCCATACCTCGTGATACGATACGCTCTGTCACACATAAACCTCCTTATATCTTCCTCAAAACAGCCACCATACCTACCTATCATGGCATTTCCATAGCCATTCCGAGATATATTGCCATGCAACTTCCATCATCATCATATACATGACTTGAGCATTTATTGTCATATTGCTTTGCATGATTGTAAGATAGCTCGCATGATGTTTTCATGGCTTGTCCATTTTTGATGTCATTTCTACGCTAGATTATTGCACATCCTGTACATCACCGGAGGCATTCATATAGAGTCATATATTTGTTCTAGTATCGAGTTTTAATATTGAGTTGTATGTAAATAAAAGTGTGATGATCATCATTATTAGAGCATTGCCCAGTGAGGAAAGGATGATGGAGACTATGATTCCCCACAAGTCGGGATGAGACTCCGGACGAAAAAAATAAAAAAAATAAAAAAAATAAACACAAGAGAATGGCCATTCAAAAAAAGAAAAAATATATAAAAAATAGAAGGCCCAAAAAAAGAAAAAAAAAGAAAAAAGGAGAAAAAAAGAGAGAAAAAGAGAGAAGGGGCAATGTTACTATCCTTTTACCATACTTGTGCTTCAAAGTAGCACCATGTTCTTCATATAGAGATTCTCTTGAGTTATCACTTTCATATACTAGTGGGAATTTTCATTATAGAACTTGGCTTGTATATTCCAACGATGGGCTTCCCCAAATGCCCTTGGTCTTCATGAGAAAGCAAGTTGGATGCACACCCACTTAGTTTCAGTTTGATCTTTCATACACTTATAGCTCTAGTGCATCCGTTGCATCGCAATCCCTACTCCTCACATTGACATCAATTGATGGGCATCTCCATAGCCCATTTATTAGCCGCATCGATGTGAGACTTCCTCTTCTTTTTTTGTCTTCTCCACATAACCCCCATCATCATATTCTATTCCACCTATAGTGCTATGTCCATGGCTCACGCTCATGTATTGCGTGAAAGTTGAAAAGGTTTGAGAAATGTCAAAAGTATGAAACAATTGTTTGGCTTGTCATCGGGGTTGTGCATGATGTGAATATTTTGTGTGCTGAAGATGGAGCATAGCTAGACTATATGATTTTGTAGGGATGAGCTTTCTTTGGCTATGTTATTTCAATAAGACATAATTGCTTGGTTGGTATGCTTGAAGTATTATTGTTTTTATGTCAAAGGATAGACTATTGCTTTGAACCACTCGTATCTTAATATTCATGCCATGATTAGACATATGATCAAGATTATGCTAGGTAGCATTCCACATAAAAATTATCTTTTTATCATTTACCTACTCGAGGACGAGCAGGAATTAAGCTTGGGGATGCTGATACGTCTCCGTCGTATCTATAATTTTTTATTGTTCCATGCCAATATTATTCAACTTTCATATACTTTTGGCAACTTTTTATATTATTTTTGGGACTAACATATTGATCAAGTGCCCAGTGCCAGTTCCTGTCTGTTGCATGTTTTTGGTTTCGCAGAATATCCATATCAAACGGAGTCCAAATGGGATAAAAACGGACGGAGCTTATTTTTGGAATATTTGGAAAATCTGGAAGAAAGATCAACGCGAAACGGTATCTGAGGTGGCCATGAGGAAGGGGCCCATACCCGTACCAGGAGGGCACGCCCCCCACCCTCGTGGGCCACCCGTAAGGCGGTTGATGCCCTTTTTCGGCCGCGAGAAAGCTAAGTTTTGGAAAACAAATCACGGCGAAGGTTTCAGACCAATCGGAGTTACGGATCTCCGGATATAAAATAAACGGTGAAAAGGCAGCAGAACAGAACACAGAAATAGAGAGAGACAGAGAGACAGATCCAATCTCAGAGGGGCTCTCGCACCTCCCACGCCATGGAGACCATGGACGGAGAAACCCTTCTCCCATCTAGGGAGAAGGTCAAGGAAGAAAGAAGAAGGAGGGCTCTCTCCCCCTCGCTTCCGGTGGCGCCGGAATGCCACCGGGGGCCATCATCATCGCGATCTACACCAACACATCCGCCATCTTCACCAACATCTCCATCACCTTCCCTCCTCTATCTACAGCGGTCCACTCTCCCACAACCCGCTGTACCCTCTACTTGAACATGGTGCTTTATGCTTCATATTATTATCCAATGATGTGTTGCCATCCTATGATGTCTGAGTAGATTTTCGTTGTCCTATTGGTGGTTGATGAATTGCTATGATTGATTTAATTTGCTTGTGGTTATGTTGCTGTCCTTTGGTGCCCATCATATGAGCGCGCGCGTGGATCACACCATAGGGTTAGTTGTATGTTGATAGGACTATGTATTGGAGGGCAAGAGTGACAGAAGCTTCAACCTAGCATAGAAATTGATGCATACGGGATTGAAGGGGGACCAATATATCTTAATGCTATGGTTGGGTTTTACCTTAATGAACGTTAGTAGTTGCGGATGCTTGCTAAAAGTTCCAATCATAAGTGCATAGAATTCCAAGTCAGGGATGACATGCTAGCAGTGGCCTCTCCCACATAATACTTGCTATCGGTCTAGTAAAGTAGTCAATTTCTTAGGGACAATTTCGCAACTCCTACCACCACTTTTCCACACTCGCTATATTTACTTTATTGCTTCTTTACTTACAGCAGCCCCTAGTTTTATTTTTGTGCTCTTTATTTTCTTGCAAACCTATCCGAAAACACCTACAAAGTACTTCTAGTTTCATACTTGTTTTAGGTAAAGCGAACGTCAAGCATGCATAGAGTTGTATCAGTGTTCGATAGAACTTGAGGAATATTTGTTCTACCTTTAGCTCCTCGTTGGGTTCGACACTCTTACTTATCGAAAACTGTTGCAATCCCCTATACTTCAGAGTTATCACATTACATAAGCCAAAAGGCATACGTCTATAAGCAAAGGTACCGAAAGGGCAAGTAAAAGTAGTTTTTTCTTGATCCTCTTTTGGCATGGGTATTTGAGAGACACCAGAATAGCCATCTAGAAAGCAAAAATGTGTGTGTTTGGATAATCTTTCTAGCATTTGATCAATAAAAGATAAAGGGTAATGATCCTTTTTAGTAGCTTTATTTAATTTGCGGAAATCAGTCACCATCCTATAACCTGTAACAGTTCTTTGTGGGATCAATTATTCTTTATCATTAGGAACAACAGTAATACCTCCCTTCTTAGGGACACAATGGACAGGACTTACCCATTACGTTGTCTTCCTTATCCAACATCAACTTTTTAGCATGTCATATTTTAATGAGTGCTCACAATCATAAAATATGTCCAACTTGTTTTTCAAAATAGGTCCCTGCTTAAAGAATACTTCATCTATTTCCCTTCTTTCATTCATAAACATATCATTTTCATGGTCTAGCAAATATTGTTCTAAAGGATCATTAGGAGGCACGGCAATAGAAAAAAGACCAATAATTTCATCCTTACTAGGCAATTCTTTATCATGGGGTTGTCTACAAAATTTAGCAAAACTAAAGGCATGAGACATATCACCTAAACCAACGAAACAATATCCTTTTTGTAGTCTATCTTAGCATTGACAGTATTCAAGAAGGGTCTACCAAATATAATGGGACAAAAGTCATCTTGTGGGGAACCAAGAACAAGAAAATCGGTAGGATATTTAACTTTCCCACACAAGACTTCAACATCTCTAACAATCCCAACTGGTGAAATAGTATCTCTATTGGCAAGCATAATTGTAACATCAATATCTTCTAACTCAGCAGGTGCAATATCATGCATAATTTATTCGTATAAAGAATGAGGTATTGCACTACTTTTCTAGCACCGTGTCGATAAGCCATGATAGCAATGATCTCCTATTTTAACAGAAATAATGGACATGCCTATAATAGGTCTATGTTTATTTTTAGTATCGGGTCTAGCAATCCTAGCAGCTTCATCACAGAAGTAAATAATATGCCCATCAATATTGTCGGTCAAGAGATCTTTAACCATAGCAATACTAGGTTCAACTTTAATTTGCTCAGGAGGTGTAGGTGTTCTAGTTTTACTCTTACAAACCACAGTTGAAGCTTTAGCATGATCCTTATTCTAACAGGGAAGGGTGATTTCTCAATATAAGAGGTAGGAACAATAAGATCAACATTATAAGTGATAGTATTTCTTCAATTTTAACTGGTTCAACTACTTTTACTTCAATGGGAGGATGATATTCAAGCCACTTCTCCTTAGGGAGATCAACATGAGTAGCAAATGATTCACAGAAAGAAGCTACTATCTCAGAGTCAAGTCCATATTTAGTGCTAAATTCACGAAAAACATCGGTATCCATAAAAGATTTAACACAATCAAACTTAGGTGTTATACCTGACTCCTTACCTTCATCGAGATCCCAATCTTGAGAGTTGTGTTTAATTCTTTCCAATAAATCCCATTTGAATTCAATAGTCTAATAGAACTGGTACAAGAAGTATCGAGAATGTAGCGATTGTTGAGAGAAAGCCAAGCATAAAATTTTTGAATAATAATTTCTCTTGAAAGCTCATGATTGGGGCATGAATATAACATTGACTTAAGCCTCCCCCAAGCTTGAGCGATACTTTCTCCTTCACGAGGCCAAAATTATCTTATATTTACTAATTGGAGGCACCTTTAAAGCCGTCTCATTAATCCACGTCTTCAAAATTAATTACACCGTTGGATTAAATAATTAACGCCTGAGATTGAAAGAGAATTTGCATAACACGATGTGTCCAAAAAATGTCTCCTGACACGTACGATGTTGCTACGAAACAAATAAAGTGTCCATCGGTGCTTTACAAAAAAACATAACGAACGCTAAAATTAGGGAGCCATCTATGGTACGATTTTATATTCTGCCAGAAAAAAAAGATACCCTACGTGATATAAGTTCCACATATGGTAAGTTAAATGAACAATATAATTAAGGAGTCCATATATGGTACGATTTGTCATTCAGCCAAAAATAAATAAAAGAAATCCTACAAGTCATACGTGATCTAAGTCCCATAGATGGTAAGTTAAAATGCATGTTCAAGAGTTCATCTATGCTACATGTCATACGACATACGTGATTTTAGTCCAAGGTGATAAGTTTATTTAAGGAAGAGGTCCAACGTGAACCTAAAAAGGTCCAACGTTATACAACAAAGTGTACAGCTCATGCACGTACGTGAATGTGTTCATGCATAAAGGCATGTGTACAAAAATAATACAAGGGCCCATACAAAAATAAGGGCAACATGTACGGCCATTTTTTTAGCATAGTACAATCAAACTCACTCACATACACTAGCATATTGTTACCCATCCATGAATGTACAAAAACGCACACCCTAACCCTACGAGAACATCCGATAAGCTGAGTCGGCATATCATCATGAGATTGACAAAGTAACCACAGACGCCTTTGTTGTCGACGGCAACGTCTGCTTCCATTGTACGCACATCTCCAGAAGGTCCGAAATAAAATCAGGAAAGTGCAATCATGAATGTCATATCTAGGACATGAATTCTGGTGGGCCGTGGATACCACTGTCCTCCTAACTATCCAACCACAGGTTGGTTATGCGATCATTGAAACATGGTTTCAAACAAAATATATTTAAGGGTGTCCTCCTGTAACAGCAAACATGGTCAGTTCACCAACCAGATATTGCATCGTCGGGATCTTTTATGTGCATTTAGAAACAAAGAATAGACACATAGAAAGTGGTAGTGGTTTGATCATATAAGAAAACACTTCAATTTTTTGAAGGATTCTTTTCGTGGTTTAAGGAATTTAATCTGTAAATTCTGATTTGACAGGAGATTCTTTCAATCTTCTCAGTTTCCATGCCCAGTCATGATGGACGATGTTCTAAAGGACGTACGTCGATGGTTCACCAATGGAAGCAACTCAAACTCTGCCGGTTGCGTTCCCCATTCATGTTTGTCGACGGATATACTGCTTTGTCTGATGAGCATGTGATTCATGAATTGGAGGATTCTTTAGAGGCTCAGATTGCCAAGATGTATTTGCATATATATTATGTCCGTCTATGCATGTATTTTTTTGTGATTATAATAAAGAAAAATTAGTCATTAAAACATATGTAAATTCATATACATTACTATTGTAAAATAAACTGGATGTATCCCATGTGACTCATAAAAGAAATTGTTTAAGAAATAGTTGGTGGAGGCAAGAACTTCTAATCTTAATAACCTATGGTATAATAAGAATATACAACAATCTATTCTTTAATATGTATAATATTTTCTATGATATCACACATGTTTATAGAAACCCGTGGATTGATCTGTCCATTATTGTGTATATAGAAACAGACTCTATAATTGTACGGCGATTCCATGGCCAAACAGAAGATGTTTATATTTTTTATATAGGGTAAGAAAGGAAGATATATGCTAAGATAATCGAAGCAATGTACCTTCGCCCGACCCTATGTCCAACCAAGGTACACATGCATGTGTTATTATAATAGTCTATATTACAATATTCATGTTATTGAATGCAAACAATCTAATCACAAAATAGTTGAGCCAACGTTAGCATCGTTACACCCTATGTCCAACCAAGGTACACATGCATATGTCATAATAATGATCTACATAACATATTCACATTATTGTTCGTCAGTTTGAATTTTCAAAAAAAATTATATTAAATATTAACTTCGCTAGACCGTGCAGGTGCACGGGTTGACGACTAGTATGTATAATTACGATCACGATGAACCTGATGCCTAGGATAAAACTGTTGGGGAATGTAGTAATTTCAAAAAAAAATCCTACGCACACGCAAGATCATGGTGATGCATAGCAACGAGAGGGGAGAGTGTGTCCACATACCCTTGTAGACTGAAAGTGGAAGCGTTAGCACAATGCGGTTGATGTAGCCGTACGTCTTCACGATCCGACCGATCCAAGTACCGAACGTACGGCACCTCCGAGTTCAGCACACGTTTAGCTCGATAACGTCCCACAAACTCCGATCTAGCAGAGCTTTGCAGGAGAGTTCCGTCAGCACGACGGCATGATGACGGTGTTGATGATGCTACCGACGCAGGGCTTCACCTAAGCACCGCTATGATATTACCGAGGTGGAATATCTGGAGGGGGCCTGACACGGCTGGGAGAGATCAACAGATCAACTTGTGTGTCTAGAGATGCCCCTGCCCCCATATATAAAGGAGCAAGGGGAGGCCGACCGCCCTCAGAGGGCGCGCCAGGAGCAGGAGCCCTCCTCCTAGTAGGAGTAGGATTCCCCTCTTTCCTACTCCTACTAGGAGGGGAAAGGAAGGGGGAGAGGGAGAAGGAAAGGGGGGCGCCGCCCCCTCTCCTAGTCCAATTCGGACCAGAGGGGGAGGGGCGCGCGGCCTGCCCTACGCCAGCCCTCTCTCTCTCCACTAAGGCCGAGAAGGCCCACTATTTCTCCGGGGGGGGGGGGTCCGGTAACCCTCCGGCACTCCGGTTTTCTCCGAAACCACCCGGAACCCTTCCGGTGTCCGAATATAGCCGTCCAATATATCGATCTTTATGTCTCGGCCATTTCGAGACTCCTAGTCATGTCCATGATCATATCCGGGACTCTAAACTACCTTCGGTACATCAAAACACATAAACTCATAATATTGATTGTCACCGAACTTTAAGCGTGCGGACCCTACGGGTTCGAGAACTATGTAGACATGACCGAGACACGTCTCCGGTCAATAACCAATAGAGGAACCTGGATGCTCATATTGGCTCCCACATATTCTACGAAGATCTTTATCGGTCAAACCGCATAACAACATACATTGTTCCCTTTGTCATCGGTATGTTACTTGCCCGAGATACGATCATCGGTATCTCAATACCTAGTTCAATCTCGTTACCGGCAAGTCTCTTTTACTCGTTCTGTAATACATCATCCAGCAACTAAATCATTAGTCACATTGCTTGCAAGGCTTATAGTGATGTGCATTCTTGAGAGGGCCCAGAGATACCTCTACGATACACGGAGTGACAAATCCTAATCTGGATTCATGCCAACCCAACAAACACCTTCAGAAACACATGTAGAGCATATTTATAATCACCCATTTACGTTGTGATGTTTGATTGCACATAAAGTGTTCCTCCGGATATTCGGGAGTTGCATAATCTCATAGTCCGAGGAACATGTATAAGTCATGAAGAAAGCAATAGCAATAAAACTGTAATGATCACAATGCTAAGCTAATGAATGGGTCTTGTCCATCACGTCATTCTCCTAACGATGTGATCCCGTTCATCAAATGACAACACATGTCTATGCTAGGAAACATAAACATCTTTGATGAACAAGCTAGTCAAGTAGATGCATACTAGGGACACATTGTTTTGTCTATGTATTTCACACATGTATCAAGTTTCCGGTTAATACATTTCTAGCATGAATAATAAACATTCATCATGAAATAAGGAAATAAATAATAACTTTATTATGGCCTCTAGGGCATATTTCCTTCAGTCTCCCACTTGCACTAGAGTCAATAATCTAGTTCACATCGCCATGTGATTTAACATCAATAGTTCACTTCTTTATGTGGTTAACACCCATAGTTCACATCGACGTGTGACCAACACCCAAAGGGTTTACTAGAGTTAGTAATCTAGTTCACATCGCTATGTGATTAACACCCAAAGAGTACTAAGGTGTGATCATGTTTTGCTTGTGAGATAATTTTAGTCAGCGGGTGCATCACATTCAGATCCGTAAGTATTTTGCAAATTTCTATGTCTACAATGCTCTTGCGGAGCTACTCTAGCTAATAGCTCCTACTTTCAATATGTATCTAGATCGAGACTTACAGTCATCCAGATCGGTGTCAAATCTTGTATCGACGTAACTCTTTACGACGAACTCTTTATCACCTCCATAACCTAGAAATATATCCTTATTCCACTAAGGATAATTTTGACCGCTGTCCAGTGATCTACTCCTAGATCACTATTGTACCCTCTTGCCAAACTCTTGGTGAGGTACACAATAGATCTGGTACACAGCATGGCATACTTTATAGAACCTATGGTTGAGGCATAGTGAATGACTTTCATTCTCTTTCTATCTTCTGCCGTGGTTGGGCTTTGAGTCTTACTCAATTTCACACCTTGTAACACAGGCAAGAACTCCTTCTTTGACTGTTCCATTTTGAAGTACTTCAAAATCTTGTCAACGTATGTAATCATTGAAAAAACTTATCAAGCGTCTTGATCTATCTCTATAGATCTTGATGCTCAATATGTAAGCAGCTTCACCGAGGTCTTTCTTTAAAAATCCTTTCAAATACTCTTTTATGCTTTCCAGAAAATTCTACATTATTTCCGATCAACAATATGTCATTCACATATACTTATCAGAAATCCTGTAGTGCTCCCGCTCACTTTCTTGTAAATACATGCTTCACCGCAAGTCTGTATAAAACTATATGCTTTGATCAACTCATCAAAGCGTATATTCCAACTCCGAGATGCTTGTACCACTCCATATATGGATCACTGGAGCTTGCACACTTTGTTAGCACCTTTAGGATTGACAAAACCTTCTTGTTGTTTTATATACAACTCTTCTTGAAGAAATCCATTAAGGAATGCAGTTTTGACATCCATGTGCCAGATTTCATCAAATGTGGCAATTGCTAACATGATTCGGACAGACTTAAGCATCTCTACGAGTGAGAAAATCTCATCGTAGTCAACACCTTGAACTTGTCAAAAACCTTTTTGCGACAATTCGAGCTTTGTAGATAGTAACACTACTATCAGCGTATGTCTTTCTCTTGAAGATCCATTTATTCTCAATGGCCTGCCGATCATCGGGAAAGTCAACCAAAGTCCATCCTTTGTTCTCATACATGGATCCCATCTCAGATTTCATGGCCTTAAACCATTTTACGGAATCTGGGCTCATCATCGCTTCCTCATAGTTTGTAGGTTCGTCATGGTCAGGTAACATGACCTCCAGAACAAGATTACCGTACCACTCTGGTGCGGACCGTACTTTGGTTGACCTACGAGGTTCGGTAGTAACTTGATCTGAAGTTTCATGATCATTATCATTAATCTTCCTCACTAATTGGTGTAGGCACCACTGGAACTGATTTCTGTGATGAACTACTTTCTAATTCGGGAGAAGGTACAATTACCTCATCATGTTCTACTTTCCTCCCACTCACGTCTTTCGAGAGAAACTCCTTCTCTAGAAAGGATCCACTCTCAGCAATAAAGATCTTGACTTCGGATCTGTGATAGAAGGTGTACCCAACAGTTTCTTTTTGGATATCATATGAAGACACACTTCTCCAATTTGGGTTTGAGCTTATCGAGGTTGAAACTTTTCACATAAGCATCACAACCCCAAACTTTAAGATCAGCTTAGGTTTCTTGCTAAACCACAGTTCATATGGTGTCGTCTCAACGGATTTAGATGGTGCCCTATTTAACGTGAATGCAGGCATCGTAATGCATAACCCCAAAACGATAGTGGTAAATCGGTAAGAGACATCATAGATCGCACCATATCTAATAAAGAACAGTTATGACGTTCAGTCACAGCATTACACTGTGGTGTTCCAGGTGGCGTGAGTAGTAAATCTATTTCACATTGTTTTAACTGAAGGCCAAACTCGTAACTCAAATATTTTACCTCTGTGATCATATCGTAGAAACTTTTATTTTCTTGTTACGATGATTCTCCACTTTACTCTGAAATTCTTTGAACTTTTCAAATGTTTCAGACTTATGTTTCATCAAGTAGATATATCCATATCTGCTCAAAACATCTGTGAAGGTCAGAAAATAACGATACCTGCTGCTACGTCTCGAGCTTGCGTTGGTTTTCCCCGAAGAGGAGGGGGTGATGCAGCACAGTAGCGTAAGTATTTCCCTCAGTTTTTGAGAACCAAGGTATCAATCCAGTAGGAGGTCACGCGCAAGTCCCTCGTACCTGCACAAAACGATAGCAACTCGCAACCAACGCTTAGGGTTGTCAATCCCTTCACGGTTACTTACGAGAGTGAGATCTGATAGAGATAATATTTTGGTATTTTGATAGATAGATGCAAAGTAAAAAGTAAAGGCAAAGTAAAAACAAAACAAGTAAATAAAGTGATATAGATTGATATGATGAGAATAGACCCAGGGGCCATAGGTTTCACTAGTGGCTTCTCTCGAGAGCATAAGTATTCTACGGTGGGTGAACAAATTACTGTTGAGCAATTGATAGAATTGAGCATAGTTATGAGTATATCTAGGCAATGATCATGTATATAGGCATCACGTCCGTGACAAGTAGATCGAAACGATTCTGCATCTACTACTATTACTCCACTCATCGACCGCTATCCAGCATGCATCTAGAGTATGAAGTTAAAAACAGAGTAACGCCTTAAGCAAGATGACATGATGTAGAGGAATAAATTCATGCAATATGATAAATACCCCATCTTGTTATCCTCGATGGCAACAATACAATACGTGCCTTGCAACCCTTTACATCCTTTGAGTAAGGACACCGCAAGATTGAACCCAAAGCCATGCACTTCTCCCATTGCAAGAACTACCAATCTAGTTGGCCAAACCAAACGGATAATTCGAAGAGATTTGCAAAGACAACTCAATCATACATAAACGAATTCAGAGAAGATTCAAATATTATTCATAGATAAGCTGGATCATAAACCCACAATTCATCGGTCTCAACAAACACACCGCAAAAAGAAGATTACATCGAATAGATCTCCACGAGAGAGGGGGAGAACATTGTATTGAGATCCAAAAGAGAGAAGAAGCCATCTAGCTACTAGCTATGGACCCGAAGGTCTGAAGTAAACTACTCACACTTCATCGGAGGGGCTATGGTGATGATGTAGAAGCCCTCCGTGGTGGATGACCCCTCGTGAGCTCCTAACAGGCCCCAAGATGGGATCTCGTGGATCTGAGAAGGTTGCGGCAGTGGAATTAGGTTTTTGGCTCCGTCTCTGATCATTTGGGGGTACATAGGTATATATAGGAGGAAGGAGTACGTCGGTGGAGCTTCGAGGGGCCCACGAGGTAGGGGGGCGCGCCCAGGGGGAGGGCGCGCCCTCCACCCTCGTGACCGCCTCGTGGATTTCTTGACGGAGGGTCCAAGTCTCCTGGATCTTATCTGATGAGAAAATCATGTTCCCGAAGGTTTCATTCCGTTTGGACTCCGTTTGATATTCTGTTTCTTCGAAATACTGAAAAAGGCAAAAAACAGCAATTCTGGGCTGGGCCTTCGGTTAATAGGTTAGTCCCAAAATAATATATAAGTGGAAAATAAAGCCCATTATAGTCCAAAACAGTAGATAAAGTAGCATGGAGCAATCAAAAATTATAGATACGTTGGAGACGTATCAAGCATCCCCAAGCTTAATTCCTGCTCGTCCTCGAGTAGGTAAATGATAAAAAAGAATTTTTGATGCGGAGTGATACTTTAGCATAATTTCAATGTAAATCTCCTTAATTGTGATATGAATATTCAGATCCGAAAGATTCAAGACAAATGTTCATATTGACACAAAAATAATAATACTTCAAGCATACTAATCAAAGTAATCATGTCTTCTCAAAATAACATGGCAAAAGAAAGTTCATCCCTACAAAATCATATAGTTAGGCTATGCTTTATTTTCGTCACACAAAGATGTTCCCAACTTCTATACCCCCGATGACAAGCCAAGCAATTGTTTCATACTTAAATAATCTCAAACTTTTTCAACCTTCACGCAATACATGAGCGTGAGCCATGGATATAGCACTATGGGTGGAATAGAATATGATGATGGGGATTGTGTGGAGAAGACAAAAAAGGAGAAAGTCTCACATCAACGAGGCTAATCAATGAGCTATGGAGATGCCCATCAATAGATATCGATGTGAGCGAGTAGGGATTGCCATGCAACGGATGCACTAGAGCTATGAATGCTCAACAAAAAGAAAACTAGTGGGTGTGCATCCAACTTGCTTGCTCATGAAGACCTAGGGCATTTGAGGAAGCCCATCGTAGGAATATACAAGCCAAGTTCTATAATGAAAAATTCCCACTAGTATAAAAAGACAACTTATGAGACTCACTACATGAAGAACAAGGTGCTACTTTGAAGCACAATATATGAGACTCACTACATGAAGAACAAGGTGTTGATTTGAAGCACAAGTGTGGAAAAAGAGATAGTAGCATTACCCTTTTTTATTTTCTCTTTTTTTTGGGCCTTTCTTTTTTTTGGCCTTTTTTTTGGCAATGCTCTAATGATGATCATCACACTTTCATTACAACATAATGATTACAACTCGAAACTTAGAACAAGATATGACTCTATATGAATGCCTCCGGCGGTGTACCGGGATGGTGCAATGAATCAAGAGTGACATGTATGGAAAATAATGCATGGTGGCTTTGCCACAAATACGATGACAACTACAAGATCATGCAATGGCAATATGACAAAAGTAATGCATGTCATGATGATGATGGTGGAAGTTGCATGGCAATATATCTCGGAATGGCTATGGAAATGCCATGATAGGTAGGTATGGTGGCTGTTTTGAGGACGATAAAAGGAGGTTTATGTGTGATAGAGCGTATCGTATCACGGGGTCTGGATGCACCGGCGAAGTTTGCACCAACTCTCAAGGTGAGAAAGGGCAATGCACGGTACCGAAGAGGCTAGCAATGGCGGAAAGGTGAGAGTGCGTATAATCCATGGACTCAACATTAGTCAAAAGAACTCATATACTTATTGCAAAAAATTAGAAGTCATCAAAAATCAAGTACTACGCGCATGCTCCTAGGGGGATAGATTGGTAGGAAAAGACCATCGCTCGTCCCCGACCGCCACTCATAAGGATGCACAAGCCAGGTACACTTCAAGTTTCAAATTTGTTACACAACTTTAACCATACGTGCATGCTACGGGATTTGCTAACTTCAACACAAGCATTCTTTGAATTCATAATCACCCAACAAGCACGACTTTGACATTATTACCTCCATATCTCAAAACAATTATCAAGCATCAAACTTATCTTAGTATTCAACGCACTAAAAAGAAAGTTTCACATATTTTGAATACCAAGTATATTAACATTAAGCAAATTACCATGCTATTAAAGACTCTCAAAATAATCTAAGTGAAGCATGAGAGATCAAGTTTTTTCAAAACCAATCCACCACCGTGCTCTAAAAGATCTAAGTGAAGCACTAGAGCAAAAATTATCACGCTCAAAAGATATAAGTGAAGCACATAGAGTAAAGCTATCAAGCTCAAAAGATATAAGTGAAGCACATAGAGTATTCTAACAATTTCCAAATCATGTATGGCTCTCTCAAAAGGTGTGTACAGCAAGGATGATTGTGCTAAACTAACAAGCAAAGACACAAATAATACAAGACGCTCCAAGCAAAACACATATCATGTTGGTGAATAAAAATATAGCTCCAAGTAAATTACCGATGGAAGTGGACGAAAGAGGGGATGCCTTCCGGGGCATCCCCAAGCTTTGAATTTTTGGTGTCCTTGGATTATCTTGGGGGTGCCATTGGCATTCCCGAGCTTAGGCTCTTGCCACTCCTTATTCCATAATCCATCAAAAGAATTCACCCAAAACTTGAAGACTTCACAACACAAAACTCAACAGAAATCTCGTGAGCTCCGTTAGAGAAAGAAAACAAAAGACTACTTCAAGGTACTGTAATTAACTCATTCTTTATTTATATTGGTGTTAAACCTACTGTATTCCAACTTCTCTATGGTTTATAAACTAATTTACTAGCCATAGATTCATCCAAATAAGCAAACAACACACGAAAAACAGAATCTGTCAAAAACAGAACAGTCTGTAGTAATCTGTAACTAACGCAAACTTACGGAACCCAAAAACTTCTACCAAAATAGGAAGTCCTGGAAAATTTGTTTATTGATCAGCAGCAAAAAAATCAACGCAAAATCATGTTCCTGTGATTTATCATAACTAAATTCGTGCGTGCAAAGTTTCTGTTTTTCAGCAGAATCAAATCAACTATCATCGTAGGTTATCCTATAGGTCTTACTTGGCACAAACACTAATTAAAAGATAAAATCACATCCAAACAGAAGGTAGATGGATTATTTATTCCTAAACAGAAGCAAAAACAAAAAACACAAAATAAAATTGGGTTGCCTCCCAACAAGCGCTATCGTTTAACGACCCTAGCTAGGCATAAAAGCAAGGATAGATCTAGGCATTGCCATCTTTAATTTTCAGTTTTTAGCGGAGTCACGCCGAATCCGGGTGGTTCTTCCTGCTTCCCTTCATACTCGGAAATTTTTGATCTAAAGAATCCAACCGCTTATTACAAAGAGTAATCAACATATTCATGCGGTGAAGATTTCCGCTAACACTTTTAGGAGGCTCAAGAGACTTTTGTAAAAAAATTGTAACTTCGCAAATCTTCTCAAACACCTGGTTTCTTCCTGGGTAGGATGAGATCCTCCCTTTTGGGGTAGTGTTCCCACTATTCCCTCTATAATTTCATGCGCGATACTGGGATCAATTTCAATAAAATTTCCCTTGGCAATGCAATCCAAGAGTTGTCTATGCGTCATAATTAACCCAACATAAAAATTGCGAAGAAGAATTCTAAAGTTCACCTCTAGGGTGCACTTACGATAAGATTCCATCATCCTATACCAAGCATCTTTTAAGTTTTCTCCTTGCCTTTGCTTGAAGTGAAGCACTTCAAACTCGGGAGACATAGGAGTGGATAAGGAATTCGACATAACGACACGCAAGCAAACTAACACACGGGCAAACAAACGGATGAGGAAAAGGCAACGGAAAGGAGGAGAAGATTGGGAAAGAGAGGCGAATAAGGCGGCAAGGGTGAAGTGGGGAGAGGAAAAGCGAGAGGCAAATGGCAAATAATGTAATGCGAGAGATAGGGATTGTGATGGGTACTTGGTATGTTGACTTTGCGTAAGCCTCCCAAGAACGGCGCCGAAATCCTTCTTGCTATGTCTCGAGCTTGCGTTGGTTTTCCCCGAAGAGGAGGGGGTGATGCAGCACGGTAGCGTAAGTATTTCCCTCAGTTTTTGAGAACCAAGGTATCAATCCAGTAGGAGGTCACGCGCAAGTCCCTCGTACCTGCACAAAACGATAGCAACTCGCAACCAACGCTTATGGTTGTCAATCTTTTCACGGTTACTTACGAGAGTGAGATCTGATAGAGATAATATTTTTGGTATTTTTGATAGATAGATGCAAAGTAAAAAAATAAAGGCAAAGTAAAAACAAAACAAGTAAATAAAGTGATACAGATTGATATGATGAGAATAGACCCGGGGGCCATAGGTTTCACTAGTGGCTTCTCTCGAGAGCATAAGTATTCTACGGTGGGTGAACAAATTACTGTTGAGCAATTGATAGAATTGAGCATAGTTATGAGTATATCCAGGCAATGATCATGTATATAGGCATCACGTCCGTGACAAGTAGATCGAAATGATTCTGCATCTACTACTATTACTCCACTCATCGACCGCTATCCAGCATGCATCTAGAGTATTAAGTTAAAAACAGAGTAACACCTTAAGCAAGATGACATGATGTAGAGGAATAAATTCATGCAATATGATAAATACCCCATCTTGTTATCCTCGATGGCAACAATACAATGCGTGCCTTGCAACTCTTTCTGTCACTGAGTAAGGACACCGCAAGATTGAACCCAAAGCCATGCACTTCTCCCATTGCAAGAACTACCAATCTAGTTGGCCAAACCAAACAGATAATTCGAAGAGACTTGCAAAGATAACTCAATCATACATAAAATAATTCAGAGAAGATTCAAATATTATTCATACATAAGATGGATCATAAACCCACAATTCATCGATCTCAACAAACACACCGCAAAAAGAAGATTACATCGAATAGATCTCCACAAGAGAGGGGGAGAACATTGTATTGAGATCCAAAAAGAGAGAAGAAGCCATCTAGCTACTAGCTATGGACCCGAAGGTCTGAAGTAAACTACTCACACTTCATCGGAGGGGCTATGGTGATGATGTATAAGCCCTCCGTGGTGGATGGTCCCTCCGGTGGAGTTCCGGAACAGGCCCCAAGATGGGATCTCGTGGATACAGAAGGTTGCGGCGGTGGAATTAGGTTTTTGGCTCCGTCTCTGATCATTTGGGGGTACGTAGGTGTAACATCCCAAATTTTAAATTTGGAATGTTATACATTAGGTCATCATGCATATCATATTTTCCTCGCATTTTCCCGATCCTAGAAAATTTCACGCAACTCAAGGACCCTCGGAGAGAGTTGGAAGTTTCATTATTTTCATATTTGGGAATTCTCAAATTTTGAAAATAGGATCATTGGATTTATTTAATTATCTTCATAAAGTTTTCCTATAAAAACTTAAGAGAGGGAATAATATGACTTTCCCAACATTTAGGAAAAATGGAGATATTATAAATAAATCAAAAATTTGGTTTTGGAAGATTTGTTTTGTTTAGGCAAAAATGAGCATTAAAAAAAATATTATGCATGTTTGCCGTTTTTAAAGTTCATTTTGTTCGACTCATTTTTAGGAGTCGGGGAAAATTTGTTTTATTTAAATCGGAGTTCATTTGGTATTTTTTTAATTCGTTTTGTTTTTATTTAAAAAAACGCCCCACAGGCCATGGCCCAGGCCAACCCAGGCCGGCCCGGCGCCCGCCTCCTCCCTCTCCCTCGCGCCTTGTGCAAGTCCCGCTGGGGGCAGCCTTGCCGCCCGGAGTCGGCTCCGCCCGCCTCCCAGCTTGCCCCTCCCCAAGCCACCCCGCCGCCCCCACCCCTCTTAAATACCCCCACCCCCCCTCTCTCTCACCCGCCCGCCGCCCCAAGCCGAGTCCGCCCTTGCCGTCCCTCGCCGGCCTGAGAGCCCCCAGGAGCCCCTCTCCACCTCGCGGAGCCAGCGGAGCCCAGCGGCGAAGACCCGCCGGAGGTAGCCGCCGCGCCGTTCCGATCCGGTTTTCCCCTAAAAACCGATCCGGTTTTTTTTGCGATGTTTGGTTTTTTTTCAAAAACCTAGATGGTTTTTATTTTTCGGTTTTCTTATTTAGTGAACGTTCACCGACCCGTTCGTTTCAATGAACGTGTTCGTTGGATTAGTTCTGTTAACGAACGTCCGTTATTTAATCCGTTCGTCGTTTTCTTTTAAATCGGATTTAATCCATTGTTTTTCAGATTCGATTTCTGATCCGATTTTAAATCTGTTTTATTTCTTGCTCGTTTATCGGAATCAGGTGATTCAAGCGCCTGGAGTTTCGTTATGAAACCGCCGTTCCGACTAACCTACTTACACAGAGTTTTGCTACTGTAAAATTTTGACTTAATTTCAGTTTTCTAAATCGAGTCGTTCTCTCTCGAGTTCCGACTTTCGATGCTTTATTTGATTCGATTCTTTTGCAACTAGGGTTCTTAAGTTGAACTAACTGGTTAGATCTTTTATTCGAGATTTCCTGTGCATTAGATGAGTACTTATTGTATGCTTGTTGTTTGTCTGCGTTAGATCACCTTGAGTGCGCCGCTTGTTACTTGAATCTCTAGGACTCGCGGATCATCGCCAAGGCAAGTAACACTTTGATCATGCCTTTTCTACTACCCAGTTTTATGCATTAGATCAAACCCTCAAACACTTGCATGTTTAGGATCTAATTAAATTGTGGGATGGGAAGTAGATTGAGGTAGTACCTATTACCTGTTTTACTTATGAAACCTTGGGAGTTACTTCTACGTTTGCTTAATTATGCCATGCTATGCTAGTAGACGTGGATTGGGTGAGTGAATATCCATGACAGATGTGAGATTGTTAATTAATGGTTTATCTAAGGTGGCAACTTAAACACACATCTGGGTGGATTGAGGCACCTAGTTTCTATCAGGACTTGCCTGTATTTCTTCGGACCGCCACCCAGGCTCTAAGGGATCATAAGATTATTCAAACTGGAAACTTCCGTGTGCAGCCACAAGCCAATTATGGGCTCTGGCGTAGTTGACTAAGTTGTGCGAACTCTTACGGGTAGGCTAGCTGATGTAGGGGATGTAGGTTGGTACGGTCTACCCACATGTAAGGTGCTAAGCGCTTACGAAAGACTATGTCTCGGTCATCCGTTTCTCAAACACCATGTAGTCACGAGAACCAAGCGGAGGCGATCGAGTCTTGTGGGGAAAAGTCATAAACCTCTGCAGAGTGTAAAAACTAATCATGATTAGCCGTGTCCCCGGTTATGGACAAATCTTGAGTATCTAGTACTTGAATATCATGTGAATCTCAACATGTTACTCTAATAATAATAAAGTTATTGGGTTTTTAATGAGTACTTTTAATTGGGATTGAGGATGTTGTCAACCATTCTCAATGTTTAACAACCACCATGATAGTTAAATAAAATTATTCCTTTGATGTAGGGAAAAACCAGCTTTATGCAAAAATGTAACCGTAGAGCCTTACCACCAGCCATATATGCATGTAGTATAGGTTTGTTGCTTCATTGTTCTCTATGTGTTACATTGCCAAAGATATTCCATGTCTTGACCCGTTTTCGGGCTGCAACTTTTCACGTTGCAGACTTTTCAGACGACGAGTAAGGTGTTAGGTCGTGGTTCTATACTCAGTGATGCCGATGGAGTTGATGGACTCACTTGTCTTCCAAGCCTTCCGTTGTTATCTTTAGATGGCCTTAAGCCATATTATTGTATTAAGTTCCCTTGTGGACAACGATGTAATAAGTGTGTGATTGCTACTCTGCTATAAATCCTTCGAAGTACTGTGTGGTGTCAGCATTATTGATCCAGGGGATGACACTTGAGCACGAGCACTAGATCCATTCGGGTCCGGTCGCCATGAGAATGGTATCGAGCACACGACCTGTGAGGACACGACCACTAAGATAAAGCCATAGATCACTATTCTCTTCCCATTTTCTAACTCCTCATCTTTTCTACTCTCTTTAGGATGAAGGACGCAAAGATCAAGTACACCCAACCGGATGAAGGCACACCTTTTGGATTTCACTTGAAGGAAGTTACTAAGTACTTGAACATTGGACTACCAAGCTTCACCGGGACTTTCAACGCCACTCTCAAGAAGAGGGCTGGAAGATTCACGCTCACGTTCCAGGAAGGACCTTCGCCCCAATCACCAAGCCTATAGATAGTGTTTTGATTGCACCAACTTGGAGTCAGGAAAGAGCATGGCAGCTCACATCACCATGGGACGCATTGGAGAAGTTTATCAAGAAGACCTTAAGGACACAATCTACCAGATTTGCGGACGCCGAGATGACAAATGGGACGTCATCAGCTCCAAGAAGGATAGATCCATTGCAGCATTCATCCAGGAGTTAAACCAGCACATTCGACGCCAGGAGAACCAGATGTGCAATGATATGTTGGAGTTGCAGAATGCAAAGGGAAGGATCATCGAACTTGAAGAAGAACTGAAGACTACACGCAAGGACTACATGGACGAGATCGTAGCTCTAGCAAGACACAATAACGATCTTAAGTACGAGATTGAAGAACTGAAGAAGAAGTTGGCGCTCAGGAATGAAGACCAGTATGTCAATCACCCAGGCGACTACATCAACATCGACGACACCGATTCGGATCCAAGTGAACCCGACTTTGAAGATGAAGCTGGAGCAGACATTATGGAGGCTTCCACCGGTTCAAATTAGTAGAAGTCCCCCACATATTAGTAGTATTCCCTCCATGTAAACACTATAGTACACGCACTTTTGCGATAGTTAGATCGTTGTAAGCTTTTGTTTGATTGAATGAAGTGATTTTGTGTGTATTTGCTCATGTGCATTTGGGTAGTGATTCCCTTAGACCTCATTCTATTCTAAATTCTCATCTCTTCTAAACACATCAGATGCCTCCGATACGCTACCCAGCAATCGTTTTCCCTCCAGAGATCACACAATTGATCCATAGGCAGAAAACCCTGATTCAAACATTGGTGCAGAACCAGGTCAACAACAACAACAACCCACCGCCACCACCACCAACTGCGGATCAGCAGACTCGTTTCCAAAGACTGAACCCGCCGGAGTATTCCATTACCACCGAGCCGATTGTAGAAGATGACTGGCTCCGCAAGATAGGAAGGAGCTGACCGCTGCGGGATGCACGGATGGAGAAAGAGTGAAGTTTGCAGCACATCAGCTTGAAGGACCCGCAACAGCATGGTGGGAGAATTTTACAGCCACTTACCCCGTAGACACTGTCACATGGGATCAGTTTCAACAAGCTTTTCGCACTGCCCATGTTTCGGCGGGAGCTATGGCCATGAAGAAGCGTGAGTTTCGCAACTTATGCCAAGGAGGAAGGACTGTTGGCCAGTACGTGGATGACTTTAGTAAATTAGCACGTTATGCCCCGGATAGCGTTACTGCGATGCAGCTAAACAGGAGAAGTTTCTAGAAGGACTGAATGATGAGTTCAGCATGCCGTTGATGGTAGCCAGTTTCAATAACTACCAGGAGTTAGTAGACCGAGCCCTCATGATTGAAGGAAAGCGGCAGCAAATTGAGAACCGTGGCGGAAATGCGGGCAAGGGAAGTATAACTCGAGCTCAAGAGAAACCTCGTTATACCCCTAAATCAGGAATTCAGTTTCAGCATACCCATGGAGGAGGTAATTAGCATAACCATAATAAAGCACCAAGAATGGGAGCAGGGAATGGAGGAAGTAATGGATGAATCGCACCAACCCGTCAACACCATCCAAAGTAGACCTGAGTCATATTACTTGCTTTAAGTGCCGCAAGACTGGGCATTATGCCAATGACTGTCCAGAAGGCCAGAATGGAAATGGCAATGGAAGCTCTGGAAAGAAGCCCAACCCTTTTAATAGGGGACAGGTGAACCACATTGAAGTGGAGGAGGTTGAAGATCAGCCCGATGCAGTAATCGGTTTTTGGTTAAGTCAGTTACTGCGGTTGTTCTTTTTCGATACTGGTGCATAGCATTCATACATATCAACGGGATTTGTGGATAACAACAAATTACCAAACCAAGACCTTAGGTCAACCATGATAGTAACATCACCTGTAGCAGAATAAATTGCTAGTAAATGGTGTGATCTACTGCCATTAAGGATTGGACACTATGTTTTCCCCTCGGACCTAATAGTTACGGAATCCCAAGGATTGGATGTGATATTAGGTATGGATTGGTTATCAAGGTATGGAGGAAACATAGATTGCACCACAAAGTCATTTTTGCTCACCACACGGAAGGAAGAAGGATTAAGTATGTATCACGGCATCGGTAGAAGAGCGCAAGTTAATTGCTTATCGGGAGTGGTACAGGAAGAAGTACCGGTGGTGAAGGATTTTCCTGATGTATTTCCGGAAGAGTTGCCGGGAATGCCACGGATAGAGACATTGAGTTTTGATCGAGCTGTTGCCGTGAACAGGCCCGATATCGAAGCGGCCGTATAGGATGCCAAAGACAGTGATTTGGCGGAAATCAAGAAGTAGATTAAAGAGCTTTTGGATAAAGGTTTTATACGCCCAAGTTCTTCACCTTGGGGATCACCCGTTTTGCTAGTGGAGAAGAAGGATGGATCGTTAAGAATGGTTGTTGATTATCGTGGATTGAATGAAGTAACAATCAAGAACAAGTACCCACTACCGATGATAAATGATCTGTTTGATCGCTTGCAAGGAGCCAAGGTGTTTTCCAAGATCGACTTGCGATCAGGGTACCATCAGTTGAAGATTCGGGAGCAGGACATACCCAAGACAGCATTTACCACGAGATATGGACTATACGAGTAAACCGTTATGTCATTTGGGTGACTAATGCACCAGCCTATTTCATGAACCTGATGAACACAGTGATTATGGAGTTTTTGGAGAAGTTCGTCGTGGTGTTCATTGATGACATTTTGATTTTCTCGAAGAATGAAGAGGAACACAAGGAACATTTGCGATTGGTTTTGGAGAAACTGAGGGAACACCAGTTGTATGCCAAGTTCAGCAAATGTGAGTTTTGGCTAAAGGAAGTTGGATTTCGGACATGTTATATCCGGAGAAGGGATAGCAGTTGACCCCACAAAAGTTGAGACCGTAACCAAATGGGAAGCACCAACGACAGTTGGAGAGATTGAGTTTCCTTGGACTCGCAGGATACTACCGAAGGTTCATTGAGAATTTCTCAAGGATTGCTAAGCCTATGACCGAATTGTTGAAGAAGGAAAACAAATTCATATGGACTGAGGACTGTGAGGCAAGTTTTCAGGAGTTGAAGAAAAGATTGGTCACCTCACCAGTCTTGATATTGCCAGATCAGACTAAGAATTATGAGGTGTATTGCGACGCTTCACGTCGAGGACTTGGAGCAGTGCTTATGCAGGAAGGAAGAGTTGTTTCGTATGCTTCACGACAACTTAAGCCCCATGAGTTGAATTATGCCACTCATGATTTGGAATTAGCAACCGTTGTGCATGCCACGAAGACGTGGAGACATTTTCTCATTGGAAATCATTGTGAAGTATATACGGATCACAAGAGTTTGAAGTACATCTTCACACAGAAGGAATTGAATCTCAGACAAAGGAGATGGTTAGAGCTTATCAAGGATTATGACATGAGATTGCACTATCACCCCGAGATAGCAGAGGTACCGTTAAGAGACACAGTGCCACTGGAAGCAATTCAGTTGAAGGATGACTTGACATATGAGGAAAAACCTGTTAAGATTCTCGATTATGCCAGCAGAGTTACCCGCAGCAAAGTTATCAAGTTTTGCAAAGTTCAGTGGAGCCACCACACTGAGGATGAAGCCACACAGGAAAGAGAGGAAGTTTTGCTCAAGGACCACCCTCACCTATTTTCTAGCCAACCCGAATCTCGAGGGCGAGATTCATCTTAAGGGTAGGTTTGTAACATCCCAAATTTTCAATTTGGAATGTTATACATTAGGTCATCATGCATATCATATTTTTCTCGCATTTTCCGATCCTAGAAAATTTCACGCAACTCAAGGACCCTCGGAGAGAGTTGGAAGTTTCATTATTTTCATATTTGGGAATTCTCAAATTTTGAAAATAGGATCATTGGATTTATTTAATTATCTTCATAAAGTTTTCCTATAAAAACTTAAGAGAGGGAATAATATGACTTTCCCAACATTTAGGAAAAATGGAGATATTATAAATAAATAAAAAATTTGGTTTTGGAAGATTTGTTTTGCTTAGGAAAAAATGAGCATTAAAAAAAATATTATGCATGTTTGCCGTTTTTAAAGTTCATTTTGTTCGACTCATTTTTAGGAGTCGGGGAAAATTTGTTTTATTTAAATCGGAGTTCATTTGGTATTTTTTTAATTCGTTTTGTTTTATTTAAAAAAACGCGCCCACAGGCCAAGGCCCAGCCCGGCCCAGCCAGCCAGGCCCAGCCAGGCGCCCGCCTCCCTCTCCCTCGCGCGCCGCCACTTGAAGTCCCAGTCGGGGCAGCCGCCCGCCATGAGTCCGGCTCCGCCCGCCTCCCGGCTTGCCTCCCCCAAGCCACCCGCCGCCCCCACCCTCTTAAATACCCCCTGCCCCCCCCTCTCTCTCACCCGCCCGCCCCAAGCCGAGTCCGCTGCCCGCCGTCCCTCGCCGACGCGGGAGCCCCGAGCCCCTCGCCACCCGCCGACCCCCGCCCATGGGAGCCCCGCGGAGCCCATGGCGAAGACCACGGAGGTAGCCGCCGCGCCGTTCCGATCCGGTTTTCCCCTAAAAACCGATCTGGTTTTTTTTTGCGATGTTCGGTTTTTTTTCAAAAACCTAGATGGTTTTTATTTTTCGGTTTTCTTATTTAGTGAACGTTCACCGACACGTTCGTTTCAATGAACGTGTTCGTTGGATTAGTTCTGTTAACGAACGTCCGTTATTTAATCCGTTCGTCGTTTTCTTTTAAATCGGATTTAATCCATTGTTTTTCGATTCGATTTACGATCCGATTTTAAATCTGTTTTATTTCTTGCTCGTTTATCGGAATCAGGTGATTCAAGCGCCTGGAGTTTCGTTATCAAATCGCCGTTCCGACTAACCTACTTACACAGAGTTTTGCTACTGTAAAATTTTGACTTAATTTCAGTTTTCTAAACCGAGTCGTTCTCTCTCGAGTTCCGACTTTCGATGCTTTATTTGATTCGATTCTTTTGCAACCAGGGTTCTTAAGTTGAACTAACTGGTTAGATCTTTTATTCGAGATTTCCCTGTGCATTAGATGAGTACTTATTGTATGCTTGTTGTTTGTCTGCGTTAGATCACCGAGTGCGCCGCTTGTTACTTCGAATCTCTAGGACTCGCGGATCATCAGCAAGGCAAGTAACACTTTGATCATGGCTTTTCTACTACCCAGTTTTATGCATTAGATCAAACCCTCAAACACTTGCATGTTTAGGATCTAATTAAATTGTGGGATGGGAAGTAGATTGAGGTAGTACCTATTACCTGTTTTACTTATGAAACCTTGGGAGTTACTTCTACGTTTGCTTAATTATGCCATGCTATGCTAGTAGACGTGGATTGGGTGAGTGAATATCCATGACAGATGTGAGATTGTTAATTAATGGTTTATCTAAGGTGGCAACTTAAACACACATCTGGGTGGATTGAGGCACCTGGTTTCTATCAGGACTTGCTGTATTTCTTTGGACCGCCACCCAGGCTCTAAGGGATCATAAGATTATTCAAACTGGAAACTTCCGTGTGCAGCCACAAGCCAATTATGGGCTCTGGCGTAGTTGACTAAGTTGTGCGAACTCTTACGGGTAGGCTAGCTGATGTAGGGGATGTAGGTTGGTACGGTCTACCCACATGTAAGGTGCTAAGCGCCACGAAAGACTATGTCTCGGTCATCCGCTTCTCAAACACCATGTAGTGCGAGAACCAAGAGGAGGCTATCGAGTCTTGTGGGGAAAAGTTCGCAAACCTCTGCAGAGTGTAAAAACTAATCATGATTAGCCGTGTCCCCGGTTATGGACAAATCTTGAGTATCTAGTACTTGAATATCATGTGAATCTCAACATGTTACTCTAATAATAATAAAGTTATTGGGTTTTTAATGAGTACTTTTAATTGGGATTGAGGATGCTGTCAACCATTCTCAATGTTTAACAACCACCATGATAGTTAAATAAAATTATTCCTTTGATGTAGGGAAAAACCAGCTTTATGCAAAAATGTAACCGTAGAGCCTTACCACCAGCCATATATGCATGTAGTATAGGTTTGTTGCTTCATTGTTCTCTATGTGTTACATTGCCAGCATATTCCATGTTCTGACCCGTTTTCGGGCTGCAACTTTTCACGTTGCAGACTTTTCAGACGACGAGTAAGGTGTTAGGTCGTGGTTCTATACTCATTGATGCCGATGGAGTTGATGGACTCACTTGTCTTCCAAGCCTTCCGCTGTTATCTTTAGATGGCATTAAGCCATATTATTGTATTAAGTTCCCTTGTGGACAACGATGTAATAAGTGTGTGATTGCTACTCTGCTATAAATCCTTCGAAATCTTGTGTGGTGTCAGACATCGATCCGTGGATGACACTGAGCACAGAGCACTAGATCCATTCGGGTCTGGTCGCTACAGTAGGTATATATAGGAGGAAGGAGTACGTCGGTGGAGCTTCGAGGGGCCCACGAGGTAGGGGGCGCGCCCAGGGGGGGAGGGCACACCCTCCACCCTCGTGACCGCCTCGTGGCTTTCTTGACGGAGGGTCCAAGTCTCCTGGATCTTATCTGATGAGAAAATCACGTTCCCGAAGGTTTCATTCCGTTTGGACTCCGTTTGATATTCTGTTTCTTCGAAATACTGAAAAAAGCAAAAAACAGCAATTCTGCGCTGGGCCTTCGGTTAATAGGTTATTCCCAAAAATAATATAAAAGTGGAAAATAAAGCCCATTATAGTCCAAAACAGTAGATAAAGTAGCATGTTGCAATCAAAAATATAGATACGTTGGAGACGTATCACCTGCCGCGAGCCTCAACACTCATCGAACCACATACATCATTATGTATTATTTCCAGTAAGTCAGTTGTTCGCTCCATTGTTCCGGAGAACGGAGTCTTAGTCATCTTGCCCATGAGGCATGGTTCGCAAGCATCAAGTGATTCCAAAAGTCCATCAGCATGGAGTTTCTTCATGCGCTTTACACCAATATGACCTAAACGACAGTGCCACAAATAGGTTGCACTATCATTATTACTTTGCATCTTTTGGCTTCAATATTATGAATATGTGTATCACTACGATCGAGATCCAACAAACCATTTTCATTGGGTGTATGGCCATAGAAGGTTTTATTCATGTAAACAGAACAACAATTATTCTCTAACTTAAATGAATAATTGTATTACAATAAACATGATCCAATCATATTCATGCTCAACGCAAACACCAAATTACATTTATTTTAGGTTCAACACTAATCCCGAAAGTATAGGGAGTGTGCGATGATGATCATATCAATCTTGGAACCACTTCCAATACACATCGTCACTTCACCCTTAACTAGTATATGTTCATTCTGCAACTCCCGTTTCGAGTTACTACTCTTAGCAACTGAACCAGTATCAAATACCCAGGGGTTGCTATAAACACTGGTAAAGTACACATCAATAACATGTATATCAAATATACCTTTGTTCACTTTGCCATCCTTCTTATCCGCCAAATACTTGGGGTAGTTCCGCTTCCAGTGACCAGTCCCTTTGCAGTAGAATCACTTAGTCTCAGGCTTAGGTCTAGACTTGGGCTTCTTCACTTGAGTAGCAACTTGCTTGTCATTCTTCTTGAAGTTCCCCTTCTTCCCTTTTCCCTTTTTCCTGAAACTAGTGGTCTTGTCAACCATCAACACTTGATGTTTTTCTTGATTTCTACCTTCGCCGATTTTAGCATCGCGGAGAGCTTGGGAATTGTTTTCGTCATCCCTTGCATATTAAAGTTCATCACGAAGTTCTAGCAACTTGGTGATAGTGACTAGAGAGCTTTGTCAATTACTATCTTATCTGGAAGATTAACTCCCACTTGATTCAAGCAATTGTAGTACCCAGACAATCTGAGCACATGCTCACTGGTTGAGCTATTCTCCTCCATCTTGTAGGCAAAGTACTTGTCAAAGGTCTCATACCTTTCGACATGGGCATGAGTCTGAAATACTAATTTCAACTCTTGGAACATCTCATATGTTCCGTGGTGTTTCAAAAATGTCTTTGAAGCCCCGATTCTAAGCCGTAAAGCATGATGCACTAAACTATCAAGTAGTCATCATATCGAACTTGCCAAATGTTCATAACGTCTGCATTTGCTCCTGCAATCAGTCTGTCACCTAGCGGTGCATCAAGGACATAATTCTACTGTGCAGCAATGAGGATAATCCTCAGATCACGGATCCAATCGGCATCATTGCTACTAACATCTTTCAACTTAGTTTTCTCTAGGAACATATCAAAATAAAACAGGGGAGCTAAACGCGAGCTATTGATCTACAACATAGATATGCAAATACCAACAGGACTAAGTTCATGATAAATTAAAGTTCAATTAATCATATTACTTAAGAACTCCCACTTAGATAGATATCCCTCTAATCATCTAAGTGATCATGTGATCCAAATCAACTAAACCATAATCGATCATCACGTGAGATGGAGTAGTTTTCAATGGTGATCATCACTATGTTGATCATATCTAGTATATGATTCACGCTCGACCTTTCGGTCTCAGTGTTCCGAGGCCATATCTGCATATTCTAGGCTCGTCAAGTTTTTCACGAGTATTCTGCGCGTGTAAAATTGACTTACACCCGTTGAAGATGAACGTTGAGCTTATCACACCCGATCATCACGTGGTGTCTCGGCACGACAAACTTTGGCAATGGTGCATACTCAGTAAGAACACTTTTTACCTTGAAATTTAGTGAGAGATCATCTTATAATGCTACCGTCAATCAAAGTAGAATAAGATGCATAAAGGATAAACATCACATGCAATCAATATAAGTGATATGATATGGCCATTATCATCTTGTGCCTTTGATCTCCATATCCAAAGCATCGTCATGATCACCATCGTCACCGGCGCGACACCTTGATCTCCATCGTAGCATCATTGTCGTCTCGACAAATATTGCTTCTACGACTATCACTACCGCTTAGTGATAAAGTGAAGCAATTACAGGGCGATTACATTGCATACAATAAAGCGACAACCATATGGCTCCTACCAGTTGCCGATAACTCCGTTACAAAACATGATCATTTCATACAATAAAATATAGCATCATGCCTTGACCATACACTACAAGAAATATATCAACTTATGACCACCACTATTAGTCACTGAAAGGTCACAAATTTCCATTTATGACCTTTTTGTGACCAAAAACAGAAGGTCAAAAGCTGGCCGTCAGAATCGACTATAGCGACCTTTCTTCTGAATGGTCAAAGACGTTTACGACCAAAATATTCCTACTGTGGCGTTTTGGTCACTAGCAACCTCCCCCAGGCCACGTAGGCATCCAGCGTGGCAAGCTGATCTGGCACAAGATTCAGCCCGGTCCAATTCAGTTTTCCACATGGGCCTAGCCCAACAATTCGGCCTTTTTATATTTTTTTTCCTATTAATTTTAGTCAGCCACATGGGCCAAGCCCTACATTTCAGCCTTTTATCTTTTTTCTGCCAAATTATGTTTAACCAAATGAGTCCAACCCAATGTTTTTCGTGCTTTTTCTTTCACGGCCTTGGCCTTTCCACATTCATTTATTTTTGTTTCTTTTTTACCCAAAATATTTGTCCAAGATAATTTGATCCTTGGCCTTTTAAGGTCCAACTCCAACCCATTTAATCTAACATTTTCAAACCAGTTTGAATAACAATATGAATCACCACCAATTAGCTGAATATTACAGAAATATCTCAAAACTCACATTCTACAAATTTCCATCACATCCGTACTTTATACAGATCCAAGCAACCTACAACATTACGTATTCAAGCATTCAGCTGCTGAAATACTCTAGAATGGGAAAAGAATAAATAGAACTATCTAGTGCTTCACAACAAGAAAACATGTAGTACGCTTCTTCAAGTAATCGCTTCTTCCTTAGCAATGACATGTCGATGCAAAACATCTGGGCATTCAAAAGAGAACAAAAAGTATGTCACCGATATAAGAAATATTACACTTAATACTTTTAAAATAAAAACCAAAAGTACATGAGATGGAAACAATTAATTTGAGATGGAAAGTTAGCCAACAAAATTTATATAGAAGTTCTTTTGCAATACAATTATCTTATGTACATATGAATGACACCCAAGTAATTTGAGATGGAAACAAGTACATCTAGCAATCTAACATGTATAGTGGCACCAGCAAAAGAGCAAGACACGGAAGAATTTTAGCTTTACATAATGTTTGCAAGAACATGACCCTGATACAGGATTTAGCTTGTTCTCAACACTATTAACAAGGTACTGAAAGTAGCTATGTGCATCAGCCTCACCAAGTCTTATCATGAATTGGTTGCTTTTAAAAACTATACTATATTTCTGGACAACAAACTAAATAGACGGCTGCTCTCAAACCGTACATCCAAACAAAGTAAATAAGTACTCTACGGAAACCTTAGAACATGCTTTACAACTCATATGTAGAGGCCAACTTGAAATTATGAGCATAACGAACCTGCTTTTTTAGTTAGAAGCTCGCTGTCCAAAAGTGCCGTGTAGTGCAGTTTTTAACTGAACCAAATTCAGTTTACACAGAGGTAAGGAACTACTTCAAAAACTGAGGTCAGTAAGGAACTACTTCAAAAACAGAGGTGCTAACTATGTTTACACAGAAAAACTGTACTATATTTCCGCCGATTCAGTAAAGCGTATAAATAGATTCAGACCAATTGGTAAAATGAAATCTACTCCATGAGATTTAGTCAACTTTAGGGAGCATCGCAGATTCAGACCAATATTTGCAAGCATGTAAATACTGGTTCAACACTAGGGAGTACTGACTTTTGGTGGCAGCAAGAAAGCAACTCAATTTGGCAAGCAGTGCAATGCCAAGTGAATTTAGTCAAACATGCAAGTGAATTTAGAGTAGTAGCACTAGGGACTAGGGACTGACAGCAGTAGCACTAGATTCAATCAAGTGAAAGTGAATTTAGAGCAGCAGCAAAATCAGGGAATGTGAGAGAGGTAGAGGGAGGCTCAACCATGAATTGCTGCTGCCCCATGGTTGGGTATGTAATTGTCGCCGGTCGTCCTTGTGGATGCCGAGGTTGGAGACGCCGGATCCGTGCGGGCATCCACCTCCCATCCGCACCAGCTAAAGCAAACCATAGCAGATGAACATCATTTAAACAGCAAAGAACATCATTCAGATGCTTTAGAAGCATAACAGAGTGAACATCATTCGCATGCTATTCAGTACGATATCTCAGATTTTACAACTAAGCAAAACATGCATACTGTAACACTTCAAAGATTTAATGTAAGTAATGTCTCTTCCATCATTATCTTCTTGCATAACAACAAACGAGAGGATGCACACATTTTAGTATCACCAATCAGTCTAGTTATCTGCTAACATACAAATAACTGCATACACATCTTTCTTCGATAAACATGACATAGCTGTCGAGCCATGTGGAAAAGACAAGCTTATGATGTTACATGCCGATTCTGAGAGGAGTATTTTCGTGGAACCTGAGCCTAGAGAAGAGAATAAAGGATAAGTAGAGGTTCTATAGCAGCCTGGAATATGTGGACGCATATGCATACTGAACAAATGGTACAATCAGTAGGGGACAAAACATCACAATGGGTCATGCTATTGCAAGGCTTGAATTGTATCCTCATGAGATACTTTGATGTTGATGGTTCCTGATAAGTATGCGCAACCTTGTACCGAGCGACAAATTAATGAGATGCTTGATGTCGATGGTTTATACAACCTTCCACCCATCGACAAATTAATGAGACACTTGATATTGATGGTTGCTACACAAATTCTGAAGGCAGTAGGAACCATAGAAAACGAGTTTATTTCTTCGTTCCAAAATAGATGACCCAACTTTGTACTAAATTTAATACAAAGTTGGGTCATCTATTTTGGAACGGAGGGAGTATTTACTTGGAAGCGGCTTTGTATGTTCAGTTAGCATAGCAGATAACATTTGCGTAACACTTCATGCATTTAATGTAATCTCACCAATCGATGCCGAACCGCAGGAATCTTGGCATGCACACATTTTAGCAAGCGTCTTCCCTGCGATGGAAACAGCACCGACGAGAGATGTCAAACACAAGCCTCACGAAAATTTAGAACAGCAAGGGACGAGTACCGGACGACAGCAGGAAGAAACCACACCTGAGATGTAAGGCTGCAAAACACCGGCACCGCGGACGCCCGTCCATCCAGCCAGCCAGCCTCCGACAATGGCGGCACGCGAGGTCACCAACCACGTATGCATGCCCAAGATGTAATCAGTCTAGGTCCCGCCATACATCAGAGGAGATGGAAGACTTGGCAAGGACGGCGTACATACCTTGGGCATCTAGGTCCCGCCGGAGATGCGCCGTCGTCGACGACCACCGCAGTAGCAATCTCCGGTGTGGTCCGGTGTGCCGCACCAGACCGAGAGCAGGCGGTGGATCCCGATGCGGCCGGCCTCCATCACGCAGGTGTGGATCCGGCGCCGCCGTCGCGCGGAACTGGTGCGCCCCATCTATTCATCCATGGGTGGGCGTGGGTGGGTGGGTGGATCCGTGGAAAAGGGGGTTTCCATGGGTGGATGGACGAGATGAGGAGGGAGGTCGGCCGGAGGTGGGGATGGGGCCGGAGACGGGGAGACGAGGTCGCCGGTGGGGTGGGGATCGGCGGCGGGCGGAGATTGGAGAGGAATCGGGGTGGGAAGAGGAGCAGTTATGGGCAGTCAAGGGGCTCCACTCGTGAATCTGGGCATGGGCTCGATCTTGGGTCAGGCTCGACCTTGTCTACGGTGAGGGTCGTCGACGGTGACGGTGGGGGTGGGGTTGGGGGCGGCTGTGGGGCGAGAGGGGGAGAGTGGATCGGGGGAGAGGAGTGGATCGGGGAAGTTAGGGTTTGGGTGAGAGGGTGAGGGGGTGAGGGCTGCCGTTGGATCCAGAAGCATCCAACGGTGGTTGAGGCATGATCCGCGTGACATGCCTATGAACCAATCAGAGCGCACCAAACAAGTTGCAGATTTTTTGACCATATAAATTGGTCATGATTGATTACATACAAATTTTTCATTTCATTTTTCAATGCTCAAAATGAGTTTTTTGTGAAAGACCTATCAAATATTTGTTCAAATGATGCCATATTTTGCACAAGTTTACATCTTAGATTGGCAAACAATATTGACAAAGGGAGTTTTTATTTCTTTTGCATGAAAAAACAATTTTCCATTCTTTGAGTGCTCAAAATAAGTTTTTTTGTGAAGAACCTATCAAATATTTTTTGTAAAATTTTACCAAATCATTTTTCTAAAATACTAGGCCATATTTAATGCACAATTGACCAAATGGTTAGGTGTTAAAAGTTTTGATCCACCTTTGGTGAAAAAGACAAATTTCCGCCGTTTCAGCTGGAAGTGGGGCAAATTTGAACTGTGGCTGCCTCATAGTTTGCTATTTATTTTTTCCAAAATTTATTTCTAGGTACAAAAGTATATATTTAATCAGAGAAACATCAAAAGTTTTCCAAGATTCAACCACTAGCTAGGAACGGTCAAGCCCGGCTGCTTTGACCACATTTTGAAACGGGCATAAAAAATTCAAAAATTTGAAAAATTGGAAAACCTTCGCATTGTGTCATTATATGTTGCCAAGTTCCTAAGAAAAATAACAAACTAGTAATACAGCAATTATTTTTAAAAAGTGTTCTCAGAAACGAGCTATCACGTGTGGAGATCAATGGCTTTCAAGTCAAATGATCAATCTTACGGCCACATTCATGGCATAGTTTGTTCAAATGATCTCATATTGTGCACAAGGGTGCATATTGGAATGGCAAACAATGTTGCCTAAGGAATTTTTCATTTTCTTTGGACGAAAAAACTATTTTCCATTTTTCGAGTGCCCAAAGGGAGGTTTTTTTGTGAAGGACCTCCCAAATAATTATTGCATAATTGGACCAAATAAATTTTCTAAAATAATAGGCCATGTTTAATTCATAATTGACAAAATGGTTGGGTGCCAAAAGTTTTTATCCACCTCTGGTGAAAAAGACAAATTTCTGCCGATTCAGCAGGAAGCGGGACAAATATGAACTGCAGCTGCCTCATAGTTTGCTCTTTATTTTTCAAAAATCATTTCTAGGTACATAAGTATCTATTTAATCAGAGAAACACCAAAAAAGTTCCAAGATTCATCCACTAGCTAGGAACGGTCATTTACGCTGTTTTGACCGCATTTTGAAACGGGCATAAAAAATTAAAAAAAAATCGAAAAATTGGAAAACCTTCGCATTGTGTCATTATATGTGACCAAGTTTCTAGGAATAATAATAAACTTGTAATACGGCAATTATTTTAAAAAAAAGTGTTCTCAGAAATGAGCTATCAAGTGTGAAGATTCATGGCTTTCAAGCCAAATGATCAATCTTATGGCCATATTCATGGCATACTTTGTTAAAATGATCTAATATTATGCACAAGGGTGCATCTTGGAATTCCAAACAATGTTGCCTAAGGAAGTTTTCATTTTCTTTGCACGGAAAATTCATTTTTCATTTTCCGAGTGCCCGAAATGAGGTTTTTTTGTGAAGGAACTACCAAATAATTGTTGCACAAATGGACCAAATCAATTTTATAAAATACTAGGCCATATATAATTCACAATTGACAAAATGGTTGGGTGAAAAAAGTTTTGATCCACCTCTGATGAAAAAGACAAATTGTCGTCGATTCAGCTGGAAACGGGTCAAATTTGAGCTGTAGCTGCCTCATAGTTTGCTCTTTATTTTTTCAAAAAATCATTTCTAGGTACATAAGTATCTATTTAATCAGAGAAACACAAAAAAAATTCAAGATTCAACCACTAGCTAGGAACGGTCATTTACGTCGTTTTGACCGCATTTTGAAACGGGCATAAAAAATTCAAAAAATCAAAAAATTGGAAAACCTTCGCATTGTGTCATTATATGTGACCAAGTTTCCAAGAAAAATAATAAACTTGTAATACGGTAATTATTTTAAAAAAGTGTTCTCGTAAATGAGCTATCAAGTGTGAAGATTCATGGCTTTCAAGCCAAATGATCAATCTTATGGCCACATTCATGGCATAGTTTGTTCAAATGATCTAATATTCTGCACAAGGGTGCATCTTGGAATTCCAAACAATGTTGCATAAGGAAGTTTTCATTTTCGTTGCACGGAAAATTCATTTTTCATTTTTCGAGTGCCCGAAAGGAGGTTTTTTTGTGAAGGAACTACCAAATAATTGTTGCACAAATGGACCAAATCAATTTTATAAAATACTAGGCCATATATAAGGCACAATTGACAAAATGGTTGGGTGAAAAAAGTTTTGATCCACCTCGATGAAAAAGACAAATTATCGCCGATTGGGCTTGAAACGGGTCAAATTTGAACTGTAGCTGCCTCATAGTTTGCTATTTATTTTTTCCAAAATCATTTCTAGGTACATAAGTATCTATTTAATCATAGAAACACCAAAAAATTCCAAGATTCAACCACTAGCTAGGAACGGTCAAGCCCGCCGCTTTGACCGCATTTTGAAACGGGCATAAAAAATTCAAAAAATCAAAAATTGGAAAACCTTCGCATTGTGTCATTATATGTGACCAAGTTTCCAGGAAAAATAATAAACTTGTAATACGGTAATTATTTTAAAAAAGTGTTCGCAGAAATGAGCTATCAAGTGTGAAGATTCATGGCTTTCAAGCCAAATGATCAATCTTATGGCCACATTCATGGCATAGTTTGTTCAAACGATCTCATATTGTGCACAAGGGTGCATATTGGAATAGCAAACAATGTTGCCTAAGGAAGTTTTCATTTTCGCTGGACTTAAAAAAACCATTTTCCATTTTTCAAAGGTCTTAAAGGAGGTTTTTTTGTGAAGGAACTACCAAATAATTGTTGCAAAATTGGACCAAATCATTTTTATAAAATACTAGGACATATTTAATGCACAATTGACAAAATGGTCTGGTGTAAAAAATTTTGATCCACCTCTCGTGAAAAAGACAAATTTCTGCCGATTCAGTTGGAAGCGGGTCAAATTTGAACTGCAACTGCCTCATAGTTTGCTATTTATTTTTTCCAAAAATCATTTCTAGTTACATAAGGACCTATTTAATTATAAATACATGGTTTGGTGGCGATACGTCGAGGTTTGGGCAGTGGCCGAGGGCCCCAACTCTAGAGGGCGTAAACTCGCATGCCCGCCGCGTGGTCACCGCGTGACCGTGGCGTTGCCATGTGTTTTGGGCGGCCTAGGCATGTCTAGTGGGTTGGGCACTCCCCAGGTTGGTGCTAGGAAGAAAATTACAACATAAGATTCTCACGAGGAGACCAATCAATGCTCAAACATGAATTAGCAGCCAAGTGTTTGATTAGCGGTACGGGAAATGTACATGGCTAATGGGCGTGAGTTTTGGCTGAGGATGATCAGTTACTAAGAAGACCGTTTTCACAAATTTTCAGCTCAAAAGGAGGAGCCTAGGTGGTACTTGCTTTGCAAACCACCACACTGGACATAAATACGAATGTTGAAGCTCGGCTCAAAATAATGAATGGATTGAGCTGGCATTTGGTGGAGGATGGTTATTTGGGCATAGGAAAGCACTGTAGAAAATGGATACTATTTGGACATGCCAAAGTGGTACTTCCTTCGTAAATCACATTCGAACATAATAGGAAAATGAATATTTTTGAATTATTTTTGAACTAGGCAAGGAAGGTTTTTAAATATTTGACGAAGATATGACCCAAAGAATTTATGAGATTTTTTGGGAATTTTGGGAATGACAGAAATATAGGTTGCTTCACAACCTAGGGCAAAACTGCCACATGGACATGACACATAGGCAAAACTGATGAGGTGGCGCCTAGTCATAGCAACCCAGCACAATTTACAAGGCTATGACCATCTATATTGGTCGTTAACAACTAGAAATAAGGTAGCGGACTAGCGCTGTTAGCTTTATGACCATTTCATGTAAGGAAATTATGACCTTTCTGACCAAAATGGTCGCAATGGTTTAGGGTTTGGAGCCCCTCGAACAGCTTTTGACCAATTGGTCTCAAATGGTCATAAATCTATGACCAATTCTTCCAGGGTCACTGACAGAAGGTCATAAGTTGACATATTTCTTGTAGTGATATCACATCACAGCATGCCCTGCAAAAACAATTTAGACGTCCTCTACTTTGTTGTTGCAAGTTTCACGTGGCTGCTACGGGCTGAGCAAGAACCGTTCTTACCTACACATCAAAACCACAATGATATTTCATCAAGTTAGTGTTGTTTTAACCTTCACAAGGACCGGGCGTAGCCACACTCAGTTCAACTAAAGTTGGAGGAACAGACAGCCGCCAGCCACCTGTGTGCGAAGCACGTCGGTAGAACCAGTCTCGCATAAGCGTACGCGTAATGTCGGTCAGGGGCGCTTCATCCAGCAATACCGCCGAACCAAAGTATGACATGCTGGTAAGCAGTATGACTTGTATTGCCCACAACTCACTTGTGTTCTACTAGTGCATATAACATCTACGCATAAACCTGGCTCGGATGCCACTGTTGGGGAACATAGTAATTTCAAAAAATTCCTACGCATACGCAAGATCATAGTGATGCATAGCAACGCGAGGAGAGTGTGTCCACGCACTCGTGAGACCGAAGCGGAAGCGTTAGCACAACGCTGGATGTAGTCGATGCGTCTTCACGATCCGACCGATCCAAGTACCGAACGACGGCACCTCCGAAGTTCAAAGACACGCTCAGCTCGATGACGCCCCACGAACTCCGATCCAAAGAGAGCTTTGTAGAGAGTTCCGGCCAAGACGACGGCGTGATGACGGTGTTGATGATGCTACCGACGCAGGGCTTCGCCTAAGCATCGCTACGATATTACCGAGGTGGAATATGGTGGAGGGGAGCACCGCACACGGCTGGGAGAGATCAATAGATCAACTTGTGTGTCTAGAGGTGCCCCCCTGCCCCCGTATATAAAGGAGCAAGGGGTGAGGCTGGCCAGCCCTGTAGAGCGCGCCAGGACGAGGAGTCCTCCTCCTAATTGGAGTAGGACTCCACTAAGGCCCATAAGGCCCACTATTTCTCCCGGGGGGTCCGGTAACCCTCCGGCACTCCAGTTTTCTCTGAAACCACCTGGAACACTTCCGGTGTCTGAATATAGCCGTCCAATATATCAATCTTTATGTCTCGACCATTTCGAGACTCCTCATCATGTCCGTGATCATATCCGGGACTCCGAACTACCTTCGGTACATCAAAACCCATAAACTCGTAATACCGATCGTCACCGAACTTTAAGCGTGCGGACCCTACGGGTTCGAGAACTATGTAGACATGACCGAGACACGTCTCCGGTGAATAACCAATAGCGGAACCTGGATGCTCATATTGGCTCCCACATATTCTACGAAGAACTTTATCGGTCAAACCGCATAACAACATACGTTGTTCCCTTTGTCATCGGTATGTTACTTGCCCGAGATTCGATCATCGGTATCTCAATACCTAGTTCAATATCATTACCGGCAAGTCTGTTTTACTCATTCCGTAATACATCATCCCTCAACTAAATCATTAGTCACATTGCTTGCAAGGCTTATAGTGATGTGCATTACCGAGAGGACCTAGAGATACCTCTCCGATACACGGAGTGACAAATCCTAATCTTGATTCATGCCAACCCAACAAACACCTTCGGAAACACCTGTAGAGCATCTTTATAATCACCCATTTACGCTAGGACGCTTTGATTACAAGATAAAGTGTTCCTCCGGATATTCGGGAGTTGCACAATCTCATAGTCCGAGGAACATGTATAAGTCATGAAGAAAGCAGTAGTAATAAAACTGTAACGATCACAATGCTAAGATAATGAATGGGTCTTGTCCATCATATCATTCTCCTAATGATGTGATCCTGCTCACAAATGACAACACATGTCTATGGCTAGGAAACATAACCATCTTTGATGAACAAGCTAGTCAAGTAGAGGCATACTAGAGACACATTGTTTTGTCTATGTATTCACACATGTATCAAGTTTCCGGTTAATAGAATTCTAGCATGAATAATAAACATTTATCATGAAATAAGGAAATAAATAATAACTTTATTATTGCCTCTAGGGCATATTTCCTTCAAAAACTTTTGATGAAGTTCCAATTTCAATCTGTTGTAGTTCCATGATCCAATATCGTCACATAGCCTAAACCATGTCAAAGCCTTTCCCTTCAGAGACAAAGGGAAGACCTTCTTCTTGATAACATCCTCGGGCATACATGCAAGCTTAAACAATCCACAAACTTCATCCACATAGATTAGGTGCAAATTGGGATGCAATGTTCCATCTCCTCAGAAAGGGATTAGCTAGCGCTTTCTATATCATACCCGAAGGAATTTCAAAGTAAACATTTTCAGTAGGTTCAGTAGGTTGAGGAGCAACTCTTTGCTCTATTGGTCGGTCTGAAGATACCCCGAACAAGCCCCTCAAAGTATTGTCTTCCATAGTAACAAGTGACAGTAAATTTCAGCACACTATATAGATTTTTCCTTACCAAATTCCACATACCAATGGCGCTTCACTCCCCGGCAACGGCGCTTTAAAAAGAGTCCTGATGACCCACAAGTATAGGGGATCTATCATAGTCCTTTCGATAAGTAAGAGTCCCGAACCCAACGAGGAGCAGAAGGAAATGACAAGCAGTTTTCAGTAAGGTATTCTCTGCAAGCACTAAAATTATCGGTAACAGATAGTTTTGTGATAAGGTAATTTGTAACAGCTAACAAGTAAATAAATTAAATAAGGTGCAGCAAGGTGGCCCAATCCTTTTTGTAGCAAAGGAAATGCCTGGACAAACTCTTATATAAAGGAAAACGCTCCCGAGGACACATGGGAATTATCGTCAAGCTAGTTTTCATCACGCTCTTATGATTCGCGTTACATTTTGATAATTTGATATGTGGGTGGACCGATGCTTGGGTGCTGCCCTTCCTTGGACAAGCATCCCATTTATGATTAACCCCTCTTGCAAGCATCCGCAACTACAAAAGAAGTATTAAGGTAAACCTAACCATAGCATGAAACATGTGGATCCAAATCAGCCCCTTACGAAGCAACGCATAAACTAGGGTTTAAGCTTCTGTCACTCTAGCAACCCATCATCTACTTATTACTTCCCAATGCCTTCCCCTAGGACCAAATAATGGTGAAGTGTCATGTAGTCGACGTTCACATAACACCACTAGAGGAAAGACAACATACATCTCATCAAAATATCGAACGAATACCAAATTCACATGACTACTTATAGCAAGACTTTTCCCATGTCCTCAGGAACAAACGTAACTACTCACAAATCATATTCATGTTCATAACCAGAGGGGTATTAATATGCATAAATGATCTGAACATATAATCTTCCACTGACGAAACCAAATAGCATCAACTACAAGGAGTAATCAACACTACTAGCAACCCACACGCACTAACTGAGGTTGTGAGACAAAGATCGGATACAAGAGATGAACTAGGGTTTGAGAGGAGATGGTGCTGGTGAAGATGTTGATGGAGATTGACCCCCTCCCGATGAGAGCATTGATGGTGATGACGATGGTGACGATTCCCCCCTCCCGGAGGGATGCTTCCTTGGCAGAACAGCTCACGGAGCCCTAGATTGGTTCCGCCAAGGTTCCGCCGAGACGGCGGGCGCTTCGGCCCCGAGAACTTCCTTCTAATTTTTTCCAGGGCGAAAGACTTCATATAGCAAAAGATGGGCACCGAGGCTCTAGGGGCCCACGAGATAGGGGGCGCGCTTAGTAGGGCGCGCTTCACCCTCGTGGCCAGGGTGTGGGCCCCCTCTTGTTGATTCTTTCGCCTGTATTTTTTATTAATTCTAAAAAGTGCCTCCGTGAAGTTTCAGGACTTTTGGAGTTGTGCAGAATCGGTCTCTAATATTTGCTCCTTTTCCAGCCCAGAATTCCAGCTGCCGGCATTCTCCATCTTCATGTAAACCTTGTAAAATAAGAAAGAAAAGGCATAAGTATTGTGACATAATGTGTAGTAACATCCCATAATGCAATAAATATCGTTATAAAAGCGTGATGCAAAATGGATGTATCACTTTGCAAGTCTCTTCGAATTATCGGTTTAGTTTGGCCTACTAGATTGATCTTTCTTGCAATAGGAGAAGTGCTTAGCTTTGGGTTCAATCTTGTGGTGTCCTTTCCCAGTGATAGCAGGGGCAGCAAGGCACGTATTGTATTGTTTCCATCGAGGATAAAAAGATGGGTGTCGGTGTCAAAACCGGCGGATCTCGGGTAGGGGGTCCCGAACTGTGCGTCTAGGCGGATGGTAACAGGAGACAAGGGACACGATGTTTTTACCCAGGTTCGGGCCCTCTCGATGGAGGTAATACCCTACTCCCGCTTGATTAATATTGATGATATGGGTAGTACAAGAGTAGATCTACCACGAGATCAAGGAGGCTAAACCCTAGAAGCTAGCCTATGGTATGATTGTTGTTCGCCCCACGGACTAAAACCCTCCGGTTTATATAGACACCGGATAGGATAGGGTTACACAGTAGTCGGTTACAATGGTAGGAGATCAACATATCCAGATCGCCAAGCTTGCCTTCCACGCCAAGGAAAGTCCATCCTGACACGGACGAAGTCTTCAATCTTGTATCTTCATAGTCCGTGAGTCCGCCAATGGTGATAGTTCGCTATCCGGACACCCCTAATCCGGACTCCTCAAGAGTCTTAACCAGGCTTCAATGACGATGAGTCCGGGTGTTGATTGTCTTCGGCATTATGAGGCGGTTCTTCTCCAAATTCCATATACTTGCTCTAATAGTGTCCGGTTTCGATAAATGCTACGCCCTTGGCTTCTACGCCCAATAATGGCCATCTTCCACGTGTTTGAATGAATGCAAAAAGCCTGGGTATTTTTACACTTACCCCCCTAGCTGCGCAAATGAGCTGCCTATAAAAGGGCGAGGATCTAGATCTGAGTCACACCATCCCCTTCATGAAGCTTTCATCGAGCGCCCGACCAAAGCCCATTCCATCATGGACAGTCGATGCGGGTCCTCCTCTCAAGGCCTCCCAGCCTCCGCCTAGAAATTGGGAGAGATGCTCAGTCCAAGATAACGAGCTAGTTATACTCCAAACCAAGGGATTTCTTCCCCGCCTTCATGGTTCCGTTCGAGCCGGACTTGCCACCTACAAGGGCGGAAAGCAAGCGGAGAGTGTCCCCAATCCCTCTAAAGGAGAGCGGGTATGCTTCATCTCTTATCTAGTAAGAGGACTCGGATTTCCAATCCATCCGCTTTCTCCGGGGCTCTTGGAGTTCTACGGCCTCCGCTTGCACCACCTTACGCCTGCCTCCATTTTGCACATCGCGGGCTTTGTGGCCCTTTGTGAACTGTTCTTGGGCGTCGAGGCTCATTTCGGGCTGTGGAAGAGATTATTCTGCCTAGTACCCCATTCTTATGAGGGGTCAATATATCAAGTGGGCGGAGACGAGCTATGGCAAGATCGCCGGACCGGATACCTATCCGGAACCCCAAGAAGGCATCTCAAGACCGGCCTTCGGAATGGTTTTACATGGAAGACGCCCCGCTGCCGGATCCTCGCTCGGATCGGCCTTCCGGAGTTTAGCAATGCTCCTCCAAGAAGCGCTTAAGCTGGCACCCGTGAGCCCCGGAGGGAAAATGACCGGGATGTCCTCTATTTGATGAGCCGAATAAGGTTACTGGCTCATGCCGGATTGACCATGATTGGAGTCATGGCAATCTTCAATATGAGGGGAGTGCAGCCGCTCCAATATAGGGGCCACCCCATGTGGGACTTCAACGGGGAGGACGATGCCACCCGCCATGGCCGCGAAGGGCCGGGATCGGTCACCGAACCGGTGAAGATCTTGTCTGCCATGTATAAAGTGGAGGAGGAGGATTTCCTCCGGCCAATCCATCAAGGAGTTTTCTTCAATAATCCTCGAAGCTGGGTAAGCAAACATCTTTGTGGCCTGTCCGATCCATGTTCCCGTGGTTAAATATCTCATTTCATGGTTTCGCGCAAGAACTCCGCCGGATCAGGAGAAGATACACAACCCGCCTCACAACCCGAGGATCCGTGAACGGTCCTCGATCCAACCTCCGAAGAGGATCCGGATATAAAGGTGGAGTTGATCGACGGGTGTTCCACCAACTTAGCATCGACAATGCATTGGTTGCCATTACGGCCGATTACCCTGTAATACTTCCAAATTTCACAGTAATCGAGACCGAGGTCCCAATATTCTGATAATGACCCATCCGTGCTTATTTCTTGATCACCGTATACCAATGGTGTTTCGCAGGGGTACCTTCGAGGCAGGAAGCCGAGCCCGCGACGGCTAGCCAACAAGGGGCAGTACGGCCCCGCAGGCTAAAAAGGAGTGCGGTCCGGATCGAAACTCCGCCGCAACGGTATGGCGTGTCACCATATTACCAGGATTGATTCCTGGAAGGCGTACTAATTCTTGTGCTCTTTTCAGGAAAAAGAGCGCTCGCCGGACTGAGTCCGGAGAGGTTGCCAATCGAGCCTTCGCCGGCCAGGCACCAAAGCCGGGTCCGGAAGCGGAGGCGAGCACGAGGCGTGCGTCGGATGCTCCTCCGACAGAGGATGCCGACAAATTGTCCGCCACCAACTCCGAGGTGGAGAGCGCCATGAATCATAGGCGCCGCCGGACAGTTCTTCGTGACGATGTTTCTCCCAAGAGGCCTTGAATGCCTTCAATTCGGGAGATGCGCACCTCCGTGCCGCCAAGATGGTCTAGCCAGAGCCACGGAGCAGTATGTAAAGGACATACGGTGAGGAAATTTGACAGTTATATATGCCAAGAGTCTCCCGAGACTTAAAATAGTGAGAATAACTGATTTAAGGATCATTTGTTATGCAGGATCTTACAAAAAGAGTACCCGACTGTCCTGTGAGCTTGAAGAATGCAAGGCCCAACTTGAGGCCAGCACTAGCCGCCACAGGGGGAGCTACAGAGACCCCTCCGTAATATACGCCTTCAAAAGATAAATAGTTTATGAAGTGCGGCGGTGTGTAACCGACAAAAATATTGCAGATGGCGCCGGACTAGATCCGGACAAGCAACAGCTCTTGCGCCAGCTAAAGGCCGTTGAGAGCGTGCTTACGAGGGTGCGGCAGGAGAAAAATAACCTCCAAGATGCCAACACCAAACTGGGTGAGGAACTAAAGGATGTTCGTGCCCAGTTGTCCGACCAGAAGGAGAATCGATGGCTTCGTCGCGGCATTTTCAGTAAGTGCTTGAGCGAACTTTGAAAGAGTTTGGCGAGGAAGGCGACTAACATAAACATGTATGTAGGTTTGCTCATGTGTCGCCCCGAGGAGGAGATGCCCAAGATTGGGTGATCTTCTTCCCGAATCTGTGTCACCTGCACGTAATGAGTTCGGCAGTGATGAAAGGCGCCGGCCAGGCCTTGTGGCTATCTATCTCCCCGCTCAAGGCATTGGGGAGCTGGCAGAGCGGCTTCAAGGAGCACGGCGGCGCTCCGACTATGGAAGATATCGGCCTGCCAAGGCGCCAGGAGGCTCGGGCCATGGTAAAGACGCTGTACACGGTTGTTGACCCAAACCACATGGCCGAGGTCGGACCTGTGGGGCCTGATGGGAAGGAGATCCTCAGAAGCTTAGCGTACGGCCAAGTAGAATTGGCCGCCAAGTATTCCCAGCAAGATTGTAAATTAGATAGCCTATTAGATGTCATTGAGGAGGAATACAATGAGTCGAGTTGACTATGTAAAAATATGACATGAAAAATGTCTTCTAGCCGGATTGTAGATCGTTTGTCATAGCGGACCTTTTCGCTTCGACCTCAGGACCCAATAGTCCGGAGTGTGTCCGAATACCTTCGTGGTTATATAAGAACCGGGGTATGCATGGAGACAAGGCGTAGGTGTCATTGTTGCTGTATCAGACAAGTGCCCAACTAGTTATGTTATATTACATGGATAGTAGGAAACATCTTCCAGGGAGAATAGTTCCGTTAAGGGTTCCTTTCGCTGGGATGCATGCCCTAAAGTGCATGTCAAAGCTGCTATGAAAGCAGAAAATCATCTGGGGGCAGATGGGTAAATAGTTAAAAATCATCTTTCAGTTCACCGGCCGAATATTCCATTAAGAACGCTAGCTTTCGGCTTCACCCAATCTGAGGTACACATCCGGCTGACCCGACAGTAACAATCACAGAGGTGCTCCCTTTACCACCTAGCCGAACAATCGGGAACGTAGGGGTAAGCACAGGAGCCAGGCAACCCAGCTTGGCCAAAACTTAAGTCATATCGATGCATATAATGGTGAATAAAAGGTACATGCGGAAGTCTCGACGCATGTGTTGGGCATGAAGCCCAGATAAATAAGCTTCGTAAAGAAGCCCTGTGTATAATGAGCGCCAGACAAGGCCATGTGTGAACATAGCGCATACGAGCCTCTAAAGGCTTCGAGAAGAAGGAGGAGGATGGTGAGTATTAAAGACAGCAAAATAGAAAATGTGGACGGAGGAAGGAAACGAACTTGGAGTCCGCGCTTAGGCGAGAATCTTCGTGAGACGGGCTATGCTCCATGGGTTTGGCCCGAGTCGGTTATCCGATGCGCTTCGCAGACGGTATGCTCCGGCCGGTCAGGACCTGGTCGATAATGAAGGGACCTTCCCATTTGGGCTTGAGTTTGTCCTTTTTCTTGTCAGCAGGCGAGAACTAGTTCGCCAACGTTATAAGCTTTGGCCCGCATTTCCTCGCTTTGATATCTTCGAGCCTGCTGTTGATAGAATGCGGAACGAAGCTTTTGCCACGCCGCGCTCCTCCTCCAATGCGCCCAAACTGTCCTACCGATCGAAGCTCGGCTTCTTTCTTCATACATGCGCACGCAAGGTGAGTCATGTATTATGTCGCAGGGCAAGACTGCCTTCGCGACGCATACACCATAAAGAATGGTGTGAATCCGTAGTACGACGGCATGGTCCGCAGCCCCAGAGTACGGAGTCGAAGCTCCTCAACCCAAAGGCGTGTTAGATTCCTTGAGGGACCGCACTAGTCTGGGTTTAATGCCGCCATGATTAGACCGCTTGCTCGCCGACCTGACCGCTGGTTTGAGGGTGATAGATCGAGGCGTAATCGAGCTTGATGCCCATGTTTTTGCACCATAATTTGACCTCATCGGCCGTGAAGTTGGTGCCGTTATCAGTGATGATATTGTGGGGGACACCGTAACGGTGCACTACCCCTGATATGAAGTCTATCACCGGTCCGGATTCGGCCGTTTTAACAGGCTTGGCCTCTATCCATTTGGTGAATTTATCCACCATGACCAATAGGTATTTTTGCTTGTGGGTTCCTCCCTTAAGGGGTCCAACCATGTCAAGCCCCTGCACCGCGAACGGCCAGGTGATGGGTATAGTTTTTAGGGCGGTGGGTGGCATGTGGCTTTGGTTAGCAAAAGCTGGCAATCGACGCATCATTGGACTAAATCTCGCAAGATCGCCCGGCCGTCGGCCAATAAAATCCTGTACGGAAGGCCTTGCCTACAAGGGCCCGTGCTGCGGCGTGGTGCCCACCCAGTCCGGCATGAATTTCAGCCAGGAGGTTTCGCCCTTCCTCTTCGGAGATACACCTTTGAAGGACTCCTGTAGTGCTTTTCTTGTAAAGCTCTCCCTCACGGACTTTATAGGCTTTAGATCGCCGTACTATGCAACGAGCCTCATTTTGGTCTTTGGGGAGTTCCTGCCTACTTAGGTAGGCTAGGAATGGTTCCATCCACAGGGCGATAACCGCCATTATTTCGTGGGCGGAGGGTGTTATCTCGGTGGCAGAGCCCCCGATTGTGTCAGAGTGTTCGGCGTCAGGCAGTGCGGTTGGGTCCGGATTGTTATTGCCGGACTCCCATTCCCATAGTACGGATGGCTTGAACAGCCGTTCCAGAAAGATATTGGGTGGGACAGCATTGCGTTTTGCACCGATGCGTGCCAATATGTCCGCCGCCTGGTTGTTATCCCGGGCTATATGATGAAATTCGAGCCCTTCGAACCGTGCTGACATTTTTAGGACCGCATTGTGGTATGCTGCCATTTTCTGATCTTTGGCATCAAAGTCTCCGTTTATTTGAGATATCGCGAGGTTCGAATCCCCGCACACCTCTAGGCGTTTAATGCCCATGGAGACTGCCATCCGGAGGCCGCAGGCAGAGGGCCTCGATTCGCCGCGTTGTTGGAGTCCGTATACATTATCTCAAGGACGATTGGACTGTGTCTCGGTTGGGGACGCCAGACGACGCCAAATTTCGTGACGGCCAACATTTTGGAGCCGCCAAAGTGCATGATCCAATTGAGTATGCGCCGTACTTTTAGGGAGTTCGCTTTAGTCCATTCGCCACGAAGTCGGCCAAAACCTGCGACTTAATAGCTCGTCGTGGCTTATAAGTTATGTCGAATGGAAGGAGCTCTATGGCCCATTTAGCAATCCGCCCGCTGCCGCGGTAGTTTATAATGTCGTTAAGAGGTACTTCGAGGCTACCAAGTTATCGAACACTCTTGAAAGTAGTGTCGCAGCTTCCGCGATGCCATGAACACCGCCAGATGCTATCTTTTGATAGTGTGGGTACCGGGACTTGCATGGAGTTAGGACAGTGGACACATAGTAAACCGTTTTTGAAGAGGGAACCGTGTCCGTCTGCTTTCGCTCGACAACAAGCACCGCTACCGACAACTTGATGTGTTGCGGCGATATATAATAGCATTGGTTCGCCTATCGCTATGCTGCCAGGACCGGATTTGTTGCCAAAATGGCCTTTATTTCTTCGAAGTCCGTCATATGCATCCGGCCCACTCAAGTGTTCGGCGCCGGAGGAGGCGGTAAAGGGTAACGCCTTTTCTCCCAAACGGCAAATAAAGCGGCTCGTGAGCCGCCACGCATCCCGGCCAATTTTTTATTTGTTTGAGTTCTTTTGGAATATCCAATTGTGACAGAGCTCGGATCTTGGCTGGGTTTGTTTCAATTCCTCTACCGGACACAATGAAGCTCAGAGCTTTCCTACCGAACGCCGAAGACACATTTTTCCGGATTGAGCTTGATGTCATATTTTCAAAGATTGTCGAATGTTAGCCTCATGTCGTCTACTAGAGTTTCGACATGCTTGGTTTTGACAACCACGTCATCTACATATGCTTCCACTGTTTTGCCGATCTGGTTTGCCAGACATGTCTGAATCATGTGCTGATATGTTGCGCCGGCGTTTTTGAGCCCAAAGGGCATTGTGTTGAAGCAGAACGGGCCGTATGGAGTGATGAATGCTGTTGCAACTTGGTCTGGCTCCGCCATCTTGATTTGGTGGTAGCCGGAGTACGCGTCGAGGACGCACAATGAGTCGTGGTCCTGTCAGAAGGCCAATAATTTGATTAGTTCGAGGGAGGGGAAGGGATCCTTTGGGCAAGCCTTATTAAGTTCTTTAAAATCAACACATGGGCGCCAGGATTTATCCTTCTTGGTACCATCACCAGGTTTGCTAGCCAGTCCGGATGTTTTATATCTCCGATGAATCCGGCTTCCAAAAGTTTGGCTAGCTCCTCTCCCATGGCCTGCCTCTTGGGTTCGGAAAAGCGCCAAGAGCCTGTTTGATCGCTTGAATCCTTGTAAGATATTTAGGCTGTGCTCGGCCAGCCGACGTGGGATTGCCGGCATGTCTCAAGGGTGCTGCAAAGATGTCCCAGTTTTCTCGTAGAAATTCTCGTAGTGCGGCGTCTACATCAGGTTTTAATTGTGCCCCAATGGAGGCCGTCTTTGCAGGGTCCGTTGGGTGGACTTGGAATTTGACTATCTCATCCGCTGGTTTAAAAGAGGTGGACTTGGATCTTTTATCAAGTATCACATCGTCCCTGTTCACCGTGTAGCACATTGCAGTGAGTTCCTCGGACGCTAGGGCTTCGGATAGTGCCTCGAGGGCTAGTGCGGCTGTCTTGTTTTCGGCGCGGAGTGCTATGTTCGGATCACTAGCGAGAGTGATGATTCCGTTAGGTCCGGGCATTTTAAGCTTCATGTACCCATAATGGGGTATAGCTTGAAAAATTGTGAATGCCTCTCGCCCTAATAAAGCATGATATTCGCTGCTGAACGGGGCCACTTGAAATGTGACCTCCTCGGACCTGTAATTGTTCCGGGCGAAATAACACTACGCCCAGCAGTGATTTTTCCTCAGACAAAGATGCTTCCTGCTAGGGATTATTCCTCTAAAGGTTGTGCTGCTTCGCTCAATGCGGTTCCAGTCTATTTCCATTTTTCGGAGGGTTTCCTCATAGATGAGGTTTAGTCCGCTGCTGCCATCCATGAGTACCTTAGTAAGGCGAAAGCCATCCACTATCGGACTGAGGACCAATGCGTCTGGTGCTCGGGCTGTTCGGAATTTAGGTTCGTCACTGGCATTAAAGGTAATATCCGTGGTTACCCATGGATTTATTGTTGCTACTTGGTAGACTTCGGCAAGGTTGCGGAGTGTTCGTTTCCGCATGTTATTTGATGTGAAAGTCTCAAAGACTGTTAACACCATACTGGTGTTGCTGGGCTGGGATTCTGAAGCTAGAAGCTCTTCGCCACTTTTGGCCACCTGCCGTAGTATCCAACATGCTCGAAGGCTATGAGTTGGAGTGGCGCCTCGTGCTATGAATTTTGCAGTGGTCCGCTTAGCCAACCCTCCAAGACGGTTCCGCACTTTTAGGGGTTTTGGTTTTTGGTATTTAACCTGTGTGCTTGATAATGATGCACCCTTTTATTTCGGACTAGGGATGTATTCGGGCCGGATTATCCCAAAATTTACTTTCGGTTTTCCAGGCTCTCCATCGCACACTACTTTTGTACTATGGTCACCAAGTCAGCAAAGCGTGTAATTTCAATGCATTTACTTATGGCGCTTAGGATTCCCTTGTCCGAGCAATTATTGCAGAAAATTGGGATTGCGCCCTCCTCTCGGCAGTCCTTTATCCTGTTCATAACCAGGAGGAATTGCCCAAGAATGATGTAATCGCTTCAGCGGCTCTTGCCGAATTCGAGAGAGATCGCTAATGTTTGGGTGGGCGGTGGAACTAGATCCGAACCCCGCCTAATTTAGGACTCAGGGGCCGAGAAGTTTCAACTCGAAGTTTGGATTTTTGAGTGTTATCCAATGAGTCCAACCCGCCACCGACTTTTAAGTTCAGGGCTTGATCGACATCCGCCCTCTCAAGGGAATCCGCATGGAGGGATCGAACCGGACGAAGCTCGTCCTGAAGATCGAAGAAGAATCGCCGCCTTGCTCCTCTATCACAGCAACATGATGGGTAGCCCGGGAGAGTTGATCTCTCGATCGGTTTTAGGCCCGATCCGTTGTAGTCTGTGGCGACTCCTGTATGCGGCGATGCGATCCAAGAGCTCGCTTATGGAGGAGAGCTTGATCCGATCTAACTGTTCGCAAGTTCAATTAACATGGAGATTGGTTTCGATGACTCGAGATCATCGCCGGGCGCTGGGCCGAACCGGGCGGTCATAAGAAACCACCTAGTCAAGAGTTCCACCAGCGCCAAGGCCTTTTGGCGATAGTATCGCCTTTTAAAGACGGATGAGGCATCCCACCGACGGCGACGGCACAGCAGGAACTCTCAATAAAAGCACCAACGCCGTTGTCAAAACCGCGGATCTCGGTAGGGGGTCCCGAACTGTGCGTCTAGGCGGATGGTAACAGGAGACAAGGGACACGATGTTTTTACCCAGGTTCGGGCCATCTCGATGGAGGTAATACCCTACTCCTGCTTGATTAATATTGATGATATGGGTAGTACAAGAGTAGATCTACCACAAGATCAAGGAGGCTAAACCCTAGAAGCTATCCTATGGTATGATTGTTGTTCGTCCTACAGACTAAAACCCTCCGGTTTATATAGACAACGGATAGGTTAGGGTTACACGTAGTCGGGTTACAATGGTAGGAGATCTACATATCCAGATCGCCAAGCTTGCCTTCCACGCCAAGCAAAGTCCATCCGGACACGGGACGAAGTCTTCAATCTTGTATCTTCATAGTCCAGGAGTCCGGCAAATGGTGATAGTTCGGCTATCCGGACACCCCCTAATCCGGGACTCCCTCAATGGGGTTTATATTATATTGCTTGAGTTTATCCCCCTACATCATCTCATCTTGCTTAATACGTTACTCTGTTCTTATGAACTTAATACTCTAGATGCATGCTGGATAGCGGTCGATGTGTGGAGTAATAGTAGTAGATGCAGAATCGTTTCGGTCTACTTGACACGGACGTGATGCCTATATTCATGATCATTTCCTAGATATTCTCATAACTATGCGTTTTTCTATCAATTGCTCGGCAGTAATTTGTTCACCCACCGTCATATATGCTATCTTGAGAGAAGCCACTAGTGAAACCTATGGCCCTCGAGTCTCTTTCCTATTATATTACATCTCTTTTATTTACATCACATCTCATTTCCTATTTTGCAATCTTTACTTTCCAATCTATACAACAAAAATACCAAAAATATTTATCTTATTATCTTTACCAGATCTCACTTTTATGAAGTGACCGTGAAGGGATTGACAACCCTTTATCGCGTTGGTTGCAAGGTTCTTGATTGTTTGTGCAGGTACTAGGAGACTTCCGTGTTATCTCCTATCGGATTGATACATTGGTTCTCAAAACTGAGGGAAATACTTACGCTTACTTTGCTACATCACCCTTTCCTCTTCAAGGGAAAACCAACGCATGCTCAAGAGGTAGCAAGAAGGATTTCTGGCGTTGCCGGGAGATCTATGCTAAAGTCAAGACATACCAAGTACCCATCACAAACTCTTCTCCCTCGTGATTACATTATTTGCCATTCGCCTCGCTTTTCCTCTCCTCACTTCTAAAATGATTTTCGAAAACCTTCGCCTTTCGCTTTTCTTCGCCTCTTTTCCGCTGCCTCTCTTTCGCTTGCTTCTTGTGTGTCTGTGTTAGATCGTTTGCTACACCGTCATGGCTATTCATTGTTAATACTCCCGATAATGAAGTTCTCAATTTTAAACAAATGGAGGGAGAAAATCTAAAAGATGCTTGGTATAGAATTTGCAATGCTCAAAATATATATCTACTAAAAAGCAATCCGCTTCCGTTCTTCGTCGCAATTTTTACATAGGCATCACTCGTTGGAATAGATATGTTCTTGACACCATTACCAGAGGGAATTTCTTGGGAAGTCATACTTTTGATTCTTATAATGCTATGATAGATTTGTTAGGCCCACCACCTCTTTTGGGCAATGGAACTATTTTAACTCTGGAACATGTGATGACAGGTTTGATATTATTGAAAATAAAATTGTCATCAGAGAGTTAATTGAAAATTTGTATAAAAAGATCCACAATCACATTACCCAATATGGACCTAAGGTAGGAGTTACTCTGAAAAATCTTAGGGAAAAGGAACCCATAGTTAATGAAAAGATAGACCAAGATTCCACGAGAATTGATAAACTCGAAGATATTATTACCAACTTGGGATCCGCTTTTTCTGTCGTTAAAAATAACTCAAATCCGCCTCCTACCAAAGTTGCCAAGTTTATCTATGTTCCTAAAAATAAGGGTGAATCTTCTAGTAAGGAAAATGAAGACCTTAAATCAATAAGTGTTCACCCCAACTTTTTCGATATCATTAAGGAACCTTTACTACAAATGAATTTCTTGATTTCTTGCCTAGGAGTTTGATCATTAGTAAAACCAAAGAACCTCCTAAGGGTCATATATGTTCAATTGAATAATTGCATACAAAAGATGACAATACCTAGATCTATTCTTGTTTTTATGCCTAGCTAGGGGCGTTAAACGATAGCGCTTTGTTGGGAGGCAACCCAATTTTATTTTTGTTCTTAGCTTTTTGTTCCTGTTTAGTAATATATAATTCATCTAGCCCCTGGTTAGATGTGGTTTTGTTTTTTCATTACTGTTTGTGCCAAGTGGAACCTCTAGGATAACCTACGGTGATAGTTAATTTGATCTTGCTGAAAAAATAGAAACTTTTGTGCGCACGAGAATAATTTTCATAAATCACAAAAACGTGATTTTCAGTTGATTCGTTTTCATAAGATTAAAAAAACAAATTTCTTAGTACTTCCTAATTTCTCAGGATTTTTGGAGTGACATAAGTATTCGAAAGTTACAGATTGCTACAGACTGTTCTGTTTTTGACAGATTCTGTTTTTGGTGTGTTGTTTGCTTATTTTGATGAATCTATGAGTAGTATCGGGGGGTATGAATCATAGAGAAGTTGGAATACAGTGGTTTTAACACCAATACAAATAAATAATGAGTTAATTACAGTACCTTAAAGTGGTGGTTTGTTTTCTTATACTAACGGAGCTCACGAGATTTTCTGTTAAGTTTTGTGTTGTGAAGTTTTCAAGTTTTTGGGTAAAGATTTGATGAATTTTGGAATAAGGAGTGGCAAGAGCCTAAGCTTGGGGATGCCCAAGGCACCCCAAGGTAAAATTCAAGGACAACCAAAAGCCTAAGCTTGGGGATGCCCTGAAGGGATCCCCTTTCGCCTTCGCTTCATCGATAACTTTACTTGAGGCTATATTTTTATTCACCACATGATATGTGTTTTGCTTGGAGCGTCTTGTATGATTTGAGTCTTTGATTTTAGTTTACCACAATCATCCTTGCTGTACACACCTTTTGGGAGATACACACATGAATTGGAATTTATTAGATGACTCTATGTGCTTCACTTATATCTTTTGAGCTAGATAATTTTGCTCTAGTACTTCACTTATATATTTTTAGAGAACGGTGGTGGTTTTATTTTATAGAAATTATTGATGTCTCATGCTTCACTTATATTATTTTGGGAGTCTTTTAGAACAGCATGGTAATTTGCTTTGGTTATAAAACTAGTCCTAATATGATGGGCATCCAAGATGGGTATAATAAAAACTTTCATATAAAGTGCGTTGAATACTATGAGAAGTTAGATGCTTGATGATTGTTTTGAGATATGAGGATGGTGATATTAGAGCCATGCTAATGGAGTAATTGTGAATTTGAGATATACTTGTGTTAAAGTTTGTGATTCCCATAGCATGCACGTATGGTGAACCGTTATGTGATGAAGTTGGAGCATGATTTATTTATTGATTGTCTTCCTTATGTGTGGAGGTCGGGATCGCTGATGGTTAACTCCTAGCAACCCTTCCCTAGGAGAATGCGTGTTGTACTTCGCTTTGATGACTTGTATATTTTTGCAATAAGTATGTGAGTTCTTTATGACTAATGTTGAGTCCATGGATTATACGACTCTCACCCTTCCACCATTGCTAGCCTCTCTTGTGCCGCGCAACTCCTGCCGGTACCATAAACCCACCATATACCTTCCTCAAAACAGCCACCATACCTACCTATTATGGCATTTCCATAGCCATTCCGAGATATATTGTCATGCAACTTTCCACTGCTCCGCTTATTATGACACGCCCATCATTGTCATATTGATTTGCATGATCATGTAGTTGACATTGTATTTGTGGCAAAGCCACCATTCATAATTCTTTCATACATGTCACTCTTGATTCATTGCACATCCCGGCACATCGCCGGAGGCATTCACATAGAGTCATAGTTTGTTCTAAGTATCGAGTTGTAATTCATGAGCTATAAGTAAATAAAAGTGTGATGATCTTCATTATTAGAGCATTGTCCCATGTGAGGAAAGGATGATGGAGACTATGATTCCCCACAAGTCGGGATGAGACTCGGACTTATGAAAATAAAAGAGGCCAAAGAAGCCCACCAAAAAAATGAGAGAGAAAGAGAGAAGGGACAATGTTACTGTCCTTTTTCCACACTTGTGCTTCAAAGTAGCACCATGATCTTCATGATAGAGAGTCTCTTATTTTGTCACTTTCATATACTAGTGGGAATTTTCGGTATAGAACTTGGCTTGTATATTCCAATGATGGTTTCCTCAAATTGCGCTAGGTCTTCGTGAGCGAGCAAGTTGGATGCACACCCACTTAGTTTCTTTTGTTGAGCTTTATACACTTATAGCTCTAGTGGATCCGTTGCATGGCAATCCCTACTCACTCACGTTGATATCTATTGATGGGCATCTCCATAGCCCGTTGATACGCCTAGTTGATGTGAGACTATCTTCCTCCTTTTTGCCTTCACCACAACCACCATATTCTATTCCACCTATAGTTCTATGTCCATGGCTCACACTCATGTATTTCGTGAAAGTTGAAAAAGTTTGAGAATACTAAAGTATGAAACAATTGCTTGGCTGAAACCGGGGTTGTGCATGATTTAAATATTTTGTGTGATGAAGACAGAGCATAGCCAGACTATATGATTTTGTAGGGATAAGTTTCTTTGGCCATGTTATTTTTAGAAGACATAATTGCTTTGTTAGTATGCTTGAAGTATTATTATTCTTATGTCAATATTAAACTTTTGCCTTGAATCTTTCGAATCTGAACATTCATGCCACAATAAAGGAAATTACACTGAAAATTATGTTAGGTAGCATTCCGCATCAAAAATTCTGTTTTTATCATTTACCTACTCGAGGACGAGCAGGAATTAAGCTTGGGGATGCTTGATACGTCTCCAACGTATCTATAATTTTTGATTATTCCATGCTATTATATTATCTGTTTTGGATGTTTAATGGGCTTTAATATGCTCTTTTATATTATTTTTGGGACTAACCTATTAACCGAAGGGCCAGTGCCAATTCCTTTTTTTGCCTATTTCAAAGTGTTTTGCAGAAAAGGAATACCAAACGGAATCCAAACGGAATGAAACCTTCGCGCTAATCTTTCTTGGAACAAACGCAATCCACAAGACTTGGAGTTGAAGTCTAGAACACCGCGAGGCGGTCACGATGCAGGAAGGCGCACCGAGGGGGGTAGACGCGCCCCCACCCTCGTGGGCCCCACGGAGCTCCACTGACTTATTTCTTCCGCCTATATATACTCGTATACACTAAAAACATCAAGGGAGCCATGAAACCAATTTTCCACCGCCGCAACCTTCTGTACCCGTGAGATCCCATCTTGGGGCCTTTTCCGGCGCTCCCCCGGAGGGGGAATCGATCACGGAGGGCTTCTACATCAACACCATAGCCTCTCTAATGATGTGTGAGTAGTGTACCACGTATATTCGGGTCCATAGTTATTAGCTATATGGATTTTTCTCTCTCTTTGATTCTCAATACAAAGTTCTCCTCGATGTTCTTGGAGATCTATTCGATGTAATACTTTTCGCGGTGTGTTTGCCGAGATCCGATGAATTGTGGGTTTATGATCAAGTTTATCTATGAATAATATTTGGTTCTTCTCTGAATTCTTATATGCATGATTTGATATCTTTGCAAGTCTCTACTTAATTATCGGTTTAGTTTGGCCTACTAGATTGATCTTTCTTGCAATAGGAGAAGTGCTTAGCTTTGGGTTCAATCTTGCGGTGCCCTTTCCTAGTGACAACAGGGCAGCAAGGCAGGTATTGTATTGTTGCCATCGAGGATAAAAAGATGGGGTTTATATCATATTGCTTGAGTTTATCCTCTACATCATGCCATCTTGCTTAATGTGTTACTCTGTTCTTATGAACTTAATACTCTAGATGCATCTTGGATAGCGGTCGATGTGTGGAGTAATAGTAGTAGATGCAGAATCGCTTCGTCTACTTGACACGGACGTGATGCCTATATTCATGATCATTGCCTAGATATTCTCATAACTATGTGATTTTCTATCAATTGCTCGGCAGTAATTTGTTGACCCACCGTAATATATGCTATATTGAGAGAAGCCACAAGTGAAACCTATGGCCCCCGGGTCTCTTTCCTATTATATTACATCTCTTTTATTTACATCGCATCTCGTTTCCTATTTTGCAATCTTTACTTTCCAATCTATACAACAAAAATACCAAAAATATTTATCTTATTATCTTTACCAGATCTCACTTTATGAAAGTGATCGTGAAGGGATTGACAACCCCTTTATCGCGCCGGGTTGCAAGGTTCTTGATTGTTTGTGCAGGTACTAGGAGACTTGCGTGTTATCTCCTACTGGATTGATACCTTGGTTCTCAAAAACTGAAGGAAATACTTACGCTTACTTTGATGCATCACCCTTTCCTCTTCAAGGGAAAACCAACGCATGCTCGAGAGGTAGCATTGACCACCCTATTGCTTCAGACATTCCCAAGATTCTCTCGGTGTCTGCGACACTTGGTTTTCTCAGGTAGTGAGGTCCAAACACCGAGACCACGACAGTAGTAGATTTGGTCACGCGCCTTCAAGATATGCTCTTAGACATCCAAGGTATTCGTCCCACGAATCTGCAGTCATGCCATATGCAAGAATCATCAATGCAGCAGTGCACTTTCTGGTAACTAGGAACACAATCATTCCTACAACATCCTTTTTCAAGATGTAGTAGTCATCAAAGGATCGGACGCCGTGGTAGAGTTGATTGAAGACATTTTTTCATATTTGAAACCGCTGCTAACATTATTTGGAAATAAAGCGTCGGGGCAAAAGTACTTGTCCATAGCATCAAATGGCCGCGTGCCCTATTGCAATTAATCACTTGATGACCTTTAATCAATCCCTTGAAACTGAGAACATGCTCTTCCGCATGCTCAAGGCCCTGTAAGGACCGCCTCAAGATCATCGCCATCTCATCCATGTTAGTCCTCCTCGGGGACATGTCATCATAGTGCTCGTGGTATGTACTCCATTTCCGAATCCGCTGTTTCAAAGAAGAAGGGACAAAAAAATTAGCACGGTCATTTCACCGAACACTTGGCAGGCATGGTGACTACCGTAGGGGCAGATGTACCGGTGAACGGAGGCGAGGTGTGGACCGGCGGCCGAGGAGAAGCGGCGTGGATCCCGGATGTAGCGGTGGAGGTGAGGAAGTCGCGAAAGGGTGTGGCGGGGTGGCCGTGTTGGTGGAGCTGCTCAGATTTACCAAAGAGAAAACGGATACATATAAAGATGAAATGATGGAGGCACGGGTCCGGGTGAGGTTTTGAGTGGGCCGGGGTGTTGAAGTCCTACGTGGCTCCCGCAAAGCTCCAAAGTTTGTTTCCGACTTGTGAAAATAAAGAACGTCTGGATATATCGGCGGAGCGATACAAGGTGAACTGTGTGCAGACCCGAAGGTTGCGGGCGGTCTGCTTTGGAGATCCCTAAGCCACATAGGCGAGCGGTCTTTGCCACATCTGCCTGAATTCGGCATGTGCACGCTTCTCCTCACGGTCTCTTTTTTAACTAGCAAAATGCCCGTATGCTGCAAAGGGAGAAAATTTAACTTCCCTATCATAGACTAAGATATAAACCATTATTTAATTTATGATTCACTTACAATTATTCCCAAGATGAAAAGGAATTATGCTTTCAATCATACCGCCTTTACAAAATGATCACAGTTCAGTTTATGGCTTCATAGTTTCATTCTCACCTCCATGCCACAATCAAATGAGAAGAAAGAAAAATGTTTCAGAATAGGCCCATCTTGGCGGACGTAGGGGAGAAATAGAAACCTATTATTTTTCGCTGCTCCACAATAGAATCGAAGAAAGAAAAGGTGGGGAGCAGCCTTTGCTCGCCCACGCGTCAAGAAACATAAAAGGTGTGTGGTACATTGGTAGATAGATGGCGGCGAAACTATAATTGGCCGGAAGAATCGCTCCTTCCTTTAATATTAGTATAATAATTAGTATATATAAGAAAGGGTTTAGGGCAACAAAGTGACAGGAATTTTACATCGGGGCAAAATTTCAATGACCTCATCGAGGCGATGATGGAGTTTGCAACATGTGGTTCATGACCATGGATGGCACCGATCATGTTGCGTGCAGCCAACAACAACAATCAAACCATCAACAAAATCTAGGAGGTTGATGGCATCTCGATGAATATTGTTGTGAGTAATTGAAAATTTTCTTATAGAGCACGATGATTATTTTTTGAATGGATGAACATTTTTTATAACTTGCATTTTTTCAATAGGCACACATTTTTGGAATGGGTGAACATTTTTTGAAATTAATGAACATTCTTTGTTTGACGAACATTATTTTTTAATGCATGAAGATTTTGAATCAGTGAAATTTTTGAATCAATGAATTTTTTTGAAATTCACAATCATTTTTTATTTTTGTGAACAATGTTTTAAAAGTTCATGAACATGTATTGTATTCACGGAATTTTTGTTAAATTCATAAACATTTTACTACTTCTGGAACATTTTTCAAAATTCACATTTTTTTAATTTGGAACTTTTCAGAAATTACAAATTATTTAAAGAAAAAACGAAATAAGAAAACAGTGGCGTCCTTCCGCTACCATGGGCAGCCTAATAGGGCGCACGGTTTCTAAAACATTTTTCAATATTCACATTTTTCTTTTGAAATTTGGAACTTTCTGAAATCCCAAATTATTTTAAATAAGGAAAAACAGAAAAAAAAAGAAAAAAACGAAATAAGAAAAAGGGTAGTCCGCCCGGCTTAATGGGCCGCCCAATAGGGCGCTGAGGAGAGGAGCGTATAAAAGGTTATATACCTCTATCTTTCCAAACAACATTGTGGCTAGGTGGACTAGTTGTTCCATTCAAAAATAGTGGAGAAACAATTCGCCTTTTAATATTATACTAGTAGAATGCCCGTATGCTGTTACGGGCCATGACTGATAGAAATGATAGCCCGTAAATGTAATTGAAAATCCACTTTACTTGTAATGTAAGTTGATAAAAAAACCACAATAGAACGATGTGTACACACAAAGCAGTGATCCAACTAATTATCATTTACAACCTAAGATCTACTTGATGTGTTTAAAATATTTACGTACAATGTGAGAAATGTTGGTTTTAGCTTCGTCATGTGGTACAAATGTAAGTCACATCCTGATTTTAGTGAGCTTTAAATTGTAGGCTACTTCTAGATCATTTGGTTGGTGTTTTCCTTAAAATAACTTGCTAGACTATGTGACATTGATGTCACCGCATAGAAGCTGCTCCTTTCTTCTTTTCTTGATGGAGAAAAAGTAGTCATTCCTCTGCTCACTCACCGCATAGCCGCCTCCTACTATTCCCCACATAGCCAGCCAACCATCGGTTATCGCCAAGATCTCATCTCCCCGCCACAACATCGCCGATGCCATCTCTCCCAGGAACCACCCTCCACACCATGGTGAAGCCCATCCGCCCTCTCTCCATCGCTTCCCCTCATCCACGGCATTGCCAGCCCCTTCTCTCCCTACCACGACGTGGCCCACCTCCTTCAACCCCTGAAAACTTCTCGTGCTGCCACCTCGGCACCGAGCCAGTGTGCCCGCTGGTCTGGCATCCTGGGTAGGTGGATCCACCCGGGAGGTGCAGAAGGGACCGCAACTCTTTGTTGGTGCCAGCCATGTAGCTGACCCATTCGTATGTGGGTTGGACAACGTTGGGCAGAGTGGTGTGGCACTATGAGGAGGAGGGATACGCCTTCATCGTCGTGGCTGGTCACCCTAGACCGATTCCCATTGCCATGGAGTGCACACCGTTACATGAGGGTGCAGCCAAGGCAATGCGACCCACTACTCACCGCAGTGCCGCCACCCTCTCGGAGTGTGGTGGCCACCATAGGATTGACACTATTTTTTTTTTGAGGAATCACCGGGGGGGCAAGGCGCCCCACCTGAATTATCATTTCTCAAGCAGCAACCTGCACCAGTACACGGGGGAAGCGAGTACAGGAAGGGTTTAAAACGGGTCCTCACACCCAAAATGGAGAGTTGAGAACTAGAGCCTCAAGAAGAACTATACAGAGATAGTTAGGAGTATTGGCCTCCACCAGTGAGTGAGCTTCACGATTGGCTTGAGGCGAAACGCCCAATGGAGAGGTCTGCAGCCGCAGCCTTGACGAGGCGGGTGATGGAGGGGCGATGCCTTGGAAGACCACTTGGTGCCGGTGGTTCCAGATCCTCCAAAGGAGCAGTATATGACTGTCGACCAGCAGCCGGGCGGTGGGGAGGCAGGTTTTGCATCCCAGATCGATCCGCAACACAGCGGTTGGGGGATGCCGAGAGCTGGCCAGAGTGCAGCGACCCTGCAACAGTCGAAGAGAAGATGGTTTGTGGTTTCTGACTCTTTGTGGCACAGCTCGCAGACATCCTCGGTCCGCATATGCTTTTTGAGGAGATTTGCTTTGGAGTGCACTTGATCCTGGGCAACTAGCCAGCCAAATAAGCGCACCTTGTGTGGCGCCTTGGCACTCCAGATTTGGGCTTGGACAGGGCACCGAGTCCCAAAGAAAGGTCAAGAGCTTGTAAATGGAGGAAGTGAGAGCCTTCTTGTCGACGCAGTCTCACAAAAACCCGAGTATCCTCGCCATGTTGGAGTGACGGGATTTCGCAAGCAGGAGCTCCATCTCACTCGAGGCCACGGAGGATAGCCTTGAGCGAGGTTAGACCGCAGTCCACCATCAACGACCTCTCGGACGGTGGCAAGCGCATCGGATGGAATGAGAGAACAGGCGGCAGACGGCAGACGCGAGGGCCAGGGCGCCCAGCCCCAAATCGCTGCCGTAAGGCAGTCCTTGCGTTATCACCAAGCCGCACCTTGGTCGTCGCGGTAGAGCGGGAGCAGCTGGGCGACGGGTTTCTGCATCAAGGCCAGAGGGCATTCTTGTCGCCAGCCCGCAAATTCCTCCAAAACCAGGTGGCCCAAGCGGATTGCCTGGCTGGTGCAATGATGAAGGAGCTTGACGAGCAGGCTTTTGTTTTGGGCGCCCAAGTTGCGCACCCCAAGGCCGCCGGCCACATAGGGGGCGGCAAACATCCTTCCATGCGACAAGACACCTGCCGCCAGAGCAGGACGAGTCTCCAGCCCAGAAGGAAGCTCGACGAAGCTTGTCGATCTCCTCCCTGACTCCGGCAGGAAGAAGGAGCGCCGACATCGCATAGGCAGGGAGGCTTGATATCACAGCGTTGACGAGGACGAGGCGGCCTGCAGTGGAGAGCAGCAAAGGCCTTCCACCTCGCGAGGTATTTGTCTACCTTGGCGATGAGAGGTCGGAACCGCCTTCCCCAGCTTGTGAGTGGAGAGTGGAAGTCCAAGGTAGCTTTGGGGAAGGAGGAGAGCGGCAACCGAGGGCCACGGCTGCACGCCGATGTCGCCTCCTCCATGTGCATGGCAACCAGGGTACTTTTTGAAAAGTTGATAGTGAGCCCATGGGCGTTGGAGAAGAGATCCAACGATGCTCGAGCCAAGCAGCCGCACTCCGTGTCCTCGGATAAGGATCAAGGTGTCGCCGGCATATTGGATGACCGGCATGGCATGTCGTCATGGAGAGGGTGTTGAAGCTCGCCATCCCGCACATCTTCTGAATGAGGCGTTGCAGGACGCTCATGACGATGATGAATAGGTAGGGAGACATGGGGTCCCCTCGCCTAAGGTCAAGCTGCACGACATCCACCTCCCTGGGATCCCGTTGAGGAGGACAACAGATTTTGCCGAGGTGAGTGTTTTTTCCACCCAAGCAATCCATTGGGAAGAGAAACCTCGAGCAGCAAGGATGTCAAACAGGCTGCTCCAAATGACAGAGTCAAAGGCTTTTGTGAAATCGAGCTTCATAACCAAGGTAGGAGTTTTGCGCTTGTCACATAGCTGGGTGATCTCTGAAGCATAGAAGAAATTTTCAGATATATTTCTCCCCTTGATGAAGCCAGTCTGGTCAAGGTCGAGCAATGCCTCGACCTCAGGTTGCAGCCTTGTTGTGAGCCCCTTAGAGAATCCCTTGACGCCGTGATTTTGAAGCGAGATGGGCCTGAAGACGCGGGCGCCAAAGACCCCATCCTTCTTGGGGAGCAGGACGATATGAGCGCCGATTTATGCGCCGAGGTCCGGCCAGGCCGCATGCAGCTCATCTGCAATCGCAAGTAGCTGGGCATGACCATGCTCTTGAAGGCACGATAGAAAGAAGGTCCAAGCCCGTCCGGCCGGGCTGCTGCCCGCACGCATCCTCGGAAGGCTTCCTGCACCTCCGGCCGAGAAGGGAGCTGCCGAGCCGCCTGGCCCACCCCAGTGCGCGCCAATGTACAGATCCTCCAGCTCGAACCCCCAAGATGGCGCGGCCGTCGAGCCGAGCAAGGCGGAGAAGAAAGAGTGGAGTGCCTGCTCCTTTGCCGCATGCCCCGAGATGGGAATCCCGTCGACGAGAAGCGATGGGACGTGGTTCTTCCGCATGCGCTGGGATGCGTATGCATGGAAAAACCGGGTGTTCTCGTCGCCCAGGACCACGCCCCGAACTTTTGCTCGCCGCCGCCAGTATGCAACGAGCTCGTAGTTTGCTTCCGACAGCGCTTCCTCAGCCCGGGCCCTGAGCTCACGCTTCTTGTTGGAGAGGCGCTCGCTCTTCTAGGTGGTCAAGAAGCCGCAGATTCATCGACAGTCCATGACGGCCTCGACGGTCGCGAGACGGCACGCTTCCATTTTTTCAGGCCGCTCAAGACTGCCTTGAGCCAAGCGGGCGAGATCCCCACGCCTGGAGGCGGAGGCAGCGCCTCCCACGCTGCGGGCACCATATCGCTAAAACCTGGCCGCTCGAGCCACCAAACTTCAAAACGGAAGCAGGGACTCTTGGGCAGTGTCGTGGTCGCTGCAACGACTAGCGGCACATGGTCAGAGACGTGGCGAGGCAGGGAGGTGAGGGTGGTGTTCGGCATCACAGCATTCCAAGCTTGATTGAAGAAGGCCTTGTCTAGCCTCACAAGAGTGGGGTTTTCTTCTCGGTTGGACCAGGTGAACTTTCTGTCAAGCAGCGGCAACTCAAACAGAGGGAATTGGTTGACGCAGTCATTGAAAGACGTTGCCTCGGTGATATTGAAATTTTGGTTGTTCTTGTCCGAAGGATTCCGGGTCAAGTTAAAATCACCAGTAACCAAGGTAGGGCCAAGCAGAGAGCCTTTTAGATTAAGGAGGCTATCCAGGAAAATCTGCTTTTGGGCATGGTCTGCTGGGGCGTAGATGTTAATGACCGTAAGAGAGAGATCTGAGGTGGTGGATTTGAGAGTGGTTTCCAAGGCGAAAGGGTGAATCTTTGACGAAACAAGTGACAAGGTGGAGGGGTTCCAGGCTGTGACAATCCCCCACCGAGACCCATCAGCGGGCTTGAAGGAGGAGTCAAAGGTGGAAGGCAGAAATGATTTTGCCTTGGCGGTGGAGATGTTTGCCAATTTTGTTTCCTGGAGACAAATTACAGAAAAGGGGCGACACAGGAGCGTTTGCAAAACATCAGCGCATTTTGCAGGGTCACCAAGCCCGCGAACATTCCAGATACAGAACATGAACTGGGTTGTGTTACTCATCCGGGAACAGGAGGCACCGGAGTGGAAACTACCGCTGGCAACAGAGGGAGGATGCTGCTGCTATGACTCCACTATGACTCTCAGGTTCCATCCCACTCGCCTACTTATGTGATGCTGCCAAGTAGCATGTCTTCCTTCCTCCTGATTAGCTTTTTGGATTATATTTCAGTCCTAGTGACCATTGACTTAGAGCGATCAAGTGTCGCAAAGTCACACACTACACCTTCATCATTTCTTTTCTTCTTTATGGGTAAATGATAATTTTATTCCAAAGGTGCAGAATTACAATCATCATCCCTTATTTCTTTTTCTTTTCTTTGGTCATGCATCGGAGCCTTGTATCACTAACCTCTTTGGGATGCAAATGGCATCTTGCTATACATTTGCTAAAATAAATTACACTCAAGCGGGTATACCTTTTAATATTGTTCCCACCATACCAAAGCATCACCTGATTGTAGTGGATATTCAATTGTGGCAGAGTAAAAGCCTAATAGCCTAAAAACGACTTGATAGACCATGTGTCGACATTGATGTCACCACATAGAGTTGCTCTTTTCTTCTTTTCTTGACGGAGAAAAAAGCATTCACTCCTCTCTCACTCGCCGCACAGCCGCCTCCTACTCTTTCCGCACAGCCAGCCAGCCACCGATTGCCGACGCATCTCATTTCCCTGCCACAGTGTAGCCATTGCCATCTCTCCCAGGAACCTCCCCTCCACGCCATGGTGAATCCCACCCGCTCCTCTCTCATTTCCCTCCCCGCCACGCCTGATTCTTTTAGATTGTGACACTGTAAGTGTCCACTGGTGGATAGAGACCCATTATTGTTGTATGTTATTTATATGGACAATATATATATATATGCTGACACAGTGCAGAAGCAAGACATGAAGAAAAAAATATATTAATTTAAGAGCCTATTTTTCTAAATGGCGCAAACATCATCCACACAAAAACTCATCACTGTTTTTGAACTAACCAACCTAAACAAAACTTAATAAAAATATGAAAACTTAAGCCTTTCTTTTTGAGGCAATCGATGCTCATTGAGCTCATTTGAGAATCTATATTTTAGTAAGTGGTCTGCTTCGAATGGAAACAGAAGTTTATATCATCAATGTTGACTCGGATAACACTCAATGCATGCAATCACCTTGATTTTTGGCGAACTAAAAGTTAGGTTCCCGTTCTTACATTTGAACACTGAAGCATGGCCCCTGAAAAAAATATTTTGGTCCTTGATTTTGAGCCATATATTTTGGTCCTTTGTAAGGAATATATTTGAACACTGAAAAAATACAATGCATGGTGAGTAACCTTCTAGGATTAAGTGAACTGTTACTATCAAATAAAGCTGCTACTTATCAGAAGCTGACCAAATAAAAATGCAGACAGACTTACTCAATTTATTAGCAATCTAACTAACCTGAAGAAGTCCGGTAAGTAGAACAAGTCAGGCGGGAGGCACAAGCATGAGTGAATCTGTGAACTGTTGCATTTAAAATTATATCAAGCAAAAACACGTGTATATTCAAAACTGCTGCATTGATCACAGACTTACTTGTATGTCGCCCGTAGCAACGCACGTTCTTCAATTTCAAAATTTCTGAAATGTAAATCTCAAAATTATAGTAACGCTAAGGAGCAAAAGAAAATCAAAATGTTTCACATGCTCGTCATTTCATTGGATATATCACCAGCTGGTTGTTATTTCTTAATCCTATACAAACAGAAATCAAATCCTTGTACCAGACAGCGATCAGCCAGGAACTCCCCAATCTAAGCACGCAGGAATCATGCCAGAAGCAATCAGGACGGGAACGGGGATTGATCGGGACCTGACCGGGGAGAGCACGAAGAGGTAACCTTCGAACGCGGAGGTGGATGGGCACATCATGGGCGACGGACGGCGAGTCGACGCGAGCCGCTTGTAGGACTGGACGTAGAGGAAGAGGAGCTGGTAGGGGAGGTCGGCCGTCCGCAGCGGGGCCGTTGTCGCGAGCGTCCAATCGTCGCTGGGGAAGACCGCGGCGAGCGTGTCGAGCCCCAGCGCAGCCTGGTCGGCGGGGATCTCAGCGCCTCGGCGAGCACCGCGGTGCCCATGCGCCCGGCCCCTCGGGGGGGGGGGGGGTGGGGGAGGGGGGGCGCAGAGTGGAGACGTGTCTATGTTTTTTAGCATCAAGATGCATACAAGCGCCATATACACGCCGCATACACTCACCCCTATGAACGCACACACGCACACCCAACCCCTATGAGCACCTCTCAGAGACCGAGCCGCATATCATCTTGAGATTTACGAAGTCACCAGAGGGCGCTTCGTCATCGACGGGAACGCCTCCTCCCACCGAAAGCGCATCGCCGGAAATCCTGAAATAAATCCTATGTTTTTGGTCGTGGCCGTGGATGCATTAGCACAGGAAGGAAAGATGTACCAAAGTTTCAGCCGGGCGGTTTTCTCGGTTTTTTTGGTCCGTTTTTGCTGTAATTGCGCGTGGGACTGCGGGGAGCGAAAATCGGTGGGGTTATTAGATCGTATAAGAGGGGTGGAACGAGCGAACGAACGACATACGAACTGCTCCTTTATGAGTAGAGATATGTAGGTATACATATATATAATAGATATAGATTAGACTTGTTGAGTAGTTAGTCCCCTGTGGGATGGGCTCCGAGCCTGCGAGCGGGAAATTAAGGGAAGAAAGGGTGTTTTCCCCGTAATAATGGAGAAAGGTAGACCCACGGTACTCGCTATGACGGGAGCAGAGTAACGCCGACATCGCCCCATGCGGTGCGGCACACTTGTGACCGCCTCTAGCGTGTTTGTTTTCCTGAGCGATCCGCCTGCATCGCACTAGGGAGCATGCTCACATGTGTGGATCGGGTGGTGGCATGGCAGCTCCCACACGCAGATCGGGCGAAGGCTCGCGAGTGCCCGCCGGTGCGCGCAAGACGTGGTCTACGTGCCGCCGGAGCCCCGTGCTAGCTCTCACGGCCGGGTGGCGAGCAGGTCGCCAAAAGCTGGGGACGGGGGAAGGGAGTAGAGCTTGTTACAGGTGGGAGGGGAAAGAGAGAAGGAGAGCTTTACCTTGACACCGGTGAGGAGATGCAGGGGCAAAACGTGCACGTGTGGGGCTGGGACGCTGAAATAGGGATGTAAACCGGGTCCCATGAAAGTCCACCTATGGTATGATAATTTAAAAAGATTTTTTGTTTGTTTGAGAAAATGAACTATCAAACTAGTAAAACTAACTAAACGGGATTATGGACGCCATTTATTTGCCACTTACATCCCTACAAGGAAACGGGCGATCCCTGTGTTTTCGCTTAACCTGGCCGGAACCCGATTTTGCATCGGTCAGGCCTGGCCGAGTGAGGCGTGCATCCTACCAACTAGAAGAAAATTACATGGTGGATGCGATGCAGGTGCCGCGACAGACAATTTATCGCCTTAACCGACGAGACAAGCACCAGCTCTAGCTGAAACTATTTGTCCCCTCTGCAAAGTATTGGGCCAGCCCATTTACATGGGTATACACACCCCCAAACCTCCTTTCGTGGTAAGTACAAGGGGCGTCACATACTCGAGCCGTTTTCTTTGTAATTTTTTCTTTATTTATTTTCTTTTTTATTCTTCAGTTTTATTTGGTTATCTTTATTCTCCTTTTTCTTTCTTTTTTCTGATTCTTGATTTTTTTTTTCATTTTTTCATTTTTTTGCATTTTGTTCTTTGTTTTCTATTTCCTTTTTCTTTTGTTTATTTTGTTTTTATTTTTGGTTTTCTTTCGTCTTTTGGTTATTATACTACATTTTTTGTATATGTAAACAATATTTTTCAAATAAATATATAATATTTATTCTCCATTTTTTTATCTTTTTCTTATATTTGTTTTCAGTTTCATTCTACATTTTCGTATAAGTCAAAAACATTTTTTGAAAATTGATCAAAAAAATTTGCATACATGTTCAACATTGTCTGAACGCTTATTCGACATTAATTAAATACCTGGTCACTATTTTAATACTTATTCAACATTTTTTAAGTACAAGTTCAACATTTCTCAAATACTGCTCAACATTTTTTAATATTTATTCAAAATTTTCATATACTTGTTCAACATTTCAAATATTTATTCAAATTTTCCAAATACTTGATCAATTGTTTTTAATACTTATTCAACATATCTCAAATATTTGTTCAACATTTTTTCAAATGTATTTTTGGAGAGTGTATATAATTACAAAAATAAAGGAAAATATTAGAACATAAAACAGAAACAAGAACAGGCCTTGGTCACCCGCGCGGATGAGCCAGCCTATCTGGGCTCCCACCGACACGAAGCTTCCTCCTGTGCTCGCTTAAAGTGAGAAATAGGGTGCTTGCAGGTGCATGCCAAGGAACTAAATACGCATTAGTCGATGGGTCTGTTTGGGGCTGCTCCACTTCTTAAAGTTCAGCTCCGCTTTAGAAAACGCAAGCCAAATGGGGGTAATTCCAAGATATGCCGCTATACTAAATAAATAGAATATGAGATATAGCTCCCTGTTTTTTTGTGAAGCTCCTCATGGGGTGCTCCAAAAAAAACTCTAGAAGTTGGAGTCCGTTGCACTACCCACACAGCCAAAACTCCTTTCGACAAGGGGCATCACATACTTGAGGCTACGCGAGACCTTTTCTTTGAGATTTTTCCTTTATTTTATTTCCTTTTTTATTCTTCATTTTTATTTGGTTATCTTTATTCACCTTTTTCTTTCTTTTATTTTGATTCTTGATTTTTTTATTCTTCTTCATTTTTTCATTCTTTATTTCATGTTATTTCTTTCTTTGTTATTTCTTATTTCTTGTTTTATTTTGTTTCTATTTTTTGTTTTCTTTCCTCTTTTGGTTATTATTCTACATTTTTGTATATGTCAACAATACTTTTCAAATGAATATCTAGCATTTATTCTCCGTTTTTATGTTTTTCTTATATTTGTTTTCATTTTCCTTCTACATTTTCGTACAAGTCAAAAACATTTTTGTATACATGTTCAACATTGTCTAAACGCTTATTCAACATTAATTAAATACTTGTTCAACATTTTGAAGTACAAGTTCAACATTTCTCAAATACTGCTCAACATTTTTAATATTTATTTAAAAAATTCAAATACTTGTTCAACATTTGAAATATTTATTCAACTTTCTCAAAGACTTGTTCATCATTTTTGAAATACTCATTCAACTATTTTAGTACTTATTCAATATTTGTCAAATACTTGTTCAACATTTTTAATGCTTATTCAAAAAATTTAATTACTTGTTCAACATTTTTCAAATACTTGTTCAATTGTTTTTAATACTTATTCAACATATTTCAAATATTTGTTCAACATCTTTTCAAATTTGTTTTTGTACAGTGTTATAATATATATATATATATATATATATATATATATATATAAAAGAAAAAGTTACAAAAATAAAGGGGTGAAGTTATATCATAAAAAAGAAAAAGAACAGGCCTCGGCCTCCCACGCTGGATGGGCCAGCCCATTTGGGCTCCCCAACACGAAGCTTCCTCCTGTGCTCGCTTAAAGTGAGAAATAGGGGTGCCTGCAGGTGCAAGCCAAGGAACTAAATACGCCTTTAGTCGATGGGTCTATTTGGGGCTGCTCCACCCTTAAAATTCAGCTCCGCTCTAGAAAACGCAAGCCAAACGAAGGTAATTCCATGATATGCCGCTCTACTAAAAAAACTAGAATATGAGGTATAGCTCCCTCTTTTTTGTGAAGATCCTCATGGGGTGCCAAAAAAACTCTAGAAGTTAGAGTTGCAGGGAAATTACCCACCACTGCCACCAGTAAGTGGATACCCCTTTGTTTCTCATCTCTCATTTTTCTCACCAAATTTCTCATTCTTGCAGCTCGAGCTAGATGGGAGCCAAACATTCTCTTTGGTAGAGCTGCAACTCCAATATAAAACTATTCCTAAGTGAATTTCGTAGCTATCCCATAACAGGCCCTATATCTATATCTATATCTATATCGATATCTATATTTATATTATTATTACCTACTAAAGGAAATAAGCATTGTTGGTCCGTCATGCTATTTGCGTAAAACCCTCTCGTTGTTTCTGATAATCGACCCGAAGTCTAGTTTTAAGTCAGATTTTTGAAGAAATCATGTACTGTTTCTGGTAATCAACCCGTGAGACAGGTTTACTCCCTCCGTCTAGGTGAATTAGTCATCTTAGGTTGTGCACCGCGACCTAGACGGCTGGAGAAACGAGAGAACTTAATGTTTATTTGCTAATTAATAGCATCGCATGCAACGAACTGACCACTACATGTCATGTTTGGTAGTCTTAAGTCATTACAAGCATACACGTTCCACATCTCTTATTGGTTGATTCCTTTATTTATGTCCAGAAACAAGCAACGAGGTGGAAATTAATGTACCGTGCCTAAGTGTTTTGAGATTATTTGGTTTTCAGAAGATGACCTAGGCGGAGGGAGTATGTCGTGGTTTTGTCACGGCAGATGTCCTCTTGCAAGGACTTAGTCATGGAGCCATCGCGACTAGGAAGCTTAAAGGGGTTAACGGGACAAGGGACACGAGAGAGGTTTTATACTAGTTCGGCGCCTTACGGTGAAGGTAAAGCCTACGTCTAGTTGAGTTGGTATTGTTAGGGTTTCGATGACCAGGGAGCGAGATACGCTATGCCTGGCTCTCGATTTGATGTTACTTGCCCTAAGCCGCCAGCGGGTCGTCCCCTTATATACACGGGTTGACGCCCTGCAGCCTACAGAGTCCCGGCCGGCTCATAAACATTGTCCGGCTCGGTGACTAGTTAATTCTACCTTATAGCACAAGTCATGCCATTACGGCGGTTTACCACTACGGGCCTTAAGTCGCGTGTGGGCTTTAGACCCTTTATTGAACCGCCATCTTCATGCTTGATCTTGGGCTTCATATGATGAATCATCTTTGCGTTACCCGGCCCCTCCCGGACGGCTTACACAACTAGTTATATCCCCAACATTAGGCCACAGATTGATTTGAACCGGTTCATGTCAATCTTAAAATACCTTAAGAAAAAAGCCTTCTGTATTCTGTCTGTGTAAAAGTTATAACCCGCCATGACGTCATCTTCGGGATTCGTGATAACCCGTCGTGACGTCATCTTCCATTAAATTCCTATTTTATTCTGTCATATCTTCAACGGATCTTTATTTTTACTGACTCTTGTGAAAATCGAGGCGTCGGAGCCGTTGGATAATGATGCATGGCCTCCTCGTTTCTCGCGCCTTCTCAGTTCAGCCCTTCCTTATAAATAGGCACGACCTAGGTCTTTTCCATTCTCTCCCTTCAGTCATCTTCTTTCTCGCCATTCCTCTGCTGCTCGAGCTCCGCCGCCGCCGCCGCTGAGCTTCTCGTCTTCGCCAACTCAGGCCGCTGCATCAACCTGAACCCGACCAAAGATCAACGGCAGACCTCCGCAGCCAGTCTGTATCCATAAGTTCCTTTCCTTCCATGTCTTAGATCCCCTTTAGATTTTTCAAGTTCGCCGGCGTTCATCGCTGTTCGTCATGAACACTTTATGGATTTCACCTTCGCAACCTGATTTGATCTGTAAATGAGCATAAACTCGTGCGGTAGCTGTTCCGCCCCCATCTTTAATACAAATAGATCCCCTTTCGCTTGCATATAGGCCTTACTCAAGCTTATGAACTCATCTGTACTGGTTTTTAGGTCTAGAATATTTTTCTTTTCTGTGCGCCTGTTTGATCCAAAATAATATCTTCCAGCTGTAAACTTGTTTAAAGCGATACTTAGGGAAAATCTATTTCTGTCAGATCCCTTTAACCTTGGCGACTCTCATCACCGGCTTAAAATAAACCACATTCAATTGATAGCTCCGACCACTTATGGCGGTTTAAAAATAACTCAACTGCTTTCAAGCCCATGGCGGCTTTGAATAACCGGATATATTTAGCCATATGTCATTAGGCCCCTTCGTAAGCCGCCATCTTGGATATGTATTTAAAATATTCTCCTTCGGTTTAAATTTGAACCGGACAAATTTTATTTTGTTATAGGCTTCCAACTTCATAATGGCACCCAAGGCTCCCAAGGCTCCTGTGACCTGTGAATCGGGTCAAGTCCATAGTTACCGAAAAGCACATTGTCTGATTTCGTGAAGACTGGCTATCTACTCGAGAAAGAGATCATGTCCTATCGTGCTCCTAACCCGTCAGAAGAAAAACCTCAACCCAAAGAGGGAGAAGTGATCATTTTTACTGATCATATGAACCGGGGTTTTTCTCCACCCGGCTCAAAATTATTCAGGGATGTTTTACACTTTTTTGACCTCAGACCTCAAGATATCGGGCCCAACTCCGTGTCAAATATTTGCAACTTCCAAGTCTTTTGTGAGGTATATCTTGGAGAAGAACCCAACCTGTTGCTTTTCAGAGAATTGTTTTATTTAAACCGCCAAAATGAACGTGCCAAGGGGCCCAGCCTGGAACTTGGTGGTATCTCCATTCAGCGACGGAGGGATTGCCATTTCACATATGCTGAACTTCCAAGTCATCCTAAGGATTGGAACCAGACGTGGTTCTATTGCCAGGATACTTCTCCGGCTGATGAGAACCCGCTGCCCGGCTTTCACGCTCAAGGCCTTGAGTCCAACCATCCACCGCCGGACAAGTTATCTCGCCGTTGAACGCCCATGATTGCTCCTACCATAAAGAAAATCAAAGCTCTCTTGGGGAATGGCTTAGATGGCATTGATTTGGTCCCCGTCTGGGTCTCATGGCGGTGATTCCAGTAAGCCGCCGCCCCGGCTTGATGTGCACTTACACAGGCGAAAAGGATGACCCGCTGCGTCATTGTCCTGATGACTTGCCTGATGACATGATTGAAATTGAAGCCACGACTCAATCTCTTTTGAAAGAGGGCTCAGTGGTCAGTAATGCCTTCAGCTTACTTCCATTCTGCAAGAATAACCCGGCTCCTACAGTAAGTCATTAATCTAAAAATTTATTATTTTTGTGGAATGCCTTGCTTTTACTCATAACCTTTTCTCATTATTCGCAGGCAAAAGACAATTTCTGGAAGGTCAAATATGATGATGAGGCTGCCAAACTGGCTGTATGCACCAAGAGAGCCGAAAGGAAAGCCACCAAGACAGAACCCAGAGGAAGAAGAAGCCAAGTGCTTCAGATTTACTTAAACTGGATGATACTACTGATGATGAAGAAGAGGTAATCCTTAACTTCTCTGACTCTTTTTCCCAAACATCTTATTGACTTTTAACTTCTTTCAGGACGACACTGGAACCAGTCAAGTAGTTGAGGAAGAGGTAATATCTATTTCCTCCGACTCAGAACCCTTGCCAAAACAGAAACCCAAGAGTGACCCGAAAAGTAAGATTTTCACATCCTTTAGCTTACCAAGATCCTCAATTTATTTTGAAGCGACAGATTCATGAGAGCCGCTTGACCACCAAAGATACGGCACTCTCCTCCGCTTACTCCGACGTGACAAGGAAGCGCCGATCGAGGTCATTTCCGACTTACGCTCTTCTTTTCCTTTGGCGGGTTTCATTCACAACCTCTCAATTCATCTGATTCAAACTATCAGGAAACTTCACCTTCCTCTGATGAATCCATGCAATCTAACATGTCGGCTTTCAAGACTGCTCCAGGGTAATGATAACCTGTTTAATTTGTGCTCATCTTTCTCATGTTTTTTTATTAACCCTCCTGATTTGTATGCAGCGTACAAGTGAAGCCCAGCAAGAGGGCGGGGAAAAATAAGCCGGCCGAAGAGCCGGTCGTGACTGACCCGGAGCTCGGAACAACCGCTCCTGACACCTCCACACATGAGCCGCCGCCTGAACCAGCCCATGATATTTCAGCACCAACTTGAGATCCGCCTGCCGAACAAGCTCTTGACGGTTCTGACAATCTGGAGATTCCTAGCCCAGCAAAAACGGATGACCTGGAAGTTGAGATCCTTAATACTCGGTTTGTTGAACAGGGACGACCCATCAGATTTCTTGCCAAGTGCTCGCCAAGGAAGAACTTTTGGAGCGCTCGAAAAGCCAACTCGGATGTCACCGATTATACTCATCTCGAGCATTGGAGAGATTGTCTCTGCTACATAAGTCAAATACACAGCAGTCGTGACCTGGAAGTTGACATGGTGAAACAGATACATCAAAATCTGAGGTATAAATTTTGTTGCTTTTTTTATTCATACTTACTATACCAGCCCCCAGGTCTATTGCTTATGAGAAAATATGTTGTAGACTTAGAATCCGCTTAGCACTGCTTGTCAGACGCCCGACTTATCTTGTAACACTCGAAGGCCGACTATAAAATAATATATTTGAACCGGTGTAGTATAACACTTTGAACTGCAATATGCATTAGCCCCTAAGTGCTAAGTATCTTTGCTTTGCAAAGTGCTTGGGACTTAAATTCCATGAACCGGCCATGAAAGTCGAGTTCTTCAAAGATACATTAGCCCCCAAGCGCCAAGTATCTTTGCTTGCAAAGTGATTGGGACTTAATGTTTTCTTATAATAATCTCGATCAGAACCCGCATTGATGCAGGCCACCATAAGTCAATTTGAGTCGGAGATTGCTGATCCAAGAATCGCTGGAAGCTCAAGAGACTGAAATCCAAAAGGCCAACTCCAAGTTTGAGTTCATCGATTCAACAAGAGAAATTGAAGAAAAGCTTCAAGGTATAAGAAGGTATGCGGATGAAAAGGCCTCCTTGGTCACCCGGGCAGAGAAAGCAGAAGCGGCTCTCGCAGATACAACGGCTGAGTTAACCGGCTTAAAACGCCATATATCTCAGATGGTCTCAGCAATCTTTGGTAAGTTATTCTGCCAGTGTTAAACACTGTAAACCTTTTCTGACAAGTATCTTGTTTGTCACCTCTGGCTCATCTGATGTTTGTAATGTAGGCCCCAGGAGCTCTAATCTGAACCAGAACATGTTAATAAAGCTGAAGGCGGTTTATACATTGGTGGAACAACTCTACACCGGGTCACAATGTGCTTTAGCCATTGTGGCTTTGTCAAATGAGGTTCCACATCTCTTGTCGGATGTATTGAAGCGGCTTGCCGTGCTACCTCAATGGGTCCAAGAGCTAAGACGTGCTTCTGCAAGAGCTGGGGCCATAGCCGCTTTAAGCCGGGCCAAAGCATGGCTACCAGAGCTGGACCCAGCCGACATCGCCCTCGGATATCCAAGCTTAAAGGAAGATGGCACCTCATTTGATCAAAAGACTTCGCTACCGCTGCGTGAAGGAAATACGCCTGTGGCCACTCGATTGGGAATGACATAGACCTTACCAAGTACCAACCTGGTTACGACAACCATAATCAGAGAATTCCTACGCCACGCTATGACAGTCATCTTGATCCTCCAATTCGTAAGAATACCTTCGCCCCCGAAGTCGATCCGGCCGGGTTAATTGATGTTGAGGCTGAATTTGAAGCTTTGAGTGGCATTGACTGGTCGTCATCAACCTTCCAGGACAGGGCAGACGACAGAGGAGCGGAAAGGGATGATCCGGAAGCTTGAGGTCAACAAAACGAGTGACCCGGCGGGCGACTTATTTTTATGCTTCGTGAAAAACAATGTTTCGTTACCTAGACTCGGGGAGTCTTGTAATAGGGTAGAAAAAACACTTGATTTTGTCATGCCTTCACGCACGTTCGAAGTGCTCAATACTTTCTTAAGCCGCCATCGTTATATGCTTCCGGTTTATACCGGTCTTCTGCTTTCTTCGTGCTGAAAAAATTCACTTGCATTGCCCTCGCATATAGAACAAACACAAGTCCCTTGGCAGCTTTACCGCATAGGAGGTCATATAATGTATTGATAACCCGGAGTGTGAACCAAAAATCATACAAAGGCCGGTTTTCAATTATATCTTTGAGACATAATCGTAATAGCATACCTGTGATCCTTTGGTGATCTTGCCGCTTATGTGACCCGAACAATGAGGGTAAGCTTTAATCCTAAAACTTGGCACATATGATGTTTGCTATGTGCTAACAACCTTATTTGATCAATATTAAACCGTGGAACAAAACCACCCCATGAATGCTTTCAAAATGATCTCAAAACAGTCAAATAATTGTGATTGCAAAGTGTTAGGAGAAATAGACAAAATTCAAAGGCTTCTGATTCGAATACGATCAGTAAACCGTTCCAAAGGGGTTAAGCTAAGATTCGGATACGATCATATAGCCCCCAAAGTGGCTTTGGCGATGCCGATCAAGTGGGTATCAACAGCTATGTTCTCTTTGGTTCAATACGACCTATGTTTGAACAGAAGCACCCAAGTGACCATAAGAGTTGTTTAATGACGCTGATTCAATACGATCCACGCCGGACCCAAAGGGATTAAGCTATGATTCAGATATGATCAAGAAGCCCCTAGTGGGTATGGCGGTATGCCGATCAAGAGGGTATCGACAGCTATGTTCTCTTTGGTTCAATACGACCTATGTTTGAACAGAAGCCCCCAAGTGATCATGGCTAGATTCAGATATGATCATAAGTCGCACTAAAAGGAAAGCCGGATTCAAATATGATCTGCTCCCTCGTTGGTTGTTTCAACAACATGATAAGGAAGACATATAAACTTTTGAGGATGAAAAGGACAGAGGTCCTGCTTTATTGCTTTTCATAATATATACATCGTTAAAATATGTACATCCTGAGCCCCGGTGGCTCAAGTATAGTAAGTCCGAAGATGAGCGATATTCCACGGCCGGCGGGTCTCCTCTTCCGACTTATGTGAGTCTTTGTGCTCTCGAACATCGATGAGGTAATATGACCCGTTGTTCAGGTTCTTGCTGACCACAAAGGGTCCTTCCCAAGGGGGGGATAGCTTGTGCATATCGGATTGATCCCGAATGAGCTGGAGCACTAAATCACCTTCCGAAAGGTTCTGGATCTAACCCGACGGTTGTGGTAGTGGCGCAGGTCTTGCTGGTAAATCGCCGATCGGGCTATTGCCAAGTCTCGCTCTTCATCCAACAAGTCAAGCGCATCCTGACGAGCTTGTTCATTATCAAATTTGACGTAAGCCGCCACTCGGGGCGAGTCATGACGGATGTCACTTGGCAGGACCGCCTCTGCTCCGTAAACCATGAAGAAAGGTGTATAACCCGTAGACCTGTTAGGTGTAGTGTTGATGCTCCAAATCACAGAGGGTAATTCCTCCACCCAACAACCCGGCGTCCGCTGTAAGGGGACCAAGAGCCGGGGTTTTATACCTTTCAAGATCTCCTGATTGGCTCTTTCTGCTTGACCATGGGATTGAGGATGAGCTACTCCCGAAACGTCAAGCCAGATATGTTCTTGTTGACAGAACTCTTCCGTAGCACCTTTGGAGAGATTAGTGCCATTATCAGTTATGATGCTGTGTGGAAAACCAAAACAAAAGATCACCTTTTTCATGAACTGAACCGCCGTGGCTACATCACAATTACTGACTGGCTCTGCCTCAACCCACTTTGTAAATTTATCAACCACCACCAGGAGGTGTGTCTTTTTATCCTTAGACCTTTTGAAAGGTCCGACCATATCAAGCCCCCAGACTGCAAACAGCCAAGTAATCGGAATCATCCTCAATTCTTGAGCCGGCATGTGAGCTTGACGTGAGAATTTTTGACAACCGTCACATTTACTGACCAGATCTTCCGCATCAAGATGAGCCACAAAGAAATAAAAACCATGACGGAAGGCCTTGGCCACAAGAGATTTTGAGCCGCATGATGACCGCAATCCCTTCATGGATCTCACGAAGTATTTCCTGTCCTTCCGCAGGAGACCCACAACGTTAAACGCCCCAGTGACACTGCGATGATGCAATTCACCGTGAACAATTGTCATGGATTTAGACCGCCGGATGATTTGCCTCGCCAAGGGCTCATCCTCAAGCAAACTCTCCTGTGGTCATATAAGCCAAATATGGCACTGTCCAATCCGGGATGACTTGAAGAGCCGCCACCAGCTGCGCTTCCGGGTCTGGCACAGCTAAGTCTTCCTCTGTGGGTAACTTGACAGAAGGATTATGCAAAACATCCAAAAAGGTGTTAGGCGGTACCGGCTTACGCTGAGATCCCAGCCGGCTTAGAGCATCACCGCCTCATTCTTCCTTCGATCAATGTGCTCCACTTGATAACCCTTGAAGTGCCCAGCTACAGCATCAACTTCATGACGATAAGCCGCCATGAGGGGATCCTTGGAATCCCACTTGCCTGACACCTATTGATCCACGAGATCTGAGTCGCCCAAGCACCTTACCCGGCTCAAATCATCTCTTTGGCCATCCGAAGACCATGGAGTAAGGCCTCATATTCAGCTGCGTTATTAGTACAAGGGAACATGAGCCGAGCACATAACAGAATTTGTCACCTCGAGGGGAAGTTAAACGACTCCAGCCCCCGAGCCTTCCAACTGCCTGGATCCATCAAAGTGAATGGTCCAATATGTGTTGTTCGGCTTCTCCTCAGGTGTCTGCAGCTCTGTCCAATCATTGATGAAGTCCACCAGTGCTTGAGACTTAATAGCAGTGCGTGGCACATACTTCAAACCATGAGGCCCAAGCTCAATGGCCCACTTGGCGACTCGTCTTGTGGCCTCTCTATTTTGGATGATATCTCCCAAGGGAGCAGAGCTTACCACGGTGATGGGGTGACCTCGAAATACTGTTTAAGCTTCCTACCGCCATGAACACCCCATAAACAAGCTTCTACCAATGTGGATATCTTTGCTTAGACTCAATGAGCACCTCACTGATGTAATAAACCGGCTGTTGAACCGGATGTTGAACCGGATGCTCCTTGCCAGCCTCCTTGCACTCCACCACAATTGCAACACTGACAGCACGTGAGTTAGCGGCCACGTATAACAGCAGCGGCTCTTTATCAATGGGAGCCGCAAGGACTAGCGGCTCAAATAACTGTCTCTTTAAGTCTTGAAAGGCAGCATTAGCAGCATCACTCTAGACGAAAGTGTCTGTTTTCTTCATCATCTGATACAGCGGTACAGCCTTCTCACCTAACCAGCTTAGGAACCGGCTTAAAGCAGCGATACGACCCGCCAGTCGCTGAACATCATTGATGCACGCCGGTTTAGCCAAAGAGGTAATTGCCTTAATCTTCTCCGGATTAGCTTCAATGCCCCTGTTGGAGACTAGGAAACCCAAAAGCTTGCCCGCTGGCACGCCAAACGCACATTTGGCCGGGTTAATTAAGCATCATCTTATAGACCCGGAGATTATCAAAGGTTTCCTTCAGATCATCTATCAAGGTTTCCTTCTCCCTGGATTTCACCACTATATCATCCACATAAGCATGAACATTGTGCCCAATCTGATTGTGGAGACAATTCTGTACACACCGCTGATAAGTAGCTTGGGCGCTCTTAAGCCCGAAAGGCATAGATACATAGTAGAAGGCTCCAAACGGAGTAATGAAGGCCGTCTTCTCCTGGTCCTTAACTGCCATTCTGATCTGATGATAACCAGAGTAAGCATCCAAAAAGCTCAAATGCTCACAACCCGCCGTAGCATCAATGATTTGATCAATACGAGGGAGAGCAAAAGGATCAGCCGGACAAGCCTTATTTAAGTCGTGTAATCTACACACATCCACCAAGTGCCGTTCTTTTTAAGCATGAGCACCGGGTTAGCCAACCACTCTGGGTGAAAAACTTCAACTAGGAACCCGGCCGCTAAGAGCCAGGCCACCTCCTCTCCGATAGCTTTCCGTCTTTCCTCGTTGAACCGCTGAAGAAATTGCCTGACCGGCTTAAAATTTGGATCAATATTAAGAGTGTGCTCAGCGAGTTTCCTCGGTACACCCGGCATGTCAGAAGGTTTCCATGCAAAGATATTGAACTCGATGAGCGCGCTTTCCTATTTAGGATCCATATTGGCACTGATGCTGAACTGTTTGGATGAGTCGCCCGGAGTAAAATCAACAAGCTTAGTTTCATCAGCTGACTTAAACTTCATCGCCGGGTCATGCTCTGTGGTTGGCTTCTTCAGAGATGTCATATCCGCCGGGTCAACATTATCTTGATAAAACTTTAGCTCCTCCGCTGCACAAACAGACTCAAAGATAAGCAGCATCACCCTCTTCACATTCCATGGCTATCTTTCGGCTCCCATGAACAGTAATGGTGCCCTTGTGACCCGGCATCTTAAGCTGCAAATAAACATAACATGGGCGCGCCATGAACTTGGCATAAGCCGTCATTCAAATAGGGCATGATATGGGCTTTTGATCTTGACCACCTCAAAGGTTAACTTCTCAGCCCGAGAATCATATTCATCTCCAAAGGCTACCTCCAGCTCAATCTTGCCAACTGTGTATGCCGACTTACCGGGCACTACTCCATGGAAAACGGTGTTGGACGTCTTTAAATCTTTGTCAGTCAGCCCCATACGTCGAAAGGTCTCATAATAGAGGATGTTGATGCTGCTACCTCCATCCATGAGGACCTTAGTGAATTTATATCCACCGACTTGAGGTGCTACCACCAAGGCTAACTGACCCGAATTGTCAACCCAGGGAGGGTGATCTTCCCTACTCCACACAATAGGCTGCTCGGACCACCTCAAATAACGGGGGACTGCTGGCTCAACAGCATTCACAGCCCTTTTATGAAGCTTCTAGTCTCGTTTGCACAAGCTAGTGGTGAACACATGATATTGTCCACTACTCAGCTGTTTTGGATGGCTCTGATAACCCGATCGCCATCTGCCGACCTCCTTGACCAGACAAATGCTGATTATAACCACCTTGATTTCGAAAACCGAATTTGAACCGCCCCGGGGGCCATGAAAGCAATCGGCACTTGAGCCGCCACCCGACCCATGATTGTCGTCGAATGTGTTGGAATTCTTGAAAGCCTTCATGATTGTGCAATCCTTCCATAAGTGAGTGGCCGGCCTTTCCCGGGTGTCGTATCTCGGATAGGGTTCATTGAGTAGCTGCTCGAGAGATGGACCTGAGCCGCCAGATCGAGGGGGCGGCTTCCCCTTGCGTCTCTGGTTGTTACCCTACGCATTAGCGTTGGCCACAAACTCCGGGTTACCATCGGCCTTACGCTTATTGCCTCCTTGATTCGCCGGGTTATGCTGACCCTTTCCGTTGTCGTTCTTCTTTCCCTTCCATGTCTTTTCGTCATCAGACGCGGGATCCTTGGTACTATCAGAATCGGCATATTTGACGAGATCCGCCATCAACTGACCCATATCATTACAATCACGCTTGAGGCGCCCCAGCTTCTGTCTCAGCGGTTCAAATCGGCAAAATTTTTCCAACATTAAGACTGCAGAGCCGGCATCCATCTTGTCAGACGAATGTATTATTTCCTTGACCCAGCGCATCCAATGAGTGGTAGATTCACCCTCTTCTTGCTTACAATTAGTTAAGTCCACAATTGACATAGATTGCTTGCAAGTGTCCTTGAAGTTCTGAACGAAACGGGCCTTTAACTCCGCCCATGAGTTAACGGAATTAGGCGGCAACCCTTTAACCAAGTCCGGGCCATTCCGTCCAACATCGTGGTGAAGTACTTAGCCATTGCCGCATCATTTACCTCCAGCAGCTCCATGGCCATCTCATAACTCTCAATCCAAGCCCCGGGTTGTAAGTCGGCCGTATAATTTGGCACCTTTCGGGGTCCCATGAAATCCTTAGGCAGACGCACATTACGTAAAGCCGGCACCAAACAAGGAACACCGCCGGTTCTGGTGGCCCCTCCTGCCTCAACAGAAGTCGTCGGATAATCCGGGAAGGCTTGATGAGCCGTCTGCTGAGCCGCCAGCTTGAGCCGTCCCGTCCCTCCCCGACGTATCCGGTCCTGCACCGGGTTATAACCGCCGGAATGGTTATGGTGTTGGGCGTTGCTTGACAAAGCCTCCGACTCCATGTGCCTGCTATAACTCGGGCTCCGGCTTGGGCGAGGACTTGAATGAATCTTGTCCCGACTATAGGAATAAGCCTCTTTCTGAGCCAGAGCCGTTTGGACGAGCTCTCTGATCCTTTGCCTCTCCACCGCTGTTGGATCGTCACCATCCACTGGGAGAGCCGCCAAACGTGCCGATGCTGCGATCAGGTTCTCCATGGGGTTAGAAAAATGACCCAGTGGTGTTGGTACGTAGCGGGGCGGGGCCATATTCCCATGAGGAGGTGCCATCACCCGAGGCTGAATCGGCCCCCCTGCTCCGGATGTCATGAATTGATTTGCTTCTGGCGGGTTACTAGGGCCGGATCCGGGTGTAGCGAAAAGGTTTCAAGGATCATAAACCGGAGGCAACCGGGATTGAGTTTTCTGGTATCTCCTCCTCATCACCTTGTTAGATGCGTTCAGGCTCATCGTAAGCTGGAAAGCCTCTGACTGGAGCTGTTGCGCCCGTGCATCCAAAGCCACCCGTTCTGCGGCCAACCTGGTATCCTCAGCTGCTAAGGCCTCCTTGGCCCGAGCTATTTCCTCGCGCACATGTGCCACCTCTGCATCATGCTCATCTTGAATTGCAGGGATAACTGTGGCGGCTAACAGGTCCGTCAGCTTATCCATGAGATCAATCAGCACCTGAGCTAGCGGGCGCATAGGGCCTCCTGCCCTGGCTGCTCCTGACTTGGACCTTATTGCTGCCACAGCCGTAGAGTTTTGGCCGGGTTGAGTACTAGCCATGAAGACCCCTACCCAGCTTGGCGGCTCGAAGGGGTCCGGAATACTGCTGCCATCGGAACAACCCCAAGCCTGCCATCTTGCAGTTGATACAACGAATCCGTCTCAGCAGTGGACGAATCACCATCAGAGTGGATGGCCGTCTCACTGCCATCTGCGGATCTTTCAGAGAGTTCTCCCCCGTGGATGCAACCCACGAAGGCACGCTTCATGATGGGTTGAGCTCGGGCGGGTCTCGCACGCAGAGCCGTCTCGACGAGGTCGGTGCAGTTGTCCGGCTCAGGGCCCAGTTCACCAATCCGGCCGATGAAGACGTGGATTCCGCCGAAGGGGACCCGGTACCCGTATTCAATTGAGCCGGCTTCGGGGCCCCAGCCTTCGTCGTCGATGTAGATCTTGCCGCGACGACTCTTGGTCATCCAGCCCACAACAGATCCCTTTGAGCCCTTCAAGTTGCCCTTCAAGAACTCAAATCCACGGCGCTGGCCCCACGGTGGGCGCCAACTGTCGTGGTTTTGTCACGGCAGATGTCCTGTTGCAAGGACTTAGTCGTGGAGCCATCGCAACTAGGAAGCTTAAAGGGGTTAACGGGACAAGGGACACGAGAGAGGTTTTATACTAGTTCGGCCCCTTACGGTGAAGGTAAAGCCTACGTCTAGTTGAGTTGGTATTGCTAGGGTTTCGATGACCAGGGAGCGAGATACGCTATGCCTGGCTCTCGATTCAATGTTACTTGCCCTAAGCCGCCAATGGGTCGTCCCCTTATATACACGGGTTGACGCCCTGCTGAAGGAAATATGCCCTAGAGGCAATAATAAAGTTATTATTTATTTCCTTATATCATGATAAATGTTTATTATTCATACTAGAATTGTATTAACCGGAAACATAATACATGTGTGAATACATAGACAAACAGATAAGTCACTAGTAAGCCTCTACTAGACTAGCTCATTAATCAAAGATGGTTATGTTTCCTAACCATAGACATGTGTTGTCATTTGATTAATGGGATCACCTCATTAGAAGAATGATGTGATTGACATGACCCATTCCGTTAGCTTAGCACTCGATCGCTTAGTATATTGCTATTGCTTTCTTCATGACTTATACATGTTCCTGTAACTATGAGATTATGCAACTCCGTTTACGGAGGAACACTTTGGGTACTACCAAACGTCACAACGTAATCGGGTGATCATAAAGGAGTAATACAGGTTGCTCCAAAGGTTCTTGTTGGGTTGGCGTTTTTCGAGATTAGGTTTTGTCACTCCGATTGTCGGAGAGGTATCTCTGGGCCTTCTCGGTAATACACATCACATAAGCCTTGCAAGCATTGCAACTAATGAGTTAGTTGTGAGATGATGTATTACGGAACGAGTAAAGAGACTTGCTAGTAACGAGATTGAACTAGGTATTGGATACCGACGATCGAATCTCGGGCAAGTAACATACCGATGACAAAAGGAACAACGATGTTGTTATGCGGTCCGACCGATAAAGATCTTCAGAAAATGTAGGAACCAATATGGGCATCCAGGTCCCGCTTATTGGTTATTGACCGGAGATGTGTCTCGGTCATGTCTACATTGTTCTCGAACCGTAGGGTCCGTGACGCTTAAGGTTTCGATGACGGTTATATTATGAGTTTGTGTTTTTTGATGTTCCGAAGGTTGTTTGGTGTCCCGGATATGATCACGGACATGACGTGGAGTCTCGAAATGGTCGAGACATATAGATTAATATATTGGACGGTTATATTTGGTCACCGGAAAGGTTCCGGAGAAGTTTGGATCTCCGGAGGTTACTGAACCCCCGGAGGTATATGGGCCTTATTGGGCCCATGTAGGAGGAAGGGAGAAGGAACAAGGGAGGGGCGCGCCCAAGCCCAATCCGAATTGGGAGGGGGGCCGCCCCTTCCTTTCTCCTTCCCCCTCTTCCTATTCCTACTACTAGTACTACTTCCTAATACTAGTACTCCTTCCTTCCCCTCCAAATAAGATAAGGAAAGGAGAGGGAAACCTACTTGGAGTAGGTTTCCTCCCTATGGCGCGCCCCCTTGTGGCCGGCCACCTCCTCCCTCCCTCCTTTATATACGGGGTGGGGGCACCCTAGGACACACAAGTTGATCCTTGAGATCGCTCCTTAGCCGTGTGCGGTGCCCCCTCCACCATATTCCACCTCGGTCATATCAGAAGCGGTGCTTAGGCGAAGCCCTGCATCGGTGAAACATCAAGATCGTCACCACGCCGTCGTCTTGTTAACTCCCTCTCCCGGAGCTTTGCTGGATCGGAGCCCGAGGAGCGCCATCGAGCTGAACGTGTGCCAAGAACTCGGAGGCGCCGGAGTAACGGGCGCTGGGATCGGCTGGATCGCGAGGAGAACGTCGACTACTTCCTCTACGTCATCATCGACTCGGAGGTGCCGAGTAACGGCATCGGGATCGGCAGGATCGCGAGGAGAACGTACGACTACTTCCTCTACATTGTGATCGCTTCCGCTTTGGTCTACGAGGGTACGTAGACAACACTCTCCCTTCTCGTTGCTATGCCTTCACCATGGTCCTGTGTGTGCGAGGGAAAATTTTGAAATTACTACGTTCCCCAACAAAGGCATCCGAGCCTGGTTTTATGCGTTGATGTCATATGCACGAGTAGAACACAAGCGAGTTGTGGGCGATACAAGTCATACCGCCTACCAGCATGTCATACTTTGGTTCAGCGGTATTGTGAGATGAAGCGGCCCGGACCGACATTACGCCAGACGCTTACGCGAGACTGGTTTCACTGCTACGAGCACTCGTGCTTAAAGGTGGCTGGCGGGTGTCTGTCTCTCTCACTTTAGTTGAACCGAGTGTGGCTACGCCCGGTCCTTGAGAAGGTTAAACGGAGTCTATTTGTGAAGTATCGTTGTGGTTTTAATGCGAGGTAAGAACGGTTCTTGCTCAGCCCATAGCAGCCACGTAAAACTTGCAACAACAAAGTAGAGGACGTCTAACTTGTTTTTGCAGGGCATGTTGTGATGTGATATGGTCAAGACGTGATGCTATATTTTATTGTATGAGATTATCATGTTTTGTAACCGAAGTTATCGGCAACTGGCAGGAGCCATATGGTTGTCGCTTTATTGTATGAAATGCAACGCCTGTAATTGCTTTACTTTATCACTAAGCGGTAGCGATAGTCGAGAAGCAATAGATGGCGAACGACAACGATGCTACGATGGAGATCAAGGTGTCGCGCGGTGACGATGGTGATCATGACGGTAAGCTTGGAGATGGAGATCACAAGCACAAGATGATGATGGCCATATCATATCACTTATATTGATTGCATGTGATGTTTATCCTTTATGCATCTTATTTTGCTTTGATTGACGGTAGCATTTTAAGATGATCTCTCATTAAAATTATCAAGTAGTGTTCTCCTGAGTATGCACCGTTGCCAAAGTTAAATGCGTGCGAGACACCACGTGATGATCGGGTGTGATAAGCTTCACGTCCATCTACAACGGGTGCAAGCCAGTTTTGCACACGCGAATACTCGAGTTATACTTGACGAGCCTAGCATATGCAGATATGGCCTCGGAACACGGAGAACGAAAGGTCGAGCGTGAATCATATAGTAGATATGATCAACATAAGATGTTCACCATTGAAAACTACTCCATCTCACGTGATGATCGGTTATGGTTTAGTTGATTTGGATCACATGATCACTTAGATGACTAGAGAGATGTCATCTAAGTGGGAGTTCTTTAGTAATATGATTAATTAAAACTTAAATTTATCATGAACTTAGTACTTTGCTTGTCTATGTTTACTGTAGATAGATGGCTCGTGCTGTTGTTCCGTTGAATTTTAATGCGTTCCTTGAGAAAGCAAAGTTGAAAGATGATGGTAGCAATTACACGGACTGGGTCCGTGAATTTGAGGATTATCCTCATTGCTGCATTAAGAATTACGTCCCCGAAGCACCGCTGGGTGCCAGCCTCTTGCAGAGCAACGCCGAAGTTGTGAACGTCTGGCAGAGCAAAGCTGATGACTACTCGATAGTTCAGTGTGCCATGCTTTACGGCTTAGAACCGGGTCTTCAACGACGTTTTGAACGTCATGGAGCATATGAGATGTTCCAAGAGTTGAAGTTAATATTTCAAGCAAATGCCCGGATTGAGAGATATGAAGTCTCCAATAAGTTCTATAGCTGCAAGATGGAGGAGAACAGTTCTGTCAATGAGCACATACTCAAAATGTCTGGGTATAATAATCACTTAATTCAGCTGGGAGTTAATCTTCCGGATGATAGTGTCATTGACAGAATTCTCCAATCATCGCCACCAAGCTACAAGAGCTTCGTGATGAACTATAATATGCAAGGGATGACTAAGACAATTCTGAGCTCTTCGCAATGCTAAAAGCCGCGGAGGTAGAAATCAAGAAAGAGCATCAAGTGTTGATGGTCAACAAGACCACTAGTTTCAAGAAAAGGGCAAAGGGAAGAAGAAGGGGAACTTCAAGAAGAACAGCAAACAAGTTGCTGCTCAAGGGAAGAAACCCAAGTCTGGACCTAAACCTGAAAGTGAGTGCTTCATCGCAAGCAGACTGGTCCTTTGAAGCGGAACTGCCCCAAGTATTTGGCGGATAAGAAGGATGGCAAGGTGAACAAAGGTATATGTGATATACATGTTATTGATGTGTACCTTACTAGAGCTCGCAGTAGCACTGGTATTTGATACTGGTTACATTGCTAATATTTGCAACTCGAAACAGGGACTACAGATTGCTTAACACCGGCAAAGGACGAGGTGACGATGCGCGTGGGAAATGGTTCCAAAGTCGATGTGATCGCGGTCGGCACGCTACCTCTACATCTACCTTCGGGATTAGTTTTAGACCTAAATAATTGTTATTTGGTGCCAGCGTTAAGCATGAACATTATATCTGGATCTTGTTTGATGCGAGACGGTTATTCATTTAAACCAGAGAATAAAGGTTGTTCTATTTATATGAATAATATCTTTTATGGTCATGCACCCTTGAAGAGTGGTCTATTTTAATGAATCTCGATAGTAGTGATACACATATTCATAATGTTGAAACCAAAAGATGCAGAGTTGATAATGATAGTGCGACTTATTTGTGGCATTGCCGTTTAGGTCATATCGGTATAAAGCGCATGAAGAAACTCCATCTTGATGGACTTTTGGAGTCACTTGATTATGAATCACTTGGCACTTGCGAACCGTGCCTCATGGGCAAGATGACTAAAACCCTGCTTCTCGGTACTATGGAGAGAGCAACAGATTTGTTGGAAATCATACATACTGGTGTATCTGGTCCAATGAATGTTGAGGCTCGTGGCGGATATCGTTATTTTCTCACCTTCACAGATGATTTAAGCAGATATGGGTATATCTTCTTAATGAAACATAAGTCTGAAACATTTGAAAAGTTCAAAGAATTTCAGAGTGAAGTTGAAAATCATCGTAATAAGAAAATAAAGTTTCTACGATCTGATCGTGGAGGCGAATATTTGAGTTACGAGTTTGGTCTACATTTGAAACAATGCGGAATAGTTTACGCAACTCACGCCACCGGAACACCACAGCGCAATGGTGTGTCCGAACGTCGTAATCACACTTTACTAGATATGGTGCGATCTATGATGTCTCTTACAGATTTACCGCTATCCTTTTGGGGTTATGCTCTTGAGACGACCGCATTCACGCTGAATAGAACACCATCAAAATCCGTTGAGACGACACCTTATGAACTGTGGTTTAGCAAGAAACCAAAGTTGTCGTTTCTTAAAGTTTGGGGATGCGATGCTTATGTGAAAAAGCTTCAACCTGATAAGCTCGAACCTAAATCGGAGAAATGTATCTTCATAGGATACCCAAAGGAGACAGTTGGGTACACCTTCTATCACAGATCCGAAGGCAAGACATTTGTTGCTAAGAATGGATCCTTTCTAGAGAAGGAGTTTCTCTCGAAAGAAGTGAGTGGGAGGAAAGTAGAACTTGATGAGGTAATCTGTACCTTCTCCCTTATTTGAAAGTAGTTTATCACAGAAACCAGTTTCGCAATATCTACACCAAATAGTGAGGAAGTTGATGATGTTGATCATGAAACTTCAGATCAAGTTACTACTGAACCTCGTAGATCAACCAGAATAAAATCCGCACTTGAGTGGTACGGCAATCCTGTTACGGAAGTCATGCTACTAGATCATGATGAACCTACGAACTATGAAGAAGCGATGGTGAGCCCAGATTCCGCAAAAGGGCTTGAGGCCATGAAATCTGAGATGGGATCCATGTATGAAAACAAAGTGTGGACTTTGGTTGACTTGGCCGAGGGTCGGCAAGCAATAGAAAACAAGTGGATCTTCAAGAAGAAGACTGACGCTGACGGTAATATTGCTGTCTACAAAGCTCGACTTGTCGCAAAAGGGTTTCGACAAGTTCAAGGGATTGACTACGATGAGACCTTCTCACCCGTAGCGATGCTTAAGTCTGTCTGAATCATGTTAGCGATTGCCGCATTTTATGATTATGAAATTTGGCAAATGGATGTAAAGACCGCAGTCCTGAATGGATTTCTGGAAGAAGAGTTGTATATGATGCAACCAGAAGGTTTTATCGATCCAAAGGGAGCTAACAAAGTGTGCAAGCTCCAGCGATCCATTTATGGACTGGTGCAAGCATCTCAGAGTTGGAATAAACGCTTTGATAGTGTGATCAAAGTATTTGGGTTTATACAGACTTTTGGAGAAGCCTGTATTTACAAGAAAGTGAGTGGGAGCTCTGTAGCATTTACGATATTATATGTAGATGACATATTACTGATCGGAAATGATATAGAATTTCTGGATAGCATAAAGGGATACTTGAACAAGAGTTTTTCGATGAAAGACCTTGGTGAAGCTGCTTACATATTGGGCATCAAGATCTATAGAGATAGATCAAGACGCTTAATTGGACTTTCACAAAGCACATACCTTGATAAAGTTTTGAAGAAGTTCAAAATGGATCGTGCAAAGAAAGGTTTTTACCTGTATTACAAGGTGTGAGATTGAGTCGGACTCAATGCCCGACCACAGCAGAAGATAGAGAGAAAATGAAAGATGTTCCCTATGCTTCAGCCATAGGCTCTATCATGTATGCAATGCGATGTACCAGACACTGACGTATGCTTAGCTGTAAGCTTGGCAGGAAGGTACCAAAGTAATCCAGAGTGGATCAACGGACAGCGGTCAAGAACATCCTGAAATACCTGAAAAGGACTAAGGATATGTTTCTCGTATATGGAGGTGACAAAGAGCTAGTCGTAAATGGTTACGTCGATGCAAGCTTTGACACTGATCCGGACGATTCTAAATCGCAAACCGGATACGTGTTTTTGTTAAACGGTGGAGCTGTCAGTTGGTGCAGTTCTAAACAAAGCGTCGTGGCGGGATCTACATGTGAAGCGGAGTACATAGCTGCTTCGGAAGCAGCAAATGAAGGAGTCTGGATGAAAGAGTTCATTTCCGATCTAGGTGTTATACCTAGTGCATCGGGACCAATGAAGATCTTCTGTGACAATACTTGTGCAATTGCCTTGGCAAAGGAATCCAGATTTCACTAGAGGAACAAGCATATCATGAGACGCCTTCAATTCCATTCGGGACCAAGTCCAAGTGGGAGACATAGAGATTTGCAAAATACATACGGATCTGAACGTTGCAGACCCATTGACTAAGCCTCTTCCACGAGCAAAACATGATCAGCACCAAGACTCCATGGGTGTTAGAATCATTACTGAGTAATCTAGATTATTGACTCTAGTGCAAGTGGGAGATCAAGGAAATATGCCCTAGAGGCAATAATAAAGTTATTATTTATTTCCTTATATCATGATAAATGTTTATTATTCATACTAGAATTGTATTAACCGGAAACATAATACATGTGTGAATACATAGACAAACAGATAAGTCACTAGTAAGCCTCTACTAGACTAGCTCATTAATCAAAGATGGTTATGTTTCCTAACCATAGACATGTGTTGTCATTTGATTAATGGGATCACCTCATTAGAAGAATGATGTGATTGACATGACCCATTCCGTTAGCTTAGCACTCGATCGTTTAGTATATTGCTATTGCTTTCTTCATGACTTATACATGTTCCTATAACTATGAGATTATGCAACTCCGTTTACGGAGGAACACTTTGGGTACTACCAAACGTCACAACGAATCGGGTGATCATAAAGGAGTACTACAGTGTCTCCAAAGGTACTTGTTGGGTTGGCGTATTTCGAGATTAGGTTTTGTCACTCCGATTGTCGGAGAGGTATCTCTGGGCCTTCTCGGTAATACACATCACATAAGCCTTGCAAGCATTGCAACTAATGAGTTAGTTGTGAGATGATGTATTACGGAACGAGTAAAGAGACTTGCTAGTAACGAGATTGAACTAGGTATTGGATACCGACGATCGAATCTCGGGCAAGTAACATACCGATGACAAAAGGAACAACGTATGTTGTTATGCCGTCTGACCGATAAAGATCTTCAGAGAAAATGTAGGAACCAATATGGGCATCCAGGTCCGCTTATTGGTTATTGACGGAGATGTGTCTCGGTCATGTCTACATTGTTCTCGAACCGTAGGGTCCGCACGCTAAGGTTTCGATGGACGGTTATATTATGAGTTTGTGTATTTTGATGTACGAAGGTTGTTCGAGTCCCGGATATGATCACGGACATGACGAGGAGTCTCGAAATGGTCGAGACATAAAGATTAATATATTGACGGTTATATTTGGACACCGGAAAGGTTCCGAGAAGTTTGGAGCTCCGGAGGTTACGGAACCCCCGGAGGTATATGGGCCTTATTGGGCCCATGTAGGAGGAAGGAGAAGGAACAAGGGAGGGTGCGCCCCAAGCCCAATCCGACTGGGGAGGGGGGCCGCCCCCTTTCCTTTCTCCTTCCCCTCTTCCTATTCCTACTACTAGTACTACTTCCTAATACTAGTACTCCTTCCTTCCCCTCCAAATAAGATCAGGAAAGGAGAGGGAAACCTACTCGGAGTTGGTTTCCCCCTCCCTATGGCGCACCCCCCTTGTGGCCGGCCACCTCCTCCCTCCCTCCATTATATACGGGGGTGGGGGGGCACCCTAGGACACACAAGTTGATCCTTCAGATCGTTCCTTAGCCGTGTGCGGTGCCCCCCTCCACCATATTCCACCTCGGTCATATCGTAGCGGTGCTTAGGCGAAGCCCTGCGTCGGTGAAACATCAAGATCGTCACCACGCCGTCGTCTTGTGGAACTCCCTCTCCCCGGAGCTTTGCTGGATCGGAGCCCGAGGAGCGTCATCGAGTTGAACCTGTGCCAAGAACTCGGAGGCGCCGGAGTAACGGCGCTGGGATCGGCTGGATCGCGAGGAGAACGTACGACTACTTCCTCTACGTCATCATCGACTCGGAGGTGCCGGAGTAACGGCACTGGGATCGGCAGGATCGCGAGGAGAACGTTCGACTACTTCCTCTACGTTGTGATCGCTTCCGCTTTGGTCTACGAGGGTACGTAGACAACACTCTCCCTTCTCGTTGCTATGCCATCACCATGGTCCTGTGTGTGCGTAGGAAAATTTTGAAATTACTACGTTCCCCAACACCTGCGGCCTACAGAGTCCCGGCCGGCTCATAAACATTGTCCGGCTCGGTGACTAGTTAATTACTAAACAGTAAAACTCAGCTAGCTATGCCTCCTCACATCGATTTGACATCCTCAACCCTCCGATCAAACTTACTGAGAGTCCAGATTACCCCAGCGTCCCGTGGTACCTTTTTTTGCCCAGTCACAGTGTGTTCACAGGACGACCCAACGTAACCAGGCCGCTACTCCGCAAACCGACCTGGGCGCGTTGTTGGTAATCAGGCTGACATCCTATGTGGGCTGCGAGTTTGTTGTGAGAGGATGACGCGCCAAAGCTTCTCATCCCCGTTCGGCCGGCGGCGGTGTAGGCCATGGCGATGGAGCTCATGGTTCGAACGCATCTCCCCTTTTCGCCTCCTGACGATGCAGATCGGTGTCAGCGGTAGTACCTTCTTCCCTTCCATGGCAGAGCCTCGATGAGGGAAGAGAAGACGTAAGGAGGCACCACCGCCTCGAGAACTTCTCAGCGAGCTATGCGAGATGCAAGGAAGGACACCCAAAGATGGTTTGCTTTCGATCCGATCCATCCAAATCTCCTGCTTCTCTCAAAAAAAAAAAAATCCCGCAGGCCACATAGAGGTAGTGGCAGCTTCTCGGTGCTCTAACGGTCTCGCCTCATCCGATGTATTGATGTTGATTTTGTTTATGATATGTTGTATAGTATTTGTGGAGCCGTGTGGCATCTCAAGGTCTAGGGTGCATTCAAACAACTGGCTGCCTTGGTTTCAATGAATTCACCACGATTATGCATGCACTTCTTGCTATCATACATGTTCATTGATCAGCATATCCTACTCCACACCGAAAAAGAAGGCATACCCTACTCGAGGAAGGTTCATGTTGCTTAGTGACACTTACATTGTGATTGTCGGCTCATCTCTCCGCCGCAATGGAGGAATGAGATTACTCAAGACAACCAAAAGGTATAAGTGATAATGACATGTTTCTACAAGTTAAGCATTTTCTACAGAGGGTTGATCCTGATATTGATTGCAAAAACTGAACCCTGAAACATTAACTTATACCATGGAGAAACATATGAAGCAAACCATCTTATCTGTTAAAGATTTTCTAAGGCACAAGCATCTTCAGCTGACCATAGGTTCAGCTCTAAGGGATGAAACAAGGTAGTGTGAAATTTTTCTTCTTCTTTTGTAGGTGCCAATATTGGATCAGAGCCAAGAGCCATCAGATTTATTGTTGTCATGGTATATTTTAGTAGTCATGGGTGTGTGTGTTCTTCCAATTTATTTTAGATGGCACTCTTATATTTTCTCCGTCTAGGTTCACAGGTTCGTACTTAATGTTCTCTTGTTTGAATTACATGCTGCAGTTCAGTGCTCATTGAACCCAGCTTAATTGTTGGGTGGAGTGTACAAATCAGTGTTTTATCATTTTATATATTTTATTTATGGATTCGTTGCACCAATCACCGTTGTGTATTTTTTTTATTGCTTTCTAACTTACCCCATTCTTCTTGTTGGTAATCGTATGTTATTTGTCTCCACTTCTAATTCACAGCCAAACATTGAATACAATGTGACTTGACTCTAATTCACAGCCAAACAATAAAAAGTGACTTAATTGCAATTTACATCCAAACTTTAAATGTGGTACAACTTCTCAAGTTTTTGTGAATTTCACTGTATATATCTTCTTCTATATTTCTACATTTTTTCTTAAAAATAGGCGGGCGCGGCAATGCGCGCCTTCATGTTCTAGTTCTACCTTATAGCATAAGTCATGCCATTACGGCGGTTTACCACTACGGGCCTTAAGTCGCCTGTGGGCTTTAGACCCTTTATTGAACCGCCATCTTCATGCTTGATCTTGGGCTCCATATGATGAATCATCTTTGCGTAACCCGGCCCCTCCTGGACGGCTTGCACAAATAGTTATATCCCCAACAGAGTAGGTCAGATTTTCATTCTTGCAGGAAACCCCCTGATGTTTTGGTTAATCAACCCATAGTACATATCAAATGTTTTATTTCTATTATACCTACTAAAGGAAATAAGTATTCTTGGTCTGTCATGCTATTTTGCAGAAAACCCTCGATGTTTACGATAATCAACCCGAAGTCTAGTTTTAAGTCAGATTTTTAAGAAATCATGTACTATTTCTGGTAATCAACCCGTGAGACAACTTTAAGCCAGATTTTCATTTTGCAGGAAACCCCGATGTTTGGGTTAATCAACCCATAGTATATATCAAATGTTTTATTTAAATATTCATATCTTTTAAACTATAACTCCAAATTTAACATGTTATATGTATAATTTGATTAGAAAAAGTGCAGATTTTGAATATGGTGTTATTTACCTGTTAACCATTTTGAAATGTTATTTAAGGTGCAATATTAATCAATGGCACAAGATTCGTCTTTCTTTCAAAACGATGTCGATCTGAATTGGAAATGAACACCTGAGCAACACAAGGATTGGAGATGAAATAAACCTTCTATAACTACACATGCAAGCCTCACAAAAACCTTACATGAAAAAAAATTCTAATCTTACGCCGAGAGAGAGAGAGAGACGCTTTATAAATGACAACATTCAAACACATTGTGATTGTGTGAGCACCGAGGCCACCATCGGTAAGAATGAGAGGGAGGATAAGTGGCAACACAGATGAGATGCCATGTGCCGAAATAAAGGGTGTGGACCTATTGGGGTTTTCAGTCATGGTTATTATGTTAGGGAAGTGTGGTATTTTCTCGGTTGCAACATATAGGCTCCTTTTTGCTAGTAGCTATAATAGGAAGCCAAGCACTACGACCCATGGTCACCGCTGCCTCCAGCGAAACAACCCCCCTCCTTAAGCTGCTACAGAGGCACCGACAGTAGGCACAGACGGAGTAGAGCAAGGAGGGAGGCGCCTCTCATCGTCGCCCATGCCACCCTGATGTAGCATGTCGACAAGGGAGAGGTGCCGTGGCCGCTACGGCTGGCTGCTTTGCTCTGCTCTATTCTAGAAGACGACGACATCGTCGGGCTCGCCGGTGTTCTCTGCTCTTGTACGCACGGGCTCTGCTCTCAGTACGCACAACACATGCCCGCTTGCCTGATCACTCTTATACACACGCACCTACATCACTCACTCCCGCATAGTTTAAAAAACCGAACAGGTGATCGAACCGGTGATGCCGTCAGTTCAGGTTTTTACCGGTCGGACCACTAGTTCACCGGTTCATTTGCTGGTTTTTAAACCATAAAAATATGTAAAACTAGACCAAGTATGCTAAGTTTCTATCCGTGGACAGATAAGTTGGACGGGCGTGTTGGTTTGTACAGCTTAATTTGTGGCGTTGGCCTCTTTCATAGCGGCAAGGAATGATCCCAACAGCCACAACTATTTTTTCCTTTTCCAAGCAATGCTAGCACATGGGGAGCTCCTATTCGGCGCCAAGGAAGCTCCCTGGCACCCACGCATTGGCGGGCCCATGTACACGTTCACATTTGAGAAAAACAGAAATATAAACTAAGAAAAATACGTAAAAAACAAAAAAAAAATCTTGAATTCAAACAAGTTCACGGATTATAAAAAAATCACCAAATTTGGAAAAGTTCATCATTTTTTATGAAACGATATTTTAAATTAAAAAATCATCAATTTTGGAAAAAGTTCAACAATGTTGGAAAAACTTTGCCGATTTTGGAAAAAAAATCTTCGGATTTGAAAAAGGCTTCACCATTTTTTTTAAAGTTCATCAAATTTGAAAAAAGTAAGTCAAATAAAAAAAAATCATCGAGTTTTAAGAAAAGTTCATAAATTTTGGAGAATTCCTACAAAAATAATAGATTTTAATAAAAGTTCATCAGTTTTGAAAAAAGTTCACAATTCTATAAAAAGATCACAAATTGAAAAGGCCATCATTTAAAAAATACTTCACCAATTTTGGAAAAAGTTCATGAAATTTAAGTATAGAGAAAAACAAAAAAGATAAAAATAAAATACCTAAATGGGCCTGCCCAGCTTGGAGGGCTTTAGGCACCTGTTCACAAAATGCACAGTAACAGGTGCACAAGCGCTAAATAGTACCTTCCTAGCGGGTGATACCAGTTCAACCAGTTTTTTTTCCAGGTATAAGCAAAAAACCGGGCGGTTTTGTCCGGTCAGTTTGCAGAATGGTCTTATTTGCTTATAAAACGGCTGAGGCCGCTGGTTCCAGATTTTTACGGTCCGACAGGCAGTCCAGATTTTAACACTATGCACTCGTGTCGCTTCCTTGGTTGAAATCTGCAGTATAAGGGTTACTACATAAACAATTCGAATTTAACAAAACATCTCTTGATGAAAGAATGACAATTGTTACGACAAGGTGAAAGAATGAATGTGAACCACTCTGTTTCCAAATCCTAGATCCACACCATCGCTGCCTAATCTCCCTTATGCGCTTGCACACACCTACCTCACTCACTCGGTAGCTCTCTTGGTTGAAATTCACAGGCGCAAGGGTTACTACCGCAAACAATTCAAAGGCAACAAAAACATTCATGAAAGAATGACATTTTTTTTGATAGAATGGCAATTGTTACTACAAGGTGGAAGAATGTCAGTTGTTACTACTACCGAAAGAATGTCAAGGCAACAGAGCCTTGATGATAGAATGTGAATCACAATAGTTATTACTACTACTACTGAAGGAATGGATGACAAGCTGTTAGTACCCGGTGGAAGAATGTCAGTTGTTACTAATCTTGAAAGAATGTCAAGGCAACAGAGCCTTGATGATAGAATGTGAATCACAATTGTTATTACTGCTACTCTTGAAGAAATGAGCGAATGACAATTGTTATTACAAGCTGCAGGAGCAGTCACGAAGGCTCTGAGCCTTGATGAAAGAATGAAAACTGTTGCAGCCGCTGAAACCTGAAGCAGAGCAGGTCTTGTCCTATTCCGTAGGAGAGAACCACATCGGCAAACCTGGCCGCCGGGAGGCCGGCCGCGCCCCAATCAGAAGCTCTGTCACCTGTCCTTCTAGCATATCATAGAATTGTGCTCGATAGGTGAAGCGATCATCTCTCCCCGGCAGGAACCCAGGGCAGAACTGGTCCAGGAAGTAAACGCGTTCGGCAAGCCTGCGGTACTCCACCTCATGGTAGGCTGAAAAATCTATAGCCACGCTGCTCGACATGCTGATGAGCAGACTCTGTCCATGTAGGGCATGCACCTGTGTCCATGTCCAGTTGTGCACGTTCAACTTGAAAAGCGGCCAGCGGTGACAAGCTGATCCCGGTTCTCGTTGAAGCTTCGGCGACCAAGAGGAGATCGTTGCGTGACGGACAAGATTCCTCTGCTCGTGCGTGCGATCTGAGGCAGCTGCGTAAATCACGCATCTTCTTGCCGCACATACATGTGGGAACCGGACCATTTCTGCCCCAAACTCAATCTGATACAAGTCCTCCTGATGGCCGCCAAGGACGTAGAGCTTGTCATGCAAGAATTCTAAGTCGGAGCCAAGAGTGAGGAATTGCGCAGTGCACACGCACCAAGCATCCATACCTGCTGTGCACAAGGCCAGGTGATGGGAGCCCCTGGAAGCTGCCAATCCTGCCACTCTGAAGTCTGGCCCGGGCATGAGTCACTAAGAACAATCTTCTGCAGAAACATGCACGACTCGATGGCTGGCTGACTATACAATAGAATGCCTTCAGCTTGTGTGATCCTGCAGGTTCTGACAGACCATCCTTCACAGATGCGAAGGATCAGGAAGATAACGCAAGTTGCCTTTGAGTGGCTGGAAAAGAAGACACTTCCGGTGGGTGACGATCAAATCCCCCGCAGGATTCCATTTTGGTTCGAACCCCAGAATGACCCAATTCTTCAGAGAGCCGAGTGTCGTAGCTCTATCGGGCGAAGACCGAGAGAGTCTAGGATGCATACTCCTGGTGATGTTGCCCTCGCCGAAACAATCAGTCAAAAGCAAATCAGCGCTCGGGATCGAGGCGGTGGCCGTGCGGGCAATCCCCTAACGGCGGCGCGCCAGCAGCTAGACACGCCCTCCGGTGCTCCTCGGTCAAATGCGCTGAGGGTAGCATAGAAGCAATCAAGGATCCCAGATCTCGGCAGCCCCGCAGCGACGGCTTCATCCGCCGCTGTGAGGTCTTGGTAGCGGCGAGGGCCGCGGGAGGGTGGGGAAGAAGCGGTCCAGCGAAGAAGGATCATCTGAATGTTTCTTGGCGCAGATTAGAAGCAGGGGCAGTCGGCAAAGGAAACTGGGCTTGTTGGCGGAATTACTGCGGGTCGTGGTGCGACCATGGCTCGCCGCCCGGCGGTACTGATGCCGCTTGAAGAAGCTAAAACAGCCGGGGAACCCTCCCTCCCGTCCATCCGGGCCTGGGCGTCCGGCGACGAAGCCGCGCACCATCCCTCCATCTCGGGGCGGAACCTGCCCGCCCTCCCTCCATCTGGACAGGAACCCGCCCGCCCGCCCCTCGGAAGACCCGGCACGAATCCGCCAGAATCGAACCGCGGTGCTTGCGCTCGCCGTCCTCGCCGTCGCCCGGCGTCGCTATTCTGCCGGCGCGACATGGGGACGACGGCCTCGAGCTTTCGCCGCACCCTTTTTGGATCCGCCCGGTGGGGAGGGTTTCTCCGGAACCAATCGGCGGATGATTTAAATCGACCGTTGCTCACAATTTTGCCAAAGGGGAGCAGAGAGGGGAGCCGCCCGGCCGCGAGCTTAGGCCACTGCGTTCTACCTAAGATCCAATCCATTACGGCCCGAAATAATTGCTTTTAGCCATTCTTTTTCCTTTTCTCAAAAAAACCATTCTTTTTCCTCCTGAAACTGACCGATGGGCCCCTCCCATTGACCGCCACCATGGCCTGGTTGACCAGCCCTCTTGACCACTGTAGCAAGAACAATTTCCTGTTTTCTTGATGATTTGTTTAATTCCAACAGGAAATTCTAGAATATGTGCCAAATTAACTTGTTAAATCCATATAAAATCAACCCGTTGCTCGGATCGAAACACTTTATTATGAAGGTTAATTAGAATTTTGTCTTCTTCCCAATCATAGCACTTCCACCTCCGTTTAAAGATGCTTAATGTCAAGACTAACAAGAGGAGCCACGACAACGACGAGATAGAGGGCCCAGCGTCCAAGGAAATCGGCGAATCCGTCAAGAGAGAAGCGCTTACAACTGGGACCGGGCGGTCAGCGAGACAAGAGTGAGTGGCCTGCGAGCCGTCGTGAGAGGATAAGAGTGGGCTGTGGCCATGTATCGGGTATGAAGAATTATTGTAATCTGAATAGACAAGCGAGAAGTTGCCCTTCTCCTTCCTGGCCTCCTTCCTCTCCAAGTTTCCCACCTACTTTCCCTCCTTCACCTTTCGATCTATATCAGACCCGTAACAATTGGTATCAGAGGTCAGCAGCAACTTTGGAGGCGGCATACCAGCGCCCGCGCTACACCACCAAGCAGGCACTCAAGGCAGCGGCGATGGAGGAGCAGCTAAGCGGCGTTGCTCGGTCCGGTCGAGGAGGCGCGCTGCCAACGACGCCAAGTTGGAGGCGATCCAGCAGTCCTTGGAGCTATGGCGCCCGGCGGTTCAAAATCTTCAAGGCCAACTCGACGAACTCCGCACACAAGTGGGCAAGATCGCGATCCACCCCGCGCTCGCGGATCCAGCACCATCCACGGTGGTGCAGCCAGTGCCGCCGCCGCCGCCGGCTGTCGCATTGGGGCATCACGGGCCAAGTGGCCACGGCGGGATCGACAACTCCGGGGGATCGGTACACGGGGTGGTCACCACCCTGGCACCGCCTCCGGTCAAAGGTGCGTTTCCTCGTTCCCCTTCTCTGGATGTAGTTTCGGGTAGTCGAGATTTTCGCCATGGATCTGACACTGAGCCACAACACAACACGCGTATGTGCCTCATGCTCATTGGGCTCTGCGCAAGCTGGATTTCCCGCAATTTGACAGGGACAATCCTCAGTTTTAGAAAACTAGGTGCGAGAAATCGTTGATGTTTATGGGGTGCGAGAGAGATTTGGGTGAGGTTGCAACCCTCCACTTCACAGGCAAGGCAGCTCGATGGCTGCAGTTGCATGAGGCTAGCGATGCAGCATTTAGTTGGGAGGAGCTGTGTGTGGCGGTGGCGAAAAATTCGGCCGCGATCAGTACCAAGCACAACTCGGACAATTTGCCAATCTGTCCCAGACTAGCACGATCCACGGACTACATGAACCGCTTTGAGGAGTTGATGCATAATTCGTTGGCTCACAACTCAGGATTTGATCCAGTTTACTTCACCACTAAATTCCTTGATGGCTTGCGTTCTGAGATTAGAGCTGGTGTGGTTTTGCATCGTCCCACGGACTTGGACTCTGCGTTTTCCTTGTCTACATTACAGGAAGAATTGCTGGAGACGATGCGTCGACGGGATTACAGGCGTCCGGAACCCCCTCCTCCGCGGGTCCAGCAACGGCTGTTGCTCGCTCCGGCAGCGCCACTTCCTCGAGTGCTGCAACCGGCACCACGAGAAGTAGCTGAAGACAGGCGCGGTCTGGATGCAGCCCGAGCTGTCGATCGACGTCAAGACCCAGGTAGGGGGGACGACCGTGTAGCAGCGTTGCAAAACTATCTCCATGCACGCGGTCTTTGTTTCAAATGTGGAGAGCGCTGGGGGCAAGGGCACCAGTGTGCTGCCACGGTCCAGCTCCACATTGTGGAGGAGCTGCTGGAATTATTACAAGCAGAGGTGGATGATCAAGAGCAGTCGGAGGCGGTGGAGGAGGAAGAACAGATTATGTCAATCTCTAAGTTGGCCACGGCCGGACAGACCACTCCCAGACAGTTAAATGCTTGGATCCATCGAAGGACACGAGGTGTTGATCTTAGTGGACTCGGGAGCTCCCACAAATTTATTAGTGATGTAGTGGCAGCAAAATTTGCTGACAGAGTCTGTGCAATCAAACCAGTGTCAGTTAAGGTGGCTGATGGGGGCTGTCGGTGTCAAAACCGGCGGATCTCGGGTAGGGGGTCCCGAACTGTGTGTCTAGGCGGATGGTAACAGGAGACAAGGGACACGATATTTTTACCCAGGTTCGGGCCCTCTCGATGGAGGTAATACCCTACTCCTGCTTGATTAATATTGATGATATGGGTAGTACAAGAGTAGATCTACCACGAGATCAGAGAGGCTAAACCCTAGAAGCTAGCCTATGGTATGATTGTTGTTCGTCCTACGGACTAAAACCCTTCGGTTTATATAGACACCGAATAGGGTTAGGGTTACACAGAGTCGATTACAATGGTAGGAGATCTACATATCCGTATCGCCAAGCTTGCCTTCCACGCCAAGGAAAGTCCCATCCGGACACGGGACAAAGTCTTCAATCTTGTATCTTCATAGTCTAGGAGTCCGGCCAAAGATGATAGTTCGGCTATCCGGACACCCCTAGTCCAGGACTCCTCGGTAGCCCACTGAACCAGGCTTCAATGACGATGAGTCCGGTAGCATATTGTCTTCGGCATTGCAAGGCGGGTTCCTCTTCGAATACTTCATAGAAGATTTTGAACACAAGGACGGTGTCCGCTCGCAAAACAAGTTCCACATACCACCGTAGAGAATAATAATTTTTTGCACAGATCTGGCGGCGTATTCAGCGGCGTGACATCACACCACGGCCAGGCCTTTATCCGAATCGTTTGTCTTGTCCCACCTCAGCGCGTTTAGCGAGGCGGTTTCCTTGGCATGTCTTATCAAAGCGTAGATTGTGCCCCCTTATTCCGGGATTCTCATCAATACGGACGTGGGTAACCCAACCGTGCCCGTTGGCATGCCTCCTCTATCGAAGGCGAGTCCCAATCGACCACGGGGAGGGCTCTTGGCATTCAACCTCTTTATAATGAGACCAAGGCCCTCTTCTTTTTCCACCCTCCATCGAGTTCGCCTCGGCGCTTGAGTTCTAACACCCAAAGCTTCAGATTTAGGCGCTTGGACCTTGACGATGTCCGGCTCCGACCAGCTCGGCCGATGTATGTCTTATTCCATCACAGAAGAAGAAGTACTAAAGCTGCGAGACTCCACCTATCTAAACGGAGAGATTTCGCATAGGCTCACTGCTCCAGGGCAGGTCATACCCACTCGAGCCCGGCGAGAGCGTGGTGTTCGTGTCTCACTTCCTTCGGGGTTTAGGCTCCTCGACGGATCCCTTTGTGTGGGGTGGGGGCTCATGTTTTATTATGGGCTGGATTTCCATGACTTGAATCCGGAGTCCATCCTCCATATCTCGTCATTCATTGTCGTATGTGAAGCCTTCCTCCATATTACCCCTCACTTTGGATTGTGGCTCAAGACCTTCAAGGTGGAGCGAAGATGATCGAGGGCAACAAGCAGATGTCGGAGGGGCGGTCATAAGCAAGTGTCTGATGCTCCGTGGCCGAGGGCTCTTTTCAAGAGGAGCTTGGTTTGTGGCAACGGGAGTGGTTTTATATCACCGCTCCTAGGGGCACCAAATGGGTGGCGCCACCCGCCTTTCGCTCAGGTCCACCCCGGCGGCTGGCATCATGGGTCAACCGGGGGCTCGACTGGGGCCGTCCAGGGCGTTCCTACATTGCAGGGCCGTGTTTGAGACCTCCAAGAAAGAGAGATCAATCTGGTCGTGTGGCGCGAGTTATGCTGATTCGGCATATACGCCCTGCAACCGTCCCCCCCTCCGTCTGTGGGAGTTTAAACCGGAGGGACCACGAGCTCTCTAACATTGTATGGGCGCGGCGCCCAAGGAGATGTACACACGCTTCTTCGGATCACAAGAGAAGTGTCAGGACTTGACCGAGGGCAGGTCTAAGCTGCAATCACCGGATACTCAAGTAAGTAACCACTGCAACCGGACAGGCTGTTCATTCATTTATCATATTTATGCCCTTTAAGGAGGCGTTTCTTGAACAGGAGTGGATAGCTAAGGCAAAGTTAATAAGGTGTCCGGCTCCCTCCGAGAGACCACGCGGATCCCATCTTGACCAAGATGTTGAAGGCCGCGCCTTTTAAAGAAGGCGAAGGGGGCGAGGAAGCAACTGCCTCCTGAAGGAGGCTTTCGAGGAAGGGGGATCAAAGTCCCACCCTCCAAGGAGAGAAGAGGACCGCTTCGGAAGATCTGGAGGTCAAGGCCTCAAAGAGGGGAAAGAAATCTTCGTCGGAGAGTCCGGCGCGGGGAAGTACCCCAGCCGCACTATTTCCCCAAGGGGATCAGCCCTCCAGCAAGCCGTAAGTAAAAAGAAGGGGTCTTGTAATAAGGGACATCCCTGTATTTATTTCAGAAGATAACCGAAATTATACCTTGTAGTTCAGATCTCAGCCCTTCTCGTGAGCTCGTCTTCGGGGGATCTTCTTCCGGAGATGATGGAGAGCGAAACGCCTCCACCTGTCGCACCTTCATGCGAGGCGGACGACCCTGAGGTGTCGTCGCGGAGGGTTTCCCCAAGTCTGGCGGGGCCGGAAGGTCCGGCGCCAACTGGCGTGCGGTCGAAGGAGCTGAAGGATCTGCTCGGGCGAGTGGCTATCTCAGAAGATCACCGTGCGCTAATGGGTACGGTGATTGAAAGAATTGCATCCGCTGAGAGCTTACTGACGGGGTTCGAGGTACGCAAAAATGATGTACCTTCTGACAGTTATGCATATAGAATGCGCCTGTATAGATAGTAGCCCACGAGACTCGGTATGTTGTCAAAATTGACAGCGTGCGAGGATCATAATCTCGATTATAACATTTCGCCGCTCCTAAATAGGTGGCAGGGTGTCCGGTGGCCAGCCGGACTGATGAATTTGCCGAACTCAAGCGGCAACTTGACGAGGTAGATGCGGACATCGCGCTTGTCAATAAGCGGTTTGATGAGTCACAAGGTATGCGACTTCTTCACGGACGGCTGGTAAGGGAGCTTGACGCCCGTGCCTTACTTCTTGTATGCTTAATGAAGGTGGTGCCGCTACTGTGGAGGAGCTACGGGCGGAACTCGCCCGAGCTAAAGAGCAAGCCAGAAATAATGTCGGCGCTTTAAAGGCGGCGAAAGGGCTGAAAGCCGAACGGCCTGCTCACTTTGCCCGAAGCAAAGAGGAAATGGCGATTTGGCCTGAAACTGAAGAATACTACCGACCGCTGCGAGGTTCTTGAAAAAGAACGTCAAAGCGGAACAAGAGGACCTGAAAAGGCCCTTTGCCAAATCCAAGGATGCCCGTTCCGCTATGAGAGCTGCCAAGGAGGAGCTGAGTCAGGCCGGGGATATTGCGGCTGGAAAACCGTTTCTGCTGCGGAGGAAATATACGGATCCGAAGTATGCTCAGTTGGACAAGCTGTGGAGTTCGGAGGATGCTTATCTGGACTTAGCGGCGAGCGCTGCGGACGCGATTGAGCACTTCCGAGGCCAGAAGGGGCAAAGAAGGGAAGAGCTATTTTGGTCGCAATTCCATAGTCGGGCGTCCTCTTCCGTTGACCGATCGGTTGGCCGAATGGGCCGAGCTGAATCGATTATCCGGACTTGCCATGAAGCATGTCATGACTCATTTGTGGCCAGGTGGACCCCAGCCGAAGAGTTATTTTGGCTTAGTGCAGCAGTTCCTTGGTGCGGTACCGCGTATCGACGCAATGAAGCGGTCGGCGTGTATTGAGGGAGCGCGGATGGCTCTTGCCCGTGTCAAGACATACTGGGCGGAGATGAAGGCCACCAACGTTGCATCCCAAGATTCGGACAGAAGCCGAGTACCTGCCGAGCACTATTTTGAGGAAGTCCTGCAGGGCGCTCGTTTAATAGAGACGCAGTGCTCGAAGGATATTATTTTTAAATGACATGTATGATTTTTGAAAACAATGTTTCAATATAAGAGCTTTTTATACTTGTGCGTTCAAGTATTAAAACGCCTCTTGTGCGGCCGTTGATGTATATGTGTATATAACCTGAAAGATGGCAGTCTTCGGCTTCAGCCCCCACGCATATAGTGCGGGGGTGTTTGCAAAAAAGGCGCATTTTCACACTTAATCCAATGTCTTGGTCCTGTGAAGGAGGTGATAGCGTAGCAAACTAGGCAACCGGACTATAATGCTTTATCACTTTCACTTAGCCATAAGTGTTCGACGGTGGGGCTACTATATAGCCCCTAGGGGCACCAGCGCTCTCCCGAATTCGAGCGGCGTATGTGCCTGACCGAAACGGCCCTTCGTCAATGCGGGGAATTCTAAACATTCCATTTGGGTCATCGAGTGGTTGACCAGTCTCACGCTATACAGTTTTAGCTTTCTCCTTTGAGGTGCTCAACCCAGCTCAACCGGGCACAATCGCATGGTTCTCCCAGCTACCTTAGCCGATATAACGGAACGTAAGGTAACAAAACATGGGAGCCGGGCAAACCCAACATTTGACAAAAGACATGATTCGGAGCTGATGCATATAAGGCCTAACTCGAGACGCCGAACACTCCCTAAGGTATTCGGTCTTTATGAAAATGGGCAGAATAATGCCCTAAGCCCCTGGTGTCCAGGTACACGCAAAAATTCTGGTGCGGCCGATGCCAAAACGCCAGCCTCCTCCTTGGTTATAGTAAGAAACCGGGGGATGTGTATCAACAAGAGACAGTAAAAAAAGGTTTATGTAGGGTCTTAATCTGAAAAGAATCCTTGCGACGGGTCCCTGCTGCACTTCTGCGCCTGTGTCTCCGTTGTGCCGTATCCTGGACGGGTGTAGCACGGTGTTCATCTGTAAAAGAGAAGAACTTAGTTGAAGAGAAAAAATATCGTGCGAGAAATGTACTTTATATTAAATAAACAGATGCAGTTCGGAAGGTGAATAAAATTGAGCTTTATTGTCTCTTGTTATGCGTGCGTGCAGCCCTTGTATGGGGGTATGCCGCTAGTAGGCGCCGAACTTCGTCTAGCCGTGTCCGGGGTTTGAATGACCTATTCCGGTGCTTTGATTAAGCGGGCGGATTGGTGTGGGGCTGTCAAGGCAGTCTCACGTTCTTCCGTGCTCGAGTAACACTTAATACTCCCTTTGAATGAGATAATGTCGCATGGACCGGGCATTTTAAGTGTAAGAGATGCATAATGCGGTATTGCGTTAAAGCGGGCGAAAGCTTCACGCCCCGGTAGTGCTTGATAGCTACTTTCGAATGGGGCAATGTGGAAGGTTAACTTTTCGCGGCGGAAGTTGTCGGATGAGCCGAACACAACTTCTAGCGATGAGGGAGCCCGTACAATGGGCATATGTGCCTGGCATTATTCCTTTAAAGGAAGTGTTGCTATGGCTAATTTTGGTTGGGTCTATCCCCATCCTGCGGATTGTGTCCCGATATATCAGGTTTATGTCACTGCCACCGTCCATGAGGACTTGTGTAAATTGGAATCCGTCGATTATAGGATCCAATATCAAGGCAGTCCATCCTGCGTTCCGGATACTTTCGGAGTAGTCCTGATGGTCGAAGGTGATTGGTTTTGACAACCCGGTGTTGGTACTCCGCTAGGGTAGTCTATGCGGCGCGCATTTTAGTGGGCGCCGCTCTGTTTCCTTTTATCACGTGAAGTGAGTTTACTGTTTTAACCTCTTGTGAGAAATTCTTTTGTTTATCGATTGCTTTCTGCTTGTGGGGTTCGTCATCATCCTCACTTGGTGTGTCGAGCCCCTTGTGTTCGGCGTTGAGTCTGTCGGACTGCTTGAAGACCCAACAGTCTTTGTGGGTATGGTTTGCAGGCTTCCCGGGAGTACTGTGGATTTGACATATCTTGTCCAAGATTTTGTTTAAGTTGGATAGCTCGTCGCTATTATCCTTAAGGGGCAGTTTTTATTGTTACGCGAGAGCTTTTGAATCCAGCATTGGTATCGCGCTCTTGGACTGTTTCCCTGGTCCGGCGCTGGTCCTTGTTGCATCGTGGTTTCCCATTTCCATCCACGACCTCGGATGTACTTGGGTCGCTGGTGCTGCATCTTGCTAGCCAGCTATCCTCTCCCAGCATAAAAGCGGGTCATAAAACTTGTTAATGCAGCCATTGTTCTCGGCTTTTCTTGGCGAGGTGTCTGTGAGCGGTCGTCTCGGACGTTGTGTTTGAAGGCTGCTAAGGCTTGGCGTCCGGACAATCGACTATTTGGTTCTTTTTGGTAAGGAACCTGTTCGAAATTTCGAGCTGACTCTCGGGCTGTTGAGTTATGTGACTTAGATCGTCTGCATCCGGAGGGCGGACATAGGTCCCCTGAAAAATTGCCCGAAACGCATCCTCGAGCTCTTCCCAACTTCCAATGGTGTTTTCAGGAAGGCTTTTAAGCCAATGCCGAGATGGCCCTATGAGTTTGAGGGTAAGTATTTTATGGCGTGGAGATCATCTCCTCTGGCCATGTGTATGTGGAGGATGTAATCCTCAATCCAGAGACTCGAGTGCATTGTTCCGTCGTATGCCTCTATGTTTATGGGTTTGAATCCGCTGGGAATTCGTGATCCAGCACCTCATCGGTGAAACACGAGGGTGTGCGGCACCCCTATATTTGGGTGTGCCGTGATGTTCGGATATTTGGCGTGTTGCATTGCTTTGAAGAGCTTGCTTTCTCGGCCCATAGATGGACCTAAGCTGGGCCATCCTTTTGATCTGAATCCTTATGCGGATCGCGTACCGGCTTGTGTGCAGCGCCATTTGCCGCTCTCCGTTTGCCGTGGGGTCGTCCATCCGACCGGGTGGCCATCTTTCTTTTTGACTGTGGGGGCTCTACGGCCTCCTCATCAAATTTGGGCAGTAGTTTTCTCTTTGGGTAGCTCTTTGTTCGGCGAGAGTCGCCGTATTTGTCCACGGTGTTGAGTACTTTGCTCCATTTTATTCTGAGTGCATCTTCCGCTGTTTTGAGCTTCCATACGCTTTTTCTGGCTTCTGTAGCGATGGCGACGAGCCCTTTGTGGAGGTTCTTCTGCTCCAATAATTTGTCTGGCGTGAGATCCTCCGGACTGTTATCTTCGCCAGGGACGGGTTGTTTATCCAAGTTGTCCTGTTCGGACGGTTGCTCGATAGCATGTTCGTCGTCCACCAGTTCGCCCTGCTCTATGGCTGGGTCTTTGTCGAGGCGGGACTTGGTGCAGCGTTTACGTTGCCGTTTTGACTGGTTTTCGAGGGATTTATCCTTCGTAGTGTCCTGTTGTTCCTCGTCGTCACTTCCTTTAGGTGTATCCACCATGTATACATCATGAGATGAGGTGGTTGTCCAGTATCCTATAGGTGCTGGTTCATGGTTGTCTCCTACATCGTCGTCCATACCGTCGATGTCTTCGGAGTTGAAATCGAGCACGTCGTTTAAGATTTCGACACTGGCTACAAAGTGGGAGGTGGGTGGGCGTTGAATTTCTTCATCATCCGCATCCCAACCTTCCTGACTGTAATCCGGCCAGGGCTCTCCGGATAAAGAGAGAGACTTTAGTGAATTCAGGATGTCGCCAAAGGGCGAGTGCTGAAAGATGTCATGGCGATGAACTCCATGACCGGCGCCCCATCGGATTCGATTGGCAGGGGCGCGGAGGGTTCGGAGTCCGGATAGGAGTCCGACACCTTGGAGTCACGGTCTTTGCAAAGGACAGGGATGGAGTTCGGCTCAATCGCCGTTGAGAACGTAGCCCCCGAGGCGGTGTCCAACCACTCGTCCTCGATCGGGGGAGTCGGCTCCGAGCTAAGGGTCGGAGCCGGACTTGCGGACCTCGAGGCCTTTGTTCGGCCAGAGCTAGATCATGCCCATCGAGACAGTGCGGCACACTTGGCTGTGGCTCGAATCCGTCGAAGATCAAGTCTCCGCGTACATCGGCCGTATAGTTCAAGCTTCCAAATCTGACCTGATGGCCAGGGGCGTAGCTTACGATCTACTCGGATGGCCTAGCGAATTGGCCCGCGATGCAAAGCCGCCCGAATCTGAAGATCTGTCGAGGAGAAAAGTCTCACCCTAGACTGTGTCGTTCTTGATGATTAAAGGAGCCATCGGGCCTATAGGTGACGATCTGAGAGGAACTCTCAATGAAAGCACCAATGTCGGTGTCAAAACCGGCGGATCTCGGGTAGGGGGTCCCGAACTGTGCGTCTAGGCGGATGGTAACAGGAGACAAGGGACACGATGTTTTTACCCGGGTTCGGGCCCTCTCGATGGAGGTAATACCCTACTCCTGCTTGATTAATATTGATGATATGGGTAGTACAAGAGTAGATCTACCACGAGATCGGAGAGGCTAAACCCTAGAAACTAGCCTATGGTATGATTGTTGTTCGTCTCACGGACTAAAACCCTTCGGTTTATATAGACACGAATAGGGTTAGGGTTACATGTAGTCGGTTACAATGGTAGGAGATCTACATATCCGTATCGCCAAGCTTGCCTTCCACGCCAAGGAAAGTCCCATCCGGACACAGGACAAAGTCTTCAATCTTGTATCTTCATAGTCTAGGAGTTCGGCCAAAGATGATAGTTCGGCTATCCGGACACCCCCTAGTCCAGGACTCCCTCAGGGGCCTTCTCTCTTTCTCTGAGTATATTCCGCAGTGCCAATGGGCAGCATAGCAATGGCGATTTACAACTGATCTGAGAATATTGTCTACGGGTTGTTATGATATGGTCATTGGGATGGATTGGTTGGAGAGTTGTGGACCGATGCTCGTAGACTGGGTTGAGAAAACATTGCAATTCATTCATCGAGGCGGAGGATTGATTGGTGGGCTGCGTGGCGAAGTGGAGCAAATAGCACAGATTTCGATGGCTCAATTGGAGGAAATGGAGCAGACCAACTCGATAGTGTGTGTGGTGATGCTATGCTTGTGAAGCAGGAAGTGAGTACATATTCCTTGCCACCCTCCATCCAGCGGATATTAGAAGAATTCGAGACTGTTTTTGAAGAACCATCAGATCTACCTGAGAGGAAACCCTGGGATCACAAAATTCCTCTCTTACCAGGCACAAAGCCGGTTAACATCAGCCTTACCGATACACTCGGAGCGGAAGAATGAGATTGAGGTGCAGGTGAAAGATATGCTGAAACGGGGGCTTATCACACCAAGTGTTAGTCCATTTTCCTCACCGGTGTTGCTAGTCAAGAAGAAGGATCAAACATGGCGGTTCTGCGTCGATTTTCGACACTTGAATGCCATCACTATCAAGTCGTCATACCCTATGTCTGTGATCGACGAGTTGTTGGATGAACTCGCAGGGTCCAAGTGGTTTTCCAAACTTGACCTGCGGGCAGGTTCTACCAAATTCGTCTTGTACGGAGGGCGAGCACAAGGCGACATTCAAGACACACCAAGGCCATTTTCAGTTCAGAGTGTTGCCGTGCGGAGTGACAGGGCCCTCCAACATTTCAAGGGATGATGAACACAGTCTTTGTCGCCGTTGCTGCGTGAGGGAGTGTTAGTCTTTATGGATGATATTCTCATTCATTCCAAAACTCTGTCAGAACATGAGATCCTTCTCATCAAAGTGCTTAGACTACTACAACAGCATGCCCTGTATGCCAAGCGCTCGAAGTGCGCCTTCGCTCAGACCAAGATCAATTACCTGGGGCATTACATCAGTGAGCAAGGAGTGTCAACAGATGACAGTAAAATTCAGGCAGTCCAGGACTGGCCAATTCCCACTACAGTGAAGAAGTTGCGAGTGTTTCTCGGGTTGGCAGGCTACTACCGCAAGTTCGTCAGGAATTTTGGTGTCCTCAGCAAGCCGTTGACATATTTACTCAAGAAAGGTGCAGTGTTTGTGTGGACTCCCACCACCGATGCAGCCTTTTGTGCTATGAAAGAAGCCCTAGTGCAAGCCCCAGTCTTGGCATTACCATATTTTGCAACAAAATTCGTGGTGGAAACTGATGCTAGTGCAGCGGGCATACGAGCTGTCTTGATGCAGGATTCCCACCCCATTGCATACCTCAGCAAAGGCGTTGGCGTAAAGAGCCTCAATTGTCGACTTATGAAAAGGAGTGCTTGGCTCTTTTGTTGGCCATCGACCCTTTGGCGGCCCTACTTGCAACAAGCAGAATTTCTTATTCGTACAGATCAGAAAAGCCTCTTGCATCTCATCGATCAGCGGTTGAACACCTGATTCAACAACGTGCATTCACCAAATTGCTTGGACTCGATGCGTTATTCGATTATAAAGCGGGGTGTCGAGCAGAGCAGCGAGACGCGCTATCGCGTCGTGAGCACCAGGAGAAATTGACGCTGGCGGCCGTCTCAATTTGCAAGCCCGTTTGGCTGGAGGCCATCCGAGTTGATTACCAGAACGATCCAGACACCAAAGACTTGATGACTCGTCTGGCTCTTGATCCGACAAGCGAACCAGATTTCAATCTGGCGGGTGGCATTTTGCGCTTTAAGGGGCGAGTCTGGCTGACAGCTAACAAGGAAACACAACAGCACGTGATCCGAGCGCTGCATGCAAGTGCGACCGGTGGCCACTCTGGGTTCCACGCAACCTACAATCGAGTCAACCGTTTGTTTGCCTGGAAGGGAATGATGTTGGGGAACGTGGTAATTTCAAAAATTTCCTACGCACACGCATAAGACCATGGTGATGGCATAGCAACGAGAGGAGAGTGTACGTCCACGCACCCTCGTGAGACCGTGAAGCGGAGCGTTATAACAACGCGGTTGATGTAGTCGTACGTCTTCACGATCCGACCGATCCAATTACCGAACGTACGGCACCTCCGAGTTCAGCACACGTTCAGCTCGATGACGATCCCCGGACTCCGATCCAGCAAAGCGTCGGGGATGAGTTCCGTTAGCACGACGGCGTGGTAGCGATGATGATGCTTCACCGGCGAGGCTTCGCCTAAGCTCATGACGATATGACCGAGGTGGAATATGGTGTAGAGGGGCACCGCACACGGCTAAGAACGATCACGTAGATCAACTTATGTGTCATGAGGTGCCCCCCTGCCCCCGTATATAAAGGAGCAAGGGGGGGGGGTGCGGCCGGCCCTAGGGAGGCGCGCCTGGAGGAGTCCTACTCCCACCGGGAGTAGGACTCCCCCCCCTTTCCTAGTTGGATTAGGTCTTGGGGAGGGGGAAGAGGGAAGGGGGCGCCGCCCCCCCCCCCTCTCCTTGTCCAATTCGGACTAGAGGGGGAGGGGGGCGCGCGGCCTGCCCTGGCCGGCCCTTCCTCTTCTCCCTTATGGCCCATCAAGGCCCATTGACCCCCCGGGGGGTTCCGGTAACCCCCTGGTGTTCCGGTAACATCCTGTTTTCATCCGGAACCTTTCCGAAGTCCAAACATAGGCTTCCAAGATATCAATCTTTATGTCTCGACCATTTCGAGACTCCTCGTCATGTCCGTGATCACATCCGGGACTCCGAACAACCTTCGGTACATCAAAACTTATAAACTCATAATAAACTGTCATCAAAACGTTAAGCGTGCGGACCCTACGGGTTCGAGAACTATATAGACATGACCTAGAACTATTCTCGGTCAATAACCAATAGCGGAACCTGGATGCCCATATTGGTTCCTACATATTCTACGAAGATCTTTATCGGTCAAACCGCATAACGACATCGTTGTTCCCTTTGTCATCGGTATGTTACTTACCGAGATTCGATCGTCGGTATCCAATACCTAGTTCAATCTCGTTACCGGCAAGTCTCTTTACTCGTTCCGTAATACATCATCTCACAACTAACTTATTAGTTGCAATGCTTGCAAGGCTTATGTGATGTGTATTACCCAGAGGGCCCAGAGATACCTCTCCGAGCAATCGGAGTGACAAAACCTAATCTCGAAATCGCCAACCCAACATGTACCTTTGGAGACACCTGTAGTACTCCTTTATAATCACCCGATTACGTTGTGACGTTTGGTAGTACCCAAAGTGTTCCTCGGTAAGCAGGAGTTGCATAATCTCATAGTTACAGGAACATGTATAGGTCATGAAGAAAGCAATAGCAATATACTAAGCGATCAAGTGCTAAGCTAACGGAATGGGTCATGTCAATCACATCATTCTCCTAATGATGTGATCCCATTAATCAAATGACAACACATGTCTATGGTTAGGAAACATAACCATCTTTGATTAATGAGCTAGTCTAGTAGAGGCATACTAGTGACTATCTGTTTGTCTATGTATTCACACATGTATTATGTTTCCGGTTAATACAATTCTAGCATGAATAATAAACATTTATCATGATATGAGGAAATAAATAATAACTTTATTATTGCCTCTAGGGCATATTTCCTTGAGTCTCCCACTTGCACTAGAGTCAATAATCTAGATTACACAAGAATGATTCTAACACCCATGGAGTCTTGGTGCTGATCATGTTTTGCTCGTGGAAGAGGCTTAGTCAGCAGATGCGTAACATTCAGATCCATATGTATCTTGCAAATCTCTATGTCTCCCACTTGGACTTGGTCCCGAATGGAATTGAAGCGTCTCTTGATATGCTTGGTCCTCCTGTGAAATCTGGATTCCTTTGCCAAGACAATTGCACCAGTATTGTCACAGAAGATCTTCATTGGTCCCGATGCACTAGGTATGACACCTAGATCGGAAATGAACTCTTTCATCCAGACTCCTTCATTTGCTGCTTACAAGCAGCTATGTACTCCGCTTCACATGTAGATCCCGCCACGACGCTTTGTTTAGAACTGCACCAATGACAGCTCCACCGTTTAATAAAAACACGTATCCGGTTTGCGATTTAGAATCGTCCGGATCGGTGTCAAAGCTTGCATCGACGTAACCATTTACGACTAGCTCTTTGTCACCTCCATATACGAAACATATCCTTAGTCCTTTTCGGTATTTCGGGATGTTCTTGACCGCTGTCGAGTGATCCACTCTGGATTACTTTGGTACCTTCCTGCCAAGCTTCTTTGCTAAGCATACGTCGGTCCGGTACACAGCATTGCATACATGATAGAGCCTATGGCTGAAGCATAGGGAACATCTTTCATTTTCTCTCTATCTTCTGCTTTGTGGTCGGGCATTGAGTCCGACTCAATCTTATACCTTGTAATGTCAGGTAAAAACCTTTCTTTGCTCGATCCATTTTGAACTTTTTCAAAACTTTATCAAGGTATGTGCTTTGTGAAAGTCCAATTAAGCGTCTTGATCTATCTCTATAGATCTTGATGCCCAATATGTAAGCAGCTTCACCGAGGTCTTTCATTGAAAACTTTTATTCAAGTATCCTTTTATGCTATCCAGAAATTCTATATCATTTCCAATCAATAATATGTCGTCCGGATATAATATCGAAATGCTACTGAGCTCCCACTCACTTTCTTGTAAATACAGGCTTCTCCAAAAGTCTGTATAAAACCATATGCTTTGATCACACTATCAAAGCGTTTATTCCAACTCCGGCTGGCTTGCACTGCACCATAAATTGATCGCTGGAGCTTGCACACTTTGTTAGCACCCTTTGGATCAACAAAACCTTCTGGTTGCATCATATACAACTCTTCTTCTAGAAATCCATTCAAGAATGCAGTTTTCACATCCATTTGCCAAATTTCATAATCATAAAATGCGGCAATTGCTAACATGATTAAATAAAATTATTCCTTTGATGTAGGGAAAAACCAGCTTTACGCAAAAATGTAACCGTAGAGCCTTACCACCAGCCATATATGCATGTAGTATAGGCTTGTTGCTTCATTGTTCTCTATGTGTTACATTGCCAACATATTCCATGTCTTGACCCGTTTTGGGCTGCAACTTTTCACGCTATGCAGACTTTTCGCACTGACGAGTAAGGTGTTAGGTCGTGGTTCTATACTCAGTGATGCCGATGGAGTTGGACTCACTTGTCTTCCAAGCCTTCCGCTGTTATTATTAGATGGCCTTAAGCCATATTATTGTATTAAATTCCCTTGTGGACAACGATGTAATAAGTGTGTGATTGCTACTCTGCTATAAATCCTTCAGAATCTTGTGTGGTGTCGGCATTCTTGACCTGGGGATGACAACGAGCACGAGCACTAGATCCATTCGGTCTGGTCGCTACAGAGAATGGTATCGAGCACACGCCGTATGAGACACGACCACTAAGTTAAAGCCATAGATCACTACTCTCTTCCCATTTTCTAACTCCTCATCTTTTCTACTCTCTTTAGGATGACGGACGCGAAGATCAAGTACACCCAACCGGATGAAGCCACACCTTTTGGATTTCACTTGAAGGAAGTTACCAAGTACCTGAACATAGGACTACCAAGCTTCACGGGACTTTCAACGCATACTCTGCACGAAGAGGAGCTGGAAGATTCAAGCTCACGTTCGGGAAGGACATTCGCCCCAATCACCAAGCCTATAGATAGTGTTTTCAGTGCACCAACTTGGAGTCTGGGAAAGAGCATGGCAGCTCACATCACCATGGGACGCATTGGAGAAGTTTATCAAGAAGACCTCAAGGGCACTATCTACCAGATTTGCGGACGCCGAGATAACAAATGGGACGTCGTCAGCACCAAGAAGGATAGATCCATTGCAGCGTTCATCCAGGAGTTAAACCAGCACATTCGACGCCAGGAGAACCAGATGTGCAATGATATGTTGGAGTTGCGAGAATGCAAAGGGAAGGATCATCGAACTTGAAGAAGAACTAAAGACAACTCGCAAGGACTATATGGACGAGATCGTAGCTCTAGGAAGACACAATAACGATCTTAAATGCGAGATTGAAGAACTCAAGAAGAAGTTGGCGCTCAGGAATGAAGACCAGTATGTCGATTGCCCAAGCGACTACATCAACATCGACGACACCGATTCGGATCCAAGTGAACCCGACTTTGAAGACGAAGCTGGAGCAGACATTATGGAGTCTTCCACCGGTTCAAATTAGTAGAAGTCCCCACATATTAGTAGTATTTCCCCATGTAAACATTATAGTACACGCACTTTTGCGATTGTTAGATAGTTGTAAGCTCTTGTTTGATTGAATGAAGTGATTTTGTGTGTATTTGCTCATGTGCATTTGGGTAGTGATTCCCCTTATACCTCATTCTATTCTAAATTCTCATCTTTTCTAAACCCATCAGATGCCTCCGAGACGCGACTCGATTTGTTTTCCCCGCCAGAGATCACCCAACTGATCCAGCACAGCGAATACCTCGATTCAAACATTGGTGCGTAACTGTGGCAACAACAATAACAACCCACCACCACCACCACCACTGCGGATCATCGACTCGCTTCCTTAGACTAAACCCGGGTGTATTCCAAGAGCACCGAGCCAATTGTAGCAGATGACTGGCTCCGCAAGATAGGCAGGGAGCTGACCACTGCAGGATGCACAGATGGAGAAAGAGTGAAGTTTGCAGCACATCAGCTTGAAGGACCCGCAGCAGCATGGTGGGAGAATTTCACAGCCACTTACCCTGTAGACACTGTCACATGGGATCAATTTCAGCAAGCTTTCCGCACTGCCCATGTTTCAGCAGGAGCTATGGCCATGAAGAAGCGTGAGTTTCGCAACTTACGCCAAGGAGGAAGGACTGTTGGCGATGCGTGGATGACTTTAGTAAACTAGCATGTTATGCCGCAGATAACGTTGCTACTGATGCAGCTAAACAGGAGAAGTTTCTAGAAGGACTGAATGATGAGTTCAGCATGCCGTTGATGGTAGCCAGTTTCAATAACTACCAGGAGTTAGTAGACCGAGCCCTCATGATTGAAGGAAAGCAGCAGCAAATTGAGAACCGCAAGCGGAAGTATGGGCAAGGGAAGTATAACTCTGGAGCTCAGTAGAAACCTCGTTATACCCCTAAGTCAGGAATTCAGTTTCAGCATACCCATGGAGGAGGTAATTCGCATAACCATAATGGCACCAAGAATGGGAACGGAAATGGAGGAAGCAATGGAAAGAATCGCACCAACCCGTCAACACCATCCAAAGTAGACCTGAGTCATATTACTTGCTTTAAGTGCCGTAAGATGGGCATTATGCCAATGATCGCCCGAAGGCCGTAATGGAAATGGCAATGGAAGCTCGGAAAGAAACCCAACCCTTTCAACAGGGGACAGGTGAACCACATTGAAGTGGAGGAGGTTGAAGATCAGCCCGATGCAAGAATCGGTAAGTTTTTGGTTAAGTCATTTATCGCAGCTTGTTCTTTTCGATCTTGGTGCATCGCATTCATACATATCAAGGGATTTGTGGATAAGTACAAGTTACCAACCCAAGCCCTTAGGTCACCCATGCTAGTAACCTCACCCGGAGCAGAGTACATGGCTAGTAAATGGTGTGATCGACTGCCATTAAGGATTGGACACTATATTTTCCCCTCAGACCTAATAGTTATGGAATCCCAAGGATTGGATGTGATATTAGGTATGGATTGGTTATCAAGGTATGGAGGAAACATAGATTGCACCACAAAGTCAATTTTGCTCACCACACCAGAAGGAAGAAGGATTAAGTATGTATCACGGCACGAGCCGAGAAGAGCGCAAGTTAATTGCTTATCAGGAGTGGTGCAGGAAGAAGTACCAGTGGTGAAGGATTATCCTGATGTATTTCCGGAAGAGTTGCCAGGAATGCCACCGGATAGAGACATTGAGTTTTTGATCGAGCTGTTGCCAGGAACAGGCCCGATATCGGGTTAATTGCATGTGATGCCAAAGACAGGATTTGGCGGAAATCAAGAAGCAGATTAAGGAACTATTGGATAAAGGTTTTATACGCCCAAGTTCTTCACCTTGGGGATCACCCGTTTTGCTAGTGGAGAAGAAGGATGGATCGTTAAGAATGGTTGTTGATTATCGTGGATTGAATGAAGTAACAATCAAGAACAAGTACCCACTACCTATGATAAATGATCTGTTTGATCGCTTGCAAGGAGCCAAGGTGTTTTCCAAGATCGACTTGCGATCAGGATACCATCAGTTGAAGATTCGGGAGCAGGACATACCCAAGACAGCATTTACCACGAGATATGGACTATACGAGTATACCGTTATGTCATTTGGACTGACTAACGCACCAGCCTATTTCATGAACCTGATGAACAAAGTGTTTATGGAGTTTTTGGATAAGTTCGTCGTGGTGTTCATTGATGACATTTTGATTTTATCAAGAATGAAGAGGAACACAAGGAACATTTGCGATTGGTTTTGGAGAAACCGAGGAACACCAGTTGTATGCCAAGTTCAGCAAATGTGAGTTTTGGCTAAAGGAAGTTGGATTTCTCGGACATGTTATATCCGGAGAAGGAATAGCAGTTGACCCCACAAAAGTTGAGACCGTAACCAAATGGGAAGCACCAACGACAGTTGGAGAGATTCGGAGTTTCCTTGGACTCGCAGGATACTACCGAAGATTCATTGAGAATTTCTCAAGGATTGCTAAGCCTATGACAGAATTGTTGAAAAAGGAAAACAAATTTATATGGACGGAGGACTGTGAGGCAAGTTTTCAGGAGTTGAAGAAAAGATTGGTCACCTCACCGGTCTTGATATTGCCAGATCAGACTAAGGATTATGAGGTGTATTGCTGACGCTTCACGCCGAGGACTTGGAGCAAAGGTGCTTATGCAGGAAGGAAGAGTTGTTTCGTATGCTTCACGACAACTTAAGCCCCATGAGTTGAATTATGCCACTCATGATTTGGAGCTAGCAGCCGTTGTGCATGCCTTGAAGACGTGGAGACATTTTCTCATTGGAAATCATTGTGAAGTATATACGGATCACAAGAGTTTGAAGTACATTTTCACACAGAATGAATTGAATCTCAGACAAAGGAGATGGTTAGAGCTTATCAAGGATTATGACATGAGATTGCATTATCACCCGGAAAGGCTAATGTCGTAGGCGACGCATTGAGCCGTAAGAGCCACGTCCAATACTCTAATGATGGGAGGAATACCCAATGAGTTAGCCGAGGACCTTCGAGAGCTATGTTTGGAAATAGTTTCGAGAGGCTATGTAGCAGCATTGGGGATTCGATCAACGCTGATGGACAAAATCAGAGAAGCCCAAAAGGCGATAAGGAAGTTGCCTCTATAAAGGAGAAAATGAGCAAAGGAAAAGCTAAAGGATTTCGTGGAGGATGAGCACGATACCCTATGGTTTGAAGACCGTGTTTATGTGCCCAATGACCCGTAGATCAGGAAGTTGATATTACAAGAAGCTCATGATTCACCCTATTCGATTCACCCAGAAATACCAAGATGTACTTAGATTTGAAGAATACTTTACGGTGGACCGGAATGAAGAAGGATATTGCGAGTATGTAGCAGTTTGCGATGTATGTCGAAAGTAAAGGCAGAACATCGAAGCGGCAGGATTGTTACAACCATTGCCGATACCCGAATGGAAGTGGGATAAACTAGGCATGGATTTTATCACAGGATTGCCAAAGACTCGCTCAGGATATGACTCGATTTGGGTTATAGTCGACCGTTTAACAAAGGTAGCTCATTTCATTCGATCAAGACCACCTATAGCGATTGCTAAGTTGGCAAAGATATACATGACCAGAATTGTGTGCTTACACGGAGTTCCGAGGAGCATCGTATCGGATAGAGGAACCCAGTTTACCTCGAAATTTTGGAACCAGTTGCACGAAACATTGGGAACCAGACTGGAATTCAGTACAGCTTTCCACCCACAGACCGATGGACAGACCGAGAGAGTCAATCAGATTTTGGAGGACATGCTGAGAGCTTGTGCACTAGATTATGGATCTAGCTGGGATGATAATTTGCCGTATGCAGAATTTTCCTACAACAACAGTTACCAAACCAGCTTGAAGATGGCACCTTTCGAGGCTCAGATGGAAGAAGGTGCAGGACACCGTTGTTATGGGACTAAACCGGAGATCGTCGGTTGTTTGGACCAGATTTGATTAAGGAGTGCGAACAGAGTTAAGTTGATTCGAGACAGGCTCAAGGTAGCCCAGTCCTGCATAAAAAGAGCTATGCCGATTCAAAGCGCAGCGATTGAGTATGAAGTTGGAGACATAGTATATCTCGAGTATCCCCACTTCGAGGAGTTAAGCGTTTTGGAGTTAAAGGAAAGTTAGCACCCGCTTCGTTGGATCAGATAAGATTTTGCAACGCATGGGAGTAGTTGATTATAAGTTGGAATTACCAGAAGGACTGTCTGGAGTTCATGATGTATTCCATGTTTCTCAGTTGAAGAAATGTCACCCCGAGATAGCAGAGGTACCGTTAAGAGACACAGTGCCACTGGAAGCAATTCAGTTGAAGGATGACTTGACATATGAGGAAAAACCGGTTAAGATTCTCGATTATGCCAGCAGAGTTACCCGCAACAAGGTTATCAAGTTTTGCAAAGTTCAGTGGAGCCACCACACTGAGGATGAAGCCACCTGGGAAAGAGAGGAAGTTTTGCTCAAGGACCACCCTCACCTATTTTCTAGCCAACCCGAATCTCGAGGGCTTAGATTCATCTTAAGGGGTAGGTTTGTAACATCCCAAATTTTCAATTTGGTATGTTATACATGAGGTCATCATTCATATCATATTTTCTCGCATTTTTCCGATCCTAGAAAATTTCACGCAACTCAAGGACCCTCTGAGAGAGTTGGAAGTTTCATTATTTTCATATTTGGGATTTCTCAAATTTTGAAAATAGGATCATTGGATTTATTTAATTATCTTCATAAAGTTTTTCCTATAAAAACTTAAGAGAGGGAATAATATGACTTTCCCAATATTTAGGAAAAATTAAGATATTATAAATAAATCAAAAATTTGCTTTTGGAAGATTTATTTTGCTTAGGCAAAAATGAGCATTTTAAAAATATATGCATGTTTGCAGTTTTTAATGTTCATTTTGTTAGACTCAATTTTAGGATTCGGGGAAAATATTTTTTATTAAATTCGGTGTTCGTTTGGTATTTTTTTTAATCCGTTTTGTTTTGTTTTGTTTTAAAAAAAAATCGCGCCCCCCCCCCCCCCGGGCCAAGGCCCAGCCGGCCCAGCCACTTGACCAGCCCGGCGCCCGGCCCGCCTCCTCTCTCCTCACAAGACGCCTTGTGAGGGGCCCCGCCGCCAAGACGCCGCCCACCGCCGCCCGTGTCCGGGTCGGACACGCCGCCCGCCGCCTGGCCCCTTCCCCAAGGCGGAGCCCCCTTCTATTTATACCGCCCCCCTCTCTCCTCACCTCGAGCCGGCCGCCCTCACCCGAGCCGCCGCCGAAGGAGCCGCCGCCGCCGCCATTGCCGCCGCAGCGTCGCCACCCGACCCGCCCGACCCCGCCGGACCCCCCTCGCCGCACCGGAGCCCCGCCGGAGCCCCGCCGGCGAAGCACCGGAGGTAGCCGCCGCCGCCCCGTCCCGATCCGGTTTTCTCTAAGAAAACCCGATCCGGTTTTTTTTCGAGATGTTCGGTTTTTTTTCAAAACCCTAGATGGTTTTAATTTTTCGGTTTTCTTAATTAACGAACGTTCACCGAACCGTTCGTTTCAATGAATGTGTTCGTTGGATTAGTTCTGTTAACGAACGTCCGTTATTTAATCCGTTCGTCGTTTTCTTTTAATCGTATTTAATCCGTTATTTTTCTTATTTGATTTCCGATCCGATTTTCAAATCTGTTTTATTTCTTGCTCGTTTATCTAATCAGGTGATTCAAGCGCTTTGGAGTTTCGTTACGATACCGCCGTTCCGACTAACCTACTTACACAGAGTTTTGCTACTCTAAAATTTTGACTTAGTTTCAGATTGCTAAACCGAGTCGTTCTCTCTCGAGTTCCGACTTTCGATGCTTTATTTGATTCGATTCTTTTGCAACCAGGGTTCTTAAGTTGAACTATCTGGTTAGATCTTTTATTCGAGATTTCCCAGTGCATTAGATGAGTACTTATTGTATGCTTGTTGTTTGTCTGCGTTAGATCACCCGGAGTGCGCCGCTTGTTACTTCGAATCTCTAGGTCTCGCGGATCATCAGCAAGGCAAGTAACACTTTGATCATACTCTTCTCATACCCAGTTTTTATGCATTAGATCTATTCCTCAAACACTTGCATGTTTAGAATCTAATTAAATTGTGGGATGGGAAGTAGATTGAGGTAGTACCTATTACCTGTTTTACTTATGAAACCTTGGGAGTTACTTCTACGTTTGCTTAATTATGCTATGCTATGCTAGTAGACGTGGATTGGGTGAGTGAATATCCATGACAGATGTGAGATTGTTAATTAAGGTTTATCTAAGGTGGCAACCTAAACACACATCTGTGTGGATTGAGGCACCTGGTTTCTATCAGGACTTGCCTCAGATTTTCTTGGGACCGCCACATGTGCTCTAAGGGATCATAAGATTATTCAAACTAGAAACTTCCGTGTGCAGCCACAAGCCAATTATGGGCTCTGGCGTAGTTGACTAAGTTGTGCGAACTCTTACGGGTAGGCTAGCTGATGTAGGGGATGTAGGTTGGTACGGTCTACCCACATGTAAGGTGCTAGCGCCGAAAGACTATGTCTCGGTCATCCGCTTCTCAAACACCATGTAGTGCGAGAACCAAGCGGAGGCGATCGAGTCTTGTGGGGAAAAGTGCGCAAACCTCTGCAGAGTGTATAAACTAATCATGATTAGCCGTGTCCCGGTTATGGACATCTTGAGTATCTAGTCCTTGAATATCATGTGAATCTCAACATGTTACTTCTAATAATAAAGTTATTGGGTTTTAATGAGTACTTTTTAATTGGGATTGAGGATGCTGTCAACCATTCTCAATGTTTAACAACCACCAAGATAGTTAAATAAAATTATTCCTTTGATGTAGGGAAAAACCAGCTTTACGCAAAAATGTAACCGTAGAGCCTTACCACTAGCCATATATGCATGTAGTATAGGCTTGTTGCTTTATTGTTCTCTATGTGTTACATTTCCAGCTTATTCCATGTGCTGACCCGTTTTCGTGCTGCAACTTTTCTCGTTGCAGACTTTTTCGCATTTACGAGTAAGGTGTTAGGTCGTGGTTCTATACTCAGTGATGCCGATGGAGTTGATGGACTCACTTGTCTTCCAAGCCTTCCGCTGTTATTATTAGATGGCCTTAAGCCATATTATTGTATTAAATTCCCTTGTGGACAACGATGTAATAAGTGTGTGATTGCTACTCGCTATAAATCCTTCAATCTTGTGTGGTGTCGGCATTCTTGATCCAGTGGATGACACCGAGCACGTAGCACTAGATCCATTCGGTCCGGTCGCTCTGATCCCCGGAGAGTTGCCGCCGCACTTTCTTCTTCCAACGCGAGGGAGCAGCGCCGGCGCAGCGACGACCGCTTCGCCAGATGCGTTGACCCCCAAGCCTCCCGCCGCCAGACACTCTGCTCGTCGCGTTGACCAGATCTTGGTTCGCGTGACACGCATCACACCTAGCCATCAGACGCCCGCTCAGACGCTGCGTTGCGCCGAGGGCCCAGCCCAATTGCTCATCCACATCGAGACCGAAGGAGACGAACGCTTGCCTCCTGTTCATCTACGCATCCACGATCGAGGACGGCCGTAAGCTCGCTTCCTCCTCCCCGCCTCGATCTCACACCTCTCCGCTGGTTGGGCTGTTCGTGGCGTGGGCGGCGGCCGGCTGTGTGTTAAGGGGGCCGCCGAGATCCAGCCTCTGCCTCTCGCGCCTCAAACAAGCTTCGCCCGGTGTCCGTCGAGTGCACGCCGTGCTCGGCCGGTGCCCGCCTGGCGGACGCCCGCGGGCGTGCCCGGCGGTGGAGAACGGCATGATAAGCGGCGAGATGCGCGGTGGTGAGCTAATCCAATAAGAGATAGGGTCGTGGGCATAATTTTTAATAAATGCAGGGGTGTTTAGGTAAAAATGAAATGTTTTCCAGAGGGCCACTTAAACAGGGACTGCGGGTTTATTTCAAAGAAACAGAGGGACTGTTTTGCAAAAACGCCGACGACGAAGCAATCGCTGCTTTATTAGTAGGTAAAGATTAGCACAAACGCCCGTGCGTTGCATCGGGTGAAAAAAACCCACACTTCCCTAACTCAATTGCTCAAGACCCCCTTTCATTCCACGATACAACACCAGGCATGATGGGATGAATAAACTCTTTGAAATCGGCTGCCCTGAAAATATATACTGTAGAAAAAATATGCATGTATTTCGGTTTTCAGTTCATTTGTATTCACCCTATAGGTATGTCATAAAAGCTTTAGTTGGTGCGGTGGCTAGCTTGTCGGGTGAATAAAGTGGAGGTCCACAGTTTGAATCCCAGGCAGCTCGCTTTTTTCTTTTTATGCATTTGTCGCCCGACCTCTCGCGCGAGGTCAATCCAAATGGGCCGGCCCAGTCGCACGATTCCAATGCGAACGGACGTCTCTTTGACACAGAATGTGTCAAAAGCAAAAACAATTTGGCGCTGCAGCGCCCGTTAACGCAGAGTATTCTGCAAACGGGCGCCTACAGCACTTAGGTCGGCCCGTTCATCGTGTACTCTATTCCGCAAGAAAGAAGGGAGCCATCGTTGCGACTCGAACCACATACCTTTTGGATTGATGTTCGATAGTATAACCATCACGACACACAATATGATCTGATAATATTCAACTCTTTCTTTTTATGCATCTGTCACCTGACCTCTCGCGCGGGTTAATCCAAATGGGTCGGCCCAGTCGCGCGATTCTTATGCGAATAGATGTCTTTTTAACGCAGAATGCGTCAAAGGCAAATCCTATTTGACGCTGCAGGCGCCTGTTAACGTGTATTCTGCAAACGGGCGCCTGCAGCACCCCGTACTGGGCCGGCCCGTTACTGCATACTCTATTCCGCAGAAAAGAAGGGAGCCGTCGTTGCAACTCGAACCACAGACCTGCCGGATTGATGTTCGATGGTATAACCACCACGACACACAATACGATCTGATAATATTCAACTCTTTCTTTGCTTTATTCGTTTCTTTTCCTTTTCCTTTTCCCTTTTTCTTTTTTCCTTTTTCTTTTCTTTTTGCGTTTTTCGTTTCTTCTTCTTCCTGGTTTCTTTCCCTCACTTACTTTGTTTTTTTCTTAAATACGCGAACATTCTCAAATTCAATGATTTTTCTAAATTTGATGAACTTTTCTTTTTAAATCTATGAACTTTTAATAATTTTTGTGAACTACTTATAAAAATTGATTATTTTGTTTCAAAATCAATGAAATTTTTTCAAATTCGATGAACCCTTTTCAAAATCTTTGAACTCTGTTCAAATTCAATGAACTTTTTTTAAAATTGGATGGACTATTTTTTTTCTTGCTATAGTGAACGGGAGGAGAGCTATTCTCAATGATTTACTCTAGTTGTGCCCTGAGCCTGTGCAATTTTCTCGTTCGTGACTACGTGGCTCAGTAAGGAAAAAAAGGGCACTACGTAGAGTGCTACATGAAGGATATTTTGCTTTGACTGGTCAAAGTACCCATCGCCAAGCGAAGCAAACCGTACAGCGCCGGAGCATTGCGCGACTGCCAGCGTCCTCGCCGCGCACGATAGTTGGGCTTGATTTGCTGTGCCAGCTCATGGGCTTCGTTCGCTAGGCCTATTCTGGGTATCGAAGGAAACTGAAACTATGACAACGAAACTGGACGGACGAAATTTAGTACCACCTCGCTTATATATTTGAAATTAAACTAAAAACGTAAATTCACAGAAAAAAAACGTATTGTGACGGTGAACCCGGAGACCCAATCCGTGCTTTATTATTAGGGAAAGATTAGGGAGATTATTATTAAGGAAATATTTGTATGGCTGATCCATGAAAAAAAATAACAAAGCTGCTTACAGATATGAAGCCCCGCAGACAACGTGCACTTAGTAAAGGCCAACGTTCCTGATTGGGCGCTTATAGGCGCCAGCGTGCCGGCCGAACAGTTGGGCCGGACTAGCCCCAGCCGCCTGATGCAACGACTACGAGCCGTTCGATCCCTGCGTTGACTTCCCCTCTCCTTCTTCCTCACCACTTGCCCTGTCGTCTGGACGTCCTCCCGGCCGTCGGCCGTCACCCCTTACCTGGACCTCCTTGCTCTGCCGCCCCCGTGCTGCTTGCCACCGATCCCACGCTCGCCGCCGGTCGCCGCCATCTTCTCTAATGTTTCTCGTCGGGATCCACACATGCAGCAAAAAATTCACCCCATGGGTTGCAGCTCCCCTCGCTGGTGATGGTTGCGGCTCCGGCAATGCTACGGTTGCAGCTAGACGTCGGCCGTCGCCGCTGGCATGCAGCTCCATTCATCAGTTGCAGCTCCCACGGAGCTCGTTGCAGCTTTTTATTGCATGGTCGTAGCAAAACAGAGACAAAAAGTCATCGCTGTCGTTGCCGGCAAAATGGTTGAAGCTTTGCCATTTCGCTGTGCCCAGTTGAAGCTTTCTCAAATGCCGGTTGAAACCTTTCACGTATGGACTTGAAGCTTTTCATTGCAATGGTTGAAGCTTTTCATTGCAAAATTGTTGAAACTTTTCATGTATGGAGTTGAAGCTTCCATTGCAATGATTGAAACTTTTGTCATATACAGTTGAAGCTTTTTTTATCAACGGTTGTAGCTTTTTTCGTTGCACGGTGCCTAGGTTGAAGCTTTGTCTATCGCCGGTTGAAACTTTTCTCATATACAATTGAAGCTCTTTTTGTCAATGTTTGTAGCTTTTTCCACTGTGCAGTGCCCGGTTGAAGCTTTCTCTGTTGCCGGTTGAAACTTTTCCCATATAGCGTTGAAGCTTTTGTGTCAACGGTTGCAGCAAACGCCAGCACAATTCCCCAGCTCGCCACGGTGACTGTGGCAGCTCGTCGCATGCGAAACACAGCTGTGTCGGGCGCCGGTCGCAGCTCGGCACCGTGACGCGTGACCCTTGCAACACCATGCCCCTCGCTTGCGTTTGCGTGTGGCCAACAAGCCTTACAGGAACTCGCATGTGAGCCATGGCGGAGATGGAATTCGAGAGCATCATGCTGCGGTCTACAGAGATGAGGGCCTTCGGCAGAGGCACGGGGTGTGGTCGTCGGGGAAAGAGAGAGAGAAAGAGGAAGAAATGGAAGAGGCGGAGAGCGGGCAGACATAGCGGCGAGCATCAGAAGAGAGGAGGAGCGCCGCGGCCATGGCAAAATACGCATCTAGCTGCGCGAGAAGCGAAAGAAAAAGGTGGGGAAGAAAAGGGTGTGCGTTGGCCCATAGGACGCGTGGCGCTCCGGCGTTGGTGGGCGTAGCGTGCGTGCGTGAGGGGGCGACGCGACCGGCCGAAGCGTTCGGCCGGCGCGCCGTGTCGAAACATTTCCCTTCCTGATTTACTTGCCGCGTTCCAGTAGCAAAACGGGACAAAAATAAATTAGACTTATCACTCACGAGAGGTTCTTGTACTAGAAGTTGGTGCTTCGCCAATTGCTAGTATATACTCCATGGGGAAAAAACAGGATGGTGCTTTGCAAACTCAATCTCCGAATTATTGTCGATGCCTTCCGTTTATTTTGAAATCTTATAGTAGTTTTCACATCCATGAACGTTTTTTGTTTACGCGAAAAATAAAATTAAAAAACTCAATTTCAAATTCATAAAAAAATTATAATTTAGTAAAATTTTAATTCTCGAACATTTTTAGAGTTTTTGAACAATTTTTTGAAATCTGAGAACATATGTTAAATGTATAAACATTTTATAAAGTTGTGAATATATTGCACATTATTGAAATTTATGAACATTTTTATAAATTTGTGAACAATTATTAATTTCTATGAAATTTCATGTTAGACTAATATGTCACGTATCATGACATATCTCCTAATACCCTAAATCGAGGAGTATCGATATTATTGTGATCTCCCATTTATAGTTAGGATTGTAATTCTGTCTATATATTGACATGCAATGGAAAAGCCCAAGTGTGGCAAGTATTCCTAAATCTTTCATGGTATCAGCCTAAGAAAATCCTCTCGCTTCCGCTCCCTCTAACCCTAGCGCCGCCGGCCACCACCTCCTTCCCCTCCCATGGCGCGCTCCGAACCACCTGCTCCCCACCCCAACGCCGCCCTTTGGGCGCAGGCCACCGCCAACCCAAGCGTCCGCTCCCTCGTCCCCATCGTCCTCTAGTTCAAGAGCGATGTCTTCCCCAAGTGGAGGACCTTCTTCAACATCGCCGTCACCAACTACGCCCTCGAGGACCACCTCACCAACGAGACGCCCTCCACTGATCCAATGTGGCTCCGCCTCGATGTCCTGGTGCTCCGCTGGCTCTATGGCTCCATGGCCATGGACATCATCGACCTCGTCATGCCCACCGACCCTGCCAACGCCACGGCGTACAAGGTCTGGACCTCCATCCTCGCGCTCTTCAATGACAACAACAAGAGCCGCGAGATTTATCTCGCCGAGGAGTTCCAAAACATCAAGCAGGAGGATCGGTCCATCACCGAGTACCTTCACCTGCAAAAGACGGCGGCCGACGCCCTTGCCGAGGTCGGTGCGCCTGCCTCCGATCTCTAGCTCGTCACCAACGTCATCAAGGGCCTTCATGAGCGCTTCGACAGCGTCGCCGACATCGCCCCCTCCCAACTCCGTTCCCTACCTTCCTCAACTTCTGCAACATGCTGCTGCTCCACGAGATGAAGGCCTCTCGGCATTCCAACAACACCTCGGCCTCTGCTTTCTACGCCGCCAAAGGACCAGTCCCCGCTCCTCCCAGCGGCAGCGGTTGATGACCCACAAGTATAGGGGATCTATCGTAGTCTTTCGATAAGTAAGAGTGTCGAACCCAACGAGGAGCCGAAGGAAATGACAAGCGGTTTTCAGCAAGGTATTCTCTGCAAACACTGAAATTATCTGTAACAAATAGTTTTGTGATAAGGTAATTCGTAATGGGTAACAAGTAATAAAAGTAACTAAGGTGCAGCAAGGTGGCCCAATCCTTTTTGTAGCAAAGGACAAGTCTGGACAAACTCTTATATAAAGCAAAGCGCTCCCAAGGACACATGGGAATTATCGTCAAGCTAGTTTTCATCATGCTCACATGATTCGCGTTGGGTACTTTTATAATTTGATATGTGGGTGGACCGGTTCTTGGGTACTGATCTTCCTTGGACAAGCATCCCACTTATGATTAACCCCTCTCGCAAGCATCCGCAACTATGAAAGAAGAATTAAGGTAAACCTAACCATAGCATGAAACATATGGATCCAAATCAGCCCCTTACGAAGCAACGCATAAACTAGGGTTTAAGCTTCTGTCACTCTAGCAACCCATCATCTACTTATTACTTCCCAATGCCTTTCCCTAGGCCCACACAATGGTGAAGTTTTTGTTGGAAATATGCCCTAGAGGCAATAATAAAAGCATTATTATTATATTTCCTTGTTCATGATAATTGTCTTTTATTCATGCTATAACTGTATTATCCGGAAATCGTAATACACGTGTGAATACATAGACCACAATACGTCCCTAGTGAGCCTCTAGTTGACTAGCTCGTTGGTCGACGAGATAGTCATGATTTCGACTATGGACATCAGATGTCATTGACAACGGGATCACGTCATTAGGAGAATGACGTGATGGACAAGACCCAATCCTAAGCATAACACAAAGATCGTGTAGTTCGTTTTGCTAGAGCTTTTCCAATGTCAAGTATCTCTTCCTTAGACCGTGAGATCGTGTAACTCCGGATACTGTAGGAATGCTTTGGGTGTACCAAAGCGTCACAACGTAATCGGGTGACTATAAAGGTGCATTACAGGTATCTCCGAAAGTGTACATTGGGTTGACACGGATCGAGACAGGATTTGTCACTCCGTATGACGGAGAGGTATCACTGGGCCCACTCGGTAATGCATCATCACAATGAGCTCAAAGTGATCAAGTGTCTGGTCACGGTATCATGCATTACGGTACGAGTAAAGTGACTTGCCGGTAACGAGACTAAACGAGGTATTGGGATACCGACGATCGAAGTCTCGGGCAAGTAACATACCGTCGACAAAGGGAATAGCATACGGGGTTGCTTGAACCCTCGACATCGTGGGTTCATCCGATGACAACATCGAGGAGCATGTGGGAACCAACATGGGTATCCAGATCCCGCTATTGGTTATTGACCTGAGATGGTCTCGGTCATGTCTGCATGTCTCCCGAACCCGTAGGGTCTACACACTTAAGGTTCGGTGACGCTAGGGTTAATAGGAAGACAAGTATGTGATTACCGATGTTGTTCGGAGTCCCGGATGAGATCCCGGATGTCACGAGGAGTTCCGGAATGGTCCGGAGGTAAAGATTTATATATGGAAAGTGGTTAAACGGACTCCGGAAAGTTCGGGGGTATACCGGTAATGTACCGGGGCCACCGGGAGAGTTCCGGAGGTCCACGGAGGGGCCACCCCTCCCGAGGGGCACATGGGCTAAGTGGAGAGGGAGCCAGCCTGGTGGGCTGGGCGCACCTCCCACCTAGGCCCATGCGTCTAGGGCATGGGGAGGAAACCCTAAAAGGGGCAAGGGGGCGCCCGGCTTGGGGGCAAGCCACCCCTTTCCTCCTCCCTTGGCCGCCGCCCCCCCTCTAGATGCCATCTAGAGGGGCCGCCTCTCCCTTCCTCCTATAAATCGAGGGGTGGGGGGAGGGCTGCACACACCATTGAAGGCGCAGCCCCTCCCCTCCCCAACACCTCTCTTTCTCCACGTGAGCTTGGCGAAGCCCTGCCGGAGAACTGCCGTACCAACTGCACCACGCCGTCGTGCTGCCATTGGAGTTGTCTTCCTCAACCTCTCCTTCATCCTTGCTGGATCAAGACGGAGGAGACGCCATCGTCCCGCACGTGTTGAACGCGGAGGTGCTGTCCGTTCAGCACTTGGTCATCGGTGATCGGAATCACGTTAGGAACGTCTTCATCATCACCACTCCCTCGAACGCTTCCGTACTCGATCTACAAGTGGTATGTAGATGCAAACTCTTTCCCTTGACTCGTTGCTTACTAGAACTCATAGATGGATCTTGGTGAAACCGTAGGAAAATTTTAATTTTCTGCAACGTTCCCCAACAGTGGCATCATGAGCCAGGTTTATGCGTAGTTCTCTATTGCACGAGTAGAACACAATTTAGTTGTGGGCGTGGATCTTGTCAATTTACTTGCCGCTACTAGTCTTATCTTGCTTCTGCGGTATTGTGGGATGAAGCGGCCGGACCAACCTTACACGTACACTTACGTGAGACCGGTTCCACCGACTAACATGCACTAGATGCATAAGGTGGCTGGCGGGTGTCTGTCTCTCCTACTTTAGTTGGAGCGGATTCGATGAAAAGGGTCCTTATGAAGGGTAAATAGAAGTTGACAAGATCACGTTGTGGTTATTCGTAGGTAAGAAAACATTCTTGCTAGAACCCAATTGCAGCCACGTAAAAGATGCAACAACAATTAGAGGACGTCTAACTTGTTTTTGCAGCAATTGACATGTGATGTGATATGGCCAAGTTGTGATGAATGATGAATGACATATTGTGATGTATGAGATCATGTTCTTGTAATAGGAATCACGACTTGCATGTCGATGAGTATGACAACGGCTGGAGCCATAGGAGTTGTCTTTATTTTTGTATGACCAGCGTGTCATTGAAGAACGCCATGTAACTTACTTTACTTTATTGCTAAACGTTAGCCATAGAAGTAGAAGTAGTCGTTGGCGTGACAACTTCATGGAGGCACAATGATGGAGATCATGATGATGGAGATCATGGTGTCATGCCGGTGACAAGATGATCATGGAGCCCCGAAGATGGAGATCAAAGGAGCTTTATGATATTGGCCATATCATGTCACTACTATATAATTGCATGTGATGTTTATTATGTTTATACATCTTGTTTACTTAGAACAACGGTAGTAAATAAGATGATCCCTTACAACAATTTCAAGAAGTGTTTCCCCTAACTGTGCACCGTTGCCAAAGTTCATCGTTTCTAAGCACCACGTGATGATCGGGTGTGATGGATTCTTACGTTCACATACAACGGGTGTAAGACAGATTTACACACGCGAAAACACTTAGGGTTTACTTGACGAGCCTAGCATGTACAGACATGGCCTCGGAACACATAGACCGAAAGGTCGAACGCGAGTCGTATGGAAGATACGATCAACATGAGAATGTTCACCGACGAGACTGGTCCGTCTCACGTGATGATCGGACACGGCCTAGTCGACTCGGATCGTGTAACACTTAGATGACTAGAGGGATGTCTAATCTAAGTGGGAGTTCATTTAAATTTGATTAGATGAACTTAATTATCATGAACTTAGTCTAAAACTTTTAAATGATATGTCTTGTAGATCAAATGGCCAACGCTCATGTCAACTTGAACTTCAACGTTCCTAGAGAAAACCAAGCTGAAAGATGACGGCAGCAACTATACGGATCGGGTCCGAACTTGAGGATCATCCTCATAGCTGCCGGAAACAATATGTCCTAGAAGGACCGCTAGGTGACGCCTCCCGTCTGCAGAGAACCAAGACATTATGAATGCTTGGCAGTCTCGTCTTGATGATTACTCCCTCGTTCGATGCGGCATGCTTTACAGACTTAGAACCGGGGCTCCAAAAGCGTTTTGAGCATCACGGAGCATATGAGATGTTCGAGGAGCTGAAACTTGTTTTCCAAGCTCACGCCGGTCGAGAGATATGACATCTCCGACAAGTTCTATAGTTGTAAGATGGAGGAAAACAGTTACATCGGTGAGCATATTACGAAGATGTCCAGGTTGCACAACCGTATGACCCAGTGAATATTAACCTGCACGATGAGGCGGTCATTGACAGAATCCTCGATCGCTCCCACCAAGCTACAAGAGCTTTGTGATGAACTACAACATGCGAGGGATGGTAAAGACCATTCCTGAAGTGTTCTCTATTCTGAAGTCAGCCGAGGTTGAAATCAAGAAAGAACATCAAGTGTTGATGGTCAATAAGACCACTAAGTTCAAGAAGGGCAAGGGTAAGAAGAACTTCAAGAAGGACGGCAAGGAGGTTGCCGCGCCCGGTAAGCAAGTTGCCGGAAGAAGTCAAAGAATGGACCCAAACCCGAGACCGAGTGCTTTTATTGCAAGGGAGGGGTCATCGAAGCGGAACTGCCCCAAATACTTAGCGGACAAGAAGGCCGGCAACACCAAAGGTATATTTGATATACATGTAATTGATGTGTACTTTGCCAAGACTGTAGTAACTCCTGGGTATTTGATACCGTGCAGTTGCTCATATTTGTAACTCACAGCAGGAGCTGCGGAATAAGCGGAAGCTGGCAAAGGACGAGGTGACGATGCGCGTCGGGAATGGTTCCAGAGTCGATGTGATCGCCGTCGGCACGCTACCTCTTCATTTACCTACGGGATTAGTTATGAACCTTAATAATTGTTATTTGGTGCCAAGTTTGAGCATGAATATTGTATCTGGATCTTGTTTAATGCGAGATGGCTACTCATTTAAATCCGAGAATAATGGTTGTTCTAATTATATGAGAGATATGTATTATGGTCATGCTCCGATGGTCAATGGTTTATTCTTAATGAATCTCGAGCGTAGTATTACACATGTTTATAGTGTGAATACCAAAAGATGTAAAGTTGATAACGATAGTCCCACATACTTGTGGCACTGCCGCCTTGGTCACATTGGTGTCAAGCGCATGAAAAAGCTCCATGCCGATGGACTTTTGGAGTCTTTAGATTATGAATCATTTGACACATGCGAACCATGCCTCATGGGCAAGATGACCAAGACTCCGTTCTCCGGAACAATGGAGCGAGCAACCAACTTGTTGGAAATCATACATACCGATGTGTGCGGTCCAATGAGCGTTGAGGCTCATGGAGGGTATCGTTATGTTCTCACTCTCACAGATGACTTGAGTAGATATGGGTATGTCTACTTGATGAAACACAAGTCTGAGACCTTTGAAAAGTTCAAGGAATTTCAGAATGAAGTAGAGAATCAACGTGACCGAAAGATAAAATTCTTACGATCAGATCGTGGAGGAGAATATTTAAGTCACGAATTTGGTACACACTTAAGAAAATGTGGAATCGTTTCACAACTAACGCCGCTGGAACACCTCAGCGTAATGGTGTGTCCGAACGTCAGAATCGCACTATATTGGATATGGTGCGGTCTATGATGTCTCTTACCGATTTACCGCTATCATTTTGGGGATACGCTCTAGAGACAGCTACATTCACTTTAAATAGGGCACCGTCTAAGTCCGTTGAGACGACACCGTATGAATTATGGTTTGGGAAGAAACCTAAGCTGTCGTTTCTAAAAGTTTGGGGATGCGATGCTTATGTCAAGAAACTTCAACCCGAAAAGCTCGAACCCAAGTCGGAAAAATGCGTCTTCATAGGATACCCTAAGGAAACCATAGGGTATACCTTCTACTTAAGATCCGAGGGCAAGATCTTTGTTGCCAAGAACGGATCCTTTCTGGAAAAAGAGTTTCTCTCGAAAGAAGTAAGTGGGAGGAAAGTAGAACTAGATGAAGTACTACCTCTTGAACAGGATAGTAGTGCTACTCAGGAAAATGTTCCTGTGATGCCTACACCAACAGAAGAGGAAATTAATGATGATGATCAAGGTACTTCGGATCAAGTTGCTACTGAACTTCGTAGGTCCTCAAGGACACGTTCCGCACCAGTGAATGCGGCAACCCTGTCCTAGAAATCATGTTGTTAGACAACGATGAACCTTCGAACTATGAAGAAGCGATGGCGGGCCCAGATTCCAATAAATGGCTAGAAGCCATGAAATCCGAGATAGAATCCATGTATGAAAACAAAGTGTGGACTTTGGTGACTTGCCCGATGATCGGCGACGATAGAAAACAAATGGATCTTTAAGAAGAAGACAGACGCGGATGGTAATGTCACCATCTATAAAGCTCGACTTGTCGCTAAGGGTTATCGGCAAGTTCAAGGGATTGACTACGATGAGACTTTCTCTCCCGTAGCGAAGCTTAAGTCCGTCCGAATCATGTTAGCAATTGCCGCATACTATGATTATGAGATATGGCAGATGGACGTCAAAACAGCATTCCTTAACGGTTATCTTAAGGAAGAGCTGTATATGATGCAGCCGAAAGGTTTTGTCGATCCTAAGGGCGCTAACAAAGTATGCAAGCTCCAAATGATCAATTTATGGGCTGGTGCAAGCATCTCGGAGTTGGAACATTCGCTTTTGATGAGATGATCAAAGCGTTTGGGTTTATGCAGACTTATGGAGAAGCCTGCGTTTACAAGAAAGTGAGTGGGAGCTCTGTAGCATTTCTCATATTATATGTAGATGACATACTTTTGATGGGAACTGATATAGAATTCTTGGACAGCATTAAGGCCTACTTGAATAAGTGTTTTTCAATGAAGGACCTTGGAGAAGCTGCTTATATATTAGGCATCAAGATCTATAGGGATAGATCGAGACGCCTCATAGGTCTTTCACAAAGCACATACCTTGATAAGATTTTGAAGAAGTTCAAAATGGATCAGTCCAAGAAGGGGTTCTTGCCTGTATTGCAAGGTGTGAAATTGAGCTCAACTCAATGCCCGACCACGGCAAAAGATAAAGAAGAGATGAGTGTCATCCCCTATGCCTCAGCCATAGGATCTATTATGTATGCCATGTTGTGTACCAGACCTGATGTAAACCTTGCCGTAAGTTTGGTAGGAAGGTATCAAAGTAATCCCGCAAGGAACACCGGACAGTGGTCAAGAATATCCTGAAGGACCTGAAAAGGACAAAGGACATGTTTCTCGTTTATGGAGGTGACGAAGAGCTCGTCGTAACGGGTTACGTCGACGCTAGCTTCGACACAGATCTGGATGACTCTAAGTCACAAACCGGATACGTGTATATGTTGAATGGTGGAGCGGTAAGCTGGTGCAGCTGCAAGCAGAGCGTCGTGGCGGGATCTACATGTGAAGCGGAGTACATGGCAGCCTCGGAGGCAGCGCATGAAGCAATTTGGGTGAAGGAGTTCATCACCGACCTAGGAGTCATACCCAATGCGTCGGGGCCGATCAAACTCTTCTGTGACAACACCGGAGCTATTGCCCTTGCCAAGGAGCCCAGGTTTCACAAGAAGACCAGGCACATCAAGCGTCGCTTCAACTCCATCCGTGAAAATGTTCAGGATGGAGACATAGAAATTTGTAAAGTGCATACGGATCTGAATGTCGAGATCCGTTGACTAAACCTCTTCATGGGGCAAAACATGATCAACACCGGAACTCTATGGGTGTTCGATTCATCACAATGTAACTAGATTATTGACTCTAGTGCAAGTGGGAGACTGTTGGAAATATGCCCTAGAGGCAATAATAAAAGCATTATTATTATATTTCCTTGTTCATGATAATTGTCTTTTATTCATGCTATAACTGTATTATCCGGAAATCGTAATACACGTGTGAATACATAGACCACAATACGTCCCTAGTGAGCCTCTAGTTGACTAGCTCGTTGGTCGACAGATAGTCATGATTTCCTGACTATGGACATCAGATGTCATTGACAACGGGATCACGTCATTAGGAGAATGACGTGATGGACAAGACCCAATCCTAAGCATAGCACAAAGATCGTGTAGTTCGTTTTGCTAGAGCTTTTCCAATGTCAAGTATCTCTTCCTTAGACCGTGAGATCGTGTAACTCCCGGATACCGTAGGAATGCTTTGGGTGTACCAAAGCGTCACAACGTAATCGGGTGACTATAAAGGTGCATTACGGTATCTCCGAAAGTGTACATTGGGTTGACACGGATCGAGACAGGATTTGTCACTCCGTCTGACGGAGAGGTATCACTGGGCCCACTCGGTAATGCATCATCACAATGAGCTCAAAGTGATCAAGTGTCTGGTCACGGGATCATGCATTACGGCACGAGTAAAGTGACTTGCCAAGAACGAGACTAAGCGAGGTATTGGGATACCGACGATCGAAGTCTCGGGCAAGTAACATACCGTCGACAAAGGGAATAGCATACGGGTTGCTTGAACCCTCGACATCGTGGTTCATCCGATGACAACATCGAGGAGCATGTGGGAACCAACATGGGTATCCAGATCCCGCTGTTGGTTATTGACCTGAGATGGTCTCGGTCATGTGCGCATGTCTCCCGAACCCGTAGGGTCTACACTTAAGGTTCGGTGGCGCTTAGGGTTAATAGGAAGACAAGTATGTGATTACCGAATGTTGTTCGGAGTCCGGATGAGATCCCGGACGTCACGAGGAGTTCCGGAATGGTCCGGAGGTAAAGATTTATATATGGAAAGTGGTTAAACGGACTCCGGAAAGTTTCGGGGTGTACGGTAATGTACCGGGGCCACCGGAGAGTTCAGGAGGTCCACCGAGGGGCCACCCCTCGGGGGGCCCACATGGGCTAAGTGGGAGAGGGAGCCAGCCCCTGGTGGGCTGGGCGCACCTCCCACCTAGGCCCATGCGGCTAGGGCATGGGAGGGGAAACCCTAAAGGGCAAAGGGGCCCCGGCTTGGGGGCAAGCCACCCCTTTCCTCCTCCCCTTGGCCGCCCCCCTCTAGATGCCATCTAGGGGGCCGCCCCTCCCTTCCTCCTATAAATAGAGGGGTGGGGAGGGCTGCACACACCATTGAAGGCGCAGCCCTCCCTCCCCAACACCTCTCTTTCTCCACGTGAGCTTGGCGAAGCCCTGCAGAACTGCTGCCGTACCAACTGCACCACGCCGTCGTGCTGCCATTGGAGTTGTCTTCCTCAACCTCTCCTTCATCCTTGCTGGATCAAGGCGGAGGAGACGCCATCGTCCTGCACGTGTGTTGAACAGCGGAGGTGCTGTCCGTTCAGCACTTGGTCATCGGTGATCGGAATCACGTTGGGAACGCGTCTTCATCATCACCACTCCCTCGAACGCCTGCACTTTCGATCTACAAGTGGTATGTAGATGCAAACTCTTTCCCTTGACTCGTTTCTTAGTAGAACTCATAGATGGATCTTCGTGAAACCGTAGGAAAATTTTAATTTTCTGCAACGTTCCCCAACAGTTTCATGTAGTCGACATTCACATAACACCACTAGAGGAAAGACAACATACATCTCATCAAAATATCGAACGAATACCAAATTCAAATGACTACTTATAACAAGACTTCTCCCATGTCCTCAGGAACAAACGTAACTACTCATAAATCATATTCATGTTCATAATCAGAGGGGTATTAATGTGCATAAAGGATCTGAACATATGATCTTCCACCGGATAAATCAACTAGCATCAACTACACGGAGTAATCAACACTACTAGCAACCCACAGGTACCAATCTGAGATTTTGAGACAAAGATCGGATACAAGAGATGAACTAGGGTTTGAGAGGAGATGTTGCTGGTGAAGATGTTGATGGATATTGATCCCCTCTCGATGAGAAGATCGATGATGATGACGATGGTGACAATTTCCCCCTCCTGGAGGGATGTTTCCTCGGCAGAACAACTCCGCCGGAGCCGTAGATTGGTTCCGCCAAGGTTCCGCCTCGAGACGGCGGCGCTTCATCCCGAAAGCTTCCTTATGATTTTTTCCAGGGCAAAAGACACCATATACCAGAAGACGGGCATCGAGGGGCTGCCATGTGGCCCACGAGGCAGGGGCGCGCCCAGGGGGGTAGGGCGCGCCCTCCACCCTCGTGGACAGTGGGTGGGCCCCCTCTGGTGCTTTCTTCAGCCAATATTTTTAATATATTCCAAAACTGACTTTCGTGGAGTTTCAGGACTTTTGGAGTTGTGTAGAATAGGTCTCTAATATTTGCTCCTTTTCCAGCCCAGAATTCCAGCTGCCGGCATTATCCCTCTTCATGCAAACCTTGTGAAATAAGAGAGAAAAGACATAAGTATTGTGACATAATGTGTAGTAACAGTCCATAATGCAATAAATATTGATATAAAAGCATGATGCAAAATGGACGTATGAACTCCCCCAAGCTTAGACCTCGCTTGTCCTCAAGCGGAAGCCGATATCGAAAAATATGCCCACATGTTTAGAGATAGAGGTGTCGATAAATAACATACGGACATGAGGGCATCATAATCATTCTTAGAATAGCAACACAGACACACACACACACACACACACACACACACACACACACACACACACATATATATATATATAGTAACGCTAAACTAAGCGTGAGTGTAGAATAGCTTATTCTACACCCCAGTAACGGTACATACAAAATATAGTAACACATTATGTAAAATGTAGTAATTTTCATAAAAATGTAGTAAATTACAAACTTGGGTGATAAAAAAAAATCCGAATTACTACATTTTGTACATCGTTTTACTAGATTTTGTATATAGCGTTATTAGGGGGTGTAGAATAAGCTATTCTACACTCACGCTTAGAATAGCGTTACCCTATATATATATTGTCATATGATTTCTTATGCTAAAGTAGCAATCTATTCACAATGTAAAGTATGAATTAGAAACTTCATTGAAAACTAACAAACTATAATCTCAGTCATTGAAGCAATTGCAATTTATCATAACATCAGAAAGAGTCAATATAAGAGCTTTTCAGCAAGTCCACATACTCAACTATAATTTAATCTTTCACAATTGCTAACACTCACGCGATACTTATGGGTATGAAGTTTCAATCGGACACATAGAAAGATAGGGGCTTATAGTTTTGCCTCCCAACCTTTTACCTCAAGGGTAATGTCAACAATAATGCTTTATGAAAACCTACATCTAATTGGATATATATGTCAGGATCTTTCCAACACATAGTGCTTGCCAAATGATAGTGTAAAAAGGAAAGGTAAAGATCACCATGACTCTTGTATAAGGTAGAAGACAAAAATAAAAGATAGGCCCTTCAGAGAGGGAAGCATAGGTTGTCATACGCTTTTATGGTTGGATGCACAAAATCTTAATGCAAAAGAACGTCACTTTATATTGCCACTTGTGATAGGGACCTTTATTATGCAGTCCATCGCTTTTATTTCTTCCATATCACAAGCTTGTATAAAGCTTATTTTCTCCACACTAATAGATCATACATATTTAGAGAGCAATTTTTATTGCTTGCACCGATGACAACTTACTTGAAGGATCTTACTCAATCCATAAGTAGATATGGTGGACTCTCATGGAAAAACTAGGTTTAGGGATGTTTGGAAGCACAAGTAGTATCTCTACTTGGTGCAAAGAATTTGGCTAGCATGAGGGGGAAAGGCAAGCTCAACATGTTGGATGATCCATGACAATATAATTTATTTCGGATATAAGAAAACATAACCCATTACGTTGTCTTCCTTGGACAACATCAAATTTTTAGCATGTCATATTTTAATGAGTGCTCACAATCGTAAAAGATGTCCAAGATAGCATATTTATATGTGAAAACCTCTCTTTCTTTATTACTTCCTATTAATTGCAACGATGACCCAAACTATGTTTGTCAACTCTCAACAACTTTTATTCATCATACTCTTTATACGTGAAGTCATTACTCTCCATAAGATCAATATGATATTTTTATTTCTTTTAAGTCTTTCTTTTTCTTTTATTCTCTCAAGATCATAGCAAGATAGCAAAGCCCTCGACTCAAAACTAATCTTTATTATATATAACTCATGGACTCGATTACATAGATAGGGATCAACACAAAAACTCAAAGCTATATCATAATAAACTTTATTATACTAGATCAAGATATAACCAAAAGGATCGAACTAAGAAAAACGATAAAGATAGAAGTGTGATAGTGATACGATATCGGGGCACCTCCCCCAAGCTTGGCAGTTGCCAAGGGGAGTGCCCATACCCATGTGTTTATGTACCTTTCTTCGGAGGTCGTGATGATGGAGTTGTTGATGACATAGGCTTCTTCCTTAATTTGCGCTTGAGGATGGAATTTTGCTCCCTTAGGTCATTGATCTCCTGCTCAAGGCTTAATATCTTTTTGCATAGTTCCTGTTTGTTCTCACGTCCCCAGGATGAGATAGTGGGACCTCATCTTCATGTGAGCGTGTCTCCTCCTTTCCCTTAGGATCATATTCTTCTTCTTCTTCCATGGTCCGACCACAATGCTCCAAGTCCCCGTAGACCTTGGGGTCTGCAAGGTAAATAGACACATAGCTTTCTCCCTCCAGATCCTGGGATGACATATTGCTCTAATCTGCGGTAGAAACAACTCAAAACAAAAACAGAGGATCTCGTTGTGGTACAGTGCTCAAAACCTTCGGGAGATTATATAATGAAATTTTACCAACCAAAAGAAGTGTCGTGCAAGAAAACGGAGTCCGGAAGGCACACGAGGTGCCCACGAGGCAGGGGGCGCGCCCTCCACCCTCGTGGATGCCTCGTGTCATTCTCGGACTACTTCTTATTTTCCTATTTTTTAAATATTCTAAAACAGAGAAAAATTGCTATCAGAACTGTTTTGGAGTTGGTTTATTTACTGTCGGTGTCAAAACCGGCGGATCTCGGGTAGGGGGTCCCGAACTGTGCGTCTAGGCGGATGGTAACAGGAGACAAGGGACACGATGTTTTTACCCAGGTTCGGGCCCTCTCGATGGAGGTAATACCCTACTCCGCTTGATTAATATTGATGATATAGGTAGTACAAGAGTAGATCTACCACAAGATCAAGGAGGCTAAACCCTAGAAGCTAGCCTATGGTATGATTGTTGTTCGCCCCACGGACTAAAACCCTCCGGTTTATATAGACACCGGATAGGTTAGGGTTACACAGAGTCGGTTACAATAGTAGGAGATCTACATATCCGTATCTCCAAGCTTGCCTTCCACGCCAAGGAAAGTCCCATCCGGACACGGGACGAAGTCTTCAATCTTGTATCTTCATAATCTTGGAGTCCGGCTGTGATGATAGTTCGGCTATCCGGACACCCCCTAGTCCAGGACTCCCTCAGTAGCCCCTGAACCAGGCTTCAATGACGACGAGTCCGACGCGCATATTGTCTTCGACATTGCAAGGCGGGTTCCTCCTCCGAATACTTCATAGAAGGTTTTGAACACCAGGATAATGTCCGGCTCTGCAAAACAAGTTCCACATACCACCGTATAGAGAATAATTTTTGCACAGATCTGCTGACGTACTACGCGGCGTGACATCACACAACGGCCAGGCCTTTATATTAATCAGTTTTTTACCGTTCCACCTTAGCGCATTTAGCGAGGCGGTTTCCTTGGCACGTCTTATCAAAGCATAGATCGTGCCCCCTTATTCTGGGGTTCTCATCAATACGGATGTGGGTAACCCATCCGCGCCATTGATTACGGCGCTTGGGAGATAAGCGAGTTTTACCCGGGCTGGTGGGGGCGCATAACCGTCCGTCCATATAAGGGGATAAGGATCCACCTTTTCACCTCGCCTTCTTCCTCCTTTGCTCATCCATTTCCGCACTTTTCGAGCTCCAGCGCCCAAGTCCGCACATCCCACCTCAACCTTCTCCAACCATCTCCGGAGGCGGGAGGCAGGTGGATGGCCTCCTCCGTCACGGAGGGCACATCACAAGACTCGGAAGGCGGATATTTGTCCGGCGACATTGCGCGCAAGCTGCCCGGCCAGGGCAGCTCATTCCAATCCCCAGGCCCCATGAGAGGGTGGTGTTTCTCCCCAACTTCCTCCGCGGACTAGGTTTTCCACTTCACCCATTTGTCCGGGGGCTCATGTTCTACTACGGCCTGGACTTCCACGACCTGGCCCCGAATTTCATCCTCAACATCTCAGCGTTCATCGTCGTGTGTGAGGCCTTCCTCTGCATCCAGCCCCACTTCGGCTTATGGCTGAAGATCTTCAATGCCAGGCCGAAGGTAGTGGGAGGCCGTCAAGCGGAGTGCGGAGGCGCCATGGTTGGCAAGATGGCCAAAGTCATATGGCTCGAGGGCTCCTTTGTGGAGACAATAAAGGGGTGGCAATCGGGGTGGTTCTATATCACCGAGCCGCGCGACCCCAAATGGGTGGCAGCCCCCGAATTCAGATCCGGCTTCCCCACACGGCTCTCGTCATGGAAAGAGACAGGCCTGACTTGGGGGAATTCGGACGAGCTATCCGGACTCCAAACATGCGTCCGAAACCTGGTGGAAAAGAATCTTAGGCTTGTCAACGTAATCCAGGTGATGCTCATCCGCTGGATTCTCCCATGCCAACAACGGGCCTTCAAATTGTGGGAATTTGATCCGGCACAACACCCCACTCTGACAAGGCTTTTCGACACTACGTAAGAAGATGCCTAGAAGGTGCTGTTCAAGGGCGCCGAGGCTCCCACATCCGCTACCGAAGATCGCGGATTCAGCTCGCAGCGTCAAGCCAGCGAGGTGAGTTATTTTACCCTTTATGGGACTCTTTTTTCATAGTTTGACTCTATGTGGGATCTAAAACTCCCTAACCTTTAACAGGACTGGCTGAAGACGTCCGGACAGGTTAGCTGTCCGGCTCCTTTGCCAGAAGACCCAGCGGATGCCCGATTGACGGGGCTGCTGGCTCCGGTACCTCATGTGGTGCCGGAGAAGAAGGCCAAGAAGGAGGCAACGGGAACTCGATGGAGCTCCCGACGCCTGGTATTGTCAGATTCCGAAGCAGAATCTTCTCCTGAGGACGAGGAGGGAGAAAAAGAAGCCTCTCCCCGGGGAGGAGAGGAAAAGGAAGGCCGCCCCAAGCTGGGAGGCCGGAGGAATCCAAGAAGGAAGAACCCTTCCTCCGGACTTCTCCTGCTTGTCGACAACGACGAGGAGGATTGGCCAACAAGGGCCAAGCCCCTAGCGAGATGTAAGTGTCCGGATACCCATGGCTTTTTTATCATTGCATAGTGTTCTCTAATGCCGAACAATCATGCAGCCCGCCCAAGGGCGAGTTCGCCGCTTCGTCGAGCGGGTCCCTGAGTTCGTCGGAAATGGAGATTACTTCACTTCCGACCGCCTCCTCACCTCACGCTGCGGACAACGCCGCGGTGGGGCCCCAAGGGGGGCTTGGTCAAGAGGAGGTGGCGCAGGAGGCGCCGCAAGGCAACCTCCCGGACTCCAGGCGCGTGGGGGGCGAGACCCCCAGGGGCTCTAAGCCCGGCCCTCGTCCGGACTCCATGCCGGAACCTTCAGCGGTTCCGGAGTCCGGCAAGCGGTCCCTTCGTAAGAAGGGTAAGACGCCGGTGTCCTTCGTCCAACCGGAGGCACCGGATAGCTTACTGGAGGCGCTTAACAACACCTCCATCGAGGAGGAGCACCGCACTGTTATGAGTGCGGTGATCCGGACGATCGATCCGCCAAGCGGGCTGACTGGCTATACCAGCCTTCTAACAGGCTTTGAGGTAAGTTTAGAGTATGTAAAAATATTACCGCATAGGCGATGGCGCTTTGATGCTTAGTTCGGTGTTCGGAAGGAAAAGCCGGACTAAGGATCTAAAAAGATATACGCAGGAGTCTAACATAAGTATGTCAATATGGGAATGCAAGCAACGCTGCTGACCTCTGCCACACTGACTGCGGAGGTCGATGCATTGAAGCAAAGCCTCGAGCGGTCCGAGAACGAGCTCGGCCTTGCCAAGAAGCAGCTCGATGACAAGGAAGGTAAGTAATACCTTATGAAAGAAATACCTTATAGAAAGGTTTCGGTTGCAAAAAATAACAGGAATACCATGGGTACTGCAGGGGCCACGAACGAGGTGGCGACCCTGAAGGAAGCGGTGTCCGTGGCTGAAAACAAAGCGGCCGCGGAGCGCACCGAGCGATAGAAGGGGGAGGCGCAGCTGGCCAAGGTACGGCAAGAGCTCCAAGCTCTCGTGGAAAAACACGAGAGTTTGGAGCATGACTCGAAGACTCGAGAGTCCGAGCTCACCTCGGCTCTTGAGAGTGCGAAAGCTGCTAAGGCCGAGGCCCAAAAAGCCCTCAAGAAATTGAATCATTAAAGAAGATAGCGGCGGGTAAGGCATTCTTTATGCAAAGCAAGCATGTGAGAGTGAATTACCTATTACTTACCCGGATTCGGAGCTCTCCGGGAGCATTATTAGATTTGCCCGTAGTGTGTCTGATGCTGCCGCATTCTACCGCGCCAAGGAGGGGAGCTCGACGGAGAAGGTGTTCTGGTCTCAGTATGCTGAGGCTGGACATCCGGTGCCCCTAAGCGACCAGCTGAAGCAGCTGGTCGAGCTCCACAAGGTCGCCGAACAGGCCAAGAAGGGCCTTATAGCGCGGCTGTGGCCATTGGAGGCCATGCCCGGGAGCTACTTCGGCTTGGTGCAGCGGCTAGTGGATGCCTGTCCACGGATTGAAGTCATCAAGCGCTCCGTCTGCATTGAAGGTGTCCGTCGGGCCCTTGCCCGTGCTAAAGTGCACTGGGGCAAGCTGGATGCGGAGAAGCTTGTGACGGACGGGCCACCGAAGGGCAAGGAGCATTGCATGCTCGAAATGTACTATGAGGGCCTCCTGAAGGGTGCCCGCCGAATAGCGGATGAGTGCTCCAAAGATGTAATTTTTGAATAGGCTCGAATTTGTTATCCTGTATCCTGAAAACTTGTTCATATGCGCTAAGCAACGCTTGTTAATTTAAAATATTACCTTCTGTGCGGCCGTTTATCAAATTTAAGAGATGGCAAGTCGTTGGCTTCAGCCACCATGCCACAGTGCTTTGGGGGTGTTCGGGATAAACTTGAGCACTCTTGTTCCCATTCTTGGGTCCATCTAGGAGGCGCTCAGCATAGCGAACAAGGCAACCGGACTTATGATGCTTGAACACTCTCACTTAGCCATAGAATTCTATAATTTTAAATTTCGCCGAAGCCCCTTGTGTTTGGAAGACCGAGTTCGGGGCGCTATCCACGCCTTGGCCAGACAATTCTGGTTCCTCACTCTAAGCGGAATAAGTCTTTAGGGACCCGAAAAAACCTCTCAAACAGCGACCGGCTCTCGCCCTATCATGACAGTCAGTTTTAGCTTTCTTCACTGAGGTGCTCGACCTAGCTCAAGCTGGGCACAATCGCGATGGTTCTCCGGTGCTACCTTAGCCGATATAACGGAACGTAAGGTACCAAAACACGGAGCCGGGCAAACCCAACTATTGACCCAAGACATGATTCGGAGCCGATTCATATAATGCTATAAGTTCGGCGTGCCGCACTTGTGAAAGTGTTCGGACTTATCACACCATAATTTTGGGGTACTTAAGCCCCTGGTGTATTGGCCGTACCAAAGTGTAGGGTGCAACATGTCATGAAGTGAACATATATATAGATAAAGAAAGGAGTGCAATAATAGGCAAAAGCTATGTATTGTTTATTCAAAAAGGTACTGCAATGAAGGCAGGACGATACAAATAGTGCGATAAGCAAGGGATGGGACTATCTAACATGTCCCCCTCCAGGGGCAAGCTACGGGATGGTATGTAAAACAGGTATAATGCTCGTAATAGGGACCACCTGAACACTCGATGTAGCTTCGCTTCCACGGCTGTTGCATCGTGAGTTCGGCGATTCTAGTGCCGGACGGGGCTTCTGAAAAGCGGAGTCTGAAAGTAAGAAAAAGGAAGAAAAAGGAGAAAAGAAAAAGAGTGACACAATCGGGGCCCACAGTGCGGTTGAGCCGCATTAAAGGCGTGCCGTGGTCGTGCCCTCCCCTTATGCCCATGGTATCTCCGGGCGTAGTTATATGCAGCGTAATCTTGGCAGCGGTTCGTGAGGGCTGGGGTTGGGTCCAGATTACTCTGGCGATGCTTGAATCGTGCAGGCGGTCTTGTTGTAGGTTACTCGGGCGCTTGGCGGAGTCCGGACGCTTAGTGGCCGGACTCAAGAATTGCTGTGAGAGGCTGCTTTGTACCTCCGCCGCGAGGGCCGCCGTGTGCTCCTCCATTTGGAGAGAGCGTTCAGTGTTTCCATTGACCGTGATTACTCCTCGAGGGCCTGGCATCTTGAGCTTGAGGTATGCGTAGTGCGGCACCGCATTGAACTTTGCAAATGCGGTTCGTCCGAGCAGTGCATGATAGCCGCTGCGAGCGGGGCGATGTCGAAGATTAACTCTTCACTTCGGAAGTTATCCGGGGATCGAAGACCGCTTCGAGTGTAAGCGAGCCCGTACAATTGGCCTCTACACCGGTATAGCGCCTTTAAATGTCGTCTTTGTAGGTTTAATTCTTGAGGGTCTATGCCCATTTTGCGCCTTGTATCACGATAAAGCAGGTTCAGGCTGCTACCGCCGTCCATCAGGACTCTGGTGAGGTGAGATCCGTCAATAATTGGGTCAAGAACCAATGCGGCGAAACCGCCGTGACGGATGCTGGTGGGGTGGTCCCTTCGATCGAAGGTGATCGGGCAGGAAGACCATGGGTTGCGTATATCATGTTCACCGTCTGCACTTGTGTGGGAAAACCCTTCTGTCCTCTATTGTTCGGCGGCCGGGGCTCTTCCTCGTCATCTCTATGTAGCCCCTTGTCATTGTGTTCGGCACTTAACTTGCTTGCTTGCTTGAACACCCAACAAACCCTGTTGGTGTGATTGGCTGGTCGGGGGTGCCATGTATCTGGCACAAGTGATCGAGTATTCGGTCCAAGTTGGACGGGCCCTGGGTATTTCTTTTGAATGGCTTCTTTCGCTGACCGGGTTTAGAGCCTCTGAATCCGGCATTGACGTCCGTATCTTCAGCATTATCGCCGTTAATGCGGCGCTTGTTCTTATTGCAACGCGACCTGCCATTGCTGTCCTTGGTATCCGAACTATCAGGGTGTTTGGCCAAGTTGTTGCTTCGAGCTAGCCAGCTGTCCTCTCCCGCACAAAAGCGGGTCATGAGTGTTGTGAGGGCTGCCATGGATTTTGGCTTTTCCTGTCCTAGGTGCCGGGCAAGCCACTCGTCGCGGATGTTATGTTTGAAGGCTGCAAGGGCCTCTGCATCCGGACAGTCAACGATTTGATTTTTCTTTGTTAGGAACCGTGTCCAGAATTGTCTGGCCGATTCTTCTGGCTGCTGAATTATGTGGCTAAGGTCATCGGCGTCTGGTGGTCGCACATATGTGCCCTGGAAGTTATCAAGGAATGCGGCTTCGAGGTCCTCCCAACAACCAATTGATTCTGCTGGCAAGCTGTTGAGCCAATGCCGAGCTGGTCCTTTAAGTTTGAGTGGGAGGTATTTGATGGCATGTAGATCATCACCGCGGGCCATGTGGATATGGAGGAGATAGTCCTCGATCCAGACCGCAGGATCTGTGGTACCATCATATGATTCGATGTTTACGGGTTTGAAGCCCTCAGGGATTTGATGATCCATTACTTCATCTGTGAAGCATAGTGGGTGTCTTGGCGCCTCATGTATTGGGCTATATCACGGCGTAGCTCATATGAGCTTTGTCTCTTGTGTTCGGCCGGTCGGGTTTCTTGTATCCGTGCGACGGTAATCATCCAGCGTCGTTAGGCGCCCACGCGATCCGTAGATCGATCTTGTATGTTTTGCCTTATCCTCCAATATATCCATAAGTCCGCGCGTTTTCCGTGCCTTGGTACTTTTTGAGCGTCGGGGTGTGGCTTGAGCGGAGGGCGAGAGGCTTCTCTGTCGCGGCCGCAGGGTGGCGGTCTGCCATGTCATGCGTTGGTGACTTGGGTGCTTCCTCCTCCGATCGAGGCAACGGCCTGCGTTTGGGGTAGCTTTTGGAGGCGTTCGAGTTCATACTCTTCGGTGCAAGGACTTGATCCATCCGCCGACTAGCAGGTCTTAGTCGACTCTGAGCTGTTGCTTTGCTTTTCTTGAGGCTGCTTGCCGTGGCTATAAGCCTGCGTTTGAAACGCTCCTGTTCGGCGGGATCCTCAGGCACGACAAATTATTCGTCGTCGAGGCTTGCCTCATCTTCGGAGGGAGGCGCATAATTATCGTCCTCGACCTCTCTTTCTGCCGCACTGTCGTGCGGACTTGCTTCTCCCTCCTCCTGCCTGAGTCCTGCTTTGGAGGGTTGTCTTCAACCTTGTCGGTGTTATTATCTCCTGTGCTGGAATCACCGTTTTTATTGTGGCGGGATTTAGAGCGGCGCCCGACGTCGGGCGCTTGATTTGCTTCTGGAGGGTCATCCTCCGTTGTTCCATCGCCGTTCCCATCTTTTGGGATGTCCACCATGTATATGTCATATGATGAGGTGACCTTCGATTGCCACGTAGGCGCTGGGTCTTGGTCGTCTCCGGCATCGTCGTCCATACCGTCGATGTCTTGGTCAGTCGAGCATGTCGGTTAGATCATCGACAGTGGCTATAAAGTGGGTGGTGGGTGGGCGTTGAATTTCTTCGTCGTCCGCATCCCAACCTTCCTGTCCGTAGTCCGGCCAGGGCTCTCCGGATAAAGAGAGAGACTTTAGTGAATTCAGAATGTCGCCAAAGGGCTAGTGCTGAAAGATGTCATGGCGATGAACTCCATGACCGGCGCTAATCGGATTCGATTAGCGGTAGCGCGAGAGGTTGAGTCCGGCACCCTGGATTCGAGGTCTTCGCAAAGGACAGGGATGGAGTTCGGCTCAATCCCCGTAGAGATCGTAGCCCCCGAGGCGGTGTCCAACCACTCGTCATCGATCGGGGAATCCGGCTCCGGATTAAGGGTCGGAGCGGATGCTGGTGCGGCCTCCAAGGCATTGTTCAGCTGCAGAGCTAGATCATGCCCATCGAGACAGTGCGGCACGCTTGGCTGCGGCTCGAGTCCGTCGAAGATCAAGTCTCCGCGGATATCGGCCGTATAGTTCAAACTTCCAAATCTGACACGATGGCGAGGCGTAGCTTTCGATCTGCTCGGATGGCCAAGTGAATTGGCCGCGGTGCAAAGCCGCGAATCTGAAGATCTGTCCGGGAGAAAAGTCTCACCTGGACCGCGTCGTTGTTGATGATCGAAGAAGCCATCGGGCCTATCGGTGGCGACGCAGAGGAACTCTCAATGAAAGCACAAATTTCGATTGTCAAAACCGGCGGATCTAGGGTAGGGGTCCCGAACTGCGTCTAGGCCGATGGTAACAGGAGACAAGGGACACGATGTTTTTACCCAGATTCGGGCCCTCTCGATGGAGGTAATACCCTACTCCTGCTTGATTAATATTGATGATATAGGTAGTACAAGAGTAGATCTACCACGAGATCAAGGAGGCTAAACCCTAGAAGCTAGCCTATGGTATGATTGTTGTTCGTCCCTACGGACTAAAACCCTCCGGTTTATATAGACACCGGATAGGTTAGGGTTACACAGTCGGTTACAATAGTAGGAGATCTACATATCCGTATCGCCAAGCTTGCCTTGCACGCCAAGGAAAGTCCCATCCGGACACGGGACGAAGTCTTCAATCTTGTATCTTCATAATCTTGGAGTCCGGCCGTGATGATAGTTCGGCTATCCGGACACCCCCTTCTCCGGGGTTACGTTGTCAATAACATTGGATTCAACATTTATGTCCTCCGTAAGCCTCGGAGTGACACTTGCGTAGGATCTGTTCCTGTTCATGCTCGGTACACAAAGTCTAATAACACCATCTACTCCTTTATAAATGTGTGGGTCATCCCAAAAGTAATGTCTTAAATCATAATTTTTTATTTTGCTGGTATGTGAAACTAGGTGGTATAAATTTAGAAACAATGTAATTAGCATAATCAGCATACCATGGAGCAGTCCGAGAAGCATTTATGTCAGCTACTTGTTCATCAGGAAAGCTATCATCAATAGGTAGTGGGTCATCAAGAATATTCTCTAATCTAGACAAGTTGTGTGCAACGGGGTTATCAGCTCCCTTTCTATCAATAATATGCAAATCAAATTCTTGTAGCAAAAGAACCCATCTAATAAGTCTAGGTTTGGCATCTTCTTTTCTATAAGATATTTAATAGCAGCATGATCAGTGTGAATAGTTACTTTGTAATCAACAATATAAGGTCTGAACTTATCACAAGCAAATACAACCGCTAAAAATTCTTTCTCAGTGCTAGCATAATTTCTCTGGGCACTGTCTAAAGTTTTACTAGCATATTGGATAACATTTAATTTCTTATTAACTTTTTGTTCTAGAACAGCACCTATAGCATAATCACTAGCATCACACATAATTTTAAAGGGTAAATTCCAATCAGGCGGCTGAACAATAGATGCAGAAATCAAGGCTTTCTTAAGTATTTCAAATGCTTCTACACAATCATCATCAAAGACAAAGGGAACATCTTTTTGTAAGAAATTAGTCAGAGGCCTAGAATTTTTTGAGAAGTCTTTAATGAACCTCCTATAAAAACCGGCATGACCAAAGAAACTTCTTATACCTTTGATGTCCTTAACTATAGCAATACTAGGTTCAACTTTAATTTGCTCAGGGGTGTAGGTGTTCTAGCATTACTCTTATGAATCACAGCTGAAGCTTTAGCATGATCCTTCTTATCTTATATTTACTAATTGGAGGCATCATACAAGTGTTCATATTGATCCACATCATTTAAACTAATGACACCATTGGTTTATATAATTGATCAATCTTAACCCCACGATTTATGTTACTGTCGTGGTGAAAAAGAAAGACCCAACATACACGTGACAAGGACCAAACATGAACTAAATTATGATGTCAAGAAAAAAACGTGAAATAACCTACACGTATGGTTAGTAAACTAAAAAAACTGCATGTACTGCTACCTGTACAAAAACCTGCACGTGTTTCTTAAAGAAAATAAAACCTACACGTATTGCTCCATATCCCCACAGTCGTTTCATGGATTGGAAGATGGGGACACTCTCCCAATCTCCCACGGCTCCTCTCTTCCAACTCTAGGCCCAATTTTTCTGTCTCATCTGTTCCCTCTCTATTCCCCTACTCAATATCCCACCTTCCTACTCCTCCGTGGCTCCAAAAGGAGATTCGATCCGAATTTTTTTGGCTACCGTATCTCCTTTTCTTCCATGGCTTCAAGAGAAGACTCGAAAGATGGGACACTCTCCCAATCTCCCACGACTCCTCTCTTCCAACTCTAGGCCCAATTTTCCTGTCTCATCTGTTTCCTCTATATTCCCCTACTCAATATCTCACCTTCCTATTCCTCCGTGGCTCCAAAAGGAGATTCGATCCAAATCTTTTTGGCTACGGTATCTCATTTTCTTCCATGGCTTCAAGAGAAGACTCGATCCAAAAAAAGTTGATCCCCCCCCTCAAGCGCCAGCGTGTCTCCTCCTATTCTTCCACGACCCCAAGAAGAGATTTGGTCTGCCCTTCTCTCCTTAGGCGCACACTGCTCCAGCACTTTGGAACTCTGTATTTTTTAGGTCTATCAGATCATCCCAAATTTACCTGTTATTTGAACGTTAACGCCTCGGCTGCCGAGTAACTCATCATAGGATGCTACTACGCTGTTGGTCTGCCGGTCGCAGTACCAGTGAGGTGCAAAGGAGGTGCATGTGCAGAATTTTCATGCTCAATATGAATCAGCCGGGCATGCACATATATGTTGTTCAACGTCTTTGACTGATGTACATCAATTATTACTTGGTGGGCGGTGGCGGCAGACGCTGCGTGGAGTTTTGCAGCATAGCCTTCAGACCAATCATTGGAAAGGACCCTCTCTAGGAAGACAACCGATTGGTGGGAAGAAAGCAGAATCGCCAAATGGCCTGGCATGGACCGATGATGGTGGAAGGATGGACTGAGATATGGCAAGAGAGAAGAAACATTCTTCATGTGTATCGATGTTCATGTTGACCATGAGCAGCTCCTTCATGGATAGGTCGCTTCCTCATCTACCCATCAATTTCTCTCATGTTCTTTATGTGCATGATATCAGCGCACATATATGAACAAACATTCATGCATATCAACTGATTTGTGCATCCAATTTGTGTCTACATAATATATTGTTAAGAAACAAGTTCTTCCTAACGTCTCCTTATTCTTAACTGAAAAGGAGCTAGAAGTCTCAACGTGGAAAAAAGGCAAACATATTAAGAAAAACGAAACATTGGATAGAATATGAAAGCGTTTTATCTACATTATGTATTCATCTAAGTACTCACATGTATATACAATATTAGCGGTGTTTTAGATATAATATACATCTACACGTTATTGGTGAAATAATATATTGGATTCAAATTATTTAGGTTCACAAATTGTGACTCACGTCTTTTATTTCCACCGAAGAATGTTATTATCATACTTGGACGTTCATAAGGCCTCCTTATGGCTATAGATGCTGTAGGCACCATTCTGTGACAAGATATATTTTTCCTAATTATCTTAATTGTGAAAAATATGACATTTGAAATAAATATGCTCAAGCTACCATGCACGCGAAACATAAAAGAAAATCTATGGACATTTCTCAGTCAAGCCATTGCAAGTGAAATGCGCGCATAGTCAAAATCTCACTATAGGATGTAAGGGTCACGACACAATATAGTAGATGGTACGCAACGAAATCACGTGTTTTCACAAATTTAATTAACATGTCATTCTCACACACAGATGCTACTGAGATTTATTTGGATTTTTTTACCTATGCCTACAAAAAACAACTATGTTGGCAAATGGTCATATTTGTAAATGCCACAATATTTTGTTCCAATTCTTCTTTGACAAATAAAATAGTATGTTCTCATGATAAAAGGCTAAGATATATCCTTTTTAACTAAACTTTCTTAGATTCTTTCCAGCACATGTGCATGGGCCATTTTACTCGGCTTAGTAATCAACAAATTTTTTCAGGTATTTTTAGCTGGCTAGATGTATCAGTTTGGTTCTACTTAGCTAGCTTTACATTTGATTATGCATTGATTGAATGTCACATGGTTTCACATGTATGGTACTATGCGAACTAATTTGCCATTTAGTTAGTGTATCATTGTAAGCATTCCGGTAACATGGTAGGGTCGGCCTGCATTCAGGTTTTATTACACGCATGCAACATGCATATATTTAGTTTTTTTTCTCCTGGCTTTTTTCTGTGTGTAATATTTGTGTTATCCATGTGAAATAGATCCCGTGAGAAGAAAATGGTAACATGCTAAGAGCTAGCCATTCTAAAGCCTCTCCAGCAAGTGCTCTGGAAGGTATTGTCTACATGTGTATTAGATCATGCTATAGATGTACACTACTGCGCTTTCAGTCCAAAAAGACAGATATCACGAGTAGTGTATATACATCTACATATGTCGGACTGTTTATATTGTAATCTGATTAGTATTTTTTATAATGTTGATCCATAGCCAATAATTTCAATGATCCACGCCCTTCAAGTTGAAGAGAAACAAAGTTACCATTCTTTGTTGTACTTCATGTATAATAACCATACATGATTCCATGCTTTGTTCTTGCAAATATATGTACAAACAAACTAACTAGATTGAAATTTCCATGACCTCAAATATGCGTTACTCTTTTATTCTCCATAAATTGGGCATGTGGTTCCTTCTAAATTTTCCTATAAAACCATTTTTATTTTCAAGTTTCCAAATTTACTATCCAATATTGCCAAAATAATTTTAAATTTGTCATATATAGTAATTAGTTGGGAGATGTTACATTTTCTTTCCAAGGTCTCATACATTTCACATGTCAAAATTTGTTCAATTTTTTCCTATTTATGTAACTTCAAAATCACTAGCATGTGCGGACGCACGGGTTGTCGACTAGTTATTCTAACAGGGAAAGGTGGTTTCTCAATATAAGCGGTAGGAACAATAGGATCAACATTATAAGTAATCATCTTTTCTTCAACTTTAATAGGTTCTACTACTTTTAATTCAATGGGAGGATGATATTTAAACCACTTCTCCTTAGGGAGATCAACATGAGTAGCAAATGATTCACAGAAAGAAGCTACTATCTTAGAGTCAAGTCCATATTTAGTGCTAAATTCACGAAAAGCATCGGTATCCATAATAGATTTAACACAATCAAATTTAGGTGTTATATCTGACTCCTTACCTTCGTCGAGTTCCCAATCTTCGGAGTTGCGTTTAATTCCTTTGTCGGTGTACAAAAGTGTGGGTACTTCTGTACCGCTTACTTGTGCACGGACGGTCGCAGTCACGCCTATAGCAGGGCTTGGCAAAGCAGAGGAGGACGGCAGGAGGCAAGACGGAACAAAGAATATCAAAACAGACACTCAAAGTAACAAGCAGCAGGAGGCGAGCAGGGCCACGCCCGGCGACAAGCCTTGCCGAGGAGGCCTGCGAGGCCCCCGACAAGCTCCTTGCTGGGGCCGCTTGCGAAGAGACCAGCAGGGCCACCACCCTTGGGGTTGAGAGCTCTGACACCATCGACAACGTTAAGACCAAGATATGGAGGGCACATGCCTGATAGCATGCAGCCCCTCACGAAGATTGGCAACCCACGAATCCACGTGGGATCAGAAGACGAAGACCCCCGGCAAGACCCTTGTTGGGGATGACTCCAAGGACCCTGGCAAGCCTTGCCGGGGATGATCGCTGGGCCACGGCCAGACCCGCGCCCGGCAAGGTTTCGCCACTTCACCACCACTCCAGTGCGGCGATAGGCTTGGCAGCTAAGCAGGCGCCTGCGTGGTGGCATGCAGATCTTCGTGGAAACCTACCATCACTACAAGAATTCTGTTAATATGTGACAGTTCTGGTCCGTCATGGATCGATAGAAAACTGTCAAGGGTGCCCATCCATGATGGACCTGAAATCCGTCATGTATATCGCGTCATAATTTGACACCGTACCTTACATGACGGTTCTTGTCCGTCATGGATCTGCCCCAGGCCCGCCCAGGCCCAATCCATTGTGACGGCACAATCCGTCATCGATAAATGCCATGTAGGATGTTTTATTTACCAATTTGGTAGACGTGGCTGCCTACATGTATACTCTTTTCCGTCACAAAATTCGTCATGGTTGAGCACATTAGCCCATTTCTTTCACCCCAATTTTTACCCAATACGTGTTTACCATAATGCGAAATACGTGTTTACCATAATCGATACACAAATCCCAATGCTAATTTTACGCCCAAGACAAAATATTTGCAAAGTGTATACATTATTACGTATGTATCAACAACATAGCCATTTACAAAATCCTCTACAAAATGATAACTTACAAAACAAATTGAAAAATATATCACACATCACGCTTAGGAATGAGTACAATTCATTTTACATCAACAGAACATACAAACAATCGAGGTTGATATTTAGGTTCTTGATGTCAGCCCTCCAGATGGCAGGTAGCCCACTTCCCAATCTTACCTACATATTTACAAGAACCTTAGATATTGGTATATATGAATAGATAGCAGAAATAACATAATTACAAAAAATATAAACATGAATTACATTTTGTCCATAATTCTTAAATCTTATGGTGCCAACAAATTAGAATAACATTGTATCTACCATAAAACAAGACTAAACATGAGGTTTTCTAAAATAATCCAAAAAAGTGTTTCAAATAGCGGTAACAAAATACACATCACAAAACTAAGTACAGGTTGTTATTCAGGTTCTTGTCATCAGACTCCTGTAGGCAACTATCATTTCGTCGTCATACCTAGCATATTTACAACATTAGATACTTGTGATAGGAATAGATAGTAGAAATAGGAGAATTAGAACAAGCGAAAAAGATGAATTACGCGCTGTCCAAAGTTCTTAAATCTTACAGTTCGTACAAATGAGAATAACAAAGTATCTATGACAAAAACATGGCATCACTAACAAACAATATGCACGACGCGAAGCCTCTGATCGTCGAACTACATCCAAGTTTACACACGAAACTCAATGTTTATGCTGCAAGTTCATCTCAAAGCACTGACAACAGTAAAAAGTGTGTAACATATTTAAGTGGCATAGACTGGTCAAGAACTTTAAAGGAGTGTCATGTAACAAATAATCTATTTACATGGTTACAGGAAATAGACTAGCGATGATTCTGTGATCACATGTTTACATTACATGTGCAACTCGCATATACATACAGTTTGACATTTTCTTTCTTTCTTAATATACAAGGCAAAGCTTTTGCCTCTTCCAAAAATAATGTGAATCACATGCACGAGTAACTACATACAGCTATCATTGATAGTTTAATGATAACTACAGCCTAATTGTTCTTCTATTCAGCTAAGCACAGCAATTGGACACGAGAGGTAGATAAAACTAGCTAAAATCTTAGCGAGAGATACTCCAAGCAAAGCCATAGGTATAACAAGTGGTGTACATATGCTTAAGCTAGATATATCCTTGAAACTTATGAAATCTACAACTCATACAAGTATAGCATGCTTAGAAAAATGTCTCTTGTTCTTGAGCTTCCAGTGTTAAAACAGCATGGCAGATATTTCAAACTAAAATATTAGCTATAATGTGTTGCCATTGCAGTTTTATATTGCTGCTAACGAACAAGTTAGGTGATGATGAAGAGTCAAGAATATGTATTAACCTCCTCCCATGGATCGCCGTTGTAGGGAAACCTCTGTTGTATAGCAAATATCTCAATGAATCAGATTTTCATTTTGTCTCCACGAAAACCAAAGTTAAAGGCTGTTCGGGCAAGAGAAACCAGAAAACTAGCATGAGAAAAATCTTACAGAATAATAGTAAATAAATCCAATTGTTACAATCCAAGATGGCAGGAAATAATACCTTGCCGGTGAGTACGACAAGGTGCAATGAACAAAATATGTAATTTTTGCTCCAACCAAATGATGGTAGTAAAGTATATTTCATGGATCTAGCACTAAACTTGTATATGTAATTAGTGCGAGAGCGAGAGTAGGCGTGGAGGACTGATTAACCAAATGATGATAACACATAGTAAATTTGTACATAATATATAACAGAGAAGCAGTGTAATTAATAGCAGCGCTAGTTAACAATCTTACTCTTCTTCAATCGATTGAGTGAGATTAATAAATTACTTTTAATCCACAATCAACAAAAATCCAAGGAACCAACAGGAGGATCTCATGGGGCATTTAATTATTAAATTAGTAGTTCTTAACTAACTAGCAGATCTCACAAATTCTACACATCGCTAGTGCTCGCAAGACAAGAGAAGAAAAAGAAATAGCCTGCAGAACTAGTCTATCATTGGCTATAACTTCTATCAGGAAAACGATGTGGCCACAATTCTGCATCACGTTCAGTCCAACAAAATTGGATAGCCCCTGGAGAACTACACTAGAGCAGAGCAGCAATCAATTGGAAGAAAAGAAAAATAGGGCGAGAGGGTCGACCTTGTTCTCTCGGGAAATCATGGTGGTCGGGTAGAGGCCTCGCCATCGAGCTTGTCCCGCTCGTCGGGCTCGAGCATGGGTCCGGTCATCGCCTTCAGTTCCATCAAACCGAGTGGCGAGAGAGGCCCTGCGATCTGAATCAAAGAAATAAACTTCAATTGGGGATGGCAGAAAAGGAAGTAATGAATGAGATAGGAGAAGATCGGTGAAGCAGGGTGGGACCTTGTGCAGGGCGTCGACGTTGCCGGCGAGGTCGAGGCTGGGCCTCCCACAGGTCACGGTGGTCGTCCTCTCCTCGTCCGGCGATTGCTGCTCCAAATCTCCGGACGGCTAGGTAGCTGCGCGACCTGGGAGACGGAGGAGGGAGGCATCTGCCGCAGATCCATGGCCCGGGTCGTTGGTTGCGAGCAGCAGAGGCGTGCCACAGCGGCTAGGGATGGCCGCCGCTTCCATCGGGCCGCTGCAGCCGTGGTCGCCATGGATCTCAGGTTCTCATCATCGCTTGGAGGCAGGGAGGTGGAGGCAGAGGACGGGATCTAGGAGAAGCGAGGCGTGGTGGCGGCGGATGGAGATAGAGGTTGGGGACGGGAGTGTTTAGGGTTAGCTTTTATAAGGGCAAAAGTTTAGGGCTTTGGGCGGGCTTTAGTGGGCTTGCGGGTCTGTACTGTGGGGTTCATGACGAATCTCGAAATTGTCACCGGAAATCCGTCATGGATTAACAGGTTTCTTGTAGTGCATTTCGCCAACGCAGTAGCTGCTTGGCCAGTGCGGCGGTGCATGCCTCGTCGGCCCGGACGCGTGGCGAGGCGAGGACGAGCGGCGAAGGATGAGATGGCCTCTGTTTCCGTCCCCAATAAGGCAAGAGGACACGCAGGCAACGCATTAAATGCGCTTGTCCTACGTTGATCGAGCGATAAGCTCATAAAACTGTAGCTTGCCACCTCCTGTGTGTCGATGTGGCAACCCCTTTGTGTATAAACGGAGGCCCGAGGTGCACGGAGAGAGGATTCAGATTTTTGGACAAAGCACGCACAGTAGCTAGTTCAAAAGCTCAAGATCACACATATAACCAGACAAAGCAGGACTAGGGTATTACGCATCTTCGTGGCCCGAACCTGGATAAAAACCCTCTGTGTGCTAACGGCTCGACCTACTCTTCATGCAACTAAACCCCCGCCGAACATAGAAGGGATCCTTGTGACCCCATAGGTGACCGGTTTCCCCGACATCTTTGGCGCGCCAGGTAGGAGAGCATAGTTGTGGGAATCTGGTCCGCTAGTTAGTGCATCAGTTTCCTCGTCGCCATGGCGCCGAAGAAGAAGACGATCGCGGCGATCGGCCCGTCCAGGGCCGCTCCCCCCGCACTCGCGCGAACGGGCGACGGGGCGGGCGCCAGTGGTGGAGGAGATCGAGATCGTCCACACCATCCGAATACAAGAAGCCAGGCCGCCGGCGTCCTCCGCAGGGGCGACGGAGGTCGGCGCGCTGCCGTGCCTAGGGATGGAGCTGTGCCACCTGCGGGTGGTGCGAGGACCTCCAAGGGCAGAAGATCGACCTTGCCAATGCGAGTGCCGAGGTCTCCTCAGCTCGTGCACGACGAACCGCGCCGCGATGTTGAGGACCCCGGGCGTCGCCACGGCAAGAGCCCTCAGCGTCACTCTCAAGACACGCATGGCCGACATGCATGCCATGATGCAGGCGAAAAGAGTGCGCGGCCGCGGAATCGTGATGGGACTCCTTCTAACATCGTTAGCAGTCCAGGTTCCTCCCATTTCTCACACCTGTCGCTGCCAACCATGCGAGCGGAAGCGCTATCGTGAGCGAGCTGCTCCTTGACTTTCCTCGTGCCTTGGACAAGCAAGAAGAGTGGAGGGCTGCTATCCAAAGCCTTATTGGCCATGCCAACAGGATGGCCACCGGGGAGCAAGCCCCTCACGGCGCACTACAAGAAATATGTCAACTAGTGACCTTTTGTCAGTGACCCTGGAAGAATTGGTCATAGATCTATGACCATTTCAGACCAATTGGTCAAAAGCTGTTCGGGGGGCTCCAAACCCTAAATTATAACGACCATTTTGGTCAAAAAGGTCGTAATTTTCTTACACGAAATGGTCATAAAGCAGATAGCACTGGTTCGCTGCCTTATTTCTAGCTGATCATGACCAATATAGATGGTCATAACCTTGTGGGACACATCTAACTAGTGGGACCAGCTCTAAAATAAATGGTTGAAAAATAGAAAATCAATTGATGGTAAGAAGGCCACGGCCCAACAATAAAAAATGCTACAATATTGGGCTTGGCCCATGAACCTAACAAAATTTGACAGAAAAAATACACTAAATTGGCTGAATTAATGGGCTCGGCCCATATAAACACCCAATTGGACCGGGCCGATTTTAATTTTTGACCTTTTCAATTGGTCACAATTTTGCCACGTCAGATTGCCACGTCGGATCCGACGTGGCCTGGGCAGACAGCCAGTGACCAAAAAAAAGGTCATGGGTTCAACGACCTTCTGTTTTGGTCGTAAACATCTACGACCTTCTCACAGAAAAGGTCGTTAATTTTAGTTTACGACTGCCGACTTTTGACCTTCTGTTTTTGGTCACAAAAAGGTCACAAATTAAAAACAATGACCTTTCAGTGACCAAAGGTCAAGGTCACAAGTTGATATATATCTTGTAGTGGCGCCGAAATGATGAGCCAACGCGTGCAGGTAGTGGAAGGGTCGAGGGTGCCGCAACCACGGTGCACTCCCCTCCGCTACGGTTGCCCGTCGAGGCGTCGCCCGGGACAACGTGTCCACGGCGTCATCAGACCCACGGACGCGTCGTGACCAATGGCAAGTTCTTTGAGAGCGCCTCATGGAGGACGCCCAGACTACTATCGAGCGGCGACGGGAAGCACGCGTCACCCGATCGATAGGCGTCTTTGAGCCACGAGTACATGCACGTGCAGGGGATGCTAGCGACTTGCCATATGCAATCACTTGTCCAGCATTCACCCGTGAGCTGCGGCAGTTCCAGTGGCCCAACCTCCGCACGTTCAAACCAGAGGTCCCACAGAAGTACGATGGCAAGATTCACCCATCTGAGTTCCTGAGCGTTTACACTATCACGATGCAAGCTGTCGGAGCACGAGACGATAAGATACTTTCCAAGTATTTCCCGTTGGCACTTAAGCACAACGTCCGGTCATGGTTGATGCATCTGCCGATAGATTCAATTGCTTCTTGGTCCGACCTGTGCCACGAGTTTGTTGGTGCCTTCACGGGTGGCCACGTAGCTCCTGGGCAGGCAAGTGACTTGCACGTGATCCCTCAGAGAGACAGCGAATCCTTGCGCAAGTACATACAGAGGTTTAGCTGTGTACAGTACAACATACCCGATGTTCATCCCCGCCGATTATCGGTAGCGTTCCACGGCGTAACGCAATCGAAAGATGCGTGAAGAGTTGGCCATGAACAAGGTCGCAGATGTTCCCAAACTATATGTTTTGGCTGATAGATGTGCCCGAGCGGAGGAAAGAAGGAAGTACCCCAGCGAAGACGCCGATGTGGGAAGTGACTCAAAAGACGAAGACGTCGTCGTCCCAGCAAAGAAAGGCCGACGACATAATAGGAAACGCAAGGGCAAGACCATGCTTGCCGTTGAGGAATCCGGCGACCCCGACACCGCCAAGAAGGCCAAGGTTGACAACCCCGACAAGGAGGTTGCCGGGTGCGACACCTGCCGGGCCTTGGCGGCTGCCGGCAAGTTAGAGGGCTCCAACAAGCAGTACTGCTAGATTCACCGTACCAAGGGGCACGACATCCAGAACTGTCGCCAAGTGGAGCTGCTGATGGAGAAGCAAAGGGCTGAGTACGAGAGACGAGACAAGGAGAAGGGCCAAGGAGGCGCTGAAGGGTCTGGCAAGAAGCGCGACAGCCAAGGAGGACGCGGCAACAAGGAGAAGCAAGAAGAGATGCCTGCCCGAGGCCGTGACAAGAAAGAGGAGGATGACGATCATGATGACGATGATGAATCCATTGAGCATGAGTTCCCGAAGGCGACATAAGTCATTTGTGTCGACGGGGGTGCTTCGCTGCATTCTTCCCACCACCAACTGAAACAGTGGGTGTGTGAGCTTAATGCAACAGAACCAACAGTCAATGCCTAGAAGCCGTTGAGGTGGTCCCACACGCCTATCATTTTTGACGCCGAGGATCACCCTGATCGCGCCACTGCGGTCGGGTGTTTGCCTTTGTTGGTATCCCCAACAATACGCAACCTCAAGGTGGCAAAGATGTTAGTTGATGGTGGGCCCGGCCTTAACTTGATCTCACCCAACGTGGTCAAGAGGCTGCAGATCCCCGATGAGGACCTCGAGGAGACGGGCACGTTCCAAGGGATCAATCCAAGGAGGAGTCAGCCCAAGGGAAAGGTCACGCTACCAGTTACATTTGGTGGCGACCTCAACTGCAGGACGGAGAGGATCATTTTCGATTTCGTTGACATCCCGTTACCATACAACAGGATCCTTGGCCGCCCTGCGCTGGCCAAGTTTATGGCGGCGGCGCACTACGCATACAACAAGTTAAAGATGCCTGGCCCGATGAGCATCATCACCGTCAGCTGCGATAGGAAGGATGCGCTCATCTGCACCGATCAGCTCTATCGAGAAGCGGTTGCAGCATCTGCCGCCAAGGCACCTGCTCCTGCTACCGAGAAGAGGACCAGTAAGGCCTCGGCCGCCGGCAAGACTCCTGGCTCCAGCAAGGGCTCCTGTACCCTCTCCGGCAAACGCGCCTCCTCGGAGTGTTGTGTTTCCGCTGGAGATGTACCAGAGAGCTCTAATGGCAAGAGCAAAAAGTCCAAGGCGGCCCCGCCGAAAACTAAGGTGTCCGTCAAGGAGGATGGCACGGGCGGAGCTTTCGTCATAAGCTCCACTCTTGACAGCAAATTGGAAAGCGCGCTCATCGCCTTCCCGCGGGTGAATGTCGACGTGTTTGAATGGCAAGCATCTGACATCCCCGGCATTCCCAGGGAGGTGATTGAGCACCATCTTGCTGTCTGCCCCCATGCACGGCCCGTCAAGCAGAAGGTTAGAAAGCAAGCTTTGGAGCGACAAGAGTTTATCGTTGAGGATATCAGGAAGTTGGAGGCGGCATGTTTGGTCAAGGGAGTTCTCCACCCAACGTGGTTGGCCAATCCGGTCGTAGTACGTAAGGCAAATGGGAAGTGGAGGCTATGTATCTACTATATTGATATCAATAAAGCATGTCCAAAGGATCCTTTCCCAATGCCACATATCGATCAGATAGTGGACTCCACTGCTGGGTGCGACCTGCTATCATTCCTTGATGCTTACTCAGGGTATCATCAGATCTCCATGACGAAGGAAGATGAAGAGAAAACTGCGTCCATCACCCCATGTGGTACGTACTGTTTTGTGCGGATGCCTTTCGGGTTGAAGAGCGCTGGTTCAACATTCGCTCGAGTGGTCCAAATTGGTTTTGAGCCCCAGCTCCATAGAAATATGGAAGCTTACATGGATGACATAGTGGTCAAAACCAAAGACAAGGCTACGCTCATGCAGGACCTGGAAGAAACTTTTGTGAACTTGCGCAAGATCAACCTCAAGCTCAACCCAGAGAAGTGCGTGTTCGGCTTTCCTTCCAGCAAGCTTCTCGGGTTCTTTGTGTCTCAACGCGGGGTCGAAGCAAATCCTGACAAGATCAAAGCAATCAAGCAAATTGAGGCGCCAAGACAGGTCAAAGATGTCCGGAGGCTTGTCGGCTGCGTCACCGCCCTGAGCAGGTTCGTCTCTAAGTCTGCTGAGTGTGCACTCCCCTTTTTCAAGATTCTGAAAAAGGCGGGTCCAATGAAATGGACCCCGGAGGCATAGGCAGCACTGCAATATTTGAAGAGATACCTCTCCTCTACGCCAATACTGGTCGCACCCAATCCACAAGAGCCGTTGCTGCTATACCTAGGGGCAACAAATCAAGTGGTCAGTGCTGCGCTAGTGGCCCAGAGGGAAGTTGAGGAAGAAGCGATGGCAGCGGCAAGGCCCTTAGGAGAAGAACTGGACCCGGCAGGATCTGATCCTAGCAAGGGAGAGCCCCCGGCAGGATCCGATCCCGGCAAGAGAGCATCTGCGCAAGCAAGCGAGGTAAAACAGAAGAAGAAGGTGATGCAGCACCCAGTCTACTTTGTCAGCTCCCTCTTGAAGGGGGCTAGGTCAAGGTATTCTGAAATTTGCTTTTCAGCCTCCTTATGGCCTCGAGAAAGCTGCGTCATTATTTCCAAGCACATGAAGTCACCGTCGTCACACGCTTCCCTTTGCAACGGATCTTGCATTACCCAGATGCAACTGGTAGGATTGTGGAGTGGGCACTGGAGCAGTCAAGCTTTGGCCTTAAGTTTGAGAGCACCTCAACAATCAAGAGTAGAGCCTTCGCGGAATTCATAGTAGAATGGACATCCATGCCCGACGAAGAAGTTCAAGAAACCACCCTTCCCGGCAAAGAGGCAAGTAGTCATTGGATTATGTACTTCGATGGAGCCTTCTCGTTACAAGGTGCAGGTGCCGGCATATTGCTCGTCACGCCCACCGGAGAGCGCCTCAAGTACGTGATCCAGATGCACTTCCCCCGGGAGAGGTCGACAAACAACACCGCAGAATACGAGGGGCTGCTCGCTGGTCTCAGGATCGTGGCAGACCTCGGGATCAGGAAGCTTATTGTCAGAGTAGATTCATAACTTGTCATAAGGCAAGTTAACAAGGATTATCAGAGCCCGCTAATGGAGGCTTACGTGGATGAAGTGAGGAAGTTGGAAGAGAGCTTTGACGGTCTACAAGCGGAGCATGTTCCTCGAGCAGAGAACAACATTGCCGATGACCTGTCAAAGCGCGCTGCCCTCAAGCCACCTGTGGAACCAAGTACCTTTGTGCTTCAATTAACTCAGCCATCCGTCGAGCCATCAGCAGAAAAGAACAAATGAAGGAAGGTGGGCCCTGGCAAATACTTTCTCGCAGAGCTCCCAGGAGCCGCAGGCAAGGAAGTTGATGGGTACCATAAGCTTGCCGTTGACGCAACTGCCCCCGCAGCGGAAAGCATGCCTTTGGTCCTTGTCGTCGAGCCCCAGGCTCCAGCATGGGCACATCAGACAGTCCGTTTCCTCCAAACAAGGGAGCTCCCGGGGAGCAGGAAGAAGCAGAGAAAGTAGCCCGCCGGTCTAGCATGTACTAGTTTGTGGATGATGCCCTTTACAGAAGAAGGCCAAACGGCGTGAAATGGAAGTGTATTCCTCGGGAGGACGGACTGGAGCTATTGGTAGAGATACACGGAGGCATATGTGGCTCCCACATAGGGTCAAGAGCCCTTGCCAGCAAAGCATTCTGGCAAGGTTTCTTCTGGCCCACTGCCCTCCAGGATGCAATGATACTAGTAACCAAGTGTGAAGCGTGCCAGTTTCATTCAAAGAAGCTTCATCAACCAGCTCAAGCCCTTCAAACAATCCCCCTCTCCTAGCCATTTTCATTCTGGGGGCTCGACATACTGGGTCCCGTTCCCCGTGCTGTCGGGGGCTTTGAGTACGTGTACGTCGCGATTGACAAGTTCACAAAGTGGCCGGAAGTGGAGCCGGTGAGGAAGGTGACAGCGCAGTCAGCCGTCAAGTTCTTTAAAGGACTCATTTGTCGTTTTGGTGTGCCAAATAGAGTCATCACCGACAACGGCACACAGTTCATGAGCGGCACCTTCATGCAATATATCCAGCACCTTGGTAGCAAGGTATGCTTTGCTTCAGTTGCTCATCCAAGGAGCAATGGCCAAGCGGAAAGGGCAAATGTTGAAGTGTTGCGAGGCCTCAAAACAAGAACCTTTGACAAGCTGCGCAAGTGTGGAAGGCGCTGGATTGATGAATTGCCAACGGCTCTTTGGTCAATCAGAACGACACCAAATCGAGCCATTGGCCAGACACCCTTTGCCCTGGTTTACGGGGCAGAAGCAATTCCCCCCACTGAACTCATATACGGGTCGCCTCGAGTGCTCACTTATGATGAGCTTGAGTAAGGGCAGTTGCGTCAAGATGATGCAACGCTCTTTAAGGAAGATCGTCTTCGAGCTGTTGTGCGAGCCGCTCGCTATCAGCAAGCCTTGCACCGCTATCATAGCCGCAAGGTTCACGCCCGAAGCCTTGAGGAAGGCGACCTTGTTCTTCGGCGCGTTCGGTCCGCCAAGAATTCAAACAAGTTGATGCCAAAGTGGGAAGGCCCCTATCGGGTAATACGAGTCACCAGGCCCGGTGCAGTTCGCGTGGAGACCGAAGATGGCATTCCAGTAAGTAACTCCTGGAATGTCGAACATCTTCACAAGTTTTATCCATAGGGCGCGGTTGCCGAGAGATCTGGCAATCCCCTTTTTGTACTAGCCTTGTCAGCAAGGCCTGTAACCCTATGTACAGAGCCAGGCGCAGACCCTGCGTGCAGCTGGATAGTTTTTAGCATGTATAGTTTCCGGCTAGTTTCCATGTTTATATGTATATATTTATGCATGTGTACTTATCGAGGATATTGTGCTACCTTAGATTCTAACGGGTGTTGGGAAGCCGCCAAGGCTCCATGCCCCTGTCCTCTCTTCCTTCCGGCCGTAGTGACTTGCGCATTAGAAAACCTCGTCACTCTGTCTAGACTTGGGTGCTCCCATCCCCGACTCGAACGCTGCTTCAGCCGGGGTTGTTGCAGTAACCCGGGGCAAAAGAAGAGTTTGGCAGGGGGCAGGACCCTGCGCCTGTAACCCGGCAGATGTGGTTCTCCGGCAGGCATAGGAGCGCCAGCAAGGTAGCTTGCCGGGGAGACTCATTTATTTTCATTAAAGGGGCACTTTGCCTCTGCACGAACGTATACGTGCATGAGTTTCCGGCAAAAGCTCATCTTTTTCATTGATATGCTGATGCAAGTACAGATATTACAGAACATAAGCATGGGCTCGGCAGAGTACATTTCCTAGAAAGTTAAGATTTCGCAAGTGCCTACAAACAAAAAAAGATAAGTGTCCCGTAATCCCCGTTCTTGCCCCATTCTCCCCAGGCACGGCAGGCCGCACAAGGTGACGGGCATGGGGGACTGGGGGATGGAGAGCTTGACGAGGAAGCCTGCCAACCACCATCCCCAGGAACAGCAGGACGAGGGCCCCCGGTAAGGCGTGTTGCCGGGAGAGGGAGCGGGCCAGATGATGGTGCGGTCACTGGCGGTCAGCCGGAGTCGGAGTCGTCATCCTCCCGCCCGTTGTTGTTGTTGTTGCTGGCGCTGTCGACCTCGCCGTTGTTGCTCGAGGAGGAGCTTTCATCGTTAGTGGAGCTCTCGACGCAACACCCTAGGCGAATTCCGGAGTTCCCGAAGACCTTGACGAAGAGCAGGCCGCTCTCCATTAACTTAAAATAGAGAACGTGCCCCTCCGTCAAGCTGTGGGCATGTGCAAAAGTCTTCCACCCCTCATGTGAGGGAGAGGAAAGTCAACGTCAGCCCATATGCTGCCATTCCCGCAGCCCCTCATGTGAAGCCGCAAGGAGCGTGGGGCCTCCTCCTCCATCACCCGGGCGAACGGGGTCGGAAGCCGGAGGCAACTGCGTACAGGCCTAAACAACCTAATGAAGAACTCGTAGGGCTGGTCCCCTATGTGGCCGCCAATCAGAGGGGGAGGGGGGGGGCGCCGGCGGAGGCACGGCAGGGATACCGCCCTGTCCACCTCCTCCCCGGGCACCGCGACGAGCTCGGCCTCGTCCCCTTCCTCTTCCCCTCAGGGCGGGTTCTGCCACCGGAGGCTCCGGAGGAGGAGGGACGCGCTGTCAAGCAGAAGTCCTTGTCGCTGCCACCAAAGCGCCAGCACGCCCTTTCACCAGGGTGAGTCAGAGGGAGATGGCGAGCAAGATTGCGAGAGGAGGGCAAGTGTGGAGAAGCGCCGCCCCTCTCCCCTTTTAAAGAAGAGCAAGGCCGGAGCCTGGCCACACAGCCCAAGGGGCGGCCGCCCCGCACAGCCAACGCGGCCTCTTGAAGCACGGGGAATCGGAACCGGCCCGCTCCCCCAATCCACAAACGCCTGATTTTCTGCCTCGGCATTAATGCCCACGTCCTCCGCGCCGGCCGCCTGCCCTTCCCAATGCATGGAGGGTACATGGCGAAGCAGAAGGGGGCATGAGGACAGGTGGGACGACCGGTTTCCATCCCATGATCGCGGGGTGCGGCGCCATGCAAGCTGCGACCCGAGTCCACTTAGTAAATGAGTAGCGTCCCTGCAGATTCCTTCCTTTTTAATAAGGGAAATACGGGCCGCCTCTTTGCTATCGACTGTGAGATGATGCGAGCATGTTGAGGCCATCCCATGCATGGCCCCCACGTCACGCACTCGACGCGAGTTGTGGGGAAGCGCAACTGACAGAAAGATCATGGTGGTCGCGTCTGCCACGTCCGCCCACGCACTGCTTTGGGCCTGGTCCAACTACGCCTTGCGCTTATGTGTGGCCCAGGCTCGGGGGCTCCTGTCGGTGTACAAAAGTGTGGGTACTTATATACCCCTTACTTGTGCACGGACAGTCATAGTCACGCCTACAACAGGGCTTGGCAAAGCAGAGGAGGACAACAGGAGGCAAGACGGGAACAAAGAATATCGAAACAGACACTCAAAGTAATAAGGAGCAGGAGGCGAGCAGGGCCACGCCCGGTGTCGTGGAATTGTCACGGCAGATGTCCTCTTGCAAGGACTTAGTCTTGGAGCCATCGCAATTAGGAAGCTTAAAGGGGTTAACGGGAAAAGGGACACGAGAGAGGTTTTATACTAGTTCAGCCCCTTACAAATTAAGGTAAAAGCCTACGTCTAGTTGGGTTGGTATTGCTAGGGTTTCGATGACCAGGGAGCAAAACACGCTATGCCCGGTTCTCGATTTGATGTTACTTGCCCTAAGCCGCCAGCGGGTCGTTGCCTTATATACACGGCTTGACGACCTGTGGCCTACAGAGTCCCGGCCGGCTCATAAACAATGTCTGGCTCGGTGACTAGTTAATCCTGCCTTATAATACAAGTCATGCCATTACGGCGGTTTATCACTATGGGCCTTGAGTCACCTGTGGGCTTTAGACCCTTTATTGAACCGCCATCTTCACGATTGATCTTGGGCTTCATATGATATATCACCTTGCATAACCCGGACCCTCCTGGGCGGCTTTCATAATAGTTATATCCCCAACATTAGGCCCCAGATTGATTTGAACCGGTTCATGCCAATCTTGAAAATTCCTTAAAGAAAGGCCTTCTGTCTTCTGTCTGTGCAAAAGTTATAACCCGCCGTGACGTCATCTTCTGGATCCGCAACAACCCACCATGGCGTCATCTTACATTAAATTCATATTTTACTCCGTCATATCTCAACGGATCCTTATCTTTATTGACTGTTCTGAAAATCGAGGCATCGGAGTGGCTGGATAATCACGCCTGGCCTCCTCGTTTCTCGCGCTTTCTCAGCCGGTCTTCCCTTATAAATAGGTATGACCCCTAGGTCTTTTCCATTCTCCCCCTTCTGTCATCTTCTTCCTCTCGCGACTTCTCTGCTGCTCGAGCTCCGCCGCCGCCGCCGCCGCGGAGCACCGTATCTTCGTCGACCTTGGCCGCTGCATCGACCTGATCCGACCAGAAAAACACGATGAACCTCCGCAGCAACTCTACATCTGTAAGCTTCTTTTTCCCTGTTCCACAGATCTGCATTGATATTTTTGAATTCGTCGCTGTTCGTCATGAGCCCTTCATAGATTTCACCTCCGCCGCCCTTTTCTGATGTTAAGATAGTATAAAACTGCTGCGGAAGCTGTTTCACACTTATTTCAAATGCAAATAGATTCCTTTCCTTTGTACAGAGGCTTCATTCGAGCATATGAACTTATCTGTACAAGTTTTAGGTCTGGAATTTTTCCTTTTCTGAACGACCGTTTGATCCCAAATAATAGCTGCAACCTGCGAAACCTGTTTGTTCCATACTTAGTCAAAAAGCTGCTTCTGTTAGATCCGTTTAACCATGACAATTCGTATGGCCGGTTTATAAGGACAGCACTGATTAACAGCCTTGCCTGCTCTTGGCGGTTTAAAATAACTTAATTGCTTCTGAGTCCCATGGCGGCTTAAATAACCAGATATAATTAGCCACATGTCATTAGGCCCCGTCACAAGCCGCCATCTTGAAGATATTTTAAAATATTCTCCTCCGGGTTAAACTGAGCCGGAAATTTTTATCTTGTCATAGGCTTCCATCTGCATAATGGCACCCAAGGCTCCCAAAGCACATGTGACTTGCAACTCGGTCAAATCTGTTGTCACTGAAAACACCTTGTCTGATTTCGTGAAGACTGGCTATCTGCCCGAGAAAGAAGTCATGTCCTATCGTGCTCCTAATCCGTCAGAAGAAAAACCTCAACCCAAGGAGGGGGAAGTGATCGTTTTTACTGATCATATGAACTGGGGCTTCTCTCCACCCGGCTCAAAATTCTTCAGGGATGTGTTACACTTTTTGACCTCATACCTCAAGACATTGGGCCCAACTCCGTGTCAAACATTTGCAACTTCCAAGTCTTTTGTGAGGTATACCTTGGAGAAGAACCCAACCTATTGCTTTTCAGAGAACTGTTTTACTTAAATCGGCAGAATGAACGTGCCAACGAGCCCAGCCTAGAACTTGGTGGCATCTCCATTGAGCGGCGGAGGGACTGCCTTTTCCCATATGCTGAACTGCCAAGCCACCCTAAGGATTGGAACCAGACGTGGTTCTATTGCCAGGATACTTCTCCGGCTGATGAGAACCCGCTGCCCGGCTTTCGTGCTCTGCGCCTTGAATCCAACCATCCACTGCCGGACAAGTTATCTGCCGCTGAACGCCTACAGATTGCTCCTACCATAAAGAAAATCAAAGCTCTCTTGGGGAACGGCTTAGATGGCATTGACTTGGTCCGTGTCTGGATCTCGTGGCGGGTGATACCGTTAAGCCACCGCCCCGGCTTGATGTGCACTTACACAGGCGAAAAAGTTGACCCGCTGCGTCATTGTCCTGATGACTTGCCTGATGACATGATTGAAGCCACGACCCAATCTCTTTTGAAAGAGGGCTCGGTGGTCAGCAACACCTTCGGCTTGCTTCCATTCTGGAAGAATAACCCGGCTCCTGCAGTAAGTCGTCAATCTAAGAATTTACTCTTTTTGTAGAATGCCTTGCTTCTACTCATCATCTTTTCTCATTATTCATAGGCAAAAGACAATTTCTGGAAGGTTAAATATGATCATGAGGCTGCCAAATAGGCTAGAGCGGCCAAGAGAGCCGAAAGGAAAACCGTCAAAGCGGGAGCTCAGAGGAAGAAGAAGCCAAGTGCTTCAGATTTGCTCAAACTGGATGACTCCTCTGATGATGAAGAAGAGGTAACCCTTAACTTTCCTGATTCCTTTACCATCATCTTATTAACATTAATTTCTTTCAGGGGGACACGGGAAATAGCCAAGCAGTTGAGGAAGAGGTAACTATAATTTCATCCGACTTCGAGCCTTTGCCAAGGCAGAATGTCCGAAGAGTGACCCGGAAAGTAAGATTTTCACATCCTTTAGCTTACCAAGTTCCTCAATTTGTTTTGAAGCAACAGGCTCATGATAGCCAGAGGCAGATCCGGACCAGCAAAGACGCGGAACTCTCCTCCGGCTTACCTGACGTAACAAGGAAGCGTCGGGCTGAGGTTATCTCCAATTTACGTTCTTCTTTACCTTTGGCGGGTTTCATTCGTCAACCCCTCAATTCATCTGACTCAAACTATCAGGATACTTCACCTTCCTTCGGCGAATCAATGCAATCCAACATGCCGGCTTTCAAGTCTGCTCCAGGGTAATGTCAACTTATTTATTTTTATGCTTGTCTTACTCATGTCTTTGTACTAACCCTTCTGATTTGCACACCGCGTACAAGTGAAGCCCAGCAAAAGGGCGAAAAAAATAAGCCGGCCAAAGAGCCAGTCGTGACTAACCCGGAGCTCTGAACAACCATTCCTGACATCTCCACACATGAGCCGCCACCTAAACTGGCCCATGATATTCCAACACCAACCTCTGATCCACCTGCCGAACAGACTCTTAACAATTCTGATAACCCGGAGGTTCCAAGCCCGGCAAGAATGGATGACCCGGAAGTCGAGATTCTTAAGACTCAGTTTGTTGAACCGGGAAGACCCACTGTACTTGCTAAGTGCTCTGCAAAGGAAGAACTTTTGGAGCGCCGAAAAACCAAGCTGGACGTCACTGATTATACTCATCTTAGTATTGGAGAAATAGTCTCTAGCTATATAAATCAAGTGCACAGCAGCCGTGACCTGGAAGTTGATATGGTGAAGCAAATACACCAAAAATCTGAGGTATAACTCTTGTTGCTATTCCCTATTCCTCCTTACTATACCAACCCCCAAGTCTACTGCTTATGAGAAAAATATGTTGTAGACTTAGAATCCGCTTGGCACTGCTTGTCAGACGCTCGGCTTACCTTGTAACACTCGAAGGCCGGCTTTAAAAGAAGATAACTGAACCGGCGTAGTATAATACCTTGAACTGCAATATGCATTAGCCCTCAAGTGCCAAGTATTTTTGCTTGCAAAGTGCTTGGGACTTAATTTCCATGAACCGCCGCAGTAACTCAGAGTTCTTCAGCATACATTAGCCCCCAAGTGTCAAGTATCTTTGCTTGCAAAGTGCTTGGGACTTAATGCTATATTATAACAATGTTGACTGTATACCGGCTTTGATTCAGGCCACCATAAGTAAATTTGAGTCGGAGATTGCTGACTTGAAGAGTCGCCTGGCGGCTCAAGAGATTGAAATCCAAAAGGCCAACTCCAAATTTGAGTTCAGCGTATCTGAACAAGAGAAATTAAAGAAAAGCTTTGAACCTGATAAGAAGGTATGGGCTGATGAAAAGGCCTCATTGGTCACTCGGGCAGAGAAAGCAGAAGCGGCTCTCACAGAGACAACGGGTGAGTTAACCGGCTTAAAATGCCATATATCTCAGATGGTCTCAGCAATCTTTGGTAAGTTATTCTGCCAGCGTTAAATACTGTAAAATTTTATTTTTCGACAAGTACTTTGCTTGTCATCTCCGTCTCACCTTATGTTTATTAATGCAGGGCCCAGGAGCTCTAATCTGAACCAGAACATGTTAACAAAGCGGAAGGCGGTTTATACATTGGTGGAGCAACTCTACACTGGGTCATGCTATGTCTTGAGCTTGTGTTGGTTTTCCCCGAAGAGGAGAGGATGATGCAGCACAGTAGCGTAAGTATTTCCCTCAGTTTTTGAGAACCAAGGTATCAATCCAGTAGGAGGCCACGCGCAAGTCCCTCATACCTGCACAAAACGATAGCTACTCGCAACCAACGCGATTAGGGGTTGTCAATCGCTTCACGGTCACTTACTTAGAGTGAGATCTGATAGAGATAATATTTTTGGTATTTTTGGTATAAAGATGCAAAGTGAAAAGTAAAGGCAAAGTAAAACAAAGCAAGTATTAAAGTGATGGAGATTGATATGATGAGAATAGACCCGGGGGCCATAGGTTTCACTAGTGGCTTCTCTCAAGAGTATAAGTATTCTACGGTGGGTGAACTAATTACTGTTGAGCAATTGATGTAATTGAGCATAGTTATGAGGTTATCTAGGTATGATCATGTATATAGGCATCACGTCCGTGACAAGTAGATCGAAACGATTCTGCATCTACTACTATTACTCCACTCATCGACCGCTATCCAGCATGCATCTAGAGTATTAAGTTAGAAAGAGAGTAATGCCTTAAGCAAGATGACATGATGTAGAGGAATAAATTCATGCAATATGATAAATACCCCATCTTGTTATCCTCGATGGCAACAATACAATACGGGCCTTGCAACCCTTTCTGTCACTGGGTAAGGACACCGCAAGATTTAACCCAAAGCCAAGCACTTCTCCCATTGCAAAAACTACCAATCTAGTTGGCCAAACCAAACGGATAATTCGAAGAGACTTGCAAAGATAACTCAATCATACATAAAAGAATTCAGAGAAGATTCAAATATTATTCATAGATAATCTGGATCATAAACCCACAATTCATCGGTCTCAACAAACACACACATAAAAATAAGATTACATCGAATAGATCTCCACAAGAGAGGGGGAGAACATTGTATTGAGATCCAAAAAGAGAGAAGAAGCCATCTAGCTACTAGCTATGGACCCGAAGCTGAAGTAAACTACTCACACTTCATCGGAGAGGCTATCACTACTAGAAAATGGGCTATAGATGGGATTGACACTAATGGTGCACCAGACAAGCGGTGCACCATTAGTATACTAATGGCGCACCACCTTCTGATACACCATTAGAGTTGAAACTACTAATGGCGCACTTTTGGCCCAAGGTGCGCCATTAGTATCAAATTTTTTTGAACTAGTGCTTTGTCCAAACATACTAATGGCGCATCCAGACTCAGTGCGCCATTACTAGTTGTAACTAGTAATGGCGCACCTGTTGGAAAGTGCGCCACTAATGTTGCTTTTTTATTATATTTTTTATTCCTTTTTTTGCAAAACTACTAGTGGCGCACTGTTCCACCGTGCGCCATTACTAGTTTAAACTAGTAATGGCCTTTGTGGAACAAAGGCGCCATTAGTATGTTTTTTTTGCAAAACTACTAATGGCGCACCACGGAAGGTGCGCCATTAGTAACTGGTTACTAATGGCGCATTTAGGGTTGGTGCGCCATTAGTAAGTGGGCAGCAACAAGATATTTTGGACAGCCTCTCTACCCTACCCACACTCACTTTCTCCCCACTTCATTCTCTCCACCTCCTCCTTGTCTCGGGTGCCTCCTCTTTTTCACCTCATTGCCACCATAGATTCATTCAAATTAAGTGGTTAAATTACCTTGTTTTGATAGGTAAGTAAGGGGGGATGCTATATTTATGTTGTTCTCCCTACAACAATGTGCACATGCACTTTTTATGGCCTAGCTAGATCTATGTATGCTCGTGGTGTTGCATATGTTTGTGGTGTTGCATATGTGTTTGTGTATGGAGGTGTAACGGTATTTGAAATGCGATAGTTGCCAATATTTTGCGGAATGTTGATTCATTTCCGTTTGGCGAGAATTTTGGCATTAAGCATTCTTTTTGGTCCTATTTTTAGGAAAGTCATGCCAAATTTTTTCTTGGTTCTAAAATATCGTTTGCTGTACCCGCATGCGACCATGGTCCGCACGATGACCGAAGGCATCGTGAATAGGTTTGAGGTCCGCGAAGGACGAGATGCTTCAAAAGAACGAGACGGAGATAAGATGTCCGTGTCGAAGATGCAAGCTGAAGAGCCTTAGTGCGGACCCGGATTCCGGGCAGGTGCGGGACCACCTGATCTTGCGTGGTTTCATGGATGGCTATTGGTGGCAAGGTGATGAAGATGACTACGAAGTCGTCCATGGGGGCCGGGCAAGAAATGAGGAAGGGCAGCAAGACAACCACCGCGGCTCGGGCGGGCGAGAAGACGAAGAATCCCCAGGAGATGATCACGACGGTGATGTTGTACACATTCATCATGTAGAAGATGCAGGACATGATGATGAGGAAGATGCCGGAGCGGGGCAGCGGGCATGATCATGAAGATGATGATGATGCCGGAGCGAGCAGACAACGCTGGACCATCGATGGGCTGGGTGCAGGACCCTCATATTCAAGAGCTGCTTCTCAAGCGGACGGATAACGCAAGAGCTGCCGCCGAGAGAAAGCCAAGATGGATCAACTTGAGTTAGACGCGGTTACTCCATTGTATGAAGGATGCAGGCCGAGGATACCCGCTTTGAAAGTAACGCCGTGGCTCTGGAGATGAAGGTAAAACACAAAATGACCGACGCATGCTTCGACGAGAACATGTCATTCTGGCACGAACGTCTTCCCAAGGGGAACAAGTTCCCGACCAGTTCGAAGGAGGCTAAGAAAATCGTGTGTCCTCTGGATTTACCGCACGTGAAATACCATGTGTGCATGAACAATTGCATCATTTATCGGGACGAGCACGCGGAGTCTACCATATGTCCGGTTTTGGCGTCACTCGATAAAAGAAGAGGAAGAAAGCTCCTCGAAAAGTGGTGTGTTACTTTCCGATCACTCCTCGTCTGAAGCGGTATTTCACGGACCCTAAAGTTGCAAAGCTCCTGCGTTGGCACGCGGATAGGGAGGAGAAGAAGCGAGAAGATGACGCAAATGATCCGGAGATAGATAAAAGACAAGATCTTGAGTCACCCTAAGTATGCGAGCCGGTGTAGCGTTGAACTCAAGACCCAGAATTTGGGAAGGATCCAAGGAACATCGTCTTTGGGCGCAAGCACCGATGGAGTCAATCCATTTGGCAGCCAGAGAAGCACACATAGCACCTGGCCTGTGTTTGTGTGGATGTACAACCTTCCCCTGGTTGTGCATGAAGGAAGTACATTCACATGAGTATGCTAATTGAAGGGCGAAACAACCAGGGAACAACATCAATCATGTCCGGGGCTGCTGAAAGAGGAGCTTGACACGCTGTGGAAAACGCCAGCCAATACGTGGGACGCCGCAGAGAAAGAATATTTCCCTATGAGAGCCGCACTGCTCACGACGGTGCACTACTATCACGACGGTGCAAAAAGGCCAAGAAGACCGGAAATGACTACCCTCCCGCGTGCTTCACTCTAAGTCAGGAGGAGATCGAGCAGTTTTTCACCTGCCTCCTAGGAGTAAAACTTCCTTACGGTTCTGCTGGGAAGATAAGCGAGATACCTAGACCCAGCGAAGCGAAGTTCGATGGGATGAAGTCTCACGGTATCACGTCTTGATACGCAGATACTTCCGGTTGCAATCTGTGGGATCATGGACGCGCGCGTCCGTGAAACGCTATTTGGCCTATGCAACTTTTTTCGACGCCATCTCTCGGAAGTCGATTGGCGTGAGGCAACTCGAAGGCTACGAGGAAGAGATCGTGGTGATACTATGCGAGCTTGAGATGTACTTTCCGCCCGCATTCTTTGACGTTATGGTGCATCTGCTGGTCCATATAGTGGAGGATATCATCCAACTTGGGCCGACGTTCCTGCACAGCATGATGCCGTTCGAAAGGATGAATGGTGTCATCAAAGGATACGTTCACAACATGTCACGTCCGAGAGGAAGTATAGCGAGGGCTTTCAATCAAGAGTGCATCTCCTACTGCATGGATTATCTAGGCATTGAGAACCCGTTGGTACGCCCATCAACGAGCACCTCGGCAGGCTCGCTGGATGGGGTCACCGTGAGGGTCGCCATGAAATGCATGTCGACTTAGAGGGTCGACTCGCCAACTTTGAAAGAGCAAACCTAGTCGGCGCTACAACACATAGACGTGGTCGATCCTTGGGTGGTAGAGCACAAAACCTTTATTAAGAAGGCGTACAATGACCGAGGCCAACAGAGGATGACGGAGATATAATCAAAGAGCACAACTCATGTTTCACGCGTTGGTTCAAGCCGAAGCTTCTGTCGTACCCTTTACATGAGGATTCTTCCGCGGAAGAGCAACTCATATTCGCCTTGTCACAGGGCGCCGAGCACAACCTGATGACCTATGAGGCGTCACGATATCAACGGCTACACATTCTACACCGAGGCCAAGGACATGAAGAGCGATGGTTATCAGAACTCCGGGGTAACGATGGAATCCTACACCGGTAATGACAAGGACAGATACTACGGAAGGATCGAGGAGATCTGGGAGCTGAGCTACGCTGGAGAAAAGGTCCCGATGTTCCGTGTCAGATGGGCGAAGAGCGTCCTAAAAGAAGACCGGTATTTCACCACCATGGTTATACCCGAAGCCAAATCCAAGATCATGGTATAAGCGTCCACCGCGAAAAATGAGACATGGGTACTGGCTTCCCAAGTTGACCAATGCTTCTTCATTACCGACCCGTCAAAGCCCGGTCGTGTTGTCGTGAGGAGAGGCAAAAGGAAGATCATCGGAATGGATGGAGTAGCCAATGAGCAAGACTTCGACAAGTACGGCGACCCGAGGATCGAACATGACGACGATGATGAAGTAGCAGCATACACCACAAGAAGAAGCAGGACCACCCTACCTAAAGGACGTCCATTCCACAGAAGAACTCCATTTGCGAAAAACAAGGGCAAGAAGATTGTGAACAGATAGCTAGTTAAGATCGATTGTATTTAAATCGTAGCCTTCATTTCTCGATTGTATTTCATGGGCACTTTTTGAACTATCATGAATATTTTTAAATTTCATGGACACTCGGTCTCGATCCCCCTCCATCTCGATCGCTATCCCACCTCGCCAGATCCGGTCCCCCTCGTCGCCGAGCACCCCCCGGTCCACTGGCCGCCGCCGCTGACCCCCCGCACCCTCGATTCACCTACTCAACCGTCGCCGCCGACCCCCCGCACCCCTCCCCTACTCAACCGCCGCCGACCCCCGCACCCCGCACCTCCCCGCTCCACCGGCATTACTGTTTGATGATATTTTAAAAAAAATTATTATTGTCTTATAAAAAAAATATTACTGTTATGATTTAAACAAGTTTGAACATATTTAAACACAAATAAGTATCAAACAGCATTTTAAATGCATATCCCACCCCGCCTTCATTTCTCGATTGTACTTCATGGGCACTTTTTGAACTATCATGAATATTTTTAAATTTCATGGACACTCGATCTCGATCCCCCTCCATCTCGATCGCTATCCCACCTCATGAGATCCGGTCCCCTCGCCGAGCACCCCCGGGCCACCGGCCGCCGCCATCGACCCCCGCACCCTCGATTCCCCTACTCAACCGCCGCCCGACCCCCGCACCCTCCCTACTCAACCGCCGCTTGAACCCCGCACCCTCCCTACTCAACCGCCGCGCCGACCCCCGCACCCCCGACCTCCCGCTCCACTTTGGCATTACTGTTTGATGATATTTTTAAAAAATTATTACTATCTTATAAAAAATATTACTGTTATGATTTAAACAAGTTTGAACATATTTAAACACAACTAAGTATCGAACAACATTTTAAATGCATAAAAAAATTGTGGAGCCTGGGAATCGAACCCAGGACCTCCTGGTGTGACTAGCTGCTGACCAGTCGAGCTAGTAGAGGGAGCTTGATGTGGATCATGTCAGGTGGAAGATAACCTGTTGGCCTCCTGGTGTAAGATCGATCAGATGGCATTGGATTCCCCCTAGCTAGACAGCCTGGGAATGGAAATGGAATGGGAGCAAAACAACAAATCACCTCAGTCAGAGTGACAGACAAAATAATAAATGAGGAGTATGAGGAGAGCATGTGGCATGCCATGGCATATACTTGTACTACTAGTATACCAGATTACCAGGGAGGGAGGGTGGAGGTTATGTTGGTAATTTCTGGCTGGTTAGCTGATTCAGTTGACATGTAGGTCCTTGGAGTTGACATTCAGATTTGAACTAAGTTACTACACCCTCCAATCCAAAATACTTGTCTTGGTTTTAGTTCAGATTTGAACTAAAACAACGACAAGTGTTTTGGAACAGAGGGAGTAAATACTAGGAAAGTTTCTCTTCACACATACTCAAAAAGCAGAGCTTTTCTGCAGGACACTATAAACCACGTCACGATGGCGGTGGAAACAATAAAAGCAAGCAGAACTCTAATACACGGCAAAGTTATTCTGATCCAGTATTGCTTGTAGTCGTTTGTCCAAAATGTTGAATGATACTGCTTGGAGATGCATATATTGTTTCACCTCTTCACATGCCAATGTATTTTCCATGTTGTGATGAAGGCCTTTTTTGCCTTGTCCACCCGAGAGGCCCTTGAGTTTGCTGGAATGTCGATTAACTTCCGTTCCAGCAAATTCGGGTACTCCATATGTCCTATTTTCAGCAAAGGTCATGCTGAAATTTTCCATGAATTTTAGCATGACTTTGCTAAAAATAGGACATATGGGGTACTTGTGACTAATGCATGGGCAGGGTACTTGTGACTAATGATGAAAGCTTAGGCTTTTAGGGTGCCTCGGCGTCGAAAAACCCTCAATGATAAAAGCTTAGCTTTTAGGATGCCTCGGTGTCGACAAACCCTAAATGATGAGACCATGATCTTGTTCCTTGACAATAACCAACTTTTTGACCAAACTTTGTTCCTATTTAGAGAGAAACATGGCCAACAACGATGAGGCCAGGGGTTCGGGCGGCAAGGCATTCTGGGAGCTGTCCGGAGATGGAGGAACAACCTCACTTGTATGAGGACGCCGCCTTCCCCACCGATCCTGAGACCACTGATGGTACCGCCGAGGATGACCCCATTGATGCCACCACTGATGGTGCCGCCTAGGATGCCACCACTGATGATGGCGGCGCACGCACAGATGGCAGCCAACCGAAGAGGCGACGGAACGACCGGCGCCCGATCGTGCTCCGCACCCTCAAGGAGGAAGTTACTGAAGTGGACTCCGACGAGAATCCAACGGCGCCCGAACGAATAGTCAAGGGGTACTCGCTTCAGCTCGGGTGCATTCTCCGGAGCACCGTATCGATCAACACAGAGAACCTGAGGCATCCTGACCGAGGGAATTTGCGCAACCTCCTCTTCACGAAGCTGCACGAACGATACAAGTTCCCCGCTGAATTTGAAAACACAAGCCTCAAAGGTAATAAAGTGAACAATTCTGCCCTCACGAAGATGAGCAAGGCCATGTCTACTTGGAAAAGCAATGTGAAGAGAATGATCGAGAAAGGTGAGAGTTATGAGAAGATCAAGGAGAAAAATCCTTCGATCACCAAAGATGACTACAACGACTTCAAGATCAATTGCTCGAGCACCGCAAACTCCGAATCAAGTCAGTGGTGGAAAGAAATGCGGGAGATGAACTTAGGGGAACACACACTCGGTCCCGGCCTATATGGGACAAGGAGGAGGCGGACCGTGCCGAGCAAGGCCTACCGCCCCTCTTCAATAAATACGGTGACAAGCAGACCAGGAACTTTGTCAGTGCCCGGTAGAAGAAGGACCTGAAAACAAAGGAGCTTACCACGGATCCGAAGACCAGGGCGCTTGAGCTTGTTCTGGTAAGGAATACACCCCCGCATAATTAGCTCCATATGGTTCCATTCTAATTAATGAAGCCAAATTTCTAAATGGTTCACATTCCTTCCGCAGCGATTGAAAGCGATGGCGGGGTCGACTAAGAGCAACCCTTGGGAAACCACTCTAAATAGGGCGTTGAATTAATGAAGAACAAGGATAAGCTCAGTAAGCCGACGTCAGCTGGTCGTGTGGCCGGCAAAGGCTTGTGGACAAAATGGTCGTCATACTATAACACTTTGGTGGGCGAAAGGAGAAAAAGACCAGCTCGGAAAGCCGGTAGCGCGAGGTTCAAGAACTCAAGGCACAGGTGGCGCGGATTCCAGAGATTGTCCAAGAGCAAGTGCAACAACAACTCGGAGCGACGATCACCGCCATTGTGCCTACCTTGATCGAGGGGTTGAGTGCGTGGATTGCGGGCGGCCAACGGGGGCCGCCCCCGATTCCTAGCTTCACGGCCAGCAACTCGCTGAACGTGATGGCGGGGCCATTGGTGTCTCCGGCGGAGGCGGCATTGGTGTCTCCGACGCCGGCACAGGGAGCTTAATGCACCCGGGTGTACGCCGGCCGCCACATCCGCAGCAAGCGGCCCCTCCGTCAACTGCACGCCCGCCGTTGGCGGTGCCTCGACATTAGCCGAGCTCGACGCCATCATCACGGTAACTAATTAAGCCTCTCTCGGCCGAGGACTTCATCTCCTTGCCTTTGACTGGTCATCCTCGACGCCCTACATGTTTTCGCAGGGCGCCGCCGACGTTCCGTGCACTCTCACGCGCTTCGTGAACAACGAGTTGGTCGATGTCGCCAAGGGCAAAATCGTTCAACGGGCAACCCCTTGTTCCACGGTACCGGATGCCACCCAACTTGTTTAGGGTTCAAGCTGGTTGGTGCTGCGAGGCTGCGATGAGTTGTTACCTCCGATTCGACCCGTCGGGCCGGCGATGATGACGTGATGACCCTCGGCCGCCTTTGCTGAGCTGGCCCCTGCTTTGGCCGAAGAGCCAGATTCGTTTGGGGGCGGGGGACACCACCCCAAAGACAACACCGCCAGTCATGCCGGCGCCAAGTCGGCCCCATGGCAAGACCGCCGCAACGGTGCCGGACATCCCTATGCCACTGGATCCAAACATGCATATGGCACAGGATCAGAACGACGATGACGACGATACATTTGCCAACGTCGATCAGTACTTTGCCGATCATGGGTACGGTGGCGACTTCATGGGCCTCATTCTCAAGAACCCAACCCGACAAAAGACGTGTGCGATCTAGCTGGTACCGCGGAGAAGCCAAGTTGCAACAGGCGTCGTCTGCCGTTCAGCTCTCAGGAGACGCCTCCAGCTGCCGACTTCACGGGGCCTCAAATAGGCGAGGTGCGAAATATTATCAGCCCCAACACACTCAAGAAGGCGGTCTGTGAGCAGAACTCGGTCCCATTACAGGAGAAGAAGAAGGCACGCAAAAGAAAGACTAACAAGGGTGCGGGCCAGGTGGCACCGAAATGCGATCCGTGCTCGGGGACGGGCCACCTTCACCTAAGGATATCTCGAGGAGGGTGCATGTGGCGGGTAGGGCGATGCTATCGACAAATATGCTCAATGCTGCAACCGGTGCTATGCGGAGTCTGCATGATGTTGTTCTTTCTTTGGAGAAGCGGCGTCTCGAGAGAAGGATGTGGCATACCGGTTTTCGTGGCCAAGGTGCGAGAGGGCAAGGGCTTTGTGGATAACTCCATCGGGCGTATGTTCATCCCGCGGTTTGATGTCATCCACGCTTTGTTGAACCTTCATCCGCTGCACTACCCCTTCGTTCGGCTATTTTCGCTGAGTATGGAGATGCGGATCATTCGCGACAAGAACCCGGACATCGTGATAGTCGACCCCTTCTACATGCGTGCCAAGATCTTGGGCAGCGCTGGGGACCGGCAAGTCGCGAGTTCTTACCTCGAAGGCGTCATTCTGGCAAACCAAGATAAGGATAACTTCCTCGTGCCTTACTTTCCCGAGTAAGTCCTCCCCTCAACTGGCCCGTAACATATGAATTCTTAGATTTCGATCGTTTTTCTTTTAACATTCCGTGTTTTCTGCAGTGACACACATTGTACGCTCATCCTCTTAAGCCCCAAATATTCCATGGCCACGTATTTCGACCCGGACCGTCGATCGAGCGTAGACTACACAAATGTCAAGAAGGTTCTTGATGATGTTCTCCCGGCCACGCCTAATCTGGAGGCACCTTCACCAGGCCTATTGGTAAGTACGGCAAGCACGTGTTCTCCCACAATCTGACGTTACTGCTGCGTCAAGCAGCCGCTTTGTGATCGGAAGGGTGCCTACTACGCCATCCATCACATGCGGGCGATCGTGCGGGACCATCATCAACTTCGCTACCGAGTAAACTCAAAGATTGGGCCGCGGCGTGTCGGCAATCCAGACGCGGACATCAGACAAGAATTCTTTCGCATCCATTCGGAGTTTGCGGAAATCATCCATCAAGATGTCCTTCGTACCTCGGGGCAGTTCTACCTCAGAAATCAACCGTCCAACAGTGACATCGACATAATGCTACAAATGCAGGCTGACAACGCCCGTTATTTCATGACTCCCACGGTAGACGGCGGCTTCATCCATGCTCCGGTCCCTTGAGTCGAGTCGAAAGCGGTGATGTCGTGTCTAGTTCTGAAACATCGATTGGCTCATGTTGTAATTAAACTTTAATGAACTTGTAGTATGTCTCTTTGGTTTCGAGAGTCGTTCAACTTAGATGTAATCGATGCTATTAATGTCTTGCTTTTCTCTTCCGATCATTCTGTTGCATACTTATATATTGCTTATGTATTGTCTGTGAATTGGTACTAACGTTTCGTTTAGCTAGTGCATAGCGATGCCGTCGTATGTCGTGTACAAGGGTAAGGTTCCCGGAGTCTCTGACGACCGGGAGGAGTGTCGGAGACAGGTTCACCGATTCAGCGATGCTTGATTACAAAGGGTACACCACTAGGGCCGAGGCCGAATCTAGATACGCCCGCTATCTAGCGGAGAGGAGGGAGCGTTGGAGGAACCGGATGAAGACGAGTTTCATCGTGATGATGCTCATCGTGATGACCGCAACTCTCTTCTATGTGATGGTAGTTTAGATGATCGATATCGACTTGTAATGTGAAGACAAACTCGCTACTCGCGGTCTCGAGACTTGTAATATAATGTTCTATCTTTGTTCGGTCTTTTCAATTCGGAGACTAATATGATGAATTGTATTCGGAGACTAATATGATGAATTGTATTCACAGACTAATCTTCTATTGTATTCGATGAATCTGTTGTTGATATGTGCTGTCTATATTTTGTCCAATTATACATTTTGTAACCTGTGCAAAAAACAGAAAATAAAAAAATAAAAAAAAACCTAATATTCATACTAATGGCGCATCACATTACAGTGTGCCATTAGTATGCCAAAGGATACTAATGGCGCATCATTAAACAGTGCGCCATTAGTATGCCGAAGTTACTAATGGCGCATCTTGTGGTTGTGCGGCCTTAGTATTCCAAAGCACTGGTATACATGGCCCCACAGGAGGTATACTAATGGCGCCTTGTTGTATATACTAATGGCGATCTGAGGTGCGCCATTAGTATACAGATACTAATGGCGATTAGGGTGCGCCATTAGTAAAATATACTAATGGCGTGGCACTAATGGCGCACCACTAATGCGCCATTAATGGCCAAATTAGGTGCGCCATTAGTAGGCCTTTTCCTAGTAGTGTATGGTGTTGATGTAGAAGCCCTACGTGGTGGATGCCCCCTCCGGCAGAGCTCCGGAACAGGCCCCAGGATGGGATCTCGTGGATATAGGAAGTTGCGGCGGTGGAATTAGGTTTTTGGCTCTTGTTCTGATCGTTTGGGGGTACGTAGGTATATATAGGAGGAAGGAGTACGTCGGTGGAGCTTCGAGGGGCCCATGAGGCAGGGAGGCGCGCCCTAGGGGGGGGGCCCACCCTCGTGACCGCCTCTCTGGTTCCTTGGCGTAGGGTCGAAGTTTCATGGATCACGTTCGGTGAGAAAATCACGTTTCCGAAGGTTTCATTCCGTTTGGACTCCGTTTGATATTCTGTTTCTTCAAAATACTGAAAAAGGCAAAAAACAGCAATTCTGGGCTGGGCCTCCGGTTAATAGGTTAGTCCCAAAAGTAATATAAAAGTGGAAAATAAAGCCCATTATAGTCCAAAACAATAGATAAAGTAGCATGGAGCAATAAAAAATTATAGATACGTTGGAGACGTATCGAGGCATCCCCAAGCTTAATTCCTGCTCGTCCTCGAGTAGGTAAATGATAAAAAGAGAATTTTTGATGCGGAGTGATACTTTGGCATAATTTCAATGTAAATCTTCTTAATCATGGTATGAATATTCAGATCCGAAAGATTCAAGACAAAAGTTCATATTGACTTAAAAATAATAATACTTCAAGCATACTAACAAAGCAATTATGTCTTCTCAAAATAACATGGCCAAAGAAAGTTATCCCTACAAAATCATATATTCTAGCTATGCTCCATCTTCCCCACACAAAGTATTTAAATCATGCACAACCCCGATGACAAGCCAAGCAATTCTTTCATACTTTAACATTTTCCAAACTTTTTCAATCTTCACACAATACATGAGCGTGAGCCATGGATATAGCACTATATGTGGAATAGAATGGTGGTTGTGGAGAAGACAAAAAGAGGGAAGATAGTCTCACATCAACTAGGCGTATCAACGGGCTATGGAGATGCCCATCAATAGATATCAATGTGAGTGAGTAGGGATTGCCATGCAACAGATGCACTAGAGCTATAAGTGTATGAAAGCTCAACAAAAGAAACTAAGTGGGTGTGCATCCAACTCACTTGCTCACAAAGACCTAGGGCATTTGAGGAAGCCCATCATTGGAATATACAAGCCAAGTTCTATAATGAAAAATTCCCACTAGTATATGAAAGTGACAAAATGAGAGACTCTCTATCATGAAGATCATGGTGCTACTTTGAAGCACAAGTGTGGTAAAAGGATAGTAACATTGTCCCTTCTCTTTTTTTCTCTCATTTTTTATTTTTTTTATTTGGGCCTTTTCTCTTTTTTTGTGGCCTCTTTTTTTATTTTTTATTTTTCGTCCGGAGTCTCATCCCGACTTGTGGGGGAATCATAGTCTCCATCATCCTTTCCTCACTTGGGACAATGCTCTTATAATGATGATCATCACACTTTTATTTTTCTTACAACTCAACAATTACAACTCGATACTTAGAACAAAATATGACTATATGAATGCCTCGTGATGTACCGGGATATGCAATGAAACATGAGTGACATGTATGAAAGAATTATGAATGGTGGCTTTGCCACAAATACGATGTCAACTACATGATCATGCTAGCAATATGACAATGATGGAGTGTGTCATAATAAACGGAACAGTGGAAATTTGCATGGCAATATATCTCGGAATGGCTATGGAAATGCCATGATAGGTAGGTATGGTGGCTGTTTTGAGGAAGGTATATGGTGGGTGTATGATACCGGCGAAAGGTGCGCGGTATTAGAGAGGCTAGCAATGGTGGAAGGATAGGAAAAGGTGCGTATAATCCATGGACTCAACATTAGTCATAAATAACTCATATACTTATTGCAAAAATCTAGAAGTTATCAAAGCAAAGTATTACGCGCATGCTCCTAGGGGGATAGATTTGTAGGAAAAGACCATCGCTCGTCCCCCGACCGCCACTCATAAGGAAGACAATCAATAAATAAATCATGCTCCGAGTTCATCACATAACGGTTCACCATACGTGCATGCTACGGAAATCACAAACTTCAACACAAGTATTCTTTAAATTCACCACTACTCACTAGCATGACTCTAATATCATCATCTTCATATCTCAAAACAATTATCAAGCATCAAACTTATCTTAGTACTCAACGCACTCAAAAGAAAGTTTCACATATCTTGAATACCAAGTATATTAACATTAAGCAAATTACCATGCTATTAACAACTCTCAAAATAATCTGAGTGAAGCATGAGAGATCAAGTTTCTTTAAAACAAATCCACCACCGTGATCTAAAAGATCTAAGTGAAGCACTAGAGCAAACATTATCACGCTCAAAAGATATAAGTGAAGCACTATGAGCAAAACTATCAAGCTCAAAAGATATAAGTGAAGCACATAGAGTATTCTATCAAATTCCAATTCATGTATGGCTCTCTCAAAAGGTGTGTACAGCAAGGATGATTGTGGTAAACTAACAAGCAAAGACGCAAATAATACAAGACGCTCCAAGCAAAACACATATCATGTGGTGAATAAAAATATAGCTCCAAGTAAATTACTGATGGAAGTGGACGAAAGAGGGGATGCCTTCCGGGGCATCCCCAAGCTTTGACTTTTTGGTGTCCTTGGATTATCTTGGGGTGCCATGGGCATCCCTAAGCTTAGGCTCTTGCCACTCCTTGTTCCATAATCCATCAAAAGAATTTACCCAAAACTTGAAAACTTCACAACACAAAACTCAATAGAAATCTCGTGAGCTCCGTTAGAGAAAGAAAACAAAAGACTACTTTAAGGTACTGTAATGAACTCATTCTTTATTTATATTGGTGTTAAACCTACTGTATTCCAACTTCTCTATGGATCATAAACTATTTTACTAGCCATAGATTCATCAAAATAAGCAAACAACACACGCAAAACAGAATCTGTCAAAAACAGAACAGTCTATAGTAATCTGTAACTAACGCAAACTTCTGGAACTAAAACATTTCTACCAAAATTAGACGACCTGGAAATTTTGTTTATTGATCATCAGCAATTGGAATCAGTATTTTATCACGTTCTGGTGATTTTTAACAATTCGGGAACTGAACGCAAACTTTCTGGAAATTAAAGCAAGATCAAATAACTATCATCCAAGAAGATCCAATAGGTTTAACTTGGCACAAACACTAATTAAAACATAAAACCACATCAAAACAGAGGGTAGATGGATTATTTATTCCTAAACAGAAGCAAAATCAAAAAACTAAAAATAAAATTGGGTTGCCTCCCAACAAGAGCTATCAACGCCCATAGCTAGGCATTGAGATTTCAATGATGCTCACAAGAAAGACAAGAATTGAGGCACAAAGAGAGCATCATAAAACATGTGACAAACACACTTAAGTCTAACATACTTCCTATGCATAGGCATATTATAGGCAAACAAATTATCGTAGCAAGCAAAAACTAGCATATGCAGGGAAGCGGAAAGGAACAATAGCAATCTCAACATAACGAGAGGTAATTTAGTAACATGAAAATTTCTATAACCATATTTTCCTCTCTCATAATAGTTACATGTAGGATCATAAGAAAATTCAACAATATAGCTATCACATAACATATTCTCAACATGATCCACATGCATGCGAAGTTGACACTCTTCCAAAATAGTGGGATTATCATTAACTAAAGTCATGATTTCTCCAAGCCCACTTTTATCAAAAATTTCATAAGATTGAATGTTATCCAAATATGTGGGATCTAAAGTTGACACTCTTATTATTGCAAACCCACTTTCAATATTATTGCAAACAATATTATCAATCTCATATTCATCATGGGGATTAAATAAATTTTCAAGATCATAAGAAGAATCACCCCAATCATGATCATTGCAACAAGTAGTAGACATAGCAAAACTAGAATCCCCAAGCTTAGGGTTTTGCATATGATTAGCACAATTGACATCAAGATAATTTATAGTAAAATCATTGCAATCATTCTTTTTCAAAGATCTATCGTGAATCGCTTCATGAAGTACTTCATCACAATTTTTAGATTCACGAATTTCAAGCAAAACCTCATAAAGATAATCTAGTGCACTCAACTCACTAGCAATATGTTCATCATAATTCGGTCTCTTAAAGAGATTATCAAGTGGATGAGGATCCATAAACTCTTAGCAAGCAAAGATGCAAGCAAAAAGAAGGCACATGGTAACACGAGCAAACAGAAGGGCGAACTGAAGAGGGGCGAATAAAACGGTAAGGGTGAAGTGGGGGAGAGGAAAATGAGAGGCAAATGACAAATAATGTAATGCGAGAGATAGGGATTGTGATGGGTACTTGGTATATTGAATTTTGCGTAGACTCCCCGGAAACGGCGCCAGAAATCCTCTTGCTACGTCTTGAGCTTGCGTTGGTTTTCCCCGAAGAGGAGAGGATGATGCAGCATAGTAGCGTAAGTATTTCCCTCAGTTTTTGAGAACCAAGGTATCAATCCAGTAGGAGGCCACGCACAAGTCCCTCGCACCTGCACAAAGCGATAGCTACTCGCAACCAACACGATTAGGGGTTGTCAATCCCTACACGGTCACTTACGAGAGTGAGATCTGATAGAGATAATATTTTTGGTATTTTTGGTATAAAGATGCAAAGTGAAAAGTAAAGGCAAAGTAAAACAAAGCAAGTATTAAAGTGATGGAGATTGATATGATGAGAATAGACCCGGGGGCCATAGGTTTCACTAGTGGCTTCTCTCAAGAGTATAAGTATTCTACGATTGGGTGAACCAATTACTGTTGAGCAATTGACAGAATTGAGCATAGTTATGAGGTTATCTAGGTATGATCATGTATATAGGCATCACGTCCGTGACAAGTAGATCGAAACGATTCTGCATCTACTACTATTACTCCACTCATCGACCGCTATCTAGCATGCATCTAGAGTATTAAGTTAAAAACAGAGTAACGCCTTAAGCAAGATGACATGATGTAGATGAATAAATTCATGCAATATGATAAATACCCCATCTTGTTATCCTCGATGGCAACAATACAATACGTGCCTTGCAACCCTTTACATCCTTTGGTAAGGACACCGCAAGATTGAACCCAAAGCCATGCACTTCTCCCATTGCAAGAACTACCAATCTAGTTGGCCAAACCAAACGGATAATTCGAAGAGACTTGCAAAGATAACTAAATCATACATAAAAGAATTCAGAGAAGATTCAAAAATTATTCATAGATAATCTGGATCATAAACCCACAATTCATCGGTCTCAACAAACACACCGCAAAAAGAAGATTACATCAAATAGATCTCCACGAGATAGGGGGAGAACATTGTATTGAGATCCAAAAGAGAGAAGAAGCCATCTAGCTACTAGCTATGGACCCGAAGGTCTGAAGTAAACTACTAACACTTCATCGGAGAGGCTATGGTGTTGATGTAGAAGCCCTCCGTGGTGGATGACCCCTCCGGTGGAGCTCCTAAACAGGCCCCAAGATGGGATCTCGTGGATACAGGAAGTTGCGGCGGTGGAATTAGGTTTTGGCTCCTGTTACGATCGTTTGGGGTGCGAGGTATATATAGGAGGAAGGAGTACGTCGGTGGAGCTTCGAGGGGCCCACGAGGCAGGGGACGCGCCCTAGGGGGGCGTGCCCCCACCCTCGTGACCGCCTCTCTGGTTCCTTGGCGTAGGGTCCAACTCTCCTGGATCACGTTCGGTGAGAAAATCACGTTTCCGAAGGTTCCATTCCGTTTGGACTCCGTTTGATATTTTGTTTCTTCGAAATACTGAAAAGGGCAAAAAACAGCAATTCTGGGCTAGGCCTCCGGTTAATAGGTTAGTCCCAAAAGTAATATAAAAGTGGAAAATAAAGCCCATTATAGTCCAAAACAATAGATATAGTAGCATGGAGCAATCAAAAATTATAGATACGTTGGAAACGTATCAGGTCACAACGCGCTTTAGCCGTTGTGGCTTTGTCAAATGATGTTCCCAATCGCCTGGCTGATGTATTGAAGTGACTTGCTGTGCTCCCTCAACGGGTCCAAGAATTGAGACATGCTTCTGCAAGAGCCGGAGCCATAACCGCCTTAAGCCGAGCTAAGGCATGGTTACCAGAGCTGGACCCAGCCGACATCTCCCTTGGATATCCAAGCATTAAGGAGGATGGCACCCCCTTTGATGAGAAGGATTTCACCGCCTGCGTGAAAGAAATACGTCCTGTGGCCACTCTGATCGGGAATGATACGGATCTCACCAAGTACCAGCCGGGTTACGACAGCCAAAATCAGAGGATCGCAACGCCACATTATGATGCAGTCAGCTTGACCCCTCCAATTCGTAAGCATACCTTCGCCCCCGAAGTCGATCCGGCCGGGTTAATTGATGATGAAGCTGAATTTGAAGCTTTGAGTGGCATTGACTGGTCATCATCAACCTTCCAGGACAGGGCAGCCGACGGAGGAGCGGAAAGGGATGACCCGGAAGCTTCAGGCCAACAAAATGAGTGATCCGTCAGGCGTCTTACTTTTATGCCTTACAGGAAACAATGATTCATTATCCAGACTCGGGGAGTCTTGTAATAGGGTAGAACAAAGACTTGATTTTGTCGTGTCATCGCGCACGTTTGAGGCGCTCAACACTTGTTCAAGCCTAGCCGAGGCGACCTACGAGGCCCCCGAGAAGCTCCTTGCCGGGGAAGCTTGCGAAGAGACGTCAGGGCCACCACCCTTGGGGTTGAGAGCTCAGACACCATCGACAATGTCAAGACCAAGATCTGGAGGGCTAATGCCTGATAGCATGCAACCCCTCATGAAGATTGGCAACCCACGAATCCATGTGGGATCAGAAGACGGGGACGACTCCAAGGCCCCCGGCAAGCCTTGCCGGGGACGACCGTTGGGCCACGGCTAGACCCGCGCCCGGCAAGGTTTCGCCACTTCATCATCATTCCAGTGCGGCGATAGGCTTTCCAGCTAAGCAGGCGCCTGCGTGGTGGCATGCAGATCTTCGTGGAAACATACCATTTCGCCAACGCAGGAGCTGGTTGGCCAGCGCGGCGCTGCATGCCTCGTCGGCCCGGATGTGTGGCGAGGCGAGGAGGAGCGGCGAAGGATGAGATGGCCTCTGTTGCCGTACCCAATAAAGCAAGAGGACACACAGGCAACACATTAAATGCGCTTGTCCTACGTTGATCGAGCAATAAGCTCGTACCACTGTAGCTTGCCACCTCATGTGTGTCGATGTGGCAACCCCTTTGTGTATAAAAGGAGGCCTGAGGCGCACGGAGAGAGGATTCGTATTTTTGGAGAAAGCACGCACCATACCTAGTTCAAAAGCTCAAGATCACACATATAACCAGACAAAGCAGGACTAGGGTATTACGCAATCGCGGACCGAACCTGCAAAAAATCCTCTGTGTGCTAACGGCTCGACCTGCTCATCGTGAAACTAAACCCCCATCGAATGTATAAGGGATCCTTGTGAACCCATAGGTGATCGGTTTCCCCGACATCTTTCCAATAAATCCCATCTGAATTCAATAGTCTTCATCGTAAAAGAACCAGTACAAGAAGTATCAAGCATGGAGCGATTATTGAGAGAAAGCCGAGCATAGAAATTTTAAATAATAATTTCTCTTGAGAGCTCATGATTTGTTTATGAATATAACATTGACTTAAGCCTCCCCCAAGCTCAAGCGATACTTTCTCCTTTGCGAGTCCAAAAATTATATATATAATTATGGTCACGATGAACCAGTTGCATAGGATAAAACTTCTGATGAAATTCCAATTTCAATCGGTTGTAGTTCAATGATCCAATATCATCACATAGCCTAAACCATGTCAATGCCTTTCCCTTCAAAGATAAAGGGAAGATCTTCTTCTTGATAACATCCTCGGGCATACTTGCAAGCTTAAATAATCCACAAACTTCATCCACATAGATTAGGTGCATATCGGGATGTAATGTTCCATCTCCTGTAAAAGGATTAGCTAGCAGTTTCTCTATCATTACCCAAAGGAATTTCAAAGTTAACATTTTCAGTGGGTTCAGTAGGTTGAGGAGCTACTCTTTGCTCTGCTGGTTGGGGTGAAGATACCTCGAACAAGCCCCTCAAAGGATTATTTTCCATAGTAATAAGTGATAGTAAATATCAGCACACTATATAAATTTCACCTTACCAAATTCCACCTACCAAAGGCGCTTCACTCCCCGGCAACAACGCCATAAAAGTGTCTTGATGACCCACAAGTATAGGGGATCTATCGTAGTCCTTTTGATAAGTAAGAGTGTCAAACCCAATGAGGAGCAGAAGGAAATGACAAGCGGTTTTCAGCAAGGTATTCTCTGCAAGCACTGAAATTATCGGTAACAGATAGTTTTGTGATCAGGTAATTCATAACGGGTAACAAGTAATAAGAGTAATTAAGGTGCAGCAAGGTGGCCCAATCCTTTTCGTAGCAAAGGACAAGCCTGGACAAACTCTTATATAAAGCAAAGCGCTCCCGAGGACACATGGGAATTATTGTCAAGCTAGTTTTCATCATGCTCATATGATTCGCGTTCGGTACTTTGATAATTTGATATGTGGGTGGACCATTGCTTGGGTACTGCACTTCCTTGGACAAGCATCCCACTTATGATTAACCCCTCTCGCAAGCATCGGCAACTACGATAGAAGAATTAAGGTAAACTTAACCATAGCACGAAACATATGGATCCAAATCAGCCCCTTACGAAGCAACGCATAAAATAGGGTTTAAGCTTCTGTCACTCTAGCAACCCATAATCTACTTATTACTTCCCAATGCCTTTCCCTAGGCTCAAACAATGGTGAAGTGTCATTTAGTCGACGTTCACATAAAACCACTAGAGGAAAGACAACATACATCGAATCAAAATATCGAACGAATACCAAATTCACATGACTACTTATAACAAGACTTTCTCCCATGTCCTTGGGAACAAACATAACTACTCACAAATCATATTCATGTTCATAATCAGAGGTGTATTAATGTGCATAAAGTATCTGAACATATGATCTTCCACAGGATAAACCAACTAGCATCAACTACAAGGAGTAATCAACACTACTAGCAACCCACAGGTACCAATCTAAGGTTTTAAGACAAAGATCGGATACAAGAGATGAAATAGGGTTTGAGAGGAGATGGTGCTGGTGAAGATGTTGATGGAGATTGACCCCCTCTCGATGAGAGGATCGATGGTGACGACGAGGGTGACGATTTCCCCCTCCTGGAGGGATGTTTCCCTGGCAGAACAGCTCCGCTGGAGCCCTAGATTGGTTCCGCCAAGGTTCCGCCTCGAGACGGCGGCGCTTCGTCCCGAAAGCTTCCTTATGATTTTTCCAGGGCAAAAGACACCATATACCAGAAGATGGACATCGGGGGGCTGCCAGGTGGCCCACGAGGCAGGGGGGGCGCCCAGGGGGTAGGGCGTGCCCTCCACCCTCGTGGACAGTGGGTGGCCCCCTTTGCTGCTTTCTTCGCCAAATATTTTTAATATATTCCAAAACTAACTTTAGTGGAGTTTCAGGACTTTTAGAGTTGTGCAGAACAGGTCTCTAATATTTGCTCCTTTTCTAGCCAAGAATTCCAGCTGCCGGCATTCTCCCTCTTCATGCAAACCTTGTGAAATAAGAGAGAAAAGGCATAAGTATTGTGACATAATGTGTAGTAACAACCCATAATGCAATAAATATTTATATAAAAGCATGATGCAAAATGGACGTATCAGCGGTTCGTCCTCCAGGGGCAGCGATGGCGCTCCTTCCGGTGCGGGCGGCGGCCAGCCATGGCGGGACCCTGCCCCCGCCCACAACCCTCATGCCACCGGCTATGGCAGGGGGAAGGGCAAGAAGATGGGCTACAAGCCCGCCGGTGGTGCTCCTCCAATGCCAACTCCTTTCAATCCTTGGACAGGAGCCATCCAGATGTGGCCCATGCAGTCGCACTCCAACAACACCGGCGGCACCGACGACATTCTTGGACGGGGTCTGGGATAACGCGCCCACGCCTACATGGCCGCTCCCCCGGCTTCTCTCGGCGCCCTATGGCGGTTGTGGCTCTGCTTCATACGGCGCCGAGCTGCCCTACGCCGCACCACCGACACGGGAACCATCATGGGACACCGCCGCTCTCGCTCAACACTTCACCAACATGACGTTGCAGCAGCCCGCTCCTGAGTGGGTCATGGACACCGGCGCGACCGCCCACCTTTCCTCCGATGCCGGTATCTTATCCTCTCTTTCTCCTCATACTATATAGCGTCACGTGGTGGTCGGCGATGGTTCCACCGTTCCCATCACCACATCCGGCCATTCTTCCCTTCCCTCTCTTTTTCCCAACAGACATCTTCACTTATGGCATGTCTTAGTCACACCTAGCATTATCAAAAACCTTATTTCCATTCGTCAATTCACTACTGATAATCATTGCATCGTCGCTTTTGACCCTTTTGGTTTCTCTGTGAAGGACCTTCATTCCCAGTGCGAGATCCTTCGGTGCAATAGTACGGGGGAGCTCTACACGTTCACATGCCCTCCGCCTCCTCTCGCCCTCGCCACGCTCATCGCCCCTCACGACGTGTGGCACTGTCGCCTCGGTCACCCCAGCCATGATGCTTACGGCCGCCTCTCACAGCATATTTCCCTTCCTTGTATTAGACAAATAAATCAAACCACTTTATGTCATGCTTGTCAACTAGGACGTCATGTTCGTTTGCCTTTTTATTCTTCTACTACTCGTACAACTCGTCCATTCGAGTTAGTGCATTGTGATCTTTGGACTTCATCGATCTTGAGTGTTTCTGGCAATAAATATTTTCTAATCATTCTTGATGATTTCACACATTTTCTATGGACTGTTCTGCTTCGCAGTAAATCTGATGCTTACGCCTCGCTCTCTGCTTTTCGCGCGTTCGCTTACTCAGTTTGGCTTACCTCTCGTGTCCATACAATGTGACAATGGTCATGAGTTCGACAATAACAAACTCCACTCTCACACTGTCACGCACGGTATTCATATTCCCTTCTCTTGCCCATACACATCCCAACAAAACGGTAAAGCCGAATTCATTATTCGCACTGTCAATGACATTGTGCGTTCTCTCTTATTTCAGGCTTGCTTACCACCTCGCTTTTGGGCCGAAGCACTTCACACCGCCACTCACGTTCTTAACCGTCTTCCCACAAAAACAATCAGCGCCCCCTCTCCATATTTTGCCCTTCACAACAACCATCACGATTACTCGTCACTACGCGTCTTCGGCTGCCTATGCAATCCCAACACCGCCTCCACTATGCCACATAAATTGTCGCCGCGTTCGAGTGCTTGCGTTTTTCTTGGCTATTCCTCTCATCATAAGGGATATCGGTGCATGGACCTCACTACCCACCGCATCATCATCTCTCGTCACGTCGTCTTCGATGAGATGACCTTTCCCTTTGCCTCCCTACAGCCTACCAACGCCGCCACGTATGACTTTCTCGCCGCCGACGACATCCTACCCATAGTTTTTCCACCCCTTCCAATCACCACCCCTACACCTACCCCACCACCCTCCCCTCCTCCCGCCCCTCCCTCACCACCCGCCCCTCCCTCACCAGGCGCCCCTCCTGCACCCAATCATCACACGCGCAGCACCTCCGGCATCCACAAGGGCCCTCGCGAGCGGCTTAACATGCATGTTTCGTTTGTCAGCAGGTACTCCCCGGTTCCCACCTCCACCCGTGCAGCTCTCAAGGATCCCAACTGGCTCAATGCTATGACTGCGGAGTACCGCGCTCTCCTCAGCAACAACACTTGGGATCTTGTGCCTCCTCCTCTGTATACTAACATTGTCTCCAGCAAGTGGGTTTTTCGCCACAAGCTCAAGCCCGATGGCTCCTTCAATCGCTATAAAGCTCGTTGGGTGCTTCGGGGTTTCTCTCAGGAGCCAGGTGTCGACTTCGACGAGACATTCAGCCTGGTTGTCAAACCGGTCACCGTGCATGTCATCCTCTCCATCGCGCTCTCTCTTAATTGGGAGACTCGTCAGCTCGACATCAAGAACGCCTTTCTGCATGGCACACTAGCTGAGGTTGTCTACTGTCATCAACCCACCGGCTTCATCGACTCCACTCGCCTCGAGCACGTCAGTCGGCTGAACCGTTCACTCTACGGTCTCAAGAAGGCTCCTCGTGCGTGGTACCAGCGCTTCGCGGCTTTCACCACTTCGACCGGCTTCGTGTGCTCACGCTCGGACACCTCGTTGTTCGTCCTCCGGTGTGCAGAAGGCACGGCCTTCCTCCTACTCTATGTGGACGACATCGTCCTCATCGCCTCATCGACCTGCTTGCTCGACAGGATCACGGCCTCTCTCCGCGCCGAGTTCGCCATGATGGACATGGGCAGCCTCCACTACTTCCTCGGCATGGCGGTCACCCACGACTCCTCCGGCATGCATCTTTCGCAAGCAAAGTACGCCGCGGAGATTCTGGACAGGGCCGGCATGACTGCTTGCAAGTCGGCCACGACACCCATTGACACATTGATACATCTCCAACGTATCTATAATTTATGAAGCATTCATGCTATATTATTATGTGTCTTGAATGATTACAGGATTTATTATACACTTTTATATTACTTTCGGACTAACCTATTAACCGGAGGCCCAGCCCATATTGCTATTTTATTGCTTGTTTCAGTATTTCGAAGAAAAGGAATATCAAACGGAGTCCAAACGGAATGAAACCTTCGACAGCGTTATTTTTGGGAAGAATATGATCCTGGAGACTTGGAGTTCACGTCAGAAGATCCTCGAGGACTCCACGAGATAGGAGGGCACACCCCCTGTAGGGCGCGCCCCCCTGTCTCGTGGACCCCTCGAGCACCCCCCGACCGACTTCATTCGCCTATATATTCCCTCGTACCCTAAAAACGTCGAATATGAAGATAGATCGGGAGTTCCGCCACCGCAAACCTCTGTAGCCACCAAAAACCTCTCGGGAGTCTGTTCCGGCACCCTGCCGGAGGGGGAACCCATCACCGGTGTGTTGGGGAACGTAGCAGAAATTCAAAATTTTCCTACGTGTCACCAAGATCTATCTATGGAGAAACTAGCAACGAGGGAAGGAGAGTGCATCTACATACCCTTGTAGATCGTTAAGCGGAAGCGTTCATGAGAACGGGGTTGAAGGAGTCGTACTCGTCGTGATCCAAATCACCGGAGATCCGAGTGCCGAACGGACGGCACCTCCGCGTTCAACACACGTACAGCCCGATGACGTCTCCCATGCCTTGATCCAGCAAGGAGAGAGGGAGAGGTTGAGGAAGACTCCACCCAACAGCAGCACAACGGCGTGGTGGTGGTGGAGGAGCGTGGCAATCCTGCAGGGCATCGCCAAGCACCTCACGGGAGAGGAGGAGGTGTCACGGGAGGGAGGGAGGCGCTAGGGGCTCATGTGGATGCCCTCCTCCCTCCACTATATATAGGGGCAAGGGAGAGGGGAGGCGCAGCCTGCCCCTTCCTCCAAGGAAAGGGTGCGGCCAAGAGGGGAGGAGTCCATCCTCCCCAAGGCACCTCGGAGGTGCCTTCCCCCTTGAGGACTCTTCCCTCCCCAAGTTTCCTTGGCGCATGGGCCTCTTGGGGCTGGTGCCCTTGGCCCATATAGGCCAAGGCGCACCCCCTACAGCCCATGTGGCCCCTCGGGGCAGGTGGACCCCAGTGGACCCCGGACCCCTTTCGGCACTCCGGTACAATACCGATAAAGTGCGAAACTTTTCCGGCGACCAAAATAGGACTGCCCATATATAAATCTTTACCTCCGGACCATTCCGAACTCCTCGTGACGTCCGGGATCTCATCCGGACTCGAACAACATTCGGTAACCACATACAAACTTCCTTTATAACCCTAGCGCCATCGAACCTTATGTGTAGACCCTACGGGTTCGGGAACCATCTTGACATGACCGAGATGTTCTTCGGTCAATAACCAATAGCGGGATCTGGATACCCATGTTGGCTCCCACATGTTCCACGATGATCTCATCGGATGAACCATGATGTCAAGGACTCAATCAATCTTGTATACAATTCCCTTTGTCTAGCGGTATTTTACTTGCCCGAGATTCGATCGTCGGTATACCGATACCTTGTTCAATCTCGTTACCGGCAAGTCTCTTTACTCGTTCCGTAACACATCATCCCGTGATCAACCCCTTGGTCACATTGTGCACATTATGATGATGTCCTACCGAGTGGGCCCAGAGATACCTCTCCGTTTACACGGAGTGACAAATCCAGTCTCGATTCGTGCCAACCCAACAGATACTTTCGGAGATACCGTAGTGCACCTTTATAGCCACCCGATTACGTTGTGGACGTTTGGTACACCCAAAGCATTCCTACGGTATCCGGGAGTTGCACAATCTCATGGTCTAAGGAAAAGATACTTGACATTAGAAAAGCTTTAGCATGCGAACTACGATCTTTGTGCTAGGCTTAGGATTGGGTCTTGTCCATCACATCATTCTCCTAATGATGTGATCCCGTTATCAATGACATCCAATGTCCATGGTCAGGAAACCGTAACCATCTATTGATCAACAAGCTAGCCAATAGAGGCTTGCTAGGGACATGGTGTTGTCTATGTATCCACACATGTATTTGAGTTTCCTATCAATACAATTATAGCATGGATAATAAACGATTATCATGAACAAGGAAATATAATAATAATAACTAATTTATTATTGCCTCTAGGGCATATTTCCAACAGTCTCCCACTTGCACTAGAGTCAATAATCTAGTTCACATCGTCATGTGATTAACACCGATATGTCACATCGCCATGTGACTAACACCCAAAGAGTTTACTAGTGTCTCGTAAACTAGTTCACATCATCATGTGATTTAGACTTAATGAGTTACGAGGTTTGATCATGTTTTGCTTGTGAGAGAGGTTTTAGTCAACGGTGCGAACCTTTCAGATCCGTGTGTGCTTTGCAAATTTCTATGTCATATTATAAATGCTGCTTCCACGCTCCACTTGAAGCTATTCCAAATGGTTGCTCCACTATACGTATCCGGTTTGCTACTCGAGTCACTTTCGGATAGGTGTTAAAGCTTGCATCGACGTAACCCTTTACGCCGAACTCTTTATCACCTCCATAATCGAGAAACATGTCCTTATTTACTCCAAGGACAATTTTGACCGCTGTCCAATGATCCATTCTTGGATCATTCTTGTACCCCTTGACTGACTCATGGCAAGGCACACTTCGATGCGGTACATAACATAGCATCTTGTAGAGCCTACGTCTGAAGCATAGGGACGACCTTCGTCCTTTCTCTCTCTTCTGCCGTGGTCGAGCTTTAACTCTTAACTTCATACCTTACATCTCAGGCAAGAACTCCTTCTTTGGTGATCCATCTTGAACACCTTCAAGATCATGTCAAGGTACATGCTCATTTGAAAGTATTATTAAACATTTTGATCTATCTTATAGATCTTTGATGCTTATTGTTCAAGTAGCCTAATCCAGGTTTTCTATTGAAAAACACTTTTCAAACATCCCAATATGCTTTCTAGAAATTCTACATCATTTCTGATCATCAATATGTCAACAACATATTGTTATCAGAAATTCTATAGTGCTCCCACTCACTTCTTTGGAAATACAAGTTTCTCATAAACTTTGTATAAACCCAAAATCTTTGATCATCTCATCAAAGCGCACATTCCAACTCCGAGATGCTTACTCCGGTCCTTAGAAGGATCACTTTGGAGCCGCATACCTTTTAGCATCCTTAGGATCGACAAAAACTTTACGATTGTATCACATACAACCTTTCCTTACGAAGACCGGTAAGGAAACTTCGTTTTGACATCCATCTGCCAGATTTCATAAATGCAGCTAATGCTAACATGATTCAGACGGACTTAAGCATTGCTACGGATGAGAAAATCTCATCGTAGTCAACTCCTTGAACTTGTGAAAACTCTTCGCCACAAGTCGAGCTTCATAGACGGTGACATTACCGTCCACGTCCGTCTTCTTCTTAAAGATCCATTTATTTCAATGGCTTGCCGATCATCGGGCAAGTCCACCAAAGTCCATGCTTTGTTATGATACATGGATCCTATCTCGGATTTCATGGCTTCTAACCATTTATCGGAATTTGGGACCACCATTGCTTCTCCATAGCTCGTAGGTTCATTGTTGTCTAGCAACATGACCTTCAAGACAGGATCACCGTACCACTCTGAAGCAGTACGCGTCCTTGTCGTCCTACGAGGTTCGGTAGTGACTTGATCCGAAACTTCATGATTACTGTCATAAGCTTCTACTTCAATTGGTGTAGGTGCCACGGAACAACTTCACGTGCCCTGCTACACACTAGTTGAAGTGACGGTTCAATAACCTCATCAAGTCTCCACCATCCTCCCACTCAACTTTTCGAGACGAACTTTTCCTCGAGAAAGGACCCGATTCAAGAAACAATCCCTATTGCTTCCGGATCTGAATTAGGAGGTATACCCAACTGTTTTGGGTGTCCTATGAAGATGCATTTTGTCCGCCTGGTTCGAGCTTATCAACCTGAAACTTTTCCACATAAGCGTCGCAGCCCCAAACTTTTAAGAAACGACAACTTAGGTTTCTCCAAACGGTGTCGTCTCAACGGAATTACGTGGTGCCCCATTAAAGCAAGTGCGGTTGTCTCTAATGCCTAACCCATGAACGATAGTGGTAATTCGATAAGAGATATCATGGTGCGCACCATATCCAATAGGGTGCAACTATGATGTTCGGACACACCATCACACTATGGTGTTCCGTGCGGTATTAATTGTGAAACAATTTGCACAATGTCTTAATTGTGTGCCAAAACTGTAACTCAGATATTCATCTCTATGATCATATCATAGACATTCTATCCTCTTGTCACGAAGATCTTAAACTTCACTCTGAAATTACTTGAACCATTCAATGATTCAGATTTGTGTTTCATCAAGTAAATATACTCAACATCTACTCGAATCATCTGTGAAGTCAGAACATAACGATATTCACTTTGCATGCCTCTGCACTCATTGGACTGCACATATCAAAATGTGTTACTTCAACAAGTTGCTATCTTGTTCCATCTTCATCTGAAACCGAGGCTTTTCGGTCATCTCGCCCATGTGGTATGATCTGCATATCTCAAGTGATTCAAAATCAAGTGAGTCCAAACGATCCATCTGCATGGAGTTTCTTCATGCGTATACACCAATAGACATGGTTCGCATGTCTCAAACTTTTCAGAAACGAGTGAGTCCAAAGATCCATCAACATGGAGCTTCTTCATGCGTTTTACACCAATATGACTTACATGGCAGTGCCACAAGTAAGTGGTACTATCATTACTATCTTATATCTTTTGGCATGAAAATGTGTATCACTACGATCGAGATTCAATAAACCATTTCTTTAGGTGCAAGACCATTGAAGGTGTTATTCAAATAAAATAGAGTAACCATTATTCTCCTTAAATGAATAACCGTATTGCGATAGACATAATCCAATCATGTATATGCTCAACGCAAACACCAAATAACAATTATTTAGGTTTAACACCAATCTTGGTGGTAGAGGGAGCGGGCGATGCTTGATCACATCAACCTTGGAAACACTTCCAACACATATCGTCAGCTCACCTTTAGCTAGTCTCCGTTTATTCCGTAGCCTTTTATTTCGAGTTACTAACACTTAGCAACCGAACCGGTATCTTAATACCCTGGTGCTACTAGGAGTACTAGTAAAGTACACATTAACATAATGTATATCCAATATACTTCTATCGACCTTGCCAGCCTTCTTATCTACCAAGTATCTAGGGTAATGCTGCTCCGTTGGCTGTTCCCCTTATTGCGAAGCACTTAGTCTTGGGTTTGGGTTCAACCTTGGGTTTCTTCACTGGAGCAGCAACTGATTTGCCGTTTCATGAAGTGTCCCTTCTTGCCCTTGCCCTTCTTGAAACTAGTGGTTTCACCAACCATCAACAATTGGTGCTCCTTCTTGATTTTTTACTTTCGCGATGTCAAACAACGTGAATACCTCAAGGATCATCATATCTATCCCTGATATGTTATAGTTCATCACGAAGCTCTAGCAGCTTGGTGGCAATGACTTTGGAGAAACATCACTATCTCATCTGGAAGATCAACTCCCACACGATTCAAGTGATCGTTGCACTCAGACAATCTGAGCACAAGCTCAACGATTGAGCTTTTCTCCCTTAGTTTGTAGGCTAAGAAAATCGTCGGAGGTCTTATACCTTTTGACGTGGGCACGAGCTTGAAATCCCAATTTCAGCCCTCGAAACATCTCATATGTTCCGCGACGTTTCGAAAACGTCTTTGGTGCCTCAACTCTAAACCGTTTAACTGAACTATCATGTAGTTATCAAAAACGTGTATGTCCGATGTTTGCAACATCCACAGACGGCGTTTGGGGTTCAAAGACACCGAAGCGGTGCATTAAGGACATAAGCTATTTACTGTCCACATAAACGCTACTGTCAACTTTCAACTATATTTTCTCTAGGAACATATCTAAACAGTGGAACTAAAGCGCGAGCTTACGACATAATTTGCAAAAGGTCTTTTGACTATGTTCAAGATAATTAAGTTCATCTTATGAACTCCCACTCGAATAGACATCCCTCTGGTCATCTAAGCGATTACATGATCCGAGTCAACTAAGCCGTGTCCGATCATCACGTGAGACGGACTAGTCAACATCGGTGAACATCTTCATGTTGATCGTATCTACCATACGACTCATGCTCGACCTTTCGGTCTCTGTGTTCCCGAGGCCATGTCTGTACATGCTAGGCTCGTCAAGTTAACCCCAAGTGTTTTTGCTGTGTAAATCTGTCTTACACCCGTTGTATGTGAACGTAAGAATCCATCACACCCGATCATCACGTGGTGCTTAGAAGCGATTTAACTGTAGCAACGGTGCACGGTCAGGGGAGAACACTTCTTGAAATTTGTGTAAGGGATCATCTTATTTACTACCGTCGTTCTAAGTAAACAAGATGCATAAACATAATAAACATCACATGCAATTATATGTAGTAGTGACATGATATGGCCAATATCATATAGCTCCATTGATCTCCATCTTCGGGGCTCCATGATCATCATCGTCACCGCATGACACCATGATCTCCATCATCATGATCTCCATCATCGTGTCTCCATGAAGTTATCTCGCCAACTTATTACTTCTACTACTATGGCTACGGTTAGCAATAAAGTAAAGTAATTACATGGCGTTGTTTAATGACACGCAGGTCATACAATAAATAAAGACAACTCCTATGGCTCCTGCCGGTTGTCATACTCATCGACATGCAAGTCGTGAATCCTATTACAAGAACATGATCAATCTCATACATCACATTCTTCTTGGCCATATCACATCACATAGCATACCTTGCAAAAACAAGTTAGACATCCTCTAATTGTTGTTGCATGTTTTACGTGGCTGCTATGGGTTTCTAGCAAGAACGCTTCTTACCTCACGCAAAACCACAACGTGATATGCCAATTGCTATTTACCCTTCATAAGGACCCTTTTCATCGAATCCGTTCCGACTAAAGTGGGAGAGATCGGCACCCGCTAGCCACCTTATGCACCAAGTGCATGTCGATCGGTGGAACCTGTCTCACGTGAAGAGTACGTGTAAGGTCGGTCCGGGCCGCTTCATCCCACAATACCGTCGAAACAAGATTGGACTAGTAACGGTAAGCATATTGAACAAAATCAACGCCCACAACTACTTTGTGTTCTACTCGTGCAAAGAATCTCATAATAGACCTAGCTCATGATGCCTTTGTTGGGGAACGAGCAGAAATTCAAAATTTTCCCACGTGTCACCAAGATCTATCTATGGAGAAACTAGCAACGAGGGAAGGAGAGTGCATCTACATACCCTTGTAGATCGTTAAGCGAGCGTTCATGAGAACGGGGTTGAAGGAGTCGTACTCGTCGTGATCCAAATCACCGGAGATCCGAAAGTGCCGAACGGACGGCACCTCCGCTGCTCAACACACGTACAGCCGGTAACGTCTCCCATGCCTTGATCCCGCAAGGAGAGAGGGAGAGGTTGAGGAAGACTCCATCCAACAGCAGCACAAGGGCGTGGTGGTGGTGGAGGAGCGTGGCAATCCTGCAGGGCTTCGCCAAGCACCTACGGGAGAGGAGGAGGTGTCACGGGAGGGAGGAGGCGCCGGGGCTCATGTGTGGCTGCCCTCCTCCCTCCACTATATATAGGGGCAAGGGAGAGGGGAGGCGCAGCCTTGCCCCTTCCTCCAAGGAAAGGGTGCGGCCAAGAGGGGAGGAGTCCATCCTCCCAAGGCACCTCGGAGGTGCCTTCCCCTTGATGACTCTTCCCTCCCCAAGTTTCCTTGGCGCATGGGCCTCTTGGTGCTGGTGACCATGGACCATATAGGACAAGGCGCACACCCTACAGCACATGAGGCCCCAGGGCAGATCGACCCCGGTGGACCCCGGACCCCTTCGGCACTCCTGCATAATACCGATAAAGTGCTGAAACTTTTCCGGCGACCAAAATAGGACTTCCCATATATAAATCTTTACCTCCGGACCATTCCGGAACTCCTCGTGACGTCCGGGATCTCATCCGGGACTCCGAACAACATTCGGTAACCACATACAAACTTCCTTTATAACCCTAGCGTCATCGAACCTTAAGTGTGTAGACCCTACGGGTTCGGGAACCATGCAGACATGACCGAGATGTTCTTCGGTCAATAACCAACAGCGGGATCTGGATACCCATGTTGGCTCCCACATGTTCCACGATGATCTCATCGGATGAACCACGATGTCAAGGACTCAATCAATCCTGTATACAATTCCCTTTGTCTAGCGGTATTGTACTTGCCCGAGATTCGATCGTCGGTATACCGATACCTTGTTCAATCTCGTTACGGCAAGTCTCTTTACTCGTTCCGTAACACATCATCCCGTGATCAACCCCTTGGTCACATTGTGCACATTATGATGATGTCCTACCGAGTGGGCCCAGAGATACCTCTCCGTTTACACGGAGTGACAAATCCAGTCTCGATTCGTGCCAACCCAACAGATACTTTCGGAGATACCTGTAATGCACCTTTATAGCCACCCGATTACGTTGTGACGTTTGGTACACCCAAAGCATTCCTACGGTATCCGGAGTTGCACAATCTCATGGTCTAAGGAAAAGATACTTGACATTAGAAAAGCTTTAGCATACGAACTACGATCTTTGTGCTAGGCTTAGGATTGGGTCTTGTCCATCACATCATTCTCCTAATGATGTGATCCCGTTATCAATGACATCCAATGTCCATGGTCAGGAAACCGTAACCATCTATTGATCAACGAGCTAGCCAATAGAGGCTTGCTAGGGACATGGTGTTGTTTATGTATCCACACATGTATTTGAGTTTCCTATCAATACAATTATAGCATGGATAATAAACGATTATCATGAACAAGGAAATATAATAATAATAACTAATTTATTATTGCCTCTAGGGCATATTTCCAACACGGTGGCCATCTTCATCATCCCGGCGCTCTCCATGACGAGGAGGGAGTAGTTCACCCTCGGGGCTGAGGGTATGTACCAGTAGCTATGTGTTTGACCTCTCTCTCTCGTGTTCTCTCTCGTGTTCCCTCTATGGCACGATTTTGATGTATCCGAGCTTTGCTATTGTAGTTGGATCTTATGATGTTTCTCCCCCTCTACTCTCTTGTGATGAATTGAGTTTCCCCTTTGAAGTTATCTTATCGGATTGAGTCTTTTATGAGAACACTTGATGTATGTCTTGCCGTGTTTATCTGTGGTGACAATGGGATCTCATGTGCCACTTGATGTATGTTTTGGTGACCAACTTGGGTTCCTCCCATGAACCTATGCATAGGGGTTGGCACACGTTCTTGACTCTCAGGTAGAAACTTTGGGGCACTCTTTGAAGTACTTTGTGTTGGTTGGATGAATCTGAGATTGTGTGATGCATATCGCATAATCATGCCCACGGATACTTGAGGTGACAATGGAGTATCTAGGTGACATTAGGGTTTTGGTTGATTTGTGTCTTAAGGTGTTATTCTAGTACAAACTCTTTAATAGATCGATCCAAAGAATAACTTTGAGGTGGTTTCGTACCCTACCATAATCTCTAAGTTTGTTCTCCGCTATTAGTGGCTTTGGAGTGACTCTTTGTTGCATGTTGAGGGATTGTTATATGATCTATCTATGTTATTATTGTTGAGAGAACTTGCACTAGTGAAAGTATGAACCCTAGGCCTTTTTTACTAGCATTGCAATACCGTTTACGCTCACTTTTATCATTAGTTACCTTGCTGTTTTTATATTTTCAGATTACAAAACCTATATCTACCATCCATATTGCACTTGTATCACCATCTCTTCACCGAACTAGTGCACCTATACAATTTACCATTGTATTGGGTGTGTTGGGGACACAAAAGACTCTTTGTTATTTGGTTCTGAGGTTGCTTGAGAGAGACCATCTTCATCCTCGCCTCCCACGGATTGATAAACCTTAGGTCATCCACTTGAGGGAAATTTGCTACTGTCCTACAAACCTCTGCACTTGGAGGCCCAACAACATCTACAAGAAGAAGGTTGCGTAGTAGACATCAAGCTGTTTCTGGCGCCGTTGCCGGGGAGGTGAGTGCTTGAAGGTATATCTTTAGATCTTTCAATCGAATCTTTTTGTTTCTTGTTTTATCACTAGTTTAGTTTATAAAAAGAAAACTAAAAAAATGGAGATAAGCTTGTCTCATACGCTTCATCTTTTTAATATCTTTCGTGAGTATGAAGAAAAGGAAAATTGTGCTCAAGTGCTAGAAGAAGAATTACATAGACTGCTTGGCATGAAATATGTAAATGATGAGCATGATTGCAATGTTGTTAGTATGAATTCCTTGAATATCCATGATGCTAATGATATGCAAAGCCACAAGCTTGGGGAAGCTATGTTTCATGAATATGATATGTTTAGTCCCCCAAGTTTTGATGAGAATATTTATTATGCTGAAAGCATGCCTCCTATTTATGATGATTATATTGATGAAAGTGGGTTTGGAAGAGTGTCAACTTTATTTAGTGATGATTCCACTATTTCGGAAGAGGTTCCAATTGATTATGAGAACAAAGTTGCTATCTATGATGATTATTGTGATGAATTGTATGCTATTAAGAATAATGATAACCATGAAACTTGTCATCATGAATTTAGTTTTCAATTGGATTATGCCTCACATGATAATTATTTTGTTGAGTTTGCTCCCACTACTATTCTGAATGAGAAGAATTTTGCTTATGTGGAGAGTAGTAAATTTCTATGCTTGTAGATCATGAAAAGAATGCTTTAGGTGCTGGTTATATTGTTGAATTCATTCGTGATGCTACTGAAAATTATTATGAGGGAGTAACATATGCTTGTAGGAATTGCAATAATATCAAGTTTCCTCTCTAGGTGCTTAAAGTTTTGAAGTTATGCTTGTTTTGCCTTCCTATGCTAGTTGATTATTGTTCCCATAAGTTGTTTGCTCACAAAATCGCTATGCATAGGAAGTGGGTCAGACTTAAATGTGCTAGTAATATTGTTCATGATGCTCTTTTTGTGTTTTAATTTTTATCTTTTATGTGAGCATCATTGAAATCATCATGCCTAGCTAGGGGCGTTAAACGACAGCGCTTGTTGGGAGGCAACCCAATTTTATTTTAGTTTCTTGATTTTTGGTTCTGTTTAGGAATAAATAATCCATCTAGCTTCTGGTTAGATGTGTTTTCATGTTTTAATTAGTGTTTGTGCCAAGTAGAACCTTTGGGAAGACTTGGGTGAAGTCTTTATGATCATGCTGTAAAAAACAGAAACTTTAGCGCTCACGAGATTAGCTTCACCTTTTTACTGGAGAGTGCTATTTAGTGGATTCTTTTTTCAGATGATTACTAGACAAATTCCTCAGGTCCACCAATTTATTTTATAATTTTTGGATTTACAGAAGTTTGCGTTAGTTACAGATTACTACAGACTGTTCTGTTTTTGACAGATTCTGTTTTCATTGTGTTGTTTGCTTATTTTGATGAATCTATGGCTAGTAAAATAGTTTATAAACCATAGAGAAGTTGGAATAAAGTAGGTTTAACACCAATATAAATAAAGAATGAGTTCATTACAGTACCTTGAAGTGGTGTTTTGTTTTCTTTCGCTAACGGAGCTCACGAGTTTTCTGTTAAGTTTTGTGTTGTGAAGTTTTCAAGTTTTGGGTAAAGATTAGATGGACTATGGAATAAGGAGTGGTAAGAGCCTAAGCTTGGGGATGCCCAAGGCACCCCAAGGTAATATTCAAGGACAACCAAGAGCCTAAGCTTGGGGATGCCCCGGTGTAACGCCCGGATAATTAGGCTACAGTAAAACTCTCTTGATGATGCCTTGTCATCTATGTTACTGTTGCTAATTAAGTGGTAGTTCAAAAACATAGCAAATTCAAAAATTAATTAGCGACAAACACCCAAAGTTTTCAAAAATCAACAAAAAAATGTTCGGGGGTTGCCAAATATTGCATCGGTAATTATGGTGAAGTAAACACATTTCTATAAAATGCCTAAATACTTTTAAATGAATTTAAACAGAAAAGAATTAATAAAGAAAATAAACAAAGGGAAAACAAACAGAAGACAAGAAAAGGAGAAAACCCTCCCCCCCACTGGGCCGACTGGCCCAGCTGGCCACCTGGCCCATCCGGCCGAACCGGCCCGCCTCCCCCTGCCGCCTCCTTTCCCTGTTCCCCCGACCCGGGTCGGAACAGGGGCGTGTCCCCGCCGCACCCTCTCGCCGGCGACGACGAGTGGATAAGGACGCCGACGCCGCGCCCCCTCGGTCTCCCCTCCCCACTCGCCCCCACACTCGCCTTGGCTTCTGCGCCTCTCCCTCTCCCCTCCAGATCCACCGCGCTCTCCTCCGCGTTCCCCCACCACGCCCGAACACCGCCATGGACCCGCCGCCGTGAATCGCGCGGCCACAGCCATCGCCTCGCCGCGCCTGCGTGTCCGTCGACGCCTCCATCGTCTTCCTCGTCCACCGGAGGCCTCAGCTGGAGCGGGGGAGCCCCGAATCACCGGATCCCCTTCGCCCACATCTCCGGCTGCCGCGTTCTTCACCAACTCCAGCGACGCCTTCTGCAGCTACTAAGCCACCCAAGGGCCATCTTGTGTGCCGCACGGTGAGCTCCCCATCTCCCGGCCATCTTCGTTAGCCCCCTCGCGCACCGTAGCTGCCCTGTCGCCGTTGCCGTGAGCACATCGCCGCGGATCGCCTCGCCGCCGTGGCCATGATCTCCGTCGTGCTCGCGTGAGCACGGCATCGTGTTCGTTGTGCTTTCAGGAACCCAACGCACACACGCACACACCTCCCCGTGCCTCCTAGTGTAGTTTCCATCGACATCCCGAGCGCGCTGCCGCCAAAGCTCGTCGCCGGCCGTGTTTCCGGCAACCATTTGGTCCAGCGCCACCACCAAACGACGCGAAATGCCTCTGCGGTTTGAACGCAAGTTGTTGCGCGCGGTTTGGTGCTTCCTAGCGCGATCCCGATGTTATCCCGACCGACGCCGCCGCCTCTGCTCGTCGCCGGTGCCGATTCCGGCCAAGTCCGGCCATACCACCACCCCCACTCGACGCGGCATCGGTGGCGTTCGATTAGACCAAGCTGCGCGAACGGCGCCAGTAGCGAAAATCCCGACGAGGCCGGGTGCCCCGCCGCGTTACGGCGTCGCCGGTGGCCAAACGCCGGCCGCCGCCACGTGGTTGGCACAGGGCCACCCGAGCCCTTGCCGGTGGGCCTGCGGGTCCTAGTTGTTGGAGGTTGACCGGTCAAGCTGGCGGCAACGTGGCAGCTCGCCCTTGACATGCGGGCCCCATGTCATAAACGAATAAAAATAAATAGATAACTTGCTAATTAATTAAATTAGTTAATTAAACACTAATCTCTCATTGACTACCGGGCCCCACCCACTAATTAGCCTATTTAGTTAGTTTTAAAACTCTGTTAGTACCCTGTGAATGACATGTGGGTCCCACTGGACCCACCTGTCTGGCTTGACTGGTCAACCGACCAGTTGACCTGCTGACCTCACTCTGATGTCATGCTGACGTCATCATTTACTATTCTGGATAATGTTGGATTTAAATAATTAATTAAATTCCAGAAAATGATTTAAATCTTTAGAAGATCATATCTTTTAATCCGTAACTCGGATGAAAATACTTTCTACATGAAAGTTGCTCAGAACGACGAGACGAACCCGGATACGAAGCCCGTTCGTCCACCACACACCCCTAACATATCAATAACGCAACTTTCCCCCTCCGGTTCATCTGTCCGAAAACGCGAAACACCGGGAATACTTTCCCGGATGTTTCCCCCCTTCACCGGTATCGCGTCATACCGCGTTAGGTCACGCCTAGCATCACATATTGCTTTGTCATGCATCGATATGCATATGTTTGCATGGTATTCATTGTTTCTTCCCCCCTCTTCTCTCCGGTAGACTACGAGACCAACGCTGTTGCTGCCCAGTTCGACTACGGAGTTGACGACCCCTCTCTCTTGCCAGAGCAACCAGGCAAGCCCCCCTCGATCACGGATATCGCCTATTCTACTCTATCGCTTGCATTAGAGTAGTGTAGCATGTTCTTGCTTTCCGTTATACCTATCACGATGCATAGCCTGTCCTTGCTACTCTTTTGTTGTTACCTTTACCTGCAATCCTACATGCTTAGTATAGGAAGCTAGTATTTCCATCTGTGGCCCTACATTCTTGTCCGTCTGTTATGCTATACTATCGGGCCGTGATCACTCGGGAAGTGATCACGGGTATATACTATATACTTATACATGATACATGTGGTGACTAAAGCCGGGTCGGCTTGTGGAGCACCCGCGAGTGGATCTTTGAGGCGGAGCGACAGGGCAGGCTGAGACTACCTGGGTGAGAGGTGGGCCTGGCCCTGGTCGGCGTTCGCGGATACTTAACACGTTTAACGAGATCTGGGTATTTGATCTGAGTGCGGCCATTTGGTCTATACGCACTAACCATCTACGGGAGTAGTTATGGGTATCCCGGCGTCGTGGTATCACCAAGCCTTCGTGGCCTTGGCCGATCGAATGGCGGCGGCTTGATTGGAACGTAAGCCTGCTCTTGTATTAAGAGGCTAGTTACGCTTTGGCCGCCCTCGCATAGCGTGCAGGTGTGCTAAGGCGATGGGCCCGGAACCCTGTGCGCTTAGGTTTGAACCGGCGTGCTGGCCTCTCTGCTGTGCCTAGGTGGGGCTGCGACGTGTTGATCTTCCGCGGCCGGGCATGACCCAGGAAAGTGTGTCCGGCCAAATGGGTTCAAGCGTGTTGGGTTATGTGGTGCACCCCTGCAGGGAAGTTAATCTATTCGAATAGCCGTGATCTTTGGTAACAGGACGACTTGGAGTTGTACCTTGATCTTATGACAACTAGAACCGAATACTTAATAATACACACCCTTCCAAGTGCCAGATACAACCCGGTGGTCGCTCTCTCTCAGGGTTACGAGGAGGGGATCGTCGGGTAGGATTATGCTATACGATGCTACTTGGAGGACTTCAGTCTGCTCTCTTCTACATGTTGCAAGACGGAGGCTGCCAGAAGCGTAGTCTTCGGCAGGATTAGCTATCCCCTCTTATTACGGCATTCTCGGATTCGGTCCTTGAGATGGCCCTTTACACATACATCCATGCATATGTAGTGTAGGTCCTTGCTTGCAGTACTTTGGATGAGTACTCACGGTTGCCTTGTTCCCCTTTTCCCCCTCTCTTTACCGGTTGCTGCAACGGATGATGGAGCCAGGGCTGAAGCCACCGTCGATGGCGATTACTACTGGAAGCGCCTACTACTACGTGCAGCCACGCCGGCGACCGTGAGTAGTTAGGAGGATCCAGGCGGGAGGCCTGCGCCTCTTCGATCATGTATCCCGGTTTGTGCTAGCCATCTTATGGCACCTTGTTTAACTTATGTCCGTATTCAGATATTGTTGCTTCCACGACTCGTCTATGATCGAGCACTTGTATTCGAGCCCTCGAGTCCCTGGCTTGTATTATGATGCTTGTATGACTTATTTATGTTTTAGAGTTGTGTTGTGATATCTTCCCGTGAGTCCTCGATCTTGATCGCATACATTTGCGTGCATGATTAGTGTACGATTGAATCGGGGCGTCACAAGTTGGTATCGAGTCGATCGCCTGTAGGAATCCCCTCCCACACTCCTTGGCGAAGTCGAGTCTAGACATTGCAAAAACTTTTACTAACTTGGCTGTGTGCCTTACGGGCCCACGTCGCCATCGGGTGGTACTAGGATCTTTTACTCCTCGACCTTTACTCTGGGACTCTGAACTCTCTTCTACTCGGGTTAAACGAATTTACTAACTCTAACACTAGGATCCCGTGACCACATTCACCCCAAAGTTGGATAAAGCCATAGCTATTTCTTAGAATAGTATTTTGAACAATTTCCACACTGTCATTTGACTCCTTTGAAACATCTTTGTTTTCAGATGGAACCCACGAGGCAGGTCGTCCGCCACACGACGGCCATTGGTGCCTCGGGATCACCTGCGGTGCTAGCAGAGATGATGACCTATCTGGGTTATCGCTGGCACCCTGAGTACACCGTCTTTGAGGAGTACCAGGACTTTAACCAGGAGCAGTACCGTGCCATCGTCCACCTCTACTCTCGGGAGTATGACTCCACTCTTGTCTGCACACCGCTCATGGTGTTGGAGTGACCATCGATATGGCAGTCCACGATGCTGCTTATGCTGCTCTGACACGTCTTCGTGGAGAGTATCGGGAGTTGGACACCTCCTCCTTCAGGCACATTGCTATCGCATCTGATGTTGGTGCGGAGGGTTACTACACTGCTGCCTACTCCACTGTCACCCGAGAGCCCTTCTACCATCAGAACTTTGTTCTGCATGCTGATGGGCTGGATCGAGCTAACCGAGCTCTTCGCCACGAGTTGTACACCACCCGTCAGCACCTTTACTGTGCTCTGACGCTGCTGCACCCCTTTGTCCGATCCAGAGAGCTGCCGCGTTCTGCAATCTACCCAGCCAGGACCGTGATGCCCCAGGGTGTCGGTTGGCCAGAGGTGGGAGGCTACTCTCCCGCCCTTGGTCCTCTTCTGCCACTTGAGCGTCGGGTTCCGCACCAGAGTATCCGCGGACCCCAGGTTGCTGACGTGGAGTTCCCGATGCCACACTACCATCTCTCAGGCTACAGCTACCTCCGCAGTACCGCGTGGGACTGATGTGGGCTTGCTTGTGAAGCGTTAGATGCATTCGCCGCGAGCCTGCGTGCCGCCTATGATGTCTTAGTCTATGTCTTGAACTACGTGTGCGAACTCTATGCATGACCCCTTTTGTAAGATATGTCGACTACTATGTAGTTTCTATCGTGCTGCTTTCATTATGCATGTTTCATCATGAATGATTCTTGTCCTTTGCAAATTTCTCAAATGTTGAACTACCCCTGTTATATATCAGCAGGATGGTTAGACCAGCTGGTCGTGGTCATGGTGGCAACTTCCCACCACCGCCTGAGTACATGGCTGGTATGATCCAACAGCTTGAGATGAATCGCCAGTTCATGGAAAACATGATGGCTCAGTTTCCTCGCCCCAATATGAACCAGCAGCCAAACACAGTAACTTCTGCGAGATTTCATGCGCTTGAACCCAACTGTATCGCAGCTCAACTCAGCCACTGGATCTTTGATGGCGGCTCCGTGACATCACCTATGAGATGGAGTCTGCTGATGTAGCCCTCGCCAGCTATGTCACCTTTGCTTCCTTCTTCTGAAGGGACCCGCAGCTCAATGGTGGGACAGCCACAGGCGTACTCAGCCAGCTGGAACAATCATCACCTGGCTAGACTTCCAAGCTGCTTTTCGTGCCCGCTTCATCCTCAGGGAGTCATGGACCGGAAGAAGCGTGAGTTCCGCAACCTTACCCAAGGCAACAAGACTGTTGAAGCTTATCAGCGAGAGTTTCTAGACTTGTCTCGCTATGCTGAAGAGGACATTGCAACTGATGCACGCAGACAAGAGAAGTTCCGTGACGGCCTTCAAGCTGACATCAAGCTCGCACTTCTAGTGCACGACTTTGCTGATTTCGCCACCTTGGTGAACAAAGCTATCAATGTCGAAACTGGTCTGCAGGAATACCAGAGCTCTAACGAGCGCAACTGCGTGACACGGGCTCATCTTGGGCCCATCCTCGCATGAGCGCAAGATATGGATTCCCAACAGCATGTACCGGCCGAATGCACCTGCCCCAAGGCAAAGCTATGCTGCACCTCGTCTGCCTACTCCTCCAACTAGGCAGCCAAGGCTTCCAGCTCCACCACCCCAAGCTCCTGTTCCCACTCCCAATAATGGTCCATGCTACAAGTGTGGTCAACCAGGTCACCGTGCTAGGGATTGCAATCAGAATCAGAATCAACTGGCACTTCCCGCAACTGGCCGTGGAAGCAACCAGCCCCGCAACAACAATGCCAAGCCTTATGGTCGAGTTCATGCCAACCACGTTGATCTGAACGAAGCTCAAGACCAGCCTGCTACTGTGATGGGTACACTCCTCGTAAATTCAGTACCAGCATCCGTTTTATTTGATACAGGTGCATCGCATTCATTCATGTCTGAAGATTTTGCATTCATGCATGGCATTAAAAGTGAAGACATGAACGCTTTGCTATTAGTGCACACCCCTGCGGGTCAATGTCGAACCTCCATGATTTGCAACGACGTCCCCGTTGAAATCGAAGGACTGGAATTCCTTGTCTCCCCATCGTCTTGAAGTCATGTAGCATTGACCTCATTCGGGAATGAATTGGCTAAAGGCGACATCGCTTCCATAGTTTGCGCCACTAAGACCGTCCATCTGCTACACCCTTCAGATGAAATAGTCACTTACCAAGCTCATCTGGTGCAAAATGCCGAGGCACGGATTTATGCCTTGAATGCATTGAACGTTGCACCACTCGAGGGTATTGAAAACATTCCCGTCGTGCGTGAATTCCTCGACGTCTTTCCTGAAGAACTTCCAGGGATTCCCCCTGCTAGAGCTGTCGAATTCGTCATCGACTTGAAACCAGGCACCACTCCTATAGCCAAGCGACCCTACAAGATGCCGCCGCATGAACTCCTTGAGCTTAAGGAGGAAATCGACAAGTCTCTTCGCAGTGGGTTCATTCGCCCAAGTTGCTCTCCTTGGGGAGCACCTTCTCTCTTTGTCAAGAAGAAGGATGGGACAAACCGATTGGTCCAAGACTACCGTCCCATAAACCAAGCTACCATTCAGAATAAGTATCCTCTTCCTCGGATCAATGATCTGTATGATCAACTGGCTGGTTCGTCAGTGTTCTCTAAACTCGACTTGAGGTTGGGTTACCACCAGATCCGTGTTCGTGAAGAGGATATCCCAAAGACCGCCTTTGTGACTCATTATGGTTCATATGAGTACACCGTCATGTCTTTCGGCTTAACCAATGCTCGACCACCTTCTCTACTTTGATGAACTATATATTCATGGATTACCTCGACAAGTTCTTCGTGGTTTATCTGGATGATATCCTGGTATTTTCCAAGAATGAAGAAGAGCATCTTGAACATCTTCGTCTTGTCTTTGGAAAAGCTACGAGAGCATCGACTATCGCCAAGTTCTCCAAATGTGAATTACGGCTTCCCGAAGTGACCTATCTCGGGCATGTCATCTCTAAGGATGGTATTGCCGTTAACCCTGAATGAGTTCAGGCTATTCTTGATTGGACTCCTCCGAAGAATGTCAAGCAAGTCAGAAGTTTTCTCGGTCTACTTGACTATTGTCGCCGATCTGCCGAGAACTTCTCCAAGATTGCCAGGCCTCTGACTAACCTATTGCATAAGGGCGTCAAGTTCCAATGGATAGACAAATGTCAGGAAAGCTTCCAGGCACTCAAAGACAAGTTGACTTCTGCCCCATTACTAGCTCCACCTGATACTAAGAAGGACTTCGTCATTTACTGCGACGCTTCCCGTCAAGGATTAGGCTGTGTCCTAATGCAGGAGCGCAAAGTGATTGCCTATGCCTCTCGACAATTGCGCCCTCACGAAGAGAACTACCCAGTTCACGACCTCGATCTTGCTGCTGTTATCCATGCACTGAAACAGTGGCGACATTACCTTCTCGGTAATCGTTGAGAGATCTTCACCGACCACCAAAGTCTGAAGTATCTGTTTACTCAGCCAGACCTGAACCTCCGTCAGCAGAGATGGATGGAGATTGTTGCAGACTTTGACTTGGGTATTTCCTATACACCAGAGGCTAATGTAATGGCTGATGCCTTAAGCCGCAAGTCTTACTGCAACCACCTCTAGATTCACAAGGTTCAGCCCTCACTTGTTGAAGAATTCCGAAAGCTGAACCTCCATATTGTTCCTCCAGGTGCACTTGCTCCCCCTCCTCCGGAGTTTCGCAAGATGAATCTCCGTGTTGTTTCCCAGGGTTCCCTCTATACCCTGGCTGTCGAACCCGATCTCGTGAGCTCCATCAAGACAATACAGGGATATGACTCTGAAGCCCACAAGATTAAGCGCGACCTCAAAGAAGGAAAGCCCTCATTTTTCACTATTGCTGATGATGGCGCCTTGTACTTCAAAGGCCGCCTAGTGGTGCCGTGTAAGGAGAAAAACCTGAATATGACTCAGAAAGTTATGAAAGAAGCTCATGATACGCCTCTATGTATCCATCCTGGTAGTACAAAAGATGTACCAGGACATTCCTCAAAGATTCTGGTGGTCTAACATGAAGCAAGACATCGCTCGTTATGTTGCTGAATGTGACGTTTGCCGTCGTATCAAAGCAGAACATCAAAGGCCTGCTGGGACTCTGCAACCTATCTCTATTCCTGAATGGAAATGGGACCATGTTCAAATGGACTTCGTCACTAGATTTCCCAAATCGCAGAAAGGTAATGATGCTATTCTTGTCGTCATTGACCGGCTTTCTAAAGTTGCACATTTTCTGGCGGTCAAAGAAACGATCACTGCTAGTCAGCTTGCAACTCTCTACATGTCCAGAATTGTTTCACTTCACGGTATTCCACTGGTTATCAGTTCGGACCGTGGCAGCTTATTCACTTCAAGATTCTGGGCAAGTTTCCAAGAAGCTATGTGGACTCACTTATCTTTCGATCTGCGTTTCATCCATGATCACAAGGGCAAGTTGAACGTGTCAACCAAGTTCTCGAAGACATGCTTCGAGCTTGTGTTATTTCCTTCGCAAGAAATGGGAGGAATCTCTCCCGTATGCTGAGTTCTCTTATAATAATAGCTATCAAGCTAGTGCGAAGATGGCCCCTTGAAGTGTTATATGGACGAAAGTGCGAACCCCTACGAACTGGTCGAAATCTGGGGAACGTCCACTCTTCGGTCCGGATATTATCCAACATGCCGAAGAACAAGTCCGCATTATTCGCGAGCATCTCAAGACTGCTCAGTCACGTCAGAAGAGTCAGTATGACCGTCATCATAAAGACATGGTCTATCAACCTGGCGAAAAGGCCTATCTTCGAGTTACACCAATGAAGGGTGCTCACCGCTTCGGGATCAAGGGCAAGTTAGCTCCCCGCTATATTGGTCCTTTCACTATTCTCGAGAGGCGTGCAAAAGTGGCATATCAACTGGAGCTTCCGCCGAACCTTTCTCAGGTTCACGATGTGTTCCACGTGTCACAGCTCCGTCGCTGCTTCAAGGACCCAATCCGAGCGGTGGATCATGAAGTGCTCGAATTGCAACAGGACCTCTCCTATAAAGAGCATCCGGTCCGCATTCTCGACCAAGCTGAACGCCGCACACGCCAGAAGGCGATCAAGTTCCTCAAAGTCCAGTGGTCACACCACTCCGAAGATGAGGCCACCTGGGAACACGAGGATCGCCTGCGTGATGAATACCCCGCACTGTTTCCTTCTACCTCCTAAATCTCGGGACGAGATTTCTTGTAGTGGAGGAGATTTGTAACGCCCGGATAATTAGGCTACAGTAAAACTCTCTTGATGATGCCTTGTCATCTATCTTATTGTTGCTAATTAAGTGGTAGTTCAAAAACATAGCAAATTCAAAAATGAATTAGTGACAAACACCCAAAGTTTTCAAAAATCAACACAAAAATGTTCGGGGGTTGCCAAATATTGCATCGGTAATTATGGTGAAGTAAACACATTTTTATAAAATGCCTAAATACTTTTAAAGGAATTTAACGAGAAAAGAATTAATAAAGAAAATAAACAAAGGGAAAACAAACAGAAGACAAGAAAAGGAGAAAACCCTCCCCCCCCCACTGGGCCGACTGGCCCAGCTGGCCACCTGGCCCATCCGGCCGAACCGGCCCGCCTCCCCCTGCCGCCTCCTTTCCCTGTTCCCCCGACCCGGGTCGGAACAGGGGCGTGTCCCCGCCGCACCCTCTACTTGGCGGCAGCAGTGGATAAGGACACCCGGCCTTGCGCCCCCTCGGTCTCCCCTCCCCACTCGCCCCCACACTCGCCTTGGCTTCTGCGCCTCTCCCTCTCCCCTCCAGATCCACCGCGCTCTCCTCCACGTTCCCCCACCACGCCCGAACACCGCCATGGAACCGCCGCCGTGAATCGCGCGGCCAGAGCCATCGCCTCGCCGCGCCTGCGTGTCCGTCGACGCCTCCATCGTCTTCCTCGTCCACCGGAGGCCTCAGCTGGAGCGGGGGAGCCCCGAATCACCGGATCCCCTTCGCCCACATCTCCGGCTGCCGCGTTCTTCACCAACTCCAGCGACGCCTTCTGCAGCTACTAAGCCACCCAAGGGCCATCTTGCGTGCCGCACGGTGAGCTCCCCATCTCCCGACCATCTTTGTTAGCCCCCTCGCGCACCATAGCTGCCCCGTCGCCGTTGCCGTGAGCACGTCGCCGCGGATCGCCTCGCCGCCGTGGCCATGATCTCCGTCGTTCTCACGTGAGCACGGCATCGTGTTCCTTGTGCTTTCAGGAACCCAACGCACACACGCACACAACTCCCCGTGCCTCCTAGCGTAGTTTCCATCGACATCCCGAGCGCGCTGCCGCCAAAGCTCGTCGCCGGCCGTGTTTCCGGCAACCATTTGGTCCAGCGCCACCACCAAACGACGCGAAATGCCTCTGCGGTTTGAACGCAAGTTGTTGCGCGCGGTTTGGTGCTTCCTAGCGCGATCCCGATGTTATCCCGACCGACGCCGCCGCCTCTGCTCGTCGCCGGTGCCGATTCCGGCCAAGTCCGGCCATACCACCACCCCCACTCGACGCGGCATCGAGTGGCCGTTCGATTAGACCAAGCTGCGCGCCGAACGGCGCCGTGTAGCGAAATCCCGACGAGGCCCGGGTGCCCCCGCCGCGTTCTGACGTCGCCGGCGGCCAAACGCCGGCCGCCGCCTACGTGGTTGGCCTGGGGCCACCCCAGAGCCACTGCCAGTGGGCGACGTGGCAGCTACTGCCACTGACATGCGGGCCCCATGTCATAAACGAATAAAAATAAATAGATAACTTGCTAATTAATTAAATTAGTTAATTAAACACTAATCTCTCACTGACTACCGGGCCCCACCCACTAATTAGCCTATTTAGTTAGTTTTAAAACTCTGTTAGTACCCTGTCAATGACATGTGGGTCCCACTGGACCCACCTGTCTGGTTTGACTGGTCAACCGACCAGTTGACCTGCTGACATCACTCTGATGTCATGCTGACGTCATCATTTACTATTCTGGATAATGTTGGATTTAAATAATTAATTAAATTCCAGAAAATGATTTAAATCTTTAGAAAATCATATCTTTTAATCCGTAACTCGGATGAAAATACTTTCTACATGAAAGTTGCTCAGAACGACGAGACGAACCCGGATACGCAGCCCGTTCGTCCACCACACACCCGTAACATATCAAACACGCAACTTTCCCCCTCCGGTTCATCTGTCCGAAAACGCAAAACACCGGGAATACTTTCCCGGATGTTTCCCCCCTTCACCGGTATCGCCTCATACCGCGTTAGGGCACGCCTAGCATCACATATTGCTTTGTCATGCATCGATATGCATCTGTTTGCATGGTATTCATTGTTTCTTCCACCCTCTTCTCTCCGGTAGACTACGAGACCAACGCTGCTGCTGCCCAGTTCGACTACGGAGTTGACGACCCCTCTCTCTTGCCAGAGCAACCAGGCGAGCCCCCCCCCCCCCTTGATCACCAGATATCGCCTATTCTACTCTATACTGCTTGCATTAGAGTAGTGTAGCATATTCTCGCTTTCCGTTATACCTATCACGATGCATAGCTTTGTCCTTGCTACTCTGTTGTTACCTTTACGCAATCCTACATGCTTAGTATAGGATGCTAGTATTTCCATCTGTGGCCCTACATTCTTGTCCGTCTCTTGTGCTATACTATCAGTGTGATCACCGGGAGGTGATCACGGTATATACTATATACTTATACATGATACATGTGGTGACTAAAGCCGGTCGGCTTGTGGAGCACCATGAGTGGATCTTTGAGGCGGAGCGACAGGGCAGGCTGAGACTACCTGGGTGAGAGGTGGGCCTGGCCCTGGTCGGCGTTCGCGGATACTTAACACGTTTAACGAGATCTGGGTATTTGATCTGAGTCTGGCCATTTGGTCTATACGCACTAACCATCTACGCAGGAGTAGTTATGGGTATCCCGGCGTCGTGGTATCAGCCGAAGCCGTGGACGCCCGGCGACTAAGCGGGCGTGCGGATTGGAACGTAAGCCTGCTCTTGTATTAAGGGGGCTAGTTCTGCTTTCGGCCGCCCTCGCGACGTGCAGGTGTGCTAAGGGCGATGGGCCCATACCCCTGTGCGCTTAGGTTTAGACCGGCATGCTAGCCTCTCTGTTGTTCCTAGGTGGGGCTGCGACGTGTTGATGTTCCGCGGTCGGGCATGACCCATGAAAGTGTGTCCGGCCAAATGGGATCAAGCGTGTTGGGTTATGTGGTGCACCCCTGCAGGGAAGTTAATCTATTCGAATAGCCGTGATCTTCGGTAACAGGGGCGACTTGGAGTTGTACCTTGACCTTATGACAACTAGAACCGGATACTTAATAAAACACACCCTTCCAAGTGCGGATACAACCGGTGGTCGCTCTCTCTCGTGGTTACGAGGAGGGATCGCGGGTAGGATTATGCTATACGATGCTACTTGGAGGACTTGATCTGCTCTCTTCTACATGTTGCAAGACGGAGGCTGCGAGCGTAGTCTTTGGCATGATTAGCTATCCCCTCTTATTACGGCATTCTGATTCACCACCGAGATGGCCCTTTACACATACATCCATGCATATGTAGTGTAGCTCCTTGCTTGTAGTACTTTGGATGAGTACTCACGGTTGCCTTGTTCCCCTTTTCCCCTCTCTTTACCCGGTTTACGCAGCAGACGATGGAGCCCAGAGCGACGCCACCGTCGATGGCGACTACTACACTGGAGGCGCCTACTACTACGTGCAGCCCGGCCGACGACCAGGAGTAGTTAGGAGGATCGAGCAGGAGGCATGCGCCTCTTTCGATCTGTATCCCAGTTTGTGCTAGCCATCTTATGGCAACTTGTTTAACTTATGTCTGTACTCAGATATTGTTTCTTCCGCTGACTCGTCTATGATCGAGCACTTGTATTCGAGCCCTCGAGGCCCCTGGCTTGTATTATGATGCTTGTATGACTTATTTATGTTTTAGAGTTGTGTTGTGATATCTTCTCGTGAGTCCCTGATCTTGATCGTACACATTTGCGTGCATGATTAGTGTACGATTGAATCGGGGGCGTCACACCCGGATGGCATCCCCTCCTTCGTCTTCGTTCAACGGTAAACTTTACTTGGAGCTATATTTTTATTCACCACATGATATGTGTTTTGCTTGGAGCGTCATTTTCTCTTGTTAGTATTTGCTTGCTATTATTTATAATAACGTTTTGCATCTTTAGTTTCAATAAAAAAAAGTCAAGGATAGCCATTTGTCATGCTTATTTTGCTAGTCTACATGTTGCTGTTTGAAAACAGAAAGTTTACCGTTGTTGCAAAAATTCCCTAGAAAAGTCAGAGAATGATATAATTTTGAAACTTTTTGCATAATGAGCTCCGATAAATTTACTACAGTGGGAATTTTATTTCATATTTTTTATTAGGTAAGTATTGATACTCTTGCATTCTTCACAGACTATACTGTTTTGGCAGATTGCTGTTATGTTTGCATTGTTTGCATATGTTTGCTTGTTTAATGGTTCTATTTGAGGATAGGAGTATTAAATATGCAGAGGCATTTAGTATGCAATGTTGAATAATAATTTTAGTGATTTGTTACAGTAGAAAATGATAAGGTTTTGCATTGGTTTATACTAACCTATCTCACGAGTTCTTGTTGAGTTTGGTGTGGATGAAGCTTTTGAGAAAGAGAGAAACCATGATATGAGAGGAATTAAGGAGACAAAAAGGTTCAAGCGTGCGGATGCCCAAGGCACCCCAAGATAATATTTCAAGAAGTATGAAGCATCTAAGCTTGGGGATGCCCCGGTAGGCATCCCACCTTTCTTCTCCAACAACTATCGGTTAGTATCGGTTGAGCCTAAGTTTTTGCTTCTCCACATGAGTTGTGCTATCCTTGCAATGCCATTTTATTTTGTTTTGTTTGCTCGTTGAATACAATACCAAGATCTGAAATTCTTAAATGAGAGAGAGTCTTTGCATAGTTACATAATTATTTAGCTACTCATTGATCTTCACTTATATCTTTTTGGAGTAGTTTGTCATTTACTCGTGTGCTTCACTTATATCCTATGAATAAATGGTTGTCATAAATCTGAAATTATATATGCCTCATTTTCTTATCCCATGGGGAGTAATGACTTCATGTCTAAGAAGTAGAGGTTGTAAATTTATTGAAGGTTAGCAAGCATTATATTGGTCATTTGAACAATTCATGAAAGAATATTGAAGGAAGAGAGATTTCACATATAAATATACTATCGTAGGCATCTTTTATGATTGGGAGCACTCATTAAGTATGACATGCTAAAGAGTTGATGTTGGACAAGGAAGACAATGTAATGGTTTATGTTTTCCGACATCTCAGTTAAAGTATATTGTCATGGATCATTCAAACATGTTGAGCTTGCCTTTCCCCCTCATGCTAGCCAAAATTCCTTGCACCAAGTAGAGATACTACTTGTGCTTCCAAATATCCTTAAACTCAGTTTTGCCATGAGAGTCCACCATACCTACCTATGGATTGAGTAAGATCCTTGAAGTAAGTTGTCATCGGTGCAAGCAATAAAAATTGCTCTCTAAATATGCATGACTTATTAGTGCGGAGAAAATAAGCTTTGTACAATCTTGTTATGGAAGCAATAAAAGCGACGGACTGCATAATAAAGGTCCATATACAAGGGGCAATATAAAGTGACGTTCTTTCGCATTAAGATTTTGTGCATCAAACCCTAAAAGTGCATGACAACCCTCTGCTTCCCTCTGTGAAGGGCCTATCTTTTACTTTATGTCTTTTATTTTATGCTAGAGTCAAGGTGATCTTCACCTTTCCCTTTTTCATTTTATCCTTTGGGAAGCTCCTCGTGTTGGGAAGATCCTGATATATATATATATCCAATTGGATGTAAGTTAGCATGAACTATTATTGTTGACATCACCCAAAGGTGAATACGTTGGGAGGCAACACTATAAGCCCCTACCTTTCTCAGTGTCCGATTGAAACTCCATAACCATTAGTATTGTGTGAGTGTTAGCAATTGTAGAAGACTATATGATAGTTGAGTATGTGGAGTTTGATATTCCTGAAAATAAGATGAATTGCAATTGTTTGAATGGTGAGAATGAAGTTTGCTAGTTTTCAAGAAAGTTTATGGTCTATGCTTTGACATGTGAATTGCTTGTTACTTTATCGTGAGAAGTTTAATGAGATGAACTACTGTTATGACATATTATCATGCTAGAAAAGGTGATTGAAATTATCATTGATCAAACTTGTGCACCTTCTAGCATTCACACTTCATAAATTCTTTCTTTATCTTTACCTACTCGAGGACGAGCAGGAATTAAGCTTGGGGATGCTTGATACGTCTCCAACGTATATATAATTTATGAAGCATTCATGCTATATTATTATGTGTTTTGAATTATTACGGGCTTTATTATACACTTTTATATTACTTCTGGGACTAACCTATTAACCGGAGGCCCAGCCCATATTGTTATTTTATTGCCTGTTTCAGTATTTCGAAGAAAAGGAGTATCAAACGGAGTCCAAACGGAATGAAACCTTCGGCAGCGTTATTTTTGGGAAGAATATGATCCTGGAGACTTGGAGTTCACGTCAGAAGATCCCCGAGGACTCCACGAGATAGGAGGGCGCCCCACCCCCCTGTAGGGCGCGCCCCACTGTCTCGTGGACCCCTCGAGCACCCCCCCCCCCCGACCGACTTCTTTCGCCTATATATTCCCTCGTACCCTAAAACCGTCGAATATGAAGATAGATCGAGAGTTCCGCCGCCGCAAGCCTCTGTAGCCACCAAAAACCTCTCGGGAGTCCGTTCCGGCACCCTGCCGGAGGGGGAACCCATCACCGGTGGCCATCTTCATCCCGGCGCTCTCCATGACGAGGAGGGAGTAGTTCACCCTCGGGGCTGAGGGTATGTACCAGTAGCGATGTGTTTGACCTCTCTCTCTCGTGTTCTCTCTCGTGCTCCCTCTATGGCACGATTTTGATGTATCCTGAGCTTTGCTATTGTAGTTGGATCTTATGATGTTTCTCCCCCTCTACTCTCTTGTGATGAATTGAGTTTCCCCTTTGAAGTTATCTTATCGGATTGAGTCTTTTATGAGAACACTTGATGTATGTCTTGCCGTGTTTATCTGTGGTGACAATGGGATATCATGTGCCACTTGATGTATGTTTTGGTGACCAACTTGCCGGTTCCGCCCATGAACCTATGCATAGGGGTTGGCACACGTTCTTGACTCTCCGGTAGAAACTTTGCGGCACTCTTTGAAGTACTTTGTGTTGGTTGGATGAATATGAGATTGTGTGATGCATATCGTATAATCATGCCCACAGATACTTGAGGTGACAATGGAGTATCTAGGTGACATTAGGATTTTGGTTGATTTGTGTCTTAAGGTGTTATTCTAGTACGAACTCTTTAATAGATCGATTCGAAAGAATAACTTTGAGGTGGTTTCGTACCCTACCATAATCTCTAAGTTTGTTCTCCGCTATTAGTGGCTTTGAACTAACTCTTTGTTGCATGTTGAGGGATTGTTATATGATCTATCTATGTTATTATTGTTGAGAGAACTTGCACTAGTGAAAGTATGAACCCTAGGCCTTGTTTACTAGCATTGCAATACCGTTTACGCTCACTTTTATCATTACTTACCTTGCTGTTTTTATATTTGGAGATTACAAAAACCTATATCTACCATCCATATTGCACTTGTATCACCATCTCTTCACCAAACTAGTGCACCTATACAATTTACCATTGTATTGGGTGTGTTGGGGACACAAGAGACTCTTTGTTATTTGGTTACAGGGTTGCTTGAGAGAGACCATCTTCATCCTACGCCTCCCACGGATTGATAAACCTTAGGTCATCCACTTGAGGGAAATTTGCTACTTTCCTACAAACCTCTGCACTTAGAGGCCCAACAACGTCTACAAGAAGAAGGTTGCGTAGTAGACATCACACATCGCCGAAGCTCGCTGCTACTACCGGTCCTTCAGTGGCCGATCCCACGGAGTACCGGAGTCTTGCCAGAGCTCTCCAGTACCTCACTTTTACGCGCCCCGACATCGCGTATGCCGTTCAACAGGTTTGCCTTCATATGCACGACCCGGGTGAGAAGCACCTCGCGGCCATCAAGCGCATCTTGCGCTACGTCAAGGGCATGCTTTCTCATGGCCTTCAGCTCTACTCGACTTCACCAGGCTCCATGATTGCCTACACCAACGCCGACTGGGCCGGCTGCCCTGACACTCGGCGCTCAACGTCGGGCTTCTGTGTTTACCTCGGAGATAACCTCATCTCTTGGTCCTCCAAGCAGCAACACACGGTCTCGCACTCGAGCGCTGAAGCCGAGTACCGCGCCGTGGCCAATGCCGTGGCTGAGGCGAGTTGGCTTCGGCAACTTTTCCAGGAGCTTCCTCGACCATCTCCTCCTGCGACGATCGTCTTTTGTGACAATGTCAGCGCCATCTACATGTCCACGGACCCAGTACAACATCAGTGTACCAAACACATCGAGACCGATCTCCACTTCGTTCGCGATCGTGTTGCCATGTGTCAGGTCTGTGTGCTTCATGCTCCCTCGTCACGCCAGTTCGCCGATATCTTGACAAAGGGACTCCCGTCGCCGTTGTTTCTGGATTTTCAGTCCAGTCTCAACGTCCTCTCTCCTCCAGTTGTGACTGGGGGGGGGGGGGGGGGGGTTAGAGTAATATGTCACGTATCGTGACATATCTCCTAATACCCTAAATCAAGGAGTGTCGATATTATTGTGATCTCCCATTTATGGTTAGGATTGTAATTCTGTCTATATATAACATGCAATGGAAAAGCCCAAGTGTGGCAAGTATTCCTAAATCTTTCATTTCATAAATATCTGCACATGTTGGAAAACAGATAGAAAAAACAAACGGCTGAAATATAATGTTCGTAGCATAGCGAGGGAAGTTTTCCTTAATGGATTATAGAAGCCATGCAGGATGGTAATGTACTGGCCCAAAATAAGTAGGGCAGATGTGCGACTGTTATCGACCCGGCGCTACAAGTGCAGTGTAGGTGCTCCCCCACCATACGGGCCCCCGCTATGAGTGCGTTGGGCTTCACGTTGCCGCTTGATGCACCCTGGCCCACCGCACAGATCGATCTATCCATTCTGACTCCTATTTGACACCTTCAGTGCCGGTTAAAAGGTTATTTCACCAACCAGCGCACCCCCCCCCCCCCCCCCATTCGGCGTTGGGTTGGCCTATTTACTTTTTATTGTTAAACTTTTAAAAAGTAGATTTCTCAGAAGAAAACTTCAAAAAAAAGTGCGAGCGGCATTATTCGAACTCATGACCTCTTTGTTGAGAGAGAACCACTAACCAACTACGACATCTTAGTCATCGAACTTCTTTCTTAGGAGAATGTATACAGTTTTTGACAAATACATGTATATTTTAATAATAGATGATGAAAAACGTTTAACGGATGATCATTTCCATAAAACCATGATGAGGAATTTTAAATACATGCTGATCATTTCTTTAAATACATGATCAAAAAATTTAGCACAGAATAACATCTTAAATACATGAGAACATTTTAAAAATACTTTTTGAACATTTTTTATACCCGATGAATATATTTTAATACATGATAGTCAATTTTGGTATTACATGACTAATATTTTCTAAAATGCAGGAATAATATCTTTCAAATACACAATTATAATTCTGAGTACATGATGAACACGTACTAGTTAAAAATAATACGTTTAATACACGACGAACATTTTAAACTCATGGTCAATACTTTTTGAATATGCAATTATTATTTTTGGATAACATGATGAACATTTTCTTTCAGAAAATAGTTTTTCAATGCATGATGTACTCTTTCTAGATACACAATAGTCATTTTAAATACATGACTAATAATATTGATACACGAAGAACATTTTTGAAACACACGATGGACATTTTCTAGGTACTCGGAGTCCAATTTCTTATAGCCGGATGAATACTTTTGAAATATCATATGCATTTTAATTTCCTTAGATGCATTCCAGAGATTCGCTAAAATCAGCTCCGACACTTGACGTTATGATTCGCTAAAATTGTTCCACCTCCAACCGACATGGAACTTTTAATACACTGTTAACATTTTATAAATTATTAAGTCAAAATATTCTTCCACATATCTAAATGAGGAGAAATGGTACATCCTTTTAGACCAGCGAACTGTATGTAGCCTGCAAAATACCAGCGATGAACTCTTACAAAGCAAGGTATAAATGGGAAATTTCTATTTTCCGCTCTCTTCGACAAACTATCGCTAAACCAGGTGGGACAGCCCCATGATTCGATAACGGTTTGAGAACCTCCTAGAAAATCACTGATCGGATTCAGGAAGCTTCTAAAAGTTTTCTGAACCGGTTTTCTGTTGTTTTCCGTTTTTTATCAGTAGTTTCTTGTTTTTCCTTTTTCTTTTTTATGCTTCCTCCTTTTTATTTTTTTCTGTTTCATTTTTATATTTTCACGTATTTTCTTTCTTTTTATGTGTTTCAATTTCTTTTGTAATTCCTTTTATACTGTTTCTCATTCAATTCTTATTTTTCAGAATTTCATTATTGGTTAGAAATTTCAAAAATGTTCAGAAGTTCAATAAATGTTCCTATTTTTTTTAAAAATCCGAATTTCTAAAAACATTGGTAATTTTAGAGAAAGATTCACATATTTTAAAAAATGCACACCTATAAAAAATAAGTTCAGAAAAAGTTCCTGTTCCAAATTTTGTTCAAAATTCAAAAATGATCTTGATTTTTAAAAAATGTTAGCATATTTGAAAATATGTTCAGCTTGAAAATAGGTTCATAAGTTCAGAAAATGGTCCAATTTTCAATGTTGCTAACTAATTCATAAATATTAAATAGATTCACATTTTTAAATTTTGTTCAGAGTTTCGACTTTTGTTCGTAGATGCAAAAAATGTTCCCTTTTGTCCAAATTTATCATGTTTTCAAAAAATGTTCCCTTTTTACAACCTTTTTCATGAATTCAAAAAGGTCATGAATTCAAAAAACACAATGAAGATAAAGGTTTTTGGCTGGCTCCTGATGCATGACAGACTCAATACCCGCAATATGCTCAAACGTAGACACTACAATGTGGGAGGAGACAACCACGACTGTCCACTGTGTGACTCTCATGTTGAAGAAACCACCAACCACATGATATTCGAATGCCCCTTCAGCATCCAGTGTGGGAACAACTTACATATATCTTGGACGTGGGATGACTGCTGTCTCCGCAAGATTGAGGCTGCTAAACGTAGGTCTTCCTCGTAGCTGCTTGGAGCTTTTGGAAAGAGCGAAATGACAAAGTCTTCCGAACCACCTAGCGAAACATCCTGGAAACATAGATACGTGGCAGACCTACGTCTCCTCACTCATAGGATGAAGGATACCTATAAGGAGTTCATTACCTCCTTGCTTCAATCTCTATAAATAGTTACTGTTTTACCTTCTTTTTCTTTGTGAGCTTACTTCCCCTAGTTGGTGATTCTTCATCACCCTCCCCATTTAACATATATGTAAAGTTGGGACTCTGATTCTTTATTAATTTACACAGTAGGAGCCTCTCCTACTGTTTTCAAGGCTAAAAAAAAGTTCCCTTTTATAAATTTGTTTGCATATTCAAAAAAATTGGTGTCTGTAAAAAAATTGGAAATGGCAAAATGTTCATGTTTTTTCAAAATTTGTTCGCAAATTCATAAATTGTTTCCGTTTTTAAATTGGGCTACAAATCCAAAATTTGGTAAATTTTAATAATTTTTTGGGGGTTTTAAAAATTGTTACAATTTTTTTAAAACTATTTGGTAGTTTCATTAAATGTTTTGAAAAGAGAGAAAATATATGGATTTGCCGATATAGTTAGTTCTAAAGGTTTTCGCTCTGCATGTTTAACACTACTGCTGATTAGCTCTGGTGGTTAGGTAGCTGCCTCTACTAGTGCCAACTCACGAGTTAGAATCCTTGCCGAAGCATCTCTTTTTCCGCGTTGTTTTTTACACCACTAGCTGCTCCTGCATGGGCCAGCCCAATAAGCAAAGACTGGCCTCGCCCCGCCAGTCTATCGCAAAATGCGGCAGATCGGAGGTCCCTATAGATTTTCTCAACCTTTCTAACTTGCTCCTACGGAATCAAGGTCGAAAGGATTGAGAAAGTCAGTCATTCACAACCACCGATGAAGGACTCTTGGAAAAGTTAAGGATTAATAGTTCTTTTTCAAAATCGATTTCAAAAAAGAATGAATTCGGTCTTATACATATGTGAGGAAGATAATCAAAAAAGAGAGAAGCTCCCTATAAAGATTTGTGAAAACATGACCAGCGGAAGCTTGTTGGTCGCCCAGCCGGAGCCTAAATGGGACATGATTATTACAAAAGCAGCTTCATGTTTTTCATTTTCATTTTCTTATGAGAAAATATACAATATTACCAGTTAGTAAACAAAAAGAAGTAATAAATATATTAGTTTTAAAAATAATATACAGCCATATTAACAAAATAAATATTCATTTACTCCTAAAAAATATTGCTGTACATTTCGAAAAGTGTACATGTATTTTTAGCAATGTCTGGGTAATTAAATAAGTTTTTCATATGGTTTAACATATTCATGGAATGTCAAAGGAGTGTTCATGCATTTTCAAAGTACTCATTTAATTTAAAGAAGTCTTCATGTATTTTGAAAAGTAGTAGTATGCTTTTATAAAGTGTTCACGGCCTTTAAAAATATAGTCATGAAACTATAAAAATGTTCACGCATTTGAGAAAAATGTTCATATATTATTCCAAAAAAGTGTTCACCTATTTTCAAATATCATGTCACTTTAAAAAGAGTTCACATAATTTTTCTAAAAATTGTTTGGTTTTAAAAATGTTCACTTGTTCTTCAACATATATTTATATTACATGTAAATAAAATTTAGAATTTTTTTAAATAGAATGAACAAAACAAAATAAAAGAAAAAACACAAAAGAGAAAAATCAAAATAAATAAAAAAGTAAATTGAAAATGGAAATCCAACGACATAAAAAAAGCCTGCATGGAAGAAAAAACGAAGCAAAGCCAGATGCAAAAAAATGGAATGCACGCCATACAGTCCCATGCTATTGGGCATTGGCCCACACAGAGTACCAGCCTGTGATTCCTGTGCTAGATACTGCTACAAGCGGTATATAACATTTAGGAAAAAACGATATATCTTTTTTGGCAACGAAGAAGTTACTACATGTCATACTTGGGGGCACAACTTGGCCTTCTTTTGTGAAATAGTAAGTTGACTGAATTTTCTCTAATTGAGCTAATCCTCTTTCCATTAGTTGTTCAATGGAAATACAACAGGTCTTACAAGTAGCAAAAAAAAAAAGGGATCATGAAAGAGAATTGTGAGTTGAGAACATCCTTTGAAGCTTCAGCCCCAAACAACTTCACAAAGTGTCGTTCCACAAGGTAAAGCAGGGGGCGCGTTTTGAAGATGATGGTGTCGTTGTGAGGAGTGAGAAACAGGGAAGGAGGCAACACCATTTGTGATGAGGTATTTGTTAGCTATGATCACAAGCTAGGATGGGGCTTAGCCAAGGAGGGAGCCAAGGAAGGGGGGATACATGCTACCAAAATTTAGACGGGCCCAAGTAGAAATTGCTTCTTTTTTACATATACGGTTGAAGGGTATATGTACAAAATTCTCAATCTTAGGGGGCACAGTGACCACGCGCTCAATGACACCCTCTCAAAATAAACCACTCATTGATCGACCATGACTGTTTTTTAGGGGATCACACCAACCGATACCTGGTTTTCTCGATGGAATCCTACACAGGCGCTCTTGGGTTTTATTACAGCACAAACAATGGACATCATGTATTTTTCTTCATGGAAATCTAGATCTAATGGTGCTCCTTTTCCTTTAAACATCGGTGCGTCCACCGAGAGTCACACATGTGGAGACCAATGAGTTATTTGGCTTCTTGGGTTGGAGAGAGACTTAGTTAACCTATGGGTTATAATCGTATGGAATCTGTAAATCATGGCTGGAGCCCAAGGGGAGACAAGATATTAGAACGCTCTAGGAGGGTAAGATCATGAAATCCGACGGCTGAAAGTGCACAGCTTGTGAGAGGGTTAGGACGGTGCTCAGTATTGATGTCATCAAAATATATGTGCAAAATACCAAACCAGCCCACAGTTTTTTTGCAAAATCTACGGGCGGCTTCTCTCCCCAACTAGAAACTGAATTACAAACACTTTCGTCTGCAAGTGAAATTACGATATACCAACATCGGATATGGGCTGCACTATATGGAAGCTTCCTACTTTTCTTTCTTTGCGAAAAGGAAGCTTCCTAGTTGAGATCAAACCATATAAACTAGGTTGCAATGCTTACATAGGCTCAGCCTTGACAATCCTGGAAGCCAACGTCAGATTTGACAAAACCTTTTGTTGTCTCCTTTTCTTTGTCGATCCTTTTTTTTTGTTCCTTTTCCTTTCTGCGTTAATAGTTAGGGCGATGTGGTTGCAAATACTGCTGCCTGGTCATATTGAAACTAATTTTGCAGGTTTGATTTTAGCCGAACATTTATAATTATTAAAGGGGGGATTTTTTTATAAGGTTATTGTCTATACGGTAAAAATCAGCTCTGAGATTTGACGGTATGCGAGGGTAAGGGGACTACCAACTGAAAAAAGACTACAACAGACGATTTCTCTCTTTCCACTGCACATGCCGGCATCTTTCCACCAAGTAAAAGGGGAATGTTTCTTAGAAAAGCTTACAATCTCCCCACCGGTGACACTAATATAGATTAATAAAGACCACATAGAACTAGATAAACAGATACTCTAAGTACTAGTAGTACATTGATAGATGGTGCTGCGGCGGTGCGGCCCACCTACTCAGCAGTCCCAAGCCGCTACATATACACAAATACACAGTGCATCTAGAGTGTCCCTACACAAATACAGAAACTGCAGCCACAACCTACAACATGCACAACGGATCGAGCTCCCAAGTGTTCATCATGCCCGCCGCCGGCCATGTCCACTACCTCGTCGCGGGAGGCTCCGGAGGAGGCGACGACCCCAGGTACCCCTGGACCTTCAAGTCCCTGCACGAGGTGGACGCCGTCGTCCCTGCCATCGCCCGTGGCAGCAAGAGGCCGGCCGCCGTCCCCGGTGGAGCACAGGTAGAGCCCTATGGGTGCCCCATCTGCTTCCGCATGTTCGCCACTGCCAAGGCCGTCCACGGCCACATGCGCAGCCACACGGACCGCAACTGGCGTGGCATGGAGCCGCCCCGGCCGCCGCCCCTGGGCGAGATCCGTTACCCGTACGTGTGCGACCGCTGCAAGATGCCGTTCCAGACGCGGCAGGCGCTTGGCGGCCACCGTGCCAGCCACAATGGTAAGAAAGGCTGCTCCTGGCTCGAAAGGGAGGAACTCGCTGTCGCCGAAGAAGCTCGGAAGCCCATCGTGTTCGACGTTGATCTGAACCTTCCGGCTCCCGAGGCAGATCAGGAACAGGAGGAGGAGGAGTAGTAGTAGTAGTAGTGATCAACAGATCGATCGAGCAGCTTGCTAGTGTTCTCAGTTGACAATTGTTGGAGCTGTGCTTGCGTGTGCTATATTTGGTGTTTAGCTTCTCCGATATTATATCTGCCTTCCTTCTCTTTGACTTTGTGTTTCGAGACTTGGGTTGCAAATATCTCTGGATCGATCGATCCCCGCTTAATAAATAAATAAATAAAGACTACAATTAAGCTGCTATATATATGTGTGTCAGATTGTGTTTGATACATTGATGCAGCTAGAACTAATTTTTCAGGTTATTTCATGTGATTCTTTGTTTCTTGAGCTGATTTGGTCCTGTTTTACTTGAAATTAGCCGATCTAAAATTAGATCTATAGGTTAACGACCTTGTGTCCAGCTCCAGCAATTTTGTATTGTGAATGAAATTATTTAATGGGTTGCATTAATCCATAGCTAGCTCAGTTTTGCACGCATATATCTTATTTGGAGCTGATTTATCAGATGAGTTTTTTCCCCAGGTGTTGTGCCTATTTCATATATATAGGAAAAGGAGGAAAAGGGTCACAATGTATATGCATGAGATTAATGGATGACAAAAGGGTCGATCCAGTCCTCGTATGATATACTATCATTAATTGCACTGTGATTTCCCAATGTTTTCTTCCTTAGCAGAAAGAAAAAACGGCTTTGCAAAAAAGAACAGAATTAGTTTGAGTATTTATGTCTTCTAGTGAAACATGAAATGTGTCGTGTGCTTTACATACCATTTCCCAAGTTAATGATGTTGCTTCACAATGTATATATTGGAGATATATATACTGGCATCATTGGAGTAATTAATGTATTCTATCTGTACTCTATATGCTATAAGAGTGTCCTTGTTCCTATATAGGAAATGAGAAGAACAATGGGGCTAAAAATATTTTTGAAACAAAAATTCATATTTTCATGAAACAAAACCATGTATGTCAAACACATTGTTACTCAAAACCAATGTTTCATTTTCACCTGCATGGACATACATTTATAATGTAGAGCACAACAGAGCATCAGACACAAAACACAACTGTCCGAATCGGAGTCGGATTCGGATGTCTAGTTCGGCCATCAGCAATTTCTGCATAGTAGAAGACAATTGGACTTGGATATGTGTGTTGAATCCATCGCCGTCCGAGAGGATTGGGTATGACTGAGTTTGCCAAGACAATTATAAGTCGGACATGGATACAACTGTAAACATTGGACTTAATGATATTGCTTCACAATGTATATATGGGGATATATTGGCATCATTGGAGTAATTAATGCACTCTATTTCAACTCTATATATGTTGTAGGAGTCTCATTGTTTCTATATAGGAAATCAGAAGAACAAAGGGGCCAAGAAATATTTTTGAAAAACAAAATCATATTTCATGAAACAAAACCATTTATGCCAAATACAATGTTACTCAAAACCAATGTTCCATTTTCAGCTGCATGGATATACATTTATAATGTAGAGCACAACAGAGCATCACACACAAACACAACTGTCCGAATCTGTGTCAGATTCGGATCTCTAGTTCGGCCATCAGTGATTTCTGCATACTGGAAGACAATTGGACCTGGATATATGTGTTGAATCCATCGCAGCCTGAGAGTATTGGGTATGACTGAGTTTGACAAGATAATTATAAGTTGGACATGGATACAACTGTAAACATTGGACTTAATGATATTGCTTCACAATGTATATATGGTGCATATATTGGCATCATCGGAGTAATTAATGCACTCTATTTCGACTCTATATATGTTATAGGAGTCTCATTGTTTCTATATAGGAAATCAGAAGAACAAAGGGGCCAAGAAATATTTTTGAAGCAAAAAAATTTAACATTTTCATGAAACAAATCCATGTATGCCGAATACAATGTTACTCAAAACCAGTGTTCCATTTTCAGCTGCATGGGTATACATTTATAATACTAGTGCACTGCAGAACATCATACACAAACACAACTGTCCTAATCAGACCCGGATTCTGATGTCTAATTCGACCATCAGAGATCTCCGTGTAGCCGAACACAATCTGACATGGATATGTGTGTTGAATCCGTGGCAATCCTAGAGGATTGGGTATGACTGAAAGGTTGACATGACAATTATCAGTATGACATGGATACAAGAGTGTAACCACCGGGCTTATATTTATTTGATCATCTGACTTAATATTTTTTTAAGAACCTACCTTATAAAGCATATATTGGTTATATATAAATGCATCCCTTATATATCTTTTTGTAATAATTACCCAAGAAAAATTAATAATTATGTCACACTTGCAACTTAAAACAACACAGAATAAGTAATTGCTCGCTATTACTGTCGGAATAATGGGCCACGGATAGCCTCACCCGAGTCCCTTGGCACATCGAAACTTTGGGCCGGCTTCGTCCCATAGAGACCCCAGCTAAAAGCTCTGCCTTCGGAGCCGGCTGGCTCAGAGGCCGGCCACCGGAGGACGGTCAAGCACAAGAAGACGGCATCGGGAGCGGCCGGCTCCAGCAGACCGGCTCCCAGAGAGGGCGGCCACCCGACGCCCTCATAGTCTGGCCCCCCAAGAGTACAAGATAGAGCATGGCTACAGTGAAGCACGTCGCCCCGAATCCCGGGATGAGCGTGGCTACAGTGCCCCGTACAGGCGGAGATCTCCGCACGGCGTGGCACCGTGCCATGTCCCCCCCCCCCCTGACGTCGCCCCGAGCAGGCGGAGTCATGTCCCCAACGATGACCTGTCGGTACGGCCTGCCGGCGGCGGGCCCTATCGGGCAGTGACGCCGTAGAAGACGGCGGAAGCCCGATCAGTCGGACTCGGGAAGGGCCGGCCTCAAGCAGGCGGCCGTCCCTTGCCCCGAGGCAAGCGTGCCATTAAGCTGATGAGACCAGGTGTGGCTACAGTGATCTCCCACCAGGCGGCGGGACTGTAGCCACACTGAGATGGCCAAGCCCTCGTCACTGACGGCACGGCTACAGTGAGCAGCCACCAACCAGTCGGCGGGACCCACCAGACGGCAGGACCCAGTAGTCGGCGGAGAAGCCGAAGGCCGGAGACACTGACAGCCGGGCCCAGTACCCGGACGGATTACCATTGTACCCCTGGGGGGTAGGCCTATATAAACCTCCTAGGGCACCCATGCAAAGAGTTCCAACTCTGATAGAACTAGCCAGTTACCTAGGGCAGGGAAGAGCTAGCCTTGCCTTCTCCTACCTCTAGACACAGCTCAAGGAGCACTTTATATAACTAGTGCCTTAGTGATCATGCGGAGACCCAGCAGAGCAGGAGTAGTTGTATTATCTCCACGGAGAGCCCCCAACCTGGGTAAAGTTCGCCGGCGTACGTGTCTACGCCTTATCACGCTTTCAGGCGCCGGCGACGTTCTACTCGCTCCCACCATGAAAAGCCATCCGTTGGCATATGTCGCACCCAACCGCCGACATTTGGCGCCCACCATGGGGCCAGATGTACCATCTCCCGGAGATCTGCTCTAGACGGGAACCCTGTTCCTTCCTGCCGAGCAAAGCCAGCCCAGCACGCCTGACGGCGTCAGCCCCGACGTGTTGCACGGCGCGAAGATCGCCTGCACAGCAAGCTGCCTCACCGACCTCGTCGGCGAGATCGACCTCTCCGACGAGCCGGCCTCCGACGCGGGCACTAGCTGCCCTGAGAGCCGCCTCGTCAGCCTCCTCGACCAGCTTCATGTCACCAGCAAGCCTGCTGTGGACCTGGAGTCTGTTGGCTCCACTGATCCGATGATTGTCGACTCTGACACGGCGTCATTTGACGCGTTCCCCACCAACGTGGTAGTCTACGACGAGCCGCCTCCTCGCGAGCACAGCGGCGGGAGCACCGTCACGGAGGTACTCGTCATCAGCAGCGGAGAACACTCGGAAGAGCACGCTCGAGACCCTCTCGACGCGGCTCTGTGCGACCTAACGGCGCCCATTCCAGAGGGCGCGGATGCTGAGGTGCTGGAAGCACGCCGCGTCCAGCTTCTCGAGAGCGCTGGCCGCCTGGCCAGCATGCGCCGTCTCTCGGACGCCTACCGGCGCGAGATGGATCGAGTCGTTGGTGGCACGCCGGCTCCTAAGGGGCCTAGCCGCCTCGGCACGGTTCGGCAGCGTGGCGCGACCATCGCCAGTATGTTTGGGGCGAAGCGCCCCGTCTACGTCACGCCTGCAGAGAACATCCGGGCCGCCCAGGCGGTGACGGACGAGATGGACAAATACGACGGCGATGAGCGCCGCCACATGACGGAGCGAGTCCAGCAACTCCTAGACGCGGCCGCCGCCCTGCACGAGGCCGGTTGCCGCGCTAAAGTTCCAGCCCAACGAAACGACGAGCCGCCCACTCGCCAAGATCATGGGGCGACATCCCGGACGCCCACTGGTGGCGCCCGCGGAGGAAAAGGCAACGAGCCGGCTGCCAGCCGCAGCCGGACGCGCCTCTCCATCGAGCGAGACGAGGATGGCCGTCCACATGCGGTGGAGCGGGGAGCAAGGCACCCCACTCCGCCTCCTGTCACGCACCTGACACTCGGCGACCGCCTTGGCCGCCGAGAGGGAGTCAGAGAGAATGACGCCCGCCATCGGATCGGTCGCCTCAACCAATCCCTGGCGCTAGAAGAAGAAGACGCGCTGGGCCCGCCCTGTTGCGGCCCCGAATCCAAGATGAGCCCTTCCCCAAAGGGTTCACTCTCCCGCGAGATACGCCCAAATACACCGGCTCCGTAAAGCCGGAGGACTGGCTGGTCGATTACTGCACGACCGTCAGCATAGCAAACGGTAACAAGCGTGTTGCCGTGAAGTACGTCCCGCTCATGCTGCAGGGGACAGCCCGGACATGGCCTAAAGCCCTGCAGCATCAATAGCCGGGTGGATTTCGGCGAGGCCTTCATCTGCAACTTCACCAGCACGTACAAGCGGCCTCCCAAGCCCCGGCAGCTCTCCTGGGGCATCCAAGGGCCTAGCGAATCAACTCGCGACTATCTCACGTGCTGGGCCGAGCTGCGCAACTCCTGCGAGGCCGTGCACGAGGTGCAGGCCATTGAGTACTTCACCACCAGGTGCCGAGAAGGCACCCTCCTCAAGCACCGGCTTCTCTGCGACGAGCCTGCGACTCTCGACGAGCTGTTAATCATCGCTTACAAGCACGCCACGGCCGACTCCTCCATGAAGGCGGAGATCTTAGTCGATGCATCCGGCAAGGTAGCACGTCAGGCTCCTCGAACTCCGGCTGGTGAGACCAGTCGGAGACAGCCCCCAAGCGACAGCAGGCGGAAGGTCACCCAGCCGGCTTCCAACAGCCGGCAGGTGGCGACGGTCGAAGATCAGCAGCCGGAGGGGCAGCCAGCGCCCAAGCGCCAGAAGGGCGGTAAGCCTAACTGGCTGCCCACCTTCTCGTACAAGCAGACCCTTGATGCTCCCTGCAAGTTTCACAGTAGCGCGAAGCCGTCCAACCACACCACTCGGAAGTGTCACTGGCTCACCAGGATTGCTAAGGGAGATGGCCTCCTACCTCCTCCGCCACAGCAGCCGGCGGCCCGGCCAGTCGGCGCCATCAAAGATGAGTATCCTGCAGAGCACGGAGCCTATGTCATGTTCACTAGTGTGGCCGATGATAGGCGCAGCAGACGGCAACAACAGCAAGAGGTGCATGCAGTGGCCTCAAACACCCCAGAGTTCATGCACTGGTCAAAGAAGCCCATCAGTTGGAGCAGGGCCGACCATCTGGAAGTAATGTCATCCCCCGGTTCCTACGCCTTAGTCCTGGAGGCCACTCTCGCAATAGAAAGGCGGGCAGCGCGTTTCTCCAGGGTCTTGATAGATGGCGGCAGCAGCATAAATATCCTGTACCGTGACACAATGGAGAAGTTGGGAATCAAGCAGAAGCAACTCCTCCCCAGTCGGACTGTATTCCATGGCATAGTCCCTGGCCTTTCCTGCTCACCAATCGGCAAGACCTAGGTTGATGTCCTCTTTGGAGACAAGAATCATTTCCGCCGATAGCTAGTTTGGTTTGAGGTGGTGGACCTAGAGAGCCCTTACCATGCCTTTGCTTGGCCGACCTGCCACAGCCAAGTTCATGGCGGTCCCCCACTACGCCTACCTCAAGATGAAGATGCCGAGTACCAAGGGAATCCCAACCGTAGTCGGAGACTACAAGAAGTCGGCCGCCTGCGCCGCGGATAGTAGTCGGCTGGCCGAGTCCCTCGTGATTGCATCCGAGAAGTGGTTCCTAGACCGGGTGGTGGCGATGGCAGGCAAGAAGCCGGAAATGTCACCCACCCCCAAGGAGTCGGAAGTGGAGGGCTCGTTCAAGACGACAAAGGAAACAAAGAAGATACCCTTGGACCCAGAGCACCCGGAGAGGCACGCTGTCGTAGGTGCAAACCTGGACAGTAAATAGGAAAGCGAGCTCGTCGATTTCCTCCGTGAGAATCGGGACATCTTCGCATGGTCACCCAAATACATGCCTGGTGTTCCGACGGATTTCGCCGAGCACAAACTACATGTCCGACCTGATGTCAAGCCGGTCAGGCAGCCCTTGCGCCGCCTGTCGGAAGAGAAGAGAAGAGTTGTTGGAGAAGAGATAGCCCCGCTTCTGGCAGCCAGATTCATCATGGAAGTGTTCTTTCCAGAATGGCTTGCCAACCCAGTCCTAGTGTTGAAGAAGAACAAGCAGTGGCGCATGCGTATTGACTATACCAGCCTCAACAAGGCCTGCCCCAAAGATCCCTTTGCCTTACCAAGGATCGATCAAGTGATAGACTCCACAGCCGGATGCGAGCTGTTGAGTTTCTTGGATGCATATTCAGGCTACCACCAGATAAAGCTGAACCCGGCCGACAGGCTGAAGACCGCCTTCATCACGCCATTTGGAGCCTTCTGCTACCTGACCATGACGTTCGGCTTACGAAATGCTGGCACCACCTTTCAGCGTTGCATGCAGAAGTGCCTCCTCAAGCAGCTCAATAGAAATGCCCATGTCTATGTGGATGATGTGGTGGTGAAGACGGAGAAGCGCGGCACACTGCTAGAAGACCTCAAGGAAACCTTTGCGAACTGGCGCCGATTCCAGATCAAGCTCAACCCGGAGAAATGCATCTTTGGAGTACCAGCCGGCCAGCTTCTTGGCTTCCTGGTCTCAGAGCGCGCCATAGAGTGCAACCCTGTGAAAATCAAGGCAATCGAGAGGATGGAAGTGCCCACCCGACTGCTGGACGTGCAAAAATTCACCGGCTGTCTGGCATCAGTTAGCCGTTTCATCAGCCGTCTGGGCGAGAAGGCTCTTCCCCTATACCAGCTCATGAAGAAGACCACTTTCTTCGAGTGGAACGACAAGGCAGACGAAGAATTCCTCCAACTCAAAAGGATGTTGGCAACCCCTCCTATCCTGGCGGCTCCGACTGAAAAGGAACCCATGCTCCTCTACATCGCAGCCACCAGTCGGGTTGTCAGCATAGTCATGGTGGTAGAGCGCAAGGAGGAGGACAGAGCGTTGCCGGTCCAGAGATCGGTGTATTACTTGAGCGAAGTACTGTCCGCCTCCAAGCAAAACTACCCACATTACCAGAAGATGTGCTACGGCGTGCACTTTGCCGCCAAGAAGCTGAAGCCTTACTTTCAAGAGCACCCAATAACCGTCGTCTGCACGGCTCCGCTGGCCGAGATCATTGGAAGCCGAGACGCCTCTGGCTGAGTGGCCAAGTGGGCTATTGATCTGGCCCCTTACACCATCTACTACCAACCTCGCACCGCCATCAAGTCGCAAGTGTTGGCCGACTTCCTCGTCGACTGGGCTGAGACCCAGTATTTGCCGCCTGCACCAGACTCCACCAATTGGCGGATGCATTTTGATGGTTCAAAAATGCGCACCGGTCTGGGAGCCGGCGTCGTTCTCACCTCTCCCAAGGGCGACAAGCTCAGATACATGTTGCAAGTCCACTTCGTCGCCTCCAACAACGTAGCTCAGTACAAGGCACTCATACACGGGCTCCGGCTTGCCAAGGAACTCGGCATCCGCCGGATCCTGTGCTATGGTGACTCCGACTTGGTGGTCCAGCAGTCGTCAGGCGACTGGGACGCTAAGGATGCAAACATGGCCAGCTACCGCTTCCTCGTACAGCAACTTCGGTGGATACTTTGACGGGTGCAAGTTCCTTTACGTACCAAGAAAGCGACAACGAGCAAGCAGATGCCTTGGTACGGATTGGCTCCACCGACAAGCAATACCAGCCGGCGTCACCCTCGCCGCCTTCTCAAGCCGTCTGTCAAGATGTCCCCAGAATCAGATTCCATCTTTGTGTCGGCCCCTCCCGAAGCATTCGGATCCGACTTGACAGTCCCAGAAGCCAGCACGGGGATTTCGGCAGGCAGCCCGGGGACTGCTGCAGCCGCACCCAGCTCAGGGACTCCAGAGCCTGGCCCGGGGACTTCAGCAGTCGGCCCGGGGACTTCCTCGGACAAGATGGGCGGAAGCAGCTGCCAACCCGCCGCCTCGGGCCCAACCGCCCTCATACAAGTTGCGGTGGTGGCGATCGAAGAAATTGCAGCGCCATCTTGGGCTCAGCCAATCCTCAAGTTCCTGGTGAACAAGGAGCTGCCAACCGATGAGATCTCAGCCCGACAAGTGCAAAGGCGAGCAGCAGCCTACACCATAGTCAACAGAGAGCTGGTGCGACGAAGCGTCACTGGGGTTTATCAGCGCTGCGTGGAGCCGGACCAAGGCCAAGCGATACTCAGGGATATCCACCAAGGCGAATGCGGCCACCACGCGGCTTCAAGATCACTTGTGGACAAGGCTTTCCGCCATGGATTCTTTTGGCCGACTGCTCTAGAAGAGGCCAACGAACTAGTTCAGAAGTGTCAAGGGTGTCAGAGGTTCCGCTACAAGCCACATCTACCGACTTCTGCACTCAAGACCATTCACATAGCCTGGCCCTTTGTTGTTTGAAGGCTGGATATGGTAGGACCATTCAAGACGGCCCGTGGTGGCATGACTCATTTACTTGTCGCTGTGGACAAGTTCACCAAGTGGATAGAGGCAAAACCAATCAAGAAGCTGAATGGGCCGACTGCCGTGACCTTCATCACCGATATCACCACACGATACGACATACCACGTAGCATCATCACCGACAACGGCACCAACTTCGCCAAAGGAGCCTTGGCTCGTTTCTGCGCAACGTAGGGCATCCGTCTAGACTTAGCGTCCGTTGCCCACCCGCAGTCAAATGGCCATGTTGAGCGTGCAAACGGCCTCATTCTGTCCGGCCTCAAGCCCCGACTGGTCGAGCCTCTGCAGTGTTCGGACGGCTGCTGGCTCGACGAGCTGCCGGCCGTCCTCTGGATCTTGCGCACGACTCCGAACAAGTCAACTGGCTTCACGCCCTTCTTCCTCGTCTAAGGTGCCGAAGCCGTCATCCCGACAGCCATCGAGTTCGACTCCCCAAGAGTTACCATGTACACTGAGGCGGATGCCAAGGAGGCACGAGAAGAAGGCGTCGACTTGCTGGAGGAGGGCCGGCTGTTGGCACTCAGCCAGTCCGCCATCTACCAGCAAAGGCTGCGCCGATACTACAACCGCAAGGTGAAGCCAAGATCCTTTCAAGAGGGAGACCTTGTGCTCCGGCTGATCCAGCGAATAGCCGACCAGCACAAGCTCTCGGCACCTTGGGAAGGCCCTTTCATCATCAACAAGGTGCTGGGCAACGATTCCTACTATCTGATCGACGCCAAGAAGCCCAGAGCACGCAAGCGAGATTACTCAGGCAAAGAGACGGAGAGGCCATGGAACGCAAACCTCCTCCGAAGGTTTTACAGTTGAAAGCAGTATGTATCACGCTACCTTTTGTACTATGTATAAAGACTCCGGGTCCCCCGAGAAGAGCTCGGGGACTACCCTCTTTTATCTATGTGATAAGTGTTATGCCTATGAGTATGTATAGTTTTATTTCCGCTTGGCACCGGGTTCGACCAGTCGGCCCGAAGGCTCGCCGCCTTCTGCTATATGCTGCCTCCTGCAGCCGGACAAGTAGTGTGTCAGCACCAAAAACTTCCCTTGTCAGAAGCCACAGCTCGCAGAGCGACTGCATGGTGGGTAGGGGTTGCAAAATAGTGCCCCGCACGAAAAACGACTAAGGAAGAAACGCATATAGTGGAGGCCGGCATCACACCTAGTCGTTCGGGTGCCGAGCAGCCGGTCGGCCGGCTTCTACTGCTTTTTTTGTCAACGCTCCAAATGGCTAAGTTCTAGCCCTCCCACAAAAAGCTAAGTACTCAACCCAGCGCAGTCCGCAGAGCGGCTGCCTGGCTGGCAAGAGGATAGCCAAGGGAGGGCGGCAAAGGAAAAAACCAAGGAGCAAAAGGCAAGAAAAGTTAGAAGTCGGCACAACAAGAATAAACAGTAATAGAATATTTACATCGATAAAGGCCTACCAGCCGGCATTCAAACAAAGTTTGAACATACACCCCATGGGTGGGATTGCGAAATTTAACCAAGATTGTCCAGGACTCTAGCAAACAAGGGAAAATAGAAAATCCTAAGGAGCGGCAGAAGGCTCCGGCTGGGCAGTGCCGGTTGGTGCAGCAGAAGGCTTCAACTGGGCAGTGCCGGTTGGTGCAGCAGAAGGCTCCGGCTAGGCGGTGCCGGTTGGCGCAGCGGAAGGCTCCGGCTGAACGCTGGAGTCGGCTGTGTCGCCTGATGCGGCAAGCGGCTTCGTCTGGGCAAAAGAGTCGGCAGCGGCTGTCGGGATGGCGGAGGGCTGGATGACGGAGTCGGTGGCGCCCGTCGGAGGAACGGGCGGTTGGTTGTAGGACCTTGTAGTATGTCTAGAGGGGGGGGGGGTGATTAGACTACTTGACCAATAAAAACTTAACCTTTTCCCAATTTTAGAGTTTGGCAGATTTTAGCTATTTTAGGACAAGTCAAGCAATCATCACACAATTCAAGCAAGCATGTAAAGAGTGTATAGGCAGCGAAAATTAAAGCATGCAACTTGCAAGAAAGTAAAGGGGAGGGTTTGGAGGATTCAAACGCAATTGGAGACACGGATGTTTTTGGCGTGGTTCCGATAGGTGGTGCTATCGTACCTCCACGTTGATGGAGACTTCAACCCACGAAGGGTAACGGTTGCACGAGTCCACGGAGGGCTCCACCCACGAAGGGTCCACGAAGAAGCAACCTTGTCTATCCCACCATGGTCGTCGCCCACGAAGGACTTGCCTCACTAGCGGTAGATCTTCACGAAGTAGGCGATCTCCTTGCCCTTACAAACTCCTTGGTTCAACTCCACAATCTTGTCGGAGGCTCCCAAGTGACACCTAGCCAATCTAGGAGACACCACTCTCCAAGAAGTAACAAATGGTGCGTTGATGATGAACTCCTTGCTCTTGTGCTTCAAACCATAGTCTCCCCAACACTCAACTCTCTCTCATAGGATTTGGATCTGGTGGAAAGAGGGTTTGAGTGGAAAGCAACTTGGGGAAGGCTAGAGATCAAGATTCATATGGTAGGAATGGAATATCTTGGCCTCAACACATGAGTAGGTGGTTCTCTCTCAGAAATGGTAAGTTGGAAGTGTAGGTTCGTTCTGATGGCTCTCTCCATGAATGAAGAGGATGTGGAGGGGTATATATAGCCTCCACACAAAATCTAACCGTTACACACAATTTACCAAACTCGGTGGGATCGAATCATTAAACTCGGTCGGACCGATTTAGCAAACCTAGTGACCGTTAGTGATTTTCGGTGGGACTGACAAGCATCTCGGTGAGGCCGATTCGGTTAGGGTTAGGGCATAACGTAATCTCGGTGAGACCGATTACACAAACTCGGTGAGACCGATTTGGTAATAAGCTTTCCAGAGAGTTGGCGGAGTAAACTTCGGTGGGACCGATTTACTCTTTTCGGTGAGACCGAAATGTTACAAAAAGGAAACAGAGAGTTTACATTGCAATCTCGGTGGGACCGATCGCTCACTTAGGTTAGACCGAAACGTTACGAAGGGATACAGATATATTGCAACCCCATCTCGGTGAGACCGAGATCCCTATCGGTAAGACCGATTTGCTTAGGGTTTGTGGCAGTGGCTATGACTTTTGGAATCGATGGCGCCGGATAGGAAGAATCGGTGTGACCGATTTTGGCTTTAGGTTTAGGTCATTTGTGGATGTGGGAAAGTAGTTGAGGGTTTTGGAGCATATCATTAAGCACATGAAGCAAGAGGCTCATTAAGCAACACCTCATCCCTTCTTGATAGTATTGGCTTTTCCTATAGACTCAATGTGATCTTGGATCACTAAAATGTAAAATGAAGAGTCTTGAGCTTTTGATCTTGAGCCAATCCTTTGTCCTTAGTATTTTGAGGATCCACTTTCATCATCCATGCCATGCCATTCAGTGAGCTTGCCTGAAACAAAAGTCTTGGAATAGCATTAGCTCAATGAGCTATATGTTGTTATGAATTACCAAAACCACCCAGGGATAGTTGCACTTTCAATCTCCCCCTTTCTGGTAATTGATGACAACATATAGATCAAAGCTTCAACAAATGATAATAAAATTTAAATAACATCGTCGCTTTGAGAAGTATGTGATAAGCAAGAGCTCCCCCTAAATTTGTGTATAGTTTTAGAGTTGCTTTGGACTGCAAATGCACAATGAATTAGGCTCATGGTTTACTCTTCCATGTCACATACATCTTGGTGGAGCACTCAAAATAATAAACAATGAATACATGCACTCATCACCAAGCATAATGAGTGATCACATAAGACAGATAGGATAATATCAAGCATGCATAAGTGTAGATTATGATCAAACACATGATCATCAATGTCTCACAAGCATAGTATCTCAACCAAAAGCAAACAAAGATTGAAAAACCACCAAATAAAGCAAGAGAGAACAAAAGCAACACTCTCTCTCTCGAAGCCTATGATCTATACATTTTTATCCCCCTTTGGCAAAAAGTTACCAAAAAGTTCATAGAAAATGCATAGTGCTAGATCGACTCTCAGGCTTGATCTTCAGGTGGTGGAGTCCGGATAGCGCCGAGGACGAAAGCTTCAGTTGAAGTAGATGGAGCTGGAGCTGGTGTAGGTGCTGGAGCTGGTGGCACTGAGGCTGTAGCTGGTGCAGATGAAGTGGCTCTGGTGTCAGGAACTGGCACCGCAGATGACCTCTGGGCTCTAGGCACTCTGGCAAATGCATCAGTTGTTGTTTTGCCCTTCCTCTCCTGCATGTCATCTTGTAGTTGCTCCACAGCAGATTGAATCTCAGTTACTTTCACATCTAAGTCATAGAACTTTTGTTCTATGATTCTCTCCAAGCTCTCCTGATTTTGAGTGAGGGTGGCCAATCCCTTCTCAATCCTCAGTGTTGATGCTATTAAGTATCCAAGCTGCTCCTGCTTGTTCTTCAAGAAATACTCAGATGCCTCCTCTTGAGTTGGCATCATGGCAGCCTTCTCCTTCCTTGCCTTCTCCTTCTTCTCTTGTGCTTGAACTAACGATGGATCATTCTCATTCATGACAACCTCATTGTCCTCAAAGTCTGGATAAATTGGAAAATGTTCCTTATCCAACTGATATTTTCCTGTGCCCATCTTTGAGTTTATCAATTCTTGAATCTGAGGTACATATCCACAGCTCCTCTTACGATCTGTTCGCTGTCACTTTGATCGGACATCTTGCAAAAAGCTGATTCTTGACCCTATGAAGAGTCATAGATGAGATAGAAAAGATGAGCATCACAAAATGCAGAGGTTTTTGCAAAAGAATGACTCAAAAGTTCATTCTTAGTTTTCCACAGAAAGCATTTCGGATCCACCGATTTTCGAACTCGGTGATACCGAAGCAGTTTTGGAACCTAAACTGATGATCTCGGTTGGACCGAGTTTCAGTTCGGTGGTACCAAGACTGCTAGGGTTTCACAGAATCCTCAAATCGGTTGCACCGATTAGTAATTCTGGGTCAGACCGAGAGTCACTAGAGCAATGGCATAAGCCAAATCGGTGAGACCGAGTTTTTCAACTCGGTGGGTCCGAGATGGTTTCATGAAACCTAACCCTAAAAATTTGAATCACATCTAATCTATGAACTACTTTGGCTGGATAGAAGAGTTTCAATCGTGGCAAGAAACAATATGAAAACAATGTGTCAGGAATCAGACATGGATAGCACAAAGATTAAGTCCATACCCTAACTTGGCAGTGGACTTGCTATGGCGGCAACGGCGGGGACGAAATCCGTTGACGGCAGCGGAGACCATGACGAGGAGGCTGCTGGCGACGAGGAGACGATTCGGAGACCATGATGGCAGAGCGAGCTGTTGCGTGGGCGAAGGGTTTCGGAGAAATTTCCAAAATTTTGCCCGTGGCTATATATAGCTCGACCCTGTCGGTGTGACCGAGTGGAACAACTCGGTGGCACCGAGATGCATAAATGTGTTGATACAGCAAATCGGTGAGACCGAAAAGTTCAAATCGGTTGCACGAAATTGAAAACTCAGATCAACTTGATGATCTCGATGCGACCGAAATGGAAGGATCGGTCAGACCGAGAATCACTAAGAGGTTTTGGAAGTTTAAGTCTATGATTTAATCGGGGACTCAGTGCTCGTCACACGTAGTGGTTCGAATCTGACTTGATCAAATTTTGTGATGTAGCATGAATAGAGTTTGAGACGAGAAAAGCATAGATAGCTAAAGAAGGTTCTTAGGCATTCTTGTCCATCCACTTGGCACAAAGAAAAGAATCCAAACAAACAAAAGAACAAGTGGATGTCCTTGAATGAGTAAAATATGCACCAACATGCTCACACAATAAGATGGCAATTGAAATATGTGGCAAAGCATGCACAACCAATTTTAGCATCTATCAAGAAATTGGCGATGACTAGGTCATCTATATATGAGTATATTGACTTAGGAGTCAAATGAGAACATTTGATCATAGGTCATACTCATCGTTTAAGCTCAAGTGGGGTTACCACTTTTACATAATGCATTAATGTGTTCACACCATTAGAGTTGCTTTGACTCAATTCTTAGAGTTAAGCTCTCCCTAGATGTGAGATCCCCCCTTAGAGGGATGAATTAACCTTGGGTTTTGTCGATGATGACTTCATGTAGGTGTTGAAGATGTAGATGCTCAATGTTAATGTAGATCATTTGGAGCAATCCTTTGGAGTGAGTTGCACTTTCAACTTGCCTACATGGGTTAGTCCCACAAGAAACAAACAAGAATATCCATAGACATAGAGTGATGCACACACAAGATGATGTCCATGAAAACATTAGGTTACCTTGTCCCTTGCCTTACCAACATGAGGGTTTGTGACTCCTTGAACTAGTGCAAGATGTGAAAGTTGATTGCACTTGTTCTTGCCAAAATGATATGTGTGAAGAATGTTGGCGGAGTCACCCTCAAGAACTCTCTAGTTCTTCTTCTTCGGGATCCACATCATCTTGATGGGAATCCTTGGAGTTGTAGTTGTACTTGATTAAGTAGAATTTGACGTAGTCTTGGGGACCCACTTGAACGAGGCTTTAGGTGCTTCTTCAAATGCATCAATCTCTTCTTGAAGCTTGTCCTTGCCTTTGTTCTTGTGGTCTTGTGGTGGAAGATCATCTTGAGCTTGTGTCCCCTTGAAGGAAGTAGGATCATACTTCTCTTGTTGAGTAACAAACTTTGTCTTGGGGTATTGATCTTCTTCCCACTCAACTCCATTGGCATTGAACTTTCGTTCAAAACCAACACCTTGATTCTTCCGGTGCCTTCCTTGCTTGTGTACAATTTCCTCGAATTGCTTATTCCGGCAAGGCTCTTGTAAACACCTTTCTCTATAATTCCCTTCAATAAACTATTTTCTTGCTCAAGTGTAACTTGGCTAAGAGAATCATTAGTGGAATCAAGAGAACTACTAGAAGCAACAACATTGGATTTGACATTATTATTGTTACTACTAGAGGAAGTATCTTTCTTGTACTTGTTACTAGACATGACTTGAGGCATGTAAGTAGATAAGAGTAAGAGCTTGGCAATGTAAGAAGAACTTTTCTTGCGGAGATCATCATTGATTGCCTTTAAGAACTCATGCTCTTGCTCAAGATTGATATTTTCAAAGCGTAACTTCTCATGAGCCCTTAAAAGTTCTCGATGATCTTCGAAGATAGTTTCATGAGCCAACTTAAGAGTGTTTAGTTCTTTAGTTAGAAGCTCAATTTTCTCTTTATCATTGTCATTCGTTTGATTAGCATGATTAATTGACGTTTCATCATAGTATTCATCACTAGAGTTGTCAACAAGTAAACCATCATCCACAAGCAAGTCATCTTCATCACTATTAAAATCAACATACTCGGGATGTGTTACCTTTGGACCTTTGGCCATGAAGCATCTTCCAACACCTTCATTTGGTGAGTCAAATATGTCGTAGGAGTTGGTTGACACAAGTTCTAGACCGGCAACACCTTCATCTTGAGTATATTCGGAGTCGGAGTGATAGCTTCTCTCGGAGTGATTGTCGGAGTCGGAGCCGGAAACCCATTCACCAACATGAGCTTGATGTCTTCGTTTTGTGTAGCTCCTTGATGACTTGTCCTTTCTTTCCGAATCCTTACTTCTCCGTGAGGGTCTTCGTTCATAACGATCATCTCTACTCCTCCTCTCTCTTGGTGGTGATTCTTCTCTTTTGCTCCTTCTTCTTGGAGAATCTTCTCTTCTTTTGTAGGGTGCCGTACACTCATTGGAGTAGTGTCCGGGCCTCCCACAATTGTAGCAATTGCGCTCGACTAGAAGATCTCTTGTCATTGTAAGACCTTGACTTGGAGCTTCTTTCTTTGCTTCTACTTTTGTAGAATTTGTTGAAGTTCTTCACCATTAAGCTCAACTCTTCATTGAAGGTTGGTTTCTCACTTGATGATGTGGGGGCTTCACTTGAGGCTTTGTAAGCACCACTTGACTTGTTGTGAAGTTCCTCCTTATCCTTGAGTGACATCTCATGAGCAACAATCCTTCCAATGACTTCCGTTGGCTTGAGATCTTTGTAGTTTGGCATCATTTGGATCAATGTGCACACAGTATCATACTTTCCATCCAATGCTCTTAGGATTTTCTTGATGATGAATTTGTCGGTCATCTCTTCACTCCCTAATCCGGCAATCTCATTTGTGATAAGAGCAAGCCTAGAGTACATTTCAGCGACACCTTCTCCATCCTTCATTTTGAACTTGTCAAGCTGACTTTGGAGCACATCCAACTTGGATTCCTTGACGGACTCGGTACCTTCATGCATATCAATCAAAGTATCCCAAATTTCCTTTGCATTCTCAAGACGGCTGATTTTGTTGAATTCTTCGGGGCACAATCCGTTGAAGATGATGTCACATGCTTGAGCGTTGTATTGTAGCATCTTCAATTCTTCCGCATTAGCTTCACGGTTTGGTTCTCTCCCATCGAAGATTCACCTTGCAAGCCAATACAAATAATTTCCCAAACGGCGGGGTTATGTCCAAGAATATGCATTTTCATCTTATGCTTCCAACTAGCAAAATTAGTACCATCAAAGTAAGGACCTCTACGGTGATAATTTCCCTCGCTAGACGCCATACTCTCCTAGGTTGTGAAACCAAGGCTATGACCACCAAAAGCTATGGAAATCAAAGCAAATGGAGATCAACGCTCTGATACCACTTGTAGGACCTTGAAGTATGTCTATAGGGGGGGGTGATTAGACTACTTGACAAATAAAAACTTAACCTTTTCCCAATTTTAGAGTTTGGCAGATTTTAGCTATTTTAGGACAAATGAAGCAATCATCACACAATTCAAGCAAGCATGAAAAGAGTGTATAGGCAGCGGAAATTAAAGCATGCAACTTGCTAGAAAGTAAAGGGGAGGGTTTGGAGGATTCAAACGCAATTGGAGACACGGATGTTTTTGGCGTGGTTCCGATAGGGTGGTGCTATCGTACCTCTCCATGTTGATGGAGACTTCAACCCACGAAGGGTAGCGGTTGCGCGAGTCCACGGAGGGCTCCACCCACGAAGGGTCCACGAAGAAGCAACCTTGTCTATCCCACCATGGCCGTCGCCCACGAAGGACTTGCCTCACTAGCGGTAGATCTTCACGAAGTAGGCGATCTCCTTGCCCTTACAAACTCCTTGGTTCAACTCCATAATCTTGTCGGAGGCTCCCAAGTGACACCTAGCAAATCTTGGAGACACCACTCTCCAAGAAGTAACAAATGGTGCGTTGATGATGAACTCCTTGCTCTTGTGCTTCAAATCATAGTCTCCCCAACACTCAACTCTCTCTCATAGGATTTGGATCTGGTGGAAAGAGGGTTTGAGTGGAAAGCAACTTGGGGAAGGCTAGAGATCAAGATTCATATGGTAGGAATGGAATATCTTGGCCTCAACACATGAGTAGGTGGTTCTCTCTCAGAAATGGTAAGTTGGAAGTGTATGTTCGTTCTGATGGCTCTCTCCACGAATGAAGAGGAGGTGGAGGGGTATATATAGCCTCCACACAAAATCTAACCGTTACACACAATTTACCAAACTCGATGGGAGCGAATAATTAAACTCGGTGGGACCGAATAATTAAACTCGGTCGGACCGATTTAGTAAACCTAGTGACCGTTAGTGATTTTTGGTGGGACTGACAAGCATCTCGGTGAGGCCGATTCGGTTAGGGTTAGGGCATAACGTAATCTCGGTGAGACCGATTACACAAACTTGGTGAGACCGATTTGGTAATAAGCTTTCCAGAGAGTTGGTCAGGTAAACTCGGTGGGACCGATTTGCTCTTTTCGGTGAGACCGAAATGTTACAAAAAGGAAACAGAGAGTTTATATTGCAATCTCGGTGGGACCGATCGCTCACTTCGGTTAGACCGAAACGTTACGAAGGGAAACAGAGAGATTGCAACCCCATCTCAGTGAGACCGAGATCCCTATCGGTAAGACCGATTTGCTTAGGGTTTGTGGCAGTGCCTATGCCTTTTGGAATCGGTGGCGCCGGATAGAAAGAATCGGTGTGACCGATTTTGGCTTTAGGTTTAGGTCATTTGTGGATATGGGAAAGTAGTTGAGGGTTTTGGAGCATATCACTAAGCACATGAAGCAAGAGGCTCATTAAGCAACACCTCATCCCTTCTTGATAGTATTGGCTTTTCCTATAGACTCAATGTGATCTTGGATCACTAAAATGTAAAATGAAGAGTCTTGAGCTTTTGAGCTTGAGCCAATCCTTTGTCCTTTGTATTTTGAGGGATCCACTTTCATCATCCATGCCATGCCATTCATTGAACTTTCCTGAAACAATAGTCTTGGAATAGCATTAGCTCAATGAGCTATATGTTGTTATGAATTACCAAAACCACCTAGGGATAGTTGCACTTTCATTGGTCGATCCCCGCATGGCCGTCTCCAGTAACAGTCGGCGCTTTGGTGCGCGGCTCATTGCTTGAGGCCTGGTCAGGCTGAGGCTGACCGTCCGCCCCGACCTCTGGCAGGTCGACGTCGCTCTCCTCCTCCTCCTCCTCCTCCTCCTCCTCCTCCTCCTCCCCTTCTTCCCCTTCATCGCTGGAGTCGATGACTTCAGCTGAATCCACACTGTCCTCCGGGTTCAGCCCGAGCCATTCTGCGGGCGCTTGGCGCCTTCCTCGACCACCTCCGGGACGAAGACACTGGTGTCGGTGAAGTCGGCAATCGCTGCCACCCTGTTGATGAGCTCGGCTTCCACCGCTGCCAGCTCCTCCTGCGCCTCCAGCCGGAACATGGTTAACTGGGCTAGATCTAGCCCAGGGTACCACGCCTTGATGAATTCCAAGGCCCGGCGCGCTCCTCCCCGGGCTGCTGAACCTTTCCAGGCTTCCAGGCGGCCGGCCGCCACCTCCAGCCAGTCGGCAGTCCGACTTGGGGTGCGTGGAGCAGCAGGCTGGCCAGGGCGGAAACCGCTGGGTGCTGATGCGCCAAGGCGGCAACATTTGATGGGCAGGCGAAGGCGGGCACTGATCTTGAGGATCTGCAAGCTGAGAGTCCGGGGGGCGTCAGCGGCGATATGCACGCCCTCCGCCCTTCGCTCCTTGCGCTGGGCCTCGATCATTTGGATCGCGGCAACAGAGTGGCCCGGGAAGAAGTCTGCTTAGGCAGAACGAAAAAAAAACCAAAGTTATAAACAAGGAGTCGGCCTAGATAAGGGCCGGCAGCTCAATGCAAGAAAGAAAGAAAACAAAGCTCACCATCGACCAAGTCTTCAATACTGCTGAAGCAGGCTGTCATCTGGGCTTCCTTGTAGGCCCGGGCGGAGCGCTCGACCTCAAACTCGGCGAGGAGGTCGGCCTACTTCGTTTTAGCCTCTTGTTCGGCTGCCTTGAGGGCCTCAGCCTGCTCGGCAAGCTGAGTGACCAGCCGGTCTCGCTCCTCGGCCAGCTTGCTGCACTCTGCCTCCTTGCCGCCTGCAGGCGGTGTTGGCTTCGCCCAGCCGCTACAAGGCGGCGTTGGCCTCTCAAGAAAGAAAGAGAAGGAAGAATATCAGTCAAATAACAAAGAGGATGCACAAGCCGAGGAGATTCGGCCCGACTGCTCGTGATCGGCTGAACCTCGGGACTACAGCTGGAGTGCGCTAAGCAGCGCCCTCGTAGAAAAAGGAATTGAAACTTACTCCGGCTCTCGGACAGATGGTCGGTCTGTGTCTCCAGCTCCTGGACCCTGGAGTGGTAGGCGATGCTTGGAGGTTGTGGTAGTCTGGAGAGGGAATATCAGACAAGATAACATTTAACTCCGACAAGATGAAGTTTCGGACCGCCTGCTCAGCAGCCGGCCCAAAACTTGGGGACTACATCCAGTGGGTGTGCTGGCGCGCCCCCACGAAGGATGAAAGAAAATCAAAGTAAAGAAAAGCAGGAAGCTTACGCGGATGGCTGCTCGCGAATCTAGAAATGCCTCGTTGCAGCGCCTAAGGGCTTCGGCTTCGGCCTGGAGCTTGGCCTGGACGTCGAGGGACGCATGGTTCAGGGTGCCCGTCCCGCCTCCACGTACCCAGCCGGTTGGTGCGGCGCTGGATGCCTCGGTATCGGGGACCGACAAGCTCGCAGCTCCGATCTCCAGCGGTCGCGGCACCGAGGCCGCCTTCTCAAGACGGTGGCGTATGGGTGTGCGGACCTGAGGAGTTAGGTCCGTCACCACCACGTTCCCGGCCGGCGGCACTGGCTGCTCGGTCGGCTACTCGACTCGCGTTTCGCTAGTCGGTGGCGGCGGCGGCACGAAGACGTCAGGCATGGCCACAGCGCCGCCCTCCCTCTCCATGACCGGATGCTCATCGCCGGCTCCCCCGGTCGTCGCCTCAAACTCCGGCGGAGGTGGCTCGGTGTTCAGAGGCGTCACTAGCAGCGGCTCCTGGCGGTGTGCGGCCTCCGCGAGACGTTCCTTCTCCGCCGCTTCGGCCTCCGCCCGCGCCAGCTTCCTCGCCGCGGATGTTGCGGCCTTGTCCGCATCCGCCTTCGCCAGGCGGTCAGCCTCTTCATCGTGCGCCTCCCATGCATTCCGCTCCCTCGCCTCTCGGAGGTCGGCGGCTGGGTCAATCCGCCGACTGGTGGAGGAGGTCGTCGCCGACCTGATGACCGAGGCGGCACCCGACTTCTCGAGGTGGCGGGGCCCCGAGATATGAAGACACAACAAAAAGTTTTTAGGCCGGATCGGCGAAGAGGAGGAGGCCAGAGAAAGATACTTACGCCGATACCATGACCGGCACCTTCGGCTGCCTCTGGTACTTGGCCTCCTTGGCTGCGGCCTCTTGCCGCCTGGTCGCCGCGGCCGGATTCTTGGGTTTCTTCGGCGCGCTGCCGAACAGGGAAGCGCCTTGCTTCCGCTTGCGCTTGCCGCCACGGGCGGGTGGCCCAGCAGAGAGGTCGGCGCCAGTGTTGGCTGAACTACGAGCGGGGCGCGGCTCGTCTTCGTCGTCATCATCATCAGGCCAGGTCTCCACGCCACCGCCTTCCTCGGAGCCGCCTGCTCCGCCACCGCCTGTTGCATCGTCCGCCAGGGCGGCCGCCCACGAGTCTGTTGGAAATATGCCCTAGAGGCAATAATAAAAGCATTATTATTATATTTCCTTGTTCATGATAATTGTCTTTTATTCATGCTATAATTGTATTATCCGGAAATCGTAATACACGTGTGAATACATAGACCACAATACGTCCCTAGTAAGCCTCTAGTTGACTAGCTCATTGGTCAACCGATAGTCATGGTTTCCTGACTATGGACATTAGATGTCATTGACAACGGGATCACGTCATTAGGAGAATGACGTGATGGACAAGACCCAATCCTAAGCATAGCACAAGATCGTGTAGTTCGTTTTTGCTAGAGCTTTTTCAATGTCAAGTATCTCTTCCTTAGACCATGAGATCGTGTAACTCCCGGATACCGTAGGAGTGCTTTGGGTGTACCAAACGTCACAACGTAATCGGGTGACTATAAAGGTGCACTCTGGTATCTCCGAAAGTGTACATTGGGTTGACACGGATCGAGACTGGATTTGTCATTCCGTGTTACGTAGAGGTATCACTGGGCCCACTCGGTAGTGCATCATCAGAATGATCTCAAAGTGACCAAGTGTCTGGTCACGGGATCATGCATTACGGTATTTAGTAATGTGACTTGCGATAACGAGATTGAACGAGGTATTGGGATACCGACGATCGAATCTCGGGCAAGTAACATACCGTCGACAAAGGGAATAGTATACGGGATTGATTGAATCCTCGACATCGTGGTTCATCCGATGACATCATCGAGGAGCATGTGGAGCCAACATGGGTATCCAGATCCGGCTGTTGGTTATTGACCAGAGAGTCGTCTCAGTCATGTTCGCATGTCTCCCGAACCCGTAGGGTCTACACTTAAGGTTCGGTGACGCTAGGGTTATTAGGAAGACTTGTATGTGATTACTGAATGTTGTTCGGAGTCCCGGATGAGATCCCAGACGTCACGAGGAGTTCCGGAATGGTCCGGAGGTAAAGATTTATATATGGGAAAGTTGTCAAACGGACACCGGAAGGTTTCGGGGGCTTATCGGTATTGTACCGGGGCCACCGGGAGGGGCCACCCCTCCCGGGGGGCCACATGGGCTGCGTGGGGCAGGAGCCAGCCCCTGGAGGGCTGGGCGTGCCCCCCACCCTTGGGCTCATGCGCCTAGGGCTGGGGGGGGAACCCTAGAGGGGGCGCCCCCCTTGCTTGGGGGGCAAGTCCCCCCTCCCTGGCCGCCGCCCCCCCTCTAGATCCCATCTAGAGGGGCCTTCTGCCCTTCCCTATAAATAGAGGGGTGAGGGAGGGCTGAACACCTAAGCCAAGGCGCAGCCCCTCCCCTCCCCAACACCTCTTCTCCTCCGTACGTGCTTGGCGAAGCCCTGTCGGAGTACTGCTGCACCAACAACACCACGCCGTCGTGCTGCCGTTGGAGCTGCCTTCCTCAACCTCTCCTTCCTCCTTGCTGGATCAAGATGGATTAGACGTCGTCCGTACCGTACGTGTGTTGAACGCGGAGGTGCTGTCCGTTCAGCACTTGGTCATCGGTGATCTGAATGACGGCAAGTACGACTCCATCATCACCATCCCCTTGAACGCTTCCGCACTCGATCTACAAGTGGTATGTAGATGCAAACTCACTCCCTTGACTCGTTGCTTAGATGAACTCATAGATGGATCTTGGTGAAACCGTAGAATTTTTTTTGATTTTCTGCAACGTTCTCCAACAGTGGCATCATGAGCTAGGTCTATGCGTAGTTCTCTATTGCACGAGTAGAACACAATTTTGTTGTGGGCGTAGATCTTGTCAACTTGATTGCCGCTACTAGTCTTATCTTGCTTCAGCGGTATTGTGGGATGAAGCGGCCCGGACCAACCTTACACGTACGCTTACGTGAGACCGGTTCCACCGACTGACATGCACTAGTTGCATAAGGTGGCTGGCGGGTGTCTATCTCTCCCACTTTAGTTGGAGAAGATTCGATGAAAAGGGTCCTTATGAAGGGTAAATAGAAGTTGACAAAATCACGTTGTGGTTATTCGTAGGTAAGAAAACGTTCTTGCTAGAACCCAATTGCAGCCACGTAAAAGATGCAACAACAATTAGAGGACGTCTAACTTGTTTTTGCAGCAATTGTCATGTGATGTGATATGGCCAGAAGTTATGATGAATGATGAATGACATATTGTGATGTATGAGATCATGTTCTTGTAATAGGAATCATGACTTGCATGTCGATGAGTATGACAACCGGCAGGAGCCATAGGAGTTGTCTTTATTTTTGTATGACCTGCGTGTCATTGAAGAACGCCATGTAAATTACTTTACTTTATTGCTAAACACGTTGGCCATAGAAGTAGAAGTAGTCGTTGGCATGACAACTTCATGAAGACACGATGATGGAGATCATGATGATGAAGATCATGGTGTCATGCCGGTGACAAGATGATCATGGAGCCCCGAAGATGGAGATCAATGGAGCTATATGATATTGGCCATATCATGTCACTACTATATAATTGCATGTGATGTTTATTATGTTTATGCATCTTGTTTACTTAGAAACGACGGTAGTAAATAAGATGATCCCTTACAACAATATCAAGAAGTGTTCTCCCCTAATTGTGCACCGTTGCTAAAGTTAGTCGTTTCGAAGCACCACGTGATGATCGGGTGTGATAGATCCTTACGTTCACATACAACGGGTGTAAGACAGTTTTACACATGCAAAACACTTAGGGTTAACTTGACGAGCATAGCATGTACAGACATGGCCTCGGAACACGGAGACCGAAAGGTCGAACACGAGTCGTATGGAAGATACGATCAACATGAGAATGTTCACCGACGATGACTAGTCCGTCTCACGTGATGATCGGACACGGCCTAGTCGACTCGGATCGTGTAACACTTAGATGACTAGAGGGATGTCTAATCTGAGTGGGAGTTCATTAAGATAATTTGATTAGATGAACTTAATTATCATGAACTTAGTCTAAAACCTTTGCAAATATGTCTTGTAGATCAAATGGCCAATGCTCATGTCAACCTGAACTTCAACGCGTTCCTAGAGAAACCAAGCTGAAAGATGATGGCAGCAACTATACGGACTGGGTCCGGAACCTGAGGATCATCCTCATAGCTGCCAGGAAACAATATGTCCTAGAAGGACCGCTAGGTGACGCTCCGTCCCTGCAGAACCAAGACATTATGAATGCTTGGCAGACTCGTCTTGATGATTACTCCCTCGTTCAAAGTGCGGCATGCTTTACTGACTTAGAACCGGGCTCCAAAAGCATTTTGAGCAACACGGAGCATATGAGATGTTCGAAGAGCTGAAACTAGTTTTCCAAGCTCATGCCCGGGTCGAGAGATATGAAGTCTCCGACAAGTTCTATAGTTGTAAGATGGAGGAAAATAGTTCTGTCAGTGAGCATATACTCAAAATGTCTGGGTTGCACAACCGCCTGTCCCAGCTGGACATTAACCTCCCGGACGAGGCGGTCATTGACAGAATCCTTCAGTCGCTCCCACCAAGCTACAAGAGCTTTGTGATGAACTACAATATGCAGGGGATGGTGAAGACCATTCCCGAAGTATTCTCAATGCTGAAGTCAGCGGAGGTTGAAATCAAGAAAGAACATCAAGTGTTGATGGTCAATAAAACCACTAAGTTCAAGAAGGGCAAGGTCAAGAAGAACTTCAAGAAGGACGGCAAGGAGGTTGCCGCGCCCGGTAAGCAAGTTGCCGGGAAGAAGTCAGAGAATGGACCCAAGCCTGAGACTGAGTGCTTTTATTGCAAGGGGAAGGGTCCTCGGAAGCGGAACTGCCCCAAATACTTAGCGGATAAGAAGGCCGGCAACACTAAAGGTATATTTGATATACATGTAATTGATGTGTACCTTACCAGTACTCGTAGTAACTCCTGGGTATTTGATACCGGTGCCGTTGCTCATATTTGTAACTCACAGCAAGAGCTGCGGAATAAGCGGAGACTGGCGAAGGACGAGGTGACGATGCGCGTCGGGAATGGTTCCAAGGTCGATGTGATCGCCGTCGGCACGCTACCTCTACATTTACCTACGGGATTAGTTATAAACCTTAATAATTGTTATTTGGTGCCAAGTTTGAGCATGAACATTGTATCTGGATCTCGTTTGATATGAGATGGCTACTCATTTAAATCCGAGAATAATGGTTGTTCTATTTATATGAGAGATATGTTTTATGGTCATGCCCCTATGGTCAATGGTTTATTCTTAATGAATCTAGAACGTAATGTTACACATATTCATAGCGTGAATACCAAAAGATGTAAAGTTAATAACGATAGTCCCACATACTTGTGGCATTGCCGCCTTGGTCACATTGGTGTCAAGCGCATGAAGAAGCTCCATGCTGATGGACTTTTAGAGTCTCTCGATTATGAATCATTTGACACATGCGAACCATGCCTCATGGGCAAAATGAGCAAGACTCCGGTCTCCGGAACAATGGAGCGAGCAACCAACTTGTTGGAAATCATACATACCGATGTGTGCGGTCCAATGAGTGTTGAGGCTCGCGGAGGATATCGTTATGTTCTCACTCTCATAGATGACTTGAGTAGATATGGGTATGTCTACTTGATGAAACACAAGTCTGAGACCTTTGAAAAGTTCAAGGAATTTCAGAATGAAGTAGAGAATCAACGTGACCGAAAGATAAAATTCTTACGATCGGATCGTGGAGGAGAATATTTAAGTCATGAATTTGGTACACACTTAAGAAAATGTGGAATCGTTTCACAACTCACGCCGCCTGGAACACCTCGGCGTAACGGTGTGTCCGAACGTCGTAATCACACTCTATTGGATATGGTGCGATCCATGATGTCTCTTACCGATTTACCGCTATCATTTTGGGGATACGCACTAGAGACAGCTACATTCACTTTAAATAGGGCATCGTCTAAATCCGTTGAGACGACACCGTATGAATTATGGTTTGGGAAGAAACCTAAGCTGTCGTTTCTAAAAGTTTGGGGATGCGATGCTTATGTCAAGAAACTTCAACCTGAAAAGCTCGAACCCAAGTCGAAAAAATGCGTCTTCATAGGATACCCTAAAGAAACCATTGGGTATACATTCTACTTAAGATCCGAAGGCAAGATCTTTGTTGCCAAGAACAGATCCTTTCTGGAAAAAGAGTTTCTCTCGAAAGAAGTAAGTGGGAGGAAAGTATAACTCGATGAAGTACTACCTCTTGAAAGGGAAAGTAGTGCAGCTCAGGAAAATGTTCATGTGATGCCTACACCAACTGAAGAGGAAAACAATGATGATGATCAAGGTACTTCGGATCAAGGAGCTACTGAACTTCGTAGGTCCACAAGGACACGTTCCGCACTGCAGTGGTAATGCAACCCCTGTCCTGGAAATCATGTTGTTAGACAACGGTGAACCTTCGAACTATGAAGAAGCGATGGCGGGCCCAGATTCCAACAAATGGCAAGAAGCCATGAAATCCGAGATAGAATCCATGTATGAAAACAAAGTATGGACTTTGACTGACTTGCCCGATGATCGGCGAGCGATAGAAAACAAATGGATCTTTAAGAAGAAGACAGACGCAGATGGTAATGTCACCATCTATAAAGCTCGACTTGTCGCTAAGGGTTATCGGCAAGTTCAAGGGATTGACTACGATGAGACTTTCTCTCCCGTAGCGAAGATTAAGTCCGTCCGAATCATGTTAGCAATTGCCGCATACTATGATTATGAGATATGGCAGATGGACGTCAAAACAGCGTTCCTTAACGGTTATCTTAAGGAAGAACTGTATATGATGCAGCCGGAAGGTTTTGTCGATCCTAAGAATGCTAACAAAGTATGCAAGATCCAGCGATCCATTTATGGGCTGGTGCAAGCATCTCGGAGTTGGAACATTCGCTTTGATGAGATGATCAAAGCGTTGCTTAGTTTATGCAGACTTATGGAGAAGCCTGCGTTTACAAGAAAGTGAGTGGGAGCTCTATAGCATTTCTCATATTATATGTAGATGACATACTTTTGATGGGAAATGATATAGAATTCTTGGACAGCATTAAGACCTACTTGAATAAGTGTTTTTAAATGAAGGACCTTGGAGAAGCTGCTTATATGTTAGGCATCAAGATCTATAGAGATAGATCGAGACGCCTCATAGGTCTTTCACAAAGCACATACCTTGATAAGATTTTGAAGAAGTTCAAAATGGATCAGTCCAAGAAAGGGTTCTTGCACTGCTGCTAGGTGTGAAATTGAGCTCAGCTCAATGCCCGACCACGGCAAAAGATAAAGAAGAGATGAGTGTCATCCCCTATGCCTCAGCCATAGGATCTATTATGTATGCCATGCTGTGTATCAGACCTGATGTAAACCTTGCCGTAAGTTTGGTAGGAGGGTAGCAAAGTAATCCCGGCAAGGAACACTGGACAGCGGTCAAGAATATCCTGAAGTACCTGAAAAGGACAAAGGACATGTTTCGTTTATGGAGGTGACGAAGAGCTCGTCAGAAGGGTTACGCCGACACTAGCTTCGACACAGATCTGGATGACTCTAAGTCACAAACCGGATACGTGTATATGTTGAATGGTGGAGCGATGGCTGGTGCAGCTGCAAGCAGAGTGTCGTGGCGGGATCTACATGTGAAGCGGAGTACATGGCAGCCTCGGAGGCAGCGCATGAAGCAATTTGGGTGAAGGAGTTCATCACCGACCTAGGAGGCATACCCAATGCGTTGGGGCCGATCAAACTCTTCTGTGACAACACTGGAGCTATTGCACTTGCCAAGGAGCCCAGGTTTCACAAGAAGACCAGGCACATCAAGCGTCGCTTCAACTCCATCCGTGAAAATGTTCAAGATGGAGACATAGAAATTTGTAAAGTGCATACGGATCTGAATGTCGCAGATCCGCTGACTAAACCTCTTCATGGGCAAAACATGATCAACACCGTAACTCTATGGGTGTTCGATTCATCACAATGTAACTAGATTATTGACTCTAGTGCAAGTGGGAGACTGTTGGAAATATGCCCTAGAGGCAATAATAAAAGCATTATTATTATATTTCCTTGTTCATGATAATTGTCTTTTATTCATGCTATAATTGTATTATCCGGAAATCGTAATACACGTGTGAATACATAGACCACAATACGTCCCTAGTAAGCCTCTAGTTGACTAGCTTGTTGGTCAACCGATAGTCATGGTTTCACGACTATGGACATCGAGATGTCATTGACAATGGGATCACGTCATTAGGAGAATGACGTGATGGACAAGACCCAATCCTAAGCATAGCACAAGATCGTGTAGTTCGTTTTGCTAGAGCTTTTTCGTGTCGATATCTCTTCCTCGCACCATGAGATCGTGTAACTCCCGGATACCGTAGGAGTGCTTTGGGTGTACCAAACGTCACAACGTAATCGGGTGACTATAAAGGTGCACTACGGTATCTCCGAAAGTGTACATTGGGTTGACACGGATCGAGACTGGATTTGTCACTCCGTGTTACGGAGAGGTATCACTGGGCCCACTCGGTAGTGCATCATCATAATGAGCTCAAAGTGACCAAGTGTCCGGTCACGGGATCATGCATTATCAGACGAGTAAAGTGACTTGCCGGTAACGAGATTGAACGAGGTATTGGGATACCGACGATCGAATCTCGGGCAGTAACATACCGTCTGACAAAGGGAATAGTATACGGGATTGATTGAATCCTCGACATCGTGGTTCATCCGATGACATCATCGAGGAGCATGTGGGAGCCAACATGGGTATCCAGATCCCGCTGTTGGTTATTGACCAGAGAGTCGTCTCAGTCATGTCTGCATGTCTCCCGAACCCGTAGGGTCTACACACTTAAGGTTCGGTGACGCTAGGGTTATTAGGAAGACTTGTATGTGATTACTGAATGTTGTTCGGAGTCCCGGACGTCACGAGGAGTTCCGGAATGGTCCGGAGGTAAAGATTTATATATGGGAAGTTGTCAAACGGACACCGGAAGGTTTCGGGGGCTTATCGGTATTGTACCGGGGCCACCGGAAGGGTTCCGGGGGTCCACCGGGAGGGGCCACCCCTCCCGGGGGGCCACATGGGCTGCGTGGGGCAGGAGCCAGCCCCTGGAGGGCTGGGCGTGCCCCCCACCCTTGGGCTCATGCGCCTAGGGCTAGGGGGGGAACCCTAGAGGGGGCGCCTGCTTGGGGGCAAGTCCTCCCCGGCCGCCGCCCCTTTAGATCCCATCTAGAGGGCCGGCCCCTTGCCCTTCCCTATAAATAGAGGGGTGAGGGAGGGCTGAACACCTAAGCCAAGGCGCAGCCCTCCCTCCCAACACCTCTCCTCCTCAAATGCGTGCTTGGCGAAGCCACAGCCGAGTACTGCTGCACCAACAACACCACGCCGTTGTGCTGCCGTTGGAGCAGCCTTCCTCAACCTCTCCTTCCTCCTTGCTGGATCAAGACGGAGGAGACGTCGTCCGTACCATACGTGTGTTGAACGCGGAGGTGCTGCCCGTTCAACACTTGGTCATCGGTGATCTGAATCACGGCGAGTACGACTCCATCATCACCATCCCCTTGAACGCTTCCGCACTCGATCTACAAGTGGTATGTAGATGCAAACTCACTCCCTTGACTCGTTGCTTAGATGGACTCATAGATGGATCTTGGTGAGACCGTAGAAATTTTTTTAATTTTCTGCAACGTTCTCCAACAGAGTCGGGGTCGTCCTCGTCACTCACTGCCCTGTCCGGCTGGTAGTCACCACCCGGCCCCACAATGGCGGCCACCACCGCGGACATATAAATCTGCGCTCCAGAGAGGAGTCGAATCACAAGAAGAGCAAGACTAAAAGACGGACCTGAAGGAAGAAATTGAAGGGACTTACGGCAGGCGGCGGATTGTCACGGGAGTACGGCCGCTTCCCGTACCGCCAGTCTCCCTCCGACACCTTGAGGTCGGAGATCTCATTCACCATCCACGCGACATCGGCAGGCGGCATCTCCTTCATGCACAGCCGGCACGGGTTGTGTTGTCCGCCCATCCGGAAGATCGGATGAGAGCGGCTCTGCAGCGGGAGGATCCGGCGCTCGACGAAGGCGACGAGGAGGTCGGAGGCCACGAGGCCCTCCGACTCCTGGAGCACTCGGAGTCGGCCGATGGCGGCCGCCGCGTCCGCTGACACCGGCTTCGGTTTTTACCCCTAGTTGGGCCGAAGCCCGGCGGGGGGACCGGCCTCATAGGCCGGCAGGTTGAGGAAGTCGGCAGCCGGATCTACGTTCTCGACGTAGAAATAAGACTGCTGCCACATCTTCACCGACTGGGCCAGCTTGATGACAGGGAAGGCATTCCTTTTCGCCGGCCGGCGCACGGCGACATAGCCACTGCACTCGGCTGCCGTGTCCTTGGCAGAGGTGCCTAGCTTCCCGTAGAAGAACGCTCCCCGCAGCTCGATTGTGGGGAGGATGCCGATGTAGCCCTCGCATGCCGTGACCAAGGCGGAGAGCAAGGTCACGGCATTGGGCGTCAGGTGGTGAGGTTGGAGATGGTTGAAGTCGAGGAACGAGTGGAGGAAGTCGCTTGCCGGAAGGCCGAAGCCGCGGACGAAGTGCGAGCGGAAGACGACCCGCTCGTTACCCCTCGGCGCCGGCGAGATCTCCGCCTCCAGCGGCACCCGCGCCTTGACGAATGCCGCGCTGGGCATCCGGTGAGTGTCCCAGAGGAAGCTGATGTGGTCTTCGATGACTGTCGAGCCGTCCCAGTCGCCGCCCTTCTCGCGCGCCATGGCTTCGGGCGGAGCTGCGGGAGGGGCCAGAGTGCAGCGGCGGCGGCGGCAGCAGCACCACGGCAAGCAAGATGCAGCGACAGGAACAGTGCTGAGGAAAGCGAGAGGAAGAAGAAGGAGTGGGAGGGGGCGCGCGTGCCCCACCGCACCCCTCTCTCCCCCTACTTATAGCCCTTGGGCTATGAAGCTGAGGGGACGGGGCGTGGGACGTGGGATTAACTGCGCCCACGCCCCCCACAACCCCACGTTCGCCGTGCGAACTTACTGCGCCATGAATGACCGCGGGAATCACAACCGCCCGCCTCGGCACAGCGGATCCACCCGCGAGCCGAGGCCCGGTAGTGGCGGGCCCGGCCCACTATAACGTCCCATCAGGAGCGTGGTGTGGCAGGCTGGCCGGGCTGGCGGGCGTCGCATGGCGTTCCAGCAATGGGCGGCGGCCTGAGGAAGCTTAGTAGGCACGCCACCTGTTCTCCCGCCTTGAAGTTCAAAATTGGCCAGCGATCCCGCCTTGTCGAAGCCAGCCTCAGAAGCCGGCGCACCGCAAGACGGATCGAGATGCCGGCGTGCCGCAAGGCGGATCAAAGCACTCTCCTGGAGCCCGGTGAGGGGGAAGCCGCCGAGTCTTCACGGCCCCACGACCACGACACCTCACCGGCTTGTGGACTACTGTCGAGTAATGGGCCACGGGTAGCCTCACCCGAGTCCCTTGGCACATCGAAACTTTGGGCCGGCTTCGTCCCATAGAGAACCCAGCTAAAAGCTCCGCCCTCTGGGGGCTGGCTTGCTCAGAGGACGGCCACCAAAGGACGACCAAGCACTAGAAGACGGCGCCGGGAGTGGCCGGCTCCAGCAGACCGGCTCCTAGAGAGGGCGGCCACCCGACGCCCTTAGAGTCTGGGCCCTAAGAGTACAAGATAGAGTGTGGCTACAGTGAAGCACGTCGCCCCGAATCCCGGGATGAGCGTGGTTACAGTGCCCCGTACAGGCAGAGATCTCCGCATGGCGTGGCATGCTACGTCTTGAGCTAGCGTTGGTTTTCCCCGAAGAGGAGAGGGTGATGCAGCAAGTCTAGCGTAAGTATTTCCCTCAGTTTTGAGAACCAAGGTATCAATCCAGTAGGAGGCTCCTCAAAAGTCCCACGCACCTACACAAACAAGCGAGAACTCGCAACCAACGCAATAAAGGGGTTGTCAATCCCTTCACGGCCACTTGCGAAAGTGAGATCTGATAGAGATAGTATGATAAGATAATATATTTTTGGTATTTTATAATAGAGATGCAAAAAGTAAAGATACAAATAAAATTAGATTGAAAGCAAATATGATAAGAGATAGACTCGGGGGCCATAGGTTTCACTAGAGGCTTCTCTCAAGATAGCATAAGTATTATGGTGGGTGAACAGATTACTGTCGAGCAATTGATAGAAAAGCGCATAGTTATGAGATTATCTAGGCATGATCATGTATATAGGCATCACGTCCATAACAAGTAGACCGACTCCTGCCTACATCTACTACTATTACTCCACACATCGACCGACTCCTGCCTGCATCTAGAGTATTAAGTTCATAAGAACAGAGTAGTAACGACATTAAGCAAGATGACATGATGTAGAAGGATAAACTCATGCAATATGATATAAACCCCATCTTGTTATCCTCGATGGCAACAATACAATACGTGTCTTGCAACCCTTTACATCGGGTAAGAACACCGCAAGATTGAACCCAAAGCTTAGCACTTCTCCTATGGCAAGAAAGATCAATCTAGTAGGCCAAACCAAACTGATAATTCGAAGAGACTTGCAAAGATAACTCAATCATACATAAAAGAATTCAGAGAAGATTCAATTATTATCCATAGATAAATCAGATCATAAACCCACAATTCATCGGATCTCGACAAACACACCGCAAAAAGAGATTACATCGAATAGATCTCCACAAGAGAGGGGAGAACATTGTATTGAGATCCAAAAAGAGAGAAGAAGCCATCTAGCTAATAACTATGGACCCGTAGGTCTGTGGTAAACTACTCACAACTCATAGGAGGGGCAAGGATGTTGATGTAGAAGCCCTCTGTGGTCGATTCCCCCTCCGGCAGAGTGTCGGCGAAGGCTCTAAGATGGGATCTCGCGGATACAGAATGTTACGGCGGTGGAAGTTGTGTTTCGTGGTGCTCCTGGATGTTTTCGGGGTACCTAGGTATATATAGGAGGAAGAAGTATGTCGGTGGCCGCCCGAGGGGCCCACGAGACAGGGGCGCGCCCTCTGGGGCGGCCCCTATCTCACGGGGTCCTCGGGAACTTCTTGACTTTCACTCCAAGCTCGGATCTTGTTCGTTACAAAAATCACGCTCCCGAAGGTTTCATTCCGTTTGGACTCCGTTTGATATTCCTTTTCTTCAAAATACTGAAATAGGCAAAAAAACAGCAATATGGGCTAGGCCTCCGGTTAGTAGGTTATTCCCAAAAATGATATAAATGTGTAAAATAAAGCCCATAAACATCCAAAAGGGGTAATATAATAGCATGGAACAATCAAAAATTATAGATACGTTGGAGACGTATCAAGCATCCCCAAGCTTAATTCCTACTCGTCCTCGAGTAGGTAAATGATAAAAAAGAATTTCTGATGTGGAATGCTACCTAGCATAATTCTCAATGTAATTTTCTTTATTGTGGCATGAATGTTCAGATCCAAATGATTCAAAATAAAAGTTCATATTGATAAAAGAAATAGTAACACTTCAAGCATACTAATCAAAGTAATCATGTCTTCTCAAAATAACATGGCAAAAGAAAGTTCATCCCTACAAAACCATATAGTTAGGCTATGCTTCATTTTCGTCACACAAAGATGTTCCCAACTTCTATACCCCGATGACAAGCCAAGCAATTGTTTCATACTTAAATAATCTCAAACCTTTTCAACCTTCACGCAATACATGAGCGTGAGCCATGGATATAGCACTATGGGTGGAATAGAATATGATGATGGGGATTGTGTGGAGAAGACAAAAGGAGAAAGTCTCAGATTGACGAGGATAATCAACGGGCTATGGAGATGCCCATTAATTTATGTCAACATGAGGAGTAGGGATTGCCATGCAACGGGTGGACTAGAGATATAAATGAATGCTCAACAAAAGAAAACTAGTGGGTGTGCATCCAACTTGCTTGCTCACGAAGACCTAGGGCATTTGAGGAAGCCCATCGAGGAATATACAAGCCAAGTTCTATAATGAAAAATTCCCACTAGTATGAAAAAGATAACTTATGAGACTCACTATATGAAAAACATGGTGCTACTTTGAAGCACAATATATGAGACTCAGTACATGAAGAACAAGGTGCTACTTTGAAGCACAAGTGTGGAAAAAGAGATAGTAGCACTGCCCTTTTCTTTTATTTTCTTTTATTTTCTTTTTTTCTTTTTTTGGGCCTTTCTTTTTTTTTGGCCTTTCTTCTTTTCTTCTTTGGGCAATGCTCTAAAAATGATGATAATCACAGTTCTATTGATTACAACATATGAATTACAACTCGAAACTAGAACAAGATATGACTCTATATGAATGCCTCCGGCGGTGTACCGGGATGGTGCAATGAATCAAGAGTGACATGTATGAAAAATAATGCATGGTGGCTTTGCCACAAATACGATGTCAACTACATGATCATGCAATGGCAATATGACAAAAGTAATGTATGTCATGATGATGATAAACGGAACGGTGGAAAGTTGCATGGCAATATATCTCGGAATGGCTATGGAAATGCCATAATAGGTAGGTATGGTGGCTGTTTTGAGGAAGATATAAGGAGGTTTATGCGTGACAGAGCGATCGTATCACGGAGTTTGGATGCACCGGTGAAGTTTGCACCAACTCTCAAGGTGAGAAAGGGCAATGCACTGCATCAAGAGGCTAGCAATGGCGGAAAGGTAAAAGTGCGTATAATCCATGGACTCAACATTAGTCAAAAGAACTCATATAATTATTGCAAAAATTTAGAAGTCATCAAAACCAAGTACTACGCCAAGATGCTCCTAGGGGGATAGATTGGTAGGAAAAGACCATCGCTTGTCCCCGACCGCCACTCATAAGGATGCACAAGCCAGGTACACTTCATGTTTCAAATTTGTTACATAACTTTAACCATAATGCATGCTACAGGACTTGCTAACTTCAACACAGGCATTCTTTAAATTCATAATCACCCAACTAGCATGACTTTAATATCACTACCTCCATATCTCAAAACAATTATCAAGTATCAAATTGATCATAGCATCCAATTCACTTCCTATGATAGTTTTTATTATACCCAACTTGGATGCTCACCATTCTAGGACCAACTTTCTAACCATAGCAAATACCATGCTGTTATAAAAGAATCTCAAAATAATATAAGTGAAGCATGAGAGACTAGCAATTTCTTCAAAATTAAGATACCACCGTGCTCTAAAATATATAAATGAAGCACTAGAGCAAAAACTATCAAGCTCAAAAGATATAAGTGAAGCACATAGAGTATTCTAGCAAATTCTAATCAAATAGTCTTCTCCCAAAAGGTGTGTACAGAAAGGATGATTGTGGTAAACTAAAAAGCAAATACTAATATAATACACGACGCTCCAAGCAAAACACATATCATGTGGCGAATAAAAATATAGCTCCAAGTAAAGTTACCAATGAACGAAGACGAAAGAGGGGATGCCTTCCCGGGGCATCCCCAAGCTTAGGCTTTTGGCTATGCTTGAATATTTTTGGTTGCCTTGGTCATCCCCAAGCTTAGGCTCTTGCCACCCTTTATTCCATAGTCCATAAAAGCTTTACCCAAAACTTGAAAACTTCACAACACAAAACTCAACAGGAAATCTTATAAGCTCCGTTAGTGAAAGAAAACAAAACCACCACATAGGGAACTTCAATGAACTCATTATTTATTTATTTTGGTGTTAAACCTACTGTATTCCAACTTCCTTATTGTTTATAAACTAATTTATTAGCCATAGATGCATGAAATAAGCAAACAACACACGAAAAACAGAATCTGTCAAAAACAGAACAGTCTGTAGCAATCTGTAACTAACGCAAACTTCTGGAACTCTACAAATCCTACCAAAATAGGACGTGCTGGAAAGTTTGTTTGTTGAGCAGCATCAAAAAGAATCAATGCAAAAGCACGTTTCTGTGATTTATTGAATTTTTTCTCGTGAGCGGAAAGTTTCTGTTTTTCAGCAGAATCAAATCAACTATAATCATAGTTTATCCTATAGGTTCTACTTGGCACAAACACTAAACAAAAGATAAAAACACATCTAAACATAAAGTAGAAACAAAATTTAACACTAAACAGGAACAAAACAAAAAACATAAAGAAAATTGGGTTGCCTCCCAACTAGCGCTTATCGCTTAACGCCCTAGCTAGGCATAAAAGCGAAGATAGATCTAACGAAAAGCGATCTTTGGCATTAAATTAATAAGTAGCACGCATGATAGATTCATAAGGTAATTTGACTTTCTTTCTTGTAAAGTGTTCCATGCCTTTCTTTAAGGGAAATTGGAATCTAATGTTCCCTTCCTTCATATCGATAATCGCACCAATCGTTCTAAGGAAAGGTCTACCAAGAATAATAGGGCAAGAAAGATTGCAATCTATTTCAAGAACGATAAAATCTACGGGCACAAAATTTCTATTTGCAACAATAAGAACATCATTGATCCTTCCCATAGGCTTTTTAATGGTGGAATCTGCAAGGTGCAAATTTAAAGAGCAATCTTGAAAATCATGGAAACCTAGAATATCACATAAAGTTTTCGGAATCGTGGAAACACTAGCACCCAAATCACACAAAGCAAAACACTCATAATCCTTAATTCTAATCTTTATAGTAGGTTCCCACTCATCATTAAGTTTTCTAGGTATAGAAATTTCCAAATTAAGTTTTTCATCATAAGATTGCATCAAGGCATAAACAATATGTTTGGTAAAAGCTTTGTTTTGACTATAAGCATGAGGAGAATTAAAAATGGATTGCAACAAGGAAATACAACCTTTTAAAGAGAAATTATCATAGTCAAATTCCTTGAAATCTGAGATAGTAGGTTCAACATTATTAGAAGTTGAGGATTCTCCAATCCCACTTTTACCAAATTTAGCATTAAGATCTAAAGACTCCGAATTCTTGGGCGCCTTCTACGGAAAGTTGATTCATCATCAGTCCCATAATCATCATAATTCATATTGCAAAACATAGATATAATAGGAGACGCATCAATAACTTTAAGATCCTCATCATTATTTTCACAGAAACTAGAAGAACACGCTTTTATAAAGCTATCTTTCTTAGCACGCAATCTAGCGGTTCTTTCCTTGCACTCATCAATGGAAATTCTCATTACTTTGAGAGACTCATTGATATCATGCTTAGGAGGAGAAGGTCTAAGTTTAAGAGAATCAACATCAAGCGAAAGTCTATCAACGTTCCTAGCCAAACCATCAACTTTGAGCAATTTTTCTTCAAGCAAAGCATTAAAATTCTGTTGAGAAATCATAAATTCTTTCACAGTATTCTCAAAATCAGAGGGCATCTTATTAAAATTACCATAAGAATTATTGTAGGAATTTCCATAATTATTAGAGGAATTACTAGGGAACGGTCTAGCATTAAAATTTCCTCCATAAGCATTGTTTCCAAAACTATTCCTACCAACAAAATTCACACCCATAGATTCATTATTATTCTCAATCAAGGAAGACAAGGGCATATCATTAGGATCAAGAGGAGTATTTTTAGTAGAAAACATCTTCATGACTTCATCCATCTTTCCATTCAAAACATTGATTTCTCTATAGCATGCACTTTTTTACTAGAAGATCTTTCGGTGTGCCATTGAGAATAATTAGCCATAATATTATCAAGAAGTTTTGTAGCATCTCCTAATGTGATTTCCATAAAGGTGCCTCCCACGGCCGAATCTAAGAGATTTCTAGAAGCAAAATTCAAACCGCATAAAAATTTTGTATGATCATCCATAAATTCAAACCATGAGTAGGGCAATTGTGAAGCATCAATTTCATTCTTTCCCAAGATTGGGCAACATGCTCATGATCAAGTTGTTTAAAATTCATAATATTGTTCCTAAGAGCGATGATCTTAGCGGGAGGAAAATACTTAGAGATAAAAGCATCTTTGCACTTGTTCCAAGAATCAATACTATTTTTAGGCAAAGACGAAAACCAAATTTTAGCCCGATCTCTAAGTGAAAACGGAAATAACTTCAATTTGACAATATTGTTATCCGTATCTTTCTTAATTTGCATATCACACAAATCAACAAAATTGTTTAGATGAGTAGCGGCATCTTCACTAGGAAGGCCGCGAATTGATCTTTCATAACAAGATTTAGCAAAGCAGCATTGATTTCACAAGACTCAACATCATTAAGAGGAGCAATCGAGTACTAAGGAAATCATTATTATTGGTATTCGAGAAATCACACAATTTGGTATTATCTTGCGCCATGGCAACAAGTAATCCAACACACAAGCAAACAGAAAAACGGCAAGCAAAAAGAGAGGAGGAGATTGGGAAAGAGAAGGCCAATAAAACGGCAAGCACTGGTGGAAAAAAGGCCTTTGGTCGCGGTTCGCAACTGCCATTAGTCGCGGTTGGGCAACCGCGACCAAATAAGCGCGACTAATGCCCCCCACCTTTAGACGCGGCAGCTTAAGAACCGCGACTAATGGCCCGTCCACGTGGGCGCCAGGCGGCGTCAAGGCGGAGGACCTTTAGTCGCGGTTCTTCGCCAACCGCGATTAAAGAGCCGCCACAGGTTTAGGGTTTTAGCCCCCCCCCTAAACCTGTTTTCTGTTTAATTTGTATTGTTTTATTTATTTTGTGCTTTATTTTAATTTTGAAGGAGTTTCATATATTCTACGGTACTACATACATGCATATGAATGTACAATTTCAAATAAATTTGAAATTAGAACCAAAAAGAATTCAAGAGGAATATACAATATATATTCAATATCATCGGATGACCATATACAATTTTGAACAAGTTTCCATACATGATTTAATGCATATAAAGTTCTACGTCCTCGTAATAGTGGACTTCCCTGCTGAACCATCCAGCTAGTTCCTCTTGAAGTGGTCGGAAGCGAGCTTCTGGACTAAGCATCATCCGGAGGTTATTCCTCTGAGCATTGGTATCACTCGGAACCCGCTCAGAGGTGTATCTCCGGATCATCTCACAGACATAGTATCCACATAGATTGGTCTCCGGTGGCTGAATATCCCCAACATTCTTAGGCTTTGACCTTTTGAATTCTAGCTCTTTTTGAATTCACCGCCTTTGTATCTACGAACCGTCTCCAAACCCTACGAGGCAAAGAAAATTAAATGAACAAGAGAGTTATTAGTTACTTGATATTAGGAAATGAACGAAATAGGCCGATCGATATAGAGCGCAAATGAATGAAAATAATTACTTCGCAACATTCTTCTCATGCCGCCCCAAAGCTTTGGATCCATATTCAGAGAGTCGTGGACGAGACATTACGAGGTGTTAACTTTAATTACTAGCAGAATCCATTGGAACCTGCGGACACGATACATGCACAAGACGTCATGCATAACTCATCGATTAGCCGGCCGCATACCATGCATGGAGTAAACAAAAGAGAATGTGCTCAAGACAGAAACACTCACCCAAAATGGTAAGGAAATAGAATATCACTTTTGAGTTCCTGCTTTGTAAGAAACTGCCATGTGTCTGCCTCCACGTCGGCGGGGTGACGCCCAACACATGTCCATTAACGATGTGTGGGTCAATGAACCCAACATCATGGATGTTCCTTACTCTGCATTCCTTAATCTTCATTCTGCATGTATAATAGCGGACACAACAATATAGTTAGGACATATATATAGTGCAGGCAATATGAACGAGATGGGGTAGAAATTAATAAATCACTTACGTAACGTAGCAACCGATGATAGATTTGTCGAGCTCGCGCAGATTGAAAAGCTGGAACAATTCACTCAGTTCAATTTGTACATAGTAATGTTTGAAGTGATGCTCATGTCTAACTTCCGCATAAATATATTCTTTGGCGTTTTTATTTTTATGTAACCCTTGTACCATTTCAGCAGACCTTTCATTTGTGGAGGTAGATCCTTTTCTTGCAGGCTCGACGAGAGGCCCATTCTTGACATATGTAATTACTACCTCCTTCACTGGCGCCTCATCAAGGCCTAACAGTTCACGAAGAGTAATACCTAAGTTGGCCGCTTGTTCTCTGGCACTCGTTACAGTAATACCTAAGTTGGCCGCTTGTTCTCTGGCACTCGTTACAGTAATACCTAAGTTGGCCGCAGCTTGTATGATCTCGGGGGCATCCGGACAGAAGGCTTCCACTATAAGCGGGGCAATCGATTGTTTACTTTGTTCCCCGAGCTGGGCAACTTGTTTCCCGCTTATTTTACTTTCGGCCTTCTCCGCTTCTTTGTTCTCCTTGAACATGAGTGCCTGCCTGTGAAGTTCACGTGCATAGTCGTTAGGCAGATTCTTCATGGCTTGGGACGGTGTGCTAAAAATGACTTAGCCCACTTCTTTTGCTCATCGTAAAATACTGGCTTGGGCTCGGGCTCTCTTTTCTTCTTGCAAGACGCCTTCCATTTCTCCAAATCAGCAGCCGCGTCGCTGCCGACTTCCTCGGCACTACGTTCCCAAGGCCTTGTGGGGAGAGGCTTCAGTGATGGCTCCGTACCTTTGTGGTCTTAGGTACATAAGGGTCCGGGTTAATAATCCAGACTGCTTCGCTTCTTTGTCGGAGGTGGATTGGGGGCGGCGTCGATCACCCGCCGGACGAGGATCGGGGCGGCGGCTGATCACCCGCCGGACGTTGTGGACTGGGGCGGCGTCGGCCGACGTGATGCAGGTGTAGGTGAACCGCCACCACCACCACCACCACCACCACCACCGCCACCGCCACCACCACCACCGTAGGGGGTGGACTTGTTGTCCTTGGCGCCGCCTCGAAACTTGATAAACTTCTTTTGCCATAGAATGAAATGGCGCTTGACATCTCCAAGTCTTTTCTCCCTTCTGTGTGTAGCAATGTCAATCTCCGTGTCCTCAAACCCTTGGACTATGTCCTCCACCGTGACACGAGCATAGCCATCTTGAATGGGGTTGTTGTGGTGGAGTGCTGGTGTAAACATGGTAAAGCACTGCCGATGGCTACCTTCATGGACATGTTCCCGATAGGATAATACAGACGACATTCTTTCATCTCCTTTATATCGCCCACGGGTAGCGAGGAGGCTCCGGTGCAGTAATTTCGACCACCAGAGGCTCCGGTGCAGTAATTTCGACCACCGTGAGGCTCCGGTGCAGTAATTTCGATCGTCGGTGCATCTGCACCAGCCGGTGGGGCCTCCGTGGAAGCCACGCTGCTTCTCCGCTGCTGGCTTTCGAGATCCGCTGGATGATCTTCATGCTGCACCCGAGCTGCATCTCTTTCGGCTACTAGTACACTCATGGTTTTCTTCATCACATCCATTTCCGATGCCAACCGCGCCACAACATCTGATTCCCGATCCATCTTTCTCTTACGGCTTCAGAATCAGACGGGTCATCGCTCGGGGAACCCTATTTTCCACGGAATGTGCCCCATGCCTCGTACACGCCCTCCGTGTTCAGGATTCCCGAGGGCTTTTGTCGCTGCGTCGTTCTCTCTGTTGAACTTGATCTTCCCTCGTTGAGCATCCTTCATTGCGTCAATAAGGGCTTGGGTGGGTTTAATTAATTTGCCCGGTAAACACACTCCTCGTCTCCGGGTTCAGCGTTCCCCCATGCCCGTACCACCAGCTTTTGGCCCTTGGGTCCCATCCCTCCGTACCTAGACGGATTCCTCGCGCCCTCAGCTCGTTCTCCATCTTCTCCAACCTAGGCACCCAAATGCGATACCCTCCTGGCCCCATAACATGATTGTACTCCTTAGCCACATTTTCCTTATTTTTTTTCGATATTTGAATGAACTGCTCCGATTTCTTTTGCTTCACAAATTCTGGCCAATCATGTTTCAGTTTCTCATATTGTCCTTTGAAATCCGGAGTCTTGTTCTCGCTTGACAAAGTCATGGGCTAGATTTTGCTTGAATTTCCGGAATGCGTCGGCCATCTTATGAAGAGCGAACTGTTTGACTAGCCTCCTCCTCTCCTTGTTTTCCTCAATCTTGTTACCCTCCTCATCGAATTTGTTGTATTCGGAGGTAGAACAAAATGTTCCATAAGCTTCTTGAAGCAATCTTTTTTGTTCTCTTATCGACAAAAGTGAAACCATCAATTCGTGCCTTCTTTGGCTCATTCCACTCCTCGACGGTGATCGAGACGTTGTCTCTAACAATGGCTCCGCATTGGCTGACAAACTTGGTGGCGTTCTTGCGGGCTCCAGTGCCTGCCGTTGCACCGTCGACAACCTCGATGGTGCATGTTTCTCCTTGTTTCATCGTCTTGGTTGCGCCACGCTTTGACGACGCACTCGATTGTTTGACGATCCGCCGAGGGCTAAAATAAGAAAGAGAGTCGCTGCTAGTACACACATATTTATTCAAATCAGTTAGTTTGTATCACCAGAGGCTCAATGTATATATATACCTCGCCGGAGGTGGTTGCTACTTCCATTTGAAGATCGTCGTTTATCGACGCTTGTTCGGCATCATCTTGTCGACGGCGCCCTTCATCTTCACCGTCAAGGTTCAGATAAGAAGAGATATCATCTTCTTCTTCTCCGGTCGGCACATATAGAATATCGCCGTTTATGATGCCGAACATATGTGCTTCACCGTCCGGATCATAGTTGTCCATAATCGGGTCAGCTCTATCGTCCGCCATTATGTCAGTCCTGAAAACATGTAGTAAAAACAAATTAATTAAGTGAAGAAGGGGCGGTGGCGGTGGCGGTGGCGAAAGGGCGGTGGCAAAAGGAGGGGCGAGGAAGGGTGGGAGAGGGTGTCGCGGTAGAGCGCGAGACGGGCGCAGACGACGGCGGCCACGGAGAGGGGAGGCGAGGACAACACACACGGAGAGGGAGGCGAGGACAACAGACAACCACGCCTTCACGGAATGGGCGATATCGGGATGGTCAAAGGGGGCTTGCCTGGTTGCTCGCAAGGAGGGGGTCGTCGTCGACGTAGTCGATCACAAGTGCATCGGTCTCGGGTCGACCGGAGAGAAGAGGGGAAAACAGTAAATATACAGCAAGCATATCATCACAAAGCAGAACGTGGCAATATGATGTGCCGGAGTGACCTAACATATGGCTACACGATAAAGGTGAAGGGGATTCAACCGAATGTTTTCCGGTTCGGACTAATGTCGGATAGAAGACCGAGGGGAAAGTTCCATGTTCAGATAGTTAGAGGCATCTGACATGTATGTGGGTAGCGATTCGGGTTCGTCTCGCTGCTCGAGCAACTTTCATGTATAAAGTTTTTGATCCGACCTACGGTTTATTTAATATGATTTTTCAAAGTTTTAAACAGCTTATTTGGAATTAACAGATTTAAATAAAAGGAAAACAGGGTTATGATATCAGCATGATGTCGTGATCAACAGGGCTGTTGACTGGGTCAAGCTTACAGGTGGGTCCTGCTGTCATTGACACAACTTAGTTAACAGTTTTTATTAACAAATTAACTATTTATAAAAACACTTTATTAGAGTGGGGGCCACATGTCATAGTCGGCCGGGGCTAGGGGCGAGACCGTGGCCGGAGCTAGCAGTTCAGGGGCGCGCATGGGCAGCCGTGAGCGCGGGCAGAGGCCGTCAGGCGGGCGCCATGAGCGGGCTGCGGCCGAGCGCAGCCCGCGACAAGGGCGAGGCGCTGGTCGGCGGCTGCCATGGGCGCAGGGAGGCCGGTCGGGCGGCGTTGAGGGCGGTCGAGCGAGGCGGCAAGACCGAGGCCGGCCGGGCGGCGCACAAGGCTGTAGGCGAGGGTGACGGCGGGCGGCCGAGGGCGAGGGCGACGGGCGGGCGCGCCGAGGGCGAGGGCGACGGGCGGGCGCCGAGGGCGCAGAGACGAACAAAGTAGAATCGAATCGGAGAAGACGAGAATCGAGCCTTGTATTTATAGCCTCTTTAGTCGCGGTTGGCGACGAGACCCATGATTAAAGGTACCTTTAGTCGCGGGTCGCCTGCCCAACCGCGACTAAATGGTTTTGGCGGTTTTTATGCGTTCCCGCCCCCTTTAGTCGCGGTTGGCGACGAGACCCGCGATTAAAGGTACCTTTTTAGTCGCTGGTCGCCTGCCCAACCGCGACTAAAGGGTTTTTATGGTTTTTTATGCTCATACCTTTTTTTAGTCGCGGTTGGTCTGGCCAACCGCGACTAAAGGCCGCCGTAGGTTTAGGGTTTTAGCCCCCCCCCCCCCAAACCTGTTTTCTGTTTAATTTGTATTGTTTTCTTTTTAATTTGTATTGTTTTCTGTTTAATTTGTATTGTTTTATTTCTTTTGTGCTTTATTTTAATTTTGAAGGAGTTTCACATATTCTACGGTACTACATACATGCATATGAATGTACAATTTCAAACAAATTTGAAATTAGAACCAAAAAGAATTCAAGAGGAATATACAATATATATTCAATATCATCGGATGACCATATACAATTTTGAACAAGTTTCCATACATAATTTAATGCATATAAAGTTCTACGTCCTTTGTATCTACGAACCGTCTCCAAACCTCAGAGAAGTTCTTCCCGGCCGCCTCTGTCTTCCCACAAGTTCTTCCCGGCCAGTCTTCCCGCCAGTTCTTTCCCGCCTATGTCTTCCCGCCATTTCTTCACGCCTCTATCTTCGCACAGACGATGCTCCTTTTATAGGCACGGGCGCCGCTTCGCTTTGTCTTGTTCCTCCGACAGTATGTCAGGCGCTACCCACGCGTCTGTCTAACCTTTAGTCCCGTTGCACCAACCAGCGGGACTAAAGGTTAGATGACCAACTCTGGATTCCTCTTCTTCCCGCCATTTCTTCCCTGTCTTCCCGCCTCTTTCTTCCCGCCACTTTCTTCCCGCCTCCTGTCTTCCCGCTCCCATTTTTCCCGCCATTTCTGCACTACATATATGTAGCCCGGCTTGGCCAGCATTATCACATCTCTACAATCTCTCATCACTCTCTCATGGCTTCCACCGCACCCACTCTAACCTACCAGCAGGTGGAGGAGCTTTGCGCTCGAACTACCCTTGTCCACCGGCTATCGCGTCCCCACCGGCTGGAGCCTAAGCGCCCGTGGCGTGCAGTCCCTCCCGTCCCTCGTGGTACCGCAGGGCGGCCATCACGAACCACTACTACCTCGACCTCACGCCGAGCAGCGGATGAATCCTCACCGCATCCCGATAACCAGCATACTTGGGACGCCTTCTTCATCAATCGGGCGTGAGAGGGCGCCGCCAGTATGAGGAGGACGGTCTGCCTCCGGGAACTTCCACGAGGCCGGCCGTCGGCTATGGTGGTATGGCCGGACTCGCAGAGCGTCATGGACTACATCACGGCCGGCGATATCCCCGCCTGCGCTACTCCTCGATTCGAGCCACGGCGCCGCTCGACAGCAATGACGAAAGCGACGACAAAGCAGCGACGACGGCGGCAACTTAGAAGGCGACGACTACCAGTACAACGACGACGGCGGCTATGAAGACTACGAGTATGCATATTATACGCCTAGGCAGGAGTATGACTAAATCACTCCAAATTTCATGTATCATCAGTGGTATCTCGAATCATTCAAAATGGACACCAAACACATCACGGGTAATATAATTCACATGATCCATTCAACAAAGTTTGGTACAATAAATTATTACACATCATTTCTTCCCTTGTGTCCCCGCTTGCTTACGATTGTGTCGTATCCATGGAGCATCCTCATCATTTAACTTAATGCTTGGGTCGGTGTTCACTTTGAAGGGCGGAATTTCAGCAAACATATTATAATCTTCCGACATGTCTGTCTTGTCCTCCACTCCCACGATGTTTCTTTTCCTGAAAGAACAATGTGGCGCTTTGGATCATCGCATGATGTCTTGATCGCTTTTCTTATCTTTCCATTTCCTCGGTTTGCTACTCATGTCCTTCACATAGAAAACCTGAGCGACATCTTTCGCTAGGACGAATGGTTCGTCAAGGTAACCAAGATTGTTGAAATCCACCATTGTCATTCCGTATTGCTGGTCCACCTTTACCCCACCTCCTGTTAGCTTGAACCATTTGCACCGGAACAAAGGGACCTTAAAGGAGGGTCCATAGTCAAGTTCCCATATCTCCTCTATGTAACCATAATATGTGACCTCTTGCCCATTCTCGGTTGCTGCATCAAAGCGGACACCACTGTTTTGGTTGGTGCGCTTTTATCTTGGGCGATCGTGTAAAATGTATTCCCATTTATCTCGCACCCTTTGGAAAGTCGTTATAGTCGAAGATGGTGTCTTGGCCAACATGTACAGGTGATCTACAACATCATTGTCATTCATTAAATGTTTTCTCAACCAACCGCCGAAAGTCTCCATGTGGGCCTTCCTAATCCAGGATTCAGGCTTCCTGCTGTCGAACGTAAAATATTCTTGTGTTTCTCAAAGTACGGAGCCACCAAGCTGGAATTGGTCAAGACAAAGTGTGGTGTGCTTCAGTCAGAGAATGGCCGTCCATACATATCGTTGATTTCATTCCGATCGTGTTTTTCCACTTAGTCTCCCTCGTGCCGCGATCGAGGAAGACCAATCGGCTTAAGGTCAGGAACAAAGTCAACACAAAACTCAATTACCTCCTCATTTCCATAGCCCTTGGCGATGCTTCCTTCCGCCTAGCACGGTTACGAACATATTTCTTTAATACTCCCATGAACCTCTCAAGGGGAACATATTGTGTAGAAATACAGGACCGAGAACGAAAATCTCTTCGACTAGGTGAACCAGGAGGTGCGTCATAATATTGAAGAAGGATGGCGGAACACCAACTCGAAATCGACAAGACATTGGATCACATCGCTCAGTAACCGTGGTAGAACTTCCGGATTGATTACCTTCGAGAGATTGCATTGAGGAATGCACATAGCTTCACAATGGCTACTCGAACATTTTCCGCAGGAGCCCCTCAAAGCAATCGGAAGCAATTGCGCCATAATCACGTGGCGGTCGTGAGACTTCAGGTTTTGGAACTTTTTCTCCGCCATGTTTATTATTCCCTTTATATTGGACGAGAATCCAGACGGGACCTTCATATCGCCGACGCATTCAAAAAGATGACCTTCTCTTCTTTGGTCGAGCGTAGTCGGCACGACCTTGAAACCATTCCGGATGCGGTCATCGTGGTCTTTCAAACGTTGCTGGTCCTGCCGTGCTTCCTTTGTATCATTTGTCTTCCCATACACGCCCAAGAAGCTTAGGAGGTTCACGCAAATATTCTTCGTAACGTGCATCACGTCGATTGCAGAGCGGACATCTAGGACTTTCCAATATTCTAGCTCCCGAATATAGATTTCTTCTTCCACATGGCTGCGCGTCTGCCGCCTCCTTCGAACTGATTGTCCGCCAGACCCTTTCCAAAGATGACTTTCAAATCCTTGACCATATCAAATACCTCAGCACCAAGCGTTCCGCATGAGCTTCGCCGGTGATCTGCCTTGCCGTTGTAATGCTTGCCTTTCTTTCTTCGGATGAATTTTCGAAGAAATCGACGATGCCCAAGGTACACGTTCTTCTTACAATTTGGCAAATGTACACTTTCGGTCTCATGTAAGCGATGCGTGCATGCATTGTATCCCTTATTTGATAGTCCCAAAAGGTTACTAAGAGCAGGCCAATCGTTGATGGTTACGAAAAGCAACGTCAGAGGTCAAATTCCTCTTGTTTGTGCTCATCCCACACACGGACACCACCCCACAGCTGTAAAACTTCATCAACTAATGGCCTTAGGGTACACATCGATGTCGTTGCCGGGTTGCTTCGGACCTTGGATGAGCACCGCATCATAATGAACTTCCGCTTCATGCACAACCAAGGAGGAAGGTTGTAGATGCATAGAGTCACGGGCAGTGCTATGGCTGGAGCTCTGCCGCCAAAAGGATTCATGGCATCCGTACTTAGAGCAAATCTTATGTTCCTTGCGCCACCTGCAAAATCTTTGAACCATCTGTCGATCTTTCTCCATTGCGTTCCATCTGCGGTGTGTCTCAACTCCCCGTCCGACTTACGGTCCTCTTTGTGCCATCGCAACAACTTGGCATGCTCTTTGTTCCCGAATGACGCTTTCAACCGTTGTATTATAGGAGCATACCACATCACCTTGGCGGGAACCCTCTTCCTGGGTTTCGCCCTCAACATCGTCACCGTGGTCATCGCCTCGATCTTATAACGCAATGCAAAGTGCATACCGGCATTCATTCAAATTCTCGTATTCACCATGTAGAGGATGCGATCGTTGATGCATGCATGTATCTTCGTAACCTCTAAACCTAGAGGGCGTATAACCTTCTTTGCTTCAGACGCATCTTGGCGGGCAACTCGTTATCCTTTGGAAACATATTCTTCAACATTTTCAGCAAGTTTTCAAATGCCGAGTCAGCTACACCTGCCTCTGCCTTCCATTTCAGCAAATCCGATTGTGCAGCCCAGCTTTTTCAGACCATCATCGCATCCGGGTACAGCGCCTTTTCGTGATCCTCTAACATGCGATCCAAATTCTCCCTCTCCTTTTCAGGCCAGCAGTCTCCGTGCATCAGCAATGGTCCCACCAAGATCATCAACGGGATCATCACGTGCCTCTTCTTCACCTTCCCTTCACCTTCAAAGATCCTCCATGACAGTATCACCGAAATGAGCAAGATAGCTTTCATCGATGAAATCATCCCCTTCTTCATCTTCTTCCATTATAACCCCTCTTTCTCCATGCTTGGTCCAACAATTATAGCTTGGCATGAAACTGCGTCAAGCAGATGCATGTGAACATCTCTTGAGGAAGAGTAACCCTTCCGATTCTTACAGATAACACATGGACAGATAACAAAACCCCCCGCTTGTTCGCATTAGCCACTACGAGGAAATCTTTCAAACCCGTAGTGAACTCACGGAGAGTCGGTTATCAGACATCCATTGCCGATTCATCTGCATTATTATAATATAAAATATATAATTAACCATCATGCATTTGTTAAACTAACTAGCTACAAACAATATAAATTAAACAATGAACTACACACATGCATATTTTATCAATGACACATCAAAGGTTCATCAAGTTGCTAACCGCGATCGAGGAGTGTGGCTCCAACACTTCATGTCATGTTTGTTTCATGCTCTTGGGGCATTTCATCAAACACCTTATGTGCATAAGAGGAACCAAAAGCAAACCTACACCCACTTGTGAAGAGAATGGCTCCAAATGGCTAAGTGTTGGCTGCTTTGGATGGGTATATATAGGGAGGGCTTTAGTTGCGGTTGGCCTGGCAAACTGCGTGACTAAAGGTGCCGAAAGGCCTTTTAGTCGCGGTTGTCCTGGCAAACCGCGACTAAATACCCTCACGCGGCGCCACTGGCCACCGAGCGCCAGGCCCAGGCCTTTGGTCGCGGTTCACCTCCAGAACCGCGACTAAAGGTCCCATTAGTCGCGGTTCCTACAGCTTCGCGACTTATGGGGCTGGACGGAAGCCTGTTTTTCCACCAGTGAAGGGTGAAGTGGGGGAGAGGAAAACGAGAGGCAAATGGAAAATAATGTAAATGCAAGGGAGATGGGTTTGTGATGGGTACTTGGTATATCTTGACTTGAGCGAAGACCTCCCCGGCAACGGCGCCAGAAATCCTTCTTGCTACGTCTTGAGCTAGCGTTGGTTTTCCCCGAAGAGGAGAGGGTGATGCAGCAAGTGTAGCGTAAGTATTTCCCTCAGTTTTGAGAACCAAGGTATCAATCCATTAGGAGGCTCCTCAAAAGTCCCACGCACCTACACAAACAAACTGAGAACTCGAAACCAACACAATAAAGGGGTTGTTAATCCCTTCACGGTCACTTGCGAAAGTGAGATCTGATAGAGATAGTATGATAAGATAATATATTTTTTGTATTTTATAATATAGATGCAAAAAGTAAAGATACAAATAAAAGTAGATTGAAAGCAAATATGATAAGAGATAGACCCGGGGGCCATAGGTTTCATTAGAGGCTTCTCTCAAGATAGCATAAGTATTACGGTGGGTGAACAAATTACTGTCGAGCAATTGATAGAAAAGCGATCGTTATGAGATTATCTAGGCATGATCATGTATATAGGAATCACGTCCATAACAACTAGACCGACTCCTGCCTGCAGCTACTACTATTACTCCACACATCGACCGACTACTGCCTGCATCTAGAGTATTAAGTTCATAAGAACAGTAACGCATTAAGCAAGATGACATGATGTAGAAGGATAAACTCATGCAATATGATATAAACCCCATCTTGTTATCCTCGATGGCAACAATACAATACGTGTCTTGCAATCCTTTACATCCTTTGGGTAAGAACACCGCAAGATTGAACCCAAAGCTAAGCACTTCTCCCATGGCAAGAAAGATCAATCTAGTAGGCCAAATGTGATGCCCCCGATTCAACTGTACACTAATCATACACGCAAATGTGTACGATCAAGATCAGGGACTCATGGAAAGATATCACAACACAACTCTACAAATAAAAAAGTCATACAAGCATCATAATACAAGCCAGGGGCCTCGAGGGCTCGAATACAAGTGCTCGATCATAGACGCAGTCGATGGAAGCAACAATATCTAAGTACGGACATAAGTTAAACAAGTTGCCATAAGATGGCTAGCACAAACTGGGATACAGATCGAAGAGGCGCATGCCTTCGCCTGGGATCCTCCTAACTACTTGGTCGTCATCAACAGCACACTTGCGTAGTAGTAGGCACCTCCAGTGTAGTAGTCATCGTCGACGGTGGCGTCTGGCTCCTTGGCTCCAACGTTCGGTTGCGGCATCCGAGAAGAAGAGGAAAACAGGGGAAAAGAGGGAGCAAAGAAACCGTGAGTACTCATCCAAAGTACTCGCAAGCAAGGATCTACACTACATATGCATGGGTATATGTGTAAAGAGGCATTATCGGTGGACTAAACTGCAGAATGGCAGAATAAGAGGGGGATAGCTAGTCCTATCGAAGATTACGCTTCTGGCAGCCTCCGTCTCGCGGCATGTAGAAGAGAGTAGATTGAAGTCCTCCAAGTAGCATCACATAGCATAATCCTACCCGGCGATCCTCCCCTCGTCGCCCTGTGGAAAAGCGATCACCGGATTGTCTGTGGAACTTGTCTGGGTGTCTTTTATTAAGTATTCGGTTCTAGTTGTCATAAGGTCAAGGTACAACTCCAGGTCGTCCTTTTACCGCGGGACACGGCTATTCGAATAGATAAACTTCCCTGCAGTGTTGCACCACATAACCCAACACGCTCGATCCCATTTGGCCGGACACACTTTCTTGGGTCATGCCCGACCTCGGAAGATCAACACGTCGCATATCCACCTAGGCACAACAGAGAGGTCATCACACCGGTCTAAATCCTATGCGCGCAGGGGTCTGGGCCCATCGCCCATTGCACACCTGCATGTTGCGAGGGCGGCCGGAAGCAGACCTAGCCTCCCTAATACAAGAGCAGGCGTTCCAGTCCAATCCGGCGCGCGCCGCTCTGTCGCTGATGTCAAGAAGGCTTCGGCTGATACCACGACGTCGAGTGCCCATATCTTTCCCGCGTAGTTGGTTAGTGCGTATAGGCCAGTGGCCAGACTCAGATCAAATACCAAGATCTCGTTAAGCGTGTTATTTTGAAGTAATCATGACGCCGACCAGGCCAGGCCCACCTCTCTCCTATGTGGTCTCAACCTGCCTGCCGCCCGCCACATAGTAACAAATGGGGCCGTCAGAACCTGTGCCCACCTCTACCGGGATGGAGCCACCTGTCCTTTCAAATTTCTTATCTGAATCACTTGCGGATACTCAACAAGCCAACCCGACTTTAGTCACCATCTGTATAGTATGTATATATGTATAGTATATACCCATGATCACCTCCCGAGTGATCACGGCCCGATAGTATAGCAAGGTAGATGACAAGAATGTAGGGCCACAGATGATAAACTAGCATCCTATACTAAGTATTTAGGATTGATGGTAAGGTATCAAAAGATGTAGCAACAATGACAGGCTATGCATCAGAATAGGATTAACGGAAAGCAGTAACATGCTATACTACTCTAATGCAAGCAGCATAGAGGGGAATAGGCGATATCTGGTGATCAAGGGGGGGCTTGCCAGGTTGCTCTGGCAAGGAGGGGTCGTCAACACCGTAGTCGAACTGGGCAGCAGCAGCGTCGGTCTCGTAGTCTACCGGAGAGAAGAGAGGGGAGAAACAATAAATACAATGCAAACATAAGCATGACGATGTATGACATGACAAAGAGTGGTGTTAGGTGTGCCCTAACGCGGTAGTAGGTGATACCGGCGAGAGGGGAAACAACCGGAAAGTATCCCGGGTTTCGCGTTTCGGACAAGTGATCCGCAGGGGAAAGTTGCGTTTTCTCTATGCTAGGGATGTGTGGTGGACGAACAGGCTGATTATCCGGATTCGTCTCGTCGTTCTGAGCTACTTTCATGTAGAAAGTATTTTCAACCGAGTTACGGATTATTTTATATGATTTTCTAAAGTTTTAATCATTTTTTGATTTTAATTATTTATTTAAATCCAACATTATCCAGAACAGTGCATGATGACGCCAAGATGACGTCAGCAGTCAACAATGTATGCTGATCGGGTCAAGTCGACGTGTGGGTCCCAAACTGTCATCGATCGTTAACTAACCTAATGTAATTAATTAACTAAACTTAGTGATTAGGTTAACCTATCGTGATTATTTAAGTTAATTAATTCTTTAATTAATTAATTAATATTTTAATTATTTACTTATCTATTTTTTATTAAATCTTTTTATTATTATTATTTTTGTTCTGGGCGTGGGCCCCGTTTGTCATAGGCCCATAGGGGCCTTAGCGGTTACGGGCGTGCAGTTGGCCGAAAGTGGGCGCAGGCGTGGTCGACAGGCCACCCGACCGGGCGAGCCCAAAGGCTGGGATCGAAGCGAGGCCATCGGCGCGGCCGTCGGCTCCCACGGCGCCGTCCAGCAGAAGCGGCGGAGGAGAGGGCGCAGATGACCGCGATGGCCGGCGGGATGGCCGCGAGCCATGTGCAGAGGAGGCGGGGATGGCCGGAGTGGTGCACGAAGAGGGAAGGCGAGGCCGGGGCAGAGCCAGGCACGCGGGGGGGCGCCTTTCAGGCGCAGCGGCGGGAGGACGAGGTGAGGACGGGGCCGGTCAGCGCGTGGAGGCGCGCTGGGCTGCAACAGCTGCAGCAAGCATGGGGGGCGCGAGGCGAGCACGGGCTACGGTAACGAGTGGCACGACCACAGGAGCAGAGAGGAATGGAGGGGAAAGAGGAGGCCGAGGGCCTCACCGGCGGCGTAGGGCACGGGGCAACGGGGGTCAAGGAGGGGGACGGGGACGACATCGATGTGGTGACGGGGAGGCAGTCCCGCGGGGAGGAGGACGGGGACGCGAAGCGACGGATCCAAGGCGACGCGGGGCTCCGGCGAGGTGTTCCTCCAGGCGGCGGTGATGGCGATGAGATGTCGAGTTTGGGGTCCGCGGTTGAGGAGATCGGGGACGAGGGAAAAGGGGAGGCGGCACCGATGACATTGGGTGAGCTCCGGCAGACGGTGTCGTGATGGTGGCGACGGGGTCGAGCGATCGGGGCGGGCCGTTCCCCTTCCCGATCCAGATCTGGATCGGGGAGGAGAGAGCGATGTGGGGGTGAGAGGGGTGCGGGTAGGTTAGGGTTTCATGTCCAGGGGGTTAAGGGAGTGGGGTGTGGGGCAGTTGGGCCGGCCCGTTCGGGCGGCGGAGGCTAGCTGGGCCACTTGGCCCAGCGGGGGGGGGGGGTTTTGTTGTTTCACTTTGTTTTTGTTTCCCTTTCAATTTTTTTCTTTTTATTTATTTTCCTTTCTGTTTTAATTCACTTTAAAATATTTCGACATTTTCAAAAAATGTTTTCTTCACAATAATTACCTATGTAATATTTGGCACTAACCGAACATTTTAGTTTTAATATTTGAAAACTTTCATTGTTTGCTTGATTGTGAATTTGAATTTGAATTTGAATCGGTTTCGAACTAACTCGAGATTAACTACAGTGACAGGGGTGACGTGGCATCATTAATGGGGGATTACTGTAGCCTTATTATCCGTGTTTCACAATTCTCCTCCACTACATGAAATCTCGTCCCGAGATTTAAGCGGTGGAGTAAGGGGGGAGTGATGGTAGCGAAAAACCTAACGAGTCTTCTCGGCCTTGGCTGCCCTTTCGAAGAGGTTGATCCCTTTCATTGATGTCTTCATTTCTCTGCTTCAAGTCACCATGATCAGGTCGTCATCCTTCCTTCGGGATCTCCATCGTCCTACGAACGCGACCAAGGGGAAAAACTCCGAAAGAACGCATCTCCACAAAGCTGGGCATCTGACGGTGAACTCAATGGGAAATACACAAGGTACCCCACGAGTTGTATTTCAGTGATTTCGTTGAGTGCAATATACGATGGTACCAAAGTTTCAAACGGGTAGGCAATCATTCGATGACTAGACAGAAGCTGGAATGGGGGTTTGAACAATGAGGATAACATGATATTTGATTCCAGGATGAATGATGGTATAGCATTTAGCTCGTGAATCACATACGAAGCCAGGTGCAAAGGATACATTAGAATCCGGGTTGTAAAGAAGAGTCAGGTTTCGATCTAGTGGATCTGTGGGTTATGGGCCCACCGTGTGGGTTGAAAGTAGGAAGGGTGGTGACATCTTGCACACACGCCGGCTGTGGAGGCATGTCGGTGAATAGCTTGTCGACTATGCCGACAATAATGTCGGTACCAAGGACGGGGAACAAAGAGAGCAATTTTCCTGCTTGTTGAACGAGGCGAACCAATTGGCAAAGTTATCACCCATCGGTGGTTACCGGAATGTCATCAACAATAGTAACAGGGTCTTACTGATAGAGTTGTACACCGAGGTGTTTACATAAGCAGGAGAATATTACTGCGTAGATCATATAGATCACAAGAAATGTTAAACCAACCAATGGAAAGGAAAATACGATTATCAGATTAAACAGAACAATGGAAAGGAAAATGTGTTTAAACACATATTTCAAGGGTATATCCTTCCCAAGGACAAGTAGAGCATGATATCCATGACAGGATATAATGGGGAAAAATCTTTATGTAGTGGAGAGAATTTTCATGACATTACCCATACAACGGTGTTTGGGTTATTGAGCAGGAAACATTTAGCATTGGGCTTCAAATGTTCCTGTTGAAAATCGGAGTACCATAGACATGCTTCGAGATAGCAATGATATGGTGTTTCAAGCAAGGTCGGACTTTGGATACACAAAGGATCCATCAGAACAACTTATAAAATAAGTCTTACAATTTCCTCTAGGAAGAATGGTTATCCTTACAAAAGAAATTATAATGATAGGTCCTCCAGCCAGGGGGGTGCTAGGCATGACATCATATTACCGGTCATCAAATGACCAACATCATAACTCCTAGAAAGTTGTCCCAACCATCATAACTGACCGAGATTCAGATCCGATTGGTGTCATGATACCTCAGACTCAGAATGTCTGAGAAGAAAAGGTGCAACACAAATTGAAGGGACGACATTGTAAGATTCTCGAATGAACTATGGAAGCGAGTTCGAATCAAGAGTTCATCAAGAAACAAAGGAGAGGATGAGGGGTGGCTGATGGACTCAAATGACAATTCCTCGAGATTTCCAAAAAGATGGATTTCCACAATCATGTGAACAAGGAGATAACATTTGTCAGATCAAATGATATTAATGATGTATGCCTGAGAAAAACATACGCAAGTAAACATTGGTTGAAAGGTGCACCTGAAAGATGGGCTTAGGTAGCATGATCAATGTTAGAAGGGTGATCCGATATCCAATACACAAAGAATGTGACTATAGTTCATTAACTTACAAGCAATAGGGTTGCTAGAAGTTTTGAATTGTTCACATCACAGTCTATTTGTCGGTATTTCGGTTAGAAACAACACGGGGACTAAGAAAAGAATGGTGATGTTAATAAGTATCACTTGTATCAAGAATTATTAAGGGTGGTGAATTTCCCATGACATTCTTGTCGTAAAAGTTAGCAATACTCCAAGGTAGAACATAACATAAGCTGGATAGCAAGGATCTCAAGGTACAACACAAAACATGAACAAGTTTTTGTTGAAGGGAAAGCAAGAAAGTTGACGATGATAACACAAATCATCGAGGGGCAAGGATGGTATTTCTCATCATGAATACAATTGATATCCTGGAAGAACTCAGAATGTTGATGATGATCATGACAAATTTTGTCGAGAGGTTTCATGGAGATGTAATCGGTCATCGACGACATCAAGCAAAAGGAAGGATGGAGCGAAAAGTTATTGAAACCACGGATACGACACAAACTCGGAATCAAGCTTGTTGCTTGAGGTGAAACGGTAAGACAAGGAAGATCGACGTAAGCTTAGCTCATCATCGAAAGTTGTGCCCTGGGAATAAGGACCAGGTAGCACAGTTAAAAAGTTGCATGATAAGGATATAGCCGATCAGGCTAGGAATGGCTTGATCGGGTACAAACTCGTACTTAAAGAAGATTACTAAGAGTAGTTGAACCGTAGTGCGGACTCGGTTCAGTTATCGGTGTCTTTGAGTGTTTAATAACTCAGAGTCCATGAAAAATTGTAATCAGTGAGAATGTAGTACTTGATGAAGAACTCATAAGAAGTTATGCAGTTCCAAGATAATCTCGAGATACCAATGGGTAATATTTTGACAGTCCAAAGTAGAGCTTGGACTGGGTATTGCTCTATAGAAGGTAAGTGCTTAAACATGCACGAGAAATGGTATTTAAAGGAGATCATGGTTGGAACCACGATTGGAAAAGGCCAGATCCCAGATATAAGATGTACTTATACCAAGGGAATAATTAATTTAAGAGAAGCTTTAATGATAAGATCTACATCGTGTCCATGGGCATGAACACAAAGTTCAAGGTCGACTCCCACTTCGTCAATGCATAACCTTCCATTCACCTCTCGTATTTCAAAAATGACATTAGTTCTTGAAAGTTTTACCTGGTGCAATACCAGATAAGTATGACCCTGAAATCTTTTGGGTTCACACGGATTAGGGAACGCGAGGTTCAACCCATCGGGGCATCTTAGGAACATATACCACAAACTTAAATAGTAATTAACACAAGCTCCATAGTAGAGCATGGGTGACAAAAGGAGAGGATACAATTTACGAATGCATTATGTATCGGGAAAGATCTTCCCGAGGTTTTTGTATCTGAAGGACAACATCGGATGATATTACAACAAAGGATCCGACGGTCCATAGCGGAGCTGATGTGAGTATCGGTACACAAGCGAGAGGAAGAAACAATGCGAAGGCATTGGATTATAGAAGCAATGACTAATTCAAAGCTCAATGTAAAGAATCATGATTTACGATTCAAGGGATCAAGCAAATGCTCTAATTAAGGATGGGTAAGCTGAATAGACTTAGGGGTACAATCGACGACAATTTTATTTGTCGATAAACATATCATGTTCAAAATGACATCTCAGCCGGAAAGATAATTTTAAAAGAATCAACCGATGATTGCGTGCATTCGCACTCATGTTGAATCAAGAGGATCAAAATGACGGTGTCAAAGGAGACTAATGAATGTTGCTAGACCTATGTGAAGCAACCATAGTGCAAGCAGACAAGTACATGTAGAGCAATGATTTTAAAGAGGATTCACGAATGATCGGATAGAATTTCAAAGTATCATATGAAACATATGAACAACTGGGGATGGATGAATACTCGATAAGTGCGAGTAATTATTTGCAAGGGTATTCATGTGGTAAAGAAGCGTAAAGCAGTAGACACAAGGTATTCTCATATCAATAGAGAGCAAGATCAACTGGGATAAAAGTAAGAATGATAGGTGTATGTATTTATCCATAGGGATATTTCGGTGGTAGGGATTGCAAAAGCAACAGGCAAAAAGTCTCGAGAGAACATCAGAGTGTATCTTTGGAGTCCTTTGGTGCACCAAGCAATCATCTGGAGTGAGGGCTCTCCGGGAGAAAGTAGTTATGAGAACCTAGTGTTAGAGTTAGCAAAAATCATTTAACCCGAGTAGAAGAGAGATCAGAATCCCAGAGTATAGACGAGGAATAAAAGATCCTAATACCACCCAATGGCGACGTGGGCCCATGGGCCGCACAGCCATATTAGTAAAACAGTTTTGTAATCTCTAGACTCGACTTCGGCCAAGGAGTGTGGAAGGGGGATTCCTACAGGCAGTCGGCTCTGATACCAACTTGTGACGCCCCCGATTCAATCGTACACTAATAATACACGCAAACGTGTACAATCAAGATCAGGGACTCATGGAAAGATATCACAACACAACTCTACAAATAAAAAAGTCATACAAGCATCATAATACAAGCCAGGGGCCTCGAGGGCTCGAATACAAGTGCTCGATCATAGACGAGTCAGCGGAAGCAACAATATCTGAGTACAGACATAAGTTAAACAAGTTGCCAGAAGATGGCTAGCACAAACTGGGATACAGATCGAAAGAGGCGCAGGCCTCCTGCCTGGGATACTCCTAACTACTCCTGGTCGTCGTCAGCAGCCTGCACGTAGTAGTAGGCACCTCCGGTGTAGTAGTCGTCGTTGACGGTGGTGCTTGGCTCATGGGCTCCAACGTCTGGTTGCGGCATCCGAGAAGAAGAGGAAAACAGGGGAAAAGAGGGAGCAAAGCAACCGTGAGTACTCATCCAAAGTACTCGCAAGCAAGGATCTACACTACATATGCATGGGTACATGTGTAAAGAGGCAATATCGGTGGACTGAACTGCAGTATGCGAATAAGAGGGGATAGCTAGTCCTATCGAAGACTACGCTCGGCAGCCTCCGCCTTGCAGCATGTAGAAGAGAGTAGATTGAAGTCCTCCAAGTAGCATCGCATAGCATAATCCTACCCGACGATCCTCCCTCGCCGCCTGTGGAAAAGCGATCACCGGGTTATGCAGAGAACTTGTCCAGGTGTGTTTTATTAAGTATCCAGTTCTAGTTGTCATAAGGTCAAGGTACAACTCCGGTCGCCCTTTACCGAGGGACACGGCTATTCGAATAAATAAACTTCCCTGCAGTGTTGCACCAGATAACCCAACACGCTCTATCCCATTTGGCCGGACACAATTTCCTGGGTCATGCCCGGCCTCGGAAGATCAACACGTCGTAGCCCCGCCTAGGCACAACAGAGAGGTCAGCACGCAGATCTAAATCTTATGCGCGCAGGGGTCTGGGCCCATCGCCCATTGCACACCTGCACGTTGCGAGGGCGGCCGGAAGCAGACCTAGCCTCCCTAATACAAGAGCAGGCGTTCCAGTCCAATCCGGCAAGGCCGCTCGTCAGCCGACGTCAAGAAGGCTTCGCTGATACCACGACGTCGAGTGCCCATATCTTTCCCCCGTAGTTGGTTAGTGCGTATAGGCCAGTGGCCAGACTTAGATCAAATACCAAGATCTCGTTAAGCGTGTTATTTTGAAGTAACCGCGGATGCCGACCAGGGCCAGGCCCACCTCTCTCCTAGGTGGTCTCAATCTGCCATGTCGCTCCGCCACATAGTAACAGTCGGGGGCCGTCGGGAACCCAGGCCCACCTCTACCGGGATGGAGCCACCTGTCCTTTCAGCTCCCTTATTCGAATCACTTGCGGGTACTCAACGAGCCAACCCAACTTTAGTCACCATCTGTATTGTATGTATATATGTATAGTATATACCCGTGATCACCTCCCGAGTGATCACGGCCCGATAGTATAGCAAGGCAGACTGACAAGAATGCAGGGCCATAGATGATAAACTAGCATCCTATACTAAGTATTTAGGATTGCTGGTAAGGTATCAACAGATGTAGCAACAATGACAGGCTATGCATCAGAATAGGATTAACGGAAAGTATTAGCATGCTATACTACTCTAATGCAAGCAGCATAGAGGAGAATAGGCGATATCTGGTGATCAAGGGGGGGCTTGCCAGGTTGCTCTGGCAAGGAGGGGTCACAACACCGTAGTCGAACTAGGCAGCAGCAGCTGGCCGGTCTCGTAGTCTACCGGAGAGAAGAGGGGTGCATGACATGACAATGAGCGGTGTTAGGTGTGCCCTAACGCGGTAGTAGGTGATATCGGCGAGAGGGGGAAACAACCGGGAAAGTATCCCCGGGGTTTCGAGTTTTTGGACAAGTCATCCGGAGAGGGAAAGTTGTGTGTTCTCTATGCTAGGTATGTGTGGTGGACGAATGGGCTGCTTATCCGGATTCGTCTCGTCATTCTTAGCAACTTTCATGTAGAAAGTATTTTCATCCGAGTTACGGATTATTTTATATGATTTTCTAAAGTTTTAATCATTTTCTGATTTTAATTATTTATTTAAATCCAACATTATCCGAAACAGTACGTGATGATGTCAGCATGACGTCATCAGTCAACAGGGCATTGGCTGGGTCAAACTGACGTGTGGGTCCCGGCTGTCATTGACTGTTAACTAACCTAACAGATTAATTAACTAAACTTAGTGATTAGGTTAACCTATCAGGATTAATTAATTAATTAATTAATATTTTAATTATTTACTTATCTATTTTTTTATTAAATCTTTTTATTATTATTATTTTCGTTCTGGGCGTGGGCCCCGTTTGATGGCGGAGGGCTGGATGACGGAGTCGGTGGCGCCCGTCGGAGGAATGGGCGGTTGGTTGTAGGACCTTGAAGTATGTCTAGAGGGGGGGTGATTAGACTACTTGACCAATAAAAACTTAACCTTTTCCCAATTTTAGAGTTTGGCAGATTTTAGCTATTTTAGGACAAGTCAAGCAATCATCACACAATTCAAGCAAGCATGTAAAGAGTGTATAGGTAGCGAAAATTAAAGCATGCAACTTGCAAGAAAGTAAAGGGGAGGGTTTGGTGGATTCAAACGCAATTGGAGACACGGATGTTTTTGGCGTGGTTCCGATAGCTGGTGCTATCGTACCTCCACGTTGATGGAGACTTCAACCCACGAAGGGTAGCAGTTGCTTGCGAGTCCACGGAGGGCTCCACCCACGAAGGGTCCACGAAGAAGAAACCTTGTCTATCCCACCATGGTCGCCGCCCACGAAGGACTTGCCTCACTAGCGGTATATCTTCACGAAGTAGGCGATCTCCTTGCCCTTACAAACTCCTTGGTTCAACTCCACAATCTTGTCGGAGGCTCCCAAGTGACACCTAGCCAATCTAGGAGACACCACTCTCCAAGAAGTAACAAATGGTGCGTTGATGATGAACTCCTTGCTCTTGTGCTTCAAATCATAGTCTCCCCAACACTCAACTCTCTCTCATAGGATTTGGATCTGGTGGAAAGAGGGTTTGAGTGGAAAGCAACTTGGGGAAGGCTAGAGATCAAGATTCATATGGTAGGAATGGAATATCTTGGCCTCAACACATGAGTAGGTGGTTCTCTCTCAGAAATGGTAAGTTGGAAGTGTAGGTTCGTTCTGATGGCTCTCTCCACGAATGAAGAGGATGTGGAGGGGTATATATAGCCTCCACACAAAATCTAACCGTTACACACAATTTACCAAACTTGGTGGGATCGAATCATTAAACTCGGTCGGACCGATTTAGCAAACCTAGTGACTGTTAGTGATTTTCGGTGGGACTGACAAGCATCTCGGTGAGGCCGATTCGGTTAGGGTTAGGGCATAACGTAATCTCGGTGAGACCGATTGCACAAACTCGGTGAGACCGATTTGGTAATAAGCTTTCAGAGAGTTGGTCGGAGTAAACTCGGTGGGACCGATTTACTCTTTTCGGTGAGACTGAAATGTTACAAAAAGGAAACAGAGAGTTTACATTGCAATCTCGATGGGACCGATCGCTCACTTCGATTAGACCGAAACGTTACGAAGGGAAACAGATAGATTGCAACCCCATCTTGGTGAGACCGAGATCCCTATCGGTAAGACCGATTTGCTTAGGGTTTGTGGCAGTGGCTATGACTTTTGGAATCGGTGGCGCCGGATAGGAAGAATCGGTGTGACCGATTTTGGCTTTAGGTTTAGGTCATTTGTGGATGTGGGAAAGTAGTTGAGGGTTTTGGAGCATATCATTAAGCACATGAAGCAAGAGGCTCATTAAGCAACACCTCATCCCTTCTTGATAGTATTGGCTTTTCCTATAGACTCAATGTGATCTTGGATCACTAAAATGTAAAATGAAGAGTCTTGAGCTTTTGATCTTGAGCCAATCCTTTGTCCTTAGTATTTTGAGGGATCCACTTTCATCATCCATGCCATGCCATTCAAAGGTGAGCTTGCTGAAACAAAAGTCTTGGAATAGCATTAGCTCAATGAGCTATATGTTGTTATGAATTACCAAAACCACCTAGGGATAGTTGCACTTTCAATCTCCCCTTTCCGGTAATTGATGACAACATATAGATCAAAGCTTCGACAAATGATAATAAAATTTAAATAACATAAATCAGCTTTGAGAAGTATGTGATAAGCAAGAGCTCCCCCTAAATTTGTGTATAGTTTTAGATTTGCTTTGGACTGCAAATGCACAATGAATTAGGCTCATGGTTTACTCTTCCATGTCACATACATCTTGGTGGAGCACTCAAAATAATAAACAATGAATACATGCACTCATCACCAAGCATAATGAGTGATCACATAAGACAGATAGGATAATATCAAGCATGCATAAGTGTAGATTATGATCAAACACATGATCATCAATGTCTCACAAGCATAGTATCTCAACCATAAGCAAACATAGATTGAAAACCACCAAATAAAGCAAGAGAGAACAAAAGCAACACTCTCTCTCTCGAAGCCTATGATCTATACATTTTCTCCCCCTTTGGCAACAAGTTACCAAAAAGTTCATAGAAAATGCATAGTGCTAGATCGACTCTCAGGCTTGATCTTCAGGTGGTGGAGTCCGGATAGCGCCGAGGACGAAAGCTTCAGTTGAAGTAGATGGAGCTGGAGCTGGTGTAGGTGCTGGAGCTGGTGGCACTGAGGCTGTAGCTGGTGCAGATGAAGTGGCTCTGGTGTCAGGAACTGGCACAGCAGATGACCTCTGGGCTCTAGGCACTCTGGCAAATGCATCAGTTGTTGTTTTGCCCTTCCTCTCCTGCATGTCATCTTGTAGTTGCTCCACAGCAGATTGAATCTCAGTTACTTGCACATCTAAGTCATAGAACTTTTGTTCTATGATTCTCTCCAAGCTCTCCTGATTTTGAGTGAGGGTGGCCAATCCCTTCTCAATCCTCAGTGTTGATGCTATTAAGTATCCAAGCTGCTCCTGCTTGTTCTTCAAGAAATACTCAGATGCCTCCTCTTGAGTTGGCATCCTGGCAGCCTTCTCCTTCCTTGCCTTCTCCTTCTTCTCTTGTGCTTGAACTAACGATGGATCATTCTCATTCATGACAACCTCATTGTCCTCAAAGTCTGGATAAATTGGAAAATGTTCCTTATCCAACTGATATTTTCCTGTGCCCATCTTTGAGTTTATCAATTCTTGAATCTGAGGTACATATCCACAGCTCCTCTTCTGATCTGTTCTGGCTGTCACTTTGATCAGACATACTGCAAAAGCTGATAGCTGACCCTGTGAAGAGTCATAGATGAGATAGAAAAGATGAGCATCACAAAATGCAGAGGTTTTTTCAAAAGAATGACTCAAAAGTTCATTCTTAGTTTTCCACAGAAAGCATTTCGGATCCACCGATTTTCAAACTCGGTGATACCGAAGCAGTTTTGGAACCTAAACTGATGATCTCGGTTGGACCGAGTTTCAGTTCGGTGGTACCGAGACTGCTAGGGTTTCACAGAATCCTCAAATCGGTTGCACCGATTAGTAATTCTAGGTCAGACCGAGAGTAACTAGTGCAATGGCATAAGCCAAATCGGTGAGACCGAGTTTTTCAACTCGGTGGGTCCGAGATGGTTTCAAGGAAACCTAACCCTAAAAATTTGAATCACATCTAATCTATGAACTACTTTGGCTGGATAGAAGAGTTTCAATCGTGGCAAGAATCAATATGAAAACAATGTGTCGAGAATCAGACATGGATAGCACAAAGATTAAGTCCATACCCTAACTTGGCAAAGTTGGACTTGCTATGGCGGCAACGGCGGGGATGAAATCCGTTGACGGCAGCGGAGACCAGCTGTGGAGGCTGGCCGCAACGAGGAGACGATTCGGAGACCATGATGGCAGAGCGAGCTGTTGCGTGGGCGAAGGGTTTCGGAGAAATTTCCAAAAAAATTCCCGTGGCTATATATAGCTCGACCCTGTCGGTGTGACCGAGTGGAACAACTCGGTGGCACCGAGATGCATAACTGTGTTCAGTTACAGCAAATCGGTGAGACCGAAAAGTTCAAATCGGTTGCACCGAAATTGAAAACTCAGATCAACTTGATGATCTCGGTACGACCGAAATGGAAGGATCGGTCAGACCGAGAATCACTAAGAGGTTTTGGAAGTTTAAGTCTATGACGAATCGGGAACTCCGAGTGCTCGTCACACAGAGTGGTTCGAATCTGACTTGATCAAATTTTGTGATGTAGCATGAATAGAGTTTGAGACGAGAAAAGCATAGATAGCTAAAGAAGGTTCTTAGGCATTCTTGTCCATCCACTTGGCACAAAGAAAAGAATCCAAACAAACAAAACAACAAGTGGATGTCCTTGAATGAGTAAAATATGCACCAACATGCTCACACAATAAGATGGCAATTGAAATATGTGGCAAAGCATGCACAACCAATTTTAGCATCTATCAAGCAATTGGAGATGACTAGGTCATCTATATATGAGTATATTGACTTAGGAGTCAAATGAGAACATTTGATCATAGGTCATACTCATCGCTTTAAGCTCAAGTGGGGTTACCACTTTTACATAATGCATTAATGTGTTCACACCATTAGAGTTGCTTTGACTCAATTCTTAGAGTTAAGCTCTCCCTAGATGTGAGATCCCCTTAGAGGGATGAATTAACCTTGGGTTTTGTCGATGATGACTTCATGTAGGTGTTGAAGATGTAGATGCTCAATGTTAATGTAGATCATTTGGAGCAATCCTTTGGAGTGAGTTGCACTTTCAACTTGCCTACATGGGTTAGTCCCACAAGAAACAAACAAGAATATCCATAGACATAGAGTGATGCACACACAAGATGATGTCCATGAAAACATTAGGTTACCTTGTCCCTTGCCTTACCAACATGAGGGTTTGTGACTCCTTGAACTAGTGCAAGATGTGAAAGTTGATTGCACTTGTTCTTGCCAAAATGATATGAGTGAAGAATGTTGGCGGAGTCACCCTCAAGAACTCTCTAGTTCTTCTTCTTCGGGATCCACATCATCTTGATGGGAATCCTTGGAGTTGTAGTTGTACTTGATTAAGTAGAACTTGACGTAGTCTTGGGGACCCACTTGAACGAGGCTTTAGGTGCTTCTTCAAATGCATCAATCTCTTCTTGAAGCTTGTCCTTGCCTTTGTTCTTGTGGTCTTGTGGTGGAAGATCATCTTGAGCTTGTGTCCCCTTGAAGGAAGTAGGATCATACTTCTCTTGTTGAGTAACAAACTTTGTCTTGGGGTATTGATCTTCTTCCCACTCAACTCCATTGGCATTGAACTTTCGTTCAAAACCAACACCTTGATTCTTCCGGTGCCTTCCTTGCTTGTGTACAATTTCCTCGAATTGCTTATTCCCGGCAAGGCTCTTGTAAACACCTTTCTCTATAATTCCCTTCAATAAACTATTTTCTTGCTCAAGTGTAACTTGGCTAAGAGAATCATTAGTGGAATCAAGAGAACTACTAGAAGCAACAACATTGGATTTGACATTATTATTGTTACTACTAGAGGAAGTATCTTTCTTGTACTTGTTACTAGACATGACTTGAGGCATGTAAGTAGATAAGAGTAAGAGCTTGGCAATGTAAGAAGAACTTTTCTTGCGGAGATCATCATTGATTGCCTTTAAGAACTCATGCTCTTGCTCAAGATTGATATTTTCAAAGCGTAACTTCTCATGAGCCCTTAAAAGTTCTCGATGATCTTGAAGATAGTTTCATGAGCCAACTTAAGAGTGTTTAGTTCTTTAGTTAGAAGCTCAATTTTCTCCTTATCATTGTCATTCGTTTGATTAGCATGATTAATTGACGTTTCATCATAGTATTCATCACTAGAGTTGTCAACAAGTAAATCATCATCCACAAGCAAGTCATCTTCATCACTATTAAAATCAACATACTGGGATGTGTTACCTTTGGACCTTTGGCCATGAAGCATCTTCCAACACCTTCATTTGGTGAGTTAAATATGTCGTAGGAGTTGGTTGACACAAGTGCTAGACCGGCAACACCTTCATCTTGAGTATATTCAGAGTCGGAGTGATAGCTTCTCTCGGAGTGATTGTCAGAGTCGGAGCCGGAAACCCATTCACCAACATGAGCTTGATGTCTTCGTTTTGTGTAGCTCCTTGATGACTTGTCCTTTCTTTCCGAATCCTTACTTCTCCGTGAGGGTATTCGTTCATAACGATCATCTCTACTCCTCCTCTCTCTTGGTGGTGATTCTTCTCTTTTGCTCCTTCTTCTTGGAGAATCTTCTCTTCTTTTGTAGGGTGCCGTACACTCATTGGAGTAGTGTCCGGGTCTCCCACAATTGTAGCAATTGCGCTCTCGACTAGAAGATCTCTTGTCATTGTAAGACCTTGACTTGGAGCTTCTTTCTTTGCTTCTACTTTTGTAGAATTTGTTGAAGTTCTTCACCATTAAGCTCAACTCTTCATTGAAGGTTGGTTTCTCACTTGATGATGTGGGGGCTTCACTTGAGGCTTTGTAAGCACCACTTGACTTGTTGTGAAGTTCCTCCTTATCCTTGAGTGACATCTCATGAGCAACAATCCTTCCAATGACTTCCGTTGGCTTGAGATCTTTGTAGTTTGGCATCATTTGGATCAATGTGCACACAGTATCATACTTTCCATCCAATGCTCTTAGGATTTTCTTGATGATGAATTTGTCGGTCATCTCTTCACTCCCTAATCCGGCAATCTCATTTGTGATAAGAGCAAGCCTAGAGTACATTTCAATGACACCTTCTCCATCCTTCATTTTGAACTTGTCAAGCTGACTTTGGAGCACATCCAACTTGGATTCCTTGATGGACTCGGTACCTTCATGCATATCAATCAAAGTATCCCAAATTTCCTTTGCATTCTCAAGACGGCTGATTTTGTTGAATTCTTCGGGGCACAATCCGTTGAAGATGATGTCACATGCTTGAGCGTTGTATTGTAGCATCTTCAATTCTTCTGCATTAGCTTCACGGTTCGGTTCTCTCTCATCGAAGAATTCACCTTGCAAGCCAATACAAATAATTTCCCAAGCAGCGGGGTTATGTCCAAGAATATGCATTTTCATCTTATGCTTCCAACTAGCAAAATTAGTACCATCAAAGTAAGGACCTCTACGGTGATAATTTCCCTCGCAAGACGCCATACTCTCCTAGGTTGTGAAACCAAGGCTATGACCACCAAAAGCTATGGAAATCAAAGCAAATGGAGATCAACGCTCTGATACCACTTGTAGGACCTTGAAGTATGTCTATAGGGGGGGTGATTAGACTACTTGACCAATAAAAACTTAACCTTTTCCCAATTTTAGAGTTTGGCAGATTTTAGCTATTTTAGGACAAGTCAAGCAATCATCACACAATTCAAGCAAGCATGAAAAGAGTGTATAGGCAGCGGAAATTAAAGCATGCAACTTGCTAGAAAGTAAAGGGGAGGGTTTGGAGGATTCAAACGCAATTGGAGACACGGATGTTTTTGGCGTGGTTCCGATAGGTGGTGCTATCGTACCTCCACGTTGATGGAGACTTCAACCCACGAAGGGTAACGGTTGCGCGAGTCCACGGAGGGCTCCACCCACGAAGGGTCCACGAAGAAGCAACCTTGTCTATCCCACCATGGCCGCCGCCCACGAAGGACTTGCCTCACTAGCGGTAGATCTTCACGAAGTAGGCGATCTCCTTGCCCTTACAAACTCCTTGGTTCAACTCCATAATCTTGTCGGAGGCTCCCAAGTGACACCTAGCAAATCTAGGAGACACCACTATCCAAGAAGTAACAAATGGTGCGTTGATGATGAACTCCTTGCTCTTGTGCTTCAAATCATAGTCTCCCCAACACTCAACTCTCTCTCATAGGATTTGGATCTGGTGGAAAGAGGGTTTGAGTGGAAAGCAACTTGGGGAAGGCTAGAGATCAAGATTCATATGGTAGGAATGGAATATCTTGGCCTCAACACATGAGTAGGTGGTTCTCTCTCAGAAATGGTAAGTTGGAAGTGTATGTTAGATTCGATGGCTCTCTCCGGGAATGAAGAGGAGGTGGAGGGTATATATAGCCTCCACACAAAATCTAACCGTTACACACAATTTACCAAACTCGGTGGGACCGAATAATTAAACTCGGTGGGACCGAATAATTAAACTCGGTCGGACCGATTTAGTAAACCTAGTGACCGTTAGTGATTTTTGGTGGGACTGACAAGCATCTCGGTGAGGCCGATTCGGTTAGGGTTAGGGCATAAGGTAATCTCGGTGAGACCGATTACACAAACTCGGTGAGACCGATTTGGTAATAAGCTTTCCAGAGAGTTGGTCAGGTAAACTCGGTGGGACCGATTTGCTCTTTTCGGTGAGACGAAATGTTACAAAAAGGAAACAGAGAGTTTATATTGCAATCTCGGTGGGACCGATCGCTCACTTGGTTAGACCAAACGTTACGAAGGGAAACAGAGAGATTGCAACCCCATCTTAGTGAGACCGAGATCCCTATCGGTAAGACCGATTTGCTTAGGGTTTGTGGCAGTGGCTATGACTTTTGGAATCGGTGGCGCCGGATAGAAAGAATCAGCGTGACCGATTTTGGCTTTAGGTTTAGGTCATTTGTGGATGTGGGAAAGTAGTTGAGGGTTTTGGAGCATATCACTAAGCACATGAAGCAAGAGACTCATTAAGTAACACCTCATCCCTTCTTGATAGTATTGGCTTTTCCTATAGACTCAATGTGATCTTGGATCACTAAAATGTAAAATGAAGAGTCTTGAGCTTTTGAGCTTGAGCCAATCCTTTGTCGTTTGTATTTTGAGGGATCAACTTTCATCATCCATGCCATGCCATTCATTGAACTTTCCTGAAACAATAGTCTTGGAATAGCATTAGCTCAATGAGCTATATGTTGTTATGAATTACCAAAACCACCTAGGGATAGTTGCACTTTCATTGGTCGATCCCCGCCTGGCCGTCTCCAGTAACAGTCGGCGCTTTGGTGTGCGGCTCATTGCTTGAGGCCCGGTCAGGCTGAGGCTGACCGTCCGCCCCGACCTCTGGCAGGTCGACGTCGCCCTCCTCCTCCTCCTCCTCCTCCTCCTCCCCTTCTTCCCCTTCATCGCTGGAGTCGATGACTTCAGCTGAATCCTCACTGTCCTCCAGGTTCAGCCCGAGCCATTCCTGCGGCGCTTCGGCGCCTTCCTCGACCACCTCCGGGACGAAGACACTGGTGTCGGTGAAGTCGGCAATCGCTGCCACCCTGTTGATGACCTCGGCTTCCACCGCTGCCAGCTCCTCCTGCGCCTCCAGCCGGAACATGGTTAACTGGGCTAGATCTAGCCCAAGGTACCACGCCTTGATGAATTCCAAGGCCCGGCGCGCTCCTCAGGCTCTTGAACCTTTCCAGGCTTCCAGGCGGCCGGCCGCCACCTCCAGCCAGTCGGCAGTCCGACTTGGGGTGCGCGGAGCCGGCAGGCCTGGCCAGAGGGCGGAAACCGCCTGGGCTCCGGCGCGATCAAGGCGCAACATTTGATGGGCAGGCCAAGGCGGGCTCAGATGCCGAGGATCTGCAAGCCGAGAGTCCGGGGCGTCGTGGCGATATGCACGCCCGCCCGCTCCTTCCTTGCGCTGGGCATCGATCATTTGGATCGCGGCAACAGAGTGGCCCGGGAAGAAGTCTGCTTAGGCAGAACGGAAAAAAAACCAAAGTTATAAACAAGGAGTCGGCCTAGATAAGGGCCGGCAGCTCAATGCAAGAAACAAAGAAAACAAAGCTCACCATCGACCAAGTCTTCAATACTGCTGAAGCAGGCTGTCATCTGGGCTTCCTTGTAGGCCCGGGCGGAGCGCTCGACCTCAAACTCGGCGAGGAGGTCGGCCTACTTCGTTTTCGCCTCTTGTTGGGCTGCCTCGAGGGCCTCAGCCTGCTCGGCAAGCTGAGTGACCAGCCGGTCTCGCTCCTCGGCCAGCTTGCTGCACTCTGCCTCCTTTCCGCACAGGGCGGTGTTGGCTTCGCCCAGCTTCTGCTGCAAGGCGGCGTTGGCCTCTGAAGAAAGAAAGAGAAGGAAGAGCATCAGTGAAATAACAAAGAGGGATGCACAAGCCGAGGAGATTCGGCCCGACTCATGATCGGCTGAACCTCGGGGACTACAGCTCATGGTGCGCTTAGCGCCTCGTAGAAAAAGGAATTGAAACTTACTCCGGCTCTCGGACAGATGGTCGGTCTGTGTCTCCAGCTCCTGGACCCTGGAGTGGTAGGCGACCGCGCGGAGGTTGTGGTAGTCCTGGAGAGGGGAATATCAGACAAGATAACATTTAACTCCGACAAGATGAAGTTTCGGACCGCCTGCTCAGCAGCCGGCCCAAAACTTGGGGACTACATCCAGTGGGTGTGCTGGCGCGCCCCCCATGAAGGATGAAAGAAAATCAAAGTAAAGAGAAGCAGGAAGCTTACGCGGATGGCTGCTCGCGAATCTAGAAATGCCTCGTTGCAGCGCCTAAGGGCTTCGCCGCCCGAGCTTGGCACGACGTCGAGGGCCGCATGGTTCAGGGCGCCCGTCCCGCCTCCACGTACCCAGCCGGTTGGTGCGGTGCTGGATGCCTCGGTATCGGGGACCGACAAGCTCGCAGCTCCGATCTCCAGCGGTCGCGGCGCCGAGGCCGCCTTCTCAAGACGGTGGCGTATGGGTGTGCGGACCTGAGGAGTTAGGTCCGTCACCACCACGTTCCCGGCCGGCGGCACTGGCGGCTCGGCCGGCTACTCGACTCGCGTTTTGCTAGTCGGTGGCGGCGGCGGCACGAAGACGTCAGGCATGGCCACGTCGCCGCCCTCCCTCTCCATGACCGGATGCTCATCGCTTGCTCCCCCGATCGTCGCCTCAAACTCCGGCGGAGGTGGCTCGGTGTTCAGAGGCGTCACTAGCAGCGGCTCCTGGCGGCGTGCGGCCTCCGCGAGCCGTACCTTCTCCGCCGCTTCGGCCTCCGCCCGCGCCAGCTTCCTCGCCGCGGATGTTGCGGCCTTGTCCGCCTCGCCGCCCGGCGGTCGGCCTCTTCATCGTGCACCTCCCATGCATTCCGCTCCCTCGCCTCTCGGAGGTCGGCGGCTGGGTCAATCCGCCGACTGGTGGAGGAGGTCGTCGCCGACCTGATGACCGAGGCGGCACCCGACTTCTCGAGGGTGAGCGGGGCCCTGAGATATGAAGACACAACAAAAAGTTTTTAGGCCGGATCGGCGAAGAGGAGGAGGCCAGAGAAAGATACTTACGCCGATACCATGACCGGCACCTTCGGCTGCCTCTGGTACTTGGCCTCCTTGGCTGCGGCCTCTTGCCGCCTGGTCGCCGTGGCCAGATTCTTGAGTTTCTTCGGCGCGCTACCGAACAGGGCAGCGCCTTGCTTCCGCTTGCGCTTGCCCCCACGGGCGGGTGGCCCAGCAGAGAGGTCGGCGCCAGTGTTGGCTGAACTACTGGCGGGCGCGTCTTCGTCGTCATCATCATCGTGCCAGGTCTCCACGCCACCGCCTTTCCTCGGAGCCGCCTGCTCCGCCACCGCCTGTTGCATCGTCCGCCAGGGCGGCCGCCCACGAGTCTGTTGGAAATATGCCCTAGAGGCAATAATAAAAGCATTATTATTATATTTCCTTGTTCATGATAATTGTCTTTTATTCATGCTATAATTGTATTATCCGGAAATCGTAATACACGTGTGAATACATAGACCACAATACGTCCCTAGTAAGCCTCTAGTTGACTAGCTCGTTGGTCAACCGATAGTCATGGTTTCGACTATGGGCATCGATGTCATTGACAACGGGATCACGTCATTAGGAGAATGACGTGATGGACAAGACCCAATCCTAAGCATAGCACAAGATCGTGTAGTTCGCTTTTGCTAGAGCTTTTTCAATGTCAAGTATCTCTTCCTTAGACCATGAGATCGTGTAACTCCCGGATACCGTAGGAGTGCTTTGGGTGTACCAAACGTCACAACGTAATCGGGTGACTATAAAGGTGCACTACAGGTATCTCCAAAAGTGTCTGCATTGGGTTGACACGGATCGAGATCGGTATTTGTCACTCCGTGTTACGGAGAGGTATCACTTGGGCCCACTCGATAGTGCATCATCATAATGAGCTCAAAGTGACCAAGTGTCCGGTCACGGGATCATGCATTACGGTACTAGTAAAGTGACTTGCCGGTAACGAGATTGAACGAGGTATTGGGATACCGACGATCGAATCTCGGGCAAGTAACATACCGTCAGACAAAGGGAATAGTATACGGGATTGATTGAATCCTCGACATCGTGGTTCATCCGATGACATCATCGAGGAGCATGTGGGAGCCAACATGGGTATCCAGATCCCGCTGTTGGTTATTGACCAGAGAGTCGTCTCAGTCATGTCTGCATGTCTCCCGAACCCGTAGGGTCTACACACTTAAGGTTCGGTGACGCTAGGGTTACTAGGAAGACTTGTATGTGATTACTGAATGTTGTTCGGAGTCGCGAATGAGATCCCGGACGTCACGAGGAGTTCCGGAATGGTCCGGAGGTAAAGATTTATATATGGGAAGTTGTCAAACGGACACCGGAAGGTTTCGGGGGCTTATCGGTATTGTACCGGGGCCACCGGAAGGGTTCCGGGGGTCCACCGGGAGGGGCCACCCCTCCCGGGGGGCCACATGGGCTGCGTGGGGCAGGAGCCAGCCCCTGGAGGGCTGGGCGCGCCCCCCACCCTTGGGCCCATGCGCGTAGGGCTGGGGGGGGAACCCTAGAGGGGCGCCTTGCTTGGGGGCAAGTCCCCCTCCTGGCCGCCGCCTCTAGATCCCATCTAGAGGGGCCGCCCCTGCCCCTTCCCTATAAATAGAGGGGTGAGGGAGGGCTGAACACCTAAGCCAAGGCGCATCCCTCCCTCCCCAACACCTCTCCTCCTCAAATGCGTGCTTGGCGAAGCCACGCCGAGTATCTTGCTGCCTGAACAACACCACGCCGTCGTGCTGCCGTTGGAGCTGCCTTCCTCAACCTCTCCTTCCTCCTTGCTGGATCAAGATGGAGGAGACATCGTCCGTACCGTACGTGTGTTGAACGCGGAGGTGCTGTCCGTTCAGCACTTGGTCATCGGTGATCTGAATCACGGCGAGTACGACTCCATCATCACCATCCCCTTGAACGCTTCCGCACTCGATCTACAAGTGGTATGTAGATGCAAACTCACTCCCTTGACTCGTTGCTTAGATGAACTCATAGATGGATCTTGGTGAAACCGTAGAATTTTTTTTAATTTTCTGCAACGTTCTCCAACAGTGGCATCATGAGCTAGGTCTATCGTAGTTCTCTATTGCACGCAGTAGAACACAATTTTGTTGTGGGCGTAGATCTTGTCAACTTGCTTGCCGCTACTAGTCTTATCTTGCTTCAGCGGTATTGTGGGATGAAGCGGCCGGACCAACCTTACACGTGACGCTTACGTGAGACCGGTTCCACCGGTGACATGCACTAGTTGCATAAGGTGGCGGCGGTGTCTATCTCTCCCACTTTAGTTGGAGCAGATTCGATGAGAAGGGTCCTTATGAAGGGTAAATAGAAGTTGACAAAATCCCGTTGTGGTTATTCGTAGGTAAGAAAACGTTCTTGCTAGAACCCAATTGCAGCCACGTAAAATATGCAACAACAATTAGAGGACGTCTAACTTGTTTTTGCAGCAATTGTCATGTGATGTGATATGGCCAGAAGTTATGATGAATGATGAATGACATATTGTGATGTATGAGATCATGTTCTTGTAATAGGAATCACGACTTGCATGTCGATGAGTATGACAACCGGCAGGAGCCATAGGAGTTGTCTTTATTTTTGTATGACCTGCGTGTCATTGAAGAACGCCATGTAAATTACTTTACTTTATTGCTAAACGCGTTGGCCATAGAAGTAGAAGTAGTCGTTGGCGTGACAACTTCATGAAGACACGATGATGGAGATCATGATGATGGAGATCATGGTGTCATGCCGGTGACAAGATGATCATGGAGCCCGAAGATGGAGATCAATGGAGCTATATGATATTGGCCATATCATGTCACTACTATATAATTGCATGTGATGTTTATTATGTTTATGCATCTTGTTTACTTAGAACGACGGTAGTAAATAAGATGATCCTTACAACAATTTCAAGAAGTGTTCTCCCTAATTGTGCACCGTTGCTAAAGTTCGCTGCTTTGAAGCACCACGTGATGATCGGGTGTGATAGATCCTTACGTTCACATACAACGGGTGTAAGACAGTTTTACACATGCAAAACACTTAGGGTTAACTTGACGAGCCTAGCATGTACAGACATGGCCTCGGAACACGGAGACCGAAAGGTCGAACACGAGTCGTATGGAAGATACGATCAACATGAGAATGTTCACCGACGATGACTAGTCCGTCTCACGTGATGATCGGACACGGCCTAGTCGACTCGGATCGTGTAACACTTAGATGACTAGAGGGATGTCTAATCTGAGTGGGAGTTCATTAAGATAATTTGATTAGATGAACTTAATTATCATGAACTTAGTCTAAAACCTTTGCAAATATGTCTTGTAGATCAAATGGCCAATGCTCATGTCAACCTGAACTTCAACGCATTCCTAGAGAAACCAAGCTGAAAGATGATGGCAGCAACTATACGGACTGGGTCCGAACACGAGATCATCCTCATAGCTGCCGTGAAACAATATGGCCTAGAAGGACCGCTAGGTGACGCTCCGTCGGAAGAACCAAGACATTATGAATGCTTGGCAGACTCGTGCTGATGATTACTCCCTCGTTCAGTGCGGCATGCTTTACAGCTTAGAACCGGGGCTCCAAAAGCGTTTTGAGCAACACGGAGCATATGAGATGTTTGAAGAGCTGAAACTAGTTTTCCAAGCTCATGCTCGGGTCGAGAGATATGAAGTCTCCGACAAGTTCTATAGTTGTAAGATGGAGGAAAATTGTTCTGTTAGTGAGCATATACTCAAAATGTCTGGGTTGCACAACCGCCTGTCCCAGCTGGACATTAACCTCCCAGACGAGGCGGTCATTGACAGAATCCTTCAGTCGCTCCCACCAAGCTACAAGAGCTTTGTGATGAACTACAATATGCGTGGGATGGTGAAGACCATTCCGAAGTATTCTCAATGCTGAAGTCAGCGGAGGTTGAAATCAAGAAAGAACATCAAGTGTTGATGGTCAATAAAACCACTAAGTTCAAGAAGGGCAAGGTCAAGAAGAACTTCAAGAAGGACGGCAAGGAGGTTGCCGCGCTCGGTAAGAAAGTTGCCGGGAAGAAGTCAAAGAATGGACCCAAGCCTGAGACTTAGTGCTTTTATTGCAAGGGGAAGGGTCACTGGAAGCGGAACTGCCCCAAATACTTAGCGGATAAGAAAGCCGGCAACACCAAAGGTATATTTGATATACATGTAATTGATGTGTACCTTACCAGTACTCGTAGTAACTCCTGGGTATTTGATACCGGTGCCGTTGCTCATATTTGTAACTCACAGCAAGAGCTGCGGAATAAGCGGAGACTGGCGAAGGACGAGGTGACGATCTTGGCGTCGGGAATGGTTCCAAGGTTGATGTGATCGCCACGGCACGCTACCTCTACATTTACCTACGGGATTAGTTATAAACCTTAATAATTGTTATTTGGTGCCAAGTTTGAGCATGAACATTGTATCTGGATCTCGTTTGATACGAGATGGCTACTCATTTAAATCCGAGAATAATGGTTGTTCTATTTATATGAGAGATATGTTTTATGGTCATGCCCCTATGGTCAATGGTTTATTCTTAATGAATCTAGAACGTAATGTTACACATATTCATAGCGTGAATACCAAAAGATGTAAAGTTAATAACGATAGTCCCACATACTTGTGGCATTGCCACCTTGGTCACATTGGTGTCAAGCGCATGAAGAAGCTCCATGCTGATGGACTTTTAGAGTCTCTCGATTATGAATCATTTGACACATGCGAACCATGTCTCATGGGCAAAATGAGCAAGACTCCGTTCTCCGAAACAATGGAGCGAGCAACCAACTTGTTGGAAATCATACATACCGATGTGTGCGGTCCAATGAGTGTTGAGGCTCGCGGAGGATATCGTTATGTTCTCACTCTCACAGATGACTTGAGTAGATATGGGTATGTCTACTTGATGAAACACAAGCCTGAGACCTTTGAAAAGTTCAAGGAATTTCAGAATGAAGTAGAGAATCAACGTGACCGAAAGATAAAATTCTTACGATCGGATCGTGGAGGAGAATATTTAAGTCACGAATTTGGTACACACTTAAGAAAATGTGGAATCGTTTCACAACTCACGCCGCTGGAACACCTCAGCGTAACGGTGAGTCGAGCGTCAGAATCGCACTCTATTGGATATGGTGCGATCCATGATGTCTCTTACCGATTTACCGCTATCATTTTGGGGATACGCACTAGAGACAGCTACATTCACTTTAAATAGGGCACCGTCTAAATCCGTTGAGACGACACCGTATGAATTATGGTTTGGGAAGAAACCTAAGCTGTCGTTTCTAAAAGTTTGGGGATGCGATGCTTATGTCAAGAAACTTCAACCTTGAAAAGCTCGAACCCAAGTCGGAAAAATGCGTCTTCATAGGATACCCTAAAGAAACCATTGGGTATACCTTCTACTTAAGATCCGAAGGCAAGATCTTTGTTGCCAAGAACGGATCCTTTACGGAAAAGAGTTTCTCTCGAAAGAAGTAAGTGGGAGGAAAGTATAACTTCGATGAAGTACTACCTCTTGAAAGGGAAAGTAGTGCAGCTCAGGAAAATGTTCATGTGATGCCTACACCAACTGAAGAGGAAAACAATGATGATGATCAAGGTACTTCGGATCAAGGAGCTACTGAACTTCGTAGGTCCACAAGGACACGTTCCGCACTGCAGTGGTACGGCAACCCTGTCACGGAAATCATGTTGTTAGACAACGGTGAACCTTGAACTATGAAGAAGCGATAAGCGGCCCAGATTCCAACAAATGGCAAGAAGCCATGAAATCCGAGATAGAATCCATGTATGAAAACAAAGTATGGACTTTGGTGACTTGCCCGATGATCCGCGAGCGATAGAAAACAAATGGATCTTTAAGAAGAAGATGTACGCGGATGTTAATGTCACCATCTTTATAGCTCGACTTGTCGCTAAGGGTTATCGGATTGTTCTAGGGTTTGAATACGATGAGTCTTTCTCTCCCGTAGCGAAGATTAAGTCCGTCCGAATCATGTTAGCAATTGCCGCATACTATGATTATGAGATATGGCAGATGGACGTCAAAACAGCGTTCCTTAACGGTTATCTTAAGGAAGAACTGTATATGATGCAGCCGGAAGGTTTTGTCGATCCTAAGAATGCTAACAAAGTATGCAAGCTCCAGCGATCCATTTATGGGCTGGTGCAAGCATCTCGGAGTTGGAACATTCGCTTTGATGAGATGATCAAAGCGTTTGGGTTTATCTTGAGACTTATGGAGAAGCCTGCGTTTACAAGAAAGTGAGTGGGAGCTCTGTAGCATTTCTCATATTATATGTAGATGACATACTTTTGATGGGAAATGATATAGAATTCTTGGACAGCATTAAGGCCTACTTGAATAAGTGTTTTCAATGAAGGACCTTGGAGAATCTGCTTATATATTAGGCATCAAGATCTATAGAGATAGATCGAGACGCCTCATAGGTCTTTCACAAAGCACATACCTTGATAAGATTTTGAAGAAGTTCAAAATGGATCAGTCCAAGAAAGGGTTCTTCCCTGTGCTGCAAGGTGTGAGATTGAGCTCAGCTCAATGCCCGACCACGGCAAAAGATAAAGAAGAGATGATCGTCATCCCCTATGCCTCAGCCATAGGATCTATTATGTATGCCATGCTGTGTATCAGACCTGATGTAAACCTTGCCGTAAGTTTGGTAGGAAGGTACCAAAGTAATCCCGGCAAGGAACACTGGACAGCGGTCAACAATATCCTAAAGTACCTGAAAAGGACAAAGGACATGTTGAAGGAAATATGCCCTAGAGGCAATAATAAAGTTATTATTTATTTCCTTATATCATGATAAATGTTTATTATTCATGCTAGAATTGTATTAACCGGAAACATAATACATGTGTGAATATATAGACAAACAGTATGTCACTAGTATGCCTCTACTTGACTAGCTTGTTAATCAAAGATGGTTATGTTTCCTAACCATGAACAAGGAGTTGTTATTTGATTAACAAGGTCACATCATTAGTTGAATGATCTGATTGACATGACCCATTCCGTTAGCCTAGCACTTGATCGCTTTAGTATGTTGCTATTGCTTTCTTCATGACCCATACATGTTCCTATAACTATGAGATTATGCAACTCCTGCCATCGGAGGAACACTTTGGTACTACCAAACGTCACAACGTAATCGGGTGATTATAAAGGAGTACTACAGGTGTCTCCAAAGGTACTTGTTGGGTTGGCGTATTTCGAGATTAGGTTTTGTCACTCCGATTGTGGGAGAGGTATCTCTGGGCCTTCTCGGTAATACACATCACATAAGCCTTGCAAGCATTGCAACTAATGAGTTAGTTGTGAGATGATGTATTACGGAACGAGTAAAGAGACTTGCCGGTAACGAGATTGAACTAGGTATTGGATACCGACGATCGAATCTCGGGCAAGTAACATACCGATGACAAAGGGAACAACGTATGTTGTTATGCGCGGTCTGACCGATAAAGATCTTAAGAGAATATGTAGGAGCCAATATGGGCATCCAGGTTCCGCTATTGGTTATTGACCGAGAATGGTTCTAGGTCATGTCTACATAGTTCTCGAACCCGTAGGGTCCGCACGCTTAAGGTTTCGGCGATGCTTATATTATGAGTTTATGAGTTTTGATGTACCGAAGGAGTTCGGAGTCCCGGATGAAATTGGGGACATGACGAGGAGTCTCGAAATGGTCGAGACGTAAAGATCGATATATTGACGACTATATTCGGACATCGGAAAGGTTCCGAATGATTCGAGTATTTTTCGGAGTACCGGGTAGTTACGGGAGAAGCAATGGGCCTTGATGGGCTTTAGTGGGAAGAGGAGAAAGGGCCAAGGGGCTGCTGCGCCCCCCCTCCCCTCTAGTCCGAATTGGACTAGGGAAAAGGGGGCCGGCCACCTCTCCTTCTCCTCCACTTCCTTCTCCCTTCCTCCCCTCTTGGTGGACTCCTACTAGGACTTGGAGTCCTAGTAGGACTCCACACCCTTGCGCGCCTCCTAGGCCGGCCACCTCCTCCCTTGCTCCTTTATATCACGGGGCAGGGGCACCCCATGACACAAGTTGATCTACGGATCTTTCCTTAGCCGCAGCGGTGCCCCCTTCCACCATATTCCACCTCGGTCATATCGTCATGAGCTTAGGCGAAGCCCTGCGTCGGTGAAGCATCATCATCGTCACCACGCCGTCGTGCCGACGGAACTCATCCCCGACACTTTGCTGGATCGGAGTCCGGGGATCGTCATCGAGCTGAACGTGTGCAGAACTCGGAGGTGCCGTACGTTCGGTGCTTGGATCGGTCGGATCGTAAAGACGTACGACTACATCAACCGCGTTGTTATAACGCTTCCGCTTTCGGTCTACGAGGGTACGTGGACGAATACTCTTCCCTCTCGTTGCTATGCCATCACCATGGTCTTGCGTGATCGTAGGAATTTTTTTTTGAAATTACTGCGTTTCCCAACAGTGGCATCCGAGCCTGGTTTTATGCGTTGATGTCATATGCACGAGTAGAACACAAGTGAGTTGTGGACGATACAAGTCATACTGCCTACCAGCATGTCATACTTTGGTTCAGCGGTATTGTTGGACAGACGATCCAGACCAACCTTACGCGCATTCTTACGCGAGACCGTTCCCTCGACGTGCTTTGCACATAGATGGCTTGTGGAAGACTGTCTCTCCAACTTTAGTTGAACCGAGTGTGGCTACGCCCGGTCCTTGAGAAGGTTAAAACGGAGTCTATTTGACGAAGTATCGTTGTGGTTTTGATGCGTAGGTAAGAACGGTTCTTGCTCAGCCCGTAGCAGCCACGTAAAACTTGCAACAACAAAGTAGAGGACGTCTAACTTGTTTTTGCAGGGCATGTTGTGATGTGATATGGTCAAGACGTGATGCTATATTTTATTGTATGAGATGATCATGTTTTGTAACCGAGTTATCGGCAACTGGCAGGAGCCATATGGTTGTCGCTTTATTGTATGAAATGCAAACGCCCTGTAATTGCTTTACTTTATCATAAGCGGTAGCGATAGTCGTAGAAGCAATAGATGGCGTAAACGACAACGATGCTACGATGGAGATCAAGGTGTCGCGCCGGTGACGATGGTGATCATGACGGTGCTTCGGAGATGGAGATCACAAGCGCAAGATGATGATGGCCATATCATATCACTTATATTGATTGCATGTGATGTTTATCCTTTATGCATCTTATTTTGCTTGATTGACGGTAGCATTATAAGATGATCCCTTACTAAATTATCAAGAAGTGTTCTCCCTGAGTATGCACCGTTGCGAAAGTTCTTCGTGCTGAGACACCACGTGATGATCGGGTGTGATAGGCTCTACGTTCAAATACAACGGGTGCAAAACAGTTGCACACGCGGAATACTCAGGTTATACTTGACGAGCTATGCATATAAGATATGACCTCGGAACACGGAGACCCGAAAGGTCGGCGTGAATCATGTAGTAGATATGATCAACATATTGATGTTCACCATTGAAACTACTCCATCACACGTGATGATCGGTCATGGTGTAGTTGATATGGATCACGCAATCACTTAGAGAATTGGAGGGATATTTTCTAAGTGGGAGTTCTTAAGTAATATGATTAATTGAACTTAAATTTATCATGAACTTAGTCCTGGTAGTATTTTGCAAATTATGTTTTAGATCAATAGCTCACATTGTTGCTTCCCTATGTTTTTATATGTGTTCCTAGAGAAAATTGTATTGAAAAATGTTAGTAGCAAAGATGCGGATTGGATCCGTGATCTGAGGTTTATCCTCATTGCTGCACAGAAGAATTATGTCCTTAATGCACCGCTAGGTGACAGGCCTATTGCAGGAGCAAATGCGAGGCGTTATGAGCGTTTGGCTAGCTCAATATGATGACTACTTGATAGTTTAGTGCACCATACTTAACGGCTTAGAATCGGGACTTCAAAGACGTTTTGAGCGTCATGGACCATATGAGATGTTCCAGGAGTTGAAGTTAATATTTCCAGCAAATACCCGAGTTGAGAGATATGAAGTCTCCAACAAAAGTTCTAAAGCTAAAAGATGGAGGAGAATCGCTCAACTAGTGAGCATGTGCACAGATTGTCTGGGTACTTCAATCGCCTGAATCAAGTGGGAATTAATCTTCCAGATAAGATAGTGATTGACAGAATTCTCTAGTCACCATCACTAAGTTAGTAGAACTTCGTGATGAACTATAGTATGCAAGGGATGACGAAAACGATTCGAGCTCTTCATGATGTTGAAATCGACGAAGGTAGAAATCAAGAAAGAGCATCAAGTGTTGATGATTGACAAGACCACTAGTCTCAAGGAAAAGGCAAAGGGAAGAAGGGGAACTTCAAGAAGAACGGCAAGCAAGTTGCTGCTCGAGTGAAGAAGCCCAAGTCTGGACCTAAGCACGAGACTAAGTGCTTTTGCTGCAATAGAACTGGTCACTAGAAGCGGAACTACCCCAAGTATTTGGCGGATAAGAAGGATGGCAAAGTGAACAAGGGTATATTTGATATACAGGTTATTGATGTGTGCTTTACTAGTGTTTATAGTAGCCCCTGAGTATTTGATACTTGTTCGGTTGCTAAGATTAGTAACTTCGAAACAGGAGTTCTGAGAATAAACAGAAACTAGTTGAAGGAAGTGACGATGAGTGTTGGAAGTAGTTCCAAGATTGATATGATCATCATCGCACACTCCCTATACTTTCGGGATTAGTGTGGAACCTAAATAAGTGTTATTTGGTGTTGAGCATAAATATGATTTGATCATGTTTATTGCAATACGATTATTCATTTAAGTAAGAGAATAAATTGTTGTTCTGTTTACATGAATAAAACCTTATATGGTTACACACCCAATGAAAATGGTTCATTGGATCTCGATCATAGTGATACACATATTCATAATATTGATGCCAAAAGATGCAAAGTTAATAATGATAGTGCAACTTATTTGTGTCACTGCCGTTTAGGTCATATTGGTGTAAAGCTCTTTAAGAATACTCCATGAGGATGGACTTTTGGTATCAATTGATTATTATTCATTTTATGCTTGAGTACCGTGACGTTTGGGCAAGATGACTAAAACTCCGTTCTCCGGAACAATGGAACAAGCTCTTGACTTATTGGAGATAATACATACCGATGTATGCGATTCAATGAGTGTTGATGCTCGTGGCAAGTATCATTATTTTCTGACCTTCACAGATGATTTGAGCAGATATGCGTATATCTTCTTGATGAAACATAAGTCTGAAATAATTGAAAAGTTCAAAGAATTTCAGAGTGAAGTGGAAAATCATCGTAACAAGAAAATAAAGTTTCTGCGATCTGATCGTGGAGATAAATATTTGAGTTACGAGTTTGGTCTTCAATTAAAACAAAGTGGAATAGTTTCACAGCTCACGCCACCTGGAACACCACAACGTTATGGTGTGTCCGAATGTCGTAACCGTACTTTATTTTGATATGGTGCGATCAATGATGTCTCTTACCGATTTACCACTATCGTTTTGGGGTTATGCGTTAGAGACAGCTGCATTCACGTTTAATAGGGCACCATCTAAATCCGTTGAGATGACACCGTATGAACTATGGTTTAGCGATGAAACCTAAGCTGTCGTTTCTTAAAGTTTGGAGTTGTGATGCTTATGTGAAAAAGTTTTCACCGATAAGCTCAAACCCAAATCGGAGAAGTGCGTCTTCATAGAATACCCAAAGGTAACTATTGGGTACACCTTCTATCACAGATCCGAAGGCAAGTTTTTCGTTGCTAAGATGGATCCTTTCTAGAGAAGAAGTTTCTCTCGAAAGAAGTGAGTGGGAGGAAAGTAGAAACTTGATGAGGTAATTGTACCTTCTCCCTTATTGGAAAGTAGTTCATCACGTAAATCAGTTCTAGTGATTCCTACACCAATTAGTGAGGAAGTTAATGATGATGATCATGAAACTTCAGATCAAGTTGCTACCAAACCTCGTAGGTCTTCCAGAGTAAGATCCGCACTGAGTGGTACGGTAATCATGTTACGGAAGTCATGTTACTAGACCATGATGAACCTACGAACTATGAGGAAGCGATGATGAGCCCAGATTCCGCAAAATGGCTAGAGGCCATGAAATCTGAGATGGGATCCATATATGAGAACAAAGTGTGGACTTTGATGGAGTTGCCCGATGATCGGCAAGCCATATTATATAAATGGATCTTCAAGAGGAAGACAGATGCTGATAGTAGTGTTACTATCTACAAAGCTCGACTTGTCGCAAAAAGGTTTTCGACAAATTCAAAGTGTTGACTACAATGAGATTTTCTCAACTGTAGCGATGCATAAAATCTGTCCGAATCATGTTAGCAATTGCCACATTTTATGAAATCTGGCAAATGGATGTCAAAACTACATTCTTTAATGGATTTATTAAAGAAGAGTTGTATATGATGCAACCAGAAGGTTTTTTCAATCCTAAAGGAGCTAACAAAATATGCAAGCTCCAACGATCCATCTATGGACTGGTGCAAGCATCTCGGAGTTGGAATAAACGCTTTGATAGTGTGATCAAAGCATATGGTTTTATACAGACTTTTGGAGAAGCCTGTATTTACAAGAAAGTGAGTGGGAGCATTACAACATTTACGATAAGTATATGTGAATGACATATTGTTAATCGGAAATAATGTAGAATTATTCTCGCAAAGCATAAAGGAGTATTTGAAAGGAGTTTTTCAAAGAAGGACCTCAGTGAAGCTGCTTACATATTGAGCATCAAGATCTATAGAGATAGATCAAGACGCTTGATAAGTTTTTCAATAAGTACATACCTTGTCAAGATTTTGAAGTAGTTCAAAATGGAACAGTCAAAGAAAAGTTCTTGCCTGTGTTGCAAAACGTATGAAATTGAGTAAAGACTCAAATCCCGACCTCGGCAGAAAATAGAAAAGAGAATGAAAGTCATTCCCTATGCCTCAGTCATAGGTTCTATGAAGTATGCTATGCTATGTACCAGACCTATTGTATACCTTGCTCTAAATTTGGCAAGGGAGTACAATAGTGATCTAGGAGTAGATCACTGGACATTGGTCAAGACCATCCTTAGTGAGGACTAAGGAAATATTTCTCGATTATGGAGGTGATAAAAGAGCCCGTCAGAAAGAGTTACATCGATGCAAGCTTTTTACACAAATCCAGATGACTTTAAGACTCAATCTGGATACATATTGTAAGTGGGAGCAATTAGCTAGAGTAGCCCCGCAAGAGCATTGTAGACATAGAATATTTGCAAAATACATACGGCTCTGAATGTGACAGACCCGTTGACTAAGCTTCTCTCACGAGCAAAACATGATCATACCTTAGTACTCTTTGGGTGTTAATCACATAGCGATGTGAACTAGATTATTGACTCTAGTAAACCCTTTGGGTGTTGGTCACATGACGATGTGAACTATGTGTGTTAATCACATACAGATGTGAATATTAGTGTTGAATCACATGATGATGTGAACTAGATTATTGACTCTAGTGCAAGTGGGAGACTGAAGGAAATATGCCCTAGAGGCAATAATAAAGTTATTATTTATTTCCTTATATCATGATAAATGTTTATTATTCATGCTAGAATTGTATTAACCGGAAACATAATACATGTGTGAATATATAGACAAACAGTATGTCACTAGTATGCCTCTACTTGACTAGCTTGTTAATCAAAGATGGTTATGTTTCCTAACCATGAACAAGGAGTTGTTATTTGATTAACAAGGTCACATCATTAGTTGAATGATCTGATTGACATGACCCATTCCGTTAGCCTAGCACTTGATCGCTTTAGTATGTTGCTATTGCTTTCTTCATGACCCATACATGTTCCTATAACTATGAGATTATGCAACTCCCGTTTTCAGGAGGAACACTTTGGGTACTACCAAACGTCACAACGTAACTGGGTGATTATAAAGGAGTACTACAGGTGTCTCCAAAGGTACTTGTTGGGTTGGCGTATTTCGAGATTAGGTTTTGTCACTCCGATTGTCGGAGAGGTATCTCTGGGCCTTCTCGGTAATACACATCACATAAGCCTTGCAAGCATTGCAACTAATGAGTTAGTTGTGAGATGATGTATTACGGAACGAGTAAAGAGACTTGCCGGTAACGAGATTGAACTAGGTATTGGATACCGACGATCGAATCTCGGCAAATAACATCTTGATGACAAAGGGAACAACGTATGTTGTTATGCGGTCTCGACCGATAAAGATCTTCAGAGAATATGTAGGAGCCAATATGGGCATCCAGGTTCCGCTATTGGTTATTGACCGAGAATGGTTCTAGGTCATGTCTACATAGTTCTCGAACCCGTAGGGTCCGCACGCTTAAGGTTTCGATGACAGTTATATTATGAGTTTATGAGTTTTGATGTACCGAAGGAGTTCGGAGTCCCGGATGAAATTGGGGACATGACGAGGAGTCTCGAAATGGTCGAGACGTAAAGATCGATATATTGGACGACTATATTCGGACATCGGAAAGGTTCCGAATGATTCGAGTATTTTTCGGAGTACCGGGTAGTTACGGGAGAAGCAATGGGCCTTGATGGGCTTTAGTGGGAAGAGGAGAAAGGGCCAAGGTTGCTGCGCCCCCTCCCTCTAGTCCGAATTGGACTAGGGAAAAGGGGCCGCCACCTCTCCTTCTCCTCCACTTCCTTCTCCCTTCCTCCCCTCTTGGTGGACTCCTACTAGGACTTGGAGTCCTAGTAGGACTCCACACCCTTGGTGCGCCCCTCCTAGGCCGGCCACCTCCTCCCTTGCTCCTTTATATACGGGGGCAGGGGGGCACCCCATGACACAAGTTGATCTACGGATCTTTCCTTAGCCGTGTGCGGTGCCCCCTTCCACCATATTCCACCTCGGTCATATCGTCGCGGAGCTTAGGCGAAGCCCTGCGTCGGTGAAGCATCATCATCGTCACCACGCCGTCGTCTTGTGGAACTCATCCTCCGACACTTTGCTGGATCGGAGTCCGGGGATCGTCATCGAGCTGAACGTGTGCAGAACTCGGAGGTGCCGTCGTTCGGTGCTTGGATCGGTCGGATCGTAAAGGCGTGCGACTACATCAACCGCGTTGTTATAACGCTTCCGCTTTCGGTCTACGAGGGTACGTGGACGGATACTCTTCCCTCTCGTTGCTATGCCATCACCATGGTCTTGCGTGATCGTAGGAATTTTTTTTTGAAATTACTGCGTTTCCCAACACATGTTTCTCGTTTATGGAGGTGACGAAGAGCTCGTCGTAAAGGGTTACGTCGACGCTAGCTTCGACACAGATCTGGATGACTCTAAGTCACAAACCGGATACGTGTATATGTTGAATGGTGGAGCAGTAAGCTGGTGCAGCTGCAAGCAGAGTGTCGTGGCGGGATCTACATGTGAAGCGGAGTACATGGCAGCCTCGGAGGCAGCGCATGAAGCAATTTGGGTGAAGGAGTTCATCACCGACCTAGGAGTCATACCCAATGCGTTGGGGCCGATCAAACTCTTCTGTGACAACACTGGAGCTATTGCACTTGCCAAGGAGACCAGGTTTCACAAGAAGACCAGGCACATCAAGCGTCGCTTCAACTCCATCCGTGAAAATGTTCAAGATGGAGACATAGAAGTTTGTGAAGTGCATACGGATCTGAATGTCGCAGGTCTGTTGACTAAACCTCTTCCGCGGGCAAAACATGATCAACACCAGAACTCTATGGGTGTTCGATTCATCACAATGTAACTAGATTATTAACTCTAGTGCAAGTGGGAGACTGTTGGAAATATGCCCTAGAGGCAATAATAAAAGCATTATTATTATATTTCCTTGTTCATGATAATTGTCTTTTATTCATGCTATAATTGTATTATCCGGAAATCATAATACACGTGTGAATACATAGACCACAATACGTCCCTAGTAAGCCTCTAGTTGACTAGCTCGTTGGTCAACCGATAGTCATGGTTTCGACTATGGACATCGATGTCATTGACAAGCGGGATCACGTCATTAGGAGAATGACGTGATGGACAAGACCCAATCCTAAGCATAGCACAAGATCGTGTAGTTCGCTTTTGCTAGAGCTTTTTCAATGTCAAGTATCTCTTCCTTAGACCATGAGATCGTGTAACTCCCGGATACCGTAGGAGTGCTTTGGGTGTACCAAACGTCACAACGTAATCGGGTGACTATAAAGGTGCACTACAGGTAACTCCGAAAGTGTATGGTGGGTTGACACGGATCGAGACTGGGATTTGTCACTCCGTGTTACGGAGAGGTATCACTGGGCCCACTCGGTAGTGCATCATCATAATGAGCTCAAATTGACCAAGTGTCTGGTCACGGGATCATGCATTACGGTACGAGTAAAGTGACTTGCCGGTAACGAGATTGAACGAGGTATTGGGATACCGACGATCGAATCTCGGGCAACTAACATACCGCCTGACAAAGGGAATAGTATACTGGGTTGATTGAATCCTCAACATCGTGGTTCATCCGATGACATCATCGAGGAGCATGTGGGAGCCAACATGGGTATCCAGATCCCGCTGTTGGTTATTGACCAGAGAGTCGTCTCAATCATGTCTGCATGTCTCCCGAACCCGTAGGGTCTACACACTTAAGGTTCGGTGACGCTAGGGTTATTAGGAAGACTTGTATGTGATTACTGAATGTTGTTCGGAGTCCCGGATGAGATCCCGGACGTCACGAGGAGTTCCGGAATGGTCCGGAGGTAAATATTTATATATGGGAAGTTGTCAAATGGACACCGGAAGGTTTCGGGGGCTTATCGGTATTGTACCGGGGCCACCGGAAGGGTTCCGGGGGTCCACCGGGAGGGGCCACCCCTCCCGGGAGGCCACATGGGCTGCGTGGGGCAGGAGCCAGCCCCTGGAGGGCTGGGCGTGCCCCCCCACCCTTGGGCCCATGCGCCTAGGGCTAGGGGGGAACCCTAGAGAGGGCGCCCCCCTTGCTTGGGGGGCAAGTCCCCCCTCCCTGGCCGCCGCCCCCCCTTTAGATCCCCGCGAGAGGGGCCGGCCCCTGCCCTTCTCCTATAAATAGAGGGGTGAGGGAGGGCTGAACACCTAAGCCAAGGCGCAGCCCTCCCTCCCCAACACCTCTCCTCCTCCAGACGTGCTTGGCGAAGCCACAGCCGAGATCTGCTGCACCAACAACACCACGCCGTTGTGCTGCCGTTGGAGCTGCCTTCCTCAACCTCTCCTTCCTCCTTGCTGGATCAAGACGGAGGAGACGTCGTCCGTACCGTACGTCTGTTGAACGCAGAGGTGCTGCCCGTTCAACACTTGGTCATCGGTGATCTGAATCACGGCGAGTACGACTCCAGCATCACCATCCCCTTGAACGCTTCCGCACTCGATCTACAAGTGGTATGTAGATGCAAACTCACTCCCTTGACTCGTTGCTTAGATGAACTCATAGATGGATCTTGGTGAAACCGTAGAAAAAATTTTAATTTTCTGCAACGTTCTCCAACAGAGTCAGGGTTGTCCTCGTCACTCACTGCCCTGTCCGGCTGGTAGTCACCACCCAGCCCCACAATGGCTGCCACCACCACGGACATATCAATCTGCGCTCCAGAGAGGAGTCGAATCACAAGAAGAGAAAGACTAAAAGACGGACCTAAAGGAAGAAATTGAAGGGACTTACGGCAGGCGGCGGATTGTCACGGGAGTACGGCCGCTTCCCGTACCGCCAGTCTCCCTCCGACACCTTGAGGTCGGAGATCTCATTCACCATCCACGCGACATCGGCAGGCGGCATCTCCTTCGTGCACAGCCGGCACGGGTCGTGTTGTCCGCCCATCCGGAAGATCGGATGAGAGCGGCTCGAGGCGGAGGATCCGGCACTTTCGGCGAAGGCGGCGAGGAGGTCGGAGGCCACGAGGCCCTCCGACTCTGGAGCACTCGAGTCGGCCGATGGCGGCCGCCGCGTCACCGACACCGCTTCGGTTTTACCCCTAGTTGGGCGAAGCCGGTGGGGGGACCGGCCTCATAGGCCGGCAGGTTGACCAAGTCGGCAGCCGGATCTACGTTCTCGACGTAGAAATAAGACTGCTGCCACATCTTCACCGACTGGGCCAGCTTGATGACGGGGAAGGCATTCCTTTTCGCCGGCCGGCGCACGGCGACATAGCCACTGCACTCGGCTACCGTGTCCTTGGCAGAGGTGCCTAGCTTCAGAGAAGAACGCTCCCAGCTCGATTGTGGGGAGGATGCCGATGTAGCCCTCGCATGCCGTGACCAAGGCGGAGAGCAAGGTCACGGCATTGGGCGTCTGGTGTTGAGGTTGGAGATGGTTGAAGTCGAGGAACGAGTGGAGGAAGTCGCTTGCCGGAAGGCCGAAGCCGCGGACGAAGTGCGAGCGGAAGACGACCCGCTCGTTACCCCTCGGCGCCGGCGAGATCTCCGCCTCCAGCGGCACCCACGCCTTGACGAATGCCGCGTTGGGCATCCGGCGAGTGTCCCGGAGGAAGGTGATGTGGTCTTCGATGACTGTCGAGCCGTCCCAGTCGCCGCCCTTCTCGCGCGCCATGGCTTCGGGCGGAGCTGCGGGAGGGGCCAAAGCGCAGCGGCGGCGGCGGCAGCAGCACCACGGCAAGCAAGATGCAGCGGCTGTGAACAAAGGCTGAGGAAAGCGAGAGGAAGAAGAAGGAGTGGGAGGGGGCGCGCGTGCCCCACCGCACCCCTCTCTCCCCCTACTTATAGCCCTTGGGCTATGAAGCCGAGGGGACGGGGCGTGGGACGTGGGATTAACTGCGCCCACGCCCCCCACAACCCCACTTCGCCGTGCGAACTTACTGCGCCATGAATGACCGCAGGAATCGCAACCGCCCGCCTCGGCACAGCGGATCCACCCGCGAGCCGAGGCCCGGTAGTGGCGGGCCCGGCCCACTGTAACGTCCCATCAGGAGCGTGGTGTGGCAGGCTGGCCGGGCTGGCGGGCGTCACATGGCGTTCCAGCAACGGGCGGCGGCCTGAGGAAGCTTAGTAGGCACGCCACCTGTTCTCCCGCCTTGAAGTTCAAAATGGGCCAGCGATCCCGCCTTGTCGAAGCCAGCCTCAGAAGCCGGCGCACCGTAAGACGGATCGAGATGCCGACGTGCCGCAAGGCGGATCAAAGCACTCTCCTGGAGCCCGGTGAGGGGGAAGCCGCCGAGTCTTCACGGCCCCACGACCACGACACCTCACCGCTTGGGGACTACTGTCGGAGTAATGGGCCACGGGTAGCCTCACCCGAGTCCCTTGGCACATCGAAACTTTGGGCCGGCTTCGTCCCATAGAGAACCCAGCTAAAAGCTCCGCCCTCCGGGGGCCGGCTTCCTCAGAGGACGGCCACCGAAGGACGACCAAGCACTAGAAGATGGCGCCGGGAGTGGCCGGCTCCAGCAGACCAGCTCCTAGAGAGGGCGGCCACCCGACGCCCTTAGAGTCTGGGCCCTAAGAGTACAAGATAGAGTGTGGCTACAGTGAAGCACGTCGCCCCGAATCCCGGGATGAGCGTGGTTACGATTGCCCGTCTGACAGTAGAGATCTCCGCATGGCGTGGCATGCTACGTCTTGAGCTAAGCGTTGGTTTTCCCGAAGAGGAGAGGGTGATGCAGCAAGTCTAGCGTAAGTATTTCCCTCAGCTTTTGAGAACCAAGGTATCAATCCAAAGAGGAGGCTCCTCAAAAGTCCCACGCACCTACACAAACAACCGAGAACTCGCAACCAACGCAATAAAGGGGTTGTCAATCCCTTCACGACCACTCATGAAAGTGAGATCTGATAGAGATAGTATGATAAGATAATATATTTTTGGTATTTTATAATAGAGATGCAAAAAGTAAAGATACAAATAAAAGTAGATTGAAAGCAAATATGATAAGAGATAGACCCGGGGGCCATAGGTTTCACTAGAGGCTTCTCTCAAGATAGCATAAGTATTATGGTGGGTGAACAGATTACTGTCGAGCAATTGATAGAAAAGCGCATAGTTATGAGATTATCTAGGCATGATCATGTATATAGGCATCACATCCATAACAAGTAGACCGACTCCTGCCTACATCTACTACTATTACTCCACACATCGACCGACTCCTGCCTGCATCTAGAGTATTAAGTTCATAAGAACAGAGTAACGCATTAAGCAAGATGACATGATGTAGAAGGATAAACTCATGCAATATGATATAAACCCCATCTTGTTATCCTCGATGGCAACAATACAATACGTGTCTTGCAACCCTTTCTGTCACTTGGTAAGAACACCGCAAGATTGAACCCAAAGCTTAGCACTTCTCCTATGGCAAGAAAGATCAATCTAGTAGGCCAAACCAAACTGATAATTCAAAGAGACTTGCAAAGATAACTCAATCATACATAAAAGAATTCAGAGAAGATTCAATTATTATCCATAGATAAATCAGATCATAAACCCACAATTCATCGGATCTCGACAAACACACCGCAAAAAAAGAGATTACATCGAATAGATCTCCACAAGAGAGGGGGAGAACATTGTATTGAGATCCAAAAGAGAGAAGAAGCCATCTAGCTAATAACTATGGACCAGAGGTCTGTGGTAAACTACTCACAACTCATAGGAGGGCAAGGAATTTGATGTAGAAGCCCTCTGTGGTCGATTCCCCCTCCGGCAGAGTGTCGGCGAAGGCTCCAAGATGGGATCTCGCGGATACAGAATGTTACGGCGGTGGAAGTTGTGTTTCGTGGTGCTCCTGGATGTTTTCGGGGTACCTAGGTATATATAGGAGGAAGAAATATGTCGGTGGCCGCCCGAGGGGCCCACGAGACAGGGGGCGCGCCCTACAGGGGGGGGGCGGCCCCCTATCTCACGGGGTCCTCGGGAACTTCTTGACTTTCACTCCAAGCTCTCTGGATCTTGTTCGTTACAAAAATCACGCTCCCGAAGGTTTCATTCCGTTTGGACTCCGTTTGATATTCCTTTTCTTCAAAATACTGAAATAGGCAAAAAAACAGCAATATGGGCTAGGCCTACGGTTAGTAGGTTAGTCCCAAAAATAATATAAATGTGTAAAATAAAGCCCATAAACATCCAAAAGGGGTAATATAATAGCATGGAACAATCAAAAATTATAGATACGTTGGAGACGTATCAAGCATCCCCAAGCTTAATTCCTGCTCGTCCTCGAGTAGGTAAATGATAAAAAAGAATTTCTGATGTGGAATGCTACCTAGCATAATTCTCAATGTAATTTTCTTTATTGTGGCATGAATGTTCAGATCCAAATGATTCAAAATAAAAGTTCATATTGATAAAAGAAATAGTAACACTTCAAGCATACTAATCAAAGTAATCATGTCTTCTCAAAATAACATGGCAAAAGAAAGTTCATCCCTACAAAACCATATAGTTAGGCTATGCTTCATTTTCGTCACACAAAGATGTTCCCAACTTCTATACCCCCGATGACAAGCCAAGCAATTGTTTCATACTTAAATAATCTCAAACCTTTTCAACCTTCACGCAATACATGAGCGTGAGCCATGGATATAGCACTATGGGTGGAATAGAATATGATGATGGGGATTGTGTGGAGAAGACAAAAAGGAGACAGTCTCGCATTGACGAGGATAATCAACGGGCTATGGAGATGCCCATTAATTTATGTCAACATGAGGAGTAGGGATTGCCATGCAACGGGTGGACTAGAGATATAAATGAATGCTCAACAAAAGAAAACTAGTGGGTGTGCATCCAACTTGCTTGCTCACGAAGACCTAGGGCATTTGAGGAAGCCCATCGTAGGAATATACAAGCCAAGTTCTATATTGAAAAATTCCCACTAGTATGAAAAAGATAACTTATGAGACTCACTATATGAAAAACATGGTGCTACTTTGAAGCACAATATATGAGACTCAGTACATGAAGAACAAGGTGCTACTTTGAAGCACAAGTGTGGAAAAAGAGATAGTAGCATTGCCCTTTTCTTTTATTTTCTTTTATTTTCTTTTTTTCTTTTTTTGGGCCTTTCTTTTTTTTGGCCTTTCTTCTTTTTTTCTTTGGGCAATGTTCTAAAAATGATGATAATCACACTTCTATTGATTACAACATATGAATTACAACTCGAAACTAGAACAAGATATGACTCTATATGAATGCCTCCGGCGGTGTACCGGGATGGTGCAATGAATCAAGAATGACATGTATGAAAAATAATGCATGGTGGCTTTGCCACAAATACGATGTCAACTACATGATCATGCAATGGCAATATGACAAAAGTAATGTATGTCATGATGATGATAAACGAACGGTGGAAAGTTGCATGGCAATATATCTCGGAATGGCTATGGAAATGCCATAATAGGTAGGTATGGTGGCTGTTTTGAGGAAGATATAAGGAGGTTTATGTGTGATAGAGCGTATCGTATCACGGAGTTTGGATGCACCGTGAAGTTTGCACCAACTCTCAAGGTGAGAAAGGGCAATGCACCGCATCAAGAGGCTAGCAATGGCGGAAAGGTAAAAGTGCGTATAATCCATGGACTCAACATTAGTCAAAAGAACTCATATAATTATTTCAAAAATTTAGAAGTCATCAAAAACCAAGTACTACGCAAGATGCTCCTAGGGGGATAGATTGGTAGGAAAAGACCATCGCTCGTCCCCGACCGCCACTCATAAGGATGCACAAGCCAGGTACACTTCATGTTTCAAATTTGTTACATAACTTTAACCATACGTGCATGCTACAGGACTTGCTAACTTCAACACAGGCATTCTTTAAATTCATAATCACCCAACTAGCATGACTTTAATATCACTACCTCCATATCTCAAAACAATTATCAAGTACCAAATTGATCATAGCATCCAATTCACTTCCTATGATAGTTTTATTATACCCAACTTGGATGCTCACCATTCTAGGACCAACTTTCTAACCATAGCAAATACCATGCTGTTATAAAAGAATCTCAAAATAATATAAGTGAAGCATGAGAGACTATCAATTTCTTCAAAATTAAGATACCACCGTGCTCTAAAATATATAAGTGAAGCACTATAGCAAAAACTATCAAGCTCAAAAGATATAAGTGAAGCACATAGAGTATTCTAGCAAATTCTAATCAAATAGTCTTCTCCCAAAAGGTGTGTACAGAAAGGATGATTGTGGTAAACTACAAAGCAAATACTAATATAATACACGACGCTCCAAGCAAAACACATATCATGTGGCGAATAAAAATATAGCTCCAAGTAAAGTTACCAATGAACGAAGACGAAAGAGGGGATGCCTTCCCGGGGCATCCCCAAGCTTAGGCTTTTGGCTATTATTGAATATTTTTGGGTGCCTTGGTCATCCCCAAGCTTAGGCTCTTGCCACCCTTTATTCCATAGTCCATAAAAGCTTTACCCAAAACTTGAAAACTACACAACACAAAACTCAACAGGAAATCTTATAAGCTCCGTTAGTGAAAGAAAACAAAACCACCACATAGGGAACTGCAATGAACTCATTATTTATTTATTTTGGTGTTAAACCTACTGTATTCCAACTTCCTTATGGTTTATAAACTAATTTATTAGCCATAGATGCATGAAATAAGCAAACAACACACGAAAAACAGAATCTGTCAAAAACAGAACAGTCTGTAGCAATCTGTAACTAACGCAAACTTCTGGAACTCTACAAATCCTACCAAAATAGGACGTGCTGGAAAGTTTGTTTGTTGAGCAGCATCAAAAAGAATCAATGCAAAAGCACGTTTCTGTGATTTATTGAATTGTTTTCTCGTGAGCGGAAAGTTTCTGTTTTTCAGCAGAATCAAATCAACTATAATCATAGTTTATCCTATAGGTTCTACTTGGCACAAACACTAAACAAAAGATAAAAACACATCTAAACATAAAGTAGAAACAAAATTTAACACTAAACAGGAACAAAAACAAAAAAACATAAACAAAATTGGGTTGCCTCCCAACTAGCGCTATCGTTTAACGCCCCTAGCTAGGCATAAAAGCGAAGATAGATCTAACGAGTGCGATCTTTGGCATTAAATTAATAAGTAGCATGCATGATAGATTCATAAGGTAATTTGACTTTCTTTCTTGTAAAGTGTTCCATGCCTTTCTTTAAGGGAAATTGGAATCTAATGTTCCCTTCCTTCATATCGATAATCGCACCAATCGTTTCTAAGGAAAGGTCTACCAAGAATAATAGGGCAAGAAAGATTGCAATCTATTTCAAGAACGATAAAATCTACGGGCACAAAATTTCTATTTGCAACAATAAGAACATCATTGATCCTTCCCATAGGCTTTTTAATGGTGGAATCAAGAAGGTGCAAATTTAAAGAGCAATCTTGAAAATCATGGAAACCTAGAATATCACATAAAGTTTTCGGAATCGTGGAAACACTAGCACCCAAATCACACAAAGCAAAACACTCATAATCCTTAATTCTAATCTTTATAGTAGGTTCCCACTCATCATTAAGTTTTCTAGGTATAGAAATTTCCAAATTAAGTTTTTCATCATAAGATTGCATCAAGGCATAAACAATATGTTTGGTAAAAGCTTTGTTTTGACTATAAGCATGAGGAGAATTAAAAATGGATTGCAACAAGGAAATACAACCTTTTAAAGAGAAGTTATCATAGTCAAATTCCTTGAAATCTGAGATAGTAGGTTCAACATTATTAGAAGTTGAGGATTCTCCAATCCCACTTTTACCAAATTTAGCATTAAGATCTAAAGACTCCGAATTCTTGGGCGCCTTCTACGGAAAGTTGATTCATCATCAGTCCCATAATCATCAAAATTCATATTGCAAAACATAGATATAATAGGAGACGCATCAATAACTTTAAGATCCTCATCATTATTTTCACAGAAACTAGAAGAACACGCTTTTATAAAGCTATCTTTCTTAGCACGCAATCTAGCGGTTCTTTCCTTGCACTCATCAATGGAAATTCTCATTACTTTGAGAGACTCATTGATATCATGCTTAGGAGGAGAAGGTCTAAGTTTAAGAGAATCAACATCAAGCTTAAAGTCTATCAACGTTCCTAGCCAAACCATCAACTTTGAGCAATTTTTCTTCAAGCAAAGCATTAAAATTCTGTTGAGAAATCATAAATTCTTTCACACTATTCTCAAAATCAGAGGGCATCTTATTAAAATTACCATAAGAATTATTGTAGGAATTTCCATAATGATTAGAGGAATTACTAGGGAACGGTCTAGCATTAAAATTTCCTCTATAAGCATTGTTTCCAAAACTATTCCTACCAACAAAATTCACATCCATAGATTCATTATTATTCTCAATCAAGGAAGACAAGGGCATATCATTAGGATCAAGAGGAGTATTTTAGTAGCAAACATCTTCATGACTTCATCCATCTTTCCATTCAAAACATTGATTTCTCTATAGCATGCACTTTTTACTAGAAGATCTTTCGATTGTGCCATTGAGAATAATTAGCCATAATATTATCAAGAAGTTTTGTAGCATCTCGTAATGTGATTTCCATAAAGGTGCCTCCCGCAGCCGAATCTAAGAGATTTCTAGAAGCAAAATTCAAACCAGCATAAAAAATTTGTATGATCATCCATAAATTCAAACCATGAGTAGGGCAATTGTGAAGCATCAATTTCATTCTTTCCCAAGATTGGGCAACATGCTCATGATCAAGTTGTTTAAAATTCATAATATTGTTCCTAAGAGCGATGATCTTAGCGGGAGGAAAATACTTAGAGATAAAAGCATCTTTGCACTTGTTCCAAGAATCAATACTATTTTTAGGCAAAGACGAAAACCAAATTTTAGCCCGATCTCTAAGTGAAAACGGAAATAACTTCAATTTGACAATATTGTTATCCGTATCTTTCTTAATTTGCATATCACACAAATCAACAAAATTGTTTAGATGAGTAGCGGCATCTTCACTAGGAAGGCCGCTAATTGATCTTTCATAACAAGATTTAGCAAAGCAGCATTGATTTCACAAGACTCGACATCATTAAGAGGAGCAATCGGAGTACTAAGGAAATCATTATTATTGGTATTCGAGAAATCACACAATTTGGTATTATCTTGCGCCATGGCAACAAGTAATCCAACACACAAGCAAACAGAAAAACGGCAAGCAAAAAGAGAGGAGGAGATTGGGAAAGAGAGGGCCAATAAAACGGCAAGCACTGGTGGAAAAAAGGCCTTTGGTCGCGGTTCGCAACTGCCATTAGTCGCGGTTGGGCAACCGCGACCAAATAAGCGCGACTAATGCCCCCCACCTTTAGTCGCGGCTGCTTAGGAACCGCGACTCATGGCCCGGCCCACGTGGGCGCCAGTGGCCGTCGGGCGGAGGACCTTTAGTCGCGGTTCTTCCGGCCAACCGCGACTAAAAGGCAGCCGCCACAGGTTTAGGGTTTTAGCCCCCCTAAACCTGTTTTCTTTTTAATTTGTATTGTTTTATTTATTTTGTGCTTTATTTTAATTTTGAAGGAGTTTCATATATTCTACGGTACTACATACATGCATATGAATGTACAATTTCAAATAAATTTGAAATTAGAACCAAAAAGAATTCAAGAGGAATATACAATATATATTCAATATCATCGGATGACCATATACAATTTTGAACAAGTTTCCATACATGATTTAATGCATATAAAGTTCTACGTCCTCGTAATAGTGTTCTCCTTTAGGATGGAGGACTTCCCTGCTGAACCATCCAGCTAGTTCCTCTTGAAGTGGTCGGAAGCGAGCTTGGACTAAGCATCATCCGGAGGTTATTCCTCCGAGCATTGGTATCACTCGGAACCCGCTCAGAGGTGTATCTCGGATCATCTCACGCATATAGTATCCACATAGATTGGTCTCCGGTGGCTGAATATCCCCAGCATTCTTAGGCTTTGACCTTTTGAATTCTAGCTCTTTTTGAATTCACCGACCTTTGTATCTACGAACCGTCTCCAAACCCTACGAGGCAAAGAAAATTAAATGAACAAGAGAGTTATTAGTTACTTGATATTAGGAAATGAAACGAAATAGGCCGATCGATATAGAGCGCAAATGAATGAAAATAATTACTTCGCAGCATTCTTCTCATGCCGCCCCAAAGCTTTGGATCCATATTAGGAGAGTCGTGGGCGAGACATTACGAGGTGTTAACTTTAATTACTAGCAGAATCCGGTGGAACCTGCGGACACGATACATGCACATGACGTCATGCATAACTCATCGATTAGCCGCCACATACCATGCATGGAGTAAACAAAAGAGAATGTGCTCAAGACAGAAACACTCACCCAAAATGGTAAGGAAATAGAATATCACTTTTGAGTTCCTGCTTTCTAAGAAACTGCCACAGGTCTGCCTCCACGTCGGCGGGGTGACGCTCCAACACATGTCCATTAACGATGTGTGGGTCAATGAACCCAACATCATGGATGTTCCTTACTCTGCATTCCTTAATCTTCATTCTGCATGTATAATAGCGGACACAGCAATATAGTTAGGACATATATATAGTGCAGGCAATATGAACGAGATGGGGTAGAAATTAATAAATCACTTACGTAACGTAGCAACTGATGATAGATTTGTCGAGCTCGCGCAGATTGAAAAGCTGGAACAATTCACTCAGTTCAATTTGTACATAGTAATGTTTGAAGTGATGCTCATGTCTAACTTCCGCATAAATATATTCTTTGGCGTTTTTTATTTTTATGTAACCCTTGTACCATTTCAGCAGACCTTTCATTTGTGGAGGTAGATCCTTTTCCGCAGAGCTCGACGAGAGGCCCATTCTTGACATATGTAATTACTACCTCCTTCACTGGCGCCTCATCAAGGCCTAACAGTTCACGAAGAGTAATACCTAAGTTGGCCGCTTGTTCTCTGGCACTCGTTACAGTAATACCTATTGTTATCCGTATCTTTCTTAATTTGCATATCACACAAATCAACAAAATTGTTTAGATGAGTAGCGGCATCTTCACTAGGAAGGCCGGCGAATTGATCTTTCATAACAAGATTTAGCAAAGCAGCATTGATTTCACAAGACTCAACAACATTAAGAGGAGCAATCGGAGTACTAAGGAAATCATTATTATTGGTATTCGAGAAATCACACAATTTGGTATTATCTTGCGCCATGGCAACAAGTAATCCAACACACAAGCAAACAGAAAAACGGCAAGCAAAAAGAGAGGAGGAGATTGGGAAAGAGAGGGCGAATAAAACGGCAAGGGTGAAGTGGGGGAGAGGAAAACGAGAGGCAAATGGAAAATAATGTAAATGCAAGGGAGATGGGTTTGTGATGGGTACTTGGTATGTCTTGACTTGAGCGAAGACCTGCCCGGCAACGGCGCCAGAAATCCTTCTTGCTACGTCTTGAGCTAGCGTTGGTTTTCCCCGAAGAGGAGAGGGTGATGCAGCAAGTGTAGCGTAAGTATTTCCCTCAGTTTTGAGAACCAAGGTATCAATCCATGAGGAGGCTCCTCAAAAGTCCCACGCACCTACACAAACAAACTGAGAACTCGAAACCAACGCAATAAAGGGGTTGTTAATCCCTTCACGGTCACTTGCGAAAGTGAGATCTGATAGAGATAGTATGATAAGATAATATATTTTTTGTATTTTATAATATAGATGCAAAAAGTAAAGATGCAAATAAAAGTAGATTGAAAGCAAATATGATAAGAGATAGACCCGGGGGCCATAGGTTTCATTAGAGGCTTCTCTCAAGATAGCATAAGTATTACGGTGGGTGAACAAATTACTGTCGAGCAATTGATAGAAAAGCGCATAGTTATGAGATTATCTAGGCATGATCATGTATATAGGCATCACGTCCATAACAAGTAGACCGACTCCTGCCTGCATCTACTACTATTACTCCACACATCGACCGACTACTGCCTGCATCTAGAGTATTAAGTTCATAAGAACAGAGTAACGCATTAAGCAAGATGACATGATGTAGAAGGATAAACTCATGCAATATGATATAAACCCCATCTTGTTATCCTCGATGGCAACAATACAATACGTATCTTGCAATCCTTTCTGTCACTGGGTAAGAACACCGCAAGATTGAACCCAAAGCTAAGCACTTCTCCCATGGCAAGAAAGATCAATCTAGTAGGCCAAATGTGATGCCCCCAATTCAATTGTACACTAATCATACACGCAAATGTGTACAATCAAGATCAGGGACTCATGGAAAGATATCACAACACAACTCTACAAATAAAAAGTCATACAAGCATCATAATACAAGCCAGGGGCCTCGAGGGCTCGAATACAAGTGCTCGATCATAGACGAGTCAGCGGAAGCAACAATATCTGAGTACAGACATAAGTTAAACAAGTTGCCATAAGATGGCTAGCACAAACTGGATCTGAGATCGAGAAAGAGGCGCAGGCCTGCACAGGATCCTCCTAACTACTTCCGGTCGTCATCAACAGCATGCACGTAGTAGTAGGCACCTCCAGTGTAGTAGTCGTCGTCGACGGTGGCGTCTGGCTCCTGGGCTCCAACGTTTGGTTGTGGCATCCGAGAAGAAGAGGAAAACGGGGGAAAAGAGGGAGCAAAGAAACCGTGAGTACTCATCCAAAGTACTCGCAAGCAAGGATCTACACTACATATGCATGGGTATATGTGTAAAGAGGCATTATCGATGGACTAAACTGCAGAATGGCAGAATAAGAGGGGGATAGCTAGTCCTATCGAAGATTACGCTTCTGGCAGCCTCCGTCTTGCAGCATGTAGAAGAGAGTAGATTGAAGTCCTCCAAGTAGCATCGCATAGCATAATCCTACCCGGCGATCCTCCCCTCGTCGCCCTGTGGAAAAGCGATCACCGGATTGTCTATGGAACTTGTCTAGGTGTCTTTTATTAAGTATCCGGTTCTAGTTGTCATAAGGTCAAGGTACAACTCCAGGTCGTCCTTTTACCGCGGGACACGGATATTCGAATAGATAAACTTCCTTGCAGTGTTGCACCACATAACCCAACACGCTCGATCCCATTTGGCCGGACACACTTTCCTGGGTCATGCCCGACCTCGGAAGATCAACACGTCGCATATCCACCTAGGCACAACAGAGAGGTCAGCACACCGGTCTAAATCCTATGCGCCGTTAGGGGTGCAGGCCCATCGCCCATTGCACACCTGCATGTTGCGAGGGCGGCGAAGCGCACCGCCTCCCTAATACAAGAGCGGCGTTCCAGTCCAATCCGGGCAGCGCCCGCTGCTGTTCTTGATGTCAAGAAGGCTTGGCTGATACCACGACGCCGAGTGCCCATATCTTTCCCGCGTAGTTGGTTAGTGCGTATAGGCGGTGGCGGACTCGGATCAAATACCAAGATCTCGTTTATCGTGTTATTTTTAAGTATGCACGGACGCCGACCAGGGCCAGGCCCACCTCTCTCCTAGGTGGTCTCAACCTGCCCTGTCGCTCCGCCACATAGTAACAGTCGGGGGCCGTCAGGAACCCAGGCCCACCTCTACCGGGATGGAGCCACCTGTCCTTTCAGCCCCTTTATCTGAATCACTCGCGGATACTCAACGAGCCAACCCGACTTTAGTCACCATCTCTATAGTATGTATATATGTATAGTATATACCCAAGATCACCTCCCGAGTGATCACGGCCCGATAGTATAGCAAGGTAGATGACAAGAATGTAGGGCCACATATGATAAACTAGCATCCTATACTAAGTATTTAGGATTGTTGGTAAGGTATCAAAAGATGTAGCAACAATGACAGGCTATGCATCAGAATAGGATTAACGGAAAGCAGTAACATGCTATACTACTCTAATGCAAGCAGTATAGAGGAGAATAGGCGATATCTGGTGATCAAGGGGGGGCTTGCCAGGTTGCTCTGGCAAGGAGGGGTCGTCAACACCGTAGTCGAACTGGGCAGCAGCAACATCGGTCTCGTAGTCTACCGGAGAGAAGAGAGGGGAGAAACAATAAATACAATGCAAACATAAGCATGACGATGTATGACATGAAAATGAGTGGTGTTAGGTGTGCCCTAACGCGGTAGTAGGTGATACCGGCGAGAGGGGGAAACAACCGGGAAAGTATCCCCGGGGTTTCGCGTTTTCGGACAAGTGATCCGCAGGGGAAAGTTGCATTTTCTCTATGCTAGGGATGTGTGGTGGACGAACAGGCTGATTATCCGGATTCGTCTCGTCGTTCTGAGCAACTTTCATGTAGAAAGTATTTTCATCCGAGTTACGGATTATTTTATATGATTTTCTAAAGTTTTAATCATTTTCTGATTTTAATTATTTATTTAAATCCAACATTATCCAAAACAGTGCATGATGACGTCAGCATGACGTCAGCAGTCAACAGGGCGTTGACTGGATCAAACTGAAGTGTGGGTCCCAGCTGTCATTGACTGTTAACTAACCTAACAGAATTAATTAACTAAACTTAGTGATTAGGTTAACCTATCAGGATTATTTAAGTTAATTAATTCTTTAATTAATTAATTAATTAATATTTTAATTATTTACTTATCTATTTTTTATTAAATCTTATTATTATTATTATTTTTGTTCTAGGCGTGGGCCCCGTTTGTCATAGGCCCATAGGGGCCTTAGCCGTTCTGGGCAAGGCGTCAGTGGGCGCAAAGTGGGCGGCGTGGCGCACTGAATGGGGCGCACCCGATCGGGGCGAGCCCAGCGCTGGGATCAGCGAGCCATCGGCGTGACCGTCAGCCCCACGGCGCTGCCCAAATCCAGAAGCGGCGGAGGAGAGGGCGCAGATGACCGCGATGGCCCGTGGGATGGCCGCATGAAACCATGTCTTGAAGAGAAGGCGGGGATGGCCGGAGCGGTGCACGAAGAGGGAAGGCGAGGCCGGGGCAGAGCCAGGCACGCGCGGGGGCGCCTTTCAGGCGCAGCGGCGGGAGGACGAGGTGAGGACGGGGCCGGTCAGCGCGTGGAAGCACGCGGGGCTGCAACAGCTGCAACAAGCATGGGGGGCGCGAGGCGAGCATGGGCTACGGCAACGAGTGGCACGACCACAGGAGCAGAGAGGAATGGAGGGGAAAGAGGAGGCCGAGGGCCTCACCGGCGGCGTAGGGCACGGGGCAACGGGGGTCAAGGAGGGGGACGGGGACGACGTCGATGTGGTGACGGGGAGGCAGTCCCGCGGGGAGGAGGACGGGGACGCGAAGCGACGGATCCAAGGCGACGCGGGGCTCCAGCGAGGTGTTCCTCCAGGCGGCGGTGATGGCGATGAGATGTCGAGTATGGGGTCCGCGGTTGAGGAGATCGGGGACGAGGGAAAAGGGGAGGCGGCACCGATGACAGCGTGTGAGCTCCGGCAGAGGGTGTCGTGAGGGTGGCGACGGGGTCGAGCAATCGGGGCGGGCCGTTCCACTTCCTGATCCAGATCTGGATAGGGGGGGGAGAGAGCGCTGTGGGGGGTGGGAGTGGGGTGCTTGGTAGATTAGGGTTTCATGTCCAGGGGGTTAAGGGAGTGGGGTGTGGGGCTAATGGGCAGCCTGCTCGGGCGGGCGGAGGCTAGCCGGGCCACTTGGCCTGTGGGGGTTATGTTGTTTCACTTTTGTTTTCTTTCCCTTTCAATTTTTTCTTTTTATTTATTTTCCTTTCTGTTTTAATTCACTTTAAAATATTTCGACATTTTCAAAAAAATGTTTTCTTCACAATAATTACCTAAGTAATATTTGGCACTAACCGAACATTTTAGTTTTAATATTTGAAAACTTTCATTGTTTGCTTGATTGTGAATTTGAATTTGAATTTGAATCGGTTTCGAACTAACCCGAGATTAACTTCGGACAGGGTGACGTGGCATCATTAATGGGGATTACTGTAGCCTTATTATCCGGTGTCACAATTCTCCTCCACTACAAAAAATCTCGTCCCGAGATTTAAGCGGTGGAGTAAGGGGGAGTGATGGTAGCGAAAAACCTACTTGAGTCTTCTCGGCCTTGGCTGCCCTTTGAAGAGGTTGATCCCTTTCATTGATGTCTTCATTTCTCTGCTTCAAGTCACCATGATCAGGTCGTCATCCTTCCTTCGGGATCTCCATCGATCCCATTTAACGACTCAAGGGAAAAACTCCGAAAGAACGCATCTCCACAAAGCTGGGCATCTGACGGTGAACTCAATGGGAAATACACAAGGTACCCCACGAGTTGTATTTCAGTGAATTCGATTGAGTGCAATATACGATGGTACCAAAGTTTCAAACGGGTAGGCAATCATTCGATGACTAGGCGGAAGCTGGAATGGGGTTTGAACAATGAGGATAACATGATATTTAATTCCAGGATGAATGATGGTATAGCATTTAGCTCGTGAATCACATACGAAGCCAGGTGCAAAGGATACATTAGAATCCGGGTTGTAAAGAAGAGTCAGGTTTCGATCTAGTGGATCTGTGGGTTATGGGCCCACCGTGTGGGTTGAAAGTAGGAAGGGTGGTGACATCTTGCACACACGCGACAGGGAGGCATGTCAGTGAATAGCTTGTCAGCTATGCCGACAATAATGTCGATACCAAGGACGGGGAACAAAGAGAGCAATTTTCCTGCTTGTTGAACGAGGCAAACCAATTGGCAAAGTTATCACCCATCGGTGGTTACCGGAATGTCATCAACAATAGTAACAGGGTCTTACTGATAGAGTTGTACACCGAGGTGTTTACATAAGCAGGAGAATATTACTGCGTAGATCATATAGATCACAAGAAATATTAAACCAACCAATGGAACGGAAAATACGATTATCAGATTAAACAGAACAATGGAAAGGAAAATGTGTTTAAACACATATTTCAAGGGTATATCCTTCCCAAGGACAAGTAGAGCATGATATCCATGACAGGATATAATGGGGAAAACTCTTTAGGTAGGGGAGAGAATTTTCATGACATTACCCATACAGCGGTGTTTGGGTAATTGAGCAGGAAACATTTAGCATTGGGCTTCAAATGTTCCTGTTGAAAATCGGAGTACCATAGACATGCTTGAGATAGCAATGATATGGTGTTTCAAGCAAGGTCGGACTTTGGATACACAAAGGATCCATCAGGAACAACTTATAAAATAAGTCTTACAATTTCCTCTAGGAAGAATGGTTATCCTTACAAAAGAAATTATAATGTTAGGTCCTCCAGCCGGGGGTGCTAGGCATGACATCATATTACGGATCATCAAATGACCAACATCATAACTCCTAGAAAGTTGTCCCAACCATCATAAGCGACCGAGATTCAGATCCGATTGGTGTCATGATACCTCAGACTCGAGAATGTCCGAGAAGAAAAGGTGCAACACAAATTGAAGGGACGACATTGTAAGATTCTCGGGAATGAACTATGGAAGCGAGTTCCGAATCAAGAGTTCATCAGTAAACAAAGGAGAGGATGAGGGGGTGGCTGATGGACTCAGCGACAATTCCTCGAGATTTCCAAAAAGATGGATTTCCACAATCATGTGAACAAGGAGATAACATTTGTCAGATCAAATGATATTAATGATGTATGCCTGAGAAAAACATACGCAAGTAAACATTGGTTGAAAGGTGCACACGAAAGATGGGCTTAGGTAGCATGATCAATGTTAGAAGGGTGATCCGATATCCAATACACAAAGAATGTGACTATAGTTCATTAACTTACAAGCAATAGGGTTGCTAGAAGTTTTGAATTGTTCACATCACAGTCTATTTGTCGGTATTTCGGTTAGAAACAACACGGGGACTAAGAAAAGAATGGTGATGTTAATAAGTATCACTTGTATCAAGAATTCTTAAGGGTGGTGAATTTCCCATGACATTCTTGTCATAAAAGTTAGCAATACTCCAAGGTAGAACATAACATAAGCTGGATAGCAAGGATCTCAAGGTACAACACAAAACATGAACAAGTTTTTGTTGAAGGGAAAGCAAGAAAGTTGATGATGATAACACAAATCATCGAGGGGCAAGGATGGTATTTCTCATCATGAATACAATTGATATCCTGGAAGAACTCAGAATCTTGATGTTGATCATGACAAATTTTGTCGAGAGGTTTCATGGAGATGTAATCGGTCATCGACGACATCAAGCAAAATGAAGGATGGAGTGAAAAGTTATTGAAACCACGGATACGACACAAACTCGGAATCAAGCTTGTTGCTTGAGGTGAAACGGTAAGACAAGGAAGATCGACGTAAGCTTAGCTCATCATCGAAAGTGGTGCTCCATGAATAAGGACCATGTAGCACAGTTAAAAAGATGCATGATAAGGATATAGCCGATCAGGCTAGGAATGGCTTGATCGGGTACAAACTCGTACTTAAAGAAGATTACTAAGAGTAGTTGAACCATAGTGCGGACTCGGTTCAGTTATCGGTGTCTTTGAGTGTTTAATAACTCAGAGTCCATGAAAAATTGTAATCAGTGAGAATGTAGTACTTGATGAAGAACTCATAAGAAGTTATGCAGTTCCAAGATAATCTTGAGATACCAGTGGGGTAATACTCGACGACAGTCCAAAGTAGAGCTTGGACTGGTGTATTGCTCTATAGAAGGTAAGTGCTTAGACATGCACGAGAAATGGTATTTAAAGGATATCATGGTTGGAACCACGATTGAAAAAGGCCAGATCCCAGTTATAAGGTGAACTTATACCAAGGGAATAATTAATTTAAGAGAAGCTTTAATGATAAGATCTACATCGTGTCCATGGGCATGAACACAAAGATCAAGGTCGACTCCCACTTCGTCAATGCATAACCTTCCATTCACCTCTCGTATTTCAAAAATGACATTAGTTCTTGAAAGTTTTACCTGGTGCAATACCAAATAAGTATGACCCGTGAAATCTTTTGGGTTCACACGGATTAGGGAACGCGTAGGTTCAACCCATCAGGGCATCTTAGGAACATATACCACAAACTTAAATAGTAATTAACACAAGCTCCATAGTAGAGCATGGGTGACAAAAGGAGAGGATACAATTTACCGAATGCATTATGTATCAGGGAAAGATCTTCCCGAGGTTTTTGTATACGAAGGACACTGTAGGGTGATATTACAACAAAGGATCCGACGGTCCATAGCGGAGCTGATGTGAGTATCGATACACAAGCAGAGGAAGAAACAATGCGAAGGCATTGGATTATAGAAGCAACTGACTAATTCAAAGCTCAATGTAAAGAATCATGATTTCTGATTCAAGGGATCAGAAGCAAATGCTCTAATTAAGGATGGGTAAGCTGAATAGACTTAGGGGTACAATCGACGACAATTTGATTGGTCGTTAAACAGATCATGTTCAAAATGACATCTCAGCCGGAAAGATAATTTTAAAAGAATCAACCGATGATTGCGTGCATTCGCATTCATGTTGAATCAAGAGGATCAAAATGACGGTGTCAAAGGAGACTAATGAATGTTGCTAGACCTATGTGAAGCAACCATAGTCCAAGCAGACAAGTATATGTAGAGCAATGATTTTAAAGAGGATTCACAAATGATCGGATAGAATTTCAAAGTATCATATGAAACATATGAACAACTAGGGATGGATGAATACTCGATAAGTGCGAGTAATTATTTGCAAGGGTATTCATGTGGTAAAGAACTGTAAAGCAGTAGACACAAGGTATTCTCATATCAATAGAGAGCAAGATCAACTGGGATAAAAGTAAGAATGATAGGTGTATGTATTTATCCATAGGGATATTTCGGTGGTAGGGATTGCAAAAGCAACAGGCAAAAAGTCTTGAGAGAACATCAGAGTTTATCTTTGGAGTCCTTTGGTGCACCAAGCAATCATCTGGAGTGAGGGCTCTCCGGGAGAAAGTAGTTACGAGAACCAAGTGTTAGAGTTAGCAAAAATCATTTAACCCGAGTAGAAGAGAGATCAGAATCCCAGAGTATAGACGAGGAATAAAAGATCCTAATACCACCCAATGGCGACGAGGGCCCATGGGCCGCACAGCCATATTAGTAAAACAGTTTCGTAATCTCTAGACTCGACTTCGGCCAAGGAGTGTGGAAGGGGGATTCCTACAGGCAGTCGGCTCTGATACCAACTTGTGACGCCCCCGATTCAATCGTACACTAATCATACACGCAAACGTGTACGATCAAGATCAGGGACTCATGGAAAGATATCACAACACAACTCTACAAATAAAAAAGTCATACAAGCATCATAATACAAGCCAGGGGCCTCGAGGGCTCGAATACAAGTGCTCGATCATAGACGAGTCAGCGGAAGCAACAATATCTGAGTACAGACATAAGTTAAACAAGTTGCCATAACATGGCTAGCACAAACTGGGATACAGATCGAAAGAGGCGCAGGCCTCCTGCCTGGGATCCTCCTAACTACTCCTGGTCGTCACAGCCTGCACGTAGTAGTAGGCACCTCCGGTGTAGTAGTAAATGCGTCGACGGTGGCGCTTGGCTCCGGGGCTCCAACGTCTGGTTGCGGCATCCGAGAAGAAGAGGAAACAGGGGAAAAGAGGGAGCAAAGCAACCGTGAGTACTCATCCAAAGTACTCGCAAGCAAGGGTCTACACTACATATGCATGGGTACATGTGTAAAGAGGCAATATCGGTGGACTGAACTGCAGTATGCCAGAATAAGAGGGGGATAGCTAGTCCTATCGAAGACTACGCTTCTGGCAGCCTCCGTCTTGCAGCATGTAGAAGAGAGTAGATTGAAGTCCTCCAAGTAGCATCGCATAGCATAATCCTACCCGGCGATACTCCCCTCGTCGCCCTGTGGAAAAGCGATCACCGGGTTGTCTGTGGAACTTGTCTGGGTGTGTTTTATTAAGTATCCAGTTCTAGTTGTCATAAGGTCAAGGTACAACTCTGGGTCGTCCTTTTACCGAGGGACACGGCTATTCGAATAAATAAACTTCCCTGCAGGGGTGCACCACATAACCCAACACGCTCTATCCCATTTGGCCGAACACACTTTCCTGGGTCATGCCCGGCCTCGGAAGATCAACACGTCGCAGCCCCACCTAGGCTGTGAGAGAGGTCAAGACGCAGATCTAAATCTTATGCAGCAGTGCTGGCCCATCGCCCATTGCACACCTGCACGTTGCGTACGCGGCCGGAAGCAGACCTAGCCTCCCTAATACAAGAGCAGGCGTTCCAGTCCAATCCGGCGCGCGCCGCTCAGTCGCTGACGTCAAGAAGGCTTCGGCTGATACCACGACGTCGAGTGCCCATATCTTTCCCCCGTAGTTGGTTAGTGCGTATAGGCCAGTGGCCAGACTCAGATCAAATACCAAGATCTCGTTAAGCGTGTTATTTTGAAGTAACCGCGGATGCCGACCAGGGCCGGGCCCACCTCTCTCCTAGGTGGTCTCAACCTGCCCTGTCGCTCTGCCACATAGTAACAGTCCGGGGCCGTCGGGAACCCAGGCCCACCTCTACCGGGATGGAGCCACCTGTACTTTCAGCTCCCTTATCCGAATCACTTGCGGGTACTCAACGAGCCAACCAACTTTAGTCACCATCTGTATAGTATGTATATATGTATAGTATATACCCGTGATCACCTCCCGAGTGATCACGGCCCGATAGTATAGCAAGGTAGACTGACAAGAATGCAGGGCCACAGATGATAAACTAGCATCCTATACTAAGTATTTAGGATTGCTGGTAAGGTATCAACAGATGTAGCAACAATGACAGGCTATGCATCAGAATAGGATTAACGGAAAGTAGTAGCATGCTATACTACTCTAATGCAAGCAGTATAGAGGAGAATAGGCGATATCTGGTGATCAAGGGGGGGGCTTGCCTGGTTGCTCTGGCAAGGAGGGGTCGTCAACACCGTAGTCGAACTGGGCAGCAGCAGCGTCGGTCTCGTAGTCTACCGGAGAGAAGAGGGGTGCATGACATGACAATGAGCGGTGTTAGGTGTGCCCTAACGCGGTAGTAGGTGATACCGGCGAGAGAAACAACCGGAAAGTATCCCGGGGTTTCGAAGTTTTGGACAAGTCATCCGGAGAGGGAAAGTTGTGTGTTCTCTATGCTAGGGATGTGTGGAGGACGAATGGGCTGCGTATCCGGATTCGTCTCGTCGTTCTGAGCAACTTTCATGTAGAAAGTATTTTCATCCGAGTTACGGATTATTTTATATGATTTTCTAAAGTTTTAATCATTTTCTGATTTTAATTATTTATTTAAATCCAACATTATCCGAAACAGTACATGATGATGTCAGCATGACGTCATTAGTCAACAGGGCATTGGCTGGGTCAAACTGACGTGTGGGTCCCGGCTGTCATTGACTGTTAACTAACCTAACAGATTAATTAACTAAACTTAGTGATTAGGTTAACCTATCAGGATTAATTAATTAATTAATTAATATTTTAATTATTTACTTATCTATTTTTTTATTAAATCTTTTTATTGTTATTATTTTCGTTCTGGGCGTGGGCCCCGTTTGTCATAGGCCCATAGGGGCCTTTAGCGATTCTGGGCGTCTTGGCGCCAAGCACCAGTGGGCGCAGCGGCGTGGCCGACAGGGGCGCACCCGACTGGGGCGAGCCCAGCCACTGGGGATCAGGCGAGGCCATCGGCGCGGCCGCCGGCTCCCACGGCTCCTTCCAGCAGAAGTGGCGGAGGTGTGGAACCGGAGCAGGAGGCGGCACATTGAGGCGGGCGCAGGATGGCCGGAGCGGTGCACGAAGAGAGAAGGCGAGGCCGGGGCAGAGCCAGGCGCGCGTCGGGGCGCCGTTCAGGCGCAGCGCGGGGAGGACGAGGTGAGGACGGGGCCGGTCAGTGCGTGGAGGCGCGCTGGGCTGCAACAGCTGCAGCAAGCACGGGGGGGGGGGGCGATGCGAGCACGGGCTACGGCGACGAGTGGCACGACTACAGGAGCAGAGAGGAATGGAGGGGAAAGAGGAGGCCGAGGGCCTCACCGGGGGCGTAGGGCACGGGGCAACGAGGGTCGAGGAGGGGGACGGGGACGACGTCGATGTGGTGACGGGGAGGCAGTCCGGTGGGAGGAGGAGGGCGGGGACGCAGCAGCGGATCCAAGGCGACGTGGGGCTCCGGCGAGGTGTTCCTCCAGGCGGCGGTGATGGCGACGCGACGTCGAGCTTGGGGTCCGCGGTTGAGGAGATCGGGGACGAGGGAGAAGGGGAGGCGGCACCGACGACGGCGGGTGAGCCCCGGCAGACGGTGTCGTGATGGTGCCGACGGGGTCGAGCCATCGGGGCAGGCCGTTCCCCTTCCCGATCCAGATCTGGATCGGGGGGAGGAGAGAGCGATGTGGGGGGGGGAGTGGGGTGCGGGTAGGTTAGGGTTTCATGTCCAGGGGGTTAAGGCAGTGGGGTTTGGGGCAGTTGGGCCGGCCCGCTCGGGCGGCGGAGGCCAGCTGGGCCACTTGGCCCAGCGGGGGGGGGGGGGGGGTTATGTTGTTTCACACCTGTCACTTCTGTTTTAATTCACTTTAAAATATTTAGGCTTTTTCAAAAAAATGTTTTCTTCACAATAATTGCCTATCTAATATTTGGCACTAACCGAACATTTTAGTTTTAATATTTGAAAACTTTCATTGTTTGCTTGATTGTGAATTTGAATTTGAATTTGAATTGGTTTCGAACTAACCCGAGATTAACTACAGTGACAGGTGTGACGTGGCATCATTAACGGGGGATTATTGTAGCCTTATTATCAAGGTGTCTCATCAAACCAAACTGATAATTCAATGAGACTTGCAAAGATAACTCAATCATACATAAAATAATTCAGAGAAGATTCAATTATTATCCATAGATAAATCTGATCATAAACCCACAATTCATCGGATCTCGACAAACACACCGCAAAAAGAGATTACATCGAATAGATCTCCACAAGAGAGGGGGAGAACATTGTATTGAGATCCAAAAAAAGAAGAAGCCATCTAGCTAATAACTATGGACCCGTAGGTCTGTGGTAAACTACTCACAACTCATAGGAGGGCAAGGATGTTGATGTAGAAGCCCTCTGTGGTCGATTCCCCCTCCGGCAGAGTGTCGGCGAAGGCTCCAAGATGGGATCTCGCGGATACAGAAGGTTATGGCGGTGGAAATTGTGTTTCGTGGTCCTCCTGGATGTTTTCGGGGTACGTAGGTATATATAGGAGGAAGAAATCGTCGGTGGTCATGAGGGGCCCACGAGACAGGGGGGCCCACGAGACAGGAGGCGCGGCCCCCTATCTCGTGGGGTCATCGGGAACTTCTTGACTTGCACTCCAAGCTCTCCGGATCTGGTTCGTTCCAAAAATCACGCTCCCAAAGGTTTCATTCGTTTGGACTCCGTTTGATATTCCATTTCTTCGAAATACTGAAATAGGCACAAAAACAGCAATATGGGCTGGGCCTTCGGTTAGTAGGTTAGTCCCAAAAATGATATAAATGTGTAAAATAAAGCCCATAAACATCCAAAAGGGGCAATATAATAGCATGGAACAATCAAAAATTATAGATACATTGGAGACGTATCATGGCACTGTGCCATGTCCCCACCTGATGTCGCCCAGAGCAGGCGGAGTCCTGTCCCCCACGATTTAATTGCCGGTATGGCCTGCCGGGCGGCGGGCCCTATCGGGCGATGACGCCAGAGAAGACGGCGGAAGCCCGATCGGTCGGATTCGGGAAGGGCCGGCCTCAAGCGGGCCGTCCCTTGCCCCGAGGCAAGCGTGACATTAAGCTGATGAGACCAGGTGTGGCTACAGTGATCTCCCACCAGGCGGCGGGACTATAGCCACACTGAGATGACCAAGCCCTCGTCACTGACGGCACGACTACAATGAGCAGCCACCAACCAGTCCGCGGGACCCACCAGACGGCGGGCCCCGGAAGTCGGCGGAGAAGCCGGAGGCCGGAGACACTGACAGCCGGGCCCAGTACCCGGATTACCATTGTACCCCTAGGGGGTAGGCCTATATAAACCCCCCAGGGCACCCATGCAAAGGGTTCCAACTTTGATAGAACTAGCCAGTTACCTAGGGCAGGAAAGAGTTAGCCTTGCCTTCTCCTACCTCTAGACACATCTCAAGGAGCACTTTGTATCACTAGTGCCTTAGTGATCATCACGGAGACCTCATGAGCAGGAGTAGGGGTATTATCTCCACAGAGCCCCCAACCTGAGTAAAGTTCGCCGGCGTATGTGTCTACGCCTTATCCCGCTTCCAGGCACCGGCGACGTTTTACTCGCTCCCATCATGATAAGCCATCCGTTGGCATATGTCGCACCCAATCCCCGACAATTACAGAATACTATTACGCAAATGCTAGTTAGAGAATACCCATGTAACCGTAAACTACCGTTTCCTACACACTAATCACATCTATAGATATATTGTCCTAGTACCACCGAGGTGTGTCAAGCATCGGGTGCCTTGCATGGATATAGAGACATAAACCACAGCTCATGATGATAAGGAGGTCAACGTCATATATAGGCCTTCAAAGGTCACTTGGAAATGTAATTAGCATGATAATTGCCAAATAAAAGAGTGCAAGTTTGAGCAAAAACGCCAAATGGATGCTTTAATTTTGAAAATTCAAATCCATACATTATTGTTTCAAAAACTATTTTGAAAAAATAGACATATACCAAAAGTGTACATGTGTGAAAATTTTCATGATGAAGCAGGTTAAAATGAGAGCTAAATAAAAATGATGGCTTTTCAGCACATGTATTGTTCATCCCCATAATCCATGATTTGTTTTGTGCAACTCACAATTCAGGATATCTCATCATAAAATTTTACACACATATTCGTTAAATCCTTGTGTCCCTGACCATATGCAAATTCATGTCCAATGCAATGTTACCCAGACTACAGTGTCACGTTCATGCAGGATTCCACATTTTACATGCCCATGTTGATGAGGTTCCCAATATTATATAAGATCATGTTGAATAACCTATAAGTGTGTTGTTGTAATCTTCCTAGCTTTCTTGAGAATACATTCTCCCTTTTAAGTATGCAAAAAATATGCAATGAAAAAGGTTGTGTGCATCAGTTGATGCAGTAGCTGAGGGTGTACCTGCCTTTTCAAAAAGGAACTACCAAATGGGGGCAGATTCTATATTAGGAATCAAATTTGAATTCATGAACCGTACCCGGAATGTTGCGATTTTTTATGTTTCCTCTTTCTAGAATGGACACCTAAATCCGAAAGGAATCGAAACACAAGAATGTGTGTCGATACAATATAATCTTCATGTTTTTTAAGGATATTTTTCTTCATAGTGATCTCATACAAAAGATACTAACACGTGCCACGGGAGGGATGTGGTGAGACTGGGCACCGTATGAAAAATAGCCGTCTTGACAATTGGACTAATATTTCGCCAGGCTCAACACCCTCATCTTTAGTGATGGCATGACCCCCCACCCCTCCCCCCCCCCCCCTGTCCTTTGCACGCATACTGTTGGTGTTGAAGATGTGTCGAAAGATCCATGTCCCAAAAATGGCATTCAGACATGTTGGACGAGGAACCAAGGTTGTTTTGCAACAAAGCATTAAATACATCAAGCATCACATGATACCCTTTCAGATCCTAGAGTTCTACTTTATAAGAAGTAATAGACGAAATGGCCGAGAAAATATACATTGAAATTTTTTTATGGCATAAAATAGCCCGATATTTCCCATAGGTACTATTCATCTCATGTGCATTGTGTGGTGTATCTACCAGGATGGAATTGAGTGCAAAACAGGGCTGAGGTGCACGTACGGAGAAGCTGGCATAGACCGAGGGGAAGATACGGTCAAAGACACAAAAGACAAAACGAGCTGGTGTGGTGCATGAGCCGAGGGTGATGTTGTCGAGCGGGAAATGGGTGATGTTCGGCTGAGTCCACCCAATGTGTCCAGAAGGGAGTGACGCATGCATGTTAGAGTTAGAGGCAATCCTGGAGTGGACGTGGGTGTCATACACAAGGGTAAGAGGTACATCACGGTCGGAGCTCGAAGTAGACCGGGAGAAAGGGCGTAAGAGGCACAAGATTCGCTGCGGGAGGCATGTGTGTAGGTTATTGTGTTGTATAAACATATAAACAATGTTAATAAACAATTAACATGGGAGGACACTAACTTTTTGAGTTTGAAGATAAAGACACCTATACCCTTGTGCATGATATCGCTCATGGACCGAATGAGATTCCCGGCTTTGCCATTTTGAAGGGAGGTGCTGGGCACACAATGCAAAGAACTCAGCCATGGAGTCCTCCATGTCGCAGTCGTGGAAATTTTCCTCTGAAAGAACTTCTCTTGGTTACATGTTATTGTGTGTCAAAAGAATATACATATATATTTCACATGTTCTTGTGTGTGAGAATATTTCATGATTTTAAAAAGTTTGTGCATGTATCTAATAAATGAAAAGGAAACAAAGAAATAAGCGAAAAGGAAAGAAAAAAGAAAACCAAACTTTAATACATTGATAAAGAGAGAACAAAATTAAATAATATTGAATAATAGAACCATAAAACGTAAAAACTAAAGGAAAAAGAAAAGAAAAAAGAGGATCATATATAATGAAAATGAAACAAATATAAAAGGAACGGAAGAAAAGAACTAGTGTTACTGGGCCACCGCCTATACTAGAGGAGAGGTCCCGTCTGACGCCCACGTGCATCAAACAGCTGCACCTTCGCCCTGGTGCGAAACGTCTGGGCGGTCCATTTAGCAACACTGTAGCTTTTGATACACTTTAGCACACAGGTTTTAAATATGGTTTTCCAAATAATTTAGTAAAATATGAATATTCTTCAAAAGACAAACAATTTCCCTAAAATGTAAATATTTTTTGAAATTTTGAACAACTTCCAAAAGTATAAACAACTTTTTGAAAATATTTTAAAATTTTGGAAAAATTTATTATCTGTCCAAAAAAAATTAGTGTATATTAAAAGGTTCACCAGATATTGAAAAGGAATCCACCATATATAAAAAATGATCAGTTTGTATTAAAAATTGTTCATCGTATATCTTAAAAAGGTTGATCTGATATTAAATTGTTCAATGTATATTACATAAAAGATAGGTGTGTATTCAAAAAATGTACATCATATATTAATGATTTCTTTGTCTTGTATTAAATATATTGTTCCCATGTATTAAAAGGTTTAAAAATTAAATGTTCACTATTCTATTTTGAAAAAATGGTTTAAGATATGTTGCAAAAACTGTAAATATTAAATGTGCAAATTAAACCGAAAACCAGAAGAAAACCGAAATCTCAAAAGAGAAATAGACAAAATATAAATAAAAAGAAAACTGAAACAAAAAACCACACATAGAAATAAAGAAAATAATAGAGCCGAAAAAAGACAGAAGAAAAAGGGCGGCCCGGCTGAAGGCTCGGCCATTAGAATGCATCATGACATCAATATCCACGAAATCTGAGGGCCGAAAAGCACACATGTCATGAGAGGGTTTGGAGAGTGCTCAGTATTGATATCAATAAAATATATTTGCAGAATGCCAAACTAGCCCATGATTTGCGCAAAACCAAGGGTGGCTTCTGTCCTCAATCAGAAACTGAAATTATAGAATTTTTGCTCCACGTGAAATTATGAAGAATTGTATTGTGCTAATTTTCCAGTCAAATCTATTTTCTTTCATTTAAGATGTTAGGGATATACCAACGTCAGATAAGGCTGCACTATGTGTCATGGGAAGCTTCCTAGTTGAGATCAAACCATATAAACTAGGTTGCAATGCTTACATAGGCGCACACTTGATGATCCTGGAATAACCAACGTCAGATTTGACAAAACCTTTTTGCTGTCTCCTTTTCTTCCTCGATTCTTTTTTTGTTCCTTTTCCTATCTTCATTAATTGTTAGGGCATTGGATTAGCATCCTCTCAAAAATTACCGGTCGTCGATTGAACACGACTCTTTTCTTGGGAGAGCACAACGACGGGTACTAGGTTCTCTCGATGGAAACCTACACCGCTGGAATCGGTTTGCTTTACATTAGAGCAAGCGACATCATGTTGCCCTCTCAATGCAAATCAAGATCCGATGGTGCTTTGTTTCCTCTAAACCTCAGCTAAACGAGCTGCGTGCGATGAAGAGGGAGGTCCATTTAACCTATGAGGTAAACTCTTTTCCTCCGAAAAGCTTCTGTCCAGAACTTTCGGCCTGCGAATCTGCAGACGGTGGCCGGATGGCTCGTGCAAGAGTGGACCCCATATTAGAACCCTTCACGATGGCAAGATTACAAAATCCGACCGCCCAAAGCGTGTTGGTTGTGAGAGGGTTAGGAGAGTGCCCAGTTTTAATAAACAGCCCACAGTTTTTGCAAAAACCAGGGGTGGCTTCTCTTCTCAAACAGAAACTGAAATTGGAAATTTTTTTGTCTCCATGTGAAATTACGCAAATGTTTCTTAGTAAAGCTTACAGCCTCCCCACCGGGGACACTAGTATGAATGAATAAACAGATACTTTACTCAGCACGCCTACCGCCCATCTACTCACAGTACTTTCCACGTCTACTGCAGCAGTACCAAGCCACTATATATACACAAATACAAAATGCAGCTAGAGTGTGTTGTCGTCTTCGTCTACATACACAAATAAAGAAACGGCAGCCACAACCCACAACCCACAACATGATGACCGTATCGAGCTCCCAAGTGTTCATCATGCCCAGCGCCGGCCATGTCCACTACCTCGTCGCGGGAGGCTCTGGAGGAGGCGACGACCCCAGGTACCCCTGGACCTTCAAGTCCCTCCACGAGGTGGACGCCGTCGTCCCTGCCATCGCCCGTGGAGCACCGGTAGAGCCCTACGGGTGCCCCATCTGCTTCCGCACATTCGCCAGTGCCAAGGCCGTCCATGGCCACATGCGCAGCCACACGGACCGCAGCTGGCGCGGCATGGAGCCGCCCCGGCCGGAACCTCTCGGCGAGCTCGGGCCGGACGGGCGGCGCTACCCGTACGCGTGTGACCGCTGCAAGATGCCATTCCAGACGCGGCAGGCGCTCGGCGGCCACCGTGCCAGCCACAATGGTAAGAAAGGCTGCTCCTGGCTCGATAGGGAGGAGCTCGCCGCCGAAGAAGAAGCTCGGAAGCCCGTCGTGTTCGACGTTGATCTGAACCTTCCGGCTCCAGAGGCAGAGGAACATGAGGAGGAGGAGTAGGAGAGATCAACAGATCGATCGAGCAGCTTGCTGGTACTGTTCTCAGTTGAAAGTTGTTGAAGCTGTGCTTGCGTGTGCTATATTTGGTGTTTAGCTTCTCTATATATTTTATTCTGCCTTCCTTCTCTTTGACTTTGTGTTTCCAGACTTGGTGTGCAAATATCTCTGGATCGATCGATCCCCGCTTAATAGATAAATAAATAAAGACTACAATTAAGCTGCTATATATATGTGTGTCAGATTGTGTTTGATACATTGATGCAGCTAGAACTAATTTTTCAGGTTATTTCATGTGATTCTTTGTTTCTTGAGCTGATTTGGTCCTGTTTTACTTGAAATTAGCCGATCTAAAATTAGATCTATAGGTTAACGACCTTGTGTCCAGCTCCAGCAATTTTGTATTGTGAATGAAATTATTTAATGGGTTGCATTAATCCATAGCTAGCTCAGTTTTGCACGCATATATCTTATTTGGAGCTGATTTATCAGATGAGTTTTTTCCCCAGGTGTTGTGCCTATTTCATATATATAGGAAAAGGAGGAAAAGGGTCACAATGTATATGCATGAGATTAATGGATGACAAAAGGGTCGATCCAGTCCTCGTATGATATACTATCATTAATTGCACTGTGATTTCCCAATGTTTTCTTCCTTAGCAGAAAGAAAAAACGGCTTTGTGAAAAAGAACAGAATTAGTTTGAGTATTTATGTCTTCTAGTGAAACATGAAATGTGTCGTGTGCTTTACATACCATTTCCCAAGTTAATGATGTTGCTTCACAATGTATATATTGGAGATATATATACTGGCATCATTGGAGTAATTAATGTATTCTATCTATACTCTATATGCTATAAGAGTGTCCTTGTTCCTATATAGGAAATGAGAAGAACAATGGGGCTAAAAAATATTTTTGAAACAAAAATTCATATTTTCATGAAACAAAACCATGTATGTCAAACACATTGTTACTCAAAACCAATGTTTCATTTTCACCTGCATGGACATACATTTATAATGTAGAGCACAACAGAGCATCAGACACAAAACACAACTGTCCGAATCGGAGTCGGATTCGGATGTCTAGTTCGGCCATCAGCGATTTCTGCATAGTAGAAGACAATTGGACTTGGATATGTGTGTTGAATCCATCGCCGTCCGAGAGGATTGGGTATGACTGAGTTTGCCAAGACAATTATAAGTCGGACATGGATACAACTGTAAACATTGGACTTAATGATATTGCTTCACAATGTATATATGGGGGATATATTGGCATCATTGGAGTAATTAATGCACTCTATTTCAACTCTATATATGTTGTAGGAGTCTCATTGTTTCTATATAGGAAATCAGAAGAACAAAGGGGCCAACAAATATTGTTGAAAAACAAAATCATATTTTCATGAAACAAAACCATTTATGCCGAATACAATGTTACTCAAAACCAATGTTCCATTTTCAGCTGCATGGATATACATTTATAATGTAGAGCACAACAGAGCATCACACACAAACACAACTGTCCGAATCTGTGTCAGATTCGGATCTCTAGTTCGGCCATCAGTGATTTTTGCATACTGGAAGACAATTGGACCTGGATATATGTGTTGAATCCATCGCAGCCTGAGAGTATTGGGTATGACTGAGTTTGACAAGATAATTATAAGTTGGACATGGATACAACTGTAAACATTGGACTTAATGATATTGCTTCACAATGTATATATGGTGCATATATTGGCATCATCGGAGTAATTAATGCACTCTATTTCGACTCTATATATGTTATAGGAGTCTCATTGTTTCTATATAGGAAATCAGAAGAACAAAGGGGCCAAGAAATATTTTTGAAACAAAAAAAAATAACATTTTCATGAAACAAATCCATGTATGCCGAATACAATGTTACTCAAAACCAGTGTTCCATTTTCAGCTGCATGGGTATACATTTATAATACTAGTGCACTGCAGAACATCATACACAAACACAACTGTCCTAATCAGACCCGGATTCTGATGTCTAATTCGACCATCAGAGATCTCCGTGTAGCCGAACACAATCTGACATGGATATGTGTGTTGAATCCGTGGCAATCCTAGAGGATTGGGTATGACTGAAAGGTTGACATGACAATTATCAGTATGACATGGATACAAGAGTGTAACCACCGGGCTTATATTTATTTGATCATCTGACTTAATATTTTTTTAAGAACCTATCTTATAAAGCATATATTGGTTATATATAAATGCATCCCTTATATATCTTTTTGTAATAACTACCCAAGAAAAATTAAGAATTATGTCACACTTGCAACTTAAAACAACACAGAATAAGTAATTGCTCGCTATTACTGTCGGAATAATGGGCCACGGATAGCCTCACCCGAGTCCCTTGGCACATCGAAACTTTGGGCCGGCTTCGTCCCATAGAGACCCCAGCTAAAAGCTCTGCCCTTCGGGAGCCGGCTGGCTCAGAGGCCGGCCACCGGAGGACGGTCAAGCACCAGAAGACGGCACCCGGAGCGGCCGGCTCCAGCAGACCGGCTCCCAGAGAGGGCGGCCACCCGACGCCCTCAGAGTCTGGGCCCCCAAGAGTAAAAGATAGAGCATGGCTACAGTGAAGCACGTCGCCCCGAATCCCGGGATGAGCGTGGCTACAGTGCCCCATACAGGCGGGGATCTCCGCACGGCGTGGCACCGTGCCATATCCCCCCCCCCCCCCCCTGACGTCGCCCCGAGCAGGCGGAGTCATGTCCCCCACGATGACCTGTCGGTACGGCCTGCCGGCGGCGGGACCTATCGGGCAGTGACGCCGTAGAAGACGGCGGAAGCCCGATCAGTCGGACTCGGGAAGGGCCGGCCTCCAGCAGGCGGCCGTCCCTTGCCCCGAGGCAAGCGTGCCATTAAGCTGATGAGACCAGGTGTGGCTACGGTGATCTCCCACCAGCGGCGGACTGTAGCCACACCGAGATGGCTAAGCCTCAAATCGCCAAGACGGCAGCTACAGTGAGCAGCCACCAACTGGTCGGGCGGACCCACCAGACGGCGGGACCCAGTAGTCGGCGGAGAAGCCGAAGGCCGGAGACACTGACAGCCGGGCCCAGTACCCGGACGGATTACCATTGTACCCCTGGGGGGTAGGCCTATATAAACCTCCCAGGGCACCCATGCAAAGAGTTCCAACTCTGATAGAACTAGCCAGTTACCTAGGGCAGGGAAGAGCTAGCCTTGCCTTTTCCTACCTCTAGACACAGCTCAAGGAGCACTTTATATAACTAGTGCCTTAGTGATCATGCGGAGACCCCGCAGAGCAGGAGTAGGGGTATTATCTCCACGGAGAGCCCCCAACCTGGGTAAAGTTCGCCGGCGTACGTGTCTACGCCTTATCACGCTTTCAGGCACCGGCGACGTTCTACTCGCTCCCACCATGAAAAGCCATCCGTTGGCATATGTCGCACCCAACCGCCGACCTTTGGCGCCCACCATGGGGCCAGATGCACCATCTCCCGAAGATCTGCTCTAGACAGGAACCATGTTCCTTCCTGGCGAGCAAAGCCAGCCTAGCACGCCTGACGGCGTCAGCCCCGACGTGTTGCACGGCGCGAACATCGCCTGCACAGCGAGCTACCTCACCGACCTCGTCGGCGAGATCGACCTCTCCGACAAGCCGGCCTCCGACGCGGGCACTAGCTGCCCTGAGAGCCGCCTCGTCAGCCTCCTCGACCAGCTTCATGTCACCAGCAAGCCTGCTGTGGACCTGGAGTCTGTTGGCTCCACCGATCCGATGATTGTCGACTCCGACACGGCGTCATTTGACGCGTTCCCCACCAACGTGGTGGTCTACGACGAGCCGCCTCCTCGTGAGCACAGCGGCGGGAGCATCGTCACGGAGGTACTCGCCATCAGCAGCGGAGAACACTCGGAAGAGCACGCTCGAGAACCTCTCGACGCGGCTCTGTGCGACCTAACGGCGCCCATTCCAGAGGGCGCGGATGCTGAGGTGCTGGAGGCGCGCCACGTCTAGCTTCTCGAAAGCGCTGGCCGCGTGGCCAGCATGCGCCGTCTCTCGGACGCCTACCGGCGCGAGATGGATCGAGTCGTTGGTGGCACGCCGGCTCCTAAGGAGCCTAGCCGCCTCGGCACGGTTCGGCAGCGTGGCGCGACCATCGCCAGTATGTTTGGGGCGAAGCGCCCCGTCTACGCCACGCCTGCAGAGAACATCCGGGCCGCCCAGGCGGTGACGGACGAGATGGACAAATACGACGGCGATGAGCGCCGCCACATGACGGAGCGAGTCCAGCAACTCCTAGACGCGGCCGCCGCCCAGCACGAGGCCGGTTGCCGCGCTGAAGTTCCAGCCCAACGAAACGACGAGCCGCCCACTCGCCAAGATCATGGGACGACATCTCGGACGCCCACTGGTGGCGCCCGCGGAGGAAAAGGCAACGAGCCGGCTGCCAGCTGCAGCCGGACGCGCCTCTCCATCGAGCGAGACGAGGATGGCCGCCCACATGCGGTGGAGCGGCGAGGCGACCTGTCGCCTCCTCCGCCTCGTGGAGCAAGGCACCCCACTCCGCCTCCTGTCACGCACCTGACACTCGGCGACCGCCTTGGCCGCCGAGAGGGAGTCAGAGAGAACGACGCCCGCCATCGGATCGGTCGCCTCAACCAATCCCTGGCGCTAGAAGAAGAAGACGCGCTGGGCCCGCCCTGTTGCGGCCACCGAATCCGAGATGAGCCCTTCCCCAAAGGGTTCACTCTCCCGCGAGATACGCCCAAATACACCGGCTCCGTAAAGCCGGAGGACTGGCTGGTCGATTACTGCACGGCCGTCAGCATAGCAAACGGCAACAAGCGTGTTTCCGTGAAGTACGTCCCGCTCATGCTTCAGGGGACAGCCCGGACATGGCTTAACAACCTAAAGCCCTGCAGCATCAATAGCTAGGTGGATTTCACCGAGGCCTTCATCCGCAACTTCACCAGCACGTACAAGCGGCCTCCCAAGCCCCGGCAGCTCTCCTTGGGCATCCAAGGGCCCAGCGAATCAACTCGCGACTATCTCACGTGCTGGGCCGAGCTGCGCACCTCCTGCGAGGCCGTGCACGAGGTGCAGGCCATTGAGTACTTCACCACCAGGTGCCGAGAAGGCACCCTCCTCAAGCACCGGCTTCTCTGCGACGAGCCTACGACTCTCGACGAGCTGTTAATCATCGCTGACAAGCACGCCACGGCCGACTCCTCCATGAAGGCGGAGATCTTAGTCGATGCATCCGGCAAGGTAGCACGTCAGGCTCCTCGAACTCCGGCTGGTGAGACCAGTCGGAGACAGCCCCCAAGCGACAGCAGGCGGAAGGTCACCCAGCCGGCTTCCAACAGCCGGCAGGTGGCGACGGTCGAAGATCAGCAGCCGGAGGGGCAGCCAGCGCCCAAGCGTCAGAAGGGCGGTAAGCCCAACTTCTCGTACAAGCAGACCCTTGATGCTCCCTGCAAGTTCCACAGTAGCGCGAAGCCGTCCAACCACACCACTCGGACGTGTCACTGGCTCACCAGGATTGCTAAGGGAGATGGCCTCCTACCTCCTCCGCCACAGCAGCCGGCGGCCCGGCCAGTCGGCGCCATCCAAGATGAGTATCCTGCAGAGCACGGAGCCTATGTCATGTTCACTAGTGTGGTCGATGATATGCGCAGCAGACGGCTACAACAGCAAGAGGTGCATGCAGTGGCCTCAAACACCCCAGAGTTCATGCACTGGTCAGAGAAGCCCATCAGTTGGAGCAGGGCCGACCATCTGGAAGTAATGTCATCCCCCGGTTCCTACGCCTTAGTCCTGGAGGCCACTCTCGCAACAGAAAGGCGGGCAGCGCGTTTCTCCAGGGTCTTGATAGATGGCGGCAGCAGCATAAATATCTTGTACCGTGACACAATGGAGAAGTTGGGAATCAAGCAGAAGCAACTCCTCCCCAGTCGGACTGTATTCCATGGCATAGTCCCTGGCCTTTTCTGCTCACCAATCGGCAAGACCTAGATTGATGTCCTCTTTGGAGACAAGAATCATTTCCGCCGATAGCTAGTTTGGTTTGAGGTGGTGGACCTAGAGAGCCCTTACCATGCACTGCTTGGCCGACCTGCCCTGGCCAAGTTCATGGCGGTCCCCCACTACGCCTACCTCAAGATGAAGATGCCGAGTACCAAGGGAATCCCAACCGTAGTCGGAGACTACAAGAAGTCGGCCGCCTGCGCCGCGGACAGTAGTCGGCTGGCCGAGTCCCTCGTGATTGCATCCGAGAAGTGGTTCCTAGACCGGGTGGTGGCGATGGCAGGCAAGAAGCCGGAAATGTCACCCACCCCCAAGGAGTCGGAAGTGGAGGGCTCGTTCAAGACGGCAAAGGAAACAAAGAAGATACCCTTGGACCCAGAGCACCCGGAGAGGCACGCTGTCGTAGGTGCAAACCTGGACAGCAAATAGGAAAGCGAGCTCGTCGATTTCCTCCGTGAGAATCGGGACATCTTCGCATGGTCACCCAAATACATGCCTGGTGTTCCGACGGATTTCGCCGAGCACAAACTACATGTCCGACCTGACGTCAAGCCGGTCAGGCAGCCCTTGCGCCGCCTGTCAGAAGAGAAGAGAAGAGTTGTTGGAGAAGAGATAGCCGGCTTCTGGCAGCCGGATTCATCATGGAAGTGTTCTTTCCAGAATGGCTTGCCAACCCAGTCCTAGTGTTGAAGAAGAACAAGCAGTGGCGCATGTGTATTGACTATACCAGCCTCAACAAGGCCTGCCCCAAAGATCCCTTTGCCTTACCAAGGATCGATCAAGTGATAGACTCCACAGCCGGATGCGAGCTGTTGAGTTTCTTGGATGCATATTCAGGCTACCACCAGATAAAGCTGAACCCGGCCGACAGGCTGAAGACCGCCTTCATCACGCCATTTGGAGCCTTCTGCTACCTGACCATGACGTTCGGCTTATGAAATGCCGGCACCACCTTTCAGCGTTGCATGGAGAAGTGCCTCCTCAAGCAGCTCAACAAAAATGCACATGTCTATGTGGATGATGTGGTGGTGAAGACGGAGAAGCGCGGCACACTGCTAGAAGACCTCAAGGAAACCTTTGTGAACTGGCGCCGATTCCAGATCAAGCTCAACCCGGAGAAATGCGTCTTTGGAGTACCAGTCGGCCAGCTTCTTGGCTTCCTGGTCTCAGAGCGCGGCATAGAGTGCAACCCTGTGAAAATCAAGGCAATCGAGAGGATGGAAGTGCCCACCCGACTGCTGGACGTGCAAAAATTCACCGGCTGTCTGGCATCAGTTAGCCGTTTCATCAGCCGTCTGGGCGAGAAGGCTCTTCCCCTATACCACCTCATGAAGAAGACCACTTTCTTCGAGTGGAACGACAAGGCAGACGAAGCATTCCTCCAACTCAAAAGGATGTTGGCAACCCCTCCTATCCTGGCGGCTCCGACTGAAAAGGAACCCATGCTCCTCTACATCGCAGCCACCAGTCGGGTTGTCAGCATAGTCATGGTGGTAGAGCGCAAGGAGGAGGACAGAGCATTGCCGGTCCAGAGACCGGTGTATTACTTGAGCAAAGTACTGTCCGCCTCCAAGCAAAACTACCCACATTACCAGAAGATTGCTACGGCGTGCACTTTGCCGCCAAGAAGCTGAAGCCTTACTTTCAAGAGCACCCAATAACCTTCGTCTGCACGGCTCCGCTGGCCGAGATCATTGGAAGCCGAGACGCCTCTGGCCGAGTGGCCAAGTGGGCTATTGATCTGGCCCCTTACACCATCTACTACCAACTTCGCACCGCCATCAAGTCGCAAGTGTTGGCCGACTTCCTCGTCGACTGGGCTGAGACCCAGTATTTGCCGCCTGCACCAGACTCCACCCATTGGCGGATGCATTTTGATGGTTCAAAAATGCGCACCGGTCTGGGAGCCGGCATCGTTCTCACCTCTCCCAAGGGCGACAAGCTCAGATACATGTTGCAAGTCCACTTCGCCGCCTCCAACAACGTAGCTCAGTACAAGGCACTCATACACGGGCTCCGGCTTGCCAAGGAACTCGGCATCCGCCGGATCCTGTGCTATGGTGACTCCGACTTGGTGGTCCAGCAGTCGTCAGGCGACTGCGACGCTAAGGATGCAAACATGGCCAGCTACCGCTTCCTCGTGCAGCAACTCAGTGGATACTTTGACGGGTGCAAGTTCCTTTACGTACCAAGAAACGACAACGAGCAAGCAGATGCCTTGGTACGGATTGGCTCCACCCGACAAGCAATACCAGCCGGCGTCACCCTACGCCGCCTTCTCAAGCCGTCTGTCAAGCCGTCCCCTGAATCAGATTCCATCTTTGTGTCGGCCCCTCCCGAAGCAGTCGGATCCGACTTGACAGTCCCAGAAGCCAGCACGGGGATTTCGGCAGGCAGCCCGGGGACTGCTGCAGCCGCACCCAGCTCAGGGACTCCAGAGCCTGGCCCGGGGACTTCAGCAGTCGGCCAGGGGACTTCCTCAGCACAGTAGGCGGAAGCAGCTGCCAACCCGCCGCCTCCGGGCCCAACCGCCCTCATACAAGTTGCGGTGGTGGCAGTCGAAGAAATTGCAGCGCCATCTTGGGCTCAGCCAATCCTCAAGTTCCTGGTGAACAAGGAGCTGCCAACCGATGAGATCTCAGCCCGACAAGTGCAAAGGCGAGCAGCAGCCTACACCATAGTCAACAGAGAGCTGGTGCGACGAAGCGTCACTGGGGTTTATCAGCGCTGCGTGGAGCGGACCAAGGCCAAGCGATACTCGAGGATATCCACCAAGGCGAATGCGGCCACCACGCGGCTTCAAGATCACTTGTGGACAAGGCTTTCCGCCATGGATTCTTTTGGCCGGCTGCTCTAGAAGAGGCCAACGAACTAGTTCAGAAGTGTCAAGGGTGTTAGAGGTTCCGCTACAAGCCACATCTGCCGACTTCTGCACTCAAGACCATTCACATAGTCTGGCCCTTTGTTGTTTGAAGGCTGGATATGGTAGGACCATTCAAGACGGCCCGTGGTGGCATGACTCATTTACTTGTCGCTGTGGACAAGTTCACCAAGTGGATAGAGGCAAAACCAATCAAGAAGCTGAATGGGCCGATCGCCGCGTGACCTTCATCACCGATATCACCACACGATACGACATACCACATAGCATCATCACCGACAACGGCACCAACTTCGCCAAAGGAGCCTTGGCTCGTTTCTGCGTAACGTAGGGCATCCGTCTAGACTTAGCGTCCGTTGCCCACCCGCAGTCAAATGGCCATGTTGAGCGTGCAAACGGCCTCATTCTGTCCGGCCTCAAGCCCCGACTGGTCGAGCCTCTGGAGCATTCGGACGGCTGCTGGCTCGACAAGCTGCCGGCCGTCCTCTGGATCTTGCGCACGACTCCAAACAAGTCAACCGGCTTCACGCCCTTCTTCCTCGTCTACGGTGCCGAAGCCGTCATCCCGACAGCCATCAAGTTCGACTCCCCAAGAGTTACCATGTACACTGAGGCGGATGCCAAGGAGGCACAAGAAGAAGGCGTCGACTTGCAGGAGGAGGGCCGGCTGTTGGCACTCAGCCAGTCCGCCATCTACCAGCAAAGGCTGCGCCGATACTACAACCGCAAGGTGAAGCCAAGATCCTTTCAAGAGGGAGACCTTGTGCTCCGGCTGATCCAGCGAATAGCCGACCAGCACAAGCTCTCGGCACCTTGGGAAGGCCCTTTCATCATCAACAAGGTGCTGGGCAACGATTCCTACTATCTGATCGACGCCCAGAAGCCCAGAGCACGCAAGAGAGATTACTCAGGCAAAGAGACGGAGAGGCCATGGAACGCAAACCTCCTCCGAAGGTTTTACAGTTGAAAGCAGTATGTATCACGCTACCTTTTGTACTATGTATAAAGACTCCGGTTCCCCCGAGAAGAGCTCGGGGACTACCCTCTTTTATCGATGTGATAAGTGTTATGCCTATGAGTATGTATAGTTTTATTTCCGCCTGGCACCGGGTTCGACCAGTCGGCCCGAAGGCTCGCCGCCTTCTGCTATATGCTGCCTCCTGCAGCCGGACAAGTAGTGTGTCAGCACCAAAAACTTCCCTTGTCAGAAGCCACAGCTCGCAGAGCGACTGCATGGTGGGTAGGGGTTGCAAAATAGTGCCCCGCACGAAAAACGACTAAGGAAGAAACGCATATAGTGGAGGCCGGCATCACACCTAGTCGTTCGGCTGCCGAGCAGTCGGTCGGCCGGCTTCTACTGCTTTTTTGTCAACGCTCCAAATGGCTAAGTTCTAGCCCTCCCACAAAAAGCTAAGTACTCAACCCAGCGGCAGTCCGCAGAGCGGCTGCCTGGCTGGCAAGAGGATAGCCAAGGGAGGGCGGCAAAGGAAAAACCCAAGGAGCAAAAGGCAAGAAAAGTTAGAAGTCGGCACAACAAGAATAAATAGTAATAGAATATTTACATGGATAAAGGCCTACCAGCTGGCATTCAAACAAAGTTTGAACATACACCCCATGGGTGGAATTGCGAAATTTAACCAAGATTGTCCAGGACTCTAGCAAACAGGGGAAAAGAGAAAATCCTAAGGAGCGGCAGAAGGCTCCGGCTGGGCAGTGCCGGTTGGTGCATGAAAGGCTTCAACTGGGCAGTGCCGGTTGGTGCAGCAGAAGGCTCCGGCTAGGCGGTGCCGGTTGGCGCAGCGGAAGGCTCCGGCTGAACGCTGGAGTCGGCTGTGTCGCCTGATGCGGCAGGCGGCTCCGTCTGGGCAAAAGAGTCGGTGGCGCCCGTCGGAGGAACGGGCGGTTGGTTGTAGGACCTTGAAGTATGTCTAGAGGGGGGTGATTAGACTACTTCACCAATAAAAACTTAACCTTTTCCCAATTTTAGAGTTGACAGATTTTAGCTATTTTAGGACAAGTCAAGCAATCATCACACAATTCAAGCAAGCATGCAAAGAGTGTATAGGCAGCGGAAATTAAAGCATGCAACTTGCAAGAAAGTAAAGGGGAGGGTTTGGAGGATTCAAACCAATTGGAGACACGGATGTTTTTGGCATGGTTCCAATAGGTGGTGCTATCGTACCTCCACGTTGATGGAGACTTCAACCCACGAAGGGTAGCGATTCTGCTGAGTCCATGGAGGGCTCCACCCACGAAGGGTCCACGAAGAAGCAACCTTTTCTATCCCACCATTGACGTCGCCCACGAAGGACTTGCCTCACTAGCGGTAGATCTTCACGAAGTAGGCGATCTCCTTGCCCTTACAAACTCCTTGGTTCAACTCCACAATCTTGTCGGAGGCTCCCAAGTGACACCTAGCCAATCTAGGACACACCACTCTCCAAGAAGTAACAAATGGTGCGTTGATGATGAACTCCTTGCTCTTGTGCTACAAATCATAGTCTCCCAACACTCAACTCTCTCTCATAGGATTTGGATCTGGTGGAAAGAGGGTTTGAGTGGAAAGCAACTTGGGGAAGGCTAGAGATCAAGATTCATATGGTAGGAATGGAATATCTTGGCCTCAACACATGAGTAGGTGGTTCTCTCTCAGAAATGGTAAGTTGGAAGTGTAGGTTCGTTCTGATGGCTCTCTCCACGAATGAAGAGGATGTGGAGGGGTATATATAGCCTCCACACAAAATCTAACCGTTACACACAATTTACCAAACTCGGTGGGACCGAATCATTAAACTCGGTCGGACCGATTTAGCAAACCTAGTGACCGTTAGTGATTTTCGGTGGGACTGAAAAGCATCTCGGTGAGGCCGATTCGGTTAGGGTTAGGGCATAACGTAATCTCGGTGAGACCGATTACACAAACTCGGTGAGACCGATTTGGTAATAAGCTTTCCAGAGAGTTGGTCAGGTAAACTCGGTGGGACCGATTTACTCTTTTCGGTGAGACCGAAATGTTAAAAAAAGGAAACAGAGAGTTTACATTGCAATCTCGGTGGGACCGATCGCTCACTTCGGTTAGACCGAAACGTTACGAAGGGAAAAAGAGAGATTGCAACCCCATCTCGGTGAGACCGAGATCCCTATCGGTAAGACCGATTTGCTTAGGGTTTGTGGCAGTGGCTATGACTTTTGGAGTCGGTGGCGCCGGATAGAAAGAATCGGTGTGAACGATTTTGGCTTTAGGTTTAGGTCATTTGTGGATGTGGGAAAGTAGTTGAGGGTTTTGGAGCATATCATTAAGCACATGAAGCAAAAGGCTCATTAAGCAACACCTCATCCCTTCTTGATAGTATTGGCTTTTCCTATAGACTCAATGTGATCTTGGATCACTAAAATGTAAAATGAAGAGTCTTGAGCTTTTGATCTTGAGCCAATCCTTTGTCCTTAGTATTTTGAGGGATCCACTTTCATCATCCATGCCATGCCATTCAGTGAGCTTGCCTGAAACAAAAGTCTTGGAATAGCATTAGCTCAATGAGCTATATGTTGTTATGAATTACCAAAACCACCTAGGGATAGTTGCACTTTCAATCTCCCCCTTTCTGGTAATTGATGACAACATATAGATCAAAGCTTCGACAAATGATAATAAAATTTAAATAACATAAATCGCTTTGAGAAGTATGTGATAAGCAAGAGCTCCCCCTAAATTTGTGCATAGTTTTAGATTTGCTTTGGACTGCAAATGCACAATGAATTAGGCTCATGGTTTACTCTTCCATGTCACATACATCTTGGTGGAGCGCTCAAAATAATAAACAATGAATACATGCACTCATCACCAAGCATAATGAGTGATCACATAAGACAGATAGGATAATATCAAGCATGCATAAGTGTAGATTATGATCAAACACATGATCATCAATGTCTCACAAGAATAGTATCTCAACCAAAAGCAAACAAAGATTGAAAAACCACCAAATAAAGCAAGAGAGAACAAAAGCAACACACTCTCTCTCGAAGCCTATGATCTATACATTTTTCTCCCCCTTTGGCAACAAGTTACCAAAAAGTTCATAGAAAATGCATAGTGCTAGATCGACTCTCGTGATTGATCTTGGTGGTGGAGTCCGGATAGCGCCGAGGACTAAAGCTTCAGCTTGAAGTGGATGGAGCTAGAGCTGGTGTAGGTGCTGGAGCTGGTGGCACTGAGGCTGTAGCTTGTGCAGATGAAGTGGCTCTGGTGTCGAGGCTGACACAGCCAGATGACCTCTGGGCTCTAGGCACTGGCAAATGCATCAGTTGTTGTTTTGCCCTTCCTCTCCTGCATGTCATCTTGTAGTTGCTCCACACAGATTGAATCTCGATTACTTTCACATCTAAGTCATAGAACTTTTGTTCTATGATTCTCTCAAGCTCTCCTGATTTTGAGTGAGGGTGGCCAATCGCTGAATCCTCAGTGTTGATGCTATTAAGTATCCAAGCTGCTCCTGCTTGTTCTTCAAGAAATACTCAGATGCCTCCTCTTGAGTTGGCATCCTGGCAGCCTTCTCCTTCCTTGCCTTCTCCTTCTTCTCTTGTGCTTGAACTGACGATGGATCATTCTCATTCATGACAACCTCATTGTCCTCAAAGTCTGGATAAATTGGAAAATGTTCCTTATCCAACTGATATTTTCCTGTGCCCATCTTTGAGTTTATCAATTCTTGAATCTGAGGTACATATCCACAGCTCCTCTTCTGATCTGTTCTGGCTGTCACTTTGATCAGACATACTGCAAAAGCTGACTGCTGACCCTGTGAAGAGTCATAGATGAGATAGAAAAGATGAGCATCACAAAATGCAGAGGTTTTTTCAAAAGAATGACTCAAAAGTTCATTCTTAGTTTTCCTGAAAGCATTTCGGATCCACCGATTTTCAAACTCGGTGATACCAAGCAGTTTTGGAACCTAAATCGATGATCTCGGTTGGACCGAGTTTGATTCGGTGGTACCGAGACTGCTAGGGTTTCACAGAATCCTCAAATCGGTTGCACCGATTAGTAATTCTGGTCAGACCGAGAGTCACTAGTGCAATGGCATAAGCCAAATCGGTGAGACCGAGTTTTTCAACTCGGTGGGTCCGAGATGGTTTCATGGAAACCTAACCCTAAAAATTTGAATCACATCTAATCTATGAACTACTTTGGCTGGATAGAAGAGTTTCAATCGTGGCAAGAATCAATATGAAAACAATGTGTCAGGAATCAGACATGGATAGCACAAAGATTAAGTCCATACCCTAACTTGGCAGTGGACTTGCTATGGCGGCAACGGCGGGGATGAAATCCGTTGACGGCAGCGGAGACCAGCGACAGGAGGCTGCTGGCAACGAGGAGACGATCCGGAGACCATGATGGCAGAGCGAGCTGTTGCGTGGGCGAAGGGTTTCGGAGAAATTTCCAAAATTTTGCCCGTGGCTATATATAGCTCGACCCTGTCGGTGTGACCGAGTGGAACAACTCGGTGGCACCGAGATGCATAATCGTGTTCGATTACAGCAAATCGGTGAGACCGAAAAGTTCAAATCGGTTGCACCGAAATTGAAATCTCAGATCAACTTGATGATCTCGGTACGACCGAAATGGAAGGATCGGTCAGACCGAGAATCACTAAGAGGTTTTGGAAGTTTAAGTCTATGACGAATCGGGGACTCCGAGTGCTCCTCACACAGAGTGGTTCGAATCTGACTTGATCAAATTTTGTGATGTAGCATGAATAGAGTTTGAGACGAGAAAAGCATAGATAGCTAAAGAAGGTTCTTAGGCATTCTTGTCCATCCACTTGGCACAAAGAAAAGAATCCAAACAAACAAAAGAACAAGTGGATGTCCTTGAATGAGTAAAATATGCACCAACATGCTCACACAATAAGATGGCAATTGAAATATGTGGCAAAGCATGCACAACCAATTTTAGCATCTATCAAGAAATTGGCGATGACTAGGTCATCTATATATGAGTATATTGACTTAGGAGTCAAATGAGAACATTTGATCATAGGTCATACTCATCGTTTAAGCTCAAGTGGGGTTACCACTTTTACATAATGCATTAATGTGTTCACACCATTAGAGTTGCTTTGACTCAATTCTTAGAGTTAAGCTCTCCCTAGATGTGAGATCCCCTTAGAGGGATGAATTAACCTTGGGTTTTGTCGATGATGACTTCATGTAGGTGTTGAAGATGTAGATGCTCAATGTTAATGTAGATCATTTGGAGCAATCCTTTGGAGTGAGTTGCACTTTCAACTTGCCTACATGGGTTAGTCCCACAAGAAACAAACAAGAATATCCATAGACATAGAGTGATGCACACACAAGATGATGTCCATGAAAAGATTAGGTTACCTTGTCCCTTGCCTTACCAACATGAGGGTTTGTGACTCTTTGAACTAGTGCAAGATGTGAAAGTTGATTGCACTTGTTCTTGCCAAAATGATATGAGTGAAGAATGTTGGCGGAGTCACCCTCAAGAACTCTCTAGTTCTTCTTCTTCGAGATCCACATCATCTTGATGGGAATCCTTGGAGTTGTAGTTGTACTTGATGAAGTAGAACTTGGCGTAGTCTTGGGGACCCACTTGAGCGAGGCTTTATGTTCTTCTTCAAATGCATCAATCTCTTCTTGAAGCTTGTCCTTGCCTTTGTTCTTGTGGTCTTGTGGTGGAAGATCATCTTGAGATTGTGTCCCCTTGAAGGAAGTAGGATCATACTTCTCTTGTTGAGGAACAAACTTTGTCTTGGGGTATTGATATTCTTCCCACTCAACTCCATTGGCGTTGAACTTTCGTTCAAAACTAACACCTTGATTCTTCCGGTGCCTTCCTTGCTTGCGTACAATTTCCTCGAATTGCTTACTCGGCAAGGCTCTTGTAAACACCTTTCTCTATAATTCCCTTCAATAAACTATTTTCTTGCTCAAGTGTAACTTGGCTAAGAGAATCATTAGTGGAATCAAGAGAACTACTAGAAGCAACAACATTGGATTTGACATTATTATTGTTACTACTAGAGGAAGTATCTTTCTTGTACTTGTTACTAGACTTGACTTGAGGCATGTAAGTAGATAAGAGTAAACGCTTGGCAATGTAAGAAGAACTTTTCTTGCGGAGGTCATCATTGATTGCCTTTAAGAACTCATGCTCTTGCTCAAGATTGAGCTTTTCAAAGCGTAACTTCTCATGAGCCCTTAAAAGTTCTCGATGATCTTGAAGATAGTTTCATGAGCCAACTTAAGAGTGTTTAGTTCTTTAGTTAGAAGCTCAATTTTCTCCTTATCATTGTCATTCGTTTGATTAGCATGATTAATTGACGTTTCATCATAGTATTCATCACTAGAGTTGTCAACAAGTAAATCATCATCCACAAGCAAGTCATCTTCATCACTATTAAAATCAACATACTCGGGATGTGTTACCTTTGGACCTTTGGCCATGAAGCATCTTCCAACACCTTCATTTGGTGAGTCAAATATGTCGTAGGAGTTGGTTGACACAAGTGCTAGACCGGCAACACCTTCATCTTGAGTATATTCGGAGTCGGAGTGATAGCTTCTCTCGGAGTGATTGTCGGAGTCGGAGCCGGAAACCCATTCACCAACATGAGCTTGTTGTGTAGCTCCTTGATGACTTGTCCTTTCTTTCCGAATCCTTACTTCTCCGTGAGGGTCTTCGTTCATAACGATCATCTCTACTCCTCCTCTCTCTTGGTGGTGATTCTTCTCTTTTGCTCCTTCTTCTTGGAGAATCTTCTCTTCTTTTGTAGGGTGCCGTACACTCATTGGAGTAGTGTCCGGGTCTCCCACAATTGTAGCAATTGCGCTCTCGACTAGAAGATCTCTTGTCATTGTAAGACCTTGACTTGGAGCTTCTTTCTTTGTTTCTACTTTTGTAGAATTTGTTGAAGTTATTCACCATTAAGCTCAATTCTTCATTGAAGGTTGGTTTCTCACTTGATGATGTGGGGGCTTCACTTGAGGCTTTGTAAGCACCACTTGACTTGTTGTGAAGTTCCTCCTTATCCTTGAGTGACATCTCATGAGCAACAATCCTTCCAATGACTTCCGTTGGCTTGAGATCTTTGTAGTTTGGCATCATTTGGATCAATGTGCACACGGTATCATACTTTCCATCCAATACTCTTAGGATTTTCTTGATGATGAATTTGTCGGTCATCTCTTCACTTCCTAATCCGCAATCTCATTTGTGATAAGAGCAAGCCTAGAGTACATTTCAGCGACACCTTCACCATCCTTCATTTTGAACTTGTCAAGCTGACTTTGGAGCACATCCAACTTGGATTCCTTGACGGACTCGGTACCTTCATGCATATCAATCAAAGTATCCCAAATTTCCTTTGCATTCTCAAGACGGCTGATTTTGTTGAATTCTTCGGGGCACAATCCGTTGAAGATGATGTCACATGCTTGAGCGTTGTATTGTAGCATCTTCAATTCTTCCGCATTAGCTTCACGGTTCGGTTCTCTCCCATCGAAGATTCACCTTGCAAGCCAATACAAATAATTTCCCAAACGGCGGGGTTATGTCCAAGAATATGCATTTTCATCTTATGCTTCCAACTAGCAAAATTAGTACCATCAAAGTAAGGACCTCTACGGTGATAATTTCCCTCGCTAGACGCCATACTCTCCTAGGTTGTGAAACCAAGGCTATGACCACCAAAAGCTATGGAAATCAAAGCAAATGGAGATCAACGCCCGATACCACTTGTAGGACCTTGAAGTATGTCTATAGGGGGGTGATTAGACTACTTGACCAATAAAAACTTAACCTTTTCCCAATTTTAGAGTTTGGCAGATTTTAGCTATTTTAGGACAAGTCAAGCAATCATCACACAATTCAAGAAAGCATGCAAAGAGTGTATAGGCAGCGGAAATTAAAGCATGCAACTTGCAAGAAAGTAAAGGGGATGGTTTGGAGGATTCAAACGCAATTGGAGACACGGATGTTTTTGGCGTGGTTCCGATAGGTGGTGCTATCGTACCTCCACGTTGATGGAGACTTCAACCCACGAAGGGTAGCAGTTGCTTGAGTCCACGGAGGGCTCCACCCATGAAGGGTCCACGAAGAAGCAACCTTGTCTATCCCACCATGGCCGTCGCCCACGAAGGACTTGCCTCACTAGCGGTAGATCTTCACGAAGTAGGCGATCTCCTTGCCCTTACAAACTCCTTGGTTCAACTCCACAATCTTGTCGGAGGCTCCCAAGTGACACCTAGCAAATCTAGGAGACACCACTCTCCAAGAAGTAACAAATGGTGCGTTGATGATGAACTCCTTGCTCTTGTGCTTCAAATCATAGTCTCCCCAACACTCAACTCTCTCTCATAGGATTTGGATCTGGTGGAAAGAGGGTTTGAGTGGAAAGCAACTTGGGGAAGGCTAGAGATCAAGATTCATATGGTAGGAATGGAATATCTTGGCCTCAACACATGAGTAGGTGGTTCTCTCTCAGAAATGGTAAGTTGGAAGTGTATGTTCGTTCTGATGGCTCTCTCCATGAATGAAGAGGAGGTGGAGGGTATATATAGCCTCCACACAAAATCTAACCGTTACACACAATTTACCAAACTCGGTGGGACCGAATAATTAAACTCGGTGGGACCGAATAATTAAATTCGGTCGGACCGATTTAGTAAACCTAGTGACCGTTAGTGATTTTTGGTGGGACTGACAAGCATCTCGGTGAGGCTGATTCGGTTAGAGTTAGGGCATAACGTAATCTCGGTGAGACCGATTACACAAACTCGGTGAGACCGATTTCGTAATAAGCTTTCCAGAGAGTTGGTCAGGTAAACTCGGTGGGACCGATTTGCTCTTTTCGGTGAGACCGAAATGTTACAAAAAGGAAACAGAGAGTTTACATTGCAATCTCGGTGGGACCGATCGGTCACTTCGGTTAGACCGAAACGTTACAAAGGGAAACAGAGAGATTGCAACCCCATCTCAGTGAGACCGAGATCCCTATCGGTAAGACCGATTTGCTTAGGGTTTGTGGCAGTGGCTATGACTTTTGGAATCGGTGGCGCGGATAGAAAGAATCGGTGTGACCGATTTTGGCTTTAGGTTTAGGTCATTTGTGGATGTGGGAAAGTAGTTGAGGGTTTTGGAGCATATCACTAAGCACATGAAGCAAGAGGCTCATTAAGCAACACCTCATCCCTTCTTGATAGTATTGGCTTTTCCTATAGACTCAATGTGATCTTGGATCACTAAAATGTAAAATGAAGAGTCTTGAGCTTTTGAGCTTGAGCCAATCCTTTGTCCTTAGTATTTTGAGGGATCCACTTTCATCATCCATGCCATGCCATTCATTGAGCTTTACTGAAACAATAGTCTTGGAATAGCATTAGCTCAATGAGCTATATGTTGTTATGAATTACCAAAACCACCTAGGGATAGTTGCACTTTCATTGGTCGATCCCCGCCTGGCCATCTCCAGTCACAGTCGGCGCTTTGGTGCGCGGCTCATTGCTTGAGGCCCGGTCAGGCTGAGGCTGACCGTCCGCCCCGACCTCTGGCAGGTCGACGTCGCTCTCCTCCTCCTCCTCCTCCTCCTCCTCCTCCCCTTCTTCCCCTTCATCGCTGGAGTCGATGACTTCAGCTGAATCCTCACTGTCCTCCGGGTTCAGCCCGAGCCATTCCTGCGGCGCTTCGGTGCCTTCCTCGACCACCTCCGGGACGAAGACACTGGTGTCGGTGAAGTCGGCAATCGCTGCCACCCTATTGATGAGCTCGGCTTCCACCGCTGCCAGCTCCTCCTGCGCCTCCAGGTTAACTGGGCTTGATCTAGCCCAGGGTACCACGCCTTGATGAATTCGAAGGCCCGGCGCTCCTCCCGTCTTCTTGAACCTTTCCAGGCTTCAGCGGCGGCCGCCACCTCCAGCCAGTCGGCAGTCCGACTTGGGGTGCGTGGAGCCGGCAGGCCTGGCCAGAGGGTGGAAACTGCCTGGGCGCCGATGCGTTGAAGGAGGCGCAGCATTTGATGGGCAGGACGAAGGCGGGCCTGGATGCTGAGGATCTGCAAGCTGAGAGTCCGGGGGGCGTCAGCGGCGATCTGCACGCCCTCCGCCCTTTGCTCCTCGTGCTGGGCCTCGATCATTTGGATCACAGCAACAGAGTGGCCCGGGAAGAAGTCTGCTTAGGCAGAACGAAAAAAAAACCAAAGTTATAAACAAGGAGTCGGCCTAGATAAGGGTCGGCAGCTCAATGCAAGAAACAAAGAAAACAAAGCTCACCATCGACCAAGTCTTCAATACTGCTGAAGCAGGCTGTCATCTGGGCTTCCTTGTCGGCCCGGGCGGAGCGCTCGACCTCAAACTCGGCGAGGAGGTCGGCCTACTTCGTTTTTGCCTCTTGTTGGGCTGCCTTAAGGGCCTCAGCCTGCTCGACAAGCTGAGTGACCAGCCGGTCTTGCTCCTCGGCCAGCTTGCTGCACTCTGCCTCCTTGCCGCACAGGGCGGTGTTGGCTTCGCCCAGTTGCTGCTACAAGGCGGCGTTGGCCTCTGAAGAAAGAAAGAGAAGGAAGAATATCAGTCAAATAACAAAGAGGGATGCACAAGCCGAGGAGATTCGGCCCGACTGCTCAGCAGTCGGCCTGAACCTCGGGGACTACAGCCCGCGGGTGCGCTAGCGCGCCCTCGTAGAAAAAGGAATTGAAACTTACTCCGGCTCTCGGACAGATGGTCTGTCTGCGTCTCCAGCTCCTGGACCCTGGAGTGGTAGGCGACCGCGCGGAGGTTGTGGTAGTCCTGGAGAGGGGAATATCAGACAAGATAACATTTAACTCTGACAAGATGAAGTTTCGGACCGCCTGCTCAGCAGCCGGCCCAAAACTTGGGGACTACATCCAGTGGGTGTGCTGGCGCGCCCCCACGAAGGATGAAAGAAGATCAAAGTAAAGAGAAGCAGGAAGCTTACGCGGATGGCTGCTCGCGAATCTAGAAATGCCTCGTTGCAGCGCCTAAGGGCTTCGGCTTCGGCCCGGAGCTTGGCCTGGACGTCGAGGGACGCATGGTTCAGGGCGCCCGTCCCGCCTCCACGTACCCAGCCGGTTGGCGCGGCGCTGGATGCCTCGGTATCGGGGACCGACAAGCTCGTGGCTCCGATCTCCGGTGATCGCGGCGCGAGGCCGCCTTCTCAAGACGGGCGGCGTATGGGTGTGTGGACCTGAGGAGTTAGGTCCGTCACCACCAAGTTCGGCCGGGCGGCACTGGGCGGCTCGGCGGCTACTCGACTCTCGTTCGCTTAGTCGGTGGCGGCGGCGGCGGCACGAAGACGTCGAGCATGGCCACGCCGCCGCCCTCCTCTCCATGACCGGATGCTCATCGCCGGCTCCCCCGGTCGTCGCCTCAAACTCCGGCGGAGGTGGCGCGGTGTTCAGAGGCGTCACTAGCAGCGGCTCCTGGCGGCGTGCGGCCTCCGCGAGCCGTTCCTTCTCCGCCGCTTCGGCCTCCGCCCGCGCCAGCTTCCTCGCCGCGGATGTTGCGGCCTTGTCCGCCTCCGCCTTCGCCAGGCGGTCGGCCTCTTCATCGTGCGCCTCCCATGCATTCCGCTCCCTCGCCACTCGGAGGTCGGCGGCTGGGTCAATCCGCCGACTGGTGGAGGAGGTCGTCGCCGACCTGATGACCGAGGCGGCACCCGACTTCTCGAGGGTGAGCGGGGCCCTGAGATATGAAGACACAACAAAAAGTTTTTAGGCCGGATCGGCGAAGAGGAGGAGGCCACAGAAAGATACTTACGCCGATACCATGACCGCACCTTCGCTGCCTACGTACTTGGCCTCCTTGGCTGCGGCCTCTTGCCGCCTGGTCGCCGCGGCCGGAGTCTTGGGTTTCTTCGGCGCGCTGCCGAACAGGGCAGCGCCTTGCTTCCGCTTGCGCTTGCCGCCACGGGCGGGTGGCCTAGCAAAGAGGCCGGCGCCAGTGTTGGCTGAACTACGAGCGGGGCGCGGCTCTTCTTCGTCGTCATCATCATCAGGCCAGGTCTCCACGCCACCGCCTTCCTCGGAGCAGCCTGCTCCGCCACCGCCTGTTGCGTCGTCCGCCAGGGCGGCCGCCCCCGAGTCGGGGTCGTCCTCGTCACTCACTGCCCTGTCCGGCTGGTAGTCACCACCCGGCCCCACAATGGCGGCCACCACCGCGGACATATAAATCTGCGCTCCAGAGAGGAGTCGAATCACAAGAAGAGCAAGACTAAAAGACGGACCTAAAGGAAGAAATTGAAGGGACTTACAGCAGGCGGTGGATTGTCACGGGAGTACGGCCGCTTCCCGTACCGCCAGTCTCCCTCCGACACCTTGAGGTCGGAGATCTCATTCACCATCCACGTGACATCAGCAGGCGGCATCTCCTTCATGCACAGCCGGCACGGGTCATGTTGTCCGCCCATCCGGAAGATCGGATGAGAGCGGCTCTGGAGCGGGAGGATCCGGCGCTCGACGAAGGCGACGAGGAGGTCGGAGGCCACGAGGCCCTCCGACTCCTGGAGCACTCGGAGTCGGCCGATGGCGGCCGCCGCGTCCGCTGACAACGGCTTCGGTTTTTACCCCTAGTTGGGCCGAAGCCCGGTGGGGGGACCGGCCTCATAGGCCGGCAGGTTGAGGAAGTCGGCAGCCGGATCTATGTTCTCGACGTAGAAATAAGACTGCTGCCACATCTTCACCGACTGGGCCAGCTTGATGACGGGGAAGGCATTCCTTTTCGCCGGACGGCGCACGGCGACATAGCCACTGCACTCGGCTGCCGTGTCCTTGGCAGAGGTGCCTAGCTTCCCGTAGAAGAATGCTCCCCGCAGCTCGATTGTGGGGAGGATGCCGATGTAGCCCTCGGATGCCGTGACCAAGGCGGAGAGCAAGGTCACGGCATTGGGCGTCAGGTGGTGAGGTTGGGGATGGTTGAAGTCGAGGAACGAGTGGAGGAAGTCGCTTGCCGGAAGGCCGAAGCCGCGGACGAAGTGCGAGCGGAAGACGACCCGCTCGTTCCCCCTCGGCGCCGGCGAGATCTCCGCCTCCGGCGGCACCCGCGCCTTGACGAATGCCGCGCTGGGCATCCAGCGAGTGTCCCGGTGGAAGGTGATGTGGTCTTCGATGACTGTCGAGCCGTCCCAGTCGCCGCCCTTCTCGCGCGCCATGGCTTCAGGCGGAGCTGCGGGAGGGGCCAGAGCGCAGCGGCGGCGGCGGCAGCAGCACCACGGCAAGCAAGAAGCAGCGACAGGAACAGTGCTGAGGAAAGCGAGAGGAAGAAGGAGTGGGAGGGGGCGCGCGTGCCCCACCGCACCCCTCTCTCCCCCTACTTATAGCCCTTGGGCTATGAAGCCGAGGGGACGGGGCGTGGGACGTGGGATTAACTGCGCCCACGCCCCCCACAACCCCACGTTCGCCGCGCGAACTTACTGCGCCATGAATGACCGCGGGAATCGCAACCGACCGCCTCGGCATAGCGGATCCGCCCGCGAGCCGAGGCCCGGTAGTGGCGGGCCCGGCCCACTGTAACATCCCATCAGGAGCATGGTGTGGCGGGCTGGCCAGGCTGGCGGGCGTTGCATGGCGTTCCAGCAACGGGCGGCGGCCTGAGGAAGCTTGGTAGGCACGCCACCTGTTCTCCCGCCTTGAAGTTCAAAATTGGCCAGTGATCCCGCCTTGTCGAAGCCAGCCTCAGAAGCCGGCGCACCGCAAGACGGATCGAGATGCCGGCATGCCGCAAGGCAGATCAAAGCACTCTCGTGGAGCCCGGTGAGGGGGAAGCCGCCGAGTCTTCACGGCCCCACGACCACGACACCTCACTGGCTTCAGGGACTACTGTCGGAGTAATGGGCCACGGTAGCCTCACCCGAGTCCCTTGGCACATCGAAACTTTGGGCCGGCTTCGTCCCATAGAGAACCCAGCTAAAAGCTCCGCCCTCCGGGGGCCGGCTGGCTCAGAGGATGGCCACCGGAGGACGACCAAGCACTAGAAGACGGCGCCGGGAGTGGCCGGCTCCAGCAGACCGCCTCCTAGAGAGGGCGGCCACCCGACGCCTATAGAGTCTGGGCCCTAAGAGTACAAGATAGAGTGTCGCCACTGTTGAAGCACATCGCCCGAATCCCGGGATGAGCGTGGTTACAGTGCCCGTCTGCATGCAGAGATCTCCGCATGGCGTGGCATGTTACGTCTTGAGCTAGCGTTGGTTTTCCCCGAAGAGGAGAGGGTGATGCAGCAAGTGTAGCGTAAGTATTTCCCTCAGTTTTGAGAACCAAGGTATCAATCCAGTAGGAGGCTCCTCAAAAGTCCCACGCACCTACACAAACAAACTGAGAACTCGCAACCAACGCAATAAAGGGGTTGTCAATCCCTTCACGGCCACTTGCGAAAGTGAGATCTGATAGAGATAGTATGATAAGATAATATATTTTTGGTATTTTATAATATAGATGCAAAAAGTAAAGATACAAATAAAAGTAGATTGAAAGCAAATATGATAAGAGATAGACCCGGGGGCCATAGGTTTCACTAGAGGCTTCTCTCAAGATAGTATAAGTATTACGGTGGGTGAACAGATTACTGTCGAGCAATTGATAGAAAAGCGCATAGTTATGAGATTATCTAGGCATGATCATGTATATAGGCATCACGTCCATAACAAGTAGACCGACTCCTGCCTACATCTACTACTATTACTCCACACATCGACCGACTCCTGCCTGAATCTAGAGTATTAAGTTCATAAGAACAGAGTAACGCATTAAGCAAGATGACATGATGTAGAAGGATAAACTCATGCAATATGATATAAACCCCATCTTGTTATCCTCGATGGCAACAATACAATACGTGTCTTGAAACCCTTTACATCCTTTGGGTAAGAACACCGCAAGATTGAACCCAAAGCTAAGCACTTCTCCTATGGCAAGAAAGATCAATCTAGTAGGCCAAACCAAACTGATAATTCGAAGAGACTTGCAAAGATAACTCAATCATACATAAAAGAATTCAGAGAATATTCAATTATTATCCATAGATAAATCTGATCATAAACCCACAATTCATCGGATCTCGACAAACACACCGCAAAAAGAGATTACATCGAATAGATCTCCACAAGAGAGGGGGAGAACATTGTATTGAGATCCAAAAAGAGAGAAGAAGCCATCTAGCTAATAACTATGGACCCGTAGGTCTGTGGTAAACTACTCACAACTCATAGGAGGGGCAAGGATGTTGATGTAGAAGCCCTCTGTGGTCGATTGCCCCTCCGGCAGAGTGTCGGCGAAGGCTCCAAGATGGGATCTCGCGGATACAGAATGTTACGGCGGTGGAAGTTATGTTTCGTGGTGCTCCTGGATGTTTTTGGGGTACCTAGGTATATATAGGAGGAAGAATTATGTCGGTGGTGGCCGAGGGGCCCACGAGACAGGGGGGCGCGCCTTTGGGGGGAGGCCCCTATCTCACGAGGTCCTCGGAACTTCTTGACTTTCAATCCAAGCTCGGATCTTGTTCGTTCCAAAAATCACGCTCCCGAAGGTTTCATTCCGTTTGGACTCCGTTTGATATTCCTTTTCTTCAAAATACTGAAATAGGCAAAAAAAACAGCAATATGGGCTAGGCCTCCGGTTAGTAGGTTAGTGCCAAAAATGATATAAATGTGTAAAATAAAGCCCATAAACATCCAAAAGGGGTAATATAATAGCATGGAACAATCAAAAATTATAGATACGTTGGAGACGTATCAAGCATCCCCAAGCTTAATTCCTGCTCGTCCTCAAGTAGGTAAATGATAAAAACGGAATTTCTGATGTGGAATGCTACCTAGCATAATTCTCAATGTAATTTTCTTTATTGTGGAATGAATGTTTAGATCCAAATGATTCAAAATAAAAGTTCATATTGATAAAAGAAATAGTAACACTTCAAGCATACTAATCAAAGTAATCATGTCTTCTCAAAATAACATGGCAAAAGAAAGTTCATCCCTACAAAATCATATAGTTAGGCTATGCTTCATTTTCGTCACACAAAGATGTTCCCAACTTCTATACCCCCATGACAAGCCAAGCAATTGTTTCATACTTAAATAATCTCAAACCTTTTCAACCTTCACGCAATACATGAGCGTGAGCCATGGATATAGCACTATGGGTGGAATAGAATATGATGATGGGGATTGTGTGGAGAAGACAAAAAGGAGAAAGTCTCACATTGACAAGGATAATCAACGAGCTATGGAGATGCCCATTAATTTATGTCAACATGAGGAGTAGGGATTGCCATGCAACGGGTGGACTAGAGCTATAAATGAATGCTCAACAAAAGAAAACTAGTGGGTGTGCATCCAACTTGCTTGCTCACGAAGACCTAGGGCATTTGAGGAAGCCCATCGTAGGAATATACAAGCCAAGTTCTATAATGAAAAATTCCCACTGGTATGAAAAAGATAACTTATGAGACTCACTATATGAAAAACATGGTGCTACTTTGAAGCACAATATATGAGACTCGATTACATGAAGAACAAGGTGCTACTTTGAAGCACAAGTGTGGAAAAAGAGATAGTAGCATTGCCCTTTTCTTTTATTTTCTTTTATTTTCTTTTTTTCTTTTTTGGTCCTTTCTTTTTTGGCCTTTCTTCTTTTTTCTTTGGGCAATGCTCTAAAAATGATGATAATCACACTTCTATTGATTACAACATATGAATTACAACTCGAAACTAGAACAAGATATGACTCTATATGAATGCCTCCGGCAGTGTACTGGGATGGTGCAATGAATCAAGAGTGACATGTATGAAAAATAATGCATGGTGGCTTTGCCACAAATACGATGTCAACTACATGATCATGCAATGGCAATATGACAAAAGTAATGTATGTCATGATGATGATAAACGGAACGGTGGAAAGTTGCATGGCAATATATCTCGGAATGGCTATAGAAATGCCATAATAGGTAGGTATGGTGGCTGTTTTGAGGAAGATATAAGGAGGTTTATGTGTGATAGAGCGTATCGTATCACGGAGTTTGGATGCACCGGTGAAGTTTGCACCAACTCTCAAGGTGAGAAAGGGCAATGCACCGCATCAAGAGGCTAGCAATGGCGGAAAGGTAAAAGTGCGTATAATCCATGGACTCAACATTAGTCAAAAGAACTCATATAATTATTGCAAAAATTTAGAAGTCATCAAAAACCAAGTACTACGGCGCATGCTCCTAGGGGGATAGATTGGTAGGAAAAGACCATCGCTCGTCCCCGATCGCCACTCATAAGGATGCACAAGCCAGGTACACTTCATGTTTCAAATTTGTTACATAACTTTAACCATACGTGCATGCTACATGACTTGCTAACTTCAACACAGGCATTCTTTAAATTCATAATCACCCAACTAGCATGACTTTAATATCACTACCTCCATATCTCAAAACAATTATCAAGTATCAAATTGATCATAGCATCCAATTCACTTCCTATGATAGTTTTTATTATACCCAACTTGGATGCTCACCATTCTAGGACCAACTTTCTAACCATAGCAAATACCATGCTGTTCTAAAAGAATCTCAAAATAATATAAGTGAAGCATGAGAGACTAGCAATTTCTTCAAAATTAAGATACCACCGTGCTCTAAAATATATAAGTGAAGCACTAGAGCAAAAACTATCAAGCTCAAAAGATATAAGTGAAGCACATAGAGTATTCTAGCAAATTCTAATCAAATAGTCTTCTCCCAAAAGGTGTGTACAGAAAGGATGATTGTGGTAAACTAAAAAGCAAAGACTAATATAATACCACGACGCTCCAAGCAAAAAAACATATCATGTGGCGAATAAAAATATAGCTCCAAATAAAGTTACCAATGAGCGAAGGCGAAAGAGGGATGCCTTCCGGGGCATCCCCAAGCTTAATCTTTGGCTATTCTTGAATATTTTGGGGTGCCTTGGTCATCCCCAAGCTTAGGCTCTTGCCACCCTTTATTCCATAGTCCATAAAAGCTTTACCCAAAACTTGAAAACTTCACAACACAAAACTCAACAGGAAATCTTATAAGCTCCGTTAGTGAAAGAAAACAAAACCACCACATAGGGTACTGCAATGAACTCATTATTTATTTATTTTGGTATTAAACCTACTGTATTCCAACTTCCTTATGGTTTATAAACTAATTTATTAGCCATAGATGCATGAAATAAGCAAACAACACACGAAAAACAGAATCTGTCAAAAACAGAACAGTCTGTAGCAATCTGTAACTAACGCAAACTTCTGGAACTCTACAAATCCTACCAAAATAGGACTAGCTGGAAAGTTTGTTTATTGAGCAGCAGCAAAAGAATCAATGCAAAATCACGTTTCTGTGATTTATTGAATTTTTCTCGTATGCGCGGAAAGTTTCCGTTTTTCAGCAGAACCAAATCAACTATCATCATAGTTTATCCTATAGGTTATACTTGGCACAAACACTAAACAAAAGATAAAAACACATCTAAACATAAAGTAGAAAAAAAATTAACACTAAACAGGAACAAAAACAAAAAAATATAAAGAAAATTGGGTTGCCTCCCAACTAGCGCTATCGTTTAACGCCCCTAGCTAGGCATAAAAGCGAAGATAGATCTAACGAGTGCGATCTTTGGCATTAAATTAATAAGTAGCACGCATGATAGATTCATAAGGTAATTTGACTTTCTTTCTTGTAAAGTGTTCCATGCCTTTCTTTAAGGGAAATTGGAATCTAATGTTCCCTTCCTTCATATCGATAATCGCACCAATCGTTCTAAGGAAAGGTCTACCAAGAATAATAGGGCAAGAAAGATTGCAATCTATTTCAAGAACGATAAAATATACGGGCACAAAATTTCTATTTGCAACAATAAGAACATCATTGATCCTTCCCATAGGCTTTTTAATGGTGGAATCCGCAAGGTGCAAATTTAAAGAGCAATCTTGAAAATCATGGAAACCTAGAATATCACATAAAGTTTTCGGAATCGTGGAAACACTAGCACCCAAATCACACAAAGCAAAACACTCATAATCCTTAATTATAATCTTTATAGTAGGTTCCCACTCATCATTAAGTTTTCTAGGTATAGAAATTTCCAAATTAAGTTTTTCATCATAAGATTGCATCAAGGCGTAAACAATATGTTTGGTAAAAGCTTTGTTTTGACTATGAGCATGAGGAGAATTAAAAATGGATTGCAACAAGGAAATACAACCTTTTAAAGAGAAATTATCATAGACAAATTCCTTGAAATCTGAGATAGTAGGTTCAACATTATTAGAAGTTGAGGATTCTCCAATCTCACTTTTACCAAATTTAGCATTAAGATCTAAAGACTCCGAATTCTTGGGACGCCTTCTAGGCAAAGTTGATTCATCATCAGTCCCATAATCATCAAAATTCATATTGCAAAACATAGATATAATAGGAGACGCATCAATAACTTTAAGATCCTCATCATTATTTTCACAGAAAACTAGAAGAACACGCTTTTATAAAGCTATCTTTCTTAGCACGCAATCTAGCGGTTCTTTCCTTGCACTCATCAATGGAAATTCTCATTACTTTGAGAGACTCATTGATATCATGCTTAGGAGGAGAAGGTCTAAGTTTAAGAGAATCAACATCAAGCTTAAAGTCTATCAACGTTCCTCCAAACCATCAACTTTGAGCAATTTTTCTTCAAGCAAAGCATTAAAATTATGTTGAGAAATCATAAATTCTTTCACACTATTCTCAAAATCAGAGGGCATCTTATTAAAATTACCATAAGAATTATTGTAGGAATTTCCATAATTATTAGAGGAATTACTAGGGAACTGTCTAGCATTAAAATTTCCTCTATAAGCATTGTTTCCAAAACTATTCCTACCAACAAAATTCACATCCATAGATTCATTATTATTCTCAATCAAGGAAGACAAGGGCATATCATTAGGATCAAGAGGAGTATTTTTAGTAGCAAACATCTTCATGACTTCATCCATCTTTCCATTCAAAACATTGATTTCTCTATAGCATGCACTTTTTTACTAGAAGATCTTTCGATTGTGCCATTGAGAATAATTAGCCATAATATTATCAAGAAGTTTTGTAGCATCTCCTAATGTGATTTCCATAAAGGTGCCTCCCGCGGCCGAATCTAAGAGATTTCTAGAAGCAAAATTCAAACCGGCATAAAAATTTTGTATGATCATCCATAAATTCAATCCAGGAGTAGGGAAATTGTGAAGCATCAATTTCATTCTTTCCCAAGATTGCATAACATGCTCATGATCAAGTTGTTTAAAATTCATAATATTGTTCCTAAGAGCGATGATCTTAGCGGGAGGAAAATACTTAGAGATAAAAGCATCTTTGCACTTGTTCCAAGAATCAATACTATTTTCAGGCAAAGACGAAAACCAAATTTTAGCACGATCTCTAAGTGAAAACGGAAATAACTTCAATTTGACAATATTGTTATCCGTATCTTTCTTAATTTGCATATCACACAAATCAACAAAATTGTTTAGATGAGTAGCGGCATCTTCACTAGGAAGGCCGGCGAATTGATCTTTCATAACAAGATTTAGCAAAGCAGCATTGATTTCACAAGACTCAACATCATTAAGAGGAGCAATCGGAGTACTAAGGAAATCATTATTATTTGTATTCGAGAAATCACACAATTTGGTATTATCTTGCGCCATGGCAACAAGTAATCCAACACACAAGCAAACAGAAAAATGGCAAGCAAAAAGAGAGGAGGAGATTGGGAAAGAGACGGCGAATAAAAGCGGCAAGGGTGAAGTGGTGGAGAGTAAATCGTGAGGAAAATGGAAAATAATGTAAATGCGAGGGAGATGGGTTTGTGATGGGTACTTGGTATGTCTTGACTTGAGCGAAGACCTCCCCGGCAACGGCGGCAGAAATCCTTCTTGCTACGTCTTGAGCTAGTGTTGGTTTTCCCCGAAGAGGAGAGGGTGATGCAGCAAGTGTAGCGTAAGTATTTCCCTCAGTTTTGAGAACCAAGGTATCAATCCATTAGGAGGCTCCTCAAAAGTCCCACGCACCTACACAAACAAACTGAGAACTCGCAACCAACGCAATAAAGGGGTTGTCAATCCCTTCACGGTCACTTGCGAAAGTGAGATCTGATAGAGATAGTATGATAAGATAATATATTTTTGGTATTTTATAATATAGATGCAAAAGTAAAGATACAAATAAAAGTAGATTGAAAGCAAATATGATAAGAGATAGACCCGGGGCCATAGGTTTCACTAGAGGCTTCTCTCAAGATAGCATAAGTATTACGGTTGGGTGAACAAATTCTTGTCGAGCAATTGATAGAAAAGCGCATAGTTATGAGATTATCTAGGCATGATAATGTATATAGGCATCACGTCCATAACAAGTAGACCGACTCCTGCCTGCATCTACTACTATTACTCCACACATCGACCGACTCCTGCCTGCATCTAGAGTATTAAGTTCATAAGAACAGAGTAACGCATTAAGCAAGATGACATGATGTAGAAGGATAAACTCATGCAATATGATATAAACCCCATCTTGTTATCCTCGATGGCAACAATACAATACGTGTCTTGCAATCCTTTCTGTCACTGGGTAAGAACACCGCAAGATTGAACCCAAAGCTAAGCACTTCTCCCATGGCAAGAAAGATCAATCTAGTAGGCCAAATGTGATGCCCCCGATTCAACTGTACACTAATCATACACGCAAATGTGTACGATCAAGATCGAGGACTCATGGAAAGATATCACAACACAACTCTACAAATAAAAAAGTCATACAAGCATCATAATACAAGCCAGGGCCTCGAGGGCTCGAATATAAGTGCTCGATCATAGACGAGTCAGCGGAAGCAACAATATCTGAGTACAGACATAAGTTAAACAAGTTGCCATAAGATGGCTAGCACAAACTGGGATACAGACGGAAAGAGGCGCAGGCCTCCTGCCTGGGATCCTCCTAACTACTTCTGGTCGTCATCAACAGCCTGCACGTAGTAGTAGGCACCTCCAGTGTAGTAGTCATCGTCGACGGTGGCGTCTGGCTCCTTGGCTCCAACGTTCGGTTGCGGCATCCGAGAAGAAGAGGAAAACGGGGGAAAAGAGGGAGCAAAGAAACCGTGAGTACTCATCCAAAGTACTCGCAAGCAAGGATCTACACTACATATGCATGGGTATATGTGTAAAGAGGCAATATCGGTAGACTGAACTGCAGAATGGCAGAATAAGAGGGGGATAGCTAGTCCTATCAAAGACTACGCTTTTGGCAGCCTCCGTCTTGCAGCATGTAGAAGATAGTAGATTGAAGTCCTCCAAGTAGCATCGCATAGCATAATCCTACCCGGCGATCCTCCCCTCGTCGCCCTGTGGAAAAACGATCAGCGGATTATGCATGGAACTTATGCGGGTGTCTTTTATTAAGTATCCGGTTCTAGTTGTCATAAGGTCAAGGTACAACTCCAGGTCGTCCTTTTACCGCGGGACACGGCTATTCGAATAGATAAACTTCCTGCAGGGTTGCACCACATAACCCAACACGCTCGATCCCATTTGGCCGGACACACTTTCCTGGGTCATGCCCGACCTCGGAAGATCAACACGTCGCATATCCACCTAGGCACAACAGAGAGGTCAGCACACCGGTCTAAATCCTATGCGCGCAGGGGTCTGGGCCCATCGCCCATTGCACACCCGCATGCTGCGAGGGCGGCCGGAAGCAGACCTAGCCTCCCTAATACAAGAGCAGGCGTTCCAGTCCAATCCGGCGCGCGCCGCTCAGTCGCTGACGTCAAGAAGGCTTCGGCTGATACCACGACGTCGAGTGCCCATATCTTTCCCGCGTAGTTGGTTAGTGCGTATAGGCCAGTGGCCAGACTCAGATCAAATACCAAGATCTCGTTAAGCGTGTTATTTTGAAGTAACCGCGGACGCCGACCAGGGCCAGGCCCACCTCTCTCCTAGGTGGTCTCAACCTGCCCTGTCGCTCCGCCACATAGTAACAATCGGGGGCCGTCAGGAACCCAGGCCCACCTCTACCGGGATGGAGCCACCTGTCCTTTCAGCCCCTTATCTCAATCACTTGCGGATACTCAACGAGCCAACCCGACTTTAGTCACCATCTCATATAGTATGTATATATGTATAGTATATACCCATGATCACCTCCCGAGTGATCACAGCCCAATAGTATAGCAAGGTGGTGACAAGAATGTAGGGCCACAGATGATAAACTAGCATCCTATACTAAGTATTAGGATTGCTGGTAAGGTATCAATAGATGTAGCAACAATGACAGGCTATGCATCAGAATAGGATTAACGGAAAGCAGTAACATGCTATACTACTCTAATGCAAGCAGTATAGAGGAGAATAGGCGATATCTGGTGATCAAGGGGGGGGGCTTGCCAGGTTGCTCTGGCAAGGAGGGGTCGTCAACACCGTAGTCGAACTGGGCAGCAGCAGCGTCGGTCTCGTAGTCTACCGGAGAGAAGAGGGGGGAGAAACAATAAATACAATGCAAACATAAGCATGACGATGTATGACATGACAATGAGTGGTGTTAGGTGTGCCCTAACGCGGTAGTAGGTGATACCGGCGAGAGGGGGAAACAACCGGGAAAGTATCCCCGGGGTTTCGCGTTTTCGGACAAGTGATCCGCAGGGGAAAGTTGCGTTTTCTCTATGCTAGGGATGTGTGGTGGACGAACAGGCTGATTATCCGGATTCGTCTCGTCGTTCTGAGCAACTTTCATGTAGAAAGTATTTTCATCCGAGTTACGGATTATTTTATATGATTTTCTAAAGTTTTAATCATTTTCTGATTTTAATTATTTATTTAAATCCAACATTATCCAAAACAGTGCATGATGACGTCAGCATGACGTCAGCAGTCAACAGGGCGTTGACTGGGTCAAACTGACGTGTGGGTCCCAGCTGTCATTGACTGTTAACTAACCTAACAGAATTAATTAACTAAACTTAGTGATTAGGTTAACCTATCAGGATTATTTAAGTTAATTAATTCTTTAATTAATTAATTAATATTTTAATTATTTACTTATCTATTTTTTATTAAATCTTTTTATTATTATTATTTTTGTTCTGGGCGTGGGCCCCGTTTGTCATAGGCCCATAGGGGCCTTAGCGATTCTGGCGTCTTGGCCTACCGAAAGTGGGCGCAAGGGCGTGGCCGACAGGGCGCACCCGACCGGGCGAGCCCAAGGGATCAGCGAGGCCATCGGCGCGCCGCTGCTCCCACGGTGCCGTCGGCGAAGCGGCGGAGGAGTGGGCGCAGATGACCGCGATGGCGGGCGGATGGCCGCGAGCCATATGCGAGGAGGCGGGATGGCGGGCGGTGCACGGAGAGGGAAGGCGAGGCCGGGGCAGAGCCAGGCACGCGTGGGTGCGCCGTTCAGGCGCAACGGCGGGAGGACGAGGTGAGGACGGGGCCGGTCAGCGCGTGGAAGCACGCGGGGCTGCAACAGCTGCAGCAAGCATGGGGGGCGCGAGGCGAGCACGGGCTACGGCAACGAGTGGCACGACCACAGGAGCAGAGAGGAATGGAGGGGAAAGAGGAGGCCGAGGGCCTCACCGGCGGCGTAGGGCACGGGGCAACGGGGGTCAAGGAGGGGGACGGGGACGACATCGATGTGGTGACGGGGAGGCAGTCCCGCAGGGAGGAGGACGGGGACGCGAAGCGACGGATCCAAGGCAACGTGGGGCTCCGGCGAGGTGTTCCTCCAGGCGGCGGTGATGGCGACGAGATGTCGAATTTGGGGACCGCGGTTGAGAATATCGGGGACGAGGGAGAAGGGGAGGCGGCACCGATGACAGCGGGTGAGCTCCGGCAGACGGTGTCGTGATGGTGGCGACGGGGTCGAGCAATGGTAGGCGTTCCTTCCCGATCCAGATCTGGATCGGGGGAGGAGACAGCGATGTGGGGTGTGGGAGTGGGGTGCGGGTAGGTTAGGGTTTCATGTCCAGGGGGTTAAGGGAGTGGGGTGTGGGGCTGTTGGGCCGGCCCGTTCGGGCGGCGGAGGCTAGCTGGGCCACTTGGCCCAATGAAGGGGGTTATGTTGTTTCACTTTTGTTTTGTTTCCCTTTCAATTTTTTCTTTTATTTATTTTCCTTTCTGTTTTAATTCACTTTAAAATATTTCGACATTTTCAAAAATGTTTTCTTCACAATAATTACCTATGTAATATTTGGCACTAACCTAACATTTTAGTTTTAATATTTGAAAACTTTCATTGTTTGCTTGATTGTGAATTTGAATTTGAATTTGAATCGGTTTGAACTAACCCGAGATTAACTTCTGATGACATGGGTGACGTGGCATCATTAATGGGGGATTACTGTAGCCTTATTATCCGTGTTTCACAATTCTCCTCCACTACATGAAATCTCGTCCCGAGATTTAAGCGGTGGAGTAAGGGGGGAGTGATGGTAGCGAAAAACCTAACGAGTCTTCTCGGCCTTGGATGCCCTTTCGAAGAGGTTGATCCCTTTCGTTGATGTCTTCATTTCTCTGCTTCAAGTCACCATGATCAGGTCGTCATCCTTCCTTCGGGATCTCCATCGCCCTCTGAACGCAGCGACCAAGGGAAAAACTCCGAAAGAACGCATCTCCACAAAGCTGGGCATCGACCGTGAACTCAATGGGAAATACACAAGGTACCCCACGAGTTGTATTTCAGTGAATTCGATTGAGTGCAATATACGATGGTACCAAAGTTTCAAACAGGTAGGCAATCATTCGATGACTAGGCGAGAAGAAGCTGGAATGGGGTTTGAACAATGAGGATAACATGATATTTGATTCAGGATGAATGATGGTATAGCATTTAGCTCGTGAATCACATCTGAAGCCAGTGCAAAGGATACATTAGAATCCGGGTTGTAAAGAAGAGTCAGGTTTCGATCTAGTGGATCTGTGGGTTATGGGCCCACCGTGTGGGTTGAAAGTAGGAAGGGTGGTGACATCTTGCACACGCCGACGAGGAGGCATGTTAGTGAATAGCTTGTCGACTATGCCGACAATAATGTCGGTACCAAGGACGGGGAACAAAGAGAGCAATTTTCATGCTCGTTGAACGAGGCGAACCAATTGGCAAAGTTATCACCCATCAGTGGTTATCGGAATGTCATCAACAATAGTAACAGGGTCTTCTTGATAGAGTTGTACACCGAGGTGTTTACATAAGCGAGGAGAATATTACTGCGTAGATCATATAGATCACAAGAAATGTTAAACCAACCAATGGAAAGGAAAATACGATTATCGATTAAACAGAACAATGGAAAGGAAATGTGTTTAAACATATATTTCAAGGGTATATCCTTCCCAAGGACAAGTAGAGCATGATATCCATGACAGGATATAATGGGGAAAACTCTTTAGGTAGGGAGAGAATTTTCATGACATTACCCATACAGCGGTGTTTGGGTAATTGAGCAGAAACATTTAGCATTGGGCTTCAAATGTTCCTGTTGAAAATCGGAGTACCATAGACATGCTTCGAGATAGCAATGATATGGTGTTTCAAGCAAGGTCGGACTTTGGATACACAAAGGATCCATCAGGAACAACTTATAAAATAAGTCTTACAATTTCCTCTAGGAAGAATGGTTATCCTTACAAAAGAAATTATAATGATAGGTCCTCCAGCCAGGGGGGTGCTAGGCATGACATCATATTACCGGATCATCAAATGACCAACATCATAACTCCTAGAAAGTTGTCCCAACCATCATAACTGACCGAGATTCAGATCCGATTGGTGTCATGATACCTCAGACTCAGAATGTCTGAGAAGAAAAGGTGCAACACAAATTGAAGGGACGACATTGTAAGATTCTCGGGAATGAACTATGGAAGCGAGTTCCGAATCAAGAGTTCATCAGTAAACAAAGGAGAGGATGAGGGGGTGGCTGATGGACTCATGACAATTCCTCGAGATTTCCAAAAAGATGGATTTCCACAATCATGTGAACAAGGAGATAACATTTGTCAGATCAAATGATATTAATGATGTATGCCTGAGAAAAACATACGCAAGTAAACATTGGTTGAAAGGTGCACCTGAAAGATGGGCTTAGGTAGCATGATCAATGTTAGAAGGGTGATCCGATATCCAATACACAAAGAATGTGACTATAGTTCATTAACTTACAAGCAATAGGGTTGCTAGAAGTTTTGAATTGTTCACATCACAGTCTATTTGTCGGTATTTCGATTAGAAACAACACGGCGACTAAGAAAAGAATGGTGATGTTAATAAGTATCACTTGTATCAAGAATTCTTAAGGGTGGTGAATTTCCCATGACATTCTTGTCATAAAAGTTAGCAATACTCCAAGGTAGAACATAACATAAGCTGGATAGCAAGGATCTCAAGGTACAACACAAAACATGAACAAGTTTTTGTTGAAGGGAAAGCAAGAAAGTTGGCGATGATAACACAAATCATCGAGGGGCAAGGATGGTATTTCTCATCATGAATACAATTGATATCCTGGAAGAACTCATAATGTTGATGATGATCATGAGAAATTTTGTCGAGAGGTTTCATGGAGATGTAATCGGTCATCGACGACATCAAGCAAAATGAAGGATGGAGTGAAAAGTTATTGAAACCACGGATACGACACAAACTCGGAATCAAGCTTGTTGCTTGAGGTGAAACGGTAAGACAAGGAAGATCGACGTAAGCTTAGCTCATCATCGAAAGTTGTGCCCTGGGAATAAGGACCAGGTAGCACAGTTAAAAAGTTGCATGATAAGGATATAGCCGATCAGGCTAGGAATGGCTTGATCGGGTACAAACTCGTACTTAAAGAAGATTACTAAGAGTAGTTGAACCGTAGTGCGGACTCGGTTCAGTTATCGGTGTCTTTGAGTGTTTAATAACTCAGAGTCCATGAAAAATTGTAATCAGTGAGAATGTAGTACTTGATGAAGAACTCATAAGAAGTTATGCAGTTCCAAGATAATCTCGAGATACCAGGGGGTAATACTCGACGACAGTCCAAAGTAGAGCTTGGACTGGGGTATTGCTCTATAGAAGGTAAGTGCTTAAACATGCACGAGAAATGGTATTTAAAGGAGATCATGGTTGGAACCACGATTGGAAAAGGCCAGATCCCAGATATAAGATGTACTTATACCAAGGGAATAATTAATTTAAGAGAAGCTTTAATGATAAGATCTACATCGTGTCCATGGGCATGAACACAAAGTTCAAGGTCGACTCCCACTTCACAATGCATAACCTTCCATTCACCTCTCGTATTTCAAAAATGACATTAGTTCTTGAAAGTTTTACCTGGTGCAATACCAGATAAGTATGACCCTGAAATCTTTTGGGTTCACACGGATTAGGGAACGCGTAGGTTCAACCCATCAGGGCATCTTAGGAACATATACCACAAACTTAAATAGTAATTAACACAAGCTCCATAGTAGAGCATTGGTGACAAAATGTAACATCCCAAATTTCCTATTTGGAATGTTTTACAATTATAGATAAGCATCCTATGCACTCTGTTTGAATTTGATTGTCATTTGAAGTTTCAGAGCAAATTGAGTTTGAATTTGAAACTTTGGCATGTGGGAAACATTTCAAAAACTAAGCCTGATAAATACTTGATCAAAAGTATGAGAGGAGTAAACATGACACTCCAAAAATATCAGAGAAAAAGCATTGCCAAAAGTTTTGGATTTCAAATCTGAATTTTATTTGAACTTGGAAAAAATGGATTTTTATAAAGTTTGGATTTTGCCTTTGGAAAAATGTTCAAATGAAAGGGAATATTCCCCTGATCATTTTGGTATATATATACCCTATATAAAATATCTATAGATATTGTTTTATTTTTGTTTTTGTTTTATTTTAAAAAAATAAAGAAGAAAAAACTCCCGGGGCGCCAGCCAGGCCACCCCAGGCCCAGCCAGCGCCGCACCCCTCCGCAGCCCCGCGCCTGGCCCAAGCCAGCCGGCCCACTAGGCCAACAGGCCAGCCCAGCCCCCGACCGGCCTCGCCCCTCGCCCGAAAACCCTCCGTCTCGGCCACCCGCTCGACCCGCCTCTCTCCCTCTCTCTCTGACCCGTGGGACCCGCCCCGTCTTCTTCCCCCTCGCCCACGCCATCGACCTCGCCGGAGATCCACCGGATCCCGAAGGATCCGGGATCCCCGACAGCCCCCGATGCCCTTCCGGAGCGAGCCCGACCCCAGGGCTATAAAGGCCGAGCCCCCCCGCACCCCATTCCCCCCCCCCTAGCCTCGCCGGAACCCCTCTCCCTCTCCCTCCCGAGCTCACCGGAGCAAAGCCCTCCCGCCGCCATTGTTGCCGCCGACGCCTGGTGCACCCCGACCCCCCCAACACCACCGAACCCTTCCCCGACCCCGTGCGCGTCTTCCCGACGAGTCGCCGGAGCTCGCCGACGTCCGGACGCCCCGGAGCACTTTCGCCGCCGCCGCCGCCGTCGCCGGAGTCCGGTAAGTCACCGGCCTCACCCCCCACCGTCCGATCCTAGATCTAGGGCTAGGATTAGAACCCCGAAGGGTTAGGTTTTATTTTATAAAACCGGTCGGTTCCACGCGGTTTATTTTTAGTTTAGGTTTATTTGTTTAGGCCGGTTCTTTTTAGTTTAAACCCTAGAGCCCGTTTAGACTAAACTACGCCTAGTGCACAGTATAGGCCCATTAGGCCTTTTTCCTTTTATTTTGATTTTCTGTTTTAGCCGAATAGTTTCAATTTTCAAAAATGTATATCTTTTATTCTGTTTAATATTTTTTGATGATTCTTTTTTTGTTGGATTGCAAATTTTGTGTAGTTTCTGTAGATTATATATTTAGCCATGTTAAAAACAATTAAAAATGCTTTAATATTGTTTTAGTCAGAATAGTAAATCTGCTATAACTTGAGTTAGAAAAATTATTTTTGCATGATTCTTTTTGTCCCAACTTTATTTTGACATTGCAAAACCATAGAAATTAACTTGGGTATTTTAGGATTAATAAATAATTAGTTTTAAGCAGAATCCTATTAATCCTAATTAATTAGCTAGATGCTGTTTTCCTATTAAATTAATTAGTAAATTAATTTATTTTTAACTTGTGATTAGTTATTCTAGGTTAGTTTCTGTCATTCTAGTAGATGAACTTTTATTTATAAATAATAAAGGTTTTAATTTATTTTTCTTAATAGAAAATTGGATTAGGCCTAAAATGAGTTTTATAATAGCTTTTTAATTAATTCTTTTTGCTCCTAGTTGCTTAGTGAATACTTTTCTGTTAAGTTAACCTAAAACCATGATTAGGTTATATTAAGGAATTTTTGTTATATAAAAACTATTTTAGCTATTGTTTGGAGTAGGAAAAACTTTGAATTGGTTTCTTTGAGTTTTTCTTTTGGATTTGGTTTTGATTGCTTTGTTGTGCTATGTTACTTTTGTTATGTTGTGCTATGTGATCCTATTGTTTTGCTTATTGTGTTCATTGTTTGTCTCGGTAGAGTTTCCGGAGTGCGAAGCTTGCTACTACGACTCTTTAGCTTACGAGGATCATCGGCAAAGGCAAGTTTTGATCATGTTATTTCTATACCTATGTTTTTGTGCATTAGTAGTTGTCACCACCCCACCATGCATGCAGTAGTGAAATCTTGAAGTCATTAAACTTGAGTAGTATCATGTGGTAGGATGAACCAACCCCTTGTTACCATGACCGGGGACGTAGTAGTTACTTTGCTATGCTCAGAGCGGGATTTGGTATGAGTGATATTCATAAGCAAGATGTGAGAGTCAATGATGATGATAACCCCATGAACTACAATGATCAAGATGGACTTGGAAAATCACTACTGGGTGGAGGACGGTTGACGGGCACCCTGGAGCACCCAGTGGTGGCCGGGATGCATGGAGAAGCGCCATGACATCCTGCGGAAAGCTTCACCCAGCCACGAAGAGAAGGATGGATGCCCCATGACCGGAAGCTTACCTGCAGCCGCAAGCCATTATGGGCTCTGGCTGGGTTGACCCTAGTAGTGACGCTGGCTGGACGGTACTACGAGAAGTAGACGAACGGTAGGATTGGATGGGTACCGGCAGTGGCCAGAAGAACTCTTTGGAAGACCCTCTTTGGCAGTGGCTTCCCGTCTTCAAACACCATGAAGTGCGAAGACTCTAAAGGAGGGAATGATTCTTGCGGGGAAAGTGCGCAAACCTCTGCAGAGAGTTATAACCTAATCGATTAGCCGTGTCCCCGGTTACGGACATTTGAGCCTCTGGAACTTGGAAGTATTCGGATATCTCAACACTAAAACTAATGAATTAATTTGAGGGTTTATGACTTAATAATTGGGAGCGAGATTTTGGTTGGCGGAACCATCTCAATAACTACCAACAATTTGTAGTAATTTGCAAATAAGTCCACTTTGTAGTAGGATAAAATTGGCTTTACGCAAAATGATGAAACTTAGAGCTCCACAGCCAAAATGCATATAGTGTAGTAACTTTATTATTGTTATTCTTCATGACTTGCCAGCTTATTCCAAAAGCTAACCTACATGGCTGCAACGTATTATGTTGCAGAGATATATTCCGATCAGGAGTGAGGCTACGCTCCACGCTTGGCGATTGCCCTTTGGAGTCGGATGGACTCGCTTTACCTCGACGCTTCCGCAGCATTAGTAGTTTATTTCTCATGAGTTGGCCTTGAGCCGAATTTATTCCCTTGTAATAAAGACTCTATATGAGAATCGTGTAATAAAATTCAGGTGTGATTGAACTTTGATTACTTTATCGATGTCTTGTGAGTACCAGCATGATCTTGGGATGGTATGCATACGGAGACTTGACCGATGTTGGGTCAGGTCGCTTCTGAGATGGTATCGAGCACACGCTGACCGTAGGATCGTAACCCCTAGGATCGGAAAGCCATAAGCGAGACCATTTACTTTGAACCCCTTTTCATTCTATAATTCTTCCTGTTCTATTGCGACTCTTCTCCCTTTGCAACATTCTAGATGGCCGTCGAGTTCACCCCAGTTTTGCTACGGAGTTCTGCCAGCCCGATGAGACGATGCCCTTGAAGAAAGCTGGTCCAGATGGTGAAGCGGTGAAGATAGCTCTACCCTCAATCACTGGGAAACCCACTAATGCACTTCCGACGGACACCCGCTACAGGATTGAGGTGCATATCCCAGGGAGGACCTTTGGAGGACACACGGAGCCTATCAACTTTGAGTTCACCGAGTTCAACTGGATCATCGGAAGGGACGTGGCGATCTATCGAGCACTTGGACATCTCCGAGAGGAGTACAGGCGAGCTCGATCACTCGAGACCTCGCCATGGTTTCTCGCAGGGCAAGGAATGGAGATATCATCCGCATTACCATTGAGGACGATTCCACTCTCTCGTACATCCAGGACTTGGAGTGTCTTCTCGAAACGGGAGATTCGGACTCGCCAGAACTTCGAAGACACACGGAAGCTTTTGTTCCATGAATCGAACTGGAGGAGAAGGCACGCAGACTTCCTTGGCCATGAGGAAGAAATCACGGACTTCATGGAGATAGTCGACGACACGAAGATGAAGCTTGCCGCGATAGAGGAAAAGATGGACTTGGGAGAGGACCTTTACCCGAGTGGAGACGAAGCACCCCTCGTGAGCAATGATCAGGATTTGAAGGAGTACAACTGAAGGAAACCCCAAGAGGAGGCGCCACTGATGAAGACTTTTTAGTCGACCACCATGTTATCTTTTACTTTTTCGTCGATCAGTTAGGCCGATGTTTTTCCTTCGATTAGTCATGAGCTTTTGTAATCGAGTTTGAACCATGTTTGAGTGGAATGAATAAATGATTGGTGTGTTATGATTGTGCATTCATATGGGTAGTGTATTTCTCATAGACCATTGTTCTATTCTAATTTTCTCACCCACTCCAAAAACACCAGATGCCTCCGAGACGTGACACTGGTTTCCCGCCGGAGCTCACCCAGCTGCTCCAGCAGCAGAATGCATCGATGCAGCTCGATTCAGAATCGAACAACACCGCCAACAATCCACCGCCACCACCACCACCTTGTGGACAACTTGACTCGATTTACGAGGTTGAATCCGCCGGTGTTCTCTAGTAGCACCGAGCCAATTGTGGCTGATGATTGGCTCCGCAAAATCGGAAGGGAGCTAGTCACCGTTGGATGCACCGATCTTTGAGAAGGTGCGCTTTGCAGCGCATCAAGCTGGATGGACCTGCAGCTTCTTGGTGGGAGAACTACACCGCCACATTTCCCATGGGTGGCATCACATGGGACCAATTCCAGCAGTTTTCGACCGCTCATGTCTCGTTGGAGCCATGAGTGCGAAGAAGCGTGAGTTCCGCAACTTACGCCAGGGGAATCGTCTTGTGGCACGATGCGTGGATGAATTCAGCAAGCTCGCTTCGCTATGCCCCGCTGATGTGGCCACAGATGCCGCCAAGCAGGAGAAGTTCCTTGAGGGACTCAATGATGAACTGAGCATGCAGCTTATTGTGGCTACTTTCAACAACTACCAGGAGCTGGTAGACAAGGCCATCATTCTTGAAGTCAAGCAGCAGCAGATAGAAAGCATAGCGGAAGTACATGTGGGAAGCACAACTCGGGAGCTCAGCAGAAGCCCCGCTATGCACCGTACTCAGGAGGGCACACCCATCATAACCATGGAGGTCATAACCATGGAGGAAATGGGAACAACCGCAGCCAGGACAACAAGTCAGGCCATGGCAATGGCAATGGAAATGGTAATGGCAATCAGCACCGTTCTGCCCCGGCTCCGAAGGATCTGAGCCACATCACCTGCTTCAAGTACCAGAAGACAGGGCACTACGCCACCGACTTCCCGGAGGCCAAGCAAAGGAATGGAAATGGCAATGGAGGCTCAGTGAAGAAGCCAAATCCGTCCCCTCGTGCTCAGGTGAACCACATCGACGTGGAGGACGTCTATGATCAACCGCATAATCGTGGTTGGTAAGTTTTTATTGAATTCACGTTCAGTTTTGGTTCTCTTTGATTCTGGTGCAACGCATTCATTCATATCAAGGGTAGTTGTGGATAAGTACGGATTGCGCACTAGAACCCTTAGAAGCCCCCTTCGCGTCAGTTCCGCAGGAGGAGAAATGATGGCAGGCGTAGGCTGTCATGCAACCCTCAACATCGGGAATCATAAATTTCCCGTGGACCTCATAGTGTTGGAAACCCAGACCTTGGATGAATCAAGAGGTTTGGAGTCAAGGGAAAGTTAGCACCCCGATTCATTGGCCCCTACAAAATCCTCAAACGTCGTGGAGAAGTTGCATACAAGTTGGAATTGCCGGAAGGATTGTCCGGAGTTCATGATGTCTTCCACGTTTCTCAGCTGAAGAAGTGCCATGCCGACATGGCCGATGTTCCGTTGAGAGATACAGTACCCCTAGAGGCCATACAGCTTGACAGTGATTTGACTTACAAGGAGAAACCCGTCAAAATTCTCGAGACCGCAAGCAGAGTCACCCGCAGCAAGGTCATCAAGTTTTGCAAGGTGCTGTGGAGTCACCACACCGAGGAAGAAGCCACCTGGGAACGCGAGGAAGATCTTCGTCGCGACCATCCGCACCTATTTGCTAGCCAACCCGAATCTCGAGGGCGAGATTCATCTTAAGGTGGGTAGGTTTGTAACATCCCAAATTTCCTATTTGGAATGTTTTACAATTATAGATAAGCATCCTATGCACTCTGTTTGAATTTGCTTGTCATTTGAAGTTTCAGAGCAAATTGAGTTTGAATTTGAAACTTTGGCATGTGGGAAACATTTCAAAAACTAAGCCTGATAAATACTTGATCAAAAGTATGAGAGGAGTAAACATGACACTCCAAAAATATCAGAGAAAAAGCATTGCCAAAAGTTTTGGATTTCAAATCTGAATTTTATTTGAATTTGGAAAAAATGGATTTTTATAAAGTTTGGATTTTGCCTTTGGAAAAATGTTCAAATGAAAGGGAATATTCTGATCATTTTGGTATATATATACCCTATATAAGATATTTATAGATATTGTTTTATTTTTGTTTTTGTTTTATTTAAAAAATAAAAGAAAAAACCCCAGGCGCCCGAGGCCACCCCAGGCCCAGCCAGGCGCCGCACCCTCCATGACCCAGCGCTTTGGCCCAAGCCCCGGCCCACTAGGCCAACAGCCAGCCCAGCCTGACCGGCCTCGCCGCCTCGAAAACCCTCCGTCTCGGCCACCCGCTCGACCCGCCCCTCTCTCTCTCTCTGACCCGTGGGCCCCGCCCCTCTTCTTCCCCCCTCGCCCACGCCGCGACCTCGCCGGAGATCGACCGGATCCCGAAGGATCCGGGATCCCCCGACAGCCCCCGATGCCCTTCCAGAGCGAGCCCGACCCCAGGGCTATAAAGGCCGAGCCCCCCCGCACCCCATTCCCCCTAGCCTCGCGGACCCCTCTCCCTCTCCTCCCGAGCTCACCGAGCACTGAAGCCCTCCCGCCGCCATTGTTGCCGCCGTCGACGCCTGGTGCACCCCGACCCCCAACACCACCGAACCCTTCCCGACCCGTGCGCGTCTTCCCGACGAGTCGCCGGAGCTTCATGACGTCCGGACGCCCGGAGCACTTCGCCGCCCGCCCGCCGCCGGAGTCCGGTAAGTCACCGGCCTCACCCCCACCGTCCGATCCTAGATCTAGGGCTAGGATTAGAACCTCAAGGGTTAGGTTTTATTTTATAAAACCGGTCGGTTCCACGTAGTTTATTTTTAGTTTAGGTTTATTTGTTTAGGCGGTTCTTTTAGTTTAAACCCTAGAGCCCGTTTAGACTAAACTACGCCTAGTGCATGATAGGCCCATTAGGCCTTTTTCCTTTTATTTTGATTTTCTGTTTTAGCGAATAGTTTCAATTTTCAAAAATGTATATCTTTTATTCTGTTTAATATTTTTTGATGATTCTTTTTTTGTTGGATTGCAAATTTTGTGTAGTTTCTGTAGATTATATATTTAGCCATGTTAAAAACAATTAAAAATGCTTTAATATTGTTTTAGTCAGAATAGTAAATCTGCTATAACTTGAGTTAGAAAAATTATTTTTGTTCATTTTTCTTTTTGTCCCAAATTTATTTTGTCATTTCAAAACCCTAGACATTAACTTGTTTATTTTATGATTTATATATAATTAGTTTTAAGCATAATTCTATTAATCCTTATTAATTAGCTAGATGCTGTTTTCCTATTAAATTAATTAGTAAATTAATTTATTTTTAACTTGTGATTAGTTATTCTAGGTTAGTTTCTGTCATTCTAGTAGATGAACTTTTATTTATAAATAATAAAGGTTTTAATTTATTTTTCTTAATAGAAAATTGGATTAGGCCTAAAATGAGTTTTATAATAGCTTTTTAATTAATTCTTTTTGCTCCTAGTTGCTTAGTGAATACTTTTCTGTTAAGTTAACCTAAAACCATGATTAGGTTATATTAAGGAATTTTGTTATATAAAAACTATTTTAGCTATTGTTTGGAGTAGGAAAAACTTTGAATTGGTTTCTTTGAGTTTTTCTTTTGGATTTGGTTTTGATTGCTTTGTTGTGCTATGTTACTTTTGTTATGTTGTGCTATGTGATCCTATTGTTTTGCTTATTGTGTTCATTGTTTGTCTCGGTAGAGTTTGGAGTGCTGAAGCTTGCTACTACGACTCTTTAGCTTACGAGGATCATCAAAGGCAAGTTTTGATCATGTTATTTCTATACCTATGTTTTTGTGCATTAGTAGTTGTCACCACCCCACCATGCATGCAGTAGTGAAATCTTGAAGTCATTAAACTTGAGTAGTATCATGTGGTAGGATGAACCAACCCCTTGTTACCATGACCCGGACGTAGTAGTTACTTTGCTATGCTCAGAGACGGGATTTGGTATGAGTGATATTCATAAGCAAGATGTGAGAGTCAATGATGATGATAACCCCATGAACTACAATGATCAAGATGGACTTGAGGAAAATCACTCTTTGGGTGGAGGACGGTTGACGGGCACCTGGAGCACCAGTGGTGGCCGGGATGCATGGAGAAGCGCCATGACATCCTGCGGAAAGCTTCACCCAGCCACGAAGAGAAGGATGGATGCCCCATGACCGGAAGCTTACCTGCAGCCGCAAGCCATTATGGGCTCTGCTGGGTTGACCCTAGTAGTGACGCTGGCTGACGGTACTACGAGAAGTAGACGAACGGTAGGATTGGATGGGTACCGGCAGTGGCCAGACGAACTCTTTGGACGACCCTCTTTGGCAGTGGCTTCCCGTCTTCAAACACCATGAAGTGCGAAGACTCTAAAGGAGGGAATGATTCTTATGGGAAAGTGCGCAAACCTCTGCAGAGAGTTATAACCTAATCGATTAGCCGTGTCCCAGTTACGGACATTTGAGCCTCTGGAACTTGGAAGTATTCGGATATCTCAACACTAAAACTAATGAATTAATTTGAGGGTTTATGACTTAATAATTGGGAGCGAGATTTTGGTTGGCGGAACCATCTCAATAACTACCAACAATTTGTAGTAATTTGCAAATAAGTCCTTGTAGTAGGATAAAATTGGCTTTACATAAAATGATGAAACTTAGAGCTCCACAGCCAAAATGCATATAGTGTAGTAACTTTATTATTGTTATTCTTCATGACTTGCCAGCTTATTCCAAAAGCTAACCTACATGGCTGCAACGTATTATGTTGCGAGATATATTCCGATCAGAGTGAGGCTACGCTCGCGCTTGGCGATTGCCCTTTGGAGTCGGATGGACTCGCTTTACCTCGACGCTTCCGCAGCATTAGTAGTTTATTTCTCATGAGTTGGCCTTGAGCGAATTTATTCCCTTGTAATAAAGACTCTATATGAGAATCGTGTAATAAAATTCAGGTGTGATTGAACTTTGATTACTTTATCGATGTACTGTGAGTACCAGCATGATCTTGGGATGGTACAGACACAGAGACTTGACCGATGTTGGGTCAGGTCGCTACACAAAAGGAGAGGATACAATTTACCGAATGCATTATGTATCAGGGAAAGATCTTCCCGAGGTTTTTGTATACGAAGGACACTGTCGGATGATATTACAACAAAGGATCCGACGGTCCATAGCGGAGCTGATGTGAGTATCGGTACACAAGCAGAGGAAGAAACAATGCGAAGGCATTGGATTATAGAAGCAACTGACTAATTCAAAGCTCAATGTAAAGAATCATGATTTCTGATTCAAGGGATCAGAAGCAAATGCTCTAATTAAGGATGGGTAAGCTGAATAGACTTAGGGGTACAATCGACGACAATTTGATTGGTCGTTAAACAGATCATGTTCAAAATGACATCTCAGCCGGAAAGATAATTTTAAAAGAATCAACCGATGATTGCGTGCATTCGCACTCATGTTGAATCAAGAGGATCAAAATTACGGTGTCAAAGGAGACTAATGAATGTTGCTAGACCTATGTGAAGCAACCATAGTGCAAGCAGACAAGTATATGTAGAGCAATGATTTTAAAGAGGATTCACGAATGATCGGATAGAATTTCAAAGTATCATATGAAACATATGAACAAGCTGGGGATGGATGAATACTCGATAAGTGTGAGTAATTATTTGCAAGGGTATTCATGTGGTAAAGAAGCGTAAAGCAGTAGACACAAGGTATTCTCATATCAATAGAGAGCAAGATCAACTGGGATAAAAGTAAGAATGATAGGTGTATGTATTTATCCATAGGGATATTTCGGTGGTAGGGATTGCAAAAGCAACAGGCAAAAAGTCTCGAGAGAACATCGAGTGTATCTTTGGAATCCTTTGGTGCACCAAGCAATCATCTGGAGTGAGGGCTCTCCGGGAGAAAGTAGTTACGAGAACCTAGTGTTAGAGTTAGCAAAAATCATTTAACCCGAGTAGAAGAGAGATCAGAATCCCAGAGTATAGACGAGGAATAAAAGATCCTAATACCACCCAATGGCGACGTGGGCCCATGGGCCGCACAGCCATATTAGTAAAACAGTTTTGTAATCTCTAGACTCGACTTCGGCCAAGGAGTGTGGAAGGGGGATTCCTACAGGCAGTCGGCTCTGATACCAACTTATGACGCCCCCGATTCAATCGTACACTAATCATACACGCAAACGTGTACGATCATGATCAGGGACTCATGGAAAGATATCACAACACAACTCTACAAATAAAAAAGTCATACAAGCATCATAATACAAGCAAGGGGCCTCGAGGGCTCGAATACAAGTGCTCGATCATAGACGAGTCAGCGGAAGCAACAATATCTGAGTACAGACATAAGTTAAACAAGTTGCCATAAGATGGCTAGCACAAACTGGGATACAGATCGAAAGAGGCGCGGGCCTCCTGCCTGGGATCCTCCTAACTACTCCTGGTCGTCGTCAGCGGGCTGCACGTAGTAGTAGGCACCTCCAGCGTAGTAGGAGTCGTCGTCGACGGTGGCGTCTGGCTCCTGGACTCCAGCATCTGGTTGCGGCATCCGGGAAGAAGAGGAAACGAGGGAAAAGAGGGAGCAAAGCAACCGTGAGTACTCGTCCAAGGTACTCGCAAGCAAGGATCTACACTACATATGCATGGGTACATGTGTAAAGAGGCAATATCGGTGGACTGAGCTGCAGTATGCCAGAATAAGAGGAGGATAGCTAGTCCTATCGAAGACTACGCTCGGCAGCCTCCGGCCTTGCAGCATGTAGAAGAGAGTAGATTGAAGTTCTCCAAGTAGCATCGCATAGCATAATCCTACCAGCGATCCTCCCTCGCCGCCTGCGGGAAAAGCGATCACCGGGTTGTCTGTGGAACTTGTCTGGGTGTGTTTTATTAAGTATCCAGTTCTAGTTGTCATAAGGTCAAGGTACAACTCCGGGTCGTCCTTTTACCGAGGGACACGGCTATTCGAATAAATAAACTTCCCTGCAGGGGTGCACCGCATAACCCAACACGCTCTATCCCATTTGGCCGGACACACTTTCCTGGGTCATGCCCGGCCTCGGAACATCAACACGTCGCAGCCCCACCTAGGCACAACAGAGAGGTCAGCACGCCAATCTAAATCTTATGCGCGCAGGGGTCTGGGCCCATCGCCCATTGCACACCTGCACGTTGCGAGGGCGGCCGGAAGCAGACCTAGCCTCCCTAATACAAGAGCAGGCGTTCCAGTCCAATCCGGCACGCGCCGCTCCGTCGGCCAGCGTCAAGAAGGCTTCGGTGATACCACGACGCCGAGTGCCCATATCTTTCCCCGTAGTTGGTTAGTGCGTATAGGCGGTGGCGGAACTCAGATCAAATACCAAGATCTCGTTAAGCGTGTTATTTTAAAGTAATTGTGGACGCCGACTAGGGCCAGGCGCACCTCTCACTTAGGTGGTCTCAACCTGCCTTGTCGCTCCGCCACAAAGTAACAGTCGGGGGCCGTCGGGAACCCAGGCCCACCTCTACCGGGATGGAGCCACCTGTCCTTTCAGCTCCCTTATCCGAATCACTTGCGGGTACTCAACGAGCCAACCCAACTTTAGTCACCATCTGTATAGTATGTATATATGTATAGTATATACCCGTGATCACCTCCCGAGTGATCACGGCCCGATAGTATAGCAAGGCAGACTGACAAGAATGTAGGGCCACAGATGATAAACTAGCATCCTATACTAAGTATTTAGGATTGGTAAGGTATCAACAGATGTAGCAACAATGACAGGCTATGCATCAGAATAGGATTAACGAAAGTAGTAGCATGCTATACTACTCTAATGCAAGCAGTATAGAGGAGAATAGGTGATATCCGGTGATCAAGGGGGGGGGGGGCTTGCCTGGTTGCTCTGGCAAGGAGGGGTCGTAAACCCCGTAGTCGAACTAGGGAGCAGCAGCGGCCGGTCTCGTAGTCTACGGAGAGAAGAGGGGTGCATGACATGACAATGAGCGGTGTTAGGTGTGCCCTAACGCGGTAGTAGGTGATACCGGCGAGAGGGGAAACAACCGGAAAGTATCCCGGGTTTCGAGTTTTGGACAAGTCATCCGGAGGGGGAAAGTTGTGTGTTCTCTATGCTAGGGATGTGTGGTGGACGAATGGGCTGCTTATCCGGATTCGTCTCGTCATTCTGAGCAACTTTCATGTAGAAAGTATTTTCATCCGAGTTATGGATTATTTTATATGATTTTCTAAAGTTTTAATCATTTTCTGACTTTAATTATTTATTTAAATCCAACATTATCCGAAACAGTGCATGATAATGTCAGCATGACGTCAGCAGTCAAAAGGGCATTGACTGGGTCAAACTGACGTGTGGGTCCCGGCTGTCATTGACTGTTAACTAACCTAACAGATTAATTAACTAAACTTAGTGATTAGGTTAACCTATCAGGATTAATTAAGTTAATTAATTAATTAATTAATTAATATTTTAATTATTTACTTATCTATTTTTATTAAATATTTTTATTATTATTATTTTCGTTCGGGCGTGGGCCCTGTTTGTCATAGGCCCATAGGGGCCTTAGCGATTCTGGCGTGGGGCGCGCCTAGTGGGCTGATGGGCATGGCCAGGCGCACCAGTGGCGAGCCCAGCGCCGAGATCGGGCGAGGCCATCGGCTTGCCGTCGCTCACGGCGCCGTCCAGAAGTGGCGGAGGTGTGGAACCGGAGCAGGAGGCGGCACGTCGAGGCAGGCGCAGATGGCCGCGATGGCCGGCAGGGATGGCCGGAGCGGTGCACGAAGAGGGAAGGCGAGGCCGGGGCAGAGCCAGGCGCGCGTCGGGGCGCCGTTCAGCGCAGCTGGGAGGACGAGGTGAGGACGGGCCGGTCGGTGGAGGCGCTGGCTGCTGGCTGCAACAAGCACGCGAAGCGGCGAGCACGGGCTACGGCGACGTGTGGCACGACCACTGGAGCAGAGAGGAATGGAGGGGAACGAGGCCGCCGCGGGCCTCACCGGGGCGAGGGGCACGGGCGGCGGGGTCGAGGAGGGGACGGGACGACGTCGATGTGGTGACGGGAGGCAGTCCGTGGGGAGGAGGACGGGACGCATAAGCGACGGATCCAAGGCAACGTGGGGCTCCGGGCGAGGTGTTCCTCCAGCGGCGGTGATGGCGACGCTGACGCCGAGCTTGGGGTCCGCGTTGAGGAGATCGGGACGAGGGAGAAGGGGAGGCGGCACCGACGAGGCGGGTGAGCTCCGGCAGACGGTGTCGTGATGGTGCCGACGGGGTCGAGCGATCGGGGCGGCCGTTCCCCTTCCCGATCCAGATCTGGATCGGGGGGGAGGAGAGAGCGATGTGGGGGGGGAGTGGGGTGCGGGTAGGTTAGGGTTTCATGTCCAGGGGTTAAGGCGGTGGGGTTTGGGGCAGTTGGGCGGCCCGTTCGGGCGGAGGCCACCGGGCCACTTGGCCGAGCGGGGGGGGTTATGTTGTTTCACTTTTGTTTTGTTTTCCTTTCAATTTTTTTCTTTTTATTTATTTTCCTGTCGATTTTTAATTCACTTTAAAATATTTAGGCTTTTTCAAAAAAATGTTTTCTTCACAATAATTACCTATCTAATATTTGGCACTAACCGAACATTTTAGTTTTAATATTTGAAAACTTTCATTGTTTGCTTGATTGTGAATTTGAATTTGAATTTGAATCGGTTTCGAACTAACCCGAGATTAACTACAGTGACAGGGGTGATGTGGCATCATTAACGGGGGATTATTGTAGCCTTATTATCCGGGTGTCACACCAAACCAAACTGATAATTCAAAGAGACTTGCAAAGATAACTCAATCATACATAAAATAATTCAGAGAAGATTCAATTATTATCCATAGATAAATCTGATCATAAACCCACAATTCATCGGATCTCGACAAACACACCGCAAAAAGAGATTACATCGAATAGTTCTCCACAAGAGAGAGGAGAACATTGTATTGAGATCCAAAAGAGAGAAGAAGCCATCTAGCTAATAACTATGGACCCATAGGTCTGTGGTAAACTAATCACAACTCATAGGAGGGGCAAGGATGTTGATGTAGAAGCCCTCTGTGGTCGATTCCCCCTCCGACAGAGTGCCGGCGAAGGCTCCAAGATGGGATCTCGCGGATACAGAAGGTTATGGCGGTGGAAATTGTGTTTCGTGGTGCTCCTGGATGTTTTCGGGGTACGTAGGTATATATAGGAGGAAGAAGTACGTCGGTGGCCGCCCGAGGGGCCCACGAGACAGGGGGGCCACGAGACAGGGGGCGCGGCCCCCTATCTCGTGGGGTCCTCGGGAACTTCTTGACTTGCACTCCAAGCTCTCCGGATCTTGTTCGTTCCAAAAATCACGCTCCCAAAGGTTTCATTCCGTTTGGACTCCGTTTGATATTCCAAATCTTCGAAATCCTCAAATAGGCAAAAAACAGCAATATGGGCTGGGCCTCCGGTTAGTAAGTTAGTCCCAAAAATGATATAAATGTGTAAAATAAAGCCCATAAACATCAAAAGGGGCAATATAATAACATGGAACAATCAAAAATTATAGATACGTTGGAGACGTATCATGGCACTGTGCCATGTCCCCACCTGATGTCGCCCAGAGCAGGCGGAGTCATGTCCCCCACGACGACCTGTCGGTATGGCCTGCCGGCGGCGGGCCCTATCGGGCAGTGACGCCGTAGAAGACGGCGGAAGCCCGATCAGTCGGACTCGGGAAGGGCCGGCCTCCAGCAGGCGGCCGTCCCTTGCCCCGAGGCAAGCGTGACATTAAGCTGATGAGACCAGGTGTGGCTACAGTGATCTCCCACCAGGCGGCGGGACTATAGCCACACTGAGATGACCAAGCCTCAAATCGACCAAGACGGCTACAATGAGCAGCCACCAATCGGGCGGGACCCACCAGACGGCGGGCCCCTAAGTCGGCGGAGAAGCCGGAGGCCGGAGACATCGACAGCCGGGCCCGATGCAGACGGATTACCATTGTACCCCTGGGGGTAGGCCTATATAAACCCCCAGGGCACCCATGCAAAGGGTTCCAACTCTGATAGAACTAGCCAGTTACCTAGGGCAGGGAAGAGCTAGCCTTGCCTTCTCCTACCTCTAGACACAGCTCAAGGAGCACTTTGTATCACTAGTGCCTTAGTGATCATGCGGAGATCCCGCAGAGCAGGAGTAGGGGCATTATCTCCACCGAGAGCCCACAACCTGACTAAAGTTCGCCGGCGTTTGTGTCTACGCCTTATCCCGCTTCCAGGCACCGGCGACGTTTTACTCGCTCCCACCATGATAAGTCATCCGTTGGCATATGTCGCACCCAACCTCCGACAATTACAGAATACTATTACACAAATGCTAGTTAGAGAATACCCATGTAACCGTAAACTACCATTTCCTACACACTAATCACATCTATAGATATATTGTCCTAGTACCACCGAGGTGTGTCAAGCATCGGGTGCCTTGCATGGATATAGAGACATAAACCACACATGATGATAAGGAGGTCAACGTCATATATAGGCCTTCAAAGGTCACTTGGAAATGTAATTAGCATGATAATTGCCAAGTAAAAGAGTGCAAGTTTGAGCAAAAACGCCAAATGGATGCTTTAATTTTGAAAATTCAAATCCATACATTATTGTTTCAAAAACTATTTTGAAAAAATAGACATATACCAAAAGTGTACATGTGTGAAATTTTCATGATGAAGCAGGTTAAAATGAGAGCTAAATAAAAAATGATGGCTTTTCAGCACATGTATTGTTCATCCCCATAATCCATGATTTGTTTTGTGCAACTCACAATTCAGGATATCTCATCATAAAATTTTACACACATATTCGTTAAATCCTTGTGTCCCTGACCATATGCAAATTCATGTCCAATGCAATGTTACCCAGACTACAGTGTCACGTTCATGCAGGATTCCACATTTTACATGCCCATGTTGATGAGGTTCCCAATATTATATAAGATCATGTTGAATAACCTATAAGTGTGTTGTTGTAATCTTCCTAGCTTTCTTGAGAATACATTCTCCCTTTTTAAGTATGCAAAAAATATGCAATGAAAAAGGTTGTGTGCATCAGTTGATGCAGTAGCTGAGGGTGTACCTGCCTTTTCAAAAAGGAACTACCAAATGGGGGCAGATTCTATATTAGGAATCAAATTTGAATTCATGAACTGCACCGGAATGTTGCGATTTTTTATGTTTCCTCTTTCTAGAATGGACACCTAAATCCGAAAGGAATCGAAACACAAGAATGTGTGTCGATACAATATAATCTTCATGTTTTTTAAGGATATTTTTCTTCATAGTGATCTCATACAAAAGATACTAACACGTGCCACCGGAGGGATGTGGTGAGACTGGGCACCGTATGAAAAATAGTCGTCTTGACAATTGGACTAATATCTCGCCAGGCTCAACACCCTCATCTTTAGTGATGGCATGACCCCGTCCTTTGCACGCATACCGTTGGTGTTGAAGATGTGTCGAAAGATCCATGTCCCAAAAATGGCATTCAGACATGTTGGACGAGGAACCAAGGTCGTTTTGCAACAAAGCATTAAATACATCAAGCATCACATGATACCATTTCAGATCCTAGAGTTCTACTTTATAAGAAGTAATAGACGAAATGGCCGAGAAAATATACATCGAAATTTTTTTATGGCATAAAATAGCCCGATATTTCCCATAGGTACTATTCATCTCATGTGCATTGTGTGGTGTATCTACCAGGATGGAATTGAGTGCAAAACAGGGCTGAGGTGCACGTACGGAGAAGCTGGCATAGACCGAGGGGAAGATACGGTCAAAGACACAAAAGACAAAACGAGATGGTGTGGTGCAGGAGCCGAGGGTGATGTTGTCGAGCGGGAAACGGGTGATGTTCGGCTGAGTCCACCCAATGTGTCCAGAAGGGAGTGACGCATGCATGTTAGAGTTAGAGGCAATCCTGGAGTGGACGTGGGTGTCATACACAAGGGTAAGAGGTACATCACGGTCGGAGCTCGAAGTAGACCGGGAGAAAGGGCGTAAGAGGCACAAGATTCGGCCATGGGAGGCATGTGTGTAGGTTATTGTGTTGTATAAACATATAAACAATGTTAATAAACAATTAACATGGGAGGACACTAACTTTTTGAGTTTGAAGATAAAGACACCTATACCCTTGTGCATGATATCGCTCATGGACCGAATGAGATTCCGGCTTTGCCATTTTGAAGGGAGGTGCTGGGCACACAATGCAAAGAACTCAGCCATGGAGTCCTCCATGTCGCAGTCGTGGAAATTTTCCTCTGAAAGAACTTCTCTTGGTTACATGTTATTGTGTGTCAAAAGAATATACATATATATTTCACATGTTCTTGTGTGTGAGAATATTTCATGATTTTAAAAAGTTTGTGCATGTATCTAATAAATGAAAAGGAAACAAAGAAATAAACGAAAAAGGAAAGAAAAAAGAAAACCAAACTTTAATACATTGATAAAGAGAGAACAAAATTAAATAATATTGAATAATAGAACCATAAAACGTAAAAACTAAAGGAAAAAAGAAAAGAAAAAAGAGGATCATATATAATGAAAATGAAACAAATATAAAAGGAACGGAAGAAAAGAACTAGTGTTACTGGGCCACCGCCTATACTAGAGGAGAGGTCCCGTACGACGCCCACGTGCATCAAACAGCTGCACCTTCGCCCTGGTGCGAAACGTCTGGGCGGTCCATTTAGCAACACTGTAGCTTTTGATACACTTTAGCACACAGGTTTTAAATATGGTTTTCCAAATAATTTATTAAAATATGAATATTCTTCAAAAATACAAACAATTTCCCTAAAATGTAAATATTTTTTGAAATTTTGAACAACTTCCAAAAGTATAAACAACTTTTTGAAAATATTTTAAAATTTTGGAAAAATTTATTATCTGTCCAAAAAAAATTAGTGTATATTAAAAAGGTTCACCGTATATTGAAAAGGAATCCACCATATATAAAAAATGATCAGTTTGTATTAAAAATTGTTCATCGTATATCTTAAAAAGGTTGATCTGATATTAAATTGTTCAATGTATATTACATAAAAGATAGGTGTGTATTCAAAAAATGTACATCATATATTAATGATTTCTTTGTCTTGTATTAAATATATTGTTCCCATGTATTAAAAAGGTTTAAAAATTAAATGTTCACTATTCTATTTTGAAAAAAATGGTTTAAGATATGTTGCAAAAACTGTAAATATTAAATGTGCAAATTAAACCGAAAACCAGAAGAAAACCGAAATCTCAAAAGAGAAATAGAAAAAATATAAATAAAAAGAAAACTGAAACAAAAAACCACACATAGAAATAAAGAAAATAATAGAGCCGAAAAAAGACAGAAGAAAAAGGGCGGCCCGGCTGAAGGCTCGGCCATTAGAATGCATCAGGACATCAATATCATGAAATCTGAGGGCCGAAAGCACACATGTCATGAGAGGGTTTGGAGAGTGCTCAGTATTGATATCAATAAAATATATTTGCAGAATGCCAAACTAGCCCATGATTTGCGCAAAACCAAGGGTGGCTTCTGTCCTCAATCAGAAACTGAAATTATAGAATTTTGCTCCACGTGAAATTAGGAAGAATTGTATTTGCTAATTTTCCAGTCAAATCTATTTTCTTTCATTTAAGAAGTTAGGGATATACCAACGTCAGATAAGGCTGCACTATGTGTCATGGGAAGCTTCCTAGTTGAGATCAAACCAAATAAACTAGGTTGCAATGCTTACATAGGCGCACACTTGATGATCCTGGAATAACCAACGTCAGATTTGACAAAACCTTTTTGCTGTCTCCTTTTCTTCCTCGATTCTTTTTTTGTTCCTTTTCCTATTTTCATTAATTGTTAGGGCATTGGATTGGCATCCTCTCAAAAATTACCGGTCGTCGATTGAACACGACTCTTTTCTTGGGAGAGCACAACGACGGGTACTAGGTTCTCTCGATGGAAACCTACACCGCTGGAATCGGTTTGCTTTACATTAGAGCAAGCGACATCATGTTGCCCTCTCAATGCAAATCAAGATCCGATGGTGCTTTGTTTCCTCTAAACCTCAGCTAAACGAGCTGCGTGCGATGAAGAGGGAGGTCCATTTAACCTATGAGGTAAACTCTTTTCCTCCGAAAAGCTTCTGTCCAGAACTTTCGGCCTGCGAATCTGCAGACAGTGGCCGGATGGCTCGTGCGAGAGTGGACCCCATATTAGAACCCTTCACGATGGCAAGATTACAAAATCCGACCGCCCAAAGCGTGCTGGTTGTGAGAGGGTTAGGAGAGTGCCCAGTTTTAATAAACAGCCCACAGCTTTTGCAAAAACCAGGGTGGCTTCTCTTCTCAAACAGAAACTGAAATTGGAAATTTTTTTGTCTCCATGTGAAATTACGCAAATGTTTCTTAGTAAAGCTTACAGCCTCCCCACCGGGGACACTAGTATGAATGAATAAACAGATACTTTACTCAGCACGCCTACCGCCCATCTACTCACAGTACTCTCCACGCCTACTGCAGCAGTACCAAGCCACTATATATACACAAATACAAAATGCAGCTAGAGTGTGTTGTCGTCTTCGTCTACATACACAAATAAAGAAACGGCAGCCACAACCCACAACCCACAACATGATGACCGGATCGAGCTCCCAAGTGTTCATCATGCCCGGCGCCGGCCATGTCCACTACCTCGTCGCAGGAGGCTCCGGAGGAGGCGACGACCCCAGGTACCCCTGGACCTTCAAGTCCCTCCACGAGGTGGACGCCGTCGTCCCTGCCATCGCCTGTGGAGCACCGGTAGAGCCCTACGGGTGCCCCATCTGCTTCCGCACATTCGCCAGTGCCAAGGCCGTCCATGGCCACATGCGCAGCCACACGGACCGCAGCTGGCGCGGCATGGAGCCGCCCGGCCGGAACCTCTCGGCGAGCTCGGGCCGGACGGGCGGCGCTACCCACGCTGCGTGTGACCGCTGCAAGATGCCAGTCCAGACGCGGCAGGCGCAGGCGGCCACCGTGCCAGCCACAATGGTAAGAAAGGCTGCTCCTGGCTCGATAGGGAGGAGCTCGCCGCCGAAGAAGAAGCTCGGAAGCCCGTCGTGTTCGACGTTGATCTGAACCTTCCGGCTCCAGAGGCAGAGGAACATGAGGAGGAGTAGTAGGAGAGATCAACAGATCGATCGAGCAGCTTGCTGGTACTGTTCTCAGTTGAAAGTTGTTGAAGCTGTGCTTGCGTGTGCTATATTTGGTGTTTAGCTTCTCTATATATTTTATTCTGCCTTCTTTCTCTTTGACTTTGTGTTTCCAGACTTGGTGTGCAAATAGCTCTCGATCGATCGATCCCTGCTCAATAGATAAATAAATGAGGACTGCAATCTGCAATTAAGCTGGTTTGCTACATATGTGTGTCAGTTCGTGTTTGATACTTTGATGCAGCTAGAACTGAATCTTCAGGTTATTTCATGTGATTCTTTGTTTCTTTAGCTGATCTGGTCCGTTTTATTTGACATTAGCCGATCTAATATTAGATCTATTGGTTAACTATCATGTGTCCAGCTCCAGCAATTTTATATCGTAAGTTCGTAACTGAGAATTATTTAATGAGTTGCATTAATACATAGCTAGCTCAATATTGTATGCATATATCTGATTTCTCAACAGTTAATAAGAGAATCACTAGAGATTGTTTCTCCAGGTGTTGTGCCCATTTCATATAGTAGATAGGAAAAGGAGGAAAAGGTCAGAATGTGTATGCATGAGATTAATGGATGATAAAAGGGTCGATCCACTCCTAGTATGAAGCAATGTCATATTAATTGAACTATGATTTCCAAATCTTTTCATCATTAGCAGAAACCAAAAGTGGCTTTGCAAATACGAACAGAAATAGTTTGAGTATTTATGTCTTCTAGTGAAACGTGAAGTGTGCTCATGCTTTATATACCAGTTCCCAAGTTTATGATATTGCTTCATAATGTATATATTGGGGATATATTGGCATCATCGGAGTAATTAAGCACTCTATTTCGACACTATATATGTTATAGGAGTCTCAATGTTTCGATATAGGAAATCAGAAGAACAAAGGGGGCAAAAAATATTTTTGGAACGAAAAAAAAATCCAAATTACCATGAAACAAAACCATGTATGTCGAGTATAGCGTTATTCAAAACCAACGATGTTCCATTTTCAGCTGCATGGATATTCATTCATAATGCTAGCACACTGCACAACATAGTACACAAACACAACTGTCCGAATCCGACTCGGATTCGGATGTCTAATTCAACCATCAGAGATTCCCACATAGTGAAAGACAACTGGACACATATGTGTGTGCTGAATCCGGCCAGCGCACTCCTACAGGATTTGGTAAGACTGAAATGTTGATATGACAATTATCAGTCGGACATGGATTCAAGTATAAACGTCGGGCTTATATTCATTTGATCATCGGACTTGCTATTTTTAAGGAAGAACCTACCAATTAAAATATATATTGGTACATATAGATTTACCCCTTATAGGTATTGTGAAATAAATACCCAAGAAAAATTTAGAATTATGTCATACTTGCTACTTAAAGTATACACAAAATTAATAATTGCTCGCAGTTAGAGAATACTGCTACACTAATGCTAGTTACCGAATATCCACATAACCTTCACCTACCAGTTCCACACACTCATCACGTCTCTATCTGTAGAGTCCTAGTACCACCGAGGTGTGCCAGGCGTCATTGCCTTGCATGGATATAGAGATATAAACCACAGCCCATGATGATGAGGAGGTCAACGTCACAGGCCTTCTTGGATATGTAATTAGGTCGATCAATTGACAAAGAGAGTGCTAGCTTGAGCAGCAAATGCCAAACGGAGGCCTTAATTTTGAAATTTTCAAGCCATACTTTTGCGTTTCAAAAAATACACATATATCATGAGAGACATAGTGTACATGTGTGCAAATTTTGATGATGAAATACACTCTAATGAGGGATAAATCAAAGAACAAATTTGTGCTTAGCACATGTTCTGTTCATCCCTAAAGTCCATGAGTTTTATTTTGTACAGCTCACAATTCAAGGTATTTCATCATGAAATTTTACACACATATACATTACATCCTTGTGTACTTGACCATATGCACATACATGTCCCATGCAGTGTTACCCAGACTGCAGTGTCACCTTCATGCAAGATTCCACATTTTACATGCCCATGTTGGTCGGGTTCCCAATATTATATAAGATCAAGTTGAATAACCTATAAGTGCATAGTGTAATCTTCCTAGCTTCGTTGAGAACACATTCTCCCTTTTTAAAATAAAGCACACAAAAATTCCGCAAAAAAAGGATGTGTGCATCAATTGATGCGGCAGCCAGGGTGTGCCTGCCTTTTCAAAAGGAAAAACGTATTTTACCAAATGGGGCAGCTTATGTATTAGGATTCAAATTTTAATGCTTGTATTGGACACGGAGTGTTATGATTTTTTATATTTCCAAAATAGTCTTTCTAGAACGGACACCTCAATCCGAAAAGGATCCCTACATTAGTATGTGGGTCGATACAGTATAACTTTACTTACTTAAGATGTGTTTCTTCACAGTCATCTCACCCAAAAGATACTACCACGGGGAGAATGTGGCAAGACTGAGCACCATATGAATAATAGCCGATTTGACAATCGAACTAATATCTCGCTATGCTCAGCACCCTCACATTTATTGAAGCCACGAACCCCCTGCCACTCCTTACCTTGCACCTCGCCAAGGTACCATTGGAGTTGAATTTGGGTCGAAAGATACATTTCCGCTACCGCGATGGAAAATAGGGTTTGGAGGAGGCGGGGCGACACCACGCCTCCACCACCGCCGCCGCCACTGGCTACCATCGCTAGCGAGGCTGGCCTTTGCTCCGTGCGTGGACGCCGTCCACGGCGCGTATATGTTGCGGCTCCGTCCGCCCGTGCGGCCCCGTCCGCCCCTGCGGCTACGTCCGCCCGTGCGGCCCCGTCCGCCCCTGCGGCCCCGTCCGCCATGCTTGATGCTTCGTCAGACCTTCTGGTCATGGACATCCCAGCGGCTGTGCCTGGCGTGCCCACGGAGGGAGGCCGCCGTGCTGATGACCTGAACCTCAGAGGGAACCGACGCAGCAGGCCCCGGCCGGCAGGCATGCAGTTTGATCCCGGTAGAATCAGGAACCCTAGGGTTGTTTCGCCTACTCGTCGGGTTTGGAGCAGCGACGCACGCGACAGTCTGGCTGCAATATCGCATCCTTCAATTCACATGAGGGCTGGCCCAGCGACTATCCCGGTGATCCTTGCTGGCGGTGGGGGTGAACAAGGGGCATCCGTTGAGGCAGCCACCCGCCTCAAGCCGTCCAGCCTGTATGCCGGGAGACGATGGGGCAGGAGTCACCATTGAGGGCCTCGACTATTGCAGTCCCGAGAGACATCCGACGATCTCCGATGCCGGCGCCGCCGGCGACACAAGTGCCTCGAACAGAAATTTTGGAAAACCATGTTAGCAACTTGAATCTTCTGTGCTGGAATTGCCGAGGGTGTGGAAATTCTCGTACAATACGGGATCTTGTGAGCTTGGTGCAGGTTCATTCTCCTACTATCGTCTTTCTTTGTGAAACTAGGCAAAGGAAAGATAAGATGAAAAGATATCGATCCGGCTTAGGTCTAAGTGGTTTCGAAGCAGTCAATAGCAATGGTCTTAGTGGTGGCTTAGCTCTTTTCTGGCATGAATCGGTACAACTTGATGTAAAAGATATGAATGAACGATATATTGATGCCTATGTGAGTGCTGCAACGGGGGAGCCACCTTGGCGGCTTACCTGCGTCTATGGAGAACCATGGACGGAGGACCGACATCGCATGTGGTCCATCCTCCGGGATCTCCACCGCCAAGCCGACATGCCGTGGGTGGTGGTCGGAGACTTCAACGAGGCTATGTGGAGCTTGAACACTTCTCCGAATCACCGCGCCGGCAGGTCAGATGATTGATTTTCGTGATGCTATGGAAGTTTGTGGATTGGGTGATCTTGGTTTTGTAGGACTGTTTTCACTTATGACAATCGTCGTGGAGGACGGGCGAATGTCAAAGTCAGACTGGACCGGGCTGTTGCAAATAATTCTTGGCATGACATCTTTACACATGCCAAGGTGGAACACTTCGTGATGCCTAGTTCGGACCACCTAGCTATTTTGCTTCGATTGTGTCATGGAGGACCAGCCACCGTGTCAGGTAGGAGGTGCCGTCAGTATGAGGTAATGTGGGAGAGAGACCCGACCTCCCGGAGGTAATAATGAATATTTGGGCTGACTTGGGGTCTATGTTGAACCTGGGGATATAGCATCTGGTTTGGGCACTATGATGAAGAAACTGCAAGATTGGAGCCGCAAAAAATTGAAAATGTCATTAAAGAAATAAATAAGTCCCCTCACGTCTGGAATAGCTTTTGTCGATGAATGCAGATAGGAAGGAGATCCGAGAGGCTACTGATAAGATGAACGAACTGTTGTACCGGGAGGAGATGCTCTGGATGCAGCGGTCTCGTGTTGCCTGGTTACGTGAAGGGGACCGGAACACAAAATTCTTCCACCGGAAAGCAGTATGGCGCGCTCGAAAAAACCGCATAAAATCACTTATGGATGATACAGGCACAACACATCGGAGCCAAGCAGCTATGGCCGAGTTGGTCACGTCCTACTTCTCTAATCTGTTCAAGGCAGATAGTACCCTTTGTGTAGATCCAGTGATTAATTTAATTAACCCACGCGTTACTGATCAAATGAATGATGGTCTGTGTGCAGAGTTCTCGGATAAGGAGATTGCGGATGCGCTCTTTCAGATTGGACCGTTGAAGGCGCCAGGTCCGGACGGTTTTCCTGCCAGGTTCTTTCAAAGAAACTGGTCTTGCATGCGGACACAGGTGATCGCCGGGGTCAAGGAATTCTTACGATCGGGAATAATGCGGAAGGGTGAACTACACCTCCATTGTTCTCATCCCCAAGGTTGAGAACCCAGAGAGGCTCACGGAGTTTAGGCCTATCAGTCTTTGCAATGTTATCTATAAGGTAGTATCTAAGTGCCTGGTTAACCGCCTGCGGCCCATTTTGGATGAGATAATTTCACCGGAGCAGAGCGCCTTTGTCCCCGGGCGGATGATCACTGATAATGCCCTGATAGCATTTGAGTGCTTTCACTCTATTCAACATGAAAAAGACCCTAACAAAAGTTTTTGTGCTTACAAGTTGGATATGTCTAAAGCGTATGACAGGGTGGACTGGATCTTCTTGGAGCGAATGATGCAAAAGATGGGGTTCGCTCGCCGGTGGGTGGACTGGATTATGACGTGCGTCACCTCGGTGAGATACACTGTTAAATTTAATGGAACCCTCTTGGATTCGTTTGCACCGTCGCGAGGGCTACGGCAAGGTGATCCACTCTCCCCTTTTTTGTTCCTACTGGTGGCTGATGGTTTGTCTGCTTTGTTGAAAGATGCTGAAGAAAAGGGGGAATATACACCTTTGAAAGTGTGTCGACGAGCTCCAGGCGTGTCACACTTACTTTTTACAGATGATACCCTGTTATTTTTTAATGCAAAGGAGGAGCAAGCAAAAAAGGTACATGAGGTTCTCACTGTGTATGAACGGGCAACAGGACAATGCATTAACCCAGCTAAATGCAGTATACTTTTTGGCAATTCGTGTACCATGGAGGACCAGGAAAGGGTCCGCTTTGTACTGCATGTGAATGTTCTGGACTTTGAGGACAAGTATTTGGGCCTTCCAACACCTGATGGCCGTATGTCGCGAGGTAAATTTCAGAATTTGCAATCCAGGCTACTGAAAATAATCATCGCATGGGGGGATACCCTGTCTCTTGCTGGTAAGGAAAGCGATGATAAAAGCTGTTGCACAGGCCATCCCAACTTATATCATGGGTGTTTTCAAGCTTCCTATGTCCGTATGTGATGATCTGAATAGGATGGTGCGGAACTTTTGGTGGGGCTCTTCGAAAGGGAAGAGGAAAACACATTGGCTGGCTTGGCCCAAAATTTTGGCGCATAAGATGAAGGGCGGTCTGGGCTTCAGAGACTTCCGCCTGTTCAACCAGGCCCTGCTTGCCAGGCAGGCGTGGCGTTTACTCACTAATCCTAATAGTTTATGTGCACAGGTGCTTAAGGCTCGCTACTATCCGGAGGGTCGCCTTGAAGATACTGTCTTCTCGGGGAACGCCTCCCCTACATGGCAGGGCATCCAACACGGCATTGAGCTCTTGAAGAAGGGCATCGTGTGGCGTGTCGGTGATGGACATAACATCCGCATTTGGCGTGCTCGTTGGCTGCCTACCGAGCCATCGCGCCAGCCCATTACCCAGCAAGGAACCTGCCGGCTCAGGAGAGTTGCCGAGCTCCTTGACGAGGCAGGCAACTGGCGTATGGACCTTCTTCGCCGCCACTTCCTCCTCGACGTTGACTCTATCAGCAGCATCCGCACATCGCCTCGCGCCACCGACGACATCATCGCATGGGCGCCGAGAGGAACGGTATCTTCACCGCTCGATCCGCCTACCGCCTAGCCATGGACGCAGCGCGAACGTCCATTGGCAACTGCTACGAGCAGGGCACCGGATGGTCATCACGCCATCCGGAAGATCATATGGGGTGCCCTGCTCCCCAAAGGTACGCGGTGTTCGCATGGAGAATTGTAACCAACTCGCTGGCTACCTGGGCTAACAAGTTTTCGCCACCTTGAGCTTATCGACATATGTCCCCTCCGTGATGTGGAACGAGAGGACGGCTTCCACGCGATGTGCAGGTGCCCACTTGCTGTGGACCTTTGGCGAGCCATGGAGAAAGATTGGCCGATCCCCAAGGTGGACACCATAGAGAATGATGGGCCAGAGTGGCTCTTCACGCTTCTGAACCCTCTGTCGGACACGACGCGTATGGTCGTCCTCATGATCATGTGGCGGGCATGGTACATCCGCAATGAAATTACCCACGACAAGGCTCCTCCGCCCACATAAGCATCCAGGCGTTTTCTTCACGGGTGCATCACGTCTTTGCTGAGTATCCACCAATTCCCACATGCAGACTTGGTGAAAGGCAAAATGGTTGTGCATGAAGTTGGCCGGGCTATACATGCAAGCGGTGTGAAGGAGCCAACGCTTCAATGGGTACCCCCTCCACCCGGCTGGACAAAGCTCAACACCGACGGAAGTTTTGTCCAGGCCACAGGTGCAGCAGGTGGTGGTATGGTCCTGAGAAATGAAAAAGAAGAGCTCATCTTCACAGCATGCAGGCAGTTGTTTACATGTAATAATAGCCTCCAAGCGGAGTTGGAAGCATGCAGGGAGGGATTGCAGCTGGCCTTGCACTGCATAAACATGCCCATCTTGGTGGAGTTGGACAGTCTTGAAGCGGTCTCGATGCTGTCAGCATAGTCGTGAATCGCTCACAAGTCCGGAAAGCGCTTAGTCGAGGAAATACGTGGAATAGTAGCTGTTGAATCAAGGGAGATTTCCTTTTCTCATATTAGTAGATCACAAAATAATGTCAGTCACGGCGCTACTTGGGCGTATAGGCGTAATAACCAGCATACGGCTGTTTGGTTGCGATCGGGATTAGACTGCATTGTAAACCTTTCAGAGGCCGAGAAGCCTCAAAATCTTCCTTTATCCCGCAAAAAAAAGAAAGATACATTTCCCAAAGAAGGCATTCACACATGTTGGACGAGGAACCAAAGACCAAGTGTCATTCTACAAAAAAAAGCATTAAATACATCACATATTGCATGACACCAGTTCAGACCATGGAGTGATATTTTATATGAAGAAGTAATAGAGAAATGTATGAGAAAATACATAATAAAATTTTCCTTTTAGTCATGAAATAACTGGATATTTCTCATGTGTGTACATCTCGTGTGCATTGTCGGGTGGCTCTACTAGGATGGAACTAAGCGGGAAACAGGGTTGAGGTGGTGCGTAGAGAGTGGGTGCATAGATCAACAAAAAGATGCAGTCAACGGCACAAAAGCCAAAGCAAGCTGGTGTGGGGCGACAGCCGAGTCTGATGTTGTCGAGCGGGAAACGGCTGATGTTGGGCTGGGTCCACCTGACGTGTTCGGAGGGGAGTGGTGCGGCTGTGTTATAGTGGGAGGCGATTTCGAAGTGCTGTGGGTCTCCGGCACAAGGGTATGATGTAGGTCATGGTCCGAGCTGGAAGTAGATCAGACGGAAGGGCTCAAGAAGCACGGGATTCGCTGCAGGAAGCATGTGTGCAGGTTTGTCTGTGATATAAACACAAGGTAAACAATCTTAATAAAAATTAACATGGGAGGTAACTCAACTTTTTTAGTTTGAAGATCAAGACATTGATACCACTTGTGTTCAAGTGGGTACCCAAGAAAAACACAACGAGAGGAATGGGGAGATAGTTTGTCAAGGAATCCGGCATAGGTTTTGGGAATAAATGCAACCAAACACACGAGGGTGGTCGTAAATGGGGTGAAAACTACAAGGAAGGCCAAGGGTGTGAGAAAATTCTTGGGGCAAGTGGGACGATGATTAAATAAATCCCATTGTTAGATTTTGAGAAGAAATGGAGCCTTCTCAGGGCATGTGCTCTCTGGGCCATCGGATTGGGCTTCGAGCGAATCCAGGCCGTCCGATCTTGAGATTAGATGATCCCGACCATTGGATTGAGTATGATGTGACTACCAATGAATAGTGTCATTTTCCCCTCCCCGTCCTACCGTCTTGTCTGTCTATGGAAGGTGGGGTCTCGACGGTGTTGGCCCTGACTGTCATGGGCCGCAGAGGTCGACATGACCGGTGTTAGGTCGTTGTGTGCATGGGAGGCGTGCCACCGCCTGCAATTCTCGATGGCCGCCGAGGGCATTTCCGACATTTCACCTAACCCTGTGCCAAGTGTCTTGTCTTGATTCGTTGCCCCATCCCCAATAGGGTGAGATGACCAGGGTTTGTCTCACCATCCCTCACTTTTCTCTCTCCTCATGGCTGACCCTGCCGCCTCCTCCCCTTCTCAGCCTGTGCTCTCCCCTTTCTTCCTCGTGTCGCCGCCCCAGGGAAGCACCACGAGCATGGGCCACTGAGACAGACGCCCAGGTCGCCGTTACCGCCGTTCTTCACACTATCATATGGGATCGCCGCCACTGCGTGCCTGTGTCGAGCTCGTGCCATAACCGTCGTCATACATGGGGAAGCACAAGGCGCTGGTGGATCGGGGTTTCTCGCGACTAGATCGAGGTCTGAGAGTCGTTGATATGTCTCCAACGTATCTATAATTTTTATTGTTTCATGCTAAATATTACCAATCTTAGATACTTTATATGCAATTTTATATCATTTTGGGGACTAAAATATTAACTCAGTGCCCAGTGCCACTTTTTGTTTTTTGCTTTTCAGAAAGTCGGTACCAAACGAAGTCCAAGCATAATGAAACATTACAGTGATTTTTTCTGGACCTGAAGGGACCCTAGAACGTCCGTGAGGAGGCCAGAAGATCTACGAGAGATTCATGAGCTAACACGATGCACCCCTAGGAGAGGGAGCCACCTGATCTTGTCGGTCCCACGCAGCTCCGTTTGACCTAATTCCAGCGCTATAAATTCACTATATCCCCAAACCAACAGACAGCCACCCGAAACAATTTTTTCGCTACCGCGAGCTTTTGTTTTTCTGTGATCCCATCTGGAGGCCTTTTTCGGTATGGAGGGCTTCTACATCCACCTTGTTGCCCTTCTGATGATGTGTGAGTAGTCTATCACAGACCTACGGGTCCATAGCTAGTAGCTACATGACTTCTTCTCTCTCTTTGATCTTCAATACAATGTTCTCTTTGGAGATCGATTCGATGTAATGTTCTTGCGGTGTGTTTGTTGGGATCTGATGAATTGTGGGTTTATGATTTGGAATATTCATTGAAAGTAATGAAATCTTTGCTGAACTTTATTATGCATTATTGTTATATCTTTGTATTTCTCTCCAATCTATCCGTTTGGTTTGGCCAACTAGATTGATTTTATCTTTAGTGGGAATGCTGCTCTGTAGTTGGTTCAATCTTGCAGTGTCATCATCCAGTGACAGCAGGTGTAGCGAGGCCAGATTTGTATTATTGCCTTTAAGGTTAAAACAACGGGTTTAATCATATTGCTTGGTTATATTGTATCTCCATCATGTCATCTTGATTAAACTATCACTCTGTTTGTCATGAACTTAATACCATAGATGTAGGCAAGAGTCGGTCGATTGGAGGAGTAATAGTAGTAGATGCAGGCAGGAGTCGGTCTACTTGTCACGGACGTGATGCATGTATACATGATCATTGTCCTTAATATTGTCACAACTATGCGATTTTCTATCAATTGCCAGTAATTTGTGTGCCCACCGTATGCTATGTTCCGAGAGAAAAGCCTGTAGTTAAAACTATGGCCCACGGGTCTACTTCTATCATACTATAAAACCAAAAACACCTTGCTGCAATTTAACTCCTTTTATTTTACTTTTCAATTTACGTGTATCATTATCAGATTTAATCCTTGTAAGTAATGAGTTCAAGGGGATTAACAATCCTCTTGCCTGTGTTGGGTGCAAGTATTTGCTCTTGTGTGTGCAGGTACTATTGACTAGGCGTTTATGCGTGGTCCGCCTGTTGGTTCAATAACCTTGGTTCTCACTGAGGGAAATATTATTCGCTACTCTCACTACAAAAAACACTTCCGTGATGATACGTGTTTGTCACAGTATGTCACATTTTCTGTCATGCACGTACATCCATGATAATTTGATGACAGAATCAAGATAGTCATACATGTGCTCGTAGAAGTGTTCCATGACAGAATTCAAATTATCATCACGGAGGTGTCCACTTCCATGATCATATATGGTGCATCATGGAAACTCTTTCGTCAAGGGTAAACGACACGTGACATCCACCGTAACGGGTCGCCGTTAAGCTATCGGGTCCGGTTTTGGATCCGATAACCTGTTAACAGCCACGACCAATGGCGATTTTCCACGTGTAAAATTTTCATTAGCCCAAGGAACCATGTGTCAGCTTCGCGTTGGAACAGATTTCAACCATCCACTGAATGAGGCGCCTATGATATGTCGACATTACGGCACGGCCCAAAAGTGGCTCATTTAGGTTAAAAGGTCGGCCCATCGAAAGCATGTCAACGGCCTATGCACGTACAACCCATTTACGACCCGTTAACTCATGGGCGGTTATGGCCTTTTAGAATTCAGCCCATTAGCGTCATGTGAGCATTCCAATATAATTCGAGCCCATTGTCACTTTCGGCCCATGTATGGCCAATGACGTCTTTCGGCCCATATGATGCCTTTTGTTTCTTTGGGCCTTTTAACGACCCATGGTGACTCTGGCCCATAATAAACAGTAAATTGCTTTACACCCATTAACGGCCCATGATTCAGTTGGGCCATTTCCAGCTCGTGTTATCTTTCGGCCTTCTAAGGCCCATATATTCTCGGGCTCATTTCCAGTCCTCGATTACTTACGGTCCGTTACTGGCCTGTTCTGCTAATGGGCTAAATTCGACACATGGTTATAGTTGGCTCGTTTGTGGCCCATTATACCTTTGGGCCTTATTCGTCCTGTCATGTATTATGGCCCATTAGCGACCCATTATGCATGTCGATAGAATTAAGCATGTGCTGCCTTATGGCCTGTTAACGTCCCATTATGGCATGAACCCACAAACAGATGGTTCCGATTATGGCCCATTTACGGCCCAAATCACGTTCAGACAGTGGTCCACGATCAGTATGGCCCATGGATTCGACGTCCTGTAACAGGCCCATGGATCCTATAGCCCATAAAAAGCACATAGATCCTAAGGACCGTAGGAGGCCCAAGGATCCTAAGGACCGTAGAAGGCCCATGGATCCTACGGCCTGTAGGAGGACCATGGATACTATGGCCCGTAGGTGGGCCATGATTACAACGGCCCGTATGTGGACCATTGTTATTGCGGCCACTAGGAAACCGAGGAAAAGAATTGCAGTACTAGAAGCAAAAATAAACAAGACTATAAGAAATAAATAAGCAAGCAACTAACACTAGGATATTACAGAGATTACACAGATTACATCCACTCGACATCAAAGTTCACCACGAGTGCAAATATAGGGAACAAAGCAGCATATTACATATACTAGTTGTCAAAGTTGGCAACCAGTGCATATAAACGACGCACCAAAACAAGTCCAGTACTGAAGCCACTTCAGAAGAGCTGAAGAAAAAATATCCTGGGTACCCACTATGCTGGCAAGAAGCTTAGCAAGCTTATTAGCTTTCTCTTGTTTAGCGCTTAAATCCTCCCGCTTGTTGCTGCACCAGAAAGTATGCATCTGAATTCTGAAGGGACTTCCTCAGTCCTTTGGCTTCTTGTCACAGCACATCTGATCGATATCTTTCAACTTGTAGTTGAGACTGAAGAAGCTGAACTGTTTCAGGAAGCAAGTTCGAAGAGCTTGTGCCAGCAGTAGTGGCCAGTAACTCGAGCACTACATCAAGACAAGACTTTGGGGTTGTCTCGCTATCTTCAAGATAATTTTTATCAGCTTTCTTGTAGTCCAACAGGGATGTCTCACTATCTTCAACCTTATCTGCATTACTTCCTTTACCATTGCATAAAGGGGCACTCTTCTCCAATATTTTATCGGCATTCCAAAAGATAAACAAGCAGACACATCACAGGTTTAGCATGTTGTATATGAAACTTATTTTGGTAAACCAGTTCAAGAGTAAAGGGGCAGGATAACAGCATGAAACAAACATATATCTATGTACTATGGTCACTGTATGGTCTATATCATTCTAGTTTATGTTGCCAAAACAAGATAGAGACACAGTTCAAATCATATATGTTTAAGACAAAGCAGTATAGACAGAATATAAGTGTGGAAAACTACACGACACTAACAACACCTATAGTGTGCATGACATGAGAACATAACTGTTTATATAATTGAAACTGAAATTAATATAGAGCAAGTTACAACAGCAAACCAGCTAAAGAAGCAGGTTAAAAACATACCTTCAAGGCCACTTTGGAGTTTCAGTTGCATCCTTCAAATTTGAAATTAGTTGGTATGAGTAAATACAGTGATGCATGCAAGCGCAATGGAGTATGAACTGTAGCTACGGAATCTGACCTGAGAATAATTCTTCTTCTGCTTTAAGCGATTTGGGGTTTGGAGTGGTGGTCCTCATGCTTTGGGCACTGCAGTTGCCTTAATAACTGCACGTGTTTGGGTGCTCTGTGGTGGAGAAGGTAATGTGTCAACAGGAACTGGGTTACTATCTGCTGGAGTTGAGGTTAGAAGGGGTGTAGCCGGTTCCCTGTCCAACTAAATAAAAATAGAACAAAAAAAGAACTAGTATTACTCGGCATCTGCCTATACTAGGGGCAGGACATGTATGTGCATCAAAATAGTTGCACACATGCACCAGCGCGAAACCACTAAGTGTCCCATTTAGCAAACACTGTAGCATTCGATGAGTTGTAACACACCGGTTTTAACTAGAGTTTTCCGAACAATTTTTTAAATAAGAATCTTCTTCGAAAACATGATTTTTTTTTAAATGTGAACATTTTGTGGATTTTAACAGCTTCGAAAGTATCTAAAACAGGTTAAAAAGATTTCATATTTTTACGAAAATGGTTTGTTTGCTTTTAAAACCAGTTATTTTATACTAAAAATGTTCACCATATAATTAAAAACAATTCACCGTATATAAAAAATATGATCAGTGTTTATTCCAAAACTTTCATCATATATATCATAAAAGGTTGGTCTTATATTAAAATTTACAATGTATATTAAAATGTTTAGTGTGAATTAAAAAATGTTCATTGTGAATTAATGATTTGTTCAGGGTATATTAGATCATAAGTTTTCATGCAAACAAAATTGTTCCCATGTATTAAAAAAGTTGAACAAGTAAAAAGTTCACCGTCTATGTAGAAACAAATGTTTTACTTATGTTGCAGTAGAGAAACCCGGCCTGGTTGGAGGGTCGACCATTTCTATTTGCTGGGTATCGCTATATGACACTAACTTAGGAAATGCACACGAGGCCAGCATCGTGGGACTGACCTAGTGTGCCTGTTATGGAGCAGCATAAAAATCTACAAAAGAGACGCGTTAACATAGAATTGAAATTTGCAATCTTTCAGGCCTGAACCTAAGCTGCTAGCAAATAGTATTGATGGCTAATTATTGAGAAACTGATTTTAACGGGAGATGACAACAAAATTTAAAGTTTAATAGCACTTTTTGTAAAACCTAAAGAAAATTAGGAATTTCAAAAAAATGAAAAAATTAGAAACTTTTATGAGAAAAACGAAAAAAAAACTTATGTTTTTAAAATGAAATTATTCATACAACATTGGAGAACTGATTTTTTTTGGAAAAAATGAACAAATATTGAAATCCCAAACCTTTGTCAAAAAATGTGGACAAAAAATTGATATTCTAAAAACCTTTTCATAACTTTCAAAAGAAATTTTGAACAAATTTTCTGTAACTTTTAAATAAATTTTTGAACATTTTCTAAAAACTTGAACAAAACTTGAAGTTCAAACAATTTTTGAGAAAAGGAAACAATTCTTAAAATTTTGAAAAATTAATGTAGATTTGGATATTGTTTAGATATTATGAATTCAAGGAAGAAAAAATAAAAATAATAATAAAGAGAAACACTATTTTCATGAGCGATTATCTTTTTTTGTTTCTTTTAAGATGTAACTTTGTATTTTCATTTTTACTTCATGTAGGTGTTGAAGATGTAGATGCTCAATGTTGATGTAGATCATTTGGAGCAATCCTTTGGAGTGACTTGCACTTTCAACTTGCCTACATGGGTTAGTCCCACAAGAAACAAACAAGAATATCCATAGACATAGAGTGATGCACACACAAGATGATGTCCATGAAAAGATTAGGTTACCTTGTCCCTTGCCTTACCAACATGAGGGTTTGTGACTCTTTGAACTAGTGCAAGATGTGAAAGTTGATTGCACTTGTTCTTGCCAAAATGATATGAGTGAAGAATGTTGGCGGAGTCACCCTCAAGAACTCTCTAGTTCTTCTTCTTGAGATCCACATCATCTTGATGGGAATCCTTGGAGTTGTAGTTGTACTTGATGAAGTAGAACTTGACGTAGTCTTGGGGACCCACTTGAACGAGGCTTTAGGTGCTTCTTCAAATGCATCAATCTCTTCTTGAAGCTTGTCCTTGCCTTTGTTCTTGTGGTCTTGTGGTGGAAGATCATCTTGAGATTGTGTCCCCTTGAAGGAAGTAGGATCATACTTCTCTTGTTGAGGAACAAACTTTGTCTTGGGGTATTGATATTCTTCCCACTCAACTCCATTGGCGTTGAACTTTCGTTCAAAACTAACACCTTGATTCTTCCGGTGCCTTCCTTGCTTGCGTACAATTTCCTCGAATTGCTTACTCCCGGCAAGGCTCTTGTAAACACCTTTCTCTATAATTCCCTTCAATAAACTATTTTCTTGCTCAAGTGTAACTTGGCTAAGAGAATCATTAGTGGAATCAAGAGAACTACTAGAAGCAACAACATTGGATTTGACATTATTATTGTTACTACTAGAGGAAGTATCTTTCTTGTACTTGTTACTAGACTTGACTTGAGGCATGTAAGTAGATAAGAGTAAACGCTTGGCAATGTAAGAAGAACTTTTCTTGCGGAGATCATCATTGATTGCCTTTAAGAACTCATGCTCTTGCTCAAGATTGAGCTTTTCAAAGCGTAACTTCTCATGAGCCCTTAAAAGTTCTCGATGATCTTGAAGATAGTTTCATGAGCCAACTTAAGAGTGTTTAGTTCTTTAGTTAGAAGCTCAATTTTCTCCTTATCATTGTCATTCGTTTGATTAGCATGATTAATTGACGTTTCATCATAGTATTCATCACTAGAGTTGTCAACAAGTAAATCATCATCCACAAGCAAGTCATCTTCATCACTATTAAAATCAACATACTCGGGATGTGTTACCTTTGGACCTTTGGCCATGAAGCATCTTCCAACACCTTCATTTGGTGAGTCAAATATGTCGTAGGAGTTGGTTGACACAAGTGCTAGACCGGCAACACCTTCATCTTGAGTATATTCGAGTCGGAGTGATAGCTTCTCTCGGAGTGATTGTCGGAGTCGAGCCGGAAACCCATTCACCAACATGAGCTTGATGTCTTCGCTTTGTGTAGCTCCTTGATGACTTGTCCTTTCTTTCCTAATCCTTACTTCTCCGTGAGGGTCTTCGCTCATAACGATCATCTCTACTCCTCCTCTCTCTTGGTGGTGATTCTTCTCTTTTGCTCCTTCTTCTTGGAGAATCTTCTCTTCTTTTGTAGGGTGCCGTACACTCATTGGAGTAGTGTCCGGTCTCCCACAATTGTAGCAATTGGCGCTCTCGACTAGAAGATCTCTTGTCATTGTAAGACCTTGACTTGGAGCTTCTTTCTTTGTTTCTACTTTTGTAGAATTTGTTGAAGTTATTCACCATTAAGCTCAATTCTTCATTGAAGGTTGGTTTCTCACTTGATGTGGGGGCTTCACTTGAGGCTTTGTAAGCACCACTTGACTTGTTGTGAAGTTCCTCCTTATCCTTGAGTGACATCTCATGAGCAACAATCCTTCCAATGACTTCCGTTGGCTTGAGATCTTTGTAGTTTGGCATCATTTGGATCAATGTGCACACGGTATCATACTTTCCATCCAATACTCTTAGGATTTTCTTGATGATGAATTTGTCGGTCATCTCTTCACTCCCTAATCCGGCAATCTCATTTGTGATAAGAGCAAGCCTAGAGTACATTTCAGCGACACCTTCACCATCCTTCATTTTGAACTTGTCAAGCTGACTTTGGAGCACATCCAACTTGGATTCCTTGACGGACTCGGTACCTTCATGCATATCAATCAAAGTATCCCAAATTTCCTTTGCATTCTCAAGACGGCTGATTTTGTTGAATTCTTCGGGCACAATCCGTTGAAGATGATGTCACATGCTTGCGTTGTATTGTAGCATCTTCAATTCTTCCGCATTAGCTTCACGGTTCGGTTCTCTCCCATCGAAGATTCACCTTGCAAGCCAATACAAATAATTTCCCAAACGGCGGGTTATGTCCAAGAATATGCATTTTCATCTTATGCTTCCAACTAGCAAAATTAGTACCATCAAAGTAAGGACCTCTACGGTGATAATTTCCCTCGCTAGACGCCATACTCTCCTAGGTTGTGAAACCAAGGCTATGACCACCAAAAGCTATGGAAATCAAAGCAAATGTAGATCAACGCTCTGATACCACTTGTAGGACCTTGAAGTATGTCTATAGGGGGGGTGATTAGACTACTTGACCAATAAAAACTTAACCTTTTCCCAATTTTATAGTTTGGCATATTTTAGCTATTTTAGGACAAGTCAAGAAATCATCACACAATTGAAGCAAGCATGCAAAGAGTATATAGGCAGCGGAAATTAAAGCATGCAACTTGCAAGAAAGTAAAGGGAGGGTTTGGAGGATTCAAACGCAATTGGAGACACGGATGTTTTTGGCGTGGTTCCGATAGGTGGTGCTATCGCACCTCCACGTTGATGGAGACTTCAACCCACGAAGGGTAGCAGTTGCCTTGAGTCCACGGAGGGCTCCACCCATGAAGGGTCCACGAAGAAGCAACCTTGTCTATCCCACCATGGCCGTCGCCCACGAAGGACTTGCCTCACTAGCGATGAGATCTTCACAGTATGCTATCTCCTTGCCCTTACAAACTCCTTGGTTCAACTCCACAATCTTGTCGGAGGCTCCCAAGTGACACCTAGCAAATCTAGGAGACACCACTCTCCAAGAAGTAACAAATGGTGCGTTGATGATGAACTCCTTGCTCTTGTGCTTCAAATCATAGTCTCCCCAACACTCAACTCTCTCTCATAGGATTTGGATCTGGTGGAAAGAGGGTTTGAGTGGAAAGCAACTTGGGGAAGGCTAGAGATCAAGATTCATATGGTAGGAATGGAATATCTTGGCCTCAACACATGAGTAGGTGGTTCTCTCTCAGAAATGGTAAGTTGGAAGTGTATGTTCGTTCTGATGGCTCTCTCCATGAATGAAGAGGAGGTGGAGGGGTATATATAGCCTCCACACAAAATCTAACCGTTACACACAATTTACCAAACTCGGTGGGACCGAATAATTAAACTCGGTGGGACCGAATAATTAAATTCGGTCGGACCGATTTAGTAAACCTAGTGACCGTTAGTGATTTTTGGTGGGACTGACAAGCATCTCGGTGAGGCTGATTCGGTTAGAGTTAGGGCATAACGTAATCTCGGTGAGACCGATTACACAAACTCGGTGAGACCGATTTGGTAATAAGCTTTCCAGAGAGTTGGTCAGGTAAACTCGGTGGGACCGATTTGCTCTTTTCGGTGAGACCGAAATGTTACAAAAGGGAAACAGAGAGTTTACATTGCAATCTCGGTGGGACTGATCGCTCACTTCGGTTAGACCGAAACGTTACAAAGGGAAACAGAGAGATTGCAACCCCATCTCAGTGAGACCGAGATCCCTATCGGTAAGACCGATTTGCTTAGGGTTTGTGGCAGTGGCTATGACTTTTGGAATCGGTGGCGCCGGATAGAAAGAATCGGTGTGACCGATTTTGGCTTTAGGTTTAGGTCATTTGTGGATGTGGGAAAGTAGTTGAGGGTTTTGGAGCATATCACTAAGCACATGAAGCAAGAGGCTCATTAAGCAACACCTCATCCCTTCTTGATAGTATTGGCTTTTCCTATAGACTCAATGTGATCTTGGATCACTAAAATGTAAAATGAAGAGTCTTGAGCTTTTGAGCTTGAGCCAATCCTTTGTCCTTAGTATTTTGAGGGATCCACTTTCATCATCCATGCCATGCCATTCATTGAGCTTTCCTGAAACAATAGTCTTGGAATAGCATTAGCTCAATGAGCTATATGTTGTTATGAATTACCAAAACCACCTAGGGATAGTTGCACTTTCATTGGTCGATCCCTTTGGCCATCTCGATCCACGATCCGGGCGCTTTGGTGCGCGGCTCATTGCTTGAGGCCCGGTCAGGCTGAGGCTGACCGTCCGCCCCGACCTCTGGCAGGTCGACGTCGCTCTCCTCCTCCTCCTCCTCCTCCTCCTCCTCCTCCTCCTCCTCCCCTTCTTCCCCTTCATCGCTGGAGTCGATGACTTCAGCTGAATCCTCACTGTCCTCCGGGTTCAGCCCGAGCCATTCCTGCGGCGCTTCGGTGCCTTCCTCGACCACCTCCGGGACGAAGACACTGGTGTCGGTGAAGTCGGCAATCGCTGCCACCCTGTTGATGAGCTCGGCTTCCACCGCTGCCAGCTCCTCCTGCGCCTCCAGGTTAACTGGGCTTGATCTAGCCCAGGGTACCACGCCTTGATGAATTCCAAGGCCCGGAGCGCTCCTCCCCGTGCTGCTGAACCTTTCCAGGCTTCCAGGCGGCCGGCCGCCACCTCCAGCCAGTCGGCAGTCCGACTTGGGGTGCGTGGAGCCAGCAGGCCTGGCAGGGCGGAAACTGCCTGGGCGCTGGCGCGTTGAAGGCGGCGCAGCATTTGATGGGCAGGCCAAGGCGGGCCTGGATGCTGAGGATCTGCAAGCTGAGAGTCCGGGGGGCGTCAGCGGCGATCTGCACGCCCTCCGCCCTTTGCTCCTCGTGCTGGGCCTCGATCATTTGGATCGCGGCAACAGAGTGGCCCGGGAAGAAGTCTGCTTAGGCAGAACGAAAAAAAAACCAAAGTTATAAACAAGGAGTCGGCCTAGATAAGGGTCCGCAGCTCAATGCAAGAAACAAAGAAAACAAAGCTCACCATCGACCAAGTCTTCAATATCGCTGAAGCAGGCTGTCATCCTGGCTTCCTTGTCGGCCCGGGCGGAGCGCTCGACCTCAAACTCGGCGAGGAGGTCGGCCTACTTCGTTTTAGCCTCTTGTTCGGCTGCCTTGAGGGCCTCAGCCTGCTCGGCAAGCTGAGTGACCAGCCGGTCTCGCTCCTCGGCCAGCTTGCTGCACTCTGCCTCCTTGCCGCACAGGGCGGTGTTGGCTTCGCCCAGCTGCTGCTACAAGGCGGCGTTGGCCTCTGAAGAAAGAAAGAGAAGGAAGAATATCAGTCAAATAACAAAGAGGGATGCACAAGCCGAGGAGATTCGGCCCGACTGCTCAGCAGTCGGCCTGAACCTCGGGGACTACAGCTCATGGTGCGCTTAGCGCCCTCAGAGAAAAAGGAATTGAAACTTACTCCGGCTCTCGGACAGATGGTCTGTCTGCGTCTCCAGCTCCTGGACCCTGGAGTGGTAGGCGACCGCGCGGAGGTTGTGGTAGTCCTGGAGAGGGGAATATCAGACAAGATAACATTTAACTCTGACAAGATGAAGTTTCGGACCGCCTGCTCAGCAGCCGGCCCAAAACTTGGGGACTACATCCAGTGGGTGTGCTGGCGCGCCCCCACGAAGGATGAAAGAAGATCAAAGTAAAGAGAAGCAGGAAGCTTACGCGGATGGCTGCTCGCGAATCTAGAAATGCCTCGTTGCAGCGCCTAAGGGCTTCGGCCGCCCGAGCTTGGCTCGACGTCGAGGGACGCATGGTTCAGGCGCCGCCCCGCCTCCACGTACCCAGCCGGTTGGCGCGGCGCTGGATGCCTCGGTATCGGGGACCGACAAGCTCGTGGCTCCGATCTCCAGCGGTCGCGGCGCCGAGGCCGCCTTCTCAAGACGGCGGCGTATGGGTGTGTGGACCTGAGGAGTTAGGTCCGTCACCACCAAGTTCTCGGCGGGCGCTGGCGGCTTTCGGCCGGCTACTCGACTCTCGTTTCGCTTAGTCGGTGGCGGCGGAGGCACGATGACGTCCGGCATGGCCACGTCGCCGACCTCCCTCTCCATGACCGGCTGCTCATCGCTGGCTCCCCCGGTCGTCGCCTCAAACTCCGGCGGAGGTGGCGCGGTGTTCAGAGGCGTCACAAGCAGCGGCTCCTGGCGGCGTGCGGCCTCCGCGAGACGCTCCTTCTCCGCGGCTTCGGCCTCCGCCTGCGCCAGCTTCCTCGCCGCGGATGCTGCGACCTTGTCCGCCTCCGCCAGCGGTCGGCCTCTTCATCGCGGCGCCTCCATGCATGCCGCTCCCTCGCCTCTCGGAGGTCGGCGGCTGGGTCAATCGGCCGACTGGTGGAGGAGGTCGTCGCCGACCTGATGACCGAGGCGGCACCCGACTTCTCGAGGGTGAGCGGGGCCCTGAGATATGAAGACACAACAAAAAGTTTTTAGGCCGGATCGGCGAAGAGGAGGAGGCAAGAGAAAGATACTTACGCCGATACCATGACCGGCACCTTCGGCTGCCTCTGGTACTTGGCCGCCTTGGCTGCGGCCTCTTGCCGCCTGGTCGACGCGGCCGGATTCTTGGGTTCTTCGGCGATCGCCGAACAGGGTAGCGCCTTGCTTCGCTATGCGCTTACGCCACGGGCGGGTGGCCTAGCAAAGAGGCCGGCGCCAGTGTTGGCTGAACTACGAGCGGGGCGCGGCTCTTCTTCGTCGTCATCATCATCAGGCCAGGTCTCCACGCCACCGCCTTCCTCGGAGCCGCCTGCTCCGCCACCGCCTGTTGCGTCATCCGCCAGGGCGGCCGCCCCCGAGTCGGGGTCGTCCTCGTCACTCACTGCCCTGTCCGGCTGGTAGTCACCACCCGGCCCCACAATGGCGGCCACCACCGCGGACATATAAATCTGCGCTCCAGAGAGGAGTCGAATCACAAGAAGAGCAAGACTAAAAGACAGACCTAAAGGAAGCAATTGAAGGGACTTACAGCAGGCGGCGGATTGTCACGGGAGTACGGCCGCTTCCCGTACCGCCAGTATCCCTCCGACACCTTGAGGTCGGAGATCTCATTCACCATCCACGCGACATCAGCAGGCGGCATCTCCTTCGTGCACAGCCGGCACGGGTCGTGTTGTCCGCCCATCCGGAAGATCGGATGAGAGCGGCTCTGGAGCGGGAGGATCCGGCGGCCGACGGCGGCGACGAGGAGGTCGAAGGCCACGAGGCCCTCCGACTCTGGAGCACTCGGAGTCGGCCGATGGCGGCCGCCGTCACCGACAACGGCTTCGGTTTTTACCCCTAGTTGGGCCGAAGCCCGGTGGGGGGACCGGCCTCATAGGCCGGCAGGTTGAGGAAGTCGGCAGCCGGATCTACGTTCTCGACGTAGAAATAAGACTGCTGCCACATCTTCACCGACTGGGCCAGCTTGATGACGGGGAAGGCATTCCTTTTCGCCGGACGGCGCACGGCGACATAGCCACTGCACTCGGCTGCCGTGTCCTTGGCAGAGGTGCCTAGCTTCCCGTAGAAGAACGCTCCCCGCAGCTCGATTGTGGGGAGGATGCCGATGTAGCCCTCGCATGCCGTGACCAAGGCGGAGAGCAAGGTCACGGCATTGGGCGTCTGGTGGTGAGGTTGGAGATGGTTGAAGTCGAGGAACGAGTGGAGGAAGTCGCTTGCCGGAAGGCCGAAGCCGCGGACGAAGTGCGAGCGGAAGACGACCCGCTCGTTCCCCCTCGGTGCCGGCGAGATCTCCGCCTCGGCGGCACCCGCGCTTGATTTAATGCCGCTGGGCATCCAGCGAGTGTCCCGGTGGAAGGTGATGTGGTCTTCGATGACTGTCGAGCCGTCCCGCCGCCGCCTTCTCGCGCCATGGCTTCAAAGCGGAGCTGCGGAGGGGCCAGAGCGCAGCGGGCGCGGCGGCAAAGAAGACCACAAAGAAGCAAGAAGCAGCGACAGAACAGTGCTGAGGAAAGCGAGAGGAAGAAGAAGGAGTGGGAGGGGCGCGTGCCCCACCAAGACTTCTCTCCCCTACTTATAGCCCTTGGGCTATGAAGCCGAGGGGATGGGGCGTGGGACGTGGGATTAACTGCGCCCACGCCCCCCACAACCCCACGTTCGCCGCGCGAATTTACTGCGCCATGAATGACCGCGGGAATCGCAACCGACCGCCTCGGCACAGCGGATCCGCCCGCGAGCCGAGGCCCGGTAGTGGCGGGCCCGGCCCACTGTAACATCCCATCAGGAGCATGGTGTGGCGGGCTGGCCAGGCTGGCGGGCGTCGCATGGCGTTCCAGCAACGGGCGGCGGCCTGAGGAAGCTTGGTAGGCACGCCACCTGTTCTCCCACCTTGAAGTTCAAAATTGGCCAGTGATCCCGCCTTGTCGAAGCCAGCCTCAGAAGCCGGCGCACTGCAAGACGGATCGAGATGCCGGCGTGCCGCAAGGCGGATCAAAGCACTCTCGTGGAGCCCGGTGAGGGGGAAGCCGCCGAGTCTTCACGGCCCCACGACCACGACACCTCACCGGCTTCAGGGACTACTGTCGGAGTAATGGGCCACGGGTAGCCTCACCCGAGTCTCTTGGCACATCGAAACTTTGGGCCGGCTTCGTCCCATAGAGAACCCAGCTAAAAGCTCCGCCCTCCGGGGGCCGGCTGGCTCAGAGGATGGCCACCGGAGGACGACCAAGCACTAGAAGACGGCGCCGGGAGTGGCCGGCTCCAGCAGACCGGCTCCTAGAGAGGGCGGCCACCCGACGCCCTTAGAGTCTGGGCCCTAAGAGTACAAGATAGAGTGTCGCTACAGTGAAGCACATCGCCCCGAATCCCGGGATGAGCGTGGTTACAGTGCCCCGTACAGGCAGAGATCTCCGCATGGCGTGGCATGTTACGTCTTGAGCTAGCGTTGGTTTTCCCCGAAGAGGAGAGGGTGATGCAGCAAGTGTAGCGTAAGTATTTCCCTCAGTTTGAGAACCAAGGTATCAATCCAGTAGGAGGCTCCTCAAAAGTCCCACGCACCTACACAAACAAACTGAGAACTCGCAACCAACGCAATAAAGGGGTTGTCAATCCCTTCACGGCCACTTGCGAAAGTGAGATCTGATAGAGATAGTATGATAAGATAATATATTTTTGGTATTTTATAATATAGATGCAAAAAGTAAAGATACAAATAAAAGTAGATTGAAAGCAAATATGATAAGAGATAGACCCGGGGGCCATAGGTTTCACTAGAGGCTTCTCTCAAGATAGCATAAGTATTAAGGTGGGTGAACAGATTACTGTCGAGCAATTGATAGAAAAGCGCATAGTTATGAGATTATCTAGGCATGATCATGTATATAGGCATCACGTCCATAACAAGTAGACCGACTCCTGCCTACATCTACTACTATTACTCCACACATCGACCGACTCCTGCCTGCATCTAGAGTATTAAGTTCATAAGAACAGAGTAACGCATTAAGCAAGATGACATGATGTAGAAGGATAAACTCATGCAATATGATATAAACCCCATCTTGTTATCCTCGATGGCAACAATACAATACGTGTCTTGCAACCCTTTACATCCTTTGGTAAGAACACCGCAAGATTGAACCCAAAGCTAAGCACTTCTCCCATGGCAAGAAAGATCAATCTAGTAGGCCAAACCAAACTGATAATTCGAAGAGACTTGCAAAGATAACTCAATCATACATAAAAGAATTCAGAGAATATTCAATTATTATCCATAGATAAATCTGATCATAAACCCACAATTCATGGGATCTCGACAAACACACCGCAAAAAGAGATTACATAGAATAGATCTCCACAAGAGAGGGGAGAACATTGTATTGAGATCCAAAAAGAGAAGAAGCCATCTAGCTAATAACTATGGACCCGTGAGGTCTGTGGTAAACTACTCACAACTCATAGGAGGGGCAAGGATGTTGATGTAGAAGCCCTCTGTGGTCGATTCCCCCTCCGTGAGTGTCGTGAAGGCTCCAAGATGGGATCTCGTGGATCTGAGAATGTTACGGCGGTGGAAGTTATGTTTCGTGGTGCTCCTGGATGTTTTTGGGGTACCTAGGTATATATAGGAGGAAGAATTATGTCGGTGGCCGCCCGAGGGGCCCACGAGACAGGGGGCGCGCCCTACAGGGGGGGGGAGGCCCCCTATCTCACGGGGTCCTCGGGAACTTCTTGACTTTCAATCCAAGCTCTCTGGATCTTGTTCGTTCCAAAAATCACGCTCCCGAAGGTTTCATTCCGTTTGGACTCCGTTTGATATTCCTTTTCTTCAAAATACTGAAATAGGCAAAAAAAAACAGCAATATGGGCTAGGCCTCCGGTTAGTAGGTTAGTCCCAGAAATGATATAAATGTGTAAAATAAAGCCCATAAACATCCAAAAGGGGTATTATAATAGCATGGAACAATCAAAAATTATAGATACGTTGGAGACGTATCAAGCATCCCAAGCTTAATTCCTGCTCGTCCTCGAGTAGGTAAATGATAAAAAGAATTTCTGATGTGGAATGCTACCTAGCATAATTCTCAATGTGATTTTCTTTATTGTGGCATGAATGTTCAGATCCAAATGATTCAAAATAAAAGTTCATATTGATAAAAGAAATAGTAACACTTCAAGCATACTAATCAAAGTAATCATGTCTTCTCAAAATAACATGGCAAAAGAAAGTTCATCCCTACAAAATCATATAGTTAGGCTATGCTTCATTTTCGTCACACAAAGATGTTCCCAACTTCTATACCCCCGATGACAAGCCAAGCAATTGTTTCATACTTAAATAATCTCAAACCTTTTCAACCTTCACGCAATACATGAGCGTGAGCCATGGATATAGCACTATGGGTGGAATAGAATATGATGATGGGGATTGTGTGGAGAAGACAAAAAGGAGAAAGTCTCACATTGACAAGGATAATCAACGAGCTATGGAGATGCCCATTAATTTATGTCAACATGAGGAGTAGGGATTGCCATGCAACGGGTGGACTAGAGCTATAAATGAATGCTCAACAAAAGAAAACTAGTGGGTGTGCATCCAACTTGCTTGCTCACGAAGACCTAGGGCATTTGAGGAAGCCCATCGTAGGAATATACAAGCCAAGTTCTATAATGAAAAATTCCCACTGGTATGAAAAAGATAACTTATGAGACTCACTATATGAAAAACATGGTGCTACTTTGAAGCACAATATATGAGACTCAGTACATGAAGAACAAGGTGCTACTTTGAAGCACAAGTGTGGAAAAAGAGATAGTAGCATTGCCCTTTTCTTTTATTTTCTTTTATTTTATTTTTTTTCTTTTTTTGGTCCTTTCTTTTTTTGGCCTTTCTTCTTTTTTCTTTGGGCAATGCTCTAAAAATGATGATAATCACACTTCTATTGATTACAACATATGAATTACAACTCGAAACTAGAACAAGATATGACTCTATATGAATGCCTCCGGCGATGTCTTTGGGATGGTGCAATGAATCAAGAGTGACATGTATGAAAAATAATGCATGGTGGCTTTGCCACAAATACGATGTCAACTACATGATCATGCAATGGCAATATGACAAAAGTAATGTATGTCATGATGATGATAAACGGAACGGTGGAAAGTTGCATGGCAATATATCTCGGAATGGCTATGGAAATGCCATAATAGGTAGGTATGGTGGCTGTTTTGAGGAAGATATAAGGAGGTTTATGTGTGATAGAGCGTATCGTATCACGGAGTTTGGATGCACCGGTGAAGTTTGCACCAACTCTCAAGGTGAGAAAGGGCAATGCACCGTGCATCAAGAGGCTAGCAAAGGCGGAAAGGTAAAAGTGCGTATAATCCATGGACTCAACATTAGTCAAAAGAACTCATATAATTATTGCAAAAATTTAGAAGTCATCAAAAACCAAGTACTACGCGCATGCTCCTAGGGGGATAGATTGGTAGGAAAAGACCATCGCTCGTCCCCGATCGCCACTCATAAGGATGCACAAGCCAGGTACACTTCATTTTTCAAATTTGTTACATAACTTTAACCATAATGCATGCTACATGACTTGCTAACTTCAACACAGGCATTCTTTAAATTCATAATCACCCAACTAGCATGACTTTAATATCACTACCTCCATATCTCAAAACAATTATCAAGTATCAAATTGATCATAGCATCCAATTCACTTCCTATGATAGTTTTTATGATACCCAACTTGGATGCTCACCATTCTAGGACCAACTTTCTAACCATAGCAAATACCATGCTGTTCTAAAAGAATCTCAAAATAATATAAGTGAAGCATGAGAGACTAGCAATTTCTTCAAAATTAAGATACCACCGTGCTCTAAAATATATAAGTGAAGCACTAGAGCAAAAACTATCAAGCTCAAAAGATATAAGTGAAGCACATAGAGTATTCTAGCAAATTCTAATCAAATAGTCTTCTCCCAAAAGGTGTGTACAGAAAGTATGATTGTGGTAAACTAAAAAGCAAAGACTAATATAATACACGACGCTCCAAGCAAAAAACATATCATGTGGCGAATAAAAATATAGCTCCAAATAAAGTTACCAATGAACGAAGATGAAAGAGGGGATGCCTTCCCGGGGCATCCCCAAGCTTAGTCTTTTGGCTATTCTTGAATATTTTGGGGTGCCTTGGTCATCCCCAAGATTAGGCTCTTGCCACCCTTTATTCCATAGTCCATAAAAGCTTTACCCAAAACTTGAAAACTTCACAACACAAAACTCAACAGGAAATCTTATAAGCTCCGTTAGTGAAAGAAAACAAAACCACCACATAGGGTACTGCAATGAACTCATTATTTATTTATTTTGGTATTAAACCTACTGTATTCCAACTTCCTTATGGTTTATAAACTAATTTATTAGCCATAGATGCATGAAATAAGCAAACAACACACGAAAAACAGAATCTGTCAAAAACAGAACAGTCTGTAGCAATCTGTAACTAACGCAAACTTCTGGAACTCTAAAAATCCTACCAAAATAGGACGTGCTGGAAAGTTTGTTTATTGAGCAGCAGCAAAAAGAATCAATGCAAAATCACGTTTCTGTGATTTATTGAATTTTTTCTCGTGCGCGGAAAGTTTCCGTTTTTCAGCAGAACCAAATCAACTATCATCATAGTTTATCCTATAGGTTATACTTGGCACAAACACTAAACAAAAGATAAAAACACATCTAAACATAAAGTAGAAAAAAAATTAACACTAAACAGGAACAAAAACAAAAAATATAAAGAAAATTGGGTTGCCTCCCAACTAGCGCTATCGCTTAACGCCCTAGCTAGGCATAAAAGCGAAGATAGATCTAACGAGTGCGATCTTTGGCATTAAATTAATAAGTAGCACGCATGATAGATTCATAAGGTAATTTGACTTTCTTTCTTGTAAAGTGTTCCATGCCTTTCTTTAAGGGAAATTGGAATCTAATGTTCCCTTCCTTCATATCGATAATCGCACCAATCGTTCTAAGGAAAGGTCTACCAAGAATAATAGGGCAAGAAAGATTGCAATCTATTTCAAGAACGATAAAATATACGGGCACAAAATTTCTATTTGCAACAATAAGAACATCATTGATCCTTCCCATAGGCTTTTTAATGGTGGAATCCAAGGTGCAAATTTAAAGAGCAATCTTGAAAATCATGGAAACCTAGAATATCACATAAAGTTTTCGGAATCGTGGAAACACTAGCACCCAAATCACACAAAGCAAAACACTCATAATCCTTAATTCTAATCTTTATAGTAGGTTCCCACTCATCATTAAGTTTTCTAGGTATAGAAATTTCCAAATTAAGTTTTTCATCATAAGATTGCATCAAGGCGTAAACAATATGTTTGGTAAAAGCTTTGTTTTGACTATGAGCATGAGGAGAATTAAAAATGGATTGCAACAAGGAAATACAACCTTTAAAGAGAAATTATCATAGACAAATTCCTTGAAATCTGAGATAGTAGGTTCAACATTATTAGAAGTTGAGGATTCTCCAATCTCACTTTTACCAAATTTAGCATTAAGATCTAAAGACTCCGAATTCTTGGGACGCCTTCTAGGCAAAGTTGATTCATCATCAGTCCCATAATCATCAAAATTCATATTGCAAAACATAGATATAATAGGAGACGCATCAATAACTTTAAGATCCTCATCATTATTTTCACAGAAACTAGAAGAACACGCTTTTATAAAGCTATCTTTCTTAGCACACAATCTAGCGGTTCTTTCCTTGCACTCATCAATGGAAATTCTCATTACTTTGAGAGACTCATTGATATCATGCTTAGGAGGAGAAGGTCTAAGTTTAAGAGAATCAACATCAAGTTTAAAGTCTATCAACGTTCCTCCAAACCATCAACTTTGAGCAATTTTTCTTCAAGCAAAGCATTAAAATTATGTTGAGAAATCATAAATTCTTTCACACTATTCTCAAAATCAGAGGGCATCTTATTAAAATTACCATAAGAATTATTGTAGGAATTTCCATAATTATTAGAGGAATTACTAGGGAACGGTCTAGCATTAAAATTTCCTCTATAAGCATTGTTTCCAAAACTATTCCTACCAACAAAATTCACATCCATAGATTCATTATTATTCTCAATCAAGGAAGACAAGGGCATATCATTAGGATCAAGAGGAGTATTTTTAGTAGCAAACATCTTCATGACTTCATCCATCTTTCCATTCAAAACATTGATTTCTCTATAGCATGCACTTTTTTCTAGAAGCTTTCGGTGTGCCATTGAGAATAATTAGCCATAATATTATCAAGAAGTTTTGTAGCATCTCCTAATGTGATTTCCATAAAGGTGCCTCCCGCGGCCGAATCTAAGAGATTTCTAGAAGCAAAATTCAAACCGGCATAAAAAATTTGTATGATCATCCATAAATTCAAACCATGAGTAGGGAAATTGTGAAGCATCAATTTCATTCTTTCCCAAGATTGCGCAACATGCTCATGATCAAGTTGTTTAAAATTCATAATATTGTTCCTAAGAGCGATGATCTTAGCGGGAGGAAAATACTTAGAGATAAAAGCATCTTTGCACTTGTTCCAAGAATCAATACTATTTTCAGGCAAAGACGAAAACCAAATTTTAGCACGATCTCTAAGTGAAAACGGAAATAACTTCAATTTGACAATATTGTTATCCGTATCTTTCTTAATTTGCATATCACACAAATCAACAAAATTTTTAATATGAGTAGCGGCATCTTCACTAGGAAGGCCGTGAATTGATCTTTCATAACAAGATTTAGCAAAGCAGCATTGATTTCACAAGACTCAACATCATTAAGAGGAGCAATCGGAGTACTAAGGAAATCATTATTATTTGTATTCGAGAAATCACACAATTTGGTATTATCTTGCGCCATGGCAACAAGTAATCCAACACACAAGCAAACAGAAAAATGGCAAGCAAAAAGAGAGGAGGAGATTGGGAAAGAGAGGGCGAATAAAACGGCAAGGGTGAAGTGGGGGAGAGGAAAACGAGAGGCAAATGGAAAATAATGTAAATGCGGGGGAGATGGGTTTGTGATGGGTACTTGGTATGTCTTGACTTGAGCGAAGACCTCCCCGGCAACGGCGGCAGAAATCCTTCTTGCTACGTCTTGAGCTAGTGTTGGTTTTCCCCGAAGAGGAGAGGGTGATGCAGCAAGTGTAGCGTAAGTATTTCCCTCAGTTTTGAGAACCAAGGTATCAATCCATTAGGAGGCTCCTCAAAAGTCCCACGCACCTACACAAACAATCGAGAACTCGCAACCAACGCAAATAAAGGGGTTGTCAATCCCTTCACGGTCACTTCGAAAGTGATATCTGATAGAGATAGTATGATAAGATAATATATTTTTGGTATTTTATAATATAGATGCAAAAAGTAAAGATACAAATAAAAGTAGATTGAAAGCAAATATGATAAGAGATAGACCCGGGGGCCATAGGTTTCACTAGAGGCTTCTCTCAAGATAGCATAAGTATTACGGTGGGTGAACAAATTACTGTCGAGCAATTGATAGAAAAGCGCATAGTTATGAGATTATCTAGGCATGATCATGTATATAGGCATCACGTCCATAACAAGTAGACCGACTCCTGCCTGCATCTACTACTATTACTCCACACATCGAACGACTCCTGCCTGCATCTAGAGTATTAAGTTCATAAGAACAGAGTAACGCATTAAGCAAGATGACATGATGTAGAAGGATAAACTCATGCAATATGATATAAACCCCATCTTGTTATCCTCGATGGCAACAATACAATACGTGTCTTGCAATCCTTTCTGTCACTGGGTAAGAACACCGCAAGATTGAACCCAAAGCTAAGCACTTCTCCCATGGCAAGAAAGATCAATCTAGTAGGCCAAATGTGATGCCCCCGATTCAATCGTACACTAATCATACACGCAAATGTGTACGATCAAGATCAGGGACTCATGGAAAGATATCACAACACAACTCTACAAATAAAAAAGTCATACAAGCATCATAATACAAGCCAGGGCCTCGAGGGCTCGAATATAAGTGCTCGATCATAGACGAGTCAGCGGAAGCAACAATATCTGAGTACAGACATAAGTTAAACAAGTTGCCATAAGATGGCTAGCACAAACTGGGATACAGACCGAAAGAGGCGCAGGCCTCCTGCCTGGGATCCTCCTAACTACTCCTGGTCGTCGTCAGCGGGCTGCACGTAGTAGTAGGCACCTCCAGTGTAGCAGTAAATGCCGACGGTGGCGTCTGCTCACAGGCTCCAACGTTTGGTTGCGTCATCCGAGAAGAAGAGGAAAACGGGGGAAAAGAGGGAGCAAAGAAACCGTGAGTACTCATCCAAAGTACTCGCAAGCAAGGATCTACACTACATATGCATGGGTATATGTGTAAAGAGGCAATATCGGTGGACTGAACTGCAGAATGCCAGAATAAGAGGGGGATAGCTAGTCCTATCAAAGACTACGCTTCTGGCAGCCTCCGTCTTGCAGCATGTAGAAGAGAGTAGATTGAAGTCCTCCAAGTAGCATCGCATAGCATAATCCTACCCGGCGATCCTCCCCTCGTCGCCCTGTGGAAAAACGATCAGCGGATTGTCTGTGGAACTTGTCTGGGTGTCTTTTATTAAGTATCCGGTTCTAGTTGTCATAAGGTCAAGGTACAACTCCAGGTCGTCCTTTTACCGCGGGACACGGCTATTCGAATAGATAAACTTCCCTGCAGGGTTGCACCACATAACCCAACACGCTCGGTCCCATTTGGCCGGACACACTTTCCTGGGTCATGCCCGACCTCGGAAGATCAACACGTCGCATATCCACCTAGGCACAACAGAGAGGTCAGCACACCGGTCTAAATTCTATGCGCGCAGGGGTCTGGGCCCATCGCCCATTGCACACCTGCATGTTGCGAGGGCGGCCGGAAGCAGACCTCGCCTCCCTAATACAAGAGCAGGCGTTCGAGTCCAACCCGGCGCGCGCCGCCTGGCCGATGTCAAGAAGGCTTCGCCGATACCACGACGCCGAAAGTGCCCATATCTTTCCCGCGTAGTTGGTTAGTGCGTATAGGCGGTGGGCCGACTCAGATCAAATACCAAGATCTCGTTAAGCGTGTTATTTTGAAGTAATCATGACGCCGACCAGGGCCAGGCCCACCTCTCTCCTAGGTGGTCTCAACCTGCCCTGTCGCTCCGCCACATAGTAACAATCGGGGGCCGTCAGGAACCCAGGCCCACCTCTACCGGGATGGAGCCACCTGTCCTTTCAGCCCCCTTATCTGAATCACTTGCGGATACTCAACGAGCCAACCCGACTTTAGTCACCATCTGTATAGTATGTATATATGTATAGTATATACCCATGATCACCTCCCGAGTGATCACAGCCCGATAGTATAGCAAGGTAGACTGACAAGAATGTAGGGCCACAGATGATAAACTAGCATCCTATACTAAGTATTAGGATTGCTGGTAAGGTATCAATAGATGTAGCAACAATGACAGGCTATGCATCAGAACAGGATTAACGGAAAGCAGTAACATGCTATCCTACTCTAATGCACGCATTATAGAGGAGAATAGGCGATATCTGGTGATCACGGGGGGGGGCTTGCCTGGTTGCTCTGGCAAGGAGGGGTCGTCAACTCCGTAGTCGAACTGGGCAGCAGCAGCGTCGGTCTCGTAGTCTACCGGAGAGAAGAGGGGGAAGAAACAATAAATACAATGCAAACATAAGCATGACGAAGTATGACATGACAATGAGCGGTGATAGGTGTGCCCTAACGCGGTAGAAGGTGATACCGGCGAGAGGGGGAAACAACCGGGAAAGTATCCCCGGGGTTTCGCGTTTTCGGACAAGTGATCCGCAGGGGAAAGTTGCGTTTTCTCTATGCTAGGGATGTGTGGTGGACGAACAGGCTGATTATCCGGATTCGTCTCGTCGTTCTGAGCAACTTTCATGTAGAAAGTATTTTCATCCGAGTTACGGATTATTTTATATGATTTTCTAAAGTTTTAATCATTTTCTGATTTTAATTATTTATTTAAATTCAACATTATCCAAAACAGTGCATGATGACGTCAGCATGACATCAGCAGTCAACAGGGCGATGACTGGGTCAAACTGACGTGTGGGTCCCAGCTGTCATTGAGTGTTAACTAACCTAATGTAATTAATTAACTAAACTTAGTGATTAGGTTAACCTATCGTGATTATTTAAGTTAATTAATTCTTTAATTAATTAATTAATTAATATTTTAATTATTTACTAATCTATTTTTATTAAATCTTTTATTATTATTATTTTTGTTACGGGCGTGGGCCCGTTTGTCATAGGCCCATAGGGGCCTTAGCGGTTACGGGCAAGGCAGGGCGCTAGCCGAGTGGGCGCAATGGGCGCGTGGCTGTGGGCGCACCCGATCGGGCGAGCCCAGGCTGGGATCGAAGCGAGGCCATCGGCGCGGCCGCCGGCTCCCACGGTGCCGTCGAGCAGAAGCGGCGGAGGAGTGGGCGCAGATGACCGCGATGGCCGGCGGGATGGCCGCGAGCCATATGCAGAGGAGGCGGGGATGGCCGGAGCGGTGCACGGAGAGGGAAGGCGAGGCCGGGGCAGAGCCAGGCACGCGTGGGTGCGCCGTTCAGGCGCAACGGCGGGAGGACGAGGTGAGGACGGGGCCGGTCAGCGCGTGGAAGCACGCGGGGCTGCAACAATTGCAGCAAGCATGGGGGCGCGAGGCAGCACAGACTCTGATAGCAGTGGCACGACCACAGGAGCAGAGAGGAATGGAGGGGAAAGAGGAGGCCGAGGGCCTCACCGTGGCGAGGGGCACGGGCAACGGGGGTCAAGGAGGGGACGGGACGACATCGATGTGGTGACGGGGAGGCAGTCCCGCGGGGAGGAGGACGGGGACGCGAAGCGACGGATCCAAGGCGACGCGGGGCTCCGGCGAGGTGTTCCTCCAGGCGGCGGTGATGGCGACGAGATGTCGAATTTGCGGTCCGCGGTTGAGGAGATCGGGGACGAGGGAGAAGGGGAGGCGGCACCGATGACAGCGGGTGAGCTCCGGCAGACGGTGTCGTGATGGTGGCGACGGGGTCGAGCAATCGGGGCGGGCCGTTCCCCTTCCTGATCCAGATCTGGATCGGGGGAGGAGAGAGCGATGTGGGGGGTGGGAGTGGGGTGCGGGTAGGTTAGGGTTTCATGTCCAGGGGGTTAAGGGAGTGGGGTGTGGGGCTGTTGGGCCGGCCCGTTCGGGCGGCGGAGGCTAGCTGGGCCACTTGGCCCAGCGGGGGGGGGGGGGGTTATGTTGTTTCACTTTTGTTTTGTTTCCCTTTCAATTTTTTTCTTTTTATTTATTTTCCTTTCTGTTTTAATTCACTTTAAAATATTTCGACATTTTCAAAAAAATGTTTTCTTCACAATAATTACCTATGTAATATTTGGCACTAACCGAACATTTTAGTTTTAATATTTGTAAACTTTCATTGTTTGCTTGATTGTGAATTTGAATTTGAATTTGAATCGGTTTCGAACTAACCCGAGATTAACTACAGTGACAGGGGTGACGTGGCATCATTAATGGGGGATTACTGTAGCCTTATTATCCGGGTGTCACAATTCTCCTCCACTACAAAAAATCTCGTCCCGAGATTTAAGCGGTGGAGTAAGGGGGGAGTGATGGTAGCGAAAAACCTAACGAGTCTTCTCGGCCTTGGCTGCCCTTTCGAAGAGGTTGATCCCTTTCGTTGATGTCTTCATTTCTCTGCTTCAAGTCACCATGATCAGGTCGTCATCCTTCCTTCGGGATCTCCATCGTCCTACGAACGCGACCAAGGGGAAAAACTCCGAAAGAACGCATCTCCACAAAGCTGGGCATCTGACCGTGAACTCAATGGGAAATACACAAGGTACCCCACGAGTTGTATTTCAGTGAATTCGTTGAGTGCAATATACGATGGTACCAAAGTTTCAAACGGGTAGGCAATCATTCGATGACTAGACAGAAGCTGGAATGGGGGTTTGAACAATGAGGATAACATGATATTTGATTCCAGGATGAATGATGGTATAGCATTTAGCTCGTGAATCACATACGAAGCCAGGTGCAAAGGATACATTAGAATCCGGGTTGTAAAGAAGAGTCAGGTTTCGATCTAGTGGATCTGTGGGTTATGGGCCCACCGTGTGGGTTGAAAGTAGGAAGGGTGGTGACATCTTGCACACACGCGACAGGGAGGCATGTTAGTGAATAGCTTGTCAGCTATGCCGACAATAATGTCGGTACCAAGGACGGGGAACAAAGAGAGCAATTTTCCTGCTTGTTGAACGAGGCGAACCAATTGGCAAAGTTATCACCCATCGGTGGTTACCGGAATGTCATCAACAATACTAACAGGGTCTTACTGATAGAGTTGTACACCGAGGTGTTTACATAAGCAGGAGAATATTACTGCGTAGATCATATAGATCACAAGAAATGTTAAACCAACCAATGGAAAGGAAAATACGATTATCAGATTAAACAGAACAATGGAAAGGAAATGTGTTTAAACATATATTTCAAGGGTATATCCTTCCCAAGGACAAGTAGAGCATGATATCCATGACAGGATATAATGGGGAAAACTCTTTAGGTAGGGGAGAGAATTTTCATGACATTACCCATACAGCGGTGTTTGGGTAATTGAGCAGGAAACATTTAGCATTGGGCTTCAAATGTTCCTGTTGAAAATCGGAGTACCATAGACATGCTTCGAGATAGCAATGATATGGTGTTTCAAGCAAGGTCGGACTTTGGATACACAAAGGATCCATCAGGAACAACTTATAAAATAAGTCTTACAATTTCCTCTAGGAAGAATGGTTATCCTTACAAAAGAAATTATAATGATAGGTCCTCCAGCCAGGGGGGTGCTAGGCATGACATCATATTACCGGATCATCAAATGACCAACATCATAACTCCTAGAAAGTTGTCCCAACCATCATAACTGACCGAGATTCAGATCCGATTGGTGTCATGATACCTCAGACTCGTAATGTCTGAGAAGAAAAGGTGCAACACAAATTGAAGGGACGACATTGTAAGATTCTCGGGAATGAACTATGGAAGCGAGTTCCGAATCAAGAGTACATCAGTAAACAAAGGAGAGGATGAGGGGGTGGCTGATGGACTCAGCGACAATTCCTCGAGATTTCCAAAAAGATGGATTTCCACAATCATGTGAACAAGGAGATAACATTTGTCAGATCAAATGATATTAATGATGTATGCCTGAGAAAAACATACGCAAGTAAACATTGGTTGAAAGGTGCACCTGAAAGATGGGCTTAGGTAGCATGATCAATGTTAGAAGGGTGATCCGATATCCAATACACAAAGAATGTGACTATAGTTCATTAACTTACAAGCAATAGGGTTGCTAGAAGTTTTGAATTGTTCACATCACAGTCTATTTGTCGGTATTTCATTAGAAACAACACGGCGACTAAGAAAAGAATGGTGATGTTAATAAGTATCACTTGTATCAAGAATTCTTAAGGGTGGTGAATTTCCCATGACATTCTTGTCATAAAAGTTAGCAATACTCCAAGGTAGAACATAACATAAGCTGGATAGCAAGGATCTCAAGGTACAACACAAAACATGAACAAGTTTTTGTTGAAGGGAAAGCAAGAAAGTTGACGATGATAACACAAATCATCGAGGGGCAAGGATGGTATTTCTCATCATGAATACAATTGATATCCTGGAAGAACTCATAATGTTGATGATGATCATGAGAAATTTTGTCGAGAGGTTTCATGGAGATGTAATCGGTCATCGACGACATCAAGCAAAATGAAGGATGGAGTGAAAAGTTATTGAAACCACGGATACGACACAAAATCAGAATCAAGCTTGTTGCTTGAGGTGAAACGGTAAGACAAGGAAGATCGACGTAAGCTTAGCTCATCATCGAAAGTTGTGCCCTGGGAATAAGGACCAGGTAGCACAGTTCAAAAGTTGCATGATAAGGATATAGCCGATCAGGCTAGGAATGGCTTGATCGGGTACAAACTCGTACTTAAAGAAGATTACTAAGAGTAGTTGAACCATAGTGCGGACTCGGTTCAGTTATCGGTGTCTTTGAGTGTTTAATAACTCAGAGTCCATGAAAAATTGTAATCAGTGAGAATGTAGTACTTGATGAAGAACTCATAAGAAGTTATGCAGTTCCAAGATAATCTCGAGATACCCGGGGGGTAATACTCGACGACAGTCCAAAGTAGAGCTTGGACTGGGGTATTGCTCTATAGAAGGTAAGTGCTTAAACATGCACGAGAAATGGTATTTAAAGGAGATCATGGTTGGAACCACGATTGGAAAAGGCCAGATCCCAGATATAAGATGTACTTATACCAAGGGAATAATTAATTTAAGAGAAGCTTTAATGATAAGATCTACATCGTGTCCATGGGCATGAACACAAAGTTCAAGGTCGACTCCCACTTCAATCAATGCATAACCTTCCATTCACCTCGTATTTCAAAAATGACATTAGTTCTTGAAAGTTTTACCTGGTGCAATACCAGATAAGTATGACCCTGAAATCTTTTGGGTTCACACGGATTAGGGAACGCGTAGGTTCAACCCATCAGGGCATCTTAGGAACATATACCACAAACTTAAATAGTAATTAACACAAGCTCCATAGTAGAGCATGGGTGACAAAAGGAGAGGATACAATTTACCGAATGCATTATGTATCAGGGAAAGATCTTCCCGAGGTTTTTGTATACGAAGGACACTGTCGGATGATATTACAACAAAGGATCCGACGGTCCATAGCGGAGCTGATGTGAGTATCGGTACACAAGCAGAGGAAGAAACAATGCGAAGGCATTGGATTATAGAAGCAACTGACTAATTCAAAGCTCAATGTAAAGAATCATGATTTCTGATTCAAGGGATCAGAAGCAAATGCTCTAATTAAGGATGGGTAAGCTGAATAGACTTAGGGGTACAATCGACGACAATTTGATTGGTCGTTAAACAGATCATGTTCAAAATGACATCTCAGCCGGAAAGATAATTTTAAAAGAATCAACCGATGATTGCGTGCATTCGCACTCATGTTGAATCAAGAGGATCAAAATTACGGTGTCAAAGGAGACTAATGAATGTTGCTAGACCTATGTGAAGCAACCATAGTGCAAGCAGACAAGTATATGTAGAGCAATGATTTTAAAGAGGATTCACGAATGATCGGATAGAATTTCAAAGTATCATATGAAACATATGAACAACTGGGGATGGATGAATACTCGATAAGTGCGAGTAATTATTTGCAAGGGTATTCATGTGGTAAAGAACTGTAAAGCAGTAGACACAAGGTATTCTCATATCAATAGAGAGCAAGATCAACTGGGATAAAAGTAAGAATGATAGGTGTATGTATTTATCCATAGGGATATTTCGGTGGTAGGGATTGCAAAAGCAACAGGCAAAAAGTCTCGAGAGAACATCAGAGTGTATCTTTGGAATCCTTTGGTGCACCAAGCAATCATCTGGAGTGAGGGCTCTCCGGGAGAAAGTAGTTACGAGAACCTAGTGTTAGAGTTAGCAAAAATCATTTAACCCGAGTAGAAGAGAGATCAGAATCCCAGAGTATAGACGAGGAATAAAAGATCCTAATACCACCCAATGGCGACGTGGGCCCATGGGCCGCACAGCCATATTAGTAAAACAGTTTTGTAATCTCTAGACTCGACTTCGGCCAAGGAGTGTGGAAGGGGGATTCCTACAGGCAGTCGGCTCTGATACCAACTTGTGACACCCCCGATTCAATCATACACTAATCATACACGCAAACGTGTACGATCATGATCAGGGACTCATGGAAAGATATCACAACACAACTCTACAAATAAAAAAGTCATACAAGCATCATAATACAAGCAAGGGGCCTCGAGGGCTCGAATACAAGTGCTCGATCATAGACGAGTCAGCGGAAGCAACAATATCTGAGTACAGACATAAGTTAAACAAGTTGCCATAAGATGGCTAGCACAAACTGGGATACAGATCGAAAGAGGCGCAGGCCTCCTGCCTGGGATCCTCCTAACTACTCCTGGTCGTCGTCAGCAGCCTGCACGTAGTAGTAGGCACCTCCAGTGTAGTAGTCGTCGTCGACGGTGGCGTCTGGCTCCTGGGCTCCAACGTCTGGTTGCGGCATCCGAGAAGAAGAGGAAAACGGGGGAAAAGAGGGAGCAAAGCAACCGTGAGTACTCATCCAAAGTACTCGCAAGCAAGGATCTACACTACATATGCATGGGTACATGTGTAAAGAGGCAATATCGGTGGACTGAACTGCAGTATGCCAGAATAAGAGGAGGATAGCTAGTCCTATCGAAGACTACGCTTCTGGCAGCCTCCGTCTTGCAGCATGTAGAAGAGAGTAGATTGAAGTTCTCCAAGTAGCATCGCATAGCATAATCCTACCCGGCGATCCTCCCCTCGTCGCCCTGTGGAAAAGCGATCACCGGGTTGTCTGTGGAACTTGTGCAGGTGTGTTTTATTAAGTATCCAGTTCTAGTTGTCATAAGGTCAAGGTACAACTCCGGGTCGCCCTTTTACCGAGGGACACGGCTATTCGAATAAATAAACTTCCTGCAGGGTGCGCCGCATAACCCAACACGCTCTATCCCATTTGGCGGACACACTTTCTGGGTCATGCCCGCCTCGGAACATCAACACGCCGCAGCCCCACCTAGGCACAACAGAGAGGTCAAGACGCCAATCTAAATCTTATGCGCGCAGGGTGCAGGCCCATCGCCCATTGCACATCTCAAGACGCTAAGTAGGGCGGCCGGAAGCAGACCTAGCCTCCCTAATACAAGAGCAGGCGTTCCAGTCCAATCCGGCACGCGCCGCTCCGTCGCTGACGTCAAGAAGGCTTCGGCTGATACCACGACGTCGAGTGCCCATATCTTTCCCCCGTAGTTGGTTAGTGCGTATAGGCCAGTGGCCAGACTCAGATCAAATACCAAGATCTCGTTAAGCGTGTTATTTTAAAGTAACCGCGGATGCCGACCAGGGCCAGGCCCACCTCTCTCCTAGGTGGTCTCAACCTGCCCTGTCGCTCCGCCACATAGTAACAGTCGGGGGCCGTCGGGAACCCAGGCCCACCTCTACCGGGATGGAGCCACCTGTCCTTTCAGCTCCCTTATCCGAATCACTTGCGGGTACTCAACGAGCCAACCCAACTTTAGTCACCATCTGTATAGTATGTATATATGTATAGTATATACCCGTGATCACCTCCCGAGTGATCACGGCCCGATAGTATAGCAAGGCAGACTGACAAGAATGTAGGGCCACAGATGATAAACTAGCATCCTATACTAAGTATTTAGGATTGCTGGTAAGGTATCAACAGATGTAGCAACAATGATAGGCTATGCATCAAAATAGGATTAACGGAAAGTAGTAGCATGCTATACTACTCTAATGCAAGCAGTATAGAGGAGAATAGGCGATATCTGGTGATCAAGGGGGGGGGGGGCTTGCCTGGTTGCTCTGGCAAGGAGGGGTCGTCAACACCGTAGTCGAACTAGGCAGCAGCAGCGTCGGTCTCGTAGTCTACCGGAGAGAAGAGGGGGTGCATGACATGACAATGAGCGGTGTTAGGTGTGCCCTAACGCGGTAGTAGGTGATACCGGCGAGAGGGGGAAACAACCGGGAAAGTATCCCCGGGGTTTCGAGTTTTTGGACAAGTCATCCGGAGGGGGAAAGTTGTGTGTTCTCTATGCTAGGGATGTGTGGTGGACGAATGGGCTGCTTATCCGGATTCGTCTCGTCATTCTGAGCAACTTTCATGTAGAAAGTATTTTCATCCGAGTTATGGATTATTTTATATGATTTTCTAAAGTTTTAATCATTTTCTAATTTTAATTATTTATTTAAATCCAACATTATCCGAATAAAGTGCATGATAATGTCAGCATGACGTCAGCAGTCAAAAGGGCATTGACTGGGTCAAACTGACGTGTGGGTCCCGGCTGTCATTGACTGTTAACTAACCTAACAGATTAATTAACTAAACTTAGTGATTAGGTTAACCTATCAGGATTAATTAAGTTAATTAATTAATTAATTAATTAATATTTTAATTATTTACTTATCTATTTTTTATTAAATATTTTTATTATTATTATTTTCGTTACGGCGTGGGCCCGTTTGTCATAGGCCCATAGGGGCCTTAGCAATTCTGGCGTGCGGTAGCGCCGAAAGTGGGCGTGATGGGCATGGCCGACAGGGCGCACTGGGCGCAGCCCAGCGCCGAGATCGGCGAGGCCATCGGCTGCCGTCGCTCCCACGGCGCCGTCCAGGCGAAAGTGGCGGAGGTGTGGAAGGAGCAGAGGCGGGCCGTCGGCAGGCGCAGATGGCCGCGATGGCCGGCAGGGATGGCCGGAGCGGTGCACGAAGAGGGAAGGCGAGGCCGAGGCGAGCAGCGCGTCCGGGCGCCCGTTCAAAGCGCAGCTGAGGAGGACGAGGTGAGGAGGGCGGCCGGTCAAGCGTGGGCTGGCTGCAACTGCAGCAAGCACGGGGCGAAGCGTCACGAGCACGGGCTCTGGCGACGAGTGGCACGACCACAGGAGCGAAGAGGAATGGAGGGAAAGAGGAGGCCGAGGGCCTCACCGGGGCGAGGCAGGCGGCGACGGGGGTCGAGGAGGGGGACGGGGACGACGTCGATGTGGTGACGGGGAGGCAGTCCGGTGGGGAGGAGGACGGGGACGCAAAGCGACGGATCCAAGGCAACGTGGGGCTCCGGCGAGGTGTTCCTCCAGGCGGCGGTGATGGCGACGCGACGTCGAGCTTGGGGTCCGCGGTTGAGGAGATCGGGGACGAGGGAGAAGGGGAGGCGGCACCGACGAGGGCGGGTGAGCTCCGGCAGACGGTGTCGTGATGGTGCCGACGGGGTCGAGCGATTGGGGCGGGCCGTTCCCCTTCCCGATCCAGATCTGGATCGGGGGGGAGAAGAGAGAGCGATGTGGGGGGGGGGGAGTGGGGTGCGGGTAGGTTAGGGTTTCATGTCCAGGGGGTTAAGGCAGTGGGGTTTGGGGCAGTTGGGCCGGCCCGTTCGGGCGGCGGAGGCCAGCTGGGCCACTTGGCCGAGCGGGGGGGGGGGGGTTATGTTGTTTCACTTTTGTTTTGTTTTCCTTTCAATTTTTTTCTTTTTATTTATTTTCCTGTCGATTTTTAATTCACTTTAAAATATTTAGGCTTTTTCAAAAAAATGTTTTCTTCACAATAATTACCTATCTAATATTTGGCACTAACCGAACATTTTAGTTTTAATATTTGAAAACTTTCATTGTTTGCTTGATTGTGAATTTGAATTTGAATTTGAATCGGTTTCGAACTAACCCGAGATTAACTACGATGTGACAGGGGTGATGTGGCATCATTAACGGGGGATTATTGTAGCCTTATTATCCGGGTGTCACACCAAACCAAACTGATAATTCAAAGAGACTTGCAAAGATAACTCAATCATACATAAAATAATTCAGAGAAGATTCAATTATTATCCATAGATAAATCTGATCATAAACCCACAATTCATCGGATCTCGACAAACACACCGCAAAAAAGAGATTACATCGAATAGATCTCCACAAGAGAGGGGGAGAACATTGTATTGAGATCCAAAAAGAGAGAAGAAGCCATCTAGCTAATAACTATGGACCCGTAGGTCTTTGGTAAACTAATCACAACTCATAGGAGGGGCAAGGATGTTGATGTAGAAGCCCTCTGTGGTTGATTCCCCCTCCGACAGAGTGCCGGCGAAGGCTCCAAGATGGGATCTCGCGGATACAGAAGGTTATGGCGGTGGAAATTGTGTTTCGTGGTGCTCCTGAGGGGCCCACGAGACAGGGGGGGCCACGAGACAGGGGGCGCGGCCCCCTATCTCGTGGGGTCCTCGGAAACTTCTTGACTTGCACTCCAAGCTCTCCGGATCTTGTTCGTTCCAAAAATCACGCTCCCAAAGGTTTCATTCCGTTTGGACTCCGTTTGATATTCCATTTCTTCGAAATACTGAAATAGGCAAAAAAACAGCAATATGGGCTGGGCCTCCGGTTAGTAAGTTAGTCCCAAAAATGATATAAATGTGTAAAATAAAGCCCATAAACATCAAAAGGGGCAATATAATAGCATGGAACAATCAAAAATTATAGATACGTTGGAGACGTATCATGGCACTGTGCCATGTCCCCACCTGATGTCGCCCAGAGCAGGCGGAGTCATGTCCCCCACGACGACCTGTCGGTATGGCCTGCCGTGGCCAGGCCCTATCGGGCGATGACGCCAGAGAAGACGGCGGAAGCCCGATCGGTCGGATTCGGGAAGGGCCGGCCTCCAGCAGGCGGCCGTCCCTTGCCCCGAGGCAAGCGTGACATTAAGCTGATGAGACCAGGTGTGGCTACAGTGATCTCCCACCAGGCGGCGGGACTATAGCCACACTGAGATGACCAAGCCCTCGTCACTGACGGCACGGCTACAATGAGCAGCCACCAACCAGTCGGCGGGACCCATCAGACGGCGGGCCCCGGAAGTCGGCGGAGAAGCCGGAGGCCGGAGACACTGACAGCCGGGCCCAGTACCCGGACGGATTACCATTGTACCCCTAGGGGGTAGGCCTATATAAACCCCCCAGGGCACCCATGCAAAGGGTTCCAACTCTGATAGAACTAGCCAGTTACCTAGGGCAGGGGAAGAGCTAGCCTTGCCTTCTCCTACCTCTAGACACAGCTCAAGGAGCACTTTGTATCACTAGTGCCTTAGTGATCATGCGGAGACCCCGCAGAGCAGGAGTAGGGGTATTATCTCCACAGAGCCCCCAACCTGAGTAAAGTTCGCGGCGTATGTGTTCACGCCTTATCCCGCCTGTGCACCGGGCGACGTTTTACTCGCTCCCACCATGATAAGCCATCCGTTGGCATATGTCGCACCCAACCTCCGACAATTACAGAATACTATTACACAAATGCTAGTTAGAGAATACCCATGTAACCGTAAACTACCATTTCCTACACACTAATCACATCTATAGATATATTGTCCTAGTACCACCGAGGTGTGTCAAGCATCGGGTGCCTTGCATGGATATAGAGACATAAACCACACATGATGATAAGAAGGTCAACGTCATATATAGGCCTTCAAAGGTCACTTGGAAATGTAATTAGCATGATAATTGCCAAGTAAAAGAGTGCAAGTTTGAGCAAAAACGCCAAATGGATGCTTTAATTTTGAAAATTCAAATCCATACATTATTGTTTCAAAAACTATTTTGAAAAAATAGACATATACCAAAAGTGTACATGTGTGAAAATTTTCATGATGAAGCAGGTTAAAATGAGAGCTAAATAAAAAATGATGGCTTTTCAGCACATGTATTGTTCATCCCCATAATCCATGATTTGTTTTGTGCAACTCACAATTCAGGATATCTCATCATAAAATTTTACACACATATTCGTTAAATCCTTGTGTCCCTGACCATATGCAAATTCATGTCCAATGCAATGTTACCCAGACTACAGTGTCACGTTCATGCAGGATTCCACATTTTACATGCCCATGTTGATGAGGTTCCCAATATTATATAAGATCATGTTGAATAACCTATAAGTGTGTTGTTGTAATCTTCCTAGCTTTCTTGAGAATACATTCTCCCTTTTTAAGTATGCAAAAAATATGCAATGAAAAAGGTTGTGTGCATCAGTTGATGCAGTAGCTGAGGGTGTACCTGCCTTTTCTAAAAGGAACTACCAAATGGCGTCAGATTCTATATTAGGAATCAAATTTGTATTCATGAACTGCACCGGAATGTTGCGATTTTTTATGTTTCCTCTTTCTAGAATGGACACCTAAATCCGAAAGGAATCGAAACACAAGAATGTGTGTCGATACAATATAATCTTCATGTTTTTTAAGGATATTTTTCTTCATAGTGATCTCATACAAAAGATACTAACACGTGCCACGGGAGGGATGTGGTGAGACTGGGCACCGTATGAAAAATAGTCGTCTTGACAATTGGACTAATATCTCGCCAGGCTCAACACCCTCATCTTTAGTGATGGCATGACCCCCGTCCTTTGCACGCATACCGTTGGTGTTGAAGATGTGTCGAAAGATCCATGTCCCAAAATGGCATTCAGACATGTTGGACGAGGAACCAAGGTCGTTTGCAACAAAGCATTAAATACATCAAGCATCACATGATACCATTTCAGATCCTAGAGTTCTACTTTATAAGAAGTAATAGACGAAATGGCCGAGAAAATATACATCGAAATTTTTTTATGGCATAAAATAGCCTGATATTTTCCATAGGTACTATTCATCTCATGTGCATTGTGTGGTGTATCTACCAGGATGGAATTGAGTGCAAAACAGGGCTGAGGTGCACGTACGGAGAAGCTGGCATAGACCGAGGGGAAGATACGGTCAAAGACACAAAAGACAAAACGAGATGGTGTGGTGCAGGAGCCGAGGGTGATGTTGTCGAGCGGGAAGCGGGTGATGTTCGGCTGAGTCCACCCAATGTGTCCAGAAGGGAGTGACGCATGCATGTTAGAGTTAGAGGCAATCCTGGAGTGGACGTGGGTGTCATACACAAGGGTAAGAGGTACATCACGGTCGGAGCTCGAAGTAGACCGGGAGAAAGGGCGTAAGAGGCACAAGATTCGCTGCGGGAGGCATGTGTGTAGGTTATTGTGTTGTATAAACATATAAACAATGTTAATAAACAATTAACATGGGAGGACACTAACTTTTTGAGTTTGAAGATAAAGACACCTATACCCTTGTGCATGATATCGCTCATGGACCGAATGAGATTCCCGGCTTTGCCATTTTGAAGGGAGGTGCTGGGCACACAATGCAAAGAACTCAGCCATGGAGTCCTCCATGTCGCAGTCGTGGAAATTTTCCTACGAAAGAACTTCTCTTGGTTACATGTTATTGTGTGTCAAAAGAATATACATATATATTTCACATGTTCTTGTGTGTGAGAATATTTCATGATTTTAAAAAGTTTGTGCATGTATCTAATAAATGAAAAGGAAACAAAGAAATAAACAAAAAAGGAAAGAAAAAAGAAAACCAAACTTTAATACATTGATAAAGAGAGAACAAAATTAAATAATATTGAATAATAGAACCATAAAACGTAAAAACTAAAGGAAAAAGAAAAGAAAAAAGAGGATCATATATAATGAAAATGAAACAAATATAAAAGGAACGGAAGAAAAGAACTAGTGTTACTGGGCCACCGCCTATACTAGAGGAGAGGTCCCGTACGACGCCCACGTGCATCAAACAGCTGCACCTTCGCCCTGGTGCGAAACGTCTGGGCGGTCCATTTAGCAACCCTGTAGCTTTTGATACACTTTAGCACACAGGTTTTAAATATGGTTTTCCAAATAATTTATTAAAATATGAATATTCTTCAAAAATACAAACAATTTCCCTAAAATGTAAATATTTTTTGAAATTTTGAACAACTTCCAAAAGTATAAACAACTTTTTGAAAATCTTTTAAAATTTTGGAAAAATTTATTATCTGTCTAAAAAAAAATTAGTGTATATTAAAAAGGTTCACCGTATATTGAAAAGGAATCCACCATATATAAAAAATGATCAGTTTGTATTAAAAATTGTTCATCGTATATCTTAAAAAGGTTGATCTGATATTAAATTGTTCAATGTATATTACATAAAAGATAGGTGTGTATTCAAAAAATGTACATCATATATTAATGATTTCTTTGTCTTGTGTTAAATATATTGTTCCCATGTATTAAAAAGGTTTAAAAATTAAATGTTCACTATTCTATTTTGAAAAAAATGGTTTAAGATATGTTGCAAAAACTGTAAATATTAAATGTGCAAATTAAACCGAAAACCAGAAGAAAACCGAAATCTCAAAAGAGAAATAGAAAAAATATAAATAAAAAGAAAACTGAAACAAAAAACCACACATAGAAATAAAGAAAATAATAGAGCCGAAAAAAGACAGAAGAAAAAGGGCGGCCCGGCTGAAGGCTCGGCCATTAGAATGCATCAGGACATCAATATCACGAAATCTGAGGGCCGAAAGCACACATGTCATGAGAGGGTTTGGAGAGTGCTCAGTATTGATATCAATAAAATATATTTGCAGAATGCCAAACTAGCCCATGATTTGCGCAAAACCAAGGGTGGCTTCTGTCCTCAATCAGAAACTGAAATTATAGAATTTTGCTCCACGTGAAATTAGGAAGAATTGTATTGTGCTAATTTTCCAGTCAAATCTATTTTCTTTCATTTAAGATGTTAGGGATATACCAACGTCAGATAAGGCTGCACTATGTGTCATGGGAAGCTTCCTAGTTGAGATCAAACCAAATAAACTAGGTTGCAATGCTTACATAGGCGCACACTTGATGATCCTGGAATAACCAACGTCAGATTTGACAAAACCTTTTTGCTGTCTCCTTTTCTTCCTCGATTCTTTTTTTGTTCCTTTTCCTATCTTCATTAATTGTTAGGGCATTGGATTGGCATCCTCTCAAAAATTACCAGTCGTCGATTGAACACGACTCTTTTCTTGGGAGAGCACAACGACGGGTACTAGGTTCTCTCGATGGAAACCTACACCGCTGGAATCGGTTTGCTTTACATTAGAGCAAGCGACATCATGTTGCCCTCTCAATGCAAATCAAGATCCGATGGTGCTTTGTTTCCTCTAAACCTCAGCTAAACGAGCTGCGTATGCGATGAAGAGGGAGGTCCATTTAACCTATGAGGTAAACTCTTTTCCTCCGAAAAGCTTCTGTCCAGAACTTTCGGCCTGCGAATCTGCAGACAGTGGCCGGATGGCTCGATGTAGAGTGGACCCCATATTAGAACCCTTCACGATGGCAAGATTACAAAATCCGACCGCCCAAAGCGTGCTGGTTGTGAGAGGGTTAGGAGAGTGCCCAGTTTTAATAAACAGCCCACAGCTTTTGCAAAAACCAGGGGTGGCTTCTCTTCTCAAACAGAAACTGAAATTGGAAATTTTTTTGTCTCCATGTGAAATTACGCAAATGTTTCTTAGTAAAGCTTACAGCCTCCCCACCGGGGACACTAGTATGAATGAATAAACAGATACTTTACTCAGCACGCCTACCGCCCATCTACTCACAGTACTCTCCACGCCTACTGCAGCAGTACCAAGCCACTATATATACACAAATACAAAATGCAGCTAGAGTGTGTTGTCGTCTTCGTCTACATACACAAATAAAGAAACGGCAGCCACAACCCACAACCCACAACATGATGACCGGATCGAGCTCCCAAGTGTTCATCATGCCCGGCGCCGGCCATGTCCACTACCTCGTCGCAGGAGGCTCCGGAGGAGGCGACGACCCCAGGTACCCCTGGACCTTCAAGTCCCTCCACGAGGTGGACGCCGTCGTCCCTGCCATCGCCCGTGGAGCACCGGTAGAGCCCTACGGGTGCCCCATCTGCTTCCGCACATTCGCCAGTGCCAAGGCCGTCCATGGCCACATGCGCAGCCACACGGACCGCAGCTGGCGCGGCATGGAGCCGCCCCGGCCGGAACCTCTCGGCGAGCTCGGGCCGGACGGGCGGCGCTACCCGTACGCGTGTGACCGCTGCAAGATGCCATTCCAGACGCGGCAGGCGCAGGCGGCCACCGTGCCAGCCACAATGGTAAGAAAGGCTGCTCCTGGCTCGATAGGGAGGAGCTCGCCGCCGAAGAAGAAGCTCGGAAGCCCGTCGTGTTCGACGTTGATCTGAACCTTCCGGCTCCAGAGGCAGAGGAACATGAGGAGGAGTAGTAGGAGAGATCAACAGATCGATCGAGCAGCTTGCTGGTACTGTTCTCAGTTGAAAGTTGTTGAAGCTGTGCTTGCGTGTGCTATATTTGGTGTTTAGCTTCTCTATATATTTTATTCTGCCTTCTTTCTCTTTGACTTTGTGTTTCCAGACTTGGTGTGCAAATAGCTCTCGATCGATCGATCCCTGCTCAATAGATAAATAAATGAGGACTGCAATCTGCAATTAAGCTGGTTTGCTACATATGTGTGTCAGTTCGTGTTTGATACTTTGATGCAGCTAGAACTGAATCTTCAGGTTATTTCATGTGATTCTTTGTTTCTTTAGCTGATCTGGTCCGTTTTATTTGACATTAGCCGATCTAATATTAGATCTATTGGTTAACTATCACGTGTCCAGCTCCAGCAATTTTATATCGTAAGTTCGTAACTGAGAATTATTTAATGAGTTGCATTAATACATAGCTAGCTCAATATTGTATGCATATATCTGATTTCTCAACAGTTAATAAGAGAATCACTAGAGATTGTTTCTCCAGGTGTTGTGCCCATTTCATATAGTAGATAGGAAAAGGAGGAAAAGGTCAGAATGTGTATGCATGAGATTAATGGATGATAAAAGGGTCGATCCACTCCTAGTATGAAGCAATGTCATATTAATTGAACTATGATTTCCAAATCTTTTCATCATTAGCAGAAACCAAAAGTGGCTTTGCAAATACGAACAGAAATAGTTTGAGTATTTATGTCTTCTAGTGAAACGTGAAGTGTGCTCATGCTTTATATACCAGTTCCCAAGTTTATGATATTGCTTCATAATGTATATATTGGGGATATATTGGCATCATCGGAGTAATTAAGCACTCTATTTCGACACTATATATGTTATAGGAGTCTCAATGTTTCGATATAGGAAATCAGAAGAACAAAGGGGCAAAAATATTTTTGGAGCGAAAAAAATCCAAATTACCATGAAACAAAACCATGTATGTCGAGTATAGCGTTATTCAAAACCAACGATGTTCCATTTTCAGCTGCATGGATATTCATTCATGATGCTAGCACACTGCACAACATAGTACACAAACACAACTGTCCGAATCCGACTCGGATTCGGATGTCTAATTCAACCATCAGAGATTCCCACATAGTGAAAGACAACTGGACACATATGTGTGTGCTGAATCCGGCCAGCGCACTCCTACAGGATTTGGTAAGACTGAAATGTTGATATGACAATTATCAGTCGGACATGGATTCAAGTATAAACGTCGGGCTTATATTCATTTGATCATCGGACTTGCTATTTTTAAGGAAGAACCTACCAATTAAAATATATATTGGTACATATAGATTTACCCTTATAGGTATTGTGAAATAAATACCCAAGAAAAATTTAGAATCATGTCATACTTGCTACTTAAAGTATACACAAAATTAATAATTGCTCGCAGTTAGAGAATACTGCTACACTAATGCTAGTTACCGAATATCCACATAACCTTCACCTACCAGTTCCACACACTCATCACGTCTCTATCTGTAGAGTCCTAGTACCACCGAGGTGTGCCAGGCGTCATTGCCTTGCATGGATATAGAGATATAAACCACAGCCCATGATGATGAGGAGGTCAACGTCACAGGCCTTCTTGGATATGTAATTAGGTCGATCAATTGACAAAGAGAGTGCTAGCTTGAGCAGCAAATGCCAAACGGAGGCCTTAATTTTGAAATTTTCAAGCCATACTTTTGCGTTTCAAAAAATACACATATACGCAGAGACATAGTGTACATGTGTGCAAATTTTGATGATGAAATACACTCTAATGAGGGATAAATCAAAGAACAAATTTGTGCTTAGCACATGTTCTGTTCATCCCTAAAGTCCATGAGTTTTATTTTTGTGCAGCTCACAATTCAAGGTATTTCATCATGAAATTTTACACACATATACATTACATCCTTGTGTACTTGACCATATGCACATACATGTCCCATGCAGTGTTACCCAGACTGCAGTGTCACCTTCATGCAAGATTCCACATTTTACATGCCCATGTTGGTCGGGTTCCCAATATTATATAAGATCAAGTTGAATAACCTATAAGTGCATAGTGTAATCTTCCTAGCTTCGTTGAGAACACATTCTCCCTTTTTAAAATAAAGCACACAAAAATTCCGCAAAAAAGGATGTGTGCATCAATTGATGCGGCAGCCAGGGGTGTGCCTGCCTTTTCAAAAAGGAAAAACGTATTTTACCAAATGGGGCAGCTTATGTATTAGGATTCAAATTTTAATGCTTGTATTGGACACGGAGTGTTATGATTTTTTATATTTCCAAAATAGTCTTTCTAGAACGGACACCTCAATCCGAAAAGGATCCCTACATTAGTATGTGGGTCGATACAGTATAACTTTACTTACTTAAGATGTGTTTCTTCACAGTCATCTCACCCAAAAGATACTACCACGGGGAGAATGTGGCAAGACTGAGCACCATATGAATAATAGCCGATTTGACAATCGAACTAATATCTCGCTATGCTCAGCACCCTCACATTTATTGAAGCCACGAACCCCCTGCCACTCCTTACCTTGCACCTCGCCAAGGTACCATTGGAGTTGAATTTGGGTCGAAAGATACATTTCCGCTACCGCGATGGAAAATAGGGTTTGGAGGAGGCGGGGCGACACCACGCCTCCACCACCGCCGCCGCCACTGGCTACCATCGCTAGCGAGGCTGGCCTTTGCTCCGTGCGTGGACGCCGTCCACGGCGCGTATATGTTGCGGCTCCGTCCGCCCGTGCGGCCCCGTCCGCCCCTGCGGTTACGCCCGTGCGGCCCGTCGCCCGCCTGCGGCGGCCCGTCCGCCCCTGCGGCCCGTCCGCCATGCTTGATGCTTCGTCAGACCTTCTGGTCATGGACATCCCAGCGGCTGTGCCTGGCATGCCCACGGAGGAGGCCGCCGTGCTGATGACCTGAACCTCAGAGGGAACCGACGCAGCAGGCCCGGCCGGCAGGCATGCAGTTTGATCCCGGTAGAATCAGGAACCCTAGGGTTGTTTCGCCTACTCGCCGGGTTTGGAGCAGCGACGACGCGACAGTCTGGCTGCAATATCGCATCCTTCAATTCACATGAGGGCTGGCCCAGCGACTATCCCGGTGATCCTTGCTGGCGGTGGGGGTGAACAAGGGGCATCCGTTGAGGCAGCCACCCGCCCGAAGCCGTCCAGCCTGTATGCCGGGGAGACGATGGGGCAGGAGTCACCATTGAGGGCCTCGACTATTGCAGTCCCGAGAGACATCCGACGATCTCCGATGCCGGCGCCGCCGGCGACACAAGTGCCTCGAACAGAAATTTTGGAAAACCATGTTAGCAACTTGAATCTTCTGAGCTGGAATTGCCGAGGGTGTGGAAATTCTCGTACAATACGGGATCTTGTGAGCTTGGTGCAGGTTCATTCTCCTACTATCGTCTTTCTTTGTGAAACTAGGCAAAGGAAAGATAAGATGAAAAGATATCGATCCGGCTTAGGTCTAAGTGGTTTCGAAGCAGTCAATAGCAATGGTCTTAGTGGTGGCTTAGCTCTTTTCTGGCATGAATCGGTACAACTTGATGTAAAAGATATGAATGAACGATATATTGATGCCTATGTGAGTGCTGCAACGGGGGAGCCACCTTGGCGGCTTACCTGCGTCTATGGAGAACCGCGGACGGAGGACCGACATCGCATGTGGTCCATCCTCCAGGATCTCCACCGCCAAGCCGACATGCCGTGGGTGGTGGTCGGAGACTTCAACGAGGCTATGTGGAGCTTCAACACTTCTCCGAATCACCGCGCCGGCAGGTCAGATGATTGATTTTCGTGATGCTATGGAAGTTTGTGGATTGCGTGATCTTGGTTTTGTAGGGCTGCCTTTCACTTATGACAATCGTCGTGGAGGACGGGCGAATGTCAAAGTCAGACTGGACCGGGCTGTTGCAAATAATTCTTGGCATGACATCTTTACACATGCCAAGGTGGAACACTTCGTGATGCCTAGTTCGGACCACCTAGCTATTTTGCTTCGGTGTGTCATGGAGGACCAGCCACCGTGTCAGGTAGGAGGTGCCGTCAGTATGAGGTAATGTGGGAGAGAGACCCGACCTCCCGGAGGTAATAATGAATATTTGGGTTGACTTGGGGTCTATGTTGAACCTGGGGATATAGCATCTGGTTTGGGCACTATGATGAAGAAACTGCAAGATTGGAGCCGCAAAAAAATTGAAAATGTCATTAAAGAAATAAATAAGTCCCGCTCACGTCTGGAATAGCTTTTGTCGATGAATGCAGATAGGAAGGAGATCCGAGAGGCTACTGATAAGATGAACGAACTGTTGTACCGGGAGGAGATGCTCTGGATGCAGCGGTCTCGTGTTGCCTGGTTACGTGAAGGGGACCGGAACACATAATTCTTCCACCGGAAAGCAGTATGGCGCGCTCGAAAAAACCGCATAAAATCACTTATGGATGATACAGGCACAACACATCGGAGCCAAGCAGCTATGGCCGAGTTGGTCACGTCCTACTTCTCTAATCTGTTCAAGGCAGATAGTACCCTTTGTGTGGATCCAGTGATTAATTTAATTAACACACGCGTTACTGATCAAATGAATGATGGTCTGTGTGCAGAGTTCTCGGATAAGGAGATTGCGGATGCGCTCTTTCAGATTGGACCGTTGAAGGCGCCAGGTCCGGACGGTTTTCCTGCCAGGTTCTTTCAAAGAAACTGGTCTTGCATGCGGACACAGGTGATCGCCGGGGTCAAGGAATTCTTTCGATCGGGAATAATGCCGGAAGGGGTGAACTACACCTCCATTGTTCTCATCCCCAAGGTTGAGAACCCAGAGAGGCTCACGGAGTTTAGGCCTATCAGTCTTTGCAATGTTATCTATAAGGTAGTATCTAAGTGCCTGGTTAACCGCCTGCGGCCCATTTTGGATGAGATAATTTCACCGGAGCAGAGCGCCTTTGTCCCAGGCGGATGATCACTAATAATGCCCTGATAGCATTTGAGTGCTTTCACTCTATTCAACATGAAAAGACCCTAACAAAAGTTTTTGTGCTTACAAGTTGGATATGTCTAAAGCGTATGACAGGGTGGACTGGATCTTCTTGGAGCGAATGATGCAAAAGATGGGGTTCGCTCGCCGGTGGGTGGACTGGATTATGACGTGCGTCACCTCGGTGAGATACACTGTTAAATTTAATGGAACCCTCTTGGATTCGTTTGCACCGTCATGAGGGCTACGGCAAGGTGATCCACTCTCCCCTTTTTTGTTCCTACTGGTGGCTGATGGTTTGTCTGCTTTGTTGAAAGATGCTGAAGAAAAGGGGGAATATACACCTTTGAAAGTGTGTCGACGAGCTCCAGGCGTGTCACACTTACTTTTACAGATGATACCCTGTTATTTTTAATGCAAAGGAGGAGCAAGCAAAAAGGTACATGAGGTTCTCACTGTGTATGAACGGGCAACAGGACAATGCATTAACCCAGCTAAATGCAGTATACTTTTGGCAATTCGTGTACCATGGAGGACCAGGAAAGGGTCCGCTTTGTACTGCATGTGAATGTTCTGGACTTTGAGGACAAGTATTTGGGCCTTCCAACACCTGATGGCCGTATGTCGCGAGGTAAATTTCAGAATTTGCAATCCAGGCTACTGAAAATAATCATCGCATGGGGGGATACCCTTTCTCTTGCTGGTAAGGAAACGATGATAAAAGCTGTTGCACAGGCCATCCCAACTTATATCATGGGTGTTTTCAAGCTTCCTATGTCCGTATGTGATGATCTGAATAGGATGGTGCGGAACTTTTGGTGGGGCTCTTCGAAAGGGAAGAGGAAAACACATTGGCTGGCTTGGCCCAAAATTTTGGCGCATAAGATGAAGGGCGGTCTGGCTTCAGAGACTTCCGCCTGTTCAACCAGGCCCTGCTTGCTGTGCAGGCGTGGCGTTACTCACTAATCCTAATAGTTTATGTGCACAGGTGCTTAAGGCTCGCTACTATCCGGAGGGTCGCCTTGAAGATACTGTCTTCTCGGGGAACGCCTCGCCTACATGGCAGGGCATCCAACACGGCATTGAGCTCTTGAAGAAGGGCATCGTGTGGTGTGTCAGTGATGGACATAACATCCGCATTTGGCGTGCTCGTTGGCTGCCTACCGAGCCATCGCGCCAGCCCATTACCCAGCAAGGAACCTGCCGGCTCAGGAGAGTTGCCGAGCTCCTTGACGAGGCAGGCAACTGGCGTATGGACCTTCTTCGTCGCCACTTCCTCCCTCCGGACGTTGACTCTATCAGCAGCATCCGCACATCGCCTCGCGCCACCGACGACATCATCGCATGGGCGCCTGAGAGGAACGGTATCTTCACCGTTCGATCCGCCTACCGCCTAGCCATGGACGAGCGCGAACGTCCATTGGCAACTGCTACGAGCAGGGCACCGGATGGTCATCGCGCCATCTGGAAGATCATATGGGGGTGCCCTGCTCCCCCAAAGGTACGTGTGTTCGCATGGAGAATTGTAACCAACTCGCTGGCTACCTGGGCTAACAAGTTTTCTCGCCACCTTGAGCTTACTGACATATGTCCCCTCTGTGGTGTGGAACGAGAGGACGGCTTCCACGCGATGTGCAGGTGCCCACTTGCCAGGGACCTTTGGCGAGCCATGGAGAAAGATTGGCCGATCCCCAAGGTGGACACCATAGAGAATGATGGGCCAGAGTGGCTCTTCACGCTTCTGAACCCTCTGTCGGACACGACGCGTATGGTCGTCCTCATGATCATGTGGCGGGCGTGGTACATCCGCAATGAAATTACCCACGACAAGGCTCCTCCGCCCACATAAGCATCCAGGCGTTTTCTTCACGGGTGCATCACGTCTTTGCTGAGTATCCACCAATTCCCACATGCAGACTTGGTGAAAGGCAAAATGGTTGTGCATGAAGTTGGCCGGCCTATACATGCAAGCGGTGTGAAGGAGCCAACGCTTCAATGGGTACCCCCTCCACCCGGCTGGACAAAGCTCAACACCGACGGAAGTTTTGTCCAGGCCACAGGTGCAGCAGGTGGTGGTATGGTCCTGAGAAATGAAAAAGAAGAGCTCATCTTCACAGCATGCAGGCAGTTGTTTACATGTAATAATAGCCTCCAAGCGGAGTTGGAAGCATGCAGGGAGGGATTGCAGCTGGCCTTGCACCGTACAAACATGCCCATCTTGGTGGAGTTGGACACATCTTGAAGCGGTCTCGATGCTGTCAGCATAGTCGGCGAATCGCTCACAAGTCCGAGCGCTAGTCGAGGAAATACGTGGAATAGTAGCTGTTGAATCAAGGGAGATTTCCTTTTCTCATATTAGTAGATCACAAAATAATGTCAGTCACGCGCTCGCCGCGTATGGGCGTAGTAACCCGCGCACGGCTGTTTGGTTGCGATCGGGATTAGACTGCATTGTAAACCTTTCAGAGGCCGAGAAGCCTCAAAAATCTTCCTTTATCCCGCAAAAAAAGAAAGATACATTTCCCAAAGAAGGCATTCACACATGTTGGACGAGGAACCAAAGACCAAGTGTCATTCTACAAAAAAAAGCATTAAATACATCACATATTGCATGACACCAGTTCAGACCATGGAGTGATATTTTATATGAAGAAGTAATAGAGAAATGTATGAGAAAATACATAATAAAATTTTCCTTTTAGTCATGAAATAACTGGATATTTCTCATGTGTGTACATCTCGTGTGCATTGTCGGGTGGCTCTACTAGGATGGAACTAAGCGGGAAACAGGGTTGAGGTGGTGCGTAGAGAGTGGGTGCATAGATCAACAAAAAGATGCAGTCAACGGCACAAAAGCCAAAGCAAGCTGGTGTGGGGCGACAGCCGAGTCTGATGTTGTCGAGCGGGAAACGGCTGATGTTGGGCTGGGTCCACCTGACGTGTTCGGAGGGAGTGGTGCGGCTGTGTTATAGTGGGAGGCGATTTCGAAGTGCTGTGGGTCTCCGGCACAAGGGTATGATGTAGGTCATGGTCCGAGCTGGAAGTAGATCAGACGGAAGGGCTCAAGAAGCACGGGATTCGCTGCAGGAAGCATGTGTGCAGGTTTGTCTGTGATATAAACACAAGGTAAACAATCTTAATAAAAATTAACATGGGAGGTAACTCAACTTTTTTAGTTTGAAGATCAAGACATTGATACCACTTGTGTTCAAGTGGGTACCCAAGAAAAACACAACGAGAGGAATGGGGAGATAGTTTGTCAAGGAATCCGGCATAGGTTTTGGGAATAAAATGCAACCAAACACACGAGGGTGGTCGTAAATGGGGTGAAAACTACAAGGAAGGCCAAGGGGTGTGAGAAAATTCTTGGGGCAAGTGGGACGATGATTAAATAAATCCCATTGTTAGATTTTGAGAAGAAATGGAGCCTTCTCAGGGCATGTGCTCTCTGGGCCATCGGATTGGGCTTCCGAACGAATCCAGGCCGTCCGATCTTGAGATTAGATGACCCCGACCATTGGATTGAGTATGATGTGACTACCAATGAATAGTGTCATTTTCCCTCCCTGGCCCTACCGTCTTGTCTGTCTATGGAAGGTGGGGTCTCGACGGTGTTGGCCTGACTGTCATGGGCCGCAGAGGTCGACATGACCGTGTTAGGTCGTTGTGTGCATGGGAGGCGTGCCACCGCCTACAATTCTCGATGGCCGAGGGCATTTCCGACATTTCACCTAACCCTGTGCCAAGTGTCTTGTCTTGATTCGTTGCCCCATCCCCAATAGGGTGAGATGACCAGGGTTTTTCTCACCATCCCTCACTTTTCTCTCTCCCTCGCGCTGACCCTGCCGCCTCCTCCCCTTCTCAGCCTGTGCTCTCCCCTTTCTTCCTCGTGTCGCCGCCCCAGGGAAGCACCACGAGCATGGGCCACTGAGACAGACGCCCAGGTCGCCGTTACCGCCGTTCTTCACACTATCATATGGGATCGCCCGCCACTGCGTGCACATGTCGAGCTCGTGCCATAACCGTCGTCATACATGGGGAAGCACAAGGCTTTGGTGGATCGGGGTTTCGCGACTAGATCGAGGTCCGAGAGTCGTTGATATGTCTCCAACGTATCTATAATTTTATTGTTTCATGCTAAATATTACCAATCTTAGATACTTTATATGCAATTTTATATCATTTTGGGGACTAAAATATTAACTCGATGCCCAGTGCCACTTTTTGTTTTTTGCTTTTCGTAAAGTCGGTACCAAACGAAGTCCAAGCATAATGAAACATTACAGTGATTTTTTCTGGACCGGAAGGGACCCTAGAACGTCCGTGAGGAGGCCAGAAGATCTACGAGAGATTCATGAGCTAACACGATGCACCCCTAGGAGAGGGAGCCACCTGAGCTTGTCGGTCCCACGCAGCTCCGTTTGACCTAATTCCAGCGCTATAAATTCACTATATCCCCAAACCAACAGAGAGCCACCCGAAACAATTTTTTCGCTACCGCGAGCTTTTGTTTTTCTGTGATCCCATCTGGAGGCCTTTTTCGGTATGGAGGGCTTCTACATCCACCTTGTTGCCCTTCTGATGATGTGTGAGTAGTCTATCACAGACCTACGGGTCCATAGCTAGTAGCTACATGATTTCTTCTCTCTCTTTGATCTTCAATACAATGTTCTCTTTGGAGATCGATTCGATGCAATGTTCTTGCGGTGTGTTTGTTGGGATCTGATGAATTGTGGGTTTATGATTTGGAATATTCATTGAAAGTAATGAAATCTTTGCTGAACTTTATTATGCATTATTGTTATATCTTTGTATTTCTCTCCAATCTATCCGTTTGGTTTGGCCAACTAGATTGATTTTATCTTTAGTGGGAATGCTGCTCTGTAGTTGGTTCAATCTTGCAAAGTGTCATCATCCGGTGACAGCAGGTGTAGCGAGGCGTATTTGTATTATTGCCTTTAAGGTTAAAACAACGGGGTTTAATCATATTGCTTGGTTATATTGTATCTCCATCATGTCATCTTGATTAAACTATCACCGCTTTGTCATGAACTTAATACCATAGATGTAGGCAAGAGTCGGTCGATTGGAGGAGTAATAGTAGTAGATGCAGGCAGGAGTCGGTCTATTTGTCACGGACGTGATGCATGTATACATGATCATTGTCCTTAATATTGTCACAACTATGCGATTTTCTATCAATTGCCAGTAATTTGTGTGCCCACCGTATGCTATGTTCCGAGAGAAAAGCCTGTAGTTAAAACTATGGCCCACGGGTCTACTTCTATCATACTATAAAAACCAAAAACACCTTGCTGCAATTTAACTCCTTTTATTTTACTTTTCAATTTACGTGTGTATCATTATCAGATTTAATCCTTGTAAGTAATGAGTTCAAGGGGATTGACAATCCTCTTGCCTGTGTTGGGTGCAAGTATTTGCTCTTGTGTGTGCAGGTACTATTGACTAGGCGTTTGCGTGGTCCGCCTGTTGGTTCAATAACCTTGGTTCTCACTGAGGGAAATATTATTTGCTACTCTCACTACAAAAAACACTTCCGTGATGATACGTGTTTGTCACAGTATGTCACATTTTCTGTCATGCACGTACATCCATGATAATTTGATGACAGAATCAAGATAGTCATACATGTGCTCGTAGAAGTGTTCCATGACGTAATTCAAATTATCATCACGGAGGTGTCCACTTCCATGATCATATATGGTGCATCATGGAAACTCTTTCGTCAAGGGTAAACGACACGTGACATCCACCGTAACGGGTCGCCGTTAAGCTATCGGGTCCGGTTTTGGATCCGATAACCTGTTAACAGCCACGACCAATGGCGATTTTCCACGTGTAAAATTTTCATTAGCCCAAGGAACCATGTGTCGCCTTCGTTGGAACAGATTTCAACCATCCACCGAATGAGGCGCCTATGATATGTCGACACATGGCACGGCCCAAAAGTGGCTCATTTAGGTTAAAAGGTCGGCCCATCGAAAGCATGTCAACGGCCTATGCACGTACAACCCATTTACGACCCGTTAACTCATGGCCCGTTATGGCCTTTTAATTCAGCCCATTAGCGTCATGTGAGCATTCCAATATAATTGAGCCCATTGTCACTTTCGCCCATGTATGGCCAATGACGTCTTTTCGCCCATATGATGCCTTTTTGTTTCTTTGGGCCTTTTAACGACCCATGGTGACTCGGCCCATAATAAACAGTAAATTGCTTTACACCCATTAACGGCCCATGATTCGGTTGGGCCATTTCCATTCGTGTTATCTTTCGCCTTCTAAGGCCCATATATTCTCGGGCTCATTTCCGGTCCTCGATTACTTACGGTCCGTTACTGGCCTGTTCTGCTAATGGGCTAAATTCGACACATGGTTATAGTTGGCTCGTTTGTGGCCCATTATACCTTTGGGCCTTATTCGTCCTGTCATGTATTATGGCCCATTAGCAACCCATTATGCATGTCGATAGAATTAAGCATGTGTTGCCTTATGGCCTATTAACGTCCCATTATGGCATGAACCCACAAACAGATGGTTCCGATTATGGCCCATTTACGGCCCAAATCACGTTCAGACAGTGGTCCACGATCAGTATGGCCCATGGATTCGACGTCCTGTAACAGGCCCATGGATCCTATAGCCCATAAAAGCACATAGATCCTAAGGACCGTAGGAGGCCCAAGGATCCTAAGGACCGTAGAAGGCCCATGGATCCTACGGCCTGTAGGAGGACCATGGATACTATGGCCGTGGGTGGGCCATGATTACAACGGCCCGTATGTGGACCATTGTTATTATGGCCACTAGGAAACCGAGGAAAAGAATTGCAGTACTAGAAGCAAAAAATAAACAAGACTATAAGAAATAAATAAGCAAGCAACTAACACTAGGATATTACAGAGACTCAGATTACATCCACTCGACATCAAAGTTCACCACGAGTGCAAATATAGGGAACAAAGCAGCATATTACATATACTAGTTGTCAAAGTTGGCAACCAGTGCATATAAACGACGCACCAAAACAAGTCCAGTACTGAAGCCACTTCAGAAGAGCTGAAGAAAAAATATCCTGGGTACCCACTATGCTGGCAAGAAGCTTAGCAAGCTTATTAGCTTTCTCTTGTTTAGCACTTAAATCCTCCCACTTGTTGCTGCACGGAAAGTATGCATCTGAATTCTGAAGGGACTTCCTCAGTCCTTTGGCTTCTTGTCACAGACATGTCGATCGATATCTTTCAACTTGTAGTTGAGACTGAAGAAGCTGAACTGTTTCAGGAAGCAAGTTCGAAGAGCTTGTGCCAGCAGTAGTGGCCAGTAACTCGAGCACTACATCAAGACAAGACTTTGGGGTTGTCTCGCTATCTTCAAGATAATTTTTATCAGCTTTCTTGTAGTCCAACAGGGATGTCTCACTATCTTCAACCTTATCTGCATTACTTCCTTTACCATTGCATAACGGGTCACTCTTCTCCAATATTTTATCGGCATTCCAAAAGATAAACAAGCAGACACATCACAGGTTTAGCATGTTGTATATGAAACTTATTTTGGTAAACCAGTTCAGTAGTAAAGGGGGCAGGATAACAGCATGAAACAAACATATATCTATGTACTATGGTCACTGTATGGTCTATATCATTCTAGTTTATGTTGCCAAAACAAGATAGAGACACAGTTCAAATCATATATGTTTAAGACAAAGCAGTATAGACAGAATATAAGTGTGGAAAACTACACGACACTAACAACACCTGTAGTGTGCATGACATGAGAACATAACTGTTTATATAATTGAAACTGAAATTAATATAGAGCAAGTTACAACAGCAAACCAGCTAAAGAAGCAGGTTTAAAACATACCTTCAAGGCCACTGGAGTTTCAGTTGCATCCTTCAATTTTGAAATTAGTTGGTATGAGTTAATACAGTGATGCATGCAAGCGCAATGGAGTATGAACTGTAGATACGGATTCTGACCTGAGAATATTTCTTCTTACGCTTTAAGCGATTTGGGGTTTGGAGTGGTGGTCCTCATGCTTTGGGCACTGCAGTTGCCTTAATAACTGCATGTGTTTGGGTGCTCTGTGGTGGAGAAGGTAATGTGTCAACAGGAACTGGGTTACTATCTGCTGGAGTTGAGGTTAGAAGGGGTGTAGCCGGTTCCCTGTCCAACTAAATAAAAATAGAACAAAAAAAGAACTAGTATTACTCGGCATCTGCCTATACTAGGGGCAGGACATGTATGTGCATCAAAATAGTTGCACACATGCACCAGCCAGAAACCACTAAGTGTCCCATTTAGCAAACACTGTAGCATTCGATGAGTTGTAACACACCGGTTTTAACTAGAGTTTTCCGAACAATTTTTTAAATAAGAATCTTCTTCGAAAACATGAATTTTTTTTAAATGTGAACATTTTGTGGATTTTTAACAGCTTCCGAAAGTATCTAAAATAGGTTAAAAAGATTTCATATTTTTACGAAATGGTTTGTTTGCTTTTAAAACCAGTTATTTTATACTAAAAAATGTTCACCATATAATTAAAAACAATTCACCGTATATAAAAAATATGACCAGTGTTTATTCCAAAAACTTTCATCATATATATCATAAAAAGGTTGATCTTATGTTAAAATTTACAATGTATATTAAAATGTTTAGTGTGAATTAAAAAAATGTTCATTGTGAATTAATGATTTGTTCAGGGTATATTAGATCATAAGTTTTCATGCAAACAAAATTGTTCCCATGTATTAAAAAAAGTTGAACAAGTAAAAAAGTTCACCGTCTATGTAGAAACAAATGTTTTACTTATGTTGCAGTAGAGAAAACCCGGCCTGGTTGGAGGGTCGACCATTTCTATTTGCTGGGTATCGCTATATGACACTAACTTAAGGGAAATGCACACGAGGCCAGCATCGTGGGACTGACCTAGTGTGCCTGTTGCGGAGCAGCATAAAAATCTACAAAAGAGACGCGTTAACATAGAATTGAAATTTGCAATCTTTCAGGCCTGAACCTAAGCTGCTAGCAAATAGTATTGATGGCTAATTATTGAGAAACTGATTTTAACGGGAGATGACAACAAAATTTAAAGTTTAATAGCACTTTTTGTAAAACCTAAAGAAAATTAGGAATTTCAAAAAAATGAAAAAATTAGAAACTTTTATGAGAAAAACGAAAAAAAAACTTATGTTTTTAAAATGAAATTATTCATACAACATTGGAGAACTGATTTTTTTTGGAAAAAATGAACAAATATTGAAATCCCAAACCTTTATCAAAAATGTGGACAAAAATTGATATTCTAAAACCTTTTCATAAATTTCAAAAGAAATTTTGAACAAATTTTCTGTAACTTTTAAATAAATTTTTGAACATTTTCTAAAAACTTGAACAAAACTTGAAGTTCAAACAATTTTTGAGAAAAGGAAACAATTCTTAAAATTTTGAAAAATTAATGTAGATTTGGATATTGTTTAGATATTATGAATTCAAGGAAGAAAAAATAAAAATAATAATAAAGAGAAACACTATTTTCATGAGCGATTATCTTTTTTTGTTTCTTTTAAGATGTAACTTTGTATTTTCATTTTTACTTCATGTAGGTGTTGAAGATGTAGATGCTCAATGTTGATGTAGATCATTTGGAGCAATCCTTTGGAGTGACTTGCACTTTCAACTTGCCTACATGGGTTAGTCCCACAAGAAACAAACAAGAATATCCATAGACATAGAGTGATGCACACACAAGATGATGTCCATGAAAACATTAGGTTACCTTGTCCCTTGCCTTACCAACATGAGGGTTTGTGACTCTTTGAACTAGTGCAAGATGTGAAAGTTGATTGCACTTGTTCTTGCCAAAATGATATGAGTGAAGAATGTTGGCGGAGTCACCCTCAAGAACTCTCTAGTTCTTCTTCTTGAGATCCACATCATCTTGATGGGAATCCTTGGAGTTGTAGTTGTACTTGATGAAGTAGAACTTGACGTAGTCTTGGGGACCCACTTGAACGAGGCTTTAGGTGCTTCTTCAAATGCATCAATCTCTTCTTGAAGCTTGTCCTTGCCTTTGTTCTTGTGGTCTTGTGGTGGAAGATCATCTTGAGATTGTGTCCCCTTGAAGGAAGTAGGATCATACTTCTCTTGTTGAGGAACAAACTTTGTCTTGGGGTATTGATATTCTTCCCACTCAACTCCATTGGCGTTGAACTTTCGTTCAAAACTAACACCTTGATTCTTCCGATGCCTTCCTTGCTTGCGTACAATTTCCTCGAATTGCTTACTCCCGGCAAGGCTCTTGTAAACACCTTTCTCTATAATTCCCTTCAATAAACTATTTTCTTGCTCAAGTGTAACTTGGCTAAGAGAATCATTAGTGGAATCAAGAGAACTACTAGAAGCAACAACATTGGATTTGACATTATTATTGTTACTACTAGAGGAAGTATCTTTCTTGTACTTGTTACTAGACTTGACTTGAGGCATGTAAGTAGATAAGAGTAAACACTTGGCAATGTAAGAAGAACTTTTCTTGCGGAGATCATCATTGATTGCCTTTAAGAACTCATGCTCTTGCTCAAGATTGAGCTTTTCAAAGCGTAACTTCTCATGAGCCCTTAAAAGTTCTCGATGATCTTGAAGATAGTTTCATGAGCCAACTTAAGAGTGTTTAGTTCTTTAGTTAGAAGCTCAATTTTCTCCTTATCATTGTCATTCGTTTGATTAGCATGATTAATTGACGTTTCATCATAGTATTCATCACTAGAGTTGTCAACAAGTAAATCATCATCCACAAGCAAGTCATCTTCATCACTATTAAAATCAACATACTCGGGATGTGTTACCTTTGGACCTTTGGCCATGAAGCATCTTCCAACACCTTCATTTGGTGAGTCAAATATGTCGTAGGAGTTGGTTGACACAAGTGCTAGACCGGCAACACCTTCATCTTGAGTATATTCGAGTCGGAGTGATAGCTTCTCTCGAGTGATTGTCTGAGTCGGGCCGGAAACCCATTCACCAACATGAGCTTGATGTCTTCGTTTTGTGTAGCTCCTTGATGACTTGTCCTTTCTTTCCGAATCCTTACTTCTCCGTGAGGGTCTTCGTTCATAACGATCATCTCTACTCCTCCTCTCTCTTGGTGGTGATTCTTCTCTTTTGCTCCTTCTTCTTGGAGAATCTTCTCTTCTTTTGTAGGGTGCCGTACACTCATTGGAGTAGTGTCCGGGTCTCCCACAATTGTAGCAATTGGCGCTCTCGACTAGAAGATCTCTTGTCATTGTAAGACCTTGACTTGGAGCTTCTTTCTTTGTTTCTACTTTTGTAGAATTTGTTGAAGTTATTCACCATTAAGCTCAATTCTTCATTGAAGGTTGGTTTCTCACTTGATGTGGGGCTTCACTTGAGGCTTTGTAAGCACCACTTGACTTGTTGTGAAGTTCCTCCTTATCCTTGAGTGACATCTCATGAGCAACAATCCTTCCAATGACTTCCGTTGGCTTGAGATCTTTGTAGTTTGGCATCATTTGGATCAATGTGCACACGGTATCATACTTTCCATCCAATACTCTTAGGATTTTCTTGATGATGAATTTGTCGGTCATCTCTTCACTCCCTAATCCGGCAATCTCATTTGTGATAAGAGCAAGCCTAGAGTACATTTCAGCGACACCTTCACCATCCTTCATTTTGAACTTGTCAAGCTGACTTTGGAGCACATCCAACTTGGATTCCTTGACGGACTCGGTACCTTCATGCATATCAATCAAAGTATCCCAAATTTCCTTTGCATTCTCAAGACGGCTGATTTTGTTGAATTCTTGAGGCACAATCCGTTGAAGATGATGTCACATGCTTGAGCGTTGTATTGTAGCATCTTCAATTCTTCCGCATTAGCTTCATGGTTCGGTTCTCTCCCATCGAAGATTCACCTTGCAAGCCAATACAAATAATTTCCCAAACGGCGGGGTTATGTCCAAGAATATGCATTTTCATCTTATGCTTCCAACTAGCAAAATTAGTACCATCAAAGTAAGGACCTCTACGGTGATAATTTCCTCGCTAGACGCCATACTCTCCTAGGTTGTGAAACCAAGGCTATGACCACCAAAAGCTATGGAAATCAAAGCAAATGGAGATCAACGCCTGATACCACTTGTAGGACCTTGAAGTATGTCTATAGGGGGTGATTAGACTACTTGACCAATAAAAACTTAACCTTTTCCCAATTTTAGAGTTTGGCAGATTTTAGCTATTATAGGACAAGTCAAGCAATCATCACACAATTCAAGCAAGCATGCAAAGAGTGTATAGGCAGCGGAAATTAAAGCATGCAACTTGCAAGAAAGTAAAGGGGAGGGTTTGGAGGATTCAAACGCAATTGGAGACACGGATGTTTTTGGCGTGGTTCCGATAGGTGGTGCTATCGTACCTCCACGTTGATGGAGACTTCAACCCACGAAGGGTAGCAGTTATGCTGAGTCCACGGAGGGCTCCACCCATGAAGGGTCCACGAAGAAGCAACCTTGTCTATCCCACCATGGCTGACGCCCACGAAGGACTTGCCTCACTAGCGGTAGATCTTCACGAAGTAGGCGATCTCCTTGCCCTTACAAACTCCTTGGTTCAACTCCACAATCTTGTCGGAGGCTCCCAAGTGACACCTAGCAAATCTAGGAGACACCACTCTCCAAGAAGTAACAAATGGTGCGTTGATGATGAACTCCTTGCTCTTGTGCTTCAAATCATAGTCTCCCCAACACTCAACTCTCTCTCATAGGATTTGGATCTGGTGGAAAGAGGGTTTGAGTGGAAAGCAACTTGGGGAAGGCTAGAGATCAAGATTCATATGGTAGGAATGGAATATCTTGGCCTCAACACATGAGTAGGTGGTTCTCTCAGAAATGGTAAGTTGGAAGTGTATGTTCGTTTCGATGGCTCTCTCCATGAATGAAGAGGAGGTGGAGGGGTATATATAGCCTCCACACAAAATCTAACTGCTATATTACACAATTTACCAAACTCGGTGGGACGAATAATTAAACTCGGTGGGACCGAATAATTAAATTCGGTCGGACCGATTTAGTAAACCTAGTGACCGTTAGTGATTTTTGGTGGACCGACAAGCATCTCGGTGAGGCTGATTCGGTTAGAGTTAGGGCATAACGTAATCTCGGTGAGACCGATTACACAAACTCGGTGAGACCGATTTGGTAATAAGCTTTCCAGAGAGTTGGTCAGGTAAACTCGGTGGGACCGATTTGCTCTTTTCGGTGAGACCGAAATGTTACAAAAAGGAAACAGAGAGTTTACATTGCAATCTCGGTGGGACCGATCGCTCACTTCAGTTAGACCGAAGCGTTACAAAGGGAAACAGAGAGATTGCAACCCCATCTCGGTGAGACCGAGATCCCTATCGGTAAGACCGATTTGCTTAGGGTTTGTGGCAGTGGCTATGACTTTTGGAATCGGTGGCGCCGGATAGAAAGAATCGGTGTGACCGATTTTGGCTTTAGGTTTAGGTCATTTGTGGATGTGGGAAAGTAGTTCGTGGTTTTGGAGCATATCACTAAGCACATGAAGCAAGAGGCTCATTAAGCAACACCTCATCCCTTCTTGATAGTATTGGCTTTTCCTATAGACTCAATGTGATCTTGGATCACTAAAATGTAAAATGAAGAGTCTTGAGCTTTTGAGCTTGAGCCAATCCTTTGTCCTTAGTATTTTGAGGGATCCACTTTCATCATCCATGCCATGCCATTCATTGAGCTTTCCTGAAACAATAGTCTTGGAATAGCATTAGCTCAATGAGCTATATGTTGTTATGAATTACCAAAACCACCTAGGGATAGTTGCACTTTCATTGGTCGATCCCCGCCTGGCCATCTCCAGTCACAGTCGGCGCTTTGGTGCGCGGCTCATTGCTTGAGGCCCGGTCAGGCTGAGGCTGACCGTCCGCCCCGACCTCTGGCGGGTCGGCGTCGACGCCGCCTCCTCCTCCTCCTCCTCCTCCTCCTCCTCCTCCTCCTCCTCCTCCTCCTCCTCCTCCTTCTTCCCTTCATCGCTGGAGTCGATGACTTCAGCTGAATCCTCACCGTCCTCCGGGTTCAGCCCGAGCCATTCTCAAGGGCGCTTGGTGCCTTCCTCGACCACCTCCGGACGAAGACACTGGTGTCGGTGAAGTCGGCAATCGCTGCCACCTGTTGATGAGCTCGGCTTCCACCGCTGCCAGCTCCTCCTGCGCCAGTGTTAAGCTGGGCTTGATCTAGCCTGTGGTACCACGCCTTGATGAATTCCAAGGCCCGGCGCTCCTCCCGGGCTCTTGAACCTTTCCGGCTTCAGCGGCCGGCCGCCACCTCCGGCCGGTCGGCAGTCCGACTTTGGGTGCGTGGAGCGGCAGGCCTGGCTGAGGGCGGAAACTGCCTGGGCGCCCGATGCGTTGAAGGCGGCGACATTTGATGGGCAGGCCAAGGCGGGCCTGGATCTTGAGGATCTGCAAGCTGAGAGTCTGGGGGGCGTCAGCGGCGATCTGCACGCCCTCCGCCCTTTGCTCCTCGTGCTGGGCCTCGATCATTTGGATCGCGGCAACAGAGTGGCCCGGGAAGAAGTCTGCTTAGGCAGCTCCGTTTGACCTAATTCCAGCGCTATAAATTCACTATATCCCCAAACCAACAGAGAGCCACCCGAAACAACTTTTTCGCTACCGCGAGCTTTTGTTTTTCTGTGATCCCATCTGGAGGCCTTTTTCGGTATGGAGGGCTTCTACATCCACCTTGTTGCCCTTCTGATGATGTGTGAGTAGTCTATCACAGACCTACGGGTCCATAGCTAGTAGCTACATGACTTCTTCTCTCTCTTTGATCTTCAATACAATGTTCTCTTTGGAGATCGATTCGATGCAATGTTCTTGCGGTGTGTTTGTTGGGATCGATGAATTGTGGGTTTATGATTTGGAATATTCATTGAAAGTAATGAAATCTTTGCTGAACTTTATTATGCATTATTGTTATATCTTTGTATTTCTCTCCAATCTATCCGTTTGGTTTGGCCAACTAGATTGATTTTATCTTTAGTGGGAATGCTGCTCTGTAGTTGGTTCAATCTTGCAGTGTCATCATCCAGTGACAGCAGGTGTAGCGAGGCGCATATTTGTATTATTGCCTTTAAGGTTAAAACAACGGGGTTTAATCATATTGCTTGGTTATATTGTATCTCCATCATGTCATCTTGATTAAACTATCACTCTGTTTGTCATGAACTTAATACCATAGATGTAGGCAAGAGTCGGTCGATTGGAGGAGTAATAGTAGTAGATGCAGGCAGGAGTCGGTCTACTTGTCACGGACGTGATGCATGTATACATGATCATTGTCCTTAATATTGTCACAACTATGCGATTTTCTATCAATTGCCAGTAATTTGTGTGCCCACCGTATGCTATGTTCCGAGAGAAAAGCCTGTAGTTAAAACTATGGCCCACGGGTCTACTTCTATCATACTATAAAACCAAAAACACCTTGCTGCAATTTAACTCCTTTTATTTTACTTTTCAATTTACGTGTGTATCATTATCAGATTTAATCCTTGTAAGTAATGAGTTCAAGGATTGACAATCCTCTTGCCTGTGTTGGGTGCAAGTATTTGCTCTTGTGTGTGCAGGTACTATTGACTAGGCGTTTGCGTGGTCCGCCTGTTGGTTCAATAACCTTGGTTCTCACTGAGGGAAATATTATTCGCTACTCTCACTACAAAAAACACTTCCGTGATGATACGTGTTTGTCACAGTATGTCACATTTTCTGTCATGCACGTACATCCATGATAATTTGATGACAGAATCAAGATAGTCATACATGTGCTCGTAGAAGTGTTCCATGACAGAATTCAAATTATCATCACGGAGGTGTCCACTTCCATGATCATATATGGTGCATCATGGAAACTCTTTAAATCAAGGGTAAACGACACGTGACATCCACCGTAACGGGTCGCCCGTTAAGCTATCGGGTCCGGTTTTGGATCCGATAACCTGTTAACAGCCACGACCAATGGCGATTTTCCACGTGTAAAATTTTCATTAGCCCAAGGAACCATGTGTCAGCTTCGCGTTGGAACAGATTTCAACCATCCACTGAATGAGGCGCCTATGATATGTCGACACATGGCACGGCCCAAAAGTGGCTCATTTAGGTTAAAAAGGTCGGCCCATCGAAAGCATGTCAACGGCCTATGCACGTACAACCCATTTACGACCCGTTAACTCATGGCCCGTTATGGCCTTTTCGAATTCAGCCCATTAGCGTCATGTGAGCATTCCAATATAATTCGAGCCCATTGTCACTTTCGGCCCATGTATGGCCAATGACGTCTTTCGGCCCATATGATGCCTTTTGTTTCTTTGGGCCTTTTAACGACCCATGGTGACTCGGCCCATAATAAACAAGAAATTGCTTTACACCCATTAACGGCCCATGATTCAGTTGGGCCATTTCCAGCTCGTGTTATCTTCGGCCTTCTAAGGCCCATATATTCTCGGCTCATTTCGGTCCTCGATTACTTACAAATCCGTTCTTGGCCTGTTACGCTAATGGGCTAAATTCGACACATGGTTATAGTTGGCTCGTTTGTGGCCCATTATACCTTTGGGCCTTATTCGTCCTGTCATGTATTATGGCCCATTAGCAACCCATTATGCATGTCGATAGAATTAAGCATGTGTTGCCTTATGGCCTGTTAACGTCCCATTATGGCATGAACCCACAAACAGATGGTTCCGATTATGGCCCATTTACGGCCCAAATCACGTTCGCATAAAGTGGTCCACGATCGGTATGGCCCATGGATTCGACGCCCCGTAACAGGCCCATGGATCCTATAGCCCATAAAAAGCACATAGATCCTAAGGACCGTAGGAGGCCCAAGGATCCTAAGGACCGTAGAAGGCCCATGGATCCCACGGCTGTAGGAGGACCATGGATACTATGGCCCGTAGGTGGGCCATGATTACAACGGCCCGTATGTGGACCATTGTTATTGCGGCCACTAGGAAACCGAGGAAAAAGAATTGCAGTACTAGAAGCAAAAAATAAACAAGACTATAAGAAATAAATAAGCAAGCAACTAACACTAGGATATTACAGAGATTACACAGATTACATCCACTCGACATCAAAGTTCACCACGAGTGCAAATATAGGGAACAAAGCAGCATATTACATATACTAGTTGTCAAAGTTGGCAACCAGTGCATATAAACGACGCACCAAAACAAGTCCAAGATCTTTGAAGCCACTTGGAAGAAGAGCTGAAGAAAAAATATCACAGGTACCCACTATGTTGGCAAGAAGCTTAGCAAGCTTATTAGCTTTCTCTTGTTTAGCGCTTAAATCCTCCCGCTTGTTGCTGCACCGAAAGTATGCATCTGAATTCTCAAGGACTTCCTCAGTCCTTTGGCTTCTTGTCACAAAGACATCTCGATCGATATCTTTCAACTTGTAGTTGAGATCAAGAAGCTGAACTGTTTCAGGAAGCAAGTTCGAAGAGCTTGTGCCAGCAGTAGTGGCCAGTAACTCGAGCACTACATCAAGACAAGACTTTGGGGTTGTCTCGCTATCTTCAAGATAATTTTTATCAGCTTTCTTGTAGTCCAACAGGGATGTCTCACTATCTTCAACCTTATCTGCATTACTTCCTTTACCATTGCATAAAGGGCACTCTTCTCCAATATTTTATCGGCATTCCAAAAGATAAACAAGCGAGACACATCACAGGTTTAGCATGTTGTATATGAAACTTATTTTGGTAAACCAGTTCAGTAGTAAAGGGGCAGGATAACAGCATGAAACAAACATATATCTATGTACTATGGTCACTGTATGGTCTATATCATTCTAGTTTATGTTGCCAAAACAAGATAGAGACACAGTTCAAATCATATATGTTTAAGACAAAGCAGTATAGACAGAATATAAGTGTGGAAAACTACACGACACTAACAACACCTATAGTGTGCATGACATGAGAACATAACTGTTTATATAATTGAAACTGAAATTAATATAGAGCAAGTTACAACAGCAAACCAGCTAAAGAAGCAGGTTTAAAACATACCTTCTGCGTCACTGGAGTTTCAGTTGCATCCTTCAAATTTGAAATTAGTTGGTATGAGTAAATACAGTGATGCATGCAAGCGCAATGGAGTATGAACTGTAGCTACGGAATCTGACCTGAGAATAATTCTTCTTACGCTTTAAGCGATTTGGGGTTTGGAGTGGTGGTCCTCATGCTTTGGGCACTGCAGTTGCCTTAATAACTGCACGTGTTTGGGTGCTCTGTGGTGGAGAAGGTAATGTGTCAACAGGAACTGGGTTACTATCTGCTGGAGTTGAGGTTAGAAGGGGTGTAGCCGGTTCCCTGTCCAACTAAATAAAAATAGAACAAAAAGAACTAGTATTACTCGGCATCTGCCTATACTAGGGGCAGGACATGTATGTGCATCAAAATAGTTGCACACATGCACCAGCTGAAACCACTAAGTGTCCCATTTAGCAAACACTGTAGCATTCGATGAGTTGTAACACACCGGTTTTAACTAGAGTTTTCCGAACAATTTTTTAAATAAGAATCTTCTTCGAAAACATGATTTTTTTTTTAAATGTGAACATTTTGTGGATTTTTAACAGCTTCCGAAAGTATCTAAAATAGGTTAAAAAGATTTCATATTTTTACGAAATGGTTTGTTTGCTTTTAAAACCAGTTATTTTATACTAAAAAATGTTCACCATATAATTAAAAACAATTCACCGTATATAAAAAATATGATCAGTGTTTATTCCAAAAACATTCATCATATATATCATAAAAAGGTTGATCTTATATTAAAATTTACAATGTATATTAAAATGTTTAGTGTGAATTAAAAAAATGTTCATTGTGAATTAATGATTTGTTCAGGGTATATTAGATCATAAGTTTTCATGCAAACAAAATTGTTCCCATGTATTAAAAAAAGTTGAACAAGTAAAAAAGTTCACCGTCTATGTAGAAACAAATGTTTTACTTATGTTGCAGTAGAGAAAACCCGGCCTGGTTGGAGGGTCGACCATTTCTATTTGCTGGGTATCGCTATATGACACTAACTTAAGGAAATGCACACGAGGCCAGCATCGTGGGACTGACCTAGTGTGCCTGTTGCGGAGCAGCATAAAAATCTACAAAAGAAACGCGTTAACATAGAATTGAAATTTGCAATCTTTCAGGCCTGAACCTAAGCTGCTAGCAAATAGTATTGATGGCTAATTATTGAGAAACTGATTTTAACGGGAGATGACAACAAAATTTAAAGTTTAATAGCACTTTTTGTAAAACCTAAAGAAAATTAGGAATTTCAAAAAAATGAAAAAATTAGAAACTTTTATGAGAAAAACGAAAAAAAACTTATGTTTTTAAAATGAAATTATTCATACAACATCGGAGAACTGATTTTTTTTGGAAAAAATGAACAAATATTGAAATCCCAAACCTTTATCAAAAAATGTGGACAAAAAATTGATATTCTAAAAACCTTTTCATAACTTTCAAAAGAAATTTTGAACAAATTTTCTGTAACTTTTAAATAAATTTTTGAACATTTTCTAAAAACTTGAACAAAACTTGAAGTTCAAACAATTTTTGAGAAAAGGAAACAATTCTTAAAATTTTGAAAAATTAATGTAGATTTGGATATTGTTTAGATATTATGAATTCAAGGAAGAAAAAATAAAAATAATAATAAAGAGAAACACTATTTTCATGAGCGATTATCTTTTTGTTTCTTTTAAGATGTAACTTTTTATTTTCATTTTTACTTCATGTAGGTGTTGAAGATGTAGATGCTCAATGTTGATGTAGATCATTTGGAGCAATCCTTTGGAGTGACTTGCACTTTCAACTTGCCTACATGGGTTAGTCCCACAAGAAACAAACAAGAATATCCATAGACATAGAGTGATGCACACACAAGATGATGTCCATGAAAACATTAGGTTACCTTGTCCCTTGCCTTACCAACATGAGGGTTTGTGACTCTTTAAACTAGTGCAAGATGTGAAAGTTGATTGCACTTGTTCTTGCCAAAATGATATGAGTGAAGAATGTTGGCGGAGTCACCCTCAAGAACTCTCTAGTTCTTCTTCTTCGAGATCCACATCATCTTGATGGGAATCCTTGGAGTTGTAGTTGTACTTGATGAAGTAGAACTTGGCGTAGTCTTGGGGACCCACTTGAGCGAGGCTTTAGGTGCTTCTTCAAATGCATCAATCTCTTCTTGAAGCTTGTCCTTGCCTTTGTTCTTGTGGTCTTGTGGTGGAAGATCATCTTGAGATTGTGTCCCCTTGAAGGAAGTAGGATCATACTTCTCTTGTTGAGGAACAAACTTTGTCTTGGGGTATTGATATTCTTCCCACTCAACTCCATTGGCGTTGAACTTTCGCTCAAAACTAACACCTTGATTCTTCCGATGCCTTCCTTGCTTGCGTACAATTTCCTCGAATTGCTTACTCCGGCAAGGCTCTTGTAAACACCTTTCTCTATAATTCCCTTCAATAAACTATTTTCTTGCTCAAGTGTAACTTGGCTAAGAGAATCATTAGTGGAATCAAGAGAACTACTAGAAGCAACAACATTGGATTTGACATTATTATTGTTACTACTAGAGGAAGTATCTTTCTTGTACTTGTTACTAGACTTGACTTGAGGTATGTAAGTAGATAAGAGTAAACGCTTGGCAATGTAAGAAGAACTTTTCTTGCGGAGATCATCATTGATTGCCTTTAAGAACTCATGCTCTTGCTCAAGATTGAGCTTTTCAAAGCGTAACTTCTCATGAGCCCTTAAAAGTTCTCGATGATCTTGAAGATAGTTTCATGAGCCAACTTAAGAGTGTTTAGTTCTTTAGTTAGAAGCTCAATTTTCTCCTTATCATTGTCATTCGTTTGATTAGCATGATTAATTGACGTTTCATCATAGTATTCATCACTAGAGTTGTCAACAAGTAAATCATCATCCACAAGCAAGTCATCTTCATCACTATTAAAATCAACATGCTCGGGATGTGTTACCTTTGGACCTTTGGCCATGAAGCATCTTCCAACACCTTCATTTGGTGAGTCAAATATGTCGTAGGAGTTGGTTGACACAAGTGCTAGACCGGCAACACCTTCATCTTGAGTATATTCGGAGTCGGAGTGATAGCTTCTCTCGGAGTGATTGCCGGAGTCGGAGCCGGAAACCCATTCACCAACATGAGCTTGATGTCTTCGCTGTGTATAGCTCCTTGATGACTTGTCCTTTCTTTCCGAATCCTTACTTCTCCGTGAGGGTCTTCGTTCATAACGATCATCTCTACTCCTCCTCTCTCTTGGTGGTGATTCTTCTCTTTTGCTCCTTCTTCTTGGAGAATCTTCTCTTCTTTTGTAGGGTGTCGTACACTCATTGGAGTAGTGTCCGGTCTCCCACAATTGTAGCAATTGCGCTCTCGACTAGAAGATCTCTTGTCATTGTAAGACCTTGACTTGGAGCTTCTTTCTTTGTTTCTACTTTTGTAGAATTTGTTGAAGTTATTCACCATTAAGCTCAATTCTTCATTGAAGGTTGGTTTCTCACTTGATGTGGGGGCTTCACTTGAGGCTTTGTAAGCACCACTTGACTTGTTGTGAGGTTCCTCCTTATCCTTGAGTGACATCTCATGAGCAACAATCCTTCCAATGACTTCCGTTGGCTTGAGATCTTTGTAGTTTGGCATCATTTGGATCAATGTGCACACGGTATCATACTTTCCATCCAATACTCTTAGGATTTTCTTGATGATGAATTTGTCGGTCATCTCTTCACTCCCTAATCCGGCAATCTCATTTGTGATAAGAGCAAGCCTAGAGTACATTTCAATGACACCTTCACCATCCTTCATTTTGAACTTGTCAAGCTGACTTTGGAGCACATCCAACTTGGATTCCTTGACGGACTCGGTACCTTCATGCATATCAATCAAAGTATCCCAAATTTCCTTTGCATTCTCAAGACGGCTGATTTTGTTGAATTCTTCGGGCACAATCCGTTGAAGATGATGTCACATGCTTGAGCGTTGTATTGTAGCATCTTCAATTCTTCGCATTAGCTTCACGGTTCGGTTCTCTCCCATCGAAGATTCACCTTGCAAGCCAATACAAATAATTTCCCAAACGGCGGGGTTATGTCCAAGAATATGCATTTTCATCTTATGCTTCCAACTAGCAAAATTAGTACCATCAAAGTAAGGACCTCTACGGTGATAATTTCCCTCGCTAGACGCCATACTCTCCTAGGTTGTGAAACCAAGGCTATGACCACCAAAAGCTATGGAAATCAAAGCAAATGGAGATCAACGCCCGATACCACTTGTAGGACCTTGAAGTATGTCTATAGGGGGTGATTAGACTACTTGACCAATAAAAACTTAACCTTTTCCCAATTTAAGAGTTTGGCAGATTTTAGCTATTTTAGGACAAGTCAAGCAATCATCACACAATTCAAGCAAGCATGCAAAGAGTGTATAGGCAGCGGAAATTAAAGCATGCAACTTGCAAGAAAGTAAAGGGAAGGTTTGGAGGATTCAAACGCAATTGGAGACACGGATGTTTTGGCGTGGTTCCGATAGGGTGGTGCTATCGCACCTCCACGTTGATGGAGACTTCAACCCACGAAGGGTAGCAGTTGCGCTGAGTCCACGGAGGGCTCCACCCATGAAGGGTCCACGAAGAAGCAACCTTGTCTATCCCACCATGGCCGTCGCCCACGAAGGACTTGCCTCACTAGCGGTAGATCTTCACGAAGTAGGCGATCTCCTTGCCCTTACAAACTCCTTGGTTCAACTCCACAATCTTGTCGGAGGCTCCCAAGTGACACCTAGCAAATCTAGGAGACACCACTCTCCAAGAAGTAACAAATGGTGCGTTGATGATGAACTCCTTGCTCTTGTGCTTCAAATCATAGTCTCCCCAACACTCAACTCTCTCTCATAGGATTTGGATCTGGTGGAAAGAGGGTTTGAGTGGAAAGCAACTTGGGGAAGGCTAGAGATCAAGATTCATATGGTAGGAATGGAATATCTTGGCCTCAACACATGAGTAGGTGGTTCTCTCTCAGAAATGGTAAGTTGGAAGTGTATGTTCGTTTACGATGGCTCTCTCCATGAATGAAGAGGAGGTGGAGGGTATATATAGCCTCCACACAAAATCTAACCGTTACACACAATTTACCAAACTCGGTGGGACCGAATAATTAAACTCGGTGGGACCGAATAATTAAATTCGGTCGGACCGATTTAGTAAACCTAGTGACCGTTAGTGATTTTTGGTGGACTGACAAGCATCTCGGTGAGGCTGATTCGGTTAGAGTTAGGGCATAACGTAATCTCGGTGAGACCGACATACAAACTTCGGTGAGACCGATTTGGTAATAAGCTTTCCAGAGAGTTGGTCGGAGTAAACTCGGTGGGACCGATTTGCTCTTTTCGGTGAGACCGAAATGTTACAAAAGGAAACAGAGAGTTTACATTGCAATCTCGGTGGGACCGATCGCTCACTTCGTTAGACCGAAACGTTACAAAGGGAAGCAGAGAGATTGCAACCCCATCTCGGTGAGACCGAGATCCCTATCGGTAAGACCGATTTGCTTAGGGTTTGTGGCAGTGGCTATGACTTTTGGAATCGGTGGCGCCGGATAGAAAGAATCGGTGTGACCGATTTTGGCTTTAGGTTTAGGTCATTTGTGGATGTGGGAAAGTAGTTCAGGGTTTTGGAGCATATCACTAAGCACATGAAGCAAGAGGCTCATTAAGCAACACCTCATCCCTTCTTGATAGTATTGGCTTTTCCTATAGACTCAATGTGATCTTGGATCACTAAAATGTAAAATGAAGAGTCTTGAGCTTTTGAGCTTGAGCCAATCCTTTGTCCTTAGTATTTTGAGGGATCCACTTTCATCATCCATGCCATGCCATTCATTGATCTTTCCTGAAACAATAGTCTTGGAATAGCATTAGCTCAATGAGCTATATGTTGTTATGAATTACCAAAACCACCTAGGGATAGTTGCACTTTCATTGGTCGATCCCCGCCTGGCCATCTCGATCCTGATCGGGCGCTTTGGTGCGCGGCTCATTGCTTGAGGCCCGGTCAGGCTGAGGCTGACCGTCCGCCCCGACCTCTGGCAGGTCGACGTCGCTCTCCTCCTCCTCCTCCTCCTCCTCCTCCTCCTCCTCCTCCTCCTCCTCCCCTTCTTCCCCTTCATCGCTGGAGTCGATGACTTCAGCTGAATCCTCACTGTCCTCCGGGTTCAGCCCGAGCCATTCCTGCGGCGCTTCGGTACCTTCCTCGACCACCTCCGGGACGAAGACACTGGTGTCGGTGAAGTCGGCAATCGCTGCCACCCTGTTGATGAGCTCGGCTTCCACCGCTGCCAGCTCCTCCTGCGCCTCCAGGTTAACTGGGCTTGATCTAGCCCAGGGTACCACGCCTTGATGAATTCCAAGGCCCGGCGCGCTCCTCCCCGGGCTGCTGAACCTTTCCAGGCTTCCAGGCGGCCGGCCGCCACCTCCAGCCAGTCGGCAGTCCGACTTGGGGTGCGTGGAGCCGGCAGGCCTGGCCAGAGGGCGGAAACTGCCTGGGCGCCGATGCGCTGAAGGCGGCGCAGCATTTGATGGGCAGGCCGAAGGCGGGCCTGGATGCTGAGGATCTGCAAGCTGAGAGTCCGGGGGGCGTCAGCGGCGATCTGCACGCCCTCCGCCCTTTGCTCCTCGTGCTGGGCCTCGATCATTTGGATCGCGGCAACAGAGTGGCCCGGGAAGAAGTCTGCTTAGGCAGAACGAAAAAAAACCAAAGTTATAAACAAGGAGTCGGCCTAGATAAGGGTCGGCAGCTCAATGCAAGAAACAAAGAAAACAAAGCTCACCATCGACCAAGTCTTCAATACTGCTGAAGCAGGCTGTCATCTGGGCTTCCTTGTCGGCCCGGGCGGAGTGCTCGACCTCAAACTCGGCGAGGAGGTCGGCCTACTTCGTTTTCGCCTCTTGTTGGGCTGCCTTGAGGGCCTCAGCCAGCTCGGCAAGCTGAGTGACCAGCCGGTCTTGCTCCTCGGCCAGCTTGCTGCACTCTGCCTCCTTGCCGCACAGGGCGGTGTTGGCTTCGCCCAGCTGCTGCTACAAGGCGGCGTTGGCCTCTGAAGAAAGAAAGAGAAGGAAGAATATCAGTCAAATAACAAAGAGGGATGCACAAGCCGAGGAGATTCGGCCCGACTGCTCAGTGATCGGCTGAACCTCGGGACTACAACCAGGGTGCGCTAAGCAGCGCCCTCGTGAAAAAAAGGAATTGAAACTTACTCCGGCTCTCGGACAGATGGTTTGTCTGCGTCTCCAGCTCCTGGACCCTGGAGTGGTAGGCGACATCGCTGGAGGTTGTGGTAGTCCCGGAGAGGGAATATCGGACAAGATAACATTTAACTCGACAAGATGAAGTTTGGACCGCTTTGCTCGGCCGCCCAAAACTTGGGGACTACATCGATGGGTGTCTGGCGCGCTACGAAGGATGAAAGAAAATCAAAGTAAAGAGAAGCAGGAAGCTTACGCGGATGGCTGCTCGCGAATCTAGAAATGCCTCGTTGCAGCGCCTAAGGGCTTCGGCTTCGGCCCGGAGCTTGGCCTGGACGTCGAGGGACGCATGGTTCAGGGCGCCCGTCCCGCCTCCATGTACCCAGCCGGTTGGCGCGGCGCTGGATGCCTCGGTATCGGGGACCGACAAGCTCGTGGCTCCGATCTCCAGCGGTCGCGGCGCCGAGGCCGCCTTCTCAAGACGGCGGCGTATGGGTGTGTGGACCTGAGGAGTTAGGTCCGTCACCACCAAGTTCCCGGCCGGCGGCACTGGCGGCTCGGCCGGCTACTCGACTCTCGTTTCGCTAGTCGGTGGCGGCGGCGGCACGAAGACGTCAGGCATGGCCACGTCGCCGCCCTCCCTCTCCATGACCGGATGCTCATCGCCGGCTCCCCCGGTCGTCGCCTCAAACTCCGGCGGAGGTGGCGCGGTGTTCAGAGGCGTCACTAGCAGCGGCTCCTGGCGGCGTGCGGCCTCCGCGAGCCGTTCCTTCTCCGCCGCTTCGGCCTCCGCCCGCGCCAGCTTCCTCGCCGCGGATGTTGCGGCCTTGTCCGCCTCCGCCTTCGCCAGGCGGTCGGCCTCTTCATCGTGCGCCTCCCATGCATTCCGCTCCCTCGCCTCTCGGAGGTCGGCGGCTGGGTCAATCGACCGACTGGTGGAGGAGGTCGTCGCCGACCTGATGACCGAGGCGGCACCCGACTTCTCGAGGGTGAGCGGGGCCCTGAGATATGAAGACACAACAAAAAGTTTTTAGGCCGGATCGGCGAAGAGGAGGAGGCCAGAGAAAGATACTTACGCCGATACCATGACCGGCACCTTCGGCTGCCTCTGGTACTTGGCCGCCTTGGCTGCGGCCTCTTGCCGCCTGGTCGACGCGGCCGGATTCTTGGGTTTCTTCGGCGCACTGCCGAACAGGGCAGCGCCTTGCTTCCGCTTGCGCTTGCCGCCACGGGCGGGTGGCCTAGCAAAGAGGCCGGCGCCAGTGTTGGCTGAACTACGAGCGGGGCGCGGCTCTTCTTCGTCGTCATCATCATCAGGCCAGGTCTCCACGCCACCGCCTTCCTCGGAGCCGCCTGCTCCGCCACCGCCTGTTGCGTCGTCCGCCAGGGCGGCCGCCCCCGAGTCGGGGTCGTCCTCGTCACTCACTGCCCTGTCCGGCTGGTAGTCACCACCCGGCCCCACAATGGCGGCCACCACCACGGACATATAAATCTGCGCTCCAGAGAGGAGTCGAATCACAAGAAGAGCAAGACTAAAAGACAGACCTAAAGGAAGAAATTGAAGGGACTTACAGCAGCGGCGGATTGTCACGGAGTACGGCCGCTTCGCATCGCCATGATCTCCCTCCGACACCTTGAGGTCGGAGATCTCATTCACCATCCACGCGACATCAGCAGGCGGCATCTCCTTCGTGCACAGCCGGCACGGGTCGTGTTGTCCGCCCATCCGGAAGATCGGATGAGAGCGGCTCTGGAGCGGGAGGATCCGGCGCTCGACGAAGGCGACGAGGAGGTCGAAGGCCACGAGGCCCTCCGACTCCTGGAGCACTCGGAGTCGGCCGATGGCGGCCGCCGTCCCGTCCGACAACGGCTTCGGTTTTACCCCTAGTTGGGCGAAGCCGGTGGGGGACGGCCTCATAGGCCGGCAGGTTGAGGAAGTCGGCAGCCGGATCTACGTTCTCGGCGTAGAAATAAGACTGCTGCCACATCTTCACCGGCCGGGCCAGCTTGATGACGGGAAGGCATTCCTTTTCGCGGACGACGACGCGGCGACATAGCCATCGCACTCGGCTGCCGTGTCCTTGGCAGAGGTGCCTAGCTTCCCAGAGAAGAACGCCTCCCGCAGCTCGATTGTGGGGAGGATGCCGATGAAGCCCTCGCATGCCGTGACCAAGGCGGAGAGCAAGGTCACGGCATTGGGCGTCAGTGGTGAGGTTGGAGATGGTTGAAGTCGAGGAACGAGTGGAGGAAGTCGCTTGCGGAAGGCGAAGTCATGACGGCGGCGAGCGGAAGACGACCCGCTCGTTCCCCTCGGCGCCGGGCGAGATCTCCGCCTCGGCGGCACCCGCGCTTTGATTTAATGCCGCTACTGGGCATCCAGCGAGTGTCCCGTGGAAGGTGATGTGGTCTTCGATGACTGTCGAGCCGTCGATCGCCGCCCTTCTCGCGCCATGGCTTCAGCGGAGCTGCGGAGGGGCGAGAGTGCGGCGGCGGCGGCAGCAACACCACGGCAAGCAAGAAGCAGCGTGAACAAGGCTGAGGAAAGCGAGAGGAAGAAGAAGGAGGAGGGGGCGCGCGTGCCACCGCACTCTCTCTCCCTACTTATAGCCCTTGGGCTATGAAGCCGAGGGGCAGGCGTGGGACGTGGGATTAACTGCGCCCACGCCCCCCACAACCCCATGTTCGCCGCGCGAACTTACTGCGCCATGAATGACCGCGGGAATCGCAACCGACCGCCTCGGCACAGCGGATCCGCCCGCGAGCCGAGGCCCGGTAGTGGCGGGCCCGGCCCACTGTAACATCCCATCAGGAGCATGGTGTGGCGGGCTGGCCAGCCGGGCGGGCGTTGCATGGCGTTCCAAAGAACGGGCGGCTCGAGGAAGCTTGGTAGGCACGCCACTGTTCTCCCGCCTTGAAGTTCAAAATTGGCGATGATCCCGCCTTGTAAAGCCAGCCTCAGAAGCCGGCGCACCGTAAGACGGATCGAGATGCCGACGTGCCGCAAGGCGGATCAAAGCACTCTCCTGGAGCCCGGTGAGGGGGAAGCCGCCGAGTCTTCACGGCCCCACGACCACGACACCTCACCGGCTTCAGGGACTACTGTCGGAGTAATGGGCCACGGGTAGCCTCACCCGAGTCCCTTGGCACATCGAAACTTTGGGCCGGCTTCGTCCCATAGAGAACCCAGCTAAAAGCTCCGCCCTCCGGGGGCCGGCTGGCTCAGAGGATGGCCACCGGAGGACGACCAAGCACTAGAAGACGGCGCCGGGAGTGGCCGGCTCCAGCAGACCGGCTCCTAGAGAGGGCGGCCACCCGACGCCCTTAGAGTCTGGGCCCTAAGAGTACAAGATAGAGTGTCGCTACAGTGAAGCACATCGCCCCGAATCCCGGGATGAGCGTGGTTCTGATTACCCGTCTGCAGCAGAGATCTCCGCATGGCGTGGCATGTTACGTCTTGAGCTAGCGTTGGTTTTCCCCGAAGAGGAGAGGGTGATGCAGCAAGTGTAGCGTAAGTATTTCCCTCAGTTTTGAGAACCAAGGTATCAATCCAGTAGGAGGCTCCTCAAAAGTCCCACGCACCTACACAAACAACCGAGAACTGCAACCAACGCAATAAAGGGGTTGTCAATCCCTTCACGGCCACTTGCGAAAGTGAGATCTGATAGAGATAGTATGATAAGATAATATATTTTTGGTATTTTATAATATAGATGCAAAAAGTAAAGATACAAATAAAAAGTAGATTGAAAGCAAATATGATAAGAGATAGACCCGGGGCCATAGGTTTCACTAGAGGCTTCTCTCAAGATAGCATAAGTATTACGGTGGGTGAACAGATTCTTTGTCGAGCAATTGATAGAAAAGCGCATAGTTATGAGATTATCTAGGCATGATCATGTATATAGGCATCACGTCCATAACAAGTAGACCGACTCCTGCCTACATCTACTACTATTACTCCACACATCGACCGACTCCTGCCTGCATCTAGAGTATTAAGTTCATAAGAACAGAGTAACGCATTAAGCAAGATGACATGATGTAGAAGGATAAACTCATGCAATATGATATAAACCCCATCTTGTTATCCTCGATGGCAACAATACAATACGTGTCTTGCAACCCTTTACATCCTTTGGGTAAGAACACCGCAAGATTGAACCCAAAGCTAAGCACTTCTCCTATGGCAAGAAAGATCAATCTAGTAGGCCAAACCAAACTGATAATTCGAAGAGACTTGCAAAGATAACTCAATCATACATAAAAGAATTCAGAGAATACAATTATTATCCATAGATAAATCTGATCATAAACCCACAATTCATCGGATCTCGACAAACACACCGCAAAAAGAGATTACATCGAATAGATCTCCACAAGAGAGGGGGAGAACATTGTATTGAGATCCAAAAGAGAGAAGAAGCCATCTAGCTAATAACTATGGACCCGTAGGTCTGTGGTAAACTACTCACAACTCATAGGAGGGGCAAGGATGTTGATGTAGAAGCCCTCTGTGGTCGATTCCCCCTCCGGCAGAGTGTCGGCGAAGGCTCCAAGATGGGATCTCGCGGATACAGAATGTTACGGCGGTGGAAGTTATGTTTCGTGGTGCTCCTGGATGTTTTTGGGGTACCTAGGTATATATAGGAGGAAGAAGTATGTCGGTGGCCGCCCGAGGGGCCCACGAGACAGGGGGCGCGCCCTACAGGGGGGGGCGGCCCCCTATCTCACGGGGTCCTCGGGAACTTCTTGACTTTCAATCCAAGCTCTCTGGATCTTGTTCGTTCCAAAAATCACGCTCCCGAAGGTTTCATTCCGTTTGGACTCCGTTTGATATTCCTTTTCTTCGAAATACTGAAATAGGCAAAAAAAACAGCAATATGGGCTAGGCCTCCGGTTAGTAGGTTAGTCCCAAAAATGATATAAATGTGTAAAATAAAGCCCATAAACATCCAAAAGGGGTAATATAATAGCATGGAACAATCAAAAATTATAGATACGTTGGAGACGTATCAAGCATCCCCAAGCTTAATTCCTGCTCGTCCTCGAGTAGGTAAATGATAAAAAAGAATTTCTGATGTGGAATGCTACCTAGCATAATTCTCAATGTGATTTTCTTTATTGTGGCATGAATGTTCAGATCCAAATGATTCAAAATAAAAGTTCATATTGATAAAAGAAATAGTAACACTTCAAGCATACTAATCAAAGTAATCATGTCTTCTCAAAATAACATGGCAAAAGAAAGTTCATCCCTACAAAATCATATTGTTAGGCTATGCTTCATTTTAAGTCACACAAAGATGTTCCCAACTTCTATACCCCGATGACAAGCCAAGCAATTGTTTCATACTTAAATAATCTCAAACCTTTTCAACCTTCACGCAATACATGAGCGTGAGCCATGGATATAGCACTATGGGTGGAATAGAATATGATGATGGGGATTGTGTGGAGAAGACAAAAAGGAGAAAGTCTCACATTGACAAGGATAATCAACGAGCTATGGAGATGCCCATTAATTTATGTCAACATGAGGAGTAGGGATTGCCATGCAACGGGTGGACTAGAGCTATAAATGAATGCTCAACAAAAGAAAACTAGTGGGTGTGCATCCAACTTGCTTGCTCACGAAGACCTAGGGCATTTGAGGAAGCCCATCGAGGAATATACAAGCCAAGTTCTATAATGAAAAATTCCCACTGGTATGAAAAAGATAACTTATGAGACTCACTATATGAAAAACATGGTGCTACTTTGAAGCACAATATATGAGACTCAGTACATGAAGAACAAGGTGCTACTTTGAAGCACAAGTGTGGAAAAAGAGATAGTAGCATTGCCCTTTTCTTTTATTTTCTTTTATTTTCTTTTTTTTCTTTTTTTGGTCCTTTCTTTTTTTGGCCTTTCTTCTTTTTTTCTTTGGGCAATGCTCTAAAAATGATGATAATCACACTTCTATTGATTACAACATATGAATTACAACTCGAAACTAGAACAAGATATGACTCTATATGAATGCCTCCGGCAGTGTACTGGGATGGTGCAATGAATCAAGAGTGACATGTATGAAAAATAATGCATGGTGGCTTTGCCACAAATACGATGTCAACTACATGATCATGCAATGGCAATATGACAAAAGTAATGTATGTCATGATGATGATAAACGGAACGGTGGAAAGTTGCATGGCAATATATCTCGGAATGGCTATGGAAATGCCATAATAGGTAGGTATGGTGGCTGTTTTGAGGAAGATATAAGGAGGTTTATGTGTGATAGAGCGTATCGTATCACGGAGTTTGGATGCACCGGTGAAGTTTGCACCAACTCTCAAGGTGAGAAAGGGCAATGCACCGTACCGAAGAGGCTAGCAATGGCGGAAAGGTAAAAGTGCGTATAATCCATGGACTCAACATTAGTCAAAAGAACTCATATAATTATTGCAAAAATTTAGAAGTCATCAAAAACCAAGTACTACGCGCATGCTCCTAGGGGGATAGATTGGTAGGAAAAGACCATCGCTCGTCCCCGATCGCCACTCATAAGGATGCACAAGCCAGGTACACTTCATGTTTCAAATTTGTTACATAACTTTAACCATACGTGCATGCTACATGACTTGCTAACTTCAACACAGGCATTCTTTAAATTCATAATCACCCAACTAGCATGACTTTAATATCACTACCTCCATATCTCAAAACAATTATCAAGTATCAAATTGATCATAGCATCCAATTCACTTCCTATGATAGTTTTTATTATACCCAACTTGGATGCTCACCATTCTAGGACCAACTTTCTAACCATAGCAAATACCATGCTGTTCTAAAAGAATCTCAAAATAATATAAGTGAAGCATGAGAGACTAGCAATTTCTTCAAAATTAAGATACCACCGTGCTCTAAAATATATAAGTGAAGCACTAGAGCAAAAACTATCAAGCTCAAAAGATATAAGTGAAGCACATAGAGTATTCTAGCAAATTCTAATCAAATAGTCTTCTCCCAAAAGGTGTGTACAGAAAGGATGATTGTGGTAAACTAAAAAGCAAAGACTAATATAATACACGACGCTCCAAGCAAAAAACATATCATGTGGCGAATAAAAATATAGCTCCAAATAAAGTTACCAATGAACGAAGACGAAAGAGGGGATGCCTTCCCGGGGCATCCCCAAGCTTAGTCTTTTGGCTATTCTTGAATATTTTGGGGTGCCTTGGTCATCCCCAAGCTTAGGCTCTTGCCACCCTTTATTCCATAGTCCATAAAAGCTTTACCCAAAACTTGAAAACTTCACAACACAAAACTCAACAGGAAATCTTATAAGCTCCGTTAGTGAAAGAAAACAAAACCACCACATAGGGTACTGCAATGAACTCATTATTTATTTATTTTGGTATTAAACCTACTGTATTACAACTTCCTTATGGTTTATAAACTAATTTATTAGCCATAGATGCATGAAATAAGCAAACAACACACGAAAAACAGAATCTGTCAAAAACAGAACAGTCTGTAGCAATCTGTAACTAACGCAAACTTCTGGAACTCTACAAATCCTACCAAAATAGGACGTGCTGGAAAGTTTGTTTATTGAGCAGCAGCAAAAAGAATCAATGCAAAATCACGTTTCTGTGATTTATTGAATTTTTTCTCGTGCGCGGAAAGTTTCCGTTTTTCAGCAGAACCAAATCAACTATCATCATAGTTTATCCTATAGGTTATACTTGGCACAAACACTAAACAAAAGATAAAAACACATCTAAACATAAAGTAGAAAAAAATTAACACTAAACAGGAACAAAACAAAAAAAAAATATAAAGAAAATTGGGTTGCCTCCCAACTAGCGCTATCGCTTAACGCCTAGCTAGGCATAAAAGCGAAGATAGATCTAACGAGTGCGATCTTTGGCATTAAATTAATAAGTAGCACGCATGATAGATTCAGAAGGTAATTTGACTTTCTTTCTTGTAAAGTGTTCCATGCCTTTCTTTAAGGGAAATTGGAATCTAATGTTCCCTTCCTTCATATCGATAATCGCACCAATCGTTCTAAGGAAAGGTCTACCAAGAATAATAGGGCAAGAAAGATTGCAATCTATTTCAAGAACGATAAAATATACGGGCACAAAATTTCTATTTGCAACAATAAGAACATCATTGATCCTTCCCATAGGCTTTTTAATGGTGGAATCCAAGGTGCAAATTTAAAGAGCAATCTTGAAAATCATGGAAACCTAGAATATCACATAAAGTTTTCGGAATCGTGGAAACACTAGCACCCAAATCACACAAAGCAAAACACTCATAATCCTTAATTCTAATCTTTATAGTAGGTTCCCACTCATCATTAAGTTTTCTAGGTATAGAAATTTCCAAATTAAGTTTTTCATCATAAGATTGCATCAAGGCGTAAACAATATGTTTGGTAAAAGCTTTGTTTTGACTATAAGCATGAGGAGAATTAAAAATGGATTGCAACAAGGAAATACAACCTTTTAAAGAGAAATTATCATAGACAAATTCCTTGAAATCTGAGATAGTAGGTTCAACATTATTAGAAGTTGAGGATTCTCCAATCTCACTTTTACCAAATTTAGCATTAAGATCTAAAGACTCCGAATTCTTGGGACGCCTTCTAGGCAAAGTTGATTCATCATCAGTCCCATAATCATCAAAATTCATATTGCAAAACATAGATATAATAGGAGATGCATCAATAACTTTAAGATCCTCATCATTATTTTCACAGAAACTAGAAGAACACGCTTTTATAAAGCTATCTTTCTTAGCACGCAATCTAGCAGTTCTTTCCTTGCACTCATCAATGGAAATTCTCATTACTTTGAGAGACTCATTGATATCATGCTTAGGAGGAGAAGGTCTAAGTTTAAGAGAATCAACATCAAGCGAAAGTCTATCAACGTTCCTCCAAACCATCAACTTTGAGCAATTTTTCTTCAAGCAAAGCATTAAAATTATGTTGAGAAATCATAAATTCTTTCACACTATTCTCAAAATCAGAGGGCATCTTATTAAAATTACCATAAGAATTATTGTAGGAATTTCCATAATTATTAGAGGAATTACTAGGGAACGGTCTAGCATTAAAATTTCCTCTATAAGCATTGTTTCCAAAACTATTCCTACCAACAAAATTCACATCCATAGATTCATTATTATTCTCAATCAAGGAAGACAAGGGCATATCATTAGGATCAAGAGGAGTATTTTTAGTAGCAAACATCTTCATGACTTCATCCATCTTTCCATTCAAAACATTGATTTCTCTATAGCATGCACTTTTTTACTAGAAGATCTTTCGGTGTGCCATTGAGAATAATTAGCCATAATATTATCAAGAAGTTTTGTAGCATCTCCTAATGTGATTTCCATAAAGGTGCCTCCCGCGGCCGAATCTAAGAGATTTCTAGAAGCAAAATTCAAACCGGCATAAAAAATTTGTATGATCATCCATAAATTCAAACCATGAGTAGGGAAATTGTGAAGCATCAATTTCATTCTTTCCCAAGATTGCGCAACATGCTCATGATCAAGTTGTTTAAAATTCATAATATTGTTCCTAAGAGCGATGATCTTAGCGGGAGGAAAATACTTAGAGATAAAAGCATCTTTGCACTTGTTCCAAGAATCAATACTATTTTTAGGCAAAGACGAAAACCAAATTTTAGCACGATCTCTAAGTGAAAACGGAAATAACTTCAATTTGAAAATATTGTTATCCGTATCTTTCTTAATTTGCATATCACACAAATCAACAAAATTGTTTAGATGAGTAGCGGCATCTTCACTAGGAAGGCCGCGAATTGATCTTTCATAACAAGATTTAGCAAAGCAGCATTGATTTCACAAGACTCAACATCATTAAGAGGAGCAATCGGAGTACTAAGGAAATCATTATTATTGGTATTCGAGAAATCACACAATTTGGTATTATCTTGCGCCATGGCAACAAGTAATCCAACACACAAGCAAACAGAAAAATGGCAAGCAAAAAGAGAGGAGGAGATTGGGAAAGAGAGGGCGAATAAAACGGCAAGGGTGAAGTGGGGGAGAGGAAAACGAGAGGCAAATGGAAAATAATGTAAATGCGAGGGAGATGGGTTTGTGATGGGTACTTGGTATGTCTTGACTTGAGCGAAGACCTCCCCGGCAACGGCGCCAGAAATCCTTCTTGCTACGTCTTGAGCTAGTGTTGGTTTTCCCCGAAGAGGAGAGGGTGATGCAGCAAGTGTAGCGTAAGTATTTCCCTCAGTTTTGAGAACACGGGTATCAATCCATTAGGAGGCTCCTCAAAAGTCCCACGCACCTACACAAACAAACTGAGAACTCGCAACCAACGCAATAAAGGGGTTGTCAATCCCTTCACGGTCACTTCATGAAAGTGAGATCTGATAGAGATAGTATGATAAGATAATATATTTTTGGTATTTTATAATATAGATGCAAAAAGTAAAGATACAAATAAAAGTAGATTGAAAGCAAATATGATAAGAGATAGACCCGGGGGCCATAGGTTTCACTAGAGGCTTCTCTCAAGATAGCATAAGTATTACGGTGGGTGAACAAATTACTGTCGAGCAATTGATAGAAAAGCGCATAGTTATGAGATTATCTAGGCATGATCATGTATATAGGCATCACGTCCATAACAAGTAGACCGACTTCTGCCTGCATCTACTACTATTACTCCACACATCGACCGACTCCTGCCTGCATCTAGAGTATTAAGTTCATAAGAACAGAGTAACGCATTAAGCAAGATGACATGATGTAGAAGGATAAACTCATGCAATATGATATAAACCCCATCTTGTTATCCTCGATGGCAACAATACAATACGTGTCTTGCAATCCTTTACATCCTTTGGGTAAGAACACCGCAAGATTGAACCCAAAGCTAAGCACTTCTCCCATGGCAAGAAAGATCAATCTAGTAGGCCAAATGTGATGCCCCGATTCAATCAGACACTAATCATACACGCAAATGTGTACGATCAAGATCAGGGACTCATGGAAAGATATCACAACACAACTCTACAAATAAAAAAGTCATACAAGCATCATAATACAAGCCAGGGCCTCAAGGGCTCGAATATAAGTGCTCGATCATAGACGAGTCAGCGGAAGCAACAATATCTGAGTACAGACATAAGTTAAACAAGTTGCCATAAGATGGCTAGCACAAACTGGGATACAGACCGAAAGAGGCGCAGGCCTCCTGCCTGGGATCCTCCTAACTACTTCTGGTCGTCATCAACAGCCTGCACGTAGTAGTAGGCACCTCCAGTGTAGTAGTCGTCGTCGACGGTGGCGTCTGGCTCCTGGGCTCCAACGTTTGGTTGCGTCATCCGAGAAGAAGAGGAAAACGGGGGAAAAGAGGGAGCAAAGAAACCGTGAGTACTCATCCAAAGTACTCGCAAGCAAGGATCTACACTACATATGCATGGGTATATGTGTAAAGAGGCAATATCGGTAGACTGAATCGCAGACTGACAGAATAAGAGGGGGATAGCTAGTCCTATCGAAGTCTACGCTTTTGGCAGCCTCCGTCTTGCAGCATGTAGAAGATAGTAGATTGAAGTCCTCCAAGTAGCATCGCATAGCATAATCCTACCCGGCGATCCTCCCCTCGTCGCCCTGTGGAAAAACGATCACCGGATTGTCTGTGGAACTTGTCTGGGTGTCTTTTATTAAGTATCCGATTCTAGTTGTCATAAGGTCAAGGTACAACTCCAGGTCGTCCTTTTACCGCGGGACACGGCTATTCGAATAGATAAACTTCCCTGCAGGGTTGCACCACATAACCCAACACGCTCGGTCCCATTTGGCCGGACACACTTTCCTGGGTCATGCCCGACCTCGGAAGATCAACACGTCGCATATCCACCTAGGCACAACAGAGAGGTCAGCACACCGGTCTAAATTCTATGCGCGCAGGGGTCTGGGCCCATCGCCCATTGCACACCCGCATGCTGCGAGGGCGGCCGGAAGCAGACCTAGCCTCCCTAATACAAGAGCAGGCGTTCCAGTCCAATCCGGCGCGCGCCGCTCTGTCGCTGATGTCAAGAAGGTTTCGGCTGATACCACGACGTCGAGTGCCCATATCTTTCCCGCGTAGTTGGTTAGTGCGCATAGGCCAGTGGCCAGACTCAGATCAAATACCAAGATCTCGTTAAGCGTGTTATTTTGAAGTAACCGCGGACGCCGACCAGGGCCAGGCCCACCTCTCTCCTAGGTGGTCTCAACCTGCCTGTCGCCTCCGCCACATAGTAACAATCGGGGCCGTCAGAACCTGTGCCCACCTCTACCGGGATGGAGCCACCTGTCCTTTCAGCCCCTTTATCTCAATCACTTGCGGATACTCAACGAGCCAACCCGACTTTAGTCACCATCTGTATAGTATGTATATATGTATAGTATATACCCATGATCACCTCCCGAGTGATCACAGCCCGATAGTATAGCAAGGTAGACTGACAAGAATGTAGGGCCACAGATGATAAACTAGCATCCTCTACTAAGTATTAGGATTGCTGGTAAGGTATCAATAGATGTAGCAACAATGACAGGCTATGCATCAGAATAGGATTAACGGAAAGCAGTAACATGCTATACTACTCTAATGCAAGCGGTATAGAGGAGAATAGGCGATATCTGGTGATCAAGGGGGGCTTGCCAGGTTGCTCGGCAAGGAGGGGTCACAACACCGTAGGTCGAACCGGGCAGCAGCAGGCGTCGGTCTCGTAGTCCGGAGAGAAGAGGGGGGAGAAACAATAAATACAATGCAAACATAAGCATGACGATGTATGACATGACAATGAGTGGTGTTAGGTGTGCCCTAACGCGGTAGTAGGTGATACCGGCGAGAGGGGGAAACAACCGGGAAAGTATCCCCGGGGTTTCGCGTTTTCGGACAAGTGATCCGCAGGGGAAAGTTGCGTTTCTCTATGCTAGGGATGTGTGGTGGACGAACAGGCTGATTATCCGGATTCGTCTCGCTGCTCGAGCAACTTTCATGTAGAAAGTATTTTCATCCGAGTTACGGATTATTTTATATGATTTTCTAAAGTTTTAATCATTTTCTGATTTTAATTATTTATTTAAATCCAACATTATCCAAAACAGTGCATGATGACGTCCAAGATGACGTCAGCAGTCAACAGGCGTTGATCGGGTCAAACCGACGTGTGGGTCCCAAATTGTCATCGATCGTTAACTAACCTAATGTAATTAATTAACTAAACTTAGTGATTAGGTTAACCTATCAGATTATTTAAGTTAATTAATTCTTTAATTAATTAATTAATTAATATTTTAATTATTTACTAATCTATTTTTATTAAATCTTTTATTATTATTATTTTTGTTCGGGCGTGGGCCCTGTTTGTCATAGGCCCATAGGGGCCTTAGCGATTACGGCGCGGGCGCTACCGAGTGGGCGCAGCGGGCGTGGCCGACAGGGGCGCACCCGACTGGGGCGAGCCCAGGCGCTGGGGATCGAGCGAGGCCATCGGCGCGGCCGCCGGCTCCCACGGTGCCGTCGAGCAGAAGCGGCGGAGGAGTGGGCGCAGATGACCGCGATGGCCGGCGGGATGGCCGCGAGCCATATGCAGAGGAGGCGGGGATGGCCGGAGCGGTGCACGGAGAGGGAAGGCGAGGCCGGGGCAGAGCCAGGCACGCGTGGGGGCGCCGTTCAGGCGCAACGGCGGGAGGACGAGGTGAGAACGGGGCCGGTCAGCGCGTGGAAGCACGCGGGGCTGCAACAGCTGCAGCAAGCATGGGGGGCGCAAGGCGAGCACGGGCTACGGTAACGAGTGGCACGACCACAGGAGCAGAGAGGAATGGAGGGGAAAGAGGAGGCCGAGGGCCTCACCGTGGCGCGAGGGCACGGGCAACGGGGGTCAAGGAGGGGGACGGGGACGACATCGATGTGGTGACGGGGAGGCAGTCCCGCGGGGAGGAGGACGGGGACGCGAAGCGACGGATCCAAGGCGACGCGGGGCTCCGGCGAGGTGTTCCTCCAGGCGGCGGTGATGGCGACGAGATGTCGAATTTGGGGTCCGCGGTTGAGGAGATCGGGGACGAGGGAGAAGGGGAGGCGGCACCGATGACAGCGGGTGAGCTCCGGCAGACGGTGTCGTGGGCCGTTCCCCTTCCTGATCCAGATCTGGATCGGGGGAGGAGAGAGCGATGTGGGGGGTGGGAGTGGGGGTAGGTTAGGGTTTCATGTCCAGGGGGTTAAGGGAGTGGGGTGTGGGGCTGTTGGGCCGGCCCGTTCGGGCGGCGGAGGCTGGGAGCCACTTGGCCCAGTGAAGGGGGTTATGTTGTTTCACTTTTGTTTTGTTTCCCTTTCAATTTTTTTTCTTTTTATTTTCCTTTCTGTTTTAATTCACTTTAAAATATTTTGACATTTTCAAAAAAATGTTTTCTTCACAATAATTACCTATGTAATATTTGGCACTAACCGAACATTTTAGTTTTAATATTTGAAAACTTTCATTGTTTGCTTGATTGTGAATTTGAATTTGAATTTGAATCGGTTTCGAACTAACCCGAGATTAACTACAGTGACATGGGTGACGTGGCATCATTAATGGGGGATTACTGTAGCCTTATTATCCGGGTGTCACAATTCTCCTCCACTACAAGAAATCTCGTCCCGAGATTTAAGCGGTGGAGTAAGGGGGGGAGTGATGGTAGCGAAAAACCTAACGAGTCTTCTCGGCCTTGGCTGCCCTTTCGAAGAGGTTGATCCCTTTCGTTGATGTCTTCATTTCTCTGCTTCAAGTCACCATGATCAGGTCGTCATCCTTCCTTCGGGATCTCCATCGTCCTACGAACGCGACCAAGGGGAAAAACTCCGAAAGAACGCATCTCCACAAAGCTGGGCATCTGACCGTGAACTCAATGGGAAATACACAAGGTACCCCACGAGTTGTATTTCAGTGAATTCGTTGAGTGCAATATACGATGGTACCAAAGTTTCAAACGGGTAGGCAATCATTCGATGACTAGACAGAAGCTGGAATGGGGGTTTGAACAATGAGGATAACATGATATTTGATTCCAGGATGAATGATGGTATAGCATTTAGCTCGTGAATCACATCTCGCCAGGTGCAAAGGATACATTAGAATCCGGGTTGTAAAGAAGAGTCAGGTTTCGATCTAGTGGATCTGTGGGTTATGGGCCCACCGTGTGGGTTGAAAGTAGGAAGGGTGGTGACATCTTGCACACACGCGACAGGGAGGCATGTTAGTGAATAGCTTGTCAGCTATGCCGACAATAATGTCGGTACCAAGGACGGGGAACAAAGAGAGCAATTTTCCTGCTTGTTGAATGAGGCGAACCAATTGGCAAAGTTATCACCCATCGGTGGTTACCGGAATGTCATCAACAATAGTAACAGGGTCTTACTGATAGAGTTGTACACCGAGGTGTTTACATAAGCAGGAGAATATTACTGCGTAGATCATATAGATCACAAGAAATGTTAAACCAACCAATGGAAAGGAAAATACGATTATCGATTAAATGTAACAATGGAAAGGAAATGTGTTTAAACATATATTTCAAGGGTATATCCTTCCCAAGGACAAGTAGAGCATGATATCCATGACAGGATATAATGGGGAAAACTCTTTAGGTAGGGGAGAGAATTTTCATGACATTACCCATACAGCGGTGTTTGGGTAATTGAGCAGGAAACATTTAGCATTGGGCTTCAAATGTTCTGTTGAAAATCGGAGTACCATAGACATGCTTCGAGATAGCAATGATATGGTGTTTCAAGCAAGGTCGGACTTTGGATACACAAAGGATCCATCAGGAACAACTTATAAAATAAGTCTTACAATTTCCTCTAGGAAGAATGGTTATCCTTACAAAAGAAATTATAATGATAGGTCCTCTAGCCAGGGGTGCTACGCATGACATCATATTACTGGGTCATCAAATGACCAACATCATAACTCCTAGAAAGTTGTCCCAACCATCATAACAATCGAGATTCAGATCCGATTGGTGTCATGATACCTCAGACTCAGAATGTCTCGAGAAGAAAAGGTGCAACACAAATTGAAGGGACGACATTGTAAGATTCTCGGAATGAACTATGGAAGCGAGTTCGAATCAAGAGTACATCAAGAAACAAAGGAGAGGATGAGGGGTGGCTGATGGACTCAGCGACAATTCCTCGAGATTTCCAAAAGATGGATTTCCACAATCATGTGAACAAGGAGATAACATTTGTCGATCAAATGATATTAATGATGTATGCCTGAGAAAAACATACGCAAGTAAACATTGGTTGAAAGGTGCACCGAAAGATGGGCTTAGGTAGCATGATCAATGTTAGAAGGGTGATCCGATATCCAATACACAAAGAATGTGACTATAGTTCATTAACTTACAAGCAATAGGGTTGCTAGAAGTTTTGAATTGTTCACATCACAGTCTATTTGTCGGTATTTCGGTTAGAAACAACACGGCGACTAAGAAAAGAATGGTGATGTTAATAAGTATCACTTGTATCAAGAATTCTTAAGGGTGGTGAATTTCCCATGACATTCTTGTCATAAAAGTTAGCAATACTCCAAGGTAGAACATAACATAAGCTGGATAGCAAGGATCTCAAGGTACAACACAAAACATGAACAAGTTTTTGTTGAAGGGAAAGCAAGAAAGTTGACGATGATAACACAAATCATCGAGGGGCAAGGATGGTATTTCTCATCATGAATACAATTGATATCCTGGAAGAACTCATAATGTTGATGATGATCATGAGAAATTTTGTCGAGAGGTTTCATGGAGATGTAATCGGTCATCGACGACATCAAGCAAAATGAAGGATGGAGTGAAAAGTTATTGAAACCATGGATACGACACAAAATCGGAATCAAGCTTGTTGCTTGAGGTGAAACGGTAAGACAAGGAAGATCGACGTAAGCTTAGCTCATCATCGAAAGTTGTGCCCTGGGAATAAGGACCAGGTAGCACAGTTAAAAAGTTGCATGATAAGGATATAGCCGATCAGGCTAGGAATGGCTTGATCGGGTACAAACTCGTACTTAAAGAAGATTACTAAGAGTAGTTGAACCATAGTGCGGACTCGGTTCAGTTATCGGTGTCTTTGAGTGTTTAATAACTCAGAGTCCATGAAAAATTGTAATCAGTGAGAATGTAGTACTTGATGAAGAACTCATAAGAAGTTATGCAGTTCCAAGATAATCTCGAGATACCAGGGGGGTAATACTCGACGACAGTCCAAAGTAGAGCTTGGACTGGGGTATTGCTCTATAGAAGGTAAGTGCTTAAACATGCACGAGAAATGGTATTTAAAGGAGATCATGGTTGGAACCACGATTGGAAAAGGCCAGATCCCAGATATAAGATGTACTTATACCAAGGGAATAATTAATTTAAGAGAAGCTTTAATGATAAGATCTACATCGTGTCCATGGGCATGAACACAAAGTTCAAGGTCGACTCCCACTTCGTCAATGCATAACCTTCCATTCACCTCTCGTATTTCAAAAATGACATTAGTTCTTGAAAGTTTTACCTGGTGCAATACCAGATAAGTATGACCCTGAAATCTTTTGGGTTCACATGGATTAGGGAACGCGTAGGTTCAACCCATCAGGGCATCTTAGGAACATATACCACAAACTTAAATAGTAATTAACACAAGCTCCATAGTAGAGCATGGGTGACAAAAGGAGAGGATACAATTTACCGAATGCATTATGTATCAGGGAAAGATCTTCCCGAGGTTTTTGTATACGAAGGACACTGTCGGATGATATTACAACAAAGGATCCGACGGTCCATAGCGGAGCTGATGTGAGTATCGGTACACAAGCAGAGGAAGAAACAATGCGAAGGCATTGGATTATAGAAGCAACTGACTAATTCAAAGCTCAATGTAAAGAATCATGATTTCTGATTCAAGGGATCGAAGCAAATGCTCTAATTAAGGATGGGTAAGCTGAATAGACTTAGGGTACAATCGGCGACAATTTGATTGGTCGTTAAACAGATCATGTTCAAAATGACATCTCAGCGGAAAGATAATTTTAAAAGAATCAACCGATGATTGCGTGCATTCGCACTCATGTTGAATCAAGAGGATCAAAATTACGGTGTCAAAGGAGACTAATGAATGTTGCTAGACCTATGTGAAGCAACCATAGTGCAAGCAGACAAGTATATGTATAGCAATGATTTTAAAGAGGATTCACGAATGATCGGATAGAATTTCAAAGTATCATATGAAACATATGAACAACTGGGGATGGATGAATACTTTCGATAAGTGCGAGTAATTATTTGCAAGGGTATTCATGTGGTAAAGAACTGTAAAGCAAGAGACACAAGGTATTCTCATATCAATAGAGAGCAAGATCAACTGGGATAAAAGTAAGAATGATAGGTGTATGTATTTATCCATAGGGATATTTCGGTGGTAGGGATTGCAAAAGCAACAGGCAAAAAGTCTCGAGAGAACATCAGAGTGTATCTTTGGAATCCTTTGGTGCACCAAGCAATCATCTGGAGTGAGGGCTCTCCGGGAGAAAGTAGTTACGAGAACCTAGTGTTAGAGTTAGCAAAAATCATTTAACCCGAGTAGAAGAGAGATCAGAATCCCAGAGTATAGACGAGGAATAAAAGATCCTAATACGACCCAATGGCGACGTGGGCCCATGGGCCGCACAGCCATATTAGTAAAATAGTTTTGTAATCTCTAGACTCGACTTCGGCCAAGGAGTGTGGAAGGGGGATTCCTACAGCAAATGGCTCGATACCAACTTGTGACGCCCCGATTCAATCAGACACTAATCATACACGCAAAGCATTAATACGATCATGATCGAGGACTCATGGAAAGATATCACAACACAACTCTACAAATAAATAAGTCATACAAGCATCATAATACAAGCAAGGGGCCTCGAGGGCTCGAATACAAGTGCTCGATCATAGACGAGTCAGCGGAAGCAACAATATCTGAGTACAGACATAAGTTAAACAAGTTACCATAAGATGGCTAGCACAAACTGGGATACAGATCGAAAGAGGCGCAGGCCTCCTGCAGGATACTCCTAACTACTCCCGGTCGTCAGCAGCCTGCACGTAGTAGTAGGCACCTCCAGTGTAGTAGTCGTCGTCGACGGTGGCGCTTGGCTCCTGGGCTCCAACGTCTGGTTGCGGCATCCGAGAAGAAGAGGAAAACAGGGGAAAAGAGGGAGCAAAGCAACCGTGAGTACTCATCCAAAGTACTCGCAAGCAAGGATCTACACTACATATGCATGGGTACATGTGTAAAGAGGCAATATCGGTGGACTGAACTGCAGTATGCCAGAATAAGAGGAGGATAGCTAGTCCTATCAAAGACTACGCTTCTGGCAGCCTCCGTCTTGCAGCATGTAGAAGAGAGTAGATTGAAGTCCTCCAAGTAGCATCGCATAGCATAATCCTACCCGGCGATCCTCCCGTCGCCGCCTGTGGAAAAGCGATCACCGGGTTGTCTGTGGAACTTGTCCGGTGTGTTTTATTAAGTATCCAGTTCTAGTTGTCATAAGGTCAAGGTACAACTCCGGGTCGTCCTTTTACCGAGGGACACGGCTATTCGAATAAATAAACTTCCCTGCAGGGGTGCGCCGCATAACCCAACACGCTCTATCCCATTTGGCCGGACACACTTTCACGGTCATGCCCGCCTCGGAACATCAACACGTCGCAGCCCCACCTAGGCACAATAGAGAGGTCAGCACGCCAATCTAAATCTTATGCGCGTAGGGGTCTGGGCCCATCGCCCATTGCACACCTGCACGTTGCGAGGGCGGCCGGAAGCAGACCTAGCCTCCCTAATACAAGAGCAGGCGTTCCGGTCCAATCCGCACGCGCCGGCCTCCGTCACGACGCCAAGAAGGCTTCGCTGATACCACGACGTCGAGTGCCCATATCTTTCCCCGTAGTTGGTTAGTGCGTATAGGCGGTGGCCGACTCGAGATCAAATACCAAGATCTCGTTAAGCGTGTTATTTTAAAGTAATCATGGATGCCGACCAGGCCAGGCCCACCTCTCTCCTAGGTGGTCTCAACCTGCCTGCCGCCTCCGCCACATAGTAACAATGGGGCCGTCGGGAACCTGTGCCCACCTCTACCGGGATGGAGCCACCTGTCCTTTCAGCTCCCTTATCCGAATCACTTGCGGGTACTCAACGAGCCAACCCAACTTTAGTCACCATCTGTATAGTATGTATATATGTATAGTATATACCCGTGATCACCTCCCGAGTGATCACGGCCCGATAGTATAGCAAGGCAGACTGACAAGAATGTAGGGCCACAGATGATAAACTAGCATCCTATACTAAGTATTTAGGATTGCTGGTAAGGTATCAACAGATGTAGCAACAATGATAGGCTATGCATCAGAATAGGATTAACGGAAAGTAGTAGCATGCTATACTACTCTAATGCAAGCAGTATAGAGGAGAATAGGCGATATCCGGTGATCAAGGGGGGGGGGCTTGCCTTGTTGCTCTGGCAAGGAGGGGTCGTCAACACCGTAGTCGAACTAGGCAGCAGCAGCGTCGGTCTCGTAGTCTACCGGAGAGAAGAGGGGGTGCATGACATGACAATGAGCGGTGTTAGGTGTGCCCTAACGCGGTAGTAGGTAATACCGGCGAGGGGAAACAACCGGAAAGTATCCCGGGGTTTCGAAGTTTTGGACAAGTCATCCGGAGGGGAAAGTTGTGTGTTCTCTATGCTAGGGATGTGTGGTGGACGAATGGGCTGCTTATCCGGATTCGTCTCGTCATTCGAGCAACTTTCATGTAGAAAGTATTTTCATCCGAGTTATGGATTATTTTATATGATTTTCTAAAGTTTTAATCATTTTCGACTTTAATTATTTATTTAAATCCAACATTATCCGAAACAGTGCATGATAATGTCAGCATGACGTCAGCGATCAAAAGGGCATTGACTGGGTCAAACCGACGTGTGGGTCCCATTGTCATTATTTGTTAACTAACCTAATGATTAATTAACTAAACTTAGTGATTAGGTTAACCTATCAGGATTAATTAAGTTAATTAATTAATTAATTAATTAATATTTTAATTATTTACTTATCTATTTTTTATTAAATATTTTTATTATTATTATTTTCGTTCTGGGCGTGGGCCCCGTTTGTCATAGGCCCATAGGGGCCTTAGCAGTTACGGGCGTCTGGCCTTGCGAAGTGGGCGATGGGCATGGTGGGCGCACCGGGCGAAACCCAGCGCCGGGATCGGCGAGGCCATCGGCGCGGCCGTCGGCTCCCACGGCACCGTCCAGCAGAAGTGGCGGAGGTGTGGAACCGGAGCAGGAGGCGGCACGTCGAGGCAGGCGCAGATGGCCGCGATGGCCGGCAGGGATGGCCGGAGCGGTGCACGAAGAGGGAAGGCGAGGCAGAGGCGAGCAGGCGTCGGGCGCCGTTCAAGCTGTGAGGAGGACGAGGTGAGGACGGGGCCGGTCAGTGCGTGGAGGCGGCTGCAACAGCTGCAGCAAGCACGGGGGGGGCGATGCGAGCACGGGCTACGGCGACGAGTGGCACGACCACAGGAGCAGAGAGGAATGGAGGGGAAAGAGGAGGCCGAGGGCCTCACCGGGGGCGTAGGGCACGGGGCAACGGGGGTCGAGGAGGGGGACGGGGACGACGTCGATGTGGTGACGGGGAGGCAGTCCGGTGGGGAGGAGGACGGGGACGCAAAGCGACGGATCCAAGGCAACGTGGGGCTCCGGCGAGGTGTTCCTCCAGGCGGCGGTGATGGCGACGCGACGTCGAGCTTGGGGTCCGCGGTTGAGGAGATCGGGGACGAGGGAGAAGGGGAGGCGGCACCGACGAGGGCGGGTGAGCTCCGGCAGACGGTGTCGTGATGGTGCCGACGGGGTCGAGCGATCGGGGCGGGCCGTTCCCCTTCCCGATCCAGATCTGGATCGGGGCGGAGGAGAGAGCGATGTGGGGGGGGGAGTGGGGTGCGGGTAGGTTAGGGTTTCATGTCCAGGGGGTTAAGGCGGTGGGGTTTAGAGGCGGTTGGGCGGCCCGTTCAAGGGCGGAGGCCAGGTGGGCCACTTGGCCGAGCGGGGGGGTTATGTTGTTTCACTTTTGTTTTGTTTTCCTTTCAATTTTTTTCTTTTTATTTATTTTCCTGTCGATTTTAATTCACTTTAAAATATTTAGGCTTTTTCAAAAAAATGTTTTCTTCACAATAATTACCTATCTAATATTTGGCACTAACCGAACATTTTAGTTTTAATATTTGAAAACTTTCATTGTTTGCTTGATTGTGAATTTGAATTTGAATTTGAATCGGTTTCGAACTAACCGAGATTAACTACAGTGACAGGGGTGATGTGGCATCATTAACGGGGATTATTGTAGCCTTATTATCCGGTGTCACACCAAACCAAACTGATAATTCAAAGAGACTTGCAAAGATAACTCAATCATACATAAAATAATTCAGAGAAGATTCAATTATTATCCATAGATAAATCTGATCATAAACCCACAATTCATCGGATCTCGACAAACACACCGCAAAAAGAGATTACATCGAATAGATCTCCACAAGAGAGGGGAGAACATTGTATTGAGATCCAAAAAGAGAGAAGAAGCCATCTAGCTAATAACTATGGACCCATAGGTCTGTGGTAAACTAATCACAACTCATAGGAGGGGCAAGGATGTTGATGTAGAAGCCCTCTGTGGTCGATTCCCCCTCCGACAGAGTGCCGGCGAAGGCTCCAAGATGGGATCTCATGGATCTGAGAAGGTTATGGCGGTGGAAATTGTGTTTCGTGGTGCTCTGGATGTTTTCGAGTGCGTGAGGTATATATAGGAGGAAGAAGTACGTCGGTGGCCGCCGAGGGGCCCACGAGACAGGGGGGCCACGAGACGGGGCGCCCCTATCTCGTGGGGTCCTCGAACTTCTTGACTTGCACTCCAAGCTCTCCGGATCTTGTTCGTTCCAAAAATCACGCTCCCAAAGGTTTCATTCCGTTTGGACTCGCTTTGATATTCCATTTCTTGAAATCTTGAAATAGGCAAAAAACAGCAATATGGGCTGGGCCTCCGGTTAGTAAGTTAGTCCCAAAATGATATAAATGTGTAAAATAAAGCCCATAAACATCAAAAGGGCAATATAATAGCATGGAACAATCAAAATTATAGATACGTTGGAGACGTATCATGGCACCGTGCCATGTCCCCACCGATGTCGCCAGAGCAGCGGAGTCATGTCCCCACGACGACTGTTGCATATGGCCTGCCGGGCGGCGGGCCCTATCGGGCAGTGACGCCAGTAGAAGACGGGCGAAGCCCGATCGGTCCGGACTCGGAAGGGCCGGCCTCAAAGAAAGCGGCCGCCCCTTGCCCCGAGGCAAGCGTGACATTAAGTCGATGAGACTGTGTGTGGCTACGGTGATCTCCCACCAGCGCGGGACTATAGCCACACTGAGATGACCAAGCCCTCGTCACTGACGGCACGGCTACAATGAGCAGCCACCAACCAGTCGGCGGGACCCACCAGACGGCGGGCCCCGGAAGTCGGCGGAGAAGCCGGAGGCCGGAGACACTGACAGCCGGGCCCAGTACCCGGACGGATTACCATTGTACCCCTAGGGGGTAGGCCTATATAAACCCCCCAGGGCACCCATGCAAAGGGTTCCAACTTTGATAGAACTAGCCAGTTACCTAGGGCAGGGAAGAGTTAGCCTTGCCTTCTCCTACCTCTAGACACAGCTCAAGGAGCACTTTGTATCACTAGTGCCTTAGTGATCATGCGGAGACCCCGCAGAGCAGGAGTAGGGGTATTATCTCCACAGAGAGCCCCCAACCTGAGTAAAGTTCGCCGGCGTATGTGTCTACGCCTTATCCCGCTTCCAGGCACCGGCGACGTTTTACTCGCTCCCACCATGATAAGCCATCCGTTGGCATATGTCGCACCCAACCTCCGACAATTACAGAATACTATTACACAAATGCTAGTTAGAGAATACCCATGTAACCGTAAACTACCATTTCCTACACACTAATCACATCTATAGATATATTGTCCTAGTACCACCGAGGTGTGTCAAGCATCGGGTGCCTTGCATGGATATAGAGACATAAACCACACATGATGATAAGGAGGTCAACGTCATATATAGGCCTTCAAAGGTCACTTGGAAATGTAATTAGCATGATAATTGCCAAGTAAAAGAGTGCAAGTTTGAGCAAAAACGCCAAATGGATGCTTTAATTTTGAAAATTCAAATCCATACATTATTGTTTCAAAACTATTTTGAAAAAATAGACATATACCAAAAGTGTACATGTGTGAAAATTTTCATGATGAAGCAGGTTAAAATGAGAGCTAAATAAAAATGATGGCTTTTCAGCACATGTATTGTTCATCCCCATAATCCATGATTTGTTTTGTGCAACTCACAATTCAGGATATCTCATCATAAAATTTTACACACATATTCGTTAAATCCTTGTGTCCCTGACCATATGCAAATTCATGTCCAATGCAATGTTACCCAGACTACAGTGTCACGTTCATGCAGGATTCCACATTTTACATGCCCATGTTGATGAGGTTCCCAATATTATATAAGATCATGTTGAATAACCTATAAGTGTGTTGTTGTAATCTTCCTAGCTTTCTTGAGAATACATTCTCCCTTTTTAAGTATGCAAAAAATATGCAATGAAAAAGGTTGTGTGCATCAGTTGATGCAGTAGCTGAGGGTGTACCTGCCTTTTCAAAAAGGAACTACCAAATGGGGGCAGATTCTATATTAGGAATCAAATTTGAATTCATGAACCGTACCCGAATGTTGCGATTTTTTATGTTTCCTCTTTCTAGAATGGACACCTAAATGAAAGGAATCGAAACACAAGAATGTGTGTCGATACAATATAATCTTCATGTTTTTTAAGGATATTTTTCTTCATAGTGATCTCATACAAAAGATACTAACACGTGCCACGGGAGGGATGTGGTGAGACTGGGCACCGTATGAAAAATAGTCGTCTTGACAATTGGACTAATATCTCGCCAGGCTCAACACCCTCATCTTTAGTGATGGCATGACCCCCCCCCCCCCCCCCCGTCCTTTGCACGCATACCGTTGGTGTTGAAGATGTGTCGAAAGATCCATGTCCCAAAAATGGCATTCAGACATGTTGGACGAGGAACCAAGGTCGTTTTGCAACAAAGCATTAAATACATCAAGCATCACATGATACCATTTCAGATCCTAGAGTTCTACTTTATAAGAAGTAATAGACGAAATGGCCGAGAAAATATACATCGAAATTTTTTATGGCATAAAATAGCCCGATATTTCCCACAGGTACTATTCATCTCATGTGCATTGTGTGGTGTATCTACCAGGATGGAATTGAGTGCAAAACAGGGCTGAGGTGCACGTCACGGAGAAGCTGGCATAGACCGAGGGAAGATACGGTCAAAGACACAAAAGACAAAACGAGATGGTGTGGTGCAGGAGCCGAGGGTGATGTTGTCGAGCGGAAACGGGTGATGTTCGGCTGAGTCCACCCAATGTGTCCAGAAGGGAGTGACGCATGCATGTTAGAGTTAGAGGCAATCCTGGAGTGGACGTGGGTGTCATACACAAGGGTAAGAGGTACATCACGGTCGGAGCTCGAAGTAGACCGGGAGAAAGGGCGTAAGAGGCACAAGATTCGCTGCGGGAGGCATGTGTGTAGGTTATTGTGTTGTATAAACATATAAACAATGTTAATAAACAATTAACATGGGAGGACACTAACTTTTTGAGTTTGAAGATAAAGACACCTATACCCTTGTGCATGATATCGCTCATGGACCGAATGAGATTCCCGGCTTTGCCATTTTGAAGGGAGGTGCTGGGCACACAATGCGAAGAACTCAGCCATGGAGTCCTCCATGTCGCAGTCGTGGAAATTTTCCTACGAAAGAACTTCTCTTGGTTACATGTTATTGTGTGTCAAAAGAATATACATATATATTTCACATGTTCTTGTGTGTGAGAATATTTCATGATTTTAAAAAGTTTGTGCATGTATCTAATAAATGAAAAGGAAACAAAGAAATAAACAAAAAAGGAAAGAAAAAAGAAAACCAAACTTTAATACATTGATAAAGAGAGAACAAAATTAAATAATATTGAATATAGAACCATAAAACGTAAAAACTAAAGGAAAAAAGAAAATAAAAAAGAGGATCATATATAATGAAAATGAAACAAATATAAAAGGAACGGAAGAAAAGAACTAGTGTTACTGGGCCACCGCCTATACTAGAGGAGAGGTCCCGTACGACGCCCACGTGCATCAAACAGCTGCACCTTCGCCCTGGTGCGAAACGTCTGGGCGGTCCATTTAGCAACACTGTAGCTTTTGATACACTTTAGCACACAGGTTTTAAATATGGTTTTCCAAATAATTTATTAAAATATGAATATTCTTCAAAAATACAAACAATTTCCCTAAAATGTAAATATTTTTTGAAATTTTGAACAACTTCCAAAAGTACACTGGTGGAAAAACAGGCTTCCGTCCAGCCCCATAAGTCATGGGTTGTAGGAACCATGATTAATGGGACCTTTAGTCATGATTACGAGGTGAACCGCGACCAAAGGCCTGGCCTGGGGCGCTCGGTGGCCAGCTGGTGCACGTGAGGGCTTTAGTCGCGGTTGGCGGGACAACCGCTGACTAAAGGCTTCGGCACCTTTTTAGTCACGGTTTGCTGTGCCAACCGCAACTAAAGCCCTCCCCTATATATACCCATCCGCAGCCAACACTTAGCCATTTGGAGCCATTCTCTTCACAAGTGTGTGTAGGTTTGCTTTTGGTTCCTCTTATGCACATAAGGTGTTTGATGAAATGCCCCAAGAGCATGAAACAAACATGACATGAAGTGTTGGAGCCACACTCTTCGATCGCGGTTAGCAACTTGATGAACCTTTGATGTGTCAATATGCATGTGTGTAGTTCATTGTTTAATTTATTTGTAGCTAGTTAGTTTAACAAATGCATGATGGTTAATTATATATTTTATATTATAATAATGCAGATGAATCGGCAATGGATGTACGGTAACCGACTCTCCGCGAGTTCACTACGGGTTTGAAAGATTTCCTCGTAGTGGCTAATGCGAACAAGCGGGGGTTTTGTTATCTGTCCATGTGTTATCTGTAAGAATGAGAAGGGTTACTCTTCCTCAAGAGTTGTTCACATGCATCTGCTTGAAGGGTTTCATGCCAAGCTATAATTGTTGGACCAAGCATGGAGAAAGAGGGGTTATAATGGAAGAAGATGAAGAAGGGGATGATTTCATCGATGAAAGCTATCTTGCTCATTTCGGTGATACTTTCATGGAGGATGCTGAAGGTGAAGGGAAGGTGAAGAAGAGGCACGTGATGATCCGTTGATGATCTTGGTCGGACCATTGCCGATGCACGGAGACGCTGCGAAACTGAAAAGGAGAGGGAGAATTTGGATCGCATGTTAGAGGATCACAGAAAGGCGCTGTACCCGGATGCGATGATGGTCTGAAAAAGCTGGGCTGCACAATCGGATTTGCTGAAATGGAAGGCAGAGGCAGGTGTAGCTGACTCGGCATTTGAAAACTTGCTGAAAATGTTGAAGAATATGTTTCCAAAGGATAACGAGTTGCCCGCCAAAGACGCACGAAGCAAAGAAGGTTGTCCGCCCTCTAGGTTTAGAGGTTACGAAGATACATGCATGCATCAACGATCGCATCCTCTACCGCGTGAATACGAGAATTTGAATGAATGCCGGTATGCACCGTGCATTGCGTTATAAGATCAGAGGCGATGACCCCGGTGACGATAAGTTGAGGGCCGAAACCGTGAAGAGGGTTCCCGCCAAGGTGATGTGGTATGCTCCTATAATACCACGGTTGAAACGTCTGTTCAGGAACAAAGAGCATGCCAAGTTGTTGCGATGGCACAAAGAGGACCGTAAGTCGGACGGGAGTTGAGACACACCGCAGATGGAACGCAATGGAGAAAGATCGACAGATGGTTCAAAGATTTTGCAGCCGACGCAAGGAACATAAGATTTGCTCGGCACGGATGGCATGAATCCTTTTGGCGAGCAGAGCTCCAGCCATAGCACTGCCCGTGACTCTATGCATCTACAACCTTCCTCCTTGGTTGTGCATGAAGCGGAAGTTCATTATGATGCGGTGCTCATCCAAGGTCCGAAGCAACCCGCAACGACATCGATGTGTACCTAAGGCCATTAGTTGATGAACTTTACAGCTGTGGGGTGGTGTCCGTGTGTGGGATGAGCACAAACAAGAGGAATTTGACCTACGAGCGTTGCTTTTTCGTAACCATCAACGATTGGCCTGCTCTTAGTAACCTTTCGGACTGTCAAATAAGGGATACAATGCATGCACGCATCGCTTACATCAGACTGAAAGTGTACATTTGCCAAATTGTAAGAAGAACGTGTACCTTGGGCATCGCCGATTTCTTCCGAAAATTCATCCAAGAAGAAAGAAAGGCAAGCATTACAACGGCAAGGCAGATCACCGGCGAAGCTCGCGGAACGACCGGTGCTGAGGTATTTGATATGGTCAAGGATTTGAAAGTCATCTTTGGAAAGGGTCTGGCGGACAATCAGTTCGAAGGGAGCCGACGGGCACGCAACCATGTGGAAGAAGAAATCTATATTCGGGAGCTAGAATATTGGAAAGTCCTAGATGTCCGCTCTGCAATCGACGTGATGCACGTTACGAAGAATATTTGCGTGAACCTCCTAAGCTTCTTGGGCGTGTATGGGAAGACAAATGATACAAAGGAAGCACGGCAGGACCAGCAACGTTTGAAAGACCACGATGACCGGCATCCGGAATGGTTTCAAGGTCGTGCCAGCTACGCTCGACCAAAGAAGAGAAGGTCATCTTTTTGAATGCCCGAAAAGTATGAAGGTCCCGTCTGGATTCTCGCCCAATATAAAGGGAATAATAAACATGGCGGAGAAAAAGTTCCAAAACCTGAAGTCTCACGACTGCCACGTGATTATGACGCAATTGCTTCCGATTGCTTTGAGGGGCTCTGCCGAAAATGTTCGAGTAGCCATAGTGAAGCTATGTGCATTCCTCAATGCAATCTCTCGAAGGTAATCAATCCAGAAGTTCTACCACGGTTCTGAACGATGTGATCCAATGTCTTGTCAGTTTCGAGTTGGTGTTCCCGCCATCCTTCTTCAATATTATGACGCACCTCCTGGTTCACCTAGTCGAAGAGATTTTCGTTCTCGGTCCTGTATTTCTACACAATATGTTCCCTTCGAGAGGTTCATGGGAGTATTAAAGAAATATGTTCGTAACCGTGCTAGGCCAGAAGGAAGCATCGCCAAGGGCTATGGAAATGAGGAGGTAATTGAGTTTTGTGTTGACTTTGTTCCTGACCTTAAGCCGATTGGTCTTCCTCGATCGCGGCACGAGGGGAGACTAAGTGGAAAAGGCACGATCGGAATGAAATCAACGATATGTATGGACGGCCATTCTCCGACTGAAGCACACCACCTTTATCTTGACCAATTCCAGCTTGGTGGCTGCATTTTGAGAAACACAAGAATATTTTACGCTCGACAACCCGGGAAGCCTGAATCCTGGATTAGGAAGGCCCACATGGAGACTTTCGGCAGTTGGTTGAGAAAACATTTAATGAATGACAATGATGTTGTAGATCAGCTGTACATGTTGGCCAAGACACCATCTTCGACTATAACGACTTTCCAAGGGTACGAGATAAATGGGAATACATTTTACACGATCGCCCAAGATAAAAAGAGCACCAACCAAAACAGTGGTGTCCGCTTTGATGCAGCAACCGAGAATGGGCAAGAGGTCACATATTATGGTTACATAGAGGAGATATGGGAACTTGACTATGGACCCTCCTTTAAGGTCCCTTTGTTCCGGTGCAAATGGTTCAAGCTAACAGGAGGTGGGGTAAAGGTGGACCAGCAATACGGAATGACAATGGTGGATTTCAACAATCTTGGTTACCTTGACGAACCATTCGTCCCTAGCGAAAGATGTCGCTCAGGTTTTCTATGTGAAGGACATGAGTAGCAAACCGAGGAAACGGAAAGATAAGAAAACGATCAGTACATCATGCGATGATTCAAAGCGCCACATTGTTCTTTCAGGAAAAGAAACATCGTGGGAGTGGAGGACAAGATGACATGTCAGAAGATTATAATATGTTTGCTGAAATTCGCCCTTCAAAGTGAACACCGACCCAAGCATTAAGTTAAATGATGAGGATGCTCCATGGATACGGCACAATCGTAAGCAAGCAGGGACACAAGGGAAGAAATGATGTGTAATAATTTATTGTACCAAACTTTGTTGAATGGATCATGTGAATTATATTACCCGTGATGTGTTTGGTGTCCATTTTCGAATTTGAAAACTAATGGCACTAACAGAAAAGTTTATAATTTTCTAAAACTAAAAGCAAAAAGAATTAAAAATAAAGCAAAAAACAACAAAAATAAATAATAATGCAGAAAACAAAACAAAAAACTGGAAAAAATAGTGACACCTACTGGACCCCCACGGCATGAATACGACTAGAAACCCGACATGGGCGAGGCTTCAGGCCCGCTGGAGGCCAAGTAGGCCTGTGAACATAGCTAGTAACAGATTAGGCCCGAAGCCTGCAGTTGAGAGGAGCTCGAGAGGGTGGCGCAGCAGCGCTTATAAACCACTCTCGAGCTCTCTCAACTAGCGAGGTGGGACTAAACATTTGGGCTGAGGCTGGGCAGCCTAAGGCCTTTAGTCGCGGTTGGGCAGGCGATCATGACTAAAGTACCCTTTAGTCATGGTCGCCTGCCCAACCGCGACTAAAGGGGGGCGCGGGATCGCAAAAAAACCGCCAAAACCCCTTTAGTCGCGGTTGGGCAGGCGACCATGACTAAAGGTACCTTTAATCGCGGTCCTCGTCTCCAACCGCGACTAAAGGGGGGCTATAACACTGTTCGCCGCCAATCTCGTCTTCTCCGATTCCCTTTGTTTCGCGCCCTCGGCGCGCCGCCTCGCCCTCGCCCTCGACGCCCGCCCGTCGCCCTCGCCCTGTAACCCCTCGCCGACGCCCTAGGGTTTCCGCCCTCGCCTGACCCTAGCCGCCCGCCTCAAACCTCCCTCCCTCCCGTCCCCTCTCCACCCCGCCGTCGGCCCTCGTCATGTGACCACCCCTTCCCGATCCCCGCCGGCATGCCGTCGACCTCCGCCTCGTTCCCCTGACCCTCCACGCCGGCCTCCCGAAGCTCGATCTCCTGCCCCCTCCGAACGCTGCGCTCGCACACCGTCCCGTCGCCGCGCCCGCCTCTGCATGGCGGCGCCGCGTCGCTCCCTGCGTCGGTTGCCGCCCGCCGTGGCCTCTTCCGCGCCCGTCTTGCTAACGCCGCGCTACGCCTTGATTGGCTGGCGGCGCCTTGGTGGCGCCTGCACGCCCGTAACCCGACGCCCGATAGGCCCCTGTGCCTATGACGGGGTCCCACCCCAAAACGTTAAAATGATATAAAAAAGAATAATAAAAATATATTAATTAATTAATTAATTAATTAATTAACTTAAATAGTTGAGTTTAATTAACCTAATTAAAACTGTTATGTTAACACTAATAGTCTGTTAGTTAAAACTGTTATGTTAACACTAGTAGCAATTTAATCTTTGTACATGAAAGTTTGTACATGAAAGTTGTACATAGAAAATAAACCGTAGCTCGGATGGAAAAACTTTGTACATGAAAGTTGCTCGTAACGACGAGACGAATCCGTTACGCAGACCGCTCGTCCGCCACACACCCCTAACCTATCGAACCTGCAAACTTTCCTCTCCGGTTCATCTCGTCTGACAGACGTCCGAACCGGGAAAACTTTCCCGGATGTTTCCCCTTCGCCGGTATCGCCTAGCGCCATGCGTTAGAACACGTCTAGCTCTGTCTGCATTGACCTGTTATGCACTTGCCTGCTATGTATTTAGAATTTTATAAGAGGGGGCGGCGAGGGTTATACATGTGTGTTGTCCTCGCCTCCCTCTCCGTGACGCCGTCGTCTGCCGCCCCGTCTCGCGCTCTACCGCGACACCCTCTCCCACCCCTTCCTCGTCGGCCCCCTCCTTTTGCCACCGCCCTTTCGCCACCGCCACCGCCACCGCCTTCTTCACTTAATTAATTTGTTTTACTACATGTTTTCAGGACTCGACATAATGGCGGACGATAGAGCTGACCCGATTATGGACAACTATGATCCGGACGGTGAAGCACATATGTTCGGCATCATAAACGGCGATATTCAATATGTGCCGACCGGAGAAGAAGAAGATGATATCTTTTCTTATCTGAACCTTGACGGTGAAGATGAAGGGCGCCACAAGAAGAAGATGTCAAGAAACGTCGATAAACGATTTATCTTCAAATGGAAGTAGCAACCACCTCCGGCCGAGGTATATATATACATTGAGCCTCCGGTGATACAAACTAACTGATTTGAATAAATATGTGTGTACTAGCAGCGCGACTCTCTTTCTTATTTTAGCCCTCGGCGGATCGTCAAACAATCGAGTACGTCGTCAAAGCGTGGCGCAACCAAGACGATGAAACAAGGAGAAACATGCACCATCGAGGTTGTCGACAAAGTGCAACCGGCAGCGGCTGGAGCCCCGCAAGAACGCCACCAAGTTTGTCAGCCAATGCGGAGCCATTGTTAGAGACAACGTCTCGATCACCGCCCAGGAGTGGAATGAGCCAAAGAAGGCACGAATTGATGGTTTCACTTTTGTCGATAAGAGAACAAAAAAGATTGCTTCAAGAAGCTTATGGAACATTTCGTTCTACCTCCGGAATACAACAAATTCGATGAGGAGGGTAACAAGATTGAGGAAAACAAGGAGAGGAGGAGGCTAGTCAAACAGTTCGCTCTTCATAAGATGGCCGACGCATTCCGGAAATTCAAGCAAAATCTAGCCCGTGACTTTGTCAAGCAGAACAAGACTCGGATTTCAAAGGACAATATGAGAAACTGAAACATGATTGGCCAGAATTTGTGAAGCAAAAGAAATCGGAGCAGTTCATTGAAATATCGAAAAAAATAAGGAAAATGCGGCTAAGAAGGAGTACAATCATGTTATGGGGCCAGGAGGGTATCGCATTTTGGTGCCTAGGTTGGAGAAGATGGAGAACGAGATGAGGGCGCGAGGAATCCGTCCAGTGACGGAGGATGGGACCCAAGGGCCAAAAGCTGGTGGTACGGGCATGGGGGAACGCTGAACCCGGAGACAGGGGAGTGTGTTTACCGGGCAAATTAATTAAACCCACCCAAGCCCTTATTGACGCAATGAAGGATGCTCAACAGGGAAGATCAAGTTCAACAGAGAGAACGACGCAGCGACAAAAGCCCTCGGGAATCCTGAACACGGAGGACGTGTACGAGGCATGGGGCACATTCCGTGGAAAATAGGGTTCCCCAGACGATGACCCGTCTGATTCTGAAGCCGTAAGAGAAACATGGATCGGGAATCAGATGTTGTGGCGCGGTTGGCATCGGAAATGGATGTGATGAAGAAAACCATGAGTGTCTTGGTAGCGAAAGAGCTGCAGCTCGGTGCAGCATGAAGATCATCCGGCGGATCTCGGAAGCCAGCAGCGGAGAAGCAGCGTGGCTTCCACGGAGGCCCCACCGGCTGGTGCAGATGCACCGACGATCGAAATTACTGCACCGGAGCCTCCGGTGGTCGAAATTACTACACCGGAGCCTACGGTGGTCGAAATTACTGCACCGGAGCCTCCTCGCTACCCGTGGACGATATATAAAGGAGATGAAAGAATGTCATCTGTATTATCCTATCGGGAACATGTCCATGAAGGTAGCCATCGGCAGTGCTTTACCATGTTTACCGGAGCACTCCACCACAACAACCCCATTCAAGATGGCTATGCTCGTGTCACGGTGGAGGACATAGTCCAAGGGTTTGAGGACACAGAGATTGACATTGCTACACGAAGGGGAGAAAAGACTTGGAGATGTCAAGCGCCATTTCATTCTATGGCAAAAGAAGTTTATCAAGTTTCAGCGAGGCGCCAAGGACAACAAGTCCACCCCCTCACGGTGGTGGTGGTGGCGGTGGTGGTGGTGGCGGTTCACCTACACCTCCGCCACGTCACCGACGCCGCCCCGATCCACAACGTCCGGCGGTGATCAGCCGCCGCCCCGATCCTCGTCCGGCGGGTGATCGACGCCGCCCCAATCCACCTCCGACAAAGAAGCGAAGCAGTCCTGGATTATTAACCCGGACCCTTATGTACCTAAGACCACAAAGGTACCGGAGCCATCATGAAGCCTCTCCCCACAAGGCCTTGGGAACGTAGTGCCGAGGATGTCGACGCTTGACGCGGCTGCTCATTATGAGAAATGGAAGGCGGACTGCAAGAAGAAAAGAGAGCCCGAGCCCAAGCCAAGATATTCGATGAGCAAAAGAAGTGGGTTAAGTCATTTTTGAGCACACCGTCCCAAGCCGCGAAGAATCTGCCTGACGACTATGCACGTGAACTTGAGGCAGGCACTCATGTTCAAGGAGAACAAAGAGCGGAGAAGGCCGAAGTAAAAAAGCGGAAACAAGTTGCCCAGCTCGGGAACAAAGTAAACAATCGATTGCCCGCTTATAGTGGAAGCCCGGATGCCCCGAGATCATACAAGCTGCGACAGCACATGGATTGATGTAACGAGTGCGAGAGAACAAGCGGCCAGCTTAGGTATTACTCTTCGTGAACTGTTAGGCCTTGATGAGGCGCCATGAAGGATGTAGTAATTACATATGTCAAGAATGGGCCTCTCGTCGAGCCTGCAAGAGGAAAATGATCTACGACCAAATGAAAGGTCCGCTGAATTGGTACAAGGGTTACATAAAAATAAAAACGCCAAAGAATATATTTATGCGGAAGTTAGACATGAGCATCACTTCAAACATTACTATGTAACAATTGCAATCGAGTGAATTGTTCCAGCTTTTCAATCTGCGCGAGCTCGACAAATCTATCATCGGTTGCTACGTTACGTAAGTGATTTATTAATTTCTACCCCATCTCGTTCATATTGCCTGCACTATATATATGTCCTAACTATATTGTTGTGTCCGCTATTATACATGCAGAATGAAGATTAAGGAATGCAGAGTAAGGAACATCCATGATGTTGGGTTCATTGACCCACACATCGTTAATGGATATGTGTTGGAGCGTCACCCCACCGACGTGGAGGCAGACCTGTGGCAGTTTCTTACAAAGCAGGAACTCAAAAGTGATATTATATTTCCTTACCATTTTGGGTGAGTGTTTCTGTCTTGAGCACATTAATTAATTCTCTTTTGTTTACTCCATGCATGGTATGTGGCCGGCTAATCGATGAGTTATGCATGACGTACTGTGCATGTATCGTGTCCGCAGGTTCCACTGGATTCTGCTAGTAATTAAAGTTAACACCTCGTAATGTCTCGCCCACGACTCTCTCAATATGGATCCAAAGCTTTGGGCCGACATGAGAAGAATGCTGCAGAAGTAATTATTTTCATTCATTTGCGCTCTATATCGATCGGCCTATTTCGTTCATTTCCTAATATCAAGTAACTAATAACTCTCTTGTTCACTTAATTTTCTTTGCCTCGTAGGGTTTGGAGACGGTTCAGAGATACAAAGGTCGGTGAATTCAAAAAAGAGCTAGAATTCAAAATGGTAAAGCCTAAGAATGCTGGGGATATTCAGCCACCGGAGACCAATCTATGTGGATACTATGTCTGTGAGAGGATCCGGAGATACACATCTGAGCGGGCCGCCCGAAAGTGATACCAATGCTCAGAGGAATAACCTCCGGATGATGCTTAGTCTAGAAGCTCGCTTCCGACCACTTCAAGAGGAACTAGCTGGATGGTTCAGCAGGAAGTCCTCCATCCTAAAGGAGAACACTATTACGAGGACGTAGAACTTTATATGGATTAAATCATGTATGGAAACTTGTTCAAAATTGTATATGGTCATCCGATGATATTGAATATATATTGTATATTCCTCTTGAATTCTTTTTTGGTTCTAATTTCAATTTTATTTGAGATTGTACATTCATATGCATGTATGTAGTACCGTAGAATATATGAAACTCCTTCAAAATTAAAATAAAGCACAAAAGAAATAAAACAATACAAATTAAACAGAATAGCAACAATAAAGCAAAAATAAGTATTTTGTTGTAAGTAGAAACAAAATAAAATAAATAAAGCAACAAAGAAAACAAAAAAGTGTTTTCAAATTTGAAAACTAATGGCACTAACAGAAAGTTTATAATTTTCTAAAACTAAAAGCAAAAAAGAATTAAAAAATAAAGCAAAAAACAACAAAAAATAAATAATAATGCAGAAAACAAAACAAAAAAGTGGAAAAAAATAGTGCCGCCTACTGGACCCCCACGGCCTGAATACGACTAGAAACCCTACATGGGCCAGGATTCAGGCCCGCAGGAGGCCAAGTAGGCCCACAGGCACATAGCTAGTAACAGATTAGGCCCGAAGCCTGCAGGTTGAGAGGAGCTCGAGAGGGTGGCGCAGCGCTTATAAACCACTCTCGAGCTCTCTCAACTAGCGAGGTGGGACTAAACATTTGGGCGTGAGGCGGGCAGCACAAGGCCTTTAGTCGCGGTTGGGCAGGCGACCCGCGACTAAAGGTCCTCCGCCTGACGGCCACTGGCGCCCACGTGGACGGGCCTTTAGTCGCGGTCCTTAGCAGCCGCGACTAAAGGTGGGGGCTTTAGTCGCGCTTATTTGGTCGCGGTTGCGCAACCGCGACTAATGGCAGTTGCGAACCGCGACCAAAGGCCTTTTTTCCACCAGTGGTATAAACAACTTTTTGAAAATATTTTAAAATTTTGGAAAAATTTATTATCTGTCTAAAAAAAATTAGTGTATATTAAAAAGGTTCACCGTATATTGGAAAGGAATCCACCATATATAAAAAATGATCAGTTTGTATTAAAAATTGTTCATCGTATATCTTAAAAAGGTTGATCTGATATTAAATTGTTCAATGTATATTACATAAAAGATAGGTGTGTATTCAAAAAATGTACATCATATATTAATGATTTCTTTGTCTTGTATTAAATATATTGTTCCCATGTATTAAAAAGGTTTAAAAATTAAATGTTCACTATTCTATTTTGAAAAAAATGGTTTAAGATATGTTGCAAAAACTGTAAATATTAAATGTGCAAATTAAACCGAAAACCAGAAGAAAACCGAAATCTCAAAAGAGAAATAGAAAAAATATAAATAAAAAGAAAACTGAAACAAAAAACCACACATAGAAATAAAGAAAATAATAGAGCCGAAAAAAGACAGAAGAAAAAGGGCGGCCCGGCTGAAGGCTCGGCCATTAGAATGCATCAGGACATCAATATCACGAAATCTGAGGGCCGAAAGCACACATGTCATGAGAGGGTTTGGAGAGTGCTCAGTATTGATATCAATAAAATATATTTGCAGAATGCCAAACTAGCCCATGATTTGCGCAAAACCAAGGGTGGCTTCTGTCCTCAATCAGAAACTGAAATTATAGAATTTTGCTCCACGTGAAATTAGGAAGAATTGTATTGTGCTAATTTTCCAGTCAAATCTATTTTCTTTCATTTAAGATGTTAGGGATATACCAACGTCAGATAAGGCTGCACTATGTGTCATGGGAAGCTTCCTAGTTGAGATCAAACCAAATAAACTAGGTTGCAATGCTTACATAGGCGCACACTTGATGATCCTGGAATAACCAACGTCAGATTTGACAAAACCTTTTGCTGTCTCCTTTTCTTCCTCGATTCTTTTTTGTTCCTTTTCCTATCTTCATTAATTGTTAGGGCATTGGATTGGCATCCTCTCAAAATTACCAGTCGCCGATTGAACACGACTCTTTTCTTGGGAGAGCACAACGACGGGTACTAGGTTCTCTCGATGGAAACCTACACCGCTGGAATCGGTTTGCTTTACATTAGAGCAAGCGACATCATGTTGCCCTCTCAATGCAAATCAAGATCCGATGGTGCTTTGTTTCCTCTAAACCTCAGCTAAACGAGCTGCGTATGGCGAAGAGGGAGGTCCATTTAACCTATGAGGTAAACTCTTTTCCTCCGAAAAGCTTCTGTCCAGAACTTTCGGCCTGCGAATCTGCAGACAGTGGCCGGATGGCTCGTGCGAGAGTGGACCCCATATTAGAACCCTTCACGATGGCAAGATTACAAAATCCGACCGCCCAAAGCGTGCTGGTTGTGAGAGGGTTAGGAGAGTGCCCAGTTTTAATAAACAGCCCACAGCTTTTGCAAAAACCAGGGGTAGCTTCTCTTCTCAAACAGAAACTGAAATTGGAAATTTTTTTGTCTCCATGTGAAATTACGCAAATGTTTCTTAGTAAAGCTTACAGCCTCCCCACCGGGGACACTAGTATGAATGAATAAACAGATACTTTACTCAGCACGCCTACCGCCCATCTACTCACAGTACTCTCCACGCCTACTGCAGCAGTACCAAGCCACTATATATACACAAATACAAAATGCAGCTAGAGTGTGTTGTCGTCTTCGTCTACATACACAAATAAAGAAACGGCAGCCACAACCCACAACCCACAACATGATGACCGGATCGAGCTCCCAAGTGTTCATCATGCCCGGCGCCGGCCATGTCCACTACCTCGTCGCAGGAGGCTCCGGAGGAGGCGACGACCCCAGGTACCCTGGACCTTCAAGTCCCTCCACGAGGTGGACGCCGTCCCCTGCCATCGCCCGTGGAGCACCGGTAGAGCCCTACGGGTGCCCCATCTGCTTCCGCACATTCGCCAGTGCCAAGGCCGTCCATGGCCACATGCGCAGCCACACGGACCGCAGCTGGCGCGGCATGGAGCCGCCCGGCCGGAACCTCTCGGCGAGCTCGGGCCGGACGGGCGGCGCTACCAGACGCTGCGATGTGACCGCTGCAAGATGCCATTCCAGACGCGGCAGGCGCAGGCGGCCACCGTGCCAGCCACAATGGTAAGAAAGGCTGCTCCTGGCTCGATAGGGAGGAGCTCGCCGCCGAAGAAGAAGCTCGGAAGCCCGTCGTGTTCGACGTTGATCTGAACCTTCCGGCTCCAGAGGCAGAGGAACATGAGGAGGAGTAGTAGGAGAGATCAACAGATCGATCGAGCAGCTTGCTGGTACTGTTCTCAGTTGAAAGTTGTTGAAGCTGTGCTTGCGTGTGCTATATTTGGTGTTTAGCTTCTCTATATATTTTATTCTGCCTTCTTTCTCTTTGACTTTGTGTTTCCAGACTTGGTGTGCAAATAGCTCTCGATCGATCGATCCCTGCTCAATAGATAAATAAATGAGGACTGCAATCTGCAATTAAGCTGGTTTGCTACATATGTGTGTCAGTTCGTGTTTGATACTTTGATGCAGCTAGAACTGAATCTTCAGGTTATTTCATGTGATTCTTTGTTTCTTTAGCTGATCTGGTCCGTTTTATTTGACATTAGCCGATCTAATATTAGATCTATTGGTTAACTATCACGTGTCCAGCTCCAGCAATTTTATATCGTAAGTTCGTAACTGAGAATTATTTAATGAGTTGCATTAATACATAGCTAGCTCAATATTGTATGCATATATCTGATTTCTCAACAGTTAATAAGAGAATCACTAGAGATTGTTTCTCCAGGTGTTGTGCCCATTTCATATAGTAGATAGGAAAAGGAGGAAAAGGTCAGAATGTGTATGCATGAGATTAATGGATGATAAAAGGGTCGATCCACTCCTAGTATGAAGCAATGTCATATTAATTGAACTATGATTTCCAAATCTTTTCATCATTAGCAGAAACCAAAAGTGGCTTTGCAAATACGAACAGAAATAGTTTGAGTATTTATGTCTTCTAGTGAAACGTGAAGTGTGCTCATGCTTTATATACCAGTTCCCAAGTTTATGATATTGCTTCATAATGTATATATTGGGGATATATTGGCATCATCGGAGTAATTAAGCACTCTATTTCGACACTATATATGTTATAGGAGTCTCAATGTTTCGATATAGGAAATCAGAAGAACAAAGGGGCAAAAATATTTTTGGAACGAAAAAAAAATCCAAATTACCATGAAACAAAACCATGTATGTCGAGTATAGCGTTATTCAAAACCAACGATGTTCCATTTTCAGCTGCATGGATATTCATTCATAATGCTAGCACACTGCACAACATAGTACACAAACACAACTGTCCGAATCCGACTCGGATTCGGATGTCTAATTCAACCATCAGAGATTCCCACATAGTGAAAGACAACTGGACACATATGTGTGTGCTGAATCCGGCCAGCGCACTCCTACAGGATTTGGTAAGACTGAAATGTTGATATGACAATTATCAGTCGGACATGGATTCAAGTATAAACGTCGGGCTTATATTCATTTGATCATCGGACTTGCTATTTTTAAGGAAGAACCTGCCAATTAAAATATATATTGGTACATATAGATTTACCCCTTATAGGTATTGTGAAATAAATACCCAAGAAAAATTTAGAATTATGTCATACTTGCTACTTAAAGTATACACAAAATTAATAATTGCTCGCAGTTAGAGAATACTGCTACACTAATGCTAGTTACCGAATATCCACATAACCTTCACCTACCAGTTCCACACACTCATCACGTCTCTATCTGTAGAGTCCTAGTACCACTGAGGTGTGCCAGGCGTCATTGCCTTGCATGGATATAGAGATATAAACCACAGCCCATGATGATGAGGAGGTCAACGTCACAGGCCTTCTTGGATATGTAATTAGGTCGATCAATTGACAAAGAGAGTGCTAGCTTGAGCAGCAAATGCCAAACGGAGGCCTTAATTTTGAAATTTTCAAGCCATACTTTTATGCGTTTCAAAAATACACATATACGCAGAGACATAGTGTACATGTGTGCAAATTTTGATGATGAAATACACTCTAATGAGGGATAAATCAAAGAACAAATTTGTGCTTAGCACATGTTCTGTTCATCCCTAAAGTCCATGAGTTTTATTTTGTGCAGCTCACAATTCAAGGTATTTCATCATGAAATTTTACACACATATACATTACATCCTTGTGTACTTGACCATATGCACATACATGTCCCATGCAGTGTTACCCAGACTGCAGTGTCACCTTCATGCAAGATTCCACATTTTACATGCCCATGTTGGTCGGGTTCCCAATATTATATAAGATCAAGTTGAATAACCTATAAGTGCATAGTGTAATCTTCCTAGCTTCGTTGAGAACACATTCTCCCTTTTTAAAATAAAGCACACAAAAATTCCGCAAAAAAGGATGTGTGCATCAATTGATGCGGCAGCCAGGGGTGTGCCTGCCTTTTCAAAAAGGAAAAACGTATTTTACCAAATGGGGCAGCTTATGTATTAGGATTCAAATTTTAATGCTTGTATTGGACACGGAGTGTTATGATTTTTTATATTTCCAAAATAGTCTTTCTAGAACGGACACCTCAATCCGAAAAGGATCCCTACATTAGTATGTGGGTCGATACAGTATAACTTTACTTACTTAAGATGTGTTTCTTCACAGTCATCTCACCCAAAAGATACTACCACGGGGAGAATGTGGCAAGACTGAGCACCATATGAATAATAGCCGATTTGACAATCGAACTAATATCTCGCTATGCTCAGCACCCTCACATTTATTGAAGCCACGAACCCCCTGCCACTCCTTACCTTGCACCTCGCCAAGGTACCATTGGAGTTGAATTTGGGTCGAAAGATACATTTCCGCTACCGCGATGGAAAATAGGGTTTGGAGGAGGCGGGGCGACACCACGCCTCCACCACCGCCGCCGCCACTGGCTACCATCGCCAGCGAGGCTAGCCTTTGCTCCGTGCGTGGACGCCGTCCACGGCGCGTATATGTTGCGGCTCCGTCCGCCCGTGCGGCCCCGTCCGCCCCTGCGGCTACGTCCGCCCGTGCGGCCCCGTCCGCCATGCTTGATGCTTCGTCAGACCTTCTGGTCATGGACATCCCAGCGGCTGTGCCTGGCGTGCCCACGGAGGGAGGCCGCCGTGCTGATGACCTGAACCTCAGAGGGAACCGACGCAGCAGGCCCCGGCCGGCAGGCATGCAGTTTGATCCGGGTGGAATCAGGAAACCTAGGGTTGTTTCGCCTACTCGTCGGGTTTGGAGCAGCGACGCACGCGACAGTCTGGCTGCAATATCGCATCCTTCAATTCACATGAGGGCTGGCCCAGCGACTATCCCGGTGATCCTTGCTGGCGGTGGGGGTGAACAAGGGGCATCCGTTGAGGCAGCCACCCGCCCGAAGCCGTCCAGCCTGTATGCCGGGAGACGATGGGGCAGGAGTCACCATTGAGGGCCTCGACTATTGCAGTCCCGAGAGACATCCGACGATCTCCGATGCGCGCGCCCGGCCACACAAGTGCCTCGAACAGAAATTTTGGAAAACCATGTTAGCAACTTGAATCTTCTGAGCTGGAATTGCCGAGGGTGTGGAAATTCTCGTACAATACGGGATCTTGTGAGCTTGGTGCAGGTTCATTCTCCTACTATCGTCTTTCTTTGTGAAACTAGGCAAAGGAAAGATAAGATGAAAAGATATCGATCCGGCTTAGGTCTAAGTGGTTTCGAAGCAGTCAATAGCAATGGTCTTAGTGGTGGCTTAGCTCTTTTCTGGCATGAATCGGTACAACTTGATGTAAAAGATATGAATGAACGATATATTGATGCCTATGTGAGTGCTGCAACGGGGGAGCCACCTTGGCGGCTTACCTGCGTCTATGGAGAACCGCGGACGGAGGACCGACATCGCATGTGGTCCATCCTCCGGGATCTCCACCGCCAAGCCGACATGCCGTGGGTGGTGGTCGGAGACTTCAACGAGGCTATGTGGAGCTTCGAACACTTCTCCGAATCACCGCGGCCGGCAGGTCAGATGATTGATTTTCGTGATGCTATGGAAGTTTGTGGATTGGGTGATCTTGGTTTTGTAGGGCTGCCTTTCACTTATGACAATCGTCGTGGAGGACGGGCGAATGTCAAAGTCAGACTGGACCGGGCTGTTGCAAATAATTCTTGGCATGACATCTTTACACATGCCAAGGTGGAACACTTCGTGATGCCTAGTTCGGACCACCTAGCTATTTTGCTTCGGTGTGTCATGGAGGACCAGCCACCGGTGTCAGGTAGGAGGTGCCGTCAGTATGAGGTAATGTGGGAGAGAGACCCGACCCTCCCGGAGGTAATAATGAATATTTGGGTTGACTTGGGGTCTATGTTGAACCTGGGGGATATAGCATCTGGTTTGGGCACTATGATGAAGAAACTGCAAGATTGGAGCCGCAAAAAAATTGAAAATGTCATTAAAGAAATAAATAAGTCCCGCTCACGTCTGGAATAGCTTTTGTCGATGAATGCAGATAGGAAGGAGATCCGAGAGGCTACTGATAAGATGAACGAACTGTTGTACCGGGAGGAGATGCTCTGGATGCAGCGGTCTCGTGTTGCCTGGTTACGTGAAGGGGACCGAACACATAATTCTTCCACCGAAAGCAGTATGGCGCGCTCGAAAAAACCGCATAAAATCACTTATGGATGATACAGGCACAACACATCGGAGCCAAGCAGCTATGGCCGAGTTGGTCACGTCCTACTTCTCTAATCTGTTCAAGGCAGATAGTACCCTTTGTGTAGATCCAGTGATTAATTTAATTAACACACGTTACATTGATCAAATGAATGATGGTCTGTGTGCAGAGTTCTCGGATAAGGAGATTGCGGATGCGCTCTTTCATATTGGACCGTTGAAGGCGCCAGGTCCGGACGGTTTTCCTGCCAGGTTCTTTCAAAGAAACTGGTCTTGCATGCGGACACAGGTGATCGCCGGGGTCAAGGAATTCTTTCGATCGAATAATGCCGGAAGGGGTGAACTACACCTCCATTGTTCTCATCCCCAAGGTTGAGAACCCAGAGAGGCTCACGGAGTTTAGGCCTATCAGTCTTTGCAATGTTATCTATAAGGTAGTATCTAAGTGCCTGGTTAACCGCCTGCGGCCCATTTTGGATGAGATAATTTCACTGGAGCAGAGCGCCTTTGTCCCAGGCGGATGATCACTAATAATGCCCTGATAGCATTTGAGTGCTTTCACTCTATTCAACATGAAAAGACCCTAACAAAAGTTTTTGTGCTTACAAGTTGGATATGTCTAAAGCGTATGACAGGGTGGACTGGATCTTCTTGGAGCGAATGATGCAAAAGATGGGGTTCGCTTCGCCGTGGGTGGACTGGATTATGACGTGCGCCACCTCGGTGAGATACACTGTTAAATTTAATGGAACCCTCTTGGATTCGCTTTGCACCGTCGCGAGGGCTACGGCAAGGTGATCCACTCTCCCCTTTTTTGTTCCTACTGGTGGCTGATGGTTTGTCTGCTTTGTTGAAAGATGCTGAAGAAAAGGGGGAATATACACCTTTGAAAGTGTGTCGACGAGCTCCAGGCGTGTCACACTTACTTTTTGCAGATGATACCCTGTTATTTTTTAATGCAAAGGAGGAGCAAGCAAAAAAGGTACATGAGGTTCTCACTGTGTATGAACGGGCAACAGGACAATGCATTAACCCAGCTAAATGCAGTATACTTTTTGGCAATTCGTGTACCATGGAGGACCAGGAAAGGGTCCGCTTTGTACTGCATGTGAATGTTCTGGACTTTGAGGACAAGTATTTGGGCCTTCCAACACCTGATGGCCGTATGTCGCGAGGTAAATTTCAGAATTTGCAATCCAGGCTACTGAAAATAATCATCGCATGGGGGGATACCCTTTCTCTTGCTGGTAAGGAAACGATGATAAAAGCTGTTGCACAGGCCATCCCAACTTATATCATGGGTGTTTTCAAGCTTCCTATGTCCGTATGTGATGATCTGAATAGGATGGTGCGGAACTTTTGGTGGGGCTCTTCGAAAGGGAAGAGGAAAACACATTGGCTGGCTTGGCCCAAAATTTTGGCGCATAAGATGAAGGGCGGTCTGGCTTGAGACTTCCGCCTGTTCAACCAGGCCCTCGCTTGCCAGGCGTGGCGTGGCGTTACTCACTAATCCTAATAGTTTATGTGCACAGGTGCTTAAGGCTCGCTATTATCCGGAGGGTCGCTTTGAAGATACTGTCTTCTCGGGAACGCCCCCTACATGGCAGGGCATCCAACACGGCATTGAGCTCTTGAAGAAGGGCATCGTGTGGTGTGTCGGTGATGGACATAACATCCGCATTTGGCGTGCTCGTTGGCTGCCTACCGAGCCATCGCGCCAGCCCATTACCCAGCAAGGAACCTGCCGGCTCAGAGAGTTGCCGAGCTCCTTGACGAGGCAGGCAAGCTGGGCGTATGGACCTTCTTCGTCGCCACTTCCTCCCTCCGGACGTTGACTCTATCAGCAGCATCCGCACATCGCCTCGCGCCACCGACGACATCATCGCATGGGCGCCTGAGAGGAACGGTATCTTCACCGTTCGATCCGCCTACCGCCTAGCCATGGACGAGCGCGAACGTCCATTGCAACTGCTACGAGCAGGGCACCGGATGGTCATCACGCCATCTGGAAGATCATATGGGGGTGCCCTGCTCCCCCAAAGGTACGTGTGTTCGCATGGAGAATTGTAACCAACTCGCTGGCTACCTGGGCTAACAAGTTTTCTCGCCACCTTGAGCTTACTGACATATGTCCCTCTGTGGTGTGGAACGAGAGGACGGCTTTCACGCGATGTGCAAGTGCCGACTTGCCACGGACCTTTGGCGAGCCATGGAGAAAGATTGGCCGATCCCCAAGGTGGACACCATAGAGAATGATGGGCCAGAGTGGCTCTTCACGCTCGAACCCTCGGCCGGACACGACGCTGTATGGTCGCCCTCATGATCATGTGGGGGCATGGTACATCCGCAATGAAATTACCCACGACAAGGCTCCTCCGCCCACAGAAGCATCCAGGCGTTTTCTTCACGGGTACATCACGTCTTTGCTGAGTATCCACCAATTCCCACATGCAGACTTGGTGAAAGGCAAAATGGTTGTGCATGAAGTTGGCCGGCCTATACATGCAAGCGGTGTGAAGGAGCCAACGCTTCAATGGGTACCCCCTCCACCCGGCTGGACAAAGCTCAACACCGACGGAAGTTTTGTCCAGGCCACAGTGCAGCAGGTGGTGGTATGGTCCTGAGAAATGAAAAAGAAGAGCTCATCTTCACAGCATGCAGGCAGTTGTTTACATGTAATAATAGCCTCCAAGCGGAGTTGGAAGCATGCAGGAGGGATTGCAGCTGGCCTTGCACCGCATAAACATGCCCATCTTGGTGGAGTTGGCAGATCTTGAAGCGGTCTCGATGCTGTCGGCATAGTCGGCGAATCGCTCACAAGTCCGGAAAGCGCTTAGTCGAGGAAATACGTGGAATAGTAGCTGTTGAATCAAGGGAGATTTCCTTTTCTCATATTAGTAGATCACAAAATAATGTCGATCCACGCTGGCCGTATGGGCGTCAATAACCAGCAAGACGGCTGTTTGGTTGCGATCGGGATTAGACTGCATTGTAAACCTTTCAGAGGCCGAGAAGCCTCAAAAATCTTCCTTTATCCCGCAAAAAAAGAAAGATACATTTCCCAAAGAAGGCATTCACACATGTTGGACGAGGAACCAAAGACCAAGTGTCATTCTACAAAAAAAAGCATTAAATACATCACATATTGCATGACACCAGTTCAGACCATGGAGTGATATTTTATATGAAGAAGTAATAGAGAAATGTATGAGAAAATACATAATAAAATTTTCCTTTTAGTCATGAAATAACTGGATATTTCTCATGTGTGTACATCTCGTGTGCATTGTCGGGTGGCTCTACTAGGATGGAACTAAGCGGGAAACAGGGTTGAGGTGGTGCGTAGAGAGTGGGTGCATAGATCAACAAAAAGATGCAGTCAACGGCACAAAAGCCAAAGCAAGCTGGTGTGGGGCGACAGCCGAGTCTGATGTTGTCGAGCGGGAAACGGCTGATGTTGGGCTGGGTCCACCTGACGTGTTCGGAGGGGAGTGGTGCGGCTGTGTTATAGTGGGAGGCGATTTCGAAGTGCTGTGGGTCTCCGGCACAAGGGTATGATGTAGGTCATGGTCCGAGCTGGAAGTAGATCAGACGGAAGGGCTCAAGAAGCACGGGATTCGCTGCAGGAAGCATGTGTGCAGGTTTGTCTGTGATATAAACACAAGGTAAACAATCTTAATAAAAATTAACATGGGAGGTAACTCAACTTTTTAGTTTGAAGATCAAGACATTGATACCACTTGTGTTCAAGTGGGTACCCAAGAAAAACACAACGAGAGGAATGGGGAGATAGTTTGTCAAGGAATCCGGCATAGGTTTTGGGAATAAAATGCAACCAAACACACGAGGGTGGTCGTAAATGGGGTGAAAACTACAAGGAAGGCCAAGGGGTGTGAGAAAATTCTTGGGGCAAGTGGGACGATGATTAAATAAATCCCATTGTTAGATTTTGAGAAGAAATGGAGCCTTCTCAGGGCATGTGCTCTCTGGGCCATCGGATTGGGCTTCCGAACGAATCCAGGCCGTCCGATCTTGAGATTAGATGACCCCGACCATTGGATTGAGTATGATGTGACTACCAATGAATAGTGTCATTTTCCCCTCCCCGTCCTACCGTCTTGTCTGTCTATGGAAGGTGGGGTCTCGACGGTGTTGGCCCTGACTGTCATGGGCCGCAGAGGTCGACATGACCGGTGTTAGGTCGTTGTGTGCATGGGAGGCGTGCCACCGCCTACAATTCTCGATGGCCGCCGAGGGCATTTCCGACATTTCACCTAACCCTGTGCCAAGTGTCTTGTCTTGATTCGTTGCCCTTGCCCCATCCCCAATCGGGTGAGACGACCAGGGTTTTTCTCATCATACCTCACTTCTCTCTCTCCCTCACGACCCCCGCCTCCTCCCTTCTCAGCTGTGCTCTCCCTTTCTTCCTCGTGTCGCCGCCCAGTGGAAGCACCACGAGCATGGGCCACCGAGACAGACGCCTGTGTCGCCGTATCACTGCTTCTTCACACTATCATATGGGATCGCCGCCATCGCTGCGTGTCGAGCTCGTGCCATATAACCGCTGCCATACATGGGGAAGCACAAGGCTTGGTGGATCGGGGTTTCTCGCGACTAGATCGAGGTCTCGAGAGTCGTTGATATGTCTCCAACGTATCTATAATTTTTATTGTTTCATGCTAAATATTACCAATCTTAGATACTTTATATGCAATTTTATATCATTTTGGGGACTAAAATATTAACTCAAGTGCCCAAAGTGCCACTTTTTGTTTTTTTTGCTTTTCGTAAAGTCGGTACCAAACGAAGTCCAAGCATAATGAAACATTACAGTGATTTTTTCTGGACCGGAAGGGACCCTAGAACGTCCGTGAGGAGGCCAGAAGATCTACGAGAGATTCATGAGCTAACACGATGCACCCCTAGGAGAGGGAGCCACTGAGCTTGTCGGTCCCACGCAGCTCCGCTTGACCTAATTCCAGCGCTTATAAATTCACTATATCCCCAAACCAACAGAGAGCCACCGAAACAATTTTTGCCATCATGAAGCTTTTGTTTTTCTGTGATCCCATCTGGAGGCCTTTTTCGGTATGGAGGGCTTCTACATCCACCTTGTTGCCCTTCTGATGATGTGTGAGTAGTCTATCACAGACCTACGGGTCCATAGCTAGTAGCTACATGACTTCTTCTCTTTCTTTGATCTTCAATACAATGTTCTCTTTGGAGATCGATTCGATGCAATGTTCTTGCGGTGTGTTTGTTGGGATCTGATGAATTGTGGGTTTATGATTTGGAATATTCATTGAAAGTAATGAAATCTTTGCTGAACTTTATTATGCATTATTGTTATATCTTTGTATTTCTCTCCAATCTATCCGTTTGGTTTGGCCAACTAGATTGATTTTATCTTTAGTGGGAATGCTGCTCTGTAGTTGGTTCAATCTTGCAGTGTCATCATCCAGTGACAGCAGGTGTAGCGAGGCGCGTATTTGTATTATTGCCTTTAAGGTTAAAACAACGGGGTTTAATCATATTGCTTGGTTATATTGTATCTCCATCATGTCATCTTGATTAAACTATCACTCTGTTTGTCATGAACTTAATACCATAGATGTAGGCAAGAGTCGGTCGATTGGAGGAGGAATAGTAGGAGATGCAGCAGTGAGTCGGTCTACTTGTCACGGACGTGATGCATGTATACATGATCATTGTCCTTAATATTGTCACAACTATGCGATTTTCTATCAATTGCCAGTAATTTGTGTGCCCACCGTATGCTATGTTCCGAGAGAAAAGCCTGTAGTTAAAACTATGGCCCACGGGTCTACTTCTATCATACTATAAAACCAAAAACACCTTGCTGCAATTTAACTCCTTTTATTTTACTTTTCAATTTACGTGTGTATCATTATCAGATTTAATCCTTGTAAGTAATGAGTTCAAGGGGATTGACAATCCTCTTGCCTGTGTGTTGGGTGCAAGTATTTGCTCTTGTGTGTGCAGGTACTATTGACTAGGCGTTTATGCGTGGTCCGCCTTTGTTGGTTCAATAACCTTGGTTCTCACCGAGGGAAATATTATTCGCTACTCTCACTACAAAAAACACTTCCGTGATGATACGTGTTTGTCACAAAGATGTCACATTTTCTGTCATGCACGTACATCCATGATAATTTGATGACGTAATCAAGATAGTCATACATGTGCTCGTAGAAGTGTTCCATGACGTAATTCAAATTATCATCACGGAGGTGTCCACTTCCATGATCATATATGGTGCATCATGGAAACTCTTTAAATCAAGGGTAAACGACACGTGACATCCACCGTAACGGGTCGCCGTTAAGCTATCGGGTCCGGTTTTGGATCCGATAACTGTTAACAACCACGACCAATGGCGATTTTCCACGTGTAAAATTTTCATTAGCCCAAGGAACCATGTGTCGCCTTCGGCGTTGGAACAGATTTCAACCATCCACGAATGAGGCGCCTATGATATGTCGACATTACGGCACGGCCCAAAAGTGGCTCATTTAGGTTAAAAAGGTCGGCCCATCGAAAGCATGTCAACGGCCTATGCACGTACAACCCATTTACGACCCGTTAACTCATGGCCCGTTATGGCCTTTTCGAATTCAGCCCATTAGCGTCATGTGAGCATTCCAATATAATTCGAGCCCATTGTCACTTTCGGCCCATGTATGGCCAATGACGTCTTTCGGCCCATATGATGCCTTTTGTTTCTTTGGGCCTTTTAACGACCCATGGTGACTCGCCCATAATAAACAAAGAAATTGCTTTACACCCATTAACGGCCCATGATTGATTGGGCCATTTCATTCGTGTTATCTTTCGCCTTCTAAGGCCCATATATTCTCGGGCTCATTTCCGGTCCTCGATTACTTACGGTCCGTTCTTGGCCTGTTACGCTAATGGGCTAAATTCGACACATGGTTATAGTTGGCTCGTTTGTGGCCCATTATACCTTTGGGCCTTATTCGTCCTGTCATGTATTATGGCCCATTAGCAACCCATTATGCATGTCGATAGAATTAAGCATGTGTTGCCTTATGGCCTGTTAACGCCCCATTATGGCATGAACCCACAAACAGATGGTTCCGATTATGGCCCATTTACGGCCCAAATCACGTTAGAACGGTGGTCCACGATCAAGATGGCCCATGGATTCGACGTCCTGTAACAGGCCCATGGATCCTATAGCCCATAAAAAGCACATAGATCCTAAGGACCGTAGGAGGCCCAAGGATCCTAAGGACCGTAGAAGGCCCATGGATCCTACGGCCTGTAGGAGGACCATGGATACTATGGCCCGTAGGTGGGCCATGATTACAACGGCCCGTATGTGGACCATTGTTATTGCGGCCACTAGGAAACCGAGGAAAAAGAATTGCAGTACTAGAAGCAAAAAATAAACAAGACTATAAGAAATAAATAAGCAAGCAACTAACACTAGGATATTACAGAGATTACATGATTACATCCACTGACATCAAAGTTCACCACGAGTGCAAATATAGGGAACAAAGCAGCATATTACATATACTAGTTGTCAAAGTTGGCAACCAAAGTGCATATAAACGACGCACCAAAACAAGTCCAAAGATCGAAGCCACTTCGTAAGAGTGAAGAAAAAATATCCCGGTACCCACTATGTCGGGCAAGAAGCTTAGCAAGCTTATTAGCTTTCTCTTGTTTAGCGCTTAAATCCTCCCGCTTGTTGCTGCACTGAAAGTATGCATCTGAATTCTCAAGGGACTTCTCATCCTTTGGCTTCTTGTCACAAAGACATCTCGATCGATATCTTTCAACTTGTAGTTGAGATCAAGAAGCTGAACTGTTTCAGAAGCAAGTTCAAGAGCTTGTGCCATGAGTGGCCAAGAACTCGAGCACTACATCAAGACAAGACTTTGGGGTTGTCTCGCTATCTTCAAGATAATTTTTATCAGCTTTCTTGTAGTCCAACAGGGATGTCTCACTATCTTCAACCTTATCTGCATTACTTCCTTTACCATTGCATAAAGGGGCACTCTTCTCCAATATTTTATCGGCATTCCAAAAGATAAACAAGCAGACACATCACAGGTTTAGCATGTTGTATATGAAACTTATTTTGGTAAACCAGTTCAGTAGTAAAGGGGGCAGGATAACAGCATGAAACAAACATATATCTATGTACTATGGTCACTGTATGGTCTATATCATTCTAGTTTATGTTGCCAAAACAAGATAGAGACACAGTTCAAATCATATATGTTTAAGACAAAGCAGTATAGACAGAATATAAGTGTGGAAAACTACACGACACTAACAACACCTGTAGTGTGCATGACATGAGAACATAACTGTTTATATAATTGAAACTGAAATTAATATAGAGCAAGTTACAACAGCAAACCAGCTAAAGAAGCAGGTTTAAAACATACCTTCTGCGTCACTGGAGTTTCAGTTGCATCCTTCAAATTTAAAATTAGTTGGTATGAGTAAATACAGTGATGCATGCAAGCGCAATGGAGTATGAACTGTAGCTACGGAATCTGACCTGAGAATAATTCTTCTTCTGCTTTAAGCGATTTGGGGTTTGGAGTGGTGGTCCTCATGCTTTGGGCACTGCAGCTTGCCTTAATAACTGCACGTGTTTGGGTGCTCTGTGGTGGAGAAGGTAATGTGTCAACAGGAACTGGGTTACTATCTGCTGGAGTTGAGGTTAGAAGGGGTGTAGCCGGTTCCCTGTCCAACTAAATAAAAATAGAACAAAAAAAGAACTAGTATTACTCGGCATCTGCCTATACTAGGGGCAGGACATGTATGTGCATCAAAATAGTTGCACACATGCACCAGTGAAACCACTAAGTGTCCCATTTAGCAAACACTGTAGCATTCGATGAGTTGTAACACACCGGTTTTAACTAGAGTTTTCCGAACAATTTTTTAAATAAGAATCTTCTTCGAAAACATGATTTTTTTTTAAATGTGAACATTTTGTGGATTTTTAACAGCTTCCGAAAGTATCTAAAATAGGTTAAAAAGATTTCATATTTTTACGAAATGGTTTGTTTGCTTTTAAATCCAGTTATTTTATACTAAAAATGTTCACCATATAATTAAAAACAATTCACCGTATATAAAAAATATGATCAGTGTTTATTCCAAAAACTTTCATCATATATATCATAAAAAGGTTGATCTTATGTTAAAATTTACAATGTATATTAAAATGTTTAGTGTGAATTAAAAAAATGTTCATTGTGAATTAATGATTTGTTCAGGGTATATTAGATCATAAGTTTTCATGCAAACAAAATTGTTCCCATGTATTAAAAAAGTTGAACAAGTAAAAAGTTCACCGTCTATGTAGAAACAAATGTTTTACTTATGTTGCAGTAGAAAACCCGGCCTGGTTGGAGGGTCGACCATTTCTATTTGCTGGGTATCGCTATATGACACTAACTTAGGAAATGCACACGAGGCCAGCATCGTGGGACTGACCTAGTGTGCCTGTTATGGAGCAGCATAAAAATCTACAAAAGAGACGTTAACATAGAATTGAAATTTGCAATCTTTCAGGCCTGAACCTAAGCTGCTAGCAAATAGTATTGATGGCTAATTATTGAGAAACTGATTTTAACGGGAGATGACAACAAAATTTAAAGTTTAATAGCACTTTTGTAAAACCTAAAGAAAATTAGGAATTTCAAAAAAATGAAAAAATTAGAAACTTTTATGAGAAAAACAAAAAAAAACTTATGTTTTTAAAATGAAATTATTCATACAACATTGGAGAACTGATTTTTTTTGGAAAAAATGAACAAATATTGAAATCCCAAACCTTTATCAAAAAATGTGGACAAAAAATTGATATTCTAAAAACCTTTTCATAACTTTCAAAAGAAATTTTGAACAAATTTTCTGTAACTTTTAAATAAATTTTTGAACATTTTCTAAAAACTTGAACAAAACTTGAAGTTCAAACAATTTTTGAGAAAAGGAAACAATTCTTAAAATTTTGAAAAATTAATGTAGATTTGGATATTGTTTAGATATTATGAATTCAAGGAAGAAAAAATAAAAATAATAATAAAGAGAAACACTATTTTCATGAGCGATTATCTTTTTTTGTTTCTTTTAAGATGTAACTTTGTATTTTCATTTTTACTTTTTCCTTAACTTTTAGCTCGACAAATAGTTTTGGGACACTATTTTTAGTTTTTATATTCCATTAACTCAAAATCAAAAACTGTAAAAGAATGACAAACCATTCCAGGCTGTATCGTGTATTTCAAACTCACTCATCGCATATTAAAAGAATTTATTGATCGCATATTTCAGCAAATATACATCTTCTATTCTGAAACATTCACCCCATATTCAAAAAATGTTTATCAGCATATTCTAAAAACAATCTTCACATATCTTAAAATTGTTTGTCAGGTATTAATAAAATTATCACCGTGTATTTTAAAAATGTGCCTCGCATATTTCAAAAATATTCACTATAAATTTGGATATTGTTTATTCCATTATTCAAACTTGTTTATCATGTATTTAAACATGTACATTGTGTAGTTAAAAATATGACCACATATTCAAAACATGATCTTCCTATATTTGAAAAATATTCCTCCTTCACTGAAAATCTATTCGTCTAATATTTGAAAAATATGTTCATTACATATTTGAAAAATATTTCTTGTGTATTTCAAATTGTTTACTGCATGATCAATAATATGGTCATTGCATATTTAATAAAAAATCACTACACATTGCAAAAAGTTTCATTGCTTATTTATTAAATATCCAGAGTGTATTTTATAGATGTTCATCGCATATTTCAAAATAGAGACCACATATTCGAAAGATATTCATCAAGTACAAAGAAAATGTCCATGCCGAATGCAAAAAATGCTCATCCCATCATTCAAGTATTCTTATATTAAAATAATATTGTATTCTATTTTAAGCAACTACTTATTCTAAAAAATATTCAGAAAATGAAGTGGAAACAAAAATAGTGTGAACGTACGCACACAAAAAGCTTCATCCCATACACTGAATATTTTAATTAAATTGGTGCATTTTTTTTTAGAAATTTTGTAAATCATGTGGAAACAACGAGAAGGTAAAGAATAACCAGCGATCTATACAAATGTTTTAAGGGAACCAGCATACTGTATGTAGCCTGCAAAAAAGCTAGATATAAATATAAATGAAAATCTAGCGATTGTATGGGCAAATGGAGGCAGCCGATCGACGCAAACATAGTTTTTTTTAGATAAGACACGAATGTAGGTGACTGCGACACCACTTCCTAGGCTGACACAAATGAAGGTCTAGATGCCTTCGTGCGTGCGTTCCGATTGGAATCTTGATAGTCACCCAAACGGACCCTAAATGACAAAAGATTATATTATACCAAAAAGGGGACATGATTATATCTATAAACAACTTCCATTTTTACCATTTTCATTATTTTTTGCCAAAAACATATATTACTATCAAATTAATAACCAAAATAGTGAAAAGATATTTGTTTTAGAAATGATATTCAAACGTATTAAAAAATATCATTTACTCCTCCAAATATTGACAAGCGTTTCAAAAATAGCTTCACACATTAAGAAAATGTTGTATAGTTTCAATAAAGTGTTAATATCCTTTTCAAAATGTTTGTGTAATTAAAATGTGTTCATATTTTTTAAAATATTCTTGCAATTTTAAAAGAGTGTGATGCATTTTCGAAAGATGCCTTTTGAAGTGTCCATCTAATAAAAAGATGTGCTCATGTATATTGAAAACGGTCCTATAATTTTCGAAAGTGTATTTGTAAAAGTATATTATTCATGAAACTTCAAAAGGTGTTCACGCATTTTAGTAAAAGGTTCATGTAATATTTAAAAAGGTTTCACCTATTTAAAAATTGTTCATGTAATTTTAAAAAGTGTAACTAAAACAAAGCGAAACCGGCAAATGTCGGATGCAACCAAAAAAAGAACGCATGTCATTCTGTCCAGGGACGTAGGCTGGAATGAGTAGGAGGGATGCATACCGCCATAGTTTAGAGGGGGGCAAGAAGAAACTTCTTGTTGTTTTAACATTTAGGCTTGAAGGATATATGTACAAAGGTTTCAATCTTGGTGGGGCGGAGGACGGGACCTGGATGGGTGTACTCTCAAAAAAACCGGTCATCGCCTGACCGTGACTCTTTTCTTGGGACAGTACAACGACTGGTACGAGGTTCTCTCGATGGAAACTACACCGGCGGAATCCTTTTTTTTTACAGTTGAGCGACTGTCATCATGTTTGACCTCTTAATGCAAACTATGATGGGCCTTAGACGGGCACCTGCCCTGGAACGAGTAGGGGGATACATACCACTAAACTTTAGAGGGGTCCATGTAGAAACTGCTTGTTTTTTAACATTGAAGGGTATATGTATAGAGTTTTCAATATTTTGTGTGTGTGGGGGGGTGGCATGGGGCGGCCTGATGGGCATCCTTTCAAAATTTCGATCGAGGGGGGGAGGGGGGCTAGATGGGCGCATCCTCTCAATAAGTACCGGGTGTCACTTGAACACGGCCCTTTTCTTGGGAGAGCACAACGACGGGTACTAGGTTCTCTCGATGGAAACCTACACCGGCAGAATTGGTTTGCTTTACAGCAGAGCAAATAACATCATGTTGACCTCTCAATGCAAATCGAGATCCGATGGTACTTTGTTTCCTATAAATCTCAGCTAAATGGACTACATGTGATGGAGACAGCGGCCCATTAATCTATGGGGTCCACTTTTTTCCTCTGAAAAGCTTTCGTCCGGAATTTGGACCTGTGAATCCACAGGATGGCCGGATGACCCACGCATTAGTGGACCCCATATTAGAACCCTTAACGATGGCAAATTTACGAAATCCGACTGCCGAAAGCGTCCTAGTCAGTGAGAGGGTTAGGAGAGTGCCCTATTTTAATAAATAGCCCACGGTTGCAAAAACCAGGGGTGGCTTCTCTTCTTGACCAGAAACTGAAATTGTCAAATCTTTAGTCTCCATGTGAAATTACGCAAATGTTTCTTAACTTTTACATATCGTTAACTTAAATATTTTGTGTTTCTTTCATGATTTTTACTTTGTATTTTCCTTTTCATTTTCCACCTCTACTTTTAGCTCTACAAATATTTTGGGGAAACTACTTTTTATTTTTATTTTTCATTAACTTAAAATGAAAAGCAGTAAAAGAATGGCAAACTATTCCATGGTGTATGGTGTATTTCGAACTCATTCATAGCACATATTAAATAATGTATTAATAGCATATTTCACAAAATATACATCTTCTATTCAAAAAACATTCACCTTAAATTCAAACCATGTTTAGAACAACTCTAGTAGACCCCTTACAAGGCGGACCCTTATAGCACGTTTACAGTTCGCAGAAAATGCATTTTAACTGTCGGTTTTAGCTGCGGCCGAACATGAAGGAAATATGCCCTAGAGGCAATAATAAAGTTGTTATTTATATTTTCTTATATCATGATAAATGTTTATTATTCATGCTAGAATTGTATTAACCGGAAACTTAGTACATGTGTGGATACATAGACAAAACATAGTGTCCCTAGTATGCCTCTACTTGACTAGCTCGTTAATCAAAGATGGTTATTTTTCCTAATCATAGACATGTTGTAATTTGATAAAACGGGGTCACTTCATTAGGAGAATTATGTGATGTACAAGACCCATTCGTTAGCTTAGCATTATGATCGTTACAGTTTCATTGCTACTGCTTTCTTCAAGACTTATACATGTTCCTCAGACTATGAGATTATGCAACTCCCGAATACTGGAGGAACACCTTGTGTGCTATCAAATGTCACAACGTAACTGGGTGATTATAAAGATGCTCTACAGGTGTCTCCGAAGGTGTTTGTTGGGTTGGCATAGATCGAGATTAGGATTTGTCACTCCGTGTATCGGAGAGGTATCTCTGGGCCCTCTCGGTAATGCTCATCACTATAAGCCTTGCAAGCAATGTGACTAATGAGTTAGTTGCGAGATGAAGCATTACGGAATGAGTAAAGAGACTTGCCGGTAACGAGATTGAACTAGGTATGATGATACCGACGATCGAATCTCGGGCAAGTAACATACCGATGAGAAAGGGAACAACGTATGTTGTTATGCGGTTTGACCGATAAAGATCTTCGTAGAATATGTAGGAGCCAATATGAGCATCCAGTTCCGCTACTTGTTATTGATCAGAGATGTGTCTCGGTCATGTCTACATAGTTCTCGAACCCGTAGGGTCCGCACGCTTAACGTTCGATGACGATTTGTATTATGAGTTATGTGTTATGATGACCGAAGTTTGTACGGAGTCCTGGATGAGATCATGGACGTGACGAGGAAACTCGAAATGGTCGAGACATAAAGATTGATATATTGGAAGGCTATATTCGGACATCAGAATGGTTCCGGAGAAGTTCGGTTATTTTTCGGAGTATCGGGAGGTTACCGGAACCCCCCAGAGAGTTGATGGGCCTTAGTGGGAAGGAGAGGCAGCAGCCAGGAGGTGGCGCGCGCCCCTCCCCCTCCCCAAAGCCTAGTCCGAATTGGACAAGGGGTTGGGGCGCGACCCCCCTCTCCCTTCCTTCCCCCTTCTCCTTTAGGTGGAAACCTACTAGGACTTGGAGTTCTAGCAGGATTCCCCTTCTCGCAGTGCACCTAGCTTGGCCGGCCGGCCTCCCCCTCCCTCATTTATATGCGGGGGCAAGGGGCATGCTAGAACACACCAAGTTTTGCCTCAGCCGTGTGCGGTGCCCCCCTCCACAGTTACACACCTCGATCATATCGCCGTAGTGCTTAGGCGAAGCCCGCCGGTAACATCATCATCACCATCGCCATGCCATCGTGCTGCCGGAACTCACCCTCATCCTCAACTGGAACAAGAGCACGAGGGATGTCATCGAGCTGAATGTGTGCTGAACGCGGAGGTGTCGTACGTTCGGTACTTGGATCGGTTGGATCGCGAAGACGTTCGACTACATCAACACCGTTACTAAACGCTTCCTCTTTCGGTCAACGAGGGTACGTGGACACACTCTCCCATATCGCTGCTATGCATCTCCTAGATAGATCTTGCGTGATCGTAGGAATTTTTTTGAATTACTATATTCCCCAACAAAACAAACCCCTCAAACTTAAACCGTAAAACCGAATATTCCCTTATATTCTTTCCCCACGTCTTCTTCTTCCTCTCGCCTATGTCCATAGTCAGCTAGCTTACTCCCACGAAACCAACGGACAACGCACGAAGCGGCCAAATACGGAGCCGCCGCGCGACCAAATACGAGGCAGCCAATCCAGGTGCTAGCTAGCTCTTTCGTCGGGGTAGAGCTAGCTAGAGCTAGCTAGCTAGCTCAGCTCGAATCGATCCAGGAGTGAGCTCCTCCGTCGCCGTAACGAGAGACGCGGACGGCCGGGGGCCAACGGACCAGGGCGGCGAGGATGACGGACGCGGACGGGCTGCCGGTGTCCAGGGACAGGCAGGGCGGTCCAGACGGCGCACGCGGAAGTTTCAATGGCGTTTGGGCTCACGCCAACTTCTTTCTCCTGATATAGGGCACCGTAGAAGCGGACGCGAAAACTGTGTTTCTGCGGATCAGGAGGAGGTTTTTATCGCACCCCTTAAAGAAATTTAAAAGGTCAAAGGTGTATAAGGGGTCTGTTCGGGCTACTTTTTCCGCCCAGAACTGAAAATTGACGGTTATTTTACAGTTTGGTGGGATATAAGCGGTCTGCTAGACATGTTCTTATCATTGTATTCTAGAAACAATCTTCGCATATCTCAAAATTGCTGATCATGTATTAATAAAATTATCACCATGTATTAAAAATGTGTCTCGCATATTTCAAAAATATTCACTATTTATTTGGAAAATGTTCTTTCCATTATTCAAACTTGTGTCCTGTATTTACACTTGTATATTGTGTATTTAAAAAATGTACACCATTTATTCAAACATGATATTCCTGTATTTGAACAATATTCCTCGCTTATTCGAAAACTATTTGTTTCAAATATGTTCATTCCATATTTGAAAAATGTCTGTTTTGTATTTCTAAATTGTTGACCGCATGATCAATTGGATGTTCATTGCATATTTAATAAAAAATCATCGCATATTGCAAAAATATTCGTTGCATATTTGTTAAATATTCATCGTGTATTTTATAGTTGCTCGTCGCATATTTCAAAATAGTGACCACATATCCGAAAAATATTCATCAAGTACATACAAAATGTCCATTCCATATGGAAAAGATGTTCGCTCATCATTGAAAAGTATTCTTATTTTTAAAAATATTGTATTCTAGTTTAACCAATTACTTATTTTACAAAATATTCACAAAAATGAAATGAAAACAAAAATAGTGTGAACGCACGCATACAAAAAGCTTCATCCCATACAGTGAATATTTTAATTAAATTGGTGCATATTTTTTTACCAAATTTGTAAATCAAGAGGAAACAACGGGAAAGTAAAAAATAACCAGCAAACAATACAATTTTTTTAGGGGAACTAGCATACTGTGTGTAGCCTGCAAAAAAAAGCTAGGTATCAATTTAAATTTTTTGAGACAAAGGTATCAATTTAAATGAAAACTAACGATTGTACGGGCAAATGGAGGCAGCCCATCGACGCAAACGTAGTTTTTTTTGAGATAAAACAGGAATGTAGGTGACTGCGATCCCGCTTTCTAGGCTGACACAAATGAAGGTCTAGATGCCCTTTGTGCGTGCGTGCCGATCGGAAGCTTGCTGGTCGCCCAAACGGACCCTAAATGATAAACGATTTTATTATACCGAAAAGGGGACATGATTATATATAAAAAAACATCTTCAATTTTTTTCCATTTTCATTATTTGTTTTGTCAAAAACATATATTATTATCAAATTAATAACCAAAAGGGTAAAAAATTGTGTTATAAATTATGTCCACACACATTTAAAAAAATCATTTACTCCTCCAAATACTGATGTACTCCCTCCGTTTCTTTATGTAAGGTGTATTATTTTTGGCATGATGACCAAGGCGCATAATTATAGAGGTGTTAGGACAAAATTACCCTTGGCAAATTTGTCTGTTAGTGGCAGGTAAATCAGTGAGTTCAGGAAAGTAAGAGATACATGCAATCAATAGAGAGATAATTTCCTTCTTTTCATACAAGGAGAGATACGGGAAATCAGGAGAGCGATACTTTCCTCTTTCTAGAGGGATAAAAAGGGAATTATGAGGATTTAGAAGAAATGCACCTTACATTGTGGAATTTTATCAAAAAAAATACACCTTATATAAAGCAACGGAGGGAGTATGTTTCAAAAACAGCTTCATACATTAAGAAAATGTTCGTATAGTTTCAATAGAGTGTTAATGCCACTTTTAAAATGTTTGTGTAATTATAACTTGTTCACATTTTTAAAAATATTCTTGCATTTTAAAAAGAGTGTTGATGCATTGTAAAAGTGTCCATGTAATAAAAAGATGTGCTCATGAATATTGAAAAGGGTCCTATAATTTTAGAAAGTGTACTTGTAAAAGTATATTATTCATGGAACTTCAAAAAGTGTTCACGCATTTAAGTAAAAGGTTCATCTAATATTTAAAAAGTGTTCATGCAGTTAAAAAAAGTGTAATTAAAACATAGCAAAACCGGCAAATGTCGGATGCAACAAAAACATCCATGTCATTCTATCCAGGGACGTAGCCTGGAATGAGTAGGTGGGATACATACTGCTATACTTTAGAGGGGGGCAAGTAGAAACTAATTGTTCTTTTAACATTTAGACTTGAAAGGTATATGTACAATGTTTTCAATCTTGGTGGAGGGGGGGGGGGACGGGCTCTGGATGGGCATACTCTCAAAAAGAACCCGTGATCGATTGACCATGGCTCTTTTCTTGGGACAGTACAACGACTAGTACGAGGTTCTCTCGGTGGAAACTACACCGGCGGAATCCCTTTGTTTTACTGTTGAGCGACTGTCATCCTATTTGACCTCTCAATGCAAACTATGATGGGTCTTAGCCGGGAACGAGTAGGGGGATACATACCGCTAAACTTTTGAGGGGGCATGTAGAAAATGGTTGTTGTTTTAACAATGAAAATTCTATCGGGGAGAGGAGGAGGAGGAGGGGGCTAGATGGCCATCTTCTCAAAAAGTACCGTTATCACTTGAACATGACCCTTTTCTTGGAAGAGCACAACGACGGGTAGTAGGTTCTTTCGATGGAAACGTAAACCGGCGGAATTAGTTTGCTTTACAACAGAGCAACTAACATCTTGTTGTCCTCTCAATGCAAATCGAGATCCGATGGTGCTCTGTTTCCTCTAAACGTCAGCTAAACGAACTGCGTGCGATGGAGAGAGATGCCCATTTAATCTATGGGGTCCACTTTTTTCCTCTAAAAAGCTTTCGTCCAGAATTTGGGCCTGCGAATCTGCACAGGATGGCCGGATGGCTCATGCAAGAGTGGACCCCATATTAGAACCCTTAACGATGGCAAGTTTACAAAATCCGCCCGCCGAAAACGTGCTAGTCAGTGAGAGGGTTAGGAGAGTGCCCTATTTTAATAAATAGCCCACGGTTGGAAAAACCAGGGGTGGCTTCTCTTCTTGACCAAAAACTGAAATTGTCAAATCTTTAGTCTCCATGTGAAATTACGCAAATGTTTCTTAACATTTACATTTGATTAACTTAAATATTTTGTGTTTCTTTCACGATCTTCACTTTCTAATTTCCTTTTCATTTTCCACCTCTACTTTTAGCTCTACAAATATTTTGGGGAAATTACCTTTTATTTTTATTTTTCATTAACTTAAAATGAAAAGCAGTAAAAGAATGGCAAACTATTCCATGGTGTATGGTGTATTTCGAACTCATTCATAGCACATATTAAAAAATGTATTAATAGCATATTTCACAAAATATACATCTTCTATTCAAAAAACATTCACCTTAGATTCAAAACATGTTTAGAACAACTCTATTAGACCCCTTACAACGCAGACACTTATAGCACGTTTACAGTTTGCTGAAAATGCATTTTAACAGTCTGTTTTAGCTGCGGTCGAACATGAAGTAAATATGCCCTAGAGGCAATAATAAAGTTGTTATTTATATTTTCTTATATCATGATAAATGTTTATTATTCATGCTAGAATTGTATTAACCGGAAACTTAGTACATGTGTGGATACATAGACAAAACATAGTGTCCCTAGTATGCCTCTACTTGACTAGCTCGTTAATCAAAGATGGTTATGTTTTCTAACCATAGACATGTGTTGTCATTTGATAAACGGGATCACATCATTAGGAGAATGATGTGATGGACAAGACCCATCCGTTAGCTTAGCATTATGATCATTACAGTTTCATTGCTACTGCTATCTTCATGATTTATACATGTTCCTCAAACTATGAGATTATGCAACTCCCGAATACCGGAGGAACACCTTGTGTGCTATAAAATATCACAACGTAACTGGGTGATTATAAAGATGCTCTACAGGTGTCTCCGAAGGTGTTTGTTGCGTTGGCATAGATCGAGATTAGGATTTGTCACTCCGTGTATCGGAGAGGTATCTCTAGGCCCTCTCGGTAATGCTCATCACTATAAGCCTTGCAAGCAATGTGACTAATGAGTTAGTTGTGAGATGAAGCATTACGGAATGAGTAAAGATATTTGCCGGTAACGAGATTGAACTAGGTATGATGATACCGACGATCGAATCTCGGGCAAGTAACATACCGATGAGAAAGGGAACAACGTATGTTGTTATGCGGTTTGACCGATAAAGATCTTCGTAGAATATGTAGGAGCCAATATGAGCATCCAGGTTCCGCTATTTGTTATTGATCAGAGATGTGTCTCGGTCATGTCTACATAGTTCTCGAACCCGTAGGGTCCGCACGCTTAACGTTCGATGACGGTTTGTATTTTGAGTTATGTGTTATGATGACCGAAGTTTGTTCAGAGTCCCGGATGAGATCACGGACGTGGCGACGAGTGTCGAGACATAAAGATTGATATATTGGAAGGCTATATTCGGACATCAGAATGGTTCCAGAGAAGTTCGGTTATTTTTTGGAGTATCGGGAGGTTACCGGAACCCCCGAAAGAGTTGATGGGCCTCAGTGGGCCTTAGTGGGAAGGAGAGGCAGCGGCCAGGAGGTGGCGTGCGCCCCTCCCCCCCAAAGCCTAGTCTGAATTGGACAAGGGGTTGGGGGCATGGCCCCCGTCTCCCTTCCTTCCCCCTTCTCCTTTAGGTGTAAACCTACTAGGACTTGGAGTTCTAGCAGGATTCCCTTCTCGCAGCGCACCTAGCTTGGCTGGCCGGCCTCCCCCTCCCTCCTTTATATGCGGGGGCAGGGGGACACCCTAGAACACACCAAGTTTTGCCTCAGCCGTGTGCGGTGCCCCCTCCATAGTTACACACCTCGATCATATCACCATAGTGCTTAGGCGAAGCCCTGCGCCGGTAACATCATCATCACCATCGCCACACCATTATGCTGACGGAACTCACCCTCGTCCTCAACTAGATCAAGAGCATGAGGGACGTCATCGAGTCAACGCAGTCAACGCGGAGGTGCCGTGACGCTCGGTACTTGGATCGGTTGGATCGCCAAGACGCTCGACTACATCAACAAATAAGCATTAAACGCTTCCGCTTTCGGTCTACGAGGGTACGTGGACACACTCTCTCGTCTCGTTGCTATGCATCTCCTAGATAGATCTTGCGTGATCGTAGGAATTTTTTGAATTACTATGTTCCCCAACAAAACAAAACCCTCAAACTTAAACCGTAAAACCAAATATTCCCTTATATTCTTTCCCCACGTCTTCTTCTTCCTCTCGCTCATGTCCATAGTCAGCTAGCTTGCTCCCACGAAACCAATGAACAATGCACGAAGCGGCCAAATATGGAGCCGCCGCGCGACCAAGTACGAAGCGATGAAGCAGCCAATCCAGATGCTAGCTAGCTCTTTCGTCGTGGTAGAGCTAGCTAGCTAGCTCACCTCGAATCGATCCAGAAGCTAGCTAGCTAGCTCAGCTTGAATCGAGTAAATTGCACACAAATACCACAATTGAGGCATTGGAAGCAGATTGGTACCAAGATTGGTATTTTTTACGTGTCAGTACCAACTTTGGGCGAGACGTTGCAAAAAAGGCTAAAACTATTGTTTATATGTATTGACGGGGAAACTGACTGGTTGGGCCCGCCTGTCGGGTGCCGACGTGGCATGTTTTTTTTAGAAAACCCCCTTTCTTTGTACGTAATCACATAAATGCCCAATTATTTCGGAAAAAAATGTTCCTATAAGAGCCTTTTTTTCGTTCGTAATATTCACCACCGATTTGGACCCGTTTGAATAATCACATAAATGCCAAATCGGTGGTGAATATTTGCGTTGGTTTAAGGAATAAATAAAACAAAACAAAATTGATCGCACGAAGGATTCGAACCGCCGACCCGTGGCTCAGCAGCGCAGTGCGCTAGCCACCCGGCCACGGAAGGGGTCGCGACGAACCGCAGGCAAGAGGCTTTTTAGACTAGCCCTAGGACGTTGGGCCGGCGGTTGGCCCAGCGAGGCTGCACACTGGTTTACTGTTTTTTTAATCATGAATATTAATACATATGTTTTTTGCGATTACATATTAGTATTATTAAGTGTCAAGCACCAGACTAGAACACAAGCATGGCCCAAATTTAATGTGTCTGCGTTGAGGACCACAACCATGCACAATTACTATGTATCCTAATTATATTATTCAAATACACAACTTTAAAAAATATATGCCCAACACACAGATTTTTATTTGAGTTACCCGCATATTGATTGTATTTTTTCGAAATGCACTGTTACTTAAAAAGTTGACAACATGAATTAAAAATAAATGTGTAATCATAATAAATTTTAGAAATGCATTAAAACTGTTCAACTTTTATTAAAAAATCGACCTGTCTCTTGAATTGCAAGAATTATTTACATAATAAGTTTCTAACACATGCTGAACATTTCTTGAAATACAAATAATTCACCATGTATAAAAAAAATGTTCACCATAATGCTCTTGAAACTCATCGTGTATTAAGAAAATGCTCGCCATAAATTACAAAAAAAAATCACCGCGCATTAGGTAAACTTTTTTTCATATCTTAAGAAAATATTTCAACATATATTACAAAAATATTCAGTTTGAATTCAAAATATGTTCAACGTTATTATTATAAGAAAAATGTTCACCGTTTCTAAAGAAAAGTTCATCATGCATTAAAAATGTTCACTATAAATTAAAAAATTATGTAATCAGTTTGACAAACTTTTTTTGAAATCCGATGAACTTTTTTTCATATCTGATGAACTTCTCTAAATTTGATGAACTTTTTTTGAAATCCGTTGAACTATTTTTTCAAATCCGATGTTTTTTTTTTAAAGTTGATGATTTTTTTCAGATTTGATGAACTTTTTCTCAGATTCGATGAAGCTTTTCCAGTTTTGATGAACTTTTCTCAAATTTGATGAACATTTTTTAGATGCGATGAACTTTCTTCAAATTTGATGAACTTTTAAAAGACCAAGGATTTTTTTTCAAATTTTTAAAAAACTCCTGCATTTTGAAAAAAAAATCTTTGATTTTTTTTTCAAATGGTGCACGTATTTAGCAAAAAAGGGAAAGAAAGAAGGCGAACAAAACCGTTACATAGAAAGAGAAAAAAAGATTAAAAAAACAGTCTGAGGTTCGCGAGCTGCAGAAAGAAAGATAGTAAGCATATGTCTTCTTGAGCTACAAAGATAGTTATTATTAAATCGTTAGCACCACATAAAAACATTCCCCCTAGAGTAGCTGTTAATACGAATAACAGAAACTCTGTTATAGCCATTTCTGTACATTCAATGTACTCTACGGATAGAGGAATACATAAAGTCGAACATAATAAAATGAGAAATTGAAAGATTTCGTTGAAATTGTTCGTTTGGAAATTTCCCGAAAAGCTAATTATAGGTTCTTTACCATGGCGTAGTGGTTGGCGCACCCGGAATTGGTTCGTGAGGTCTAGTGTTCAAGTCTTGTTATCCACGTATAATTTTTGCAGTTTCTGGCAGAAAGGGAAAAACAAATGGGCCGGCCCATTACGTGCCCCTGCGAGCGCCTCTTTCTCTAATCGGCGCTAACAGCGCCGACTAGGAGCTCCCATGAATGAGCCGCAACACGCGCGCCGGGTAAGTGTGAAACGAGAAAAAATTGCAGGCCTGGGTGGGCCGGCCCAGCGTTCCTGAGCTAGTATAAAAAGGGCTTCGCCTGCTTTATGTCGCGAGCGATGCTCTGGCGGGGTGGCTAGCACTCGTCTGCGGTTCGAATCCTGCGCGGGATTTTAATTTTCGTTTGTTTTATTTGTTCGTTCAAACCGACGCAAATTTTCAAACGAGTCCAAATTGGTGGTGGAAATTACGAACGAAAAAAACGCTCTTATTGGTGCTTTTTTTCCCAAAATAATTGGCATTTATGGGATTACGTACAAAGCAAGGGGGTTTTCTGAAAAAAAGATGCCACGTCAGCACCCGACAGGCTGGCCCAATCGGTCAGTTTTCCTGTCAATACGTATAAACAGCAGTTTTAGCTTTTTTTGCAACCTCTCGCCCCAAAGTTGGTACTGACACGTAAAAATTACCAATCTTGGTACCAATCTGCTTTCAATGCCCGAATTGTGGTACTTTTGTGTAATTTACTTGCTTGATTCGGTCCAGGAGCGAGCTAGCTAGCTAGCTTGCTCCTCCGTCGCCGTAACGAGAGACGCAGACGGCCGGGGGCCGCTGACTGGGCGGCGCGGATGACGGACGCGGACAGGCTGCCGGCATCTAGGGACGGGCGGGGCGACGCAGACGGCGCACGCGGAAGTTTCCATGGCGTTTGGGCTCACGCCAATTGCTTTCTCCTGATACACGACACCGTAGAAGCGGACATGAAAACTGTGTTTTTGCGGATCGGGAGGAGTTTTCTACCTCACCCTTTAAAAAATTTAAAAGGTCGAAGGTGTATAAGGGGTCTGTTTGGGCTACTTTTTCCGCCCGAAACTGAAAAATTTATTTTACAGTTTGGTGGGATATAAGTGGTCTGCTAGATATGCTCATATCATTGTATTCCAGAAACAATCTTTGCATATCTCCAAATTGTTGATCATGTATTAATAAAATTATCACCATGTATTAAAAATTTGTGTTGCATATTTAAAGAGTGTTCACTATTGATTTGGAAAATGTTCTTTCCATTATTCAAACTTGTGTCCTGTATGTAAACTTGTACATTGTGTACTGAAAAAATGTACACCATTTATTCAAACATGATATTCCTGTATTTGAAAAATATTCCTCGCTTATTCGAAAACTATTTGTTTCAAATATGTTAATTCCATATTTGAAAAATGTCTGTTATGTATTTCTAAATTGTTGACCGCATGATCAATAATATGTTCATTGCATGTTTAATAAAAAATCATCGCATATTGCAAAAAGATTCATTGCATATTTATAAATAGTGACCACATATTTGAAAAATAGTGACCACATATTTTAAAAAATAGTGACCACATATTTTATAGTTGTTCGTCGCATATTTAAAAATAGTGACCACATATTCGAAAAATATTCATCAAGTACATAGAAAATGTCCATGCCATATGGAAAAGATGTTCGTCCCATCATTGAAATGTATTCTTATTTAAAAAAATATTGTATTCTAGTTTAAACAATTACTTATTTTACAAAATATTCACAAAAATGAAATGAAAACAAAAATAGTGTGAACGCACGCATACAAAAAGCTTCGTCCCATACAGTGAATATTTTAATTAAATTGGTGCATATTTGTTTTACCAAATTTGTAAATCAAGAGGAAACAACGAGAAGGTAAAAAATAACCAGCAAACTGTACAATTTATTTAGGGGAACCAACATACTGTGTGTAGCCTGCAAAAAAAGTTGGTATCAATTTAAATGAAAAACTAACGGTTGTACGGGCAAATCGAGGCAGCCCATCGATGCAAACATAGTTTTTTTTTTAGATAAAACACGAATGTAGGTGACGGCGATCCCTCTTTCTCGGCTGACACAAATGAAGGTCTAGATGCCCTTTGTGCTTGCGTGCCGATCGGAAGCTTGCTGTTCGCCCAAACGGACCCTAAATGATAAACGATTTTATTATACCGAAAAGGGGACATCATTATATGTAAAAAAACAGCTTCAATTTTTTTTCCATTTTCATTATTTGTTTTGTCAAAAACATATATTATTATAAAATTAATAACCAAAATGGTAAAAAATAGTGTTATAAATGATGTCCACACATATTTAAAAAAATCATTTACTCCTCCAAATACTGATGTATGTTTCAAAAACAGCATCATACATTAAGAAAATGTTCGTATAGTTTCAATAGTGTTAATGCCATTTTTAAAATGTTTGTGTAATTATAATGTTTTCATATTTTTAAAAATATTCTCGCATTTTTAAAAGAGTGTTGATGCATTTTAAAAGTGTCCATGTAATAAAGATGTGCCCATGTATATTGAAAATGGTCCTATAATTTTAGAAAGTGTACTTGTAAAAGTATATTATTCATGGAACTTCAAAAAGTGTTCATGCATTTAAGTAAAAGGTTCGTCTAATATTTAAAAATTGTTCATGCAGTTAAAAAAAGTGTAATTAAAACAAAGCAAAATCTGCAAATGTCTGATGCAACAAAAAAATCCATGTCATTCTGTCCAGGGATGTAGCCTCGAATGAGTAGGTGGGATACATACGGCTATACTTTAGAGGGGGGCAAGTAGAAACTACTTGTTGTTTAACATTTAGACTTGAAGGGTATATGTACAAAGTTTTCAATCTTGGTGGAGGGGGAGGACGGCCCGATGGGCATACTCTAAAAAAACGGTGATCGATTGACCATGGCTCTTTTCTTGGGATAGTACAACGACTAGTACGAGGTTCTCTCGGTGGAAACTACACTGGCGGAATCCCTTTGTTTTACAGCTGAACGACTGTCATCCTATTTGACCTCTCAATGCAAACTATGATGGGTCTTAGTCGGGAATGAGTAGGGGGGATACATACCGCTAAACTTTAGAGGGGGCATGTAGAAAATGGTTGTTCTTTTAACATTGAAAAAATTCTATGGGGGGGGGGGGGGGGAGGGGAGGAGGAGGAGGAGGGCTAGATGGCCATCCTCTCAAAAAGTACCGTTATCACTTGAACATGACCCTTTTCTTGGGAGAGCACAACAACAGGTAGTAGGTTCTTTCGATTGAAACCTACACCGGCGGAATTGGTTTGCTTTACATCAGAGCAACTAACATCATGTTGACCTCTCAATGCAAATCAAGGTCCGATGATGCTCTATTTCCTCTAAACCTTAGCTACACTTTTTTCCTCTGAAAAGCTTCCGTCCGGAATTTGGGCCTGCGAATCTGCACAGGATGGCCGGATGGCCCATGCAAGAGTGGACCCCATATTAAAACCCTTAACGATGGCAAGTTTACAAAATCCGACCGCCGAAAGCGTGCTAGTCAGTGAGAGGGTTAGGAGAGTGCCCTATTTTAATAAATAGCCCACGGTTTTTTTTTGCAAAAACCAGGGGTGGCTTCTCTTCTCGACCAGAAACTGAAATTCTAAAATCCTTAGTTTCCATGTGAAACTAGCGGGGTTACCCGCCCATTTGCGCGGCTAGATTTCCAATTATGATTGTAATATTTTAAAGATATACATTTAGTATTATTTGAAATTAATGGATGATTGTAAAATTTAACTCATTTGAAAGGCGTGATAAAAGATTACTTAATTAATTTTTGTGCAACAGAAATATGAAATTTATATATTAATTTATTAAAGAAAACTCGTTTTTAAGAAATTTGTAAGGTGTGATAAAACATATGATCTAAGAATGCTATATTGATGCTACGTATGCATTACAAATGCCCTGCGTTGTTACATTAGTAAATTAATTTAACATTAGTAGTACGTATATAGTAGTACCATTCCATTGTGATATGAAGTATATATTTGCTTTAATATATTTTTTAATGTAAGTAAATGACGGCTTAAGGACAATAACAAAGCATGGAAGGACTGTAGCCTGACAAAATTCATATTATATATATTTTTGCCGAAAAATTCATATTATATATAATGTAAGTGTTTCGTAGTTGGCATATCTATTATTTGCCCATCAAGAAAGATTGTGCCACCCCGCAAAAAATAAGATTGTGCTAACTCCAATGCATTTTTGATTTCCCTCTCTTCATATAAAATATATCACAATCTTCTTAAGTGCCACTCAAACACTAATCGTATGTAAGATTTGATCAATTGGGCTGCTACCATCATCAACGATGAATTGCCTGTAAGATTTTATTAATTAGGCCGGTGAATTCCACCTTAAAAAATAGGCCAGTAAATGCTTTTGCCCAATTCTTTTCTGTGTACAATGAGTAGAGCTGGCCGTCTCCCTAACAGCTATGAATTTCTGTGCGTGTACAACATGTGCCTACGTTCTTATGAATTGGGCTTTTGCATCAATACGTGTCCTAGTAGGAATTTGTTTCTCTTTTTACGTGGGTAGCTAGCTTATGGGTCCGAGCCAAACATGCATGTCGATACCGATTCAAACACAGGTGCGTTGGCTTTTTTTTCCCGTCTGCCTTATTAGTTTTCACCCCGAATCAAACTCGCTTTCTTTTAGGGGTCCGAATCAAACTTGCTGATGCGTATGCATAAGCTAAAATGGGAAGGTGTGTGGACGTGTGCTACTTGGCCTTTTTTTTCTTGTTTGACTGCTTGCCATGGAAAGGTGCGTGTCCGTGTCATATTCTCCTTTCTTTTTTCCCTTTTTCACAGGTGCCTGAGTGTTTTTTTTTCTTTTGGTCCATGTACAGATGAATCTAAGCCGTTTATAAATAACTTAAATCTACAGCGGTAAATCATCACCGTTCGTTTTCTATCATTTTAATAATATAGTAGAAGATTACGCAAATGTTTCTTAACTTTTATATATTTCATTAACTTAAATATTTTGTGTTTCTTTCATGATTTTACTTGGTATTTTCCTTTTTATTTTCCCCCTCTACTTTTATCTGTACAAATATTTTGGGGGAAACTAATTTTAATTTTAATTTTGCATTAACTTAAGATGGAAAACATTAAAAGAATGGCAAACTATTCCATGGCGTATGGTGTATTTCAAACTCGTTCATAGCATATATTAAAAAAATGTATTGATAGCATATTTCACAAAATATATATCTTGTATTCAAAAAACATTCACCTCGGATTCAAAACATGTGTATCATTCTATTGTAAAAACAACCTTCGCATATCTCAAAATTGTTCATCACGTATTAATAAAATTATCGCCATGTATTTAAAAAATGTGTCTCGCATATTAAAAAATATTCACTATTTATTTGGAAAATGTTCTTTCCATTATTCAAACTTGTATGTCCTGTATTTAAACATGTACATTATGTATTTGAAAAATGTACACCATTTATTCAAGACATGATTTTCCTATATTTGAAAAATATTGCTCGCTTATTCAAAAAATATTTGTCGCATATTTGAAAAATATGTTCATTTTCTATTTGAAAAATGTTTGTTGTGTATTTCGAAATTGTTGACCCCATGTTCAATAATATGTTCATTGCATATTTAATAAAAAATCACCGCATATTGCAAAAACAATTATCGCTTATTGATTAAACGTTCATCGTATTATTTATTGATGTTCATCGCATATTTAAAAATATTAACCACATATTCAGAAAAAATCATCAGATACTTAGAAATGTCCACCCCATATGGTAACAATGTTCATCCTGTCCTTCAAAAATATTCTTATATTAAAATAAATCTTGTATTATATTTTAAATAATTATTTGTCCTAAAAATACTTAGAACAAGGAAATGGAAACAAAAATAGTGTGAATGCACGCACACAATTTTTTTTATCCCATACAGGCGAGTTTTTTAATTAAACTGGTGCATTTTTTCTTCAATTATGTAAACCAAGAGGAAGCAACTAGAAGGTAAAGAATAACTAGCGGACCATACAATTTTTTTAGGGGAACCAACAAACTGTATGTAGGCTGTAAAAAAACGTTCATGGACTTAGGCTGGAATGAGTAGGGGTACATACCGCCAAACTTTAGAGGGGGGCAACTAGATACTGCATTTTTTTTTACATTTAGGGTTGAAGGGTATATGTACAAAGTTTTCAATCGGGGGTGGGGGGCTAGATGGACGTATACTCAAAAAAAGAACCTGTCATTGATTGACCATGACTCTTTTCTTAGGAGAGTAGAACGAGTGGTTCCATGTTCCCTCGATGGAAACCTACACTAGCGGAATCCCCCTTTTTTCTACACGTGAGCAATTGACATCCTGTTTGACCTCTCAATGCAAATTATGATGGGTCTTAGTCAGGGACGTAGTCTGGGACAAGTAGGGGGAGATACATACCGCTAAACTTTAGAGGGGGACAAGTAGAAAATGCTTGTTTCTTAAAACATTACAGATGCAAGCGCTCATATATACATACATTCACTTACCCCTATGAACGCACACACACCCTATTTCTATGGGCACCTTCGAGAGACTGAGCCGACATATTATCTTGAGATTTAGTCACAGGCGCCTCCTCATCGATGCAACGTCTCCTCCCACTGAAAGCGCATTGCTGAAAATGCTGAAATAAATTCAGAAATAATGCGAGCATCAGAAATTGAACCTTGGTGGGCTGGGGATACCACTGTCCCTCTAACCATCCAACCGGGTATATGTACAGAGTTTCGAATCTTTAGAGGGGAGCAGTGGCGGAGCCAGCGCCCGGACAGCCTGGGCACTTGCCCGGGCTCGCCGCGTACGTGACAATGTACAATGTCGTGAGATAACTGGGCAAATCGACCAGCTGATATCTGATTAGACAAAGCGGGGAGAACTTCACGGATACCTGGCAGGCGTGTAACCCTCCTCGTTCGTGCCTGACTGTTGGTCACGTTTCGGCGGCTGGGAATCCAAGAGAATGATGACTGTCTGACGGCAAGCATGCATGACTTTGTGTTCCAAACTGATCGATTCACGGTATGGACATGGAGGTATAGTAACTGTCTAGCTTAATTTTTTTAAATGCCAGGTGTTTTTAGCCTAATCAATCGGCACTGCATGAACCGATGGACTAAAAGGCGATCACCGGCACGTGAGGAACTGATTGATCAGGTTGCAGAGAACACGAGAAGTGCAAGAGCATCTACAGCCGGACTTGTCAAATCCGATCCCCTAAACACCCGTGGACGCGCCCGGGCATATCCGTGGACATCCGGATACCTCAAGTTAAAAATCTTAAATCCATATTATTACATGCAACGTGAAACCTAATCTAAGCAGAGCTCGTCCGGCTCCGCTCCCCGCTTGCCCGGCTCCGCCCTGGCTATGTCCGGCGGCCGGCCACGCTCCTCGGAATATTGGTCCAGTCGCCGGCAAGGTAGAGTATGGCATGGGACACGAGCCGGCCCACGGGACTCAAGGCGCCGCCGTCTCCCATGCCCTACTCTTCCTCGTCGGAGCCCGGAACCCAAACGGTGCCAATGGACATCAGATCGATGACGGATCCGTCCGGAGATGAGCCACCGACGTCCACCGCGATGTGGTCGTGTGCCCAGACTGATGCCCCATACGGGGCGCCGGAGAATGCGACTCCACCTCGCCGACGTCGGCTATTGCGAGGGCTGCCGCCGCCTCCCGTGCCCGGTGCCTTGCACGGCGGCCACGCCGTGCCATGGCCTCGTGGGACGATGGTGCGTCCGGAATATCGGTGCGGCAACAGAGGGGTTGCGCGTTCGGACGCAAGACAGACCGCACGGCCTCCGGCGAGGCAGCTGCGGCTGGCCCAGCGTCGGATTCGTGCACCATTTGAGCGGACACAATGGATTCCCGGCGGATGGAGTCCGACCGCAAGCCGGACGGCCATCTCCTCCTCGGGGCCGCGTGGGATGAGCTCGGGGTCGACGGATAAAGAGGTGAAGGACTCGGATCCGCTGCCCGCCATGCCATAGACGGCCGGATGATGCTGGATACGAGCTTGGATGGCGGGGGGAGTGGAGGAAGGGAGTTACGCGGCTAGGGTTTGGTCCAGCAAGCGAATAGGGAGGAATTTATGTTGGGTCGTGTGGCCAGTATGGGCCTAGTCCGACGTGGCGGGCGTACCCGAGCTCCCCATCTCCGTCCTGTATTTGGGCTGAACATGGGGGTGTTGGTTAGCCCGGGTGTTTGTGGGCCGTTTGAGAGACTCGTCTAAGTAAAAAAATCATGACGGGACAATGATCGGGCGGTCCGCTTAGATGTATGAGGCAGATTTGGACGCCTGGCTGTAGATGCTCTAACAGTCCAAACGAATGGTGATAGTCTTTTGTTGGCTTGTTGCACGCAAATTGGCGCTACCTATGCAATGCGCCTTGTTGCAGGTATGTGTGTCTTCTGCGCGAAGGCACGACCTTAGCTTCCCCAACGCGTCCGTCCAAAAATCCAGATGACACTCGTTATGTACGTATTCCTTTCTAATTTACCACTAGCACTAGCACTAGGTATGTTGGTTTAACTTCTAGCTCTATTTTTTTGGGCAACGTTTAACTTCTACTCCGTCCGTCGTTTAGGTTACTATTTTAGTTATCTAAACATTTTTATATTAATTTATAGAGGGGTAGATGGTGCGGGGCCGACATACCCCGCCGCAAGAATGCAAAGAAAGGCATCGATTGGCTGGCCGGCTTTTTTTTTAACATCAGTACAGACACAAGCGCTTATATACACGTGCATACACTCACATATATGAACGCACACACGCATATTCTATCCCTATGAGCACCTCCGAAAGACTGAGCCGGCATATCATCTTGAGATTTATGAAGTCACCGTAAGCGCCTCGTCGTCGACGGAAACATCTCCTCCCACTAAATGCACATCACCGAAAATTCTGAAATAAAGCCAGAAAAAAATGTGAGCACCAGGATTTAAACCTTGATGGACTGGGATACCACAATCCCTTTAACCATCCAACCACAGGTTGGTTCGCAATCAGCTGGCCGGCTGAGGCGTGGATCTTTCTGTTTTCACTTTGCACGCCGTTACTGGTATTTCTCTAGGGAAATGCAAAGCGCGGGCGAGCGACAAAAGACCTACACTTTAGGTACATGACCAATGCAAATACGCTTTATGCACATGCTTGAAGAGGGAAAAAACAACGGAGGGTTTGATCACTGCCAACGACGACCGGCCGCCAGCGTGACACGCACTGGTCGTGCCTATGCAAAAGGCGTGTTAGAGCTGGATGAACTGAGTTTTTTGAGCCAGACCCTTCTTCTCGGGTCTCAAACCGTCTGATATTTGTGCGCGCTAAAATACCACTCGCCCTAGGTTGTGAAATCAATAAAGCTCTCCTTTATTATGGGGCTCTAAAAAGTACTCCCTCCGTCCAGAAATACGTGTCATCAAAATGAATAAAAGAGGATGTATCTACGTCTAAATACATCTATTTTATCCATTTTGATGACAAGTATTTTAGAACGGAGGGAGTAGCTGAATTGAGCGATCCTGGGACGGTGTGGCTGAGCCTGGGGCCGGCGCACGGCCCCAGATAAATATCTCATACCTCCTTTCTAAAACATCACTAGCTTGTGAGCTTTAAGCATGCCATTAGCTGCAGTGCATATGGGCTGCAAAGCCTCGTTATGGCATCTTCAACGCTGACTCTTAAACCGGACACCGCATCCGTTTGCGGATCGGTGGGAATAGTTTGTGGACAGTGATGTGGTAGCCGATCATCCAATCATGTTCGCATACATTTCAAACTAAATTTCAAAAAACTGAATGAATTACATGCAAAGCGGATAAATTTCATCTAAATTGGAGCACATCTATTACATTTTTTGACATATTACATTAAACAAAAGTGACCGGGCCTAAACCTAGTATGAATCTATGGCGGCACCCATCCTTTGTTATCTCCTTCCTGCATTTGTCGTGCCCATGTTTGACGGGGATGAGACCTGGGAAGTGAAGATGCGGTTGCCGGCGAGGAAGAGTATGACATGGGACACGGACCGGCCCACTTGGGACACAAGAACCCGTCGCCTCCCATGCACTACTCCTCCTCGTCGGAGTCTACGATCTGTCCGGCGCCGGTGGACGTGAGATCGATGATGGACGTGGATGGGGTGCCACGCTTGCCGTGCCACCAACGCCAAAGAAGGGTCGTTGGCGGTGCGCAGGACGCGCAGCTTGCAGGGTTTCGTGATCGCCAGCACCGCCTCCGCCTCCGGCTGCGCCGCGACCGCGTTGCGAGCGACGGCGTTCACGCACATGGCCTAGTAGAGCGTGTGTCGCTCGGTGGCGGAGCTGGGGTTCGCCGCTACCATGGCCGCTATGGCTACCTCGCTCGCGCGCTCGCCTTAGATTTGGCTCTACGCTAGCTTGTGATGTCCGAGGAGGAAGAGATTGTACCGTTTCTCCTCTTGTGCCTGCCAGGATACCTACATAGGCGGTCACTCACTGTAGATCGTAGTAAGCGAGATACAGCTTTTGCCTGGTAAATCGACAAGTTGAGCGACGATGTATCCCCGCAAACTTTAGCCCGATCACGCACATGAATCTTAACCCCTAGATTTAGTAAAATAATAGCCCAAAGAGATTAATACGTTTCGCCAATTGCGGGCCAGACAAGTATAAGTCAAGCCCAATTAGGCAACTAGAAACATCCATCCCTCATTGTATTTAAAATGATGGCAACTCAAGATCATTATTTAATTTTTTGAAAAATATCACCATTTACCATTAAAAATAATACAAAAACATGAAAAACGTTTCATCATGTATTTATTAAATATTCATCATGTATTTCGTAAATGTTCATCAAATGTTTTAAAATTATTCACCACATATTCGAAAAAAGTTCATCATGTACTTAGAACAATGTCCACCCCATATGGAAACAAATTTGCATCATGTAATTCAAAAATATTCTTATATTAAAAAAAATCTTGTATCCTTTCCTAAATAATTATTTTTCACAAAAAGCATGCAGAAAATGAAATGGAAACAAAAATAGTGTTAAGGGAAAAAGACAAAACAATTGAGATAGATGGAGAGAGATAAGAAAATGGAAAGAAGGGAATAAAACATAACCTAAATCAGAAAGCCAGAAAAATGAAAACTAAAGATGAAACAGAAAAAAAAGGAAAAACAAAAAATGGAAAACTGAAAACAAAAACCAGAAAAGAGACAAAAACACTGCACAAATAAATAAATAAAGAAAATAAAAAAAACGCATTAATGGCCTGGCCCGTGGGTGAAAAGACAGAGCCACACACTCATTGTACATCGCAATAATCGAGATATTGCTATTGCGTGGTAAATCGACCGGTTGAGCGACGATGTATCCACGTAAACTTTAGCCCGATCACGCATATGAATCTTACCCCTAGATTTAGTAAAATATATAGCCCAAGAAGGTAATGTCTTGTTGCCAATCATGGCCGAGACAAGTATAAGTTCAAGCCCAATTAGGCAACTAGAAACAGTCATCCCTCGTTGTATTGAAAATGAAGGCAACTCAAGGTCACTACTATTTCATTTTACCAAAAAGAAAACTAATCAACATTTACCATTAATACTGAACGACCCTTTGCACTATTCAAAATTAAACCTAGGAGTAGATGTATTTCTAACTCATCAATGTCCTCTTTCTCCGACTCTCGTAACATTGTGAGTCTCATGCCCCCACCAATAAACCCCACCAGGAAAGCTCGGGTTGTGGAATTTGGTGTGAACTCCAACCTGTTATGCACGTGCATCCATCGAATCTATGAATTCTGAAAAGACTCCATTGAACTACTAGTAATTAATAGAGTAGTGAAAATTTGGCTCCTCTATCTGTACTACACATGGTGAAATTTCACCAACCCTTATCTTTAGTTGTGTCATATATCGAGTTTCATTTCATTTGCCAAGCAGTAGACTCCATCCCAAGAGCGTCTGTTGTCAGATTCGACGACCGCCGCATGCTCTGCTGGATGATGTATTCATCTCTGAATTTTGAGATGGCTCCTCCATGGATTAATGGACTAGTGATTAGTAGGGTGTTGGACGGAGTAATAAATTTTTGGTTCCAGACTAGAAGTTGAGGACGCTGCTGGCGTAGTAGGGAGACAAGCAGAGGCCCTCCATCCAGGGGCTCCTCAGCTGCGTCAGGAACGGGTCCTGCATCCACTCCAGCCCGGCGCCGCCGCCGCCCCTCGCCGTCTCCAGCTGCGGCAGCCGCATCGCCTCCGGCCTCGCCACCGCCACGGCCTCCTCCTTCTTCACCCCGTGGTGCTGCACGGCGGCCTCGTGGGCGACCTCCGACGCGGCGGACGAGACGTCGGGCGAGCCGGCGCTGCAGTGGGAGAGGGAGCGGGACGCCGTGGTGGTGGGCGGGGAGGAGCGCGCGCGCGCGAGCTCCTCCATGGCCACCCGCTGCTCCAGCTCCTTGAGCGAGACGGCCTTGCGGTACACCTTGCAGAGCACCACGTCCTGCTGCTCGCCGGCGCCGGCGCCGGCGAGGTCGGGCAGGCGGTACTCGTTCATGACCCAGTCCGTCTTGGTGCCCCGGGGCGCGCGGCCCTGGTAATACACCAGCGTCTTCTTGAGCCCGACGAGGCGCTTGGGGTCGGCGGCGCACCGCACGGCGCGGTCGGACCCCGTGGCCTTCCAGAACCCGCGCTCCGTGGTGCGGCTCGGGCGCCCGCCGCCGATGCCGGACGCGTGCTTCCGGGCGCCGCCGCCGTCGCGGGGCACGAAGAAGTACCACTCGCGCTCGCTGGCGATGGCGGCCAGCCCCGGGAGGTCCCAGGGGTCGTGCCGGTACAGGTGCACGGTGGGGATGATGTCGAACGGCGCCCTGACCTGATGATTCTTGCTGCTGCTGGTCACGTGGTGCTTGAGGTAGAACTCCAGCAGCTCCTCCTCCGTGGGGTGGAAGCGGAACCCCGGCAGCTCCAGCGACGGCGCCGCCGCTCCTCCTCGCCGCTCCATCTCGATCAGATCAGCTAGATATATCTAGCTTGAGTAGATTGATTCCAGTGTGGTAAGCGAAGCAGAGGTGTTGGTTCTTGCCTTCTTGGATGAATGTGTTGGGAAAGAGCAGAGGATGTCTGCATATATAGGCCGGCGGTGAGGATGGAAATGGGGTCGCTTTCTGTCCAAATTCCAAGTCTTCGCATGACTTTTACTGGCCAAACTGCAGACAGTGAGTGAGTGTCAGTGTGTGTCGACTTGGAATTCTTAAGTGGTGTAAATTTGTGTTGATTAATTGACCGGGGGTTAATCTTGGATAGCTACAAGGTATGAGTGTGATCTCTGTATATGTGATTAGTTAACTGCCAACTTGGGGTAATGGTGATTTGTTTAGTGGTGAAAAGCTAGGAATCAATGGTCTGCATCTACTGTTGTGGATGTACCTTCTAGTACATGTGATCTCATCTCAAGTTGATGGTGCCAAGGCTCTAAAAAAGGGATTAATTAAGAAAAGAAATTGGTAGGAAGATATGTTTGTGTGTAGTGGTTCCTTGTTAAAATCCACTAAGTTGTACATCATCAAGTTTCCCCTCAGCCAATCCAAGTTAGTGGGAGAATCATGATTGGTCAACCACTGCAGAGCAATCAACAGAGTAAATTTGACCTTGAATCAGAAATTGGTGATTTTTTGGACATTGTGAATACATTTTAGCTTCATAAGTTCACATGAATAAATCAAAGAATATGTCATAGAAGTTGGTTACCCCACAGCAAAACCGCCCAAAAAACAGGCTGGCAAGTTGTCATAGAAACATACTCAATGGGAATTTTCATTCTATGCAAAGTAGATCAGAGGAAAATTTATATTGTTTTTTATCCTACAGATCAAACAAGGCCTCTAGAGAAAGATCTAAAGAATGAGCTCAATTTATACGCCTATAGCAAAGATTGGGCTCAATTTGTATTGTTTCTTATTTTAAAACAAAGATACCCTTAAAGGCTGCTCAATTCTCGACCGCACAACAGACTGGCGTAGCAATGCTAAAGGTACCCGGCGCACCTAAGATATTGTCACACGGGATGCCATACTGGCATTGCCACGTGGCTTGTTGTGTGGGTTGTTGTCATAATGGAGCCATGCCTTGTCACAAGATGCATATGTAGGAAGAAATACATTTTTTACAAGGAAAAGGGCACAAATCCATTATAAAAGTTCACTAGAAGTAAAACGCATACTAACATATAATGAGCTGCCGACATGCCGATGTAGACGTTCCCTTGCCAAAGTCGGCTTGACCTTGCCGCTGATCGCCAGGAAATCATCATGCACATGTCTCTAAGGACGAGTGCCCTAGAGCCCTAATCCTTGTTGAACCCTTGAATCGACATAAATATCGCCGTCACGTACGCCTTGACGAGAAACCATAACCTCGTTGCCAAGGAGACGACAATGATCTATGCTGGAGCTCCGTCGACTCCGTCCTGGCAGATGTACTCGAGGAGGGATCGGAGCCCGTAAGACCAGTTTGAAGATGAAGCATCACCATCCACCCGAGTGCCGGACTTGCTCGGACTAAAAAACCTAACCTAAACTACAAGCCGGAGCCGAGACACCGGGGTTACCTCCACGCCATCAACCGCCGGAGGAGCGGGAAGAGGGGACATGAATCCACGGGCTGGCCGATGGAGCGTGAAGGGGGTGTGGTCTTCACCAGCCAAGGGTAGGAAAAGACGTGGAAATGCCTACATCATCAATGAAACAAATGTGTTTTAAACACAAGTATGACAATGTACAAACTACGAAGCATGTTGTAATTTAAAGCAAAATCATTCATGATTAAACAATTGTTAATACTTAAACACCTTAAGCACACACAAAAACAATATATATTGGCAAAAAATAACATAAGAAAAACACTAGCAAGTGTTTGTTCGGGTTAATAGAACACTTAATAGAGAAAAGTATCCATGTACAGTAAGTTACTAATTGCCATTTTGCCAATATCGATAATCAGTTTTATTTAAAAGAATCAGATAATCTGATCAAAAGAATCATATATCCTAACAACTACCACACACACACAAAACATTTCCTAACAGCTAGGTTGCAGTCCAAATAAAGTTTTTTCGAATTTCAGATATCTCTTACTATCCTATACCGCTTTAGCCTAGAACGGCTTTGGTTGGTAGTTATTTAACCGTGTTCACCCTAGCTAGTGAGGATTTTCTTTGTGAGAAACACAACACTGACAAACGTTCACGTGCACGCCGGCACAGTCCCCCCTATGAATGCATGCACCGTACACCCTTCCCTGTGAACGCCTTCAAGAGATTGAGTCGGCATGCATGCCATAAACATATATCACCGAAAAGTCTGAAATAAATTTAGAAAAATGTGACCACTCATTCAAGTCTTGGACTTTAACCCGACTGTGCACATTCCACCACAAGGAACCTAGGCATATCAGTTTTCTTAATGGTGATGATTAAAATGATAAATAGAAAAGTAAACAATTAGAAGGTGCAGGTTCTGTTTTATGTAGTGCTCCCCTGTTGATGCCCGCTATGGTACCTTTGAGGTGGATTACAAAAAAAAAAAAACAGGAGGATTAAGAAACAAGTTTCGCAGCCTCCCTGACAGCAACCATCAGGGAGCAGAATAGTTAAATATGTAGAAAAGAACTATGTTTACGGAGAAGCATCCATAAACAGAGTTTTGCAGGAGCCGCCCTGACAGCTCAAGGTCGTGGAAGAATCTAGAAATCAATCAAGAATAGTTAAATTTGCCTGCTATGTTTACAATTAAATAAAACTTTGTAGAATCACCATTCCAAAAAGATAAAAAATAATCAGGCGAGCGTGTGATTGGATAATTAGAAGATTAGCGCAGCTAATCTGATTGGGCTGACGTCGCTCTCAAGAGGCATCGGCAGAATAATCTCTGACCAGCAAAGTTCATATATAGTAACATTCCAAGAAGCCACTCACTCTTGACCCTAGGTCAATCCTTTCGCAGCCATACTTCTTTATGAAAAGGATGCGGCTAAGCAAAAATAAATAAGCTGTTGAACACAAATCTTTGACCTGTTTTATCTTGAACTAGGGCAGTGCTAATCTCACGAAACCCATTAAAAAGCACAACTGGTATATGTAATTTGACTGAATTTACAATTTAGATAAATCAATTTTATATGAGAAGGAATGGTTGGAAAGAGGAAGAAAGCTAATGGAAGAAGAAAGAAGGACAAATTAATGTTAGCTCATTTAATCTAATAGCCAAGATATATAATTGACTTACCCAAAATAAAAATTTCAGGTGACTTACCTATAGCCTATCCCATTTAAAAGAGCCGAATAATCCAACTAGATGAATCAGATTACCATCTGTCGCAATATATTAGCAATAACATATCCTAACTCCCAAATGTATAACATATCCTATACCCTCTGATTACAAAGCGCTTATGTTCGTATGTTTTTTATCGGAATCAACCGACACGTTTTGTAGGAGTGGTTTCTTCGAGAACGCTCTATGGTATGTCCAACTCCCATGTGTGAATCTCAAAGTGACACACATGGCAATCTCTGCTAGCTCGCATGTACCCTCTCGAGGAAATGACACAAACGTTCGCTTCCATACACCATCGAGAGGCCGGGAACGACTTCATGTATAGCAATGACACCTATCTATGGCAATTCCTCCGTGTAACATGGCAGTCCGGCCTATAGCAGCACGACATATTCCTAGACATGTGGTCGAATGCTTTTTTTCAGTCTGGCAATTCTCTATGCTGTATCATGCCAAATCCCTTAACCACATGGCGACTTACTCCGCCGTAGCATGGCAAAGTTGTGAGAATTCTTTCTACTAGCACGCAATTTTTTCTTTTCAACATGACAAATATTTCTGTTATACCATGACAATTTATAAACGTTTGTTGAGTGTTTTTTTAGGAACACTCTTCAATAGTGTGTTTGCTCAAACAAGCCTCTTAGACCTTGTACAACGCAAGATGCTTAGGAGAGGTGCTTGAAGAAATAAAATAGGCTTTTCTTAAGCACCGATGCTTATTTATAGACACTTAATTGGGTGTCTTTTCCGTAGAAATAGGCGTCGGTGCTTTACAAAAAACCCGGTTTATTTTTCTAAACACATCCCTAGGCACCAGGGTTGTAAGACCTTATTAAAGAATACTGGGTGAAGGTCAGCTCGTACGTTAGTGGCGTCTTTTTTGTTCACTTCCACCCTTAGTACAGCTAATCAGGGGAGGCATTTTTTTAAGGATAATTAGAAGATTAGCACAGGTAATCAGATCGGGCCGACGTCGCTCTCAGGAGGCATGAAGAGCAGAATAATCTCTGACCTGCAACTCCAAAGCACACATACTTTTAAAAGAAATAAGCCACTCACTCTTGACCCCCGGTCAACCCTTTCGCAGCCACACATACTTTATTAGTAGAAAATAAATATGTGTGCGGTTAAGGCAAGGAGAAAACAAATAAACTGTTGAACACAAAATCTTTGACCTGTTTAGCTTGAACCAGGCCCGTTTATCTTGGACGTCCCGTCTGAAAACCAAGGAATTTCGTACTAGCGCTTCCCCACCGTTGTACTAATCAGAAACCCATGCGTTCAAATCAGGGAGATCCAGATGAGATGATCCAGCAGGCGAATTGAGCAGCGAAGGTGAAGCATTGCCTCGGTCGCAGGCAATGTAGGCTCCGCTGACACCGACGTGCTCTTGCATTGAAACGGTAAAAGGCGAGCGCATCACCATTCACAGCCTCAGCAATGGAGTGCCGGAGTAGGAACAAAAAAGCTCACCAAGATTTTCAGCAAGTCGTTGGTGCGTGCCTGTCCACTAGCGGCTGAGAGGCCGTGACTTTCCACAGCAAATTCCAAAATGGGGCACCACATATCTCCAAATATCCCTTTCCGTCCATCCACCCGGGTCCGTCGGTGTCGCTGAACGCAGAAAACCGTGTTGAATTGTTCCAAGGCCTTGAACTTCCTTCCTCCTCTCTTTTTTTCCTGGTGTTGACGAGCAGGAATTCAAGGTGGAAAAATCATTACACAAAGACTAATGCTAAAACAAAATAAAATAACATAAAATATACTGTAATGATAATGGTTTTGATGAAAGTGGTTCCACTTTTTTAGGTGCGTTGCATTTGGGCCACAATCTCTGGCCAAATCTAGTGCTCCATGTTGGATTGTTGGTTGACACCAGAGAAAGAGAAAATGTACAAGGAAGTTACCTTCAATGTGCCCCTTCGCGGGAAGCAACCTTGAACCCTCCCAGAAAAACAGCTCGAATAGAATTAATTCTCTCCTACAAAAAGTGAACGATTAGGCTGCTGAAACACACATTATTTTTTGTGCTGCAGAATAAAACATGTAGGGACTAGTGTGTGTGTGTCACTGTCACAACTCACAAGCCACAGCCATAGACTGGAGACTGGACGGTCTGCTGCTGAAAATCAAGAAAGGGACGCCCCTGCAGCAGCATCCACATCACGTAGAATCTAAACCGTTTCCACTTCCATCCTGCCGAGGCCACTGTCGATCTCATCTCAGCCAGTCAAGTCCATGCCTGCGTCGCTTCTGTTCATGCCAAAGATGCAGAGCAGCCACTCACCTGGCACCACGGGCGCAAAAGGAGCGGAGGACAACGAGGAGGAAGAAGATGGCCATGGCAGCTTGCGGTACTTTGAAACGGTCCAAGTCTTGGGCGATGCGCACTTCTCGTGCGCCACCGTGGTCATCAGTGCCGTGAGCGATGATGACGACGATGGTCGCCTTTTGGTTGTGGAGGAACCAACACCTGGAACAAGTTAGTGATGGGTTTCTTTCAACCGGAGAATTTTGGGACATGATAAGACGGCTTACCTTTGTGTGCCACCATGACGCCTTGTCTCAGGAAAGGAAACAAGGAGTGAAGCTTCCCCAGCACTGCACTTGTTAGCACAAAAAGGTAGTGCAATCTAGGATTTCTTCACCCTGCAGTTATTAGCAAAAGAAGATACAATCCAGGCTTATAGCAATATGCATCAATTATAATGTAACTATGCAAGACAAAAGGGAATTGCAAACAGACAACTGTTTTTATTCTGGGCTGAAAGCCCCAAACTTTATGACAGAGGACTCGGGGATGGCGCATATAGCTGGACTCGACCCGCACCATCACCGATTATTTATCTTTCTATATAGTAGGTAACCTCAGCAAAGTCCAAGCCAGAATGTCAAGTCTGCACAGTTTGACAGTATTGCTACTACTAGCAACAAGAGGAGTATTACAAGGACGTCGGTACACGGTTCTGGTCAAGCGTTGATATGGTGCTTATTTGTTGTCTTTGTCGGGTGACCGGAAGACAAAGTTAATTCCCTTCTTGCTGGAGTCACCTCCTGTAGACGCCTTTTCGGAACCAGAAGTCGCCTCACCATCTGCTGTGTCTTTGACGCCAGTGGCTTCAACATCGATGTACCCGAGAGCAGTTTTCCCCCAAGAAGCAGCTCCTTCATCCTTAGGCTTTTCCGCTTTTTCCTCAACGCGGTAGTAAGCCTGGCAAGAGAGAAGTTTGTGAGGTTGTGATGCGGTTTTTTGTGGCTGTTAATTATTTATTATTAAATCCTCCTAGTAATTAGCATTACCACACAAGTACGGGATGGAGACAGGATTTTGAATGAGTTGGGGCGGTTGTTAAAGTTTGTTTCAGGCACTCCTGGTACTCCTTCAGGTGACGTGAAGTGATCGTTGTCATGGGCCACCTGCGATGCAGCGCAGATAAAAAATGCAAATAAGATTATCCGATGCAACCTTGATAGCCCCTCCTATAGAAGAATATAGGTGTGCAAAACAGATCTTGAACATCATTAACATTGCTTACTCTTCCATGTCCACCAAACATCAGAGCATCGGAGTCCAGAGCTACCTTGTATTTGCCAGGCAAGTCACATCCGACTTTGTAACTGCGTGTTTTAAAAGTGGAAACGATTAAGCACATTATACATTATAAACAGAAGAAATATTGAAAGGCAAAGCTTGCACAAGAGATCAGTTACCCATCATAAGTTTTACTGGGATGAAAATTGAAGACGAAAACCAGATCTCCACGTTCAAATACAATAATCTGGAAAGGAAGTTGGATGAGTCCATAGGCCATTTGGAGACAACAATGGTTCATATCAAACAGATACGGTTTCAACTTGTTCGGTAACATAAAACGCACAAGTCAGAGTTGCTATTCTTAGGAGTAAGAGTGAATCAAATGATGCAACAACTGCCCTGACTAAAGATTGTGTAGTTAACTACCTTCTTTTCCTCATTCATGTCGCTGACAATCTGCTTTGATGATGATAGGAAGGAAAACTTGTCGTCGAGCGCATTCATTGCTTGATCAAATGCATTCATGTACTGTTCAAATTTTATATGTTAGACAAGAAATATAAAAATGCTTGAATGCAGAAAAGCTGGATAAAGTATGAGAAAATCCGTGAAAGGCATTATTATTTATCAGATGCAGAGAAAATAACTTCCTGTTAACAAAAGAACACAGCCTTCAAATAATATTTGGGAAATGCAATGTCAATTTATATATGGATAATGTATGCATTGCATATCAATAATGTGTAAGAATCAATAAAATTAGTAGGTTAACACAGGCAAAATTTGGTCATCATACTAACCAACAACTAGTAGATCAGCAATTTAGTTTAGTTTGAAAGGCTTAATATGAAATGTTAGAAGAGAGAATTTATCCCAGCACAGAAGTTGGAACCCAGTGTAAATAGCCAGAGTCAGAGATGAAGGAACTAAGTGAGGTCAAAGATCCAGGAGAGGTACGAGACCAGAAACTCTAAGAATGTACGTAGGCATAACCTTGTACCGTAGGTGATCAATGTCCGCGAGGCTCCACTGGCGTCTGCATTTATCATAACTCCAGTTGTTGCCTTCTCTTGGAAAGTCAATCCATTCTGGGTGGCCAAACTAAAAGGAAATTGCACCGTCACTACGAGTTAGAAAACAGATATAGCTGTTGTCGGGTCGCAGCAATTTGCTATATACTGCTGATTTTCTGCAAGAAGCTTGTCTTGATATGTAAAACATGAGTAGGTTAAGAAAGACATGGTAACATATCTATCATGTTTGCATAATTTATGGAGAAACATTGGTATAAAATAAAATCTTTGAAACCAAGAATAATCATTAGTGTGTTATGTCGGCATATATGTAAACTGGAATAAGAGGAACCAACAATAGACTGCCACACTAAAAAACTACAATGAATTAGAATAAAGATTAGGTACCGGCACAGCTAAATGATACGTAGTAACATGGAAATAGCTGGGGCGTACTTGGTCTTAGAAAACAGAGGTTTAAACTTTTTGCACCCTGCGCAAAGGTTTTTTTTTTTTTTGAAGTTTTGACATATTGATCAGAAACAAGTTTTGACAGATAATTAGATATTACCTCATTGCCCATAAAATTTAAGTAGCCATCACCTCCAAGGGCCATGGTGATGAAGTGAATCATCTGAAATATTTGTAACACAATAAGCCAAATGTACCAAAAGGGACTGGAATACGTTATCTTCAAGGGCCAACCAAAACTTTGAGTAAACCAACTAAGATTACAATACTCATCTAGAAATAGAACCATCAAATTAAGGAATACTTAAAACGAATCGAACCTTTTGAAGTGCAATGCCACGATCAACTGTAATTGAAGCAGGCTGCAAGTCAGACATGCCAGTATACATTTCCTTGTCCATCAAGAGAAATGCCATAGTCTTGTCGCCAACAATAGACTGAAAATTTGCATGAAAATTAACTACCAGGCAAACAAAGTGTCGCACCTTTGAACTGTATGTTCTTAGAACAGTGCCCCATCCAAAAAAGAAGAAGCATACTCACGCACACCGACAAAGGAGGGAAAACATACCTGATCGTGGCTCTCAGCATATGCAATACACTTTTCCGTATACCTCCTGTTGGTCAAAGTATGTGCTATTCCACTCATTGACCATTCAAGGTCATCTTTGTTCTTCAAGTAGTCAATCCATCTATCAGGAATAGCCATAGCAAGGCGATAGTCAAACCCTACTCCACCTTCATCAACTGACCGACAAAGCACTGGCATGCCTGAAACATCTTCTGCAACAACAGTTGCTTCTGGCAAGAGTTTGTGCATTAAATGGTTCGCGAGCATCAGGTAAACAACTGCATCTACATCAGTATCCAAACCGAAATATTCCTTGTAACTTCCACTGAATGACATATTGATACCATGGTGATTATATAGCATGGATGTTACCCCATCAAATCGGAAGCCATCAAACATGAATTCGTCCATCCAATATCTCAGATTAGAAAGAAGAAATCGTAAGACTTCCCAATTGGCATAGTTGAACAGGCGGCTATCCCACAGTTTATGATAGCCCCTTTCTCCTGTGTGGAAATAGGACTCCTGTGTGTTTTGCCCAACATCATAGCCATTAAGACCATCTGTCTTATTACTGCTCGCATGGCTATGGACAACATCCATCAGAACACGCAGCCCTAAACTATGTGCCTTGTCAACAAGATATTTGAGGTCCTCTGGCGTTCCTGATCTGCTGCTAACTGCGAAGAAATTCGTCACATGGTATCCAAAAGAAGCATAATATGAATGTTCCATGATTGCCATCAGCTGAACTGTGTTGTAGTTATTCGCCTTTATGCGTGGTAACACATTGTCTGCAAATTCTCTGTATGTGCTTACTTCAGGCTTTTCACCACTCATCCCCACATGAGCCTCGTAAATACGTGGAGCGTCAGGCTTTTGAGGCCGAGGATGCTTAAACACATACCTGCAAAACGAGCAATAAAGTATCATGTCTCCACATTAATTTAAGTTAATTATGTGGGTTTTACTTAGATTTCTTGCTCTCAAGCCACTGAAAGTAGACCTTTCACCAGTTGGTGGATCCCAGTGAACACCGTCATATGGAGCTCCAAATTTAGAGGCATCAAAAGTTGCATAACGAATCCATGCAGGAACCCGATCGACCCATAGTCCGTCTCCACGGTGAAATCGAAATTTCACCGTGGAATTATGGGGGATGGCAGGTTTCCCATTGACATGGGAAATCCTGATTGACCAAACACCAAAATTATCCTTTGTCATCCTGTGCCCAGAGCCATTCCAGTTGTTGAAGTCACCAATAAGTTGTGCATCCCTACACCCATAAAGTAAAGACTTGCAAGTAAATACATAAATCTACTAAAGATAATGAGAAGTAAATATTGCCATAAAAGAAATGAATACCAGCCAACTATGACCACAACTAGAAAAGGGAAAAACATACTTCATATTTTCTTTCTAGCGCATTCTGATCTACCTGTGATGCTTAACTTAACAGCACAGGACAAGCCATGAGTGAAAACTTGAAACAGTTATCTATTCTTTACTAGCTACAATCGACAAGCCATCTCACTGGAAACAAAAATGGAAAATACTCTTAACTCTTAGAGCACTTCATAGGTTAATCAATGGCCATTACAATTAGCTGTGTGACAAGACTAGAACTTACATTGCTGCAGGGGCCCATTCCCGGTACACAGTTGCATCATTTTCTGTGTTGATCCCAAACTTCAAATAGCCTGCAAAACAGAGTTACATTATGTCTTGTGCTGTGAACGCCACAAAATGTAACTATTGTTTCAGTTCATGAACAAAAGCTGACCTTTAGAGAACTCTTCAAGGCCCCCCTCGTGCTTCTCAATCAAATGTTTCTGGTCAAGGTACTTTTTCATCCTATAACTGAAGTGTTCCTTGAAGCCCGCGAACTTGGGATCCAAATCGTATATCGGAAGGTCATCGACGCCATCTCCAGCCGTTGCCATGGTGTAGTCTCTTGGCGCAGACACGGGAACAGAGAACTCGCTCTTGACCTTCCAAAAATGAACGACAATTAGAGCGAGCGACAGATTTAGGAATATGGAAGTAATGGAGATACAGCACAATAGCACAATTATTTGGTTGATACATTCATCACAGATTATTGGTTGGTACATTCATCAGAGATTATCACATTTGGGTTCAAATAGTGCAGGAGAGGATATACAGTATATGGATCGCGTAAAGGCGGAGAAATCCAATCGAAATCACATCCACTTGTTCCTCAGTGGACGGCGTCAGGCGGACGAATCCCAGCCTCAGGTTTATTAGTTGGTAGTACTATTTCCAATAACCACCATGGATCAGGTTCCGGCGACAAGAGGGGATCACGGTCGCAAATCTGGATAGGCAGGGGAGAGGGCTCACCTTCCAGCGAAGCGGAGACGGCGCGGGCACCGCGCTCAGCCGCACATTGCCGCCGCCGGCGCCGCCCTGCACGCGCGCGGCATCGCATCAGGGAACTCACCACGGCACCGGACGAAAACAGAAAAGAAAAGAAGATCCCGACTGACTCACCGAGATCCCTGGACCGGGCCGGTCAGCAGCGGGATGGGAAGGGCGCGGCAGGAGAGAGGAGGTGAGGCAGAGCATCGTCGTCGATGTCGATGGCGGCGGACGGGGGTCCCATTGTCCGCGGGGCCCGTGACCCGGCGCGCTTTATAGCGGCCGGCCGGAGGAGGCGGAGGAGGAGTGTGGCGCCGGAGACGCAACGGAAAGGCGTGATTTTTTCCGGTCCGTGGCCGCTTTGGACAGGGGAGGAGAACAAACAGTGGAGTGGAAGCAACGAGGGGGAGGGGGCGAGGGAGAAGCGGATCTGTGGGCCCGAGCGGGCCGGGGTGCACGTGGACGGTCGGCGGGGAGAGAGCGTGCGTCGCTGGGCCGGCGGAAAGCCGTGGGCCCTCACGTGCCTCGCCGCTTTCGGCCTCTTCGTCAGTTTTGTGAAAAAAAAGTGGAAGATATTTGCCATTCTTAAAAAAAAAGTGGAAGAGATTTGCTCTACACAAAAGAACATCCCAATCACCACAAAAGCATTACTTTCACAAAGAAAACCATAAAGCATTGCATTTTCTAAATAAAGAAAACTATCGCTGTCGGCAAAATATAATCACTCTTGGGTCTTTGCAAAGACTAGAGGGACACGTGGGACTCCAATGGTTGGCTGCTGCTTGTCAGCGTGGGAGAATGAAATGCGGTTTTTCGTAGGGCCTGCCTATTCGTTAGGCCCCTGGAAAAAATGGTGTACAGTGTTTCGCCTGCTACTACTCTTATTCCTCCCGCAATTCTTCTCCTCCCCTACCCGGGTTGACCCAACGTCTGCATCGCCACCTGTTGCCGCGTGTGTCTCGTGTCAACCACTATGTCCTCATCTCCGGCGAGGTCACTCCAGGGACGCCGTGGTCGTCCCCATCTTAGCATTGGAGCTTCGCGCCACCCTGACTCTCCTTTGAATTGGAAATCGGCTAACGTTGCTTTTCGTTTTGAGGCAACCGCCAAATAGCAAACATGGTTTCATATGGAGAAAGCATATAGCATGTGGTTGGGCTAGGTTGGAGTTTTATCATATACTTTCCTAAAAATAATATTTAAACCGAGCCTTCAAATTTTAAATGGATGCATTGCTTGTATCGATATATTCAGAACTATATTCCATATTGGCAGGTTTCCATGAAATTAGTTGACCGTGCAAACATACTTCTCGTGTTATTGTTTATACTTTCTATGTTTGTGTGTGCATTTCCATATGCTAGCCTGTACAGGTCATAAGAGACAACAAATTAATAATAGAAAAGGTAAACTCGAAGAAAACGACAAAAAAAAGGGGGGAATGGAAAAATGATATATAAATTTGGAACAACCAAAGGAGAGAGGGAGAAAATGAAAAGGAAGGGGAAATCAATAGCCCAACACCGCCGCTCCCTACATTGGGCACCCCTGCACGACAAGCGGAAGACGCTAAAAGAGGCCTTAGAGCAACTCTAGTAGAGTCGCCATATGTCCGATCACCATATGCTATATGGAGCATGCTCCATATGCATTTGGCAGATGCAGCGGTTGTGTACAAACACGGAGTCTCCATATGCGGCCTCTTTATTTGTGGTTTTATTTGTTCCTTTTTGTCATTTGCTTCAAATCTTTATGTTCAATTTATGGGACATTTAGTTGAACCAAACCAGTTTGAAACATCATCAAACATGATAAACTTATATTACCAGCCAAAAGTCATCATATTACATTTTGTTGCGACTTCAAATGTCATTGAGTGACATTTAAAAAATCTGCAATGTCGCTATTTGATATTGCTATGTTCTACTACCTGCAGTACCACCACAGTCGATGTCCTCTAGTCGTCCTCCTCCTTCGAGAGATCGTCAAGGAAGATGTAGAGGCGAGCTCCCACTACTCCTCCTTATCGACGGTTACAGAGCGGAACTCCCTATGGACGAGCTCCTCATTGCGAGCTTTGAGGGTGGAGAGCCGCATCATGACATCGACCACGTCCTCAAGCTCCGATTCAGGGAGCGACGGGCCATCAACGTCGATGAGGATGACCTCGTTGATGGGTATGATGGCGCCCAAGGCGCCAGATCGATGTTGCACACCGCTATGGGAGACGACAAATTAGCAACAAGAGAGGAAGCGCCACACACGCCGTTGTGGATGAGGGATCACCTACTGCCGTGCGGGACAGGGGCGTACCGCCAGTGCACTACAATTGGATGTGATGGCATTGTGGTGAAGATGGGAGGAGACAACGAGGAAGGGGGGGGGGGCTAGGGTTTCGTTGATGCCGTCGAGCTTTTATAGTTGGGGTGATGCCATATGACGACCATCCGAACTACCTCCTCGTGAATCCGAGAGGAGTGGGTGTGCCACTAATGGGACGGTGCTTAGCCGTCATGTCACCCCACTCTCCGGTGATTATCTGCTCGCGATGGTGCATGTACATGTGGTGCGCTGCATAAAATCCCATTAGCAACCTGAGGAGGAAGAAGCTAAAACTTCCCTTATGCTCTCATGGTTGGATATGGAGTGAGCGCCAAACAAGGCCTCCGCGGCCTCCATATTTGGAGGCTAGAAACTTGTTTGTGGAGCAAGCTCTATAAATTATGGTGACCCGGAGGCATATGGCGACTCTGTTAAAGCGTCATTTTTGGCCAAAAATGCCATATGCGCATTATGTTAATTGGGCCAATGTGGCAACCCTCTGCTAGAGTTGCTCTTACTAGCCTCACTTCAACCTTCTGTGAGATCACCTTCCCCAGTCATTACAAAAACAAGAAGGATAGATACAACATTTTGCAACAAAGAGATACATGGTTTCCAGAATAATCATGTGAGAGTGCATGATCATGCATGGTGACATGTTTTGTTTGTAAATCTATTTGATTAACTTTTAGCTTAAATGGAAGTAGTTTTCTTTACAATTGCACTAAAAATCATGTTATGAGAATATATCTTCCTACATAGCCCTACATGGCATATATGAGGCAAATTGTCAAAGTCAAATAAAGTTAACAAAAGTCCAAACGACAAATCATGGTTAATAAGTCCAAGAAGAAGAATCGACTAAGAGGGGGGGGGGGGAGGGGAATCACGGGATGAATACCTAATAGAAATAAACTTGTCAAGTGGGTGAGGAGGGGTAAATATTTGGGCTAGTCCACCATGTATCATGCACCACCTCTCCTCCTTACTCCAACATGGTCTATGTCGAAAACCAACAACCTTCATACCCCCCCCCCCCACGCCAACAAATGGGTACATAATCATTCACTCCCACTGGAATAAAATGTAACAAAACGGACATCCAGGGATCGAATGAAAGGCTTGCATTGGATAAAGGACTTGTATTTGAGGGACCTAGAAAGGCACATGATGAGGACGAGGGAAGCGAAAGTTCAAAGCAACATTTCTTAAGTGGGTCTAGCCTTTAGTGAAATCACTTCACTCTTCGGGGGAAGGGAAGTCTCAAGGAGGCATTTCCTGAACCGTACCTACTTGCTATCTAAGGCGCCTCTCCTTTCGGCTCTTCTAACATAGGAGTACTTCACACTCTAACAAGGCGTGACCGAAAGTATTTAAAAAGTATCGATGTGTCAACTCTGTGTAGTCTATGATATCCTTCACATAATTCCCCATACATTCTCTTCCTCTCGATAACTTTACATCATGAGTACTACAACAAGATCTACCACCTATGAATTTGTTGTCGTGATGAAGATAACAAAAATTGCTATTTTATTTCGGGATCAGGCCGGTCATTTCGGATAGGTGACTTTAGTCGAATTGTATTCTTAAGTACTATATTTTCTTGATGACCGTATTTCCTTTTTAGTAAATAATAATATAGCACAAAAAGCATGTATGAATTATATATGTCTATTTATTCATGCAATCGACTGGTTCTGCAGCTCATTTGAGTATGGACGGTCGCATGTTAGGGCAACAAGGGTATTCACCTAGAGACCTCTCGTCTATATATGAGGCGTGATCAATTCTATATGGTTACATTGCCCCTAAGCAATGTGGCTATTACATTCAATGAGTTTTCACACCATCTTGTCAAATACACGAATAATGGTAAGTTGGGTTAGTCTCTATGGGTTAGTGGTTAAGTGGTGTTTGAGTTTACGTGCACAAACTAGACATGCTACACTCGCCATATGGAAATTAAACCATGTAAAAAGAGAAGTATTTTCCATAAAAAGAAGAAATAAACAATGCCAAGCAACAAAGGCTACATGTTGGAATCTGAAGAGATGCCACTTGGTGAAAACTCGTACATTTGAAAAACGTTAGTTCAAATGAAACTAAGGTTCTATTCTATTAACATGCATTGCATTACTAGTTAGATCCGTGATTTGTAGAAACATCTAACAAGATATTTATAGACATTAACATAGGCGCCCGCACACACAAACGCACATATGAACCTATTGTAATAAATATGTGTGGCACAAGCTATTTCATACGTGAATTTGCCATTCTTTTATGGTTTGTTTTATTAATAGGTTGAACACGAAATGCAATAGCCTAAATTTCAAAAAATAACACAATTTCAAAATAAAATAGAGTTGTACATTAATATTATGTATTTATAATTATAGAATTTGAGTTTTATATCTATAAAATTCAGGTTTAAAACATTCTTATGCTATTATGTGGTAACTTTTGTTATATGTAGTTCAATGATAGTTGTTCCAATTATGTGATGAAAAATGTATTGGTTAAAAAAGCTAGCATATACATGATGGCAGTGACTTATAGTGAAGTAAAAAAATACTATAAATAGGCAAGATCCCATTGTGAATGATATGTTCTCTCAATGTACTTCCAGTTCTAAAGGGCAAATAATTAAAAATCCATTAATATAACCGTTTGCGATTAAGATTTTAGTTTAGAAGAATTATGTTACCCGAGTAGAATCGGCCCCGAACAAGTATAAGATAGTTGTAGCGTCTACATGTGTCAACAGTAGCGAATGCAGAAATAATTTTCAGGTGTGGTGGAGCTTATGAATGAGAAAAGCATGTAAAATGCAACTGACCAAAAATTGTCTAGAATATTAGATATATAAATACTTTGTGTTTTGCAAATACAACTAAAATCCAAATTTAAGTACCATATTCTATTATCCTGCATGTACTCGTGCTTTGTTCGGCGGAGTTTTACATCATCCCCACCAGCTACGTACTTGTAGTACCAGGTCCATGTCCAGCACATAGGTGTACTAGTACATTTGGTTCAAATTTAGGTGTGGCAGCTGCCAGGCCTTGCCAGATAGCTGACTCCGCCACTGTGTGTCAACTGTATCATCTCAACTACATCATGTGTTTACTATGTCTTGCTGGTTTATTATGTCTCACATGTTTTAAGTATTTCATTTTTTTATTGTATAATGTTTAATAGTTAAGAAAGTAGTAAACATTTACTAGGGAGTCATACTTGTAAACAGAGACATACATTTGCATCACAATATATGTGAAGTACATGCGCCATGAAGAGAATGAACATTTAGATACCAAGGACTCTGATGAGCATAATTTCCTTCCAAGCTTTTGATTCTCCATGCCATTTTATGATTTTACCGTGATAAGGTTTTATTTTGCTACATGCATACATCGTATCTAGACCAGACTAATCATGAATATTTCTTGTAGTAGTTAATCTAATGCAACCAACAACTGGTAGAGAGAAGTTACGATTAACAAGACATGAGAGACTATTATACAAGTTAGCGAACCTGAGCCTTGCAAATGATAACAGAAAAAACAAGTCAAAGGAGAAGAAGAAAAATAAAGAATATGAAAGCATTAATGATTTTTTTTCATTTGAGAATAGGACAACCAAATAAAATGAGGGACCGATGAAAACATCGTCGAGAGATAGGTTGAGTGTTGTTATGTGGGTTCTCTAGGCAATTGTTTTGGCAACAGAGCTCGAGTGGTTTTTTTATTTTGAAAAGCAACACCAAAAATAGATTTGTACATGTGTCATAACAACTATCGTGTGTAGATATGAGAATACACTATGGATGGATGACCAAAATTTAGCGGGTCGGGAGAAGCGTTTATCATCAAGTTTGGAGGAAGAAACAAAGCATGATGATCTAAAATTTTAAATTTAAATATCATATTAATTGTTTGCTATTTTAGATCACCATATTTGTTGTTTTCGTGCGGGAATAATTTGAAAATATTTTTCATAATATCTAGCAGGCGGCTTGCAGTTCATTAAGTAGAAATTCTTTGGATATTTTAACTTTTAACTTATAACTTTATTTTTTTGAATATTTGTAAAAGTAAAGAGCTTACTTGAGCTCGGGTGCTAAAATTCCGTGCCCATGTTTTCCAGCATAATATATAGTTTGTGGCTTGAAGAAACTAAAAACTACTACAAAATAAGTCATCTACCTGCATGTGATTGCACCCGGAAACAGAAAACGCCAAAATGTTTGGTGGCTTGTTTATTTCTTTCATGCAAGACAACGCCATAGCCGATAACTGGCCAGTAAAACAGGGGAAGGGATATTGTGCCATTTGCTACTTAGAAGATGTACGTACGTATCTGACCATTTGCTACTTAGAAGATGCTTATTGTGATCTACTAGCTTGTGCAGCAAAGAAAAAAACATGAAAACATACTTTTTCCTACAACTGTTTGTTTCTTTTTCTTTTTCTTTTTTGTTCATGTGGGTGATGCTGTTTGTAGTGCGAAGTGGTCGTCATCTGTTCAAACCTTTTGGTGACTTGTGATGATGGAGAGAAACAACTAGCTGCTCGTGTCGTCGTCCGTCTAAAGCTTCCAAACAGGGGCGGCACTAGGGGTATTCTTGGGTCCTCATGTGAATACCCATAATTTTTACAAAAAATGTTGATTTTGGCAAAACAGTGACAATTTTTTAAAAACAGCAATGATTTTGGCAAAATGAATACACATGAATACCCGGTTGCAAATTCCTGGAGCCGCCACTGCTTCCAAACAACTAAAGATGAAACAAAACAGGAAGAAGATTGCCCCTGCCATGCCACTTTACAACTTGCCAAGTGTGGCTGCATGCTCATGGCACAAATGAGCGACAAAACTGGTACCTCATCGTTTAAACATCTATTGATTCTTCTTTTGTATGATGTCTTTGTTATTTAGCTACATAGTGAGAGCTAAAGCAAACCAAACAAAGGAAGGAAGCAAGGTAGGTGCCCACTGCCTCCTGAGGAGGTAGGGCTGCTGTTGAGGCGGGCTCCTGGCTGCAACCGGCTCTTCGCCGAGGTCATCCAGACTATGCATAGCGCAGGACAGTCGGCGAGACTGGTTGCAGCAATATATATGGAGAATGACTTTGTGAAAACAATTAGGTTTGAACACTTCCTGAGAGAGAGGCTAGTGTAAAGGCGGAACTGTATGTGTTGTGTATTTTATCAATGTCGGTAGACATGCAAGACCATATGATGGAATAAAGATATGGTCCTTTGACAAAAGCAGATATTCTCACACAGAGTTCTTATATGTACAAGAATTACACGCACATAGGTACGCAGGAACCAGATCATCAGAGATTAAGAATTTACATGTCAGAAACATATCCTAGTAATCCAGAGGTGCCCCCAAACCCGAAAAAAGGGAAACACAAAAGGAAAGAGAGTAAAACTTCAACAAAAAACAAAAGGAGAAAAGGAACAATGAGCAGTGCATAATCATTTTCTTGCATAAGTTCTACTATATGATAGAAGTGAAGACGGACACCAAATCTACACGTTCGAATCAAATAACCATGAAACTTGTATTAAATGCCTAGGCCATTTTGACACAACAAGTATTCATATGAAATTGATATGGTTTCACCTTTCTCAGTCACATTATATGCACAAGCAAGTTAGAGGTTCTATTCTAAAGAGTATAAGAGTGAAACAACTGATTCAAACAAGTGCATTGACTGAAGATTGTATAGTTAAGTACCTTTTCTTCCTCATTCATGTCGCCGGCAGTCTGCTTTGATGATGATAGGAAGGAACATTTATCGCTGGGCGTGTCCACTGCTTGATCAAATGCATTCATGTACTGTTCAAATTTATATATTAGGTGATAAATCAATAAAATGTTGTATTGTAGAAAAGCCAGCCATAATATAAAAAATGTATTGAAAAAATAACTTCATGTCAACAAAATAATGCAGCCTTCAAATAAATTTTGGAAAATGCAGTGCCAGTTTATGTATCGGTAATGCATGTACTACATATTAGTAACATGTAAGAATCAAGAAAAATAGTAGGTAAACACAGGCAAGATTTGACCATTGTTCCACCACCAAAAAAGATAAAAATATTTGATCATTGTATTGGCAATTTCGAAAGGACATTTGAGCCCAACTGATTTTCCACGTTGACAAAATGATTAGCTGTGTTAGAAGGGACTTTGAGATCAACTCAGTCCATTATAGGTGACCAAACTGAAAGTAAACTGCACGTAATTGCGCATCAGAAAAGAATATAAATGTTATGGGATAGCGTCAATTATTTGATATATACTGCTAATTTTGTGCTAGAAGCTTTCCTTATTTGTGAAACATTACCATCAGAATGACGACTTTTTTAGCCAAGGATAATAAGGACTTGGAAAATATCTCTATCTTGTTTACATCAGTTGCGAAAAATGCTTGTACTCACAAAACAACTTTTAAGGAATCATGAAATAGATTAGTCGATAACAAGTTTTTACACATCACTAGATATTACCTCATTACCCATAAATTTTAAGTAGCTATCACCTCCAAAGGCCATCGTGATGAAGTGAATCATCTGAAATATTGTAACACAGTAAGTCATATATACCTAAAGGTACTAGGACACCTTAGCTTCAAGGGCTAGCCAGAAATCTAAGTAAAGCTAGAAGGAATGCAATACTTAGAACTAGATAGAACAATTAAATTCACGAATACTTAATAAGAATTTAACCTTTTGAAGTGCAATGCCACGATCTATTGTAGGTGAATCAGGATCCATGGCCGACATACCGGAATACGTTTCCCATTCCATCAAGAGAGATGCCATAGTCTTGCTGCCAATAATAGGCTGAAGATTTATGTGAAAAAAATAACTACACGGTTGTCATTTCAATAGATGAACACGAAGTTGGCTGTATACAAATGGGAATCCTTGGACGTGCTTACATGGTCCATAATAGCTGGTTAGGATCCTTTCACTAGTTGTGAGAATGGAAATGTCATAGTCTATGCTATTTTTTGAAAAGGAGGTTACCCCCATCCCCGAACAATTATCTAGAACTTGTGATGGCTTGTGCTATTATCTGGAGCTTGTGAAGTAATTAAAAGTCCCCCACCCTCCCATCCCCAATTGTTTATCTAATAAAATTGCCAACCACGCAAAGAAAGTGCCCGACACTAGAATGACCTCCCCACCCCAAAGAAAACACATTCACGCACAACAACAAAGGGGAGAAACATACATGATTTTGCCTCTCAGCATATGCAATGAACTTTTCCAGATATCGCCTGTTAGTCAAAGTTTGTGATATTACACTACTCATTGACCACCGTTGATCACCTTTGTTCTCCAAGTAGTCAATCCATCTATCAGGAATAGTCATAGCCTGGCGATAGTCAAACCCTAATCCACCTTCATCAACTGGCCAACAAAGAACTGGCATGCCTGAAACATCTACTGCCACAACAATTGCTTCTGGGAAGAGTTTGTGCATTAAATGGTTCGCGAGCATCATATAAACAACTGCATCTACATTGGTATCCAAACCAAAATACTCTTTGTAATTTCCAGTGAATGACATATTGATACCATTGTGATTATATAGCATCGATGTAACCCCAACAAATCGGAAGCCATCAAACATGAATTCGTCCATCCAATATCTCAAATTGGAAAGAAGGAATCTTAGGACCTCCCAATTGGCATAGTTGAACATGCAGCCATTCCACATCTTATTATAGCCCTTATCTCCTGTGTAGAAATATGATTCATGTGCATTTTGTCCAAGATCATAGCCATTGAGACCATCTATCATGTTATTGCTCGCATGGCTATGGACAACATCCATCAGAACACACAATCCAAGACTATGCGCCTTGTCAATAAGATATTTGAGGTCCTCTGGTGTGCCTGATCTGCTGCTAACTGCGAAGAAATTCGTCACGTAATACCCAAAAGAAGTAGCATCAGAATGTTCCATGATTCCCATCAACTGAACTGTGTTGTAGTTAGTTGCCCTTAAGCGTGGTAACACATTGTCTGCAAAGTCCCTGTATGTGGCTACTTCAAGCTTTCCACCACTCACTCCCACATGAGCCTCATAGATACGTGGAACATCAGGCTTTGGAGGCCGAGGATGGTTAAATACATACCTGCAAAACGAACAATAAAACTGTGGTATCACTGCATTATTTTATTTTATTTTGGGCTTAATTAGATTTCTTGCTCTCAAGCTACTAAAAGTAGACCTTTCACTAGTTGGCGGATCCCAGTGAACACCATCGTATGGAGCTCCAGATTTAGACGCAGTGACAGTTGCATAACGAATCCATGCTGGAATCCGTTCAACCCATACTCCATGATGCCTAAATCGAAATTTAACCTTGGAATTGTGAGGAATGGCAGGTTTCCCATTGACATGGGAAATCCTAATTGACCAGATACCAAAATTATCCTTTGTCATCTTGTGCCCAGAACCATTCCAGTTGTTGAAGTCACCAACAAGTTGTGCTTCCCTGCACACAGAAAGTAAATACTCACAAGAAATTATACACGGATCAACTAAAGATAGTGAAAGTAAGTACTGCCATAAAAGAAATGAGTGCCAGCTAACTATGGCTACAAAAGAGATGGATTATGCCGTGAGTGAAAAACTTGAAACACTACCTATCATTTACTAGCTACTAGTACCATAGTACTCGTACAAGACAAGCCCTCTCACTGGAAACGAGTAGTACTTAGATAGCTTCATCAGTATTTAATACATTAACTCAAGTACCATTGACGAATAGCTACTATGTGTTGAACTTACTCTGCTGCAGGGGCCCATTCCCTGTACACAGATGCACCATGCTCCTTGTTGATCCCAAACTTCAAATAGCCTACGTCATATTGAAGGCCAGAAACACAGAGCTAGATAATGTTTGTACTTGTATAAACAAGTCCTTTCGTGATGCGAGCATTTCGAATGCATGGACAAAAGCTTACCTTTAGAGAATTCCTCTAGGCCTCCCTCATGTTCCTCAATCAAAAGTTTCTGTTCGAGGTACATTTTCATTGTATAATCGAAGTGGTCTCTGAATTCGGCCAACTTGGGATCCAGATCATATATGGGAAGGTGGTCAGAACCATATCCAGTTGTTGCCGCGATTTTGTTTCCTCGTGCAGTCACGGAAACAAAAGACTTGCTCTTGGCCTTCCATAAATGAAGTACACTTAATTAGAGCGAGTGGCAAGCAATGGATATACAACAGATGATCATGTGTGTCTAGTATATATCCATCAATTAATTATTTTGACATGACACATATATTAACATTTGATTAGTTTATTGCACAGAATTCTGAAAGGAGTTTTTAGATCATGGTCAGCCCACACCTATGCTCAAATCCGTTTGATTTTACCTGAGTTAAGCTAGACTTCTAAGTGTACAGCTAGTCTAGGACAAGTAGTCTTCTTTCTGTTCTTTTAGTGCTACTTGTGTTAAAATAAAATGCCACCATATCACTTTGTACCTTGTGGTCATTAGAAAAAAACAAGTACTACAATTCGGAACCTGAGCTCATCTACACCCTATGAACAGTAAAATCAAAATAAATATGAAAAATTCAAAAAATCCAAATTTGTTTGTGGTGAAAGATGCGTGAGTGCGTGATATCTGTGCCAAATTTCAGAGCATTAGGAAATCCGAGTAGCTCTCAGCAAAAAGACAAAATCAGGTCCTAACGGTACAAAACAATAATTTTTTCACAGACCACAAATTTGTTTTTTTTTGCTGAGGTACTCAGATGCCAAATGCTCTGAAATTTGGCACGGGCATCATGCACTCAGGCATCTTTTTACCACAAAAAATTGATTTTTTTTGTATTTTTAATGACTTTACTGTTCACTCCCGGGCCCATCTGAGTCTAGGAGCCAAAACGCAGCATCGCATCAATCATCGCTCAACAATAAAAGAGACGCATATATCTCCAAAAAAATGTCGGAGAATGTGTGATCCGGAGTGTAAGCAAGGGTGGACTATGGTACAGAGCAACAATTTTTGGTATTGCACATGATCATGTGCCTTGTGTCACTCAATTAATTATGTTGACACGGTACGTACGTATATATGCGCATTTGGGCAGAATCCTTACAAGTAACACGGCAGAAAACTTGAAATGCTGCAGGGATAAAATATGAACCGCAGATGTGTAAAGAAATTTAATGGGAGTCTTCATTCAGTCGCTGGGAAAGAAATGATGTCTACCTTCCGTGGCCACGACCAGCGAAGCAGAGACGGAACAGACGGCACCACGCTCAGCCGCTTGCCGCCGCCGCCGACGCCGCCCTGCTCGAGAGGAGACCCACCGCATCAGGACCTCGCCGGGGCCACGCCGGAGAACGCAGAAACAACTAGTAAAACATAGCAAATCTCGGCTCACCGCGATGATCCCGGGAGGCGGCCGGTCAGCAGCGGCAGACGGGCGCGGCAGGAGAGAGGAGCTGAGACACAGCATCGTCGTCGACGGCGCAACCTGAGGGCGGTGGAGCTGTCAGCCTGGGTGGCGGACGAAAGTCCCATTTTCCGTGGAGCTCGTGACCCTGCGTGCCTTATAACGGCCGGAGGAGCTTTTCTTTCTGCTTGGCCGCTTCCGGCAGAAGATTGGAGTAGAAGCAACGAGCTGGAGGCACGAGGACGACGGGGCCGGAGTGCCAGTGGACGGTGGGGGAGAGCCCGTGCTGTTTCTGGGCAAGCTTGGGCCCTCACGTGTCGTCTAGAACAGAACAAAAATAAATACAGCTTTCGTTAGATAGCGAGGGCAGGTTGGATTGAGAAAGAAACTAGGCTTTCGTCTCGCTATTATATAAAAAGCAAACCGGGCCCATATGCTGCCAAACCTCTTGTGGTCCAAGTGTAGCCACCATCGCCATCACCGAGTCCATCGGAGAGTCGGCCGGGTAGCCCACCATCTGAGCCCGCTGCCCCAACACCATGTGTCAAACTTCTCACCGACGCCAAAACGAGTTGACGTTACTCACCAGGAAGGGAAGCAGTCACCTCCGATCGAACCCATGGGGTCTCTCCATGATAGAAGAGGGGAAGAATGCCACAACCGCCGTGGCACCCCCTGGTAAAAAGCACCCAGACACTCATGGGGATATCCAGATCTGGCGGGGGCAATGCCGCTGCCCTGCCCCCTGCACGCCGACTAGACGCGTGTCACTTTGGATGGAGCAGCGACCAGCGCCCTGTCAAATCTTGCCACTCTAGATCAATGAGGCACTAGAACAGACTGGCCCGCATGCTTGCAACCTAACACCGCTTTGCTACTTTTAGAAAGAGGAAGAGAAGTTGCTTGTACGAGACTGCGCCTCCCGGCTGGAAATTCCAGAGCCCAACTCACCACCACTGTGTCGCCGCCTCCAGCACCTTGATCCATGGCCGCACGCAACTCCCGTCGCCCGCAGGGCACATCCAGCTGCACCCGCCGCAGCTGCCACCCCAGGCACGCACCGACACCACGCAACCTGTCACGCCACCGTCACCCCCTTGCGTCTTCACCGCCCTGGCACAGCATTGCGCCCCTACGCATGTGTTGCATCGGCAGCACCGGCTCGCATCGATCCCACCTTGCAAGGAGGCGAGGACGCCCCGCCACCGGCGACGCCCGTCGAGTTTAGCCCGGCCGTGCCCTTTGGCGGAGCCGTGGGAGGAAGAGGGGAGATGACCCGCCGGGGGTGGGGGGGGGGGGGGGGGGACTATACGGCGGCTAGGGTTCCTTCCCCGTTGCACGTGGGGAAACATGAGAGGCGTTTTCTTTTTGTTAGTATTACAATGCACCGTTGAGAAAAACATTATCACCACTCGCCATGAGAGACACACCAGTATCAAAAATGAAAAGAAACACGAAAGTTTCACGAAACAGTGAGATACATACACAAATTGGGTCTTTTTTTAGATACATACGACAAATTGGGTCTTCTCGTCTTGCGTCTGTTGGGAATTCCCCATAGAGAGAAGGTGCATGCTCTTCCTTCCCCGTTGCACGTGGGGCAACATGAGAGGGGCGTTTTTCTTTTTGTTAGTATTACAATGCACCGTTGAGAAAAACATTATCACCACTCGCCATGAGAGACACACCAAAGATCCTAAAATGAAAAGAAACACGAAAGTTTCACGAAACAGTGAGATACATACACAAATTGGGTCTTTTTTTAGATACATACGACAAATTGGGTCTTCTCGTCTTGCGTCTGTTGGGAATTCCCCATAGAGAGAAGGTGCATGCTCTTCCTTCCCCGTTGCACGTGGGGCAACATGAGAGGCGTTTTTCTTTTGTTAGTATTACAATGCACCGTTGAGAAAAACATTATCACCACTCGCCATGAGAGACACACCAGTATCCGAAAATGAAAAGAAACACGAAAGTTTCACGAAACAGTGAGATACATACACAAATTGGGTCTTTTTTTAGATACATACGACAAATTGGATCTTCTCGTCTTGCGTCTGTTGGGAATTCCCCATAGAGAGAAGGTGCATGCTCTTCCTTCCCCGTTGCACGTGGGGCAACATGAGAGGGGCGTTTTTCTTTTTGTTAGTATTACAATGCACCGTTGAGAAAAACATTATCACCACTCGCCATGAGAGACACACCAGTATCCGAAAATGAAAAGAAACACGAAAGTTTCACGAAACAGTGAGATACATACACAAATTGGGTCTTTTTAGATACATACGACAAATTGGGTCTTCTCGTCTTGCGTCTGTTGGGAATTCCCCATAGAGAGAAGGTGCATGCTCTTCCTTCCCCGTTGCACGTGGGGCAACATGAGAGGGGCGTTTTTCTTTTTGTTAGTATTACAATGCACCGTTGAGAAAAACATTATCACCACTCGCCATGAGAGACACACCAGTATCCGAAAATGAAAAGAAACACGAAAGTTTCACGAAACAGTGAGATACATACACAAATTGGGTCTTTTTTTAGATACATACGACAAATTGGGTCTTCTCGTCTTGCGTGCATTGGGAATTCCCCATAGAGAGAAGGTGCATGCTCTTCCTTCCCGTTGCACGTGGGGCAACATGAGAGGCGTTTTTCTTTTGTTAGTATTACAATGCACCGTTGAGAAAAACATTATCACCACTCGCCATGAGAGACACACCAGTATCCGAAAATGAAAAGAAACACGAAAGTTTCACGAAACAGTGAGATACATACACAAATTGGGTCTTTTTTTAGATACATACGACAAATTGGATCTTCTCGTCTTGCGTCTGTTGGGAATTCCCCATAGAGAGAAGGTGCATGCTCTTCCTTCCCCGTTGCACGTGGGGCAACATGAGAGGCGTTTTTCTTTTGTTAGTATTACAATGCACCGTTGAGAAAAACATTATCACCACTCGCCATGAGAGACACACCAAGATCCGAAAATGAAAAGAAACACGAAAGTTTCACGAAACAGTGAGATACATACACAAATTGGGTCTTTTTTTAGATACATACGACAAATTGGGTCTTCTCGTCTTGCGTCTGTTGGGAATTCCCCATAGAGAGAAGGTGCATGCTCTTCCTTCCCCGTTGCACGTGGGGCAACATGAGAGGCGTTTTCTTTTTGTTAGTATTACAATGCACCGTTGAGAAAAACATTATCACCACTCGCCATGAGAGACACACCGGTATCCGAAAATGAAAAGAAACACGAAAGTTTCACGAAACAGTGAGATACATACACAAATTGGGTCTTTTTTTAGATACATACGACAAATTGGGTCTTCTCGTCTTGCGTCTGTTGGGAATTCCCCATAGAGAGAAGGTGCATGCTCTTCCTTCCCCGTTGCACGTGGGGCAACATGAGAGGCGTTTTTCTTTTGTTAGTATTACAATGCACCGTTGAGAAAAACATTATCACCACTCGCCATGAGAGACACACCAGTATCCGAAAATGAAAAGAAACACGAAAGTTTCACGAAACAGTGAGATACATACACAAATTGGGTCTTTTTTTAGATACATACGACAAATTGGATCTTCTCGTCTTGCGTCTGTTGGGAATTCCCATAGAGAGAAGGTGCATGCTCTTCCTTCCCGTTGCACGTGGGGCAACATGAGAGGCGTTTTTCTTTTGTTAGTATTACAATGCACCGTTGAGAAAAACATTATCACCACTCGCCATGAGAGACACACCAGTATCCGAAAATGAAAAGAAACACGAAAGTTTCACGAAACAGTGAGATACATACACAAATTGGGTCTTTTTTTAGATACATACGACAAATTGGGTCTTCTCGTCTTGCGTCATTGGGAATTCCCCATAGAGAGAAGGTGCATGCTCTTCCTTCCCCGTTGCACGTGGGGCAACATGAGAGGGGCGTTTTTCTTTTTGTTAGTATTACAATGCACCGTTGAGAAAAACATTATCACCACTCGCCATGAGAGACACACCAGTATCCGAAAATGAAAAGAAACACGAAAGTTTCACGAAACAGTGAGATACATACACAAATTGGGTCTTTTTTTAGATACATACGACAAATTGGGTCTTCTCGTCTTGCGTCTGTTGGGAATTCCCCATAGAGAGAAGGTGCATGCTCCATATTATGCTTACAACATCGAATTAATTGCCACCTCCACAATGAAAATTTCGTGTCATAGATGGTTTTTTTAGATGAAACATCTTTTTTCTCGCCATAGGCTCCACATCCACATCATTGCCACCTCCACATCATTTTTGTCCGTCAGTTTGGAGAATGAATAATTTCTAGTTCATCTCGTATTACACTCATATACGTTTGACATACATCTAAGAGTTCATGCATACACATCTTCACATGACAAGCCCACAAAGAGAATCAACATTTCAACTAATATTATGAAGTGGGATTGCCCTGAGCTCCGGATATTAGAAGCCTAAGAATTTGGTCGGTCTTCGCTTGCTTCTTTCTAACTTCATCCATCTCTTGTTTGGTTTTGGTGAGGAGTGCATCTGATTGCTCTATTTGCCTCCTCATGATGTCAGTTGCATGTCGGAGTGCAGCTGCACCCTGTCTTTCAGCCAGTAGTAGAGCCTCAAGAGCTTGAATAATTGGCAACTTCGATGGGCTTGTCTCTAATTGGGAATTATGTTCGAACGTGCTTGTGGAACTTATGTGGGAGGGTATCTCGGAAACAACATCCACAGTTGATCTTGGGGTCGTCTGTTGTGCAATTGTAGTTTCAATTGCATCCTATTCAGTTTCAATTACTAGACATGAGTAGGGTTGAAATAAGTTACAATAGTGAATCATGAAAAACAAACTAACTTCTATATGGTAAATTAAACATTAAATATTTTGCATCCTACAACTAGACATGGAAAGCTATATTTCTATACTTGAACATGCAATAGCCGAACATAATTTAACATGACATGATGCATCTAGACCAATGGGGATAAAATAAGACTCTTTTTAGAAAGGATTGCCTAGACTCTATGTGCTTGTACGTCTAAAACGTAGCAACACTTACCAACCTAGACCTCACATTATACCTTGCTGGACATCAAATGGATGCATATTCTTTGTTGCTTGAGTTTTACGATTTTCATATATCCGCAAACACATAAAGCAAAGCATCGTCAAACATTCATCATGCCAAGGTTTTAAACATCATTATTGGCCTATGGACATGATGCAAACTTGTTCTAACATGATAAAGATTTTATATACAATAATACAAGAGGGACACACATTTACAAGATAATAGTCATGCTTCAGTCTAAGATCGATTTGCTTCTTCGAGGTTTATACCAACAGTAAAGCAATGAATCTCATCGAAATAGCGAAGTTAAGTGTGCTTGGACGAGAGTAGTACTAAAATGGGTGACGCCCTGGGAAGTCCTGGTGTTGCATGCCTCATTTTTTGGTCAAAGGTTTCCTCCATGCCATCGCCTCGATCCTGCTCTTCTTCCCCGTCCAGCGGGCTCGTCGACGGCAAGAGGAGTGGGGACCCATCTGTCTCCTTTCCCCCCCTCAGTTTCGTATACCTGGCTGCATCAGCGAAGTGGTGGCGGTGATGGCATGTTGGAATAAGTTCTGTTCGACATCTCTCTACATCAACGACGTTCGATCAGGCACCGATGAAGGGCCTGTAAGAGTTTGCGTCGCCAAATTTGTTGACTGTCTTTGGATTTTGACAATTGATGTGCCTATCAAGGAGAGCAAATGGTTCGCTATTTGTGCAGCGACTTCGACATCTTCTTACGTGTTCTTCTACGGCATGATTTGGTTTCTCCAACTCTTGTACTGCGTGGGGTGATGCACCAACCAATTCTTCTTCAGCGTGTTTTAGATCTTTTCTCAAGTAGATAGTGGCTATTGCGGTCTTTAAAGCCTATTATGGCGAGGATGTTTGTAGGCGTCCCTTTCCTTTATTGTCGTTGAGTGCAATTTTTAATCTCCGAAAGATGGTGTACAATTTGAAGAAGGAGGCTAGTAGGATTTTTAAGGTAACTTATTTTCTACTTGTCATTCTGTGTCTAGTTGTCATTCCATTGTAATTTTTTTTATTTTGTTGATAATTATCGGACCTAAGATGCCTTTTGGGTGTCTTTTTTCCAAGAAAGATAGTTTTGCTTCTTTGAGGTGACAACTCCACAAAAAAATCGGTCTGCTTGTTCCAGTTGCCAACTAATGACATATTTAGCCCAAAAGTAGGATTTGGTGATAATGACGGGTTATTGGGGTACTAATGATATTCTGGAGTGGATGAGTCGTTTATTAGTCCCAAGGAAATGAAGCAAGGGTGGTTAGAGACCACTCAAGGAAAAATAATATAAAAGAAGACTACGTCTTTAAATTTAATCATAGATTTTATTTCATATCTTTGAGTCATATAGGGAAGCCGTACTATTGACAGGAGTCTACCCGAGGAACACGAGTGGAGATTGACGACCTAAAAAATCCTACACACTCCGAAAAAGCCTTGTGAGAAACCCCAAAAGATACCCTAGGAACTGAGGAATTGTCATTCTTGCCAGCAAAAGGACCCCAAAACATCCCGATCTGCTTGTGTGTGTGTGTGGGGGGGGGGGGGGGGGGAGATCGAGGCTACAGGCTGATCTGGATTGCCGAGTAACGTTCAAACATCGAGGACCATACGAAAGGTTGCCATTCTTCCCCAACTGAAGGAGGCGACCATACATGAGCTTTCTATTATTGTTGACCACTTTGAACTTCTATCCATCAATCTTTGATTTGAGTGAGAGAAAAAGGAACAGTAGATTTGTGATTCCACTTGGCCCCTTTTGAATTTCCCTTGAGTTCTTCCTGAAGCTTGTCACTCTAAAGTTTGTGGGGGAATCCTGGATGGTTGGAGTCATCCAAAAGCTTCCAAAGTTGTGGATTTTTTATGATCAATTATAGGTGACCGAAGCAGGTTCCAAGTTGAACATACCATCATATGTTTCCATGTTCATCAAGAGAAATGTCATAGTCTTGTGGCCAACAATAGACTGAATATTTGTGTGAAGATTAAAGTTGTTGTTTCAACAGACCAACACGAAGACAATGATATACAACACTGGATCCTTGGACATGCTATGGTCCGTAATACTCCCTCCGTCCCAAAATAATTGTCTTTGATTTAGTACAACTTCAGTACAAAATTTTACTAATTCAAAGACACTTATTTTGTGACGGAGGGAGTTGTTGGTTAATGGTTACTATGATCATTTGTCTGAATAGAATTGTGATAGGCAAAGAAGGTACTAAAAGTCATCCACCCAAGTGTTTACATTTGTTAAAATTTCCAACCATGCAAAGAAAGTCCCCCACCTTTGAACCATAAGTCCATAGAATAGCTACCCCACCCAAGAAAACATGCACCCATGCACAACAACAAATGAGAAAGAACATACCTGATCTTTGTTCCTGTTATTCAAAGTCTGTGATATTCCACTCATTGACAATTCATGGGCATCTTTGTTTTTCAAGTAGTCAATCCATCTCTCTGGAATAGCCATAGCCTGGCGATAGTCAAACCCTACTCCACCTTCGTCAACTGGCCGACAAAGAACTGGCATGCCTGAAACATCTTCAGCAATAATAGTTGCTTCTGGCAGGAGTTTGTGTACTAAATGGTTAGCCAGCATCATGTAAATGATTGCATCTACATTTGTATCCAATCCAAAATACTCCTTATAACTTCCAGTGAACGACATATTGATACCATGGTGATTGTATAGCATGGATGTAACCCCATCAAATCTGAAGCCATCAAACATGAATTCGTCCATCCAATATCTCAGATTGGAAAGAAGAAATCTTAAGACCTCCCAATTGGTATAGTTGAACAGCCGGCTGTCCCACAATTTATGATAGCCCCTGTCTCCTGTGTAGAAATACGACTCTTGTGCGCTTTGTCCAACATCATAGCCATTTAGACCATCTGTCACATTTTTGCTTGCATGGCTATGGACAACATCCATTAGAACACGCAATCCTAAACTATGTGCCTTGTCAACAAGATATTTGAGGTCCTCTGGAGTGCCTGATTTGCTGCTAACTGCGAAGAAATTTGTCACGTGGTACCCAAAGGAAGCATAGTAGGAATGTTCCATGATTGCCATAAGCTGGACCGTGTTGTAGTTCTTTGCCCTTATGCGTGGTAACACATTGTCTGCAAATTCTCTGTATACTTCAGGCTTTTCACCACTCATCCCAACATGTGCCTCGTAGATACGTGGAGTATCAGGCCTTCGTGGCCGAGGATGCTTAAACACATACCTGCTAAACAAAGATCAAAATATCATGTCACCGCATTATTTTATTTTATCTTATTTGGGTTTTACTTAAATTTCCTGCTCTCAAGCTACTGAAATTAGACCTTTCACTAGTTGGTGGATCCCAATGAACACCATCGTATGGAGCTCCAAATTTAGAGGTATTAACAATTGCATAACGAATCCATGCGGGGATCCGTTCAACCCATACTCCATCGTGCCTAAATCGAAATTTAACCTTGGAATTGTGAGGGATGGCAGGTCTCCCATCGACATGAGGAATCTTGATTGACCAAACTCCAAAATTATCCTTGGTCATCATGTGCTCAAAACCATTCCAGTTGTTGAAGTCACCAACAAGTTGTGCTTCCCTACAATAAAGTAAAGCCTTGCAAGTGAATAAATGGATCTACTAAACACAGTGAGAAGTAAGTACCGTCGAAAACAAGAAAATCACCTTTAAAAAAACAAGAAATCAGATAAGGAAAAATATTTTCATATTTCCTCTGTAGTGCATCATGGATCTGCCTGTTTTAATTGTATGTTAACCCAGGACCATTAACAAGTAGCTGCATGACAATATTTGAACTTACAGTGCTGCAGGCGCCCATTCCCGGTATACAGTCGCACCAGGTTCTGCGTTGATCCCAAACTTCAAATAGCCTAGATATGTTCACACCAAAGGCCAGAAACAGAGTTAATTACCATGTGCTGTGGGCATCACAAATACCAGCATCTTGAATGTATGAACAAGAGCTAACCTCGAGAGAATTCTTCAAGGCTTCCCTCATGTTTCTCAATCAAATGTTTCTGGTACAGGTACCTTCTCATCCTATAATTGAAGTGGTTCTTGAATTCGGCCAACTTCGGATCCAGATCATATATGGGAAGGTGGCTGACACCATCTTCTGTTTTCACAGTTTTGTTTTCTCGCGCCGTCTCAGGAACAGAACTGCTATTGGCCTTGCATATATGAACGACTAATGACAGTTAAAGCGAGCGGCAGATTAGAACTGAACAAGCAGTAGTAGCGATACAGCAGATAATCATGTGCCTATATCAGTTAACTATATTTATGTCACAAATGCAGCAACTAATTATAATTGGTTGATACATTCATCACAGATTATGCACATTTCGGTTGTATAGCAAGTAGCACGACTGAAATTTTATTGTGCAGCAGAGGTTATACTACTATATATGTATGTATTGATCCCATATACATAAAGAAATTTTATTGAAATCACATCCACTTGTTGAAACATTTTAGACCCAAAACGGTGTTTAGTGGACGAATTCAGGTTTTTCAGTAGTAGTATTTCTATTTTGCATAATCACCATCAGATCAGATTCTGTTTGGTCAGAGAATTCCAGAGAATCTAGACAGGGAGAGAAGAGGTTTACCTTCAGTGGCCACGACCAGCGAAGCGAAGACGGCACGGGTACCACGCTCAGCCGCACATTGCCGCCGCCGCCGCCACTCTGCAGACGACCGGTCAGCATCGTCACATCAGTGCCCTGAAGAACCTCGTCATGGGAAAGCAGAGCGGAGAACGTTAAAAGAATAAAACAGAAGAGATCTCGGTGGCTCACCGGGATCCCCGGACCGGGCCGGACAGCAGCGGGATAGGAGGGGCGCAGCGGGACAGAGGGCGAGGAGGAGGAGGAGGAGGCAAGGCACAGCATCGTCGTCCACGGCACGGCGGGGGTGTCGGCGGAGCTCGTGGCCCGGCGTGCTTTCGAACGGCCGGAGGAGGAGCGTGGCGCCGGAGACGGAACGGGAGAGTGGAGTGCAGAGTGGTAGCAACTGACGAGGGGAGGCACGAGGAAGACGAGGCGGGTCTGTGGGTGCCACGTGGACGGTCGGGGAGTGCCCGTGCGTAACGGGCCAGCAGTAAAGCCAGTGAAAAGGTTTGGGACCCCAGCCTTCATCAGTTTGCGACTTGCCTAAAAAAAATGACTTTTTCTAAAAAAAAGTTTGAGAGAGAGAGACTTTCTAGAATAGAAAGGATGCATAGTGACATTCTTTGTTTGGATATCATATGAACTTGTTCTGATGAATTTTAGCATTAAGAAAAATACGATTAAACTAGAAATTCTCTTGTTTTAGCAATTACGTACTTTGCTACTGTTATGCTAAGCCACCCGAAAAAGTGACTTTGCGTAGAGATTATGCCGGTTGTCGGGCTAGGTGCCTTATTTGGCATACCTAATGAATATGTATTGGTTTATTTTTTAAACAAGATTGTCACTTATTCATTCATCATCACAAAATCACAAGTCGCGATACAACACACACACGCGCAAGTGGAATCACTAGAAAGGGCGAGGGAAGATATGAGTCCAAAAACATTTGCTGAACACCCCTCCAAGAAATGGAAAATACAAGAAAGTCCCTAATGTTTTGCAAGCCAATTGAGAGGGCCGTCGGTTGCGGAACCAAACTTGTTCTGGCGCGTCGACTGGGCGACGTCCCAGTACTCCTTCCATCGTGGAACTGCTGCTTGTCGGCAACATCATTGAGACATATCACATGCACTGCCATACACAGACCACATCCTAGTTCTTGGATTGTCGCCTTCCCACTCAAATGGACGATGCCATCTAGGGAAACCACCACCGGCTTACCAAAGGACACGAGATCTGCTGCACCAAAGGAACGACCAAAGACAAAGTGATGCAGAGCATCCCATGATCATCCCCATGGACGCATCTACATCCCCTACAACACCACTTGGACCTATGACTCGAGCACGTGCAAGAGCTCTTGAAACCGAGGTGACATCACTCCTCTCACAACTCCCTTTCGATTCACATGAGACATGGTTACTACCTCAAACGGAAACACTATGCATACTCAGGTACCAAGGAGTTAACCATGGAGAAGCTAGGAAGCCAAGAGAACCGGAAGCGGAATACATGTGTGAAGACGGAGAGGAAAAGCGCCAAGTCCCAGACTGGCCGGACGATCCGGACGGCGGCCCGGACGATCCGGACGGCGGCCCGGACGATCCGGCTAAAGCGCACCGAAGACACCCGAAGCTCCACCTGAAGCCGGACCATCCGGACCAAGTCCCGGATCATCCGGACCCTGCCCGGACGTCCGGACCCCCAGCCGGACATCTGGACCTAAACCGCCACCAGCCGCGTCTCCAGCTCATCCGGGCCTCCACCCGGATCATCCGGACCGGCCCGGATCATCCGGCCAGCGCCTGCGCGCGCGTGTTGGGCTAAGCCCATGTATCCCTTCGCCCCCCTAGCCTATATATAGGACTCCTCCTCCTCACTTCGAGACTTAGCATTGTGATAGCTCATTTTGATATAGAGCATTGCTCATCCATACCGGATCTACTTCACGAGAGGGACCGTGCCTCCTCGGAGAAGATCCTTTCGGATTCAAGGCCTCCATCCGGAGAAGACAATCAAGACCTCCTCACGGAGAAGAACAGTTACTCATGTATCGTCCGTTGTTGACTTTGTATCTTGTGTTACTCGTGCTTCGATGATCTAGACCTTGTGTGATCGATCTCTTGTCGGTTGAGTGTTTCTCTCGTTTCCCCCGTGGTTTCCCTTGTGTTCTTCCGCGCGTTCTTCGTGTTTCCCCGTAGGATCCACTCCAAACGTGAAAGATCGGCCCCTTAGGGTTCTGCCCTACATCATCTTGGTATCATGAGACACGTTGATCATGTTTTTGGAGCCCCTACCCTTCGTTTTCTAGCTTGATTTTGTTGATTTTGTCCTAAATCCGAAAATCCCCACCAAAAATAGCCCCCAAATTTTTTTATGATTTGTTGGTTTTGATGATGATTTGTTGATTTTGATCCGTGGATTCGATGCCAGGCTTTCAGGCTCGGGCCTCCGGGCCAGGATGTCCATGCACAGGTCTGCTTTGATGTTTGCTGCAAGGCTAGGCTGCACCACAGTTAAAACATTCAAAGCTCTTGTTTCGTTACTCGTGAGATGATCTTTGATCTTTTCACTAGTCTCTGAGAGGGTTGGGTGCGCCATGTGACAGATTACTACTCGGAAGATGTTTCCTTATGGTGGGGTTTTGGATAGGCCGAGGGTGTCGGAGTCCTACGTGGCTGTTGTCCTTGCTAGCCAAACAAGGTTTGCTTTTAATAAACACTCAACTTAGCAAAAATCCAACGAAAAAAAGTGGCTTTTTGCACCAACTATTTGTTTTTTTTCCTTCGTCCATCCGATGGTGATGCAGTTTCTGTTGGGCACTTTTGGATGATGGCTGCTCGTGCCATCGTCCGTCTAAAGCTTACAAACAACGCAGATGAACAGACAGCAAGCCGTGTCCATGGCAAAAAAGAACAAACATTTGCTGTATGCAAGTTGCCTGAAATTTGAATTCGGTTCATTCGATACGAGAGAGAGTGAAGAGGAGACGCACCTCCGAGGGAGGGCCCGGAGCTACCCAAAGATGTGGAAGATGCGCAGCATCGTCGATGGAGGGGAGCCAGAGTAGGGGGTTTAGGCCCCGTTCGGCTTCACTCCGCTCCACGGCTCCACTCCGGGAGCGGACGGAGCTGTAGTGCAAAATCTAGGAGCCAGCAAACAGCCGCTCCGCAGATCCTAGGAGCGGTGGATTCCCGAACGGGGCCTTAGAGGGATGGCCAAGGACGGCAGCAGGACGGGGCGATAAGGCACAAGTTGGAGCACCAGCAGGAGCAGCTGACGACAGCGGCAATTGGGCCAGCAGGGGGATCAGAGGAAGGAGAAGGCTGGAGGTAGGAGAAAGCACATCGCTGTTCGATTCAGATCGAACGGCTCAGAAAACCAACTTGGATATAGCCTTCAGACAATGGTGATAAACGCCTCGCCATCTGCTCCGACGGGTCATGCCATAATAACAGTGTGACCATGGTGACAACTGAGCAAGACCCGACGCCTCATCGACGAAACATCTATTAATCCTTTTATATCTTATAAGTCTGTACATTACAGAAGATGTTCATCCACAAGGTTTATGAATGATGATGTATGAAACCTGTCATGACCATCCTTCTCTTTGCTGTAGTAATCCTGCTATACTGTTCAATGTGTGAGATTCGATGTCATCAGCGGCTGAAATAGTCAGCCAAAAAATCGCTAGCTCAGATTCGCCGTGTCGTGGGGTGATGACACATATCTTGCTTCTGCATGCACCGACTCCCGGATTCATCAAGAATTTAGGTGGTCTGATCACTGCCTTTCAGGCTTTAGCAGTCCTGAAGATCCATAGCAGTCCGCGCTTCAGTTCGGAAAGTATACGATACTGCAGTGCAGACCGGGCGTCGATCCTGATCCTCCTCACTCCTTTGTGATCCACCTGTGTCCCCGGATCTCGTACCCGCCCAGCCCATGGTCGCTGCTCTCGCCGCTGATCACCGCACCCAACCTCCTGCGCTGCTGCCTCCGCGCTCTTTTGGGGCCGCTGTTGTCGCTGAGGCTCCCGTTCAGGAGCGGGTCGTCGATCCCACTGATCACCCTGTGCAGGGACCGCGGCGAGTCGATGCAGCTGTCATCGTTTGTTTTGTCTTTATCGTGCTTCTTCATGTTCTGCGATATCTGGTGGATCTTCTCGTTGATCGGCTCCACCGCGTGGTTCACGGTGAACTTCAGGTCATTCACAATCTGCAAGGTTCAGTGAGATAAGGTGTTTCAGGTTTAGCTACAGTTGGTCAAAATGAAACTTTTGCTGAAAGGGGTAACAGAACAAATAATATCTTTTCCTTACATATTCGCCTCCTCCGAGTACAACATCGCGGACGCTTTCTTTTATGGCGGTGGAGCATCTGACGTGATCATCCGGCTGGGGAAGCCTAATCTTGGTTGGGCGCTCGCTATCTTTAACTTCGTCTGGATCTAGAGGGCAGTCAACTGAAGCGTAGTCTCCCAGAACTGAAACATCTCCAACGTAACGATCGCCCATTAGCTCGTATGGCTTGGCAGGGAAGACGTACAGGTGAATAACAGCAGCAAAACCCATCTGTATTCAATGATAGAAAAATAACTTTGGTTACTTTGTTTCATTTTCAATGGAAAATGGGACAGGGCTGAGGCCTATTGATCTAAAAATATATATTACTTCGTTAGGATTACTGCAAAATTGAGAATGCAAGCATGCTTAAACAAGGATTTGTCAGCATCATGTAAGGAATTGAAATGGTATAATCAGGAACGTGTCACCACCTCTATGCAGATGATAAAGTCCTGAATGCTGGACTTGAACTGCAACTCTTGAGCTATAGGGCCTCTCAACAAGCCCCAGCTGGAGAGCAACGCTATTGCCACACCTTGCCACCATGTTAAGAACACAATAGACTTGAATGTCAGAAACTTCGCTAGGGGCTTTATATGGGCTAGCTCGTCCTTTATGACGGCGTAAAATTGAACGAGACAGTATAAGGCCCATGACTGACTGAAATTGAGAGCCATGGCAGTGTAAGAGTACCTGGTAAATAAGAGCAATTCGTAAGTACGAAGAGAATGCATTTAAAGTTTGAAACTACTGCATCATCAGATGCACGAACAGGTTCACCGCTCCTACCACATGCCCACAGAACGAGTTCATCAGTAGCAAGAAAATGTATTTTTAACTGAACATCATGATGCATGAGTAGGTTCCATGACGCTAGCAGTACATATGAAAGCAGAGGTGAGGAAAGAACAGGCAAAACTTAGTGTTAGTTATGTTGGTAAAGCAAAGATAGCATAAATGCATCACAAATTTCCCGTGCAGCTTGTTAGATTCATTTATAAGTGCTAACGAGGAAAAGTTGATCCCAAAAGTTCAAGCCATTCATAGCAATTTGTATTAAACTTGACAAATATATGGTAACATGAATGTCCCAAGTTGTAACTGAATGACAGCTGCAGGACAACTAAATCTAGGATACAGGGTTTGATATACCATACAATCTTCTCATGAATATCGATACAGACCAGTGTCACTAGAATAAAGACTTGTCAACAAAATGGTACAACCTCTGTTTTTTTCTTTACCTGTCATTTTGGACACTGAAAATGTCTCCAGTAAACGGCTTTGATGGCGGGTTATTTCTGATTATTAATGTCATTTTTATTACTCCCTCCGTTCACTTTTGTAAGTCGTTTCAGACAACTCAAAATGGATTGTTTTGCATATTGTCTGAAATGCCTTCAAGGTCTTATAAAAGTGAACCAGAGGGAGTATTTAAAATAAAATTAGACTATGCTCGTTTTAATGAAAAATTAAGTAATATGTTTTACACGTGGCATATCCAAACACTTGTGTGTACATTATAAGTCATTAACTGAGCATTGCAATCTAAAACATCATTTGAAAAGAGCAGAGGTAGTAGTACAATAGCAGTATAACTGAATGAGACGAGTTCATGCAAGGATCGTTGAGTGAAAAAAGAAGATGTATGGCCTCATGAGTATGTATCTTACCCACAGTTCCATTTAAACTCTCCTTCACAGTACACCCCAAAGGATTCAAGAATCACCGCAAGGAGAGCACATATTGTCTTTATTATCATCTATCCAAGAAAAAGGTGCACATGTTAGTTGGGTTTTCCATCAGATGCTGCAAAATGAAATGGAATGGGAGCTAAAGAGTGACATACATATTGGACAAGCCCAAACTTAACTACCAAGTAGAACCATTCGCCAACAGGCCATGGGTTCAACATGTAATTCATCGGAAAAGGGTGGTTCACATGTCGTTCTTCGGATGCATTGCCTAAAAGTGGTGCATCAGAACCTGAACTGCCCTCCTTCTTCAGAAACTCAATCGTCCTATCTTCTCCACCTAGAATGAAAAAAGATTATATAAGGAAGGGCAGAGACATTGATGATAACGTTGGAACGCTAGATAGAGGCGTACCTAAGCACGCAACAAGATACCGCCCGAAACAGTACATGGCAAATGCCTCGTATCCGTCTCGCAGAATCTCAATATCTACACCAATTGTTGGATTCACCAATGATATATACTGCAGCAGTAGAATAAGACACAAAAGTTAACGGCTGGATCGACCTCTCCCAGCCAACAACATTTGTGACCGCACACCTGAACAAGGCAAGACATAGCACCTTACCGACTCGATTGCGTATATCGGCACCATCAGAACGACACCGACGAGGAACTTCTGCTCCTGGAAAAGAAGAAATGCAGCAAGGTGAGTCCAAAACAACAAGACATTGAGCTGAACAGAGATCCAACGATAATTTACACTGCTGTATAGAAAATAAGAAATTCAACATGGTCTGATCATAGCAACCAACCTCTGGGTTCTTGTAGGCCGACAGGTGGTTGAGGAGCAAGTAGATGGACAGCGAGAGCGATACGGCGACGAAGAGCCCCGAGATGATGGTGGCCCAAACAGGCAGTGAGTAGGTCCGGAGCACCAGGAGCAATTTGTCGGCGAATTCCATTGCCATTGCCATCGCCCCTGTCTGTCCCGCCGCTTGTCTGTACTCAAGCCGATGCGCCCTCTGTGGCGCCGCCGGCACATTCGGGACAGGGATTCACTGTTCCAGGTTGCGGTTCATGGAGCATCATAATCGGGAATTCGACCTTCCAGATGAAAGAATCCCAGTGATGCAGAGCCCCCTGGCTGATACTGAAGTATTTTAGGTGAGAGCAAAATGCAGAGTGGCCTGCCCTGTTTTTTGTCCCTTATTCCTCCGCCTAATAATATTCGGCGGGATTGAGCCCCTGCAGGCAACCAGAAAAAAATCTAAATGGCGTTTACACGAGGCAGCATGTGCTCCGTCCTCAGATCGGAAGGGAAGGGCCAGCCAGCAATGGCGCAATTTCGACTGGAGGGAAATAAATAAACATGGTAGGAGCTCGTAATCGAAGAAGACAAAAAGAAGAGCCCTAGCTTAATCCAGTGGCCTCCAAATGCGCGAGAACCGGAGTAACGCGGCTAGGCACTAGGAGGCAAGCCAACAGGCCGGGTTGGGGAGGGCGCCGGAGAGGATCGGACAATGCCCCCGCGAATCTGGAGCGGGGGGGCCGAATCCTCGCCCTAATTTGGCGGCCACGATCGAATCATCCTCCATGGACGGAGCGGGGCGGGATGGGCGCGTACCTCTGACGGAAGGATTGGGGGGCTCCGCGCCCGGCCCGGCGGAGGGGTCGACGACGAGGAGGGTGAGGATGGGATCGGGGGAGGGTTAGGTCAGGTTAGGATGGATAGATGAGACAAGAGAGAGGAGAGGAGAGGGGAGGAGAAGGTTAGGTGCTCCAATCCTCCCTCCCGTATTTTCTCTCATGAGAGAGACATACAGATACAGAGACAAGCATCCGCATCGCATCGCATCACATCACATCACATGGTGGCTTATCCACGCCTTTGGCTCTTGGCTGCTCCGGCGTGAGCTGCGCGCGGCGCCGACGCACCTTGTCGTCGTGCGCCCGCTGGGTCCGCGGAACCGCCGGCACCGGGATTCGGTTTGGATCCAAATGCCAATGGTGCGGTAGCGTCACGTCGCGGTAGGTGAGGGGCTACCTGTACTCCCAGTGCCACCGCGCTTGGTGCACCGAGATGTGCAGGCGCCGGCGTTCAGGGCGGAAACGCGCCGGCGATGGAGGGGGAGGGGGAGCATGGGATGACGAGGCGCCGGGGGTGCCCGACCCCGCCACACGCGTGGTTAAAAAAAGACGCGCGCACTGGCTAACGCGTGGGCCCGCTGTCGGTGGTCGTCATAAATAAGACGACCGATGGCGGTTGGGTGGCTGATACGTCCATTTTGTATCATGCTTTTATATCAATATTTATTGCATTATGGGCTGTTATTACACATTATATCTCAATACTTATGGCTGTTCCCTCTTATTTTACAAGGTTTACCATGAAGAGGGGGAATGCTTAAGAATCAAATTCAGGTGAAAAAGGAGCAAATATTGGAAACCTATTACGCACGACTTCAAAAATCACGAAACTCCACGGATCTTATTTTTAGAATTTATAAGAATTATTGAGCGAAAGAAACACACGAGGGGCCCACACCGGCCGGGGAGGGTGCGTGGCCAGCCTGTCTCTGGGCCCCTGGTGGCCTCCGTGTCCATCTTACGCTATATGAAGGCTTTTACCCTAGAAAAATGGTAGGCAAGCTTACGGGATGAAACTCCGCCGCCACAAGGCGGAACCAATCTAGGGCTCGAGGCGGAGGCTGATTACTGGGGACTCTTCCCCTCGGGAGGAAATCATCACTATCGTCATCACCTTGATCCTCTCATCGGGAGAGGTCAATCTCCATCAACATCTTCACCAGCACCATCTCCTCTCAAAACCCTAGTTCATCTCTTGTATCCAATCTTGTATCAAAACCACAAATTGGTACCTGTGGGTTGCTAGTATTGTTGATTACTCCTTGTAGTTGATGCTAATTGGTTTCCTTGGTGAAAGATCATATGTTCAGATCCTTAATGCATATTATTACTCCTCTGATTATGAACATGAATATGCTTTGTGAGTAGTTACGTTTGTTCCTGAGGACATGGGTGAAGTCTTTCTATTAGTAGTCATGTGAATTTGGTATTAGATTCGATATTTTGATGAGATGTATGTTGTCTTTCCTCTAGTGGTGTTATGTGAACGTCGACCACATGACACTTCACCATTATTTGGGCCTAGAGGAAGGCATTGGGAAGTAATAAGTAGATGATGGGTTGCTAGAGTGACAGAAGCTTAAACCCTAGTTTATGCGTTGCTTCGTAAGGGGCTGATTTGGATCCATATGTTTAATGTTGTGGTTAGGTTTACCTTAATACTTCTTTTGTAGTTGCGGATGCTTGCAATAGGGGTTAATCATAAGTGGGATGTTTGTCCAAGTAAGGGCAGTACCCAAGCACCGGTCCACCCACATATCAAATTATCAAAGTACCGAACGCGAATCATAGGAGTGTGATGAAAACTAGCTTGACGATAATTCCCATGTGTCCTCGGGAGGTCTTTTCTCATTATAAGAAATTGTCCAGGCTTATCCTTTGCTACAAAAAGGATTTGGCCACCTTGCTGCACTTTATTTACTTTATTTACTGGTTAATCGTTATAATTTATCTTATCACAAAACTATTTGTTACCTACAATTTCAGTGCTTGCAGAGAAAACCTTACTGAAAACCGCTTATCATTTCCTTCTGCTCCTCGTTGGGTTCGACACTCTTACTTATCGAAAGGACTACGATAGATCCCCTACACTTGTGGGTCATCAAGACTCTTTTCTGGCGCCGTTGCCGGGGAGTGTAACGCTTTTGGCGAGTGGAACTTGGTAAGAAAATATTTATATAGTGTGCTGAAATTTTCCGTCACTTGTTACTATGGAAACTAATCCCTTGAGGGGCTTGTTCGTTGTATCTTCACCCTGACCAGAAGAGCAAAGAGTTGCTCCTCAACCTACTGAACCTACTGAAAATATTTACTTTGATATTCCTTCGGGTATGATAGAGAAACTACTAGCTAATCCATTTGCAGGAGATGGAACATTGCATCCCGATTTACACCTTATCTTTGTGGATGAAGTTTGTGGATTATTTAAGTTTGCAGGTATTCGCGATGATGTTGTCAAAAGGAAGGTCTTCCCTTTATCTTTGAAGGGTGATGCATTGACATGGCATAGGCTATGTGATGATACGGGATCTTGGAATTATAAACGATTGAACTTGGAATTTCATCAGAAGTTCTACCCTATGCATTTTGTTCATCGTGATCGTAATTACATATATAATTTCTGGCCTCGCGAAGGAGAAAGCATCGCTCAAGCTTGGGGGAGGCTTAAGTCAATGTTATATTCATGCCCCAATCATGAGCTCTCAAGAGAAATGATTATCCAAAAAAAATTATGCTCATCTTTCTCCAATGATCGCAACATGCTCGATACTTCTGTCTTTGGTTCTTATATGTCAAGACTATTGAATTCAAATGGGACTTGTTGGAAAGAATTAAACGCAACTTTGAAGATTGGGGTTCCGACGATGGTAAGGAGTCAGGTATGACACCTAAGTTTGATTGTGTTAAATCTTTTATGGATACCGATGCTTTCCGTGGATTTAGCGCTAAATATGGACTTGACTCTGAGATAGTAGCTTCTTTCTGCGAATCTTTTGCTACTCACGTTGATCTCCCTAAGGAGAAGTGGTTTAAATATAATTCTCCCATTGAAGTAAAAGTAGTTACACCTATTACAGTTGAAGAAAAGAATATCACCTATAGTGATCCTATTGTTACTACTACTTATGTTGAGAAACCTCCTTTTCCTGTTAGGATAAAGGATCATGCTAAAACTTCGACTGTTGTTCGTAAGAGTAATACTAGGACTTATACACCTCCTGAGCAAATCAAAGTTGAACCTAGTATTGCTATGGTTAAAGACCTCTTGGATGATGATTTAGATGGGCATGTTATTTATTTCTGTGGTGAGACTGCTAATATTGTTAAACCAGATGCTAAGATACATAGACCTGTGGTAGGCATGCCTGTTATTTCTGTTAAAATAGGAGATCATTGTTATCATGGCTTATGTGATATGGGTGCTAGTGCTAGTGCAATACCCTATGACTTATATAAAGAAATTATGCATGATATTGCACCCGTTGAATTGGAAGGTATTGATGTTACTATCAAACTTGTCAATAGAGATACTATTTCACCAATTGGGATTGTTCGAGGGAGTAAGGCTTAGTGTTGTTGGTATTGATCCCAATGACTGCATTTTCCCCATTGCAATGCGCTGGGTGGAAGTACAATGCACATGTGCCTGAGAGTGGTTTCTGACCACTCCGAGAGATGATCTGAACATCACTAACACTGCTCCTTTCACACTTATGAGTGACAACTAGAAATGATTAATAAATGATGTCCATAAAGTTTGGCCAAATTCAAAACACAGGTTTTGTATGAGGCATATTTACCAAAACTTTAATGAGAAGCACAAAGGAGAGGCACTGAAAAAAGACATGTGGGCCATTGTAAGATCACCAAACAAGGTGAAGTGGAGAGAGAACTGTCGGAAAATGGATGATCATTGCTCAGTTGCCTTCCACTGGACTGAAAATTGTTTTTTTTTTGTAACTAAATATTATGATGCAGTTAAGTGGATTACTAAATGTTGGATGTTAAATGAATGTAGTTAAGTGTTTTTTTAATTATGTTGTAGTTAACTACATTACTGAAAATTGACCTGATATTTAATGTTGTAGTTAACTGAATTTTGATGTTGTAGTTAACTGAATTTTACTTATGTTGTAGTTAACTGAAAATTCCCTTCGAAATTTGATGTCATAGTTAACTGAATATTGATGTTGAAGTTAACTGAAAATTGACATTGAATTTTGTTGTTGTAGTTAACTGAATTTTACTTATGTCGTAGTTAACTGAAAATTCCCACTGAATTTTGATATTGTAGACTCAATATTGATGTTGAAGTTAACTAAAAATTGCCACTGAATTTTGTTGTTGCAGGTAACTGAATTTTATGATGTTAAACGAATGACTCGAACCCAAGACTGTTTGTTAGATCAGCTGTGTGCAATACCAATAGGATAGTAGTAGTGATTTGTTAGACTACTACAAAGATGTTTACTAAAGTTAAGTGGTGTTTTTCTAACTGAGTATTATAGTTAACTGAATATGCAAAAAAACGTATTAAAGGAAAAACAAAAAAAGTTTGGCCCGGGTCTCAAACCCGTGACCTATGGTTAGAAACGTTGAGTGCAATGCCAGTGGGATATTAGTAGTGCTTTGTTCAACTGCTAGCAAACTATCGAATTACTATGGCCGTGCGTTGGGTTGCGTCTGTCGATTCGTTTTCCATGTCTTTAATTAAGACCACCCACCACTCTGCTCCTCCACTCTCCACTATCCTCCCCACGTCGCCTCGGTCTCCCTGCTCCCCAACTCCCACTCCTCTCAAGAAAACCCTCACCGCTGAGCTCCAAGTCGCTGTCGACGACATGGACAACAACCCCGTATAGCAGAGGGGCATCGAGGATCTGGCCGGCGACGACCAGGGAGCCCGCACGGACTTGAAGGAGATCACATGGTGATTCCCTAGCCTCGGGATGCTACGTCACCACGCATGTGGCCTCGTCAAGGTCATGACGGACGACGAGAAGTGTCGCGCATTAATCGATTGCAAGCGATACACTCCTTCAAAACATCTTGATTCGTTGTTCCTTATATGAGTTGAGAAACACATGTTTATTTGTTGGCCTACACTTCTTATACTGTATGTTTGCTTCATTAATACTCTTAATTGTTGTATCACTGTTGTAATATGATTGTTTGAATGCAATGGGATGATCAAGTGTGAAAATACTGCTTCAGCGCCATTAAAATGCTGCCACCTTAACTGCATATTAGTAATCCACTTAACTTCATCATAATATTTAGTTAAGTGTGATCTACCACCACTTAAAATGCTGCCATTGGACAAAGGTGCCTACCATTGCTAATATGCACAACAGTGGTGGTAGATCATACTGTACTTTGTACCCCATCCACAATCAATATAACAAGAGCAGGATGTAGTGTTTTACCTCTTCGAGAGGGCCCGAACTTGGGTAAATATCATGTGCCTATTTTCCCTGCTACCATTGTTCCTAAATCGCCAGCTTGGGACCCCCTACCGAGATTCGCCAGTTTTAGCACCGACACTGAGGGCGTCAGAGTCCTACTTGGCTACTGTCTGGACTCCCACAAAGCCCCCCCCCCTCCCCCAACTTTGCTTCCATTTTGCAGGAATAAGTGCGTCCGGACCGGTCGGCGGACTGATACAGGTCCGCGTTGGATGGCAAAACATGCCCAGACCGTGTGGTCCATATGTATATGGGCGGTTTGAGGGTCGGTGTTGGAGATGCCCTAAGCACTTTTAGAGTTACACTTTTCATTGAGGCCTTACCACGGCGACTTACCGACTGTCTACTATAACAAGTTTTGCCCTACTCCATTGAGGGAGGGCTATTGACGGCGGCGCGCCTTCGACTCGCTTCAGCGCTTGTAGTCGTCGCTAGGTGGTCTATGGACATGGATATAACTGTTGTTACTTCTCATGTTCTTTGCACTGCCATGTTGTTTGATGAATATATCAGAAGTTCTCTTGAAAAAAAAATATGGTCTATGCTATGTTGAACCTTGTTTCCTACGTAGAACTATTTTGATCACGTTGCATGGATTTAAGAATTCGGATACGAGGGTGGTGGCTGCGGACACGGAGAAATGAGGGGTGACCGAGCGCCGACATATAAAGGGCCAAATTTGTAAAGTCCGGTTGTAGATGCTCTAAGCCGAATCAATCGTACAACTAGCGTGTAATCGACGACTGAAAGTGGGGCTCGTACAAGGCCACGGGTTGGTTGGTTGGTTCTTTTTTCTCCAGATCTTGCAAGCAAATCCGTATCTCTGCAAAGTTGACAAACCGCCATGGCTTGGTGTCACCAAGTCAGGGTCAAGATCAAGATCAAGATCAGGAGTGTGCTCTACCACCCACATCTGCACGCTCACCGCCGTTCACATGGACGTTGGCCTCGGATCACACCCCCTTCCGTTCAAAGTTTGCAAGGCAGACATGCGAGGGAAGGGAACCAACGGACACGCTGCAAACATGCCCACATGTATCAGGTTCCTGCTGCTACTAGTACCACTAGTATAGGTTCTTCTCTAATAATAATAGCTTACTCCGAGGTCCAAGTCTGCAAGTCAATCCACAAGGGGGGAAACGTTCACAAATCTAGGACCACTTTGTACTAGGCTACTAGCTAGCACTGCCAACCTGTCTGTCTGGACAAGCCATCGAAGCCGAATTCGAATTCAAATTCGAAATTCCAACGGTAACCGATAGGGATTTTGCTGCCAGGGCAACAAGATCACATCGGGAGGGTGCGAAAACCATCTCAAGGGGGCATGTGTAGTGGAGTGGAGCTAACCCTGTTAATTTTCCTTGGCATTCCAGATCTTGCAATAGCAGATTCATATCTACATGCTTGACAAGTACTAACACAAATTACAATGCTTTGCTAGTACTACTAGTACAAGTTCTCCCCAAGTCAAAGCAAGGGCAAGTTCACTGCAAACACGCCCAGATTCCTCCTACTACTTTGGTTCTAGGTCCTAGTGCCACCACCTTACTGCTAGTCAAAGTTCAAAATTCCGAGACATGCCCCCAAGCCAAATTTGAATTCAAACCCAAGAACAGCCCAAATTTGAATTCTGGGACCATTATTTGCAGAAGCTTACTAGTACAAGTTTCCTCCCCCCCAAGTCAAACCACACATCCATCTTCACTTCAGATCTTCCCTCCCCTTTCATTTAAATTTTCTAGTACAACTCACCCACATGTTTCAGGTTCCTCCTACTCACATCACATCAAGTCAAATTTCAAATTCTGGGGCCCAAGAATATTACAGATATTGCTACCAGGACAATAACCAAAGATGCTCAACAGGACATCACACATTGGTAAGGAAGGAAACCATGTACTGAACAGGAAATTCAATTAATGTTTATTTGCAAGTTGTTTTGCAGGCAGGTGTCATCATCGCACAACAAATCCAAGAATTTAAATACACAACACATTCCAACACATGTAATTGGAACCAACCCATCAACACATACACACAAACTCAACTCAACTCGGACCGGATCCATGTTAAGTTATACCGAGAGAGCAGCAGTAAAAACGAACCCGACGCGGCCAACAGCGAACGTTGGTCTCCCTTCTTCTTCCTTGGTGTAAATCTCATCAGAACAGAGCACCTCAATGTACACCACCACCTCTTCTTCCTCTTCTTTAGCTCGCCATCTTTTGGGCACTTGTTGTTACAGACACGGTGATGTAGTAAGTTGTCGGTCGGTCGGTCAGGCCCTCCCCGCGTCGAGCAGGAAGGCGGCGGGCTCCGACTTGGCGGCGCACCCGTACTTGAAGGTGCTGTACTTGCGGTGCACCCCGGTGAGCTTCCCGCGCGCCGCGCCCTGGTGCAGCTCCACCATCATTTTGCTGCAGTCCCTGCAAACCAGTGAGCCAAACAGCTGTGTGAGTAACAAAGGCATATATCACTCACTGAAAGTTGGTTGGTCTGAATGAAAGACAGTGACAGTGTGTTTCCATACATGAGCTGTTCTTCAGAGTACTTTGTGTGCAGCTCGCAGCACTTGTTCCAGGACATGCACCCGTTGAGCGTGCATTGCGCGGTGTAGATGGCCGCCGCCGCCAGCATCGACGGCTGGAACTTGAGCATCTTGTAGTCGACCAGGCTGAGCTCGATCAGGAAGAAGGAGAGCAGCTCCAGCTGATTCACAAGACAGCAGCACATGTGTCAGACAAGCAATGCAGCACTCATAGTGCACAAAACAGAGCAATGCTAGTGGTAGTATGCAGCATCCAAGGTGAGGAGCTGTGATCTTACCTTCTTGTCAGACCCTGCTGCCTTGAGGAACCTCCTCATGAAGCAGTATGGAGTTGGAACCGACATGTTGAACTCAAGCCTGTCCACAATCGTCCTCTCCTGCAGAATTACCATACCCTAGTGTCAATTCTCTGAAGACAAAACAAGAACTCATATCGATCGAATCGACGAAGGTAACAGGATTGTTACCATGTCCAGAATGTCTTCCCGGGAGTAGGCGCGATCGCAGATGAGGATGAGATCTTCCACAACAGGGACACTCACTTCCTCATACTTGCATGCCAGCAGCATGGCTGTCACGCCCACCAGCTGGAGCTTCTTCCTGGCGACATTCTCCCGGGCCAGGTATCTGTCAATGATGTTTACAGTGAGGAACAGGGTTTCACCCAGTAGCTCAAGCTTGTAATGGACCTGCATTGGACAATGAAAACATGGGTTTTTTTAAATAACTTTCCTTTTTCTTTCAGAGCATGTCAAGAAGGCTACTTGCCGAATTTACCGAACATCGGGTGAAATCCTTACCTCAATCAGCCAGTCAATCAGAATGCCGCGCATTTTCTCGTTGATGTCAGATTGGTGTGCCATGTAGGTGGGGGACACACAGCTCAACTCCTACAACACAGAGAATTCGGCAATGAGATTACTACTACCATATACAAGATCAGGTGCACAACTCTGTAGATAACTTGACCGAGGTTCCAAGCAGATATATTACCTCGGTCCTTCTGTAGAAGCTGTAAATTTCATCCACATATTCGACAACCGCAAGGGAGTTGCCGACGTCGCAGCTGTCGATGTCAGGCATTTCCTCCTCCTCTTCGGTGTCCTCCATGTCGATCTCCTTTAGCTCATTGGTCATCTGGAGTAACAACAAAGCATGGATGATGAGTGATGAAAACACCAAAATGTTGATCCTGCAATGGTAGTTGCCATTACTCTGCTTACCATCTCATCAAGGTCATCATCTGAAGCCTTGCTGCACTCCATGTCTGAAGGAGCATTGAACGCGGTGTCAGCATTCCTCTTCTGCCTCTCACTGCCAATTGGTGCCTGCCAAAATAAATTCAAATCCTTGAGCTGACATTTAACTATTTTGCTCAGATTCTTGGTTCAAACAAGGCAAGGTAAAATAATCTGAACAAAATCGGAGTGCAATAAATCTGCTAGCACACAGGGCAGGGATGCAAAAGATGGAAAATCTACAGCTAACCCAATTGAACCTACATTAACATCATTCCATATATAAAATAGAGCACCCAGTTCAGTTAGGTATGATATACTACTACTACTTGCCTAAATCTGCTACAAATATATTAAACCTACATTAATGATATGCTCAAATCTCTGAAGATTTGTACTACTATGTGCAAATCTGCAGATTCAGGTGCCGTAATTCAAACCATACGCAACTGCACATTTGTGTGTGCAAATCTGAATATATCTAACTGATAGCAAACGCAGAGTGCATTCAGGATCCACTCCCGGGCATCTAAATTCACCCAACAGGTCCTAAAATTTGCGCAAATTGGAAAGTACAGAGACAAGAACAGCAATGCACACCCAAGACAGCATCAAGACAGCAAGGATTTTAGTTGCCTATACCAGCGGGGCGTTTGCAGGCTGCGTTTGCTGCAGGATTGCGGCGAATTTCCTGGTCACCGGCCGGTGGCCGACGGCGCCAGTCTGGCTCTTGGCACCGGCGGGTTTTCTGAAACATGGAAAGAAACTCGGAGCGATTAGAGATCCAGTTCTGAATTACATGCGGGATTGAACTGGAGTTCGAAATTCAGCCATGGATCGGTGGGTTGCTCACTCTTGCAAGCCCCTCTTGCTGACGGCCTGGGGCTGGTGAGGGGCGCCGAGGATGTTCTTGATGTCCCTCAGGGCCCTCCGGTTGGTGTTGGCCGCCGCCTCCGACGCGAGCTTGACGCCCTCCATGGCCGCGCCCCGGTGGTTCTCGGATCTCATGTTCTCCATTGCTGACGGAAGAGGAAACTCTGCACCAAGAGGAAAAATCAAATTCAGAAACAGGGGAAACGCATCCGCAGAGGAAGAAAAACGGGATCTTTCGGTTCGAAATCGCTGCCAAGAACTCTGGATTTGGCCAAGAAATCGGTGGGAAACCTCGCGAATCCGAAACCCAAACGAGCAAGAAGGCCCTACTGGAGGCTCCTCCCCTGCATCAGACCCAAACCTCTCTGGACTCGCTGGGGAGATCCAGGAAGAAACCCCGCACGCGCCGAAGCAAAAAAGGAAAGTTTGAGCAGCTGGAACTCTGCCAGAACAGACCACGCCGCCAAGAACCAAGCTTCTTGCCGATCTGTCGCTCGAATTCCAAGCAAGAACAGCCGGGACGTCCAAAGATCCGCCGCAAGAACGCCAAAGAACCTACGCCGCGAGCCGCCCCGACGCAATCGCGCGCTCTGAGCTAGCGCCTTCCCCCGAATTCATCCATCCAGGCCGGAGATCCGAGGGGGGCAGCACCAAATCCGGCAAGAAACCCTCAAGAAACCCCAAGAATCCCATCCCGTCAAGAACAAGAAACAACCCCGTTCAAGAACGCATCCGCCCATCGATCCAAGAAGAAGCTACCGTGACGGACCTCGTTGTTTCTCGGCGAGGGCGAGGGAGGGGAGAGGAGGGGAAGGGGAAGCTGCCGCCGCCTGTCTCTCCCTGGCTCGGGAGTAGCTCGCCGCCGCGGCTGCTTGCTGCAGGGGAGGAGCGGAGCGTAGGAGAGAGACGGGCGGATGGGGATTGGGATCGGGGGGAGGCAGGGGCGAGATAAAATAGGGGGCCTGCCTGAGACGGGGCCGCGTTCGAACCCCAACGGTCGCGGGATCCGGGCCGTCCGATGCCGATCCGACGGCCAGGGAGACGCGTGGGCTGGCCTTAACGGCTAGGGGGATCCCTTCCACCGCATGTGCTTTCAAAACGGGCTTTATTATCTTCCCTTCTTGTGAATGTGGCCTCGGCTTTAAGATAGATGGGGATAGATAGATTAGGTGCCCATGTTTGTTTCTTTCTTCTTTTACTCGAGCCACTGGGATTTTCGCAGGCGTGGTTTGTATTCGGTGTGCGGGCGGAAACGCACGGCGCGGCGGGGGGTTGCGTGGCGTGTGGGGTGAGGCGAAAGGACGTTCCGCGGTTTTGGTTTGCCCCGTGATGGGTCTGGGATTCGACCGTTGGAGGGTTGTCACGTACCGTGGTAGATAGGCAGGGTGCCGTGTTTGTTTCCTTTTTTTATTTAATTATTAGGATTACTGGGATTTCAATTGTATAGTTTGTATTCGGTGCGCGGGGCGGAACCGTGCGGCGCGGCGTGGCGTGTGGGATGAGACCAAAGGAAGTTAGGCGGTCTGGATTGCCCATGATGGATCTGGGATTTGACCGTTCGAGGGTTGGCACTGTAGTAGATAGACATGGTGCCATGCTTGTTTTCTTTTTTATTTAATTAATGGAATTACTGGGATTTCATTTGTGTAGTTTGTATTCGATGCGCGGGGCGGAAACCGCGCGACGTTGTGTGCCGTGTGGGATGAGACCAAGGGACGACATGCGGTTTGTTGTACTCTTTGATGGGTCTGGGATTCGACCGTTGGAGGGTTGCCATGTACTATAGTAGATAGGCAGGGTGCCATGTTTGTTTTCTTATTCTTTTATTTAATTATTGGAATTATTGGGATTTCGTAGGTGTAATTTGTATTCGGTGCATGCGCTGAAGCGCTGGGTATGGCGCGGCTCCACGTGGCATGTTGGATGAAACCATGAGACCGTGGGTGGTTTTCTTTTACCCTGTGATGGGTATGTGATTTGACCTTTGGAGGGTTGGGAAGTCGTAGATAGATAGGGTGCCATGTGTGTTACCTTATTCTTTTATTTAATTACTGGGATTCCGTGGGTGTAGTTTGTATTCTATGACGCTACCTGAATCATGAGCGTGGCGTAAACAAATCTTTCCGAGCTGGTGATCTTGACTTGATGGTAACAGGAAGCAGAGAGACACAACATTTACCCTGGTTCGGGCCCTCTCGAAGAGGTAAAACCCTACGTCATGCTTGTATTCTATTGATTGTGGATGTGGTACAAAGTACATGATGATCTACCTCGATATCGCATGAATGAATCTAGCCTTGGCTCTACAGACTAAACTCTCGGCTTATATGAGGACCAAGAGGTACTTAGGGTTTCGCATGGTCGATTGTATCTAGAGATAAACATGTCAAATATTTGAATATGCCTTGAAGTATACACCAAATCTTCGGACGATTTCATCTTGAGTACGCTGAGGGCCATAGCTGATGCAGCCCATTCTTCAGTTGTTGGTGATCCTCGGACCGACCCATGAATGATTGGCCGGCATGGTGAGTACCCCCTAATATAAGAGACCGTCAGTGACATACGGCAGGAGATCCGAGGCGGTGGGCAGATTGTTTTACCTTGTAGCAGTGCAGGATCTGTTCTAGGGTTGCCATGTCATAGATAGATAGAGTGACATGTTTGTTTCCTTCTTATTTATTTATTGGAATAACTGAGATTTCATAGGTGTATTTTGTATTTGATGCGGGCGGAGCCCCGCGGCGCGGCTTGTGAGATGAGACAAGGGGATAGTGGGCAGTTTGTTTTACCCTATGATGGGTCTGGAATTTGACCGTTGGAGGGTTGTCATGTCATGGATAGATAAAGTGCAATCTTTGTTTCCTTCTTCTTTAATCAATTGGAATAACTAGGATATCATATGTATAGTTTATATTTGGTTCATGTGGAACCACAAGGCACGGCAGGTGGGATGAGACCAAGGGATGGTGGACAATTTGTTTTACCCGTGATGGGTTTGGGATATTACCGTTGGAGGGTCTTTGTTTTTCCGCCATTCTATTTTGGTTCTTTATCGGTGTTTATTGAGTTTTTTTTTATTTTCTTTCTTATTATTTTTCTTCGGTTTACTTTGTTTTTCTAGGTATCTTTCTTAATTTTCATTGTTTTAGAAATCTATGGTGTCCATGTTTTTTTCGTAAATACAAGTTTTGAACCCTTTTTTGAATACATGGTAACATTTTTCAAACAGACAGGTGAACAATTTATTAATGGGAAAAAATATTTTGTCACACAATATGTATATTTTACATATACATCCGGAACTTTTTTATATACATGATTAATATTGTTAAAATATATAATTAATATTTTTAAATATATTGTATTTTATGTCTACTTTTATTCAATGCACGGAGCCTATTTTTATTATACACCATGAACTTTTTTTAATACACGTTTATCATCTTTTAAATACATGATCAACAATTTTAATACACATTGTATATTTTCTGTATACATGAGAAATATTTTATCTAGTCCAATTTAAAAAATTTCAATTAGCATTTTATAAATAGATGGTCAACAATTTTTTCATACAAGTCGTATATTTTTTGTATACAGTTTTCATATACATGAGAAACATTTTGTCATTATTGATCTAACATTTTCTAAATAATTGATTATTTTATATAAAATACTTAATTAACATTTCTTGCTGGATTAACATTTTATAAATATATGATCAACTTTTTTCATACACATTGTTTACGTTTTGCATATACATGAGAAACCTTTTTTCTATATAAACTTAACATTTTTCAAATGCTTTATTAAGATATTTCATATCTTTAATGTGTTTCTATTTATATTTTTAATTTTTGGAACTATAAATAAAAGTAAATAAATAAATAAAATAATAAATAATAAATGAGGTTGCGGCCTCGCATTCTGGGTCGGCTTAGTTTTGTGGTCACCTTCAACAAGGCTTCCTTACGTCTCGCAATGCGAGACATAGGCGTGCCCTAGTACATCTGAACCGGTGCACACCGTCTCCTTCACTTAGGCGGCGAATTTTACTTTTTTTTTCTTTCTTTGACCGCACATATGTAAGTGACGTGTTTCATTTTTCGGAAGTGGAACACTGGTCTTGAGAAGCTTCTGACCGGTTATTTTGGATTTCTGGATGGTTTTTCTTTTTTTTTTAAATTTTTCTTTCACATTTATTTCTATGTTAAATGCATGATTTTTGTAAAATTCGGAAACTTTCTTTAAATTTGTGTACTTTCCTCAAATCCATCAATTTTTGTGAATGTTTTTACTTAAATTTATGAGACTTCTTCCCCTGATATACTTATTTTTTTAAAATCCATCAACATTTGTTTCCAGAATTTGTGAATTTTTCCCTCAAAATTGTGATTTTTGGTCAAAGCCGTGAAACCTGTGAAGTTTTCAAAATGTGTCCACTTTTGTCAAATTTGTGAAGTTTTTGAAATGCGTGAAAAATTTGAACTCATGATTTTTTTCAAAAAAATTGTAATTTTTTTGAATCCCGCAAAGTTTTTTTCAAATTCATGAACTTTCTTTGAACGATGGTTTTCAAATCCGTGAACAATTTTTAAAATTTTTCGTTTTCTCAAGTAGTCATCTGTCAGCTGGTCAACCGTGATCGGATCTGGTTTGCCCCAGCGATGGATCTGAGATGTGATCGTTGGAGGGTTGCTGCGTAGTAGATAGACAAGGTGCCATGTTTGTTTCCTTTCTTTTTATTTAATTATTGAATACTTGGGATTTTATATGTGTAGTTTGTATTTGTTGCGCGCGGAATCGCGCGGCGCGACGTGGCTGTCGGAGGTAAATCCAACAAATCTTAGGTAAGGGGTTCTGAGCTGGTGATCTTGACTTGATGGTAATAGGAAGCAGAGAGATACAATATTTACCCAGGTTCGAACCCTCTCGAAGAGGTAAAACCCTACGTCATGGTTGTATTATATTGATTGTGGATGTGGTACAAAGTACATGATGATGTACCTCAATATCGTATGAATGAATCTAACCTCGGCTCTACAGACTAAACTCTTGGCTTATATGAGGACCAAGAGGTACTTAGGGTTATGCATGGTCGATTGTATCTAGAGATAACACATGTCGAATATTTGAAAATGCCTTGAAGTATATGCCAAATCTTCGGACGATTTCATCTTGAGTACGCTGAGGGCCATAGCTGATGCGGCCCATTCTTCAGTTGTTGGTGATCCTTGGAACGACCCATGAATGATTGGTCGGCGTGGTGAGTACCCCCTAATATAAGACACCGTCAGTGACGTACGGCAGGAGATCCAGGGACGGTGGGCAGATTGTTTTACCTTGTAATAGGTCTGGGATCTGTTCTAGGGTTGCCATGTCATAGATAGATAGAGTGACATGTTTGTTTCCTTCTTATTTATTTATTGGAATAACTGAGATTCCATAGGTGTATTTTGTATATGATGCGGGCGGAGCCCCGCGGTGCGGCTTGTGGGATGTGACAAGGGGACAGTGGGCAGTTTGTTTTACACTGTGATGGGTCTGGAATTTGACCGTTGGAGGGTTGTCTTGTCGTAGATAGATAAAGTGCAATATTTGTTTCCTTCTTCTTTAATGAATTGGAATAACTGGGATATCATATGTATAGTTTATATTTGGTTCATGTGGAACCACAAGGCGCGACATGTGGGATGAGACCAAGGGACGGTGGACAATTTGTTGTCCCCGTGATGGGTTTGGGATTTGACCGTTGGAGGGTCTTTGTTTTTCCGCCATTCTATTTTGGTTCTTTATCGGTGTTTATTGAGTTTTTTTATTTTCTTTCTTATTATTTTTCTTCGGTTCACTTTATTTTTCTAGGTATCTTTCTTAATTTTCATTGTTTTCGAAATCTATGGTGTCCATTTTTTTGTTCTTAAATACAAGTTTTGGAACCCTTTTTGAATACATGGTAACATTTTCAAACAGACAGGTGAACAATTTATTAATGGGAAAGACTATTTTGTCACACAATATGTATATTTTACATATACATCTGGAACTTTTTTATATACATGTTTAATATTTTTAAAACACAGAATTAAAATTTTTAAATATATTTTTTTATGTCTACTTTTATTCAATGCATGGTGCCTATTTTTATTATACACCAGGAACTTTTTTTAGTACATGTTTATCATCAACAATTTTAATACACATTGTATATTTTCTAAATGCATGAGAAATATATTTTTAGTCCAATTTAAAAAAAATTCAATTAGCATTTTATAAATGGATGGTCAACAATTTTTTCATACAAGTCATATATTTTTTGTATACAATTTTCATATGCATGAGAAACATTTTGTCATTATGGATTTAACGTTTTCCAAATAATTGACTATTTTTTTAAAATACTTAATTAACATTTGTTGCTGGATTAATATTTTATAAATATATGATCAACATTTTTCATACACATTGTTTACGTTTTGCATATACATGAGAAACCTTTTTTTATATAAACTTCACATTTTTCCAATGCTTTATTAAGATATTTCATATCTTTAATGTGTTTCTATTTATATTTTTAATATTTGGATCTATAAATAAAATTAAACAAATAGAAATATCAGAATAATAAAAAATAAAAAATACGGTTGCGGCCTCGCGTTCTGGGTCGGCCGAGTTTCGTGGTCATCTTCAACAAGGCTTCCCTACGTCTCGCAATGCGAGACATAGGCGTGCCCTAGTACATCTGACAACCGGTGCACACCGTCTCTTTCACTTGGGCGGCGAATTTTACTTCTTTTTTTCTTTCTTTGACCGCACATATGTAGGTGACGTGTTTCGTTTTTTCGGAAGCGGAACACTGGTATTGAGAAGCTTCTGACCGGTTTTTTTGGATTTTTGGATGGTTTTTATTTTTTCTTTTTAATTTTTCTTTCACAATTTATTTCTTTGTTAAATGCATGATTTTTGAAAAATGCGGAAACTTTCTTAAAATTTGTGTACTTTTCTCAAATCTATGAATTTTTGTGAACGTTTTTACTTAAATTTATGAGACTTCTTCCCCTGATATACTTAATTTTTTAAAATCCATCAACATTTGTTTCCAGATTTGTGAATTTTTCCCTCAAGATTGCAATTTTTGGTCAAAGCCATGAAAACCGTGAAGTTTTCAAAATGTGTCAACTTTTGTCAAATTTGTGAAGTTTTTGAAATGCATGAACTTTTCTGAAATGCGTGAAAATTTTGAACTCATGATTTTCTAAAAAAATTGTAAATTTTCGAATCCCGCAAAGTTTTTTTAAATTCACGAACTTTCTTTGAACGATGGTTTTCAAATCCATGAACAATTTTTTGAATTTTTTCATTTTCTCAAGAAGTCAACTGTCAGCTGGTCAACCGTGATCGGATCTGGTTTGCCCCGGTGATGGGTCTGAGATGTGACAGTTGGAGAGTTGCTGCGTAGTAGATAGACAGGGTGCCATGTTTGTCTCCTTTCTTTTTGTTTAATTATTGAATACTTGGGATTTTATATGTGTAGTTTGTATTTGTTGCGCGCGGAATCGCACGGCGCGGCGTGGCTGTCGGAGGTAAATCCAACAGATCTTAGGTAGGGGGTTCTGAGCTGGTGATCTTGACTTGATGGTAATAGGAAGCAGAGAGATACAATATTTACCTAGGTTCGGACCCTCTCGAAGAGGTAAAACCCTACGTCATGCTTGTATTATATTGTTTGTGGATGTGGTACAAAGTACATGATGATGTACCTCGATATCGTATGAATGAATCTAACCTTAGCTCTACAGACTAATTTCTCGGCTTATATGAGGACCAGGAGGTACTTAGGGTTATGCATGGTCGATTGTATCTAGAGATAAACATGTCGAATATTTGAATATGCCTTGAAGTATACGCCAAATCTTCGGACGATTTCATCTTGTGTACGCTAAGGGCCATAACTAATGCGGCCCATTCTTCAGTTGTCGGTGATCCTCGGCCCGACCCATGAATGACTAGCCGACGTGGTGAGTACCCCCTAATATAGGACACCGTCAGTGACGTATGGCAGGAGACCCAGGGACGGTGGGTAGATTGTTTTACCTTGTAATGGGCCTGGGATCTATTCTAGGGTTGCCATGTCATAGATAGATAGAGTGACATGTTTGTTTCCTTCTTATTTATTTATTGGAATAGCTGAGATTCCATAGGTGTAATTTGTATTTGATGCGGGCGGAGCCCCGCGGCACGGCTTGTGGGATGAGACAAGGGGGCAATGGGCAGTTTGTTACCTGTGATGGGTCTGGAATTTGACCGTTGGAGGGTTGTCATGTCGTAGATAGATAAAGTGCAATATTTGTTTCCTTCTTCTTTAATGAATTGGAATAGCTGGGATTTCATATGTGTAGTTTATATTTGGTTCGTGTTGAACCACACGACGCGGCGTGTAGGATGAGACCAAGGGACGGTGGACAGTTTGTTTTACCCGTGATGGTTTTGGGATTTGACCGTTGGAGGCTCTTTGTTTTTCCGCCATTCTATTTTGGTTCTTTACCGGTGTTTACTGATTTTTTCATTTTCTTTGTTATTATTTTTCTTCGGTTTACTTTGTTTTTCTTGGTATCTTTCTTAATTTTCTTTGTTTTCGTAATCTATTGTGTCCATCTTTTTTTCTTAAATACAAGTTTTGAACCCTTTTTTGAATTCATGGTAACATTTTTCAAACAGACAGGTGAACAATTTATTAATGGGAAAAATATTTGTCACACAATATGTATATTTTAAATATACATCTGGAATATTTTTATATACATGTTTAGTATTGTTAAAACATTGAATTAATATTTTTAAATATATTATTTTTTATGCCTACCTTTATTCAATGCACGGTGCCTATTTTTCTTATACATCAGGAACATTTTTTAATACACGTTTGTCATTTTTTAAATACATGATCAACAATTTTTAATACATATTGTATATTTTATGTATACATGAGAAGTATATTTTCTAGTCCAATTAAAAAATTTCAAATACTTGATTAGCTATAAATAGATGGCCAACAATTTTTTCATACAAGTCATTATATTTTTGTATACAATTTTCATATACATGAGGAACATTTTGTCATTATGGATTTAACATTTTTCAAATAATTGATTAAACATTTTAAAAGTACTTAATTAACATTTCTTGCTGGATTAACATTTTAGAAATATATGATCAACTTTTTTCATACACATTGTTTACGTTTTGCATATACATGAGAAATCTTTTCTCTATATAATTAACATTTTTCAAATGCTTTATTAAGATATTTCATATCTTTTATGTGTTTTATTTATATTTTTAATATATGAAACTACAAAAAGTAAACAAATAAAAAAATGAGAATAAAAAGAAATAAAAAATGAGGTAGCGGCCTCGCGTTCTGGGTCGGCCGAGTTTCCTGGTCACCTTCAACAAGGCTTCCCTACGTCTCGCAATGCGAGACATAGGCATGCGCTAGTACATCTCACAAACCGGCGCACACCATGTCCTCCAGTTGGATGGCGAATTTTACTTCTTTTTTTCTTTCTTTGACCGCACATATGTAAGTGACGTGTTTCGTTTCTTCGGAAGCGGAACACTGGTCTTGAGAAGCTTCTGACCGGGTTTTTTTTTTGGATTTCTGGATGGTTCTTATTTTTTTAAAATTTTATTTCACATTTTATTTTTATTTATTTTTTAAATGCATGATTTTTGTAAATTCAGAAACTTACTTAAAATTTGTGTACTTTCTCAAATCCATGAATTTTTTGTGAACGTTTTTACTTAAATTTGTGAGACTTCTTCCCTGATATACTTAATTTTTTAAAATCTGTCAACATTTGTTTCCCAAATTTGTGAATTTTTCCCTCAAAATTGTGATTTTTGCTCAAAGCCCTGAAACCCGTGAAGTTTTCAAAATGTGTCAACTTTTGTCAAATTTGTGAAGTTTTTGAAATGCATGAACTTTTCTGAAATGCGTGAAATTTTTGAACTCATGGATTTTTTTAAAAAAATTGTAATTTTTTTGAATCCCACAAACTTTTTTTCAAATCCGTGAACTTTCTTTGAACGATGGTTTTCAAATCCGTGAACAATTTTTTGAATTTTTTTCATTTTCTCAAGAAGTCAACTTTCAGCTGGTCAACCGTGATCGGATCTGGTTTGCCCCGGTGATGGGTCTAGGATTCGACCTTTGGAGGGTTGCCACGTCGTAGATAGATAGAGTGCCATGTTTGTTTCCTCATTCTTTTATTTAATTATTGGAATTACTGAGATTTCATTTGTGTAGTTTGTATTCAGTGCTCAGGGCAGAACCGTGCGGCGCGGCGTTGTGTAGCGTGTGGGATGAGACCATGGGACAGCGGGTGGTTTGTTGCACTCTCTGATGGGTCTGAGATTTGACCGTTGGAGGGTTGCCACGTACTGTAGTAGATAGACAGGGTGCAATGTTTGTTTCCTTATTCTTTTATTTATTGGAATTACTGGGATTTCGTAGGTGTATTTTGTAATCGGTGCGCGCGCTGAACCGCGGGCGCAACGCGGCCCATCGTGGCGTGTTGGATGAGACCATGAGACTACGGTCGGTTTTCTTTTACCTTGTGATGGGTCTGTGATTTGACATTTGAAGTGTTGCCACATCATAGATAGATAGGGTGCCATGTTTCATGTTTGTTACGTTGTTCTTTGGAATTACTGGGATTTCGTAGATGTAGTTTGTAATTAGTGTGCGGGCGGAAACGTGGGGCGCGGTGTGGCGTGTGAGATGAGACCAAGGGACGGCGGATGGTTTGTTTTGCCATGGTGATGGGTCTGGGATTCGACCGTTGGAGGGTTTCCACACTCGTACATGGATAAGGTGTCATGTTTGTTTCCCTTTTATTTTATTAAATTATTGGAATTACTTGGATTTCGTAGGTGTAGTTTGTATTTGATGCGCGCGGAACTTCGTGGCACAACATGGCAGGTGTGGCGTGTTAGATGAGACCAAGGGACGCGGGCAGTTTGTTTTCTTCTTCTTTTGTTGGAACCACTGGGATTTTGTAGGCATAGTTTGTACTAGATGCATACGCGCGCTTTGCTGCGCCGTTTTTCTCTATCATATTTATGTTTGTCATTAATTCAAGCGCCGTTTTCTCTATTATATCTATGTTAGTCGTTAATTCACTAATAGGTACAATTTAGTCCAAGTTGAGTCTTCATTTTGGTCTAGTTGGTGAAGGAAATATGTCCTAGAGGTAATAATAAAGTTGTTATTTTATATTTCCTTATTCATGATAAATGTTTATTATTCATGCTAGAATTGTGTTAACCGGAAACTTGATACATGTGTGGATACATAGACAAACATAACGTCACTAGTATGCCTCTACTTGACTAGCTCATTAAACAAAGATGGTTAAGTTTCTCAGCCATAGACATGTGTTGTCATTTGATGAATGGGATCACATCATTATGAGAATGATGTGATGGACAAGACCCATCTGTTAGCTTAGCATAATGATCGTTTAGTTTTATTGCTACTGCTTTCTTCATGTCAAATACATATTCCTCCGACTACGGGATTATGCAACTCCCGGATACCGGAGGAATGCCTTGTGTGCTATCAAACGTCACAACTTAACTGGGTGATTGTAAAGATGCTCTACAGGTATCTCCGAAGGTGTTTGTTGGGTTGGCATAGATCGAGATTAGGATTTATCACTCCGAGTATCAGAGAGGTATCTCTGCGCCCTCTCCGTAATGCACATCATAATAAGCAAAGTGACTAATGAGTTAGTTGCAGGATGATGCAATACAGGACGAGTAAAGAGACTTGACGGTAACGAGATTGAACTAGGTATGAAGGTACCGACGATCGAATCTCGGGCAAGTAACATACCAATGACAAAGGGAATAATGTATATTCTCATAACGGTTCGACCGATAAAGATCTTCGTACAATATGTGGGAGCCAATATGAGCATCCAGGTTCCGCTATTGGTTATTGACTGGAGAGGTGTCTCGGTCATGTCTACATAGTTCTCGAACCCGTAGGCTCCGCACGCTTAACGTTCGATGATGATTTTGTATTATATGAGTTATGTGATTTGGTGACCGAATGTTGTTCGGAGTCCCAGATGAGATCACAGACATTACGAGAAGTCTCGTAATGGTCGAGAGGTAAAGATTGATATATAGGATGATAGTATTCGGACACTGGAAGTGTCCCAAAGTGTATCGAGTACATATCGGAGTACCTGGGGGGTTACCGGAAGCCCCCGGGGGAATAATGGGCCCTATGGGCCATAGGAGGGGAGCACACCATCCCACAAGGGGTGCCCCCCCCTAAGGAAGGAGGCCGAATAGGAGAAGGAGGAGTGGGTTCGCCCCCCTTTCCTTCCTCCTCCCTCTCTTCCCTTTTCCCCCTTCCGGTAAAAGGAAAGGGGGGAGGCCGAATTGGACTAGGGGCCCAAGTAGGATTCCTCCAAGTTGGGCGCGCCCTAGGTTGCCTTTCTCCCCATCCCTCCTTTATATACGTGGGGAGGGGGTGCCTAGAACACAAACCAACTATAGTTAGCCGTGTGCGGCGCCCCACTCCACAGTTTACACCTCCGGTCATATTCACGTAGTGCCTAGGCGAAGCCCTGCGCAGTTAACTTCACTATCATCATCACCACGCCGTCGTGCTTACAGAACTCTTCTACTCCCTCAACACTCTGCTAGATCAAGAGTTCGAGGGATGTCATTGAGCTGAACGTGTGCAGAACTCGAAGGTGCCGTACGTTCGGTACTTGATTGGTCGGAACGAGAAGAAGTTGGACTACATCAACCGCGTTGGCAAACACTTCCGCTTTCGGTCTACAAGGGTACGTGGGCACACTCTCCCTCTCTTGTTGCTATGCATCTCCTAGATAGATCTTGCGTGAGCGTAGGATTTTTTTTGAAATTGCATGCTACGTTTCCCAACAGTGGCATCCGAGCCAGGTCTATGCATAGATGATATGCACGAGTAAAACACAAAGAGTTGTGGGCGGTGATCGTCATACTGCTTACCACCAATGTCTTATTCTGATTCAGCGATATTGTTGGATGAAGGGGCCTGGACCAACCTTACATGACCACGTTCATGAGACCGGTTCCACCGACAGACACGCAACTAGTTTTGCATAAAGGTGGTTGGCAGGTGTCTGTTTCTCCAACTTTAGTTGAATCGAATTTGACTGCGGCCAGTCCTTGTTGAAGGTTAAAACAACAAACTTGATAAATCACCATTGTGGTTTTGTGCTGTAGGTAAGAACGGTTCTTGCTAGAAGCCCGTAACAGCCACGTAAAACTTGCAACAACAAAGTAGAGGACGTCTAACTTGTTTTTGCAGGGCATGTTGTGATGTGATATGGTCAAGACATGATGTGATATACATTGTTGTATGAGATGATCATATTTTGTAAAATTTATCGGCAACTGGCAAGAGCCTTATGGTTGTCGCTTTATTGTATGAAATGCAAATGCCATGTAATTGCTTTACTTAGTTGTAGAAGCAATAGTTGGTGAGATGACCACGACGCTACGATGGAGATCAAGGTGTCAAGCCGGTGACGATGGAGATCATGACAACTTTGGAGATGGAGATCAAAAGCACAAGATGATGATGGCCATATCATGTCACATATTTTGATTGCATGTGATGTTTATCTTTATGCATCTTATTTTGCTTAGTACGCCGGTAGCATTATAAGATGATCCCTTAACTAAATTTCAAGGTATAAGTGTTCTCCCCTAGTATGCACCATTGCGAAAGTTCTTCGTGCTGAGACACCACGTGATGATCGGGTTTGATAGGCTATATGCTCACATACAACGGGTGCAAGCCAGTTTTTCACATGCGGAATACTCGGGTTAAACTTGACAAGCCTAGCATGTACAGACATGGCCTCGAAACACTGGAGACCGAATGGTCGAACGTGAATCATATAGTAGATATGATCAACATAGAGATGTTCACCATTGATGACTACTCCATCTCACGTGATAATCAGACATGGTTTAGTTGATTTGGATGACATATCATTTACATGACTTGAGGGATGTCTATGTAAGTGGGAGTTCTTAAGTAATATGATTAATTGAACTTAATTTATCATGAACTTAGTCCTGATAGTTTTTGCATATCTATGTTGTAGATCAATGGCCCGTGATACCATTCCCTTGAATTTTAATGCGTTCCTAGAGAAAGCTAAGTTAAAAGATGATGGTAGCAACAACACGGACTGGGTCCGTAACTTGAGGATTATCCTCATTGCTGCACAGAATAATTATGTCCTTGATGCACCTCTAGGTGAAAGGCCTGCTGCAGGAGCAGAAGCTGATGTTATGCACATCTGGCAAGCTTGATCTGATGACTACTCGATAGTTCAGTGTGCCATGCTTTACGGCTTAGAATCGTGACTTCAAAGATGTTTTGAACGTCATGGACCATATGAGATGTTCCAGGAGTTGAAGTTAACATTTTCAAGCAAATGCCCGAGTTGAGAGATATGAAGTCTTCAACAAGTTTTATAGCTGCAAGATGGAGGAGAATAGTTCTGTCAGTGAACACATGATCAGAATGTCCGGATATCATAATCACTTGACTCATGTGGGAGTTAACCTTCCAGATGATTGTGTCATTGACAGAGTTCTCCAATCACTGCCACCAAGCTATAAAGGCTTCCTGATGAACTATAATATGCAAGGGATGGAAAATACTATTCCCGAGCTCTTCGCAATGCTCAAAGCTGAGGTAGAAATTAAGAAGGAGCATCAAGCGTTGATGGTTAATAATACCACTAGTTTCAAGAAAAGGGCAAGGGAAAGAAGGGGAACTTCAAGAAGAATGGCAAGCAAGTTGCCACTCTCGGGAAGAAGCCCAAAGCTGGACCCAAGCTTGAAACTAAGTGCTTCTACTGCAAAGGGACTGGTCACTGGAAGCGGAACTGCCCCAGATAAGAAGGATGGCAAAGTGAACAAAGGTATATTTGATATCCATGTTATTGATGTGTACCTTACAATGCTCGTAGTAGTGCCTAGGTATTTGATACCAGTTCGGTTGCTCGTATTTGTAACTCTAAATAGGGACTACGGATTAAACGAAGATTGGCTAAGGACGAGGTGATGATGCGCGTCGGGAATGGTTCCAAGGTTGATGTGATCGCCATCGACACGCTACCTCTACATCTACCTTCGAGATTAGTTTTAGACTTGAATAATTGTTATTTGGTGCCAGCGTTGAGCATGAACATTATATCTGGATCTTGTTTAGTGCGAGACGATTATTCATTTAAATCATAGAATAATGGTTGTTCTATTTATATGAATAATATCTTTTATGGTCATGCACCCTTGAAGAGTAGTCTATTTCTGTTGAATCTCGATTGTGGTGATACACATATTCACAATATTGATGCCAATAGATGCAAAGTCGATAATGATAGTGCAACATATTTGTGGCACTGCCGTTTAGGTCATATTGGTGTAAATCGCATGGAGAAACTCCATGCAGATGGACTTTTGGAATCACTTGATTATGAATCATTTGATACTTGCGAACCATGCGTCATGGGCAAGATGACTAAAACTCTATTCTCCGGAACAATGGAGCGAGCCAATGACTTATTGGAAATAATACAAACCGATGTATGTGGTCCGATGAGTGTTGAGGCTCGCGGCGGGTATCGTTATTTTCTAACCTTCACAGATGATTTGAGAAGATATGGGTATATCTGCTTAATGAAACACAAGTCTGAAACATTTGAAAAGTTCAAAGAATTTCAGAGTGAAGTGGAGAATCATCGTAAGAAAATAAAGTTTCTACGATCTGATCGCGGAGGTGAATATTTGAGTTACGAGTTTGGCCTTCATTTAAAATAATGTGGAATAGTTTCACAACTCACGCCACCTGGAACACCACAGCGTAATGGAGTGTTCGAACGTCGTAACCGTACTTTATTAGATATGGTGCGATCTATGATGTCTCTTACCGATTTACCACTATCGTTTTAGGGTTATGCATTAGAGACAGCTGCATTCACGTTGAAGGAAATATGCCCTAGAGGCAATAATAAAGTTATTATTTATTTCCTTATATCATGATAAATGTTTATTATTCATGCTAGAATTGTATTAACCGGAAACATAATACATGTGTGAATACATAGACAAACAGAGTGTCACTAGTATGCCTCTACTTGACTAGCTCGTTAATCAAAGATGGTTATGTTTCCTAACCATAGACATGAGTTGTCATTTGATTAACGGGATCACATCATTAGGAGAATGATCTGATTGACATGACCCATTCCGTTAGCCTAGCACTTGATCGTTTAGTATGTTGCTATTGTTTTCTTCATGACTTATACATGTTCCTGTAACTATGAGATTATGCAACTCCGTTTACGGAGGAACACTTTGGGTACTACCAAACGTCACAACGTAATCTGGATGATCATAAAGGAGTACTACAGGTGTCTCCAAAGGTACTTGTTGGGTTGGCGATTTCGAGATTAGGTTTTGTCACTCCGATTGCTCGGAGAGGTATCTCTGGGCCTTCTCGGTAATACACATCACATAAGCCTTGCAAGCATTACAACTAATGAGTTAGTTGTGAGATGATGTATTACAGAGCGAGTAAAGAGACTTGCCAAGAACGAGATTGAACTAGGTATTGGATACAAGCGATCGAATCTCGGTAAGTAACATACCGATGACAAAGGGAACAAGCGATGTTGTTATGCGGTCGACCGATAAAGATCTTCAGAGAAAATGTAGGAACCAAGATGGGAATCCAGGTCGAGCTATTTGTTTTTGACCGGAGTTGTGTCTCGGTCTTGTCTACATTGTTCTCGAACAGTAGGGTCCGCAAGCTTAAGGTTTCTATGACGTATATATTATGAGTTTGTGTATTTTGATGTACCGAAGGTTGTTCGAGTCCCGGATATGATCACGGACATGACGAGGAGTCTCGAAATGGTCGAGACATAAAGATTAATATATTGGACGGATATATTTGGACACCGGAAAGGTTAGGAGAAGTTTGGAGCTCGGGAGGTTACCGGAACCCCGGGAGGTATATGGGCCTTATTGGGCCCATGTAGGAGGAAGGGAGAAGGAACAAGGAGGAGGCGCGCCCCAAGCCCAATCCGACTGGGGAGGGGCCGGCCCCTTCCTTTCTCCTTTCCCTCTTCCTATTCCTACTACTAGTACTACTTCCTAAATACTAGTACTCCTTCCTTCCCTCCAAATAAGATAAGGAAAGAGAGGGAAACCTACTTGGAGTAGGTTTCCCCTCCTATGGTGCGCCCCCCTTGTGGCCGGCCACCTCCTCCCTCCCTCCTTTATATCACGGGAGGGGGGCACCCTAGGACACACAAGTTGATCCTTGAGATTGTTCCTTAGCCGTGTGCGGTGCCCCCTCCACCATATTCCACCTCGGTCATATCGTGGCGGTGCTTAGGCGAAGCCTGCGTCGGTGAAACATCAAGATCGTCACCACACCGTCGTCTTGACGGAACTCCCTCTCCCGGAGCTTTCGGATCGGAGCCCGAGGAGCGTCATCGAGCTGAACGTGTGCCAAGAACTCGGAGGCGCCGGAGTAACGGCGCTGGGATCGGCAGGATCGCGAGGAGAACACACGACTACTTCCTCTACGTCATCATCGACTCGGAGGTGCCGGAGTAACGGCACTGGGATCGGCAGGATCGCGAGGAGGACGTACGACTACTTCCTCTACGTTGTGATCGCTTCCGCCACGGTCTCACGAGGGTACGTAGACAACACTCTCCCCTCTCGTTGCTATGCCATCACCATGGTCCCGTGTGCGAGGGAAAATTTTGAAATTACTGCGTTTCCCAACAGTGGCATCCGAGCCAGGTTTTATGCGTTGATGTCATATGCACGAGTAGAACACAAGTGAGTTGTGGGCGATACAAGTCATACCGCCTACCGGCATGTCATACTTTGGTTCAGCGGTATTGTGAGATGAAGCGGCCCGGACCGACATTACGCCAGACGCTTACGAGAGACTGGTTTCACCGTTACGAGCATTCGTGCTTAAAGGTGGCTGGCGGGTGTCTGTCTCTCTAACTTTAGTTGAACCGAGTGTGGCTACGCCCGGTCCTTGAGAAGGTTAAAACGGAGTCTATTTGACGAAGTATCGTTGTGGTTTTAATGCGTAGGTAAGAACGGTTCTTGCTCAGCCCGTAGCAGCCACGTAAAACTTGCAACAACAAAGTAGAGGACGTCTAACTTGTTTTTGCAGGGCATGTTATGATGTGATATGGTCAAGACGTGATGCTATATTTTATTGTATGAGATGATCATGTTTTGTAACCGAGTTATCGGCAACTGACAGGAGCCATATGGTTTTCGCTTTATTGTATGAAATGCAAGCATCTGTAATTGCTTTACTTTATCACTAAGCGGTAGCGATAGTCGAGAAGCAATAGATGGCGAAACGACAACGATGCTACGATGGAGATCAAGGTGTCGCTACCGGTGGCGATGGTGATCATGACGGTGCTTCGAGATGGAGATCACAAGCACAAGATGATGATGGCCATATCATATCACTTATATTGATTGCATGTGATGTTTATCCTTTATGCATCTTATTTTGCTTTGATTGACGGTAGCATTTTAAGATGATCTCTCACTAAAATTATCAAGTAGTGTTCTCCTGAGTATGCACCGTTGCCAAAGTTCGTCGTGCCGAGACACCACGTGATGATCGGGTGTGATAAGCTCTCACGTCCATCTACAACGGGTGCAAGCCAGTTTTGCACACGCAGAATACTCGAGTTATACTTGACGAGCCTAGCATATGCAGATATGGCCTCGGAACACGGAGACCGAAAGGTCGGCGTGAATCATATAGTAGATATGATCAACATAAGATGTTCACCATTGAAAACTACTCCATCTCACGTGATGATCGGTTATGGTTTAGTTGATTTGGATCACGTGATCACTTAGATGACTAGAGAGATGTCTGCTTAAGTGGGAGTTCTTAAGTAATATGATTAATTGAACTTAAATTTATCATGAACTTAGTACTGATAGTATCTTGCTTGTCTATGTCTGTTTGTAGATAGATGGCTCGTCTTTGTTGTTCCGTTGAATTTTAATGCGTTCCTTGAGAAAGCAAAGTTGAAAGATGATGGTAGCAATTACGGACTGGGTCCGTAACTCGAGGATTATCCTCATTGCTGCATGTAAGAGTTACGTCTGGATGTACCGCTAGGTGCCGTGCTGTCCGATGCAACCGACGGCGTTAAGAACGTTTGGCGAGAGCAAAGCTGATGACTACTCTATAGTTCGGTGTGCCATGCTTTACGGCTTAGAACCGGGTCTTCAACGACGTTTTGAAAGTCGTGGAGCATATGAGATGTTCCAAGAGTTGAAGTTGATATTTCAACAGAATGCCCGGATTGAGAGATATGAAGTCTCCAATAAGTTCTATAGCTGCAAAATGGAGGAGAATGGGTGCATCGGTGAGCACATACTCGTAATGTCCGGGTATTACAATCACTTGACTCAACTGGGAGTTGATCTTCCGGATGATTGTGTCATTGATGTAATTCTTCAATCAACGCCACCAAGCTACAAAGGCTTCGTGATGAACTATAATATGCAAGGGTTAGTAAAGACTATGCTCGAGCTCTTACGCAATGCTTTGAAAGCTGCGGAGGTAGAAATCAAGAAGGAGCATCAAGTGTTGATGGTCAATAAGACCACTAGTTTCAAGAAGAAAGGCAAAGGGAAGAAGAAGGGGAACTTCAAGAAGAACAGCAAACAAGTTGCTGCTCAAGGGAAGAAACCCAAGTCTGGACCTAAACCTGAAATTGAGTGCTTCTACTGCAAGCAGACTGGTCACTGGAAGCGGAACTGCCCCAAGTATTTGACGAATAAGAAGGATGGCAAGGTGAACAAAGGTATATGTGATATACATGTTATTGATGTGTACCTTACTAGAGCTCGCAGTAGCACACCTGGGTATTTGATACTGGTTCTGTTGCTAATATTTGCAAAAGCAGGGACTACAGATTGCGAACACCGGCAAAGGACGAGGTGACGGCGCGCGTGGGAAATGGTTCCAAAGTCGATGTGATCGCGGTCGGCACGCTACCTCTACATCTACCTTCGGGATTAGTTTTAGACCTAAATAATTGTTATTTGGTGCCGTTAAGCATGAACATTATATCTGGATCTTGTTTGATGCGAGACGGTTATTCATTTAAATCAGAGAATAAAGGTTGTTCTATTTATATGAATAATATCTTTTATGGTCATGCACCCTTGAAGAGTGGTCTATTTTTAATGAATCTCGATAGTGGTGATACACATATTCATAATGTTGAAACCAAAAGATGCAGAGTTGATAATGATAGTGCGACTTATTTGTGGCATTGCCGTTTAGGTCATATCGGTATAAAGCGCATGAAGAAACTCCATCTTGATGGACTTTTGGAGTCACTTGATTATGAATCACTTGGCACTTGTAACCGTGCCTCATGGGCAAGATGACTAAAACCCGCTTCTCGGTACTATGGAGAGAGCAACAGATTTGTTGGAAATCATACATACAGATGTATGTGGTCCAATGAATGTTGAGGCTCGTGGCGGATATCGTTATTTTCTCACCTTCACAGATGATTTAAGCAGATATGGGTATATCTTCTTAATGAAACATAAGTCTGAGACATTTGAAAAGTTCAAAAGAATTTCAGAGTGAAGTTGAAAATCATCGTAATAAGAAAATAAAGTTTCTTCGATCTGATCGTGGAGGCGAATATTTGAGTTACGAGTTTGGTCTACATTTGAAACAATGCGGAATAGTTTCAAGAACTCACGCCACCCGGAACACCACAGCAGCAATGGTGTGTCCGAACGCCGTAATCGTGACTTTACTAGATATGGTGCGATCTATGATGTCTCTTACAGATTTACCGCTATCGTTTTGGGGTTATGCTCTTGAGACGGCCGCATTCACGCTGAATAGAACACCGTCAAAATCCGTTGAGACGACACCTTATGAACTGTGGTTTAGCAAGAAACCAAAGTTGTCGCTTTCTTAAAGTTTGGGGATGCGATGCTTATGTGAAAAAGCTTCAACCTGATAAGCTCGAACCTAAATCGGAGAAATGTATCTTCATAGGATACCCAAAGGAGACAGTTGGGTACACCTTCTATCACAGATCCGAAGGCAAGACATTTGTTGCTAAGAATGGATCCTTTCTAGAGAAGGAGTTTCTCTCGAAAGAAGTGAGTGGGAGGAAAGTAGAACTTGATGAGGTAATCGTACCTTCTCCCTTATTTGAAAGTAGTTTATCACGAAAACCAGTTTCTGCGATATCTACACCAAATAGTGAGGAAGTTGATGATGTTGATCATGAAACTTCAGATCAAGTTACTACGTAACCTCGTAGATCAACCAGAATAAAATCCGCACTGCAGTGGTACGGCAATCCTGTTACGGAAGTCATGCTACTAGATCATGATGAACCTACGAACTATGAAGAAGCGATGGTGAGCCCAGATTCCATAAAATGGCTTGAGGCCATGAAATCTGAGATGGGATCCATGTATGAAAACAAAGTGTGGACTTTGGTTGACTTGCCCGAGGGTCGGCAAGCAATAGAAAACAAGTGGATCTTCAAGAAGAAGACCGACGTGACGGTAATATTGCTGTCTACAAAGCTCGACTTGTCGCAAAGGGTTTTCGACAAGTTCAAGGGGTTGACTACGATGAGACCTTCTCACCCGTAGCGATGCTTAAGTCTGTCCGAATCATGTTAGCAATTGCCGCATTTTATGATTATGAAATTTGGCAAATGGATGTAAAGACCGCATTCCTGAATGGGTTTACGGAAGAAGAGTTGTATATGATGCAACCGGAAGGTTTTATCGATCCAAAGGGAGCTAACAAAGTGTGCAAGCTCCATGATCCATTTATGGACTGGTGCAAGCATCTCGGAGTTGGAATAAATGCTTTGATAGTGTGATCAAAGTATTTGGGTTTATCTGAGACTTATGGAGAAGCTTTGTATTTACAAGAAAGTGAGTGGGAGCTCTGTAGCATTTACGATATTATATGTAGATGACATATTACTGATCGGAAATGATATAGAATTCTGGATAGCATAAAGGGATACTTGAACAAGAGTTTTTCGATGAAAGACCTTGGTGAAGCTACTTACATATTGGGCATCAAGATCTATAGAGATAGATCAAGACGCTTAATTGGACTTTCACAAAGCACATACCTTGATAAAGTTTTGAAGAAGTTCAAAATGGATCAGGCAAAGAAAGGTTTTTTACCTGTATTACAAGGTGTGAGATTGAGTCAGACTCAATGCCCGACCACAGCAGAAGATAGAGAGAAAATGAAAGAAGTTCCCTATGCTTCAGCCATAGGCTCTATCATGTATGCAATGCTGTGTACGGACACGACGTATGCTTAGGCTGTAAGCTTGGCAGGAAGGTACCAAAGTAATCCAGAGTGGATCCTGGACAGCGGTCAAGAACATCCCGAAATACACGAAAAGGACTAAGGATATGTTTCTCGTATATGGAGGTGACAAAGAGCTAGTCGTAAATGGTTTCACGATGTAAGCTTTGACATCGATCCGGACGATTCTAAATCGCAAACCGGATACGTGTTTTTGTTAAACGGTGGAGCTGTCGGGTTGGTGCAGTTCTAAACAAAGCGTCGTGGCGGGATCTACATGTGAAGCGGAGTACATAGCTGCTTGGAAGCAGCAAATGAAGGAGTCTGGATGAAAGAGTTCATTTCCGATCTAGGTGTTGTACCTAGTGCATCGGGACCAATGAAGATCTTCGTGACAATCTTGGTGCAATTGCCTTGGCAAAGGAATCCAGATCTCACAAGAGGACCAAGCATATCAAGAGACGCTTCAATTCCATTCAGGACCAAGTCCAAGTGGGAGACATAGAGATTTGCAAAATACATACGGATCTGAACGTTGCAGATCCGTTGACTAAGCCTCTTCCACGAGCAAAACATGATCAGCACCAAGACTCCATGGGTGTTAGAATCATTACTGAGTGAACTAGATTATTGACTCTAGTGCAAGTGGGAGACTGAAGGAAATATGCCCTAGAGGCAATAATAAAGTTATTATTTATTTCCTTATATCATGATAAATGTTTATTATTCATGCTAGAATTGTATTAACCGGAAACATAATACATGTGTGAATACATAGACAAACAGAGTGTCACTAGTATGCCTCTACTTGACTAGCTCGTTAATCAAAGATGGTTATGTTTCCTAACCATAGACATGAGTTGTCATTTGATTAACGGGATCACATCATTAGGAGAATGATCTGATTGACATGACCCATTCCGTTAGCCTAGCACTTGATCGTTTAGTATGTTGCTATTGTTTTCTTCATGACTTATACATGTTCCTGTAACTATGAGATTACGCAACTCCCGTTTACCGGAGGAACACTTTGGTACTACCAAAGCGTCACAACGTAATCGGGTGATCATAAAGGAGTACTACAGGTGTCTCCAAAGGTACTTGTTGGGTTGGCGTATTTCGAGATTAGGTTTTGTCACTCCGATTGCTCGGAGAGGTATCTCTGGGCCTTCTCGGTAATACACATCACATAAGCCTTGCAAGCATTACAACTAATGAGTTAGTTGTGAGATGATGTATTACTGAACAAGTAAAGAGACTTGCCAAGAACGAGATTGAACTAGGTATTGGATACCGACGATCGAATCTCGGGTAAGTAACATACCGATGACAAAGGGAACAAGCGTATGTTGTTATGCGGTCCGACCGATAAAGATCTTCGTAGAAAATGTAGGAACCAATATGGGCATCCAGGTCCCGCTATTGGTTATTGACCGGAGATGTGTCTCGGTCATGTCTACATTGTTCTCGAACCGTAGGGTCCGCACGCTTAAGGTTTCGATGGCGGTTATATTATGAGTTTGTGTATTTTGATGTCTGAAGGTTGTTCGAGTCCGGATATGATCACGGACATGACGAGGAGTCTCGAAATGGTCGAGACATAAAGATTAATATATTGGACGGATATATTTGGACACCGGAAAGGTTAGGAGAAGTTTGGAGCTCCGGAGGTTCTGGAACCCCGGAGGTATATGGGCCTTATTGGGCCCATGTAGGAGGAAGGGAGAAGGAACAAGGGAGGCGCGCCCCAAGCCCAATCCGACTGGGGAGGGCGGCCGCCCCTTCCTTTCTCCTTTCCCCTCTTCCTATTCCTACTACTAGTACTACTTCCTAAATACTAGTACTCCTTCCTTCCCCCTCCAAATAAGATAAGGAAAAGAGAGGGAAACCTACTTGGAGTAGGTTTCCCCCTCCTATGGTGCGCCCCCCCTTGTGGCCGGCCACCTCCTCCCTCCCTCCTTTATATACGGGGGAGGGGGGCACCCTAGGACACACAAGTTGATCCTTGAGATCGTTCCTTAGCCGTGTGCGGTGCCCCCCTCCACCATATTCCACCTCGGTCATATCGTAGCGGTGCTTAGGCGAAGCCCTGCGTCGGTGAAACATCAAGATCGTCACCACGCCGTCGTGCTGACGGAACTTCCTCTCCCCGGAGCTTTGCTGGATCGGAGCCCGAGGAGCGTCATCGAGCTGAACGTGTGCCAAGAACTCGGAGGCGCCGGAGTAACGGCGCTGGGATCGGCAGGATCGCGAGGAGAACGCACGACTACTTCCTCTACGTCATCATCGACTCGGAGGTGCCGGAGTAACGGCACTGGGATCGGCAGGATCGCGAGGAGGACGTACGACTACTTCCTCTACGTTGTGATCGCTTCCGCTTACGGTCTACGAGGGTACGTAGACAACACTCTCCCCTCTCGTTGCTATGCCATCACCATGGTCCTGTGTGTGCGTAGGAAAATTTTGAAATTACTGAGTTTCCCAACACACGTTAAATAGGGCACTGTTAAAATCCATTGAGATGACACCGTACGCACTGTGGTTTGGCAATAAACCTAAGCTGTTGTTTCTTAAAGTTTGGGGATGCGATGCTTATGTCAAAAGGCTTCAGCCTGATAAGCTCGAACCCAACTCGGTGAAGTGCGTCTTCATAGATACCCTAAGGAAACAATTGGGTACACCTTCTACCATAGATCCGAAGAGATGATCTTTGTTGCCAAGAATGGAACCATTCTAGATAAGGAGTTTCTCTCGAAAGAAGTGAGTGGGAGGAAAGTAGAACTTGATGAGGTAATTGTATCTTCTCTCAATTTGGAAAGTAGCTCATCCGAGAAATCCATTCCCGTGATGCGTACACCAACTAGAGAGGAAGCTAATGATAATGATCATGAAACTTTAGATCAAGTTACTACAGAACCTCGTAGGTCAACGAGCACGATCCGCACTGAGTGGTACGACAATCCTGTTCTGGAAGTCATGTTACTTGACCATGACGAACCTACGAACTATGAAGAATCTATGATGAGCCCATATTCCGATAAATGGCTTGAGGCCATGAAATCTGAGATAGGATCCATGTATGAGAACAAAGTGTGGACTTTGGTGGATTTTCCCGATGATCGGCGACCCATAGAAAAAAATGGATCTTCAAGAAGAAGACCGATGCTAATGGTAATGTTACTGTCTATAAAGCTCGACTTGTCGCAAAAGGTTTTCAACAAGTTCAAGGAGTTGACTACGATGAGACTTTCTCACCCGTAGCGATGCTTAAGTCTATCCGAATCATGTTAGCAATTGCCGCATTTTTATGATTATGAAATCTGGCAAATGGACGTCAAAACTGCATTCCTAAATGGATTTCTTAAAGAAAAGTTGTATATGATGCAACCAGAAGGTTTTGTCGATCCTAAATGTGCTAACAAAGTGTGCAAGCTCTAGCGATCCATTTATGGACTGGTGCAAGCATCTTGGAGTTGGAATATACGCTTTGATGAGGTGATCAAAGCATATGGTTTTATACAGACTTTCAGAGAAGCCTGTATTTACAAAAAAGTGAGTGGGAGCTCTGTAGCATTTCTAATATTATATGTGGATGACATATTGTTGATTGGAAATGATATAGAATTTTTGGATGGCATAAAAGGATGCTTGAATAAAAGTTTTTCAATGAAAAACCTTGGCGAAGCTGCTTATATATTGGGCATCAAGATCTATAGAGATAGATCAAGACGCTTAATAGGACTTTCACAAAGCACATACCTTGATGAAGTTTGAAGAAGTTCAAAATGGATCAGTCAAAGAAAGGGTTCTTGCCTGTGTTACAAGGTGTGAAGTTGAGTCAGACTCAATGCCCGACCACTGTAGAAGATAGAGAGAAAATGAAAGTCATTCCCTATGCCTCAGCCATAGGTTTTATAATGTATGCCATGCTGTGTACCAGACCTGATGTGTGCCTTGCTATAAGTTTAGCAGGAAGGTACCAAAGTAATCCATGAGAGGATCACTAGACATCGGTCAAGAACATCCTGAAGTACCTGAAAAGGACTAAGGATATGTTTCTCGTTTATGGAGGTGACAAAGAGCTCGTCGTAAATGGTTACGTCGATGCTAGCTTTGACACTGATCCGGATGACTCTAAGTCACAAACCGGATACATATTTATATTGAATGGTGGAGCTGTCAGTTGGTGCAATTCCAAGCGAGGCGTCGTGGCGGGATCTACATGTGAAGCGGAGTACATAGCTGCTTCAGAAGCAGCAAATGAAGGAGTCTGGATGAAGGAGTTCATATCCGATCTAGGTGTAATACCTAGTGCATCGGGTCCAATAAAAATCTCTTGTGACAATATTGGAGCAATTGCCTTGGCGAAGGAATCCAGATTTCACAAAAAGACCAAACACATCAAGAGACGCTTCAACTCCATCCGTGATCTAGTCAAGGAGGGAGACATAGAAATTTGCAAAATTCATACAGATCTGAATGTAGCAGACCGTTGACTAAGCCTCTTTCACGAGCAAAACATGATCAACACCAAGACTGCATGGGTGTTAGAATCATTACAATGTAATCTAGATTATTGACTCTAGTGCAAGTGGGAGACTGAAGGAAATATGCTCTAGAGGCAATAATAAAGTTGTTATTTTATATTTCCTTATTCGTGATAAATGTTTATTATTCATGCTAGAATTGTACTAACTAGAAACGTGATACATGCGTGGATACATAGACAAAACACCGTGTCCCTAGTATGCCTCTACACGACTAGCTCGTTAATCAAAGATGGTTAAGTTTCCTAGCCATAGACATGTGTAGTCATTTGATGAGCGAGATCACATCATTAGGAGAATGATGTGATGGACAAGACCCATCCGTTAGCTTAGCATAATGATCATTCAGTTTTATTGCTACTGCTTTCTTCATGTCAAATACATATTCCTTCGACTATGAGATTATGCAACTCCCGTATACCGGAGGAATGCCTTGTGTTCTATCAAAGGTCACAACGTAACTGGGCGATTATAAAGATGCTCTATAGGTATCTCCGAAGGTGTTTGTTGGGTTGGCATGGATCAAGATTAGGATTTGTCACTCCGAGTATCGGAGATGTATCTCTGGGCCCTCTCGGTAATGCACATCATAATAAGCCTTGCAAGCAAAGTGACTAATGAGTTAGTTGCAGGATGATGCATCACGGAACGAGTAAAGAGACTTGCGGTAACGAGATTGAACTAGGTATGAAGATACCGGCGATCAAATCTCGGGCAAGTAACATACTGATGACAAAGGGAATAACGTATATTGTCATAATGGTTCGACCGATAAAGATCTTCGTAGAATATGTAGGAGCCAATATGAGCATTCAGGTTCCGCTATTGGTTATTGACCGGACAGATGTCTCAGTCATGTCTACATAGTTCTCGAACCCGTAGGGTCCGCACGCTTAACGTTCGATGATGATTTTGTATTATATGAGTTATATCATTTGGTGAACGAATGTTGTTCGGAGTCCCGGATGAGATCACAGAGATGATGAGGTGTCTCGAAATGGTCGAGAGGTAAAGATTAATATATAGGATGATAGTATTCAGACACCAGAAGTGAGTGTATCGGGTACATATCGGAGTAGGGGGGGGGGGAGGGTGTTACCGGACCCCCCTAGGGAATAATGGGCCCTATGGGCCATAGGAGGGGAGTACACCAGCCCACAAGGGGTGGCACCCCCTCTAAGTAAGGAGGTCGAATAGGATAAGGAGGAGGGCGTTTGGACCCCATTTCCTTCATCCTCCCTCTCTTCCCTTTTCCCCTTAGGTAAAAGGAAAGGGGAGGCAGATTGGACTAGGGGCCCAAGTAGGATTCCTCCTACTTGGGCGCGCCCTAGTCTGCCTCTCTCCCCCTCCCTCCTTTATATACGTGGGGAGGGCCCCCTAGAACACAGACCAACGATAGTTAGCCGTAAGCGGCGCCCCACTCCACAGTTTATGCCTCCGGTCATATTCGTGTAGTGCTTAGACGAAGCCCTGCGCGGATAACTTCACTATCACCATCACCATGCCGTCGTGCTGACGGAACTCTTCTACTTCCTCGACACTCTGCTGGATCAAGAGTTTGAGGGACGTCATCGAGCTGAACGTGTGCAGAACTCGGAGGTGCCGTACGTTCGGTACTTGATCGATCGGAACGAGAAGAAGTTCGACTACATCAACCACGTTGGCAAACGCTTCCGCTTTCGGTCTACGAGGGTACGTGGACACACTCTCCCCCTCTCGTTGCTATGCATATCCTAGATAGATCTTGCGTGAGCTTAGGAATTTTTTTGAAATTGCATGCTACGTTTCCCAATAGTTGGATCATTTAGATTTTTGGTTGTTTGTACCATGGGGCATAGGGTAATGAAGCACACTGATGTTCTCCATGGCACCTCCTCAACTTGTGGTTGGTAGGGTAGGGGCACACGAAGGAGTTCGACCGGGTGCCTTTTACCCAACCTTAAAGAATATATTTTTCAGAGTTTAGTTACTGATTCAGGCGATTTTTATCAACTCTTTGAAAGATTTGAATCCTTACAGAAACAAAATTTTAGGAGAGTTTCCACTATTTTAACGACATCTACAATATGCAATATTCATAATTTTATTATTTTTCTAGCTTAAAGTAATGCAGGTGTAAGAAGAACACCTCTCTGCTCAACAATACAAAAACAACATGGACACATACATTATACACGATAACTGCACAATGACTAGCCAAGCCACCAGACCGTCTTCAAGCACTATTGCTGAGCTTGGCTCCCTCGGCAGCAAAGGCAGCACCTTGTCATGCAACTTCTTCGTAACAACTTTGACCTCTGATGACTAATTGGGCCTCGAGCATGCCCATGTCTATTTTTGGGTCGGTTCCATTATGTCAATAAAATTTGTAACTTGTTGCTCAAATCTTGGCACAGGAAATCAGACGCTAGTCATTACAAGGCGTGAAATATGCCATCGGTCCACCCAAAAAAAATGCCATCGGTCCACCCGCAAAAAATGCCATCGGTCTATGAACTTTTCTAGAGCTGCAGTTTAATCACACAACTCATCGAATGTTTAAAAGGTCATAACTCCAAATAATGAGCAACATCACTACAGGAATAAACCCCTATACCCCTATGTCGACGGCATAGGCCCGTAAACCGATCTCGATGGCATAGGCTTGTCGGACCGTCGGCATAGACATATATATCGACAGCTTCCATTACAACCGTTGGCACAAAAATGGGTGAGGCGGCAAGCGACGCGATGCCGTCACCAAGTGGATCCAACGAAGAGATGACATGTGGCACGTATATGCCGACGGCCCCTGTAGAAGCTTTGACCAGACGACACATGGCACGTATATGCCGATGGCCAGGCTGTCAGCATATATGTGCCACGTGGCGTCTGCTGGGAGCTCCTGGAGCGGGTGTATGCCAACGGCCAGGCCGTCGACTTACGTGCCACATGTCGATTCCTAGGAATTCTGGCAGGGCTATGCGGCGTCAAGGCCGTCGGCATAGTTTTTGTCTGTTTTTTAACTTTTTTGTTTTTGCATTTTCCATTCAAATTCACAGCACATCACATATTAATATGTATATACACAGGAATATCACCATTATCTTGAACCTCATCTAGATAATATATAAGATCATCGTCATCTAAAGATCATCAACATCATCATCATCTAAAGATCGTCAACATCATCATCGTTGAAACTTCATGAACATAAGTATGAAACATCGACATCATCATTGTCATCTAAAGAATACCAGGATGAAGTATGGAACATGGAAAGCATAGCAAAACATGGAAAAAATCATCATTCAAAGCAGACTAGGATCATCGCCATGCGCCGCCGCCACCATTAACCGGCGGCACCACTAAGACCACCAGCACCGCCAAGACCAGCACCACTTCGCCAGACCAGCACCACTTGGCAGGACCAGGTGGTGGGCTCCATGAAGCAGTGGAACCACCAACACCACCACCAAAAACCGATGATCCACAGGTTCCCTACATGTTTGAAAAGAGATTGTAATGGTAAATATGATAGTGTTGAATCAACGATAACTATTGATTGAATAGTTAGGCAATGTACTAACCGGAGTCCCATCGCCTAGTGCCACCCATTAAATCGAACGTGGGCACGTATGGGTATTCTCCAGAAGGTGGTGGTGCGGGTCCTAGTGATGGTGGATCCGTGCGGTTATGCATAGCCGCAAACATAGCCTGGATGTTAGTTAACCAAGCGAACACGAAGGTCGGGAGAAATGAAAGTACATAATTTAGGTTGGTTCTAAGTGGGAAAAACTATACGTCATCATCTGATGGTTGTAATCCTCATTTACCGAAACTCGTTGTAAGTACTCCCGCACCTCGACATGCTTAATCTCGACAAAAGGCCGCATATGCCTACAATATGACATGATGACACTCATAAATCATAGCAATGCTGAAAATAAAGTGAGAAAGAAAGAAGATAAGGGGGAAATACTTACAACATGCTGGCTGGCTAAGCTCGGCTGCGAATGGGCGTCTTGCCGCTCGGGCTCGGGTTGGCAGCTCGGAGGCATGTGTAGGAGATAGAAGGAGTGATCACGCCATCGAGGCACGGCTAGCAGCCATGGTACTTCAGCTGAATGGACACCACCGTCGTCTGATTGGTCGATGACGAGGATGGGGTCACTAACATTTGGCCCAAGATATAACCTCTGAAAGCGACTCCTTGTAGGACAACGGTTCTTCTCGGTATTTCCATAGTACTCACTCTCGCCATCCTTGCGCTAACTCCGTGCATGGGCCAGCTTCCACAAATCCATGTCTGAGAGCGGCTTCTTCAACTTGCCCTCGTGCAACGTCAAATAGAAGTTAGCCATACATAAGAACATGACGGTAAATAGAAGAAAAAGAATGTATCATGTATATAGATATACAGGACGGCCTTGTAGCCCAGTGGTTCCTGTTTCCTTGGCATGAGTTCCATCGGTTCCATGATTAGCCGGTTTTTCTGCTCTTGGCAGCAAACTTTGCATCATGCACGAGCCACCTATCCACCAAACTTGCCCATCCATCATCCCTTCCATAGCACCAAGCATGAATAACCTAAATAATGGAAGCATGACACGTCATCATGAAACAATGAAATTGACTGTTTATCGTCGGAATGAAAAGTCTGTAAAACTTACCATCATGTACGCTCCCTATTCAAGGTAAGCTCCTGCATCTGCACTTCTTTCTATCTCATCTTTTGACCATGGTAGTTTTGGTAGTAGTGCGAGATGGCAACCCAGCGCACCTAATCTTTGAATCTGGCGAGCTTTCTTCCTCACAGCCGCCACCAAGACCACGTGGCGGTGGCATTGTGCTCCTCAAGAACCCTATAAATTGCTACAGTCATGCATAAAACCGGAATGAAACAAGGCATGAGTTAAGTGATTCGATGATAAACTATGAGCGAAACTCAAGGCGAGTGATTACGAAGAGAACTTACCCAAAATTTTGTGATCAGGGCCTTAGCAGCCATCCGTACTCATGATGCTTCAACAGTAGTGCTCCTAGGTAGTGGCCAAAACCCGCAGCTCCATGTCCTTGTCGGGCCGCGGGTTGTACAGGCCCGGCCAAATCTCCTTCAACAGGATAGTGATAATGCCGTTCGGTTTACGACCGCTCTCTCCAACAACTTTCCAATTGCTGCAAAAGAATCAAAAAATTAGCATGCACATAATGAAAATGTTAATATGTGTTCAAAATATGAGAGGCACTTACTATTTCCCCGCGGGTTCAATGAGCCACTTCTTCTCCTCGGTAGCCGGAGGTGTAGGTAGTTTCACAATACCATATAGCCACCCCTTCGCATCACCTGGCAGCAAGTCACCCCAAACCTCGCCACCACCCTCGTCTGCATCCTCCTCTCCCTCCTCTTGAACCTCTTCCTCCTCCTCCTTACCCTCCTCCCAATCCTCCTCGCGAGCCTCCTCCTCCTCAGACTCAGAGGATGCCTCAGTGTAGGAGGGCATCGAAGACGCCTCCCTATGTAGGATACGGAACGTAGTTTCTTGCCCAGACCGCATCTCCCCCACCCCTCCTCCTCTAAGGGCTCTCCCCACCCCTCCTCCTTTAGGGCTCTTCCCCTGACCCCTCGACCTCCCTGTGAGGTGTCATCCTCAAGTAGTCGGGGTGGGGGGGGGGGAGGCTGACAGGTACGTCGTCCACTTCGACTAACACCTCCTTTTAATTTGCTTAGAAAACCCGTGCCGCCGGCCTTGCCCATGATTAGCCAACCTGCATTGAGAAGAGAGTAAACAATTAGCAAGGATAACAAATACATAAGCATACAAAAAAGCACATTAATAACAAAAAACACATTAAGCATCTGAGAAAGAACATTAACAAAATCTATGTCGGTGGCACGGCCGTCGGTACACACCCCTCCGAGGGCTCCCGGCGGATGCCACGTGGCACGTATATGTCGATGGCCTGGCCATCGGGATATACCCCTGCAGAAGCTCCCAGCAGACGCCACGTGCCATGTATATGCCGACAGCCCTGCAGAAGATTCGACGAAACGAGACGTGGCACGCATATGCCGACGGCCAGGCCGTCGGCATAGATGTCTAGATATGCCCGACGGGCTGGCCGTCGGCATATGCATGCCACATGTCGTCTCTTCGTTGGATCCACTTGGTGACGGCGCCGTCAATTGCTGCCTCGCCATATTTTGTGCCGACGATGATCTTATGCCGACGGTTGTACGAAAGCCGTCGGGATATATGTCTATGCCGATGAAATATTTATGCCGACGATCTGACAAGCCTACACCATCGAGATCGAAGCCGACGGGCCTAAGTCGACGCAGCCGTATCTGATGGCCTCAGGCCCTTGGCATAGGGGTTTATTCCGGTAGTGACTACACACTTTTGCCTCAGCAGATTGCCCGCTACTTTGGATTTTTAGAGATGATGACTGAAATAAGCATTTATGGAAAAAAGGTTGAATTAAGAAACATTAGCATATATATGAAAGTTGTCTGGTGGACAACATCTAGGCCATGGTTTTCTTGAATCCTGACATAACATTGGTTCATGTCACAGCGGGAGACTTGAGAACCCAGGTTCATACCGTATTGCTCTGTAGGCATCTAATGGGTTATTTTGGGGATTTTTTTAGCTTCTTCGAGGATATTTCGAAGCGTCGGGAAATGCCTTGGATGCTGCAATCAGAGGCTTCAAGGATTATTTGGCGTCGGGTTCAGCACCAACCAATGCTTTTCATACCAAACTGTTGATTGATACACACTCTATTAATAATTATGACATACTCCCTCCGTATCATAATGTAAGACGTTTTTTGACACTACACTAGTAGTAATGTCAAAAAACAGGGAGTGGTACTTTGCTAGTCCAAGTTCACACATTGACAGTAGATCACAACCATAAGACACCAATTGATACATGATACTGCTAAATCAAATGTTACTTCTGGGATGTTGTTCTGGAAATACCAACATGCTCGCTCAAACTAACAAATAAGACAATGATTGATCTGATGATGCATATTACAGTACTAAACTACTCTTAACTGATGATGATTTAGACGGCTATAAGGAAAACATGGCATCTGTTTTGGAACGGAGCTAGCAAGCATCTGCTAGGCTGCTCGAACGGCATCCATCACCTCACCATCTTGAGAGCAACAGCTACATAAACTACGACCGATTGGTTTCCAAGCCATAGCCATAGCCATGGCGGGGAACCACGAGAACTCATGGCCTGCTTTTGGCCGGTGCTATCCTGCTTCTCACTCTTCTCCTCGTCGTCAAGCTCAGGCGACGCAGCAGCAAGCAGTATGGTGGCGTGAGTCTGAACCCGCCTCCGGGGCCATGGCCCATGGCAGCTGCCGGTGATCGGCAGCATGCACCACCTCGTGGGTGCGCTCCCGCACCGCGCCATGCGCGACCTCGCCCTCCGGCACGGCCCGCTCATGCTGCTCCGCATGGGCGAGCTCCCCGTCGTTGTGGCCTCGTCGGCGGCCGCGGCCATGGAGATCATGAAGACCCACGACGTCGCCTTCGCCTCGCGGCCCAGGACCAACGCCATCGTTTCGCTCACTGAAGACGACCTCGGCATCGCCCTCGCGCCGCACGGCGACCACTGGCGCCGTGTCCGCAAGCTCTGCGCTACGGAGCTTCTCGGCGCGCCGCGGGTCCGGTCGTTCCGAGGGACGCGTGAGGCTGAGGCGGCCGCCCTCGTTGCGTCCGTGGCCGTGGAGGCGGCGTCCGGAGCCGCTGTGAACGTCAGCTCCCTCGTCGCCACGTATGTCGCCGACGCCGTAGTGCGCTCCATGGTTGGCGACCGGATCGCGGACCGCGAAGCCTTCCTGGCGTGCCTTTACGAGGGTGTCAGGGTGGCCGCCGGGTTCAGCCTCGCCGACCTGTTCCCGTCGTCGCGCCTCGCGCGCGCGCTCAGCAGGACGGCGCGCCAAGTGGAGGCGATGGTCCGGGAGATGTCCCGGCTCATGGACGGCGTCATCGAGGAGAAACGCGCGAGGAAGGCGGCCGGCGCCGGCTGCGAGGAAGAGGAGGACATCCTGGACGTGCTTCTGGACGGCGGCGACGGCGGCGGCGCGCCTCTCGACATCAGGACCGTCCGTGCTATGATGAGGGATCTCTTCGGGGCCGGGAGCGAGACCTCGGCGTCGACGTTGCAGTGGGCCATGGCGGAGCTGGTGCGGAAACCGGCGGCGCTCCGGAGGCGCAGGCGGAGGTGCGCAGCGCGCTCGCCGGGCAGAGCCGCGCGCCGGGAGGAGGCCCTGCAGGAGCTGCCGTACCTGCGGCTGGTGATCAAGGAGACGCTCCGGCTGCACGCGGCAGTGCCGCTGCTCCTCCCGCGGGAGTGCCGCGAGCCCAGCCGCGTCCTCGGGTACGACGTGCCCCAGGGCGCCATGGTGCTGGTCAACGCGTGGGCCATCGGCCGGGACGCGGCGAGCTGGGGGCCGGACGCCGAGGAGTTCCGGCCGGAGAGGTTCGAGGAGGAATCCGCGGCGGCGGTGGACTTCAGAGGGACGGACTTCCAGCTCGTGCCGTTCGGCGCGGGGCGGAGGATGTGCCCAGGGATCACGTTCGGGCTCGCCGTCATGGAGGTCGCGCTGGCGAGCCTCCTCTTCCATTTCGACTGGGAGCTCCCGGGGACGGAGGAGCTGGACATGGCGGAGGCGTTCGGGATCACGGCGAGGAGGAAGACCGACCTGTGGCTGCATGCCACCGTCGTCGTGCCACCTCTGTAAGTAAATTTGCATGTGGAGATCGATCAACGTGTCGGAAATCTGTATGATCGATCTTCTAGCTTGCGGCTATGCAGATTTGTCTCAAAACTCATAGTACGATTCTTGTTGAGTTTCGCATCTTGTGGAAACTCCCTATTGAAGTAGTGCTCCCTCCGTCCCCGAAAAAATGTCGCGCGGGCAGTGTACTGGCAATTCTGCAAAAAACGCCCTCTTTCTTTCAAGGACGCGTCTAGTGGGCGGCCGACTGCCCATTAGTGCGATCCAGCGGCCACTAAATAAGGTAAGTACATGTCTCTTTCACGTTCAGAAAAAAAACGAAGGAAACAACCACCCGATCGGGCCCCACTTGAACTAGTGCCTGTTTGGACAGCCGTTGCATGCATGCGTTTAGTGCCTGCATGCCGATGCATTAAATGTTCCTCATGTTCGTTATTTATGCATTAATTTTTTGTTTTCAAAATTATAAAGACATATCTTCTAAACCGGCGTGACGAAATTTAGATTCGTTTTCACCATTGAAACCCTCGTGACGTGCTCTTCGAAACTAGATCCCGCATGGGGATGTTTCGACAAACTAGTCTTCCTGCCAACTAAACATCAATATGTGTGCAACTAGACTATATTGCCGCGCCAACTGAGCATATGTGTGTGCCAAATAGTACTGCCAACTAAACATGAATGTGTGTGCAACTAGACTATATTACCGCGCTAACTGAGCATATGTGTATGCAACTGGTGTCCTGCCAACTAAGAATCAATGTGTGTGCAACTAGACTAAACTACAAGCCAACTGAGCACATATGTATGCAACTAGTCTTCCTGCCAACTAAACATCAATGTGTGTGCAACTAGACTACATTACAAGCCAACTAAATATCAATATGTTTGCGACTAGACTACATTACAAGAGGAGGTTGCACGTCGACTTTCGTGGAGGTAATAGACTAGTTGCACATCAAAGTTAATAAGTGGTTGCTAGGTTGCAACCTCATACCAAGGTGCAGCTCAAACATTAGTTTTGGAAAACAGTTGCACAATATAGTACTAAAGTTGCACAATACAGTACTAAAGTTGCACAAATATATCATCAAAGTTGGCATAAAAAAAAATTCATTAAAACATATCCATATGGGATCTAGTTTCAAAGATCTCGTCACGACGAACCCAACGGTGAAGATGGATCTAAATTCCGACACGTGGTTTGAAAGATATGACTTTTTAAAATTAAAGAACCGGAATAAATATCGTGAATCTGCTTTGTTGTCCACGGATATAATAAATCTGAAAGCATTTAATGACCAATCACAAGCACTAGCAGACAAAAACCTCGCATGCATGTGTGTGGCAGAGCCGGCCGCTCGTTCTCTCCGTTTAGCGTGCGGCCACTTTTTAGATTTTGGGTTCTTTCAAACATTGACAATTTCTGGTTCTAAACTGCCAATTTCTCAACACTGATGTTGATTTCTGTACTGTCAATTTTTGAACGTTACAGTGGAGTATTGGCATTATAGAACATTTGTGTACTGTCAGTGGAGTCTTAAGTACTGTCAATTTCAGTTATAAGTGTTCTGTCAATATTTGTAACGTTCACTATGAAATTTCAACTACAGTGGAGTATTCTCACACTGCTATTGAGCATTTCGGGATATTTTAATGTGATTTTCATTCAAGTTTCATAAATTTCAGAGCAGTGCTAGGCGGACGACAAAAGTTGGACGACCAGCGCACGACAGTGAAATCCAGCCAGCGAATCTCACTTCTATTCCCTTAGTGAAAACAACTAGTTACAATGCCTTAAGTAAAGCTAACACGCACACACAGCCAAGGCAACAACCTGCCGGGCACTTGTGCCACACGACTCTCCACTAACCAACTAACTCCACGACCTATTCTTCTGCCACTAACACACACACGGACATGCATACTATCTTGACTAGATATCTTGTGCAGCCACGTTGGCTTTATCACTTGCATGCGCCACCGTGTCACCCAGGGAGTGCCAGCTTCACGCGGCACATCGGCTTCTCACCGTGCATGATCTCCCTTGACTGAAACCACCTGCTCATATGCATCACACATATGCCTGCACACTCTATACTGACACGCTACTACATGCATAACTGAAAGTAAAATGCAGATACGAAATATCAAGATTAAATCTAACAAATGGCTCCATTAGTACTAGAGTAAACCACACAGAGCAAAGCAAATGCGGGAGATGCTAACCTTCCCTTCTTCAGGCTTTTCTTCTTGCATTATTGATAATGATCATGATCACAAGCATGTACTGACTGAATTTGAATTTATGCAGTTCTCTCCTTTTCTTCTTGAGGCTTTTCTTCTTCCAGTATTGATAATGATCATGACACCTTTGCATAAAGAGGAAAAATTAAACTAGTGATGTGGATGGTTAATTAATCCCTATATCATCTGAATATTTCTCAAGAGAGTACTTCAAAAACAAATGAACATCATGCACCTAAAAAAGATGAACATCTATGGATGGTTAATTAATCCCTATATCACCTGAAAGCACTTAAAAAGGATAGCAAGTCAATGGCTCCAATACTGCTACTTGGGGTGTTTGTCACAGAAAAGAAGTGCAGAAGATAACACCCAAATGAAGTAGTAAACATATGAATTGTGAGACAGTGGTGCTAAAATCATGCAGAAGATAACATCATGCAAAAGTGCACAAGATAGCACCCAAACATTTCTATACTGCCAAACATTCAAAGTACTGCCAAACATTTCTGTAACGCCCAACATTTGAATTACTGCCAAAAACAAATTTGAAGTATAATAATGATAGAACATTAAGATAAGATTGATGTTGATTTGGCATTATAACTGAATTAGTGTTCTAGATTCAATTAGTGTTCAAATATATTCAATTAGTGTCCAAATAGATTCAAGCGGTCAAATAGATTCAAGGTCTTTTCAAATTAGTGTTCAAGTGAAGACAGTGATGAACTTTGCTTGAAGAATAAGCATGAGGCTATCTCCTGTTGGACACAATCATAATAAACACGAGGCTATATCCTGTTGGAAATATGCCCCAGAGGCATATTATATTTCCATTTTCATAGTTAAGAGTTCATATTTCATGCTTTAACTGTTGTGATACTGGAATATTTGTGTAAAACTCATATGCACGTGTGGAATGATAAATGGTAAAGTATAGGTTCCCAGTCTTGCCTCTAAGACTGGCTCAAGTGTTGTTGCTGATCATGTTTTCCATATCTTAGGATATCATTAAAGTGTAACGATAGTCCTAAAACATTATTTAAAAAGTTGAGGCAACGCACGAGGGGTCGAGGACCATAAAAAAAAAAAGAAACAACGGCCTACCGCCACGATGGGCCATCGATGCGAGTGACGCGATGCAGGAACAACACCGAAGCGATAAAAGGGAACAAAGAATACTAATCTTCATGTGTAAACCATGTGACTAGAAAGTTAGATGTGAGATAACTATTTCACATCTACTCCCTCTATGCGAAATACTTGTAGTTAGGGGCGAATAGTGTTAAAAGCGTTTTTATATTTTGGGACGGAGGGAGTAGCAAATCTGTTAAACCGAATCTATCTCTATCTCTCCTAATCCCTAACTAACACATTTATACTTCTAACAAACTCAAAATTTCCTCGTCTTTTCTTGTTTTCATTGTCGGCATGTGTCGATCTGGACCAATTTCGAAATTTGCATATGAGGACTTACCAGAATTGTTATATGTTGTTCGGCCTCGTTTAAAATTGATTTGATGTTTTTTTCTTGTATGCATCATCTCTTGCCATGAGTAGCCTCATCTAAGCGTTGTCATGCATCATGCTTGGTTGCGCATCATGTCTTGTCTATGTGGGGTGTGTTTACCTTGTTGTGTGCTTCTTCTTGTTAGTTCCTGTTTCGTTGCGATCGTGAGGATTAGATTCGTCTACGCTTGGTTCGGCTTCATCCGTTCGTCTTCTTCATGGACTCGTTCTTCTTCCTAGCGGGATTTCAGGCAAGATGACCGCTACCCTGGATCTCACTACTACCATTGCTATGCTAGTTGCTTCGTTCTATCGCTATGTTGCGCTACCTATTACATGTTTATCAAGCCATCCCAAATTGCCATGTCAGCCTCTAACCTTTTGCACCTTTCCTAGCAAACCGTTGTTTGGCTATGTTACCGCTTTGCTCAGCCCTCTTATAAGCGTTGTTAGTTGCAGGTGAAGATGAAGACTTTCTCAAGTTTTGTGCGATGTTTCCCTTAATCCTTTTTCAATGAGAATAAGTAGTATGCAAAATCCATTGCTTGGCATCAATTTAATTTGATGAAGGATAAGCATACAATAAATCTTATTCTTATTTCATCCAAGTGAGTAATCCTTTTCTTGGAGTTTGTTCTTGTTGAATAAATTCTAGATCCAAGTCGGCCATCTCGTCGGAACCTCCATCTAAATCATCATAGCGCTCATCTTATTCTTTCTTCCTTCATTCTATCTCACCATCCTTTTTGTTACGGAGTTCTTCATGGTGGTTCTCCAGGATTTAATTCATTCTCTCAAGAGTTCATCAAGATTCTTGTTGGCGGGGTTCAAGTATCTTTTCTTCTCGCATCTTGAAGTGTAATTAATTCTCCATATTCTTTTGAAGTGGAGTTTTGCATTTCTTCGTTCTTCTCAACTATTTAATCTTTTCTGATTGTGGTCGGTTATCACCTCATAATTTTTGGGATGTTATCCATAAGTCCACAACAAGCTTATTCTTTCGTTGTTGATTTTCTCAACAATTCCATTCAATCCTTCTAAATTCTTTTCATTCCATTCTTCATTTTTCTTCCGGAGGCTTTGCGTTTTTATCTCGTCTAGTGTCATCCCATCTTGTGAAGTTCATGTTCTATTCTTTCCATGTTCGGTTGGTGTGCTGCCTAAATCCTTTCAGTCTTATTTGTTTCTTATCTCGTTCTAACCGGAGTTGTTTCATAGTCTATCTGATTCCGTGAGCTTTCAATTCTCGACATTCTCGTCGTTCGTCTCTTCTTCTTGAGTGCTCTCGAATCTTTGCTTCTTCTCTTGAGTTCTCGTTTCACCTCTTCCTTTTTCCCTTCCGTCTCGGTCCTAAGATCTCGGGACGAGATCTCTTGTTAGTGGAGGAGTGTTGTAACGCCCGGATTCGATCGTGGTGTCTTCCAGTTATTCGCCGTCGTTGCCATGTCATTTGCTTGCGTGTTGCACTTTGCCATGTCATCATGTGCATTTCATTTTGCATACGTGTTCGTCCCATGCATCCGAGCATTTTCCCCGTTGTCCGTTTTCCAATCCGGCACTCCTATGTCTCCCGGCGCCCCCTTTTACCTCTTTTAGGTATGCGGGTGTTAAACTTTCTCGGAATGGCCCGAGGTTTGTCAAGCGGCCTTGGTATAGCACCGGTGAACCGCCGTCAAGTTTCGGATTGTTTGGAGGTCGTTTGATACTCCAGCAGTTAACGGGTAACATAAAGCCTCCTTCTCCTTGCAGCCCAACACCCTTCCAAAGTGGCCCAAAACCCAGCAAACTCCCTCCATGCTCTCGGTCGTTCGATCACGATCGCGTGGCAACCGCACCTCATTTGGACTCTCCTAGCTCCCTCTACCTATAAATAGGTGTCTCCCCCCGGATTTTCGCGCAGATGAAACCCTACCCCCGCTCCTCTCGCCCGCCGGACATGTCCGGTCCGGCGGGCAATCGCGCCCGCCGCCCTCAGCCAGATCCAGCGCTGCCACGTGGCCCGGCCACAGCGCGCCGCCCGACCCTCCGGGCCCGCATCAGCCCTGAATCCATCCGCCGCCGCCCGGCTCCGCGCCCGGCCGGCAGCGCGCCGCCTCCGCCGCCTCGCCCGGCCGAACCTCGCGCCCAGCGCCCGCCTCGCTCCCTTGGCGCCCCTCCGATCACCGCCCGGCGCCCTCGGCCCGTCGCCGCGGCCCGTCCGTCCCTCGCGGAACCCGCCGTCGGTGCGTCTCCCGACCAGCTCCGGCTGGCAGCGGCGGATCCGCCTCCTTGGTTGGCGCTGCCCTTCTCCGCCTCCTCCGTCGGCGCCATCGCCCGGCAGCGGCCATAACCCGTCGGGAGGAGCCGCGATCTGCCCGATCCGCCCGCGTTGACTTCGCCCCATCTCGAGTTCGTGGAGGCGATTATTTGAGTTAAGAGTTTGGTCTACATTTGAAACTATTCGGAATAGTTTCGCAACTCACTCCACACGGAACACCACAGCGCAATGGTGTGTCCGAGCGTCGTGTCGCACTTTACTAGATATGGTGCGATCTATGATGTCTCTTACAGATTTACCGCTATCGTTTTGGGGTTATGCTCTTGAGGCGGCCGCATTCACGCTGAATAGAACACCGTCAAAATCCGTTGAGGCGACACCTTATGAACTGTGGTTTAGCAAGAAACCAAAGTTGTCGTTTCTTAAAGTTTGGGGATGCGATGCTTATGTGAAAAAGCTTCAACCTGATAAGCTCGAACCTAAATCGGAGAAATGTATCTTCATAGGATACCCAAAGGAGGCAGTTGGGTACACCTTCTATCACAGATCCGAAGGCAAGACATTTGTTGCTAAGAATGGATCCTTTCTAGAGAAGGAGTTTCTCTCGAAAGAAGTGAGTGGGAGGAAAGTAGAACTTGATGAGGTAACTGTACCTTCTCCCTTATTTGAAAGTAGTTTATCACGAAACCAGTTTACTGCGATATCTACACCAAATAGTGAGGAAGTTGATGATGTTGATCATGAAACTTCAGATCAAGTTACTCTGAGAACCTCGTAGATCAACGAGAATAAAATCCGCTTTTGAGTGGTACGGCAATCCTGTTACGGAAGTCATGCTACTAGATCATGATGAACCTACGAACTATGAAGAAGCGATGGTGAGCCCAGATTCCATAAAATGGCTTGAGGCCATGAAATCTGAGATGGGATCCATGTATGAAAACAAAGTGTGGACTTTGGTTGACTTGCCAGAATTGACAAGCAATAGAAAACAAGTGGATCTTCAAGAAGAAGGCGTGACGGCGGCGGTAATATTGCTGTCTACAAAGCTCGACTTATGCATAAAGGGTTTTCGACAAGTTCAAGGGGTTGACTACGATGAGACCTTCTCACCCGTGGCGATGCTTAAGTCTGTCCGAATCATGTTAGCAATTGCCGCATTTTATGATTATGAAATTTGGCAAATGGATGTAAAGACCGCATTCCTGAATGGGTTTACGGAAGAAGAGTTGTATATGATGCAACGGAAGGTTTTATCGATCCAAAGGGAGCTAACAAAGTGTGCAAGCTCCAGCGATCCATTTATGGACTGGTGCAAGCATCTCGGAGTTGGAATAAATGCTTTGATAGTGTGATCAAAGTATTTGGGTTTATCTGAGACTTATGGAGAAGCTTTGTATTTACAAGAAAGTGAGTGGGAGCTCTGTAGCATTTACGATATTATATGTAGATGACATATTCTTGATCGGAAATGATATAGAATTCTGGATAGCATAAAGGGATACTTGAACAAGAGTTTTTCGATGAAAGACCTTGGTGAAGCTACTTACATATTGGGCATCAAGATCTATAGAGATAGATCAAGGCAGGCTTAATTGGACTTTCACAAAGCACATACCTTGATAAAGTTTTGAAGAAGTTCAAAATGGATCGAGGCAAAGAAAGGTTTTTACCTGTATTACAAGGTGTGAGATTGAGTCGGACTCAATGCCCGACCACAGCAGAAGATAGAGAGAAAATGAAAGAAGTTCCTATGCTTCAGCCATAGGCTCTATCATGTATGCAATGCTGTGTACCAGACTGACGTATGCTTAGCTGTAAGCTTGGCGGGAAGGTACCAAAGTAATCGAGTGGATCCTTTGGACAGCGGTCAAGAACATCCTGAAATACGAAAAGGACTAAGGATATGTTTCTCGTATATGGAGGTGACAAAGAGCTAGTCGTAAATGGTTTACGTCGATGCAAGCTTTGACACTGATCCGGACGATTCTAAATCGCAAACCCGGATCGTGTTTTTGTTAAGCGGTGGAGCTGTCGGTTGGTGCAGTTCTAAACAAAGCGTCGTGGCGGGATCTACATGTGAAGCGGAGTACATAGCTGCTTGGAAGCAGCAAATGAAGAATGCGGATGAAAGAGTTCATTTCCGATCTAGGTGTTGTACCTAGTGCATCGGGACCAATGAAGATCTTCTGTGACAATCTTGGTGCAATTGCCTTGGCAAAGGAATCCAGATCTCACAAGAGGACCAAGCATATCAAGAGGCGCTTCAATTCCATTCAGGACCAAGTCCAAGTGGGAGACATAGAGATTTGCAAAATACATACGGATCTGAGCGTTGCAGATCCGTTGACTAAACCTCTTCCACGAGCAAAACATGATCAGCACCAAGACTCCATGGGTGTTAGAATCATTCTTGAGTGAACTAGATTATTGACTCTAGTGCAAGTGGGAGACTGAAGGAAATATGCCCTAGAGGCAATAATAAAGTTATTATTTATTTCCTTATATCATGATAAATGTTTATTATTCATGCTAGAATTGTATTAACGGAAACATAATACATGTGTGAATACATAGACAAGCAGAGTGTCACTAGTATGCCTCTACTTGACTAGCTCGTTAATCAAAGATGGTTATGTTTCCTAACCATAGACATGAGTTGTCATTTGATTAACGGGATCACATCATTAGGAGAATGATCTGATTGACATGACCCATTCCGTTAGCCTAGCACTTGATCGTTTAGTATGTTGCTATTGTTTTCTTCATGACTTATACATGTTCCTGTAACTATGAGATTACGCAACTCCCGTTTACCGGAGGAACACTTTGGGTACTACCAAAGCGTCCTGGCGTAAGCGGGTGATGATAAAGGAGTACTACAGGTGTCTCCAAAGGTACTTGTTGGGTTGGCGTATTTGAGATTAGGTTTTGTCCTCCGATTGTCGGAGAGGTATCTCTGGGCCTTCTCGGTAATACACATCACATAAGCCTTGCAAGCATTACAACTAATGAGTTAGTTGTGAGATGATGTATTACAGAACGAGTAAAGAGACTTGCCACTAACGAGATTGAACTAGGTATTGGATACCGACGATCGAATCTCGGGTAAGTAACATACCGATGACAAAGGGAACAAACGTATGTTGTTATGCGGTCTGACCGATAAAGATCTTCGTAGAAAATGTAGGAACCAATATGGGCATCCAGGTCCCGCTATTGGTTATTGACGGAGATGTGTCTCGGTCATGTCTACGTGTTCTCGAACCGTAGGGTCCGCACGCTTAAGGTTTCGATGGCGGTTATATTATGAGTTTGTGTATTTTGATGTCTTTGAAGGTTGTTGAGTCCGGATATGATCACGGACATGACGAGGAGTCTCGAAATGGTCGAGACATAAAGATTAATATATTGGACGGATATATTTGGACACGGAAAGGTTAGGAGAAGTTTGGAGCTCAGGGAGGTTACGGAACCCCGGGAGGTATATGGGCCTTATTGGGCCCATGTAGGAGGAAGGAGAAGGAACAAGGGAGGCGCGCCCAAGTAATCGAATTGGGGAGGGGCGGCCCCCCTTTCTCCTTTCCCTCTTCCTATTCCTACTACTAGTACTACTTCCTAAATACTAGTACTCCTTCCTCCCCTCCAAATAAGATAAGGAAAGAGAGGAAACCTACTTGGAGTAGGTTTCCCCCTCCTATAGTGCGCCCCTTGTGGCGGCCACCTCCTCCCTCCCTCCTTTATATCACGGGGGGAGGGGCACCTAGGACACACAAGTTGATCCTTGAGATCGTTCCTTAGCCGTGTGCGGTGCCCCCTCCACCATATTCCACCTCGGTCATATCGTGGCGGTGCTTAGGCGAAGCCCTGCGTCAGTGAAACATCAAGATCGTCCTGCACGCCGTCGTCTTGTGGAACTCCCTCTCCCGGAGCTTTGCTGGATCGGAGCCGAGGGCGTCATCGAGCTGAGCGTGTGCCAAGAACTTCGGGCGCCGAATGCTGGCGCTGGGATCGGCAGGATCGCGAGGAGAGCATACGACTACTTCCTCTACGTCATCATCGACTCGGAGGTGCAGATGTAACCTTTGGGATCGGCGAGGATCGCGAGGAGGGCGTCTGACTACTTCCTCTACGTTGTGATCGCTTCCGCTTCACGGTCTCACAGTGCGTAGACAACACTCTCCCCTCTCGTTGCTATGCCATCACCATGGTCCTGTGTGTGCGTAGGAAAATTTTGAAATTACTGCGTTTCCCAACACACGTTAAATAGGGCACTGTTAAAATCCATTGAGATGACACCGTATGCACTGTGGTTTGGCAATAAACCTAAGCTGTTGTTTCTTAAAGTTTGGGGATGCGATGCTTATGTCAAAGGCTTGACTGATAAGCTCGAACCCAACTTTCGGTGAAGTCGTCTTCATAGATACCCTAAGGAAACAATTGGGTACACCTTCTACCATAGATCCGAAGAGATGATCTTTGTTGCCAAGAATGGAACCATTCTAGATAAGGAGTTTCTCTCGAAAGAAGTGAGTGGGAGGAAAGTAGAACTTGATGAGGTAATTGTATCTTCTCTCAATTTGGAAAGTAGCTCATCAGAAATCCATTCCCGTGATCGTACACCAACTAGAGAGGAAGCTAATGATAATGATCATGAAACTTTAGATCAAGTTACTACAGAACCTCGTGGGTCAACGAGCACGATCCGCACGAGTGGTGCGACAATCCTGTTACGGAAGTCATGTTACTTGACCATGGCGAACCTCACGAACTATGAAGAATCTATGATGAGCCCATATTCGATAAATGGCTTGAGGCCATGAAATCTGAGATAGGATCCATGTATGAGAACAAAGTGTGGACTTTGGTGGATTTTCCCGATGATCGGCGACCCATAGAAAAAATGGATCTTCAAGAAGAAGACCGATGCTAATGGTAATATTCTGTCTACAAAGCTCGACTTGTCGCAAAGGTTTTCAACAAGTTCAAGGAGTTGACTACGATGAGACTTTCTCACCCGTGGCGATGCTTAAGTCTATCCGAATCATGTTAGCAATTGCCGCATTTTTATGATTATGAAATCGGCAAATGGACGTCAAAACTGCATTCCTAAATGGATTTCTTAAAGAAAAGTTGTATATGATGCAACCAGAAGGTTTTGTCGATCCTAAATGTGCTAACAAAGTGTGCAAGCTCTAGCGATCCATTTATGGACTGGTGCAAGCATCTTGGAGTTGGAATATACGCTTTGATGAGGTGATCAAAGCATATGGTTTTATACAGACTTTCAGAGAAGCCTGTATTTACAAAAAAGTGAGTGGGAGCTCTGTAGCATTTCTAATATTATATGTGGATGACATATTGTTGATTGGAAATGATATAGAATTTTTGGATGGCATAAAGGATGCTTGAATAAAAGTTTTTCAATGAAAAACCTTGGCGAAGCTTCTTATATATTGGGCATCAAGATCTATAGAGATAGATCAAGGCACTTAATTGGACTTTCACAGAGCACATACCTTGATAAAGTTTTGAAGAAGTTCAAAATGGATCAGTCAAAGAAAGGGTTCTTGCCTGTGTTACAAGGTGTGAAGTTGAGTCAGACTCAATGCCCGACCACTGTAGAAGATAGAGAGAAAATGAAAGTCATTCCCTATGCCTCAGCCATAGGTTTTATAATGTATGCCATGCTGTGTACCAGACCTGATGTGTGCCTTGCTATAAGTTTAGCAGGAAGGTACCAAAGTAATCCATGAGAGGATCACTAGACATCGGTCAAGAACATCCTGAAGTACCCGAAAAGGACTAAGGATATGTTTCTCGTTTATGGAGGTGACAAAGAGCTAAATGCGTAAATGGTTACGTCGATGCTAGCTTTGACACTGATCCGGATGACTCTAAGTCACAAACCGGATACATATTTATATTGAATGGTGGAGCTGTCAGTTGGTGCAATTCCAAGCAGAGTGTCGTGGCGGGATCTACATGTGAAGCGGAGTACATAGCTGCTTCAGAAGCAGCAAATGAAGAATGCGGATGAAGGAGTTCATATCCGATCTAGGTGTAATACCTAGTGCATCGGGTCCAATAAAAATCTCTTGTGACAATCTTGGAGCAATTGCCTTGGCGAAGGAATCCAGATTTCACAAAAGACCAAACACATCAAGAGGCGCTTCAACTCCATCCGTGATCTAGTCAAGGAGGGAGACATAGAAATTTGCAAAATTCATACAGATCTGAATGTAGCAGACCGTTGACTAAGCCTCTTTCACGAGCAAAACATGATCAACACCAAGACTGCATGGGTGTTAGAATCATTACAATGTAATCTAGATTATTGACTCTAGTGCAAGTGGGAGGCTGAAGGAAATATGCTCTAGAGGCAATAATAAAGTTGTTATTTTATATTTCCTTATTACGTGATAAATGTTTATTATTCATGCTAGAATTGTACTAACTAGAAGCGTGATACATGCGTGGATACATAGACAAAACACCGTGTCCCTAGTATGCCTCTACGACTAGCTCGTTAATCAAAGATGGTTAAGTTTCCTAGCCATAGACATGTGTTGTCATTTGATGAGCGAGATCACATCATTAGGAGAATGATGTGATGGACAAGACCCATCCGTTAGCTTAGCATAATGATCATTCAGTTTTATTGCTACTGCTTTCTTCATGTCAAATACATATTCCTTCGACTATGAGATTATGCAACTCCGTATACGGAGGAATGCCTTGTGTGCTATCAAATGTCACAGCGTAAGCTGGGCGATTATAAAAGATGCTCTATAGGTATCTCCGAAGGTGTTTGTTGGGTTGGCATGGATCAAGATTAGGATTTGTCACTCCGAGTATCGGAGATGTATCTCTGGGCCCTCTCGGTAATGCACATCATAATAAGCCTTGCAAGCAAAGTGACTAATGAGTTAGTTGCAGGATGATGCATCACGGAACGAGTAAAGAGACTTGCCGGTAACGAGATTGAACTAGGTATGAAGATACCGACGATCAAATCTCAGGCAAGTAACATACTGATGACAAAGGGAATAACGTATATTGTCATAATGGTTCGACCGATAAAGATCTTCGTAGAATATGTAGGAGCCAATATGAGCATTCAGGTTCCGCTATTGGTTATTGACCGGACAGATGTCTCGATCATGTCTACATAGTTCTCGAACCCGTAGGGTCCGCACGCTTAACGTTCGATGATGATTTTGTATTATATGAGTTATATCATTTGGTGAGCGAATGTTGTTCGGAGTCGGATGAGATCACAGAGATGATGAGGTGTCTCGAAATGGTCGAGAGGTAAAGATTAATATATAGGATGATAGTATTCAGACACGAAGTGAGTGTATCGGGTACATATCGGAGTAGGGGGAGGGTGTTACGGACCCCCTAGGGAATAATGGGCCCTATGGGCCATAGGAGGAGTACACCAGCCCACAAGGGGTGGCACCCCTCTAAGTAAGGAGGTCGAATAGGATAAGGAGGAGGCGTTTGGACCCCTTTCCTTCCTCCCCCCTCTCGTCCCTTTTCCCCTTCCGGTAAAAGGAAAGGGGGGCGAATTGGACTAGGGGCCCAAGTAGGATTCCTCCTGATTGGGCGCCCTAGTCTGCCTCTCTCCCTCCCTCCTTTATATCGTGGGAGGGCCCCTAGAACACAGACCAGCGATAGTTAGCCGTGGCGGCGCCCCACTCCACAGTTTATGCCTCCGGTCATATTAGGTGTAGTGCTTAGGCGAAGCCCTGCGGATAACTTCACTATCACCATCACCATGCCCGTCGTGCTGGCGGAACTCTTCTACTTCCTCGACACTCTGCTGGATCAAGAGTTTGAGGGGCGTCATCGAGCTGAGCGTGTGCAGAACTTCGGAGGTGCCGTCACGTTCGGTACTTGATCGATCGGAGCGAGAAGAAGTTCGACTACATCAACCACGTTGGCAAGCGCTTCCGCTTCGGTCTCACAGTGCGTGGACACACTCTCCCCTCTCGTTGCTATGCATATCCTAGATAGATCTTGCGTGAGCTTAGGAATTTTTGAAATTGCATGCTCGTTTCCCAATAGTTGGATCATTTAGATTTTTGGTTGTTTGTACCATGGGGCATAGGGTAATGAAGCACACTGATGTTCTCCGGCACCTCCTCAACTTGTGGTTGGTAGGGTAGGGGCACACGAAGGAGTTCGACCGGGTGCCTTTTACCCAACCTTAAAGAATATATTTTTCAGAGTTTAGTTACTGATTCAGGCGATTTTTATCAACTCTTTGAAAGATTTGAATCCTTACAGAAACAAAATTTTAGGAGAGTTTCCACTATTTTAACGACATCTACAATATGCAATATTCATAATTTTATTATTTTTCTAGCTTAAAGTAATGCAGGTGTAAGAAGAACACCTCTCTGCTCAACAATACAAAAACAACATGGACACATACATTATACACGATAACTGCACAATGACTAGCCAAGCCACCAGACCGTCTTCAAGCACTATTGCTGAGCTTGGCTCCCTCGGCAACAAAGGCAGCACCTTGTCATGCAACTTCTTCGTAACAACTTTGACCTCTGATGACTAATTGGGCCTCGAGCATGCCCATGTCTATTTTTGGGTCGGTTCCATTATGTCAATAAAATTTGTAACTTGTTGCTCAAATCTTGGCACAGGAAATCAGACGCTAGTCATTACAAAGGCGTGAAATATGCCATCGGTCCACCCGCAAAAAATGCCATCGGTCCACCCGCAAAAAAATGCCATCGGTCTATGAACTTTTCTAGAGCTGCAGTTTAATCACACAACTCATCGAATGTTTAAAAATGTCATAACTCCAAATAATGAGCAACATCACTACAGGAATAAACCCCTATACCCCTATGTCGGCGGCATAGGCCCGTAAACCGATCTCGATGGCATAGGCTTGTCGGACCGTCGGCATAGACATATATATCGACAGCTTCCGTACAACCGTTGGCACAAAAATGGGTGGCGGCAACTGACGGCGATGCCGTCACCAAGTGGATCCAACGAAGAGATGACATGTAGCGCGTATATGCGGCGGCCCCTCAGAAAGCTTTGACCAGACGACACATGGCACGTATATGCCGATGGCCAGGCTGTCAGCATATATGTGCCACGTGGCGTCTGCTGGGAGCTCCTGGAGCGGGTGTATGCCAACGGCCAGGCCGTCGGCTTACAGTGCCACATGTCGATTCCTAGGAATTCCTGGCAGGGGCTATGCCGACGTCAAGGCCGTCGGCATAGTTTTTGTTTGTTTTTAACTTTTTGTTTTGCATTTTCCATTCAAATTCACAGCACATCACATATTAATATGTATATACACAGGAATATCACCATTATCTTGAACCTCATCTAGATAATATATAAGATCATCGTCATCTAAAGATCATCAACATCATCATCATCTAAAGATCGTCAACATCATCATCGTTGAAACTTCATGAACATAAGTATGAAACATCGACATCATCATTGTCATCTAAAGAATACCAGGATGAAGTATGGAACATGGAAAGCATAGCAAAACATGGAAAAAAAATCATCATTCAAAGCAGACTAGGATCATCGCCGCCGTCGCCGCCACCATTAGCTTCAGCGGCACCACTAAGACCACCAGCACCGCCAAGACCAGCACCACTTCGCCAGACCAGCACCACTTCGCCAGACCAGAGTGACTGGGCTCCATGAAGCAGGAGTGGAACCACCAACACCACCACCAAAAACCGATGATCCACAGGTTCCCTACATGTTTGAAAAGAGATTGTAATGGTAAATATGATAGTGTTGAATCAACGATAACTATTGATTGAATAGTTAGGCAATGTACTAACCGGAGTCCCACTGCCTAGTGCCACCCATTCGTCGAACGTGGGCACGTATGGGTATTCTCCAGAAGGTGGTGGTGCGGGTCCTAGTGATGGTGGATCCGTGCGGTTATGCATAGCCGCAAACATAGCCTGGATGTTAGTTAACCAAGCGAACACGAAGGTCGGGAGAAATGAAAGTACATAATTTAGGTTGGTTCTAAGTGGGAAAAACTATCGTCATCATCGATGGTTGTAATCCTCATTTACGAAACTTCGTTGTAAGTACTCCGCACCTCGACATGCTTAATCTCGACAAAAGGCCGCATATGCCTACAATATGACATGATGACACTCATAAATCATAGCAATGCTGAAAATAAAGTGAGAAAGAAAGAAGATAAGGGGGAAATACTTACAACATGCTGGCTGGCTAAGCTCGGCTGCGAATGGGCCGTACTGCCGCTCGGGCTCGGGTTGGCAGCTCAGAGGCATGTGTAGGAGATAGAAGGAGTGATCACGCCATCGAGGCACGGCTAGCAGCCATGGTACTTCAGCTGAATGGACACCACCGTCGTCTCGTCGGTCTGCGACAGGATGGGGTCACTAACATTTGGCCCAAGATATAACCTCTGAAACGACTCCTTGTAGGACAACCGGTTCTTCTCGGTATTTCCATAGTACTCACTCTCGCCATCCTTGCGCTAACTCCGTGCATGGGCCAGCTTCCACAAATCCATGTCTGAGAGCGGCTTCTTCAACTTGCCCTCGTGCAACGTCAAATAGAAGTTAGCCATACATAAGAACATGACGGTAAATAGAAGAAAAAGAATGTATCATGTATATAGATATACCTGGACGGCCTTGTAGCCCCAGTGGTTCCTGTTTCCTTGGCCGCGCGTTCCATCAGTTCCATGATTAGCCCGGTTTTTTCTGCTCTTGGCAGCAAACTTTGCATCATGCCTGAGCCACCTATCCACCAAACTTGCCCATCCATCATCCCTTCCATAGCACCAAGCATGAATAACCTAAATAATGGAAGCATGACATGTCATCATGAAACAATGAAATTGACTGTTTATACGTCGGAATGAAAAGTCTGTAAAACTTACCATCATGTACCGCTCCCTATTCAAGGTAAGCTCCTGCATCTGCACTTCTTTCTATCTCATCTTTTGACCATGGTAGTTTTGGTAGTAGTGCGAGATGGCAACCCAGCGCACCTAGTACTGAATCTGGCGAGCTTTCTTCCTCACAGCCGCCACCAAGACCACGTAGGCAGTGGCATTGTGCTCCTCAAGAACCCTATAGAATTGCTACAGTCATGCATAAAACCGGAATGAAACAAGGCATGAGTTAAGTGATTCGATGATAAACTATGAACGAAACTCAAGGCGAGTGATTACGAAGAGAACTTACCCAAAATTTTGTGATCGGGCCTTAGCAGCCATCCCGTACTCATGATGCTTCAGCTTCGTAGTGCTCCCAGGTAGTGGCCAAAACCCGCAGCTCCATGTCCTTGTCGGGCCGCGGGTTGTACAGGCCCAGCCAAATCTCCTTCAAAAGGATAGTGATAATGCCGTTCGGTTTACGACCGCTCTCTCCAACAACTTTCCAATTGCTGCAAAAGAATCAAAAAATTAGCATGCACATAATGAAAATGTTAATATGTGTTCAAAATATGAGAGGCACTTACTATTTCCCCGCGGGTTCAATGAGCCACTTCTTCTCCTCGGTAGCCGGAGGTGTAGGTAGTTTCACAATACCACATAGCCACCCCTTCGCATCACCTGGCAGCAAGTCACCCCAAACCTCGCCACCACCCTCGTCTGCATCCTCCTCTCCCTCCTCTTGAACCTCTTCCTCCTCCTCCTTACCCTCCTCCCGATCCTCCTCGCGAGCCTCCTCCTCCTCAGACTCAGAGGATGCCTCAGTGTAGGAGGGCATCGAAACGCCTCCCTATGTAGGATCTGGAGCGTAGTTTCTTGCCTGCACCGCATCTCCCCCACCCCTCCTCCTTTAGGGCTCTTCCCCTGACCCCTCGACCTCCCTGTGAGGTGTCATCCTCAAGTAGTCGGGGAGGGGGGGGGGGAGGCTGACAGGTACGTCGTCCACTTCGACTAACACCTCCTTTTAATTTGCTTAGAAAACCCGTGCCGCCGGCCTTGCCCATGATTAGCCAACCTGCATTGAGAAGAGAGTAAACAATTAGCAAGGATAACAAATACATAAGCATACAAAAAAGCACATTAATAACAAAAAACACATTAAGCATACAGAAAAGAACATTAACAAAATCTATGTCGGTGGCCTGGCCGTCAGTACACACCCCCTCCAGGAGCTCCCAGCAGATGCCACGTGGCACGTATATGTCGATGGCCTGGCCATCGGGATATACCCCTGCAGAAGCTCCCAGCAGACGCCACGTGCCACGTATATGCCGACAGCCCTGCAGAAGATTCGACGAAACGAGACGTGGCACGCATATGCCGACGGCCAGGCCGTCGGCATAGATGTCTAGATATGCCGACGGGCTGGCCGTCGGCATATGCATGCCACATGTCGTCTCTTCGTTGGATCCACTTGGTGACGGCGCCGTCAATTGCTGCCTCGCCATATTTTGTGCCGACGATGATCTTATGCCGACGGTTGTACGAAAGCCGTCGGAATATATGTCTATGCCGATGAAATATTTATGCCGACGATCTGACAAGCCTACACCATCGAGATCGAAGCCGACGGGCCTATGTCGACGCAGCCGTATACAGATGGCCTCAGGCCCTTGGCATAGGGGTTTATTCCGGTAGTGACTACACACTTTTGCCTCAGCAGATTGCCCGCTACTTTGGATTTTTAGAGATGATGACTGAAATAAGCATTTATGGAAAAAAGGTTGAATTAAGAAACATTAGCATATATATGAAAGTTGTCTGGTGGACAACATCTAGGCCATGGTTTTCTTGAATCCTGACATAACATTGGTTCATGTCACAGCGGGAGACTTGAGAACCCAGGTTCATACCGTATTGCTCTGTAGGCATCTAATGGGTTATTTTGGGGATTTTTTTAGCTTCTTGAGGATATTTGAAGCGTCGGAAATGCCTTGGATGCTGCAATCAGAGGCTTCAAGGATTATTTGGCGTCGGGTTCAGCACCAACCAATGCTTTTCATACCAAACTGTTGATTGATACACACTCTATTAATAATTATGACATACTCCCTCCGTATCATAATGTAAGACGTTTTTTGACACTACACTAGTAGTAATGTCAAAAACAGGGAGTGGTACTTTGCTAGTCCAAGTTCACACATTGACAGTAGATCACAACCATAAGACACCAATTGATACATGATACTGCTAAATCAAATGTTACTTCTGGGATGTTGTTCTGGAAATACCAACATGCTCGCTCAAACTAACAAATAAGACAATGATTGATCTGATGATGCATATTACAGTACTAAACTACTCTTAACTGATGATGATTTAGACGGCTATAAGGAAAACATGGCATCTGTTTTGGAACGGAGCTAGCAAGCATCTGCTAGGCTGCTCGAACGGCATCCATCACCTCACCATCTTGAGAGCAACAGCTACATAAACTACGACCGATTGGTTCCAAGCCATAGCCATAGCCATGGCGGGGAACCACGAGAACCATGGCCTGCTTTTGGCCGGTGCTATCCTGCTTCTCACTCTTCTCCTCGTCGTCAAGCTCAGGCGACGCAGCAGCAAGCAGTATGGTGGCGTGAGTCTGAACCCGCCTCCGGGGCCATGGCCCATGGCAGCTGCCGGTGATCGGCAGCATGCACCACCTCGTGGGTGCGCTCCCGCACCGCGCCATGCGCGACCTCGCCCTCCGGCACGGCCCGCTCATGCTGCTCCGCATGGGCGAGCTCCCCGTCGTTGTGGCCTCGTCGGCGGCCGCGGCCATGGAGATCATGAAGACCCACGACGTCGCCTTCGCCTCGCGGCCCAGGACCAACACCATCGTTTCGCTCACTGAAGACGACCTCGGCATCGCCCTCGCGCCGCACGGCGACCACTGGCGCCGTGTCCGCAAGCTCTGCGCTACGGAGCTTCTCGGCGCGCCGCGGGTCCGGTCGTTCCGAGGGACGCGTGAGGCTGAGGCGGCCGCCCTCGTTGCGTCCGTGGCCGTGGAGGCGGCGTCCGGAGCCGCTGTGAACGTCAGCTCCCTCGTCGCCACGTATGTCGCCGACGCCGTAGTGCGCTCCATGGTTGGCGACCGGATCGCGGACCGCGAAGCCTTCCTGGCGTGCCTTTACGAGGGTGTCAGGGTGGCCGCCGGGTTCAGCCTCGCCGACCTGTTCCCGTCGTCGCGCCTCGCGCGCGCGCTCAGCAGGACGGCGCGCCAAGTGGAGGCGATGGTCCGGGAGATGTCCCGGCTCATGGACGGCGTCATCGAGGAGAAACGCGCGAGGAAGGCGGCCGGCGCCGGCTGCGAGGAAGAGGAGGACATCCTGGACGTGCTTCTGGACGGCGGCGACGGCGGCGGCGCGCCTCTCGACATCGGGACCGTCCGTGCTATGATGAGGGATCTCTTCGGGGCCGGGAGCGAGACCTCGGCGTCGACGTTGCAGTGGGCCATGGCGGAGCTGGTGCGGAAACCGGCGGCGCTCCGGAGGGCGCAGGCGGAGGTGCGCAGCGCGCTCGCCGGGCAGAGCCGCGCCCGGGAGGAGGCCCTGCAGGAGCTGCCGTACCTGCGGCTGGTGATCAAGGAGACGCTCCGGCTGCACGCGGCAGTGCCGCTGCTCCTCCGCGGGAGTGCCGCGAGCCCAGCCGCGTCCTCGGGTACGACGTGCCCCAGGGCGCCATGGTGCTGGTCAACGCGTGGGCCATCGGCCGGGACGCGGCGAGCTGGGGGCCGGACGCCGAGGAGTTCCGGCCGGAGAGGTTCGAGGAGGAATCCGCGGCGGCGGTGGACTTCAGAGGGACGGACTTCCAGCTCGTGCCGTTCGGCGCGGGGCGGAGGATGTGCCCCGGGATCACGTTCGGGCTCGCCGTCATGGAGGTCGCGCTGGCGAGCCTCCTCTTCCATTTCGACTGGGAGCTCCCCGGGGGGACGGAGGAGCTGGACATGGCGGAGGCGTTCGGGATCACGGCGAGGAGGAAGACCGACCTGTGGCTGCATGCCACCGTCGTCGTGCCACCTCTGTAAGTAAATTTGCATGTGGAGATCGATCAACGTGTCGGAAATCTGTATGATCGATCTTCTAGCTTGCGGCTATGCAGATTTGTCTCAAAACTCATAGTACGATTCTTGTTGAGTTTCGCATCTTGTGGAAACTCCCTATTGAAGTAGTGCTCCCTCCGTCCCCGAAAAAATGTCGCGCGGGCAGTGTACTGGCAATTCTGCAAAAAACGCCCTCTTTCTTTCAAGGACGCGTCTAGTGGGCGGCCGACTGCCCATTAGTGCGATCCAGCGGCCGGCTAAATAAGGTAAGTACATGTCTCTTTCACGTTCAGAAAAAAAACGAAGGAAACAACCACCCGATCGGGCCCCACTTGAACTAGTGCCTGTTTGGACAGCCGTTGCATGCATGCGTTTAGTGCCTGCATGCCGATGCATTAAATGTTCCTCATGTTCGTTATTTATGCATTAATTTTTTGTTTTCAAAATTATAAAAGACATATCTTCTAAACCGGCGTGTCGAAATTCAGATTTGTTTTCACCATTGAAACCCTCGCGACGTGCTCTTCAAAAGTAGATCCCGCATGGGGATGTTTCGACAAACTAGTCTTCCTGCCAACTAAACATCAATATGTGTGCAACTAGACTATATTGCCGTGCCAACTGAGCATATGTGTGTGCCAAATAGTACTGCCAACTAAACATGAATGTGTGTGCAACTAGACTATATTATCATGTGAACTGAGCATATGTGTATGCAACTGGTGTCCTGCCAACTAAGAATCAATGTGTGTGCAACTAGACTAAACTACAAGCCAACTGAGCACATATGTATGCAACTAGTCTTCCTGCCAACTAAACATCAATGTGTGTGCAACTAGACTACATTACAAGCCAACTAAATATCAATATGTTTGCGACTAGACTACATTACAAGAGGAGGTTGCACGTCGACTTTCGTGGAGGTAATAGACTAGTTGCACATCAAAGTTGTCGTGGTTGCTAGGTTGCAACCTCATACCAAGGTGCAGCTCCAAACATTAGTTTTGGAAAACAGTTGCACAATATAGTACTAAAGTTGCACAATACAGTACTAAAGTTGCACAAATATATCATCAAAGTTGGCATAAAAAAAAATTCATTAAAACATATCCATATGGGATCTAGTTTCAAAAGATCTCACACATTTAACCCAACGGTGAAGATGGATCTAAATTCCGACACGTGGTTTGAAAGATATGACTTTTTAAAAATTAAAGAACCGGAATAAATATACGTGAATCTGCTTTGTTGTCCACCGGATATAATAAATCTGAAAGCATTTAATGACCAATCACAAGCACTAGCAGACAAAAACCTCGCATGCATGTGTGTGGCAGAGCCGGCCGCTCGTTCTCTCCGTTTAGCGCGCGGCCACTTTTTAGATTTTGGGTTCTTTCAAACATTGACAATTTCTGGTTCTAAACTGCCAATTTCTCAACACTGATGTTGATTTCTGTACTGTCAATTTTTGAACGTTACAGTGGAGTATTGGCATTATAGAACATTTGTGTACTGTCAGTGGAGTCTTAAGTACTGTCAATTTCAGTTATAAGTGTTCTGTCAATATTTGTAACGTTCACTATGAAATTTCAACTACAGTGGAGTATTCTCACACTGCTATTGAGCATTTCGGGATATTTTAATGTGATTTTCATTCAAGTTTCATAAATTTCAGAGCAGTGCTAGGCGGACGACAAAAGTTGGACGACCAGCGCACGACGAGTGAAATCCAGCCAGCGAATCTCACTTCTATTCCCTTAGTGAAAACAACTAGTTACAATGCCTTAAGTAAAGCTAACACGCACACACAGCCAAGGCAACAACCTGCCGGGCACTTGTGCCACACACGACTCTCCACTAACCAACTAACTCCACGACCTATTCTTCTGCCACTAACACACACACGGACATGCATACTATCTTGACTAGATATCTTGTGCAGCCACGTTGGCTTTATCACTTGCATGCGCCACCGTGTCACCCCGGGAGTGCCAGCTTCACGCGGCACATCGGCTTCTCACCGTGCATGATCTCCCTTGACTGAAACCACCTGCTCATATGCATCACACATATGCCTGCACACTCTATACTGACACGCTACTACATGCATAACTGAAAGTAAAATGCAGATACGAAATATCAAGATTAAATCTAACAAATGGCTCCATTAGTACTAGAGTAAACCACACAGAGCAAAGCAAATGCGGGAGATGCTAACCTTCCCTTCTTCAGGCTTTTCTTCTTGCATTATTGATAATGATCATGATCACAAGCATGTACTGACTGAATTTGAATTTATGCAGTTCTCTCCTTTTCTTCTTGAGGCTTTTCTTCTTCCAGTATTGATAATGATCATGACACCTTTGCATAAAGAGGAAAAATTAAACTAGTGATGTGGATGGTTAATTAATCCCTATATCATCTGAATATTTCTCAAGAGAGTACTTCAAAAACAAATGAACATCATGCACCTAAAAAAGATGAACATCTATGGATGGTTAATTAATCCCTATATCACCTGAAAGCACTTAAAAAGGATAGCAAGTCAATGGCTCCAATACTGCTACTTGGGGTGTTTGTCACAGAAAAGAAGTGCAGAAGATAACACCCAAATGAAGTAGTAAACATATGAATTGTGAGACAGTGGTGCTAAAATCATGCAGAAGATAACATCATGCAAAAGTGCACAAGATAGCACCCAAACATTTCTATACTGCCAAACATTCAAAGTACTGCCAAACATTTCTGTAACGCCCAACATTTGAATTACTGCCAAAAACAAATTTGAAGTATAATAATGATAGAACATTAAGATAAGATTGATGTTGATTTGGCATTATAACTGAATTAGTGTTCTAGATTCAATTAGTGTTCAAATATATTCAATTAGTGTCCAAATAGATTCAAACGGTCAAATAGATTCAAGGTCTTTTCAAATTAGTGTTCAAGTGAAGACAGTGATGAACTTTGCTTGAAGAATAAGCATGAGGCTATCTCCTGTTGGACACAATCATAATAAACACGAGGCTATATCCTGTTGGAAATATGCCCCAGAGGCATATTATATTTCCATTTTCATAGTTAAGAGTTCATATTTCATGCTTTAACTGTTGTGATACTGGAATATTTGTGTAAAACTCATATGCACGTGTGGAATGATAAATGGTAAAGTATAGGTTCCCAGTCTTGCCTCTAAGACCGGCTCAAGTGTTGTTGCTGATCATGTTTTCCATATCTTAGGATATCATTAAAGTGTAACGATAGTCCTAAAACATTATTTAAAAAGTTGAGGCAACGCACGAGGGGTCGAGGACCATAAAAAAAAAGAAACAACGGCCTACCGCCACGATGGGCCATCGTGCGAGTGACGCGTGCAGGAACAACACCGAAACGATAAAAAGGGAACAAAGAATACTAATCTTCATGTGTAAACCATGTGACTAGAAAGTTAGATGTGAGATAACTATTTCACATCTACTCCCTCTGCATCAAATACTTGTAGTTGGGGCGAATAGTGTTAAAAACGTTTTTATATTTTGGGACGGAGGGAGTAGCAAATCTGTTAAACCGAATCTATCTCTATCTCTCCTAATCCCTAACTAACACATTTATACTTCTAACAAACTCAAAATTTCCTCGTCTTTTCTTGTTTTCATTGTCGGCATGTGTCGATCTGGACCAATTCGAAATTTGCATATGAGGACTTACCAGAATTGTTATATGTTGTTCCCGGCCTCATTTAAACTTGCTTTGATGTGTTTCTCTTGTATGCATCATCTCTTGCCATGAGTAGCCTCATCTAGCGTTGTCATGCATCATGCTTGGTTGCGCATCATGTCTTGTCTATGTGGGGTGTGTTTACCTTGTTGTGTGCTTCTTCTTGTTAGTTCCTGTTTCGTTGCGATCGTGAGGATTCGTTCGTCTACGCTTGGTTCGGCTTCATCCGTTCGTCTTCTTCATGGACTCGTTCTTCTTCCTAGCGGGATTTCAGGCAAGATGACCGCTACCCTGGATCTCACTACTACCATTGCTATGCTAGTTGCTTCGTTCTATCGCTATGTTGCGCTACCTATTACATGTTTATCAAGCCATCCCAAATTGCCATGTCAGCCTCTAACCTTTTGCACCTTTCCTAGCAAACCGTTGTTTGGCTATGTTACCGCTTTGCTCAGCCCCTCTTATAGCGTTGTTAGTTGCAGGTGAAGATGAAGACTTTCTCAAGTTTTGTGCGATGTTTCCCTTAATCCTTTTCAATGAGAATAAGTAGTATGCAAAATCCATTGCTTGGCATCAATTTAATTTGATGAAGGATAAGCATACAATAAATCTTATTCTTATTTCATCCAAGTGAGTAATCCTTTTCTTCGAGTTTGTTCTTGTTGAATAAATTCTAGATCCAAGTCGGCCATCTCGCCGGAACCTCCATCTAAATCATCGCCACGCTCATCTTATTCTTTCTTCCTTCATTCTATCTCACCATCCTTTTTGTTACCGGAGTTCTTCATGGTGGTTCTCCAGGATTTAATTCATTCTCTCAAGAGTTCATCAAGATTCTTGTTGGCGGGTTCAAGTATCTTTTCTTCTCGCATCTTGAAGTGTAATTAATTCTCCATATTCTTTTGAAGTGGAGTTTTGCATTTCTTCGTTCTTCTCAACTATTTAATCTTTTCTGATTGTGGTCGGTTATCACCTCATAATTTTTGGGATGTTATCCATAAGTCCACAACAAGCTTATTCTTTCGTTGTTGATTTTCTCAACAATTCCATTCAATCCTTCTAAATTCTTTTCATTCCATTCTTCATTTTCTTCCGGAGGCTTTGCGTTTTTTTATCTCGTCTAGTGTCATCCCATCTTGTGAAGTTCATGTTCTATTCTTTCCATGTTCAGTTGGTGTGCTGCCTAAATCCTTTCAGTCTTATTTGTTTCTTATCTCGTTCTAACCGGAGTTGTTTCATAGTCTATCTGATTCCGTGAGCTTTCAATTCTCGACATTCTCGTCGTTCGTCTCTTCTTCTTGAGTGCTCTCGAATCTTTGCTTCTTCTCTTGAGTTCTCGTTTCACCTCTTCCTTTTTCCCTTCCGTCTCGGTCCTAAGATCTCGGGACGAGATCTCTTGTTAGTGGAGGAGTGTTGTAACGCCCCGGATTCGATGCGCCAGGTGTCTTCCAGTTATTCGCCGTCGTTGCCATGTCATTTGCTTGCGTGTTGCACTTTGCCATGTCATCATGTGCATTTCATTTTGCATACGTGTTCGTCCCATGCATCCGAGCATTTTCCCCGTTGTCCGTTTTCCAATCCGGCACTCCTATGTCTCCCGGCGCCCCCTTTTACCTCTTTTCGTGTGCGGGTGTTAAACTTTCTCGGAATGGCCCGAGGTTTGTCAAGCGGCCTTGGTATAGCACCGGTAGACCGCCTGTCAAGTTTCGGATTGTTTGGAGGTCGTTTGATACTCCAACGGTTAACCGGGTAACCGCAAAAGCCTCCTTCTCCTTGCAGCCCAACACCCTTCCAAAGTGGCCCAAAACCCAGCAAACTCCCCTCCATGCTCTCGGTCGTTCGATCACGATCGCGTGGCCGAAAACCGCACCTCATTTGGACTCTCCTAGCTCCCTCTACCTATAAATAGGTGTCTCCCCCCGGATTTTCAAGCAGATGAAACCCTACCCCGCTCCTCTCGCCACGGACATGTCCGTCCGGCCGAACAATCGCGCCGCCGCCCTCAGCTTGATCCCAGCTGCCACGTGGCCCGGCCATCATACGCCGCCCGGCCCTCCGGGCCCGCATCTGGCCCAGCGAATCCATCCGCCGCCGCCCGGCTCGCGCCCGGCCGTGTGCGCCGCCTCCGCCGCCTCGCCGGAGCCTCCGCGCCAGCGCCCGCCTCGCTCCCGCGGCGCCCCTCGATCACCGCCGGCGCCCTCCGGCCGTCGCCGCCGGCCCCGTCCCGTCCCCTCGCCGGAACCCCGCCGTCGGTCGTCTCCCCGACCAGCTCCGGCCTGGCAGCGGCCGGATCTGCCCCTCCTTGGTTGTCCGCTGCCCTTCTCCGCCTCCTCCGTCGAGCGCCATCGCCGGCGCGGCCATGGCCGATCGGGAGGAGCCCCGATCTGCCCGATCCGCCCGCGTTGACTTCGCCCCCTCTCGAGGTCGTGGAGGCGAATATTTGAGTTACGAGTTTGGTCTACATTTGAAACAATGCGGAATAGTTTCGCAACTCACGCCACCCGGAACACCACAGCGCAATGGTGTGTCCGAACGTCGTAATCGCACTTTACTAGATATGGTGCGATCTATGATGTCTCTTACAGATTTACCGCTATCGCTTTGGGGTTATGCTCTTGAGACGGCCGCATTCACGCTGAATAGAACACCGTCAAAATCCGTTGAGACGACACCTTATGAGCTGTGGTTTAGCAAGAAACCAAAGTTGTCGCTTTCTTAAAGTTTGGGGATGCGATGCTTATGTGAAAAAGCTTCAACCTGATAAGCTCGAACCTAAATCGGAGAAATGTATCTTCATAGGATACCCAAAGGAGACAGTTGGGTACACCTTCTATCACAGATCCGAAGGCAAGACATTTGTTGCTAAGAATGGATCCTTTCTAGAGAAGGAGTTTCTCTCGAAAGAAGTGAGTGGGAGGAAAGTAGAACTTGATGAGGTAATCTGTACCTTCTCCCTTATTTGAAAGTAGTTTATCACAGAAACCAGTTTCGCGATATCTACACCAAATAGTGAGGAAGTTGATGATGTTGATCATGAAACTTCAGATCAAGTTACTACAGAACCTCGTAGATCAACCAGAATAAAATCCGCACTGAGTGGTACGGCAATCCTGTTCTCGGAAGTCATGCTACTAGATCATGATGAACCTACGAACTATGAAGAAGCGATGGTGAGCCCAGATTCCGCAAAATGGCTTGAGGCCATGAAATCTGAGATGGGATCCATGTATGAAAACAAAGTGTGGACTTTGGTTGACTTGCCCGAGGGTCGGCAAGCAATAGAAAACAAGTGGATCTTCAAGAAGAAGACCGACGACGGTAATATTGCTGTCTACAAAGCTCGACTTGTCGCAAAGGGTTTTCGACAAGTTCAAGGGGTTGACTACGATGAGACCTTCTCACCAGAAGCGATGCTTAAGTCTGTCCGAATCATGTTAGCAATTGCCGCATTTTATGATTATGAAATTTGGCAAATGGATGTAAAGACCGCATTCTGAATGGGTTTACGGAAGAAGAGTTGTATATGATGCAACCAGAAGGTTTTATCGATCCAAAGGGAGCTAACAAAGTGTGCAAGCTCCAGCGATCCATTTATGGACTGGTGCAAGCATCTCGGAGTTGGAATAAATGCTTTGATAGTGTGATCAAAGTATTTGGGTTTATCTGCACTTATGGAGAAGCCTGTATTTACAAGAAAGTGAGTGGGAGCTCAGAGCATTTACGATATTATATGTAGATGACATATTATCGATCGGAAATGATATAGAATTTCTGGATAGCATAAAGGGATACTTGAACAAGAGTTTTTCGATGAAAGACCTTGGTGAAGCTACTTACATATTGGGCATCAAGATCTATAGAGATAGATCAAGACGCTTAATTGGACTTTCACAAAGCACATACCTTGATAAAGTTTTGAAGAAGTTCAAAATGGATCGTGCAAAGAAAGGTTTTTACCAGACATAAGGTGTGAGATTGAGTCGACTCAATGCCCGACCACAGCAGAAGATAGAGAGAAAATGAAAGAAGTTCCTATGCTTCAGCCATAGGCTCTATCATGTATGCAATGCTGTGTACCAGACCGACGTATGCTTAGTGTAAGCTTGGCAGGAAGGTACCAAAGTAATCCAGAGTGGATCATCGGACAGCGGTCAAGAACATCCTGAAATACCTGAAAAGGACTAAGGATATGTTTCTCGTATATGGAGGTGACAAAGAGCTAGTCGTAAATGGTTTCGTCGATGCAAGCTTTGACACTGATCCGGACGATTCTAAATCGCAAACCGGATACGTGTTTTTGTTAAACGGTGGAGCTGTCGGTTGGTGCGGTTCTAAACAAAGCGTCGTGGCGGGATCTACATGTGAAGCGGAGTACATAGCTGCTTCGGAAGCAGCAAATGAAGGAGTCTGGATGAAAGAGTTCATTTCCGATCTAGGTGTTGTACCTAGTGCATCGGGACCAATGAAGATCTTCTGTGACAATACTGGTGCAATTGCCTTGGCAAAGGAATCCAGATCTCACAAGAGGACCAAGCATATCAAGAGACGCTTCAATTCCATTCAGGACCAAGTCCAAGTGGGAGACATAGAGATTTGCAAAATACATACGGATCTGAACGTTGCAGATCCGCTGACTAAGCCTCTTCCACGAGCAAAACATGATCAGCACCAAGACTCCATGGGTGTTAGAATCATTCTTGAGTGAACTAGATTATTGACTCTAGTGCAAGTGGGAGACTGAAGGAAATATGCCCTAGAGGCAATAATAAAGTTATTATTTATTTCCTTATATCATGATAAATGTTTATTATTCATGCTAGAATTGTATTAACCGGAAACATAATACATGTGTGAATACATAGACAAACAGAGTGTCACTAGTATGCCTCTACTTGACTAGCTCGTTAATCAAAGATGGTTATGTTTCCTAACCATAGACATGAGTTGTCATTTGATTAACGGGATCACATCATTAGGAGAATGATCTGATTGACATGACCCATTCCGTTCGCCTAGCACTTGATCGCTTAGTATGTTGCTATTGTTTTCTTCATGACTTATACATGTTCCTCGTAATTATGAGATTACGCAACTCCTGCTTACGGAGGAACACTTTGGGTACTACCAAACGTCACAACGAATCGGGTGATGATAAAGGAGTACTACAGGTGTCTCCAAAGGTACTTGTTGGGTTGGCGTATTTCGAGATTAGGTTTTGTCACTCCGATTGTCGGAGAGGTATCTCTGGGCCTTCTCGGTAATACACATCACATAAGCCTTGCAAGCATTACAACTAATGAGTTAGTTGTGAGATGATGTATTACGTAACGAGTAAAGAGACTTGCCAGTAACGAGATTGAACTAGGTATTGGATACCGACGATCGAATCTCGGGTAAGTAACATACCGATGACAAAGGGAACAAACGTATGTTGTTATGCGGTTCCGACCGATAAAGATCTTCAGAGAAAATGTAGGAACCAATATGGGCATCCAGGTCCCGCTTATTGGTTATTGACCGGAGATGTGTCTCGGTCATGTCTACATTGTTCTCGAACCGTAGGGTCCGCACGCTTAAGGTTTCAAGGACGGTTATATTATGAGTTTGTGTATTTTGATGTAATCAAGGTTGTTCGAGTCCCGGATATGATCACGGACATGACGAGGAGTCTCGAAATGGTCGAGACATAAAGATTAATATATTGGACGGATATATTTGGACACCGGAAAGGTTCCGGAGAAGTTTGGAGCTCCGGAGGTTACCGAACCCCCGGGAGGTATATGGGCCTTATTGGGCCCATGTAGGAGGAAGGAGAAGGAACAAGGAGGGGGCGCCCCAAGCCCAATCCGACTGGGGAGGGGGCCGCCCCCTTCCTTTCTCCTTTCCCTCTTCCTATTCCTACTACTAGTACTACTTCCTAAATACTAGTACTCCTTCCTCCCTCCAAATAAGATAAGGAAGAGAGGGAAACCTACTTGGAGTAGGTTTCCCCCTCCCATGGTGCGCCCCTTGTGGCCGGCCACCTCCTCCCTCCCTCCTTTATATACGGGGGAGGGGGGGCACCCTAGGACACACAAGTTGATCCTTGAGATCGTTCCTTAGCCGTGTGCGGTGCCCCCCTCCACCATATTCCACCTCGGTCATATCATAGCGGTGCTTAGGCGAAGCCCTGCATCGGTGAAACATCAAGATCGTTACCACGCCCGTCAGGCCGACGGAACTCCTCTCCCCGGAGCTTTGCTGGATCGGAGCCCGAGGAGCGCCATCGAGCTGAACGTGTGCCAAGAACTCGGAGGCGCCGGAGTAACGGCGCCGATCGGCAGGATCGCGAGGAGAACGCACGACTACTTCCTCTACGTCATCATCGACTCGGAGGTGCCGGAGTAACGGCATCGGGATCGGCAGGATCGCGAGGAGGACGACGACTACTTCCTCTACGTTGTGATCGCTTCCGCCACGGTCTCACGAGGGTACGTAGACAACACTCTCCTCTCGTTGCTATGCCATCACCATGGTCCTGTGTGCGAGGAAAATTTTGAAATTACCGCGTTTCCCAACACACGCTAAATAGGGCACTGTTAAAATCCATTGAGATGACACCGTATGCACTGTGGTTTGGCAATAAACCTAAGCTGTTGTTTCTTAAAGTTTGGGGATGCGATGCTTATGTCAAAAGGCTTCAGCCTGATAAGCTCGAACCCAACTCGGTGAAGTGCGTCTTCATAGATACCCTAAGGAAACAATTGGGTACACCTTCTACCATAGATCCGAAGAGATGATCTTTGTTGCCAAGAATGGAACCATTCTAGATAAGGAGTTTCTCTCGAAAGAAGTGAGTGGGAGGAAAGTAGAACTTGATGAGGTAATTGTATCTTCTCTCAATTTGGAAAGTAGCTCATCCGAGAAATCCATTCCCGTGATGCGTACACCAACTAGAGAGGAAGCTAATGATAATGATCATGAAACTTTAGATCAAGTTACTACAGAACCTCGTAGGTCAACCAGAGCACGATCCGCACCAGAGTGGTACGACAATCCTGTTCTGGAAGTCATGTTACTTGACCATGACGAACCTACGAACTATGAAGAATCTATGATGAGCCCATATTCCGATAAATGGCTTGAGGCCATGAAATCTGAGATAGGATCCATGTATGAGAACAAAGTGTGGACTTTGGTGGATTTTCCCGATGATCGGCGACCCATAGAAAAAAATGGATCTTCAAGAAGAAGACCGATGCTAATGGTAATGTTACTGTCTACAAAGCTCGACTTGTCGCAAAAGGTTTTCAACAAGTTCAAGGAGTTGACTACGATGAGACTTTCTCACCCGTAGCGATGCTTAAGTCTATCCGAATCATGTTAGCAATTGCCGCATTTTTATGATTATGAAATCTGGCAAATGGACGTCAAAATTGCATTCCTTAATGGATTTCTTAAAGAAGAGTTGTGTATGATGCAACCAGAAGGTTTTGTCGATCCTAAATGTGCTAACAAAGTGTGCAAGCTCTAGCGATCCATTTATGGACTGGTGCAAGCATCTTGGAGTTGGAATATACGCTTTGATGAGGTGATCAAAGCATATGGTTTTATACAGACTTTCAGAGAAGCCTGTATTTACAAGAAAGTGAGTGGGAGCTCTATAGCATTTCTAATATTATATGTGGATGACATATTGTTGATTGGAAATGATATAGAATTTTGGATGGCATAAAAGGATGCTTGAATAAAAGTTTTTCAATGAAAACCTTGGCGGTTAAGCTTATATATTGGGCATCAAGATCTATAGAGATAGATCAAGACGCTTAATAGGACTTTCACAAAGCACATACCTTGATGAAGTTTGAAGAAGTTCAAAATGGATCAGTCAAAGAAAGGGTTCTTGCCTGTGTTACAAGGTGTGAAGTTGAGTCAGACTCAATGCCCGACCACTGTAGAAGATAGAGAGAAAATGAAAGTCATTCCCTATGCCTCAGCCATAGGTTTTATAATGTATGCCATGCTGTGTACCAGACCTGATGTGTGCCTTGCTATAAGTTTAGCAGGAAGGTACCAAAGTAATCCATGAGAGGATCACTAGACATCGGTCAAGAACATCCTGAAGTACCGAAAAGGACTAAGGATATGTTTCGCTTATGGAGGTGACAAAGAGCTCGTCGTAAATGGTTACGTCGATGCTAGCTTTGACACTGATCCGGATGACTCTAAGTCACAAACCGGATACATATTTATATTGAATGGTGGAGCTGTCAGTTGGTGCAATTCCAAGCAGAGTGTCGTGGCGGGATCTACATGTGAAGCGGAGTACATAGCTGCTTCAGAAGCAGCAAATGAAGGAGTCTGGATGAAGGAGTTCATATCCGATCTAGGTGTAATACCTAGTGCATCGGGTCCAATAAAAATCTCTTGTGACAATATCGGAGCAATTGCCTTGGCGAAGGAATCCAGATTTCACAAAAAGACCAAACACATCAAGAGACGCCTAACTCCATCCGTGATCTAGTCAAGGAGGGAGACATAGAAATTTGCAAAATTCATACAGATCTGAATGTAGCAGACCGTTGACTAAGCCTCTTTCACGTAGCAAAACATGATCAACACCAAGACTGCATGGGTGTTAGAATCATTACAATGTAATCTAGATTATTGACTCTAGTGCAAGTGGGAGACTCAAGGAAATATGCTCTAGAGGCAATAATAAAGTTGTTATTTTATATTTCCTTATTCGTGATAAATGTTTATTATTCATGCTAGAATTGTACTAACTAGAAACGTGATACATGCGTGGATACATAGACAAAACACCGTGTCCCTAGTATGCCTCTACCTGACTAGCTCGTTAATCAAAGATGGTTAAGTTTCCTAGCCATAGACATGTGTTGTCATTTGATGAACGAGATCACATCATTAGGAGAATGATGTGATGGACAAGACCCATCCGTTAGCTTAGCATAATGATCATTCAGTTTTATTGCTACTGCTTTCTTCATGTCAAATACATATTCCTTCGACTATGAGATTATGCAACTCCCGTATACCGGAGGAATGCCTTGTGTGCTATCAAATGTCACAACGTAACTGGGCGATTATAAAGATGCTCTATAGGTATCTCCGAAGGTGTTTGTTGGGTTGGCATGGATCAAGATTAGGATTTGTCACTCCGAGTATCGGAGATGTATCTCTGGGCCCTCTCGGTAATGCACATCATAATAAGCCTTGCAAGCAAAGTGACTAATGAGTTAGTTGCAGGATGATGCATCACGGAACGAGTAAAGAGACTTGCCGGTAACGAGATTGAACTAGGTATGAAGATACCGACGATCAAATCTCAGGCAAGTAACATACTGATGACAAAGGGAATAACGTATATTGTCATAATGGTTCGACCGATAAAGATCTTCGTAGAATATGTAGGAGCCAATATGAGCATTCAGGTTCCGCTTATTGGTTATTGACCGGACAGATGTCTCAGTCATGTCTACATAGTTCTCGAACCCGTAGGGTCCGCACGCTTAACGTTCGATGATGATTTTGTATTATATGAGTTATATCATTTGGTGAACGAATGTTGTTCGGAGTCCCGGATGAGATCACAGAGATGATGAGGTGTCTCGAAATGGTCGAGAGGTAAAGATTAATATATAGGATGATAGTATTCAGACACCAGAAGTGAGTGTATCGGGTACATATCGGAGTAGGGGGAGGGTGTTACCGACCCCCTAGGGAATAATGGGCCCTATGGGCCATAGGAGGAGTACACCAGCCCACAAGGGGTGGCACCCCCTCTAAGTAAGGAGGTCGAATAGGATAAGGAGGAGGGCGTTTGGACCCCCTTTCCTTCCTCCTCCCTCTCTTCCCTTTTCCCCCTTCCGGTAAAAGGAAAGGGGGGAGGCCGAATTGGACTAGGGGCCCAAGTAGGATTCCTCCTACTTGGGCGCGCCCTAGTCTGCCTCTCTCCCCCTCCCTCCTTTATATACGTGGGGAGGGCCCCCTAGAACACAGACCAACGATAGTTAGTCAGAAGCGGCGCCCACTCCACAGTTTATGCCTCCGGTCATATTCGTAGTGCTTAGACGAAGCCCCGCGCCGGATAACTTCACTATCACCATCACCATGCCGTCAGGCTGACGGAACTCTTCTACTTCCTCGACACTCTGTTGGATCAAGAGTTTGAGGGACGTTATCGAGCTGAACGTGTGCAGAACTCGGAGGTGCCGTACGTTCGGTACTTGATCGATCGGAACGAGAAGAAGTTCGACTACATCAACCACGCTGGCAAACGCCTGCCGGGTTCACGAGGGCACGTGGACACACTCTCCCCCTCTCGTTGCTATGCATATCCTAGATAGATCTTGCGTGAGCTTAGGAATTTTTTTGAAATTGCATGCTACGTTTCCCAATAGTTGGATCATTTAGATTTTTGGTTGTTTGTACCATGGGGCATAGGAGTGACGAAGCACATTGATGTTCTCCGGCACCTCCTCAACTTGTGGTTGGTAGGGTAGGGGCACACGAAGGAGTTCGACCGGTGCCTTTTACCCAACCTTAAAGAATATATTTTTCAGAGTTTAGTTACTGATTCAGACGATTTTTATCAACTCTTTGAAAGATTTGAATCCTTACAGAAACAAAATTTTAGGAGAGTTTCCACTATTTTAACGACATCTACAATATGCAATATTCATAATTTTATTATTTTTCTAGCTTAAAGTAATGCAGGTGTAAGAAGAACACCTCTCTGCTCAACAATACAAAAACAACATGGACACATACATTATACACGATAACTGCACAATGACTAGCCAAGCCACCAGACCGTCTTCAAGCACTATTGCTGAGCTTGGCTCCCTCGGCAGCAAAGGCAGCACCTTGTCATGCAACTTCTTCGTAACAACTTTGACCTCTGATGACTAATTGGGCCTCGAGCATGCCCATGTCTATTTTTGGGTCGGTTCCATTATGTCAATAAAATTTGTAACTTGTTGCTCAAATCTTGGCACAGGAAATCAGACGCTAGTCATTACAAGGCGTGAAATATGCCATCGGTCCACCCGCAAAAAAATGCCATCGGTCCACCCGCAAAAAAATGCCATCGGTCTATGAACTTTTTCTAGAGCTGCAGTTTAATCACACAACTCATCGAATGTTTAAAAAATGTCATAACTCCAAATAATGAGCAACATCACTACAGGAATAAACCCCTATACCCCTATGTCGACGGCATAGGCCCGTCGGCTTCGATCTCGATGGCATAGGCTTGTCAGACCGTCGGCATAGACATATATATCGACAGCTTCCGTACAACCGTTGGCACAAAAATGGGTGAGGCGGCAATCGACGTGCCGTCACCAAGTGGATCCAACGAAGAGATGACATGTGGCACGATATGCCGACGGCCCTCAGAAGTTGATTGCACGACACATGGCACGATATGCCGATGGCCAGGCTGTCAGCATATATGTGCCACGTATGCGCCTGCTGGGAGCTCTCGAGCGGTGTATGCCAACGGCCAGGCCGCCGGGCTTACAGTGCCACATGTCGATTCCTAGGAATTTCGGTAGGCTATGCCGACGCCAAGGCCGTCGGCATAGTTTTTGTCTGTTTTTAACTTTTTGTTTTTGCATTTTCCATTCAAATTCACAGCACATCACATATTAATATGTATATACACAGGAATATCACCATTATCTTGAACCTCATCTAGATAATATATAAGATCATCGCCATCTAAAGATCATCAACATCATCATCATCTAAAGATCGCCAACATCATCATCGTTGAAACTTCATGAACATAAGTATGAAACATCGACATCATCATTGTCATCTAAAGAATACCAGGATGAAGTATGGAACATGGAAAGCATAGCAAAACATGGAAAAAATCATCATTCAAAGCAGATTAGGATCATCGCCGCTGCCGCCGCCACCATTAGCTTCAGCTGCACCACTAAGACCACCAAAGACCGCCAAGACCAGCACCACTGGCCAGACCAGCACCACTTCGCTGCACTGCAGTGACTGGGCTCCATGAAGGTGAGTGGAACCACCAACACCACCACCAAAAACCGATGATCCACAGGTGTTCCTACATGTTTGAAAAGAGATTGTAATGGTAAATATGATAGTGTTGAATCAACGATAACTATTGATTGAATAGTTAGGCAATGTACTAACCGGAGTCCCATCGCCTAGTGCCACCCATTCGCCGAACGTGGGCACGTATGGGTATTCTCCGTAAGGTGGTGGTGCGGGTCCTAGTGATGGTGGATCCGTGCGGTTATGCATAGCCGCAAACATAGCCCGGATGTTAGTTAACCAAGCGAACACGAAGGTCGGGAGAAATGAAAGTACATAATTTAGGTTGGTTCTAAGTGGGAAAACTATACGTCATCATCCGATGGTTGTAATCCTCATTTATCAAACTCGCTAAGTACTCCCGCACCTCGACATGCTTAATCTCGACAAAAGGCCGCATATGCCTACAATATGACATGATGACACTCATAAATCATAGCAATGCTGAAAATAAAGTGAGAAAGAAAGAAGATAAGGGGGAAATACTTACAACATGCTGGCTGGCTAAGCTCGGCTGCGAATGGGCCGCATCGCCGCCGGGCTCGGGTTGGCAGCTCGTGAGGCATGTGTAGGAGATAGAAGGAGTGATCACGCCATCGAGGCACGGCTAGCAGCCATGGTACTTCAGCTGAATGGACACCACCGTTGCCCTCGCCGGTCTGCGACATGTGATGGGGTCACTAACATTTGGCCCAAGATATAACCTCTGAAACGACTCCTTGTAGGACAACCGGTTCTTCTCGGTATTTCCATAGTACTCACTCTCGCCATCCTTGCGCTAACTCCGTGCATGGGCCAGCTTCCACAAATCCATGTCTGAGAGCGGCTTCTTCAACTTGCCCTCGCGGCAACGCCAAATAGAAGTTAGCCATACATAAGAACATGACGGTAAATAGAAGAAAAGAATGTATCATGTATATAGATATACCTGGACGGCCTTGTAGCCCCAAAGTGGTTCCTCGCTTCTTGGCCGCTGCTCCATCGGGCCCATGATTAGCCCGGTTTTTTCTGCTCTTGGCAGCAAACTTTGCATCATGCCCGAGCCACCTATCCACCAAACTTGCCCATCCATCATCCCTTCCATAGCACCAAGCATGAATAACCTAAATAATGGAAGCATGACATGTCATCACCAAACAATGAAATTGACTGTTTATACGCCGGAATGAAAAGTCTGTAAAACTTACCATCATGTACCGCTCCCTATTCAAGGTAAGCTCCTGCATCTGCACTTCTTTCTTGCTCATCTTTTGACCATGGTAGTTTTGGTAGTAGTGTGAGATGGCAACCCAGCGCACCTAGTAATCGAATCTGGCGAAGCTTTCTTCCTCACAGCCGCCACCAAGACCACGAGGCAAAGTGGCATTGTGCTCCTCAAGAACCCTATAGAATTGCTACAGTCATGCATAAAACCGGAATGAAACAAGGCATGAGTTAAGTGATTCGATGATAAACTATGAACGAAACTCAAGACGAGTGATTCTGAAGAGAACTTACCCAAAATTTTGTGATCGTGGCCTTAGCAGCCATCCTGCATTCGCGATGCTTCAGCTTCAGAGTGCTCCTGTGTAGTGGCCAAAACCCGCAGCTCCATGTCCTTGTCGGGTCAAGGGTTGTACAGTGCCCAGCCAAATCTCCTTCAAAAGGATAGTGATAATGCCGCTCAGTTTACGACCGCTTCTCCAACAACTTTCCAATTGCTGCAAAAGAATCAAACAATTAGCATGCACATAATGAAAATGTTAATATGTGTTCAAAATATGAGAGGCACTTACTATTTCCCCGCGGGTTCAATGAGCCACTTCTTCTCCTCGGTAGCCGGAGGTGTAGGTAGTTTCACAATACCACATAGCCACCCCTTCGCATCACCTGGCAGCAAGTCACCCCAAACCTCGCCACCACCCTCGGCTCCCGTGATCCTCCTCTCCCTCCTCTTGAACCTCTTCCTCCTCCTCCTTACCCTCCTCCCGATCCTCCTCGCGAGCCTCCTCCTCCTCAGACTCAGAGGATGCCTCAGTGTAGGAGGGCATCGAAGACGCCTCCCTATGTAGGATACGGAACGTAGTTTCTTGCCCAGACCGCATCTCCCCCACCCCTCCTCCTTTAGGGCTCTTCCCCTGACCCCTCGACCTCCCTGTGAGGTGTCATCCTCAAGTAGTCGGGGAGGGGGGGGGGGGGGAGGCTGACAGGTACGTCGTCCACTTCGAATAACACCTCCTTTTAATTTGCTTAGAAAACCCGTGTTACCGCCTTGCCCATGATTAGCCAACCTGCATTGAGAAGAGAGTAAACAATTAGCAAGGATAACAAATACATAAGCAGACACAAAAGCACATTAATAACAAAAAACACATTAAGCATACAGAAAAGAACATTAACAAAATCTATGTCGGTGGCCTGGCCGTCAGTACACACCCCCTCCAGGAGCTCCCAGCAGATGCCACGTGGCACGTATATGTCGATGGCCTGGCCATCGGGATATACCCCTGCAGAAGCTCCCAGCAGACGCCACGTGCCACGTATATGCCGACAGCCCTGCAGAAGATTCGACGAAACGAGACGTGGCACGCATATGCCGACGGCCAGGCCGTCGGCATAGATACCCAGATATGCCGACGGGCTGGCCGCCGGCATATGCATGCCACATGTCGCCTCTTCGTTGATCCACTTGGTGACGGCGCCGCCAATTGCTGCCTCGCCATATTTTGTGCCGACGATGATCTTATGCCGACGGTTGTACGAAAGCCGCCGGAATATATGTCTATGCCGATGAAATATTTATGCCGACGATCCGACAAGCCTACACCATCGAGATCGCCGACGGGCCTATGTCGACGCAGCCGTATACAGATGGCCTCAGGCCCTTGGCATAGGGGTTTATTCCGGTAGTGACTACACACTTTTGCCTCAGCAGATTGCCCGCTACTTTGGATTTTTAGAGATGATGACTGAAATAAGCATTTATGGAAAAAAGGTTGAATTAAGAAACATTAGCATATATATGAAAGTTGTCTGGTGGACAACATCTAGGCCATGGTTTTCTTGAATCCTGACATAACATTGGTTCATGTCACAGCGGGAGACTTGAGAACCCAGGTTCATACCGTATTGCTCTGTAGGCATCTAATGGGTTATTTTGGGGATTTTTTTAGCTTCTTCGAGGATATTTCGAAGCGTCGGAAATGCCTTGGATGCTGCAATCAGAGGCTTCAAGGATTATTTGGCGTCGGGTTCAGCACCAACCAATGCTTTTCATACCAAACTGTTGATTGATACACACTCTATTAATAATTATGACATACTCCCTCCGTGATCATAATAAGACGCTTTTGACACTACACTAGTAGTAATGTCAAAAACAGGGAGTGGTACTTTGCTAGTCCAAGTTCACACATTGACAGTAGATCACAACCATAAGACACCAATTGATACATGATACTGCTAAATCAAATGTTACTTCTGGGATGTTGTTCTGGAAATACCAACATGCTCGCTCAAACTAACAAATAAGACAATGATTGATCTGATGATGCATATTACAGTACTAAACTACTCTTAACTGATGATGATTTAGACGGCTATAAGGAAAACATGGCATCTGTTTTGGAACGGAGCTAGCAAGCATCTGCTAGGCTGCTCGAACGGCATCCATCACCTCACCATCTTGAGAGCAACAGCTACATAAACTACGACCGATTGGTTCCAAGCCATAGCCATAGCCATGGCGGGGAACCACGAGAACCATGGCCTGCTTTTGGCCGGTGCTATCCTGCTTCTCACTCTTCTCCTCGTCGTCAAGCTTCAGGCGACGCAGCAGCAAGCAGTATGGTGGCGTGAGTCTGAACCCGCCTCCGGGGCCATGGCCCATGGCAGCTGCCGGTGATCGGCAGCATGCACCACCTCGTGGGTGCGCTCCCGCACCGCGCCATGCGCGACCTCGCCCTCCGGCACGGCCTGCTCATGTTGCTCCGCATGGGCGAGCTCCCCGTCGTTGTGGCCTCGTCGGCGGCCGCGGCCATGGAGATCATGAAGACCCACGACGTCGCCTTCGCCTCGCGGCCCAGGACCAACACCATCGTTTCGCTCACTGAAGACGACCTCGGCATCGCCCTCGCGCCGCACGGCGACCACTGGCGCCGTGTCCGCAAGCTCTGCGCTACGGAGCTTCTCGAGCGCCGCGGGTCCGGTCGTTCCGAGGGACGCGTGAGGCTGAGGCGGCCGCCCTCGTTGCGTCCGTGGCCGTGGAGGCGGCGTCCGGAGCCGCTGTGAACGTCAGCTCCCTCGTCGCCACGTATGTCGCCGACGCCGTAGTGCGCTCCATGGTTGGCGACCGGATCGCGGACCGCGAAGCCTTCCTGGCGTGCCTTTACGAGGGTGTCAGGGTGGCTGCCGGGTTCAGCCTCGCCGACCTGTTCCCGTCGTCGCGCCTCGCGCGCGCGCTCAGCGGGACGGCGCGCCAAGTGGAGGCGATGGTCCGGGAGATGTCCTGGCTCATGGACGGCGTCATCGAGGAGAAACGCGCGAGGAAGGCGGCCGGCGCCGGCTGCGAGGAAGAGGAGGACATCCTGGACGTGCTTCTGGACGGCGGCGACGGCGGCGGCGCGCCTCTCGACATCGGGACCGTCCGTGCTATGATGAGGGATCTCTTCGGGGCCGGGAGCGAGACCTCGGCGTCGACGTTGCAGTGGGCCATGGCGGAGCTGGTGCGGAAACCGGCGGCGCTCCGGAGGGCGCAGGCGGAGGTGCGCAGCGCGCTCGCCGGGCAGAGCCGCGCCCGGGAGGAGGCCCTGCAGGAGCTGCCGTACCTGCGGCTGGTGATCAAGGAGACGCTCCGGCTGCACGCGGCAGTGCCGCTGCTCCTCCCGCGGGAGTGCCGCGAGCCCAGCCGCGTCCTCGGGTACGACGTGCCCCAGGGCGCCATGGTGCTGGTCAACGCGTGGGCCATCGGCCGGGACGCGGCGAGCTGGGGCCGGACGCCGAGGAGTTCCGGCCGGAGAGGTTCGAGGAGGAATCCGCGGCGGCGGTGGACTTCAGAGGGACGGACTTCCAGCTCGTGCCGTTCGGCGCGGGGCGGAGGATGTGCCCCGGGATCACGTTCGGGCTCGCCGTCATGGAGGTCGCGCTGGCGAGCCTCCTCTTCCATTTCGACTGGGAGCTCCCCGGGGGACGGAGGAGCTGGACATGGCGGAGGCGTTCGGGATCACGGCGAGGAGGAAGACCGACCTGTGGCTGCATGCCACCGTCGTCGTGCCACCTCTGTAAGTAATTTGCATGTGGAGATCGATCAACGTGTCGGAAATCTGTATGATCGATCTTCTAGCTTGCGGCTATGCAGATTTGTCTCAAAACTCATAGTACGATTCTTGTTGAGTTTCGCATCTTGTGGAAACTCCCTATTGAAGTAGTGCTCCTCCGTCCCTCAAAAAATGTCGCGCTGGCAGTGTACTGGCAATTCTGCAAAAACGCCTCTTTCTTTCAAGGACGCTGTTTAGTGGGCGGCCGACTGCCCATTAGTGCGATCCAGCGGCCGGCTAAATAAGGTAAGTACATGTCTCTTTCACGCTCGTAAAAAAACGGCGAAACAACCACCCGATCGGGCCCCACTTGAACTAGTGCCTGTTTGACAGCCGTTGCATGCATGCGTTTAGTGCCTGCATGCCGATGCATTAAATGTTCCTCATGTTCGTTATTTATGCATTAATTTTTGTTTTCAAAATTATAAAAGACATATCTTCTAAACCGCTGCGGTTTAAATTCAGATTTGTTTTCACCATTGAAACCCTCGCGACGTGTTTCTTCAAAAGTAGATCCCAGATGGGGATGTTTCGACAAACTAGTCTTCCTGCCAACTAAACATCAATATGTGTGCAACTAGACTATATTGTCGTGCCAACTGAGCATATGTGTGTGCCAAATAGTACTGCCAACTAAACATGAATGTGTGTGCAACTAGACTATATTATCTTGAACTGAGCATATGTGTATGCAACTGGTGTCCTGCCAACTAAGAATCAATGTGTGCAACTAGACTAAACTACAAGCCAACTGAGCACATATGTATGCAACTAGTCTTCCTGCCAACTAAACATCAATGTGTGTGCAACTAGACTACATTACAAGCCAACTAAATATCAATATGTTTGCGACTAGACTACATTACAAGAGGAGGTTGCACGTCGACTTTCGTGGAGGTAATAGACTAGTTGCACATCAAAGTTGTCGTGGTTGCTAGGTTGCAACCTCATACCAAGGTGCAGCTCCAAACATTAGTTTTGGAAAACAGTTGCACAATATAGTACTAAAGTTGCACAATACAGTACTAAAGTTGCACAAATATATCATCAAAGTTGGCATAAAAAAAAATTCATTAAAACATATCCATATGGGATCTAGTTTCAAAGATCTCGTCACGACGAACCCAACGGTGAAGATGGATCTAAATTCCGACACGTGGTTTGAAAGATATGACTTTTTAAAAATTAAAGAACCGGAATAAATATACGTGAATCTGCTTTGTTGTCCACCGGATATAATAAATCTAAAAACATTTAATGATCAATCACATGCACTAGCAAACAAAACCTCGCAATGCATGTGTGTGGTAGACCCGCCGCTTGTTCTCTCCGTTTAGCGCGCGGCCACTTTTTAGATTTTGGGTTCTTTCAAACATTGACAATTTCTGGTTCTAAACTGCCAATTTCTCAACACTGATGTTGATTTCTGTACTGTCAATTTTTGAACGTTACAGTGGAGTATTGGCATTATAGAACATTTGTGTACTGTCAGTGGAGTCTTAAGTACTGTCAATTTCAGTTATAAGTGTTCTGTCAATATTTGTAACGTTCACTATGAAATTTCAACTACAGTGGAGTATTCTCACACTGCTATTGAGCATTTCGGGATATTTTAATGTGATTTTCATTCAAGTTTCATAAATTTCAGAGCAGTGCTAGGCGGACGACAAAAGTTGGACGACTAGCGCACGACGAGTGAAATCCAGCCAGCGAATCTCACTTCTATTCCCTTAGTGAAAACAACTAGTTACAATGCCTTAAGTAAAGCTAACACGCACACACAGCCAAGGCAACAACCTGCCGGGCACTTGTGCCACACACGACTCTCCACTAACCAACTAACTCCACGACCTATTCTTCTGCCACTAACACACACACGGACATGCATACTATCTTGACTAGATATCTTGTGCAGCCACGTTGGCTTTATCACTTGCATGCGCCACCGTGTCACCCCGGGAGTGCCAGCTTCACGCGGCACATCGGCTTCTCACCGTGCATGATCTCCCTTGACTGAAACCACCTGCTCATATGCATCACACATATGCCTGCACACTCTATACTGACACGCTACTACATGCATAACTGAAAGTAAAATGCAGATACGAAATATCAAGATTAAATCTAACAAATGGCTCCATTAGTACTAGAGTAAACCACACAGAGCAAAGCAAATGCGGGAGATGCTAACCTTCCCTTCTTCAGGCTTTTCTTCTTGCATTATTGATAATGATCATGATCACAAGCATGTACTGACTGAATTTGAATTTATGCAGTTCTCTCCTTTTCTTCTTGAGGCTTTTCTTCTTCCAGTATTGATAATGATCATGACACCTTTGCATAAAGAGGAAAAATTAAACTAGTGATGTGGATGGTTAATTAATCCCTATATCATCTGAATATTTCTCAAGAGAGTACTTCAAAAACAAATGAACATCATGCACCTAAAAAAGATGAACATCTATGGATGGTTAATTAATCCCTATATCACCTGAAAGCACTTAAAAAGGATAGCAAGTCAATGGCTCCAATACTGCTACTTGGGGTGTTTGTCACAGAAAAGAAGTGCAGAAGATAACACCCAAATGAAGTAGTAAACATATGAATTGTGAGACAGTGGTGCTAAAATCATGCAGAAGATAACATCATGCAAAAGTGCACAAGATAGCACCCAAACATTTCTATACTGCCAAACATTCAAAGTACTGCCAAACATTTCTGTAACGCCTAACATTTGAATTACTGCCAAAAACAAATTTGAAGTATAATAATGATAGAACATTAAGATAAGATTGATGTTGATTTGGCATTATAACTGAATTAGTGTTCTAGATTCAATTAGTGTTCAAATATATTCAATTAGTGTCCAAATAGATTCAAACGGTCAAATAGATTCAAGGTCTTTTCAAATTAGTGTTCAAGTGAAGACAGTGATGAACTTTGCTTGAAGAATAAGCATGAGGCTATCTCCTGTTGGACACAATCATAATAAACACGAGGCTATATCCTGTTGGAAATATGCCCCAGAGGCATATTATATTTCCATTTTCATAGTTAAGAGTTCATATTTCATGCTTTAACTGTTGTGATACTGGAATATTTGTGTAAAACTCATATGCACGTGTGGAATGATAAATGGTAAAGTATAGGTTCCCAGTCTTGCCTCTAAGACCGGCTCAAGTGTTGTTGCTGATCATGTTTTCCATATCTTAGGATATCATTAAAGTGTAACGATAGTCCTAAAACATTATTTAAAAAGTTGAGGCAACGCACGAGGGGTCGAGGACCATAAAAAAAAAAGAAACAACGGCCTACCGCCACGATGGGCCATCGTGCGAGTGACGCGTGCAGGAACAACACCGAAACGATAAAAAGGGAACAAAGAATACTAATCTTCATGTGTAAACCATGTGACTAGAAAGTTAGATGTGAGATAACTATTTCACATCTACTCCCTCTGTACCGAAATACTTGTAGTTGGGGCTTAATAGTGTTAAAAACGCTTTTATATTTTGGGACGGAGGGAGTAGCAAATCTGTTAAACCGAATCTATCTCTATCTCTCCTAATCCCTAACTAACACATTTATACTTCTAACAAACTCAAAATTTCCTCGTCTTTTCTTGTTTTCATTGTCGGCATGTGTCGATCTGGACCAATTTCGAAATTTGCATATGAGGACTTACCAGAATTGTTATATGTTGTTCCCGGCCTCATTTAAACTTGCTTTGATGTGTTTCTCTTGTATGCATCATCTCTTGCCATGAGTAGCCTCATCTAGCGTTGTCATGCATCATGCTTGGTTGCGCATCATGTCTTGTCTATGTGGGGTGTGTTTACCTTGTTGTGTGCTTCTTCTTGTTAGTTCCTGTTTCGCTATGCATCGTGAGGATTCGCTCGCTCACGCTTGGTTCGGCTTCATCCGCTCGCCTTCTTCATGGACTCGCTTCTTCTTCCTAGCGGGATTTCGTGCAAGATGACCGCTACCTCGGATCTCACTACTACCATTGCTATGCTAGTTGCTTCGCTTCTATCGCTATGTTGCGCTACCTATTACATGTTTATCAAGCCATCCCAAATTGCCATGTCAGCCTCTAACCTTTTGCACCTTTCCTAGCAAACCGTTGTTTGGCTATGTTACCGCTTTGCTCAGCCCTCTTATAGCGTTGTTAGTTGCAGGTGAAGATGAAGACTTTCTCAAGTTTTGTGCGATGTTTCCTTAATCCTTTTTCAATGAGAATAAGTAGTATGCAAAATCCATTGCTTGGCATCAATTTAATTTGATGAAGGATAAGCATACAATAAATCTTATTCTTATTTCATCCAAGTGAGTAATCCTTTTCTTCGGAGTTTGTTCTTGTTGAATAAATTCTAGATCCAAGTCGGCCATCTCGCCGGAACCTCCATCTAAATCATCGCAACGCTTCATCTTATTCTTTCTTCCTTCATTCTATCTCACCATCCTTTTTGTTACCGGAGTTCTTCATGGTGGTTCTCCAGGATTTAATTCATTCTCTCAAGAGTTCATCAAGATTCTTGTTGGCGGGTTCAAGTATCTTTTCTTCTCGCATCTTGAAGTGTAATTAATTCTCCATATTCTTTTGAAGTGGAGTTTTGCATTTCTTCGCTCTTCTCAACTATTTAATCTTTTCTGATTGTGGTCGGTTATCACCTCATAATTTTTGGGATGTTATCCATAAGTCCACAACAAGCTTATTCTTTCGTTGTTGATTTTCTCAACAATTCCATTCAATCCTTCTAAATTCTTTTCATTCCATTCTTCATTTTCTTCCGGAGGCTTTATGCTTTTTTATCTCGCCTAGTGTCATCCCATCTTGTGAAGTTCATGTTCTATTCTTTCCATGTTCAGTTGGTGTGCTGCCTAAATCCTTTTCAGCCTTTATTTGTTTCTTATCTCGCTCTAACCGGAGTTGTTTCATAGTCTATCTGATTCCGTGAGCTTTCAATTCTCGACATTCTCGCTGCTCGCCTCTTCTTCTTGAGTGCTCTCGAATCTTTGCTTCTTCTCTTGAGTTCTCGCTTTCACCTCTTCCTTTTTCCCTTCCGCTCGGGTCCTAAGATCTCGGACGAGATCTCTTGTTAGTGGAGGAGTGTTGTAACGCTCGGATTCGATGCGCCTGTGTGTCTTCCAGTTATTCGCCGTCGTTGCTATGTCATTTGCTTGCGTGTTGCACTTTGCCATGTCATCATGTGCATTTCATTTTGCATACGTGTTCGCCCCATGCATCCGAGCATTTTCCCCGTTGTCCGCTTTTCCAATCCGCACTCCTATGTCTCCGGCGCCTTTTACCTCTTTTCGTAAAGCGGGTGTTAAACTTTCTCGGAATGGCCCGAGGTTTGTCAAGCTGCCTTGGTATAGCACCGTAGACCGCCTGTCAAGTTTCGGATTGTTTGGAGGTCGCTTGATACTCCAACGGTTAACCGGGTAACCGCAAAAGCCTCCTTCTCCTTGCAGCCCAACACCCTTCCAAAGTGGCCCAAAACCCAGCAAACTCCCTCCATGCTCTCGGTCGCTCGATCACGATCAAGTGGTCAAAACCGCACCTCATTTGGACTCTCCTAGCTCCTCTACCTATAAATAGGTGTCTCCCCGGATTTTCAAGCAGATGAAACCCTACCCCGCCTTCCTCTCGCCACGGACATGTCCGTCCGGCCGGACGAATCACACACGCCGCCTCAGCCAGTCCCGCTGCCACGTGGCCCTGCCATCACAGGCTGCTGCCCTCCTGGCTCAAGATCTGCCTCCTGGCCCATCCCGCCGCCTGGCCTCATGGCTGCCCGGCCAGCCGCCTCGCCGCCACTGAGCCGCGCCAGCGCCCGGCTTCGCTGGCGCCTCCAACACCTGGCGCCTGCCGCCGCCGCCGCCGCCCTGCCCTCGCCGGAACCCCGCCGGTCGCCTCTCGACCAGTTCGCCCGGCAGCGGCCGGATCTGCCCCTCCTTGGTTGTCCGCTGCCCTTCTCCGCCTCCTCCGTCGAGCGCCATCGCCGGCGCGGCCATGGCCGATCGGGAGGAGCCCCGATCTGCCCGATCCGCTGCTGACTTTCGCCTCTCGAGGTCGTGGAGGCGTAATATTTGAGTTACGAAGTTTGGTCTACATTTGAAACAATGCGGAATAGTTTCGCAACTTCACGCCACCCGGAACACCACAGCGCAATGGTGTGTCCGAACGTCAGAATCGCACTTTACTAGATATGGTGCGATCTATGATGTCTCTTACAGATTTACCGCTATCGCTTTGGGGTTATGCTCTTGAGACGGCCGCATTCACGCTTGAATAGAACACCGCCAAAATCCGCTGAGACGACACCTTATGAATCGTGGTTTAGCAAGAAACCAAAGTTGTCGCTTTCTTAAAGTTTGGGGATGCGATGCTTATGTGAAAAAGCTTCAACCTGATAAGCTCGAACCTAAATCGGAGAAATGTATCTTCATAGGATACCCAAAGGAGACAGTTGGGTACACCTTCTATCACAGATCCGAAGGCAAGACATTTGTTGTTAAGAATGGATCCTTTCTAGAGAAGGAGTTTCTCTCGAAAGAAGTGAGTGGGAGGAAAGTAGAACTTGATGAGGTAATCTGTACCTTCTCCCTTATTTGAAAGTAGTTTATCACGTAAACCAGTTTCGCGATATCTACACCAAATAGTGAGGAAGTTGATGATGTTGATCATGAAACTTCAGATCAAGTTACTACGTAACCTCGTAGATCAACCAGAATAAAATCCGCACTGCAGTGGTACGGCAATCCTGTTCGGAAGTCATGCTACTAGATCATGATGAACCTTTAACTATGAAGAAGCGATGGTGAGCCCAGATTCCGCAAAATGGCTTGAGGCCATGAAATCTGAGATGGGATCCATGTATGAAAACAAAGTGTGGATTCTTTGGTTGACTTGCCCGAGGGTCGGCAAGCAATAGAAAACAAGTGGATCTTCAAGAAGAAGACCGACGCCGACGGTAATATTGTTGTTCATAAGCTCGACTTGTCGCAAAGGGTTTTCGACAAGTTCAAGGGGTTGACTACGATGAGACCTTTCTCACCAGAAGCGATGCTTAAGTCTGTCCGAATCATGTTAGCAATTGCCGCATTTTATGATTATGAAATTTGGCAAATGGATGTAAAGACCGCATTCCTGAATGGGTTTCGGAAGAAGAGTTGTATATGATGCAACCAGAAGGTTTTATCGATCCAAAGGGAGCTAACAAAGTGTGCAAGCTCCAGCGATCCATTTATGGACTGGTGCAAGCATCTCGAGTTGGAATAAATGCTTTGATAGTGTGATCAAAGTATTTGGGTTTATATGCACTTATGGAGAAGCCTCAGATTTACAAGAAAGTGAGTGGGAGCTCAGAGCATTTCCGATATTATATGTAGATGACATATTACCGATCGGAAATGATATAGAATTTCTGGATAGCATAAAGGGATACTTGAACAAGAGTTTTTCGATGAAAGACCTTGGTGAAGCTTACTTACATATTGGGCATCAAGATCTATAGAGATAGATCAAGACGCTTAATTGGACTTTCACAAAGCACATACCTTGATAAAGTTTTGAAGAAGTTCAAATGGATCGTGCAAAGAAAGGTTTTTACCAGACATAAGGTGTGAGATTGAGTCGACTCAATGCCCGACCACAAAGCAGTAAGATAGAGAGAAAATGAAAGAAGTTCCCTATGCTTCAGCCATAGGCTCTATCATGTATGCAATGCTGTGTACCAGACCGACGATGCTTAGCTGTAAGCTTGGCAGGAAGGTACCAAAGTAATCCAGAGTGGATCATCGGACAGCGGTCAAGAACATCCTGAAATACCGAAAAGGACTAAGGATATGTTTCTCGATATGGAGGTGACAAAGAGCTAGTCGTAAATGGTTTCGTCGATGTAAGTTTTGACACCGATCCGGACGATTCTAAATCGCAAACCGGATACGTGTTTTTGTTAAACGGTGGAGCTGCCGCTGGTGCAGTTCTAAACAAAGCGCCGTGGCGGGATCTACATGTGAAGCGGAGTACATAGCTGCTTCGAAGCAGCAAATGAAGGAGTCTGGATGAAAGAGTTCATTTCCGATCTAGGTGTTGTACCTAGTGCATCGGGACCAATGAAGATCTTCGTGATAATATCGTGCAATTGCCTTGGCAAAGGAATCCAGATCTCACAAGAGGACCAAGCATATCAAGAGACGCTTCAATTCCATTCAGGACCAAGTCCAAGTGGGAGACATAGAGATTTGCAAAATACATACGGATCTGAACGCTGCAGATCCGCTGACTAAGCCTCTTCCACGAGCAAAACATGATCAGCACCAAGACTCCATGGGTGTTAGAATCATTACCGAGTGAACTAGATTATTGACTCTAGTGCAAGTGGGAGATCAAGGAAATATGCCCTAGAGGCAATAATAAAGTTATTATTTATTTCCTTATATCATGATAAATGTTTATTATTCATGCTAGAATTGTATTAACCGGAAACATAATACATGTGTGAATACATAGACAAACAGAGTGTCACTAGTATGCCTCTACTTGACTAGCTCGTTAATCAAAGATGGTTATGTTTCCTAACCATAGACATGAGTTGTCATTTGATTAACGGGATCACATCATTAGGAGAATGATCTGATTGACATGACCCATTCCGTTAGCCTAGCACTTGATCGCTTAGTATGTTGCTATTGTTTTCTTCATGACTTATACATGTTCCTGTAATTATGAGATTACGCAACTCCTGCTTACCGGAGGAACACTTTGGTACTACCAAACGCCACAACGAATCGGGTGATGATAAAGGAGTACTACAGGTGTCTCCAAAGGTACTTGTTGGGTTGGCGATTTCGAGATTAGGTTTTGTCACTCCGATTGCTCTGGAGAGGTATCTCTGGGCCTTCTCGGTAATACACATCACATAAGCCTTGTAAGCATTACAACTAATGAGTTAGTTGTGAGATGATGTATTACGTAACCAGTAAAGAGACTTGCCACTAACGAGATTGAACTAGGTATTGGATACCGACGATCGAATCTCTGTAAGTAACATACCGATGACAAAGGGAACAAACGATGTTGTTATGCGGTCTCGACCGATAAAGATCTTCAGAGAAAATGTAGGAACCAATATGGGCATCCAGGTCCCGCTTATTGGTTATTGACCGGAGATGTGTCTCGTCATGTCTACATTGTTCTCGAACCGTAGGGTCCGCACGCTTAAGGTTTCAAGGACGGTTATATTATGAGTTTGTGTATTTTGATGTAATCAAGGTTGTTCGAGTCCCGGATATGATCACGGACATGACGAGGAGTCTCAAATGGTCGAGACATAAAGATTAATATATTGGACGGATATATTTGGACACCGGAAAGGTTCCGGAGAAGTTTGGAGCTCCGGAGGTTACTGAACCCCCGGGAGGTATATGGGCCTTATTGGGCCCATGTAGGAGGAAGGAGAAGGAACAAGGAGGGGGCGCGCCCCAAGCCCAATCCGACTGGGGAGGGGGCCGCCCCTTCCTTTCTCCTTTCCCCTCTTCCTATTCCTACTACTAGTACTACTTCCTAAATACTAGTACTCCTTCCTCCCCTCCAAATAAGATAAGGAAGAGAGGGAAACCTACTTGGAGTAGGTTTCCCTCCCATGGTGCGCCCCTTGTGGCCGGCCACCTCCTCCCTCCCTCCTTTATATACGGGAGGGGGGCACCCTAGGACACACAAGTTGATCCTTGAGATCGCTCTCAGCTGCAGCGGTGCCCCTCCACCATATTCCACCTCGGTCATATCAGAAGCGGTGCTTAGGCGAAGCCCCGCGCCGGTGAAACATCAAGATCGCCACCACGCCGTCAGGCCGACGGAACTCCCTCTCCCCGAGCTTTGCTGGATCGGAGCCCGAGGAGCGCCATCGAGCTGAACGTGTGCCAAGAACTCGAGGCGCCGGAGTAACGGCGCTGGATCGGCAGGATCGCGAGGAGAACGACGACTACTTCCTCTACGCCATCATCGACTCGGAGGTGCCGGAGTAACGGCACCGGGATCGGCAGGATCGCGAGGAGGACGACGACTACTTCCTCTACGCCAGATCGCTTCCGCCACGGCCCACGAGGGTACGAGACAACACTCTCCTCTCGCTGCTATGCCATCACCATGGTCCCGTGTGTGCGAGGAAAATTTTGAAATTACTGCGTTTCCCAACACACGTTAAATAGGGCACTGTTAAAATCCATTGAGATGACACCGTATGCACTGTGGTTTGGCAATAAACCTAAGCTGTTGTTTCTTAAAGTTTGGGGATGCGATGCTTATGTCAAAAGGCTTCAGCCTGATAAGCTCGAACCCAACTCGGTGAAGTGCGCCTTCATAGATACCCTAAGGAAACAATTGGGTACACCTTCTACCATAGATCCGAAGAGATGATCTTTGTTGCCAAGAATGGAACCATTCTAGATAAGGAGTTTCTCTCGAAAGAAGTGAGTGGGAGGAAAGTAGAACTTGATGAGGTAATTGTATCTTCTCTCAATTTGGAAAGTAGCTCATCCGAGAAATCCATTCCCGTGATGCGACACCAACTAGAGAGGAAGCTAATGATAATGATCATGAAACTTTAGATCAAGTTATTACAGAACCTCGTGAGGTCAACCAGAGCACGATCCGCACCAGAGTGGTACGACAATCCTGTTCTGGAAGTCATGTTACTTGACCATGACGAACCTACGAACTATGAAGAATCTATGATGAGCCCATATTCCGATAAATGGCTTGAGGCCATGAAATCTGAGATAGGATCCATGTATGAGAACAAAGTGTGGACTTTGGTGGATTTTCCCGATGATCGGCACTCCATAGAAAAAATGGATCTTCAAGAAGAAGACCGATGCTAATGGTAATGTTATCGTTTACAAAGCTCGATTTGTCGCAAAAGGTTTTCAACAAGTTCAAGGAGTTGACTACGATGAGACTTTCTCACCAGTAGCGATGCTTAAGTCTATCCGAATCATGTTAGCAATTGCCGATTTTTATGATTATGAAATCGCAAATGGACGCCAAAACTGCATTCCTAAATGGATTTCTTAAAGAAAAGTTGTATATGATGCAACCAGAAGGTTTTGTCGATCCTAAATGTGCTAACAAAGTGTGCAAGCTCTAGCGATCCATTTATGGACTGGTGCAAGCATCTTGAGTTGAATATACGCTTTGATGAGGTGATCAAAGCATATGGTTTTATACAGACTTTCAGAGAAGCCTCAGATTTACAAAAAAGTGAGTGGGAGCTCAGAGCATTTCTAATATTATATGTGGATGACATATTGTTGATTGGAAATGATATAGAATTTTTGGATGGCATAAAAGGATGTTTGAATAAAAGTTTTTCAATGAAAAACCTTGGCGGTTGCTTATATATTGGGCATCAAGATCTATAGAGATAGATCAAGACGCTTAATAGGACTTTCACAAAGCACATACCTTGATGAAGTTTGAAGAAGTTCAAAATGGATCACCAAAGAAAGGGTTCTTGCCTGTGTTACAAGGTGTGAAGTTGAGTCAGACTCAATGCCCGACCACTGTAGAAGATAGAGAGAAAATGAAAGTCATTCCCTATGCCTCAGCCATAGGTTTTATAATGTATGCCATGCTGTGTACCAGACCTGATGTGTGCCTTGCTATAAGTTTAGCAGGAAGGTACCAAAGTAATCCATGAGAGGATCACTAGACATCGGGTCAAGAACATCCTGAAGTACCCGAAAAGGACTAAGGATATGTTTCGCTTATGGAGGTGACAAAGAGCTCGTCAGAAATGGTTACGCCGATGTTAGTTTTGACACTGATCCGGATGACTCTAAGTCACAAACCGGATACATATTTATATTGAATGGTGGAGCTGTCATTGGTGCAATTCCAAGCAGAGTGTCGTATGGATCTACATGTGAAGCGGAGTACATAGCTGCTTCAGAAGCAGCAAATGAAGGAGTCTGGATGAAGGAGTTCATATCCGATCTAGGTGTAATACCTAGTGCATCGGGTCCAATAAAAATCTCTTGTGACAATACTGGAGCAATTGCCTTGGCGAAGGAATCCAGATTTCACAAAAAGACCAAACACATCAAGAGACGCTTCAACTCCATCCGTGATCTAGTCAAGGAGGGAGACATAGAAATTTGCAAAATTCATACAGATCTGAATGTAGCAGACCGCTGACTAAGCCTCTTTCACGTAGCAAAACATGATCAACACCAAGACTGCATGGGTGTTAGAATCATTACAATGTAATCTAGATTATTGACTCTAGTGCAAGTGGGAGACTCAAGGAAATATGCTCTAGAGGCAATAATAAAGTTGTTATTTTATATTTCCTTATTCGTGATAAATGTTTATTATTCATGCTAGAATTGTACTAACTAGAAACGTGATACATGCGTGGATACATAGACAAAACACCGTGTCCCTAGTATGCCTCTACCTGACTAGCTCGTTAATCAAAGATGGTTAAGTTTCCTAGCCATAGACATGTGTTGTCATTTGATGAACGAGATCACATCATTAGGAGAATGATGTGATGGACAAGACCCATCCGTTAGCTTAGCATAATGATCATTCAGTTTTATTGCTACTGCTTTCTTCATGTCAAATACATATTCCTTCGACTATGAGATTATGCAACTCCCGTATACCGGAGGAATGCCTTGTGTGCTATCAAATGTCACAACGTAACTGGGCGATTATAAAGATGCTCTATAGGTATCTCCGAAGGTGTTTGTTGGGTTGGCATGGATAAAGATTAGATTTGTCACTCCGAGTATATCGGAGATGTATCTCTGGGCCCTCTCGGTAATGCACATCATAATAAGCCTTGCAAGCAAAGTGACTAATGAGTTAGTTGCAGGATGATGCATCACGGAACGAGTAAAGAGACTTGCCGGTAACGAGATTGAACTAGGTATGAAGATACCGACGATCAAATCTCGGGCAAGTAACATACCGATGACAACGGGAATAACGATATTGTCATAATGGTTCGACCGATAAAGATCTTCGAGAATATGTAGGAGCCAATATGAGCATTCAGGTTCCGCTTATTGGTTATTGACCGACAGATGTCTCAGTCATGTCTACATAGTTCTCGAACCCGTAGGGTCCGCACGCTTAACGTTCGATGATGATTTTGTATTATATGAGTTATATCATTTGGTGAACGAATGTTGTTCGGAGTCCCGGATGAGATCACAGAGATGATGAGGTGTCTCGAAATGGTCGAGAGGTAAAGATTAATATATAGGATGATAGTATTCAGACACCAGAAGTGAGTGTATCGGGTACATATCGGAGTAGGGGGGGGGGAGGGTGTTACCGGACCCCCCTATGGAATAATGGGCCCTATGGGCCATAGGAGGGGAGTACACCAGCCCACAAGGGGTGGCACCCCCTCTAAGTAAGGAGGTCGAATAGGATAAGGAGGAGGGCGTTTGGACCCCCTTTCCTTCCTCCTCCCTCTCTTCCCTTTTCCCCCTTCCGGTAAAAGGAAAGGGGGGAGGCCGAATTGGACTAGGGGCCCAAGTAGGATTCCTCCTACTTGGGCGCGCCCTAGTCTGCCTCTCTCCCCCTCCCTCCTTTATATACGTGGGGAGGGCCCCCTAGAACACAGACCAACGATAGTTAGCCGTAAGCGGCGCCCACTCCACAGTTTATGCCTCCGGTCATATTCGGTAGTGCTTAGACGAAGCCCCGCGCGGATAACTTCACTATCACCATCACCATGCCGTCAGGTTGACGGAACTCTTCTACTTCCTCGACACTCTGCTGGATCAAGAGTTTGAGGGACGTCATCGAGCTGAACGTGTGCAGAACTCGGAGGTGCCGTACGTTCGGTACTTGATCGATCGGAACGAGAAGAAGTTCGACTACATCAACCACGTTGGCAAACGCTTCCGCTTTCGGTCTACGAGGGTACGTGGACACACTCTCCCCCTCTCGTTGCTATGCATATCCTAGATAGATCTTGCGTGAGCTTAGGAATTTTTTTGAAATTGCATGCTACGTTTCCCAATAGTTGGATCATTTAGATTTTTGGTTGTTTGTACCATGGGGCATAGGAGTGACGAAGCACACTGATGTTCTCCGCGGCACCTCCTCAACTTGTGGTTGGTAGGGTAGGGGCACACGAAGGAGTTCGACCGGGTGCCTTTTTACCCAACCTTAAAGAATATATTTTTCAGAGTTTAGTTACTGATTCAGACGATTTTTATCAACTCTTTGAAAGATTTGAATCCTTACAGAAACAAAATTTTAGGAGAGTTTCCACTATTTTAACGACATCTACAATATGCAATATTCATAATTTTATTATTTTTCTAGCTTAAAGTAATGCAGGTGTAAGAAGAACACCTCTCTGCTCAACAATACAAAAACAACATGGACACATACATTATACACGATAACTGCACAATGACTAGCCAAGCCACCAGACCGTCTTCAAGCACTATTGCTGAGCTTGGCTCCCTCGGCAGCAAAGGCAGCACCTTGTCATGCAACTTCTTCGTAACAACTTTGACCTCTGATGACTAATTGGGCCTCGAGCATGCCCATGTCTATTTTTGGGTCGGTTCCATTATGTCAATAAAATTTGTAACTTGTTGCTCAAATCTTGGCACAGGAAATCAGACGCTAGTCATTACAAGGCGTGAAATATGCCATCGGTCCACCCGCAAAAAAATGCCATCGGTCCACCCGCAAAAAAATGCCATCGGTCTATGAACTTTTTCTAGAGCTGCAGTTTAATCACACAACTCATCGAATGTTTAAAAAATGTCATAACTCCAAATAATGAGCAACATCACTACAGGAATAAACCCCTATACCCCTATGTCGACGGCATAGGCCCGTCGGCTTCGATCTCGATGGCATAGGCTTGTCAGACCGTCGGCATAGACATATATATCGACAGCTTCCGTACAACCGTTGGCACAAAAATGGGTGAGGCGGCAACTGACGTGCCGTCACCAAGTGGATCCAACGAAGAGATGACATGTGGCACGTATATGCCGACGGCCCCTGTAGAAGCTTTGACCAGACGACACATGGCACGTATATGCCGATGGCCAGGCTGTCAGCATATATGTGCCACGTGGCGTCTGCTGGGAGCTCCTGGAGCGGGTGTATGCCAACGGCCAGGCCGTCGGCTTACAGTGCCACATGTCGATTCCTAGGAATTCCTGGCAGGGGCTATGCCGACGTCAAGGCCGTCGGCATAGTTTTTGTCTGTTTTTTAACTTTTTTGTTTTTGCATTTTCCATTCAAATTCACAGCACATCACATATTAATATGTATATACACAGGAATATCACCATTATCTTGAACCTCATCTAGATAATATATAAGATCATCGTCATCTAAAGATCATCAACATCATCATCATCTAAAGATCGTCAACATCATCATCGTTGAAACTTCATGAACATAAGTATGAAACATCGACATCATCATTGTCATCTAAAGAATACCAGGATGAAGTATGGAACATGGAAAGCATAGCAAAACATGGAAAAAAATCATCATTCAAAGCAGACTAGGATCATCGCCGCCGTCGCCGCCACCATTAGCTTCAGCGGCACCACTAAGACCACCAAAGCACCGCCAAGACCAGCACCACTGGCCAGACCAGCACCACTTCGCTGCACTGCAGTGACTGGGCTCCATGAAGGTGAGTGGAACCACCAACACCACCACCAAAAACCGATGATCCATGTGTTCCCTACATGTTTGAAAAGAGATTGTAATGGTAAATATGATAGTGTTGAATCAACGATAACTATTGATTGAATAGTTAGGCAATGTACTAACCGGAGTCCCACTGCCTAGTGCCACCCATTCGTCGAACGTGGGCACGTATGGGTATTCTCCGTAAGGTGGTGGTGCGGGTCCTAGTGATGGTGGATCCGCGGTTATGCATAGCCGCAAACATAGCCTCGGATGTTAGTTAACCAAGCGAACACGAAGGTCGGGAGAAATGAAAGTACATAATTTAGGTTGGTTCTAAGTGGGAAAAACTATACGTCATCATCTGATGGTTGTAATCCTCATTTACCGAAACTCGTTGTAAGTACTCCCGCACCTCGACATGCTTAATCTCGACAAAAGGCCGCATATGCCTACAATATGACATGATGACACTCATAAATCATAGCAATGCTGAAAATAAAGTGAGAAAGAAAGAAGATAAGGGGGAAATACTTACAACATGCTGGCTGGCTAAGCTCGGCTGCGAATGGGCCGTACTGCCGCTCGGGCTCGGGTTGGCAGCTCAGAGGCATGTGTAGGAGATAGAAGGAGTGATCACGCCATCGAGGCACGGCTAGCAGCCATGGTACTTCAGCTGAATGGACACCACCGCTGCCTCGCCGGTCTCATGACAGTGATGGGGTCACTAACATTTGGCCCAAGATATAACCTCTGAAACGACTCCTTGTAGGACAACCGGTTCTTCTCGGTATTTCCATAGTACTCACTCGCCATCCTTGCGCTTAACTCCGCATGGGCCAGCTTCCACAAATCCATGTCTGAGAGCGGCTTCTTCAACTTGCCCTCGTGCAACGTCAAATAGAAGTTAGCCATACATAAGAACATGACGGTAAATAGAAGAAAAAGAATGTATCATGTATATAGATATACCTGGACGGCCTTGTAGCCCCAGTGGTTCATGTTCCTTGGCCGCTGCTCCATCGGGCCCATGATTAGCCCGGTTTTTTCTGCTCTTGGCAGCAAACTTTGCATCATGCCTGAGCCACCTATCCACCAAACTTGCCCATCCATCATCCCTTCCATAGCACCAAGCATGAATAACCTAAATAATGGAAGCATGACATGTCATCATGAAACAATGAAATTGACTGTTTATACGTCGGAATGAAAAGTCTGTAAAACTTACCATCATGTACCGCTCCCTATTCAAGGTAAGCTCCTGCATCTGCACTTCTTTCTATCTCATCTTTTGACCATGGTAGTTTTGGTAGTAGTGCGAGATGGCAACCCAGCGCACCTAGTACTGAATCTGGCGAGCTTTCTTCCTCACAGCCGCCACCAAGACCACGTAGGCAGTGGCATTGTGCTCCTCAAGAACCCTATAGAATTGCTACAGTCATGCATAAAACCGGAATGAAACAAGGCATGAGTTAAGTGATTCGATGATAAACTATGAACGAAACTCAAGACGAGTGATTCTGAAGAGAACTTACCCAAAATTTTGTGATCAGGGCCTTAGCAGCCATCCCGTACTCCGCGATGCTTCAGCTTCGTAGTGCTCCCAGGTAGTGGCCAAAACCCGCAGCTCCATGTCCTTGTCGGGCCGCGGGTTGTACAGGCCCAGCCAAATCTCCTTCAAAAGGATAGTGATAATGCCGCTCGTTTATTTAACCGCTCTCTCCAACAACTTTCCAATTGCTGCAAAAGAATCAAAAAATTAGCATGCACATAATGAAAATGTTAATATGTGTTCAAAATATGAGAGGCACTTACTATTTCCCCGCGGGTTCAATGAGCCACTTCTTCTCCTCGGTAGCCGGAGGTGTAGGTAGTTTCACAATACCACATAGCCACCCCTTCGCATCACCCGGCAGCAAGTCACCCCAAACCTCGCCACCACCCTCGGCTCAGATCCTCCTCTCCCTCCTCTTGAACCTCTTCCTCCTCCTCCTTACCTCCTCCCGATCCTCCTCATGAGCCTCCTCCTCCTCGGACTCAGAGGATGCCTCAAGGTAGGAGGGCATCAAGACGCCTCCCTATGTAGGATACGGAACGTAGTTTCTGCCTGCACTGCATCTCCCCACCCCTCCTCCTTTAGGGCTCTTCCCTGACCTCGACCTCCCCGTGAGGTGTCATCCTCAAGTAGTCGGGAGGGGGAGGCCGACAGTGCACGTCCGTCCACTTCGACTAACACCTCCTTTTAATTTGCTTAGAAAACCCGTGTCACTGCCTTGCCCATGATTAGCCAACCTGCATTGAGAAGAGAGTAAACAATTAGCAAGGATAACAAATACATAAGCATACAAAAAAGCACATTAATAACAAAAAACACATTAAGCATACAGAAAAGAACATTAACAAAATCTATGTCGGTGGCCTGGCCACAAGACACACCCTCCAGAGCTCCCACAGATGCCACGTGGCACGATATGTCGATGGCCCGCCATCGGGATATACTGCAGAAGCTCCCAGCAGACGCCACGTGCCACGATATGCCGACAGCCCTGCAGAAGATTCGATTTAAACGAGACGCAGACGATATGCCGACGGCCAGGCCGTCGGCATAGATGTCCAGATATGCCGACGGGCTGGCCGCCGGCATATGCATGCCACATGTCGCCTCTTCGTTGGATCCACTTGGTGACGGCGCGCCAATTGCTGCCTCGCCATATTTTGTGCCGACGATGATCTTATGCCGACGGTTGTACGAAAGCCGTCGGAATATATGTCTATGCCGATGAAATATTTATGCCGACGATCTGACAAGCCTACACCATCGAGATCGAAGCCGACGGGCCTATGTCGACGCAGCCGTATACAGATGGCCTCAGGCCCTTGGCATAGGGGTTTATTCCGGTAGTGACTACACACTTTTGCCTCAGCAGATTGCCCGCTACTTTGGATTTTTAGAGATGATGACTGAAATAAGCATTTATGGAAAAAAGGTTGAATTAAGAAACATTAGCATATATATGAAAGTTGTCTGGTGGACAACATCTAGGCCATGGTTTTCTTGAATCCTGACATAACATTGGTTCATGTCACAGCGGGAGACTTGAGAACCCAGGTTCATACCGTATTGCTCTGTAGGCATCTAATGGGTTATTTTGGGGATTTTTTTAGCTTCTTCGAGGATATTTCGAAGCGTCGGGAAATGCCTTGGATGCTGCAATCAGAGGCTTCAAGGATTATTTGGCGTCGGGTTCAGCACCAACCAATGCTTTTCATACCAAACTGTTGATTGATACACACTCTATTAATAATTATGACATACTCCCTCCGTATCATATCAGAAGACGCTTTTTGACACTACACTAGTAGTAATGTCAAAAACAGGGAGTGGTACTTTGCTAGTCCAAGTTCACACATTGACAGTAGATCACAACCATAAGACACCAATTGATACATGATACTGCTAAATCAAATGTTACTTCTGGGATGTTGTTCTGGAAATACCAACATGCTCGCTCAAACTAACAAATAAGACAATGATTGATCTGATGATGCATATTACAGTACTAAACTACTCTTAACTGATGATGATTTAGACGGCTATAAGGAAAACATGGCATCTGTTTTGGAACGGAGCTAGCAAGCATCTGCTAGGCTGCTCGAACGGCATCCATCACCTCACCATCTTGAGAGCAACAGCTACATAAACTACGACCGATTGGTTCCAAGCCATAGCCATAGCCATGGCGGGGAACCACGAGAACCATGGCCTGCTTTTGGCCGGTGCTATCCTGCTTCTCACTCTTCTCCTCGTCGTCAAGCTCAGGCGACGCAGCAGCAAGCAGTATGGTGGCGTGAGTCTGAACCCGCCTCCGGGGCCATGGCCCATGGCAGCTGCCGGTGATCGGCAGCATGCACCACCTCGTGGGTGCGCTCCCGCACCGCGCCATGCGCGACCTCGCCCTCCGGCACGGCCCGCTCATGCTGCTCCGCATGGGCGAGCTCCCCGTCGTTGTGGCCTCGTCGGCGGCCGCGGCCATGGAGATCATGAAGACCCACGACGTCGCCTTCGCCTCGCGGCCCAGGACCAACGCCATCGTTTCGCTCACTGAAGACGACCTCGGCATCGCCCTCGCGCCGCACGGCGACCACTGGCGCCGTGTCCGCAAGCTCTGCGCTACGGAGCTTCTCGAGCGCCGCGGGTCCGGTCGTTCCGAGGGACGCGTGAGGCTGAGGCGGCCGCCCTCGTTGCGTCCGTGGCCGTGGAGGCGGCGTCCGGAGCCGCTGTGAACGTCAGCTCCCTCGTCGCCACGTATGTCGCCGACGCCGTAGTGCGCTCCATGGTTGGCGACCGGATCGCGGACCGCGAAGCCTTCCTGGCGTGCCTTTACGAGGGTGTCAGGGTGGCCGCCGGGTTCAGCCTCGCCGACCTGTTCCCGTCGTCGCGCCTCGCGCGCGCGCTCAGCGGGACGGCGCGCCAAGTGGAGGCGATGGTCCGGGAGATGTCCTGGCTCATGGACGGCGTCATCGAGGAGAAACGCGCGAGGAAGGCGGCCGGCGCCGGCTGCGAGGAAGAGGAGGACATCCTGGACGTGCTTCTGGACGGCGGCGACGGCGGCGGCGCGCCTCTCGACATCGGGACCGTCCGTGCTATGATGAGGGATCTCTTCGGGGCCGGGAGCGAGACCTCGGCGTCGACGTTGCAGTGGGCCATGGCGGAGCTGGTGCGGAAACCGGCGGCGCTCCGGAGGGCGCAGGCGGAGGTGCGCAGCGCGCTCGCCGGGCAGAGCCGCGCCCGGGAGGAGGCCCTGCAGGAGCTGCCGTACCTGCGGCTGGTGATCAAGGAGACGCTCCGGCTGCACGCGGCAGTGCCGCTGCTCCTCCGCGGGAGTGCCGCGAGCCCAGCCGCGTCCTCGGGTACGACGTGCCCCAGGGCGCCATGGTGCTGGTCAACGCGTGGGCCATCGGCCGGGACGCGGCGAGCTGGGGGCCGGACGCCGAGGAGTTCCGGCCGGAGAGGTTCGAGGAGGAATCCGCGGCGGCGGTGGACTTCAGAGGGACGGACTTCCAGCTCGTGCCGTTCGGCGCGGGGCGGAGGATGTGCCCCGGGATCACGTTCGGGCTCGCCGTCATGGAGGTCGCGCTGGCGAGCCTCCTCTTCCATTTCGACTGGGAGCTCCCCGGGGGGACGGAGGAGCTGGACATGGCGGAGGCGTTCGGGATCACGGCGAGGAGGAAGACCGACCTGTGGCTGCATGCCACCGTCGTCGTGCCACCTCTGTAAGTAATTTGCATGTGGAGATCGATCAACGTGTCGGAAATCTGTATGATCGATCTTCTAGCTTGCGGCTATGCAGATTTGTCTCAAAACTCATAGTACGATTCTTGTTGAGTTTCGCATCTTGTGGAAACTCCCTATTGAAGTAGTGCTCCCTCCGTCCCCGAAAAAATGTCGCGCGGGCAGTGTACTGGCAATTCTGCAAAAAACGCCCTCTTTCTTTCAAGGACGCTGTTTAGTGGGCGGCCGACTGCCCATTAGTGCGATCCAGCGGCCGGCTAAATAAGGTAAGTACATGTCTCTTTCACGCTCAGAAAAAAACGAAGCGAAACAACCACCCGATCGGGCCCCACTTGAACTAGTGCCTGTTTGGACAGCCGTTGCATGCATGCGTTTAGTGCCTGCATGCCGATGCATTAAATGTTCCTCATGTTCGTTATTTATGCATTAATTTTTTGTTTTCAAAATTATAAAAGACATATCTTCTAAACCGCTGTTTAAATTCAGATTTGTTTTCACCATTGAAACCCTCGCGACGTGCTCTTCAAAAATAGATCCCGCATGGGGATGTTTCGACAAACTAGTCTTCCTGCCAACTAAACATCAATATGTGTGCAACTAGACTATATTGCCGTGCCAACTGAGCATATGTGTGTGCCAAATAGTACTGCCAACTAAACATGAATGTGTGTGCAACTAGACTATATTACCGCGCGAACTGAGCATATGTGTATGCAACTGGTGTCCTGCCAACTAAGAATCAATGTGTGTGCAACTAGACTAAACTACAAGCCAACTGAGCACATATGTATGCAACTAGTCTTCCTGCCAACTAAACATCAATGTGTGTGCAACTAGACTACATTACAAGCCAACTAAATATCAATAGGTTTGCGACTAGACTACATTACAAGAGGAGGTTGCACGTCGACTTTCGTGGAGGTAATAGACTAGTTGCACATCAAAGTTGTCGTGGTTGCTAGGTTGCAACCTCATACCAAGGTGCAGCTCCAAACATTAGTTTTGGAAAACAGTTGCACAATATAGTACTAAAGTTGCACAATACAGTACTAAAGTTGCACAAATATATCATCAAAGTTGGCATAAAAAAAAATTCATTAAAACATATCCATATGGGATCTAGTTTCAAAGATCTCGTCACGACGAACCCAACGGTGAAGATGGATCTAAATTCCGACACGTGGTTTGAAAGATATGACTTTTTAAAAATTAAAGAACCGGAATAAATATACGTGAATCTGCTTTGTTGTCCACCGGATATAATAAATCTGAAAGCATTTAATGACCAATCACAAGCACTAGCAGACAAAAACCTCGCATGCATGTGTAGAGAGCCGGCCGCCGTTCTCTCCGCTTAGCGCGGCCACTTTTTAGATTTTGGGTTCTTTCAAACATTGACAATTTCTGGTTCTAAACTGCCAATTTCTCAACACTGATGTTGATTTCTGTACTGTCAATTTTTGAACGTTACAGTGGAGTATTGGCATTATAGAACATTTGTGTACTGTCAGTGGAGTCTTAAGTACTGTCAATTTCAGTTATAAGTGTTCTGTCAATATTTGTAACGTTCACTATGAAATTTCAACTACAGTGGAGTATTCTCACACTGCTATTGAGCATTTCGGGATATTTTAATGTGATTTTCATTCAAGTTTCATAAATTTCAGAGCAGTGCTAGGCGGACGACAAAAGTTGGACGACCAGCGCACGACGAGTGAAATCCAGCCAGCGAATCTCACTTCTATTCCCTTAGTGAAAACAACTAGTTACAATGCCTTAAGTAAAGCTAACACGCACACACAGCCAAGGCAACAACCTGCCGGGCACTTGTGCCACACACGACTCTCCACTAACCAACTAACTCCACGACCTATTCTTCTGCCACTAACACACACACGGACATGCATACTATCTTGACTAGATATCTTGTGCAGCCACGTTGGCTTTATCACTTGCATGCGCCACCGTGTCACCCCGGGAGTGCCAGCTTCACGCGGCACATCGGCTTCTCACCGTGCATGATCTCCCTTGACTGAAACCACCTGCTCATATGCATCACACATATGCCTGCACACTCTATACTGACACGCTACTACATGCATAACTGAAAGTAAAATGCAGATACGAAATATCAAGATTAAATCTAACAAATGGCTCCATTAGTACTAGAGTAAACCACACAGAGCAAAGCAAATGCGGGAGATGCTAACCTTCCCTTCTTCAGGCTTTTCTTCTTGCATTATTGATAATGATCATGATCACAAGCATGTACTGACTGAATTTGAATTTATGCAGTTCTCTCCTTTTCTTCTTGAGGCTTTTCTTCTTCCAGTATTGATAATGATCATGACACCTTTGCATAAAGAGGAAAAATTAAACTAGTGATGTGGATGGTTAATTAATCCCTATATCATCTGAATATTTCTCAAGAGAGTACTTCAAAAACAAATGAACATCATGCACCTAAAAAAGATGAACATCTATGGATGGTTAATTAATCCCTATATCACCTGAAAGCACTTAAAAGGATAGCAAGTCAATGGCTCCAATACTGCTACTTGGGGTGTTTGTCACAGAAAAGAAGTGCAGAAGATAACACCCAAATGAAGTAGTAAACATATGAATTGTGAGACAGTGGTGCTAAAATCATGCAGAAGATAACATCATGCAAAAGTGCACAAGATAGCACCCAAACATTTCTATACTGCCAAACATTCAAAGTACTGCCAAACATTTCTGTAACGCCTAACATTTGAATTACTGCCAAAACAAATTTGAAGTATAATAATGATAGAACATTAAGATAAGATTGATGTTGATTTGGCATTATAACTGAATTAGTGTTCTAGATTCAGTTAGTGTTCAAATAGATTCAATTAGTGTCCAAATAGATTCAAACGGTCAAATAGATTCAAGGTCTTTTCAAATTAGTGTTCAAGTGAAGACAGTGATGAACTTTGCTTGAAGAATAAGCATGAGGCTATCTCCTGTTGGACACAATCATAATAAACACGAGGCTATATCCTGTTGGAAATATGCCCCAGAGGCATATTATATTTCCATTTTATAGTTAAGAGTTCATATTTCATGCTTTAACTGTTGTGATACTGGAATATTTGTGTAAAACTCATATGCACGTGTGGAATGATAAATGGTAAAGTATAGGTTCCCATTTTTGCCTCTAAGACTGGCTCAAGTGTTGTTGCTGATCATGTTTTCCATATCTTAGGATATCATTAAAGTGTAACGATAGTCCTAAAACATTATTTAAAAAGTTGAGGCAACGCACGAGGGGTCGAGTACCATAAAAAAAAAGAAACAACGGCCTACCGCCACGATGGGCCATCGTATGCGAGTGACGATGCAGGAACAACACCGAAACGATAAAAAGGGAACAAAGAATACTAATCTTCATGTGTAAACCATGTGACTAGAAAGTTAGATGTGAGATAACTATTTCACATCTACTCCCTCTGTACCGAAATACTTGTAGTTGGGGCGAATAGTGTTAAAAACGTTTTTATATTTTGGGACGGAGGGAGTAGCAAATCTGTTAAACCGAATCTATCTCTATCTCTCCTAATCCCTAACTAACACATTTATACTTCTAACAAACTCAAAATTTCCTCGCCTTTTTCTTGTTTTCATTGTCGGCATGTGTCGATCTGGACCAATTTCGAAATTTGCATATGAGGACTTACCGGAATTGTTATATGTTGTTCCCGGCCTCATTTAAACTTGCTTTGATGTGTTGCTCTTGTATGCATCATCTCTTGCCATGAGTAGCCTCATCTAGCGTTGTCATGCATCATGCTTGGTTGCGCATCATGTCTTGTCTATGTGGGGTGTGTTTACCTTGTTGTGTGCTTCTTCTTGTTAGTTCCTGTTTGCTATGCGATCGTGAGGATTCGCTTCGCTCACGCTTGGTTCGGCTTCATCCGCTCGCCTTCTTCATGGACTCGTTCTTCTTCCTAGCGGGATTTCAGGCAAGATGACCGCTACCCTGGATCTCACTACTACCATTGCTATGCTAGTTGCTTCGTTCTATCGCTATGTTGCGCTACCTATTACATGTTTATCAAGCCATCCCAAATTGCCATGTCAGCCTCTAACCTTTTGCACCTTTCCTAGCAAACCGTTGTTTGGCTATGTTACCGCTTTGCTCAGCCCCTCTTATAGCGTTGTTAGTTGCAGGTGAAGATGAAGACTTTCTCAAGTTTTGTGCGATGTTTCCCCTTAATCCTTTTTCAATGAGAATAAGTAGTATGCAAAATCCATTGCTTGGCATCAATTTAATTTGATGAAGGATAAGCATACAATAAATCTTATTCTTATTTCATCCAAGTGAGTAATCCTTTTCTTCGGAGTTTGTTCTTGTTGAATAAATTCTAGATCCAAGTCGGCCATCTCGTCGGAACCTCCATCTAAATCATCGCAACGCTCATCTTATTCTTTCTTCCTTCATTCTATCTCACCATCCTTTTTGTTACCGGAGTTCTTCATGGTGGTTCTCCAGGATTTAATTCATTCTCTCAAGAGTTCATCAAGATTCTTGTTGGCGGGGTTCAAGTATCTTTTCTTCTCGCATCTTGAAGTGTAATTAATTCTCCATATTCTTTTGAAGTGGAGTTTTGCATTTCTTCGCTCTTCTCAACTATTTAATCTTTTCTGATTGTGGTCGGTTATCACCTCATAATTTTTGGGATGTTATCCATAAGTCCACAACAAGCTTATTCTTTCGTTGTTGATTTTCTCAACAATTCCATTCAATCCTTCTAAATTCTTTTCATTCCATTCTTCATTTTCTTCCGGAGGCTTTATGCTTTTTTTATCTCGCCTAGTGTCATCCCATCTTGTGAAGTTCATGTTCTATTCTTTCCATGTTCAGTTGGTGTGCTGCCTAAATCCTTTCAGTCTTATTTGTTTCTTATCTCGCTTCTAACCGGAGTTGTTTCATAGTCTATCTGATTCCGTGAGCTTTCAATTCTCGACATTCTCGCTGCTCGTCTCTTCTTCTTGAGTGCTCTCGAATCTTTGCTTCTTCTCTTGAGTTCTCGCTTCACCTCATCCTTTTTCCCTTCCGTCTCGGTCCTAAGATCTCGGGACGAGATCTCTTGTTAGTGGAGGAGTGTTGTAACGCCCCGGATTCGATGCGCCAGGTGTCTTCCAGTTATTCGCCGTCGTTGCCATGTCATTTGCTTGCGTGTTGCACTTTGCCATGTCATCATGTGCATTTCATTTTGCATACGTGTTCGTCCCATGCATCCGAGCATTTTCCCCGTTGTCCGCTTTTCCAATCCGCACTCCTATGTCTCCGGCGCCTTTTACCTCTTTTCGTGCGGGTGTTAAACTTTCTCGAATGGCCCGAGGTTTGTCAAGCGGCCTTGGTATAGCACCGTAGACCGCCTGTCAAGTTTCGGATTGTTTGGAGGTCGCTTGATACTCCAACGGTTAACCGGTAACCGCAAAAGCCTCCTTCTCCTTGCAGCCCAACACCCTTCCAAAGTGGCCCAAAACCCAGCAAACTCCCCTCCATGCTCTCGGTCGTTCGATCACGATCGCGTGGCCGAAAACCGCACCTCATTTGGACTCTCCTAGCTCCCTCTACCTATAAATAGGTGTCTCCCCCCGGATTTTCGCGCAGATGAAACCCTACCCCCGCTCCTCTCGCCCGCCGGACATGTCCGGTCCGGCCGGACGAAATCGCGCCGCCGCCCTCAGCCAGTCCCGCGCTGCCACGTGGCCCCGGCCACCGCGCGCCGCGGCCGGCCCTCCCGGGCCCGCATCTGGCCCCCGCGGGCCCATCCCGCCGCCGCCCGGCTCCCGCGCCGGCCCGGCCGCGCGCCGCCTCCCGCCGCCTCGCCGGTCGCAGCCTCCGCGCCCGCGCCCCGCCTCGCTCCCCGCCGGCGTCCCTCCAGTCACCGCCCGGCGCCCTCCGGCCGTCGCCGCGGCCCGATCCGATCCCTCGCCGGAACCCGCGTCGGTCGTCTCACAAACCGGCTCGGCTGGCGTGGCCGGATCTGCCCCTCCTTGGTTGTCCGCTGCCCTTCTCCGCCTCCTCCGTCGAGCGCCATCGCCGGCGCGGCCATGGCCGATCGGGAGGAGCCCCGATCTGCCCGATCCGCCCGCGTTGACTTCGCCCCCTCTCGAGGTCGAATTCCCCCAAGTCCCCAGATTCTGTAATATTTTCATGCTTTTTCATCGCATCATAACTCTGCATCCGTGGCTCCGTTTCGTGCGTGCAATATGTCGAATTGTTCGTCTTGACGAGTAGATCATTTCATCTCATTGCATCATTTTCATTTGAGCTCATCTTGATGCCCTAAATGCTGTTAGAAGAGGGATATGTGATGTTAGTTTCAGATTCTTATCAGAACATGCACTTTTGTCATTTTTGCCATGATTGATGTGTGCACCCTATGAACTTGAGTCCTACATGTGTTTTGTAATATGCCATGCCATCTTTACAGGTGTGTATGCCATGTATTTTTGTGATCTCTGTGGTGACTAGCACAAACATGTAAACTAGGCTTCATGATGTTGCTGATTTCAGCCCTGTTTTGCTGATATTTTTATGCCATGTTAACTTGATGCTACAGAGAGTTCCATGCTTATTTTGAGATACTTCAGTAAGGATGTTTTGAACATATGGTTATTTTCTATCCATCCATGCCATTGTTTGCAATTATGGACTGCCATAGCTTGAGTCAATCGAGCTCTACGTTTGCTATAAAATGTTTCCTGGCAGGTTGTTTATATGTTATTCAATTTTGCCAAGGTTGTTGTAGTTTATCCGTGTATGCTATGATGTTGTTCTTTGCCATGTATAGCTTCTATGCCATGTCTTCTTACTGTGAGTTGCCTTGCCATGCCATGTATTGCTCTGTGGTGAGTGGTTCAAGCTCACCAACATGCCTACTTATCGTTGTTCCTGCCATGTATGAATCTGTAATATAATTTGCCATGTTTAAATGGGTGCCATCATATCTTCTGATCCTTTTTGGCTCATGGTCGTAAGGGACTTTTGTTCTATGCATTTAGTAGATTCATGCCATGCCTTTGTTTGCCATGATAAGTTCCTGTAGCATGTTGTTTGATAGCTCTAAACATTGCAACCTGATGTTATTTCCTGATAACTGTTATTATTTGCAATCTTGCCATGTCATTTTGAGCATGTTCTAGTTGTTTCTGGAGATAGCTCAGTGTTCATGTTTTGTCATGCTTTACCTGTACATCATGCCCATGCCTTTTGTTCCCATGTTGGGGTGCTGTAGCATGTTGTTTTGATACTTGCAATATGCATACTTGCTGTTATGGACAGATTGTTGTTATGCCTTGTATAGGGTGTATGTGTTGAACCGTTGCTCCGTTTTGAGTGTGCTCTATATGAAACTTGCTTGATTTTGCATGTAGTTTCATATTATCATGTTGCATCCTTGTTTTGAGGTGTTTGTTTGATGTTTGTATGCATTTTGCATCAATGCCATGTTTATCTTGTTTTGCTCATACCTTCTAGGCCATAGCTCCGAATCTAATGAACTTTATATGTAACTTGACTAGAATTTCGTGTAGATCATCGTGGTGCATCTTAACTTGCTGTTTAACAACTTGAACATAATGTTATTCAGATCTGGACCAAGTTCGAATTTTGCATATGAGGACTTACCGAATTGTTATATGTTGTTCCGGCCTCATTTAAACTTGCTTTGATGTGTTGCTCTTGTATGCATCATCTCTTGCCATGAGTAGCCTCATCTAAGCGTTGTCATGCATCATGCTTGGTTGCGCATCATGTCTTGTCTATGTGGGGTGTGTTTACCTTGTTGTGTGCTTCTTCTTGTTAGTTCCTGTTTACGTTGCGATCGTGAGGATTCGTTCGTCTACGCTTGGTTCGGCTTCATCCGTTCGTCTTCTTCATGGACTCGTTCTTCTTCCTAGCGGGATTTCAGGCAAGATGACCGCTACCCTGGATCTCACTACTACCATTGCTATGCTAGTTGCTTCGTTCTATCGCTATGTTGCGCTACCTATTACATGTTTATCAAGCCATCCCAAATTGCCATGTCAGCCTCTAACCTTTTGCACCTTTCCTAGCAAACCGTTGTTTGGCTATGTTACCGCTTTGCTCAGCCCCTCTTATAGCATTGTTAGTTGCAGGTGAAGATGAAGTTTGTTCCTTGTTGGAACATGGAGATGTTGTTCCTTGTTGGAACATGTTTACTTGTTGGGATATCACAATATATCTTATTTAATTAATGCATCTATATACTTGGTAAAGGGTGGAAGGCTCAGCCTTATGCCTGGTGTTTTGTTCCACTCTTGCCGCCCTAGTTTCCGTCATATCGGTGTTATGTTCCCGGATTTTGCGTCCCTAACGCGGTCGGGTGATTTATGGGACCCCCTTGATAGTTCGCTTCGAATAAGACTTTTCCAGCAAGGCCCAACATTGGTTTTACCATTTGTCTGACCTATTACCTTTTTCCCTTGGGAGTCGCGCATCCCAAGGGTCATCTTTATTTTAGCCCCCCGGGCCAATGCTTGTCTAAGTGTTGGTCCAAACTAGAGCCACTTGCGGTGCCGCCCCGAGGCAACTTGGGGTATCGTCGGTTGCCGTACGTACTGCTCATCCGGTCGTGGCCGGAGACGAGATACGCGCGGCTACTATCAGGGTGTCGGCACGCCGGGAGGTCTTGCTGGTCTTGTTTTATTGCCGTCGAAATGTCTTGTAGCCGGATTCCGAGACTGATCGGGTCTTCCGGGAGAAGGAATATCCTTCGTTGATCGCGAGAGCTTATCATGGGTTGTTGGGACACCCCTGCAGGGTTTGAACTTTCGAGAGCCGTGCCCGGTTATGTGGCAGATGGGAATTTGTTAATGTCCGGTTGTAGAAAACCCGAAGTTGATCTTAATTAAAATACACCAACCGTAGCGTGAATCGCGTGAGTGTCTCTTTTCGGGGTTGATCGAGAGGAGAACACGGTTCTTGGGTTATGTCTGACGTAAGTAGGGTTTCAGGATCACTTCTTGATCATTACTAGTTGACGACCGTTCCTTTGTTCCTCTTCTCGCTCTCATTTGCGTATGTTAGCCACCATATATGCTTAGTCGCTGCTGCAACCTCACCACTTTACCCCTTCCTTTCCCATTAAGCTTTGCTAGTCTTGATACCCATGGTAATGGGATTGCTGAGTCCTCGTGGCTCACAGATTACTACACCACCAGTTGCAGGTACAGGTTTGCGATGATCATGACGCGAGAGCGATGTTTGCTTGTTTTGGAGTTCTTCTTCTGCTTCTTCTTCGATCAGGGGATAGGTTCCAGGTCGGCAGCCTGGGCTAGCAGGGTGGATATTGTTTGAGTTTCTGTTTATGTTTCATCCGTAGTCGGATGTTGATCTTGTATATGATGTGATGTTGTATTCATGTGGCATTGTATGCCTTATGTATGTATCCCCATCTATTATGTAATGTTGATGTAATGATATCCACCTTGCAAAAGCGTTCCAATATGCGGGTCTATCCTTGGTGGGACCGTCGAGTTCCTTTTGGATAGGGTCGCATATTGGGCGTGACAACTAACCCATGGTCTTTGTGAGAGTTCTTTGTGGGGTTAGGTTGCGGCGTGCAAGTTCAAGTAGGATCATCACGAAGAGATCATATGCTTGAAGCTTGCCGTCCATTGTGGCGACAATGGACTTGTGAAGATGTGCAGAAGAGTGGCTCACCCATAGTGGAGTATGGGGGAGCAATCTACTAGTCTTCATCGAGCCAACGCAATCAAGAAAGGTGGTCCATCTTGAGGAGGAGAAGATCGTCATCATCTAGCTCAAGTGGATCATGTGTGAGGCAAAGGTTTGCCCTTGATAGGTTTTCTATTTTACCGGTCTCATGGTAGTTGTGGGAGACCGGGTTATAGGATCGATTGCCGTACTATCAAGGGGGGCTCTCGATGAGTTGCTTGATCGTATCGTTCGTAGAGAGCTCAAACCATTGCATCCTTGCATCATCTTTATTGGTTCTTGTTTGGTTCTTCTCCTTGTGAGATTTGGAGCTTATGGTCATTTTTATGACAAGCTCGAGTTCATCGAAAAACGGAGTTCACTTGCACCTTCTATGATGTTTTCGATGTTTTGATGCTACTCGTTGTCTTGTATCCAACAAGCTTGAGTTTGCTCAATTCGGAGCTCTTATGAAGAAGTTATGGCATTTCTGCTTTTCTCCCTGCTCTGGTCTGAGCGGTAGTACCGCGGGCCGGAGCGGTAGTACCGCTTGGGTGCTATAAGCGGCAGTACCGCTCCACAGCGGTAGTACCGCTTGTAGCCCCAGCCGTAGTACCGCTGCGGTTTCGTGCTAGTGCCGCCTCGATTCGAGGGCTCGTTTTTCGTGTCGGACTTTACGGTACCTGCCGCGGCAGGAGTGGCGGTAGTACCGCTCTCGAGCGGTAGTACCGCGAGGAGGAGCGGTAGTACCGCTCCGGTCGGGCGGTAGTACCGCTACTGCTTTTCTACCGCCCCAAGGTTCATGTGTTGTTGCTCCTTTTCCCTGCTTCTTCCGCCCGAGCGGTAGTACCGCTCGTGTGCGGGCTGAGCACATAAGGGTTGGATTTTCCCCCTCCTATAAAAGGGGGTCTTCTTCCCCATTGAACCTTATCCTTTGAGCTCGTGTTCTTCCCCGATTGTTGACTTTCTCCGAGCTTGCTAACTCTCAATCCCTCCATGGATTCTTGCTAGTTTTTGAGGGAAAAGAGAGAGGAGATCTAGATCCACGTTTCCACCAATCACTTTCTCCTCTAAGTGAGGGGAACCCCTTGGATCTAGATCTTGGAGTTCTTGGTGTTCTCCTTCTTGTTCTTCCTCTGATTTTCCTCCCTAGCATTAGTTGCTTCGGTGGGATTTGAGAGAGAAGGACTTGGGCACCTGTGTGCCCTTGCCATTGCATTTGGTGCATCGGTTTGAGTTCTACACGGTGATACGTGGAAGTTACAAGTTGAGAAGCTTATTACTCTTGGGTGCTTGGTACCCTTGAGCTTGTTCCTCTTGGGTGCTTGGGCGCCCTAGACGGTTGGTGGTGTTCGGAGCTCAATCATCGTGGTGTAAAGCTCCGGCAAGCGCCGGGTCTCCAATTAGGTTGTGGAGATCGCCCGAGCAATTTGACGGTACCGTGACCGCCCCAAGGGTTGCCAAAGTGTACGTGTTCGGTGACCGCCCCCAAGGGTCGCCATTTGTACAGGTTCGGTGACCTCCCTCAAGGGTCCGTTAGTGGAATCACGGCATCTTGCATTGTGCGAGGGCGTGAGGAGATTACGGTGGCCCTAGTGGCTTCTTAGGGAGCATTGTGCCTCCACACCGCTCCAAACGGAGATTAGCATCCGCAAGGGTGTGAACTTCGGGATACTTCGTCTCCGCTGCGTGCCTCGGTTATCTCTTACCCGAGCCCTTTACTTATGAACTTTTCTTTGTGATATCCATATTGTTCTTTGTCATATATCTTGCTATCACATAGTTGCTTATCTTGCTTAGCATAAGTTGTTGGTGCACATAGGTGAGCCTAGTTGTTGTAGGTTTTGTGCTTGACAAATTAACCGCTAGGTTTATTTCGCATTTGTTCAAGCCTAAACCGTAATTTTTTTAAAAGCGCCTTTTCACCCCCCCCCCCCCCTAGGCGACATCCTCGATCTTTCATCTGTAACGCCCAACATTTGTATTACTGCCAAAAACAAATTTGAAGTATAATAACGATAGAACATTAAGATAAGATTGATGTTGATTTGGCATTATAACTAAATTATTTTCAAATAGATTCAATTAGTGTTCAAATAGATTCAATTAGTGTCCAAATAGATTCAAACGGTCAAATAGATTCAAAGATCTTTTCAAATTAGTGTTCAAGTGAAGACGGTGATGAACTTTGGCTGAAGAATAAGCATGAGGCTATATCCTGTTGGACACAGTCATAATAAACACGAGGCTATATCCTGTTGGAAATATGCCCCAGAGGCAATAGTATTGTATTATTATATTTCCATTTTCACAGTTAAGAGTTTATATTTCATGCTTTAACCGTTGTGATACTAGAATATCAATGTAAAACTCATATTCATGTGTGGAATGATAAATGGTAAAGTATAGGTTCCTGGTCTTGCCTCTGAGACTGGCTCAAGTGTTATTGGTGATCATATTTTCCGTATCTTAGGATACCATTAAAGTGTAACGATAGTCCTAAAACAATATTTAAAAAGTTAAGGCAATGCACGAGGGGTCGAGGACCATCAAAAAAAGAACCAACGGCCTACCGCCACAATGGGCCCTCGTGCGAGTGATGCGTGCAGGAACAACACCGAAACGATAAAAAAGGAACAAAGAATACTAATCTTGATGTGTAAACCATGTGACTAGAAAGTTAGACGTGAGATAACTATTTCACATTACTCTCTCTGTACCGAAATATTTGTAGTTGGGGGCGATGTGAAATGGCAAATCTGTTAAACCAAATCTATCTCTATCTCTCCTAATCCCTAACTAACACGTTTATACTTCTAACAAACTCAAAATTTCCTTGTCTTTTCTTGTTTTCATTGTCGGCCTGTGTCGATCAGCTAGTAAAGAGATGGTGTAATCCAGACAGGGGGCTGGTTATCCAGCCAAGGGTGCAGACCCTCGAACCGGCTCATGCTCTTGCTCTCAAAATCCCAGATGCCAACGTCTCGTCGAGTGATCGGCGGGAAGTGTTGCTCGCTGTCGTCGGCAAGATAGGCACAATTACGCCGTAACATGGGATATTCCTTCACCGGAAGGCATATCGGCGATCCGTATCCAAGGAACAAGGCATAGTCCTGCCCAATGCCGTCCAGTGTCACCAACGTAGATCTACCAAGACCAACCTTCTCGATACAGATGCCAGTGGTGGAGACAACCTTCTCGCCCTCCCGTGGTCTCGTCAGCCGCAGTTGCCTTGTCACCAGCAGGAGCTCGCCGCCGCGGAGGACGAGGTAGTGAGTGTGCCTCCGCTCGAAGGTTGTGAGCAGGTACGACATGGGCCATGCCGTCGGCGCCGTCGGTCCATCAACGACCACCGCGAAGAGGAGGCCCCCGCCTTCGCATAGCACGTAGAAAAGACCGTCGTCGTCGTTGTGGACAACGGCGATGGCGTCGGGTTCGAGGTGGGAGGAGAGCGAGGTCCAGCGCTCGTCGCCTGGCCTGGCATAGGAGGCCTCCCCATGTGGCATGTGCACCAGGAGGACGACGCCGGCGGCAGAGATGGCGACGTGGCGGAACATCCAATTGCGGACCGTTCGTGCCGTGACGAGCTGCATGTCCGGGGCGGCGTCGCCGAACGCGTGGTCGACGTCGTACACGGCGGTGCCGTCGTCGTCAAAGAAGGTGCCCTTGACGCGCGCGAGGGTGGCGACGGCCGGGAGCGCGGCCCGCGCCCCGGTGAGAGGGTTGAGCAGGCAAGGGTTGGCCGTGGCCACGTCTGCGGCGAACACCCACCCATGCGCCGAGCCGCCGGTGACGAAGCCGTTGCCACCACCGCCGCATGGGAAGGTGGCACCGGTGGACAGCGAGTAGATCGCGGCAGCACCGTCGGCGGTGGCGTGCATTAGGCAGGGCGGTGGGTTGGCCTTCGCGAGGAGGCCGAGGCGGCGGAACTCAGCGTAGGCGGAGCGCCACGAAGAGCAGACGGCCCCGGCGCGGACGATATCGGTGACCTCCATCATCGCCATGGGCCCATGGCCGTGAGCAGCACGTCCTCCGGCAGCCCCGACCAGCAGTCCCGGTCGTTGCCGCCATGAGCGTCTAGCTGTTCGATCACCGCTGATGCTGGTGCCCGCTGTCGTTTTGGGAGCGAGAAGCAGTGTCGGCGAGCCCACCGTGCGACCTGCCCCGCCGCCGCTGCCACCAGTCGCCGCACTTTGGACGGTCGTCTCGCCCTCCCGCCGAAGCACACGGAAATTGTTGCCGTCATTGCGTTGAGTTCCCGGGACTTGCGCTTCGCCATCGATCGATCGTATCATATAAACGGAATTTGAGGGAGATTCCAGCTCGAGTTCTTTCCGGGGATGGATTTGATCCGTCCGAGTTGTACACGAGCGATCGATGCGCACGGTTTATGGACGACCAGGAAACGATCCCTGGCTTCTCAGCGGACTGCCTGTTGGCCGTGGGATTCACACTTCCCAGGCGACCGATTGTGTAGCAGGGTCCGTGCCCTGGCCGGAGATGCAGCCCTTCTCGGCGTTCTCGATCCTGGCTGGCGGCTGCGGTGCTGGAGGAACGAATAGATTGGTTCGTGCGTTTGAGAAGAGAGGTGGAGACACCTCCCCCCCACCCCCCACCCCCTAATAAAACGTAGAAGGGCAGAATGGTCATACGAAGGAAATGTATACCCACCTTGTATTGTAGACTACAGGCCGGAGTACATATACCCGCGCGCATGCAGGAAAAAAACATGATTTGCCGCCGCGTCGCGTGTATGGGAAAAAGAGGAAGTTGCACGATTTTCTCGCCAAGACGGGCGATCATGCTCCTCCCGTCCCATTTTTTCCAACTGGCCGATCGCCGCCGTCGCAACCCCATCCGATGTCGCATCTCACAGTTCTCGTCCGATATCGCGGACGTTAACGGTACGACGTCCTCCTCCGCCTCCGCCGCGACTGACCGCTGTCGTCCCCCGCCGCGGATCCGACCAAAAAACCCGCGGCTTTCTCTTCTTGCACGTCGCCGCCGGTCAGAATCAAGCCGGAGACCCCTGCCTGAAGGCCTGTCGTCCTACGCCGGCGATGTCTACACCGCGGCCCAAGGTTTGGCATCTAAACCTAGCATGATGGATGGAAGTGATTTAGTTCATGTAGTGATATAGGGTTTAGGGTTCATCTAAACCTCTTGCCGCAGTGCCGCCTCCACGGACGACCGCATGATGTAGAGAAGTAGTGTTGCACTTGGGCATGATCCACCATATGGAACTTAACACACGATAAATTATCAATGTTGTGCGGTTTTATGAGTTAGATGTGTTGACATGGACGAACAAACCGCATTCACGGGGGTGAGAATGATACTGATAAGGTGACTCAGACTGATAACGATAGTTTTAACGAAGATGATGACATCAGCGACAACGATTCGTGCTAGTCATATGATATCTTACCTCCGGAGGATTTTGATGATAATGAACATGGCGCAAATAGTGAAAAGATAAGTGGCGTATATTTTGATTTCATTTTTGAATTTGCAAAGTATGGCAAGGCTAACCATTTCTCTATGTTTACAAATTTGCAGGAAGATGTGGATGTTGACAATGTGCAAGATAGTTTCTAGGAATCATTCGCAGATAACTTGAGCCAGGTTCGTTCATACATGTTGTACATCGCGCAATAGTATGAAATAAATGATAGTAATTGACAAAGTTTCATATGTAAATTTCTAGCAGTCAGATGGTCCTAGCGGTGATCACGATGAGGCAGAGATGGACATTGAGGAGGCTCGAAGGCAGCAGCAGATGCAGGAGACACATTGGAAGGTCATGGCTATGACATTTCGGTCGCAAGGGGATGCATACATATTCTTCAACAATCATGCCAAAGAGCACGGGTTTAGCATCAGGACAGAAGGTCAAATGAGGTGCTTCAGGAATGATACGGTACCGGCGGTTTCTTTGCTCCATGGCAGGGAGAAGACAGAATAAATTCGTAACCATGGAGGGCCGCAAGTGCAGACTTAGGCCGGAAACTCGTTGCGATTGCGGGGCACAGATGGTGGTGAAGCTGGAGAGAGAACGTGATGTTTGGATTTTCGCGTCATTCGCGGATGATCACAACCACGCGATGTCTCGCCCCGACGAGGTTTCTTTTCTATGGTCACACAGAAGCATTGGAGATGGCACGAGGGCAGAGATATTGACGATGGAAGTGGTCGGGATAAGAAAGCATATAATAATGGACAACTTCATCAGCAGACATGTTTCGTACGGTAAGTGCGGACTTATCAGGAGGGACATTTACAATCTGTGTTGCAGAGAGAAAATGAAGCTCATTGCAAAGGGTGATGCTGAGACGCCAGTTGACATTATGAGGAGCAGAAAGGAGAAGTACCCTGAGTTTTTTTAGTATGTGCTTGATAATGAAGGGCGAGTGAAGAGTATGTTCCGGTGCAATCCACAGTCGCGGAGGGACTATCAGGACTATGGAGATGTGGTCGTGTTTGACAACACATATAAGATGAACAGATATGGTAAGCCATTCTTCCCCTTTGTTGGAGTTAACAACCACTGTTGCACCATAGTGTTTGGTTGTGCCATTGTTTCTGACGAGACCGAAGGGACATACGTGTGGCTTCTACAGACATTTATGAGGGCAAACAGTCAAGTGAAGTCAAAGTCAATAATCACAGACGTTGACGCTGTAATGATCCGGGCGATTCGGACTGTCCTTTCAGATGTGTTCCATCGTCTTTACTCGTGGCATATCGAGAAAAATATGCAGAGCACCTACATTACAAGTCACTGGATGAGTTCAGATCGCTCCTTTACTATGCCACCACTCAAGCCAACTTTGAGCAGAGATGGACCGCTTTCGTCGATAAATGGAAGACGGATAAAACTGAAGAGTGACATAACAGGATGTACAAGAAGAGGCGACTTTGGGTAGCTCCATATCTTTCCGATGGTTTTTTACTTGGTATGCGAAGTACCCAGAGGAGCAAAAGCCTTAACTCCTGCCTTCACCTACACCTGGACTACGGCATGACAATAGTTGATTTGGTAGTGCATTATGAGAACTGTATAGTTCGCCTCCGTGAGAACGAGGCGTACGATGACTGCGATGCACACCAGAAAGTACCACCATTGGTTAATGAATATAAGGCCCTTGAGCAGTATGCTGCCACTGTATATCCACCTGCTAATTTCTACATCTTGCAAGACGATTTGCGGAAGATGGGACAACTGGAGATATTTGAGACGCTTGTGGGAATTGAGTGTCACACATTCATTGTAACATGGAAGGATAACTACAAGTTCAGGTACAATGTTGTTTATGAACCAAGTAAGTCAGAAGAAACTATAGCATGCACTTGTCCTAGGATGGTTCGGAAAGGGCTGCCATGCAAACACATTCACTTTGTTCTCCATCATCTGAACTTAACTAAAATGCCAAAGTGTTGTGTCCTTCATCGGTTGTCCAAAAATGCGAGAGATGGGTTGCCTGTGCAAAGGAAGAGTGATATGTTTGGATGGGGTTGGTCAGGGCCATTGGAGAGAGAACAGTATAATCAAATAACCATAAAAACGGCAGAAGCTTCTCATGTTGCATCAAATGATCCCTTCTTGTTCGACGAGTTGATGAAGTGTCTGGACAACATAATAGCGAAGAAAAAGATTTCAGAGGAGGAACTTAGAGGAAGTAGGAGGTATGCTATGCTTAGGAAGGAGGCAAGTCAGGCGCAACAAGTTGAACCTGGTATTACTAATCCTGAGAAAGTTTCGACAAAGGGTGCACCTAAGAAGGGGCGGTCAAAGGGGGGTCCCGACCTTACGAAAAATGGTAGACCAAAAGATTTTAGAGAGAAGAAAAGTGGTCCGTTGTGAAGTCTGTGTCATTTCCCAGGTCTTAATAAGGAGACATGTAGTCTGAATGAAAAGTTATTACATTCTTATTTTTGTTATGTTGCTAATTTGATTTTACTGACTATATTTTCTCACACACTTCTTTATATTTCGTTTAGGTATCGGGCGTAGAGAAGCATCTTCATTTGCTGGAAGAAGAAAACTAGTCGCACGAGTCATGTCGGAATAACCTATGTTGTTGTCTATTTATACTTGTGTGCGACATAGAACTTAAGAAGTGTTTTGTTTATGTTTCCTCATTTCTCAAAATATATGACTCGTAATAACCTATGTCGTTGTCTATTTATATGTGTGTGCGCCAGAAAACTTAATAGGTGTTTTGTTTATGTTTGCTCAAAATATTTATATGAACATAATGGATTGGAATATATTTTCTACTGTATGTGAAAGAGTTTGCAATTTCAAAATTATGTTCATTTTGTTAGTATTTGTTTAATGATGATCACTGTATATGTTCCTACCCGGCCTGACCCGCGTGGCGAAAAAAATTGCCCATACCCCAGGTGCTGGACCGGTAGTTGGGGTATTTTCCGATCCAAATCAAGCCACAAGGCGACTCGGGAGGTCAAATGAGCCCACAAACGCCCCAACAGCTGGGTCGAACGGGGCTGGGTTGTGCTAACAGAGGAGTTCAACAAATATTAATATGAGATCCTGTTCTTCCTTGCAGTAACTTTAAGGCTAAAGGTTCTAGAGAGCCAGTTATCTCTTCAAATATTAATATTAGATCCATCATACACTCTCCAAATTACTCCTGATTTTAGCAGATCCAATCCACATCATTAATTAACTTCGGAAGCATAACATAGGTAACCCATGGCAACATAAGCAAAACCAAAGCAAGCGCAATGCAACCAAGTGATCTCGGGAGAGTATAAATTGCACCAATCGGAAACATTCCATAAAAAATTAGCCCAAGGCCGAGGTGGTGCACCACCTCGGAAGCAGTCCGGCGTAAAGCTTGGATCCCAGTGGCTGGCTCCATGGAGGGCATTTCCAGCATTAAGCTCGGCTGAACTCCTTCAAGTATTTCAAGAATGAGGTAATTTATAACACCTCAGCTGCAGATCGGCGTTGGAGCTCGGCTGCAAAAAGACACCTCAAGATGCACTCTGGCGTTGGAGCTCGGACGCAGTAGGACACCGACGCATGGGAAAAACCTCGAACCTGAGGTGCGGCATAAGACATAATAAGTCATTGATAAAGGTCAGGAACTCAAAGGGGCTCCTCGGATGCCCGACGTGTGAACTCTTCGGATTCACCTCAACAATCCTCAATATCGAAGATGGGAAGATTTGTTGAACCAGCTTTCAAGACCGACGGCCGAAGAAGAAGAACAGTTCGGAAGAACCAAGGAGTTGTTGGAAATATGCTCTAGAAGCAATAATAAAATCGTTATTATTATTATATTTCCTTGTTCATGATAATTGTCTATTGCTCATGCTATAATTGTATTAACCGGCAACCGTAATACATGTGTGAATACATAGACCACAACATGTCCCTAGTAAGCCTCTAGTTGACTAGCTCATTGATCAATAGATGGTTGTGGTTTCCTGACCATGGACATTGGATGTCGTTGATAACGGGATCACATCATTAAGAGAATGATGTGATGGACGAGACCCAATCCTAAGCATAGCACAAGATCGTGTAGTTCGTTTGCTAGAGCTTTTCTAATGTCAAGTATCTTTCCTTAGACCATGAGATTGTGCAACCCCCAAATGCCGTAGGAATGCCTTGGGTGTATCAAACGTCACAACGTAACTGGGTGACTATAAAGGTGCAGTACAAGTATCTCCGAAAGTGTCTGTTGGGTTGGCACGAATCGAGACTTGGATTTGTCGCTCCGTACGACGGAGAGGTATCTCTGGGCCCACTCGGTAATGCATCATCATAGTGAGCTCAATGTGGCTAAGGAGTTAGCCACGGGATCATGCGTTACGGAACGATTAAAGAGACTTGCCAGTAACGAGATTGAACAAGGTATGGGGATACCGACGATCGAATCTCGGGCAAGTAACATACCGATGGACAAAGGGAATTGTATACGGGATTGATTGAATCCCCGACATCGTGGTTCATCCGATAAGATCATCGTGGAACATGTGGGAGCCAATATGGGTATCCAGATCCCGCTATTGGTTATTGGCCGGAGAGGTATCTCGGTCATGTCTGCATGGTTCCCGAACCCATAGGTTCTACACACTTAAGGTTCGGTGACGCTAGAGTTGTAATGGGAATAGTATGTGGTTATCAAAGGTTGTTCGGAGTCCTGGATGATATCTTGGACGTGACGAGGAACTCTGGAATGGTCCAGAGGTGAAGATTGTGAAGGAAATATGCCCTAGAGGCAATAATAAAGTTGTTATTTATATTTCCTTATATCATGATAGATGTTTATTATTCATGCTAGAATTGTATTAACCGGAAACTTGGTACATGTGTGAATACATAGACAAACAGAGTGTCACTAGTATGCCTCTACTTGACTAGCTCGTTAATCAAAGATGGTTAAGTTTCCTAGCCATAGACATGAGTTGTTATTTGATGAACGTGATCACATTATTAGAGAATGATGTGATTGACTTGACCCATTCCGTTAGCTTAAGCACTTGATCGTTTAGTTTGTTGCTATTGCTTTCTTCATGACTTATACATGTTCATATGACTATGAGATTATGCAACTCCCGAATACCGGAGGAACACTTTGTGTGCTATCAAACGTCACAACGTAACTGGGTGATTATAAAGATGCTCTACAAGTGTCTCCGATGGTGTTTGTTGAGTTGGCATAGATCAAGATTAGGATTTGTCACTCCGATTGTCGGAGAGGTATCTCCGCCCTCTTAGTAATGCACATCACTATAAGCCTTGCAAGTGATGTGACGAATGAGTTAGTTACGGGATGATGCATTATGGAACGAGTAAAGAGACTTGCCGGTAACGAGATTGAACTAGGTATTGAGATACCGACGATCGAATCTCAGGCAAGTAACATACCGATGACAAAGGGAACAACATATGTTGTTATGCGGTTTGACCGATAACGATCTTCATAGAATATGTGGGAGCCAATATGAGCATCCAGGTTCCGCTATTGGTTATTGACCGGAGATGAGTCTCGGTCATGTCTTCATAGTTCTCGAACCCGTAGGCTCCACACGCTTAACGTTCGATGACGATCGGTATTATGAGTTTATGTGTTTTGATGTACCGAAGGTAGTTCAGAGTCCCCGATGTGATCACGGACATGACGATTTAGTCTCGAAATGGTCAAGACATAAATATTGATATATTGGACGATGTTATTCGGGCATCGGATGAGTTCCGGGGGTCACCGGATAAATATCAGAGTGCCGGGGGGTTATCGGAACCCCCAGGAGAACTAATGGTCCTCTATGGGCCTTAGTGGGAAGAGAGGAAGGGCCAGGAGGAGCTGGCCGTGCGACCCCCCTTGGGTCCAAATTGGACTAGGGGAAGGGGGCGGCGGCCCCCTTTCCTTCCCTTCCCCCTCTTCCTTCCATCCCCCTCTCTCCCTCTTGGTGGATTCCTACTAGGACTTGGAGTCCTAGTAGGATTCCCCTCTTGGGGGGGCGCCCTAGGGGCCGGCCTGCCTCCCCTTGATCCTTTATGTACGGGGGCAGGGGGCATCCTAGAACACACAAGTTGATAGTTTCCTTAGCCGTGTGCGGTGCCACCCTCTACGGAATTCCACCTCGGTCATATCGTTGTAGTGCTTAGGCGAAGCCCAGCGTCGGTAACTTCATCAACACCGTCACCACGCCGTCGTGCTGACGGAACTCTCCCTCGGCCTCAGCTAGATCAAGAGTACGAGGGACGTCACCGAGCTGAACGTGTGCAGATCGCGGAGGTGTCGTGCGTTCGGTACTTGATCGGTTGGACCGCGAAGACGTTTGACTACATCAACCGCATTACTTAACGCTTCCGCTTTCGGTCTACGAGGGTACGTGTACACACTCTCCCCGCTCGTTGCTATGCCTCTCCTAGATAGATCTTGTGTAATCGTAGGATTTTTTTTTGAAATACTGCGTTCCCCAACAGTGGCATCCGAGCCAGGTCTATGCGTAGATCTTATATGCACGAGTAGAACACAAAGAGTTGTGGGCGATAATAGTCATACTGCTTACCAACATATCATACTTTGATTTGGCGGAATTGTGAGATGAAGCAGGACCGACATTACGTGTATGCTTACGCGAGACTGGTTCTACCAACGTGCTTTGCACACAGGTGGCTGGCGGGTGTTAGTTTCTCCAACTTTAGTTGAATCGAGTGTGACTACGCCCGGTCCTTGTAGAAGGTTAAAATAGCACACTTGACGAAAAATCGTTGTGGTTTTGATGTGTAGGTAAGAACGGTTCTTGCTCAGCCCGTAGCAGCCACGTAAAACTTGCAACAACAAAGTAGAGGACGTCTAACTTGTTTTTGCAGGGCATGTTGTGATGTGATATGTGTTGGGGAACGCAGTAATTTCAAAAAAAATTCCTACGAACACGCAAGATCCATCTAGGTGATGCATAGCAACGAGCGGGAGAGTGTGTCTACGTACCCTCGTAGACCGAAAGCGGAAGCGTTAAGTAACGCGGTTGATGTAGTCGAATGTCTTCGCGATCCAACCGATCAAGTACGGAACGCACGAGACCTCCGTGATCTGCACACGTTCAGCTCGGTGACATCCCAAAAACTCTAGATCCAGCTGAGGTCGAGGGAGAGCTTTGTCACCACGATGGGGTGTTGATGGTGATGATGAAGTTACCGGCGCTGGGCTTCGCCTAAGCACTACTACGATATGACCGAGGTTTGTAACTGTGGAGGGGGCACCGCACACGGCTAAGAAAAATCTTGGAGTGCCTTTGGAGTGCTGCCCTCCCACGTATATAAAGGAGGGAGGGAGGAGGTGGCCGGCCTAGGAGGTGCGCCAAGCATAGGGAGTCCTACTAGGACTCCCAAGTCCTAGTAGGATTCCCTTTCCTATTCAGAGTAGGAGAGAAGGAAAGAGAGGGAGAGGGAGAAGGAAAGGGACGGTGACGGTTTCCTGGACTAGGGGGTACTCACAACGTCGTCTCTCGACCAGCTGGACCGTGCCGAGGACTCCCATGGCGGTTCACTCATCGGCCACTTCGGACAGCCCATGCCGCATACAAAGGATATTCCACAGAACTTGATGACCAAGGCAAGGACTCCTCTCCACCGGCGTATTCGACTAGGACTCTTGTTATCCTATGCCTCTGGTGCATTATATAATCTGAGGCCAGGCTAGTTGATAGATCATGACATTATTCATCATACCCTCAGGTTTAGACCACAATATATGATCTCGAGGTAGATCAACTCTTGTAATCTCTATATTCATCAAGATCAATCAAGCCGGAAGTAGGGCATTACCTCCATTAAGAGGGCCCAAACCTGGGTAAACATCGTGTCCCCTGTCTCCTGTTACCCATCGATCCATGACACACAACTTGGGACCCCTGATACGTCTCCAATGTATCTATAATTTTTGATTGCTCCATGCTACTTTATCTACTGTTTTGGACTATATTGGGCTTTATTTTCCACTTTTATATTATTTTGGGACTAACCTATTAACCGGAGGCCCAGCCCAGAATTGCTGTTTTTTTGCCTATTTCAGTGTTTCGAAGAAATGAATATCAAACGGAGTCCAAACGGAATGAAACCTTCGAAATGTGATTTTCTCACGAACATGATCCAGGGACTTGGACCCTACTACAAGGAACGAAAGAGGCGGTCACAAGGGTGGGGCGCTCGTGGCCCCCCTCTGCCGCTCCACCGACGCATACTCCTTCCTCCTATATATACCTACGTACTCACCAAACGATCGTAACAGGAGCCAAAACCTAATTCCACCGCCGCAACTTCTTGTATCCACGAGATCCCATCTTGGGGCCTGTTCCGGAGCTCCGACGGAGGGGGCATCCACCACGGAGGGCTTCTACATCATCACCATAGCCCTTCCGATGAAGTGTGAGTAGTTTACTTCAGACCTTCGGGTCCATAGCTAGTAGCTACATGGCTTCTTCTCTTTTGGATCTCAATACAATGTTCTCCCCCTCTCTCGTGGAGATCTATTCGATGTAATCTTCTTTTTGCGGTGTGTTTGTTGAGACTGATGAACTGTGGGTTTATGATCCAGCTTATCTATGAATAATATTTGATTCTTCTCTAAATTCTTTTATGTATGATTGAGTTATCTTTGCAAGTCTCTTCGAATTATTCGTTTGGTTTGGCCAACTAGATTGGTAGTTCTTGCAATGGGATAAGTGCTTAGCTTTGGGTTCAATCTTGCGGTGTCCTTTCCCAAAGGATGTGAAGGGCAGCAAGGCACGTATTGTATTGTTACCATCGAGGATAACAAGATGGGGTTTTTATCATATTGCATGAATTTATCCTCTACATCATGTCATCTTGCTTACATGCGTTACTCGCTTTTAACTTAATACTCTAGATGCATGCTAGATAGCGGTCGATGAGTGGAGTAATAGTAGTAGATGCGTAATCGCTTCATCTACTTGTCTCGGACGTGATGCCTATATACATGATCATACCTAGATATACTCATAACTATGCTCAGTTCTGTCAATTGCTCAACATTAATTTGTTCACCCACCGTAGAATACTTATGCTATTGAGAGAATCCACTAGTGAAACCTACGGCCCCCGGGTCTATTCTCATCATATCAATCTCCATCACTTTAAATACTTGCTTTGTTTTTACTTTGCCTTTTACTTTTTACTTTGCATCTATATACCAAAAATACCAAAAAAATTATTTATCATCTCTATCAGATCTCACTCTCTTAAGTGACCGTGAAGGGATTGACAACCCCTAATCGCGTTGGTTGCGAGTAGCTATCGTTTTGTGCAGGTACGAGGGACTTGTGCGTGGTCTCCTACTGGATTGATACCTTGGTTCTCAAAAACTGAGGGAAATACTTATTGCTACTTTGCTGCATCATCCTCTCCTCTTCGGGGAAATCCAACACAGTGCTCAAGAGGTAGCAAGAAGAATTTCTGGCGCCGTTGCCGGGGAGGCTCACGCAAGAGCAAGTCAAGACATACCAAGTACCCATCACAATCCCTATCTCTCGCATTACATTATTTGCCATTTGCCTCTCGTTTTCCTCTCCCCACTTCACCCTTGCCATTTTATTCGCCCTCTCTTTCCCAATCTCCTCCTCTCTTTCCGTTGCCTTTTCCTCGTCCGTTTGTTTGCTCGTGTGTTGGATTGCTTGTTTGTCGCGATGGCTCAAGATACTACCAAATTGTGTGACTTCACCAATAACAATAATAATGATTTCCTTAGCACTCCGATTGCTCCTCTTGCCAATACTGAATCTTGTGTAATCAATACTGCTTTGTTGAATCTTGTTATGAAAGATCAATTCGCAGGCCTTCCTAGTGAAGATGCCGCTACTCATCCGAATAGCTTCGTTGATTTATGTGATATGCAAAATAAAAAAGATGTCGATAATGATGTTGTTAAATTGAAGCTATTTCCTTTTTCGCTTAGAGATCGTGCTAAAGTGTGGTTTTCATCTCTGCCTAAAAATAGTATTGATTCTTGGAACAAGTGCAAAGATGCTTTTATCTCTAAGTATTTTCCTCCCGCTAAGATTATCTCTCTTAGGAACGATATTATGAATTTTAAGCAACTTGATCATGAACATGTTGCACAAGATTGGGAGAGAATGAAATTAATGATACGTAATTGTCCTACTCATGGTTTGAACTTGTGGATGACGGATTGAATTTTGCTTCTAGAAATCTTTTAGATTCGGCCGTGGGAGGCACTTTTATGGAAATCACTTTAGGAGATGCTACTAAACTCCTAGATAATATTATGGTTAATTATTCTCAATGGCATACTGAAAGATCTACTAATAAAAAAGTGCATGCGATAGAAGAAATTAATGTTTTGAGTGCAAAGATGAATGAACTTATGAAATTATTTGCTACTAAGAGTGTTTCTTCTGATCCTAATGATATGCCTTTGTCTACTTTGATTGAGAATAATAATCAATCTATGGATGTGAATTTTGTAGGTAGGAATAATTTTGGTAACAACGTGTATAGAGGGAATTTTAATCCTACACCTTATCCTAGTAATTCCTCTAATAATTATGGAAATTCCTACAACAACTCTTATGGAAATTTTAATAAGATGCCCTCTGAATTTGAGAGTAGTGTTAAAGAGTTTATGAATTCACACAAGAATTTCAATGCTTTGCTTGAGGAGAAATTGCTTAAAGTTAATGATTTGGCTTGGAACGTTGATAGTATTTCTCTTGAGATTGATTCTTTAAAGCCTAGATCTATTCCTCCTAAGCATGATATCAATGAGTCTCTCAAAGCTATGAGAATTTCCATTGATGAGTGCAAAGAAAGAACCGCTAGGATGCACGCTTCCAAAGATGCCTTTATTAAAGCGTGTTCTTCCAATTCCTATGAAAATCAAGATGAAGATCTAAAAGTTATTGACGTGTCCCCTATTAAATCTTTGTTTTGCAATATGAATCTTGATGAAACTGAAAATGATCTTCCTTTACCTAGAAGGCGTTCTAAGAATTCAGAGTTTTTAGATCTTGATGATGAAATTGATAAATGTGGGATTGAAAGAAGTAAAAACCTAGATGTTGCTAAACTCACTATATTGGATATCAAGGAATTTAATTATGAAAATTTCTCTTTAATTGATTGTATTTCCTTGTTGCAATCCGTGCTAAATTCTCCTCATGCTTATAGTCAAAATAAAGCCATTACCGAACACATTGTTTATGCCTTGATGCAATCTTATGAAGAAAAACTTGAGTTGAAAGTTTCTATCCCTAGAAAAATCTATGATGAGTGGGAACCTACTATTAAAATTAAAATTAAAAATTATGAGTTTCATGACTTGTGTGATTTGGGTGCTAGTGTTTCCACTATTCCCAAAACTTTGTGTGATTTGCTAGATTTCCGTGACCTTGATGATTGCTCTCTAAACTTGCATCTCGCGGATTCCACTATTAAAAAGCCTATGGGAAGAATTAATGATGTTCTTATTGTTGCAAATAGGAATTATGTGCCCAGAGATTTTATCGTTCTTGATATAGATTGCAATCCTTCATGTCCTATTATTCTTGGTAGACCTTTTCTTAGAATGATTGGTGCAATGATTGATATGAAGGAAGGGAATATTAGATTCCAATTTCCATTAAAGAAAGGCATGGAACACTTTCCTGGAAAGAAAATAAAATTACCATATGAATCTATCATGAGAGCCAATTATGGATTGCCTACCAAACATGGCAATACCTAGATCTATTCTTGCTTTTATGCCTAGCTAGGGGCGTTAAACGATAGCGCTTGTTGGGAGGCAACCCAATTTTATTTTTAGTTTTTTGCTTTTTGTTTCTCTTTAGGGAGAAATAATCCATCTAGCCTCTGTTTAGATGTGGTTTTATGTTTTAATTAGTGTTTGTGCCAAGCTAGACCTATTGGATCTTCTTGGATGATAGTTATTTGATCTTGTTGTAATTTCCAAAAACTTTGCGCTCAGTTCCCGAATTATTAAAAATCACCAGAATGTGATAAAATACTGATTCGAATTGCTGCTGATCAATAAACAAATTGTCTAGGTCGCCTAAGTTTTGTAGATTTTTTGAAGTTCCAGAAGTTTGCGTTAGTTACAGATTACTACAGACTGTTCTGTTTTTGACAGATTCTGTTTTTCGTGTGTTGTTTGCTTATTTTGATGAATCTATGGCTAGTAAAATAGTTTATAATCCATAGAGAAGTTGGAATACAGTAGGTTTAACACCAATATAAATAAAGAATGAGTTCATTACAGTACCTTAAAGTAGTCTTTTGTTTTCTTTCTCTAACAGAGCTCACGAGATTTCTATTGAGTTTTGTGTTGTGAAGTTTTCAAGTTTTGGGTAAATTCTTTTGATGGATTATGGAACAAGGAATGGCAAGAGCCTAAGCTTGGGGATTCCCATGGCACCCCCAAGATAATCCAAGGACACCAAAAAGTCAAAGCTTGGGGATGCCCCAGAAGGCATCCCCTCTTTCTTCTACTTCCATCGGTAATTTACTTGGAGCTATATTTTTATTCACCAACATGATATGTGTTTTGCTTGGAGCGTCTTGTAATATTTGTGTTTTTGCTTGTTAGTTTACCACAATCATCCTTGCTGTACACACCTTTTGAGAGAGTCATACATAAATTGAAATTTGTTAGAATACTCTATGTGCTTCACTTATATCTTTTGAGCTTGAGAGTTTTGCTCATAGTGCTTCACTTATATCTTTTGAGCGTGATAATTTTTGCTCTAGTACTTCACTTAGATCTTTTAGAGCACGGTGGTGGATTTGTTTTAAAGAAACTATTGATCTCTCATGCTTCACTTAGATTATTTTGAGAGTCGTTAATAGCATGGTAATTTGCTTAATATTAATTTACTTGGTATTCAAGATATGTGAAACTTTTCTTTTGAGTGCGTTGAATACTAAGAAAAGTTTGATGCTTGATAATTGTTTTGAGATATGGAGGTGATAATATCAAAGTCGTGCTAGTTGAGTAGTTGTGAATTTGAGAAATGCTTGTGTTGAAGTTTGCAAGTCCCGTAGCATGCACGTATGGTTAAAGTTGTGTAACAAATTTGAAACATGAAGTGCACCTGGCTTGTGCATACTTATGAGTGGCGGTCGGGGACGAGCGATGGTCTTTTCCTACCAATCTATCCCCCTAGGAGCATGCGCGTAGTACTTGATTTTTGATGACTTCTAAATTTTTGCAATAAGTATATGAGTTCTTTTGACTAATGTTGAGTCCATGGATTATACGCACTTTTACCTTTCCGCCTTTGCTAGCCTCTTCGATACCGTGCATTGCCCTTTCTCACCTAGAGAGTTGGTGCAAACTTCGCTGGTGCATCCAAACCCCGTGATATGATACACTCTATCACACATAAACCTCCCTATATCTTCCTCAAAACAGCCACCATACCTACCTATTATGGCATTTCCATAGCCATTCCGAGATATATTGCCATGCAACTTTCCACCGTTCCGTTCATCATCATCATGACATACTTTACTTTTGTCATATTGCCATTGCATGATCATGTAGTTGACATCGTATTTGTGGCAAAGCCACCATGCATTATTTTCCATACATGTCACTCTTGATTCATTGCACCATCGATAAATCACCGGAGGCATTCATATAGAGTCATATCTTGTTCTAGTATCGAGTTGTAATCCTTATGTTGTAATCAATAGAAGTGTGATGATCATCATTATTAGAGCATTGCCCAATAAAAAAAAGAGAAAGGCCAAAAAGAAAAAAAAATAAAGTCCAAAAAAATGAAATAAAAAGGGCAATGCTACTCTCTCTTTCCACACTTGTGCTTCAAAGTAGCTCCTTGTTCTTCATGTAGCGAGTCTCATATGTTGTGCTTCAAAGTAGCACCATGTTTTTCATATAGTGAGTCTCATAAATTGTCTTTTCATACTAGTGGGAATTTTTTTATTATAGAACTTGGCTTGTATATTCCTACGATGGGCTTCCTCAAATGCCCTAGGTCTTCATGAGCAAGCAAGTTGGATGCACACCCACTAGTTTTATTTTGTTGAGCATTCATAGCTCTAGTGCATCCGTTGAATGGCAATCCCTACTCCTCATGTTGACATCAATTGATGGGCATCTCCATAGCCCGTTGATTATCCTCGTCAATGTGAGACTTTCTCCTTTTTTGTCTTCTCCACACAATCCCCATCATCATATTCTATTCCACCCATAGTGTTATATCCATGGCTCATGCTCATGTATTGCATGAAGGTTGAAAAAGTTTGAGATTATTTAAGTATGAAACAATTTCTTGGCTTGTCATCGGGGGTATAGAAGTTGGGAACATCTTTGTGTGACGAAAATGAAGCATAGCCTAACTATATGATTTTGTAGGGCTGAACTTTCTTTCGCCATGCTATTTTGAGAAGACATGATTACTTTGATTAGTATGCTTGAAGTATTATTATTTTTATGTCAATATGAACTTTTGTCTTGAATCTTTCGTATCTGAACATTCATACCACAATTAAGTATCACTCCGCATCAAAAATTATCTTTTTATCATTTACCTACTCGAGGACGAGCAGTAATTAAGCTTGGGGATGCCTGATACGTCTCCAACGTATCTATAATTTTTTATTTGCTCCATGCTACTTTATACTGTTTTGGACTATATTGGGCTTTATTTTCCACTTTTATATTATTTTTGGGACTAACCTATTAACCGGAGGCCCAGCCCAGAATTGCTGTTTTTTGCCTATTTCAGTGTTTCGAAGAAACAGAATATCAAACAGAGTCCAAACGGAATGAAACCTTCGGAAACGTGATTTTCTCACCGAACGTGATCCAAGGGACTTGGACCCTACTCCAAGGAACGAAAGAGGCGGTCACGAGGGTGGGGGCGTGCCCCCCTAGGGCGCCCCCCTGCCTCGTGCCCCCCTGCCGCTCCACCGACGTACTCCTTCCTCCTATATATACCTGCGTACCCCCAAACGATCAGAACAGGAGCCAAAAACCCAATTCCACTTCCGCAACTTCCTGTATCCACGAGATCCCATCTTGGGGCCTGTTCCGGAGCTCCATCGGAGGGGGCATCCACCACGCAGGGCTATTACATCATCACCATAGCCCTTCCGATGAAGTGTGAGTAGTTTACTTCAGACCTTCGGGTCCATAGCTAGTAGCTAGATGGCTTTTTCTCTCTTTTTGGATCTCAATACAATGTTCTCCCCCTCTCTCATGGAGATCTATTCGATGTAATCTTCTTTTTGCGGTGTGTTTGTTGAGACCGATGAATTGTGGGTTTATGATCCAGCTTATCTATGAATAATATTTGATTCTTCTATGAATTCTTTTATGTATGATTGAGTTATCTTTGCAAGTCTCTTCGAATTATCCGTTTGGTTTGGCCAACTAGATTGTTAGTTCTTGCAATGGGAGAAGTGCTTAGCTTTAGGTTCAATCTTGCGGTGTCCTTTCCGAGTGACAGAAGGGGCAGCAAGGCACGTATTGTATTGTTGCCATCGAGGATAACAAGATGGGGTTTTTATCATATTGCATGAATTTATCCCTCTACATCATGTCATCTTGCTTAAGGCGTTAATCTGTTTTAACTTAATACTCTAGATGCATGCTGGATAGCGGTCGATGAGTGGAGTAATAGTAGTAGATGCAGAATCGTTTCGGTCTACTTGTCTCGGACGTGGTGCCTATATACATGATCATACCTAGATATACTCATAACTATGCTCAATTCTGTCAATTGCTCAACAGTAATTTGTTCACCCACCATAGAATATTTATGCTCTTGAGAGAAGCCACTAGTGAAACCTAAAGCCCCCGGGTCTATTCTCATCATATCAATCTCCATCACTTTAATACTTGCTTTGTTTTTACTTTGCCTTTTACTTTTTACTTTGCATCTATATACCAAAAATACCAAAGATATTATTTATCATCTCTATCAGATCTCACTCTCGTAAGTGACTGTGAAGGGATTGACAACCCCTAATCGCGTTGGTTGCGAGTAGCTATCATTTTGTGCAGGTACGAGGGACTTGTTCGTGGCCTCCTCTTTGGATTGATACCTTGGTTCTCAAAAACTGAGGGAAATACTTACGCTACTTTGCTGCATCATCCTCTCCTCTTCGGGGAAATCCAACGCAGTGCTCAAGAGCTAGCAACCCCCTACCCGAGATCCGCCGGTTTTGACACCGACAATGGTTCTTTCATTGAGAGTTCCGCTGTGTGGTCGGCAAAAGAATCAATGGGTCGCCTGCAGATCAACTGCGACGTCAGCGTCTTCGTCGCCGCCTCGACTGGTCACCTTAGCTTGACCGAGGACTATGCCCAACCTCCAATTATCATGTTCGGACGAGGGCTTTCATCAACATCAACTCCGATCTCTATCAAGATCATGGAGGAATCATCCATGGAGCTCGGGGGCTCAACGTCAAAATTGCCCTCGGGCGACCGTGCAGTTTTTCCGAACATCGAACTTGTATCCGCTACCACCTCCTCGAGCATCGTTTTGACGATTCCTTCGGTGGAATTGTGCAGAATTGAGTCTAAAACAACACTGTAAAATTTCGTCGCGATTCGATGGAGCAATCTCCGCCGGTCTCCGATGTACCGAAGCCCCATCGAATCTGGACGAGTTTGGAGTCTGGTGTCCAGCATCTAGCTCGTACGTCCTGAAGGAAATATGCCCTAGAGGCAATAGTAAAGTTATTATTTATTTCCGTATTTCAAGATAAATGTTTATTATTCATGCTAGAATTGTATTAACCAGAAACATAATACATGTGTGAATACATAGACAAACATAGTGTCACTAGTATGCCTCTACTTGACTAGCTCGTTGAATCAAAGATGGTTAAGTTTCCTAGCCATAGACATGAGTTGTCATTTGATTAATGGGATCACATCATTAGGAGAATGATGTGATTGACGTGACCCATTCCGTTAGCCTAGCACTTGATCGTTTAGTATGCTGCTATTGCTTTCTTCATGACTTATACATGTTCCTGTAACTATGAGATTATGCAACTCTCGTTTACCGAAGGAACACTTTGGGTGCTACCAAACGTCACAACGTAACTGGGTGATTATAAAGGACTACTACAGGTGTCTCCAAAAGGTACATGTTGGGTTGGCGTATTTCGAGATTAGGTTTTGTCACTCCGATTGTCGGAGAGGTATCTCTGGGCCCTCTCGGTAATGCACATCACATAAGCCTTGCAAGCATTGCAACTAATAAGTTAGCTGTAAGATGATGTATTACGGAACGAGTAAAGAGACTTGTCAGTGACGAGATTGAACTAGGTATTGGATACCGACAATCGAATCTCGGGCAAGTAACATACCGATGACAAAGGGAACAACGTATGTTGTTATGCGGTTTGACCGATAAAGATCTTCGTAGAATATGTAGGAGCCAATATGGGCATCCAGGTCCCGCTATTGGTTATTGACCGAGAATAGTTCTAGGTCATGTCTACATAGTTCTCGAACCCGTAGGGTCCGCACGCTTAAGGTTTCGGCGATGCTTATATTATGAGTTTATGAGTTTTGATGTACCGAAGGAGTTCGGAGTCCCGGATGAGATCGGGGACATGACGAGGAGTCTCAAAATGGTCGAGACGTAAAGATCGATATATTGGACGACTATATTCGGAGTTCGGAAAGGTTCCGAATGATTCGGGTATTTTTCGGAGTACCGGAGAGTTACGGGAATTCGCCGGGAGAAGTATTGGGCCTTATTGGGCCATACGGGAAAGAGAGAGGGGCTGCCTAGGGCTGGCCGCTGCCCCCATGGCCTAGTCCGAATTGGACTAGGGGAGGGGCCGCACCTTCCTTCCTTCCCTTCTCTCTTCCCCTTACTTGTCTCCTACTCCTAATACATGGAAGGACTCCTAGTTGGACTAGGAAAGGGGGAATCCTACTCCCGGTGGGAGTAGGACTCCCCATGGCGCGCACCTCCTAGGGCCGGCCTCCTCCTCCCTCCCTCCTTTATATACGGGGGCAGGGGGCACCCCATGAACACAAAAAACAAGTTGATCTACGTGATCGTTCCTTAGCCGTGTGCGGTGCCCCCATCCACCATATTCCACCTCGGTCATATCGTCATGAGCTTAGGCGAAGCCCGCGCCGGTGAAGCATCATCATCGTCACCACGCCGTCAGGTTGACGGAACTCATCCCGACACTTTGCTGGATCGAGTCCGGGGATCGTCATCGAGCTGAACGTGTGCTGAACTCGGAGGTGCCGTGCGTTCGGTACTTGGATTGGTCGGATCGTGAAGACGTACGACTACATCAATCGCGTTGTTATAACGCTTCCACTTACGGTCTACGAGGGTCTCGTTGCTATGCCATCACCATGGTCTTGCGTGTGCGTAGGAAATTTTTTGAAATTACTACGTTCCCCAACAGTGGTATCAGAGCCAGGTTTTATGCGTTGATGTCATATGCACGAGTAGAACACAAGTGAGTTGTGGGCGATATAAGTCATACTGCTTACCAGCATGTCATACTTTGGTTCGGCGGTATTGTGAGATGAAGCGGCCCGGACCGACATTACACGTACGCTTACGCGAGACTGGTTTCACCACTTCGAGCACTCGTTGCTTAAAGGTGACCGGCGGGTGTCTGTTTCTCTCACTTTAGTTGAACCGAGTGTGGCTACGCCCGGTCCTTGCGAAGGTTAAAACAACACCAACTTGACAAACTATCGTTGTGGTTTTGATGCGTAGGTAAGAACGGTTCTTGCTCAGCCCGTAGCAGCCACGTAAAACTTGCAACAACAAAGTAGAGGACGCCTAACTTGTTTTTGCAGGGCATGTTGTGATGTGATATGGTCAAGACGTGATGCTATATTTTATTGTATGAGATGATCATGTTTTGTAACCGAGTTATCGGCAATCGGCAGGAGCCATATGGTTGTCGCTTTATTGTATGAAATGCAACGCCATGTAATTGCTTTACTTTATCACTAAGCGGTAGCGATAGTCGAGAAGCAATAGTTGGCGAGACGACAACGATGCTACGATGGAGATCAAGGTGTCACGCCGGTGACAATGGTGATCATGACGGTGCCGGAGATGGAGATCACAAGCACAAGATGATGATGGCCATATCATATCACTTATATTGATTGCATGTGATGTTTATCCTTTATGCATCTTATCTTGCTTTGATTGACGGTAGCATTATAAGATGATCTCTCACTAAAATTATCAAGAAGTGTTCTCCCGAGTATGCACCGCTATGCGAAAGTTCTTCGTCGAGACACCACGTGATGATCGGGTGTGATAGTCTCTACGCTCAAATACAACGGGTGCAAAACAGTTGCGCACGCGGAATATTCAGGTTAAACTTGACGAGCCTAGCATATAACAGATATGGCCTCGAACACGGAGACCGAAAGGTCGGCGTGAATCATATAGTAGATATGATCAACATATTGATGTTCACTGTTGAAACTACTCCATCTCACGTGACGATCGGACATGGTGTAGTTGATATGGATCACGTAATCACTTAGAGGATTAGAGGGATGTCTATCTAAGTGGGAGTTCTTAAGTAATATGATTAATTGAACTTTAATTTATCATGAACTTAGTCCTGGTAGTATTTTGCAAAAATTATGTTGTAGATCAATAGCTCGCGTTGTTGCTTTCATATGTTTGTTTTGATATGTTCCTAGAGAAATTATGTTGAAAGATGTTAGTAGCAATGATGCGGATTGGATCCGTGATCTGAGGTTTATCCTCATTGCTGCACAGAAGAATTATGTCCTTAATGCACCGCTAGGTGACAGACCTATTGCAGGAGCAAATGCAGACGTTATGAACGTTTGGCTAGCTCAATATGATGACTACTTGATAGTTTAGTGCACCATACTTAACGGCTTAGAATCGGGACTTCAAAGACGTTTTGAAACGTCATGGACCATATGAGATGTTCCAGGAGTTGAAATTAATATTTCCAGCAAATACCCGAGTTGAGAGATATGAAGTCTCCAACAAGTTCTAAAGCTAAAAAATGGAGGAGAATCGCTCAACTAGTGAGCATGTGCTCAGATTGTCTGGGTACTTCAATCGCTTGAATCAAGTGGGAGTTAATCTTCCAGATAAGATAGTGATTGACAGAATTCTCTAGTCACCATCACTAAGTTACTAGAACTTCGTGATGAACTATAGTATGCAAGGGATGACGAAAACGATTCCCGAGCTCTTCGTGGTGTTAAAATCGGCGAAGGTAGAAATCAAGAAAAACATCAAGTGTTGATGGTTGACAAGACCACTAGTCTCAAGGAAAAGGGCAAAGGGAAGAAGGGGAACTTCAAGAAGAACGGCAAGCAAGTTGCTACTCGAGTGAAGAAGCCCAAGTCTGGACCTAAGCACGAGACTAAGTGCTTTTGCTGCAATGGAACTGGTCATTGGAAGCGGAACTACCCCAAGTATTTGGCGGATAAGAAGGATGGCAAAGTGAACAAAGGTATATTTGATATACAGATTATTGATGTGTATTTTACTAGTGTTCGTAGCAACCCCTCGGTATTTGATACTGGTTCAGTTGCTAAGAGTAGTAACTCAAAGCAGGAGTTGCAGAATGAACAGAAACTGGTTGAAGGGAAGTGACGATGAGTGTTGGAAGTTGTTCCAGGATTGATATGATCATCATCGCACACTCCCTATACTTTCGGGATTAGTGTTAAACCTAAATAAATGTTATTTACGCTTATGCGTTGAGCATAAATATGATTTGATCATGTTTATTGTAATACGGTTATTCATTTAAAGTCAAAGAATAATTGTTGTTCTGTTTACATGAATAAAACCTTCAATGGTCATACACCCAATAAAAATAGTTTGTTGGATCTCGATCGTAGTGATACACATATTCATAATATTGATGCCAAAAGATGCAAAGTTAATAATGATAGTGCAACTCATTTGTGGCACTGCCGGTTAGGTCATATTATGTAAAGCGATGAAGAAACTCCATGCTAATGGGATTTTGGAATCACTTGATTATGAATCACTTGATGCTTGCGAACCATGCCTTATGGGCAAGATGACTAAAGACTCTGTTCTCCGAAACAATGGAGCAAGCAAATGACTTATTGGAAATAATACATACTAATGTATGCGATCCAATGAGTGTTGATGCTCGTGGCAAGTATCGTTATTTTCTGACCTTCACACATGATTTGAGCAGATATGGGTATATCTACTTGATGAAACACAAGTCTGAAACATTTGAAAAGTTCAAAGAATTACAGAGTGAAGTGAAGAATCATCGTAACAAGAAAATAAAAGTTTCTACGATATGATCGCAGAGGAAAAATATTTGAGTTACGAGTTTGGTCTTCAATTAAAACAAAGTGGAATAGTTTCACAGCTCACGCCACATGGAACACCACAACATAATGGTGTGTCCGAATGTCAGAATCAAGACTTTATTGGATATGGTGCGATCTATGATGTATCTTACCAATTTACCACCATCGCTTTTGGGTTATGCATTAGAGACAGCTGCATTCACGTTTAATAGGGCACCATCTAAATCCGCTGAGATGACACCGTATGAACTATGGTTTAGCAAAGAAACCTAAGCTGTCGTTTCTTAAAGTTTGGAGTTGTGATGCTTATGTGAAAAAGTTTTCACCTGATAAGCTCGAACCCAAATTAGAGAAGTGCGTCTTCATAGAATACCCAAAGGAAACTGTTGGGTACACCTTCTATCACAGGTCTAAAGGCAAAACATTCGTTGCTAAGATGGATCCTTTCTAGAGAAGGAGTTTTCTCTCGAAAGAAGTGAGTGGGAGGAAAGTAGAACTTGATAAGGTAATTGTACCTTCTCCCTTATTGGAAAGTAGTTCATCACGGAAATCAGTTTCAGTGATTCCTACACCAATTAGTAAGGAAGTTAATGATGATGATCATGAAACTTCAGATCAAGTTGCTACCAAACCTCGTAGGTCTTCCGGAGTAAGATCCGCACCAGAGTGGTACGGTAATCATGTTACGGAAGTCATGTTACTAGACCATGATGAACCTACGAAATATGAGGAAGCGATGATGAGCCCAAATTCGCGAAATGGCTTGAGGCCATGAAATCTGAGATGGGATCCATATATGAGAACAAAGTGTGGACTTTGATGGAGTTGCCCGATGATCGGCAAGCCATATTATATAAATGGATCTTCAAGAGGAAGACAGATGCTGATAGTAGTATTACTATCTACAAAGCTCGACTTGTCGCAGAAAGGTTTTCGACAAGTTCAAGGTGTTGACTACAATGAGATTTTCTCAACTGTAGCGATGCTTAAGTTTGTCCGAATCATGTTAGCAATTGCCACATTTTATGAAATCTGGCAAATGGATGTCAAAACTACATTCTTTAATGGATTTATTAAAGAAGAGTTGTATATGATGCAACCAGAAGGTTTTGTCAATCCTAAAGGAGCTAACAAAATGTGCAAGCTCCAAATGATCCATCTATGGACTGGTGCAAGCATCTCAGAGTTGGAATAAACGCTTTGATAGTGTGATCAAAGCATATGGTTTTATACAGACTTTTGGAGAAGCCTGTATTTACAAGAAAGTGAGTGGGAGCACTACAACATTTCCGATAAATATATGTGAATGACATATTGTTGATCGGAAATAATGTAGAATTATTCTGCAAAGCATAAAGGAATGTTTGAAAGGAGTTTTTCAAATAAGGACCTCGGTGAAGCTGCATTACAAATTGAGCATCAAGATCTATTGAGATAGATCAAAACGCTTGATAAGTTTTTTCAATAAGTACATACCTTGTCAAGATTTTGAAATAGTTCAAAATGGAACAGTCAAAGAAAAGTTCTTGCCTGTGTTGCAAAGGTGTGAAATTGAGTAAGACTCAAATCCCGACCACAAAGAGAAAATAGAAAAGAGAATGAAAGTCATTCCCTATGCCTCGCCACATGTTCTATAAAGTATGCTATGCTATGTACCAGACCTATTGTATACCTTGCTCTGAATTTGGCAAGGAGTACAATAGTGATCTAGGAGTAGATCATCGGACATTGGTCAAGAACATCCTTAGTGAGGACCAAGGAAATATTTCTCGATTATGGAGGTGATAAAAGAGCCCGTCGTAAAGAGTTACATCGATGCAAGCTTTTTACACTGATCCAGATGACTCTAAGTCTCAATCTGGATACATATTGTAAGTGGGCACAATTAGCTAGAGTACACTAGTGGAAAAACAGGCTTCCGTCCAGCCCCATAAGTCGCGAAGCTGTAGGAACCGCGACTAATGGGACCTTTAGTCGCGGTTCTGGAGGTGAACTGCGACCAAAGGCTGGGCCAGGCGCTCGGTGGCCAGCTGGTGCATCGTGAGGGGCTTTAGTCGCGGTTGGCCAGTGACAACCGCGATTAAAGGTTTTCGGCACTTTTAGTCACGGTTTGCCGTGCCAACCGCAACTAAAGCCCCTCCCTATATATACCCATCCAGCAGCCAACACTTAGCCATTTGGAGCCATTCTCTTCACAAGTGGGTGTAGGTTTGCTTTTGGTTCCTCTTATGCACATAAGGTGTTTGATGAAATGCCCCAAGAGCATGAAACAAACATGACATGAAGTGTTGGAGCCACACTCTTCGATCGCGGTTAGCAACTTGATGAACCTTTGATGTGTCAATATGCATGTGTGTAGTTCATTGTTTAATTTATATTGTTTGTAGCTAGTTAGTTTAACAAATGCATGATGGTTAATTATATATTTTATATTATAATAATGCAGATGAATCGGCAATGGATGTACGGTAACCGACTCTCCGGCGAAGTTCACTACGGGTTTGAAAGATTTCCTCAGAGTGGCTAATGCGAACAAGCCGGGGGTTTTGTTATCTGTCCATGTGTTATCTGTAAGAATGAGAAGGGTTACTCTTCCTCAAGAGTTGTTCACATGCATCCGCTTGAAGGGTTTCATGCCAAGCTATAATTGTTGGACCAAGCATGGAGAAAGAGGGGTTATAATGGAAGAAGATGAAGAAGGGATGATTTCATCGATGAAAGCTATCTTGCTCATTTCGGTGATACTTTCATGGAGGATGCTGAAGGTGAAGGGGAAGGTGAAGAAGAGGCACGTGATGATCCTGTTGATGATCTTGGTCGGACCATTGCTGATGCACGGAGACGCTGCGAAACTGAAAAGGAGAGGGAGACTTTGGATCGCATGTTAGAGGATCACGTAAAGGCGCTGTACCCCGGATGCGATGATGGTCTGAAAAAGCTGGGCTGCACAATCGGATTTGCTGAAATGGAAGGCAGAGGCAGGTGTAGCTGACTCGGCATTTGAAAACTTGCTGAAAATGTTGAAGAATATGTTTCCAAAGGATAACGAGTTGCCCGCCAAAGACGCATCTGAAGCAAAGAAGGTTGTACGCCCTCTAGGTTTAGAGGTTACGAAGATACATGCATGCATCAACGATCGCATCCTCTACCGCGGTGAATACGAGAATTTGAATGAATGCCCGTATGCAATCGCATTGCGTTATAAGATCGTGAGGCGATGACCCCGGGTGACGATGTTGAGGGCCGTAAACCTGTGAAGAGGGTTCCCGCCAAGGTGATGTGGTATGCTCCTATAATACCACGGTTGAAACGTCTGTTCAGAACAAAGAGCATGCCAAGTTGTTGCGATGGCACAAAGAGGACCGTAAGTCGGACGGGGAGTTGAGACACACCGCAGATGGAACGCAATGGAGAAAGATCGATGATGGTTCAAAGATTTTGCAGCCGACGCAAGGAACATAAGATTTGCTCTAAGGCACGGATGGCATGAATCCTTTTGGCGAAGCAGAGCTCCAGCCATAGCACTCGCCCATGACTCTATGCATCTACAACCTTCCTCCTTGGTTGTGCATGAAGCGAAAGTTCATTATGATGCGGTGCTCATCCAAGGTCCGAAGCAACCCGGCAACGACATCGATGTGTACCTAAGGCCATTAGTTGATGAACTTTTTACAGCTGTGGGTGGTGTCCGTGTGTGGGATGAGCACAAACAAGAGGAATTTGACCTCTGACGTTGCTTTTACGTAACAATCAACGATTGGCCTGCTCTTAGTAACCTTTCGGACTGTCAAATAAGGGATACAATGCATGCACGCACCGCTTACATGAGACTGAAAGTGTACATTTGCCAAATTGTAAGAAGAACGTGTACCTTGGGCATCGCCGATTTCTTCCAAAATTCATCCAAAGAAGAAAGAAAGGCAAGCATTACAACGGCAAGGCAGATCACCGCCGAAGCTCGCGGAACGACCGGTGCTGAGGTATTTGATATGGTCAAGGATTTGAAAGTCATCTTTGGAAAGGGTCCCGCGGACAATCAGTTCCGAAGGGAGCCGACGGGCACGCAGCCATGTGGAAGAAGAAATCTATATTCGGGAGCTAGAATATTGGAAAGTCCTAGATGTCCGCTCTTGCAATCGACGTGATGCACGTTATAAGAATATTTGCGTGAACCTCCTAAGCTTCTTGGGCGTGTATGGGAAGACAAATGATACAAAGGAAGCACGGCAGGACCAGCAACGCTTGAAAGACCACGATGACCGGCATCCGGAATGGTTTCAAGGTCGTGCCAGCTACGCCTCGACCAAAGAAGAGAAGGTCATCTTTTTGAATGCCCGAGCAGTATGAAGGTTCCGTCTGGATTCTCGCCCAATATAAAGGGAATAATAAACATGGCGGAGAAAAAGTTCCAAAACCTGAAGTCTCACGATCGCCACGTGATTATGACGCAATTGCTTCCGATTGCTTTGAGGGGCTCTGCCGGAAAATGTTCGAGTAGCCATTGTGAAGCTATGTGCATTCCTCAATGCAATCTCTCGTAAGGTAATCAATCCAGAAGTTCTACCACGTTACGTAACGATGTGATCCAATGTCTTGTCGGGCCGAGTTGGTGTTCCCGCCATCCTTCTTCAATATTATGACGCACCTCCTGGTTCACCTAGTCGAAGAGATTTTCGTTCTCGATCCTGTATTTCTACACAATATGTTCCCCTTCGAGAGGTTCATGGGAGTATTAAAGAAATATGTTCAGAATCGTGCTAGGCCAGAAGGAAGCATCGCCAAGGGCTATGGAAATGAGGAGGTAATTGAGTTTTGTGTTGACTTTGTTCCTGACCTTAAGCCGATTGGTCTTCCTCGATCGCTGCACGAGGGGAGACTAAGTGGAAAAGGCACGATCGGAATGAAATCAACGATATGTATGGACGGCCATTCTCTCGATCAAGTACACCACACTGCATCGACCAATTCCAGCTTGGTGGCTCCGTACTTTGAGAAACACAAGAATATTTTATGTTCGACAACCCGGGAAGCCTGAATCCTGGATTAGGAAGGCCCACATGGAGACTTTCGGCAGTTGGTTGAGAAAACATTTAATGAATGACAATGATGTTGTAGATCAGCTGTACATGTTGGCCAAGACACCATCTTCGACTATAACGACTTTCCAAGGGTACGAGATAAATGGGAATACATTTTACACGATCGCCCAAGATAAAAAGAGCACCAACCAAAACAGTGGTGTCCGCTTTGATGCAGCAACCGAGAATGGGCAAGAGGTCACATATTATGGTTACATAGAGGAGATATGGGAACTTGACTATGGACCCTCCTTTAAGGTCCCTTTGTTTGTGCAAATGGTTCAAGCTAACAGGAGGTGGGGTAAAGGTGGACCAGCAATACGGAATGACAATGGTGGATTTCAACAATCTTGGTTACCTTGACGAACCATTCGTCCTAGCGAAAGATGTCGCTCAGGTTTTCTATGTGAAGGACATGAGTAGCAAACCGAGGAAACGGAAAGATAAGAAAACGATCAAGACATCATGCGATGATCCAAAGCGCCACATTGTTCTTTCAGGAAAAGAAACATCGTGGGAGTGGAGGACAAGATGACATGTCAAGATTATAATATGTTTGCTGAAATTCCGCACTACAAAGTGAACACCAACCCAAGCAAAAAGTTAAAAGATGAGGATTCACAATGGATACGGCACAATCTAAAGCAAGCAGACACAAAAGGGAAGAAATGATGAGTAATAATTTATTGTACCAAACTTTGTTGAATGGATCATGTGAATTATATTACCCGTGATGTGTTTGGTGTCCATTTTGAATGATTCGAGATACCACCGATGATACATGAAATTTGGAGTGATTTAGTCATACTCCTGCCTAGGCGTATAATATGCATACTCGTAGTCTTCATAGCCGCCGTCGTCGTTGTACTGGTAGTCGTCGCCTTCTAAGTTGCCGCCGTCGTCGTCGCTGCTGTCGTCGCTGCTGTGATGTAGTCCATGACGCTCTGCAGAGTCCGGCCATACCACCATAGCCGACGGCCGGCCTCGTGGAAGTTCCTGTGAGGGGGCGTCCTCCTCATACCGGGCGAGCGCCCTCTCACGCCGATTGATGAAGAAGGCGTCCCAAGTATGCTGGTTATCGGGATGCCAGCGGGATTCATCCGCTGCTCCGCATGAGGTCGAGGTAGTAGTGGTTCGTGATGGCCGCCGCGCCAGCAGTACCGAGGGACGGAGGGACTGCACGCCGGGCGCTTAGGCTCCAGCCGGTGGGGACGCTGGTAGCCCGGTGGACAAGGGTAGTTCGAGGCGCAAAGCTCCTCCACCTGCTGGTAGGTTAGAGTGGGTGCGGTGGAAGCCATGAGAGAGTGATGAGAGATTGTAGAGATGTGATAATGCTGGCCAAGCCGGGCTACATATATGTAGTGAGAAATGGCGGAAAAATGGGAGCGGGAAGACAGGAGGCGGGAAGAAAGTGGCGGGAAGAAAGAGGCGGAAGACAGGGAAAAATGGCGGGAAAACCCTAAACCTGCGGCGGCCTTTAGTCGCGGTTGGGCAGGCGACCCGCGACTAAAATAGCAACAATAAGTATTTTGTTGTAAGTAGAAACAAAATAAAATAAATAAAGCAACAAAGAAAACAAAAAAAGTGTTTTCAAATTTGAAAACTAATGGCACTAACAGAAAGTTTATAATTTTTCTAAAACTAAAAGCAAAAAGAATTAAAAAATAAAGCAAAAAACAACAAAAAATAAATAATAATGCAGAAAACAAAACAAAAAACTGGAAAAATAATAATAATAGTGCCGCCTACTGGGCCCCCACGGCCTGAATACGACTAGAAACCCTACATGGGCCAGGATTCAGGCCCGCAGGAGGCCAAGTAGGCCCACACGCACATAGCTAGTGACAGATTAGGCTGAAAGCTGCAGTTGAGAGGAGCTCGAGAAGGTGGCGCAGCAGCGCTTATAAACCACTCTCGAGCTCTCTCAACTAGCGAGGTGGGACTAAACTTTTGGGCGCTGGGCAGCACAAGGCCTTTAGTCATGGTCGCCCGAGACCAGCCGCGACTAAGGTGGGACCTAATCATGGTCGCCCGGACCAGCCGCGACTAAAAGGTGAAGCCTTGAGCATAAAAACCCGCCCAAAAAACCTTTAGTCAGCGGTTGGGCGGCGACCCGCGACTAAAGGTACCTTTAATCGCGGGCCTCGTAGCCCACCGCGACTAAAGAGGCTATAAATACCACGCCCGATCTATTCTCGTCTTCTCCGATCGGTTCGTCTCTGCCGCGCCCTCGACGCCGCCCGCCGTCGCCCTCGCCCCGTCGCCGGGACTGCCCGTCCCGCCTCTCCTTCGCCGGTCCTCCTCACAGACGCCGCCTCTCCTTGGTGAGCTCCCCATCGGGCCCCGTCCGCCGCCTCTCCCGGCCCTCCGAACGCTGCGCCCGCCCGTCCTGCCGCGCCCGCCTCAGATGGCGGCGCTGTCATGCTCCCTGACGTCCCGGTTCGCCGGACCGGCCACTTCCTCCGCCGCCTGCTCCGCCGGGCGCCATCGCTGCCCTTGGCCGGGAGCTCGCGGCTCCCGCCTCGCCTCGGCAAGCTACGGCCTCGGGCATGGGCACCACACACCCGCCCGCTAGCTGGGCGCTTAAGGCCCCCTGCCCAATGACAATTGGGGCCCACGCCTGTAAACGATTTAAAAAAGGAGAGAAGAGAATTTAGAAAATAAATAAATAAATATATTAATTAATTAATCAGTTAATTAAATTAATTAACTTAATTAATTGTGTTTAGTAAACCTAATTAAATAACTAATATAACTAATCTGTTAATTAATCTAATTAACTTGGTTAATTAGTTAATGCACAATTTAATTAATTTCGTTAATTCTAAAAATGATATAAAACTTTAAAAATTAATATAAAATAATCCGTAACTCGGATGAAAATACTTTGTACATGAAAGTTGCTCGTAACGATGAGGCGGATCCGGATACGCAGCCCGCTCGTCCGCCACACATCCCTAGCATAGCAAACACGTAACTTTCCTCCGGTTCATCCGTCAAAACGCGGATCACCGGGGATACTTTCGGATGTTTCCTTTCGCCGGTGCGACCTACTGCAGCGTTAGGGCACACGTAGCAGCGTATTGCCAGGTTACGCTTTGTGATGCTTTGATTGCTCTGTTATTTATTGTGTTCCCCCTCCGTTACTTCTTTCCGGTAGAGACCCGAGACTGCTCGCGACCCCAAGTTCGACCACGGAGCACCAATCTCAAGGCTCTACCGCGACACCCTCTCCCACCCCTTCCTCGCCTCCTTTTGCCACCGCCCTTTCGCCACCGCCACCGCCACCGCCTTCTTCACTTAATTAATTTGTTTTTACTACATGTTTTCAGGATCGACATAATGGCGGACGATAGAGCTGACCCGATTATGGACAACTATGATCCGGACGGTGAAGCACATATGTTCGGCATCATAAACGGCGATATTCACTATGTGCCGACCGGAGAAGAAGAAGATGATATCTCTTCTTATCTGAACCTTTGACGGTGAAGATGAAGGGCGCCACAAGAAGAAGATGTCAAGAAACGCGTCGATAAACGCATTTATCTTCAAATGGAAGTAGCAACCACCTCCGGCCGAGGTATATATATACATTGAGCCTCGGTGATACAAACTAACTGATTTGAATAAATATGTGTGTACTAACGCTGCGACTCTCTTTCTTATTTTAGCCCTCGCCGGATCGTCAAAACAATCGAGTACGTCGTCAAAGCGTGGGCGCAACCAAGACGATGAAACAAGGAGAAACATGCACCATCGAGGTTGTCGACAAAGGCAACCGCAGGCACCGGAGCCCCGCAAGAACGCCACCAAGTTTGTCAGCCAATGCGGAGCCATTGTTAGAGACAACGCCTCGATCACCGTCAGAGTGGAATGAGCCAAAGAAGGCACGAATTGATGGTTTCACTTTTGTTGATAAGAGAACAAAAAAAGATTGCTTCAAGAAGCTTATGGAACATTTCGTTCTACCTCCGGAGGAGGGTAACAAGATTGAGGAAAACAAGGAGAGGAGGAGGCTAGTCAAACAGTTCGCTCTTCATAAGATGGCCGACGCATTCCGGAAATTCAAGCAAAATCTAGCCCGTGACTTTGTCAAGCAGAACAAGACTCGGATTTCAAAGGACAATATGAGAAACTGAAACATGATTGGCCAGAATTTGTGAAGCAAAAGAAATCGGAGCAGTTCATTGAAATATCGAAAAAATAAGGAAAATGCGGCTAAGAAGGAGTACAATCATGTTATGGGGCCAGGAGGGTATCGCATTTTGGTGCCTAGGTTGGAGAAGATGGAGAACGAGATGAGGGCGCGAGGAACTGGCCAGTGCACGGAGGATGGGACCCAAGGGCCAAAAGCTGGTGGTACGGGCATGGGGGAACGCTGAACCCGGAGACAGGGGAGTGTGTTTACCGGGCAAATTAATTAAACCCACCCAAGCCCTTATTGACGCAATGAAGGATGCTCAACAGGGGAAGATCAAGTTCAACAGAGAGAACGACGCGCTGACAAAAGCCCTCGGGAATCCTGAACACGGAGGACGGACGAGGCATGGGGCACATTCCGTGGAAAATAGGGTTCCCCGAGCGATGACCCGTCTGATTCTGAAGCCGTAAGAGAAAGATGGATCGAATCAGATGTTGTGGCGCGGTTGGCATCGGAAATGGATGTGATGAAGAAAACCATGAGTGTACTAGTAGCCGAAAGAGATGCAGCTCAGGTGCAGCATGAAGATCATCCAGCGGATCTCGGAAGCCAGCAGCGGAGAAGCAGCGTGGCTTCCACGGAGGCCCCACCGGCTGGTGCAGATGCACCGACGATCGAAATTACTGCACCGGAGCCTCCGGTGGTCGAAATTACTGCACCGAGCCTCTGGTGGTCGAAATTACTGCACCGGAGCCTCCTCGCTACCCGTGGACGATATAAAGGAGATGAAAGAATGTCATCTGTATTATCCTATCGGGAACATGTCCATGAAGGTAGCCATCGGCAGTGCTTTACCATGTTTACCTCGAGCACTCCACCACAACAACCCCATTCAAGATGGCTATGCTCGTGTCACGGTGGAGGACATAGTCCAAGGGTTTGAGGACCTGGAGATTGACATTGCTACACCAAGGGGAGAAAAGACTTGGAGATGTCAAGCGCCATTTCATTCTATGGCAAAAGAAGTTTATCAAGTTTCCAGCGAGGCGCCAAGGACAACAAGTCCACCCCTCACGGTGGTGGTGGTGGCGGTGGCGGTGGTGGTGGTGGTGGTGGTGGTGGCGGTTCACCTACACCTCCGCCACGTCGACGCCGCCGCCCCGATCCACAACGTCCGGCGGGTGATCAGCCGCCTCAGCCCCTCGTCCGTGGTGATCGACGCCGCCCCAATCCACCTCCGACAAAGAAGGTAAGCAGTCCTGGATTATTAACCCGGACCCTTATGTACCTAAGACCACAAAGGTACGGAGCCATCATCAAGCCTCTCCCCACAAGGCCTTGGGAACGTAGTGCCGAGGAAGTCGACGCTGCCGCTGCTGCTCATTATGAGAAATGGAAGGCGGACTGCAAGAAGAAAAGAGAGCCCGAGCCCAAGCCAAAGATATTCCGATGAGCAAAAGAAGTGGGCTAAGTCATTTTTGAGCACACCGTCCCAAGCCGCCAAGAATCTGCTTAACGACTATGCACGTGAACTTCGCAGGCAGGCACTCATGTTCAACGAGAACAAAGAGCGGAGAAGGCCGAAGTAAAATAAGCGGAAACAAGTTGCCCAGCTCGGGAACAAAGTAAACAATCGATTGCCCCGCTTATAGTGGAAGCCTTCGTCCGGATGACCCCGAGATCATACAAGCTGCGACAGCACATGGATTGACTGTAACGAGTGCCGAGAACAAGCGGCCAACTTAGGTATTACTCTTCGTGAACTGTTAGGCCTTGATGAGGCGCCATGAAGGAGGTAGTAATTACATATGTCAAGAATGGGCCTCTCGTCGAGCTGCGCAGGAAAATGATCTACCTCCACAAATGAAAGGTCTGCTGAATTGGTACAAGGGTTACATAAAAATAAAAACGCCTAAGAATATATTTATGCGGAATTTATACATGAGCATCACTTCAAACATTACTATGTTCATATTGATCTGAGTTAATTGTTCCAGCTTTTCAATCTGCGCGAGCTCGACAAATCTATCATCGGTTGCTACGCTACGTAAGTGATTTATTAATTTCTACCCCATCTCGTTCATATTGCCTGCACTATATATATGTCCTAACTATATTGTTGTGTCCGCTATTATACATGCAGAATGAAGATTAAGGAATGCAGAGTAAGGAACATCCATGATGTTGGGTTCATTGACCCACACATCGTTAATGGACATGTGTTGGAGCGTCACCCCGCCGACGTGGAGGCAGACCTGTGGCGGTTTCTTACAAAGCAGGAACTCAAAAGTGATATTCTATTTCCTTACCATTTTGGGTGAGTGTTTCTGTCTTGAGCACATTCTCTTTTGTTTACTCCATGTGCATGGTATGTGGCGGCTAATCGATGAGTTATGCATGACGCATCTGTGCATGTATCGTGTCCGCAGGTTCCTTGGATTCTGCTAGTAATTAAAGTTAACACCTCGTAATGTCTCGCCCACGACTCTCTGAATATGGATCCAAAGCTTTGGGCCGACATGAGAAGAATGCTGCAGAAGTAATTATTTTCATTCATTTGCGCTCTATATCGATCGGCCTATTTTGTTCATTTCCTAATATCAAGTAACTAATAACTCTCTTGTTCATTTAATTTTCTTTGCCTCGTAGGGTTTGGAGACGGTTCAGAGATACAAAGGTCGGTGAATTCAAAAAGAGCTAGAATTCAAAATGTTAAAGCCTAAGAATGCTGGGGATATTCAGCCACAGGAGACCAATCTATGTGGATACTATGTTCAGGAGAGGATCCGGAGATACACCTCTGAGCGGGTTCCGAGTGATACCAATGCTCAGAGGAATAGCCTCCGGATGATGCTTAGTCCAGAAGCTCGCTTCCGACCACTTCAAGAGGAACTAGCTGGATGGTTCAACAGGGAAGTCCTCCATCCTAAAGGAGAACACTATTACGAGGACGTAGAACTTTATATGCATTAAATCATGTATGCAAACTTGTTCAAAATTGTATATGGTCATCCGATGATATTGAATATATATTGTATATTCCTCTTGAATTCTTTTTGGTTCTAATTTTAAATTTATTTGAAATTGTACATTCATATGCATGTATGTAGTATCGTAGAATATATGAAACTCCTTCAAAATTAAAATAAAGCACAAAAGAAATAAAACAATACAAATTAAACAGAAAACAGGTTTAGGGGGGGTGTTAAAACCCTAAACCTGTGGCGGCCTTTAGTCGCGGTTGGCCAGAAGAACCGCGACTAAAGGTCCTCCGCCCCGACGGCCGCTTGGCGCCCACGTGGACGGGCCGTTAGTCGCGGTTCTTAAGCAGCCGCGACTAAAGGTGGGGGGCTTTAGTCGCGCTTATTTGGTCGTGGTTGCGCAACCGCGACTAATGGCAGTTGCGAACCGCGACCAAAGGCCTTTTTTCCACCAGTGGTAGCCCCGTGCAGAGCATTATAGACATAGAATATTTGCAAAATACATACGGCTCTGAATGTGATGACCCATTGACTAAGCTTCTCTCACGAGCAAAAAATGATCATCCCTTAGTACTCTTTGGGTGTTAATCACATAGCGATGTGAACTAGATTATTGACTCTAGTAAACCGTTTGGGTGTTGGTCACATGACGATGTGAACTATGGGTGTTAATCACATACAGATGTGAATATTAGTGTTGAATCACATGATGATGTGAACTAGATTATTGACTCTAGTACAAGTGGGAGACTGAAGGAAATATGCCCTAGAGGCAATAATAAAGTTATTATTTATTTCCTTATTTCATGATAAATGTTTATTATTCATGCTAGAATTGTATTAACCGGAAACATAATACATGTGTGAATACATAGACAAACATAGTGTCACTAGTATGCCTCTACTTGACTAGCTCGTTGAATCAAAGATGGTTAAGTTTCCTAGCCATAGACATGAGTTGTCATTTGATTAACGGGATCACATCATTAGGAGAATGATGTGATTGACATGACCCATTCCGTTAGCCTAGCACTTGATCGCTTAGTATACTGCTATTGCTTTCTTCATGACTTATACATGTTCCTGTAACTATGAGATTATGCAACTCCGTTTACGGAGGAACACTTTGGGTGCTACCAAACGTCACAACATAACTGGGTGATTATAAAGGAGTACTATAGGTGTCTCCAAAGGTACATGTTGGGTTGGCGTATTTCGAGATTAGGTTTTGTCACTCCGATTGTCGGAGAGGTATCTCTGAGCCCTCTCGGTAATGCACATCACATAAGCCTTGCAAGCATTGCAACTAATAAGTTAGTTGTAAGATGATGTATTACGGAACGAGTAAAGAGACTTGTCAGTGACGAGATTGAACTAGGTATTGGATACCGACGATCGAATCTCGGGCAAGTAACATACCGATGACAAAGGGAACAACGTATGTTGTTATGCGGTTTGACCGATAAAGATCTTCGTAGAATATGTAGGAGCCAATATGGGCATCCAGGTCCCGCTTATTGGTTATTGACCGAGAATAGTTCTAGGTCATGTCTACATAGTTCTCGAACCCGTAGGGTCCGCACGCTTAAGGTTTCGATGATGCTTATATTATGAGTTTATGAGTTTTGATGTACCGAAGGAGTTCGGAGTCCCGGATGAGATCGGGGACATGACGAGGAGTCTCGAAATGGTCGAGACGTAAAGATCGATATATTGGACGACTATATTCGAATTCGGAAAGGTTCCGAATGATTCGGGTATTTTTCGAGCATGCAAGAGTTACGGGAATTCGCCGGGAGAAGTATTGGGCCTTATTGGGCCCTGCGGAAAGAGAGAGGGCTGCCTAGGGCAGGCCGCGCGCCCCCCCATGGCCTAGTCCGAATTGGACTAGGGGGAGGGGCCGCACCCCTTCCTTCCTTCCCTTCTCTCTTCCCCTTACTTGTCTCCTACTCCTAATACATGGAAGGACTCCTAGTTGGACTAGGAAAGGGGGAATCCTACTCCCGGTGGGAGTAGGACTCCCCATGGCGCGCCCCTCCTAGGGCCGGCCTCCTCCTCCCTCCCTCCTTTATATACGGGGGCAGGGGGCACCCCATGAACACAAAAAACAAGTTGATCTACGTGATCGTTCCTTAGCCGTGTGCGGTGCCCCCATCCACCATATTCCACCTCGGTCATATCGTCGCGGAGCTTAGGCGAAGCCCTGCGCCGGTGAAGCATCATCATCGTCACCACGCCGTGCGGCCGACGGAACTCATCCCGACACTTTGCTGGATCGGAGTCCGGGATCGCCATCGAGCTGAACGTGTGCTGAACTCGGAGGTGCCGTATGCTCGGTACTTGGATCGGTCGGATCGTGAAGACGCACGACTACATCAACCGCGTTGTTATAACGCTCCGCCACGGTCTCACGAGTGCGTGGACATACACTCTCCCTCTCGTTGCTATGCCATCACCATGGTCTTGCGTGTGCGTAGGAATTTTTTGAAATTACTACGTTCCCCAACACGCCCTTTGCAATATCCAACCGTTGATCGGCTGCGGAATTTCTATATCTAGCACCCCTCAAAATTTCAGCTCGATCCGACCGTCCAAACTCCGGGAACCTTCCGATTAGTGCATCACTTTTCAGATCTGTTTTCTGCGCGAGAATGGATCTGACCCAATTTCGTCTTTTTTATGAACGGGATTTCGGACATCCTTTTTGAAGGAAGTTTTGTAGGGGTATTGTGTTTTGTTCCCAAACACATCCCACTAATTTTAAGGTGTTTTCCAATGTGATCTTTACCATCGCTACCGGTGTCAAACCATCCCGACAACGTTGCTCCACGGCTGCCGACTCCGCGCTTAGACACGTCGTCACTTTGTTGAGCCGAGCTCAACTTCTTCGGATCATCATCTCATCAAGTGATGACCCACAAGTGTATGGGATCGCAACAACTTTCGAGGGTAAAGTATTCAAACCAAATTTATTGATTCGATTCAAGGGGAATCCAAAGAATATTCTCAAGTATTAGAAGTTGAGTTGTCAATTCAACCACACCTGGATAACTTAATATCTGCAGCAAAGTATTTAGTAGCAAAATAATATGATAGTAGTGGTAATGGTAACAAAAGTAACGGAAGCAAAAGTAATATTTTTGGTATTTTGTACTGATTGTAACAATAGCAACGGAAAGTAAATAAGCGAAAACCAGTATATGGAAAGCTCGTAGGCATTGCATCGGTGATGGACAATTATGCCGGATGCGGTTCATCATGTAACAGTCATATAATAGGGTGACACAGAACTAGCTCCAATTCATCAATGTAATGTAGGCATGTATTCCAAATATAGTCATACGTGTTTATTGAAAAGAACTTGCATGGCATCTTTTGTCCTACCCACCCGTGGCAGCGGGGTCCTAATGGAAACTAAGGGATATTAAGGCCTCCTTTTAATAGAGAACCGGAACAAAGCATTAGCACATAGTGAATACATGAATTCCTCAAACTATGGTCATCACCGGGAGTGGTCCCGATTATTGTCACTTCGGGGTTACCGGATCATAACACATAGTAGGTGACTATAGACTTGCAAGATAGGATCAAGAACTCACATATATTCATGAAAACATAATAGGTTCAGATCTGAAATCATGGCACTCGGGCCCTAGTGACAAGCATTAAGCATAGCAAAGTCATAGCAACATCAATCTTAGAACATAGTGGATACTAGGGATCAAACCCTAACAAAACTAACTCGATTGCATGATAGATATCATCCAACCCATCACCGTCCAGCAAGCCTACAATGGAATTACTCACGCACGGCGGTGAGCATCATGAAATTGGTAATGGAGGATGGTTGATGATGACGACGGCGACAAATCCCTCTCTCCGGAGCCCCGAACGGACTCCAGATCAGCCCTCCCGAGAAGTTTTAGGGCTTGGCGGCGGCTCCATATCGTAAAACGCGATGATTTCTTCTCCTTGATTTTTTTCTCCCCGAAAGCAAATATATGGAGTTGGAGTTGCCGTCGGAGGACCTCCAGGGGGCCCACGAGGTAGGGGGCGCGCCCTAGGGGGGCGCCCCCCCACCCTCATGGACAGGTGGTGGCCCCCCTGGCCTTCATCTTTTGCAACGGTTTTTTATTATTTTCAACTAGACGTTCCGTGGAGTTTCAGGTCATTCCGAGAACTTTTGTTTCTGCTCATAAATAACGCCATGGCAATTCTGCTGAAAACAACGCCAGTCCGGGTTAGTTCCATTTAAATCATGCAAGTTAGAGTCCAAAACAAGAGCAAAAGTGTTTGGAAAAGTAGATACAATGGAGACGTATCAACTCCCCAAGCTTAAACCTTTGCTTGTCCCGAAGCAATTCAGTTGACAAACTGAAAGTGATAAAGAAAAACTTTTACAAACTCTGTTTGCTCTTGTTGTTGTAAATATGAAAGGTCAGCATTCAAGTTTTTAGCAAAGATTATAACTAACCATATTTGCAATAACTCCTAGGTCTGATGTTTACTCATATCAATAGCATAATCAACTAGCGAGCGATAATAATAAATCTCGGATGACAACACTTTGTCAAAACAATTATAATATGATATAACAAGATGATATCTTGCTAGGCCTTTGTGAGACCGCAAAACATAAATGCAGAGCACCTTTAAAGATCAAGGACTGACTAGACATTGTAATTCATGGTAAAAGAGATCCAATCATAGTCATAACCAATATAAATTAACAATAATGAATGCAAATGACAGCTGTGCTCTCCAGCTAGTGCTTTTTGATAAGAAGGTGATGACTCAACATAAAAGTAAATAGATAGGCCCTTCGCAGAGAGAAGCAGAGATTTGTAGAGGTGCGAGAGCTCGGTTTTGAAATAGAGATAAATAATATTTGGAGCGGCATACTTTCATTGTCAACATCTCTACTCCTAATGCACGAGTTGGTTGAATAGTCCCACCACTTTCGTCTGGTTTTTTTTCATCCTCCTCCCACCTTTGTCTGGTTTTTTTTCCGTCTCTTCTCCCGTCACCGATTTTTCAGGCCATCTCGCGCATCAGGAAAAAAAATACGACGCAGCTCCCCTCGATCTATTTGCTAGGTTGACTGTGAAGCACGCCGCTGCCGCCATCGTGGAGCCCTTCGCCGCCTTCGCCGCCGCCATCGTGGAGCCCTTCACCGCCGCCGAGATCCGAGATCGCCGCGTCAAGTCCGAGATCGCCATCCCTTTCCGTTTCTGGTTTGCTGGAATATCTCCTTTTACCCATCTCCCTCTCGCGGCGTCATCGCTGCCACCGCCCACTACTGGCCGCCTCCGTCCGATAGATCACCGGCGCCGGAGGCTGCGAGGTCGTCGGCGCAGCATCGGGTGGCTCTCTAATCCAGGGATCGAGCGCCTGGGGCAGTAGGCGTCTCACGGGATGCGTGGCGTGGGAGCTGGGACGTTCTCCTGGCCATCGGATCTGGGATCCGGCGGTCGTCCACTACTTGCATGTGACTGTTGACAGGGAACAACAAGGATTCGTGTAAGGAGGGGAGGATCCGTGGCACGGTGATGTACGTCCGGCCGTTCGTATGGTGCGTGCATTTTGTTCAAGGCTGACCAATTTGTAATTTTGCAGCCGAAAAAATTCGCCAGCCGTGTCTTCACACCCTTGGTCTCATCTCTCATCGCTTCTTGGTGGCTCCGTGGAATGCATGAAGCTGCTCATTGAGGTGCTACAATGCCTTATCTTCTGCTAATTGATCTCCAAGTTCCTGTTGATTGCATAAATCATACTAGGTATTTGCATTGTCACGACGCGTGACGGTTATTTTTGAAGTAGCACTTGCAATGCTTGGATTCCATAGAATTTCCACATGAATTGCACATATTGATTTCTCTTGTGGAAATGTTACCTAGGGTGGGGCTCATGTTGATGCCGGTGGATTCAGTGGAGTGATCCCTCCGTTGTTAGCGTGCAGCCCCGTGGCAACATCAGATTCGTCAAGTGCTTGTAGAAGGCTGGAGCAGATCCAAACGTTCCTGACCAGGTGATGATCATACTGAATCCCCTTTCCTGCCATATTTCATACTCTTCAAGTACAAATAGTATGACCTACACTTTAATCCTTAGCCCCGAACAAGAATGTTCTCCAGAAACTCATGCTTTCTGTACTCTGTAACAACTTGGTAAGCTGCCTATAGAAATTGCCACGGTACAAGTTGGAAAAAAACTCATTCAACTTCTGTTTCCCGTGACTCGATGCCTTCCAAACATGTTTGGCTGGAGTGTAGCCTTACTCTTATTCCTGCACCCAACGCTCAGCGTGCGCCCGGACCGCATAGACGCCGGTGTAACCTTGCTGGCTCTTGAATATGTGTTCTTTTAGTTTCCTTCTTGACGTGTTCTCTGAACAATGTTCTGGTGATTGATCCGTTTCCTTCTTGACAGTCACCTCTGCCTGTTTGCCGGTTTTAGTTTCCTTCAATCTATTCTGTTTTGAGCGATGTTGACTGGCTAGAGCCGTCGGAAGGTTATCACCACCGTTTGGTTGAGAAGCTTGGGTACTATTTGTAAATTATTAAAGTTTGCGCTGAAATGCAGGCCGAGATTGATGAGTTAAAGGCGAGAACAAACTACTACAATACCCAACAACTTATACAGGTGCATTTGAAAAATATTTTTACAATAACATGACCTGACAGACATGCTTTATGCAGAGTTGTACTGGTTAGTAGGTAGTGTATGGTTCTCTAAATCAATTTATTTGAATTATTGGCTATCTTTCCCTTTTGTTTGTTCAAGGTTGTAAGTTGTCTCCTGATGCATGGTCCTACCATCCTATACAAATTTGAAATTTATTAATATTGTTTCATTCATGGACAATGGATTTGGTTTGCTTCTACTTATGTGCTGGATGGATTATAACAAGGTTAGACTATCTGACCTTCTCAATGTTAAGGCTTTGTAAGCATGATGGGCATTTTGCTAATTTTTTTTAGCTAAAACATAGTGGATGGACAGGATCAAACTCTAAATTTGTTGTACTAATTAAGATGTTGTATTTCACATGCTCTAGACATGCTCTAGCCATATTGGTTCTGTCATTTTGATTAATTAGTGATATATGCATATACTTAAACTGAATAATCAGCTTATTCATTTGATTTTGCTATCTTGTTTGTGCCACAGGAAAATACTCCCTCCGTCTGGAAATACTTGTCGGAGAAATTGATAAAAATGGATGTATCTATAACTAAAATATGTCTAGATACATCCATTTCTCGGACAAGTATTTACGAACGGAGGGAGTACATGTACTGCTCATACACTTACTGATTGCTTCTTTAAAATAACATAAACTGAAGTAGCTTTGCCTTTATCTCGATTAATGAAAGGCTACTGCTTATTCTTTTTGTACGTTACAATTGTTATACTTTATTGAAGTGTTTAACGGGTAATTTATATAATTTTTGATATGTTCCAAGTATGGTAAGAAAATCATGTGATGTGTCAACCTTACTGATGCACCGCAACTGGCAATGTTAGAATAGTGCCCGTTTATTTTTATGTTAGTTTCATACCGAACAGATTCCTTTCTAAAAGACCCGCCGTAACAGAAATATTTAAATAATATGGTAATAAGCAGGCAAATTACGTAGATATTTGGGTGTACACTTGTAGTATTAAAATCCAAATCCTCGATGGATTTATGTAGAAGGTGGGCTAGGTGGGGAGGGGTGTGTGGCATGGATTCCTCCTTATTTTAAAATATAATCATTCCTCCTTATTTTAAAATTCTGTTCCACAAGATAGTTCTTGCTCATAGAGATGCTTTCCATGGATTCTTTAAAAAACAGAGAACGTGTCAAGTTACTGCTTTGAAAATGGGATACTATGTTCAGTTCTAGCTTTGACATTTGTGATTTCCAATTATACTCCTGTGGCTTGTATGTTGTAGCAAGATGCCCACTTACTACACCAATTCTCATTTGAAATAATACTCTTTTGTCTTTGGGACCAATTTCAGTGGTGACTTAATCACTGATTTTGTAGTTTCTGCTTTAGGTTGTGAGGATGTAGACTACCTGTGCTGCTGATTGTATAAAAGCGTGCAAAATGGAGGATAATTTATTTTAATTCTGCGAGCACTTTCTTGTCGACAAGGAGGTATCGAATGGTTCAAGATCAGAAACAAGGCGGAGTGGAGGCTCACAAGGCCCATCAAGAGGCTCGAGTCTCTAAAGATCACGGAAGTGGAGCACCGGGTCGCTCTCTTCCAACTGCAATGGTTGTTCTGCCAACGGGAGTCTGAGATGTAGGGATGAATGGTCCTGCAGGCTCATTGAGCACAGTCGATTCTGTGTGCTCTGGCCCTTGCGCCCAGCAACGAGGACTGCACCTCCATGTCTTCATGTCCGTCCTCTCATCCAGCCACCGATATCTGCCTCAAGCCACTTGGCTCACCCTGTCTGTAAGTTTAGTGCTTCTTCTGCCTGCGTACATCCATCTCTCAGACGGAGGAATAAGGCAGGGAGGAGGCTCATGAGGGCCATAAATGAGGCTTGAGTCTCTAATGATTATGGATGTGGAGCACCTGGTCACTCTCCTCCAACTGCAATGGTTGTTCCGCCAACAGGGGCAGGATGTAGGAGAGTAACGATGATGCGGCTTGTTGAAGATTTATGCTCCTTGCAAAAATGCTGCAGATTTATTTTCTTGACGGAAGAAAAATAATTGAGCAACCTCAGAGATGTGCTGCCTGCTTGCCTTTGGATGTAGAACAATGGATATGCAGGCGCGTCAAACAAATAAAATCACACATCACATTCCACAGGGAGGCAATAGGCAGAGCTGACCTGAAGAGTAAATTGTGCTGCCTTTTATGGTGGTTTTAACCAGTTGAAGGGTTTACTCCAAACTGGTGCTGATCCGAAGAACACCGAGTTGATGAGGCGACCTCCTTTGGTACGGACTGCTTATATATTGCACTTCTGTTGTATATTTTACTGTATGTTTTACTTTGATCCGAAGAACACTGAGTTGAAGGGTTTACTGTATGTTTTACTAAGTATTTCTATCAATATAGCGTTTGTATCAAATGTTCTATTACACTTTTATTCTGTCAAAATGTATTGGCTCTTCCATCTTCAACAATATTTTAATGTGATCTTATGCCAAAAAAATTAATGTGATCTATTTCTGTAGTCGGTGAAAACAGTGGGCACGAAGCGCCATGGGGGAGCTTGGTAGAGTGCATAGTTGCACATTAGTACTTCTACACGGAAACACAAACTGCTCTAGCCATGCATGAGGAGGATAATTGCATGATTGTTTATAGCTCAATCCAGTACACTGAGGAAACCAAAATTAATATTGCAAATGTCTCGGTTTACCTTGTCACAATGTTCATGTTATCACTAAAAGAATTGGCACTGACTTTGCTGGATAAATTTTTAGATCATTACCGGTAAGTTACTTACAACTTTTGTAATCCCGCAGACTAGGTATTTTTTTTTGTCAGTTTATGTTTAACAATTTTTAGATCATTGACGCATATTTTCACCTTATAAGCACACACATATCATGTGCTTCTCTCTTACTGTTGGGTACTCCTCGTCGCTTTGCTTCCATGGCTATGGTCCAACGCATGGGTTACAAAAGTTTCATCGAGCGAGGTGATCATCAGGCTTCATTGATTGTGGCAAGCGAGCGCTGATAAATAAGACAAAGGACATCGGGTACGGCAGGCATTGTTCGGTTGAGAAGGCCTATGCATGGGACATCAGTAGCGACCCACACACTAGCGCAAGGATGTGACGATGGGGACATCAAGCGCAGTTGTACCAGCCTAAAGACCTCACCCCGTTTCTCCAAACTGTGAGTATTGTTATTCGATGAAGGGACTTCAAGAGCCTAATGGTCAACTGCATATGTCCTTTGTATCTGCAACTTCGTACTTGCAGTCTGAAATTCATCACGAATTAGGCTTTAGGAGGAATATTTCCTTGAGAATTTAATAGATAAATGATAGAATTCGGTGCTACTAAGAAAGGATATGTTACTTTTAGAGCTTTGTGTTTGCCTGCTTATGTGAACCGATACCTACTACCTAGAAATTCAATAGTCGAGATCTAATGTAGATGGTTATGCTTTACATGAAGGTAGTAATCAAGGATCTCAAAAGAGAATATTGCAAAAATCTATGACAACGCTGGGCCAAAAAGCTAAAGAAGGAAAACGTGTACATTTTCTTGGTTTGCCGATTCCAAGATGACTGAAACAATATATTTATACGTTACTAATTCATGTACTGTTAGAAGTAATGTTACTAGAAATTTTGCACAACCATCATGATTTGGGCACTGATCACAGGTCGCTAGAATTCAATGAGTACATTGGTCGGTGAAAAAATGATAACAGTGTTCCCTTCATACTGATTATGTTTATCTATATTTGTGTTCTCGAAAAAAATATGTTTATCTATATTTCTACTTCATCCAAATCGAATCCTAGAGTTGTATGATTGTAAAAAATATTCTTCGATCCATTTGAGCCACAAACTTCCCATCCTGCTATTCTTTCTACAGGGCATGCGATTCTTAAGATGTTCCCATTCAGAATTGACATGCGGCCATCTTCTCTCTACTGTTGCTCAAGGTATGTTGAAAATATAGAGTTGTACATTATCCAATGGTTTTAGTTGGGTGATAACGGCCGGAGTTCATTTTTATTTTTGTTTACATGTCCCTAATGAATCTTTTATTTGCCTTAGTAATTACCTTCCAATGCATAAACAGTGCCCAACCTAATGGTTGTATTGTCTATCATCTTTCTTCTATCAAACAAATATAAATCTGAAATCACACATAGAGTGGAGGGCTACAATACCAGCAGCGCGTCAGTGCATGCCCTGCATTAAAATTGTCTGGCGGTCTTTGTTTTACTATCGCATCAGTGTAAAGCACAACCTCGCACCTCTATTTTTAGTGAGACCAACTATCTAGAATCCTCTCTCCATCTTAAATCCGTTGATATGATTTTTTTTCTTAAAAGGCTTTGTTTGATGTAGATATTGAAATTGACATTGCCAAACTTGTAATATGATTGGACCTTTCTTTCAACTTAACTTTGATGTCCTCCACTTATTATAGTTTTTGCTAGCTTGTTCATTTCTTGATTGGTACTTGACATCACAGGTGCATGTGGGAATGCCGTACAGACTGATGGACATGAATCATTGGAACTGTCGAAGCATGAAGGGAACAACAAGATGAACTGGCTTTTATCGGAATTCTTGTGTACATTGAAGATTTTGGGGCATTTGGTTGCATCTGAACTGTCTTCTATTTGAACCTTAGATTGATGAGTGGTTTGTTGCATTCTTCACTTGCACAACCTATCTCTATTTGAACCAACTGTGTTGTTCAATGGTCTGATTAAATTCAGTTGTGGATAGGAATCGCAGCAGGCTTAGGGTATCATGTAACAAAGAATTATTGTTAATGAAAAGCTATTTTAACTCTGACCAGTAGCCGATATTACTGCAAGTGCTTGCCGAGGCACAAGGTCTATTCAAATGGGATGCTTCTTTGGTCTCGTAACATGAAAGGTGAAAGTTTGCAAGTGAATTCTATAGTAATGTGTTTTAAATCTCTACTTGTAAGTTCAAACGAGTGTCCTAATTTATCAATGTAGTAATTAAATAATTCGTTCTATATGTACTCCATTTTATATTAACTTGCCTGCTTTTACCTAAGCTGGAAGTTTTGTTAATTTTCTCATGTGTGGATTTGCTATGTTTGTTTTATTGAACAATTTCTTGCAAAAAATCTTAGATTGTGGAGGCGGAGATAGTATAGTTGTTGCAGTTTTTATGTTGATTCAATTGATGGTCGTGTGTATGTACAGATTCATAAAATGGTCGCGACTAAAGGTGGGGGGCTTTAGTCGCGCTTATTTGGTCGTGGTTGCGCAACCGCGACTAATGGCAGTTGCGAACCGCGACCAAAGGCCTTTTTTCCACCAGTGGTAGCCCCGTGCAGAGCATTATAGACATAGAATATTTGCAAAATACATACGGCTCTGAATGTGACAGACCCATTGACTAAGCTTCTCTCACGAGCAAAAAATGATCATCCCTTAGTACTCTTTGGGTGTTAATCACATAGCGATGTGAACTAGATTATTGACTCTAGTAAACCGTTTGGGTGTTGGTCACATGACGATGTGAACTATGGGTGTTAATCACATACAGATGTGAATATTAGTGTTGAATCACATGATGATGTGAACTAGATTATTGACTCTAGTACAAGTGGGAGACTGAAGGAAATATGCCCTAGAGGCAATAATAAAGTTATTATTTATTTCCTTATTTCATGATAAATGTTTATTATTCATGCTAGAATTGTATTAACCGGAAACATAATACATGTGTGAATACATAGACAAACATAGTGTCACTAGTATGCCTCTACTTGACTAGCTCGTTGAATCAAAGATGGTTAAGTTTCCTAGCCATAGACATGAGTTGTCATTTGATTAACGGGATCACATCATTAGGAGAATGATGTGATTAACATGACCCATTCCGTTAGCCTAGCACTTGATCGTTTAGTATACTGCTATTGCTTTCTTCATGACTTATACATGTTCCTGTAACTATGAGATTATGCAACTCCCGTTTACCGGAGGAACACTTTGGGTGCTACCAAACGTCACAACATAACTGGGTGATTATAAAGGAGTACTATAGGTGTCTCCAAAGGTACATGTTGGGTTGGCGTATTTCGAGATTAGGTTTTGTCACTCCGATTGTGGAGAGGTATCTCTGAGCCCTCTCGGTAATGCACATCACATAAGCCTTGCAAGCATTGCAACTAATAAGTTAGTTGTAAGATGATGTATTACGGAACGAGTAAAGAGACTTGTCGGTGACGAGATTGAACTAGGTATTGGATACCGACGATCGAATCTCGGGCAAGTAACATACCGATGACAAAGGGAACAACGTATGTTGTTATGCGCGGTTTGACCGATAAAGATCTTCGTAGAATATGTATGAGCCAATATGGGCATCCAGGTCCCGCTATTGGTTATTGACCGAGAATAGTTCTAGGTCATGTCTACATAGTTCTCGAACCCGTAGGGTCCGCACGCATAAGGTTTCGATGACAGTTATATTATGAGTTTATTAGTTTTGATGTACCTAAGGAGTTCGAGTCCCGGATGAGATCGGGGACATGACGAGGAGTCTCGAAATGGTCGAGACGTAAAGATCGATATATTGGACGACTATATTCGAATTCGGAAAGGTTCGAATGATTCGGTATTTTTCGAGTACCGAAGAGTTACGGGAATTCGCCGGGAGAAGTATTGGGCCTTATTGGGCCCTGCGGAAAGAGAGAGGGGCTGCCTAGGGCAGGCCGCGCCCCATGGCCTAGTCCGAATTGGACTAGGGGAGGGCCGCACCCCTTCCTTCCTTCCTTCTCTCTTCCCTTACTTGTCTCCTACTCCTAATACATGGAAGGACTCCTAGTTGGACTAGGAAGGGGAATCCTACTCCCGGTGGGAGTAGGACTCCCCATGGCGCGCACCTCCTAGGGCGGCCTCCTCCTCCCTCCCTCCTTTATATACGGGGGCAGGGGGCACCCCATGAACACAAAAAACAAGTTGATCTACGTGATCGTTCCTTAGCCGTGTGCGGTGCCCCCATCCACCATATTCCACCTCGGTCATATCGTCGCGGAGCTTAGGCGAAGCCCTGCGCCGGTGAAGCATCATCATCGTCACCACGCCGTCAGGTCGACGGAACTCATCCCGACACTTTGCTGGATCGAGTCCGGGATCGTCATCGAGCTGAGCGTGTGCTGAACTCGGAGGTGCCGTACGTTCGGTACTTGGATCGGTCGGATCGTGAAGACGTACGACTACATCAACCGCGTTGTTATAACGCTTCCGCTTACGGTCTACGAGGGTACGTGGACATACACTCTCCCCTCTCGTTGCTATGCCATCACCATGGTCTTGCGTGTGCGTAGGAATTTTTTTGAAATTACTACGTTCCCCAACACGTCCTTTGCAATATCCAACCGTTGATCGGCTGCGGAATTTCTATATCTAGCACCCCTCAAAATTTCAGCTCGATCCGACCGTCCAAACTCCGGGAACCTTCCGATTAGTGCATCACTTTTCAGATCTGTTTTCTGCGAGAATGGATCTGAACCAATTTCGTCTTTTTTATGAACGGGATTTCGGACATCCTTTTTGAAGGAAGTTTTGTAGGGGTATTGTGTTTTGTTCCCAAACACATCCCACTAATTTTAAGGTGTTTTCCAATGTGATCTTTACCATCGCGCCGGTGTCAAACCATCCCGACAACGTTGCTCCACGGCTGCCGACCTGCGCTAGACACGTCGTCACTTTGTTGAGCCGAGCTCAACTTCTTCGGATCATCATCTCATCAAGTGATGACCCACAAGTGTATGGGATCGCAACAACTTTCGAGGGTAAAGTATTCAAACCAAATTTATTGATTCGATTCAAGGGAATCCAAAGAATATTCTCAAGTATTAGAAGTTGAGTTGTCAATTCAACCACACCTGGATAACTTAATATCTGCAGCAAAGTATTTAGTAGCAAAATAATATGATAGTAGTGGTAATGGTAACAAAAGTAACGGAAGCAAAAGTAATATTTTTGGTATTTTGTACTGATTGTAACAATAGCAACGGGAAAGTAAATAAGCGAAAACCAGTATATGGAAAGCTCGTAGGCATTGCATCGGTGATGGACAATTATGCCGGATGCGGTTCATCATGTAACAGTCATATAATAGGGTGACACAGAACTAGCTCCAATTCATCAATGTAATGTAGGCATGTATTCCAAATATAGTCATACGTGTTTATTGAAAAGAACTTGCATGGCATCTTTTGTCCTACCCACCCGTGGCAGCGGGGTCCTAATGGAAACTAAGGGATATTAAGGCCTCCTTTTAATAGAGAACCGGAACAAAGCATTAGCACATAGTGAATACATGAATTCCTCAAACTATGGTCATCACCGAGTGGTCCCGATTATTGTCACCGGGGTTACCGGATCATAACACATAGTAGGTGACTATAGACTTGCAAGATAGGATCAAGAACTCACATATATTCATGAAAACATAATAGGTTCAGATCTGAAATCATGGCACTCGGGCCCTAGTGACAAGCATTAAGCATAGCAAAGTCATAGCAACATCAATCTTAGAACATAGTGGATACTAGGGATCAAACCCTAACAAAACTAACTCGATTGCATGATAGATATCATCCAACCCATCACCGTCCAGCAAGCCTACAATGGAATTACTCACGCACGGCGGTGAGCATCATGAAATTGGTAATGGAGGATGGTTGATGATGACGACGGCGACAAATCCCTCTCTCCGGAGCCCCGAACGGACTCCAGATCAGCCCTCCCGAGAAGTTTTAGGGCTTGGCGGCGGCTCCATATCGTAAAACGCGATGATTTCTTCTCCTTGATTTTTTTCTCCCCGAAAGCAAATATATGGAGTTGGAGTTGCCGTCGGAGGACCTCCAGGGGGCCCACGAGGTAGGGGCGCGCCTAGGGGGCGCCCACCCTCATGGACAGGTGGTGGCCCCCCTGGCCTTCATCTTTTGCAACGGTTTTTTATTATTTTCAACTAGACGTTCCGTGGAGTTTCAGGTCATTCCGAGAACTTTTGTTTCTGCTCATAAATAACGCCATGGCAATTCTGCTGAAAACAACGTCAGTCCGGGTTAGTTTCATTTAAATCATGCAAGTTAGAGTCCAAAACAAGAGCAAAAGTGTTTGGAAAAGTAGATACAATGGAGACGTATCAACTCCCCAAGCTTAAACCTTTGCTTGTCCCGAAGCAATTCAGTTGACAAACTGAAAGTGATAAAGAAAAACTTTTACAAACTCTGTTTGCTCTTGTTGTTGTAAATATGAAAGGTCAGCATTCAAGTTTTTAGCAAAGATTATAACTAACCATATTTGCAATAACTCCTAGGTCTGATGTTTACTCATATCAATAGCATAATCAACTAGCGAGCGATAATAATAAATCTCGGATGACAACACTTTGTCAAAACAATTATAATATGATATAACAAGATGATATCTTGCTAGGCCTTTGTGAGACCATAAAACATAAATGCAGAGCACCTTTAAAGATCAAGGACTGACTAGACATTGTAATTCATGGTAAAAGAGATCCAATCATAGGCATACCCGATATAAATTAACAGTAATCAATGCAAATGACAGCTGTGCTCTCCAGCTAGTGCTTTTTGATAAGAAGGTGATGACTCAACATAAAAGTATATAGATAGGCCCTTCACGAAGGGAAGCAGGGATTTGTAGCGGTGCCAGAGCTCGGTTTTGAAATAGAGATAAATTATATTTTGAGCGGCATACTTTCATTGTCAACATCTCTACTCCTAATGCACGAGTTGGTTGAATAGTCCCACCACTTTCGTCTGGTTTTTTTCATCCTCCTCCCACCTTTGTCTGGTTTTTTTCCGTCTCTTCTCCGTCACCGATTTTTCAGGCCATCTCGCGCATCAGGAAAAAAAATACGACGCAGCTCCCCTCGATCTATTTGCTAGGTTGACTGTGAAGCACGCCGCTGCCGCCATCGTGGAGCCCTTCGCCGCCTTCGCCGCCGCCATCGTGGAGCCCTTCACCGCCGCCGAGATCCGAGATCGCCGCGGCGAAGTCCGAGATCGCCATCCCTTTCCGTTTCTGGTTTGCTGGAATATCTCCCTTTTACCCATCTCCCTCTCGCGCGTCATCGCTGCCACCGCCCACTACTGGCCGCCTCCGTCCGATAGATCACCGGCGCCGGGAGGCTGCGAGGTCGTCGGCGCAGCATCGGGTGGCTCTCCTAATCCAGGGATCGAGCGCCTGGGGCAGTAGGCGTCTACGGGATGCGCGCGTGGGAGCTGGGACGTTCTCCTGGCCATCGGATCTGGGATCCGGCGGTCGTCCACTACTTGCATGTGACTGTTGACAGGGAACAACAAGGATTCGTGTAAGGAGGGGAGGATCCGTGGCACGGTGATGTACGTCCGGCCGTTCGTATGGTGCGTGCATTTTGTTCAAGGCTGACCAATTTGTAATTTTGCAGCCGAAACAATTCCCCAGCCGTGTCTTCACACCCTTGGTCTCATCTCTCATCGCTTCTTGGTGGCTCCGTGGAATGCATGAAGCTGCTCATTGAGGTGCTACAATGCCTTATCTTCTGCTAATTGATCTCCAAGTTCCTGTTGATTGCATAAATCATACTAGGTATTTGCATTGTCACGACGTGACGGTTATTTTTGAAGTAGCACTTGCAATGCTTGGATTCCATAGAATTTCCACATGAATTGCACATATTGATTTCTCTTGTGGAAATGTTACCTAGGGTGGGGCTCATGTTGATGCCGGTGGATTCAGTGGAGTGATCCCTCCGTTGTTAGCGTGCAGCCCCCGTGGCAACATCAGATTCGTCAAGTGCTTGTAGAAGGCTGGAGCAGATCCAAACGTTCCTGACCAGGTGATGATCATACTGAATCCCCTTTCCTGCCATATTTCATACTCTTCAAGTACAAATAGTATGACCTACACTTTAATCCTTAGCCCCGAACAAGAATGTTCTCCAGAAACTCATGCTTTCTGTACTCTGTAACAACTTGGTAAGCTGCCTATAGAAATTGCCACGGTACAAGTTGGAAAAAAACTCATTCAACTTCTGTTTCCGTGACTCGATGCCTTCCAAACATGTTTGGCTGGAGTGTAGCCTTACTCTTATTCCTGCACCCAACGCTCAGCGTGCGCCCGGACCGCATAGACGCCGGTGTAACCTTGCTGGCTCTTGAATATGTGTTCTTTTTAGTTTCCTTCTTGACGTGTTCTCTGAACAATGTTCTGGTGATTGATCCGTTTCCTTCTTGACAGTCACCTCTGCCTGTTTGCCGGTTTTAGTTTCCTTCAATCTATTCTGTTTTGAGCGATGTTGACTGGCTAGAGCCGTCGGAAGGTTATCACCACCGTTTGGTTGAGAAGCTTGGGTACTATTTGTAAATTATTAAAGTTTGCGCTGAAATGCAGGCCGAGATTGATGAGTTAAAGGCGAGAACAAACTACTACAATACCCAACAACTTATACAGGTGTATTTCGAAAAATATTTTTACAATAACATGACCTGACAGACATGCTTTATGCAGAGTTGTACTGGTTAGTAGGTAGTGTATGGTTCTCTAAATCAATTTATTTGAATTATTGGCTATCTTTCCCTTTTGTTTGTTCAAGGTTGTAAGTTGTCTCCTGATGCATGGTCCTACCATCCTATACAAATTTGAAATTTATTAATATTGTTTCATTCATGGACAATGGATTTGGTTTGCTTCTACTTATGTGCTGGATGGATTATAACAAGGTTAGACTATCTGACCTTCTCAATGTTAAGGCTTTGTAAGCATGATGGGCATTTTTGCTAATTTTTTTTAGCTAAAACATAGTGGATGGACAGGATCAAACTCTAAATTTGTTGTACTAATTAAGATGTTGTATTTCACATGCTCTAGACATGCTCTAGCCATATTGGTTCTGTCATTTTGATTAATTAGTGATATATGCATATACTTAAACTGAATAATCAGCTTATTCATTTGATTTTGCTATCTTGTTTGTGCCACAGGAAAATACTCCCTCCGTCTGGAAATACTTGTCGGAGAAATTGATAAAAATGGATGTATCTATAACTAAAATATGTCTAGATACATCCATTTCTCGGACAAGTATTTACGAACGGAGGGAGTACATGTACTGCTCATACACTTACTGATTGCTTCTTTAAAATAACATAAACTGAAGTAGCTTTGCCTTTATCTCGATTAATGAAAGGCTACTGCTTATTCTTTTTGTAATGCGTTACAATTGTTATACTTTATTGAAGTGTTTAACGGGTAATTTATATAATTTTTGATATGTTCCAAGTATGGTAAGAAAATCATGTGATGTGTCAACCTTACTGATGCACCGCAACTGGCAATGTTAGAATAGTGCCCGTTTATTTTTATGTTAGTTTCATACCGAACAGATTCCTTTCTAAAAGACCATACGTAACAGAAATATTTAAATAATATGGTAATAAGCAGGCAAATTACGTAGATATTTGGGTGTACACTTGTAGTATTAAAATCCAAATCCTCGATGGATTTATGTAGAAGGTGGGCTAGGTGGGGAGGGGTGTGTGGCATGGATTCCTCCTTATTTTAAAATATAATCATTCCTCCTTATTTTAAAATTCTGTTCCACAAGATAGTTCTTGCTCATAGAGATGCTTTCCATGGATTCTTTAAAAACAGAGAACGTGTCAAGTTACTGCTTTGAAAATGGGATACTATGTTCAGTTCTAGCTTTGACATTTGTGATTTCCAATTATACTCCTGTGGCTTGTATGTTGTAGCAAGATGCCCACTTACTACACCAATTCTCATTTGAAATAATACTCTTTTGTCTTTGGGACCAATTTCAGTGGTGACTTAATCACTGATTTTGTAGTTTCTGCTTTAGGTTGTGAGGATGTAGACTACCTGTGCTGCTGATTGTATAAAAGCGTGCAAAATGGAGGATAATTTATTTTAATTCTGCGAGCACTTTCTTGTCGACAAGGAGGTATCGAATGGTTCAAGATCAGAAACAAGGCGGAGTGGAGGCTCACAAGGCCCATCAAGAGGCTCGAGTCTCTAAAGATCACGGAAGTGGAGCACCGGGTCGCTCTCTTCCAACTGCAATGGTTGTTCTGCCAACGGGGAGTCTGAGATGTAGGGATGAATGGTCCTGCAGGCTCATTGAGCACAGTCGATTCTGTGTGCTCTGGCCCTTGCGCCAGCAACGAGGACTGCACCTCCATGTCTTCATGTCCGTCCTCTCATCCAGCCACCGATATCTGCCTCAAGCCACTTGGCTCACCCTGTCTGTAAGTTTAGTGCTTCTTCTGCCTGCGTACATCCATCTCTCAGACGGAGGAATAAGGCAGGGAGGAGGCTCATGAGGGCCATAAATGAGGCTTGAGTCTCTAATGATTATGGATGTGGAGCACCTGGTCACTCTCCTCCAACTGCAATGGTTGTTCCGCCAACAGGGGCAGGATGTAGGAGAGTAACGATGATGCGGGCTTGTTGAAGATTTATGCTCCTTGCAAAAATGCTGCAGATTTATTTTCTTGACGGAAGAAAAATAATTGAGCAACCTCAGAGATGTGCTGCCTGCTTGCCTTTGGATGTAGAACAATGGATATGCAGGCGCGTCAAACAAATAAAATCACACATCACATTCCACAGGGAGGCAATAGGCAGAGCTGACCTGAAGAGTAAATTGTGCTGCCTTTTATGGTGGTTTTAACCAGTTGAAGGGTTTACTCCAAACTGGTGCTGATCCGAAGAACACCGAGTTGATGAGGCGACCTCCTTTGGTACGGACTGCTTATATATTGCACTTCTGTTGTATATTTTACTGTATGTTTTACTTTGATCCGAAGAACACTGAGTTGAAGGGTTTACTGTATGTTTTACTAAGTATTTCTATCAATATAGCGTTTGTATCAAATGTTCTATTACACTTTTATTCTGTCAAAATGTATTGGCTCTTCCATCTTCAACAATATTTTAATGTGATCTTATGCCAAAAAAATTAATGTGATCTATTTCTGTAGTCGGTGAAAACAGTGGGCACGAAGCGCCATGGGGGAGCTTGGTAGAGTGCATAGTTGCACATTAGTACTTCTACACGGAAACACAAACTGCTCTAGCCATGCATGAGGAGGATAATTGCATGATTGTTTATAGCTCAATCCAGTACACTGAGGAAACCAAAATTAATATTGCAAATGTCTCGGTTTACCTTGTCACAATGTTCATGTTATCACTAAAAGAATTGGCACTGACTTTGCTGGATAAATTTTTAGATCATTACCGGTAAGTTACTTACAACTTTTGTAATCCAAGAGACTAGGTATTTTTTTTGTCAGTTTATGTTTAACAATTTTTAGATCATTGACGCATATTTTCACCTTATAAGCACACACATATCATGTGCTTCTCTCTTACTGTTGGGTACTCCTCGTCGCTTTGCTTCCATGGCTATGGTCCAACGCATGGGTTACAAAAGTTTCATCGAGCGAGGTGATCATCAGGCTTCATTGATTGTGGCAAGCGGCGCTGATAAATAAGACAAAGGACATCGGCACGGCAGGCATTGTTCGGTTGAGAAGGCCTATGCATGGGACATCAGTAGCGACCCACACACTAGTGCAAGGATGTGACGATGGGGACATCAAGCGCAGTTGTACCAGCCTAAAGACCTCACCCCGTTTCTCCAAACTGTGAGTATTGTTATTCGATGAAGGGACTTCAAGAGCCTAATGGTCAACTGCATATGTCCTTTGTATCTGCAACTTCGTACTTGCAGTCTGAAATTCATCACGAATTAGGCTTTAGGAGGAATATTTCCTTGAGAATTTAATAGATAAATGATAGAATTCCGGTGCTACTAAGAAAGGATATGTTACTTTTAGAGCTTTGTGTTTGCCTGCTTATGTGAACCGATACCTACTACCTAGAAATTCAATAGTCGAGATCTAATGTAGATGGTTATGCTTTACATGAAGGTAGTAATCAAGGATCTCAAAAGAGAATATTGCAAAAATCTATGACAACGCTGGGCCAAAAAGCTAAAGAAGGAAAACGTGTACATTTTCTTGGTTTGCCGATTCCAAGATGACTGAAACAATATATTTATACGTTACTAATTCATGTACTGTTAGAAGTAATGTTACTAGAAATTTTGCACAACCATCATGATTTGGGCACTGATCACAGGTCGCTAGAATTCAATGAGTACATTGGTCGGTGAAAAAATGATAACAGTGTTCCCTTCATACTGATTATGTTTATCTATATTTGTGTTCTCGAAAAAAATATGTTTATCTATATTTCTACTTCATCCAAATCGAATCCTAGAGTTGTATGATTGTAAAAATATTCTTCGATCCATTTGAGCCACAAACTTCCCATCCTGCTATTCTTTCTACAGGGCATGCGATTCTTAAGATGTTCCCATTCAGAATTGACATGCGGCCATCTTCTCTCTACTGTTGCTCAAGGTATGTTGAAAATATAGAGTTGTACATTATCCAATGGTTTTAGTTGGGTGATAACGGCCGGAGTTCATTTTTATTTTTTGTTTACATGTCCCTAATGAATCTTTTATTTGCCTTAGTAATTACCTTCCAATGCATAAACAGTGCCCAACCTAATGGTTGTATTGTCTATCATCTTTCTTCTATCAAACAAATATAAATCTGAAATCACACATAGAGTGGAGGGCTACAATACCAGCAGCGGCGTCAGTGCATGCCCTGCATTAAAATTGTCTGGCGGTCTTTGTTTTACTATCGCATCAGTGTAAAGCACAACCTCGCACCTCTATTTTTAGTGAGACCAACTATCTAGAATCCTCTCTCCATCTTAAATCCGTTGATATGATTTTTTTTCTTAAAAGGCTTTGTTTGATGTAGATATTGAAATTGACATTGCCAAACTTGTAATATGATTGGACCTTTCTTTCAACTTAACTTTGATGTCCTCCACTTATTATAGTTTTTGCTAGCTTGTTCATTTCTTGATTGGTACTTGACATCACAGGTGCATGTGGGAATGCCGTACAGACTGATGGACATGAATCATTGGAACTGTCGAAGCATGAAGGGAACAACAAGATGAACTGGCTTTTATCGGAATTCTTGTGTACATTGAAGATTTTGGGGCATTTGGTTGCATCTGAACTGTCTTCTATTTGAACCTTAGATTGATGAGTGGTTTGTTGCATTCTTCACTTGCACAACCTATCTCTATTTGAACCAACTGTGTTGTTCAATGGTCTGATTAAATTCAGTTGTGGATAGGAATCGCAGCAGGCTTAGGGTATCATGTAACAAAGAATTATTGTTAATGAAAAGCTATTTTAACTCTGACCAGTAGCCGATATTACTGCAAGTGCTTGCCGAGGCACAAGGTCTATTCAAATGGGATGCTTCTTTGGTCTCGTAACATGAAAGGTGAAAGTTTGCAAGTGAATTCTATAGTAATGTGTTTTAAATCTCTACTTGTAAGTTCAAACGAGTGTCCTAATTTATCAATGTAGTAATTAAATCATTCGTGCTATATGTACTCCATTTTTATATTAACTTGCTCGTTTTACCTAAGCTGGAAGTTTTGTTAATTTTCTCATGTGTGGATTTGCTATGTTTGTTTTATTGAACAATTTCTTGCAAAAAATCTTAGATTGTGGAGGCGGAGATAGTATAGTTGTTGCAGTTTTTATGTTGATTCAATTGATGGTCGTGTGTATGTACAGATTCATAAAATGGTTGAATTTTATTTATGTTGATTCAATGCATAGAAAATAAAATAGTACTCATTCTGTAAAGAAATGTAAGAGCGTTTAGATCATTACTTAAATGATATAAACGCTCTTATATTTCATTATCGGGATACTACACTCAGAGAAAGATCACTAGCATTTTTGTTTATAGGAACAATCCAAAGTAGACAAAATTGCATAATTTCTCTTCTGGTCATTTGCTTCCAAAATTGGAGATGAACTTTAGTAATTGAACTGGCATGATATATATCAATTCTAACGAGTCTTCTGTCTATTTTATGGGATTGTGATTCATCCTTGCATATATATATGACAAATTTTTCCTACTTACCGGGTGTAGTTACTCCCACTTTTGTTTAATATGTTTTAGGTAGTATCTATCATATTGGAGTATATCTACGTGTAGTATGTAGTATATAAACATGTTTTGATAGTATATATACTACTTTTTAGGTAGTATATATTATATTTTGAGCATACTCTTTTTTACGTACAAATATGTACGTATTTCACAAATATGATAAAAACATAAGCTCATATGCAATTTTTCACATAACTCGCTTTGGAGTATCTTAGATATAGTATATGGACACACTAAAAATGATAAATTAGTATATATACTACCACAAGGTAGTATATGAGAAATGGGTGTAACTACGCCCGGTAGTAGGATGCATTTTCCTATATATATATATATATATATATATATATATATATATATATATATATATATATATATATATATATATATATATATATATATATATATATGATTAAGAGCTCGTACTGTTCATACATTGAATTTTGGAGAGCACGCTGGTTCTCCGTTTGATATCTAAACATGTCCGTACTTATGAGGGAGAGAAATGAGCTTCAATTTTGGATTCATATAATAGGCATTATAGCCCGCCCGTGGCAACGCACGGGCATTCTACTAGTAACAACTAAGAGATGGAGATATCTTCCATGCTACACACATTATAGGCGGTTCTCAAACAGAATGGTAAAGTTTATACTCCCCCTCCACCAACAAGCATCAATCCATGACTTGCTCGAAACAACGAGTGTCTCCAACTAGCAACAGTCCCAGGGGGAGTTTTGTTTGCAATTAATTTTGATTTAGTTTGCATAAAGCATGGGACTGGGCATCCCGGTGACCAGCCATTTTCTCGTGAGTGAGGAGCAGAGTCCACTCCTCTTGAGAATAAGCCGCCTAACATGGAAGATAAGGGCAGACCTAGTTGATACATGTGCTATTCGAGCATACAAAACAGAATGTTTATTTGAAGGTTTAGAGTTTGGCACATACAAATTTATTTGGAACGGCAGGTAGATACCGCATATAGGAAGGTATGGTGGACTCATCTGGAATAACTTTGGGGTTTAAGGGATTGGATGCACAAGCAGTATTCCCGCTTAGTACAAGTGAAGGCTAACAAAAGACTGGGAAGCGACCAACTAGAGAGCGACAATAGTCATGAACATGCATTAAAATTAATAAACATTGGATGCAAGCATGAGTAGGATATAATTCACCATGAACATAAATATCGTGAAGGCTATCTCGATTTTGTTTCAACTACATGTGTGAACATGTGCCAAGTCGAGTCACTTAAATCATTCAAAGGAGGATACCACCCCATCATACCACATCACAACCATTTTAATAGCATGTTGGCATGCAAGGTAAACCATTATAACTCATAGCTAATCAAGCATGTAATAAGCAACTATGTTCTCTAATTGTCATTGCAAATATGTTTATTCATAATAAGCTGAATCAAGAACGATGAACTCATCATATTTACAAAAGCAAGAGAGGTCGAGTTCATACATGCTTTTCTCATCTCAGTCAGTCCATCATATATCGTCATAATTGACTTTCACTTGCACGACAGAACGATGTGAATAATAATAAGAGTGCACGTGCATTGGACTAAGCTGGAACCTGCGAGCATTCAATAAACAGGAGAAGACAAGGCAATATGGGCTCTTGGTTAAATCAACAATAATGAGTATAAGAGCCACTTCAACAATTTAATCATGGTCTTCTCCTATCGACCCCCAAAGAAAAGAAAAGAAATAAAAACTATTTACACGGGAAAGCTCCCAACAAGCAAAAGAAGAACATGAAATATTTTTAGGTTTTCTTTTTAATTACTAATACTACAGCAAGAGAAATAAACTAACTAAAAGTTACTACTATGTTTTTGTTTTTCTTAAGGTTTAGCAAACACACAAGAAGAAAGCAGGAAAAAGAAAATAAACTAGCATGGATATTACAGTGAAAGAGTATGAGCACCGACATCTAGCAATGAGTGTGTGTAAAGATAAATGTAATGCCGGTGGGAAATACGTACTCCCCCAAACTTAGGCTTTTGGCCAGGTGTAGCTGGGGTCGTACTGAGATGCAGCGGCTATCGCCGCCTGAGCTGCAGCGTGGCGTCGGGCTGCCTCCGCTCTCCTCTCGTACTCATCTGCCTCCTCTCTGGTAATAATATATCTTCGTTTTGCCTGATAATCAAAGAAGGCAGGAGCAGGGAGAGTAATACGGACAACACACCGTTTTTCAAAGATTAGTCGATACAAGAGAGGTGATTCATTCCTCTCGACAAACTGGTGAGAGACCATAGAATTTAAATCTAAATAAGTAGGAGGCAACTCCATATCATCCTCACGAACATCTATATCAAGAAAATTAGCTAAGTGGGTTCCATAAATTCCTCCAAAGAAATCTCCATTATATCTATTATGATGCAACCTACGTGCAACAATGGCTCCCATATTATAAGACTAGTCTCCTAATACAGCACTCCTAAGAATACTGAGGTCAGGCACACACATATGACATGCTTCATCCTTACCATTTATGCACCTTGTAGGACCTTGAGAAGAGGTATCTAGAGGGGGGGGGGGGGGTGATTAGACACTAAGTACCAAAGTTGCAGTTTTTAAGTTTCTTTAAGGTTTGGGTGGAGTTTAGGCACAAGTTTAACATTCACAACATGTAGCAAGCAAGCATGCAAAGAGTATATGAGCAGCGGAAAATAAAGCATGCAACTTGCAAGAAGGTAAAGGGAAGGGATTGGAGGATTCAAACGCAATTGGAGACACGGATGTTTTTCTCGTGGTTCTGATAGGTGGTGCTATCATACTTCCACGTTGGTGGAGACTTCAACCCACATAGGGTAATGGTTGCACGAGTCCACGGAGGGCTCCACCCGCGAAGGGTCCACGAAGTAGCAACCTTGTCTATCCCACCATGGCCGTCGCCCACGAAGGACTTGCCTCACTAGCGGTAGATCTTCACAAAGTAGGCGATCTCCTTGCCCTTACAAACTCCTTGGTTCAACTCCACAATCTTGTCGGAGGCTCCCAAGTGACACCTGGCCAATCTAGGAGACACCACTCTCCAAGAAGTAACAAGCGGTGTGTTGATGATGAACTCCTTGCTCTTGTGCTTCAAATGATAGTCTCCCCAACACTCAACTCTCTCTCATAGGATTTGGATCTGGTGGAAAGAGGGTTTGAGTGGAAAGCAACTTGGGAAGGCTAGAGATCAAGATTCATATGGCAGGAATGGAATATCTTGGCCTCAACACATGAGTAGGTAGTTCTCTCTCAGAAATAGGATCTTTGGAAGTGTAGGTTCAGTCGATGGCTCTCACCACGAATGAAGAGGAGGTGGAGGGTATATATAGCCTCCACACAAAATCTAACCGTTACATACAATCTACCAAACTCGGTGGGACCGAATCGTTAAACTTCGGTCGGACCGATTTTGCAAATAATGTGACCGTTAGGGTTTTCGGTGGGACGAAATGCAACTCTCGGTCAGACCGATATGGTTAGGGTTAGGGCATAACGTAATCTCGGTAAGACCGATTACACAAACTCGGTGGGACCGATTTTGGTAATAAGCTTTCGGAGAGTTGGTCGAGCAAACTCGGTTTGACCGATTATCAAACTCGGTGGGACTGATTTTGATAATAAGTTAACGGAGAGTTTGCATTGTAACCTCGGTAGTACCGATTGCTCAAACTCGGTGATACCGATTTTGATAATGGACATACACAGAGAGATTACAATCCCATCTCGGTGAGACCGAGATCCCTATCGGTGAGACCGATTTGCCTAGGGTTTGTGGCAGTGGCTAAGACATCCAAACTCGGTGGTGCCGGATAGAAAGAATCAGTGGGGCCGAGTTTGACTTTAGGTTTAGGACAAATGTGTGGAAGTGGGAAAGTAGTTGAGGGTTTTGGAGCATATCACTAAGCACATGAAGCAAGAGGCTCATTAAGCAACACCTCATCCCTCCTTGATAGTATTGGCTTTTCCTATAGACTCAATGTGATCTTGGATCACTAAAATGTAAAATGAAGAGTCTTGAGCTTGAAGCTTGAGCCAATCCTTTGTCCTTAGCATCTTGAAGGAGTTCCCACATCCTTTAGTCCATGCCACTCCATTGTTGAACTCATCTGAAATATACTAGATAAAAGTGTTAGTCCAACAAGAGATATGTTGTCATTAATTACCAAAACCACCTAGGGAGCACTTGTGCTTTCACACCTACTGAGGGAGTCCTGGACTAGGGGGTGTCCGGATAGCCGAACTATCATCACGGCCGGACTCCAATACTATGAAGATACAAGATTGAAGACTTCGTCCCGTGTCCGGAGCACTTGTGCTTTCAATCTCCCCCTTTTTGGTAATTGATGGCAACATACATCAAAGCTTTAGATAAAGATATAAAGAATAGCAAGGAAAGCTTTGGAAAGACATGTAACAAGCATAGGCTCCCCTACATGTATGCAATCATGTGAATATGAAATATAGAAGCATGTGATAGCATAACCATGATAGAGCAGGCAATGTGTTACATGTATCTTGGCTATATGCATCAGAGCAAAACGTATTAAAGAGAATACCTTCATGCCCATGAGTCCTTCTTGCAAACAGTATGTACATCAGCAAGAATTCCTCATATACATGATTGTGATGCATATACTTTCCTTGTGGTCTTGAGTTTGCTTAGGATGGAATGAACCTGCGTAAACAAGGTTAGATAACACAGATGCACCTACTAGCCAGAGCAGACAAAAGAAACCACAAGAATACCAAGACTGGGATGACATGTAGAGAGTGAGTACTGAGTACCACATTGGATTTGACATGTCCCCAAGGGTAAAGATATGGAATGAATTTAAATGATCTCTTTCCCTTAGATGTCTTGCTCCCCTGAATCTAACATGGGATCTTTGGGAGAAGATAGGGAACAGAAAATCAGAGCTGAACGAAAACATAGTTGAAAGATATGAATGATGATCAGAGCTAAAGTTCAGAGCTAAATCAGAGAAAATGTATGCTAATGCAAAATTTAGCACATCAGATCATATGAACATGTCTCTCCCCTCAAGAAGACATGTGGACATCTCTCCTCTTGAACACAAAGCATCTGGGATCCTTGAGAAATACTTTCTACTAGTATTCTCTCCCCACGGAGATCTCTCTCTCCCTTGAAGGATCTCTCTCTCCTCTGATGTGATCTCTTTCTCTAAATGATAAGCTTTGATGTGATCTCTCTCTCCCCCTTTGACATCAATTTCCAAGAGGGGCTTGATAAAGATGTAATCTCTCTCTCCCCTCTGGAATTTGTCGTGAATGGGTTTGATCCTTGAGTCACAACATAAAGCAATGATAAAAAGGTGATGCTTGTAGAGGACAAGATTCATTGAGTGGAGCTGGATCAGAAGAAACAAAGAATATGTGGCAAAGAGTTCTTCCTGGTATGAAATCGGTACTATCATTACTATCTTATACCTTTGGCATGAAAATGTGTATTACTACGATCGAGATTCAATAAACCATTTATTTAGGTGCAAGACCATTGAAGGTATTATTCAAATAAACAGAGTAACCATTATTCTCCTTAGATGAATAACCGTATTGCGATAGACATAACCCAATCATGTCTATGCTCAACGCAAACACCAAATAACAATTTTAGGCTTAACTCCAATCTCGATGGTAGAGGGCGATGCGATGCTTGATCACATCAACCTTGGAAATACTTCCAACACATATCGTCGGCTCACCTTTAGCTAGTCTCCGTTTATTCCGTAGCTTTTATTTCGAGTTACTAACACTTAGCAACCGAACCGGTATCTAATACCCTGGTGCTACTAGGAGTGCTAGTAAAGTACACATTAACATAATGCATATCCAATATACTTCTATCGACCTTGCCAGCCTTCTCATCTACCAAGTATCTAGGGTAATTCTGCTCCAGTGGCTGTTCCCCTTATTACAGAAGCACTTAGTCTCGGGTTTGGGTTCAACCTTGGGTTTCTTCACTGGAGCAGCAACTGATTTGCCGTTTCACGAAGTGTCCCTTCTTGCCCTTGCCCTTCTTGAAACTAGTGGTTTCATCAACCATCAACAATTGATGCTCCTTCTTGATTTCTACTTTCGCGATGTCAAACAACGCGAATACCTCAAGGATCATCATCTCTATCCTTGATATGTTATAGTTCATCACGAAGCTCTAGCAGCTTGGTGGAAATGACTTTGGAGAAACATCACTATCTCATCTGGAAGATCAACTCCCACTCGGTTCAAGTGATTGTTGCACTTGACAATCTGAGCACAAGCTCAACGATTGAGCTTTTCTCCCTTAGTTTGCAGGCTAAGACAATCGTCGGAGGTCTTATACCTCTTGGCGTGAGCACGAGCCTGAAATCCCAATTTCAGCCTTGAAACATCTCATATGTTCATGACGTTTGAAAACGTGTTCGGTGCCTCAACTCTAAACCGTTTAACTGAACTATCACGTAGTTATCAAAACGTGTATGTCCGATGTTCGTAACATCCACAAACGACGTTTGGGGTTCAGAACACTGAGCGGTGCATTAAGGACATAAGCTTTCTATTGTCCGCATAATCGCTACTATCAACTTTCAACTATATTTTCTCTAGGAACATATCTAAACAGTGGAACTAAAGCGTGAGCTTACGACATAACTTGCAAAGATCTTTTGACTATGTTCAGGATAATTAAGTTCATCTTATGAACTCCCACTCAGATAGACATCCCTCTGGTCATCTAAGTGATTACATGATCCGAGTCAACTAGGCCGTGTCCGATCATCACGTGAGACGGACTAGTCATCATCGGTGAACATCTTCATGTTGATCGTATCTACTATACAACTCATGCTCGACCTTTCGGTCTCCGTGTTCCGAGGCCATGTCTGCACATGCTAGGCTCGTCAAGTTAACCCCAAGAGTTTTTGCTGTGTAAATCTGTCTTACACCCGTTGTATGTGAACGTAAGAATCCATCACACCCGATCATCACGTGGTGCTTAGAAGCGACGAACTGTAGCAACGGTGCGATCGGGGGAGAACACTTCTTGAAATTTGTGTAAGGGATCATCTTATTTACTACCGTCGTTTCTAAGTAAACAAGATGCATAAACATAATAAACATCACATGCAATTATATAGTAGTGACATGATATGGCCAATATCATATAGCTCCATTGATCTCCATCTTCGGGCTCCATGATCATCATCGTCACCGGCATGACACCATGATCTCCATCATCATGATCTCCATCATCGTGTCTTCATGAAGTTGTCTACGCCAACTATTACTTCTACTACTATGGCTACGGTTAGCAATAAAGTAAAGTAATTACATGGCGTTGTTTAATGACACGCAGGTCATACAATAAATAAAGACAACTCCTATGGCTCCTGCGGTTGTCATACTCATCGACATGCAGTCGTGAATCCTATTACAAGAACATGATCAATCTCATACATCACATATAATTCATCACATTCTTCTTGGCCATATCACATCACATAGCATACCCTGCAAAAACAAGTTAGACGACCTCTAATTGTTGTTTGCATGTTTTACGTGGCTGCTATGGGTTTCTAGCAAGAACGTTTCTTACCTACATAAAACCACAACGTGATATGCCAATTGCTATTTACCCTTCATAAGGACCCTTTTCATCGAATCCGTTCCGACTAAAGTGGGAGGCGGCACCGCTAGCCACCTTATGCACCAAGTGCATGTCGATCGGTGGAACCTGTCTCACGTAAAATGCGTGTAAGGTCGGTCCGGGCGCTTCATCCCACAATACCGTCGAAACAAGATTGGACTAGTAACGGTAAGCATATTGAACAAAATCAACGCCCACAACTACTTTGTGTTCTACTCGTGCAAAGAATCTACGCAATAGACCTAGCTCATGATGCCACTTTGTTGGGGAGCGTAGCAGAAATTCAAAATTTTCCTACGTGTCACCAAGATCTATCTATGGAGAAACTAGCAACGAGGGAAGGAGAGTGCATCTACATACCCTTGTAGATCGCTAAGCGGAAGCGTTCATGAGAAGCAGGGTTGAAGGAGTCGTACTCGTCATGATCCAAATCACCGGAGATCCTAGTGCGAGCAGACGGCACCTCCGCGTTCAACACACGTACAGCCCGGTGGCGTCTCACGCCTTGATCCAGCAAGGAGAGAGAGAGGTTGAGGAAGACTCCATCCAGCAGCAACACAACGGCATGGTGGTGATGGAGGAGCGTGGCAATCCCGCAGGCTTCGCCCAAGCACCAAGGGAGAGGAGGAGGAGGAGGCGGGCTGCACCAAGAGGGAGAGAACTCATGTGTGTTGGGCAGCCCAAAACCTCAAGTATATATAGGGGAAAGAGGCTGCGCCCCTTTAGGGTTTCCCACCCCAAGGGGTGCGGCCAGCCCTAGATGGGACTTGGGGGCGGCCAAGGGGGGGAGGAGTTCCTCCCAAGTCAAGTGGAGGCCCTCCCCCTTAGGGTTTTCCCTTCCCATGCGCATGGGCCTTGGGGGGGCTGGTGCCCCTGGCCCATTAAGGCTAGGGAGCCCCCTACAGCCCATGCTACTAAAATGGACGTGGTGGAACAATATCCGGACCTCGGACCCCTGGAATCCTCTGGAACCTTACAGAAGCTTCCGGTACAATACCGAAAAACCGAACTTTTCCGGAACCCGAACAACAACTTTCCATATATAAATCTTTACCTCCGGACCATTCCGGAACTCCTCGTGACGTCCGGGATCTCATCCGGACTCGAACAACATTCGGTAACCACATACAAACTTCCTTTTTAACCCTAAGCGTCATCGAACCTTAAGTGTAGACCCTACGGGTTCGGGAGACATGTAGACATGACCGAGACGTTCTCCGGTCAATAACCAACAGGGGATCTGGATACCCATGTTGGCTCCCACATGTTCCACGATGATCTCATCGGATGAACCACGATGTCAAGGACTCAATCGATCCCGTATACAATTCCCTTTGTCTAGTGGTATTGTACTTGCCCGAGATTCGATCGTCGGTATCCCGATACCTTGTTCAATCTCGTTTCCGGCAAGTCTCTTTACTCGTTCCGTAACACATCATCCGTGATCAACCCCTTGGTCACATTGTGCACATTATGATGATGTCCTACCGAGTGGGCCCAGAGATACCTCTCCGTTTACGGAGTGACAAATCCAGTCTCGATTCGTGCCAACCCAGCAGACACTTTCGAAGATACCTGTAGTGCACCTTTATAGTCACCCGATTACGTTGTGACGTTTGGTACACCCAAAGCATTCAGACGGTATCCGGAGTTGCACAATCTCATGGTCTAAGGAAAAGATACTTGACATTAGAAAAGCTTTAGCATACGAACTACGATCTTTGTGCTAGGCTTAGTATTGGGTCTTGTCCATCACATCATTCTACTAATGATGTGATCCCGTTATCAATGACATCCAATGTCCATGGTTAGGAAACCGTAACCATCTGTTGATCAACGAGCTAGTCAATAGAGGCTTACTAGGGACATGGTGTTGTCTATGTATCCACACATGTATCTGAGTTTCCTATCAATACAATTATAGCATGGATAATAAACGATTATCGTGAACAAGGAAATATAATAATAACTAATTTATTATTGCCTCTAGGGCATATTTCCAACAGGTTTAGCCTCCTTGATCTCGTGGTAGATCTACTCTTGTACTACCCATATCATCAATATTAATCAAGCAGGAGTAGGGTATTACCTCCATCGAGAGGGCCCGAACCTGGGTAAAACACCGTGTCCCTTGTCTCCTGTTACCATCCGCCTAGACGCACAGTTCGGGACCCCCTACCCGAGATCCGCCGGTTTTGACACTGATATTGGTGCTTTCATTGAGAGTTCCTCTGTGTCGTCACCGATAGGCCCGATGGCTCCTTCGATCATCAACAATGACGCGGTCCAGGGTGAGACTTTTCTCCTGGACAGATCTTCGTATTCGGCGGCTTTGCACTGCGGGACAATGCTTGGCCATCTGGAGCAGATCGAAAGTGTCGCGACCAGACCCGAATGGATCTAGCGCTCTGTGCTCAGTGTCATCCCTGGATCAGTAATGCTGACACCACACAGTACTTCGAAGGATTTATAGCAGAGTAGCAATCACACACTTATTACATCGTTGTCCACAAGGGAACTTAATACAATAATATGGCTTAAGGCCATCTAATAATAACAGCGGAAGGCTTGGAAGACAAGTGAGTCCATCAACTCCAACGGCATCACTGAGTATAGAACCACGACCTAACACCTTACTCGACGTCTGAAAAGTCTGCAACGTGAAAAGTTGCAGCCCGAAAACGGTTAAGAACATGGAATATCTGGCAATGTAACACATAGAGAACAATGAAGCAACAAACCTATACTACATGCATATATGGCTGGTGGTAAGGCTCTACGGTTACATTTTTGCATAAAGCTGGATTTTCCCTACATCAAAGGAATAATTTTATTTAACTATCATGGTGGTTGTTAAACATTGAGAATGGTTGACAGCATCCTCAATCCCAATTAAAAGTACTCATTAAAACCCAATAACTTTATTATTAGAAGTAACGTGTTGAGATTCACATGATATTCAAGTACTAGATACTCAAGATGTCCATAACCGGGACACGACTAATCATGATTAGTTTATACACTCTGCAGAGGTTTAGCACTTTTCCCCACAAGACTCGATCGCCTCCGCTTGGTTCTACTTTTGACTACATGGTGTTTGAGAAAGCGGATGACCGAGACATAGTCTTTCGAGCGCTAGCACCTTACATGTGGGTAGACCGTACCAACCTATATCCCCTACATCAGCTAGCCTACCCGTAAGAGTTCGCACAACTTAGTCAACTACGCCAGAGCCCATAATTGGCTTGTGGCTGCACACGGAAGTTTCTAGTTTGAATAATCTCATGATCCCTTTGGGCCTGGGTGGCGGTCCGAAGAAATACAAAGCGAGTCTGATAGAAACCAGGTGCCTCAATCCACCCGGATGTGTGTTTAGGTTGCCACCTTAAATAAACCATTAATTAACAATCTCACATCTGTCATGGATATTCACTCACCCAATCCACGTCTACTAGCATAGCATGGCATAATCAAGCAAACGTAGAAGTAACTCCCAAGGTTTCATAAGTAAAATAGGTAATAGGTACTACCTCAATCTACTTCCCATCCCACAATTTAATTAGATCCTAACATGCAAGTGTTTGAGGGTTTGATCTAATGCATAAAACTGGGTAGTAGAAAAGGTATGATCAAAGTGTTACTTGCCATGCTTATGATCCGCGAGTCCAAGAGATTAGAAGTAACAAGCGGCGCACTCCGGGTGATCTAACGCAGACAAACAACAAGAATACAATAAGTAAACAACTAATGCACAGGACAATCTCGAATAAAAGATCTAACCAGATAGTTCAACTTAAGAACCCTGGTTGCAAAAGAATCGAATCAAATAAAGCATCGAAAGTCGGAACTCGAGAGAGAACGACTCGGTTTAGCAATCTGAAATTGGGTCAAAATTTCATAGTAGCAAAACTCTGTGAAAGTAGGTTAGTCGGAACGGCGGTTTCGTTACGAAACTCCAGGCGCTTGAATCACCTGATTCCGATAAACGAGCAAGAAATAAAACAGATTTGATAATCAGATCGGAAATCGAATATGAAAAATAATGGATTAAATCCGATTTAAAAGAAAACGACGAACGGATTAAATAACGGACGTTCGTTAACAGAACTAATCCAACAAACGCGTTCATTGAAACGAACGGGTCGGTGAACGTTCACTAAATAAGAAAACCGAAAAAAATAAAAATAAAACCAATCTAGGTTTTTGAAATAAAACCGAACATCACAAAAAAAAACCGGACCGGGTTTTCTAGGGAAAACCGGATCGGAACGGCGCGGGGCGGTGGCTACCTCCGGTGATCGCCGGCGGGGCTCGGCGGCTGACTCCGTGGTCAGGCGAGGTCGGCGGGTGGCGGAGGTCGGGAGGGACGACGAGGCGGCGGGGTGCTCCGGGCGGCGGGCTCGGCTTGGGGCGGCGACGGCGAGGTGAGGAGAGAGGGGTCCGGTGAGGGGTATAAATAGGAGGGGGTGCTCGGCTTGGGGAAGGCGAGGAGGGCAGTGAGTCGGACACCGGCGGCGGGGTCCGGCGTCTTGGCGGAGAGCTCCAGCTCTGGCCTGAGGAGGAGGCGGGCGCTGGGCCGGGCCCGGGCGCGTTTTTTAAAACAAAACGAATTAAAAAAATATCAAACGAACTCCGATTTAAATAAAACAAATTTTCCCCGACTCCTAAAAATGAGTCGAACAAAATGAACTTTAAAAACGGCAAACATGCATAATATTTTTTTTAATGCTCATTTTTGCCTAAGCAAAATAAATCTTCCAAAACCAAATTTGATTTATTTATAATATCTTCATTTTTCCTAAATATTGGGAAAGTCATATTATTCCCTCTCTTGAGATTTTTATAGGAAAAACTTTATGAAGATAATTAAATAAATCCAATGATCCTATTTTCAAATTTGAGAAATCCCAAATATGAAAATAATGAAACTTCCAACTCTCTCCGAGGGTCCTTGAGTTTCGTGAAATTTTCTAGGATCGGAAAATGCGAGAAAAATATGATATGCATGATGACCTAATGTATAACATTCCAAATTGAAAATTTGGGATGTTACAAACCTACCTCTTAAGATGAATCTACGCCCTCGAGATTCGGGTTGGCTAGAAAATAGGTGAGGTGGTCCTTGAGCAAAACTTCCTCTCTTTCCCGGTGGCTTCATCCTCGGTGTGGTGGCTCATGAACTTTGCAAAACTTGATAACCTTGCTGCGGGTAACTCTGCTGGCATAATCGAGAATCTTAACGGTTTTTCCTCATATGTCAAGTCATCCTTCAACTGAATTGCTTCCGGTGGCACTTGTGTCTCTTAACGGTACCTCTGCTATCTCGGGTGACATTTCTTCAAGCGAGAAACATGGAATACATCATGAACTCCTGACAGTCCTTCTGGCAATTCCAACTTATAAGCAACTTCTCCCATGCGTTGCAAAATCTTATACGGTCCAACGAAGCGGGGTGCTAACTTTCCTTTAACTCCAAAACGCTTAACTCCTCAAGCGGGGATACTCTGAGATATACTCTGTCTCCAACTTCATACTCAATCGCTGCGCTTTGAATCGGCATAGCTCTTTTGTCTGGACTGGGCTACCTTGAGCCTGTCTCGAATCAACTTAACTTTCTGTTCAGATTCCTTAATCAAATCTGGTCCAAACAACTGACGATCTCCAGTTTCGTCCCATAGCAACGGTGTCCTGCACCTTCTTCCATACAAAGCCTCGAAAGGTGCCATCTTCAAACTGGTTTGGTAACTGTTGTTGTAGGAGAATTCTGCATACGGCAAATTATCATCCCAGCTAGATCCATAATCTAGGGCACAAGCTCTCAGCATATCTTCCAAAATCTGATTGACTCTCTCAGTCTGTCCATCGGTCTGTGGGTGGAAAGCTGTACTGAATTCCAATCGGGTTCCCAATGTTTCGTGCAACTGGTTCCAAAATTTCGAGGTAAACTGGGTTCCTCTATCTGATACGATGCTCCTCGGAACTCCGTGTAAGCACACAATTCTGGTCATGTATATCTTTGCCAACTTAGCACTGCTATAGGTAGTCTTGACTGGAATAAAATGAGCTACCTTGGTCAAACGGTCGACTATAACCCAAATCGAGTCATATCCTGAACGAGTCTTTGGTAATCCCGTGATAAAATCCATGCCTAGTTTATCCCACTTCCATTCGGGTATCGACAATGGTTGTAACAATCCTGCTGGCTTCTGATGTTCTGCCTTTACTTTCTGACATACATCGCAAACTACTACATACTCCGCAATATCCTTCTTCATTCCTGTCCACCAGAAAGTATTCTTCAAATCCAAGTACATCTTGGTATTTCACAGTGAATCGAATAGGGTGAATCATGGGCTTCTTGTAAAATCAACTTCCTGATCTACGGGTCATTGGGCACATAAACACGGTCTTCAAACCATAGGGTATCGTGCTCATCCTCCACGAAATCCTTTAGCTTTTCCTTTGCTCATTTTCTCCTTTATAGAGGCAACTTCCTTATCCGCCTTTTGGGCTTCTCTGATTTTGTCCATCAGTGTTGACTGAATCTCCAATGCTGCTACATAGCCTCTCGGAACTATTTCCAAACATAGCTCTCGAAGGTCCTCGGCTAACTCATTGGGTATTCCTCCCATCATTAGGGTATTGGCGTGGCTCTTACGGCTCAGTAAATGCCTTTCGACATTAGCCTTCCGGGTGATAATGCAATCTCATGCCATAATCCTTGATAAGCTCTAACCATCTCCTTTATGCGAGATTAAATTCATACGTGTGAAGATGTACTTCAAACTCTTGTGATCCGTATATACTTCACAATGATTTCCAATGAGAAAATGTCTCCACGTCTTGAGGGCATGCACAACGGCTGCTAACTCCAAATCATGAGTGGCATAATTCAACTCATGGGGCTTAAGTTAATAAATCAAGCATCTGAAACAACTCTTCCTTCCTGCATAAGCACTGCTCCAAGTCCTCGGCGTGAAGCGCCGCAATACACCTCATAATCCTTAGTCCGATCCGGCAATATCAAAACTGGTGAGGTAACCAATCTTTTCTTCAACTCCTGAAAACTTGCCTCACAGGTCCTCAGTCCATATGAATCTGTTTTCCTTCTTCAACAATTCTGTCATAGGCTTGGCAATCCTTGAGAAATTCTCAATGAACCTTCGGTAGTATCCTGCGAGTCCAAGGAAACTTCGAATCTCTCCAACTGTCGTTGGTGCTTCCCATTTGGTTACGGTCTCAACTTTTGTGGGGTCAACTGCTATCCCTTCTCCGGATATAACATGTCCGAGAAATCCAACTTCCTTTAACCAAAACTCACATTTGCTAAACTTGGCATACAACTGGTGTTCCCTCAGTTTCTCCAAAACCAATCGCAAATGTTCCTTGTGTTCCTCTTCATTCTTCGAGAAAATCAAAATGTCATGAATGAACACCACGACGAACTTATCCAAAAACTCCATAAACACTTTGTTCATCAGGTTCATGAAATAGGCTGGTGCGTTAGTCGATCCAAATGACATAACGGTATACTCGTATAGTCCATATCTCGTGGTAAATGTTGTCTTGGGTATGTCCTGCTCCCGAATCTTCAATCGATGGTACCACGATCGCAAGTCGATCTTGGGAAACACCTTGGCTCCTTGCAAGCGATCAAACAGGTCATTTATCATAGGTAGTGGGTACTTGTTCTTGATTGTTACTTCATTCAATCCACGATAATCAACAACCATTCTTAACGATCCATCCTTCTTCTCCACTAGCAAAGCGGGTGATCCCCAAGGTGAAGAGCTTGGGCGTATAAAACCTTTATCCAAAAGCTCCTTAATCTGCTTCTTGATTTCCGCCAAATCCTGTCTTTGGCATCCTATACGGTCGCTTCGATATCGGGCCTGTTCCTGGCAACAGCTCGATCAAAAACTCAATGTCTCTATCCGGTGGCATTCCTGGCAACTCTTCCGGAAATACATCAGGAAAATCCTTCACCACTGGTACTTCTTCCTGTACCACTCCTGATAAGCAATTAACTTGTGCTCTCCTCGGCTCATGCCGTGATACATACTTAATCCTTCTTCCTTCTGGTGTGGTGAGCAAAATTGATCTAGTGGAGCAATCAATGTTTCCTCCATACTTTGATAACCAATCCATACCTAATATCACATCCAATCCTTGGGATTCCGAGAACTATTAGGTGCGAGGGGAAGACATAGTGTCCAATCCTTAATGGCGGTCGATCACACCATTTACTAGCCATGTACTCTGCTCGGGTGAGGTTACTAGCATGGGTGACCTAAGGGCTTGGGTTGGTAACTTGTACTTATCCACAAATCCCTTGATATGTATGAATGCGATGCACCGTATCGAAAAGAACAAGCTGCGATAAATGACTTAACCAAAAACTTACCGATTACTGCATCGGGCTGATCTTCAACCTCCTCCACTTCAATGTGGTTCACCTGTCCCCTATTAAAAGGGTTGGGCTTCTTTCCAGAGCTTCCATTGCCATTTCCATTCTGGCCTTCTGGACAGTCATTTGCATAATGCCCAGTCTTGCGGCACTTAAAGCAAGTAATATGACTCAGGTCTACTTTGGATGGTGTTGACGGGTTGGTGCGATTCTGTCCGTTGCTTCCTCCATTCCCGTTCCCATTCTTGGTGCTGTTATGGTTATGCGAATTACCTCCTCCATGGGTATGCTGAAACTGAATTCCTGATTTAGGGGTATAACGAAGTTTCTGCTGAGCTCCAGAGTTATACTTCCCTTGTCCATACTTCCGCTTACGGTTCTCAATTTGCTGCTGCTTTCCTTCAATCATGAGGGCTCGATCTACTAACTCCTGGTAGTTATTGAAACTTGCTACCATCAACGGCATGCTGAACTCATCATTCAGTCCTTCTAGAAACTTCTCCTGTTTAGCTGCATCCGTAGCAGCGTCATCTGGGGCATAACGTGCTAATTTGCTAAAGTCATCCACGTACTGGCCAACAGTCCTTCCTCCTTGGCGTAAGTTGCGAAACTCACGCTTCTTCATGGCCATGGCTCCTGCTGAAACATGGGTAGTGCGAAAAGCTTGCTGAAATTGATCCCATGTGACAGTGTCTACAGGGTAAGTGGCTGTGAAATTCTCCCACCATGCTGCTGCGGGTCCTTCAAGCTGATGTGCTGCAAACTTCACTCTTTCTCCATCCGTGCATCCTGCAGTGGTCAGCTCCCTTCCTATCTTGCGGAGCAAGTCATCTGCAACAATTGGCTCGGTGCTCTTTGGAATACACGGCGGGTTTAGTCTAAGGAAGCGAGTCGGATGATCCGCAGTGGTGGTGGTGGTGGTGGGTTGTTGTTGTTGTTGTTGTTGTTGCCCTGGTTACGCACCAATGTTTGAATCAGGGTATTCTCTTTGGATCAGTTGGGTGATCTCTGGCGGAAAAGCGAATCCGGGTCGCGTCTCGGAGGCATCGATGGGTTTAGAAAAGATGAGAATTTAGAATAGAATGAGGTCTAAGGGAATCACTACCCAAATGCACATGAGCAAATACACAGACAATCACTTCATTCAATCAAACAAAGGCTTACAACGATCTAACTATCGCAGAGTGCGTGTACTATAATGTTTACATGGGGGGAATCCTACTAATATGTGGGGGACTTCTACTCATTTGAACGGTGGAAGACTCCATAATGTCTGCTCGACCGTCTTCAAAGTCGGGTTCACTTGGATCCGAATAGGTGTCGTCGATGTTGATGTAGTCGCTTGGGCAATCGACATACTGGTCTTCATTCCTGAGCGCCAACTTCTTCTTGAGTTCTTCAATCTCGTACTTAAGATCGTTATTGTGTCTTGCTAGAGCTACGATCTCGTCCATATAGTCCTTGCGAGATGTCTTTAGTTCTTCTTCAAGTTCGATGATCCTTCCCTTTGCATTCTGCAACTCCAACATATCATTGCACATCTGGTTCTCCTGGCGTCGAATGTGCTGGTTTAACTCCTGGATAAATGCTGCAATGGATCTATCCTTCTTGGTGCTGACGACGTCCCATTTGTCATCTCGGCGTCCGCAAATCTGGTAAATTGTGTCCTTGAGGTCTTCTTGATAAACTTCTCCAATGCGTCCCATGGTGATGTGAGCTGCCATGCTCTTTCCCAGACTCCAAGTTGGTGCACTGAAAACACTATCTATAGGCTTGGTGATTGGGGCGAATGTCCTTCCTGGAGCGTGGCGTGAATCTTCCGGTAGCTCCTCTTGAGGCAGTGGCGTTGAAAGTCCGGTGAAGCTTGGTAGTCCAATGTTTAGGTACTTGGTAACTTCCTTCAAGTGAAATCCAAAAGGTGTGCCTTCATCTGGTTGGTTGTACTTGATCTTGGCGTCGTCATCCTAAAGAGAGTAGAAAAGATGAGGAGTTAGAAAATGGGAAGAGAATAGTGATCTATGGTTTTATCTTAGTGGTGCGTGTCTCCTACCGGTAGGTGCTCGATACCATTCTCTGTCATGACCGGACCGAATGGATCTAGCGCTCTGTGCTCGATGTCATCCACTGGATCGATAATGCCGACACCACACAAGATTTCAAGGATTTATAGCAGAGTAGCAATCACACACTTATTACATCGTTGTCCACAAGGGAACTTAATACAATAATATGGCTTAAGGCCATCTAATAATAACAGCGGAAGGCTTGGAAGACAAGTGAGTCCATCAACTCCAACGGCATCACTGAGTATAGAACCACGACCTAACACCTTACTCGTAAATGCGAAAAGTCTGCAAGCGTGAAAAGTTGCAGCCCGAAAACGGGTCAGCACATGGAATATGCTGGCAATGTAACACATAGAGAACAATGAAGCAACAAACCTATACTACATGAATATTTGGCTGGTGGTAAGGCTCTACGGTTACATTTTTGCATAAAGCTGATTTTCCCCTACATCAAAGGAATAATTTTATTTAACTATCATGGTGGTTGTTAAACATTGAGAATGGTTGACAGCATCCTCAATCCCAATTAAAAGTACTCATTAAAACCCAATAACTTTATTATTAGAAGTAACGTGTTGAGATTCACATGATATTCAAGTACTAGATACTCAAGATGTCCATAACCGGGGACACGACTAATCATGATTAGTTTATACACTCTGCAGAGGTTTGCGCACTTTTCCCCACAAGACTCGATCGCCTCCGCTTGGTTCTCGCACTACATGGTGTTTGAGAAACGGATGACCGAGACATAGTCTTTCGGAAGCGCTAGCACCTTACATGTGGGTAGACCGTACCAACCTATATCCCCTACATCAGCTAGCCTACCCGTAAGAGTTCGCACAACTTAGTCAACTACGCCAGAGCCCATAATTGGCTTGTGGCTGCACACGGAAGTTTCTAGTTTGAATAATCTCATGATCCCTTTGGGCCTGGGTGGCGGTCCGAAGAAATACAGGCAAGTCCTGATAGAAACCAGGTGCCTCAATCCACCCAGATGTGTGTTTAGGTTGCCACCTTAAATAAACCATTAATTAACAATCTCACATCTGTCATGGATATTCACTCACCCAATCCACGTCTACTAGCATAGCATGGCATAATCAAGCAAACGTAGAAGTAACTCCCAAGGTTTCATAAGTAAAACAGGTAATAGGTACTACCTCAATCTACTTCCCATCCCACAATTTAATTAGATCCTAACATGCAAGTGTTTGAGGGTTTGATCTAATGCATAAAACTGGGTAGTAGAAAAGGTATGATCAAAGTGTTACTTGCCTTGCTGATGATCCGCGAGTCCTAGAGATTCGAAGTAACAAGCGGCGCACTCCGGGTGATCTAACGCAGACAAACAACAAGCATACAATAAGTACTCATCTAATGCACAGGGAAATCTCGAATAAAAGATCTAACCAGATAGTTCAACTTAAGAACCCTGGTTGCAAAAGAATCGAATCAAATAAAGCATCGAAAGTCGGAACTCGAGAGAGAACGACTCGGTTTAGCAATCTGAAATTGGGTCAAAATTCCATAGTAGCAAAACTCTGTGAAAGTAGGTTAGTCGAACGGCGGTTTAGATTCTGAAACTCCAGGCGCTTGAATCACCTGATTCCGATAAACGATCAAGAAATAAAACAGATTTGAAAATCAGATCGGAAATCGAATCTGAAAAATAATGGATTAAATCCGATTTAAAAGAAAACGACGAACGGATTAAATAACGGACGTTCGTTAACAGAACTAATCCAACGAACGCGTTCATTGAAACGAACGGGTCGGTGAACGTTCACTAAATAAGAAAACCGAAAAAAAAATAAAACCAATCTAGGTTTTTTGAAAAAAAACCGAACATCGCAAAAAAAAACCGGACCGGGTTTTCTAGGGAAAACCGGATCGGAACGGCGCGGGGCGGTGGCTACCTCCGGTGATCACCGGCGGGGCTCCGGGCGGCGGCTCCGGCGGGTTGGGCGAGGTCGGCGGGTGGCGGCGAGGTCGGGAGGGGCGACGAGGGGCGGCGGGTGCTCGGCTGACGGCGGCTGGCGTCTCGGCGGTGGCGGCTCGGCTTGGGGCGGCGACGCGGGCGAGGTGAGGAGAGAGGGGTCGTGAGGTATAAATAGGAGGGTGCTCCGGCTTGGGAAGGGGCAACGGGAGCCGGGCGAGTCGGACAGGCGGCGGGGTCCGGCGGCGGCGGGAGAGCTCCCTTCGGGCGGGCGCGCGAGGAGGAGAGGCGGGCGCTGGGCCGGGCCCGGGGCGCGTTTTTTTTAAACAAAACGAATTAAAAAAAATATCAAACGAACTCCGATTTAAATAAAACAAATTTTCCCCGACTCCTAAAAATGAGTCGAACAAAATGAACTTTAAAAACGGCAAACATGCGTAATATTTTTTTAATGCTCATTTTTGCCTAAGCAAAATAAATCTTCCAAAACCAAATTTGATTTATTTATAATATCTTCATTTTTCCTAAATATTGGGAAAGTCATATTATTCCCTCTCTTGAGATTTTTATAGGAAAAACTTTATGAAGATAATTAAATAAATCCAATGATCCTATTTTCAAATTTGAGAAATCCCAAATATGAAATTAATGAAACTTCCAACTCTCTCCGAGGGTCCTTGAGTTGCGTGAAATTTTCTAGGATCGGAAAATGCGAGAAAAATATGATATGCATGATGACCTAATGTATAACATTCCAAATTAAAAATTTGGGATGTTACAGAAAGCTACGCCCCTGGCCATCAGGTCAGATTTGGAAGTTTGAACTATACGGCCGATATCCGCGGAGACTTGATCTTCGACAGATTCGAGCCGTAGACAAGCGTGCCAAGACTATGCGGATGGGCATGATCTAGCTCTGCAGCCGGTCAAAGGCCTCGGAGGCCGCACCGGCATCCGCTCCGACCCTTAATCCGGAGCCGGATTCCCGATCGAGGAGGAGTGGTTGGACACCGCCTCGGGGCTACAATCTCACGGCGATTGAGCGAACTCCATCCCTGTCGCTGCGAAGACCTCGACTTTGGTGCCGGACTCCTCTCCGGACTCCTAACCCTCCGCGCCCCCGCCAATCGAATCTGATTGGGCGCCGGTCATGGAGTTCACTGCCGCAGACATCTTTCAGCACTCGCCCTTTGGCGACATCCTGAATTCACTAAAGTCTCTGCTTTTTATCTGGAGAGCCTGGCGGACTACGGACGGACAGGAAGGTTGGGATACGGACGACGAAGAAATTCAACGCCCACCCACCACCCACTTTATAGCCACTGTCGATGATCTAACCGACATGCTCGACTTCGACTTCGAAGACATCGACGGTATGGACGACGATGCGGGAGACGACCAAGACCCAGCGCCTACAGGGCACTGGAAGGCCACCTCGTCATATGACATATACATGGTGAACATCCCAAAAGATGGGAACGGCGATGGAACAACGGAGGATGACCCCTCCAAGAAGCAACCGAAGCACCGACGTTAGCGGCGCCGCTCTAAACCCCGCCACAATAAAAACGGTGATTCCTATACGGGAGATAATAACACCCCGGACAGTGCCGAAGACAACCGCCTCCAGCAGGACTCAGTGCAGGAGGAGGGAGAAGCAAGTCCGCACGACAGTGCGGCAGAAAGGGAGGTCGAGGACGATAATTATGCGCCTCCCTCCGAAGATGAGGCAAGCCTCGACGACAATGAATTTGTCATGCCTGAGGATCCCGCCGAACAAGAGCGTTTCAAACGAAGGCTTATAGCCACGGCAAGCAGCCTCAAGAAAAAGCAGCAACAGCTTAGAGCTGACCAAGACCTGCTAGCTGATAGATGGACTGAAGTCCTTGCAGCCGAAGATTATGAACTCGAACATACCTCCAAAAGCCACCCCAAACGCAGGCCGTTGCCTCGATCAGAGGAGGAAGCACCCAAGTCACCAGCGCACGACATGGCAGACCGGCCACCCCGTGGTCGCGACAGAGAAGCCTCTCGGCCCTCCGCTCAAGCCACACCCCGACGCCGCTCAAAAAGTACCAAGGCACGGGAAAACGCACCGGACTTGCGAGATATATTGGAGGACAAGGCAAAATATACAAGATCGATCTACAGATCGCGTGGGCGCCCAACGACACGGGATGATTACCGTCGCGCCGGATACAACAAATCCGGCCGGGCCGAACACAGTAGAAAAAGCTCATATGAGCTACGTCGTGATATAGCCCAATGTCTGAGGCGCCAAGACACCCATTATGCTTCACAAATGAAGTAATGGATCATCAAATCCCGAGGGCTTCAAACCCGTAAACATCGAATCATACGATGGTACCACAGATCCTGCTGATGCGGATCGAGGACTATCTCCTCCATATCCACATGGCCCGCGGTGATGATCTACATGCCATCAAATACCTCCCACTCAAGCTTAAAGGACCAGCTCGGCATTGGCTCAACAACTTGCCAGCAGAATCAATTGGTTGGTGGGAGGACCTGGAAGACGCATTCCTTGATAACTTCCAGGCCACATACATGCGACCACCAGACGCCGATGACCTTAGCCACATAAATCAGCAGCCAGAAGAATCGGCTAGACAATTCTGGACACGGTTCCTAACAAAGAAAAATCAAATAGTTGACTGTCCGGATGCAGAGGCCCTTGCAGCCTTCAAACATAACATCCGCGACGAGTGGCTTGCCCGGCACCTAGGACAGGAAAAGCCGAAATCCATGGCAGCCCTCACAACACTCATGACCCGCTTTTGTGTGGGAGAGGACAGCTGGCTAGCTCGAAGCAACAACTTGGCCAAACACCCCGATGGTTCGAATACCAAGGACAGCAATGGCAGGTCGCGTCGCAACAAGAACAAGCGCCGCATTAACGGAGATCATGCTGAAGATCTGACCATCAATGCCGGATTGAGGCTCTAAACCGGTCAGCGGAAGAAGCCATTCAAAAGAAATACCTGGGCCCGTCCAACTTGGACCGAATACTCGATCGCCATGGCATATACATGGCACCCCCGAAAAACCAGCCAATCACACCAACAGGGATTGTTGGGTGTTCAAGCAAGCAGGCAAGTTAAGTGCCGAACTCAATGATAAGGGGCTGCATAGCGATGACGAGGAAGAGCCCCGGCCGCCGAACAATAGAGGACAGAAGTGTTTTCCCACACAAGTGCGGACGGTGAACATGATATACGCAACCCACATACCCAAAAGGGAGCGGAAGCATGCACTAAGGGACGTATATGCGATGGAGCCAGTCGCCCCAAAGTTCAACCCTTGGTCTTCCTGCCCGATCACCTTCGATCGAAGGGACCACCCCACTAGCATTCATCATGGCGGTTTCGCCGCATTTGTTCTTGACCCAATTATTGACGGATTTCACCTCACAAGAGTCCTGATGGACGGCGGCAATAGCCTGAACTTGCTTTATCAGGATAAAGTGCGCAAATTGGGCATAGACCCATCCAGGATTAAACCTACAAAGACGACCTTTAAAGGCGTCATACCGTGTGTAGAGGCCAGTTGTACGGGCTCAGTTACACTCGAAGTGGTCTTCGGATCCCCGGATAACTTCTGAAGCGAAGAGTTAATCTTCGACATTGTACCATTCCGCAGCGGCTATCATGCACTGCTCGGACGAACCGCATTTGCAAAGTTCAATGCGGTACCGCACTACGCGTACCTCAAGCTCAAGATGCCAGGCCCTCGAGGAGTAACCACGGTCAATGGAAACGCCGAACGCTCTCTCCGAACGGAGGAGCACATGGCGGCCCTCGCGACGGAGGTACAAAGCAGCCTCTCATAGCAATTCTCGAGTCCGGCCACTAAGCGTCCGGACAACATCGCTGCGCCGAGTAACCTACAACAAGACCGCTGGCACGTTTCAAGCCGCAGCGTAGCAATCCGGCCCCAACCCCAGCCCTCGCGAAATTGCGAAGCCAGTACTGCGCGTACATAACTACGCTCTGGAGATACCATGGGCATAAGGGGAGGGGCATGACCACGGCATGCCCATAATGCGGCTCAACCGCACCAGGGGCTCCCGATTGTGTCATTCTTTTTCTTTCTTATTTTTTCTTACTTTCAGGACTCCATTTTCCCGAAGTCCTGTCCGGCACTAGAATCGCCGAACTCACGATGCAACAGCCAGGGAAGCAGAAAGCCACGTCGAGTGTTCAGGTGGTCTCTATTACGAGCATTATACCTGTTTTACATACCATCCGCAGCTTACCCCCGGAGGGGGACATGTTAGATAGTCCCATCCCTTGCTTATCGCACTATTTGTATCGTTCTGCTTTCATTGCAGTACCTTTTTGAATAAACAATACATAGCTTTTTCCTATTATTGCACTCTTTTCTTTATCTATATATATGTTCATTTCATGACATTACGCACCCGTACACTTTGGTACGGCCAATACACCAGGGGCTTAAGTACCCCAAAATTATGGTGTGATAAGTCCGAACACTTTCACAAGTGCGGCACCCCAAACTTATAGCATTATATGAATCGGCTCCGAATCATGTCTTGGGTCAATAGTTGGGTTTGCCCGGCTCCCGTGTTTTGGTACCTTACGTTCCGTTATATCGACTAAGGTAGCACCGGGAGAACCACTGCGATTGTGCCCCAGTTGAGCTGGGTCGAGCACCTCAGTGGAGAAAGCTAAAACTGACCGTCATGATAGGGCGAGAGCGATGCGCTGTTCGAGAGGTTTTTTCGGTCCCTAAAGACTTATGCCGCTTAGAGCGAGGAACCGGAATTGTCCGGCCAAGGCGTGGATAGCGCCCTGAACTCGGTCTTCCGAATACTAGGGGCTTCGCCGAAATTTAAACTTATAGAATTCTATGGATAAGTGAGAGTGTTCAAGCATTATGAGTCCGGTTGCCTTGTTCGTTGTGTTGAGCGCCTCCCTAGATGGACCGAAGAATGGGAACAAGAGTGCTCAAGTTTATCCCGAACACCCCAGCACTCGTGGCATGGGGGCTGAAGCCAACGACTTGCCGTCTCTCAAATTTGATAAACGGCCGCACAGAAGGTAATATTTTAAATTAACAAGCATTACTTAGTGCATATGAACAAGTTTTCAGCGTACAGGATAACAAATGCGAATCTATTCAAAAATTACATCTTTGGAGCACTCATCCACTATTTGGCGGGCACCCTTCAGGAGGCCCTCATAGTACATTTCGGGCGTGCGATGCTCCTTGCCCTTCGGTGGCCTGTCCGTCACAAGCTTCTCCGCATCCAGCTTGCCCGGTGCACTTTAGCACGGGCAAGGGCCCGACGGACACCTTCAATGCAGACGGAGCGCTTGATGACTTCAATCCATGGACATGCGTCCACCAGCCGCTGCACTAAGCCGAAGTAGCTCCCGGGCATGGCCTCCAATGGCCACAGCCGCGCTATAAGGCCCTTCATGGCCTGTTCGGCGACCTTGTGGAGCTCGACCAGCTGCTTCAGCTGGTCGCTCAGGGGCACCGGATGTTCCACCCCAGCATACTGAGACCAGAACACCTTTTCCGTCGAGCTCCCCTCCTTGGCGCGGTAGAATCTGGCGACATCGAGACCTGATCTGGGGCAAATCTGCGAATGCTCTGGAGAGCTCCGAATCCGGGTATGTAATAGGTAATTCACTTTCACATGCTTGCTTTGCATAAAGAATGCCTTACCCGCCGCTATCTTCTTTAATGATTCAATTTCTTGGAGGGCTTTTTGGGCCTCGGCCGTAGCAGCTTTGGCACTCTCAAGAGCCGAGGCGAGCTCGGACTCTCGAGTCTTCGAGTCACGCGCCAAACTCTCGTGTTTTTCCACGAGAGCTTGGAGCTCTTGCCGTACCTTAGCCAGCCGCGCCTCCCTCTTCTCTCGCTCGGTGCGTTCCGCATCCGCTTTGTTTTCGGCCACGGACACAGCTTCCTTCAGGGTCGCCACCTCGTTCGTGGCCCCTGCAGTACCCATGTTATTCCTGTTATTTTTTGCAACCGAAACCTTTCTATAAGGTATTTATTTAATAAGGTATTACTTACCTTCCTTGTCCTCGAGCTGCTTCTTGGCAAGGCCGAGCTCGTTCTCGGACCGCTCGAGATTCTGCTTCAATGTAGTGACCTCCACAGTCAGTGCGGCAAAGGTCAGCAGCGCAGCCTGCATTCCCATATTGACATACTTATGTTAGACTCCTGCGTATATCTTTTTAGGTCCTTAGTCCGACTTTTCTTTCCGAACACCGAACTAAGCATCAGGGGCTACTGTCTATGCGGTAATATTTTACATATTCTAAACTTACCTCAAAGCCTGTTAGAAGGCTGGTACAGCTGGGTCAGCCCGCTCTTGGCGGACTGAACTGTCCGGATCACCGCACTCATAACAGTGCGGTGCTCCTCCTCGATGGAGGCGGTGTTAAGCGCCTCCAGTAAGCTATCCGGTGCCTCCGGTTGGATGGAGGACACCAGCGTCTTACCCTTCTTGCGAAGGGACCGCTTGCCGGACTCCGGAACCGGTGAAGGTTCCGTCATGGAGTCCGGACAAGGGTTGGGCTTAGAGCCCCTGGGGGTCTTGCCCCCCACGCACCTGGAGTCCGGGAGGCCGCCTTGTGGCGCCTCCTGCGCCACCTCCTCTTGACTAGGCCCCCCTTTGGGCACCACCTCGGCGTCGTCCGCAGCGTGAGGCTAGGAGGCGGTCGGAAGTGAAGTACTCTCCATTTCTGACGAACCCAGGGACCCGCTCGACGAAGTGGCGAACTCGCCCTTGGGTGGGCTGCATGATTGTTCGGCATTAGAGAACACTATGCAATGGTAAAAAAGTCATGGGTATCCGGACACTTACGATCTCGCCAGGGGCTTGGCCCTTGTTGGCCAGTCCTCCTCGTCGTTGTCGACGTTGGTGGAGAAGTCCGGAGGAAGGGTTCTTCCCTTCTTGTACCCTCCGGCCTCCCCAGTTGGGGCGGCCTTCCTTTTCCTCTCCTCCCCCGCTGGGGGAGAAGCTTCATTTTCCTCCTCCTCGTCCTCAGGAGAAGATTCTGCTTCAGAATCTGACAACACCTGGCGTCGGGAGCTCCTTCGAGTTCCCGTGGCCTCCTTCTTGGCCTTCTTCTTCGGCACCACATGGGGTACCGGAGCCAGCAGCCCCGTCAATCGGGCGTCCGCTGGGTCTTCCGACAAAGGAGCCGGACAGTTAATATTTCCGGACGTCTTCAGCCAGTCCTGTCAAAGATTAGGGAGTTTTAGATCCCACATAGAGTCAATCTATGAAAAAAGAGTCCCGTAAAGGGTAAAATAACTTACCTCGCCGGCTTGACGCCGCGAGCTGTATCCGCGATCTTTGTTAGCGGATGTTGGGGCTTCAGCGCCCTTGAACAGCACCTTCCAGGCATCTTCGTACGTAGTGTTGAAGAGCCGGCTCAAGGTTCGGTGCTGTGCCGGATCGAACTCCCACAAATTAAAGGCCCGTTGTTGGCATGGGAGAATCCGGCGGATGAGCATCACCTGGATTACGTCGACAAGCCTGAGATTCTTGTCCACCAGGTTTCGGACGCATGTTTGGAGTCCGGATAGCTCGTCCGAATTCCCCCACGTCAGGCCCGTCTCTTTCCATGACGAGAGCCGTGTGGGGAAGCCAGATCTGGTCGGGGCCGCCACCCATTCGGGGTCGCGTGGCTCGATGATGTAGAACCACCCCGATTGCCACCTCTTTATTGTCTCCACAAAGGCGCCCTCGAGCCATAGGACCTTGGCCATCTTGCCGACCATGGCGCCTCCGCACTCCGCTTGACGGCCGCCCACTACCTTTGGCCTGACATTGAAGATCTTCAGCCATAGGCCGAAGTGGGGCTGGATGCGAAGGAAGGCCTTTCGCACCTGACGATAAACGCCGAGATGTTGAGGATGAAATTCCGGGCCAGGTCGTGGAAGTCCAAGCCGTAGTAGAACATGAGCCCCCGGACAAATGGGTGAAGGGGAAAACCTAGTCCGCGGAGGAAGTGAGGTTGAAACACCACCCTCTCATGGGGCCTGGGGGTTGGAGTAAGCTGCCCCGCATCGGGCAGCCTGTGCGCGATGTCGCCGGACAAATATCCGGCCTCCCGCAGTCTTGTGATGTGCCCCTCCGTGACGGAGGAGGCCATCCACCTGCCTCCCGCCTCGACATAGTTGGAGAAGGTTGAGGAGGGATGTGCGGACTTGGGTGCTAGAGCTCGAGTGTGCAGGAATGGATGAGCAAAGGAGGAAGAAGGCGTAGGTGAAAAGGTGGATCCTTATCCCCTTATATGGACGGACGAAGTTATGCGTCCCCCACCAGCCTGGTAAAACTCACTTATCTCCCAAGCGCCGTAATCAATGGCATGGATGGGTTACCCACGTCCGTATTGATGAGAATCCCGGAATAGGTGGGCACGATCTATGCTTTGATAAGACGTGCCAAGGAAACCGCCTCGCTAAACGCGCTGAGGTGAAACAGTAAAAAATGATTCATATAAAGGCCTGGCCGTGGTGTGATGTCACGCCGCGGAATACGTCAGCAGATCTGTGCAAAAGTTATTCTCTCTGCGGTGGTATGTGGGACTTGTTTTGCAGAGCCGGACACTATCCTGGTGTTCAAAACCTTCTATGAAGTATTCGGAGGAGGAACCCGCCTTGAAATGCCGAAGACAATATGCGCGCCGGACTCGTCGTCATTGAAGCCTGGTCCAGGGGCTACTGAGGGAGTCCTGGACTAGGGGGTGTCCGAATAGCCGAACTATCATCACGGCCGGACTCCAAGACTATGAAGATACAAGATTGAAGATTTCGTCCCGTGTCCGGATGGGACTTTCCTTGGCGTGGAAGGCAAGCTTGGCGTCTGGATATGTAGATCTCCTACCTTTGTAACCGACTCTGTAACCCTAACCTATTCGGTGTCTATATAAACCGGAGGGTTTTAGTCCATAGGACGAACAACAATCATACCATAGGCTAGCTTCTAGGGTTTAGCCTCCTTGATCTCGTGGTAGATCTACTCTTGTACTACCCATATCATCAATATTAATCAAGCAGGAGTAGGGTATTACCTCCATCGAGAGGGCCCGAACCTGGGTAAAAACATCGTGTCCCTTGTCTCCTGTTACCATCCGCCTAGACGCACAGTTCGGGACCCCCTACCCGAGATCCGCCGGTTTTGACACCGACACCTACCTATGAAGAGAGCAAAATAATGTATAGCAGGAAAGTGAATACTCCCTATGGTAGCTTGTGCTATATCTCTAGATTCCCCTATGGTTATACCAGCAAGAAAGTCTCTAAATTCAGATTTACGGGATCACTAGCACTACCCTATTGTGGAAGTTTGAGCAGAAGTAAAATCTTCTAAGTCCATGGTATAAGATTTGTCATAAAGATCAAACATGGCAGTTGGAGAATTACGTGAAGATGAAAATTCAAACCTCCTCACAAATGAACTAGTGAGTTGATGGTACTATGGGCATTTGTCTGCCTCAAAGCTCACGAGATCGGCGTTACGCAAATATGCGTTAAATTCCTCTTTGATTCCCGCGCGATCCATAAAATTTTCCGAAGGCCATTCACAGGGCCGCTCTGGAGCGTCCCTTGGGGGCTCCATCAACATCATGCATTGCAAGCCTGGGTCCTTGCTTCCTAGAAGAACCACCTTGGAACATTTTCCTAAGCATATTGCTTACTCTGAAAAATTTCTGAAATTTTTTAGTAACTTCAAACAAAAGTGAGCCAAGCTCAACAAAAATTATAGCAACTACTCCTACAAGTGCCTAGAGCCTATATCAAGCATTAGAACTACTTGGAACCATATAAATTGGACATGCAAGCTCAAGAACATGGTCACCTATGCAGCACAAATTTGCAATGAATAAAGCACTAGAGCAAAAACTAATTGGACCAATGGAGGAGTCACATACCAAGGAACAATCTCCCCAAGCAATTTTGTGAGAGGTGCTTTGAGCAAGGAGATCGAAAATTGCAGCAAAATGAGCTAGAACTCGTGCTTGGGCTGGATATTCGTGTTTGTGGGAGGAAGAAGAAGAGGATGGGTGCAGGAATAAGTGGAGGAGGGCCACCATGGGCCCACGAGGCAGGGGGGCGCGCCCTGGGGAGTAGGGCGCACCCTCCACCCTCGTGGCCAGGTTGCAGCTCCCCCCGCGGTGTATTCAGTACCATAAATCCTCAAATATTCCAGAAAAAATCATATTAAATTGGCATGGCATTTGGAGGACTTTTATTTTCGGGGTAATTTTATATTGCACGGATAAATCAGAAAACAGACAGAAAAATACTATTTTTACTTTATTTCAACTAAATAACAGAAAGTATAAAGAGGGTACAAAAGGTTGTGCCTTCTAGTTTCATCCATCTCATGCTCATCAAAAGGAATCCACTAACAAGGTTGATCAGGTCTTGTTAACAAACTCATTCCGAATAACAAGGAACCGGAGAAATTTTGAATAACACTATGTTACCTCAACAAGGATATGCACATCCCCAATAATAAGAATATCATATTTCTTCTTGACAGTAGGAAGAGGAAATTCAAAACCTCCAAAAATAATCGATGGAATTTTTCCAATAGAGTTGATACTATGAACTTGAGGTTGTTTCCTCGGAAGCTGCATGCGTATGCTCATTACCATTAACATGAAAAGTGACATTGCCTTTGTTGCAATCAATAACAGCCCCTGCAGTATTCAAAAAGGGTCTTCCAAGAATAATAGATATACTATCGTCCTCGGGAATATCAAGAATAACAAAGTCCGTTAAAATAGTAACGTTTGCAACCACAACAAGCACATCCTCACAAATACCGACAGGTATAGCAGTTGATTTATCAGCCATTTGCAAAGATATTTCAGTAAGTGTCAACTTATTCAAATCAAGTCTACGATATAAAGAGAGGGGCATAACACTAACACCGGCTCCAAGATCACATAAAGCAGTTTTAATATAATTTCTTTTAATTGAGCATGGTATAGTGGGTACTCACGGATCTCCAAGTTTCTTTGGCATTCCACCCTTAAAAGTATAATTAGCAAGCATGGTGTAAATTTCAGCTTCCGGTATCTTTCTTTTATTTGTAACAATATCTTTCATATATTTAGCATAAGGATTCATTTTGAGCATATCAGTCAATCGCATACACAAAAAGATAGGTCTAATCATTTCAGCAAAGCGCTCAAAATCCTCATCATCCTTTTTCTTGGATGGTTTGGGAGGAAAAGGCATGGGTTTCTGAAACCATGGTTCTCTTTCTTTACCATGTTTCCTAGCAATAAAGTATCCCTTATCATAACGTTGATTCTTTGATTGTGGGTTATCAAGATCAACAGCAGGTTCAACTTCTACATTATTATCATTACTAGGTTGAGCATCATCATGAACATCATCTATAACATTTTCATTAGGTTCATGTTCATTACCAGATTGTGTTTCAGCATCATAAATAGAGATATCATTTGGATAATCAGGTGGTTCAGCAATAGGTTCACTAGAAGTTTGCAAGGTCCTATCATTTTTCTTTTTCTTCCTTTTAGAAGAACTAGGTGCATCAATATTATTTCTCACGAGAATCGTGCTCAATTCTCTTAGGGTGGCCTTCAGGATACAAAGGTTCTGAGTCATTCTACCAGTTCTAGTAGCCACTCTAACATCATAATCATTTTCTTACTATTCATTTCATTGAGCAAATCATTTGGAGCTTTAAGTACTTGTTCTACTTGAGTGGTAACCATAGAAGCATGTTTGCTAACAAGTTTAAGTTCACATCTAACATCAGCCATATTATCACCCAAGTGTTTAATCATATAAGCATTTTGTTTTAATTGTCTACCAAAATAAGCATTGAAATCTTCTTGCTTAAACATAAAGTTATCAAACTCATCTAAGCATTGTCTAGATGACTTATACCCCTGACCCGGCGCGGCGCCGCTTCAACCAGGCGCTCGCTCGACCCGGCCAGCGCTCGCCCCGACCCGTCGGCCCTCGCCTCCCTCCTCTGCTTCCTCCCCTCCCAACCTCGGCCGTCGTCGGGCCTGCCTCCTCGCCCCTTCACCCTCTGTAACCCCCCCTCTCTGCTAGGGTTCTTTGGTTAATTTACTTAGGTTTTAGTTCGGGCAGTATGTTAATTAGGTTATCTATTTAGTTATGAATTTAGCTAGGTTTCAAAATTAGCTGAATTTATATGCAAATTTGAACTGGACATGTGATATGTGGATATGTCATGTTTTGGACATGTCATGTTTGGAAAATGATCCGAGTGGCCTATGTTACGCCGGAATGTTGATTCATTTCCGTTCTGGTGAATTTCAGGCGCTCGATATGTCCATTTTTTTAGCAAAGGTCATGCCGAAATTTCTCGTGAATAAAGGCATGATTTTTGCTACATAGTTGGCATATCGAGTGCTGGCACATAGATTCATTTTTTATGTCATTTCTCATTTATTCATACTTTTAGATATAAATGAGGACACTTAATCATAGGAAACATGTCGAACAACGAAGAAACTGGGCCTTCTGACCAAGATGCAGACGAGATGGATTATGAGGGTGAACAAGAGTACCTCGACTATTTGACTGCTAAGCAAGGTTTGCAGGTCGGCCTCGATGATGGTCTTGGCGCCGACGCCGACACCGACGGGCGCCCGGCACCGATGGCGGCGCCGAGACCGGTGGGGAAGGTACCGGCGGGGAAGATACCGGCGGGGAAGGTACCGGCCCCGATGCCGCTACCGAAAAGAGGAAGCATAAGAAGCAGAGGATACGAAAACCTAACAAACTAGGGATTGGACGACTTGTGATCACAAAGATGGCACCTGGCAAGTTTGAGCCGTTAGAGCTGGAAGAACCTCGCAAATGCTATGGGAACCAAGTAGGATGCATCCTACGAGAATGCGCAAGCATCAACGACGATGACTTAAGGAGTAAAGAACATTTGACGCAGTTGCTCCTAACGAAGTTGCACAAGAAGTTGACAAGGGTTGGGTGCTGCTATGGCCGAAGAATCTTATTCGTCTGGAGCCGGCCGAGAGCACACCAATAACCACACATCAACAAGCATGTGCGGAGACCACCACCCCGCCTACGCAATTACCAGCTCCTGTGTTAGCCGGGTGAGAGCGGCGGACGACATGATGAAGGGGGTGCAATAGTACTGGCTGATGTAATTTGTCCTGTAGAACAGAGAATGGATGATGAGACGGAGGTCGACCCATGGATTTCCTCAATACAAAAGCGTATGACTGTGACATAGATATGATGAGTCAACCATATGATGAATCGGGCTATTAGCTTGCTAATGAGGATATGGATGATATGCCCGGGCAGGGTCATAGCAGGGATTGCAAAAAGTCTCTCTTCATGAAATCCTCACAGGACACGCCTGAAGATGCCGCCTCAACACAGGCTCAACTAGCCGGGCGCGAGGGTCGTCTGATGCTTAGCCCGGGAACCTTTGGGCGGGGGGGTTAAGGAAGGGTCTGGAAGGTGTGCCCAAGAAAAAGTAGAGGAAGAGATCAGGGAAGATAGCTGCCTCCAAACAAGCCAGAGCACATATATAGCAGCCAGACTATGCATTCTGAAGAGCATGTACCCGTGAAAGGTGCGGTCATGTTCCATCTCACGGGCGAGCTGATGCTGCCACCGAAACCGCTGGAGGCACTATCGAGGATCTCGAGGAGACTGCCTGCGACCATGTCTTTGTCATTGAGAAAATCCTACTAGCCTCAAAGGATACGGGATATCCGACATACGCAGCTCGTGTGCACGAGGGAAGTGCTACGTCGAGACATGGCCAGCGGAGGTGTTCTTCCTGCGGTTTGACCATATCTTTGAGATGTTTACGACAAAGGCGGCTCGATTTACAATCGTCCGCCTTTTTGCGCTACATATGAGCTCCGTCATGAAGAGTGAAGAAGTCTCGCAAATCTGTGTGGCGGATCCGTACTACATGCACGAATCTTTCTTTAGTCTCGGCGACTTTGAGCGTGAAACTGCTAGGGAGTACCTCCAAAACATCATGGTACAGAATAAGGACCAGGAAATTGTCCTCGTGCCTTATCATCCAAAGTAAGTCAGTTCCGGACAACCATTTTGTACATTTCAATCATTCCTTCTCTCTCATATGGGGAATAATTTGAGGTGTCTTTTCCCCACAGCAATGGGCGCGCCGTCCTTATCATTCTTTACTCGCAAGTCTCGCACGCCGTGTATTTTGACCCTTCCAGAGACTACGAGAAAAAAGACTACACCCACATAATGAATATTCTAGATGATGCTCTCCAAGGCTTCAGCTTTAGAGGTGGCCACGTGCAGATTAGGAAACAAAAGAACAAGAAGATGGGTTTTGCACATAAAACTAACTTCTCCTGCATCCATGTCCCAAAACCGAGCAAGAAGGATGGATTCTACATCGTCCATCTCATGATCCAGTTCAACACGGATCACCAAAAGCTTCGCATGAGAAGCAGAAATGATGATCATATCCACAAGTGGCTAGAATCTCAAGGAGAAGCGGATTATAAACTTAGAGATGACTTCTTTCGCATCCAAAGCGACATTGCGACGATCATCATGAAAGAAGTCGTCGATGAGAAGGGGATGTTCCACCACGCCCCTATATCGCGAGCTGACGTCCGAACTCGCATAGGCATGCAATGTCTAGATCTCACGCCGTTCAAGAAGCTAGGGTCCATCCTCGATGATATGTAAGGATGGAACTTCTAGTGATTTATGATGCCGATGATGATGATAGTGTCGGTTGAACTTGTATACTTTTTGTAGCGATGAAACTTTGTGATGTCCACGGTCCCTGCCGAACTTGCGTAACGCTACTTTGTTAGTTTGCATATGATGACCTGCGTACCTCTAGTTAATTAATTTGCGTATGGTATGTTGCATCTAGTTGCTAACCCTTTCTTTTTTGGTGTTGCTCTAGTATATTTTGTTGCATATATATGATTGTACATCCTCTTCATGAACATGCATCTCTAACAGGTACCTAGTTTCTTGATGGCGAGATGGAATTGCTATGTCGTGTACAAAGGGAAGGTTCCAGGGGTGTACAACGAGTGGCATGAGTGTCAGGCGCAAGTGAATGGGTACACGGGCGCCATCCATAAAGGCTTCAAAAGCAGACAAGAAGGAGAAGCTAGTTACTTGAGGTTCACGCTAGCGCGAGAGAGGACTTGTAACCGCCACCTCATGTACTGCATAGTTCCGCTCTCACTCATAGTGATAGCTCTTCTTGCATATACCTTTGTTTAGATGGATGACGTTGTTGTAGTTGCAAGTATTCGAGACTTGCATGTATCGCTATTTTTGAGATGATGACAAGATACCACTTTTTGTTGGATGATGATTATGATGAGACTATTTGTATGTATATGCTATGATTACATTTGTGGTCTACATAAGCATTTGTATGTGTATCATGATGACATTTGTATGTGCTAAAGATTCTTCTATAAAGCCTGTTCAAATACAAAACAAATATGCGAAAAAACAAAAACTACTAAAATTAGCGATGGCGAGTGTATAAAAGTTAGCAGCAGCGCGCGCGATAGCGATGGCGTCCGAGGCAAAAACGCTAGAGCTACTAGCGATAGCGAGCTTCCACTAAGCGCTGCTGCTACACTTGTGTAGCGATGGCGTTGGTGAGCCGCAGCGCTACTGCTATGTGTTAGCTGTAGCGCCTTATTAGTAGCGCCACTCCCCGCGCTACTGATACACCTAAAACCCGCGTTGTTGCTAGCCTTTTCCCTAGTAGTGCACGATAACCAACAACCAGTCTTAATGATCCATCCTTCTTATCAACCAAGAGCACTGGGGCTCCCCATGGTGATGAACTTCATCGAATGTAACCTTTCTCCAATAACTCCTTAATCTGCTTCTTGATCTCTTCCAGATCATTCGCGGGCATCCAGTATGGTCCCTTCGATATTGGTCCGGCGCCTGGCAGTAACTCTATCAACAATTCAATGCCCCGATATGGCGGCATGCCTGGTAGCTCCTCTGGAAATACATCTGGGTAATCCTTCACTACAGGCACTTCCTCCTGAACAACTCCCGAGAGAGAATTTACTCGAGTCCTCCTAGGCGCATGCCTGGATACATACTTGATCCTTTTTCCCTCTGGGGTGGTGAGTAAAATCGACTTACTGGCGCAATCTATGTTTCCCCATACATCGATAGCCAATCCATGCCTAGTATCATATCCAATCCTTGTGACTCCAAATTATCAGGTCTGACGGGAAAACATGGCTTCCAATGGTCAATGGCATCTGAAAACATCCTTGACTTGACATATACTCCGCTCCTGGGGAGCTTACTAACATAGGTGCCCTAAATACTTTGGTGGGCAACTTATATTTATCCATGAATCCGCTTGAAATGTATGAATGTGATGCACCAGTATCAAAAAGAACAATTGCAGTAAACGACTTAACCAAAAACTTACTGTAACATCCCAAATTTTCAATTTGGAATGTTATACATTAGGTCATCATGCATATCATATTTTCTCGCATTTTTTTTCCGATCCTAGAAAATTTCACGCAACTCAAGGACCTTCGGAGAGAGTTGGAGATTTCATTATTTTCATATTTGGGATTTCTCAAATTTTGAAAATAGGATCATTTAGTTATTTAATTATCTTCATAAAGTTTTTCCGATATAAAAATTTAAGAGAGGGAATAATATGACTTTCCCAACATTTTGGAAAAATGAAGATATTATAAATAAATCAAATTTTGGTTTTGAGGATTTATTTGTTTTAGGCAAAAAAAATGAGCATTTTAAAAATATGCATATTTGCCCCGTTTTAAAGTTCATTTTGTTCGACTCATTTTTATGAGTCGGGGAAAATTAATTTTATTAATTTTGGAGTCCGTTTGGTTTTATTTTTATTTCGTTTAGTTTTGTTAAAAAAAAAACACGCGCGCCTCCCGCCTGGGCCAAGGGCCCAGCCCACCGCCGCCGCGGCCCATCTCCCCTCCCCCTCGCGCTCGCTCCCCCGCTAGGGAGAGTCCCGCCGCCGCCTGCCGCGGGCCGAGTCCGGCTCGGCCACGCGCCCCGCCGTGCCCCTTCCCCAAAGGCGCCGACCCCCTCCTATATAACCCGGGCCACCCCCTCTCCTCCTCACCCGCGCTGCCCGCCACCCCGACCCGAGCCCGCCCGTCGCCCGGAGGCCGCCGCACTGTCGCCCGTCGCCGGAGCCCTCGCCGCCCCTCGCCGCCACCGCCCCTCGCCCGACCCCGCCGCCACCCGCCGGAGGCCGGAGCCCCGCCGGCGACCCGCCGGAGGTAGCCGCCGCCACTACCCCCCGGTCCGGTTTTTTTAGAAAAACCCGATCCGGTTTTTCTCGTGATGTTCGGTTTTTTTTAAAAACCTAGATTGGTTTATTTTTATTTTTCGGTTTTCTTATTTAGTGAACGTTCACCGAACCGTTCGTTTCAATGAACGTGTTCGTTGGATTAGTTCTGATTATGAGCGTCCGCTGTTTAATCTGTTAAATCGTTTTCTTTTAATCGGATTTAATCCGTTATTTTTCTGATTTCGATTTCCGATTCTATTTTCAAATCTGTTTATTTTCTCGCTCGTTTATCGGACTCAGGTGATTTAAGCGCCTGGAGTTTCGTTACGAAACCGCCGTTCCGACTAACCTACTTACACAGAGTTTTGCTACTGTAAAATTTTGACCTAGTTTCAGATTGCTAAACCGAGTCGTTCTCTCTCGAGTTTCGACTTTCGATGCTTTATTTGATTCGATTCTTTTGCAACCAGGGTTCTTAAGTTGAACTCTCTGGTTAGATCTTTTATTCGAGATTTCCCCGTGCATTAGATGAGTACTTATTGTATGCTTGTTGTTTGTCTGCGTTAGATCACCCGGTCGCCGCTTGTTACTTGAATCTCTAGGTCTTGCGGATCATCAGCAAGGCAAGTAACACTTGATCATACCTTTTCTACTACCCAGTTTTTATGCATTAGATCAAACCCTCAAACACTTGCATGTTTAGGATTTAATTAAATTGTGGGATTGGGAAGTAGATTGAGGTAGTACCTATTACCTGTTTTACTTATGAAACCTTGGGAGTTACTTCTACGTTTGCTTATTATGCCATGCTATGCTAGTGGACGTGGATTGGGTGAGTGAATATCCATGACAGATGTGAGATTGCTAATTAATGGTTTATCTAAGGTGGCAACCTAAACACACATCTGGGTGGATTGAGGCACCTGGTTTCCATCAGGACTTACTGTATTTCTTGGACCGCCACCCAGGCTCTAAGGGATCATAAGATTATTCAAGCTGGAAACTTCCGTGTGCAGCCACAAGCCAATTATGGGCTCTGGCGTAGTTGACTAAGTTGTGCAAACTCTTACGGGTAGGCTAGCTGATGTAGGGGATGTAGGTTGAGTACGGTCTACCCACATGTAAGGTGCTAAGCGCTTAGAAAGACTATGTCTCGGTCATCCGTTTCTCAAACACCATGTAGTCACGAGAACCAAGCGGAGGCGATCGAGTCTTGTGGGGAAAAGTCATAAACCTCTGCAGAGTGTATAAACTAATCATGATTAGCCGTGTCCCCGGTTATGGACGTTTTGAGTATCTGGTAATTGAATATCATGTGAATCTCAACATGTTACTTCTAATAAAAGTTATTGGGATTTGATGAGTACTTTTTAATTGGGATTGAGGATGCTGTCAACCATTCTCAATGTTTAACAACCACCATGATAGTTAAATAAAATTATTCCTTTGTTATAGGGAAAAACTAGCTTTATGCAAAAATGTAACCGTAGAGCCTTACCACCAGCCATATATGCATGTAGTATAGGCTTGTTGTTTCATTACTCTCTATGTGTTACATTGCCAGCATATTCCATGTGCTGACCCGTTTTCGGGCTGCAACTTTCACGTTGCAGACTTTTCGCATTTACAGTAAGGTGTTAGGTCGTGGTTCTATACTCAGTGATGCCGATGGAGTTGATGGACTCACTTATCTTCCAAGCCTTCCGCTGTTATTATTAGATGGCCTTAAGCCATATTATTGTAATAAGTTCCTTTGTGGACAACGATGTAATAAGTGTGTGATTGCTACTCGCTATAAATCCTTGAAATCTTGTGTGGTGTCGGCATTCTTGATCCAGGGATGACACCGAGCACGGAGACTTGATCCATTCGGGTCTGGTCGCTAGAGAGAATGGTATCGTGAGCACACGTTGTATGAGACACGACCACTAAGTTAAAGCCATAGATCACTACTCTCTTCCCATTTTCTAACTCCTCATCTTTTCTACTCTCTTAGGATGACGGACGCGAAGATCAAGTACACCCAACCAGATGAAGGCACACCTTTTGGATTTCACTTGAAGGAAGTTACCAAGTACCTGAACATTGGACTACCAAGTTTCACCGGGACTTTCAACGCCACTCTGCCTGAAGAGGTATTTGGAAGATTCAAGCTCACGTTCGGGAAGGACATTCGCCCCAATCACCAAGCCTATAGATAGTGTTTTGATTGCACCAACTTGGAGTGCAGGAAAGAGCATGGCAGCTCACATCACCATGGGACGCATTGGAGAAGTTTATCAAGAAGACCTCAAGGACACTATCTACCAGATTTGCGGACGCCGAGATGACAAATGGGAAATAGTCAGCACCAAGAAGGATAGGTCCATTGCAGCTTTCATCCAGGAGTTAAATCAGCACATTCGACGCCAAGAAAACCAAATGTGCAATGATATGTTGGAGTTGCAGAATGCAAAGGGAAGGATCATCGAACTGGAAGGAGAACTAAAGACTACACGCAAGGACTACATGGACGAGATCGTAGCTCTGGCGAGACACAATAACGATCTTAAGTACGAGATCGAAGAACTCAAGAAAACGTTGGCGCTCAGGAATGAAGACCAGTATGTCGATTGTCCAAGCGACTACATCAACATCGACGATACCGATTCGGATCCAAGTGAACCCGACTTTGAAGACGAAGCTGGAGCAGACATCATGGAGTCTTCCACCGGTTCAAATTAGTAGAAGTCCCCCACATATTAGTAGTATTCCCTCCATGTAAACATTTTAGTACACGCACTTTGCGATAGTTAGATCGTTGTAAGCCTTTGTTTGATTGAATGAAGTGATTTTGTGTGCATTTGCTCATGTGCATTTGGGTAGTGATTCCCCTTAGACCTCATTCTACTCTTATTTTCTCTTCTTTTCTAAACCCATCAGATGCCTCCGAGACGCGACCCCGGATTCGTTTTCCTGCCAGAGATCACCCAATTGATCCAGCAGTAGAATACCCTGATTCAAACATTGGTGCAGAACCAGGGCAACAACAACAACAACAACAACAACCCACCGCCACCACCACCTGCGGATCACCTGACTCGTTTCCTTAGACTGAATCCGCCGGTGTATTCCAGTAGCACCGAGCTGATTGTGGCAGATGATTGGCTCCGCAAGATAGGAAGGGAGTTAACCACTGCAGGATGCACAGATGGTGAAAGAGTGAAGTTTGCAGCACATCAGCTTGAAGGACCCGCAGCAGCATGGTGGGAGAATTTTACAGCCACTTACCCGGTGAACAACATCACATGGGATCGGTTTACGCAAGCTTTTCGCACTGCCCATGTTTCAGCAGGAGCTATGGCCATGAAGAAGCGTGAGTTTCGCAACTTACGCCAAGGAGGAAGGACTGTTGGCCAGTATGTGGATGACTTTAGTAAATTAGCACGTTATGCCCCAGATAGCGTTACTCTGAGACTGCTAAACAGGAGAAGTTTCTAGAAGGACTGAATGATGAGTTCAGCATGCCGTTGATGGTAGCAAGTTTCAACAACTACCAGGAGTTGGTAGACCGAGCTCTCATGATTGAAGGAAAGCAGCAGCAAATTGAGAACCGCAAGCGGAAGTATGGACAGGGGAAGTATAACTCTGGAGCCCAGCAGAAGCCTCGTTATACCCCTAAATCCGGAATTCAGTTTTAGCATACCCATGGAGGAGGTAATTCGCACAACCATAATGGAACTAAGAATGGGAACGGGAATGGAGGAAGCAATGGACAGAACCGCACCAACCCGTCAACACCATCCAAAGTAGACCTGAGTCATATTACTTGCTTTAAGTGCCGCAAGACTGGGCATTATGCCAATGACTGTCCAGAGGCCAGAATGGAAATGGCAATGGAAGCTATGGAAAGAAGCCCAACCCTTTCAACAGGGGACAGGTGAACCACATTGATGTGGAGGAGGTTGAAGATCAGCCCGATGCAGTAATCGTTAAGTTTTTGGTTAAGTCATTTACTGCAGTTGTTCTTTTCGATACTGGTGCATCGCATTCATACATATCAAGGGGATTTGTGGATAAGTACAAATTACCGACCCAAGCCCTTAGGTCACCCATGCTAGTAACCTCACCTGGAGCAGAGTACATGGCTAGTAAATGGTGTGATCGACTGCCATTAAGGATTGGACACTATGTTTTCCCCTCAGACCTAATAGTTCTGGAATCCCAAGGATTGGATGTGATATTAGGAATGGATTGGTTATCAAGGTATGGAGGAAACATAGATTGCTCCACTAAGTCAATTTTGCTCACCACACGGAAGGAAGAAGGATCAAGTATGTATCACGGCACGAGCCGAGGAAACCTGAGTTAATTGCTTATCAGAGTGGTGCGGGAAGAAGTACCGATGGTGAAGGATTTTCTGATGTATTTCCGGAAGAGTTGCTGAATGCCACGGATAGAGACATTGAGTTTTTGATCGAGCTGTTGCCGAGAACAGGCCCGATATCGAGCGACCGTCACGGGATGCCAGCACAGGATTTGGCGGAAATCAAGAAGCAGATTAAGGAACTATTGGATAAAGGTTTTATTCGCCCAAGTTCTTCACCTTGGGGATCACCCGTTTTGTTAGTGGAGAAGAAGGATGGATCGTTAAGAATGGTTGTTGATTATCGTGGATTGAATGAAGTCACAATCAAGAACAAGTACCCACTACCTATGATAAATGACCTATTTGATCGTTTGCAAGGAGCTAAGGTGTTTTCCAAGATCGATTTACGATCAGGGTACCATCAGTTGAAGATTCGGGAGCAAGACATACCCAAGATAGCATTTACCACGAGATATGGACTGTACGAGTATACCGTTATGTCATTTGGACTGACTAACGCACCAGCCTATTTCATGAACCTAATGAACAAAGTGTTTATGGAGTTTTTGGATAAGTTCGTCGTGGTGTTCATTGATGACATTTTGACTTTCTCGAAGAATGAAGAGGAACACAAGGAACATTTGCGACTGGTTTTGGAGAAACCGAGGAACACCGGTTGTATGCCAAGTTCAGCAAATGTGAGTTTTGGCTAAAGGAAGTTGGATTTCTCGGACATGTTATATCCGGAGAAGGAATAGCGATTGACCCCACAAAGGTTGAGACCGTAACCAAATGGGAAGCACCAACGACAGTTGGAGAGATTCGGAGTTTCCTTGGACTCGCAGGATACTACCGAAGATTCATTGAGAATTTCTCAAGGATTGCCAAGCCTATGACAGAATTGTTGAAGAAGGATAACAAATTCATATGGACAGAGGACTGTGAGGCAAGTTTTCAGGAGTTGAAGAAAAGATTGGTTACCTCACGGTTTGATCTTGCCGGATCGGACTAAGGATTATGAGGTGTATTGCGACGCTTCACGTCGAGGACTTGGAGCAGTGCTTATGCAGGAAGGAAGAGTTGTTTCGTATGCTTCACGACAACTTAAGCCCCATGAGTTGAATTATGCCACACATGATTTGGAGTTAGCAGCCGTTGTGCATGCCTTGAAGACATGGAGACATTTTCTCATTGGAAATCATTGTGAAGTATATACGGATCACAAGAGTTTGAAGTACATCTTCACACAAAAGGAACTGAATCTCAGACAAAGGAGATGGTTAGAGCTTATCAAGGATTATGATATGAGATTGCATTATCACCCCGGAAAGGCTAATGTCGTAGCAGACGCATTGAGCCGTAAGAGCCACATCAATACCCTAATGATGGGAGGAATACCCAATGAGTTAGCCGAGGACCTTCGAGAGCTATGTTTGGAAATAGTTGCGAGAGGCTATGTAGCAGCATTGGAGATTCAGTCAACACTGATGGACAAAATCAGAGAAGCCCAAAAGGCAGATAAGGAAGTTGCCTCTATAAAGGAGAAAATGAGCAAAGGAAAAGCTAAAGGATTTCGTGAGGATGAGCACGATACCCTATGGTTTGAAGACCGTGTTTATGTGCCCAATAATCCAGAGATCAGGAAGTTGATTTTACAAGAAGCCCATGATTCACCCTATTCGATTCACCCAGGAAATACCAAGATGTATTTGGATTTGAATAATACTTTCTGGTGGACCGGAATGAAGAAGGATATTGCGGAGTATGTAGCAGTTTGCGATGTATGTCAGAAAGTAAAAGCAGAGCATCAGAAGCCAGCAGGATTGTTACAACCATTGCCGATACCCGAATGGAAGTGGGATAAACTAGGCATGGATTTCATCACAGGTTTGCCAAAGACTCGTTCAGGATATGACTCGATTTGGGTCATAGTCGACCATTTAACAAAGGTAGCTCATTTCATTCCAGTCAAGACTACCTATAGCAGTGCTAAGTTGGCAAAGATATACATGACCAGAATTGTGTGTTTACACGGAGTTCCGAGGAGCATCGTATCAGACAGAGGAACTTAGTTTACCTCGAAATTTTGGAACCAGTTGCACGAAACATTGGGAACTAGATTGGAATTCAGTACAGCTTTCCACCCACAGACCGATGGACAGACTGAGAGAGTCAATCAGATTTTGGAGGATATGCTGAGAGCTTGTGCACTAGATTATGGATCTAGTTGGGATGATAATTTGCCGTATGCAGAATTTTCCTACAACAACAGTTACCAAACCAGCTTGAAGATGGCACCTTTCGAGGCTCTGTATGGAAGAAGGTGCAGGACACCGTTGTCATGGGACGAAACTGGAGATCGTCAGTTGTTTGGACCAGATTTGATTAAGGAGTCTGAACAGAAGGTTAAGTTGATTCGAGACAGGCTCAAGGTAGCCCAGTCCAGACAGAAGAGCTATGCCGATTCAAAGCGCAAAGCGATTGAGTATGAAGTTGGAGACCGAGTATATCTTAGAGTATCCCCGCTTCGAGGAGTTATGCGTTTTGGAGTTAAAGGAAAGTTAGCCCCACGTTTCGTCGGACCCTATAAGATTTTGCAACGCATGGGAGAAGTTGCTTATAAGTTGGAATTGCCAGAAGGACTGTCAGGAGTTCATGATGTATTCCATGTTTCTCAGTTGAAGAAATGTCACCCCGAGATAGCAGAGGTACCGTTAAGAGACACAGTGCCACTGAAAGCAATTCAGTTGAAGGATGATTTAACATATGAGGAAAAACCGGTTAAGATTCTCGATTATGCTAGCAGAGTTACCCGCAACAAGGTTATCAAGTTTTGCAAAGTTCGATTGGAGCCACCACCTTTGAGGATGAAGCCACACAGGAAGAGAGGAAGTTTTGTAGGACCACCCTCACCTATTTTCTAGCCAACCCGAATCTCGAGGGCGAGATTCATCTTAAGGGGGTAGGTTTGTAACATCCCAAATTTTCAATTTGGAATGTTATACATTAGGTCATCATGCATATCATATTTTCTCGCATTTTTTCCGATCCTAGAAAATTTCACGCAACTCAAGGACCCTCGGAGAGAGTTGGAGATTTCATTATTTTCATACTTGGGATTTCTCAAATTTTGAAAATAGGATCATTTAGTTTATTTAATTATCTTCATAAAGTTTTTCCGATATAAAAATTTAAGAGAGGGAATAATATGACTTTCCCAACATTTTGGAAAAATGAAGATATTATAAATAAATCAAATTTTAGTTTTGAGGATTTATTTGTTTTAGGCAAAAAAAATGAGCATTTTATAAATATTCATATTTGCCCCGTTTTAAAGTTCATTTTGTTCGACTCATTTTTATGAGTCGGGGAAAATTAATTTTATTAATTTTGGAGTCCGTTTGGTTTTATTTTTATTTCGTTTAGTTTTGTTAAAAAAAACACATGGCGCCTCCCTTTGGGCCAAGGGCCCAGCCCACTTCTGTGACCCATCTCCCCTCCCCTCGCTCGCTCCCCCGCTCGGGATAGTCCCGCCGCCGCCCGTCTCTGGCCGAGTCAGGCTCGGCCACGCGCCCCGCCGCCGTGCCCCCTTCCCCAAGGCGCCGACCCCCCGTCCTATATAACCCCGGGCCAGCCCCCCCTCTCCTCCTCCCCCGCGCTGCCCGCCACGCCGACCCGAGCCCCGCCGTCGCTGGAGGCCGCCGCCGCTGTCGTCGTCGCCGGAGCCCTCGCCGCCTCGCCGCCACCCACCGCCCCTCGCCCGACCCGCTGCCACCGCCGGAGGCAGACCCGCCCGGCGACCCGCGGAGGTAGCCGCCACTACCCCTCGGTCCGGTTTTTTTTAGAAAAACCCGATCCGGTTTTTCTCGTGATGTTCGGTTTTTTTTTAAAACCTAGATTGGTTTATTTTTATTTTTCGGTTTTCTTATTTAGTGAACGTTCACCGAACCGTTCGTTTCAATGAACGTGTTCGTTGGATTAGTTCTGTTAACGAACGTCCGCTGTTTAATCTGTTCGTCGTTTTCTTTTAATCGGATTTAATCCGTTATTTTTCTGATTTCGATTTCCGATTCTATTTTCAAATCTGTTTATTTTCTCGCTCGTTTATCGGAATCAGGTGATTCAAGCGCCTGGAGTTTCGTTACGAAACCGCCGTTCCGACTAACCTACTTACATAGAGTTTTGCTACTGTAAAATTTTGACCTAGTTTCAGATTGCTAAACCGAGTCGTTCTCTCTCGAGTTTCGACTTTCGATGCTTTATTTGATTCGATTCTTTTGCAACCAGGGTTCTTAAGTTGAACTCTCTGGTTAGATCTTTTATTCGAGATTTCCCCGTGCATTAGATGAGTACTTATTGTATGCTTGTTGTTTGTCTGCGTTAGATCACCCGAGTGCGCCGCTTGTTACTTGAATCTCTAGGTCTCGCGGATCATCAGCAAGGCAAGTAACACTTGATCATACCTTTTCTACTACCCAGTTTTTATGCATTAGATCAAACCCTCAAACACTTGCATGTTTAGGATTTAATTAAATTGTGGGATTGGGAAGTAGATTGAGGTAGTACCTATTACCTGTTTTACTTATGAAACCTTGGGAGTTACTTCTACGTTTGCTTATTATGCCATGCTATGCTAGTAGACGTGGATTGGGTGAGTGAATATCCATGACAGATGTGAGATTGCTAATTAATGGTTTATCTAAGGTGGCAACCTAAACACACATCTGGGTGGATTGAGGCACCTGGTTTCCATCGGGACTTGCCTGTATTTCTTCGGACCGCCACCCAGGCTCTAAGGGATCATAAGATTATTCAAACTGGAAACTTCCGTGTGTAGCCACAAGCCAATTATGGGCTCTGGCGTAGTTGACTAAGTTGTGCGAACTCTTACGGGTAGGCTAGCTGATGTAGGGGATGTAGGTTGGTACGGTCTACCCACATGTAAGGTGCTAAGCGCTTACGAAAGACTATGTCTCGGTCATCCGTTTCTCAAACACCATGTAGTCACGAGAACCAAGCGGAAGGCGATCGAGTCTTGTGGGGAAAAGTCATAAACCTCTGCAGTGTATAAACTAATCATAATTAGCCGTGTCCCCGGTTATGGACGTTTTGAGTATCTGGTAATTGAATATCATGTGAATCTCAACATGTTACTTCTAATAAAAGTTATTGGGATTTGATGAGTACTTTTTAATTGGGATTGAGGATGCTGTCAACCATTCTCAATGTTTAACAACCACCATGATAGTTAAATAAAATTATTCCTTTGTTATAGGAAAAAACTAGCTTTATGCAAAAATGTAACCGTAGAGCCTTACCACCAGCCATATATGCATGTAGTATAGGCTTGTTGTTTCATTACTCTTTATGTGTTACATTGCCAGCATATTCCATGTGCTGACCCGTTTTCGGGCTGCAACTTTCACGTTGCAGACTTTTCAGACGATGAGTAAGGTGTTAGGTCGTGGTTCTATACTCAGTGATGCCGATGGAGTTGATGGACTCACTTATCTTCCAAGCCTTCCGCTGTTATTATTAGATGGCCTTAAGCCATATTATTGTAATAAGTTCCTTTGTGGACAACGATGTAATAAGTGTGTGATTGCTACTCTGCTATAAATCCTTCGAAGTACTGTGTGGTGTCAGCATTACTGATCCAGGGATGACACTGAGCACAAAGACTTGTCACCACAGATAAGCACATGCAAGACATACATCAAGTGTTCTCAAATCCTTAAAGACTCAATCCGATAAGATAACTTCAAAGGAAAAACTCAATCCATTACAAGAGAGTAGAGGGGGAGAAACATCATAGGATCCAACTATAATGGAAAAGCTCGCGATACATCAAGATCGTGCCCAATCAAGAACACGAGAGAGAGAGAGATCAAATACATAGCTACTGGTACATACCGTCAGCCCCGAGGGTGAACTACTCCCTCCTCGTCATGGAGAGCGTCAGTATGATGAAGATGGCCACCGGTGATGGATCCCCCCTCCGTGAGTGCGGAGCAGGTCTAGATTGGTTTTCGGTGGCTACAGAGGCTTGCGGCGGCGGAACTCCCGATCTATTGTGTTCCCCGATGTTAGGGTATATGGACATATATAGGCGAAAGAAGTTGGTTAGGGGATCCACGAGGGGCCCACGAGGGTGGGGAGCGCGCCCAGGGGATAGGGCGCGCCTCCCTGCCTTGTGGCTTCCTCGAAGCTTCCCTGACGTCTACTCCAAGTCTCCTGGATTGCTTCCATTCCAAAAACTAGCGGGGTGACCCGCGCATTTGCGCGGCTAGATTTCCTATATGCTTTTATGCCCATATTAGCATTGAGTTATTGGTAAGAGGCAGACATATAGCCAAAATACGTAACGCGTATACGGTATATGCATTTTGTCATCGTTATTGGTAAGGTACCTCGGCACATGGAATTTTTTAATTTAATGTAAAAAGTAATCTGATACTTATCCCGTATGTATCGTCCAAACTAAAATATCGTGGCCCATATATACCTTGATGAAATATCTGCGGACACTATTGAATTTGTTTTATTGTGCTGTTAGTAATGGTTTTGTTCCCCTAAAAAGATGTAATGGATTTTGTGATGCCCCCATGCCATGCCAATCTTTATAGAGTTTGGCCGAGTTTTTATCTCTTCCTTTTATTCTTCATCTAATCAATTGTGTTCTGTCTTTTTTTCACTAAATGGCATTTTAATTATTGGCTTTTGTATGTTACCGACAATTTTTAAAAGACTACCGAATAAAACTTATAATATAACATATTAATGTCTATTAGAACTGGCTCACATTATTGCAGTTGCTTTGCACAATATCATGACCAGAGATGATTCTACCATGGTAATGTAGTATTCCTCTAATTATCTCTATTGCTTAGTTGTCTAAGAAAATATTAAACAATTGATATGCATCAATAGAAAATGCTAAAATAACTTTGATTTTCAAATCTTGACATAACTATTCTTTTTTTGCGAGTGACATATCTTTTTTTTTGTGAAGTGGCATATCTATGTACTACCTCTGTCTTGGTTTATTAGTCCCCATTATATTCCGTGCCAAACTTTGACCTTAAATTGATCTAACAAAATGTTAATGCAAGTCATAAAAATTATATAATTGAAAACTATTTTCAACTACGAATCCAACAATATAATTTTTTGTGACATGCATTAATATTTTGTTAGTTAAATCTATAGTAAAATTTGACACAAAATAGAAAAGGGACTTATAAACCAGGAGAGAGGTGGTGTTTAACGAAGGAACTAAATAATACATATAAGAGATACTCTATTTTTAATAAGTGCATATGTAGGTCCTCTTGTGCGGCCCTTTGCTTTCCTCGTTGAATTGCATTAGCTGGTTCCATCACTAATTTTGGGAATATAGTTCCTCCATCAAAGAAAAGTATAGCATGTGCAGAATGTATGTCTTCACACCGGACATGTTTAGTCCTTTGTCATATGTATCCAATTTGTCTCTGTAAAGGTTGCAGTCTGGTATAAATGAGTGAATTGCAAAAAACATCGACATTGAAGGCTAGGGTTGCAGAAATCACAAGTCTCTAGTTTTGTGCCCAAAAACACTAATTCCCTGGCTAATTTTTTTGCAAAAACCACAAGTCGCTCGGTTCGCTCGTTTTAAGTGGGATTATGACAGGTGGGACCCGCTTTTGTCGACGTGGCATAACTGTTCATCCGTTTGATTCGTTAGACGCCGTCAGACGCCGTGAGCGGGCCGGCCCGAGCCGGAACCCTTTTGACCGGTGCCTCCCTTGAATCATTACAGGCCCACCCACCACAACCCTCATTCGCTCGCGCTCTCTGCTCCCACCCGTTCGCCGCTGTCGACACGTCCACATCTCCGACCGCCGCCGCCGCCACCGTGTCGCCATGGTTTCCTGGAGTGAGGATGATGGCAGCAGTGAAGGTTCACACGGCAGGTATTACCAGTACGCCACCTCAGGTTCAGAAAACGGAATCGTGCAGGTGATTTGGTAGAAATAGGGTTAGGGTTTGGATTTGGGGGTTTTCCTCTTGAGCTAGATCTGAAGTTTTCTTCCCAAATCTCTTGCTTTCCTTTGCACGTGCAGATCCCTGCTACCACGGATGACTCCGAATTCGAGGGCAAAGATTTTGGTTTGTGCCATGAACACCGGAAGCGAGCAAAAAGACTTGTTGCTTTCGAGGGCATCCATACTGTTGTGCCATGAACACCGGAGGTTCCTTGCCTGTGCTGCGAAGGTATGTGTCAAATTTCTGCTAATTATCTGTCGTGGTCTAATCATTTGGTCATTGTTTCGTACCTATTTTGGTATTTAGCAGATCTGGCTTGTTAGTTAGGTTGTTTAAATATGTGCCCAATGCTTATTGGCTCGGTGAAGTCATTGTATTTATGTGAGCATCTGTGCAGAGTGTTGTGGCATGTTCATTTGTTTATATGTGAGCATATGACAGTGTGGATAAGTGAGGTCAATTGTTAATATGTCAGCATGTGACAGTGTGGATAAGTGAGGTCATTTGTTAATATGTCAGCATGTGACAGTGTGAACAAGTGAGGTTTGTTTATATGTCAAGTATCTGCATGGGGTTGGAAGCACTTATTAAAAATTGTTATTAAGTACTGCTGTCGTAGTTGCTTTTAGTTAGTAAGCTCTCATTATTTAGATTGCCTAATTGTTGGTACTGGTTGGAGTGCCTACTTGTTATTAGTAAATAACTCATCTTGGCATGTAGCTCATATCTTGCTGTTTAACACTGTAATTTAACAGGATGGTAAAATGTAGCGACCTGACCCAAAATCGGTCAAATCTCTGTGTCTGTACCATCCCAAGATCATGCTGGTACTCACAGTACATTGATGAAATAATCAAAGTTCAATCACACCTGAATTTATTACACGATTCTCATATCGAGTCTTTATTACAATAGAATAAATTCGGCCAAAGGCCAACTCATGAGAAATAAACTAAGTAAAGCTGCAGGCGTAGAAGAATAAGCGAGTCCATCCGACTCCAAAGGGCAATCGCCAAGCGCGGATCGTAGCCTCAATCCTGATCGGAATACTCCTCTGCAACATAAGACGTTGCAGCCGTGTAGGTCAGCATTTTGAATATGCTGGCAAGTCATGAAGAGAGAAATAATAATAAAATTACTAACACTATATGCAATTTGGCTGTGGGGCTCTAAGTTTCATCATTTTGCGAAAAGCCAATTTTTCCCTACTACAGTGGACTTGCTTGCAAATACTACAAAATTGTTGGTAGTTATTGAGATGGTTCCACCAACCAATGTCTCATTCCCAAATTATTAAGTCATAACCCCCTCAATTAATTTATTAGTTTTAGTGTTGAGATTTCCGAATACTTCCAAGTTCGAGGCTCAAATTGTCCGTAACGGGGACACGGCTGTCGATTAGATCTTTTCTCTGCAGAGGGTTGTGCACTTTACCATAAGAATCGTTCCCTCCTTTTAAGTCTTCGCACTTCATGGTGTTTGAAGGCGGAGACGAGCAAACAGGGTCTTCCGAAGAGTTCTTCTGGCCACTGCCGGTACCCATCCAATCCTACCGTTCTTCTACATCTCGTAGTACCGTCCGGCCAGCGTCACAACTAGGGTTGACCAAGCCAGAGCCCATAATGGCTTGCGGCTGCACAGGTAAGCTTCCGGTCAATGGGGCATCCATCCGTCTCTTCGTGGCTGGGTGAAGCTTTCCGCAAGATGTCATGGCACTTCTCCATGCATCCCGGCCAACCACTGGGTTCTCCAGGGTGCCCGTCAACCGTCCTCCACCCAGTAGTGAATTCCGAAGTCCATCTTGAGCTTGAAGTTCATGGGGTTGTCACCATCTTTGACTCTCACATCTCCCTTATGAATTCACTCAACCAATCCGTCTCTGAGCATAGAAAAATAAACTACTTCGTCCCGGGTCATGGTAACAAGGGGAATTGGTTCATCCTACCTCATGATACTACTCAAGAACATAACTTCAAAATTTCACCTACTGCATGCATGGTGGGGAGGTATAATTCTAATGCAATAAAAATCATAGGTATTGTAAAGAAATATCATCAATGACTTGCCTTGCTGACGATCTTCGTAAGCTAGAGACTCGTGGTAGCAAGCTTCGCACTCCGGAAATTCTACCGAGGCAAACAATAACCATAATAAGCATACAACTTATGATCACTTACATAACATCATAGTAACATAACACACCAACAAACGAATCAAAACCCAAAGGAAAACTCGAAGAAATCCAACTCAAAGTTTTCCTACTTCAAGCAACAACTAAAAATAGTTTTTCATAACAAAAATTTTCTTAACAGAACCTAAGCATGGGTTTATGTTACCTAACAGCAAAGAATTCAACAAGCAATTAGGAGCAAAAAGAATCACTTAAAAATCTATTACAAAACTCCTATTAGGCCTAAAGCAAAATCTAGTAGGAAAATAAAATAAAAGTTTTATTTATTATAAATAAAAGTTCATGCTCTAAAGTGACAGAAACTAACCTAGAATAATCTATCACATATGAAAAATAAATTTATTTGCTAACTAAAACAATAGGAAAAACAGTAGCTAGTTAATTAATTAAGAATAACATGATTCCGATTAAAACTATTTTTTTATTAATCCTAAAATGCCCAAATAAGTTCCTACGGTTAGGCAATGTCAAAACAAAGTTGTGACAAAAAGAATCATTAAAGAATAATATTCCTAACTCATTTTATAGCAGATTTACTATTCTGTCAAAATCTAAAATAAAGTAATTTTAAATAATTTTAACATGACTAATTATGTTTTCTACGAACACTACAAGAAATTTGCAAACCAACAAAAAAAGAATCACTTAAAAATATTAAGTAGATTAAAAGATATGAATTTTTCAAATCTGAAACTATTCTGTTAAAACAGAAAACGAAAATAAAGAAAAACGGCCTAATGGGCCTATATAACGCTTCGGCGTAATATAACTAAAACGGCCCTAGGGTTTAAAACGAATCGGCCAGTTTAAATAAAAACCTAACTAATCGATCTAAACCGGAAATAAACCGGTTCACTAAAAACTAACCTAATAAAACCATACCCCTTCGAGGGTTCTAATCTACGCCATTGAGATTAGATCGGACGGCGGGGGTGGACTCCGGCGATTTACCGGTCGGCGATGGCGACGGCGGCTCGGGCGGCGAGTGCTCCGGCGACTCCGGTGGTCGGGGGCGTCGGCGGAGAGCTCCGGCGGGTGCGGACGGGCGAGGGGGTGGGTTTGGTGGAGTCGGGCGAGATCGGGGTGGCCGGAGTGGGTCGGGACGAGGTTAATGGCGGCGGCGGCGTGCTCGGTCTCCGGCGTGAGGGAGGAGGCGTCGGGTGAGGCGAGGAATGAGGTGAGGGGGGTATTTATAGGGGAGGGCACGGCTTGGACGAGGGCAATCGGGGAGGATTTATGGCGAATCCGGATCCTGCGGATCCATGGCGGCGGGCGGGTGGCGTCGCGAGGGGAAGAAAGGGGAGGGTCCACCCGTCCGAGTGAGGGGAGAGGGGTTCTGATTGGTCGGCCGACCCGAGCCGTTCGGGCGAGGGGGGGGCGCTGGCTCGCTGGTCTTGGCTGCTATTGGGCCGGGACGTTCGATGGGCTGCCCAGTGCTGGTTGGGCAGTTGGCTGGCGCGCTGGGTTTTCTTTTTTCCATTTTTTGAAAATAAAACAGAGATAAAATATATAGAATATAAATATTTTATATAGAACATATATATATCAAAATGATCAGGGGAATATTCCCTATCATTTGAACATTTTTCCAGGGGCAAAATCCAAACTTTATAAAAATTCATTTTTTTTCAAAATTCAAATAAAACTCAAATTTGAATTCAAACTTTTTGGCAATGTTTTTCCTCTGATATTTTTGGAGTGTCATGTTTACTCCTCTCATAATTTTTCTCAAGTATTTATCAGGTATTGATTTGAAATAAATTTCAACTGCCAAATTTTGAATTCAAATTCCAACAACTCCAAAACTTCTGAAACTTCAAATGCCACTCAAATTCAAACAGAATGCATAGATGCTTAGCTATAATTGTAAAACATTCCAAATAGGAAATTTGGGATGTTACAAACCTACCCACCTTAAGATGAATCTCGCCCTCGAGATTCGGGTTGGCTAGCAAATAGGTGCGGGTGGTCTCGAAGGAGGTCTTCTTCTCGCTCCCAGGTGGCTTCTTCCTCGGAGTGATGACTCCACAGCACCTTGCAAAACTTGATGATTTTGCTGCGGGTGACTCTGTTCGCAGTCTCGAGAATTCGGACGGGTTTCTCCTTATAAGTCAGATCACTGTCAAGTTGTATGGCCTCTAGGGGCACTGTGTCTCTCAACGGAATATCGGCCGTGTCGGCATGACACTTCTTCAGCTGAGAAACATGGAAGACATCATGAACTCCGGACAATCCTTCCGGCAATTCCAACTTGTAAGCAACTTCTCCACGACGTTCGAGGATTTTGTAGGGGCCAATGAATCGGGGTGCTAACTTTCCTTTGACACCAAACCTCTTGATTCCACGAAGTGGGGACACACGAAGATATGCTCGGTCTCCCGCTCGTAAGCTACTTCCTTGCGTTCTTGTCGGCATAACTCTTACATCTCGAGTGTGCTATCTTGAGTCTATCCCGAATCAGCTTGACTTTCTCTTGGAATCTACGATAAGATCGGAACGAAAATTGTTCGATCTCCAACACCATCCCACAGCAATGGTGTTCTGCACCTCCTTCCGTATAGAGCTTCGAAAGGGGCCATCTTCAGACTGGACTGATAACTGTTGTTGTATGAAAACTCTGCGTATGGCAAATTATCATCCCAGCTAGACCCATAGTATAGCACACAAGCTCTCAACATGTCCTCCAGAATCTGATTGACTCTCTCGATGCATCCATCCATCTGCGGATGAAAAGTCATCTTGAACTCCAGCCTCGTACCCAAAGTTTCATGCAACTGATTCCAAAACTTTGAGGTAAATTGTGTTCCTCTATCTGACACGATACTCTTCGGAACTCCATGCAGACATACGATCCTGGTCATGTATATCTTGGCTAACTTAGCACTGGTATAGGTAGTCTTTACGGGAGTGAAGTGAGCTACCTTGGTCAAACGATCAACCACTACCCAGATGGAATCATAACCCGAACGGGTCCTGGGCAATCCTGTGATAAAATCCATTCCAAGTTTTTCCCATTTCCAGTCGGGAATCGGCAAAGGTTGAAGTAACCCTGCTGGCTTCTGATGTTCTGCCTTTACTCGTTGGCAAACATCGCATACTGCTACGTACTCGGCAATATCCTTCTTCATACCTGTCCACCAGAAACTTTCCTTCAAATCCAGATACATCTTGGTATTACCGGGGTGAATCAAGTACGCTGAATCATGAGCCTCCTGTAGAATTAGCTTCCTGAGTTCGGGATCATTGGGCACATAAATACGACACTCGAACCATATAGCTCCGTATTCATCCTGACGGAATCCTTTGGCTTTTCCTTCATTCATCTTTTTCTTTATCTCCTCAATTTCCTTGTCCGACTTCTGGGCTTCACGAATCCTTTCGGCCAAAGTGGACTGAACTTCCAGAGTTGCAACAAATCCTCTCGGAACTATCTCCAGTCGGAGATCTCTGAGGTCATCGACTAACTCCTGGGGTAATCCTCCTGCTATAAGAGTATTCACATAACTCTTACGGCTCAAAGCATCTCCTACAACATTAGCCTTACCTGGGTGGTAATGCAATCTCATGTCATAGTCTTTTATTAACTCTAGCCATCTCCTCTGCCTGAGGTTCAACTCTTTCTGCGTGAAAATATACTTCAAACTCTTGTGATCTGTGTAAACATCACAACGGTTTCCGATGAGGAAATGTCTCCAGGTCTTGAGTGCATGCACTACGGCTGCTAACTCCAAATCATGTGTGGCATAATTCAGCTCGTGAGGTCGTAGCTGTGCGGAGGTATAAGCTACAACTTTTCCTTCCTGCATGAGTACTCCTCCGAGTCCCCGACGAGAAGCGTCACAATATACCGTAATCCTTGTGTATGTCCGCAAAATCAAGATCGGGGCTGTAACCAAACGCTTTCTTCAATTCACGAAACTGGCTTCACATTCCTCGGTCCAAATGTACTTGGCTTCCTTCTTCAACAGCTCAGTCATGGGCTTGGCAATCTTCGAGAAGTTCTCGATAAACCTCCGATAATATCCTGCGAGTCCGAGAAAACTGCGGATCTCCTTGACTGAGGTGGGCGACTGCCAATCGATGACTGATTCAACCTTGGCGGGGTCAACTGCTATTCCTTCTCCTGAAATAACATGTCCGAGGAATCCGACTTCCTTCAGCCAAAATTCATATTTGCTGAACTTGGCATACAACTGATGTTCCCGAAGTTTATCCAGAACTAGACGCAAATGTTCCTTATGCTCTTCCTCGCTCTTGGAGAAAATCAGTATATCATCGATGAACACCACGACAAACTTGTCCAGATATTCCATAAATACCTTGTTCATCAAATTCATGAAGTATGCAGGGCATTAGTCAATCCAAATGACATGACGGTATACTCATATAAACCATACCGGTAGTGAATGCTGTTTTGGGTATATCCTTTTCACGGATCTTCAATCGATGATACCACGATCGAAGATCGATCTTGGAGAATACCTTGGCTCCAACTAGCTGATCAAACAGATCATTAATCATCGGCAGAGGGTACTTGTTCTTGATGGTCACGTCGTTCAAATGACGATAATCCACAACCATTCTCAAGGTTCCATCCTTTTTCTCTACCAAAAGAACTGGGGCTCCCCAAGGTGATGAGCTTGGCCGAATATATCCTTTCTCCAATAGCTCATTAATTTGGTTCTTGATTTCTTTCAAATCGTTCGGTGGCATCCGATAGGATCTCTTGGATATTGGGGCTGTGCCGGGCAATAACTCAATCAGAAATTCAATGTCTCTGTCCGGTGGCATTCCTGGTAATTCCTCCGGAAACACATCGGGAAAATCTTGCACTCCGGCACTTCCTCTGAACAACTCCCGTGAGGGAATTTACTGATTCTTCATCCGGCTATGCTCGGATACATACTTGATCCTCTTCTGCTCCGGGGTGGTGAGCAGAATAGACTTGCGGGCACAGTCTATGTTCCCTTCAAACTTCGTCAACCAATCCATGCCTAGGATTACATCCAAGGTCTGGGTTTCCAATACTATGAGGTCTGCGGGAAATTTATGATTTCCGATGTTGAGGGTTGCATGACAGCCTAAGCCTGCCATCATTTCTCCTCCTGCGGAACTGACGCGAAGGGGGCTTCTAAGGGTTTTAGTGGGCAACCCGTACTTTTCCACAACTACCATTGATATGAATGAATGCGTTGCACCAGAATCAAAGAGTACCAATACTTAACGTGAATTCAATAAAAACTTACCAACCACAGTGTCTGGCTGATCATAGACGTCCTCCACGTCAATGTGGTTCACCTGAGCACGAGGAAAAGGATTGGGCTTCTTTGCTGAGCTTCCATTGCCGTTTCCATTCCTCTGCTTGGCCTCCGGGCAGTCGGTGGCATAGTGCCCTGTTTTCTGGCACTTGAAACAGGTGATGTGACTCAGATCCTTCTGAGCCGGGGCAGGACGATGCTGGTTGCCATTGCCGTTTCCATTGCCATTTCCATTGCCTGACTTGTTGTCCTGGTTGCGGTTGTTCCCATTTCCTCCATGGTTATGTCCTCCATGGTTGTGATGGGTATGCCCTCCTGAGTATGGGGCATAACGGGGCTTCTGCTGAGCTCCAGAATTGTATTTCCCCTGGCTGTACTTCCGCTTGCGGCTATCAATCTGCTGCTGCTTGCCTCCAAGTATGGTGGCCTTGTCTACCAGCTCCTGGTAGTTGGTGAAGGTAGCCACCATTAGCTGCATACCCAGTTAAATCGTTGAGTCCTCGAGAAACTTCTCCTGCTTGGCGGCATCTGTGGCCACATCATCCGGGGCATAGCGAGCTAACTTGCTGAACTCATCCACGTACTGCCCCACAGTACGGTTCCCCTGGCGTAAGTTGCGGAACTCACGCTTCTTCAGACTCATGGCTCCAGCTGAGACATGAGCGGTGCGGAAAGCCTGCTGGAACTGATCCCATGTGATGGTGGCGATGGGATAAGTGGCGGTGTAGTTCTCCCACCAAGAAGCTGCAGGTCCATCAAGTTGATGTGCGGCAAAGCGCACCTTCTCTGCATCAGTGCATCCAACGGTGATTAACTCTCTTCCGACCTTGCGGAGCCAATCATCGGCCACAATCGGCTCAGTGCTGCTAGAGAACACTGGCGGATTCAGCCTTAGGAATCGAGTCAAGTTTGTCAACAGGGGGTGGTGGCGGTGGACTGTTGTTGTTGTTGTTGTTGTTGTTGTTGTTGTTGTTGTTCTGGTTCTGAATGAGCATCTGCATGAGGGCATTCTGCTGCTGGATCAGCTGGGTGAGCTCCGGCGGAAAGTTGAGACCGGGGTCACGTCTCGGAGGCATCTGGTGTTTTAGAGTGGATGAGAAAATTAGAATAGAACAATGGTCTAATGAGAAATATCACTACCCATATGAATGCACAATCATAATCACACCAATAGTTTATTCAATCCACTCAAACATGGTTCAATCTCGATTACAAAAGCTCACGACTAATCGAAAATAACGACCTAACTGATCGACGGAAAAAGTAAAATAACATGGCGGTCGACTAAATGTCTTCATCAATTATCCTTGCGTCCTCTGGTGCGATGTCCTCCTGTGTGGCGTCCTCTGTTGCGGCGCCTCCTCTTGCGGCTTTCTCCAGTGGAACTCCCTTCATAATCCTGGTCATTGCTCACGAGAGGTCCGTCATCTCCACTCGGAAAAAGATCCTCTCCCAAGTCCATCTTTTCCTCTAATGCGGCAACCTTCATCTTCAGGTCGTCGACTCTCTCCGTGAAGTCCGCGATTTCTTCCTCATGGTTAAGGAAGTCTGCGTGTGCCTTCTCCTCTAGTTCCAGTTCACGGAATAACAGCCTCCTGTGTACCTTCGAGTTACGGCGAGTCTGGATCTCCCGTTTCCTGAGGAGACACTCCAAGTCCTGGACATACGAGAGAATGGAGTCGTCCTCTATGGTACGGATGATATCTCCATTCCTTGCTCTGCGAGAAACCATGGCGAGGCCTGATGGATCGAGCTCGGCCCTGTACTCTTCTCGGAGATGTCCAAGTGCACGATAAATCGCCATGTCTCTTCCGAGGATCCAGTTGAAGTCGGTAAACTCAAAGTCAATAGGCTCTGTATGTCCTCCGAAGGTTCTCCACGGAATGTGCACCTCAATCCTGTAGCGGGTATCCGTCGGAAGTGCATTGGTAGGCTTCCCGGTGATCGAGGGCAGAGCAATCTTCAGCTTCTTCACGATCTGGACCAGCTTCCTGCCGAAGGGCATCGTCTCATCTGGCTGGCAAAACTCCGGTAGCAAAACTGGGGTGAACTCGGCGGCCATCTAGAATGTTGAAAATCGGAGAGAAGTCAGAAATGAACAGGGGAGAATTACGGAATGATAAGGATATAAAATAAATAGTCTCTTCCTATGGCTTTCCGATCCTAGGGGTTACGTCCCACGGTCAGCGTGTGCTCGATACCATCTCTGTAGCGACCTGACCCAAAATCGGTCAAATCTACGTATGCATGCCATCCCAAGATCATGCTGGTACTCACAGTACATTGATAAAATAATCAAAGTTCAATCACACCTGAATTTATTACACGATTCTCATATCGAGTCTTTATTACAATAGAATAAATTCGGCCAAAGGCCAACTCATGAGAAATAAACTAAGTAAAGCTGCGGAAGCGTAGAAGAATAGCGAGTCCATCCGACTCCAAAGGGCAATCGCCAAGCGCGGATCGTAGCCTCCATCCTGATCGGAATACTCCTCCGCAACATAAGACGTTGCAGCCGTGTAGGTCAGCATTTTGAATATGCTGGCAAGTCATGAAGAGAGAAATAATAATAAAATTACTAACACTATATGCAATTTGGCTGTGGGGCTCTAAGTTTCATCATTTTGCGAAAAGCCAATTTTTCCCTACTACAGTGGACTTGCTTGCAAATACTACAAAATTGTTGGTAGTTATTGAGATGGTTCCACCAACCAATGTCTCATTCCCAAATTATTAAGTCATAACCCCCCTCAATTAATTTATTAGTTTTAGTGTTGAGATTTCCGAATACTTCCAAGTTCCAGAGGCTCAAATTGTCCGTAACCGGGGACACGGCTAATCAATTAGATCTTTTCTCTGCAGAGGGTTGTGCACTTTACCCGCAAGAATCGTTCCCTCCTTTTAAGTCTTCGCACTTCATGGTGTTTAAAGACGGGACGAACGAAACAGGGTTTTCCGAAGAGTTCTTCTGGCCACTGCCGGTACCCATCCAATCCTACCGTTCTTCTACATCTCGTAGTACCGTCCGGCCAGCGTCACAACTAGGGTTGACCAAGCCAGAGCCCATAATGGCTTGCGGCTGCAATGGTAAGCTTCCGGTCAATGGGGCATCCATCCGTCTCTTCGTGGCTGGGTGAAGCTTTCCGCAAGATGTCATGGCACTTCTCCATGCATCCCGGCCAACCACTGGGTTCTCCAGGGTGCCCGTCAACCGTCCTCCACCCAGTAGTGAATTCCGAAGTCCATCTTGAGCTTGAAGTTCATGGGGTTGTCATCATCTTTGACTCTCACATCTCCCTTATGAATTCACTCAACCAATCCCGTCTACGAGCATAGCAAAAATAAACTACTTCGTCCCGGGTCATGGTAACAAGGGAATTGGTTCATCCTACCTCATGATACTACTCAAGAACATAACTTCAAAATTTCACCTACTGCATGCATGGTGGGGAGGTATAATTCTAATGCAATAAAAATCATAGGTATTGTAAAGAAACATGATCAATGACTTGCCTTGCTGACGATCTTCGTAAGCTAGAGACTCGTGGTAGCAAGCTTCGCACTCCGGAAATTCTACCGAGGCAAACAATAACCATAATAAGCATACAACTTATGATCACTTACATAACATCATAGTAACATAACACACCAAAACAAACGAATCAAAACCCAAAGGAAAACTCGAAGAAATCCAACTCAAAGTTTTCCTACTTCAAGCAACAACTAAAAATAGTTTTTCATAACAAAAAATTTCTTAACAGAACCTAAGCATGGGTTTATGTTACCTAACAGAAAAGAATTCAACAAGCAATTAGGAGCAAAAAGAATCACTTAAAAATCTATTACAAAACTCCTATTAGGCCTAAAGCAAAATCTAGTAGGAAAATAAAATAAAAGTTTTATTTATTATAAATAAAAGTTCATGCTCTAAAGTGACAGAAACTAACCTAGAATAATCTATCACATATGTAAAATAAATTTATTTTCTAATTAAAACAATAGTAAAAACAGTAGCTATTTAATTAATTATTAATAACATGATTCTGATTAAAACTAATTTTTTATTAATCCTAAAATGCCCAAATAAGTTCCTACGGTTAGTCAATGTCAAAACAAAGTTGTGACAAAAAGAATCATTAAAAAATAATATTCCTAAATCATTTTATAGCAGATTTACTATTCTGTCAAAATCTAAAATAAAGTAATTTTAAATAATTTTAACATGACTAATTATGTTTTCTACAAAAACTACAAGAAATTTTCAAACAAAAAAAAAAGAATCACTTAAAAATATTAAGTAGATTAAAAGATATGAATTTTTCAAATCTGAAACTATTCTGCTAAAACAGAAAACGAAAAATAAAGAAAAACGGCCTAATGGGCCTATATAACGCTTTGGCGTAATATAACTAAAACGGCCCTAGGGTTTAAAATGAATCGGCCGGTTTAAATAAAAACCTAACTAATCGATCTAAACCGGAAATAAACCGGTTCACTAAAAACTAACCTAATAAAACCATACCCCTTCGAGGGTTCTAATCTACGCCGTTGAGATTAGATCGGACGGCGGGGTGGCCGGAGTGGGTCGGGACGAGGTTAATGGCGGCGGCGGCGTGCTCGGTCTCCGGCGAGCGCGTGCGAAGGGAGGAGGGCGTCGGGTGAGGGGGCGAGGGGGGGAATGAGGTGAAGGGGGGGGGGGGTATTTATAGGGGGAGGGCACGGCTTGGACGAGGGGGCAATCGGGGGAGGATTTATGGCGAATCCCGTATCTCGGGATCCGGAATGGCGGCGCGGGCGGGTGGCGGCGCGAGGAAGAAAGGGCGGGTCCACTCGTCGGTAGTGAGGAGAGGGGTTCGGTCGGTCGGTCGACCGGAGCAGTTCGGCGAGGGTGGGCGGCTGGCTCATTGGGCAGTCTGACCATTGGCTGGGCCGGCGGCCGTTCGGTGGGCTGCCCAGGTGCTGGTTGGGCCAGTTGGCCTGGCTGGCGCCTGGGTTTTCTTTTTCCATTTTTTTTTGAAAATAAAAAACAGAGATAAAATATATAGAATATAAATATTTTATATAGAACATATATATATCAAAATGATCAGGGGAATATTCCCTATCATTTGAACATTTTTCCAGGGGCAAAATCCAAACTTTATAAAAATTCATTTTTTTTCAAAATTCAAATAAAACTCAAATTTGAATTCAAACTTTTTGGCAATGTTTTTCCTCTGATATTTTTGGAGTGTCATGTTTACTCCTCTCATACTTTTTCTCAAGTATTTATCAGGTATTGATTTGAAATAAATTTCAACTGCCAAATTTTGAATTCAAATTCCAACAACTCCAAAACTTCTGAAACTTCAAATGCCACTCAAATTCAAACAGAATGCATAGATGCTTAGCTATAATTGTAAAACATTCCAAATAGGAAATTTGGGATGTTACATAAAAACTGTGGACTAGTTGAATGGGTTGATCCATCTTGGCCAGCTACAATGGAGAATGCACTGTCCAAGTTGTGGGATATGTATGAAGAGTCCAAGACAAACAGGACTAAGGACAACCCGATGAACTCATTTGTTGTTCACAATCTGACACAAGAGAAGATCAAGCTGCAGGCCAGTTATGACAAGTTGGTTGGAGATGTTCAAGCCCTTTTGGATGAGAATGAGAGGAGGGCCCAGATGGAAAGGAAGCCTGATGAGAGCAAGCTCCAGGAGAAGTATGACATGGTTAAGAACCTGACAGTATCTCAAGCCAGTGTCATTAGGAACATGAAGTTGAATCTTGTTGAAGAGAAGACTAAGTTGCAGGCCCATATTGATGAGCTTGAGAAGGTTGTGGAGCAGACCAACGCCAAGCTGAATGGGATCAAGACAATCTTAGATGAATGAGCCATAGTGGGCAGTAATGGTCATGGAGTTCATGGTCATGTATGGATCTCCTTATTAGTTATGTAATGGTCCTGTATGGATCTCCCAATTATGCTACTTATTAGTCATGTATGGATCTCCAAATTATGCTACCTATTAGTTATGTAATGTTCATGTATGGATCTCCCAGTTAGGCTACATATTAGTTATGTAATGGTCATGTATGGATCCCCCAATTATGCTACTAATTAGTTATGTATTGCTTATGTATGGATCTCCCAATATGGTGAATGTGATGAATTTTGATGTTGATTTGTATATCTGAAATAGCCCTATACTCACTTAGGTGGTTTTTTTGACGCCGTGGCACCCTAGACTCATTTAGGTGGTTTTTTGACGTCGAGGCACCCTAGAATCTTTTAGGTGGTTTTTGTCGACGTCGAGGCACCCTAGACTCATTTAGGTGGTTTTTTCGACGTCGAGGCACCCTAGACTCATTTAGGTGGTTTTTCGACGTCGAGGCACCCTAGAATCATTTAGGTGGTTTTTTCGACATCGAGGCACTCTAGACAAATTTAGGTGGTTTTTTCGACGTCGTGGCACCCTAGACTCATTTAGGTGGTTTTTTCGACGTAGAGGCACCCTAGAATCATTTAGGTGGTTTTTCCGACGTCGAGGCACCCTAGACTCATTTAGGTGGTTTTTTCGATGTCGAGGCACCCTAGACTCATTTAGGTGGTTTTTCGACGTCGAGGCACCCTAGAATCATTTAGGTGGTTTTTCCGACATCGAGGCACTCTATACTCATTTAGGTGGTTTTTTCGACGTCGTGGCACCCTAGACTCATTTAGGTGGTTTTTTCGACGTCGAGGCACCCTAGAATCATTTAGGTGGTTTTTTTGACGTCGAGGCACCCTAGACTCATTTATGCATCAATTTCAACAACCATCAACCATCAAGTTCAACAAGCATCAACATCATGCATTCAAGTTCAACAACCTTCAAAAGGCAACAAAAGGCATCAACTATTACTCATTTAGGTGCAACTACCATCAACATCCAGCATGAAGTTCAACAACCATCAAAAGGTAACAAGTTCAACATATGGTTCAAAGCAGCCAACAAAGGCATCTAGTTCAACATATGGTTCAAACCTGCCAACAAAGGCATCTAGTTCAACAGCCAACCAAGGCATCTACTTGAATAGCCAACAAAGGCATCTAGTTTAACAGCCAACAAAGGCATCAAATTCAACAACCAACATGGGCATCAAATTCAAGCAGCCAACAAAGGCAACATCTAGTTACCAGAAGCATAAAGGTACTCTTTCATCTTGTAGGAAATTGTCCTCTTCCTTCCAGTCTGTCTTGGAGCATGAAATGTTCCCCTATGGCCTGCAGCAGATGTAGAAGATGTACCAGCTGGGGTAGTTTTCTTCCTGGGAGACCTCCTTGGAGGAGCAGTAGGTGCTGGGGTAGCATTCTTCCTGGGAGACCTCCTGGGAGGAGCAGTAGGTGCAGTAGCAGCAGGTGCAGCTTTCTTCCTGGGAGGAGCAGTAGGTGTAGTTGCAGCTGGTGCAACTTTCTTCCTGGGAGGAGCAGTCCCAACATCTGCTGTACATGGAGATGGCCTCTTCCTTGTTGGTGCAGCAGCTGTAGATGAAGCGGAATCAAGTGACCTGTTTGGCTGCATTTAAAAAACAGAAACAATCATGAACTATAAATTACAATTGAGACATAACTACAAAAACAGAAACAAAGATGCTTAGCTAACCTGATGCTGGTTTTGTCTCATAGCAAGAGCTGGTTTCAAGGGCTTGGAGCACACAGTGTATTTGTGCCCTACAAGTTTGCAGTTGCTACAAGTAATGGCTTCTCAAATTGGTTTTTCCTCCTCTATGTTTGTTGCTTCCCAACTTTGTCTCTGAAAACTGGAGGCTCTCTGTCCTGAGTTCTTGTCCTTGGCCACAGATTTGGACCAGGGATAGGAAATATGATATGGCCATATGCTTTTTGGTACATTTCCTTCTTGAAGAAATCATCAACAAAGTCTTCAGGTTGCAACTTAGCTTTCACAATTGCAGAGACTGCATGGTTGCAAGGCATAGCAGTCATATCCCACTTCCTACATCCACATGTTCTGTGCAGCAAGTTCACTGAGTAGGTGTTATCTCCACTACTAACTTGGTAAATGTTAGGACCAGCCATCAAAGATTGGCACCACACCTTGAGTTGTACTTTGCCTCCTCCAACATCTCTGCATATGTTGGGCAAATCTCCCAATTTGCTGTCTCTATCTTAGTTCTATTGGTGTTAAATTTGACCATCAATTTAGTCCTAATTCCTTCCAGCATGGTCTTTATTGGCTTCCCTCTAACATCTAGGATCATTTTGTTAAACACCTCACTGATGTTGTTCACAACTAGGTCAGTCTTGCAGGTAAAATCCATTGCATGTCTAGCCCATGTATGAACTGGTACTTTATTAAGCCATGCCCAAGCTGCCTTACACTCTCTTTTCAAATCATTCATTGCAGTTAGGTGTTCATTCTTAGTATAAGAGTAACTAGCTGCATCCATGTGTTTCTTTAATTCATCACCTCTAAAACCAGCAGTTTGGAAATTCTGATAAATGTGTCTAAGGCAGAATCCATGGGTTCTTGCTTGGGTACTGTGGCAAATGCTTAGTGGCCACAACACATTTACTTCCTGGGTTTGTGTCCAAAAAAGCCTGCAAATAATCTCTAATCCTAGTGTATTGACCTCTCTGGTCTCCTTGGACAACCTTCAATGCTTGTTTCCTAGCCATATAGGCCATATGGGTTGAGATCTCTACTCCATATTTCTTCTTCAAATTTTGCATTATTGTGGTGATTGGTGTGCTAATATCAATTCTCAGCATATCCTCACACTGGTGTGCCACCCATTTTCCTGTGACCATTGTATTCTCTGCTACTGCTGGGCATGTGTGCAGAAGATTAGCCTTTCTGATGCAAAAAGTAGTTTCATTTGCAACAAGAGAAGCTGCAATGTAGGAAGGACATTTCACATTAGTGCACACAACTATGATGCTGTCATTGCAGTTTCTGTGGAAGTCATAGTTCCTATTCTCACTTATGTGAAATGTCTGAAGTGCTCTCCTAAATTGGTACACATTAAGGAAAAAAAGATTTCTACAAAACTGTTCCTCTGGGTTCTCTCTTTCTTCATTGTACCACTTCCTTGGTTTTGCTTTATATTCTCTGCTCTTCCTTCCATTGGGCGGAATAAAAGGTGCATTCTCAGCTCCATCATCATATTCCTGCTTCAAATCACCTACATACTCCTCATCTGATGATGGTACCCACACATCCTCAAATCTTTGCTCCAAGCTTGAATGTGACCTCTTGGTTGTCCCTTCTCTTTTTTCCTTCTTCTTTGGTGGCTCCTGTTGTTGCTCCATCTGCTCATCCTCCTCCACTTGCTCCACCCGCTCTTCCTCCTCATGCTCCATCTGCTCCACTTGCTCCACTTGCTCCACTTGCTCCTCTTCCTCATCTTCCCCATACACTTCATCCACATCAGTGTCTCCTTCAAAATGAAGGAGTGGGTCCTCTCTCTGCCTCCTCAAATCATTAATCCTGTTAACAAAGTCCTCATCTGCATCCAGATCAGAGTCATCTTCAGTTAGAAGAACTGGTAGTTTTTGCTTAACCATTTGAACATGCTCGGATGCCTCCTTATGTTTCCTAAAGTTCTCAATCTTGGTTCTCCTCTTTAGCTCCATTAGTGTCTCCTGCTCATCTTGCTCCATAGCAATATCTATGTTTGTGCTCTGCTGTGTGGAAAATAACTGAAGTGGCTCTGACTGCCTCTGTTTATTTGATTTCTCAGGTGATCTGAATAGAAGTCCAGAAGGATTGACTTCATAGACATGTTTTTCTCCTAATTGACTCAAAGGAACCTGCTCCTCATACAAGTAGCCTGCATTCAAATCTGCAGGTCTTAGATCAGTGGCCCTAATGACTGTCAAATTCACTACTGTCTGATCCTTATTAGCAATATGGTCAAGCATTTCATCCACCTTGTCATCATCAATTTTTTTACCAATCCTTCAATACCCACACCAGGCTCCCTCACAAAGTAAATGTAGTCATTCAGCCCATATCCCTCTGTATCTATTAATGCTACCAAATTGTGATATGTGATGTCTGAAATGCAGAGGGATCTCTCCAAGTTGTCTCTTTCATGGAAGTGCATTCTAACTTCCCAAACAGCATCGTCCAAACTAGACAACAAGATAAAACAACAATTCTAATTAACATTGCATAATTACTATAAAAAAGTTCACAGTAATATGCTATAATTAACACTGCATATTAACAAAAAATACTTTACTTTGCTCTTATTGGCACTGTTCTAATTAACAATGCATAACTACAAATGAAGCTACTCTAATTTTCCCTTTATTCGCACTGCTCTGATTAACAATGCATAACTACAAAATAAGTTACTCTAATTTTCCCTTTATTGGCACTGCTCTAATTAACAATGCATAACTAAATATGTAGATACTCTAATGTACTCTAATTAACACTGCATATTAACAAATAAGCTACTCTAATGTGTTCTGTATTGCCACTGCTCTAATTAACAGTTCACATTGCTACATATCAACTAAATAAAATTAATACGACACATATATGAGTCTGACATTGGGCTATTCCCTTGCCCCCTCCCCCAAAATCAAATTGAGTGTTTCAGTACCCAAGCTAGGTTTAACACTGCAAATCAAAATAACCACACATACATACAGCCCAAGATCCAGCCGCCGAATCCTAACCCTAACCCTAGAATCTGTACAAATGAGGTTAACTTACTAGACGCCGCCGAATCCTAACCCTAACCCTAGAATATGTACAAATGAGGTTAACTTACTAGACGCCGCCGAATGACGAGCCCCACCGGTGGCTTTCCGTCGGATCCGCCTTCACGGCCCTGGCCCAAGATCTAGCCGCCGCGAACTCCAGCGAGTGATGGGGGCTGGGGTTGGGGCTGCTGTCCGAAGGGGCGCCGGGGTTTGAGCTGCCGCAGAGATCCGCCTCCGGTGGCCTGTCGTCTCCGCCACCGGCAGGCCCACCGCAGTCGCCGCCGCCACTCGCCGTCGCCATGTCTGAGAGGAGAGGGTGTGGGGAAGGGAAAGAGATGGAGAAGAGCTAGCGGGGAGGGGAGGGACCGGTCAAAAGGGTTCCGGCTCGAGCCGGCCCGCGCACGGCGTCTAACGAGTCAAACGGATGAACAGTTATGCCACGTCGACAAAAGCGGGTCCCACCTGTCACAATCCCACTTAAAACGAGCGAACCGAGCGACTTGTGGTTTTTGCAAAAGATTAGCCTGGGAATTAGTGTTTTTGGGCACAAAACTAGAGACTTGTGATTTCTGCAACCCTAGCCTTCAATGTCGATGTTTTTTGCAATTCACTCGGTATAAATTGTATGAAACAATGAAAATCAATACGTCATATTATCTATTTTTTTTGGTGAACCGGTACATCATATTATGAATCGCTATCTTCAAATTACATGTAGAAGATTGTACAACACATGCAATCCTCCTATCTACCTGGTTTGAGAAAATAGAAAAAAATAGTTACGAACGGACGATTAAATCAATAGGCTAACCTTGGTTATTCCTCTTTTGAGAGCCGATTGATCGTTCACAGGTGAACTTGACAAGCTAGCTAAACAGCCATTTGGCCGAGTAGAGAAGTGGACGCTAAGCTTATTCATAGCTCAAAAGCCTTGCCATAGCCCACAGATGCATTCTCGTCTTTTAGTTTGCGCACATAGTAGCTTATGATTTTTTTGGGGGCTTATTATGATCCTCACGGTCGTCCTGTTTTGACACCTGGTACCATGACATCCAGAATCTCACATCGGCCGGACCCAAGGAGAGCCTATCTATCCTGCGGCTGCGAGGGCCGCTACCATGACATGAAGCTACTGCCATGCTCGCGGCTTCATTTACCGGCGCAGGCCCAACCGAAGTCCTTTGATAATATAATAGGTCTTTTTGCTGCCTAAAGAAAAATCTTCTCGCTGGACATGATTATGCAAGATGTATATTACCTGAGTTATGAACGATGTCTATTGCTGTATTCTATAATCCGGTCAAGGATCTCTTTCTTTTGAACGTGACTTGCCCAAAAAATAGAGGTAAATACTTCACTAGTGCTTGAACTTGCCACGAATGTACACTTTGGTGCTTGAACATATAAAATACATTGAACTGGTTCCATAACTTGATATGGACGTGCATATACGGTTCAAATCTCATTTTTATACATCCATGACGCTCACGAGTCAGGATGTAAGGGATAAGGCGTGTGGCCTGTTTTTTAGGAAAACCTCCTAAAATAAGTTTTTCCTTACAAAAAGGCCCTCAAAGAGAAACTGATAAATTGAAAAAAATATTAATCTATATTTTTTTGAATTTGTTTGATTGCTTACCACATGTGTCACGTGGTATCTATTAATCTATTAATAATTAAAACTGGTCCAGGGCTCAAACCACACGCGCAGTTGTGCGTGGCTAGCCAGTCGACCCGTTCAAATTTAGTGTCAAGAAAGGATTCATATACTTTATAAACATAAAGCTGAACAACATAAATTAAAAATATTTATTCCAGCAATATAGTGCCATTGATTTGAACCTGCAACCAGGGGTTATATGGCGGCCGCACATAACACTACAACCGACAACATCGAATGGCAAAACGATAAATTTAGGTTTATATCATAACAAGCCCGTGTGGCTAAAACAAACCACAGTGTGGCTCAATTTTCAATGGGTTTGTTCTTTTTCATTTCATTTTTTTCAAAAAATACGTAAATTATTATCGCTTTACAAAATGTACATATATTTAAAACAAATTACGTTAATAATTTCATATAATTTCATCAAATGCCTATGCAATAATTTAACATATATGCACATAATAAAATTATGAATTACAAACATATTTTATAATTTGAAAAATGTTCCCGTTCAATAAAATATGAAAGTAATTTTAGAAAAATTCATATATTTAAATAAATTCTCATATAAATTTAAAATTTCCATTTTTTAATAAACTATTTATTTAGTATATCAATGCGTTCATGCTTTAGCAAAAAACTATGTTGTTTTGAAAAGTTTATATAGTATATAAGTTTGTGTGTTTTCTAAAAAATAAATACAAGCCTAGTGCGCCATTAAACTGCGGATCCTGACATGAATAATACTTTTTTTTGAAATACTCACATGAATAATACTGGAATCTTATTTTAATCATTCATTTCAATTTTATGAATATGTTTTAAAATAACACATGAATACTTTTTAAAACGACATGAAGATTTTTGCATTCTTTTGAAATTATGTTTGTTATACAATCATAAAAGGTACTTGTAATTTTGATACATGACAACTCATTGGTTGGAGTGGTATCCGTGCCTGGTCTACAAGCTTTGGTCCCATGTTCGGTCACAGATCTGGTGCTGTTTTTGCTAGATTATTAAATTCCCTTTATTTATTTTGTTCGCCAATGTTTATAAAGGTTATGAATCATTGAATATCAGCAAATGGGAAGTTGTCGAGTGGCTAGCCGCATGCACTCGACTGGTATGTTGCTGGTTCGATCGAGCACACGAGTTGTAATTTTTATCTTATAGTTATACACCTAATTTTTATTTTATAATTTGTCAGTTTCTCCTTGAGAGCCTTATTGAAAGAAAACAATTTCAGAGGTTTTTTGCAAAAAAAAGGCCACGCACCCTTGGCACCGACAGCGGGCCCCATGGCATGCTGGCGCGCCTCCTCAGCTTCACGGACATATATAAACACCATTTGAACTGCATATGCACGTCCATACCAAGTTACGGAACCAGTTAATGTATTTTGCAAGTTCAGGCACTAAAGTGCACATTCATGGCAAGTTCTAGCACCACTGGTGTACCTCCAAAAAATACGTTCCGCTTTTATCGTCTGACTTGCCCAAAATGAAAAAAAAGCTACGACTACAACGTGAATGTCTCTAGATCAACGTGAAGGTCTCTAGATTTCCTTTTTTTTAGTATGATTTCTTTAAATTTAATAGGTTCCTCTTTTGTCATCAAATCTGAACCGTATAATAGATTCAAACCCCACTAAAAAAAGATTCAAACCGCACCTGACAACATCTCCTTTTTTCCGTGTGTCTCTGATTACCTTCCCTTATTTCTACATACAATAAACACACGTGATGGTGGCATTGTAAACTTCAGTGTGTCCTTCTTGTAGCTCTTTTTTCTAGAGACTCGTGCACGTAATTGTGACTTTGTGATGGCACGTGATTGTGGCGTTGTGAACATCAGCGTGTCCTTCTCCTGTACGTAAATAGATTCAAACCCCACTAAAATGAGATTCAAACCGCACCTGACAGAGTTCTAGGGCAGATTCGTCTAAAGAAACAGGGCTTGTCCCAAAGCCAACTCATAACAGGCTGCCAGCCATTTAATGAGGAATGTGGTCTTCATTTCTCTTGCGTATGGAAGCTTAAGGTCATTCCCTGCATTCCGTTTTTTTTGGTGGAAAGCTTATTCGGTTTCTTTTGTTCACTTGCAATGCGGCATTTGAATCCATTTTACTCCACTTCTCTCTCTTTTCTTTCAACGAATATTAGAAAATGGTTCAAAACTTTATCAGCCACTGAATTGGGTCGATTTGCTCCTATTTCGGCTCTTATACACGCAGCAACTATGGTTGATGCGGGAATCGGAACAGGTATGGAAAGCTTTGACAAAAACTTAAAGTGATATGCAAATGGAACAGCATCTCCTTTTTCCTTGCCTAATAAATACTTAAACGCGCAGCTGCGCTATCTGGACGCCGCGAGCGCACGCACTAGACGGCAAAAGTAGTTTGCTGTCTGGAACAAACGCGTTATCCAGTGGGTAGTGTAAAGAATATCTGTGTGCATACATGTGCAACGTCATCTATTTATTCTGTTTCAATTTTTCAAAAAGGTGCAACTTTTGAACCGAGTGTCAGAACGCAGAACCGTTTTCACCGCTGGGTTCCTCGTGACGAGCTCTTCAAAACTAGATCCCATATGAATATGTTTTGATGATTTTGTTTCAAAAGCAACTTTGATGCTAGATGAAGCAATTTTAGTGCTAAACATGAGCAACTCTGATGCTAGATGAATTGCACCGTGTGTATAACTAACTTGGACTAGTAGCCACCTAGTTAGTTGTGTGCAATAGTGTAATAGGTGGTCACCATGATTTCTAAGTTGCATACATTGGAAAATAAGTTGTGGATTGTTTAGTTGCCTATCATACTGTGAAAGTTTCGTACCGTTGAGTGGAAACTTGTCTAACATGGTTTCGAAGTTGTCTACCTCGGAAACCAGGTTGCCCTTTCACTACGAAGTTGCCTACAAGTGATCATCAATTTCTTACAATACTATGAAAGTTGTTCATCAAGGGACCTAAGTTGACTACAATATCAAAAAGTTTTTGTGGCATCTAAGTCATCTATCATGATTTCAAATTTTGAACTATGTGAGGATGGGTTGTATGAGATTTGTGTGCTTTCCATTTCTGGGGGAGTCTGCCCGCCAACGCTACTGAGCACATGGGTGTTGGCTAGCCAGGTCGTGACGAGATCTTCAAAACTAAATCCACTTGTATATGTTTTGATGATTTTTCTTTCTTTCAGAAAGCAACTTAGATGCTAAATGAGACAACTTTAGTGCTAAATAGAAGCAACTCCACTCCAATTTAAAGTAACTAATTACCAACAATGAGCAACTAACTAGTAATAGAGAATAACTTTGAACAGAGGTAGACATCATCATATCACCTTTATAAGCACCTTTCTTTCTACACTTTCTCCTAATTAATTTTTTCTAACATTTACCTAACTTCCTCACCGGTACTTCTAAGTTGCATATTCAACTAACTTCCTCACCGGTACTTCTAAGTTGCATATTGTTCATGCTTGTATGTTGTTGTTTCTAATCTGCCTATAATACTATGAAGTCTAATGCTAACTATGATAGGCGACTTGGTGGTCAATTTTTGCAACTTTAGAGTGTTTGTAGGCAACTTAGAAAAACAATGATAAACCACTTCACAATATTGTAGGCAACTATTTTTGCAAAATTAGGTAACTGAGTAGCAATGATAGGCAACTAGTTACCAATAGTAGGCAACTAGGCATCAATGATAGGCAATTTACAATATTTATAGGCCACTGCACATCAATTGTAGGCAACAGACTATCAAACAATCGGCAAATGAGCAACCATGATAGGCAAGTTGGGATAATGTTAGTAAAATTCACAGATGCACATAGTGTAGTGAAGTTGTTTTGTATGTAGCACTAAAGGGGCCTTATGTTTTGTATGATTTTTCTTGTTTTTATGCAAACAAACCTAATAGGAAGTCGTACTAGGCCAAAGAGAAGAAGTTGTTTCCCTATAGCACGATACACTACTAGAAATCCCCATATTTCCGACGGTGAAATCTAATAGCCGACGGGTCGTCGGTTATTAGAGTAATAGCCGACGGTAGTTTTAATGGCTGACGGTTATTATCAACTCACATGTATTACTACCAAATAGCCGACGGTAGACTAGATTGCCCGACGGTAAAAATCCAACTCTCGGGTCTCCAATTTAATGCCCGTCGGTTCATTATAATGTCCGACGGTTTTTACTACACCGTCGGGAATTACATGTAATGGCCGACAGTGAAATTTAATAGCCGAAGGTGAAAACAAAACTCTCATCTATGAGTAGAAATCGCCGACGGTACATATATGACTCTCGATTATTTGAGAAAATACCCGACAGGGGATAGCAATAACCGACGGTTAACTTCCACTCTCGGTGATATGTTTCAATGGATGGCGTTTATAAAACATGTGGAATGACCGATGTTATATTCCAAATAATTCCCGTATAAGAAAATTTCCAAGAAATAGGATCTAACATTACTATTCTAAGTGCATTTTATTATTTTTCATTCATAGGATGGCTAAAAATGCAAAACAATATAAAAAGGGAGGTTTTAAAAGCACATGTTTGAGAAAATGTGCACTTACAAAGTATAATGAGGAAAGAGCCCATTTTTAGGGAGGAAAGAGCCCGTTGACAGTCGAGAGGAAGTTGTTGTCCGCAACACAATCCTCGTCTTCTTTGAGGACATCACCGGTTGGAGTAGATATGGGAAAAGGTGCTTAGTACAGTCTTGTATATGCAATGTCGGGTCAAGGTTGGGTCATCACCGTGTGGCACATGTGTCTTTCCAAAGTGGAGTGCATTGCCGCCTCCGAGTACTGGGCGATGACTCATGAAGCTCGCGAGAAATCTAAAGTGAACATTTAGAGACTTATAATGTCATCTAAATTTTATTATAAAATATGTTCCTCTATCTTTTTGTTAAATCAATTCAAGATGATATATTTCTCTATAAGTATTAACCAATAGCTAGTATTCTGGAGTGTTTACTCATAGCTTGTATACAAAAATATGTATAAACTGCATGCTTTTAGTTGTTTACTTGCATGTTTCAATGAGAAGTTTTATCTCTATATTCGTAATTTATTAATCTGGTTGTAGATTTTGCAAACTACCTTGGTTATGATCCTAGAAACAATTTCATTCATGTCAATAAGACAAATGACTTTCATGCTTGTAACTTTTGTGTTCGAGATGATCATAAGGATGTATACATCAAAATGCCAACATTATTACGAGTTTGAATTGCAATACCCCGTTGCAAACTACTTCATGAAGAGTCAAAGAATCATTGGTCATAATTTGATTTTTAATGGGATGACTCATTGTGTTATTTCACGTACCCTAACCCGTGGCTGATTTATATTTTAACAGTTAGCTAGAACTTGAATTTGATTTAATTTTTATGCATATTAATATTATACATTGACATGATAACCAATCGGTAAATTAATTAATATTTCGTTCCACTCTTGTTAGAATTTAATATGATTGCTATCATTCGAGTTCTGATTTACTTGATCCATAGGCAAATATTGCACTTGTTCATAAATGCGTGCCATTTTGGATATTGAAATGTTCTATAGCACACACATTGAACTATAAATTTATGTATGCATAGCAACATATGTATTATGGAAGAGAGCTATTATACAAACTCCAAATCATGTACAATTTACACACTACAACGTTTCATGCGAAATATAGATTGATTCCCTGATTTGGGTCCAACACACGTGACTATAGCATCACCCAATCGTACACAGATCGGGCAGGGCAATTTCGATCATGGAATTAATTTGTATGTGAAATCTAAAAATAATTACTTCTACTATAATCCCGCCATCATTTCCCTCTTGCCACTTTCCAAATTTCATCGTACGGCCCATGTTCTATGGGAAACGTTTGGCATCGGCACACCGGCCGAAACTTCGGCCGGCTCCTGCCTCGTCACGCACACACGCGCATATAGCCACGTCTTTTTCCAATGTGGGGCCCGTGCATCTCTATCCATCCCTCCTGCATCGTTTCCACGTAGCTCGCAAGGCTCATGAGCCGCACCCCCACACGAGCCCCGTCGCCCCGCCTCCTTGTCGCCCGGCACCGCCTCGCCGGCCGGTCGCCGGAGGGCGCCGCCACCGCGCGGGTCTCAACCCAATCCACTGCTTTTTTCCAGCTGCTCAGGGCGCCGACGGCGAGAATCAACGGGATGAGCTACTACCTCGACCGGCAGCCACGGCGTGGGAGCACACAGATGCTACAACCGGCTGGGGAGGGAGCTGCAACCGCGTACTGTTTTTGCTGGAACCAGCAACGGTGGCGAGCTGCGGGATTCACCCCGACGAGCTGTTTGGAATCATCCTGACAAGTTGGACTAGCAGTGGGCGGTGTGATGCTGCAACCAGGGATTAGGATTGCTGGAACCGCTCAGTGTTTTGCTGGAAGTAGCACCCAAAGATGCTTCCATCAAAGTCTTCTTTGCTGGACAAGCAATTTTTGCTACATCCGGCATCTTTTTGCTACATCTGGCATCGTTTTTGCTGGAACCAGTCGACTGTCCGCCATTTAACGCCAACGTCAGAAGCTGCAACCAGGGTAGAGAAATGCTACAACCGGTGTATAAATTTGCTACTAGCAGCAATGGAAAAGCTTCAGAGCGGCATGAGGAGAAATCTGCCACCGCGGGAAAAAGACTTCAATGATGGAAAAAGCTTCAAGCGGCAGTGGAAAAGCTTCAACGGGCGAAAGGAAAAGCTTCAAGAGCTAATGACAAGAAAAGCTTCAACCGGGGGTGCCGGGCGACGACCGGCGACGGGCGGCGACGAGGACGGTGACCGGGGGCGAGAACGGCAACCGGGCGGCGACGAGGACGGCGACCGGGGGCGAGGACGGCGTCCGGCGGCGAGCTGGTGATACTTCAAGGTCAGGCCTCGCAGCGTCCATGGCGGATGGATGAAGGGCGATGCTGCTGTTCGTGCGTGCGAGAAAGGGGCGATGCTGCTGTTCATGCGTGCGTGATCTAACGGCTCGAGTGCAAAGCGATCTGACGGTGGGCAGGCGACCAGCCGAATCGTTCGGCCAGCGCACCGGCCCATGTTCTATCCACACGTGCCCACGTCCTCCCATCTCTCAACCCTTTTCCCTCTGAAACCTCCCACGCCGCATCTTATCTTCTCCCATCCCGGCCACCACGCCGCCAACCCCGCCGTCGCCCGTCCGAACCGGATGCGCACTTCCACCCTCGTCTCTCTCCCTGGTCCAGCAACGTCACCTGCGATCTTCCTCCCGACGCGAAAGTGTCCTCTCAACTCCCGTCTCCGTCTTCGTGGCCCTCAGATCTAGCAGCCCCCGGCACAACGCTGCCGAACCAGGCCGGCTTGGCCTCGTCGCCCCAGCCAATAGGTGCTCGACGCCGCTCCTCAGGACTGCGGCGCGGTCCTCTTCATTGATTCTCTCTCCTCCAGCTCCCATGACATGTATCGGCCCCTTCCTGAAGCTCCTCCTCATCCGAGTGGCCACCTGACCCGAGTAGACCACGCCACTCCGCATCCACCCGCCTGTACCAGGTCTGGTCGCCTCTTCCTTTGCACAGTTCGTCGAGCAGGTCATAGGTGGCGTATGTGCTGTTGTAATGGATGTCAGGTTTGCTTTCTGGTGCTTGGGGTGCAGGATTTGCTCATGTGGTTCAAGTTAAATACAGCGGAGATGGAGGAGATGTGCCATGGCGGGCTACTGTGGTGGTGAGATTCAGGTTCTACATCGAGGCATAGTTGTTTGCATGTATGTTTAGGTCTATTTCTTTGTATGGTTGTTGAAAAACAAGCCAAGCCTATTAGTTTGGAAAATAAAGTCGAGCCTATGTGTTGAAAAACAGTTTGACTAACTATCTAATGGACATTTGGCACCGGTGAGGTGAGCTAGCTAGCTTGTGTTGGTGCATGTATGTTTGGTCAATGCTAGCTAGTTGCAGCAGTCGGCACTAGTACATAAGAGAAGAGACACTATGTCAGCGTGTTTTATCAAGATCGAGACGTATACTTAATACTACTGTATTGCTTAACTAGTAGTCCTTGCCAAGCAAACTAGTTAACATTGAAGAGGCCCTTCATTCATGTAGTACGCACATTCCTTGTTATTTTTTCTTTAGTTTTGCTTACTTTTCTTCTCAGTATTTTGTAGTTCTGTAACATTTAACTCATGTGCCAAGGCTGATGCAGCCACTGATATGTTAACATTATGTCCCTGTGTTCTTTCTCAGAGATGTAGAGCAGGGTTTTTTACTTGTTATTCTTATATGCACTATGCTATCCTGCAGGTGTCAGTTGGGGGCCTATCTGAAGAGCAACAGTATAAAGCTCTTGAGCTTAGGCACATGAATCAAGCGCACAGAATCCAGTGGTCTACTGAGCCAGTTGTATGCTGGGGAGGAAGAGTGGAACAGTGAACCTGGTCAAGAATAGCGACACCCCTTCGGTTGAGGAACTTTTCCAATCATGGTGACCTCCTCTCCCTGCTGAAGGTATTTTGTTCCTTCTCTTTTCATCTGCAGACTGCAGAGTATCTTGTTTGTTCAATTCTTAGTACTACCAACATTTAATGGTAGCAAGCATCATCACAAATAGAGCAGAGCATATGTCAGTTAAAAAATGAAGAACATACCTAGCCAGGCGGAAGAGATATAGTTCAGTTGCGTTCAAAGGATATTGCCTCACACAAACAATTGAAAGTCTGCTCAATGGGACTTGCAAAACTATGTTACTCGAGAAAATACATGAACATATTGTACTTGACCATTACTCAAGATAAAGCATTTTCTACTATTGCTTATATTACCTGACTTGGTAACTTTAACACATCTCAATGGTAGGATTACAGCAACAGAACTATTAAGTAATGTATCTTTTGTGTTTGATAAATATAGGCCACATCTGATTCCGAAGTGGGATTTGAAAGGGATGAGATGATGTTCGTCAAAATGATACTGAAAATTTTAGTCCATCATCTCTTAATCGTACATCCCATATAGTTATGTTTCAATTTAGTTCTAGACAACATGAGCATCTTAGCTTACCTCATTGTCTACGTGCTACTGTTCTACTATATATAATGTATGCACCTACTTATGCCCTATTTTCCTAGATGTGGCTCATAACTGAGATATCTATCTTTGAACTGGCTGTTTTCTGTACACTAAATCCATCTTAATTATGATGCCAGGGGCACAATTCGGTTGAACTCATATATGCAGAGACGTTGCTATAATTAATTACAGTAAAATCATTTGCACAGGGAAAAATATTTCAACATTAGACAATATGATTAGGCATGTTGACCCTCTGCCAGGCGTCCCTCCTTTCTAGTTTTTGTCTTTCCTGTATTAGCTTTGCCTCTGGGTCCTCAGCTTTGAGACCTTGATCCTTTTGTGAATGTACGGCAAACTTGGTTTCATTATACCAATCTTGGTCTAACCATAGCACATGTGGGTTCTGGACATAGGGTTGTTACAGTTAATTAGAAACATGTCATGTGCTTTAAATTATATGAATGTTACAAGTAATTCGGAAAGCATGATGTGATCTGAACCGCTGCAACCTTATAATGAAATTCACAGCAGTGTGGTTTATTTGTAGATTATTCCTTCTGTACATAGAGAAATGTGTAGTATTTAGTCTATTATTTTGATTGTGTTCCTGCTGATTCATGTTACCCTAAAAATTGCATGTGAAAGATCAAAAGGTGAATACGTAGTCATACTGTTAGATAGCAGCTAACCAGTCAAAACATCTAAATTTTTTCACTGTATCCTCAGTTAAATTTCAACTGCATTACATCATTTTCATCTCCCTTACAACTAGTCTAATCATTTCTTAGGAATTGGAAACAATACTGTTGGAATTGTGAGGTATGGCAAGGGTGATGAGGTCCATGGTGATGATTTTTATGATCTATATGGTGATGAGCTTTATGATACATATGGTGATGAAGGGTGACGAGTCTAATGATCTTTCTTCAAGACATGCAAAGTGAAGTTATGAAGTTTTGGTTAATTTAGCTTATGCATAATGCTTGTACCATTAGATCTTAGTTACTATTTTATTTTGCATTTCAAACTTCCTACATAGATCATGATGATCAATGTAATTTTGATGCAACTCTTTTGATATTCTGAAAGGTGTGTTGAATATAATAGTATATGTTACTTGGTTATCCATGGGTTGTGCAATTATGAGATATACTTGAAATGGAAAGCAATCTTTGAAGGGTGACTAACGCCTACCATGCAACAAGCATATCAGCTACTGTAACACGCCAATGGAGACTTCACACTGTCGGTGAATCTATTTATGAGGGTGTTCGTCAGCCTCTCAACTATAGGAATCCCCGAAGGGGTGTATACACAGTCAGCGATCATACTAGTTGACAGTTTGCTTCTCCTCGTGGCTATAATGAACCCCGAGGGTGAAATATATACCGTCACCTATTGCAAAAATCGAAGGGAAGTCATTACTGTCGGAAAATAAATACCCGACGGGGAACCGTTAGCTATAAGCGTCGCCGAAGTTTCTATGAGGCGGCTGGCGGCCAAAACATGTCCGACGGCTCACCGTCAGCTAATTACCGTGGGAGATGGTATTACCCTACATTACCGTCGGCTATTACCATAATGGCCGACCAAGCATAGCCGACGGGAGATTGCCGACGGTGTACCGTCGGTTATAAAGAAATCCGAGGGTGAACAAAAATATCCGACGGTAATTTGACCCTTGGTTATAATGGGAAATCTAGTAGTGATAGTTGCCTCCTTCGCACCCAAAGTTGCCCTAAAAAAGTATCCAGTTGCCCACAATCAACAAATAGTTTTCCTAAAACCATTTATCCAGTTGCCCAATCCTCACGAACAAAAATATTTACCAAGACCCAAACGTTGTCTAGTGAATGCATTGGAGTTGCACAAAAACACCCCAAAAGTTGCTGCTTTTTTAAGTACAACTCCAGTTCATATAAGTCACATAGTTGTTTTTCTTTTCTACCCCCAACGGGCTCTGTTGGGTGAACTTAGTCTTTTCTATATGTGTTTGCATTTAGCAATATTCAAAGTTGTTGTTGCCACCTCCTTGTTACAACAGAAATGGTTGGTGCAGTGGGGACGACGTCTCCTCCTTTATGCGACATCTGGTTTTGGAAGCTGTTTTTGCTCGGGAGCAGGGGAGAGGGCATCGTTAGACAGTGGTCAGAGGTTGACCGTTGGGTTGGCATCTCAATTTGTAGTGTAGACTCTTTGTCCATCACGGGGGCCTCGGCTAGGAGGGGCGGATTTTGCTCCTCTTGTCGTCTGAGGAGATGGGATCCGGCCTGATGTCGAAGGGAGCAATCGACGCTGAGGGGCCCTGAGAATGCCCCTCCTCGTTCGGCTTGGAGGATTTCGTACGTATGAACTTGTTCAAACAAATTCGGGTCATTGGATGGTTAAAAGTGTCTAGAGAGGTCGATCCCATAGTGCAATGAAGTTGCTTGTTAACAGCACTGCAGATGTCTCCTGCTTTTTTTTTCTTTTTTTACGCATGCCAACCTAATAGATAGTCCTACTAGGCCAGAAAGAAGAAGTTGCTTTCATACAGTACTAAAGTTATCTCCATTGCACCCAAAGTTGCTCAAGAAAAAAAAATCATCAAAACCTGCCCATATGGGATCTAGTTTTGAAGAACTCGTGGCGATAAACCCAATGGTGAAAGCGGATTTAAATTCCGATGCTCGAATCAAAAGTTACGGCTTTTTAAATTTTTCGAAACCCCAAATAAATGTACGCGGTCTTTTGGATGATGTAGTGTGAGGGTTTCGAGCAATGTTGGAGCTGCTTTGTTCCATGCGTGCGTGGGTGGAGGGTGCGCTCGGAATAGCAAACGAGCGCAGCGGCGCTAGCTAGCCACGTCCTTTTCCTTGTGTCTCTGATTACCTTCCTTTATTTCTACATACAATAAACACACGTGATGGTGGCAATGTAAACTTCAGCGTGTCCTTCTCCTGTACGTAACTCTTTTTTCTAGAGACTCATGCACGTAATTGTGATGGCACGTGATTGTGGCATTGTGAGCATCAGCGTGTCCTTCTCCTGTACGTAATTGTTTTTTTCTTTTTTGAGAAACTCTGGCACGTAATTGTGATTGCACTTTCCCATCATATATGCATGTACGTGATGGACGTGTCATGTGCAACACAATATATGCCTAGACACACTATAGGTATGTAACACTATTTCTTTAAATCTTAGCCATTTATATTAAAAGGTTAATGGTTGAGATAATTTAATCTGTGTGGATGAACGTGATGGCTTATTTTTTGTTTTAATAGATAACCCTTCCGAAGGTTTCATTCCGTTTGGACTCCGTTTGATATTCCTTTTCTTTGAAACACTAAAATAGGCAAGAAAACAACAATTTGGGCTGGGCCTCCGGTTAATAGGTTAGTCCCAAAAATAATATAAAAGTGTTTAGTAAAGCCCACAAACGTCCAAAACAGATAATATAATAGCATGAATACTTCATAAAGATACATTGGAGACGTATCAGCATCCCCAAGCTTAATTCCTGCTCGTCCTCGAATAGGTAAATGATAAAAGAAATAATTTATGAAGTGTGAATGCTAGCAGGTGCATAAGTTTGATCAATGATAATTTCAATCACCTTTTCTAGCATCATTATATGTCATAACAGTAGCTCATCTCATAAAACTTCTCATAATCAAGTAACAAGCTATTCACATGTTAAAGCATAGACCATAAACTTTTTGAAAACTAACAAACTATGTTCTCAGTCATCAAACAATTGCAATTCATCTTATTTTCAGGAAGGGTCTATGTAAGAGCTTTGATTTAGCAAATCCCACATACTCAACTATCATATAGTCTTCCATTATTGCTACCACTCAAAGCATATTTTTAGAACAAATAGCATCCATCGAACACAAAGAAAGATAGGGGCTTAATGTTTCACCTCCCAACTTATTTATCATATAGATAATTGTCAAAAATAATAATTCATAATCAAATATATTTGAATGGCCATATATGCTTAGATCTTCCATCACATGACGCTTGCCAACTAAAGAGTAAGTTGAAATGGGAAGGAATACTACTGACTCTTGCATAAAAGTAAAAGTTAGGCCCTTCGCAGTGGGAAGCAGGGATTTGCAGAGGTGCCAGAGCTCGAAGATTTTAAAACAGAGATGAAAATAATTTTGAGAGGTATGCTTTCATTGTCAATATAACGACCAAGAGTTCCCAATATCTTCCATACTACATACATTATAGGCGGTTCCCAAACAGAAAGGTAAATATTTTACTCCCCCTCCACCAACAATCGCACTCCACGGCTTGTCCGAAACAACGGGTGCCATCCAACTTATCAACAATCCTGGGGGAGTTTTGTTTAAATTATTTGTGATTTTGTTTTTGATCTTTTGATCATAGGACTGGGCATCCCAGTTACCAGCCATTTTCTCGTGAATGATGAGCGGAGTCCACTCATCGTGAGAATAACCCACCTAGCATGGAAGATACTGACAACCCATAGTCGCTACAGGAGCGATTCGGGCATACAAAACAGATTATTATTTGAAGGTTTAGAGTTTGGCACAAGCAAATTTACTTGGAACAGCAGGTAAATGCCGCATATAGGTAGATATGATGGACACTCATGGAAGAAACTTGGTTCAAGGAATTTGATGCACAAGAAGTATTCCCGCTTAGTACAGATATTTTGGCTAGAAAAAGATTCTAAAAAGCAAGCACCACATGTTGAAGGATCCATAACAGTATAACTTCTATACAAATATACCCAAGCATAACTCATTATGTTGTCTTCCTTGTCCAACTTCAACTATTTGCTCAAGTTTGAAAATAATTAATGGGGCTCACAATCACAAAAGATGTCCAAGATAGTATATTTATATGTGAAATCTCTCCCCCTTCAATATTCTTTCATGAATTGTTCAAGTGAACAATACAAAGTTTGCTAACCTTCAATAATTTGACCACCTCTACTTCTTATATGTGAAGTCATTATTCCCCATGGGATAAGCATATGAAACATATATAATTTAAGATTTATGATATTCAAATCATTCAACTATTTACTCATAGGATATAAGTGCAGCAAACGAGTAAATGACAAACTACTCCAAAAAGATATAAGTGAAGATCAATGAGTAGTTAAATAATTATGTAGCTTTGTGAAGACTCTCTCTTTTAAGAATTTCATATCTTGGGTTATTAATCAAACAGCAAGCAAAACAAAATAAAATGACACTTCAAGGATAGCACTCATCATGTGAAGAAGAAAAAACTTAGGCTCAACCGATACTAACCGATAATTGTTGAAGAAGAAAGGTGGGATGCCTACCGGGGCATCCCCAAGCATAGATGCTTGAGACTTCTTGAAATATTATCTTGGGGTGTCTTGGCATCCCCAAGCTTGAGCTTTTGCGTCTCCTAAATTCCTCTCATATCACGGTTTCCTAAATCTTGAAAGCTTCATCCACACCAAATTCAACAAGAACTCGTGTGATAAGTTAGTATAAACCAATGCAAAAACCTTATCATTCTCTACTGTAGAAAATCACAAAAATTATTGTTCAACATTGCATACTAAATGTCTCTGCATATTTAATACTCATATCCTCAAATAGAATCATAAACAAGCAAACATATGCAAACCATGAAAACATAACAACAATCTGCCAAAACAGTACAGTCTGTAAAGAATGCAACTCTACTGGAATCAGGGATTTTGCCATCTGCCAGTTCTTTGCTGTCTGCTTGCGAACGACAAAGAAGATATTTGCCATCAGCTACCAAACAATAGACGACAATGAACTGGAAGACGGCAAAGAAGGTCTTTGCCATCTGTTATTTCTTTCATCTGTCAGCGGACGGCAAAGAGGTGCCACCGGATGCCAGTATACTACAACGGTCCAACCCCACTCTTTGCCGTCTGCTCACGGACGGCAAAGATTCTTTGCCATCTGCTGGTAGACGGCAAAGAGGGGGCTATCTTTTTTTATGCGGGTAAAAAAACCATTGCCCCACCACCTCTATCCCTATCCCCTCTCTCTCCGCCCCTCTCTCTCTGCCCCACCCCTCTCTCTCTCTCCCGCTCGTCTCTCCCTCTCCTTACAGCGAGAAGCTACGCCGGCCAATTCCGGCGAGCTCCGGCGGGATTCGACGACGCCCGCCCCACAGCCGAGAGCCTCCCGACCCCGCATCCCTCGACCCCGCTGTCGGAGTCAAAACCGGCGGATCTCCGGTAGGGGGTCCCGATCTGTGCGTCAAGGATGATGGTAACAGGAAGCAAGGGACATAGATGTTTACCCAGGTTCGGGCCCTCTCGATGGAGGTAAAACCCTACTTCCTGCTTGATTAATATTGATGATATGGGTAGTACAAGAGTAGATCTACCACGAGATCGTAGAGGCTAAACCCTAAGAGCTAGCCTATGATGGTATGATTATAATTGTGATCGGCCTTCTAAGGACCAACCTCTCCGGTTTATATAGACACCGGAGAGGGCTAGGGTTTACATGGAGTCGGTTACAAGAAAGTAAATATAATATCCGGATCGCCAAGCTTGCCTCCCACGCCAAGGGAAGTCCCATTCGGACACGGGTCGTGAAGGAAATATGCCCTAGAGGCAATAATAAAGTTATTATTTATTTCCTTACATCATGATAAATGTTTATTATTCATGCTAGAATTGTATTAACCGGAAACATAATACATGTGTGAATATATAGACAAACAGAGTGTCACTAGTATGCCTCTACTTGACTAGCTCGTTAATCGAAGATGGTTATGTTTCCTAACCATAGACATGAGTTGTCATTTGATTAACGGGATCACATCATTAGGAGAATGATCTGATTGACATGACCCATTCCGTTAGCCTAGCACTTGATCGCTTTAGTATGTTGCTATTGCTTTCTTCATGACTTATACATGTTCCTGTAACTATGAGATTATGCAACTCCGTTTACCGGAGGAACACTTTGGGTGCTACCAAACGTCACAACGTAACTGGGTGATTATAAAGGAGTACTACAGGTGTCTCCAAAGGTACATTTTGGGTTGGCGTATTCCGAGATTAGGTTTTGTCACTCCGATTGTCGGAAAGGTATCTCTGGGCCCTCTCGGTAATGCACATCACTATAAGCCTTGCAAGCAATGTAGCTAATGAGTTAGTTACGGAATGATGCATTACGGAACGAGTAAAGAGACTTGCCGGTAACGAGATTGAACTAGGTATTGGATACCGACGATCGAATCTCGGGCAAGTAACATACCGATGACAAAGGGAACAACGTATGTTGTTATGCGGTTTGACCGATAAAGATCTTCGTAGAATATGTAGGAACCAATATGGGCATCCAGGTTCCGCTATTGGTTATTGACCAAGAATAGTCCTCGGTCATGTCTACATAGTTCTCGAACCCGTAGGGTCCGCACGCTTAAGGTTTCGATGACAGTTATATTATGAGTTTATGAGTTTTGATATACCGAAGGAGTTCGGAGTCCCGGATGAGATCAGGGACATGACGAGGAGTCTCGAAATGGTCGAGACGTAAAGATCGATATATTGGACGACTATATTCGGAGTTCGGAAAGGTTCCGAGTGATTCGGGTATTTTTCGGAGTACCGGAGAGTTACAGGAATACGTATTGGGCCTTATTGGGCCATACGGGAAAGAAGGAAAAGGGCCTCAAGGGTGGCCGCACCCCTCCCCTTGGTCTAGTCAGAATTGGACTAGGGAAGGGGGCGCCTCTTCCTTCCTTCTCCTTTTCCCTTCCCTTTCCTTCTCTCCTACTCCTACTACATGGAAGGTTTCCTAGTTGGACTAGGAAAGGGGAATCCTACTCCGGTGGGAGTAGGACTCCCTTGGTGCGCCTCCTCCTAGGCCGGCCACCCCTCCCTTGCTCCTTTATATACGGGGCAGGGGCACCCTAGAACACACAAGTTGATCTACGGATCGTTCCTTAGCCGTGTGCGGTGCCCCCTCCACCATATTCCACTTCGGTCATATCGTCCGCGAGCTTAGGCGAAGCCCTGCGCCGCGAAGTCATATCGTCGCGGAGCTTAGGCGAAGCCCTGCGCCGGTGAAGTCATATCATCGCGGAGCTTAGGCGAAGCCCTGCGTCGGTGGAGCATCATCATCGTCACCACGCCGTCGTGCTGACGGAACTCATCCCCAACACTTTGCTGGATCGGAGACCGGGGATCGTCATCGAGCTGAACGTGTGCAGAACTCGGAGGTGCCGTACGTTCGGTACTTGGATCGGTCGGATCGTGAAGACGTACGACTACATCAACCGCGTTGTTATAACGCTTCGCCACGGTCTACGAGGGTACGTGGACATACACTCTCCCCTCTCGTTGCTATGCATCACCATGATCTTGCGTGTGCGTAGGAAATTTTTTGAAATTACTACGTTCCCCAACAGTGGCATCCGAGCCTAGGTTTTTTATGGTTTGATGTTTTGCACGAGTAGAACACAAGTGAGTTGTGGGCGATACAAGTCATACTGCCTACCAGCATGTCATACTTTGGTTCAGCGGTATTGTGAGATGAAGCGGCCCGGACCGACATTACGCCAGACGCTTACGCGAGACTGGTTTCACCGTTACGAGCACTTTCGTGCTTAAAGGTGGCTGGCGGGTGTCTGTCTCTCTCACTTTAGTTGAACTGAGTGTGGCTACGCCCGGTCCTTGAGAAGGTTAAACGGAGTCTATTTGACGAAGTATCGTTGTGGTCTTGATGCGTGGGTGAGATTGGTTCTTGCTTAAGCCCGTAGCAGCCACGTAAAATTTGCAACAACAAAGTAGAGGACGTCTAACTTGTTTTTGCAGGGCATGTTGTGATGTGATATGGTCAAGACGTGATGCTATATTTTATTGTATGAGATGATCATGTTTTGTAACCGAAGTTATCGGCAATCGGCTGGAGCCATATGGTTGTCGCTTTATTGTATGAAATGCAACGCATTCTGTAATTGCTTTACTTTATCACTAAGCGGTAGCGATAGTCGTAGAAGCAATAGATGGCGTAAACAACAACGATGCTACGATGGAGATCAAGGTGTCGGCCGGTGGCGATGGTGATCACGACGGTGCTTGAGATGGAGATCACAAGCACAAGATGATGATGGCCATATCATATCACTTATATTGATTGCATGTGATGTTTATCCTTTATGCATCTTATTTTGCTTTGATTGACGGTAGCATTTTAAGATGATCTCTCACTAAAATTATCAAGTAGCGTTCTCCCTGAGTATGCACCGTTGCCAAAGTTCGTCGTGCCGAGACACCACGTGATGATCGGGTGTGATAAGCTCTAAGTCCATAAACAACGGGTGCAAGCCAGTTATGCAAACGCAGAATACTCAGCGTATACGTGACGAGCCAAGCATATGCAGATATGGCCTCGGAACACGGAGACAGAAAGGTCAAGCGTGAATCATATCGTAGATATGATCCACCTAAGATGTTCACCATGGACATCTACTCCATCTCACGTGAGGATCGGGGCTGGTGTAGTTGAGTTGGATCACGGGATCACTTAGGTGACTAGAGAGATGTCTATCTAAGTGGGAGTTCTTAAGTAATATGATTAATTGAACTTTAATTTATCATGAACTTAGTCCTGGTAGTATTTTGCAAATTATGTTGTAGATCAATAGCTCGCGTTGTTGCTTCCCTATGTTTTTATATGTGTTCCTAGAGAAAATTGTATTGAAAATGTTAGTAGCAATGATGCGGATTGGATCCGTGATCTGAGGTTTATCCTCATTGCTGCACGTAAGAATTATGTCCTTAATGCACCGCTGGGTGACAGACCTATTGCAGGAGCAAATGTAGGCGTTATGAACGTTTGGCTAGCTCAATATGATGACTACTTGATAGTTTAGTGCACCATACTTAACAGCTTAGAATCGGGACTTCAAAGGCGTTTTGAACGTCATGGACCATATGAGATGTTCCAGGAATTGAAGTTAATATTTCAAGCAAATACCGAGTTGAGAGATATGAAATCTCCAACAAGTTCTATAGCTAAAAGATGGAAGAGAATCGCTCAACTAGTGAGCATGTTCTCAGATTATGCAGGTACTTCAATCGCTTGAATCAAGTGGGAGTTAATCTTCCAGATAAGATAGTGATTGACAGAATTCTCTAGTCACCAACACTAAGTTACTAGAACTTCGTGATGAACTATAGTATGCAAGGGATGACGAAAACGATTCCCGAGCTCTTACGTGATGTTGAAATCAACGAAGGTAGAAATCAAGAAAGAGCATCAAGTGTTGATGATTGACAAGACCACTAGTCTCAAGGAAAAGGGCAAAGGGAAGAAGGGGAACTTCAAGAAGAACGGCAAGCAAGTTGCTGCTCGAGTGAAGAAGCCCAAGTCTGGACCTAAGCACGAGACTAAGTGCTTTTGCTGCAATGGAACTGGTCACTAGAAGCGGAACTACCCCCCGTGAGTGGTGGATAAGAAGGAGGGCAAAGTGAACAGCAGTATATTTGAGATACATGTTATTGATGTGGACTTTACTAGTGTTCATAGCAACCCCTCCTTATTTGGGACTAGTTCAGTTGCTAAGATTAGTAACTCGAAAAAGGGAGTTGCAGAATGAACAGAGACTAGTTAAGGGTGAAGTGACGATGAGAGTTGGAAGTGGTTCCAAGATTGATATGATCATCATCGCACACTCCCTATACTTTCGGGATTAGTGTGGAACCTAAATAAGTGTTATTTGGTGTTGAGCATAAATATGATTTGATCATGTTTATTGCAATACGGTTATTCATTTAAGTAAGAGAATAAATTGTTGTTCTGTTTACATGAATAAAACCTTATATGGTTACACACCCAATGAAAATGGTTCATTGGATCTCGATCATAGTGATACACATATTCAAAATATTGAAACCAAAAGATGCAAAGTTAATAATGATAGTGCAACTTATTTGTGGCACTGCCGTTTAGGTCATATTGGTGTAAAGCGCTTGAAGAAAACTCCATTTTGATGGACTTTTGGAATCACTTGATTATGAATCATTTGATGCTTGCGAACCGTGCCTTTTGGGCAAGATGACTAAAACTCCGTTCTCCGGAACAATGGAACAAGCTACTGACTTATTGGAAATAATACATACCGATGTATGCGATTCAATGAGTGTTGATGCTCGTGGCAAGTATCGTTATTTTCTGATCTTCACAAGATGATTTGAGCAGATATGGGTATATCTACTTGATGAAACATAAGTCTGAAACATTTGAAAAGTTCAAAGAATTTCAGAGTGAAGTTGAAAATCATCGTAATAAGAAAATAAAGTTTCTACGATCTGATCGTGGAGGCGAATATTTGAGTTACGAGTTTGGTCTACATTTGAATCATTGCGGAATTGTTTAGCATCTCACGCCTCCCGGAACACCACAGCGCAATGGTGTGTCCGAACGTCGTAATCGCACTTTACTAGATATGGTGCGATCTAAGATGTTTCTTACCGATTTACCGTTATAGTTTTGGGGCTATGCATTAGAGACAGCTGCATTCACGTTAAAAAGGGCACCATCTAAATCCGTTGAGACGACACCATATGAACTGTGGTTTGGCAAGAAACCAAAGTTGTTGTTTCTTAAAAGTTTGGAGTTGTGATGCTTATGTGAAAAAGTTTTCACCTGATGAGCTCAAACCCAAATCGGAGAAGTGCGTCTTCATAGAATACCCAAAGGTAACTATTGGGTACACCTTCTATCACAGATCCGAAGGCAAGTTTTTCGTTGCTAAGATGGATCCTTTCTAGAGAAGAAGTTTCTCTCGAAAGAAGTGAGTGGGAGGAAAGTAGAACTTGATGAGGTAATTGTACCTTCTCCCTTATTTGAAAGTAGTACATCACAGGAATCAGTTCGGTGATTCCTACACCAATTAGTGAGGAAGTTAATGATGATGATCATGAAACTTCAGATCAAGTTGCTACCAAACCTCGTGAGGTCTTCCAGAGTAAGATCCGCACCAGAGTGGTACGGTAATCTTATTCTAGAAGTCATGTTACTAGACCATGATGAACCTACAAACTATGAAGAAGCGATGGTGAGTCCAGATTCGCTAAATGGCTAGAAGCCATGAAATCTGAGATGGGATCCATGTATGAAAACAAAGTGTGGACTTTGGTTGACTTGCCCGAGGGTCGGCAAGCAATAGAAAATAAATGGATCTTCAAGAGGAAGGCGGACGTTGATAGTAGTGTTACTATCTACAAAGCTCGACTTGTCGCAAAAAGGTTTTTGACAAGTTCAAGGTGTTAACTACAATGAGATTTTCTCAACTGTAGCGATGCTTAAGTCTGTCCGAATCATGTTAGCAATTGCCACAATTTATGAAATTTGGCAAATGGATGTAAAAACTGCATTCCTGAATGGGTTTACGGAGGAAGAGTTGTATATGATGCAACCAGAAGGTTTTATCGATCCAAAGGGAGCTAACAATGTGTGCAAGCTCCAGCGATCCATCTATGGACTGGTGCAAGCATCTCGGAGTTGGAATATACGCTTTGATAAGTTGATCAAAGCATATATTTTATACAGACTTAAAGTGAAGCCTGTATTTACTAGAAAGTGAGAGGGAGCAATACAGCATTACAGATAAGTATATGTGAATGACATATTGTAGATAGGAAATAATGTAGAATTATTCTGCAAAGCATAAAGGAGTGTTTGAAAGGAGTTTTTCAAACAAAGACCTCGATGAAGCTGCTTACATATTGAGCATCAAGATCTATAGAGATAGATCAAGACGCTTGATAAGTTTTTTCAATGAGTACATACCTTGACAAGATTTTGAAGTAGTTCAAAATGGAACAGTCAAAGAAAGAGTTCTTGCCTGTGTTACAAGGTGTCAAATTGAGTAAGACTCAAAACCCGACCACGGCAGAAGATAGAAAGAGAATGAAAGTCATTCCCTATGCCTTGGCCATAGGTTCTATAAAGTATGCCATGCTGTGTACCAGATCTATTGTATACCCTACACTGAGTTTGGCAAGGAGTACAATAGTGATCTAGAGTAGATCATCGGACAGCGGTCAAAATTATCCTTAGTGGAATAAGGATATGTTTCTCGATTATGGAAGTGACAAAAGGTTCGTCGTAAAGGGTTACGTCGATGCAAGTTTTGACACCGATTTGGATGACTCTAAGTCTCGATCTAGATACATATTGAAAGTGGGAGCAATTAGCTAGAATAGCTCCTTGCGGAGCATTGTTGACATAGAAATTAAGAAATACTTACGGATCTGAATGTGACAGACCCGTTGACTAAAAATATCTCACAAGCAAAACATGATCACACCTTAGTACTCTTTGGGTGTTAATCACATAGCGATGTGAACTAGATTACTGACTCTAGTAAACCCTTTGGGTGTTGATCACATGTCGATGTGAACAATGGGTGTTAATCACATGGTGATGTGAACTATTGCTGTTAAATCACATGGCGATGTGAACTAGATTATTGACTCTAGTGCAAGTGGGAGACTGAAGGAAATATGCCCTAGAGGCAATAATAAAGTTATTATTTATTTCCTTACATCATGATAAATGTTTATTATTCATGCTAGAATTGTATTAACCGGAAACACAATACATGTGTGAATATATAGACAAACAGAGTGTCACTAGTATGCCTCTACTTGACTAGATCGTTAATCGAAGATGGTTATGTTTCCTAACCATAGACATGAGTTGTCATTTGATTAACGGGATCACATCATTAGGAGAATGATCTGATTGACATGACCCATTCCGTTAGCCTAGCACTTGATCGTTTAGTATGTTGCTATTGCTTTCTTCATGACTTATACATGTTCCTGTAACTATGAGATTATGCAACTCCGTTTACGGAGGAACACTTTGGTGCTACCAAAGCGTCACAACGTAATCGGGTGATTATAAAGGAGTACTACAGGTGTCTCCAAAGGTACATTTTGGGTTGGCGTATTTCGAGATTAGGTTTTGTCACTCCGATTGTCAGAGAGGTATCTCTGGGCCCTCTCGGTAATGCACATCACTATAAGCCTTGCAAGCAATGTAGCTAATGAGTTAGTTACGGAATGATGCATTACGAACGAGTAAAGAGACTTGCCGTAACGAGATTGAACTAGGTATTGGATACCGACGATCGAATCTCGGGCAAGTAACATACCGATGACAAAGGGAACAACGTATGTTGTTATGCGGTTTGACCGATAAAGATCTTCGTAGAATATGTAGGAACCAATATGGGCATCCAGGTTCCGCTATTGGTTATTGACCAAGAATAGTTCTCGGTCATGTCTACATAGTTCTCGAACCCATAGGGTCCGCACGCTTAAGGTTTCGATGATAGTTATATTATGAGTTTATGAGTTTTGATGTACCGAAGGAGTTCGGAGTCCCGGATGAGATCAGGGACATGACGAGGAGTCTCGAAATGGTCGAGACGTAAAGATCGATATACTGGACGACTATATTCGGAGTTCGGAAAGGTTCCGAGTGATTCGGGTATTTTTCGGAGTACCGGAGAGTTACGGGAATACGTATTGGGCCTTATTGGGCCATACGGGAAAGAAGGAAAAGGGCCTCAAGGGTGGCCGCACCCCTTCCCTTGGTCTGGTCCGAATTGGACTAGGGAAAGGGGGCGGCCGCTTCCTGCGGTCTCCGTCTCCCTGCCCGTGCCGTCTCTCCTACTCCTACTCCATGGATGGGTTCCTAGTTGGTCTAGGAAAGGGGAATCCTACTCGGTGGGAGTAGGACTCCCCCAGTGCGCCTCCTCCCAGGCCGCCACCCCTCCCTTGCTCCTTTATATACGGGGCAGGGGGCACCCTAGAACACACAAGTTGATCTACGGATCGTTCCTTAGCCGTGTCGGTGCCCCCTCCACCATATTCCACTTCGGTCATATCGTCATGGAGCTTAGGCGAAGCCCCGCGCCGGGCGAAGTCATATCGTCATGAGCTTAGGCGAAGCCCTGCGCCGGTGAAGTCATATCATCGCGAGCTTAGGCGAAGCCCTGCGTCGGTGGAGCATCATCATCGTCACCACGCCGTCATCTTGACGGAACTCATCCCGACACTTTGCTGGATCGAGTCCGGGATCGTCATCGAGCTGAACGTGTGCAGAACTCGGAGGTGCCGTGACGTTCGGTACTTGGATCGGTCGGATCGTGAAGACGCATTTACTACATCAACCGCGTTGTTATAACGCTTCGCCACGGTCTCACGAGGGTACGTGGACATACACTCTCCCCTCTCGTTGCTATGCATCACCATGATCCTTGCGTGTGCGTAGGAAATTTTTTGAAATTACTACGTTCCCCAACAGGTCGAAGTCTTGAGTCTTGTATCTTCACACTTCAATAGTCCGGACGTTGTACACAGTCCGGCTGTCCGGATACCCCCTAATCCAGGACTCCCTCAGTAGCCCCTGAACCAGGCTTCAATGAGGATGAGTCCGGCACACAGTATTGTCTTCGGCATTGCAAGGCGGGTTCCTTCTTCGAATACTCGAAAGTAATTATAGAGCACTTGAACCGTGTCTGGATCCACAAAATGATCTTCACATGCCACTGTAGAGAGAATGGTATTTCACAAATGCAATCCGCTGACAACTTTTTAGGCAACGCGACGTGTCATTACGGTTGGGTCATTATTCGAGCGGTTTTCCCACAACCAGCCACAGTGTATATTGCGAGGCGGTTTCCTTGACACGTCTTTTCAAAGAAGAGATCGTGTCCCCTTATCACGGGATTCTCATCAATACAGGTATGGGTAATCCCACCACGCCATCAAGCATGGCGCTTCGGAAGCAAGCGATTCCCAACAGACAAGTGGGGAGGCGTACCGCTTTCGGCGCCTCTATAAAGGGATAATATTTCCTCATTTTTACCCACGCCTTCCTCCTCCTTCACCCACTCTTGCCCCCTCGAGCTTCAGCACCCAAGCCCTTGTCTCCTCCGCACAGCTAATCATGTCCGGAGCAGGAGGCAAGTGGGTGGCTTCCACCGTCAAGGAGAAGCACATCACAAACCTTCGGGCGGCCGGATACTTTGCCGCGGACATAGCGCACCGGCTACCGGACGACGGCAGGTCATTCCGACCCCAGGACCCCACGAGAGGGTCGTATTCGTTGCCCACTTCGTCCGTGGACTGGGATTTCCTCTCCATCCCTTCGTCCGCGGGCTCATGTTCTACTATGGACTAGATTTCCATGATCTAGCCCCAAATTTCGTCCTCAACATCTCGGCGTTCATCGTCATATGCTAGGCCTTCCTCCGCATCCGACCTCATTTCGGCCTATGGCTGCAAACCTTCTGCGTGAAGCCGAAGATTGTAAGCGGCCAGCAAGCGGAGTGCGGAGGAGCCATGGTGGGCAAAATGCCTAATGTCACCTGGCTGGATGGCTCCTTTGCGGAGACCGTAAAAGGATGGCAATCGGGGTGGTTCTACATCACCGAACCGCGCAACGCCAACTGGGCGGCGGCCCCGAATTCAGGTCTGGAGCCCCCATGCGGTTCACCTCCTGGGAAAGGAAGGGCCTGTCCTGGGGCAATTCTACAGAGCTAACCGGACTCCAGACATGCATCAAAAGCATGAAGGACAAGAGCATCAAGCTTGTCAACGTGATCCAGGTCATGCTTGTTCGCTGGATCCTGCCCTGTCAAAGGCGGGCAATCAATCTATGGGAGTTCGTCCCGGCCGAACACCAGACGCTCCGGAAGCTCTACAACATGACGCACAAAGGCGCATGGAAGGTGCTGTTCAAGGCCTCTGAAGTGCCTCCTCCCACATCCGAGGACCGCGGGCTTCACGCCGCGCGGGCTCCTAGTCAGGTGAGTTCTCAGACTACCACTGGACTCGGTTTTTCCCAATATGTTCAAGGGAGATCCTTAAGTAGTTATACATATTTGCCTTAGGATTATGTGGAGATAACGGAGTAGGTTTACTGTCCGGCTCCACTGCCAGAGGGCCCAACCGACGCTCTCCTGAAGGGGATGCTGGTCCCGGCACCGTACAAGGTGCCGGAGAAGAAGGCCGAGAGGAAGGCCCCGGGGATCTAAAAGGGTCTCCGACGTAAGGTTGTGCTAGAAGCCTCGTCCGAAGATGATGAGGCAGACTCCTCCCACGAAGGGGAGGAGGAAGAAGAAGACGCCCCATCCGGAAAGGATGAGGGGCCCGGAGAGGCGGGCCAGGGGCCGGAAAAGGCCCTCGGCGCAAGGCCGTTATACCCCTGTCGTCCGATGACGACGAGACAGATTCCTCCCGCGGAGGCGGGGGGAATCAAGAAGAAATTCCACCTCCCCGCACTGGGGGGGGGGGGGAGAAGAAGAGAAAAGCCGCCCCGGAGGGGGAGGCTGGGGCGTCCAAGAAGGGGAAGGTACCCCTTCCGGACTACTCTGCCACGGCCGCTCATAGCGAGGAAGGGTGGCTGCCCAGGGGGAAGCCCTCGGTGCGATCGTAAGTGTCCGCATTCCATCATAACTTCATTCTATAGCTTTTGTTTAACGCCGAACATATGTGCAGTCCGACCAGGGCTTACCCCGAAGGGTCTTCCTCCGGATCCCTGAGTGATTCGGAGATCAATTGGCTTCCGACAGCCACTACTCCTCAACCCGCGGATGACACGGAGGTGTTGTCCCACAGGCTCCCCGAGCGGGGGGAGGTGACTCTGGAGACGCCCCGAGGCGGGGTCCCAGACGTAGGACACGCGGGGTTCAAGGTCCCCGCGGACCGTGTCGATTAGAGCCACAATAGGCCGGGCTCTCAGCCGAACACTGTCCCGGAACCTTCAATGGATCCGAACTCGGGCGGACAACCCCTCGTCAGAGAGAGCGAGCCGTCTGCATCGAGGACTTCCGGTGCACCCGAGGCGCCGGATTGTCTGCTGGAAGCGCTTCGCGGCGCTTCCATAGATGAGGAGCACCGTACTCATATGAGTTCGGTGATTCGGAAGGTTTCATCCGCCAAGAGCGGACTAACCGAAGCTTGCACCGGCCTCTTGACAGGCTTTGAGGTGAGTAATAGATATGTGTAAAATTACCACCCGATAGGTAGTAGCCCCTGATACTCTGTTTGGTGTTCGAAAAGAAAAACCAAATGGAGGGTCAATTATAATCCGCAAGGGTCTAACAATAAATATTCGTGTGCATAAGTAGGTTGTGCTGCTTGCTGCTGCTGCCCGTACTGCCGAAGTTGCCGAACTGAAGCGGGATCTGGAGCAGGCGCGGGGAGAGCTCGGCCTCACGAAGAGGCAGCTCGAGGAGAATAAAGGTAAGTGATTCCCGTTCGTATGTATTTAAAGATAGGCAAAATTGGTCAGTCTAACGCCAAAGCGTTGCCAGGCTGGTATCAGGCCACCGCGGAAGTGGCGTCCCTGAAGAAAGCACTGTCCGAGGCCAAAAACAAAGCGGCCTTGGAATGCAAGGAGCGCGAAAAGCAAAGTGCTAGAGTGGGCGAGGTACAACAAGAGCTCCAGGACCTCGGCAAGAAGTGTGAGTCCGTGGAGCATGATCTGAAGATGAAGGAGGCCGAGCTTGCAAAGGCCCTTGTAAATTTGAAAGACGCCAAGGCCGAAGCCGAGAAAGCACAGCAGGAGATCCGAGAGGCCAAAAAGATAGCAGCGGATAAGAAATTATTTATGCAACGCAAACATGTGGAGGAGGTGTTTCTTTTACTTACTCAAATTCAGAGCTCTCCAGGGGCATTTGCAGATCTGCCACGCAGCGTCTCAGACGCTGCGGGGTTCTACCGTGCCTAGGAGGGGAGCTCAATGGAGAAGCTGTTCTGGTCCCAGTATGCTGGGGCCGATCATCCGATGCCTCTGAGCGACCAACTGAAGCAATTGATCGAACTCCACAGAGCGGCCGAACTGGCTATGAAGGACTTCATAGTCAGGATGTGGCCTGGTGAGCTCCTGCCCAGTAGCTACTTTGGCTTAATCTAGCGGATGGTGGATGCCTGCCCGCGGCTTGAAGTGATCAAGCGATCCATTTGCATCGAAGGTGCCCGACGAGCCTTTGCCCGCGTCAAGGTGCATTGGGGCAAGCTGGATGCGGAGAAGCTGGTCAAGGACGGGCCGCTAGAGGGCAAGGCGCATCGCCATCCCAAAATGTACTACGATGGCGTGATGAAGGGTGCTCGTCTCTTCGCCGATGAGTGTACCAAGGACGCCATTTTGGAATGAATTCACTTATGTCATGTTTGTCATTAACGACTAAGTTACTTGCACTATGTAGCGCTTTTGTTATTTAAAATATTACCTTATGTGCAGCTGTTTATAAAATTCTGAAAGTAGGCCAGTCGTCGGCTTCCTCCCCCACGTAACTAGTACTGGGGTGTTCGTGGAAAACCTGGACACTCTTTATCCAAATGTTTGGTCCCTTAAGGAGGTGTCCGGCGCAGCGAACAAGGCAATCGGACTATGCGGCTTTATAACTTTCACTTAGCCATAGAAGTCTACAATTTTAAATTTCAAGGAAGCCCCTAGAATCCGGAAGGTCAATCGGGCGCTATACACGCCTAGATCGGACGAAGCCGATTTATCGCCTAAAGCGGAAAATCTTTAAGGATTTTAAAACCTCTCGAACAGCGACCAGCTCTCGCCACATCATGCCGGTCAGTTTTCAGCTTTCTCTACTGAGGTGCTCGTCCGGAAGAACCGGGACACAATCGCAGTAGTTCTACCTGCGCTACACTACAGGAAACAGATAATTTGCCGTCTGTGGATTACAGACGGCAAAGACCTAAATCCATACGGCAAAGATTTTGCCGTCAGAAAGCAGACGGCAAACTCGGACGGCAAAGATAAGTCGGCAAAGAATACTTTGCCGTCAGCTTTTCATCGGGAAGACGACAAAGACTTTGCCGTCAGCCAACTATAGATTTGCCGCCTACCGCAAAAATAACAGACAATAAAACCGCGTTCTTTGCCGTCAGTCGAAACATGTTCTTTGCTATCATCTAGACTGAAGTACAGACGGCAAAGACTGTTTTGCATTTTTTTAAATGACGTCAGAGCAGAGCATCTCGCTGGACACATGAACATCAAATCAAAGAGAGCAGGTTCGCCGTGCTACCTTTCATTCATTCGACACGGCCGTGCTACCTTTCATTCATTGTAGGTGGAGTTACAGAGAAGTTACACAGCTGTCCTGAAAATTTACACAAAGGACCCTAGAAAGTAAAAAAAAGCAATCAAGTCCTTCTCCACTGCAGGAACAGGGACTTGACCGCCGGCCGTCCTTCTGGCGGGCGATGCACTACCGCCGCCTTGCCCTGCTCGCCTAGCCGTGCCACTGCACAGCCGCCCGGCCATGCTGGCCGCGCAGACACACGACCCAGCTGGCCCGCGCCCTGCTAGCGCCGACCACCCGTGTGTCACTTGCAGCGGCCTCCCGTGCCGGCTGCCCTGCCTGCACCGGCCCGCAGCAACCGTGCCCTGGTCGCCCGACCCTGGTCTCTGAACCGCCGCACGTCCATGCTTGACGCATAGCCGCACGGCCCTGCTCGCCCGCGCCCTGCTAGCACCGCCCGCCCGAGCATCGCTAGCAACGGCCTCCCGCACCGGCTGCCCTGCTAGCGCCGCCCGCCCGCGCGTCGCTCGCAGCCCGCAGTGGCCGTGCCTTGCTCGTGCCGACCGCCTCGGTGGTTCCTGGAGAAAGAAAGAGGAAGGATTCAGAGATGGGCGAAGCACAGGAAGGGAAGGCCGGAGGCTTGCCGGCGGTGGCAGAGGATTCGCTGGCCGTAGGACCAAGGCTGGTGGCGACGGCGGAGGCGGGGGCGCTGTACCTCCTTGTCCAAGGCGGCACCCGGTGGCGCAGGCGGAGGCAAGCTCCGGTAGGCGGATGCGGGTGGAGGCGGTGGCGCCCGGTGGCGCGGGCGGACACGGGGACCTGTACATCCTTGTCCTCCTAGCCGTCGACATCGTCGTCGGCGCCGTCGTTGGAGAGCGCCGCTCCTTGTTGGCCTCGGCCAACGCGACGTCGAGGAGCGCCCTCACTTCCGGCGATGGGAGGCGGCGGGGTCCCGCGAGGGGATGCGGCAGGGTCCGGTGAGGGGACGTGGCGCCGGGGTCCGGCGAGAGGACGCGGCGTCGGTGTCCGGTGAGGCAGAGGCGAGTGGTGGTGCGGCGGGGATCGAGAGAAGGGAGGCAGGACCACAGGAGATGGGATCGCGGGTGGGTGGGTGGGGATATTTGTGGGTAGGGCGTGGGTGGGGTCTCGGGAGTGTGGGCTGCGTGCGTTGGTGGGACGTTGATGGGGTCGCGTGTGAGTGGTGCGGGACTGTCACATCACCGATCCATGTGATCGATCCGTGTGGTGTGTTTCTTCTTTGCCGTCTGTCTTTTATTTTTACATACGGCAAAGAGTATACTTTGCCGTCTGTAATGAAATATACAGACGGCAAAGTATACTTTTTGCCGTATGTAAAAATAAAAGACGGACGACAAAGACTATTTGCCGTCTGTAATAAAAAACGCAGACAGCAAAATATATCTTTGTCGTTAGTCATTCTTTGCCGTCAGCAGCTGACGGCAAATGTGCTCTTTGTCCTCTACCCCGACGAAAAGCTGACGGCAAAGATGCCTACTAACGACAAACTACCTGTTTCCTGTAGTGCTACCTTAGCCGATATAACGGAACGTAAGGCACCAAAACAAGGGAGCCGGGCTATCCCAACTGCAGACCCAAGACATGATTCGGAGCTGATGCATATAGTGCTATAAGTTCGGGGTGCCGCACTGTTGAAAGTGTTAGGACTTTCTTTGCCATATTACAGGGCGCCATGAGAAGCCCCTGGCAAACTGACCGCACCAAGGTGTACGGATGCAATATTAAATATACATTTATAAGAGAAAAAATGCTCAAATAAGAATAATAAGCTGACGCTATATATAATCTTCCATTGACAAAAAATACGTTTAAGCGTACGTTTACAATGGATGCGTTAAGCAGAGATAAAATAGGACTATTTGGCATGTCCTATCCAGGGGCATGCTGTGTTCAGATAGATAAAGCAGGTGTCGGTGTCAAAACCGGCGGATCTCGGGTAGGGGGTCCCGAACTGTGCGTCTAGGCGGATGGTAACAGGAGACAAGGGACATGATGTTTTACCCAGGTTCGGGCCCTCTTGATGGAGGTAAAACCCTACGTCCTGCTCGATTGATATTGATATTGTGGATGTTTACAAGAGTGGATCTACCACGAGATCAAGGAGGCTAAACCCTAGAAGCTAGCCTATGGTATGATTGTAAGGGTTGTTGATGATGTAGTCCTACGAACTAAAGCCATCCGGTTTATATAGACACGGAGAGGGCTAGGGTTACATAGTGTCGGTTACAATGGTAGGAGATCTACATATCCGTATGGCCAAGCTTGCCTTCCACGCCAAGGAAAGTCCAATCCGGACATGGGAAGAAGTCTTCAATCTTTTATCTTCATAGTCTTGGAGTCCGGTCGATGATGGTAGTCCGGCTATCCGGACACCCCCCTAATCCAGGACTCCCTCAGTAGCCCCTGAACCAGGCTTCAATGACGATAAGTCCGGCGCGTATGTTGCTTGGCATTCCAAGGCGGGTTCCTCCTCCGAATGATAGAAGATTGTGAACACCAGGATAGTGTCCGGCTCTGCAAAATAGATTCCACGTTCCACCGTAGAGAGAATAATAATATATACACAAGTTCAATCTGCTGACGTTTTTTGTGGAATGACGTCACACCACTACCAAGCCATTACTTGAATTTGTTTTCTACTCTACCACCTCAGCGCATTTAGCGAGGCAGTTTCCTTGGCACGTCTTGTCGAAGCAGAGATCGTGTTTCCCCTTAATCCGGGATTCTCATTAATACGGACGTGGGTAACCCAACCGCGCCCGTTCGCCACGCCCCCTCTATCGAAGGCGAGTCCCAAACGGTCACGGAGACGACTCTTGGTATTCTCCCTCTTTATAACCGGACCAAGGCTCGTTTCTTTTTTCTTCAATGCTTCATCGAATCCTCTCCCCGCTCCAAGTTCCAGCACCTAGAGCTCCAGATTCGAGCGCTGCGGAATTCCAACGATGTCCGGTTCCGACCTCCAGGGCCGGTGGATGCCCTCCTCCGTCACGGAGGAGGACATGCTAAAGCTGCGGGAGGCCAAGTACCTGTCTTATGAGATTTCAGACAGGTTGCTGCCAAGGGCAGGCCATCCCCACCCTGAGCCCGGCAAGTATGTCGTTTTCGTATCCCACCTCCGTCGGGGTTTAGGCTTCCCGATGGATCCTTTTGTGAGAGGGCTCATGTTTTACTATGGGTTGGAATTCCACGATTTGGCTCCGGAGTCCATCCTCCATATCTCCGCATTTATTGTTATCTGCGAAGCCTTCCTCCGCGTCACCCCTCACTTCGGTCTGTGGCTGAAGACCTTCAATGTGGCGCCGAAGATGATCGGGGGGCGTCAAGCGAAGTGTGGCGGGGCGGCCATAAGTAGGAGGGCTGATGCCCCGTGGCCCGCTGGCTCCTTCCAAGAGGAGCTCGGCCCGTGGCAGCAAGAGTGGTTCTATATTACCGTTCCGAGGGGCCGCAGACAAAAGCCGCCGCCCTTATTCCGCCCGGGACCTCCACGACGGTTGATGTCGTGGGTCAACCAAGGGCTCAACTGGGGGCCATCAAAGGACGTGCCCCTACTGCAGGGCCGGATTCGGGATCTCCTAACGAGGGAGATCGATATGGTGGTGGTGATGCAGGTTATGCTGATTAGGCGTCTCCTGCCCTGCAAACGCCGCCCTCTCCAGCTATGGGAGTTCAATCCGGAGGGCCCATGGATTCTTCAACAATTCATGGGTATGACACCCCTGGAGATGTACAACTTATTCTTCAGATCGCAAGAGGTGCGTCCGGAATTGACCGAGGATGCTGGCCTAAGCTGCAATCGCCCGGATACTCAAGTAAGTAGTTCCGAGTCCGGACATACCGTTTGTTTGCCTTTTGATGATTCGCTTTATGACCAACCTCCTTCTACACAGGAGTGGATAGCGGAAGCAAAATTAATCGGTGTCCGCCCCCCTCCGAGACATGGCCGGATCCCGTGTTGGTCCGGATGCTGGAGGTTGCGCCTTCAGAGGAAGGCAAAGCGGAAAGCAAGAAAGCTACTGCCTCGCCTAAGGAGGCTCTTGAACGAGGGGGGATCGAGAATCCCTCCCCCCAAGGGGAGAAGAGGACTGCCTCCGAGGACCCGGGGGCAAAAGCCCCTAAACGGGGGAAGAAATCTTCGCCAGAGGGTCCTGCGTCCGGGAGGCCCGGCCGCACAATCTCCCTTAATGAGTCAGCCCTCCAACGAGCCGTAAGTAGAAAGAAAGGAGTTTTATAATAAGGGACATCCCAATTTGTGCTTCTGAGGATAACTAAAGTTTTTACCTTGTAGTTCGGATCTCCGTCCTTTGCAGATGAGCTCGTCTTCGGGGGACCTTCATCCGGAGATGATAGAGAGCGAGACGCCTCCGTCCGGGGCGCCGTTGGATAGGGCGGACGAGCCTGAAGTGTCGTCGCGGAGGGAGCCCCCGGGTTTGGCAAAGCCGGATAGTTCGGCGCCAACTGGTGTCTGGTGAAGGATCTGCTTGAGAAGGCATCTATCTCGGAAGATCAGCACGCATTGATGAGCATGGTGATTGAAAGGGTTTCGTCCGCCGGCGCGTTACCTGATGCGTCGGGGAGTTTCTGGCGGGGTTTGAGGTATGTAAAATGACACACCTTTTAACAGTTTTGCATATAGAATGCGCCTGTATAGATAGTAGCCCACGAGACTCGGTAGGTTGTCGAAATCGACAGCGTCCGAGGATCAAAATCGCAGGTTTAAATTCCGTCGTCGATGCAGGTGGCGGGTCGTCCGGGGCCAGCCGGACTGATGGAGTTGCTGAACTAAAGCGGCAACTCGATGCTGCGGATGCGGACATCACGCTGGTCAACAAAGCGACTTGATGAGTCGCAAGGTAAGTGTTATTGCGGTCACTTGGTAAGGGAGCGAAGCCATCTCCTTACAACATGTGCGTGAAATGCAGATAGTGCCGCTGCCGTGGAGAGCCTTCGGGCGAACTTGCTCGAGCCAAGGAGCAGGCGGAAGGAGTAATCTGGCGGCCTCAAGGCGGCCGAGGAGTTAGCGGCGAAAGGGTCGCACTGCCGGAGCAGGGAAGAGATAGCCGAAATGGCCGTGAAGTTAAAGGAGGCTACCGACCGCAATGAGGCTCTTGGGAAGGAGCGCCTAGCGGGGCAAGAAGACCTGCGGAAGGCCACCGCCGAAGCCAAGAATGCCCACTCTGCAATGCGGGCTATGAAGGAAGAGCTGCGCCAGGCCGGGGATATTGTAGCTGGCAAGCCTTTTCTGCTGCGCCGAAGGTTCACGGATCCAAAATATGCTTAGCTGGGCCAACTGTGGTGTCCGGAGGACCCTTATATGGACTTAGCAGCGAGTGCGGCGGATGCCGTTGTGCATTTTCGAAGCCAGAAGGATCACAAGACGGAAGAGCTGTTTTGGTCTCAATTCCATAGTCCGGAGCGTTCACTTCCGCTGACCGATCGTTTGGCTGAGTGGGCTGAGCTAAATAGGTTGTCCGGGCTTGCTATGACGGAGATAGTGACCCATATCCGGCCGGATAGGCCCCAGCCGAAGAGTTACTTTGGCTTATTGCAGAAATTTCTTGGGGCGGTGCCGCATATCAAGGCGATGAAGCGGTCGGCCTGCATAGAGGGTGCGCGGATGGCGCTCGCCCGTGTAAAGACACATTGGACAGAGATGGATGCCACCGCTATTGCGACCCCGGGTTCGGATGATAACCGGTTACCCGCCGAGCACTATTTTGGTGAAGTGCTGCGTGGTGCTCGTGTAATAGAGTCGTAGTGTTCAAAAAATGTTACGCTCAAATGAACGTTTGTAAAGCGATATTTATGATGTAAGCGCCTTTTATACTTGTGCGTTCAAGTAATAGAATATCTCCTATGCGGCCGTTCATTTATACTTGTGTATAACCTGAAAGATGGCAGTCGTCGGCTTCAGCCCCCACGCACAAGGTGCGGGGTGTTCATAAAAAAATAACGTTTTCACACTTAATCCGACGTCTCGGTCCTGTAAAGGAGGTGGTAGCGTAGCAAACGAGGCAACCGGACTATAATGCTTTATCACTTTCACTTAGCCATGGAGTTCGAGGGTGGGGCTACGACATAGCCCCTGGGGGCACCGCGCTCTCCAAATTCGGGGCGCGTATGTGCCTGGCCGAGAAACGGCCCTTCGTCAAAGCGGAGGAATCCTAAACATTCCCATAGTCGATCGAGTGGTTGACCAGTCTCTCGCTGTATCATGACAGTCAGTTTTCGGCTTTCTCTACTGAGGTGCTCGCCCAGCCGAACTGGGGCACAATCGCAGTAGTTCTCCTGGAGCCGCGTTAGCCGATGATACGGAACGTAAGGCAGCAAAACACAGGAGCCGGGCAAACCCAACATTTGACCAAAGACATGATTCAGAGCTGATGCATATAAGGCCTAACTCGAGACGCCGAACACTCCCGAAGGTGTTCGGTCTTTATAATAGCGCCAAAACAAAGCCCTAAGCCCCTTGTGTCGATTCTGGGCAGATTCTTACAGCGGCGGCCGATGCCAAAACGCCAGTCTCCACTCTGGTTATAATGATAAACCAGGGGATTATAGCAACAAGAGACCGTAAGAAAGGTTTACGTAGGGTCTTAGTCCGAAAAGAGTCCTTGCAACGGGTCCTCTTGCACGTCTGCGCTGTGTCTCCGTTGTGCCGTATCCTCGACGGGTGTGCACGTTGTTCATCTGTAAAAGAGAAGAACTTGGTTGGAAAAGAAATGCGATGCGAGAAAGTGCATAAAAAATTGAAATATAGATTAAGAAAGCTGAGCCTATGCTAGCTCATTATGACTTATATGTGCAAACCCTTGTGAAGGGATGTGCGGCTAGGTAGCCCCTAGCTTATTTATTCCGGACTCGTCCAGCCGTGTCTGGGGTCTCAAGCGACCTTTTAATGAAAAGATGCCACGTGGACCGGGCATTTTAAGCGTAAGAGACGCGTAATGTGGTATTGCATTGAAGCGGACCAAAGCTTCCCGTCCCCGTGATGCTTGATAGCTACTATTAAATGGGGTGACGTGAAAGGTTAGCTTTTCTCGTCGGAAGTTGTCAGGTGACCCTGACACGACTTCTTGTAATAATGAAACTGTGCACCTGGCGTAAGGGCCTGGCGCCACTCCTTTCAAGGAAGTGCGGCTATGCCGAATTGTAGTAGGGTCTATCCCAACTTGCGGATTGTGTCCGGAAATAGCAGGTTCAAGTCACCGCCGCCGTCCATCAAAACCTGCGTTAATTGCAGTCCGTCTATTATGGGATCCAATATCAGGGCAGTCTATCCCGCGTTCCGGATACTTCTCGACTAATCCAGATGGTTGAAAGTGATTGATTTTGACGTCCAATCTCGGTCCACTGGGGTGGATCGTGCGACACTTGTATTAGCGAGTGCCGTGTTGGCTTTCCGTACTATCACATGAAGCGAGTTTACTGTTTTGACTTCTTGTGGGAAAGTCTTTTGACTTCCGGTGCTCTGCTGGTGGGGTTCGTCATCGTCCTCCCTTGGCGCATCGAGTTCTTTGTGTCCGGGCGTTGAGTCTGCCGGACTGTTTAAAACCCACCAATTTCGGTTGGTATGGTTTGCAGGCCTTCCGGAGGTATCAGGATTTGACATATCCGATCTAAAATTTTGTTTAAATTTGATAGCTCGCCTCTGTTCTCCTTAAGAGGTCGTGGTTGTATTGTTTGGCCGCGAGCTTTTGAATCCGGGCGTTGACCACCCTGCCCTTTGGGCTTTTTCTTTATTCCGGCGCTGGTCTTTCTGCGCCGTGACTATCTGCTTCCATCTCTGATCTCGGATGTATTCGGGTCATTTGGTGCTGCATCTTGCTAGCCAGCTGTCTTCTCCTCGCATAAAAGCGTCATGAGGCTTGTTAGCGGACATTGTTCTTGGCTTCTCTTGGCCGAGGTGTCTGGCGAGCCATTCGTCTCGGACGTTGTGTTTAAAAGCTGCTAGGGCTTCTGCGTCCGGACAGTCGACTATTTGGTTCTTGTTGGTAAGGAACATGTTCCAGAATTTGCTACCGACTCTCCGGGCTGTTGGGTTATATGACTCAGATAAATACGCATCCGGAGGGCGGACATAACTCCCTTGAAAATTTGCTCTAAACGGCGTCCTCAAGCTCTTCCCAACTTCCAACAGTATTTTACGGGAGGCTTTTGAGCCAATGCCGAGCTGGCCCTTTGAGCTTGAGGGGTAGGTATTTTATGGCGTGGAGATCATCTCCTCTAGCCATGTGTATGTGTAGTATATAATCTTCTATCCAGACTCCGGGGTCTGTTGTGCCGTCGTATGCCTCTATGTTTATGGGTTTGAACCCTGCTGGAAATTCATGATCCAGCACCTCATCGGTAAAACATAGTGGGTGTGCGGCGCCCCTGTATTTGGGTGTGCCGCTGTCTTCGAACACTTGTCGTGGTGTGTTACTTCCTGGGGTCCTCTTTTTTGGCCCGTAGATGGACCTAGTTGGGCCGTCCGTTTTCCCGGGATTGTAATTCGGCTTGTGTGCAGCCCCACTTGTCGGTTTGGGCCTGTCATCTGGCCGTCTATCCGGCCAGGGGGCCTCTTTATTTTTTGACTGTGAAGGCTCTATGGCTTCCTCGTCAAATTCTGGCAGCAACTTGCGCTTCAGGTAGCTCTTAGTTTGATGGCCATTGCCATATTTGTCTGCGGTCTTGAATACTTTGCTCCACTTCATTCTGAGTGTGTCTTCTGTTGTTTTGAGCTTCCGTTTCGCCTTCTTCAAACTTCTTGCCGCGGCGACGAGTTTTTTGTGTATGTTCTTATGCTCCGGTGTTGGGTCCGGACTGTTGATTGCTCCGTGAAGGGGTTGATTATCCGGCTCGTCCTGTTCGTCATCCGCTGGTTTGCGCTGCTCTATCGCTGGGTCGTTAGGAAGGCTGCTTTGATCGAGGCGGGACATAGGGCGGCGTCTACGTCGCCATTTTGGTTCTTTATCGGCGAGATTATCCTCTGCCGCGTCCCGTTGTTCCTCGTTATCGCTTCCCTTTGGGGTGTCCACCATGTATATGTCGTATGACGAGGTGGTCTTCCAGTGTCCTGTAGGCACTGGTTCTTGGTAATCTCCGGCATCGTCGTCCATACCGTCGATGTCTTCGGAGTCGTAGTGGAGTACGTCGGTTAAATCGTCGACGGTGGCTACGAAGTGGGTGGTGGGTGGGGTCTGGATTTCTTCGTCGTCCGCATCCCAACCATCCTGGCCGTAGTTCTACCAGGGCTCTCCAGATAGCGAGAGATGCTTTAGTGAATTTATGATATCGCCGAAGGGCGAGGGCTGAAAGATGTCCGCAGCGGTAAATTCCATGATCGGTGCCCAATCGGATTCGACTGGCAGGGGCGCGGGAGGTTCGGAGTCCGGCAGGGAGTCCGGCACCTCGGAGTCATGAGCTTTATGCGGGACAAGGTAGGTGTTCGGCCCTATCGCCGTAGAAGTTGCAGCTCTTGAGGCGGTGTCCAGCCATCCGTCCTCGATCCGAGCGATCGGCTCCGGACTATGAGTCGGAGCGGATTCGTGTGCGGCCTCCAAGGTGCTGTCCGGCGGCAGAGTTAGGTCATGCCCATCGTGACAGCGCAGCACGCTCGGCTGTGGCTCAGATCCATCGAAGATCAAGTCCCCGCGGATATCGGCCGTGAAGTTTAGGCTTCCAAACCTGACCTGACGGCCAAGGGCGTAGCTTTCGATCTGCTCCAGATGGCTGCGAGTTGGCCCGCGATCTTGGCCGCCCGAATCTGAAGATCTGTCCGGGGGAAAAGTCTCACCCAGGACTGCGTCGTTATCGATTGAAGAGGCCATCACGCCTATCGGTGACGACACAGAGGAACTCTCAATGAAAGCACCAATGTCGGTGTCAAAACCGGCGGATCTCGGGTAGGGGGTCCCGAACTGTGCGTCTAGGCGGATGGTAACAGGAGACAAGGGACACGATGTTTTACCCAGGTTCGGGCCCTCTTGATGAAGGTAAAACCCTACGTCCTGCTCGATTGATATTGATATTGTGGATGTTTACAAGAGTGGATCTACCACGAGATCAAGGAGGCTAAACCCTAGAAGCTAGCGTATGGTATGATTGTAAGGGTTGTTGATGATGTAGTCCTACGGACTAACGCCATCCGGTTTATATAGACACCGGAGAGGGCTAGGGTTACATAGAGTCGGTTACAATGGTAGGAGATCTACATATCCGTATCGCCAAGCTTGCCTTCCACGCCAAGGAAAGTCCCATCCGGACATGGGAAGAAGTCTTCAATCTTGTATCTTCATAGTCTTGGAGTCCGGTCGATGATGATAGTCCGGCCAATGATAGTTCGGCTGATGATGGTAGTCCGGCTATCCGGACACCCCCTAATCCAGGACTCCCTCAGCAGGTATAATGATCGTAAATAGATTCCACCTGGGTATTTCCTTCTGTTCACAACGTCTGTTGCCTCCTTGGATGTCTCTCCCCTATAAGTCCGGCAATTCGGCTCCTTTGAGGATGCTGCACCAACGCGTGTCCTGATAGGTATGAAACTATTTAGCGGTTACCTGTACTATTGATTGAGTCGCTGATGCACCTCCGCCTATGCCCATGGTATTTTGAGTGCGTAATTGTGTGCGCGTGGCACGAATGCTGCTTTGATGGGGCTTAAGCGGAGGCTGGACTGCTATTCGCGCTCTTGCGTGCCTGATGATCCTGTTGCTGGGTGCTCCAAACTCTCTTGACGGTGCTTGAAGTTGTTGTCGCCAGATTGGTTTGTTGGAGAAGGCCGCATTGTACTTCCGTCGCAAGGGCTGTGGTATGTTCTTCTGTTCGTAGAGAGCGGTCTGTATTTCCGTTCACTGTTATGACCCCGCGTGGTCCTGGCATCTTGAGCTTGAGGTATGCGTAGTGTGGTACCGCATTGAATCTAGCAAATGCGGTTCGTCCGAGCAGTGCGTCTGTGCGTGGTAACCACTGCGGAGATTAACTCTTCGCTCCGGAAGTTGTCCGGGGATCCGAAGACCACTTCTAGTGTTATGGAGCCCGTACAGCGGGCCTCTACTCCAGGAATTGCACCCTTAAAGGTGGTTTTAGTGGGCTTGATCCTTGAAGGGTCAATGCCCATTTTGGACCGTGTCCTGATAAACAGGTTCAGGCTGCTGCCGCCGTCCATAAGGACTCGTGTGAGGTGGAATCCGTCGATGATTGGGTCTAAGACCAATGCGGCTGAGCCGCCATGACGGATACTAGTAGGATGATCCCTACGATCAAAGTTGATCGGACAAGCTGACCATGGGTTGAATTTGGGGGCGACTGGCTCCATCACATAGACGTCCCTTAGTGTCCGCTGCCATTCCCGCTTGGGGATGTGCGTGGCATAGATCATGTTGACCGTTTTCACCTGGGGGAGGGGGGGGATTTCTTCTGTCCCCCCGTGTTCGGACGTCGGGGCTCCTCGTCATCGTCGCTGTGCAGCCCCTTGTCCTTGTCTTCGGCGTTTATTTTGCCGGCCTGTTTGAATACCCAGCAATCTCTATTGGTGTGGTTGGCTGGCTTGTCCGGGGTGCCATGAATTTGGCACGAGCGCTCCAGTATGCGGTCCAGACTGGACGGTCCCTGATTATTTCTTTTGAACGACTTCTTCCGCTGACCGGGCTTGGATCCGCTGAATCCGGTGTTGAATGCAGTGTCTTCAGTGCTGTCGCCGTTGTTCCGTCGCTTATGTCTGTTACGCCGAAGCTTGCCGTTATTGTCGCGGCCATCCGAATTGCCAGAATGTGGCATAGTGCTGCTGCGAGCTAACCAACTGTCCTCGCCCGCGCAAAAGCGGGTCATTAGTGTTGTGAGAGCTGCCATGTACTTGGGTTTTTCCTGGTCGAGGTGTCGAGCGAGCTCATCACAGATATTATGCTTAAAAGCCGCCAGGGCTTCGGCGTCCGGACAATCAACTATTTGGTTCTTTTTAGTTAGGAACCCAGTCCAGAATTTCCTGGCTGACTCTCCGGGTTGTTGAGTAATGTGGCTCAAGTCATCTGCGTCAGGTGGTCGCACATATGTGCCTTGGAAGTTGTCGAGGAATGCGTCTTCCAGGTTTTCCCAACTACCAACTGAATTTGCTGGCAAGCTGTTTAGCCAGTGCCAGGCTGGTCCTTTGAGCTTAAGGGGAAGATACTTGATGGCGTATAGATCGTCTCCGCGGGCCATGTGAATGTGGAGAAGAAAATCTTTGATCCATACTGCGGGGTCTGTTGTGCCATCGTATGATTCGATGTTTACGGGTTTGAACCCTTCTTGGAATTCATGATCCATTACTTCGTCAGTGAAGCAGAGGGGGTGCACGGCGCCTCTGTGCCGGGCTATGTGGCTACGCAGGTCGAATTGCTCCGGGTGGCTATATTCGGCCCGGCCGGACTTGTTGAAGGTGTATCCGGCATGACGGTCGTCGTCGCGTGCCGAGGCGTGCCCCCGCGATCCGTAGATCGATCTTGGCTGTTCTGTTTTGTTGCCCCGGGCCGTAGTATGTTGGCGTGGGGGTGTTGGCTGGTATGCGGACTGGTATGCCGTTTTATCCCGGCCACGAGGTGGCCGGTCAGCCGTGTGGTGCTCGAGTCCGTATTCCTCGGCTGCCAGGACTTCAGTCCATCTGTCTGTGAGCAGGTCTTGATCAGCTTGGAGTTGCTGCTGCTTCTTTTTCAGGCTCCTCGCAGTGGCTATAAGCCGACACTTGAAGCGCTCCTGCTCTACGGGATCCTCAGGCACGCCGAACTCATCGTCGCCGAGGCTAATCTCGTCTTCGGAGGGGGGCATGTAGCTGTCCTCCTTCGGGTATTCGTCTGTCGCCTGTTCTTCTGGGCTGACCTGCTCATCCTCCTGTTCGGCCTGCTCGAAGGCGGGCTGATTAGGGTTGTATTCTTCTTCGGCACCATTCGGGTTGTTTTCGTCTCCTGGGCCGGTATTGGTGTGGCGGGGCTTGGAGTGGCGCCGACGATGCCCATTCTTTGCTTTTCCCCCTGAGGTTTTGTCCTCCGTTGCCTCATCGCCATTTGTTTCCTTCGGAGTGTCCACCATATATATATCGTAAGAAGAGGTGGCTATCCACTGCCCAGTGAGCGACGGTTCATGTTCTTCTCCTGCATCGTCATCCATACCGTCGATGTCTTCGGAGTCGAAGTTCAGTACCTCGGTTAAATCATCGACCGTGGCAATGAAGTGGGTGGTGGGTGGGCAACGAATTCCTTCGTCGCCTGCCTCCCACTCGAGCCGGACATAGTTCGGCGAAGAGCCTCCTGACAAAGAGAGAGACTTTAATGAGTCCAGCATGTCGCCAAAGGGCGAGTGCTGGAAGATATCTGCAGTGGTGAACTCCATTACCGGAGCCCATCCTGGCCCGACGGGCTTGGGAGTGCGCGGACTGGAACCAACGTCCGGATACGAATCCGGGGGTTCGGAGTCACAGGCCACCGCAGAGGTAAGACCCGTGTTCGGCTCCACCGCCGATGAGTGTGCGACCTGTGGGGCGGGGTCCATCCCTCCGTCCTTAGGCAGCGCAGCCTGCTCCGGATCTAGGTCCGGGGATACTACGGGGGTGATACCCCGAGCTTCGTCTGACGGCAGGTCTAAGCCGTGCTTGTCATGACTGTCCGGTGCTCCTGGCATAGGCCCAAATCCATCGAAGATCAAGTCCCCGTGGATGTCCGCCGTGTAGTTCAGGTTTCCGAACCTGATCTGGTGGACAGGGGCGTAGCTGTCGATCTGCTCCAGATGGCCAAGCGAGTTGGCCCGCAGTACGAAGCCGCCGAACACGAAGATCTGTTCGGGGAGGAAAGTATCGCCCTGGACAGCGTCGTTGATGATGATTGAAGGAGCCATCAAGCCTTACAGTGACGACACAGAGGAACTCCCAATGAAAGCACCAATGTCGGTGTCAAAACCGGCGTATCTCGGGTAGGGGGTCCCGATCTGTGCGTCAAGGATGATGGTAACAGGAAGCAAGGGACACAGATGTTTACCCAGGTTCGGGCCCTCTCGATGGAGGTAAAACCCTACTTCCTGCTTGATTAATATTGATGATATGGGTAGTACAAGAGTAGATCTAGCACGAGATCGTAGAGGCTAAACCCTAAGAGCTAGCCTATGATGGTATGATTGTAATTGTGATCGGCCTTCTAAAGACCAACCTCTCCGGTTTATATAGACAATCGGAGAGGGCTAGGGTTTTCATGGAGTCGGTTACAAGAAAGGAAATATAATATCCGGATCGCCAAGCTTGCCTTCCACGCCAAGGAAAGTCCCATCCGGACACGGGTCGAAGTCTTGAGTCTTGTATCTTCACGCTTCAATAGTCCGGACGTTGTACATGGTCCGGCTGTCCGGATACCCCCTAATCCAGGACTAGCTCACCCGCGCCGCTGCGCCACCACGCCTCCGCCCGCCGGTGAGCGCTGCCACCTCACCATTTCCCCTCACCCTTGTCTCCCTCGCTCAGATCCGCCCGCTCCCGTAGCCCTGTCCCCATGGCCTCGTCGATCCCGTGGCCACCAGCTCCCTCTCACCGCGCCAAGATGTCCAGGAGCTCCTCCATCGTCGTCTTCTTTTCCATCGCATAAGGGCTCGAACTAGGAGACCTCAGACGCTCTCCATCACCGTCGTCTTCGCCCACGGCCTCCGCATCTCGTCCTCGAGTTCTTCGTGTCCGGCCACCCCCGCGCTCCCTGACCACGTCCACAAGCTCCGTGGTGAGTGTCGGTGTAAAAACCGGGGGATCTCGGGTAGGGGGTCCCGATCTGTGCTTCTTAGGATGATGGTAACAGGAAGCAAGGGACACAATGTTTACCCAGGTTTGGGCCCTCTCGATGGAGGTAAAACCCTACTTCCTGCTTGATTAATATTGAAGATATGGGTAGTATAAGAGTAGATCTACCATGAGATCGTAGAGGCTAAACCCTAGAAGCTAGCCTATGATGGTATGATTGTAATTGTGATCGGCCTTCTAAGGACCAACCTCTCCGGTTTATATAGACACTGGAGAGGGCTAGGGTTTACACGGAGTCGGTTACAAGGAAGGAAATACAATATCCGGATCGACAATCTTGCCTTCCACGCCAAGGAGAGTCCCGTTCGGACACGGGTCGAAGTCTTGAGTCTTATATCTTCACGCTTCAATAGTCCGGACGATGTATACAGTTCGGCTGTCCGGATACCCCCTAATCCAGGACTCCCTCAGTAGCCCCTGAATCAGGCTTCAATGACGATGAGTCCGGCGCGCAGTCTTGTCTTCGGCATTGCAGGGAGGGTTCCATCTCCGAATATTCCAAAGTAATTATCGAACACTTAGATCGTGCCCGGATCCGCGAGGTGATTCTCACACACCATTATAGCATAAATCTGATCTGCCAGCAATCTTGTACGTCGTGTCTTTGCATCATGGCCCAGTTCAACATGAACCGGTGTTTTTTGACCTACCTCGACCCGAGTTGGGAGGCGGTTTTATTGGCACGCCCTGTCGAGGCAGAGATCGTGTTCCTCTTATTACGGGATCTTCCATCAACGCGGGCGCGTAGCCCCACGATGACTGTTGGCATGACTCCGTGTGCCGTTGGGTAAACCTCAAGCGGTCACCCTAAGGACTCTTGATATTCACCCCCTTTATAAAAGGGGCTGAGGCCTACGCCTCTTTTCCACCTCCCTCACGCCTTCTCGCACATCGAGTTCTAACACCCGAGGCCTAAGCTCTAACACCCAGATCCTCCAATATGTCCGGATCCAACCCTCAAGGCCGGTGGGTGGCCTCCTCGATTCAAGAGGAGGACATTGTGAAGCTTAGGGCGGTTGAATATTTGACCGGCGACATCCAGCACAGGCTTCCTGCTCTAGGGCAGGTCATCCATACACCGGAGCCCAATGAGAGCGTCGTGTTTGTCCCACACTTCCTCCGCGGCTTGGGCCTCACCCTCGATCCTTTTGTGAGGGGGCTCATGTTTTATTACAGGTTAGATTTCCATGATCTTGCTCCGGACGCTATCCTCCACATCTCGTCATTCATTAAAGTGTGCGAGGCCTTCCTCCGCGTCACCCCACACTTCGACTTATGGCTCAAGACCTTCAATGTGAAGCAGGAACGCCGACGCCCCATTGCCAGAGGGTTCTTTTCCTGAAGTATCCGATGCATGGCAATGGAGGTGGTTTTATGTTACGGATCCCAGAGGCACAAAGTGGGTGGCCGCCCCCGAGTTCCGCTCGGGCCCTTCGTCACAAGTGGCGTCTTGGACCAACGTAGGACGGAATTGGGGGCCCGCTGGTGATGTACCTGTGCTGCAGAGCCGCATCTGGGAGCTTCTACAGAGAGATATTAATCTTGTCAACATAATGCAAGTGATGTTAATCCGACGGATGTTGCCGTGCCAACGCCGTCCTCTCCGGATGTGGGAGTTCAATCCGGAGGGTCCTCGGACTGTTAAGCACTTCTTCGGCTTGAAGCTCGAAGGGATGTGCAAATTATTCTTCGGACCGAAAGTAGAGTGTCCGGACACCGCCGAGGATGCGGGCCTAAGCTGCAATCGCCTAGATACCCCAGTAAGTAACCTTGATACCGGACACCTTGTTTTGTATTTATCATAGTTGTTATTCTGAAACTCATCCATGGCCAGGAATGGCTTAGCAAAGCGGAGAGAATCAGGTGTCCGGCGCCACTTCCCGAAGGCTCGCCTGGCCCCACCATGGCCAAGATGCTTGACCAGGTACCAGCAGGATGCCCTCAAGGAAAGACAAGGAGAAGAATGAAGAAACGGAACTTCACACGCTATGCATCCGAACCGGGAATTGTTACCTCCCTAAGGAGGATAGTCGGGAAGGGAGGCCAAAGCCTCCTCCCAGCGTGGTAAGAAGAGGGCCGCCTCCGAGACTTGGAGACGAAGATGCCCAAACCAGGGAAAAAGGTATCACCAGGGGGCTCTGCCCCGACGGGCACCCTTACCGCGTCATGCCCGCCAACGGGCCAGCCCTCCAACGAGCTATGAGTCAATCGTTAACTCAAAGGTGCTGCGTTTCTCCTAGATCAATAACTAGGATCCGGCTTTTGCAGTCCGGCTAGCAGCTCTTCTCAACAGAGCTCGTCTTCGCGGGATCTTCCTCCGGAGATGATGGAGAGCGAAACCCCACCCACCTCTCCGACTCATGAAGCGGGCGACACCGAGGTATCATCACAGAGGAGTCCAAACCCGTCAAAGCCGGAAGCCGATGCGTCGGCCGCCCTGAGCCCGGAGCATTTGGCTCCCACGGGGGGTGACGAGAAGGGTCCGTCACAATGCGATGTCCGGCCGGACGTACCGACAGGCCTACTGGAGCGAGCTACGCTCTCGGAGGAGCACCGCTCATTAATGAGCACGATGCTGAAGAAAATTTCATCCGCCACAAGCGGTTTGAGTGAAGCATTTACAAGCCTGCTTAGAGGCTTTGAGGTATGTAGTGAAAAATACACTATTTTCTGGCTGTGAGGGACGCGCTAGGTGTGCTCCATATAGATAGTAGCCCCTAAGACTTTGGTTGCCCGCCGTAGGCGGCAAACGGCGGATCATATATAAATGATTGCGCTGTACAAACGGCGGATCATATATAAATGATTGCGCCGACCAATCTGTTGAAGTTGCCGAACTAACAAGGCAGATCGGATCTATTGATGTCGATATCACGCTGGTAAACAAGCGGCAGGACAAGTCACAAGGTATGTGCTCTGCCTTCCTTATTATGTTGTATAGGAAAATATGAGAGCGGCATATTGTAATATGTTCGGACTGCAGATGGTGCTGCTGCCGTGGAGGCCCTGAGGGCGGAACTTGCCCAGGCCAAGGAGCAAGCTCGGGTTAGCAATGCGGCTGCCCTAAAGGCGGCCGAAGAGTTGAGAGCCGAACAGGCTGCTCATCGCCGAAGCGAGGAAAGGATAGCCAAAATGGTTGTGGAGTTAAAGAATGCCGCCGACCGTTATGGACTCCTTGAAAAGGAGAATAAGGCTAGTTCGGCCGACCTGAACAAGGCACTTAATGCCGCCAAGGAGATGCGGACCGAGGTCAGGAGTGTGCGGGAGGAGCTTCAACTGGCCGGTAAAATCGCGGCTGGGGGATCCTACTTACTGCGGACGAAGTTTTTAGATCCGCAATATGCTCACCTGGATGGACGCTGGAGTCCTGCAGATGTATATGCGGACTTGGCGAAGAGCACAGCTGATGCAGCCAAGTATTTCGAGGATCAAGTTGATAAAGAAGTGGAGAAGCTTTTCTGGTCGCAATTCAATGCTCCCGTGCGCCCGTTGCCGTTAAGTGAGAAGATGGCTGGTGTGGCGGAACTTCACAGGTTTTCTGGGCTTGCAATGCGGTCTGTAATAGACCATCTTTGGCCAAAGGGGCCTAAGTCGGACAGTTACTTTGGCTTGGTGCAACAGTTCCTTGGGGCCGTACATCGGATCGATGCTATGAGAAGGTTGGCGTGCATAGAAGGTGCACGGATGGCCCTTGCCCACGTTAAAGCATATGGCACAGATATGGAGGCCACCGTTGTGGCGACCCAGAATCCGGAGGGAGGCCAATATCCGTCCGAGCACTATTTGGCGCAAGTAACCGAAGGTGCCCGCTTAATAGAGGCGCAGTGCTCGAAGAATGTCTTGTTCGAGTGAAAAAATAGATCATTGTAAAAACAATGTTATTTTGGTTATAAGGCTATATTTATACTTTTTGCCTGAAAGTATTATTGTGCCTCCTGTGCGGCCGTTTTTTATATATGTATGTGTAATCCGAAAGTTAGCAGTCGTTGGCTTCAGCCCCCACGCATACAATGCGGGGGTGTTCACGAAAAATGTGCATAATCACACTTGATCCAATGTCTTGGTCCATTAAGGAGGTGATCACACGTCGAACGAGGAAACCGGAATATATAGATGTAACACTTTTGCTTAGCCATTGGAGTCTAATAGTGGGGCTACTATGTAGCCCCTGGTACCTTCGCGCGCATCCGAATACGAGCACGTGTGTACATGACCGGGAAACGGTCCTTCGTTAATGCGGAGGGATCCTAAAGATTCCGATAAGTCTTCGAGTGGTTGAACAGTCTCTCGCTGTATCATGACAGTCAGTTTCTTTCTCTCGAGGTGCACATCCGGAATAACCAGGGCACAATCGCAGTAGTTCTCCTTTGGTCGCCTTAGCCGATAAAAACGGAACATAAGGCAGCAAACCCAGGAGCCGGGCAAACCCAACATTTGACCAAAGACATGATTCAGAGCTGATGCATATAAGGCCAAACTCGTGACGCGAAGACTCCCGAAGGTGTTCGGACTTTATAACATAAAATGGGCCAAAAAGTCCCATTCATTATAAACCCTCTGGCTCCAGGTACGTGCATTAGTCTGCTGTGGCGAAATGCCAAAAACGGCAGCATCCTCTGTGGGTATGGAACCCATGGGATTTTAACAACAAGAGGCGGTAGAAAAGGTTTACACGGGGGCTTAATCTAAAGAGAAACCTGTTGAGCGGGGCCCTGCTGCACGTCTGCGCCTCTGTCTCCGTTGTGCCGTATCTTGGAAGGGCATCGCGCGAATGTTGTCTGTGAAGAAGAAAACTCAAGTAAGGGAGTACAACGTAAGTATGTGATGAATAGTAAAAGTGTGAAATGCTGGCCTGCCAATAAGGTTGAGCCAAGTGTGGGGCTATATTAAATATCTACAGCCCCTGGTGTCCTCTATGGGATTACATATACGGTGCCCTGGATTGGTTTTATCCGTGTTGCCGGACTCGTCTAACCGAGTATGTGGTCTTGATGACCAGTCATGTTTTCTGATATTGGAGTCCGCTTATAGTTCGGCCGCTAGGGCCGTTGCGTATTCCTCTGCGTGTGAAGGGCGCTCTGACTTTCCATTAATGGTGATGACGCCACATGGACCGGGCATCTTTAGTGTAAGGTAGGCATAGTGTGGTAATGCGTTGAAGCGGGCGAAGGTCGTTTTTCCAAGCAATGCATGATAGTCGCTTTGGAAAGGCGCGATGATGAAGAGTAATTCTTCGCTTCTGGAGTTGCCTGGGGAGCCGAATGTTACCGCCAGTGCGACGGAGCCCCTGCTGTAGGCTTCAACGCCTGGTATCACCCCTTCAAAGGTGGTGTTGCTTTGCCTAATTCTGGATGGGTCTATCCCCATCCTGCGGACAGTGTCCTCATATACTAAATTGAGACTATTGCCACCGTCCATGAGGACATGGGTGAGATGGTATCCGTCGATTATTGGGTCAAGCACCAAGGCCTCTGATCCTTTGCGCCGAATACTAGTCAGGCGGTCCGTGTGATCGAAGGTGATCGGACTAGTCATCCAATAGCTAGGTGTGGTTACGATGGGCTCTATAGTGCACGTGTTTCCGAGCACATGTTCGTGCCTTCTCGTGGATGTATGAGTCGTGTGGATCATGTTTACTGTTTTAACCTCTGGTGGGAATTTTTTTTGTCCCCCAGTGTTCGGCTGACGAGGTTCATCCTCGTCTTCACTTGGTGTTTCCCTTCCCTTGTGTTCGACATTTAATTTGCCGGCCTGCTTGAAGACCCAGCACTCTCTGTGCGTGTGGTTCTCAGGTTTGTCGGGGGTGCCATGAATTTGGCACAGTTTGTCCAGGACTCTGTTCAGACCGTACCGTAAGCATAGCACAAAGATCGTGTAGTTCGTTTGCTAGAGCTTTTCCAAATGTCAAGTATCATTTCCTTAGACCATGAGATTGTGCAACTCCCGGATACCGTAGGAGTGCTTTGGGTGTGCCAAACATCACAACGTAACTGCGTGGCTATAAAGGTGCACTACGGGTATCTCCGAAAGTGTCTGTTGGGTTGGCACGAATCGAGACTGGGATTTGTCACTCCGTATGACGGAGAGGTATCTCTGGGCCCACTCGGTAATGCATCATCGTAATGATCTCAATGTGACCAATTGTCTGCTCACGGGATCATGCATTACGGTATGATTAAAGTGACTTGCCGGTAACGAGATTGAACGAGGTACTGGGATACCGACGATCGAGTCTCGGGCAAGTAACGTACCGATTGACAAAGGGAATTGTATACGGGATTGATTGAATCCTCGACATCGTGGTTCATCCGATGAGATCATCGAGGAGCATGTGGGAGCCAACATGGGTATCCAGATCCCGCTGTTCGTTATTGACCGGAGAGTCGTCTCGGTCATGTCTGCATGTCTCCCGAACCCGTAGGGTCTACACACTTGAGGTTCGGTGATGCTAGGGTTGTAGAGATATTAGTATGCAGTAACCCGAAAGTTTTTCGGAGTCCCGGATGAGATCCCGGACGTCACGAGGAGTTCCGGAATGGTCCGGAGGTAAAGATTTATATATAGGAAGTCAAGTTTCGGCCATCGGGAAAGTTTCGGGGTCACCGGTATTGTACCGGGACCACCGGAAGGGTCCCGGGGGTCCACCGGGTGGGGCCACCTATCCCGGAGGGCCCCATGGGCTGAATTGGGGAGGGGAACCAGCCCCTGGTGGGCTGGTGCACCCCCCTTGGGCCTCCCCCTGCGCCTAGGGCAGGGAACCCTAGGGTTGGGGGGCGCCCCCCTTGGCTTGGGGGGCAAGCCACCCCTTTGGCCGCCGCCCCCCTTGGAAATCCCATCTCCTAGGGCCGGTGGCCCCCCAGGGGTCCTATATATAGTGGGGGGAGGGAGGGCAGCCGCACCCTAGCACCTGGCGCCTCCCTCTCCCTCCCCAACACCTCCTCCACTCCGTAGAGCTTGGCGAAGCCCTGCCGAGATCCCTGCTGCATCCACCACCACGCCTTCGTGCTGCTGGATCTCCATCAACCTCTCCTTCCCCCTTGCTGGATCAAGAAGGAGGAGACGTCTTCCCAACCGTACATGTGTTGAACGCGGAGGTGCTGTCCATTCGGCACTCGGTCATCGGTGATTTGGATCACGACGAGTACGACTCCATCAACCCTGTTCTCTTGAACGCTTCCGCTCGCGATCTACAAGGTTATGTAGATGCACTCCTTTTCCCCTCGTTGCTAGATAACTTCATAGATAGATCTTAGTGATGCGTAGAAATTTTTTGATTTCTGCTAGGTTGCCCAACAGTGGCATCATGAGCTAGGTCTACGCGTAGTTACTATGCACGAGTAGAACACAAAGCAGTTGTGGGCGTAGATGTTGTCAATTTTCTTGCCACTACTAGTATTATCTTTCTTCGGCGGCATCGTGGGATGAAGCGGCCCGGACCGACCTTACACGAACGCTTACGTGAGACAGGTTCCACCGACTGACATGCACTAGTTGCATAAGGTGGCGAGCGGGTGTCTGTCTCTCCCACTTTAGTTGGACCGGATTCGATGAAAAGGGTCCTTATGAAGGGTAAATAGAAATTGGAATGTCACGTTGTGGTTTTACGTAGGTAAGAAACATTCTTGCTAGAAACCTATAACAGCCACGTAAAAACATGCAACAACAATTAGTGGACGTCTAACTTGTTTTTGCAGCAAGTGCTTTGTGATGTGATATGGACAAAGGATGTGATGAATGATATATGTGATGTATGAGATGATCATGTTCTTGTAATAGGAATCATGACTTGCATGTCGATGAGTATGACAACCGGCAGGAGCCATAGGAGTTGTCTTTATTTTTTTGTATGACCTGCTGTCATTGAATAACGCCATGTAAACTACTTTACTTTATTGCTAAAGCGTTAGCCATAGAAGTAGAAGTAATCGTTGGCGTGACAACTTCATGAAGACACGATGATGGAGATCATGGTGTCATGCCGGTGATGAAGATGATCATGGCGCCCCGAAGATGGAGATCAAAGGAGCAATATGATATTGGCCATATCATGTCACTATTTGATTGCATGTGATGTTTATCATGTTTTGCTTCTTATTTGCTTAGTACGACGGTAGTGAATTAGATGATACCTTATAATAATTTCAAGAAAGTGTTCCCCCTAACTGTGCACCGTTGCGAAGGTTCGTTGTTTCGAAGCACCACGTGATGATCGGGTGTGATAGATTCTAACGTTCGAATACAACGGGTGTAAGCCAGATTTACACACGCAATACACTTAGGTTGACTTGACGAGCCTAGAATGTACATACATGGAATCGGAACACGGAAGACCGAAAGGTCGAGCATGAGTGATATAGAAGATACGATCAACATGAAGATGTTCACCAACGTTGACTAGACCGTCTCACGTGATGATCGAACACGGCCTAGTTGACTCGGATCATGTTTCACTTAGATGACTAGACGGATGTCTATCTGAGTGGGAGTTCATTGAATAATTTGATTAGATGAGCTTAATTATCATGAACTTAGTCTAAAATCTTTACAATATGTCTTGTAGATCAAATGGCCCACGCTAATGTTGCCCTCAAATTCAACGCATTCCTAGAGAAAACCAAGCTGAAAGATGATGGCAGCAACTATACGGACTGGGTCCGGAACCTGAGGATCATCCTCATAGCTGCCAAGAAAGATTATGTCCTAGAAGCACCGCTAGGTGAAGCACCCATCCCATAGAACCAAGACGTTATGAACGTTTGGCAGTCTCGTGCTGATGATTACTCCCTTGTTCAGTGCAGCATGCTTTACAGCTTAGAACCGGGGCTCAAAAAGCGTTTTGAACGACACGGAGCATATGAGATGTTCGAAGAGCTGAAAATGGTTTTCCAAGCTCATGCCCGGGTCGAGAGATATGAAGTCTCTGACAAGTTCTTCACCTGTAAGATGGACGAAAATAGTTCTGTCAGTGAGCACATACTCAAAATGTCTGGGTTGCACAACCGCTTGACTCAGCTGGGAGTTAATCTCCTGGATGACGCGGTCATTGACAGGATCCTTCAGTCGCTTCCACCGAGCTACAAGAGCTTTGTGATGAACTTCAATATGCAGGGGATGGAAAAGACCATTCCTGAGGTATATTCAATGCTGAAATCAGCGGAGGTGGAGATCAGAAAGGAACATCAAGTGTTGATGGTGAATAAAACCACTAAGTTTAAGAAAGGCAAGGGTAAGAAGAACTTCAAGAAGGACGGCAAGGGAGTTGCCGCGCCCGGTAAGCCAGTTGCTGGGAAGAAGCCAAAGAATGGACCCAAGCCTGAGACTGAGTGCTTTTATTTCAAGGGAAGTGGTCGCTGGAAGCGGAACTGCCCCAAGTACTTAGCGGACAAGAAGGCCGGCAACACCAAAGGTATATGTGATATACATGTTATTGATGTGTACCTTACCAGTACTCGTAGTAGCTCCTGGGTATTTGATACCGGTGCGGTTGCTCATATTTGTAACTCAAAGCAGGAGCTGCGGAATAAGCGGAGACTGGTGAAGGACGAGGTGACGATGCACGTCGGGAATGGTTCCAAGGTCGCTGTGATCGCCGTCGGCACGCTACCTCTACATTTACCTACGGGATTAGTTTTAAACCTCAATAATTGTTATTTAGTGCCAGCTTTGAGCATGAACATTGTATCAGGATCTTGTTTAATTCGAGATGGCTACTCATTTAAATCCAAGAATAATTGTTGTTCTATTTATATGAGAGATATGTTTTATGGTCATGCCCCGCTGGTGAATGGTTTATTCTTAATGAATCTCGAGCGTAATGTTACACATATTCATAGTGTGAATACCAAAAGATGTAAAGTTGATAACGATAGTCCCACATACTTGTGGCACTGTCGCCTTGGTCACATAGGTGTCAAACGCATGAAGAAGCTCCATGCAGATGGACTTTTGGAGTCTCTTGATTACGAATAATTTGACACGTGCGAACCATGCCTCTTGGGTAAAATGACCAAGACTCCGTTCTCCGGAACAATGGAGCGAGCAACCAACTTATTGGAAATCATACATACTGATGTGTGCGGTCCAATAAGTGTTGAGGCTCGCGGTGGCTATCGCTATGTTCTCACTCTCACTGATGACTTGAGTAGATAAGGGTATGTTTACTTAATGAAACACAAGTCTGAGACCTTTGAAAAGTTCAAGGAATTTCAGAGTGAGGTTGAGAATCAACGTGACAGGAAAATAAAGTTCTTACGATCAGATCATGGAGGGGAATATTTAAGTAAAGAATTTGGCACACACATAAGGAAATGTGGAATTGTTTCACAACTCATGCCGCCTGGAACACCTCAGCGAAATGTTGTGTCTGAATGTTGTAATCGCACTCTATTAGATATGGTGAAATATATGATGTCTCTTACCGATCTACCGCTCTCATTTTGGGGCTATGCTTTAGAGACACCCGAATTCACTTTAAATAGGGCTCCGTCGAAATCCGTTGAGACGACACCGTATGAATTATGGTTTGGGAAGAAACCTAAGCTATCGTTTCTAAAAGTTTGGGGATGTGATGCTTATGTCAAGAAACTTCAACCTGAAAAGCTCGAACCCAAGTCGGAAAAATGCGTCTTCATAGGATACCCTAAGGAAACCATTGGGTATACCTTCTACCTCAGATCCGAAGGCAAGATCTTTGTTGCCAAGAACGGGTCCTTTCTGGAGAAAGAGTTTCTCTCGAAAGAAGTAAGTGGGAGGAAAGTAGAGCTTGATGAAGTACTGCCTCTTGAAATGGAAAGTAGCGCAGCTCAAGAAGATGTTCCTGTGGTGCCTGCACCGACTAGAGAGGAGCTTAATGATGATGATCAAGGTACTTCGGATCAAGCTCCTACTGAACTTCGTAGGTCCACAAGGACACGTTCCGCACCAGAGTGGTACGGCAACCCTGTCTTGGAAATCATGTTGTTAGACAACGGTGAACCTTCGAACTATGAAGAAGCTATGGCGGGCCCGGATTCCGACAAATGGCTAGAAGCCATGAAATCCGAGATAGGATCCATGTATGAAAATGATGTATGGACTTTGACTGACTTTCCCGATGATCAGCGAGCCATAGAAAATAAATGGATCTTTAAGAAGAAGACATACGCGGCTGGTAATGTGACCATCTATAAGGCTCGACTTGTCGCTAAGGGTTATCGACAAGTTCAAGGGGTTGACTACGATGAGACTTTCTCACCCATAGCGAAGCTGAAGTCCGTCCGAATCATGTTAGAAATTGCCGCATTCTATGATTATGAGATATGGCAAATGGACGTCAAAACGGCATTCCTTAACGGCTTTCTTAAGGAAGAATTGTATATGATGCAACCAGAAGGTTTTGTCGATCCTAAGAATGCTAACAACGTGTGCAAGCTCCAACGCTCAATCTATGGGCTGGTGCAAGCATCTCGGAGTTGGAACATTCGATTTGATGAGATGATCAAAGCGTTTGGGTTTACACAGACTTACGGAGAAGCCTGTGTTTACAAGAAAGTGAGTGGGAGCTCTGTAGCATTTCTCATATTATATGTGGATGACATACTGTTGATGGGAAATGATATAGAATTCTTGGAAAGCATAAAGGCCTACTTGAAGAAATGTTTTTCAATGAAGGACCGTGGAGAAGCTGCTTATATATTAGGCATCAAGATCTATAGAGATAGATCGAGACGCCTCATTGGTCTTTCACAAAGTACGTACCTTGACAAGATATTGAAGAAGTTCAATATGGATCAGTCCAAGAAGGGGTTCTTGCTCAGACATTGCAAGGTGTGCGATTGAGCACGGCTCAATGCCCGACCATGGCAGAAGATAGAGAAAAGATGAGTGTCGTCCCCTATGCCTTAGCCATAGGGTCTATTATGTATGCCATGCTGTGTACCAGACCTGATGTAAACCTTGCCGTAAGTTTGGTAGGAAGGTACCAAAGTAATCCCGCATGGAACACTGGACAGCGGTCAAGAATATCCTGAAGTACCTGAAAAGGACTAAGGACATGTTTCTCGTGTATGGAGGTGACGAAGAGCTCGTCGTAAAGGGTTACGTCGACGCTAGCTTCGACACATATCTGGATGACTCTAAGTCGCAAACCGGATACGTGTTTATTTTGAATGGTGGGGCAGTAAGCTGGTGCGATTGCGAGCAAAGCGCCGTGGCGGGATCTACATGTGAAGCGGAGTACATGGCAGCCTCAGAGGCAGCGCATGAAGCAATCCGGTGAAGGAGTTCATCACCGACCTAGGAGTCATACCCAATGCGTCGGGCCCGGTCACTCTCTTCTGTGACAACACTGGAGCTATTGCCCTTGCCAAGGAGCCCAGGTTTCACAAGAAGACCAGGCACATCAAGCATCGCTTCAACTCCATTCGTGAAAATGTTCAAGATGGAGACATAGATATTTGTAAAGTACATACGGACCTGAATGTAGCAGATCCGTTGACTAAACCTCTCCCTAGAGCAAAACATGATCAACACCAGAACTCTATGGGTGTTCGATTCATCACAATGTAACTAGATTGGTGACTCTAGTTTAAGTGGGAGACTGTTGGAAATATGCCCTAGAGGCAATAATAAAATGGTTATTATTATATTTCTTTGTTCATGACAATTGTCTATTATTCATGCTATAATTGTGTTATCCGGAAATCGTGATACATGTGTGAATACATAGACCACAATGTGTCCCTAGTGAGCGTCTAGTTGACTAGCTCGTTGATCAACAGATAGCCATGGTTTCCTGACTATGGACATTGGATGTCATTGATAACGGGATCACATCATTAGGAGAATGATGTGATGGACAAGACCCAAGCGTAAGCATAGTACAAAGAACGTGTAGTTCGTTTGCTAGAGCTTTTCCAAATGTCAAGTATCATTTCCTTAGACCATGACATTGTGCAACTCCCGGATACCGTAGGAGTGCTTTGGGTGTGCCAAACGTTACAACGTAACTGGGTGGCTATAAAGTGCACTACGGGTATCTCCGAAAGTGTATGTTGGGTTGGCATGAATCGAGACTGGGATTTGTCACTCCGTATGACGGAGAGGTATCTCTGGACCCACTCGGTAATGCATCATCATAATGAGCTCAATGTGACCAAGTGTTTGGTCACGGGATCATGCATTACGGTACGAGTAAAGTGACTTGCCGGTAACGCGATTGAACGAGGTATTGGGATACCGACGATCGAGTCTCGGGCAAGTAATGTTCCGATTGACAAAGGGAATTGTATACGGGATTGATTGAATCCTCGACATCGTGGTTCATCCGATGAGATCATCGAGGAGCATGTGGGAGCCAACATGGGTATCCAGATCCCGCTGTTGGTTATTGACCGGAGAGTCATCTCGGTCATGTCTGCATGTCTCCCGAACCCGTAGGGTCTACACACTTAAGGTTCGGTGACGCTAGGGTTGTAGAGATATTAGTATGCAGTAACCCGAAAGTTGTTCGGAGTCCCGGATGAGATCCCGGACGTCACGAGGAGTTCCGGAATGGTCCGGAGGTAAATATTTATATATAGGAAGTCAAGTTTCGGCCATCGGGAAAGTTTCGGGGGTCACCGGTATTGTACCGGGACCACCGGAAGGGTCCCGGGGGTCCACCGGGTGGGGCCATCTATCCCGGAGGGCCCCATGGGCTGAAGTGGGGAGGGAAGCCGCACCCTAGCACCTGGCGCCTCCCTCTCCCTCTCCAACACCTCCTCCTCTCCGTAGAGCTTGGCGAAGCCCTGCCGAGATCCCTGCTGCATCCACCACCAAGCCGTCGTGCTGCTGGATCTCTATCAACCTCTCCTTCCCCCTTGCTGGATCAAGAAGGACGAGACGTCTTCCCAACCATACGTGTGTTGAACGCGGAGGTGCTGTCCGTTCGGCACTGGGTCATCGGTGATTTGGATCACGACGAGTACGACTCCATCAACCCCATTCTCTTGAACGCTTCCGCTCGCGATCTACAAGGGTATGTAGACGCACTCCTTTTCCCCTCGTTGCTAGATAACTTCATAGATAGATCTTGGTAATGCGTAGACAATTTTTGATTTCTGCTACATTCCCCAACATCTTGATAGACCTGGCTCGGATGCCACTGTTGGGGAACGTAGTAATTTCAAAAAAAATTCTACGAACACGCAAGATCCATCTAGGTGATGCATAGCAACGAGCGGGAGAGTGTGTCTACGTACCCTCGTAGACCGAAAGCGGAAGCGTTAAGTAACGCGGTCGATGTAGTCCAACGTCTTCGCGATCCAACCGATCAAGTACAGAACGCACGGCACCTACGCGATCTGCACACTTTAGCTCGGTGACATCCCACGAACTCTAGATCCAGCTGAGGTCGAGGGAGAGCTTGGTCAGCATGACGGGGTGTTGACGGTGATGATGAAGTTGTCGCGCAGGCTTCGCCTAAGCACTACGATGATATGACCGAGGTGTGTAACTATGGAGGGGGGCACCACACACGGCTAAGACAAATCTTGGAGTGCCTTTGGGGTGCTCCCCTCCCCCATATATAAAGGAGGGAGGGAGGAGGTGGCCGGCCTAGGAGGAACGCCAAGCATAGGGAGTCCTACTAGGACTCCCAAGTCCTAGTAGGATTCCCTTTCCATTCGGAGAAGGAGAGAAGGAAAGAGAGGGAGAGGGAGAAGGAAAGGGAGGGGCTGCACCCCCACCCCTTGTCCAATTCGGTTTGCGCAGGGGGGAGGCACACGCCACCTCTTGGCCCTTCTCTCCTCTCTCCACTAAATCCCAATAGGGCCCATTACTTCTCCTGGTGAATTCTCGTAACTCCCCAGTACTCCGAAAAATACCCGAATCACTCGGAACCTTTCCGATGTCCGAATATAGCCTTCCAATATATCAATCTTTATGTCTCAGCCATTTAGAGACTCCTCTTCGTGTCCGTGATCTCATCCGGGACTCCGAACAACCTTCGGTACATCAAATCACATAACTCATAATACAAATCGTCATTGAACGTTAAGCGTGCGGACTGAGGGAGTCCCGAATTAGGGGGTGTCCGGATTGCCGGACTACCATCATCGGCCGGACTATCATCGGCCGGACTATCGTCATCAACCGGACTCCAAGACTATGAAGATACAAGATTGAAGACTTCACCCCGTGTCCGGATGGGACTTTCCTTGGCGTGGAAGGCAAGCTTGGCGATACGGATATGTAGATCTCCTACCATTGTAACCGACTCTATGTAACTCTAGCCCTCTCCGGTGTCTATATAAACCGGATGGCTTTAGTCCGTAGGAAAACAATCACAACAACCCTTACAATCATACCATAGGCTAGCTTCTAGGGTTTAGCCTCCTTGATCTCGTGGTAGATCCACTCTTGTAAACATCCACAATATCAATATCAATCAAGCAGGACGTAGGGTTTTACCTCCATCAAGAGGGCCCGAACCTGGGTAAACATCGTGTCCCTTGTCTCCTGTTACCATCCGCCTAGACGCACAGTTCGGGACCCCTACCCGAGATCCGCCGGTTTTGACACGAAATTGGTGCTTTCATTGAGAGTTCCTGCGTGCCGTCACCGATAGGAAGGATGCCTCCTCCCGCCTTCAAGGACGGTATTTTCGCCAAAGGAGCCTTGGCCGCCGGCCAAACTATCCGGCTAGGTGGTTTTCTTATGACCGCCTGTCCGGCCATCGCTTCAACAACGACCTCTCAAGTCGTCAAAAGCAATTTTCACGTCAGCTCGGAATTTGCCGAGCGGCTGGATCCAATAGAGCTCTCGTCCGTAAACGAGCTCTTGGATCGCATCGCCGCCCTGGGAGTCGCTATAGACTACGATCAGATTGGGCTTAAAACCGATCTGAGAGAAATTAACTCTCCCCAGGTCACCCACCACGTTGCAGTGGTAGAGGAACAATGCGGTGACGCTTCTCCTTTATTGAAAACTAGTCATGTCCGGATCCCCGAACCCCCCATGCCGGATTCCCGCGGAGGGACGGGCTTCGATCAAACACTGAACTTAAAGTCAGGCATCGGACTGGACTTCGTTGGACAACGCCCGAAATCCAAGATTCCAAAATTGGAAACTTCTCGGCCTTCGAGCCTTGAGATGGGTAGGGTTCCGGACTTAGTTCCACCCACCCGCCCAGACATATGCGATCTAATTCTAATTCGGCAAGAGCCCGCCGAGACAAAAGATATCACCATCGGGCCAGATTCCTCCTGGTTATGGACAGGATAAAGGACCGCCGAGAGGAAAACGCAATCTCAGTCTTCTGCAATAATTGCACGGACAAGGGAATCCTAAACGCCATAAGTCGCCGCGACATTACATGATTTGCTGACTTGGAGACCATCATACAAAAGTAATGTGCGATGGAGAGCGCCTGGAAAACCGAAAGTAAATTTTGGGATTATCCGGTCCCGAATACATCCCTAGTCTGGAACCAAAGGGTGCATCATTATCAAGCACCTGGGCTGAATGCCAAAAAACCAAAACCCCCTAAAGGGTACGGAACTGCTCGGAGGGCTGGCTAAACGGACCTGCAAAATTCATAGCACGTAGGGTGCCACTCCAACTCATAGCCTTCGAGCATGTTGGATACTACGGCAGTGGCCAAAAGTGGCGAAGAGCTTCTAGCTCAGAATCCCAGCCCAAAGAACACCAAGACGGTGTTAACAGTCTTCGAGACTTTCGCATCCAACAACATGCGAAACGACAACTCCATAACCTTGCCAAGTCTACCAAGTAGCAACAATAAATCCATGGAGCGATACGGCTATTACCTTTAAGGCCAGTGACGAACCTAAATTCCGAACTGCCCGGGCACCAGCCGCATTGGTCCTCAGCCCGATAGTAGACGGCTTTCGCCTTACTAAGGTGCTCATGGATGGCGGCAGCGGACTAAACCTCATCTATGAGGAAACCATCCGAAAAATGGAAATAGACTGGAACCGCATTGAGCGAAGCAACACAACCTTTAGAGGAATAATCCCCAGCCGAGAAGCATGCTGCACAGGAAAAATCACGCTGGACATAGTGTTCGGCTCGCCGGACAATTACAGGTCCGAGGAGGTCACATTTCAAGTGGCTCCATTCAGCAGCGGATATCATGCTTTATTAGGACGAGAGGCATTCACAATTTTTCAAGCTATACCCCATTATGGGTACATGAAGCTTAAAATGCCCGGTCCCAACGGAATTATCACTCTCGCTAGTGATCCGAAGATAGCACTCCGCGCCGAAAATAAGACAGCCGCACTAGCCCTCGAGGCACTATCCGAAGCCCTAGCGGCCAAGGAACTCACCGCGATGCGCTCCACGGTGAACAGGGACAATGTGGTACTTGATAAAAGATCCAAGTCCACCTCTTTTAAACCAGCGGATGAAATAGTCAAATTCCAAGTCCACCTAACGGACCCTGCAAAGACGGCCTCCATCGGGGCACAATTAAACCCTGATGTAGACGCTGACTACGAGAATTTCTACAAGAAAACTGGGACATCTTCGCCTGGCACCCTTCAGACATGCCAGGAATCCCACGTCAGCTGGCCGAGCACAGCCTAAATATCCTAAAAGGATTTAAGCCAGTCAAACAGGCTCTTCGACGATTTTCTGAACCCAAAAGACAGGCAATGGGAGAGGAGCTAGCCAAACTATTGGAAGACGGATTCATCAGAGACATCAAACATCTGGATTGGCTAGCAAATCTGGTAATGGTACCAAAGAAGGACAAATCCTGGCGCCTATGTGTCGATTTCAAAGACCTAAATAAAGCCTGCCCAAAGGATCCCTTCCCACTCCCCCGCATCGACCAAATCATCGATGCCACTGCAGGACACGATTCATTGTGCTTCCTGGACGCATACTTCGGCTATCATCAAATCAAGATGGCAGAAGCGGATCAAGCCGCAACGGCATTCCTTACTCCATATGGACCATTCTACTTCAACACGATGCCCTTCGGACTTAAAAACGCCAGCGCAACATATCAGCGCATGATTCAGACAGGTCTGGCTAACCAGATCGGCAAAACAGTAGAGGCATACGTAGACGACGTAGTCGTCAAAACTAAACACGTCGAAACTCTAGTAGACGACTTGAGGCTCACATTCGATAGCCTCAGAGCATATGACATCAAGCTGAATCCGGAAAAATGTGTTTTTGGCGTGCAATTTGGAAAGCTGTTGGGCTTCATCGTATCCGGTAGAGGAATTGAAGCAAACCCAGCCAAGATCCGAGCTCTGTCACAGCTAGATATCCCAAAAGACCTCAAGCAAATACAAAAATTGACTGGATGCGTGGCGGCTCTAAGCCGCTTTATCTCCCGTCTAGGAGAAAAGGCATTACCCCTCTATCGCCTCCTTAGGCGCACCGAACACTTCGAGTGGACGGATGGTGCCACCGCCGGACTCAAAGAAATAAAGGCCATATTGGCAACAAATCCGGTCCTGGCTGCGCCCAACCTGGGCGAACCAATGTTGTTATACATCGCAGCTACACATCAAGTTGTAAGCGCGGTACTCGTCGTCGAACAAGCAACAGAAGGGCATAAATTCCCTCTTCAAAAACCAGTATACTACGTATCCACTGTGTTAACCCCCTGCAAGTCCCGTTACCCACACTATCAGAAGATAGCATACGCGGTGTTCATGGCATCCCAGAAGCTCAGACACTACTTTCTAGAGTGTTAGATAACAGTGGCCTCTGAAGTACCACTTAACGACATTATAAACAACCGCGACGCGATGGGCAGGATTACAAAATGGGCCATTGAGCTCTTACCATTTGATATATCTTACAAACCTCGGCGAGCTATAAAGTCCCAAGTTTTGGCTGACTTTGTCACTGAATGGACCGAAGCCGAACTCCCTAAAGAATACGGCGCATACTCCAATTGGATTATGCACTTCGACGACTCTAAAATGTTGGCCGGACTGGGGGCTGGCGTCGTATTGACGTCCCCGATCGGAGACACAGTCCAATACGTACTTCAGATAATGTACACGGACTCCAACAACGCAGCCGAATACGAGGCCCTTTTACATGGTCTCCTGATGGCAATCTCCATGGGCATTCAACGCCTAGAGGTGCGCGGGGATTCAAACCTCGCAATATCCCAAATAAACAGAGACTTTGACGCCAAAGATCCGAAAATGGCAGCATATCGCAACGCTGTCCAAAAAATGTCAGCCCGGTTCGAAGGGCTTGAATTCCATCACGTAGCCCGTGATAATAACCAAGCAGCCGGCGTACTGGCACGTATTGGCGCAAAACGCGACGCTGTCCCTCCTAACATCTTCCTGGAACGGCTCTTCAAGCCATCTGTACTATGGGAAGAGGAGTCCGGAACTAACAAACCGGAGCACGCCGCACCGACCGGCGATTCAGCCGATGACATAACACCTTCCGCCCACGACATAATGGCAGTAATTGCCCCGTGGATAGAACCATTCCTCGCCTACTTGCTTAGGCAGGAGCTTCCCGAAGACCAAAATGAGGCCCGCTGCATTGTCCAGCGATCTAAATCCTACAAGGTCTATGAGGGAGAACTTTATAAGAAAAGCACAACCGGAGTCCTTCAAAGGTGTATCTCCGAAGAGGAAGGGCGAAACCTCTTGGCTGAAATTCATGCCGGACTAGGCGGACACCACGCCGCAGCTCGGGCCCTTGTAGGAAAGGCATTCTGTACAGGATTTTACTGGCCGACGGCCGAGCAGATGCACAAGACCTAGTCCAAAGATGTGTCGGTTGTCAACTCTTTGCTAATCAGAGCCATATGCCACCCACTGCCCTCAAAACTATACCCATTACCTGGCCGTCATGATGCAGGGGCTTGACATGGTTGGACCACTTAAAGGGGGAACCCACAAGCAAAGGTACCTATTGGTCATGGTGGATAAATTCACCAAATGGATAGAGGCCAAGCCAGTTAAAACGGCAGAGTCCGGACCAGTGATAGACTTTATATCCGGGGTAGTACACCGTTATGGTGTCCCCCACAGCATCATCACCGATAACGGCACGAACTTCACCACCGATGAGGTTAAATCATGGTGCAAAAATATGGGCATCAAGCTCGATTACGCTTCAGTCTATCATCCTCAAACCAACGGTCAAGTGGAACGAGCAAATGGTCTAATAATGAGCGGCATCAAACCCAGACTAGTGCGGTCCCTTACGAAATCTGACACACACTGGGTAGAGGAGCTCGACTCCGTACTCTGGGGGCTGCGGACAACGCCTAACCGTACTACCGGATTCACACCATTTTTTATGGTATACGGCGCAGAAGCAGTTTTGCCCTCCGACATCATTCATGACTCACCTCGAGTGCGCATGTACGAAGAAAGAGAAGCCGAGTTGGATCGGCAGGACAGCTTGGACACATTGGAGGAAGAGCGCAACGTCACCAAGGCTCGTTCCGCATTCTATCAACAGCAGGCTCGAAGATACCAAAGCAGAGAAGTACGGGCCAAGACTTATAACGTTGGCGAACTAGTTCTACGCCTGCCGGACAAGAAAAAGGACAAGCTCAAGCCCAAATGGGAAGGCCCCTTCATCATCGATCAAGTCCTGACCGGCGGAGCGTACCGTCTACAAAGTGCATCGGATAACCGACTCGAGCCGAACCCATGGAACGCAGCCCGTCTCCGACGATTCTATGCCTAGCGCCGGACTAAGAGTTCGTCCCCTTCCCCCGTCCAATTTTTTTTTATTTCAGCTGCCTTTTGTTTATCTTTTTCTTCTCAACCCCATTCATCCAAGCCTTAAAGGGCTGTACCTGCGCAACGTTCACGCGCAATTGATGTGCCACCCGCACTCATTATACCTGGGGGCTTCTTTACCAGAAGCTTAATTATACGAGCTTCATGCCCAGCACATGTGTCAAGCCTCCACATGTACCTTTTATTCACCACTATATGCATCGATATGACTTAAGTTTTGGCCAAGCTGGGTTGCCTGGCTCCTGTGCTTACCCCTACGTTCCCGATTGTTCGGCTAGGAGGTAAAGGGAGCACCTCTGCGATTGTTACTGCCGGGTCAGTCGGATGTGTACCTCAGACTGGGAGAAGCCGAAAGCTAGCGTTCTTAAGGGAATATTCGGTCGGTGACTTAAAAGATGATTTTTTATCCACCTATTTATCTGCCCCCAGATGTTTTACGCTTTTTCGCAGTCCGGACATGCACTTTAGGGCATGCCACCCCCAGCGGAAAGGAACCCTTAACGGAACTATTCTCCCTGGAAGATGTTTCTTACTAACCATGTAATATAACATAACTAGTTGGGCACTTTTCTGATAAAGCATTTATGACCCCTACGCCTGGTCTCCATGCATACCCGGTTGTTTCATAACCGAGAAGGTATTCGGACACACTCCGGACTCTAGGGTCCCGAGGTCGGGCGAAAAGGTCGGCAAAGACAAACGATCTACAATCCGGCTAGAAGGCATTTTGTATGTCATTTTATAATACATTGTCAAATCGGTGATTGTATTCTTCTTCAATCCCGTCTAACAGGCTGTCTAATTTACAGTCCTGTTGGGAAAATTCTGCCAACTCCACTTGGCCGTATACTAAACTCACAGGTATCTCCTTCCCATCGCGCCCCACAGGTCCGACTTCGGCCATGTGGTTGGGATCCGCCTTCTTGTACCGCGTCTTTACCATGGCCCAGGCCTCCCTGGCACCTTGGCGGCAGGCCGAAATCTTCCATACATAGAAGCGCTGCCGCACTCCCTGCAGCTTTTCCGCAAGCTCCCCAAGACCCTCGGGTACGGAGAAGGCTAGCCATAACGACTGGATGACGCCGCTCATAGCCTGCCGAACTCGTTCGATCAGTTGCAACACTTCGGGAAGTTGATCACCCGTTGTTACGGGCATCTCCTCCGCAGGGCGACCTGTGAGCATACCTACAGATATATTACATCAAATTGACTTCCTCGCCGAACTCTTCTTTTCAAAGGAGTTCGCTCAAGCACTTACTATATATGCCGCGACGAAGCCGTTGATTCTCCTTAACGGAGCCCGACAGCTCGGCCCGAACGCCTTTCAGCTCTTCTCCAAGCTGGGCATGGGCATCCTGGAGCTTGTTCCTTTCATGCTGCACCTTATGCAGCACCCTCTCGCCGGCCTTTAGTTGGCGCAGAAGTTCTTGCCTGTCCGGATCTTGTCCGGCAGCACCTGCAATGTCGTTTTTTAGACTTGCGCAACTGCCAAATGCTACTTATCTTTCTAAAATAATGCGTTACCAGGAGAGGTCCTTGTGTTTCCTCCTGCGCCAGAAAATGCGACCTCAAGTTGGGCCTTGCACTCTTGCAACTCTTGAGACAGTCGGGTATTCTTCTCGGTAAGATCCTGCATTTCATATGATCCTTAAATCAGTTAATATAACTACTTTAAGTCTCGGGGGCTACTGGCATATACAACTATTAAATTCTCTTACCCGTATGTCTTTTACATACTGCTCCGTGGCTCTGGTAAAACTATCTTGAGCAGCACGAAGGTGCGCGTCCCCCGTGTTAAAGGCATTCAACGCCTCGGGGGAGAAGCACGCGTCACGAAATACTGTCCGGCGGCGCCTGTGATTCAGGGCACTCTCCACCTCAGACTTGGTGGCGGACAGTCTGTCGGCATCCTCCGTCGGAGGAACGTCCGGCTCGCGCCTCACGCCGCCGCCGCTTCTCCCGACCAAAAGGGAGCCCGACCGGGTAGAGGTTGGATTGACAACTTCTACGCCCACAGTCCGGCGGACGCTTTTTTCCCTATAAAAGTCATGAGCACTCAAACGCTTCCTAGGAACGTTGCTCTAAATACTGAATTGTGAGCTACACCTTTGCGGCGACGTTTCAGTCCGCGCCGCGCTCCTCTTCCGCCTACTGGTCCGAACTGGCCCTTGTTGGTCAGCCACCGCGGGCTCGGCTTCTCGCCCTAGGGGCGCCTCCTGCACAGTGCCATCATATACGGTGGTCAGAAATAAGCAAGGAAGGAATGACGGTGTCAGGGCTTCGGCCGCAATCACCTGGGAAGCCGGATACAGTCCGGGATAGTCGGTCGTAATGGCGACTAAAGCATTGTCCATGCTAAGCTGGTGGAACACCCCGTCGATTAGCTCCACCTTTATATTCGGATCCTCTTCGGAGGCCGGATCCCGGGATCTCCCTGGATCCTCAGGCTGCGGATCCGGACTCAGCATTCCCTCCACAGTCCGGCGCAGTTCCTGCGTCGAAAGAAGAACACAATGTAAGAAACTTAAAGTTTCAAAAGGCACGGGTCGGACACGCTGAGTGTTCGCTTACCCAAGGCCGGGGATTGTTCATGGAAAACCCATTTAACGGGTTCGTCCGAAGGAAATCCTCCTTCTCCCCCTTATACAGGCCGGACAAGATCGTCACCAGATCTTCGGCCGATTCCGGCCCTTTGCGGCCATGACGGGTGGCATCGTCCTCCCCGTTGAAGTCCCACATGGGGTGGCCCCTGTATTGTAGTGGCTGCACCCCCCGCGTAATGCATGTTGCCATGACTCCAATCATGGTCAACCGGGCATGGGCCAGTAACCTTATTCGGCCCATCAGATAATGGACGCTCTTGTCTTCCTCCAGTCGGGGGCTCCGCGGACGCCAACTAAGGCGTTTCTTCAGAGGAGCATTGCTGAACTCCGGGAGGCCGATCCGGACAGGGTCCGGCAGCGGAGCGTCTTCTATATAAAACCATTCCGAAGGCCAGTCTTCGGGCGCCTTCTTAGGGGTTCGGATAGGTATCCGGTCCGGCAATGCGCCATATTTCGCGCCGCCCACTTGATATATGGACCCCTCGTGAGAGCGGGTACAAGGCAAAACAACCTCTTCCACAGCGCGAAATAGGGCTCGATGCCCAGGAAAAGCTCGCAAAGAGCTACGTAACCCGCAATATGCAGGATTGAGGCGGGCGTGAGGTGATGGAGCTGGAGTCCGTAGAACTCCAGGAGCCAGCGGAGGAATGGATGTACAGGAAATCCGAGCCCCCTTATCAGATAGGGGACGAAGCATACCCTCTCCCCTTTGTTGGGATTAGGGGTAACCTCCGCTTGCTTCCCACCTTTGTAGGTGGCTAGCCCAGCTCGAACCGGAACCATGAAGGCCGGAGGGAGATATCCCCCCATTTGGAGCTTCACTAGCTCGTTGTGCGGAACAGAGCATCTCCTCCAATCTCTTGGCAAAGGGCCGAGAGCGCGAGAAGAGGAGCCGCGTTGAGGGTCCATGATGGAATGGATTCTTGGTCGAAAGCGCTCTGATGAGTATTTGCGAGAGGAAGATGGTGATTTGGATATGGATTCTTGCCTCCCTTATAGGCAGATTGTTCGCACAACTAGGGGGTAAAACATAAAAGACACCCTGGCTTTTCACATTCGCACGACGCGTGGAAGAAGGCCATTATTGGGCGTGGAAGCCGAGATGCACAACATTGATGAGGAAGCCGGACACTGTTCGGCAGGTACATGGAACTTAAAGGAGAACCCGCCTTGCAACGCCGAAGACTACACGCATGCTGGACTTATCGTCATTGAAGCCTGGTTCGGGGGCTACTGAGGGAGTCCCGGATTAGGGGTTGTCCGGATTGCCGGACTACCATCATCGGCCGGACTATCATCGGCCGGACTATCGTCATCAACCGGACTCCAAGACTATGAAGATACAAGATTGAAGACTTCACCCCGTGTCCGGATGAGACTTTCTTTGGCGTGGAAGGCAAGCTTGGCGATACGGATATGTAGATCTCCTACCATTGTAACCGACTCTATGTAACCCTAGCCCTCTCCGGTGTCTATATAAACCGGATGGCTTTAGTCCGTAGGACAACAATCACAACAACCCTTACAATCATACCATAGGCTAGCTTCTAGGGTTTAGCCTCCTTGATCTCGTGGTAGATCCACTCTTGTAAACATCCACAATATCAATATCAATCAAGCAGGACATAGGGTTCTACCTCCATCAAGAGGGCCCGAACCTGGGTAAACATCGTGTCCCTTGTCTCCTGTTACCATCCGCCTAGACGCACAGTTCGGGACCCCCTACCCGAGATCCGCCGGTTTTGACACCGACACGGACCCTCTGGGTTCAAGAACTATGTAGACATTACCGAGACACATCTTCGTTCAATAACGAATAGCGGAACCTGGATGCTCATATTGGCTCCTACATATTCTACGAAGATATTTATCGGTCAAACCGCATAACAACATACGGTGTTCCTTTTGTCATCGGTATGTTACTTGCCCATGATTCGATTGTCGGTATCTCAATACCTAGTTCAATCTCGTTACCGGCAAGTCTCTTTACTCGTTCCGTAATGCATCATCCGGTGATCAACTCATTAGTCACATTGCTTGCAAGGCTTATAGTGATGTGCATTACCGAGAGGGCCCAGAGATACCTCTCCGACAATCGGAGTGACAAATCCTAATCTTGATCTATGCCAACTCAACAAACACCATCGGAGACACCTGTAGAGCATCTTTATAATCACCCAGTTACGTTGTGACGTTTGATAGCACACTAAGTGTTCCTCCGGTATTCGGGAGTTGCATAATCTCACAGTCATAGGAACATGTATAAGTCATGAAGAAAGCAATAGCAACAAACTAAATGATCATCGTGCTAAGCTAACGGATGGGTCTTGTCAATCACATCATTCTCTAATGATATGATCCCGTTAATCAAATGACAACTCATGTCTATGGCTAGGAAACTTAACCATCTTTGATTAACGAGCTAGTCAAGTAGAGGCATACTAGTGACACTCTGTTTGTCTATATATTCACACATGTACTAAGTTTCCGGTTAATTCAATTCTAGCATGAATAATAAACATTTATCATGATATAAGGAAATATAAATAACAACTTTATTATTGCCTCTAGGGCATATTTCCTTCAGTCTCCCACTTGCACTAGAGTCAATAATCTAGTTCACATCGCCATGTGATTTAACACCAATAGTTCACCATTACTAGGGAAAACCCTAGTAGTAGCGCGGGTTTTGAGGCTATCAACAGCGCGGGCGCCGCGCTACCAATAAGGCACTACAGCTAACTAATAATAGTAGCGCGGTCTGTACCCGTGCTACTACTATTGACTATATCAACAACGCGTTTCCAGAACGCGCTAGTATTAATTAGCTATAGCAATTTCCTGGCCCCGCGCTACTGCTATATCTTTCATCATTTCCCCTGGCTTCCCACCCCGTTTCATCTTGAATAAACTGCAATTTGCAGATACTAGGTACTACTAGATATCAATTTCATAAAGCATTATAGGTACTAGGTAGTACTCCCTCGGTTCCAAATTACTCGTCGTGGTTTTTGTTCAAATTTGAACTAAAACCACGACGAGTAATTTGGAACGGAGGGAGTACTAGATAAGAATTTCATATATACTCAACATGTATCCTCAAGCAGTACTAGGTGATATCGACGACGATCATCATATGTAGTTCTAGATGATATCGACGACGATCATCATATGTAGTTCTACATGATATCGACGACGATCATGATATGTAGTTCTAGATGATATCGACGACGATCATCATATGTAGTTCTACATGATATCGATTTACGATCATCATATGTAGGTCTAGATGATATAGCCACACACACATATGTAGTTCTAGATGATATCGATGACGATCATCATCCTCAAGCCTGGGCGGTGGGTGTTCCTGATAGTAATTAGGATGGCCTGTCCAACACGAAGATTCTTGCCAACGAGGAATCTCTTCCACCCAACCGAGTTTAAGTGTGTGCGACCGTCTGTGTCCATGCGGTAAGTATAGGTGGTGACGGAGCCCCTTGCGGTAAGGCGTAGTCTAGCTGAGCCTTCTTCATCAGGCTCGATACCACAACTCAAATGTAGGTTCTTTGGCAATTCTGAATAAGAAAAACATATCAATTAATAAATAGCCTCGCACATACTCTTGCAAATATATTTCTATTAAGTCTAGATTTCTACACTATCAAAAGACACAGTACTACGCATTCGTACTAATTAATCATGAATTCTACTAATAAGTATATATGGATTATCTACACTAGTAATAGTTCCTTGGATTCTACACTAATAAGCATGTGATCAGACTCTACACTAAAGCATATCATCGACTAGATTCCACAAAGCATATCATTGGACTCTACACTAAGCATATCATCGGATAATTTGCATTTATAAGTATAACAATAAAGCATATATATATATATATATATATATATATATATATATATATATATATATATATATATATATATATATATATCATCAAATTACTACAGTCAAGACGTATAATATACCATTTCATGTCGACCGACCATGGTACTTGTCAAGCGGGTCACGAATGGCACGCCGACAAAGTCATCACGTGGCGGAATTATGTCCCATAGGTTGCACACCTCCCCCTCGCTCAGCCTTATTCTTTGAGCTACGATGGCTTCATGAAGTGGGTTCCCATCATCTTCATCGAGTGGGTCCTCATTATCTTCATCATCTTCGTCATCTTCATCATCTTCGTTATCTTCATCATCTTCGTCATCTTCATCATCTTCCACCAGGTTGAGATAAATGACAGCCAGCTTGGGTCTTTCTGCTCTGAAGGAGAAGCTGATCAACTCACCACCAGTAAGATGCATGCGGGCGAGGAAACGGGCCTATCCATCTCCTCCAATATGCGACATATTGCATCCTTTCTTGACCTCCATAGTGTACGGCCCCCCAGGAGCCTCAAATGTCACAATGTCTCTTGTCAGCTTGTTGAATTTCAACTTCATATTGCATGGGACGATGTGTGTAAAAAAAGCAAAATGACACAATGCAGTAATGCCAACACTAAAATAAAATAGTTGTTACATCTTATCTATACCTACTAATAAAGCAAGGTGCGTTTCTCCACTTTTTTCATCCGTTCACAGTCGAAATTTATTTTTCTATCCGAGGTGGTACTAATTTTTTGTGCGTACGTCTATTTTTTTAGCAATCCCAGAATTTTATACTTGGCCCGCACACGTTGTGGCCCAGCAAAGTCAGCCCACTTATTTTGCCTGCCCATGTAGCCGAGAAAACCCTTTTTCTCGCCCTACGTGGTAGATAGTCGGGATAGCACAGGGTGCCCAAGATTGGGCCAACCCGTTGTGTTTTTCCGTTCAAATTTATTTGTATTTTAACTTTATTTCATAATTCCAAATTTTGAAAAAAGTTCAGAACTTGATTTTTTTGTCAAAGTTCAGAATTCTTTTTTGATTTACAATATTGTCTTCCCGGTTTCAAAAATGTTTGGAACGTTAAATTATTTTCTCGTTCCGATTTTTTTTCAAATTCATAAATATTCGGGAAAATGTTTGGGCTTTATAAAACATGTATTTTAGAAAATAATCGATTATTGAAATATATTATTGTTTTAGTAAAATGTTCACAGATTCAAAATAATGCCTGCGTACGTCTATTTATTTTTAAGTAATTTATTTTTGAAATTTATTTTTCTATCCGAGGTTGTACTAATTTTTTGTGCATACGTCTATTGTTTTAGCAATCCAGAATTTTATACACGGCCCGCACACGTTGTGGCCCAGCAAAGCCAGCACACTTGTTTGCCTGCCCATGTAGCAAATTTCATCAGGCAACGTTTCATATTTGGTTTACAGATTATTATTTTTCATGTACTGAGTTTACTTATGAAGCGCACGCTCCTTTAAGATTGTGAGGCACATAAAGACATGGGAATCATATTTTTGCAAACTCTATGGAGAAATGTGATTCTTATTCGTTCAAACGCTGCAGGCTATTACATCTTCCCAAATATTTGAAACGGGTATCCCCAATAAGAATTCAAATATGTATCATAAAATAAAGAAGTTCTATCACTACAAACAAAATATAGGTTGTCACATATTTATTTCAATATGAATTGGCTAGGCCGTGCGGATGCACGGGTTGACGACTAGTTTCATCTAATTTCTTACCGCCGCATGACGAAAACTCGGCTGGAAGTACATGCCGAACAGCTTGCCAGTTGCAAGGCTGCTGGCGCACCTTGACTTGGACAGTCGACATAGTGGTGGTGGTGGTGGCGCCATTTTCCTGAAGCAATATGAGCAAAGGATTAACTATTCACTTCACAGGAAAGAAAAACAGTAGCATGTGATATTTTTGGTTCTTCCGCGAGAAGCAATCTTATGGACAATTATAATCCTAAGATCTAGTAACATATTAGATGACAAGGTACACCTACCAAAGCATTTCGGTGGCACCTATTGCTGAAAAAACTTGGCCCCTAGTGCCTAAGATAATTGATTAAAAAACAAGTGGCATATTTAACTAAATTGGCCTACATTTTGCCAAAAAATAACTTATTACAAAAAAAGCATCTACCTATCCATGTACAGAAAAAAATAACAATAAAATGGTGCATGCTAAATTAACTAAATCAACTAGCATACTAAATCCACTAGCATACTAAATCAACTAAATAAAAATGTTCTAAATCAACTAAATCAACTAGCCTACTAAATCAACTAAATCAAAAATGTTCTAAATCAACTAAATCAACTAGCCTAATAAATCAACTAAATCAAAATGTTCTAAATCAACTACATCAACTAGCCTACTAAATCAACTAAATCATATCAACTAAATCAAAATGTTGCATATGAACTAGCCTACTAAATCAAAATGTAGCAGGGAGGAGGGAGAAGGAGGGGTGACTCGGGGAGGGAGAAGAGAGTAGGATGGAGGAGGAAGGCGGAGCGTGGAGGGGCCGGCCGGCGGCGAGTGGAGGGAGGACGGAGGAGGAAGGCGGAGTGGGGAGGGGCCGGCCAGTGGCGAGTGTAGGGAGGACGGAGGAGGAGGCCGGTACCGAGTCCAGCGAGGAGGAGGAGGTGACAACGGCGCAGATCGGAGGAGGGGCGACGGGGGAAGACCGGCGCGGGGGTTGAGGGGGAGATCGAGTGAGTGTGAGTGTGATCTGGATCGGATAGAGGAGAGTGGGGGGTGGGAGATGGAATGGTTTAGCAGTAGCGCGCTATAGCAAAAGGCGCTACTGCTAAACGACCTATCAGTAGCGCCTTTCACAAAGAACGCGCTACTGCTATGTGTCTGTAAAAATAGACATAAGAAATACATTGATCATCAATGGTCTTTTTGTGTACAATCTGATTTGTCAATATGAATCCTCACCAGTTAGTTCAAGAACCGGTGAGGATTCCTATTGCGGCCACAGATCCTACACATAGAGTTCAATGAAGACCAACTGCTTGTGAAAGTTGTAGAAGTAACATATTTAAGGTGGTACAAACTCTCTTCATGGAGTGAGGTGGGACTAAATTTTCGTAGTAAACTTAGCAGTAGCAGTTATTGTGTAAATGCGCTACTGCTATGATCCATAGCAATAGCGCTCGTTATGTTAACGCGCTGATGCTAGAACTAGCCTCGCGGCGGCGTCATGGCAATTATAGCAGTAGAGCGTCTTAGAGCGGGCGCGCTACTGATACATTTGTTTCAGCAGCGAGTTTTGTGCGCGCGCACTACCGCTACTTAGCAGCAGCGCCTTATTTTAAAGCGTGCTGCTAGTAAGATTTTGTGTATAGGCTTTTCCCTAGTAGTGCACATCACGATGTGATTAACACCTGTAGTTCACATCGCCATGTGACCCATACTCAAAGGGTTTACTAGAGTCAATAATCTAGTTCACATCGCCACGTGATCAACACCCAAATAGTACGAAGGTGCGATCATGTTTTGCTTGTGAGAGAAGTTTAGTCAACGGGTCTTCCACATTCAGATCCGTATGTATTTTGCAAATTTCTATGTCTACAATGCTCTGCACGTTGCTACTCTAGCTAATTGCTCCCACTTTCAATATGTATTCAGATTGAGACTTAAAGTCATCCAGATTGGTGTCAAAGCTTGCATCGACGTAACTCTTTACGACGAACTCTTTATCTCCTCCATAATCGAGAAATATTAACTTAGTCCTCTAAGGATAATATTGATCAATGTCCAGTGATTTACTCCTGGATCACTATTGTACTCCCTTGCCAAACTCAGGGCAGGGTATACAATAGGTCTGGTACATAGCATGGCATACTTTATAGAACCTATGGCTGAGGCATAGGGAATGACTTTCATTCTCTCTCTATCTTCTGCCATGGTCGGGCTTTGAGTCTTACTCAACTTCACACCTTGCAACATAGGCACGACCTCCTTCTTTGACTGTTCCATTTTGAACTACTTCAAAATCTTGTCAAGGTATGTACTCATTGAAAAAACTTATCAAGCGTCTTGATCTATCTCTATAGATCTTGATGCTCAATGTGTAAGCATCTTCATCGAGGTCTTACTTTGAAAAAATCCTTTCAAACACTCCTTTATGCTTTCCAGAAAATTATACATCATTTTTGATCAACAATATGTCATTCACATATACTTGTCAGAAAGGTTGTAGTGCTCCCACTCACTTTCTTGTAAATACAGGCTTCACCGCAAGTCTGTATAAAACTATATGCTTTGATCAACTCATCAAAGCGTATATTCCAACTCCGAGATGCTTGCTCCAGTCCATAGTTGGATCACTTGATCTTGCACACTTTGTTAGCACCTTCAGGATTGAGAAAACCTTATGGTTGCATCATATACAACTATTCTTTAATAAATCCATTAAGGAATGCAGTTTTGACATCCATGTGCCAGATTTCATAAAATGTGGCAATTGTTATTATGATTCAGACAGACTTTAAGCATCGATACGAGTGAGAAAATCTCATCGTAGTCAACACCTTGAACTTGCCGAAAACCTTTTGCGACAATTTGAGCTTTGTAGATAGTAACACTACTATCAGCGTCCGTCTTCCTCTTGAAGATCCATTTATTCTCAATGGCTCGCCGATCATCGGGCAAGTCAATCAAAGTCCATACTTTGTTCTTTTACATGGATCCTATCTCAGATTTCATGGCCTTCAGCCATTTCGCTGAATCTGGGCTCATCATCGCTTCCTCATAGTTTGTAGGTTTGTCATGGTCAAGTAACATGACCTCTGGAACAGGATTACCGTACCACTCTGGTGCAGATCTTACTCTGGTTGACCTACGATGTTCGGTAGTAACTTGATCTGAAGTTACATGATCATTATCATTACCTTCCTCACTAATTGGTGTAGGAGTCACATGAACTGATTTCTGTGATGAACTACTTTCCAATAAGGGAGCAGGTATAGTTACCTCATCCAGTTCTTCTTTCCTCCCACTCACTTGTTTCGAGAGAAACTCCTTCTCTAGAAAGGATCCACTCTAAGCAACGAATATCTTGCTTTCGGATCTGTGATAGAAGGTGTACCCAACAGTCTCCTTTGGGTTTCCTATGAAGACGTATTTTTTCGATTTGGGTTCGAGCTTATCAGGTTGAAGCTTTTACACATAAGCATTGCAGCCCCAAACTTTAAGAAACGACAGCTTAGGTTTCTTGCCAAACCACAGTTCATATGGTGTCGTCTCAACGGATTTAGACGGTGCCCTATTTAACGTGAATGCAGTTGTATCTAATGCATAACCCGAAAACGATAGTGATAAATCAGTAAGTGACATGATAGATCGCACCATATCTAATAAAGTACGGTTATGACGTTCGGACACACCATTATGCTATGGTGTTCCAGGTGGCGTGAGTTGCGAAACTATTCCACATCATTTCAAATGAAGACCAAACTCATAACTCAAATATTCATATCCGCGATCAGTTCGTAGAAACTTTCATTTTCTTGTTACGATGATTTTCCACTTCAATCTGAAATTCTTTGAACTTTTCAAATGTTTCAGACTTATGTTTCATCATGTAGATATAGCCATATCTGCTCAAATCATCTGTGAAGGTCAGAAAATAATGATACCCGCCGTGAGCCTCAACATTCATCGGATCGCATACATCAGTATGTACTATTTCTAATAAGTCAGTTGATCGCTCCATTGTTCCGAAGAATGGAGTCTTAGTCATCTTTCCCATGAGGCATGGTTCGCAAGCATCAAGTGATTCATAATCAAGTGATTCCAAAAGCCCATCAGTATGGAGTTTCTTCATGCACTTTACTCCAATATGACCTAAACGGCAGTGCCACAAATATGTTGCACTATCATTATCAACTTTGCATCTTTTGGCATCAATATTATGAATATGTGTATCACTACGATCGAGATTCAATAAACCATTCACCTTGGGTGTATGAACACAGAAGGTTTTATTCATGTAAATGGAAAAACAATTATTCTTTGACTTAAATGAATAATCGTATTGCAATAAACATGATCCAATCATATTATGCTCAACGCAAAACACCAAATAACATTTATTTTAGGTTCAACACTAATCCCAAAGGTAAAGGGAGTGTGCGATGGTGATCTTATCAACCTTGGAATCACTTCCAACACACATCATCACCTTGCCCTCAACTAGTCTTTGTTCATTTTATAACTCCGGTTTCGAGTTACTAATCATAGCAACTGAACCAGTATCAAATACCTAGGGTCTACTATGAACACTAGTAAAGTACACATCAATAAAATGTATATCATGTATACTTTTGTTCACTTTGTCATCCTTATTATCCGCTAAGTATTTGGGGCGGTTCCGCTTCCAGTGACCATTTTCTTCGCAGTAGAAGCACTCAGTTTCAGGCTTGGGTCTAGCTTTGGGCTTCTTCATGGGAGTGGCAACTTGCTTGCCATTCTTCTTGAAATTCCCTTTCTTTCCCTTGCCCTTTTACTTGAAACTTGTGGTCTTGTCAACCATCAACATTTGATGCTTTTTTTGATTTCTACCTTCGTCGATTTCAGCATCACGAAGAGCTCGGGAATCGTTTTCGTTATCCCTTGCATATTATAGTTCATCAGGAAGTTCCAGTATCTTGGTGATAGTGACTAGAGAACTCTGTCAATCACTATTTTATGTAGAAGATTAACTCTCACTTGATTCAAGCGATTGTAGTATTCAGACAATCTGAGTACATGCTCACTGGTTGAGCTATTCTCCTCCATCTTGTAGGCAAAGTACTTGTCAAAGGTCTCATACCCCTCGACTCAGGCATGAGTCTAAAATACCAATTTCAGCTCTTGGAACATCTTATATGCTCTGTGGCGTTCAAAGCGTTTTTGAAGTCCCGGTTCTAAGCCGTAAAGCATGGCGCACTAAACTATCAAGTAGTTCTCATACCGAGCTTGCCAAACGTTCATAACGTTTGCATCTTCTGCAATAGGTCCGTCACCTAGCGGTGCATCAAGGACATAATTCTTCTATTCAGCAATGACGATAATCCTCAGATCACGGACCTAGTCCGCATCATTGCTACTACTATATTTTCAACATAGTTTTTCTCTAGGAACATATCAAAAATAAACGGGGAGCTACTTCGCGAGCTATTGATCTACAACATAGTTATGCAAATACTATCAGGACTAAGTTCACTAGTCATCAACCCGTGCGCCCGCACGCGCTAGTGAATATTTATTATTGATGATTTAAGACACTATAATAAGTACAATTTGCGAACAACTATAATAATATTTTAAACATGTAATATGTTTTTTAGTGATCTCAGGGAAAGAGGGGTTACCATTGTTTGATCAAGTTATTATTAGATGATTTGCACGAATTATCATTTTTTGGATGTCCAATGTCTCATAATTCTCAAATGTGATATATAGTTCACATTAATATGAAGAAGTACTGGCAGGCAACATACTTGCAAATGTGAAGTTTGTTTTGTGTGCTGTTTCCTTTGAACCGAAGTATCTTTAAATTTTCAAAGTATATATAGGAATCTGTTTTAAATTTTAACAAATCCTGAGGTCAAATGAAATTAAACACTTTCTTTAGGTCTGGTAGTTTGCACAGACCGTAAGTTATTCTCATCTGATGTTTCCTATGCTTCTTCATGAAAAAAATATATCAGGCACAACTTTCTTGGATATGTTTTAGCTCGATCCATGCTAAGACGTATAATTATATCAAGATGAGAAGGCAATCATCACCATTCATCTTTTGGTCGCTGAGAACGAACACATTCACATTGTCTGATTGGTAATATATGTGATTCACTTATAATAGAAACACATTTGCTTACATTACCTTCGCTACACAACCAATTAATTCCACTAAGAACGAATAGTTATCCTGACTTTATTTATCTCAATAATGAAGCCGAGTGACACTAAATTTAATGTGCGATTTTGCTCTTTGTTATATTGCCCTTTATTTCCATATGTTTGATATATGTCTTGAATTTGTTACATATGCATCTGGTCAATTATGAATTTGTTGAGAAAATAATGTACTGCACTGGGGATTCTTAAATATTTTTGTGTAAGATCTATATTTAATCACTTAACACTTCACTATACAAATATTGGATATATGGTGTACATATGTACTCGGGAAAATATGATAACGTTGTCAGGGATCGTCCATAAGGATGGCTCATTGTTTTACCTTCTTTATTTGTATACAAATTTCTGGCTGATTTAAAGATGTTGTTGTCAGTTCTGACCAATCAGTTGTTCCATGCACGTACACATATGTATAAAGCATTGCGCAAAAAAATTAAATAGAAGCATTAGCCGAAACTACATTGCCATTGCCTTCATTGCTTCCAGAAAATAATAATCAAATATAACTACGCACTACTCCAGTATACACTACATGATGCCATTACATTACCTTTGTAGCTTGAATGGCACTGGCTGCATACTTAGACATGTGCGCCAATGAGTAGCTCTCGTCAAGGCAGTCCTCGTACATTGTCATTGATCTACCACAGATATAAATATCTTTTGCTGAAGATAATCACACCATGCAATCCTGAAGACTCATATCAAAACTCAGTATTCATATCAACAGGAAGAGAGAGAAACATGATGTCTTTCCCAAAGATAGTGGTAGTATTATAAATGAAGAGAAGAATAAGTGCATAACTGACAATATAGAATGATTTGGTAACTATACTATGCTGAGTTGTTTGGAGTGCTGCGTCATGTCCTGAACATTACAACTTAGCTAATTCAGTATGTACAGAAGGCAAGACCTTCAAAGATACTAACAGTATAAAAGTCTTCAGACTTAGTTGCTAATAAGATGAGATTGATATATGACTTCCAATCAAAGTAATTCATAGATTCCACACTGATATGTTTTTCAGTAAATATTTTCATTGTATTTATTGATCACAAATTTATTTCTGCCTATCCGCACAGAGCTGATTCCTATGACATGATGGGAACTATATGAAAAGCATGTGTGCAGACCAGAAAAACATCAAACAAAGCACAAACATGATCGCGCCTACCTGATCTTTGATCATCGACTGTACATAGTAGCCAAACGGGATCTGCAGCAGCATCAAGGAGATAGCCTTAACAGCAGGGATAGATGGAGGAGTTGGGCGCTCTCAAGCTCGTGCTATCACTGAACCCAACCAAATATAATCATAGTCGGTGGGATGCCTTTGCAGGGTTGCACTTTCGGCGTTCCAGACCACCCCTGATGGTTCTCATCCGCTCCTGCTAACATATAATCTGGTAAAGAGAGGTGCTGCAAGATTAAAAGAGAAAAGACTGATTTTTCTTGATGGGATGAAGCCGACTTATTCCGGATTCAGTGATTAACTCAACAAACCGGATAACAGAGGAGGGATTTAGGAATCTGCATTATGTACCAGCAGGGTAGGACGGGGCTGGGAGATGAACTCCAATTGGATTTAGAGTGTGACTTCGGTGCCATGCCACCACAACTCCAATGCAATTCCTCCACATGGCAGCCTCAGGTATTGTTGTCATGGTCCTCTCTTCAAATTATCGTGGATACGCCTCCTCTTCTGATGCATCAACCATCCTGAATAGCATAAGTTGGAATAGGAAAGATCTAAAGGTTGGAGTCGAGGTATACCTGGACTGAGTCATGTTCTTCAAGACAGATTGCACTATGGATGGATAGCTGTCGAGGATGGCATGAAAAATACGACCTGGAGAGATACAGGAGGATGAGCGGCGTTGGGGCTTGATCGATGACGGGCCAATTGGGCAGAAGAGCGGTGGAGAGAGACGGGAAGGAGACGTGTTTTTTTGGATCCGTTTTGTGAAGGGGCATACGTGCGGGACAAATCGTGAGGACTCTACTTCATTCGATTGCCGGATTGGATGGAATATATTTTATTTCTGATGGAGTTTCTATGTGTGAAGGCTTTCTTTGTTTTTTTAACTAATACGTAGTAGACATAGCAGATGGTTTTCTTATGTGACGGCACCATCCATGTTACGCAATTTTTCCTTTTATCCTGGCCGTAAATTCTGTAATCCAATGGTATAATTAATTCTAATGATGTGGATTAATGACATTGTTAGAAAGGTGCCTCCAATTAGTAAATAAGAGATGATAAACTAAAGTTCAATTAATCATATTACTTAAGAACTCTCACTTAGATAGACATCCCACTAATCATCTAAGTGATCACGTGATCCATATCAACTAAAGCATGTCCGATCATCACGTGACATGGAGTAGTTTTTAATGGTGAACATCACTATGTTGATCATATCTACTATATGGTTCACGCTCGACCTTTCGGTCACAGTGTTCCGAGGCCATATCTGCATATGCTAGGCTCATCAAGTTTAACCCGAGTATTCTGCATGTGCAAAACTAGCATGCACCCGTTGTATGGGAACATAGAGCTTATCACACCCGATCATCACGTGGTGTCTCGGCACGACAAACTTTCGCAACGACGCATACCCAGGGAGAACACTTGTACCTTGAAATTTAGTGAGAGATCGCCTTATAATGCTACCGCCGAACTAAGCAAAATAAGATGCATAAAGGATAAGCATCACATCCAACCAATATAAGTGATATGATATGGCCATCATTATCTTGTGCGTTTGATCTCCATCTCCAAAGCACCATCATGATCACCATCGTCACCGGCTTGACACCTTGATCTCCATCGAAGCATCGTTGTCGTCTCGCCAACTATTGCTATCACGACTATCGCTACCGCTTAATGATAAAGTAAAGCAATTACATGGCGATTGCAATTCATACAATAAAGCAACAACCATATATAAGGCTCCTGCCAGTTGCCGATAACTGTTACAAAACATGATCATCTCATACAACAATTTATATATCATCACGTCATGACCATATCACATCACAGCATACCCTGCAAAAACAAGTTAGACGTCCTCTACTTGTTGTTGCAAATTTTACGTGTCTGCTATGGGTTTAGCAAGAACTGTTCTTACCTACGCATAAAAAACCACAACGATTTTTCGTCAACTGTGCTGTTTTAACCTTCAACAAGGATCGGGCGTAGTCACACTCGATTCAACTAAAGTTGGAGAAACTGACACCAGCCAGCCACCTGTATGCAAAGCACGACGGTAGAACCAGTCTCATGAACGCGGTCGTGTAATGTCGGTCTGGGCCGCTTCATCCAACAATACCGCCGAATCAAAGTATGACATGCTGGTAAGCAGTATAACTATTATCGCCAACAACTCTTTGTGTTCTACTCGTGCATATAAAATCTACGCATAGACCTGACTCGGATGCCACTGTTGGGGAACGTAATAATTTCAAAAAAAATCCTACGAACACTCAAGATCCATCTAGGTGATGCATAGCAACGAGCGGGAGAGTGTGTCTACGTACGCTCGTAGACCGAAAGCGGAAGCGTTAAGTAACGCGGTCGATGTAGTCGAACGTCTTCGCGATCCAACCGATCAAGTACCGAACGCACGTCACCTCCCGATCTGCACACGCTCGGTGACATCCCACGAACTCTAGATCCAGCTAAGGTCGAGGGAGAGCTTTGTCATCACGACGGGGTGTTGACGGTGATGATGAAGTTACCGGCGCAGGGCTTCGCCTAAGCACTACGATGATATGACCGAGGTGTGTAACAGTGGAGGGGGGCACCACACACGGCTAAGACAAATCATGGAGTGCCTTTGGGGTGCTCCCCTCCCCCGTATATAAAGGAGGGAGGGAGGAGGTGGCCGGCCTAGGAGGCGCGCCAAGCATTGGGAGTCCTACTAGGACTCCCAAGTCCTAGTAGGATTCCCTTCCCTATTCGGAGTAGGAGAGAAGGAAAGAGAGGGAGAGGAGAAGGAAAGGGAGGGGCTACGCCCCCACCCCTTGTCCAATTCGGTTTGCGCAGGGGGGAGGCACACGCCACCTCTTGGCCCTTCTCCCCTCTCTCCACTAAAGCCCAATAAGGCCCATTACTTCTCCCGGTGAATTCCTGTAACTCCCCGGTACTCCGAAAAATACCCGAATCACTCGGAACCTTTCCGCTGTCCGAATATAGCCTTCCAATATATCGATCTTTACGTCTCGGCCATTTTGAGACTCCACGTCATGTCCGTGATCTCATTCGGGACTTCGAACAACCTTCAGTACATCAAATCACATAACTCATAATACAAATCGTCATCGAACGTTAAGCGTGCGGACCCTATGGGTTCGAGAACTATGTAGACATGACCGAGACACATCTCCGGTCAATAACCAATAGCGGAACCTGGATGCACATATTGGCTCCTACATATTCTACGAAGATCTTTATCAGTCAAATCGCATAACAATATACGTTGTTCCTTTTGTCATCGGTATGTTACTTGCCCGAGATTCAATCGTCGGTATCTCAATACCTAGTTCAATCTCGTTACCCATCGCATATGAACATGTATATGTGTGTATAGATGGACAAATCGTTAATCAAAGATGGTTAAGTTTCCTAGGCATAGACATGAGTTGTCATTTGGGGATCACATCATTAGAGAATGATGTGATTGACTTGACCCATTCCGTTAGCTTAAGCACTTGATCGTTTAGTTTGTTGCTATTGCTTTCTTCATGACTTATACATGTTCATATAACTATGAGATTATGCAACTCCCGAATACCGGAGGAACACTTTGTGTTCTATCAAACGTCACAACGTAACTGGGTGATTATAAAGATGCTCTACAGGTGTATCCGATGGTGTTTGTTGAGTTGGCATAGATCGAGATTAGGATTTGTCACTCCGATTGTCGGAGAGGTATCTCTGGGCCCTCTCAGTAATGCACATCACTATAAGCCTTGCAAGCAATGTGACTAATGAGTTAGTTACGTGATGATGCATTACGGGACAAGTAAAGAGACTTGCCGGTAATGAGATTTAACTAGGTATTGAGATACCGATAATCGAATCTCGGGCAAGTAACATACCGATGACAAAGGGAACAACGTATGTTGTTATGCGGTTTGACCGATAAAGATCTTTGTAGAATATGTGGGAGCCAATATGAGCATCCAGGTTCCGCTATTGGTTATTGACCATAGATGAATCTCGGTCATGTCTACATAGTTCTCGAACCCGTAGGGTCCGCACGCTTAACGTTCGATGACGATCGATATTATGAGTTTATGTGTTTTGATGTACCGAAGGTAGTTCAGAGTCCCGGATGTGATCACAGACATGACGAGGAGTCTCGAAATGGTCGAGACATAAAGATTGATATATTGGACGATGTTATTCGGGCACCGAATGAGTTCCGGGGGTCACCGGATAAATATCAGATTGTCGCGGGGTTATCGGAACCCCCGGGAGAACTAATGGGCCTCTATGGCCTTAGTTGGAAGAGAGGAAGGGCCAGGAGGGGCTGGCCGCACCTGAGGGAGTCCTGGACTAAGGTGTCCTCTAGCGTCCGGCCTTTTATCCATGGGCCGGACTGATGGGCCGTGAAGACATGAAGGCCGAAGACTATACCCGTGTCCGGATTGGACTCTCCTTGGCGTGGAAGGCAAGCTTGGCGACCAGCTATTAAGATTCCTTCTTATGCAACCGACTCTATGTAACCCTAGATCCCCCCGGTGTCTATATAAACCAGAGGGTGTAGTCCGGAAAGGATATACTCATTACCATAGTCATACAGGCTAGACTTCTAGGGTTTAGCCATTACGGTCTCGTGGTAGATCAACTCTTGTAATACTTATATTCATCAAGATCAACCAAGCAGGAAGTAGGGTATTACCTCCATAGAGAGGGCCCGAACCTGGGCAAACATCGTGTCCCCCATCTCCTGTTAACCATCGACCTTAAATGCACAGTTCGGGACCCCCTACCCGAGATCCGCCGGTTTTGACACCGACATTGGTGCTTTCATTGAGAGTTCCACTCTGTCGTCGACGAAAGGTTCGATGGCCCTGTCACAGCCCTAGCTCAGTTCCTGTTGTCTTGTTTGACCCTCATGTTGCATCATGTTTAAATTCAAAATATTTTGAAATGGGGATGACAAACCCTAGCACTAAATTAAATCAAATAGGGTCAACCAGAAATATTTTCAATGAACCCAGAATGCTTTTCAGAAAAGTTCATCATTTTTGAATTGGTCTAGAACCTCTGCCAAAAATGGTGCACATTTTTCTAGGTCACTCTGGATTTTTGAATTAATGCATTAAGTAATTGCATTTGGGCATTTAATTCATATATATTAATTGCCCAAATAATACTGATAATGTTTGAGGGCTGCTGAAAAATATTTCAACAGTGCCCACAACTTATCTCAGTATTTTTACGAAAGGTTTAGTATTTTTAGTATTTCAAAAACAACAGCAGAAATAGAAAACAGAAACAAATAAAAGAAAGAGAGACACTCACCTGGCAACCTACTGTGCGGCCCAACACTGTAGCCCGTGCCGGCCCAGCCCACCTCCACCTCCCCTGTCGTCTTCCTCCCCAGGCCAGTAGGCAGAGCGCGTGCTCGCCGCGCGTCCACACGCGCCCGAGCCACCTCCTGCCTGGCTGCCTGCGTCCCCGATGCCCTGGACGCCTCCATGCGTCGCCACGCAACACTCCGGACCCCCTCGCTCTCGCCCTCTCCCTCGTTCCCCTCCTCTGTCTCGCTCTCACACGCACGAACGCCGCCGCCGCCCGCTCACTGCTGCGGGCAGCCGCAGCCACCCCCGTGTCTCATCGTCGTGACCACGAGAGCCACCAACCCATGTAGCACCTCTCCACCGAAGGAAGCGATCCCGGACGGCCTCCATCGTCTCCACCGCCGCCTTCTCCACCACCGGCCACCGAGGATCTTCTCCATCGATTCGGCCACTCCGGCGCGTCCCCAAGCCCGCTAACCATCCCTGCAGCTGCGTGGTGAGCCGCTGAACCGTTCCCCCCTTGCCCCATCGTCCATAGCATCCTGTAGCCGCCGCCCCCATGAGATCCGAAGGCCGCCGCCGTTGGGCCTCTTCCCCGCCGCGGCCCGAGATAGCTATGACGACAACCGAGCACTGCAACATGCTCAGAACGCCGTCAGGAGCCTAGAACGCTCACCCGTTGCTCCTGCCGTGCGATGCAGCGTCGTTTTCGCCGATGCCCGAACTCCGGCCGCCGTCTCGCTCGCCGCCGCCGCCTCGCTCACCACCGCCGACGTCACAGCTCACCCCAGCTCCTCTCGCTTGCTCCATCAGATGCGCGCAAACCACAGCAACCCGTAGGAGCAAACGGCGAGGCAAATGGTTGCCCGTAGCTCGATCCCGATGAACATCCGTCGTCGGATGTGCCCGCCGGCGTCCAACTCCGGTGAGATGACGTGGCGTCATTAGCTTGAGGCTAATTACCGCGTTAACCTCGCCCCATGTCACTGACAGACCAGCTCCACCACTCTAATTAACCACGGGGTAACCCCTGTTTAGTTTTAAGCTAACCCCAGTGGGCCCACACGTCAGCTTGACCATGCTGACGTGGCTGTTGACTGGGCCCACATGTCTGTGACCCTAGCCATCACTGTGAGACTGACCAGCGGGTCCCACTGGTCAGGTTTGACCTGGACCCGCCTGTTGACCTGCTGAGGTCAGCATGACCTAATGCTGACGCAATAACCCATTTTCTGGATTTATTATTATTCAGGAAATTCCGGAAAATGTTTAAAACTTGTAAAAATCATAGAAATTCAACCGTAACTCCAAATAAGACAAATTATATATGAAAAATGATCAGAAAAATCCAATCTATCCATCTGTACCATTTAAATGCATGTTAGAACAACTTTCGTTCACTGTTAGGTCAAATCAATTAAATGGCATTTAAACCTTCACATATGGATTTCGAATTTGAACCTAGGGTTCAAACCAACTTCATTTAACCTGCTGCTAGTTGCATTAGCTCAAATCACATCATATTGCCATGTCACATTCATGCATCATATTGTCGCATTGCATTGATTGTGTTCTTCCTTGTTTGCCGGTGTTTGTCCCCTCTCGGTGAGCAGCGTCGACGACGTGTTCGATGACACCGATGAAGAGCTATAGTATCTTCAGAAGTGCCAGGAAGCAAAACCCCCTTGTTCATTCTGATACAAACCCACTCTCTCGCTTCTGCTCTCTTTTACTGCATTAGGACAGCCACGATACAACTGTTACTTGCTGCGATAGTTGAACCCCTTTATCCTCTCGTGATGACCTCGTCATTGCCACAGTAAATAGATGAAACCCACTAGCATGAGTAGGAGTTGTTTGAGCCCTGATGTGCCTACTCATTCATGCTTGTTTGTCATGCCTGCTATTGCTTAGAGTTGAGTCCGGTCTGATTCATCGGGGATGAATTGGAGGTGTGTGAACATGTCCTACTGTTGAGAGCTAAGTGTGTGAACACGATTTGGTAAAGGTAGCGGTGAGAGGCCATGTAGGAGTACATGGTGGGTTGTCTCATTTCAGCCGTCCTCAGGAACTGAGTTCTGTGTTTGTGATCCATGAATAGCTACTACCACACATTTGGAATGCTTAAGTGCCCCTCTTGACTTATTAATCAACTTGATCTCTGTCCAGGAGTTGCAACTAGTTTCTGGTGTCTGTAGGTAGTGTTAGTAGTCTACCAAGTGGCACCCGGTACAGGTGGGCTTGGGATGACTAGGCACCGTGGCACGGTGTACCAAGCGTAGATCCACCCGTCGAGGTGGGCTTGGGAACCCTGCCCACATCGTTTGGGGCCGTGAGCGACACCCCGGCGGGATCTCCTTGCGGATGGAACCCGAATAGGCGATAAACCTGGACTAGAGACTTGTGTGGTTAGTCAGGTCGTGGCCGACTACCTCGCCAGGCTTCCGCTTGAAGGTTGCCGAGATACACGACGTGTACATGGTGGTAAGTGGCGAGAGCGTGTGTGAAGAAGTACACCCCTGCAGGGTTAACATCATCTATTCGAATAGCCGTGTCCGCGGAAAAGGACTTCTGGGTTGCCTGTACAGTTCATAGACAAGTGAAAGAGGATACTCTAAAATGCGCAAGATAAGCGTGAGTGCTATGGTGTGGCGACCGAATTCTCCGGGTGCTAATCCCAGAAAAAATGGTCCTTGTGCTTATCAACCCCAAGATAACTGTTAGCTGATAAGGCACTAACTTGATACAGAAAATCCAAGCAAAACACAATATATGTAGCACAAGACCATTCTGGCCTGTGAATACAACAAAAGGTTTTACTAAAGGTTGATGGAGGAAGCGGGTTATGAAATATCCTCGTCTATGTGACTCCATTTCCCACAGGAACAGCTGACCAGGATAACTCCTATCTTCGCGTGGCTGAGATCACCGTTGCCTAGGTTCTGGGACAGTCATCGCAACGCTCCTCTCCAAGCATGAAATCTGGCCAAGACAATAGCCAGGGACAAGCCAGTGAGTACTTTGAATGTACTCGCAAACACAATGAACACAGGCATGATTTAACAATGATGTACTGAAAATATATTTATGCTCAAGACGTTAGTCACATGAGATAAGTAAAATTCTGATGCGTACAAGCATGTTATTTATGGATATGCAATAATATGGTAGTATAAAAATCATGAAGTAAATAACACAAAAGAAATGCCACAATCGGGCGTCTGAGCGACACCGCATAGAGGCTTATAAATAAACAAGAACAATGTCATGATCAAGGCGTCTGAGCGACACCGCATAAAGGGCTTTAAAAGAAATTCCACAGTCGGACGTCTGAGCGACACCACATAAAGGGTTTTAAAAGAAATGCCACAGTCGGGCGTCTGAGCGACACCGCATAAAGGGCTTTAAAAAAATGCCACGGTCGAGGCGTCGAGCGACACCGCATAAAGGGCTTTAAAAGAAATGCCACGGTCGAGGCGTCTGAGCGACACCGCATAAAGGGTTTTAAAAGAAATGCCACAGCCGGGCGTCTGAGCGACACCGCATAAAGGGCTTTAAAAGAAATGCCACAGTCGGGCGTCTAAGCGACACTGCATGAAGGGCTTTAAAATAAATGCCACAATGAATATCCAGGAGGTAGAATCATCCCAGGGATATTCGATAATACCAGAAAAAAAATATCACGGGTTAGTTCACATCCAAAATAGTAATCATAAATTTTCACAAGTCACAACCGTGCTTCCAGGTTTAACAGTTTCACCTCTGAAGACCGACACTTGACCCATCCCAAACTGTAATCCTTAACCATGGACACGGCTATTCGAATAGGTTTAATCTCTACAGAGGGTGTACTCTTTACCCACGATTAACGGATTTCTTTAGTCCATCAGGACTAATTCCGTCTACGGTCTTTTTGTTGAAAACACACCTAACTTGCAAACACCAGCTTAACCCACATGTGTCTGGAATGACCCACGACACCTGTTAAGCAAAACTCTAAGTGGGGAGGCCACAACCTCGACGTAACATGGGATCACAAAATTTATATCATGGCAAGAAATCGGGAGCTACCCCTTTCGGCTACAACCGAAACACCCATGCTCCCGGACCGGTGGTATGACTACCGGATGCCTCGATATCTTCCACCACGGCCTCTCAGACGGTGTGTGCTAGGAAAGGGTTGACAACTTATCGAGCCGCACCTACTTGGTGTAGGGACGAGTGGTAGTATCTGAAGCAAGTATGGGGGTTACTGGCACAAGACTCGATCTACGGTCGACTCAGGAGGTTGTAATATTTCCTGCATGATTAGCATAACAATGCATATATCTCAAACAACAGATGGAAACATCACGCGACATCCCCTCATGTCATACCAGACACGACCGTCTCGACGGAGGACTAGGGGCAAGCTCGTGTCTACCCAAGACAGAGGCCTTCCCGTCTTTCCTTCCGGTATGCATGGAAGATGTATGACGGTGATTTCCATCACAAATCATGTCAACTTCATTAGCATAAACTCATTAATATGCACTCATGAATAGGATCTCATCCTCACATAAAATGACGCATGTATGTGTCGAGGTGGTGTTGCCACCGTGCTATGCAACACACACAAAACTTCACCAGGGGTTCAGAATGCTTGCCTTCAGGTCATGGGAAGGAAGGGTGCATCCAAATCATCCTGAAATCTTCAAAAACCCTATTTAAAATAATATGTTTGAATTAACACATAAAATAAAAACAGCATAGAAAGTTGTTTTGAATTTTTTTAAAATAAATCTTATAATAAACTAGACAATATTTGAGAGAGGTAGCAAAAAGAATCAATTCATTTGGAGTTGTTTTCAAAAAGATACAGCCGGTCAAAGTTTGGTCAAAATCTGATATTTGAAATCAAACAGAAAAATAGAAAAACGTTTCGATATATACGTACACGTCGAAGGCGCATTTTGAAAATGCGCTTCCACTTATCCAGCGTGGACTGCGCCTGAGTCACTGCCAGTGGGTCAGGGGGGGCCCCACTGGTCAGGTTTGACTAGTCTCCTTCCCTCTCCTTCCTCTGGCCGAACGGAGGCGGGGACTCTGGTGATCTTCGCCGGCGTTAGGCGGCTCCTCGAGGGCATCCGAGTGCAGGGATGGATCCGCCACTCCTAGGCGGTCCTTCCGGTGGTCGTAGGGTAGCCGGGGGTGGAGGGAGTCGCCGGCGCGAGGTCCGCGGCAGAGGGGGCATTCGGGTGGATAGTGAGTTTGGGCCTGCGGTGGTCTCCGGCCAAAATTGAGCGAGGGGTTGTGCTCGCGAGAGGAAGGGAGAGTTCTTGATGGAGAGAGCGGAGGGGGAGAGGTACTGGTGGCGATGGAATCGGCCAGGGCTTGGCGGCGACCGAACCGGCCGGACTCGGGGAAGAAGGCCTTCCCTTGCTCGACTGCTGGCCAAGGCGACACTAGGAGGATCAAATGAGGTTGCTCGAGGACTCGGTTGAGTTCCGGGGCCCTTATATATGTGGTGGAGGTCGGTTCTGGGGCGGCCGGCGATAAGGACGACGGCGAACCGCCTCCCTGTAGCTTGGGCGACGTGGCGGCGACGAGCGCTAGCGGACGAGGCTGCGGATGAGCTCGCACTGTTCCAGGAGGCAGGTGGCAAGCTGGGGTGGCTTTGGCGGCGCCGACCACGGTCGGGCCTGCTAGCGGCCGGCAGCTAGCCGCCACGGCCATCCTGGCGGTGGCGCTGTGGGGTGCCAGGGGTGGTCGGGTGGCGTGGTGGTGCAAGGGGACACGTCGAGCTGGCTGGGGCCGGGTTTTGAGTGCGGGGTGTGACGCGGCGGCTCGGGTGCATGCGGGTGCCAAACACACGCTCTGGGCGCTCCCAGAGCACGCACGAAAGGTGCTCGATGAAATGCCATGGCCTGCTACAGGGCTTGGGTGAGGCTGGCAAGGAACCAGGCTAGGTTAAGGTTAGCAAGGGGATTAAGGGGCACGATGGATAGGCTAGGAGATCAAGTTCACCAAGTAAACTTGAAGTCATGCCAAAACTGGTCATGCACACAGGGGGTTTGACAAAATGCCAAAGGCAACTAGGTAGCTCTTGGAGTGGTCAAACTCTCCAGATCAGTGTCTCTATGGATATAAGAGAGGGTGGTGAAGTCAGTTTGAAAAAAGGAGAAACTTGCTAGTGCAAGTTTTGCAAAACATCAGTTCTGGGCAGGGAGTGAGTGGCATCATTTCATGGACCAAAAGTGTTCCAAATAGAGCATGCTCCTGGACTTAGGGGTTTTGTAGGGTTGACTACAAGCATGAGGAAACACAAGGTCATTAGAGCAAGAAATAATAGAGTTGTAGTAGAAAACACAAGTCTGGTCCAGAAAGAAAAAGAGGCTGTTGCACTCAAATTTTCCAAAGAACATCACTATGTTTTTGCATAAAGCTGAATGGCATGCTACCTCTGACATCCCATAATTTTGGTGGAGGCTCTAGGGAAATATTTAAATGGATTGTAGTGCAAAGATGCCCACTGGACCAGAGAAGCAAACTAGGTGAAAGAACCCAATATAAGCAATGAAATAATTTTATTAGTGCACATAATTGATTTAGAGACATCTCATGACATCTCCAAATTTTGGTTGAAATTTTAAGTGATTCTGTCAAATGGTTGTAGTACAAACAGAGCTCCAAAAATCTAAAACAATCCATTTTAATGAATAAAGCTCAGGATGAAATGATCTAATAAATAAATCCACTGATTAAGAAAATGTTATAAAGAGTTGGCATAAAAGTCCCATATATTTGGAAAGTTCCACTTGGGAAAAGATGCAAAACTCCTTAACCATAAAAGAGGAGTTCTGAAAATCCACAGAAATAAAAATTTAAAACTCCTGGCAAAAATTTTAATATCAAAAACTTGGCCAGAGAATTTGGGGTGTTACAACTACTATCCCCCTTAGGAAAAATCTCGTCCTCAAGATTTGCAAAGAGTTAAAATTTAAACGAATAAGAATTAAAACGAAAGTGGCCACAGTGAGAGCAATAAGTGATGCAAAAATACAGTGTGGGATACTGGCGCGGTGTGGGGGAAAAATCCATGGTTGTGGGAAAAAAACTAGCGATTTCTACACTGGACAAAAACTTAGAATAAATCCTAAATCTCAAAATACGCTGGTCGCACCCGAGAGCAAAGTGCTCTCTCTGGCTGACTGGTGGACCCGGGCCCACGGTCAGCCTCTTCTCCTTCCTCCGGCCCTTTCTTCTTCCTTTCTCCCGCGCGCTTCCCTGCGCTTTCTCCACCGGTGACGCCTAGCGCGTAGGGTACCAAGGCCGTACCGCGGTAGTGCGTGGCGCGCTAGCTGCCGGTGCATCGTGCACTCACCTCGCGGGCCAGTGCGCTGTCGGCACTGCTCGCGGTTTCGCCTCCGAACACCGGCGGTCGCGCCGAGCTCAAGCTTATTAAACGACTGCGGTGTTCTCCTCTTCTTCCTCACACATGGCCTCGCTCCTCCTTCTCTCTTCTTCTCCTTTGTTTCCGATTGCCGGAGCTCGAGACGAGGCGCTAATGGCGGAGGCGGCGCTGGACTGGTACGTGATCCTGTTGTGCGGAGGGCTGGCAGCGGTGCTGGGGCTCTCGGTGCTACTGTGTGCGATGATCCTCGACGATCGTCGTGATGCCGCTGCTCGGCTGCTGGCTCTCTGCGGCCGCGGTGGCCACGACGAGTAGGTGGGGTGTGCCAGGTGATAACTGTTGTCCGGAGGTGCTTAGTTAGACGCAACGCAGTTGCAAAATTTTGCAAGCAGTCTATGTGTTCGTGTAATTGTGGGGGTGAGTCTGCTGCCTTGGGGCTGTGTGCAATAAATGATCTATGTCGTGAGAAAACATACGATGCGGCAACTCAGGAAAAAGGAAATCACGCTCCAGGATTTCTCGCGAGGGAAAACCGTAATACATTAAAGTCCAAAAGCGACAGAGCTGCTTATATTAATGATTCACTCGCTGCGAAATTCGGGGTACTAAGCATAAGTTACAACGCATAAATAAAAATGCGTCAATAAATACAGCGGTGCATCTAAATTGAAAACGGAAATTGGACGGGGTCTTGAGAAAACGTTTCCGGTACTAGGATACACTCTTCTTCTATCGGAGGGAGTGGATTGACCAGTCGATGTATGCGTCTCTCCTGGTCGGGCCTCAGTGATCTGCCGATGGCGATCTGAGGATTTAAATCCGTTAGGCTCTGCAGATAACCCATCACATGTTGGGTTAAACATTCTTGCGCGATGACGTATTGGACGAGGTTTGCCAAGACGGGGTCTCTCTCAATACGTCCACCTGGAAAGGATGTTACTCCTCCGGGTGCTGCACGGCTCGGAAAATAATAATACACTCGTTATTTGGCGAGGGTACCGCTGAATCGAAGGCGAGCAAGCGCTTCACGCAGCAGCTTCTCTGACCATGTGCGGGTTGGCATAGATTTCCCCACGAAGGAGACTGTGGGGTCTTGGTTTGGGTTTCTGGGCGGGATGTGCACGGCTGCCCAATATCTCGAGGTGGAAGGGTGATCCTTGATTTGAACAGCTCGTCTTTGGGGTGGCTGGGTTGCGCCCATGGTACTGCGGGTAAAATCCCACAATATCTTGACAAAACTACCCGGGGTAGCATCTGGAGTCCTCAGATAAATACTAGGGCTCGGCATGGCAGGAAATGGTTGTGGGGATGGTGCACAAGGTGAAGGTGCTTGGCAAGGTCACTTGGTGGCCCTTTAATAGCACTGGGGCTGGGTCATTTACCGTGGTAAAAGGTAAAGAATCGGTCGACTCAGCTCGGGGTCAAACATAGGTACACACATCCTACTAAAGTGACGTATCACTGTGGATGTTGTCGGGGCGGTTCTAGGTAGCTGCGCCAAGGATAGAGAAATCACACTGCATGCTAATACATCCATTCAAAACTACTATACAAAACAGATGCACGATGCCAGGCGGCGCTAATTTAAGGAATCACAGAATTACAAAGCGAGGATACACTGGGACTCGGCACTACTCGAGTGTCTCAGTCTACTTCGTTTACATCCAAGCGGGCGTCCCTTGTGGATGTCGAGGCTTCCCCACGGTTCTCACCGTCAGAATTTGCTGGAGAGGGCTGAGGGGCTGCAGGGTCGGGGTAGTGATGATGACCGTCACGGGGATTGTTGACCACAACCCCGTTGGAGTGTGCTCCTGTGAGGCTTAAGCACTTCGGGGTCATCAAAGCACCATGGCTCGACGGCTGGGGCTGGCCTCAGGGTCTCGATCGGTTGTCCAAACAGCACGACGGGGTTGTCGGTGTTGGGCTCGATCTCCTCCCTCGCTGGGGCTCGACGAACCAGCTCTCCACGAGCTGCGACCAGATCAATAGTGATTTGATCAAAAAGGTCCTCCAGTGCACTTACATAGCGCACTAGATGCAGTAATGCAGGGTCTGTCTCGTGGTCTCTGTTGGCAACTTGAGGTGGTCTACCGTACCCTTCACGCCTGGGGTAGTAGTGGAACGAGCGACAGTTAACTCTGGGCGACAGGTGTCGGAGATGAACTATAGCCTCTCGAGCAGCTAGTTGGATGGCTTGCGGCTCAAAGGAAGTAGTTCTTCCGATGAACCTGTAGGCGCCGGGTGCAGACCCTCACCGTAGATATGTACAGTGGCCCAGAATTGACGGCTCTCGCCACTAATGGGTCCTTGGTACACAACATATTCGGGTGGCTCTTCTAACGCATAGGCACGGCGGGTAAGGTTTGCGAGTATGGTCACAAAACCTCCAAGGTTGGTTGCTGTAGTCTCATGGTGTACTACGGGACCAGGCATTGTGGCTTGGTTTTGGGATAGCGGCTGTGCTGGGCTGGGTTGAGGCGAGCGCGTCCCTTTTCATAGAAAAAGGGGACGGAGTCTTCCTTCGCACGCTTGTGAATGAGATGCCTTTGGTGCTGGTCACTGGTGGGTGATAGACGGGCTAGTTGATAGGTTGGGCACCGACTGCAGAAAGCGTCGGGTCACTGTGTGGCTATCTTGTGCGAAAAGCTTGGCTGGGGTTTTGGTTATGGCTTGATGGGTTGTTAGCCTAAGTTTATTGACCTGGCTAAGATAGGATTAGCCAATGGTCAGCCTGGCTCTGAAACCAAGTCTGTGGCGACCGAATTCTCCGGGTGCTAATCCCAGAAAAAATGGTCCTTGTGCTTATCAACCCCAGGATAACTGTTAGCTGATAGGGGACTAACTTGATACAGAAAATCCAAGAAAAACACAATATATGTAGCACAAGACCATTCTGGCCTGTGAGTACAACAAAAGGTTTTACTAAAGGTTGATGGAGGAAGCGGGTTATGAAATATCCTCGTCTATGGGACTCCATTTCCCACAGGAACAGCTGACCAGGATAATTCCTATCTTCGCGTGGCTGAGATCACCGTTGCCTAGGTTCTGGGACAGTCGCCGCAACGCTCCTCTCCAAGCATGAAATCTGGCCAAGACAATAGCCAGGGACAAGCCAGTGAGTACTTTGAATGTACTCGCAAACACAGTGAACACATACATGATTTAACAATGATGTACTGAAAATATATTTACGCTCAAGACGTTAGTCACATGAGATAAGTAAAATTCTGATGCGTACAAGCATGTTATTTATGGATATGCAATAATATGGTAGTATAAAAATCATGAAGTAAATAACACAAAACAAATGCCTCAATCGGGCGTCTGAGCGACACCGCATAGAGGGCTTATAAATAAACAAGAACAATGCCGCAGTCGGGCGTCTGAGCGACACCGCATAAAGGGCTTTAAAAGAAATGCCACAGTCGGGCGTCTGAGCTACACCGCATAAAGGGCTTTAGAAGAAATGCCACAGTCGGGCGTCTGAGCGACACCGCATAAAGGGCTTTAAAAGAAATGCCACAGTTGGGCGTCTGAGCGACACCGCATAAAGGGCTTTAAAAGAAATGCCACAGTCGGGCGTCTGAGCGACACCGCATAAAGGGCTTTAAAAGAAATGCCACAATGAATATCCAGGAGGTAGAACCATCCCAGGGATATTCGATAATACCAGAAAAAAAATATATCACGGGTTAGTTCACATCCAAAATAGTAATCATAAATTTTCACAAGTCAGAATCGTGCTTCCAGGTTTAACAGTTTCACCTCCGAAGACCGACACTAAGACCGACACTTGACCCATCCCAAACTGTAATCTTTAACCATGTACACGGCTATTCGAATAGGTTTAATCTCTGCAGAGGGTGTACTCTTTACCCACGAGTAACGGATTTCTATAGTCCATCGGGACTAATTCCGTCTACGGTCTTTTTGTAGAAAACACACCTAACGTGCACACACCAGCTTAACCCACATGTGTCTGGAATCACCCACCACACCTGTTAAGCAAAACTCTAAGCGGGGAGGCCACAACCTCGACGTAACATGGGATCACAAAATTTATACCGCGCGCAAACTGGGGAGCTACCCCCTTTCGGCTACAACCGAAACACCCATGCTCCCGGACCCGGTGGTATGACTACCGGATGCCTCCAGTATCTTCCACCACGGCCTCTCTGTATGGTGTGTGCTAGGAAAGGGTTGACAACTTACTGAGCCGTACCCTACTTGGTGTAGGGACGAGTGGTAGTACGAAGCAAGTATGGGGTTATCGCACAAGACTCGATCTACGGTCGACTCAGGAGGTTGTAATATTTCCTGCATGATTAGCATAACAATGCATATATCTCAAACAACAGATGGAAACATCACGCGACATCTCCTCATGTCATACCGGACACGACCGTCTCGACGGAGGACTAGGGGCAAGCCCGTGTCTACCCAAGACAGAGGCCTTCCCATCTTTCCTTCCGGTATGCATGGAAGACGTATGACGGTGATTTCCATCACAAATCATGTCAACTTCATTAGCATAAACTCATTTATATGCACTCATGAATAGGATCTCATCCTCACATAAAATGACGCATGTATGTGTCGGGGTGGTGTTGCCACCGTGCTATGCAACACACATAAAACTTCACCAGGGGTTCAGAATGCTTGCCTTCAGGTCATGGGAAGGAAAGGTGCATCCAAATCATCCTGAAATCTTCAAAAACCCTATTTAAAATAATATGTTTGAATTAACACATAAAATAAAAACAGCACAGAAAGTTGTTTTGAAATTTTTATAAATAAATCTTAAAATAAACTGGACAATATTTGAGGGAGGTAGCAAAAAGAATCAATTCATTTGGAGTTGTTTTCAAAAAGATACATCCGGTCAAAGTTTGGTCAAAATCTGATATTTAAAAATAAAAACAGAAACAAAACGTTTCGAAATATATGTACACGTCGAAGGCGCATTTTGAAAATGTGCTTCCACTTATCTAGTGTGGACTGCGCCTGAGTCACTGCCAGTGGGTCAGGGGGGGCCCCACTGGTCAGGTTTGACTAGTCTCCTTCCCTCTCCTTCCTCTGGCCGAACGGAGGCGGGGACTCCGGCGATCTTCGCCGGCGTTAGGCGGCTTCTCGAGGGCATCCGAGTGCAGGGATGGATCCGCCACTCCTAGGAGGTCCTTCCGATGGTCGTAGGGTAGCCGGGGGTGGAGGGAGTCGCCGGCGGCGAGCTCCGCGGCGGAGGGGGCATTCGGGTGGATAGTGAGTTTGGGGCTGCGGTGGTCTCCTGCCAAAATTGAGCGAGGGGTTGTGCTCACGAGAGGAAGGGAGAGTTCTTGGTGGAGAGAGTGAAGGGGGAGGGGTACTGGTGGAGATGGAATCGGCCAGGGCTTGGCGGCGGCCGAACCGGCCGGACTCGGGGAAGAAGGCCTTCCCTTGCTCGACAGCTGGCCAAGGTGACACTAGGAGGATCAAATGAGGTTGCTCGAGGACTCGGTTGAGTTCCGGGGCCCTTATATACGCGGTGGAGGTCGGTTCTGGGGCGGCCGGCGATAAGGACGACGGCGAACCGCCTCCCGGTAGCTTGGGCGACGTGGCGGCGACGAGCGCTTGCGGACGAGGCTGCGGATGAGCTCGCACTGTTCCAGGAGGCAGGTGGCAAGCTGGGGTGGCTTTGGCAGCGCCGACCACGGTCGGGCCTGCTAGCGGTCGGCAGCTAGCCGCCACGGCCATCCTGGCGGTGGCGCTGTGGGGTGCCAGGGGTGGTCGGGTGGCGTGGCGGTGCAAGGGGACACGACAAGCTGGCTAGGGCCGGGTTTTGAGTCTTGAGGTGTGTGGCGCGGCTCGGGTGCATGCGGTGCCAAGCGACGCTTTAGGCGCGCAGAGCACGCACGAAAGGTGCTCGATGAAATGCCATGGCCTGCTACAGGGCTTGGGTGAGGCTGGCAAGGAACCAGGCTAGGTTAAGGTTAGCAAGGGGATCAAGGGGCACGATGGATAGGCCAGGAGATCAAGTTCACCAAGTAAACTTGAAGTCATGCCAAAACTGGTCATGCACACAGGGTGTTTGACAAAATGCCAAAGGCACCTAGGTAGCTCTTGGAGTGGCCAAACTCTCCAGATGAGTGTCTCTATGGATAGAAGAGAGGGTTGTGAAGTCATTTTGCAAAAAGGATAAACTTTCTAGTGCAAGTTTTGCAAAACTTCAGTTCTGGGCAGGGAGTGAGTGGCATCATTTCATGGACCAAAAGTGTTCCAAATAGAGCATGCTCCTAGACTTAGGGGTTTTGCAGGGTTGACTACAAGCATGAGGAAACACAAGGTCATTAGAGCAAGAAATAATAGAGTTGTAGTAGAAAACACAAGTCTGGTCCAGAATGAAAAAGAGGCTGTTGCACTCAAATTTTCCAAAGAACATCACTATGTTTTTGCATAAAGTTGAATGGCATGCTACCACTGACATCCCATAACTTTGGTGGAGGCTCTAGGGAAATATTTAAATGGGTTGTAGTGCAAAAATGCCCACTAGACCAGAGAAGCAAACCAGGTGAAAGAACCCAAAATAAGCAATGAAATAATTTTATTAGTGCACATAATTGATTTAGAGACATCTTATGACATCTCCAAATTCTGGTTGAAATTTTAAGTGATTCCGTCAAATGGTTGTAGTACAAACAGAGCTCCAAAAATCTAAAACAATCCATTTTAATGAATAAAGCTCAGGATGAAATGATCTAATAAATAAATCCACTGATTAAGAAAATGTTATAAAGAGTTGGCATCAAAGTCCCATATATTTGGAAAGCTCCACTTGGGAAAAGATGCAAAACTCCTTAACCATAAAAGAGGAGTTCTGAAAATCCACAGAAATAAAAATTTAAAACTCCTGGCAAAATTTTTAATATCAAAAACTTGGCCAGAGAATTTGGGGTGTTACATATGGATGGCGTTCTCGTAGGTAGACGGGAGCGGATCCATAGTGGTGTATTGATATGGTGAATATGTGGACTCGTGTGCGCCACCTCAAAAGAGTTACTTGCAGTCGTAGTCAGGATAGCTACAGAGTCAAAGCTGGCTTGCTGCAGTCAAACTCCACCACCCCTTTATTGATACCGATGCATATGTAGATAGTTCTGATGTAAGTCTTGCTGAGTACATTTGTACTCACGTTTGCCTATTTTATGTTTTTGCAGAGAGACGTCAGTCTCGCTAGTAGTTCAGCGTGGACCTCGACGTTTAGCTTGATACCTCAGCTACGATCTTGTGCCCTTGGCAGGATCTGGTAGATAGTCAGGCTTCTCAGCCTTTTTCATTTGTAGATGTCTGTACTCAGACAAGTTAGCTTCCGCTTGTTCTTTGATTTGTATGCTCTGAATGTTGGGTCATGAGACCCATGTTTGTAATATCTCGCTCCTCGGAGCCTAATGAATAAATACTCTGAGTCGTAGAGTTATGTTGTGATGCCATGTTGTATTTACACATATCGAGCATATTGCGTGTATGATTGAAATGCTTGTACGTGTGGGGTCCGACAATCTAGTTGTTTATCCTTGGCAGCCTCTCTTATGGGGAAATGTAGTCTAGTGCTTCATGAGCCATAGTAGTCCGCTACAACCCGTTCACCGAGTCCCGTTAGCCCAAAGACTACTACTCGTGACACCTGACTGGCTGGCATGTGATTCACTTCGTTCCTATGTCTGTCCCTTCGGGGAAATGTCACGCGGTGACATCCGGAGTCCTGCCTAGCCTGCTACAGCCCGGGTTCCCGGAGTCCTGTTAGCCCAGTGCTACAGCCCGGATTCACACGCCGCTGACCGACATGCTCGAAGTTGATTCATGTATGCCTGTCCCCATGGGTTAGTGCCGCTTTGGGCTCATGACTAGCCATGTCGGCCCGGGTTCTCAGTGATATGGATGCTAGCGACACTATCATATACATGAGCCAAAAGGCGCAAACGGTTCCGGGCCATGGTACGGCGACACCCGTGGGAATACCGTGCGTGAGGCCGCAAAGTGATATGAGGTGTTACTGGCTAGATCGATGTGACTTGGAATCGGGGTCCTGACAGGCCCCTTCAATCGTCATAGTGACGCTGTCCAGGGAGAAACCTTCCTCCAAGGACAGATCTTCGCATTTGGCGGCTTCGTACTGCGGGCCAACTCGCTTGGCCATCTGGAGAAGATCGACAGCTACGCCCCTCGCCATCAAGTCAGATTTGGAAGCTTGAACTATGTCGCGGACATCCGTGGAGACCTGATCTTCAACGGATTCGAGACCGCGGCGATGGCTTCCCCTCGTTCCGATGAACATGACTTAAATCTGTGATCGGATCACATCCAGGAGATGGTTCCTTTTGCTGCAACGGACTTTAATCCGGAGCAGATTGCGCCATCTGAAGCCGCAGAGTCCGCGGCGTTGGAACCGCACACATACTCGACACCTTGCAATATTTGCGTCGACGGAACTCCGGACTTGTCTCCGGCTATAAGTTCCGAACCACGTATGCCTGCGGACACCGAGCTGGATCGGTTATCGATTTTCGAATTCGACACCGCAGACATCTTCCAACACTCGCCCCTGGGCGACGTGCTGAACTCGTTAAAAAACCTGTCCTTGGCGGGTGACTCATAGCTGAACTTTGTCCGGTTCGAACTAGGGGCTGACGACGGAGAATCTTGCTTCCCACCCGCCACCCACTTCATAGCCACTGTCGATGACTTAACCGACATGCTTGATTATGGCTCCGAAGACATCGACGACATGGACGACGATGACGATGAGGAGTAGGGTCAAAACCCGCCATTCAGTGGACGTTGGACGGCCACCTCTTCGTAGGATGTGTACATGGTTGACACACCCAAAAAGGCTAGCAACGATGACAAAGAAGATCCAGTTGAGAATAAACCTCCTGAGACACAGCCCAAGCACCGGCGCCCTAAACGCCGTTCTAAGCCACGTCGCTCAAAAGACATCAACACTGGCACCGGAGAAAATAATACTCCAGATGATGCCGAAAACAACGAAGACCCTGTGGGAGCAGCATCCGAACAGGAGGAACAAGACAACGGGCAAGTTAACCCTGATAAACAGGCCATGACCAACGACCCGTATGATGATAGTTATCGTCCACTCTCCGAGGATGAGGAGAGCCTCGGCAACGAGGACTTCATCGTGCCTGAGGCACCCCTCGAGCAGGAGCGCTTCAAGCACCAGCTAATTGCCACTTCAAGAGGCCTAAAGAAAAAGCAGCAGCAGCTTCAAGCTGATCAAAACCTACTCATTTACAGATGGACCGATGTCCTGGCAGCTGAAGAATACGGCCTCAAGCATCCAGCCAAGAGTTACCCGAAGCGCAGACTGCTACCTGAGTTTGACGAGGAGGCGCCGGAGCCCATACCTCCCTCGCGCAATGTGGAACGACCACCGCGTGGTCAAGATAGTACGGCCGACCGACCACCCAGCGGTCGGGACAACGCGGCAACCCATGCCGAACAGCAGCCCGCCCCACCGCCTCGCAAAAACAAAGATAAAAGATCTCGTGACTATACATACGACCTTCGGCAGGAATTGGATAGTAGAGCAGGACACACCGGATCAATCTACGGATCGCGAGGACGCTTTCCGACTCGGGATGACGGCTACCTATTCGGACGTGACAAACCTAGTCACGCCCGGGCAGATAACCGCAGGAGGACTTCAACAGAGGTGCGCCGCGACGCAGCCCGATATAGAGGCGTCGCACACCTTCTTTGCTTCACAGATGAAGTGCTGGATCATGAATTCCCCGAGGGGTTCAAGCCCGACAATATTGAGTCATACGACGGAACAAACGATCCCGCAGTATGGATCGAAGATTTTATTCTCCATATCCATATGGCCCGAGGAGACGATCTCCACGCCATCAAATGCCTCCTACTAAAGCTAAAAGGACCAGCTAGACACTGGTCAAATAGCCTGCCCGAAAATTCCATTGGCAGCTAGGAGGACTTGGAGGAAGCTTTTCTTGACAACTTACAAGGCACTTATGTCCGGCCACCAGATGCCGATGACTTAAGTCACATAGTTCAACAACCTGGAGAATCAGCTAGAAAATTCTGGACTAGGTTCCTAACCAAAAAGAACCAGACCGTTGACTGTCCGGATGCCGAAGCCCTAGCGGCCTTTAAACATAGCATCCGTGACGAATGGCTCGCCCACCACCTCGGCCAAGAAAAGCCGAAATCTATGGAAGCCCTCACGGCACTCATGACCCGCTTTTGTGTGGGTGAGGATAGCTAGCTGACACGTAGCAAAAACACAGCCAGCGAGGCAGGCCCCTCCGAGGCCAAAAACAACACCGGCAAGCTCCGGCGCAATAGACACAACCGCCGAAGCACTGGCGATAACACCGATGACACTACGGTTCATGCCGGATTCAGCGGCTCCAAGTCCAGTAAGCGGAAGAAGCCCTACAAAAGGAATAGTGAAGGACCATCCAGCTTGGACCGCATACTCGATCGTCCATGCCAAATACATGGCACCCCAGAGAAACAAGCCAATCATACCAACAGAGATTGTTGGGTTTTTAAACAGGCTGGCAAGCTAAATGCCGAGAATAAGGAAAAGGGATCACAAAGTGAGGAAGATGACGAAGAGCCCCGGCAGCCGAACACTAGGGGGGGGGGAGAAGCAATTTCCCCCTCAAGTCAACACGGTTAACATGATATACGCTACACACATCCCCAAAACGGAGCACAAGCGTGCGCTCAGGGACGTCTACGCGGTAGACCCAGTCGCCCCAAAATTCAACCCATGGTCGTCATTCCCGATCACCTTCGATCATCGAGATCATCCAACTAGTATCCGCCATGGTGGTTCAGCCGCACCGGTCCTTGACCCAATCATCGACGGATTTCACCTAACACGAGTCCTAATGGACAGGGGTAGCAGCCTCAACCTGCTCTATCAGGATACAGTGCGCAAAATGGGCATTAACCCCTCACGAATCAAACCCACAAAGACTACCTTTAAAGGAGTCATACAAGGCGTAGAGGCCCATTGTACGGGCTCAATCACGCTGGAAGTGGTCTTCGGTTCCTCGGATAAATTCCGAAGCGAAGAGCTAATCTTTGATATCGTCCCCTTCCACAGCGGCTACGACGCACTGCTCGGATGAACCGTGTTTGCCAGATTCAACACGGTACCAAACTATGCTTATCTGAAGCTCAAGATGCCCGGTCCACGAGGTGTCATAACAGTCAATGGAAACACGGGGCGCTCCCTCCGAACAGAAGAGCACACCACCGCCCTAGCAGCAGAGGTACAGAGCGGCCCTCTCAGGCAGCACCATAATCCGGCTGCCGAGCCCCCGAACATCATTAACAGGGTCCGGACTACACTGCAACAGGATAGCTCGGCTCGTCAAGAGCTCGATTAGCAACTCGGCCTCCGTCCCAGTCCCGATGAGGTAGTGGCATTCGTGCCACGCGTACATAATTACGCACTCAAAATTCCATGGGCATCGACGGAGGCACGGCTAGCTCGTGATCCACAGTTCGGCTAGACCGATCCCAGACGCACAGACACCTTAATTATTTCCTCTTCCCTTCTCAGGTTTTTACACAGGCCTCCTTCGAGGGCCTGATTGCCGGTGCTGCGCAAGGACAAATACACCAGAACGGCTCGAAGCACAGGCGTACAGGAGAAGCCCTAGAGGTCAATTTAACAAATACTCCACCTGTTTTCAGGACTCACACGCAGCTTGCCTTCGGTGGCGACATGTTAAATAGCCGGTTGTTTATCGCACTATTTGTATCGACGCGCTTTAACGCATCAATCCAATTATAATGGAAACGGTTCAAGTGCCATAGATATTACCTCTGCTCTTTTTCTGTTTTCCTTTGTCATTAAATACTTCTATTCTACCACCCGTACACTTTGGTACGTTTCATATTTGCCAGGGGCTCCTCACCGCCCCATAATACGGCAACAAAGTCTGAACACTTCCTACGTATAAGTTCGGCACCCCGAATTTAGCATTATATGCATTGGCTCTGAATCATGTCTTTAGTCAATAGTTGGTTTGCCCGGCTCCTGTGCTTGCTACCCTACGTTCCGCTTCATCGGCTAGGGTAGTAAAGGGAGAACTACTGCAATTCTGCCCTGGTTTACCCGGATGAGCACCTTAGTAGAGAAAGCCGAAAACTGACTGTCATGATGCGGATAGAGCTGGTCAGTTGTTCGAGAGGTTGAGAATCGCTGGAGATTTTTTCCACATTATGTGAAGGATCGGTACTTCCCGATCAGGCGCTAACAGCACTCTGGTTCGTTTACCACTGGCTGCGCCCATGTTTTATTATAAAACTCCTATGGCTGAGTGAAGGCGTTTAAGCCGCATAGTCTGATTGCGTGGTTCGTTGCGCTAAAGAAATCCTTGAAGGACCATATAAATGGATAAATATTGTTTAGATTCCATCCCGAACACCTCCGTACTACCTACGTGAGGGCAGAAGCCGACGACTGGCCAACCCTCAGATTTCATACAACATGGCCGCACAGGAGGAAACAATTAAAACATATTAAACATTATTTTACAAACTAGCTTTGTTTTTATCATACAAGGCAATGACAAAACACGAGTATATTCATTCAGAAACAATGTCCTGCCCGCACTGCGCTGCTGCAAGTCGAGACCCTTCTAGGACATCCGCAAAGTATCGCTCGGGTGTGCCGTGCTCCTTGCCCTCTGGCGGCCCCCTGGCCACCTCGAGGGCATCCATCTTTGCCCACCACATCTTGCAACGGCCGAAGGCCATGCGGGCACCTTCGATGCAGACTGATCGCTTGAGTTGTCTAGCCGCGGACAGGCTTCCACCACTCGCCGCACAAGGCCAAAATAGCTGCTAGGCATAGCTTCGGCTGGCCACAGCCGGATTATTAAATCCTTCATGGCCAGTTCGGCCACCCTGTGCAGTTCGACCAACTGCTTCAGTTGATCGGCAAAGTGCACCGGATGTTCTGGCACAGTATACTGCGACCAGAACAGCTTCTCCGTGGAACTCCCTTCTCTCGCTCGGAAGAACTCCGCAGCATCGGACACGCTGCGAGGTAGATCCGCAAGGCCCATGGACAACTCCGAATCCGGGATAGTAAAAGGAACTTCCTCTCCGCATACTTGCTTTGCATGTTAAAGGCCTTACCCGCTGCGACCTTCTTGGCCTCCTGTATCTCCTGGAGAGCGTCCCGGGCCTCATTCCGCGCAGTCTCCGCTCTCTGGCGAGCCTTGGTAAGTTCGACCTCTTGAACCGACGCCTCGCGCTCCAAGACTTCGCAGTTCTTCACCGTGTCATGGAGCTCCTGCTGAATCTCGCTGACCCGGGCCTTGATCTTCTTACGGGAGGCTTGCTGCTGGACAACCTTCCCCTCGGCTTCGGCCAGGGCATGTTTCATGGCCTCGACCTCGGTCGCCGCCCCTACATATATTACGACACTAAGGTCAATACTCCTTGCTTATTCTTTCCGAATACACAGCAAGTCGTCGCTCACCTTGCTTCTCCTGGAGCTGAATCTTTGCCCCGCCGAGCTCGTTCTTGGCCCGCTCCAGCCTCTGCTTCAGTTCAGAGACTTCGGCAGCATGCGAGGTTGCGGCCAACAGTGACGCCTGATCATTTACACACATCAAGTTGGTCTCCTTCAAAGGGTTGATCCTCTGTCCGGCCTTTCTTTCCGAATATCGGACAGTATCTCACGGGCTACTATCTGCATGGGGTTGTTCTCTTTCTACGCAACTTACCTCAAAACCTCTTAACAGGTTGCTGCAGACCTCGTTTAGTCCGCTCTTGGCAGACTGAACCTTCTCGATCACCGTACCCATAAGGACACGATGCTCGTTCACAATGGAGGCGCCTCATAGCGCCCCCATCGGGTTATCCGGCGCCCCTGGTTGGACAGGGGCCGTCGATGGAATTGGCGCACCTTCCTCCTTCGAAGAAGGGTGCTCGTCGGATTCCGGGGTCGTATTGGTCTCCGGAATCATGTTCGGCAGAGGTTCGAACTGAATACGTCCCTCCTCGCCAGTCTTCAGGGGGATCTGCTCCCCCATGTGTCCGGTAACGGAGGTCTTGCCTTGCGGCGCCACCTGTACAGCGTCTTGGGCCCCTCCCCGGCTCCCACTACTAGAAAAAGGCCTGTTAGTGGCGCACCTATTTTGGCCATTAATGGCGCACTAATGCAGCCATTAGATTTAAATTTAGTGGTCAAGATTTATTAGAAGAGTCGACCTTACAAAAAACATTGTGTATGTTATGTACAAAAAAGAGAGACTTACCCATTATTAGAAAGAAGCCATCACGTTACAAAGAGTCCACCATGCAAAAAAAAAAACAAAGAGTCCTAACGCTAGACAAAAGGAGCCATATTGATTTAGAAAGAAAAAACATCCACCACGTCCAAGTTCAAAAATCAGGCGCCTTCTCCCATTTGATAAAAAAAAGAATACAAACAACTGAAATAACATCTCCTCGCGTAAAAAAGAGATTAATTCAGCCATTGGATTTAAAATTTAATGGTCAAGATTTATTAGAAGACTATGCCATAATTGGAGGCACCTTTTGAACCTCTACATTAATCCACATCATCAAGATTAATGCAGCCATTAGATTTAAATTTTAGTGGTCAAGATTTATTAGAAGAATCGACCTTACAAAAAACATTGTGTTTGTTACGTACAAAAAAGAGAGACTTACCCATTATTAGAAAGAAGCCATCACGTTACAAAGAGTCCACCATGCAAAAAAAAAAACAAAGAGTCCTAACGCTAGACAAAAGGAGCCATATTGATTTAGAAAGAAAAAAAACATCCACCACGTCCAAGTTTAAAAAAATCAGGTGCCTTCTCCCATTTGATAAAAGAAAGAATACATACAAATAAAATAACATCTCCTCGCGTAAAAAAGAGATTAATTCAGCCATTGGATTTAAAATTTAATGGTCAAGATTTATTAGAAGACTATGCCATATAAAAACATACAGTGTATGTAAAGAATTATACAAATGCATACAAAAATAAGACACGCAACTTATTATTACAGAAATACATCACTTTAAAAATTGTATTACTAATAAAAAACCACGCCAAGTTCCAAGAAGAAGACGTGCTTCTGACTTTTGAATAAAAAGAAAAAGGATACGTACGAAAAACATCTTCTCACGTTAAAAGAAAGAGCCCACATCCCACTTCTCACGTAATCAAAAATCACGTGCATGCCCCTTAAAAAAAATCACATGCATGTTCGCTTGAATGAAGTAAAAGGACACGTACAAATTTAGAGTCCACAAGCCTCACGTTAATAAGAAAGACTATGCCTGATTGAAAAAGAGATCTCAATCCCCACGTACAAAAAGAAGACTTTGTAAGAATATGCAAACGTAAATAAATCTTTCACTAATATCTCCTAGATATTATCACAACCTAGGTCATTAATTTCATATGTGATAAAACCTAATCTGTAACAAGAAGGAAAATATGCGTAAATTGTCGCACATCCAAAAATATTATATGAACTTAATGCGTTAGTATTCTGAAAAAAAGATCTTAGAGCATTAGAAAATATAATTAGACGAATAGCATTGCTTTTCTATATCTGCGTTGGAATAACATTGAGTTTGTGCTAAGCGATGGAAAAGCTCGAGATAAAAAATAAATGTGTCTTGCATAAATCTCTCTCAAATGGATCACATAGATCACCGTTAGCAAGGTCATTAATTTATATGTGAAATCACCTAATTATAAGACAAGTAAAAGTCATGTGTAAATTTTCACACGTTGAAAAATCATATTTGAATATGAACCAGTCAAAATATTAGTTGAAGGAACATCATTGCTTTTTGTGAAAGGGTTCGGCAAGGCAAGCCGTCAGTTTTTCACATATGGATATTTCATAATTGTACTATGTAATTTGATTATATATAGATATTCTCAATTAATTTAAAAAATGTTTATGTTGGAAGTTGAGGCCGAAGAACTGCCCAGTGCATTAGGAAGAACCAGATTTAAATGATAAGAGTAGAATTATTATTGTGGTACATATATGTATGGACCGTGACACATAGATAGTGGAAAAATCCATCACTGAATGGGACACATATCTGTCACTGGAATTATCTTTAGAAAACACTTAGTACCAGTTCTAATAAAAAATCATCCTACTCTTTTGATATATTCATCAATTTTTTTACTTGCCTGTAGTTCATGCCTCTCAATTCAAGTATTAATGATTGGAGGTTGTATGTAGTGTACCTTCTCGAAACTTTTACAAAGATGTGATATATTCTACAATGTGGATCGAAAATATGTATTTAATTTTGTATTTCAAGAAGATATGTACCTTGCCATATGGATCAAAAGATAACATATAATTCAAGAAGAGTTTTTTTTTTATAATTATAGCAGAGGTTCATTTAGACCAATGATAGAAGTTTGCATAAACGGAAATTGGACACACTGCATCCGAGAATAAAGCTTATAATACATGTGTTATTTCTATTGTTTGAATAACATAGCATTTGTTCAACTGTATGATATCTGGAATTTAACCTCCTACATTTTACAAGATAATAGACTTTTGTTAATAATTATTTATCTCGGTAGTACTTGGCCGTGCAGGTGCACGGGTTGATGGCTAGTAAAACATAAAGGAAAACGTTTCGGGCAGAATACGTCTTCGAAAAGGGGAGACATACTCAGGGTTTTGCGCTTCCACTTAAACACGTGGAGGCGGGGCTGGGTCTCTGACAGTGGGTCCAGGGGGCCCACTGGTCAGGTTTGACCAGACCATCCCTCCCTCCTCTTCCTCTGCCCGAACGGCGGCGAGGCAACGGTGATCAACGCCGACGAACGGCGGCTCTCCGCGGGCTCCAGAGGGTCGGGATGGATCCGCAAGACCGGGGCGGTCCTCCCGGTAGTCGTTGGGTCGGCGGGGACGGAGTGAGCTGCCGGCGGCGAGCTTCGCGGCGGAGGAGGCATTCAGGAGCAAAGTGGGTTTGGGGCTACGGTGGCTCCCGATCAAAATCGAGCAGGGGGACGGGCTCACGGAAGGAAGAGAGAACTTCTGGTGTAGAGAGTGGAGAGGGGGATGCCCTGGTGGTGCCGGAGTGGCTGGGGCAGTGGCGGCGGCGGGAGTTGCCGGAGACGGGGAAGAAGGCCTCCCCGGGTCGATTGGCTGCCATGGGAGAGCTAGGGGAGAATGCTGAGGCTATGCAGCTAACGAAACGCGCTCGGGGCCTCCTTTTTATAGAGCAACGAGGTCGGTTTGCGGCGGCCAGGGATAAGCTCGTCGGCGAACCGCCTCCCTGTAGCTTGGGCGATGTGGCGGCGACGAGAGCTAGAGGACACGCTTGCGGATGAGCTCGCACTGCTCAAAGGGGCAAGTGGCGAGTGCTGGCGGCTTGGGCGGCACCGGCTTGGCCGAGACGCGCTGCGGACGCCGGCGTGCCACCAAGGGCTCTGACGGCGGTGCTGTAGGCTGGCAGGGCGGCTTGGCGCGTTGCGGGGGGAAGGCTAGTGAGCGGCGTGGCTCCGCAGGGCGGTGGCAAACCAGGGGCGCGACGCGTCAGCTCTGCACGCGACACGCTGCTGGCGTCTTTCTGCTCGCGCCCAGAGCACGCACGGGACGTGCTCGATGAAATGCCAAGGCATGCTAGAGGTCGCGGGTGAGGCTGGCAAGAGACAGGGCTATGGTAGGGTTAGTGAGAAGGAAAATGGGCATGGTGGTTAGGTCAGGTGGCCAAGTTCATAAAGTAAACTTGAAATCATGCTAAATTTGGCTATGCACTCAGGGTGTTTGTCAAAATGCCAAGGGCATCTAGGCAATACTTGGGGTGGCCAAATTCTCCAGATCAGGGTCTCTTTGGATGGACAAGAGGGTGGTGAGGTTAGTTTGACAAAAGAAGAAACTTGTTAGTGCAAGCTTTGCAAAACCTCAGTTCTGGACAGAAAGCAAATGGCAATGTTGCAAGCACTTAGAATCATTCCATAGGTCCACTCTCATGGACTTAAGGGTTTGGCAAGGAGGACTATCAGTAGAAAAAGGAGTCATGGATCAAGGAGCAACTAAAAAGGTGGTTGCTGTACAAAACCTCCAGTTGGACTGGAATGGAAAAGAGGATGGTTTACTCAAATTTTCCAAAGAACGTCATTAGGTTTTTGCACGAAGTTGATTAATATACTCCTGTTGACATCCCAAAATTTTGGTAGAAGTATTAAATAAATATTTGAATAGGTTGCAGTGCAAAAATGCTCTCTGGAACAGATTTGAAAATATGGTGTAGAGCTCAAAATAATTAATGGGGAGAAGATATTTTTGCACAAAAGTGATTTAAAAACATCACCTGACATCTCCAAATTTTGGTGGGATTTTGGAATGAATTTATAAAAGGGTTGTAGTACAAATGGAACCATGAAGCTATGGGGAACATTTTTCAAGAAAATAAAGATCTGGGAGAATATTATATAATTAATTCTCCTAATAAAAGAGAAGATTTCTTGAGAGGGCAAACAAGTCCAATATCATAAGTGAAAGGTTTTCAATTTTTTTGGGGAGTAACTCCAAGATAACCAAGAAAAGAATGGTTTTGAAATCAAGAAAAACCAAGAAAAAGAAAAGTTAAATTTCATGGCAAGATTTTAATTAACAAAAAAAGGTTAAAATTTTGGGGTGTTACAACACTACCCCAAAAGCGGCTATAGTGACAGGGCAATGAGTGGTGCAAAAATACAGTGTGGGGACACCGGTGCTGCGCGGAAAAATCCAGGTTAGGAGCAAAAACGAGAGATTTATACGCTGGATATAGTTTTAGAATAAATTCTAAATCTTAAAATACGCTGGTCGCACCCGAGAGCATAGTGCTCTCTCTGGCTGACAGGTGGACCCGGACCCATTGTCAGCCTCTTCTTCTTCCTCCGGCTCTTTCTTCTTCCTCTCTCCCACGTGCTTTCCCGCGCTTTCTCCACCGGCGACGCCTAGCGCGTAGGGCATCCAGGCCGTACTGCGGTAGTGTGCGGCGTGCTAGTTGCCGGTGCAGCGTGCACTCACTTCGCGGGCCAGTGCGCTGTCGGAACTGCTCGAGGATTCGCCTCCGAACACCGGCGATCGGGTGACGAGCGGCGCTGGTGGACCTCGCCCACCGTACACCGAGCTCGAGCTATAAAACGGCCGAGGGGTTTCTCCTCTTTTCCTCATACCTGGCCTCGCTTCTTTTCCTCCTTCCTTCTCCTCTGTTTCTGTTTGCCGAAGCTCGAGGCGAGGCTCTAATGGCGGAGGTGGTGCCGGACTGGTACGTGATCCCGCAGCGGAGGGCTGGCAGCGGTGCTGGGGCTCTCCGTGCTCCTGTGCGCGATGATCCTCGATGATCGTCGTGATGCTGCTGCTCGGGTGTTGGCTCCCTGCGGTGGTGGTGATCACGAGGAGTAGGTGTGGTGTGTCGGGCGCTGACTGTTGTCGGGAGGTGCTCAGTTGGATGTAACACCGTTGCAAAAAATTTGCAAGCAGGGTGTGTGTGTGTGCTCGAGTAGTTGTGCTTGTGAGTCGGCATGCCGTGGTGCTGCGGGAAATAAAAAAAAATAATCCTTATCGTGAGGAGGTGTATGATGCAGCAATTCAGGGAAGAGAAATCCCACTCCAGGATTTCTCGCGAGAGAGAACACAGTAATACATTAGAGTCAAACTGCAACAGAACTACTCACAATAACAGAAACTAAATGATTTACTTGCCGCACAAACTCGGGGTACCACGCATAAGTTACAACACGAAAATAAATGTCACAGTAATAAATACAGCGGTGACGCCTAAACTGAGAAAGGTAACTGGACGGGGTCCCGAGAAAATGTCTCTGGTACTGGAATACACTCTTTTTCAATGGGGGGAAGTGGATTGACCAGACGATGAATGTGCCTCTCCTGGTCGGGCCTCCGTGATCTGCCGATGGCGATCTGAGGATTTAAATCCGCGAGACTCTGGAGATAACCCATCACGCGTTGGGTTAAACGCTCTTGAGCGATGACGTACTGGACGAGGTTGGCCAGGACTGGGTCTCTCTCAATACGTCCACCTGGAAAAGATGTTACTCCTCCGGGTGCTGCACGGCTCGGAAAGTAATAATACCCTCGTTCGCTGGCATAGGGTACCGCGAATCGAAGGCGAGCAAGCGCTTCGTATGCCGCAGCTTCTACGGCCATATGTGGGGTCGGCATAGATTTCCCCACAAAGGAGACCTCTGTTGGGTCTTGGTTTGGGTTTACAGGAGGGATGTGCACGGCTGCCCAATATCTCGAGGTGGAAGGGGTGATCCTTGATTTGAACAACTCGTACTAGGGTGGCTGGGTAGCGCCCATGGTACTGCAGGTAAAATCCCACAATATTTTGACAAAACTACCTGGGGTTGCATCTGGGGTTTTCAGATAAATACTAGGGCTCGGCATGGCAAGAAAAGGTTGTGATGAGGGTGCACAAGGAGAGGGATGCTTGGCAAGGCCACGCGGTGGCCTTTATATAGCACTGGAGCTGGGTCATTTTACCGTGGTGAATGGTAATGAATTTGCCAGCTCGGCTCCGGGAGTCGGGGTCAAAGCCACAGATACATATCTCACCAAAGTGACGTATCACTGTGGGGTTTGTCGGGGTGGTTATTGGTAGCTGCGCCCAGGATAGAAAAATCACACTGCATGCTAATATATTCATGCAAGGCTACTATATAAAACAGAGGCACGACAATAGGCTGCTTTAACTTAAGTGATCACGGGATTACAAAGTGAGGATACACTGGGACTCGACACTACTCGAGTAACTTAGTCTACTTCGTTTACATCCAAGCGGGTGTGCCTTGTGGATGTCGAGGCTTCTCCACGGTTCTCACCATCGGAATTAGCTTGAGAGGGTTGAGGGGCTGTAGGCTCGGGGTAGTGATGATGACCATCGCAGGGATTGTTGACCACAACCCCGTTGGAGTGTGCTCCCAGGAGGCGACGAAACACTTCTGGGGTCATTAAAGCACCTTGGCTAATGGCTGGGGCTGACCTCAGGGTCTCGATCGGGTGTCCGAACAGCACGACTAGGTTGTCGGCGTTGGGCTCGATCCCTTCTCTCGCCGGGGCTCGACGAACCAGCTCTCCACGAGCTGCGATCAGATCAATGGTGATTTGATCGAACAGTTCCTCCAGTGCACCTACATAACGCACTAGGTGCAGCGAAGCAGGATCCGTCTCGTGATCTCCGTTGGCAACTTCGGGTGGTCTACCATACCCTTCACGCCTGGGGTAGTAGTGGAACGAGCGACAGTTAACTCTGGGCGACAGTGCACGAGATGAACTATAGCCTCTCGAGCAGCTAGTTGGATGGCTTCGGCTCAAAGGAAGTTGTTCTTCCGGTGAACTCAGAGGCGCTGGTGCTAGACCCCTACCGTAGATGTGTACAGTGGCCCAGAATTGACGGCTCTCACCACTCATGGGTACTTGGTACACAACATATTCGGGTGGCTCTTCTAACGCATAGGCACGGCGGGTGAGGTTTGCGAGTATGGTCACAAAGCCTCCAAGGTTGGTTGCTGTGGTCTCATTGTGCACGACGGGACCAGGCATTGTGGCTTGGTTTGTGGTAGCGGATGTGCTGTGTTGGGGCTAGCGTGCCCTTTTATAGAAAAATGGGACGGAGTCTTCCTCCGCACGCTTGCGAATAAGACACCTTGGTTGCTGGTCATTGGTGCGCGAAATCGATGGGCTAGGTTGATAGGTTGGGCACCGACTGCCAAAAGCGTTGGGTCACTGTGTGGCTATCTTGCACGAGAAGCTTGGCTGGGGTTTGGTTATGGTCTAGTGGGTTGATTTACCTAGGTGTATTGACCTGGCTAAGATAGGATTAGCCAATGGTCAGCCTGGCTCTGGTACCAAGTCTGTGGCGACCGGCTTTCCGGGAAATAAATTCCAGAAAATGGACGTTGTGCTCACCAGCCCCAGGATTACTGTTAGCTGATGAGGCACCAACTTGATACAGAAAATTCCAAGCAATATACAAAATATGTGGTACAAGACCATTCTGGTCTGTGAGTACAACAAATGGTTTCTAGTGGTTGATGGCGGAAGCGGTTTGTGGAAACATCAGTGTCTATGGGACTCCATTTCCCACGGGCACAGCGGACCAGGTTAACTCCTATCTTCGCGGGGCTGCTATCGTCATTACTTAGTCTCCGGGGCTGTCGTTGCAACGTTCCACTCCACGCGAGAAAAACTGGCCAAGACAATAGCCAGGGACAAGCCAGTGAGTACTTTGAATGTACTCGCAAACATTATGAACACAGGTATAATATAACAACCAATAATCATGCCTTGAAAATATTCTATGATCACAATGTCAGTCATAAAAATGAAATCCTTGAGGCATACATGTAGGTTATTAGTAAGTAACAACAAGTATGTGATGACGGAGCAGAAATAAATGCCTCAGTCTGGCGTCTGAGCGACACTACATAAAGGGCTTATAAATAAAATAAAAGCAATGCCACAGTCGGGCATCTGAGTGACACCACATAAAGGGCTTATAAATAAAATAAAAGCAATGCCACAGTCGGGCGTCTGAGCGACACCACATAAAGGGCTTATAAATAAAATAAAAGCAATGCCACAGTCGGGCGTCTGAGCGACACCACATAAAGGGCTTATAAATAAAATAAAAGCAATGCCACAGTCGGGCGTCTGAGCGACACCACATAAAGGGCTTATAAATAATCACAGTGAATATCCAGGAGGTACAACCATCCCAGGGATACTCGATAACTCAGATAATATAACGGGTTAGTCCATGACAAAATAATATTCATAAACATTACAAGTCTCAATTTGCGGTCCAGTTTTGTTTTAATAGTAACTCCTCCGAAGACCGACACTAAGACCGACACAGACTGTAGTCCTTAACCAGGGACACGGCTATCCGAATAGGTTTAATCTCTGCAGAGGGTGTACTCTTTACCCATGAGTAACGGATTTCTATAGTCCATCGGGACTAATTCCGCTCACGGCCTTTTGGTTGAAAACACACCTGACTTGCACACACCAGCTCAACTTACCGGTGTCTGGAATCACCCTTGAAACTTCTTAAGCAAAACTCTAAGTGGGGAGGCTACAACCTCGCGTAGCATGGGATCAAATTTATATCGCGCGCTCTAAGGGGTGGCCTCCCCTCTCGGTCTCAACCGGAAACACCCATGCCCCCAGACTAGGTGCCATGCCTATAGGCTTCAACCGATATCTTCCACCATGGCCTCTCTGTACGGTGTGTGCTTGAAAGGGGTTGACAACTGACTGAACCGTACCCCAGTATGGCAGGGACAAGCGGTAGTACGAAATAAGTATGGTGGTTACTGGAACAAGACTCGATCTATGGTCGACTCAGGAGGTTTAAGCATTCCCTGCATGATTAGCATAACAAAAATACTTCAAACAAAAGGATCACCGCCCACTATACCTTACTAAGCCATACTGGACATAACCATCCTAGCGGAGACCGGCGACAAGCTCACGCCTACTCAAGGCAGAGACCTTCCCGGATTCCTTTCCGGCATGTATGTAAGGCACATGAGGGTGATTACTATCACAAGTATATTCATTTCCAACAGCAAGGAAAAATCACAAATATGCATTCATGCAAATGATCATATCACATGAAATAACGAGTTCTTCGAAAGGAGGTGGTGTTATAAACGTGTCGGCTAACACACCAAAAGTATTATGCCGGGGTTCAGAATGCTTGCCTTCAAGGTGTGGAGAGGTGGGGTGCTCTCCAAAACTTTTGAAAGTTTAATCCTCTCTCCAACAAAATCCTAATTTGAAAATATTGGAATTAACACACAATTTCAAAACAGCACAAAAAAGTTTTTTTAAATTTTTTCAAATAAATCTTAAAATAAACTAGACAGAATTTGAGAGATGCAGGAAAAAGAATCAATTCATTTGGAGTTATATTTAAAAAGTTATAGCCAGTCAAAGATTTGATCAAAAATCTGCTTTTTTTTTAATAAAACAGAAAGGAAAACGTTTCGGGCAGAATACGTCTTCGAAAAGGGGAGACGTACTCAGGGTTTTGTGCTTCCACTTAAACACGTGGAGGCGGGGCTGGGTCTCTGACAGTGGGTCCAGGGTCCCACTGGTCAGGTTTGACCGGACCATCCCTCCCTCCTCTTCCTGTGCCCGAACGGCGGCGAGGCAACGACGATCAACGCCGACGAACGGCGGCTCTCCGCGGGCTCCAGAGGGTCGGGATGGATCCGCAAGACCGGGGCGGTCGTCCCGATAGTCGTTGAGTCGGCGGGGACGGAGTGAGCTGCCGGCGGCGACCTTCGCGGCGGAGGAGGCATTCGGGAGCAAAGTGGGTTTGGGGCTACGGTGGCTCCCGATCAAAATCGAGCAGGGGGACGGGCTCACGGAAGGAAGAGAGAACTTCTAGTGTAGAGAGTGGAGAGGGGGATGCCCTAGTGGTGCCGGAGTGGCTGGGGCAGTGGCGGCGGCGGGAGTTGCCGGAGACGGGGAAGAAGGCCTCCCCGGGTCGATTGGCTGCCATGGGAGAGCTAGGGGAGCATGCTGAGGCTATGCAGCTAACGAAACGCGCTCGGGGCCTCCTTTTTATAGAGCAACGAGGTCGGTTTACGGCGGCCAGGGAAAAGCTCATCGGCGAACCGCCTCCCTGTAGCCTGGGCGACGTGGCGGCGACGAGAGCTAGAGGACACGCTTGCGGATGAGCTCGCACTGCTCAAAGGGGCAAGTGGCGAGTGCTGGCGGCTTGGGCGGCACCGGCTTGGCCGAGACGCGCGGACGCCGCGGCGTGCCACCAAGGGCTCGACGGCGGTGCTGTAGGCTGCCAGGCGGCTTGGCGCTATGGGGGAAGGCTAGTGAGCGGCGTGGCTCCGCAGGGCGGTGGCAAACCAGGGGCGCGACGCGTCAGCTCGGGCGCGACACATGCAATACGCGTGCTCTGCTCGCGCCCAGAGCACGCACGGGACGTGCTCGATGAAATGCCAAGGCATGCTAGAGGTCGCGGGTGAGGCTGGCAAGAGACAGGTCTAGGGTAGGGTTAGTTAGAAGGTAAATGGGCATGGTGGTTAGGTCAGGTGGCCAGGTTCATAAAGTAAACTTGAAATCATGCTAAATCTGGCTATGCACTCAGGGTGTTCGTCAAAATGCCAAGGGCATCTAGGCAATACTTGGGGTGGCCAAATTCTCCAGATCAGGGTCTCTTTGGATGGACAAGAGGGTGGTGAGGTTAGTTTGACAAAAGAAGAAACTTGTTAGTGCAAGCTTTGCAAAACCTCAGTTCTGGACAGAAAGCAAATGGCAATGTTGCAGGCACTTAGAATCATTCCATAGGTCCACTCTCCTGGACTTAAGGGTTTGGCAAGGAGGACTATCAGTAGAAAAAGGAGTCATGGATCAAGGAGCAACCAAAAATGTGGTTGTTGTACAAAACCTCCAGTTGGACCAGAATGGAAAAGAGGATGGTTTACTCAAATTTTTCCAAAGAACATCATTAGGTTTTTGCACAAAGTTGATTAATATACTCCTGTTGACATCCCAAAATTTTGGTAGAAGTATTAAAGAAATATCTGAATAGGTTGTAGTGCAAAAATGCCTCTGGACGAGATTTGAAAATATGGTGTAGAGCTCAAAATAATTAATGGGCAGAAGATATTTTTGCACAAAAGTAATTTAAAAACATCACCTGACATCTCCAAATTTTGGTGGGATTTTGGAATGAATTTATAAAAGGGTTGTAGTACAAATGGAACGATGAAGCTATGGGGAATATTTTTCAAGAAAATAAAGATCAGGGAGAATATTATATAATTTATTCTCCTGATAAAAGAGAAGATTTCTTGAGAGGGCAAACAAGTCCAATATCATAAGTGAAAGGTTTTCAATTTTTTTTGGGAGTAACTCCAAGATAACCAAGAAAAGAATGGTTTTGAAATCAAGAAAAACCAAGAAAAAGAAAAGTTAAATTCCCTGGCAAGATTTTAATTAACAAAACAAGGTTAAAATTTTGGGGTGTTACAGATGACCCCTCACTAAAATTTTAGGAAATGTGTTCCCCTAAGTGTGCACTGTTGCGAAGGTTCGTTGTTTTGAAGCACCACGTGATGATCGGGTGTGATAGATTCTAACGTTCGCATACAACGGGTGTAAACCAGATTTACACATGCGCAACACTTAGGTTGCCTTGACGAGCCTAGCATGTACAGACATGGCCTCGGAACACGAGAGACCAAAAGGTCGAACATGAGTCGTATAGTAGATGCGATCAACATGGAGATGTTCACCTATGATGAATAGTCTGTCCCACGTGATGATCGGACACAGCCAAGTTGATTCGGATCATGTATCACTTAGATGACTAGAGGGATGTCTATCTAAGTGGGATTTCATTAAATAATTTGATTAGATGAACTTAATTATCATGAACTTAGTCTAAAATTGTCTTTACAATCTATCCTGTAGATCCAATGGACCACGCTAATGTTGCCCTCAACCTCAATGCATTCCTAGAGAAAACCAAGCTAGAAGACGATGGTAGCAACTATACGGACTGGGTCCGTAACCTGAGGATCATCCTCATAGCTTCCAAGACGGCATATGTCCTTGAAGCACCGTGATACGTCTCCATCGTATCTACTTTTTCAAACACGTTTGCCCTTGTTTTGGACTCTAACTTGTATGATTTGAATGGAACTAACCCGGACTGACGCTGTTTTCAGCAGAATTGCCATGATGTTGTTTTATGTGCAAAAAGCAAAAGTTCTCGGAATGACCTAAAACTCCGCGGAATATCTTAGAATAAATAATAAAAAATCCTCTCCAAAGATGAAGACCAGGGGGCCCACACCTTGTCCATGAGGGTGGGGGCGCCCCCCCTAGGGCGCGCTCCCTACCTCGTGGGCCCCCTAGAGCTCCTTCGACGCCAACTCCAACTCTACATATTTGCTTTCGGGGAGAAAAAATAGAGGATAAGAAATCATCACGTTTTACGATACGGAGCCGCCGCCAAGCCCTAAAACCTCTCGGAAGGGCTGATCTGGAGTCCGTTCGGGGCTCCAGAGAGGGGGATTCGTCGCCGTTGTCATCATCAACCATCCTCCATCACCAATTTCATGATGCTCACCGCCGTGCGTGAGTAATTTCATCGTAGGCTTGCTGGACGGTGATGGGTTGGATGAGATCTATCATGTAATCGAGTTAGTTATGTTAGGGTTTGATCCCTAGTATCCATTATGTTCTGAGATTGATGTTGCTATGACTTTGCTATGCTTAATGCTTGTCACTAGGGCCCGGGTGCCATGATTTCAGATCTAAACCTATTATGTTTTCATGAATATATGTGTGTTCTTGATCCTATCTCGCAAGTCTATAGTCACCTACTATGTGTTATGATCCGCAACCTCAAGTGACAATAATCGGGACCACTCCTGGTGATGACCATAGTTTGAGGAGTTCATGTATTCACTATGTGCTAATGCTTTGTTCCGGTTCTCTATTAAAAGGAGGCCTTAATATCCCTTAGTTTCCATTAGGACCCCGCTGCCACGGGAGGGTAGGACAAAAGATGTCATGCAAGTTCTTTTCCTTAAGCATGTATGATTATATTCGGAATACATGCCTACACTATATTGATGAATTGGAGCTAGTTCTGTGTCACCCTATGTTATGACTGTTACATGATGAACCGCATCCGGCATAATTATTCTTCACCGATCCAATGCCTACGAGCTTTCCATATACTAGTTTACGCTTCTTTACTTTCCCATTGCTATTGTTACAATCACTACAAAATACCAAAAATATTACTTTTGCTATCTTTACCTTTGTTACCGTTATCACCACTATCATATTAGTTTGCTACTAAATACTTTGTTGCAGATATTAATGTAGCAACCCGACCTCAGATGGTCAAGTCTCTGTGTTTCAGTGTCATCCCTGGATCAGTAATGTTGACACACACAGTACTCGAAGGATTTATAACAGAGTAGCAATCACATACTTATTACATCGAATGTCTCAAAATAGAACTTATTACAATAATATGGCTTAAGGCCATCTAAAGCGATAACAGCGGAAGGCTTGGAAGATAAAGTGAGTCCATCAACTCCAACGGCATAGCTGAGCTGCACGGCAACGACCTAACGAACCTTGCTCCTCGTCTGAAAAGTCTGCAACATAATACGTTGCAGCCCGAGAACGGGTCAGCACTTGGGATATGCTGGCAATATAACACAGTAAAACAAAACAGGATAATGCTATCACTACATGCATATTTGGCTGGTGGAAAGCTCTATGGTTATAGTTTTGTGAAAAGCCAATTTTTTCCTACAACAAAGGAATAGGTTTTAATTTAGCTATCATGGTGGTTGAAACATTGAGAAGGTATAACCCCAACTCAATCCCTATTAAAGTAATTAACAACCCAACAATATTAATTAAGAGTGATGAGATACATGCGATAACCCAAGTACTAGATACTCAAGATTGTCCACAACCGGGGACACGGCTAACCATGATTAGATTGTACACTCTGCAGAGGTTTGCGCACTTTTCCCCACAAGGCTCAATCGCCTCCGTTGATTTCTCGCACTGCGTGGTGTTTGAGAAATGGATGACCGAGACACAGTCTTTCAAAAAAATTAACTCCCTACTCCGGGTAGGCCATACCAAACCTACAAAACCCACTACCTGCTGATCTACCTCTTCAAGAGCTTCACGTAACCTACTCAACTATGCTAGAGCCCATAGTAGCTTGTGGCTGCACACGGAAGTTTCTAGCATGAATCATCTCAGTTCCCTTTAAGCCTGGGTGGCGGTCCATAGGAAGATCACACGGGTACCCGGGATTTCAAAAAGTAAAATGCAGACAACACTGGATTCCCCAGGTGCCTCAATCCACCCAGATGTTAATTTTAAGTTGCCACCTTAAGTTGAACCATTAATTTAACAATCTCACATCTGTCATGGATTCACTCAAACCCAACCATGTCTACGAGCATAGCATAGCAATGTAAGCAACACGTAGAAGTAACTCCCAAGGGTTTGATAGTAATAGGGCAATAGGTTCTACCTCAACAACTGCTTCCCAACCCACAAGTTAAAGACATCCTAATCATGCAATGTTTGAGGATAGGAACTAATGCATAAAAACTGGGTATGAAAAGAGTATGATCAATGTGTTACTTGCCTGGCTGACGATCCGCGAATTCTAGAGACTCGTAGTAACATGCTTCGCACTTCGGGAATTCTATCACAAGCAAACAATAACATACATAAGCAACAAGCAATGAAGCACAAGAAAAACTCAAATAAACGAGCCTCACCACAAAGTTCAACTTAAGAACTCCGGTTCGCAAAAAGAATCAAACCAAACGGAGCAACGAAACTCAAACGGCGAAAGAAGTAAGATCCGTTTATTTAATCTGAACTAGGGTCAAATTTGACAGTACCAAAATCTTGTTTAAGTTGATTAAACGGAAAGAGGGTCTCGAGACGAAGATCTAGGCGCTTGAATCGCCTGATTCAAACTAACGAGTGAAAAGATAAACAGAAACTAAGATCGGATCAGAAATCGCGATCAGAAAAATCATGGAGTAAATCCGAGAAAAAGAAAACTGACGAACAGACTAACGAATGAAAGTTCGTTATCTGGATCTAAACGAAGAACGGTTCGTTAAAACGAACGAACGAGCGAACGCTCGCTAAATAAATATACCGGAGAAAAACCGATCTATTTAAAAAAACAAAAACTAGGGTTTCTAAAAAAACCGAACGGTTTAAAAAAAACAGGCAGCGGATCCGGCGGATACCTCCGGCGAGGGTGGGGGATCCGCGAGCCGGGCGGGCGGGCGGCTCATGGGCGGCGGGCTTAGCGGCGGCGGCTTAGCGCTGGCGGCAGCGAGGCGGCGGGCGGCGGCGGTTGCGGCTCAAAGCGGTGGTGGTGGTGGTTTGGGCGGCGGGGGTGGCGGCTTATAAGGAGGGGGGGCGGCTTGCTTGGAGGAGGGGGCAAGCGGCGGCGAGGCGGAGTCCGGCTCGGACTCCGGGTTCGAGCGGCGGAGGGGTGGCGCGGGCGCGGGGAGGCGGCAGCTGCTGCGGGCCGGCCTGGCTCAGCTCGGCCTTAGGCCCACTCGAGCGCGAGAACTTTTTTTTTAAATAATTCCGCCGACAGAAAAATAAATCCTATAAAATAAAATAAAAATCTAAAAATGCCAAAACAAATTTTCACCGTCTACATGAAATATTTAGAACGAGATGAACATTTTCTTGGCCCTAAAATGCAATTTTGAAAACTTGCAATTTTTCTAATGCAAATAAAATCCAAACAAACACAAATAAAATCCAACAAATGATTTTAACATTTTTCCTTCGATATTTCAATTGTTTTGGAGAAGTCATATTATCTCCTCTCATTTATTTTTAATATGAAATACTTTTCGGAGAGAAAAGTAATTAAAATCAAAGATCCTCGTTTCAATATTCGATAAAAATCAAATATGAAACCCGGAAAATCCCTAACTCTCTCCGAGGGTCCATGAGTTGCTTAGGATTTCGAGGATTGCGGAACGAAGATGCAATAAAATATGATATGCATGGATGACCTATGTATAACATTCCAAATTGAAAATTTGGGATGTTACAAACCTACCCCCCTTAAGATGAATCTCGTCCTTGAGATTCGGGTTGGCTAGAAAATAGGTGCAGGTGGTCCTTGCGAATATCATCCTCTCGTTCCCAGGTGGCTTCCTCGTCGGTATGGTGGCTCCACTGAACCTTGCAAAACTTAATAACTTTGCTGCGGGTGACTCGGCTGGGAAAGTCAAGAATCTTCACTGGCTTCTCCTCATAAGTCAAATTATTGTCCAATTGAATTGCCTCCAGGGGTACTGTGTCTCTTAATGGTATATCAGCCATCTCTGCATGACACTTCTTCAACTATGAGACGTGGAACACATCGTGAACTCCTGACAATCCTTCTGGTAATTCCAGCTTGTAGGCAACTTCTCCCATCCGTTCCAAAACACGGTACGGCCCTACAAATCTCGGAGCTAGTTTTCCCTTAACTCCAAAACGTTTCACTCCTCGCAAGGGTGATACTCACAGATATGCTCTGTCTCCAATTTCATAGGTTACCTCCTTGCGTTTCGTGTCTGCATAACTCTTCTGCCTGGACTGAGCAATCTTCAGTCTATGACGGATCAGTTTAACCTTCTCTTCAGACTCCTTGATCAAGTCTGGTCCAAACAGCTGTCGGTCTCCTACCTCATCCCAAATCAGTGGTGTTCTGCATCTACGTCCGTACAGAGCTTCGAACGGTGCCATCTTCAAACTGCCCTGGTAGCTATTGTTGTACGAGAACTCTGTGTAAGGCAAATTGTCATCCCAACTAGATCCATAATCTAGCGCACAGGCTCTCAACATGTCCTCCAGAATCTGGTTGACTCTCTCTGTCTGTCCATCTGTCTGCGGGTGAAATGTTGTACTGAACTCCAATCTTGTTCCCAAGGTCTGGTGTAACTGATGCCAAAACTTTGAAGTAAACTGTGTTCCTCTATCTGATACGATGGTCCTCGGAACTCCATGCAGACATACGATCCTGGACATATATATCTTGGCCAACTTCGCACTTGTATAGGTTGTTTTCACTGGGATGAAGTGAGCCACTTTGGTCAAGCGATCCATTACTATCCATATTGAATCATATCCTGCTTTGGTCCTGGGCAATTCGGTGATAAAATCCATGCCAAGTTTTTCCCACTTCCATTCGGGTATCGGCATAGGCTGTAATAGTCCTGCTGGCTTCTGATGCTCTGCCTTCACTCTCTGAGATACATGACATACGGCTACATACTCGGCAATATCCTTCTTCATACCAGTCCACCAGAAATGTTCTTTCATATCCAAATACATCTTGGTGTTTCCGGGGTGTATCGAGTATGGTGAGTCATGAGCCTCCTGAAGTATTAACTTCCTGATCTCTGGGTCATTGGGCACATAAACTCGGTCCTCAAACCATAAGGTATCGTGCTCATCCTCACGAAAACCTTTGACCTTTCCTTTGCTCATCTTCTCCTTTATCTCGGCAATCTCTTTGTCATTCTTCTGAGCTTCTCGAATCTTGTCCAACAATGTCGACTGAACCTCCATTGTCGCAATGAAACCTATTGGAACAATCTCCAACCGAAGTTCCATGATATCTTGAGCTAACTCCTTCGGCAACCCCTTACTTTCAAGGATATTAGCATAACTCTTCCGGCTCAAAGCGTCTGCTACGACATTGGCCTTTCCTGGATGATAGTGCAGCTTCATGTCATAATCCTTTATAAGCTCCAACCATCTCCTCTGCCTAAGGTTCAGCTCCTTTTGTGTGAAAATGTACTTCAAACTCTTATGATCCGTGTACACATCACAATGATTTCCAATAAGATAATGCCTCCAGGTTTTCAATGCATGCACTACGGCTGCTAACTCCAAATCATGCGTGGCATAGTTCAACTCATGGGGTTTTCGTTGTGGTGGGGCATACGAAACAACTCTTCCGTCCTCCATAAGCACACATCCAAGTCCTAAGCGAGAGGTGTTGCAATAAACTTGGAACTCCTTATGTATATCTGGCAAAATCAGCACCAGGGCTGTAGTCAAACGTTTCTTCAATTCCTGAAAACTTGCCTCGCAATCTTCTGTCCATTTAAACTTAGTATCCTTCTTCAGTAATTCAGTCATTGGCTTAGCAATCTTGGAAAAATTCTCAATGAATCTCCGATAATACCCTGCGAGTCCAAGGAAACTGCGGATCTCGCTAACTGAAGTGGGTGCCAACCATTCACTGACCGACTGAACCTTGCTGGGGTCCACTTCTATACCCTCTCCTGATATAACATGCCCAAGAAATCCAACTTCCTTCAACCAAAACTTGCACTTGCTTAATTTGCCGTATAACTGGTGTTCCTTGAGTTTCTCGAGAACTAAACGAAAATGCTCCTTGTGCTCCTCTTCGTTCTTCGAGTATACCATAATATCATCAATAAACACCACAACAAACTTGTCCAAATACTCCATGAACACCTTGTTCATCATGCTCATGAAATACGCAGGTGCGTTGTCAGTCCAAACGACATGACCGTATACTCGTATAATCCATACAGCGTGGTGAACGCTGTCTTTGGTATATCCTTCTCTTGAATCTTCAACTGATGGTATCCCGATCGTAGATCGATCTTCGAAAACACCTTAGCTCCTTGCAACTGATCAAACAGATCATTGATCATCGGTAGTGGGTACTTGTTCTTAATTGTTACTTCATTCAAGGCTTGGTAATCAACAACCATCCTTAGGGATTTATCCTTCTTCTCAACCAAAAGCACTGGAGCTCCCCAAGGTGATGAACTCCTTCGAATGTAACCTTTCTCCAATAAATCCTTGATCTGTTTCTTAATTTCCACCAGATCATTTGCGGGCATCCGATAGGGTCTCTTGGATATTGGCCCTGTACCTGGCAATAACTCTATCAAAAACTCGATGTCTCGATCCGGTGGCATGCCTGGTAACTCTTCTGGAAAAACATCCGGGTAATCCTTTACTACAGGCACTTCCTCCTGAACAACTCCCGTGAGGGCATTCACTTGGCTCCTCCTAGGCACATGCCTAGATACATACTTAATCCTTTTTCCTTCCGGGGTGGTGAGGTAAATTGATTTGCTAGCACAGTCAATGCTTCCTCTATACTTTGACATCCAGTCCATACCTAATATCACATCCAATCCTTGCGACTCCAAGATAATTAGGTCAGACGGAAAAACATGTGTACCAATGGTTAGGGGTATCTGGTTGCACCATCGGCTAGCCATGTACTCTGCTCCAAAGTAGCTTACTAAAAGAGGGGTCCTAAGGGTTTGGGTTGGTAGCTTAAACTTATCCACAAATCCCCTTGATATGTATGAATGCGATGCACCAATATCGAAAAGAACAAGAGCGGTAAATGACTTAACCAAAAACTTACCTATTACTGCGTCCGGCTGCTCTTCAACCTCCTCCACGTTAATGTGGTTCACTTGTCCTTTGTTGAATGGATTAGGCTTCTTCCCAGCGCTCCCATTTCTGTTTCCATTCCTTCCTTCAGGGCAATCATTGGCATAGTGCCCTGTCTTCCCGCACTTAAAGCAAGTAACTTGACTTAGGTCTCTTTTGGCGGGTGTAGCTGGGTTGGAGCGGTTCTGGTTGTTATTAACTCCATTCCCATTTCCATTCTTAGCACCATTGTGGTTATGCGATACTCCTCCAGTGTGGTTGTGACCTCCATGGTTATGAACAAGTCCTCCCGAGTTCGGGGTTAAGCGAGGCTTCTGCTGAGCTCCTGAGTTATACTTCCCTTGTCCATACTTCCTCTTGCGGCTCTCAATCTGCTGCTGCTTCCCTTCAATCATAAGGGCCTTATCTACCAACTCCTGGTAGTTGTTGAAAGTTGCCACCATCAACTGCATGCTCATCTCATCATTCAGCCCTTCCATAAATTTCTCCTGCTTCGCGGCATCTGTGGCCACATCATCAGGGGCATAGCGTGATAACTTGCTAAACTCATCCACGTACTGAGCCACAGTATGGTTCCCCTGGCGTAAATTGTGAAATTCGCGCTGCTTCATCTGCATTGCTCCAGTTGAGACATGGGCTGTGCGGAAAGCTTGCTGAAACTGGTCCCAAGTGACAATGGCTATAGGAAAAGTAGCCATGTAATTCTCCCACCACGAGGCTGCTGGTCCATCCAATCGATGTGCGGCAAAGCACACTTTCTCAGCATCTGTGCATCCTGCGGTGGTTAACTCCCATCCGATACGGCGTAGCCAATCATCAGCAACTATTGGCTCGGTGCTACTAGAAAACACCGGCGGCCGTAACCTCAGAAAACGGGCTAAGTTGTCTACTGGCGGCGGGTTATTGTTGTTGTTGTTGTTGCCCTGGTTCTGAACTAGCAATTGCATCAAGGCATTCTGCTGCTGGATCAACTGGGTGAGCTCCGGTGCGAAAGAAAAACCGGTGTCACGTCTCGGAGGCATCTGATGGGTTTAGATGGAAGAGATTAGAATAGAAAAAGGGTCTAACGGGAAAACACTACCCATATGCACATGAGGCAAACACAATCATTTCACTCAAATAATCAAGCAAGGGCATACAACGGTCTAGAACTATCACATAAGTGCTCAACTGCTACTAAATACATGGGGGAAATACTACTAATATATGGTGGTCATCTAGAAATTTTGATCGGTGGAAGACTCCATGATGTCTGCTCCAGCTTCGTCTTCGTAGTCATCATCACTTGGATCGGATTCGGTGTCGTCGATGATGATGTAGTTGTCCGGGCAAGTGGGGTCGTCGTCTTCTTCTTCCGGGGCTGGTCCTCCCATGAATACTCCGATCTTCTTAACCAGGTCGTCATTCTTCTCCAGTACATAGTGTCTTGATTTCTTCCTCATATCCATCGCGTGTAAACTTGAGTTCTTCCTCCAGCTCGATGATCCTAGTCTTCACCTTCTTCAACTCCATCATGTCTGCGCACATCTGTTTCTCCTGACGTCGAATGTGCTGGTTTAGCTCCTGGATGAAAGCTGCAATGGATCTATCCTTCTTGGTACTGATTACTTCCCATTGCTCGTCTCGGCATCCACATATTTGATAGATGGTGTCCTTAAGCTCCCTTTTGTAGACTTCTCCAATACGTCCCATGGTAATGTGAGCTGCCATGCTCTTGCCTGGACTCCAGGTGGGTGCTTCGAAAGAAAATTCTATGGGTTTAGAAGTTGGCAAGAACATCCTTCCTGGAACTTGTACTTGAATCATCCAACGTTCCTCTTCTGGTAAGGTGGCGTTGTAGGTCCCGGTGAAGCTTGGTATTCCAATGTTCAAGTACCTAGTGACTTCCTTCAAGTGGCGTCCAAAAGGTGTGTAAGGGAGTCCCGGATTAGGGGGTGTCCGGATAGCCGAACTATCATCACGGCCGGACTCCAAGACAATGAAGATACAAGATTGAAGGATTCGTCCCGTGTCCGGATGGGACTTTCCTTGGCGTGGAAGGCAAGCTTGGTGACACGGACATGTAGATCTCCTACCATTGTAACCGACTCTGTGTAACCCTAACCTATCCGGTGTCTATATAAACCGGAGGGTTTTAGTCCATAGGACGAACAACAATCATACCATAGGATAGCTTCTAGGGTTTAGCCTCCTTGATCTCGTGGTAGATCTACTCTTGTACTACCCATATCATCAATATTAATCTAGCAGGAGTAGGGTATTACCTCCATCGAGAGGGCCTGAACCTGGGTAAAAAAATCGTGTCCCTTGTCTCATGTTACCATCCGCCTAGACGCACAGTTCGGGACCCCCTACCTGAGATCCGCCGGTTTTGACACCGACATTGGTGCTTTTATTGAGAGTTCCTCTGTGTCTTCGCCGTCAGGTAGGATGCCTCATCCCGTCTTTAAAGATGATACTATCGCCAAAGGAGCCTTGGCCGCTGGTCAGACTCTCCGGCTAGGTGGTTTTCTTATTACCGCCAGTTCGGCCACCGCGCCGACGATGACCTCTCGAGTCATCGAAACCAATCTCCAAGTTAATTCGGAACTTGCCGAACAGTTAGATCCGATCGAGCTCTCCTCCGTAAATGAGCTCTTGGATCGCATCGCCGCCCTGGGAGTCGCCACAGATTACGACCGGATCGGGCCTAAAACCGATCTGAGAGAGATCAACTCTCCCCAGGCTACCCATCATGTTGCTGTGATAGAGGAGCAATGCGGCGATTCTTCTTCTATCTTAAGGACTAGCTACGTCCGGATTCCCGATCCCTCCATGCCGGACTCCCGCAGAGGGACGGATGTCGATCAAGCCCTGAACTTAAAGTCAGGCGGCGGGTTGGACTCATTGGATAACACTCAAAAATCCAAACTTTCGAGTTCGGAAACTTCTCGGCCCCTGAGTCCTAAATCGGACGGGGTTCCGGATCCAGATCCACCCGCCCACCCAAACATTAGCGATCTATCCCGAATTCGGCAAGAGCCCGCTGAAACAAAGACATCATTACTGGGCCAGATTCCTCCTGGTTATGGACAGGATAAAGGACTGCCGAGAGGAGGACGCAATCCCAATTTTCTGCAATAATTGCTCGGACAAGGAAATCCTAAACGCCATAAGTCGTCGCGAAATTACACACTTCGCTGACTTGGTGACCATAGTACAAAAGTACTGTGCGACAGAGAGCGCCTGGAAAACCGAAAGTAAATTTTGGGATAATCCGGCACCGAATACATCCCTAGTCCGAAATAAAAGGGTGCATCATTATCAAGCGCCTGGGTTAAACACCAAAAAACCAAAATCCCCTAAAGGGTACAGAACCGTACTGGAGGGTTGGCTAAATGGACCCTGCAAAATTCACAGTACAGAGGGCGCCACTCCAACTCATAGCCTTCGAGCATGTTGGATACTACGGCAGGTGGCCAAAAGTGGCGAAGAGCTTCTAGCTTCAGAACCCCAGTCCAGCAACACCAGTACGGTGTTAACAGTCTTCGAGACTTTCGCATCAAATAACATGCGAAAACGAACACTCCGCAACCTTGATGAAGTCTACCAAGTAGCAACAATAAATCCATGGAGTGACACGGCTATCACCTTCAATGCCAGTGACGAACCTAAATTCCGAACAGCCCGAGCACCAGCCGCATTGGTCCTTAGTCCGATAGTGGACGGCTTTCGCCTTTACTAAGGTACTCATGGATGGCGGCAGCGGACTAAACCTCATCTATGAGGAAACCCTCGAAAAATGGAAATAGACCGGAACCGCATTGAGCGAAGCAGCACAACTTTCAGAGGAATAATCCCTAGCCGGAAGCATGCTGCACAGAAAAATCACACTGGACGTAGTGTTCGGCTCGCCAGACAATTAAAGGTCCGAGGAGGTCACATTTCAAGTGGCCCCCGTTCAACAGCGGATATCATGCTTTATTAGGACGAGAGGCATTCACAATTTTTCAAGCTATACCCCATTATGGGTACATGAAGCTTAAAATGCCCGGACCAAACGGAATAATCACTCTAGCTAGTGATCCGAACATAGCACTCCGCGCCGAAAACAAGACAGCCGCACTAGCCCTCGAGGTACTATCCGAAGCCCTAGCGGCCGAGGAACTCACCGCGATGCGCTCCACGGTAAACAGGGACGATGTGATACTTGATAAAAGATCCAAGTCCACCTCTTTTAAACCAGCGGATGAAATAGTCAAATTCCAAGTCCACCCAACGGACCCCGCAAAGACGGCCTCCATTGGGGCACAATAAAACCTTGATGTAGACGCCGCACTACGAGAATTTCTACGAGAAAACTGGGACATCTTTGCTTGGCACCCTTCAGACATGCCAGGAATCCCACATCGGTTGGCCGAGCACAGACTAAATATCCTAAAAGGATTCAAGCCAGTCAAACAGGCCCTTCGGCGCTTTTCCGAACCCAAGAGACAGGCCATGGGAGAGGAGCTAGCCAAACTTTTGGAAGCCGGATTCATCAGAGATATAAAACATCCGGACTTGCTAGCAAACCTGGTGATGGTACCAAAGAAGGATAAATCCAGTCACCTATGTGTTGATTTGAGAGACCTTAATAAGGCTTGCCCAAAGGATCCCTTCCCCCTCCCTCGAATTGATCAAATTATTGACGCTACAGCAGGACACGACTCATTGTGCTTCCTCGACGCGTACTCCGGCTACCACGAAATCAAGTTGGCGGAGCCAGACCAAGCTGCAACAACATTCATCACTCCATACGGCCCGTTCTGCTTCGACACAATGCCCTTTGGGCTCAAAAACGCCGACGCAACATATCAGCGCATGATTCAGACATGTCTGGCAGACCAGATCGGCAAAACAGTGGAAGCTTATGTAGATGACGTGGTCGTCAAAACCAAGCACGTCGAAACTCTAGTAGACGACTTGAGGCTCACATTCGACAATCTTCGAAAATATGACATCAAGCTCAATCCGGAAAAATGCGTCTTCGGCGTTCCAGCCGGAAAGCTCTGGGCTTCATTGTGTCCGGTAGAGGAATTGAAGCAAAGCCAGCCAAGATCCGAGCTCTGTCACAATTGGATATTCCAAAAGACCTCAAGCAAATACAAAAATTGACGGGATGCGTAGCGGCTCTAAGCCGCTTTATTTCCCGTTTGGGAGAAAGGCGTTACCCCTTTACCGCCTCCTCCGCCGCACCGAACACTTCGAGTGGACGGATGCCGTGTGACACCCCAAATTTTTTTTCTAACCCTGTTTTGTTAATTAAAATGTTGCCATAAAATTTAACTTTCCTTTTCTTGGTTTTTCTTGATTTCAGAACCATTCTTTTCTTGGTTATCTTGGAGTTGTTCCCTAAGATGAAAACCTTTCACTTATGATATTGGACTTGTTTACCCTCTCAAGAAAATCTTTTCTTTTATCAGAAGAATTAATTATATAATATTCTTCCTGATCTTTATTTTCTTGAAAATGGTTTCCATAGTTTTATGGTCCCATTTGTAGTACAACCCTTTTATAAATTCATTCAAAAATCCCATCAAAATTTGGAGATGTCATATGGAGTATTTGAACCACTTTTGTGCAAAAATATCTTCTGCCCATTGAATATTTTGAGTTCTACACCATATTTTCAAATCTGGTCCAGAGAGCATTTTTACACTACAACCTATTCAAATATTTCTTTAAAACTTCTACCAAAATTTTGGGATTTTAGTATGAGCATACTCTTCCACTTTATGCAATAACCTAATGATGTTCTTTGGAAAAAACTGAGTGAAACGTACTCTTTTCCATTCTGGTCCAACTTGAGGTTTTGTACAGCAACCACCTTTTTAATTGCTCCTTGATCCTTGATTCCTTTTCCTACTAGTAGCGCTCCTTGCCAAACCTTCAAGTCCAGGAGAGTGGACCCATTGGATGATTCTAAGTACTTGCAACAATGTCATTTGCTTTCTGTCCAGAATTGAAGTTTTTAAAAACTTGCACTAGCAAGTTTGTGCTTTGGACAAACTAACCTTACCACCCTCTCTTCCATCTAAAGAGACCCCACTCTGGAAGTTTTGGCCACTCCAAGAAATGCCTAAGTGCCCTTGGCATTTTGTCAAACACCTTATGGGCATGATCTGTTTTGACATGAGTTTTAGTTTACACAATGATCTTGCCTCCCTGTCCTAACCACCATGTCCAGTAGACTTCTAGCTTCTCCTAACCTAGGTCTGCTGATTGCCAGCCTCACACGAGACCTCTAGAACGCCATGGCATTTCGTCGAGCACGTCCCGTGCGTGCTCTGGGCGCGAGCAGAGCACGCGTATTGCACGTGCCGCACCCGAGCCGACGCGTCGCGCCCCTGGGTTGCCACCGCCCTGCGGAGCCACGCCACTCGCTAAACGTCTCACCGCATCATGCCAAGCAGCCCCTGGAGCCCTACAGCACCGCCGTCAGAGCCCTTGGCGGCACGCCGGCGTCCGCAGCGCGTCTCGGCCAGGTCGGTGCCGCCCAAGTCGCCAGCGCTCGCCACCTGCCCCCTTGAACAACGCAAGCTAATCCTCAAGCTTGTCCTATAGCACACGTCGCCGCCACGTCGCCCAAGCTACAGAAAGACGGTCGCCGGTGACCTTATCCGTGGCCGCTGCTGAACCACCTCGACTCGCCTATTTAAGGAGGCCCCCAGCCCGTCCCCGCATGCAGGCAACATCATGCCACCCCAATGGCGCTTCCCTAGCTCGCAGTCGACCCGGGGAGGTCTCCGTCCCCATCTCCGGCAACTTCTGCCGCCGCCACAGCCCCGGCCATTCCGGCGCCACCAGGACCTCCCCCTCTCCATTCTCTCCGCCAGAAGCTCTCTCTTCCTCCCGTGAACCCTTTCCCCTGCTCGATTTTGATCGGGAACCACCGCAGCCCCAAAACCACTTTGCCCGACGGCCACCGTCCATAGCGAAGCTCGCCGCCGGCAGCTCCGTCCACCCCTGAGGCCAAAACGACCACCAGAGTGACCGTCTTGATCCCCTGAGCCTGCAGATGGCCTCCGTTTTCCGAACAGCGCCATCATTCGCCGGCGAGCCTCGCCGGAGCTCCGCCTCTGTTTCGGCCGGAGGAGGCAACGCGCGCGTGGACTAGTCAAACCTGACTAGTGGGCCACCTGGACCCACTGTCAGTGACTCCCCGCGCCGTTCACGTTGGATAAGTGGAAGCGTACTTCCCGAATACGCTTTCGACGTGTACGTGTTTATTCGAATCGTTTTCTTTTTCTGTTTGAATTTAAATAACAGATTTTTATCCAAACTTTGAAAGGAATACAACTCCAATGAGTTGATTCTTTTTCCTACCTCTTTCAAATATTGTCTAGTTTATTTTAAGATTTATTTCAAAACATTTCAGACAACTTTTTGGTTCTGTTTTGAAACTATTTATTGATTCAAAAATATTTTTTAATAGGATTTTGGAGAGAGAAGATAAAACTTTCAAAAGTTTTGGAGAGCACCTCACCCCTCCACAACTTGAAGGCAAGCATTACGAACCCGGCATAACATTTTTGGTGTGGTCGTTGACACGTTTATAACACCACCTCATTTCGGAATACTCGTTATTTCATGTGATATGATCATTTGCATGGATGCATATTAGTGATTTCCATGCTGTTGGAAATGAACACACTTGTGTTGGTAATCATCCTCATATGCCTTGCATGCATACCGTGAGGGATTCGGGTAAACCTCTGCCTTGGGTAGGTATGAGTTTGTCACCGGTCTCCGTCGAGACGGTTATGTCCAGTATGGCATAGTAAGGTATAATGAATGTTGATTCTGTTGGTTGATATATATATTTGTGATGCATGTCATGCAGGGAATTTGCAAACCTCCTGAGTCGACCGTAGATCGAGTCTTGTACCAGTAACCCCATAGTTGTTTCTTACTACCACTTGTCCCTACCGCAAGTAGGGTACGGTTCAGTTAGTCGTCAACCACTTTCTAGCACACACCGTACAGAGAGGCCATGGTGGAAGATATCGGTTTAAGCCGGTAGGCATGCCACCTGGTCCCGGGGCATGGGTGTTTCCGGTTGAGACCGAGAGGGGAGGCCACCCCTTAGAGCGCGCGATATAAATTTGATCCCATGCTACGCGAGGATGTAGCCTCCCCACTTAAAGTTTTGCTTAACAAATGTCATGGGTGATTCCAGACACCGGTAAGTTAAGCTGGTGTGTGCAAGTCAGGTGTGTTTTCAATTAAAAGACCGTAAACGGAATTAGTCCCGATGGACTAAAGGAATCCGTTACTCATGGGAAAAGAGTACACCCTCTGCAGAGATTAAACCTATTCGAATAGCCGTGTCCTTGGTTAAGGATTTCAGTCTGGGATGGGTCAAGTGTCGGTCTTAGTGTCGGTCTTCGGAGGAGAAACTGTTAAAACAGAACGCGGATCACGACTTGAGAGTTGTAATGATTATGATCATTATTTCTGTTATGGACTAACCCGTTATATTATTTAAATTATCGAGTATCCCTGGGATGGTTCTACCTCCTGGATATTCAATATGTTTGTATTTGCTTTATAAGCCCTTTTTGTGGTGTCGCTGAGACGCCCGACTGTGGCATTGCTTTTATTTTATTTATAAGCCCTTTATGTGGTGTCGCTAAGATGCCCGACTGTGGCATTGCTTTTATTTTTAAGCCCTTTATGTGGTGTCGCTAAGACGCCCGACTGTGGCATTGCTTTTATTTTTTAAGCCCTTCTTGTGGTGTTGCTAAGACGCCCGACTGTGGCATTGCTTTTATTTTTAAGCCCTTTATGTAGTCTCTCTAAGACGCCCGACTGTGGCATTGCTTTTATTTTTAAGCCCTTTATGTGGTGTCGCTAAGACGCCCGACTGTGGCATTGCTTTTATTTTTAAGACCTTTATGTGGTGTCTCTAAGACGCCCGACTGAGGCATTTATTTCTGCTCCGTCATTACATATTTTTTGTTAGTTATTAATAACCTACATGCATGCATCAAGGATTTCATTTTTATGACTGACATTGTGATCAAAGAATATTTTCAAAGCATGATTATCGGTTGTTATATTATACCTGTGTTCATAATGTTTGCGAGTACATTCAAAGTACTCACTGGCTTGTCCCTGGCTATTGTCTTGGCCAGATTTCTCGCGTGGAGAGGAACGTTGCGATGGCAGCCCCGGAACCTAAGCAATGGAGATAGCAGCCTCGCGAAGATAGGAGTTAACCTGGTCAGCTGTTCCTGTGGGAAATGGAGTCCCATAGACTCGGATGATCCACAAACCGCTTCCGCCATCAACTACTAGGAACCATTTGTTGTACTCACAGACCAGAATGGTCTTGTACCACATATGTTGTATATTTTGCTTGGAATTTCTGTATCAAGTTGGTGCCTCATCAGCTAACAGTAATCCTGGGGCTGGTGAGCACGGCGGCCATTTTCTGGAATTTAATTCCCGGAAAACCGGTCGCCACATGCCGCCACGGCCGGACTCGAAGAGATAAAAGCCATATTGGCAACCAATCCGGTCCTGGCCGCACCCAATGTGGGCGAACCAATGCTACTATATATCGCCGCAACACATCAAGTTGTCAGCGTGGTGCTCGTTGTCGAATGAGAAACGGACGGACACCGGTTCCCTCTTCAAAAACCGGTTTACTATGTGTCCACTGTCCCAACTCCACACAAGTCCCGTTACCCACACTATCAAAAGATAGCATACGCGGTGTTCATGGCATCCTGGAAGCTGCGACACTACTTTCAAGAGTGGTCGATAACGGTAGCCTCCGAAGTACCTCTTAATGACATTATAAACAACAGCGACACGACGGGCCATAGAGCTCCTTCCATTCGACATAACCTACAAGCCATGACGAGCTATCAAGTCGCAGGTTTTGGCCGACTTCGTGGCCGAATGGACCGAAGCCGAACTCCCTAAAGAGTACGGCGCATACTCCAATTGGATCATGCACTTTGACGGCTCCAAAATGTTGGCCGATCTGGGGGCTGGCGTCGTCCTGGTGTCCCCAACCGGGGACACAGTCCAATACGTCCTTCAGATAATGTATACGGACTCCAACAACGCAGCCGAATACGATGCCCTTCTGCACGGCCTCCGGATGGCAGTCTCCATGGACATTAAACGCCTAGAGGTGCGTGGGGATTTGAACCTCACGATATCTCAAATAAACGGAGACTTTGATGCCAAAGATCCGAAAAAGGCAGCATACTTTAATGCGGTCCTAAAAATGTCAGCACGGTTCGAAGGGCTCGAATTTCATCATATAGCCTGGGATAACAACCAGGCAGCGGACATATTGGCACGCATCAGTGCAAAACGCGATGCCGTCCCACCCAGTATCTTTCTGGAACGGCTGTTCAAGCCATCCGTACTATGGGAAGGGGAGTCCGGCAATAACAATCTGGACCCAACCGCACTGCCCGACGCCGAACACTCTGGCACAATCGGAGGCCCGGCCACCGAGATAACACCCTCTGCCCACGAAATAATGGCGGTTATCGCCCCGTGGATGGAACCATTCCTAGCCTACCTAATTAGGCAGGAACTCCCCGAAGACCAAAATGAGGCTCGCTGCATAGTACGGCGATCTAAAGCCTATAAAGTCCATGAGGGAGAGCTTTATAAGAAAAGTACTACCGGAGTCCCTGAAAGGTGCATCTCCGAAGAGGAAGGGAGAAACCTCCTGGCTGAAATTCATGCCGGACTGGGTGGGCACCATGCCGCAGCCCGGCCCCTCGTAGGCAAGGCCTTCCGTACATGATTTTATTGGCCGACGGCCAGGGCAGACGCGCAGGACTTAGTCCAACGATGTGTCGGTTGCCAGCTTTTTGCTAACCAAAGCCACATGCCACCCACCTCCCTCAAAACTATACCCATCACCTGGTCGTTCACGGTCTGGGGGCTTGACATGGTTGGACCCCTTAAGGGAGGAACCCACAAGCAAAAATACCTATTGGTCATGGTGGATAAATTCACCAAATGGATAGAGGCCAAACCTGTCAAAACAGCCGAATCTGGAATGGTGATAGACTTCATATCAGGGGTAGTGCACCGTTACGGTGTCCCCCACAGTATCATCACTGATAACGGCACCAACTTTACGGCCGATGAGGTCAAATTATGGTGCAAAAACATGGGCATCAAGCTCTATTACGCCTCAGTCTATCACCCTCAAACCAACGGCCAAGTCGAACGAGCAAATGGTCTAATCATGAGCGGCATTAAACCCAGACTGGTGCGGTCCCTCAAGGAATCTAACACGCACTGGGTCGAGGAGCTCGACTCTGTACTCTGGGGGCTGCGGACCACGCCGAATCGTACTACCGGATTCACACCATTCTTTATGGTGTACGGCGCAGAGGCAGTCTTGCCCTGCGACATAATACATGACTCACCTCGCGTGCACATGTATGAAGAAAGAGAAGCCGAGCTCGATCAGCAGGACAGCTTGGACGCATTGGAGGAGGAGCGTGACGTGGCAAAAGCTTGTTCCGCATTTTATGAACAACAGGCTCGAAGATATCAAAGCAGGGAAGTATGGGCCAAAGCTTATAACGTTGGCGAACTAGTTCTATGCCTGCCGGACAAGAAAAAGGACAAACTCAAGCCCAATTGGGAAGGTCCCTTCATCATTGACCAAGTCCTGACCGGCGGAGCATACCGTCTGCGAAGCGCATCGGATAACCGACTCGAGCCGAACCCATGGAACACAGCCCGTCTACGAAGATTCTACGCCTAAGTGCCGGACTCCAAGTTCGTCTCCTTCCTCCGTCGACATTTTCTATTTTTGTTGCCTTTAATTTCTCTCCTTCCTCCTCCTTCTTCTCGAAGCCTCTAGAGGCTTGTTTGCGCTTTTTCCGCACATACTTGACGCGCCGTCCGCGCTCATTATACCTAGGGGCTTCTTTAACAGAAGCTTATTTATATGGGCTTCATGCCCAACACATGCGTTAAACTTCCGCATGTACCTTTTATTCACCATTATATGCATCGATATGACTTAAGTTTTGGCCAAGCTGGGTTGCCTGGCTCCTGTGCTTACTCCTACGTTCCCGATTGTTCGGCTAGGTGGTAAAGGGAGCACCTCTGCGATTGTTACTGCCGGGTTAGCCGAATGTGTACCTCAGACTAGGTGAAGCCAAAAGCTAGCGTTCTTAAGGGAATATTCGGTCGGTGAACTGAAAGATGATTTCTAACTACTTACCCATCTGCCCCCAGATGATTTTCTGCATTATTAGCAGCTTTGACATGCACTTTAGGGCATGCATCCCATCGAAAGGAACCCTTAACGGAACTATTCTCCCTGGAAGATGTTTCTTACTACCCATGTAATATAACATAACTAGTTGGGCACTTGTCTGATACAGCAACAATGACCCCTACGCCTTGTCTCCATGCATACCCCGGTTCTTATATAACCACGAAGGTATTCGGACACACTCCGGACTATTGGGTCCTGAGGTTGAAGCGAAAAGGTCCGCTATGACAAACGATCTACAATCCGGCTAGAAGACATTTTTTCATGTCATATTTTTTACATAGTCAACTCGACTCATTGTATTCCTCCTCAATGCCATCCAATAGGCTATCTAATTTACAATCTTGCTGGGAATACTTGGCGGCCATTTCTACTTGGCCGTACACTAAGCTTACAGGGATCTCCATCCCATCAGGCCCCACAGGTCCGACCTCGGCCATGTGGTTTGGGTCAGCCTTCGTGTACCGCGTCTTTACCATGGCCCAGGCCTCCCTGGCGCCTTGACGGCAGGCCGATATCTTCCATAGCCGGAAGCGCCGCCGTGCTCCTTGAAGCAGCTCAGCCAGCTCCCCAATGCCTTCGGGCAGGGAGATAGATGGCCATAAGGCCTGGCCGATGCCTCTCATCACCTGCCGGACTCGTTCGTGCAGCTGACGCAATTCGGGAAGAAGATCACCCGACGAACTGGGCATCTCCTCCTCAGGACGACCTGTGAGAAAACCTACATAAATGTTTATGTTAGTCGCCTTCCTCACCGAACTCTTTCAAAGTTCGCTCAAGGACTTACTGAAAATGCCGCGACGAAGCCGCCGATTCTCCTTTACGGAGTCAGACAACTGGGCACGAACATCCTTTAGTTCTTCACCCAGCTTGGTGTTGGCATCTTGGAGGTTATTTTTCTCCGCCGCACTTTGTAAGCACGCTCTCGCCGCCTTTAGCTGGCGCAAGAGCTGTTGCTTGTCCGGATCTAGTCCGGCGCCATCTGCAATGTTTTTGTCAGATTTACACACTCACCGCACTTCATAAACTATTTATCTTTTGAAGTGTATATTACCAGAAGGGGTCTCTGTGGCTCCCCCTGTAGCGGCTAGTGCGGCCTCAAGTTGGACCTTGCACTCTTCAAGCTCCCGACAACAGTATTCTTTTTCGTAAGATCCTGCATAACAAATGATCCTTAAATCAGTTATTCTAACTATTTTAAGTATCGGGGGCTACTGGCATATATAACTGTCAAATTTCCTTACCCGTATGTCCTTTACGTATTGCTCCATGGCTCTGGCTAGGCCATCTTGAACGGCATGGAGGTGCGCATCTCCCGAATCGAAGGCATTCAAGGCCTCTTGGGAGAAACATGCGTCACGAAGAACTGTCCGTGGCGCCTGTGATTCAAGGCGCTCTCCACCTCGGAGTTGGTGGCGGACAATCTGTCGGCATCCTCTTCGGAGGAGCGTCGACGACGCCTCGTGTTCACCTCCACTTCGGACTGGCTTTGGAGCCCGGCGGCGGAAGTTCGATTATAACCTCTCCGGACTCGGTCCGGCGAGCGCTCTTTTTCACGAAAAGAGCGTCGGCGTTAATACACCTTCCAGAATCAATCCTGGAACATGGTGACGCCGCACTGCTATGGCGGCGGAGTTTCGATCCGGACCGCACTTTTTTAGCCTACGGGCCAGACGCCCTTTGTTGGCTATTAGCCCATGAGCTCGGCTTCCTGCCTCGAAGGTACCCTGCGAAACACCGTTGGTATACGGTGATCAAGAAATAAGCATGGATGGGTCATTATCAGAGTATTGGGACCTTGGTCTCAGTTACCTGTGAGGCTGGAAGTATTCCGGGGTAATCGGCCGTAATGACAACCAAAGCATTGTCGATGCTAAGTTGGTGGAATACCCCGTCGATCATCTCCACCTTTATATCCGGAGCCTCTTCGGAGGTCGGATCGAGGGACCATTCTGGATCCTCGGGTTGTGGGGGCGGGCTGTGTATCTTCTCCATAGTCCGGCGAAGTTCCTGCGCAGAAACCATGAAATGAGATATTTAACCATGGGAACATGGATCGGACAGGTCACAAAGATGTTTGCTTACCCAGCTTCGAGGATTATTCAAAGAAAACTCCTTCAGTGGATTGACGCGGAGGAAATCCTCCTCCTCCCCTTTATACATGGCAGACAAGATCTTCACCAGTTCGGTGACCGATCCCGGCCCTTTGCGGCCATGGCGGGTGGCATCGTCCTCCCTGTTGAAATCCCACATGGGGTGGCCCCTATATTGGAGCGGCTGCACTCCCCTCATAATACAGATTGCCATGACTCCAATCATGGTCAATCCGGCATGAGCCAATAACCTTATTCGGCTCATCAGATAGAGGACATCCCGGTCATTTTCCCTCCGAGGGCTCCGAGGGCGCCAGCTTAGGCGCTTCTTCAGTGGAGCATTGCTGAACTCCGGAAGGCCGATCCGAACAGGATCCGGTAGCGAGACGTCCTCCATGTAAAACCATTCCGAAGGCCAGTCTTCGGACGCTTTCTTCGGGGTTCTGGATAGGTATCCGGTCCCGGCGACGCGCCATAGCTCGGCTCCGCCCACTTGATATATTGACCCCTCATGAGAACGGGGTACTAGGCAGAATAATCTCTTCCACAGCCCGAGATGAGCCTCGACGCCCAAGAACAGTTTGCAAAGGGCCACGAAGCCCGCGATGTGCAAGATGGAGGCAGGAGTAAGGTGGTGCAATCGAGGTCAGAACTCCAAGAGCCCCCGGAGAAACGGATGGATTGGAAATCCGAGTCTTCTTACTAGATAAGAGATAAAGCATACCCGCTCTCCTTTAGAGGGATCAGGGACACTCTCCGCCTGCTTTCCGCCCTTGTAGGTGGCAAGTGCGGCTCGAACCGGAACTATGAAGGCCGGGGGGATAAATCCCTTGGCTTGGAGTATAACTAGCTCGCTATGCGGGACTGAGCATCTTTCCCAATTTCCAGGCTGAGGGCTGGGAGCGCAAGAGGAGGAACCGCGTCGACTGTCCATGATGGAATGGGCTTTGGTCAGAGGCGCTCCGATGAAAGCTCGCGAAGGGGGATGGTGTGTCTCAGATCTAGATCCTCGCCCCTTTTATAGGCAGCTCATTTGCGCAGCTAGTGGGGTAAGTGTAAAAGTACTCCGGCTTTTTGCATTCATTCAAACACATGGAAGCCAAGGAGCGCACCATTTATCAGAACCCGGACACTATTGGACAAGTATACGGAATTTGGAGAAGAACCCGCCTCGCAATGCCGAAGACAATCAACGCACCGGACTCATCGTCATTGAAGCCTGGTTCGGGGGCTACTGAGGGAATCCCGGATTAGGGGGTGTCCGGATAGCCGAACTAACATCACGGCCGGACACCAAGACTATGAAGATACAATATTGAAGACTTCGTCCCGTGTCCGGATGGGACTTTCCTTGGCGTGGAAGGCAAGCTTGGCGATACGGATATGTAGATCTCCTACCATTGAAACCGACTCTGTGTAACCCTAACATATCCGGTGTCTATATAAACTGGAGGGTTTTAGTCCGTGGGGACGAACAACAATCATACCATAGGCTAGCTTCTAGTGTTTAGCCTCCTTGATCTCGTGGTAGATCTACTCTTGTACTACCCATATCATCAATATTAATCAAGCAGGAGTAGGGTATTACCTCCATCGAGAGGTCCCGAACCTGGGTAAAAACATCGTGTCCCTTGTCTCCTGTTACCATCCGCCTAGACGCACAGTTCGGGACCCCCTACCCGAGATCCGCCGGTTTTGACATGGACAGTGTGTCTTCATCCGGTTGTGCAAACTTGTTCTTCATCTCCGTCATCCTAAAGAGTGGAAAAATGGGGAGGAGTCAGAAATGAGTAGAGAAGAGTGACCTATGGTTTATCTTAGTGGTCGTGTCCTACACTCAGCGTGTGCTCTGATACCATCTTGTAGCGACCCGACCTTAGATGGTCAAGTCTACGTGTTTGATGTCATCCCCGGATCGAATGCTGACACACACAGTACTCCAAGGATTTATAACAGAGTAGCAATCACACACTTATTACATCAAATGTCTCAAAAGAGAACTTATTACAATAATATGGCTTAAGGCCATCTAAAGCGATAACAGCGGAAGGCTTCAAAGATAAAGTGAGTCCATCAACTCCAACGTCATAGCTGAGCTGCAAGGCAACGACCTAATGAACCTTACTCCTCGTCTGAAAAGTCTGCAACAAATTACGTTGCAGCCCGAGAACGGGTCAGCGCATGGGATATGCTGGCAATATAACATAGTAAAACAAGAACAGGATAATGCTGTCACTACATGCATATTTGGCTGGTGGAAAGCTCTATGGTTATAGTTTTCCGAAAAGCCAATTTTTCCCTACAACAAAGGAATAGGTTTTAATTTAGCTATCATGGTGGTTGAAACATTGAGAAGGTATAACCCCAACTCAATCCCAATTAAAGTAATTAACAACCCAACAATATTAATTAAGAGTGATTAGATACATGCGATAACCCAAGTACTAGATACTCAGGATTGTCCATAACCGGGAACATGGCTAACCATGATTAGATTGTACACTCTGCAGAGGTTTGCGCACTTTCCCCCACAAGACTCGATCGCCTCCATCCATTTCTCGCATTGCGTGGTGTTTGAGAAACGGATGACAGAGACACAGTCTTTCAGAAACATTAACTCCCTACTCCGGGTACACCGTACCAAACCTACAAAACCCACTACCTGCTAATCTACCTCTTCAAGAGCTTCACGTAACCTACTCAACTATGCTAGAGCCCATAGTAGCTTGTGGCTGCACACAGAAGTTTCTAGCATGAATCATCTCAGTTCCCTTTAAGCATGGGTGGCGATCCATAGGAAGATCACACGGGTACCCCGGGATTTCCAAAAAGTAAAACAGACAACACTAGGTTCCCCAGGTTCCTCAATCCACCCAGATGTTAATTTTAAGTTGCCACCTTAAGTTGAACCAGTAATTAACAATCTCACATCTGTCATGGATTCCCTCAAACCCAACCACGTCTACGAGCATAGCATAGCAATGTAAGCAACACGTAGAAGTAACTCCCAAGGGTTTGATAGTAACAGGGCAATAGGTTCTACCTCAACAACTACTTCCCAACCCACAAGTTAGAGACATCCTAATCATGCAATGTTTGAGGATAGGAACTAATGCATAAAACTGGGTATGAAAAGAGTATGATCAATGTGTTACTTGCCTTGTCGACAATCCATGAATCCTAGAGACTCAGTAGTAACACGCTCGCACTCCGGGAATTCTATCGCAATCAAACAATAACATACATAAGCAAAAAGCAATGAAGCACAAGTAAAACTCAAATAAACGAGGCTGACCAGAAAGTTCAACTTAAGAACTCCGGTTCGCAAAAAGAATCAAACCAAACGGAGCAACGAAACTCAAACGGTGAAAGAAACAAGATCCGTTTACTAATCTGAACTAGGGTCAAATTTTATAGTACCAAAATCTTGTTTAAGTTGATTAAATAGAAAGAGGGTCTCAAGACAAAGATCTAGGCGCTTGAATCGCCTGATTCCGACTAACGAGCGAAAATATAAACAAAAACTAAGATCGGATCCGAAATCGCGATCAGAAAAATCACGGAATAAATCCAAGAAAAAGAAAAACTTACGAACAGACTAACGAACGTTCGTTCGTTATCTGGATCTAAACGAAGAACGCATTCGTTAAAATGAACGAACGAGGGAACGCTCGCTGAATAAATAAACCGGAGAAAAACTGATCTATTTAAAAAAATAACGAAAACTAGGGTTTCTAAAAAAACGAACGGTTTTAAAAAAGTGGGGCTGCGGGCGGGCGGTGGCTCATGGGCGGCGGGGGCTCGGCAGCGGAGGCGGCGGCGGCGGCTAGCGGGCGGCGGCGAGGCGGCGGCGGCGGGCGGCGGCGTGGTGGCGGCTACGGGCGGCGGCCGCTCGGGCGGGCAATGGTGGTGGTTTGGGCGGCGGGGTGGCCGCTTATAAGGAGGGGGCTTGCTTGGAGGAGGGGGCAAGCGGCGGCGAGGCGGAGTCCGGCTCGGACTCCGGGTCCGAGCGGCGGCGGGGTGGCGCGCGCGGGGAGGCGGGGGCTGCTGCGGGCCGGCCTTGCTCGGCTGGGCCATAGGCCCAGTCGGGCACGTGAACTTTTTTTTAATAATTCCGCCGATAGAAAAATATATACTATAAAATAAAATAAGAATCTAAAAATTTCAAAACAAATTTTCACCGTCTAAATGAAATATTTAGAACTAGATGAACATTTTCTTGGCCCTAAAATGCAATTTTGAAAACGTGCAATTTTTCTAATGCAAATAAAATCCAAATAAAATCAAATAAAATCCAACAAATGATTTTAACATTTTTCCTCTGATATTTCAATTCTTTTGGAGAAGTCATATTATCTCCTCTCATTTATTTTTAATATGAAATATTTTTCGGAGAGAAAAGTAATTAAAATCAAAGATCCTCGTTTCAATATTCGATAAAAATCATATATGAAACCCGGAAAATTCCCAACTCTCTCCGAGGGTCCTTGAGTTTCTTAGGAAGTCGAGGATTGCGGAACGAAGATGCAATAAAATATGATATGCATGGATGACCTATGTTTAACATTCCAAATTGAAAATTTGGGATGTTACAATTAAGTTATCCAGGTGTGGCTGAATTGGCAACTCAGTTGCTAATACTTGAGAATATTCTTTGGCTCCCCTTGTGTCGAATCTATAAATTTGGGTTGAATACTCTACCCTCGAAAGCTGTTGCGATCCCCTATACTTGTGGGTTATGAAGACTAATTTCTGGCGCCGTTACCGGGGAGCATAGCTCTATTCTTTGAGTCACTTGGGATTTATATCTGCTGGACACTATGAAGAACTTGAAAGATGCTAAGACAACAATTTATCCCTCAACTACGAGGGGAGGTAAGGAACTGCCATCTAGCTCGCACTTGATTCACCTTCGTTATGAGTAAGCTTGTGACACCTAAACCTCGCTTCTGCTATTTGTTCTGATATGTCGCATGTTATTGATGATGCCACTTCTGCTATGCATGATACTTATGATGAAACTACTTCTATGCTTGATACTACTGTGCCACTTGGTGAATTTCTTGATGAACAAATTGCTAGGGCTAGAGAGAAAGAAATTATTGAAACTGATTATAATGGTGAAAGTGACGATGAAGAAAGGCATGGTATTCCCGAGGGTTATGTTTTTGATATGGAATCTTCTCGCCGCTTATTTTAGCTTGCAGAGATAGAAACGAGCTTAAGAGGCTATTAATTAAATGGAACAAAGAATCACTTAGAGATAAAATGAGGCCTGACCCTGCTTTTTCTACTTCACCTATTTGGGTTCCCGATAAGGATTATGAATTCTCTGTTGATCCTGATATAATTACTTTGGTTGAATCTGATCCTTTCCATGGTTATGAATCTGAAACTATTGTGGCACATCTTACTAAATTGAATGATATAGCCACCTTGTTCACTAATGATGAGAGATCTCAAGCATTTTATATACTTAAAATATTTCCGTTCTCATTAAAGGGTGATGCTAAGACATGGTTTAATTCCCTTGATCCTGGTTGTGTGCGTAGTCCCTAGGATATGATTTATTACTTCTCTGCTAAATATTTCCCTGCTCATAAGAAACAAGCTACTTTAAAGGAAATATACAACTCTATGCAAATTAAAGAAGAGAGTCTCCCACAAGCTTGGGCGAGGCTTCTCAAGTTACTTAATGCTTTTCCTAATCATCCTCTTAAGAAAAATGAAATACTTTACATCTTTTATAATGGACTAACCGATGCTTCCAGAGATTACCTGGATAGTTGTGCTGGTTCTCTTTTCAGGGAAAGAACACCGGATGAAGCTGAAATTCTATTGAATAATATGTTGACAAATGAAAATAATTGGGCACCTCCCCGAGCCAGCTCCTGCTCCAATTCTTGAGCCTAGTCCTAAACCAACTCCGAAGAAGAGAGGTGTTCTATTTCTCAGTCCTGAAGATATGCAAGAGGAAAATAAATCTATGAAAGAAAAAGGTATTAAAGCTAAAGATGTTAAGAATTTACCTCCTATTGAAGAAATACATGGTCTTAATTTACCACCTGTTGAAGAAACATATGATCTTGATCCATTACTTATTGAAGACCTCCTGATCTTGATAACCCGACACAGGTAGTAAAGGTAAATTCTCTCTATAGATATGATAGAGCAGAAGTGCCTCCTACTAAAATTGCTAGTCAGTGCTTTGATGAGTTTGATAACTTTATGTTTAAGCAAGAAGACTTCAATGCTTATTTTGGTAGACAATTAAAACAGAATACTTATATGATTAAGCACTTGGGTGATTATATGGCTAATATTAGAGGTGAACTTAAACTTGTTAACAAACATGATTCTATGGTTACCACTCAAGTAGAGCAAGTACTTAAAGCTCAAAATGAATTGCTCAATGAAATGAATAGTAAGAAAAATGATTATGCTGTTAGAGTGGCTACTAGAACTGGTAGAATGACTCAGGAACCTTTGTATCTTGAAGGCCACTCTAAGAGAATTGAACAAGATTCTCGGCGAAATAATATTGATGTACCTTGTTCTACTAAAAGGAAGAAAAAGAAAAATGATAGGACTTTGCATGCTTCTAGTGAACCTATTGCTGAACCACCAGATAATCCAAATGATATATCTATCTCTGATGTTGAAACACAATCTGGTAATGAACATGAACTTAATGAAAATGCTAAAGATGATGTTCATGATGATGCTCAACCTCGTAAAGATAATGATGTAGAAGTTGAACCTGTTGTTGATCTTGATAACCCACAATCAAAGAATCAACGTTATGATAAGAGATACTTTGTTGCTAGGAAACATGGTAAAGAAAGAGAACCATGGGTTCAGAAACCCATGCCTTTTCCTCCCAAACCATCCAAGAAAAAGGACGATGCGGATTTTGAGCGCTTTGCTGAAATGATTAGACCTATCTTTTTGCGTATGCGTTTGACTGATATGCTCAAAACAAATCCTTATGCTAAATATATGAAAGATATTATCACTAATAAAAGAAAGATACCGGAAGCTAAAATTTCCACCATGCTTGCTTATTATACTTTTAAGGGTGGAATACCAAAGAAACGTGGAGATCCAAGAGTACCCACTATACCATGCTCCATTAAAAGAAATAATGTTAAAACTGCTTTATGTGATCTTGGAGCCGGTGTCAGTGTTATGCCTCTCTCTTTATATCGTAGACTTGATTTGAATAAGTTGACACCTACTGAAATATCTTTGCAAATGGCTGATAAATCAACTGCTATACCTGTCGGTATTTGTGAGGATGTGCATGTTGTGGTTGCAAACGTTACTATTTTAACGGACTTTGTTATTCTTGATATCCCCGAGGACGATGGTATGTCTTTTATTCTAGGAAGACCTTTTTTGAATACTGCAGGGGCTGTTATTGATTGCACTAAAGGCAATGTCACTTTTCATGTTAACGGTAATGAGCATACGGTACACTTTTCGAGGAAACAACCTCAAGTTCATAGTATCAACTCTATTAGAAAAATTCCATAGATTATATTTGGAGGTTTTGAATTTCCTCTTCCTACTGTCAAGAAGAAATATGATATTATTATTATAGGGGATGTGCATATCCCCGTTGAGGTAACATAGTTTAATCGGAATGAGTTTGTTAACAAGACTTGATCAACCTTGTTAGTGGTGTAAGTGCATCTAGTGCCAACACTAGTTTGGTTTTGGAGTATTGACGACAAACTTGGTTGAGGGACTAATGTGTTTGTGAGAATTGCAGGATAACACGGTAGTAGTCCCTCCTTGATTCGGGTTTACCTACCGGAGATGACCCCTAAAATGTATGAAGACATTGAAGATAATGGTGGTACGTGAAGATATTCACATTGAAGACTATGATAGAAGAAGACATTGAGTGAAGACTATGGAGCGCGAAGACTTAGTAGTTTCGTTGTTTCTTTTCTTCTTTGTTGAGTCATAGGAACCACCGCACTGTTAAGTGGGGTCCAAGTGAACAAAGTCAGAGTGACTGAAGTGATGCTCAACCAAAATCCTATGTCTTCGAGCGAAGACAATGAGAGCAAATCTAATCCAGAGTCGGATAAGTCAGCTTTACTTGTAGCCCAAGTCAAGCTGTCGCGTGTGTTTGAAATCTGACCGTTGTGACACGTGTCAGTTCCTTAGTGACCCACGGTCATTTCGCACAAATCAGGTCGGGTTGCCCAGTGGCTATAAATAGCCCACCCCTACACCATAAATTGGTGGCTGCTCAGAGTTAGTGCATGGCTTTTGTCATTTGAGAGCAACCCACCTCCGAAGCATTTGAGAGAGAGAAATCCTTGTGAGGACAAAGCCCAAACGCCCAGAGCCAAAGCTTGTTAGGCATCACTGAAGTCTTTCTGTCCGCGTGATCTGAAGACTTGTTACACTTGAGGACTGTGAATCCTCAAGCCGGTTAGGCGTCACGTTCTGAGCATCCAAGAGTAATTGTGGGTTGCCGGTGAATGAAGTCTGTGAAGGTTTGGAAGTCTACCTTGAAGGCTTACCAGAGTGATTGGGCGGGGACTGTGTGTCCTTAGCTCAAGGGAATAAGGTGAAGACACGGTCTTCAGAGTTCAATCTCAGGCTCCCTAACCAGACGTACAGTTGTCACAGCAACTGGAACTGGTCAAACAAATCCTTGTCTTCACAACACACTGGTTCTATCTCTTACTCTCCTTACGTGCAGTTTGTCTTTGTGAAGTCATTGCCTGATTACTCTTCCTATTTGTCTTCACTGTGTGACTACTTGTTCTGATTGGCTTCATACTATCTTCCATCCTGATCCTACTACATATCTGCTATCAGTCATCATGCTTTAGCTTCATACTTGTTTGACTATGGCTTGTCTAGTGTAGTTCATCTTCCGCTGCATGTTTATAGGTCCAGTTTTCATGTTTGTCTTCGAAACTTTCATGTTTTGAAGACTTTCGTAAAAATCGCCTATTCACACCCCCTCTAGTCGATAACTAGCATTTTCAATTGGTATCAGAGCAAGGTACTCCCTTGTTCTGTGTGATTCGGTTTAACCACCTGGAGTTTTAGCTATGTCATCGCAGGGATAATCAAAGTCTCCGCTGCGTGCCCTATCTTCGATGGCACTGAATATCCCTACTGGAAGAATAAGATGCGTATGCATCTTGAAGCCATTGATGTCGATCTGTGGTATGTCGTCAAAAACGGCGTTCCAAAGACTGGTGAAGGCGTCATCCCTGCTGATGTCAAGAAGTTCATTCAACTCGATTCTACTTTCAAGAACATCATCTGTTGTCATCTGACCAAAGGACAGTATGGTCGTGTGAGTGCTCTGGAAACATCAAAGCTAGTCTGGGAGTGGCTCTCCAAGGTCAATGAAGGCGTTTCAACTCAGAGAGATCAAAGAATTAGTGTCCTACGCAACCGCTTCAAGAGAAATGACAATGAAAATGTCCAGCTCACGTTTGATCGTCTCACTGACATCACAAACGAGCTTCAGGCTCTCGGCGCCACTGAGATCACCAAGCATGAAATCGTCAAGATGCTTCTGAGATCTCCGGACAGCTCATTTGACACTCTAGCTCTTATGATTCAAGAATGCCCTGACTTCAAGACACTCGATCCATCTGACATACTTGAGAGGCTCAACACATATGAGTTCCATCTATCTGAGAAAAGAGATATCTATGGTCCCAACTATGGCCGAACTCGCGCTTTGAAGGCAAAGGCTGTTTCCTCATCTGAAGAAGATTCTGACTGCAGTTCTGGTGAAGCTGAAGACCTTGGGAAGGAGCTTGCTATGCTTGTGAAGAAGTTCCAGAAGTTCACTAAGAAGAAAGGCTTCAGAAAGTCTTCACGATCAAGTTCAAGAAATGATGAAGCTTCTTACAATGACCACAGGAAGAGAACCTGTCACAAGTGCAAGAAACCTAGTCACTACATCTCTGAGTGTCCACAGTGGGACAATGAGAAGAAAAAGAAGAAGAGCAAGGAATATGATTTTGATGACAAGAAGAAGAAGAAGAAATACTCAAAATCTTCTTCCAAGTCAACTTCCAAGTCTTCATCTCACAAGAAAAGTTCATCTGCAAGGCTTGTGCTTTTATTGGCAAGGAAATGGATTCAGAGGAGGAGTCTGCTTCTGAGGAGGCAGAAGTGGTGGAGTCTGAGGAGGAGTCTGACTCTGGCGTTGCAAGTCTGTGTCGGGGAGAGCTGATCGTGTCCCGCGATCACCTATGGGACCTAGTCCCTTGTGGTTCGAAGGGGGAGCGGAGGATGCACAAAGAGCGGATCGAGGCGAAGCACACGAGCAGATTTACCCAGCTTCGGAGCTCTCCGGAGAGATAATACTCCTACTGCTGCTTTTGTGGATTATCTGGTGTTCTTGCTAGGGAACAATGGGAGCTACAAAACCTAGCCTGAGTATGGTCTCGTATGAGTAGGATGTACTAAGCCGGAGCTCAACCGAACCCTTTCTACGTTGCACTTCGGCCTCCTTTTATAGGCACAAGGGGTCACCACATGTGCCAAGGCATAAGGGTAAGATAGTAAAAACATAGGTTGGTACACTTTGCTTTATGCGATTACGAGAGATCTATACCTAACTCGACGGCAAGGGACAAGAGTCATTAATGCCCGTCTCGGGCCGCTGAACAAAGGTAACAGAGGACCGCTGCTGCGCCTCCGTTCGCCACGATGGAAGCTTGTCGGCGCCATCCGCTGCTCCCCGGCTGGCTGCACAGCCTGGCCGACACGCTGCGATGCTTGGGAAAGCCCCATGGCGACACGTTGGTGGATGAGCTGGAGCGGAGATGAAGAGAGGTCACTTGCCGCGGCGAGCACCTTGTCGCGGCAAGGTTCTTGTCGTGCTTGGGAGCTTGTCGCTCACCAAGCCTTCCCGGCAAGCTCCTCTTGCCGGGGCCTTGTTTCCTTCGTGCCTTGAATGGTCCTCCCGGCAAGCTCCTCTTGCCGGGGCCTTGATTACTTTGTTCTTGAATGGCTCTAAAGGAGCCACGGAAGATCTTGACGGTCACCAGTCCAGCCCTGCCGCGGGGTGCTGCAACTGCCCGTGCACGAGTTCGGGATACTAGGGTACCCCTACTCTAGTACACCGGCAGAGCCCCGGCCTGGGCCACACACGGCGCCAAGCTCATGGGCGGGCCCAAAAGCAATCGCACGCCGGTCCGGATTACGCCATTACTGCGACTTTGGACCCACCATGCCTCCCACGAACGGCACGCACCGGACGTGGCGTCGTGGGGGAGATCGTGGGGCTTTCTTTAATGGGAAAAATCGGAACGCCCGTCCCCTCTCCCCTTTATAAGCAGGGGGAACAGGGGCAGGACGCCCACTTGCCATTGCTGTCACATCAGAAACCCCCGTCGCTTTCCCCTTTCTTCTCGAACCCAAAGAGAGCGACGCTCCGCCCCCTCCATTGCCACCGGTGCCACCAACGCCGTCGGCTTCCTCCACCACCTCTCCCCATGGCTCCGAAGGCTGACAAGGGAAAAGGCGTGAAATCGGCCGAGGTGCAGCGGCTCGCGGCGCTGCGGAAGGAGCGGGCCCTCTTCGATCCCCTGCTTGACAGGAAGGAGCTGCGGGAGCTGTACTATCTATTCTGGTCGACGGCGACGCGCTCGCACCCGCGCACGAGGGTGATCTCCGCCGCCACGTCCGATAAGGTCTCCATCGGGTACCCCTACTTCGCGATTTTCTTCCACTGCGGGCTCTGCCCGCCCTTTTCTGAATTCTTCTGTGATGTCATGAACAGATATGGCCTCCGCCTCCTTGACTTCACCCCCAACGCCGTCCTCACCATGGCCGTTTTCGCACACCTCTGCGAGAACTTTGTCGGGGTCCATCCAAATGTCGCACTCTTCCGCCATTACTTCTCACCCCGCGTAGAGAGAGGAGAGCCGCTTGCCGGAGGAATTGCATGGACCTCTAGGATCGGCAAGAAGGAAGAGTATCTTGACGGAGAGTTGCGTAGCAAGTGGGAGGAGTGGAGAGCTGACTGGTGTTGGATCTTAGAAGCGGAGCCACAGCCTTTCACCGCCCTGCGCCAAACTCCCATAGTTCGCGGCAATGATTGGAGCAACTTGGCGCCGGAGGACGACAAGTTGACGATTGCCGTGACTAGGATTCTGCGTCTCCGGCAAGCAGAGCTTACCGTAGGAGCAGTTGGCGCGGACTTCCTTCGCCGCTGCATCGCGCCCTTGCAGGAGAGGGGGAGGCCTGCTTGGGAATTCCAGAACGCGGCGGACATCATGAGGCTGCGCCCGGGTTTGAATTGGAATTTTACTACCCTGGAGCTGGACGGCATGCTGCGGGAGTTGTTCAAGCCTGAAGCGGATAACCCCGAGTGGTGCATGTTGCCGAGGGGAGTCGTGCCCTTGTGCAACAACTCGTCGCTTGACAGCATCCGCGCGATAATGCCGTTGTGCGATTCCCATGGAATCGTTCCAACTTGGCAGGAGCCCGCCGACGACGTCGTGCAGCAGTTCTTCGACAACTTGGTGGATGTGCTGATCCGCGCCTACGAGAAGAGGCGGCTCACCCGCGACACCACCGATCAGGAGATGGCGCGCATCGCCACGAGGTTGGAGGAAGCTGCAAAGGCTGCTGCCGCCAGCGTATTTGGGTTCACTGTCGAGGAGGCAGAGACGGCTGAGGCGGCAAGCCTTGCCGACAGAGAAGAGTTTGTCGGCGAGGAGGAGCAGCCCGAGCCCGACAACGAGCCGAGCGAGCCTGCCGGGGGCGCCTCTCCTCCGCCGTCAAGTAGCTTGCCGCAGGAGGAGCCCACTGCCCCGCCAAGGAGACGCCTCCGCAAAACTGGAGAACTGGCGGGGCGGCATACGGTCCAGCAGCCGCCTCGCCGCCCGACGCGCTCCACCGTGGCAAGCACTGTTGCCGAGGGAGCGCTTCATTCAGCCACGGCGACGGGCGCGGGGTCTTGTGGAATCGCGGCCCCTGCACCCGCCAAGCGTTCGAGGGAATCTTCTCCCCCAATTCGTCGCGCCGGAGCGGAGTTTGATCTCTCCGCCCTCAGCTCCGAGGAAGAAGAGGAAGAGTAAGACTCTGTCGCTGCTTACTTGTAATCCTCCAATTTATTGTTTTATTTTATATCTGACTGGCTTCACTCTGAACCTTCTCCTTCTTCAGGACGCTAGCTCAGAGGGCGTCGAAGAGGGCCAAGACTCCGGTGGTTGTCGTCTCAGATGACTCCCCTGTGGCAACAAGGGGCATGTCCGGGACTCCCTTACCGGATCCGGCAACACTTCAACAGAGCAGCCCCCAGCACAGCCCCCAGCGTAAGTGTTGGGTTCATTTCTCATGGTTAGGTGTGCTTGGGTGCTCCTCCGTCACTGATATCTGGTTTGTTGAATTATGTAGGAGCAGAGCAATCTCACCAGGAGGTCCCGGAGGCTGCTCCTGAGGTCCAGCCTCATCAGGAGGCTCCGGAGGTCACCCCCGAAATTCTGCTCGCTTCAACTATGCCACCAAGGGAGAATCCCCCGCCAAGGGAGCGCTCTCCGGCAAGGGAGGCCTCTCCGACAAGGGTATCCTCTCCGGCAAGAGGCAGCGCCGACAACCCTCCGGTGGTGGAGACCGCGGCAACAGACCCTACTGCAGGTAATCTTCTTGTTTGATAATTTCCCTTGGGTTCTTTTCTTCTGTTCTTCTCTTTCGAACATTCGCTTGACTTGTGCTTTCTTCTTCTGACCATCAGATCCATCTGCCGGAGCTCCGATGGAGACTGAGGCTGCCGGCGAGGAGGACGCTCGCGGTGACAATGTCGACGCCGCCAACATGGAGGAGGAGGCTCATACGACGGGCCTGGCCGGGCGAGGAGGCCGCCAAGAAGGCCGGGCGCAGAGGCTGGGAGGAATCTGGCGATCGTGACCGACGACCCCGAGGTCGCAGGGAGCGCCAGGCGCTGCACCGATCACGATCCTCCCGCCACCGATGCCGCACTGCACTCAAGAGCCCCAGCCCGGCGCCTACCAAGGCCGGGCGAGGGTGTCTCTATTAAGCTCCCATGGGCATCAAGCTCCAGGCACCGCCAAGGGGAGACCTTCGATGCGGAACTGCTTGCCTCTGCCGGGCTGTCGCTGGTTGATGCCCCGAGCAGCAGCAGCGGTGAGCCTGAGGAGGAGGAGCTGCTAAGGAGGTTGCTGTCGCTCTACCGCGCCCGACAAGCCAAATTGGAGTCCAGGGAGGCGCTTGTCGCGAGGGCGGGAGCTGACTTGGAGAAACGCGCGGAGGAGCTCCGGCGCGCCAACAAAGAAACTCTCCGGGATATAGCAGAGGCGCGGGAGCAGCTTGCTGAGGAGCGCACGGCCTTCATCTTGGAGAAGGGCGAGGTCGAGGAACAGCAGAGGCTTGCCGGCGAGAAGCTCTCCGCGCGAGAAGGTGAGATGGCGCAGCGGAAGATCAACCTCGACAGCTATGAGGAAGATCTCGCCGTGCGTGAGCAAACGATTGGCGGGCCACTTCAGGAGGCAAAGGATGCTGCCGAGGCTGCCAAGAAGGAATTGGAGACGAGGGTGGCTCAGCTGGAGTCCACCCTCCGTAAGAGCGCCGAGGAGGTCGCCGGGTTGAAGCCTTGGCCGAGAAGGACGCCTACACTCTCAGCGAGTTGCAGGGTCGTTTTGCTGAAAAGATCAAAGAGCTCGATGCCGCCAAGGATGCCAAGGCGGATCTGGAGTTGAAACTGACCACCCTGACGGAGACGTTGAATGGCGCCAAGGAGCGGGAAGCAGGCCTGCTGGAAGAGATCAAGGCCACCGAGGAGTTGCTGTCGAATGCTGTGACCGCCCATAATAATCTCCGAGACAACATAATGCACTGGACAGAAGGTCTTGTGGACACCGCCGCCGGTATCCATAATGAGCTGATGGAGCTGGGGATGACGGATCTTGGGTACTCCACCGACGAGAACCTCCAACCCAGTGTCAAGCTCAGCCTATTCTTCAAAGGCGTGCTGACGGGTCTCCAGCTGACTCGGGAGGAGATCCCAAAGCAGCTGGCGGAGGAGTCGCGCCAGGTCTGCGCCGGGGCTCTCCAGAAGGTGTTGATGAAAGTGGCCTTCCGCAACCGAGGCGTCGATTTCACCAAAGTCCTCAAGTCTCTGCCTCCATCTGCTGATGTTGAAGCGCTCAAGGCCCTTGTCGCACCCATTGTGGATAGGGTGAGCGGAGTCAAGAGGCTCGATGGCGACCGCGTGGATTAGGTCGCCAAGCTTATCTTTCTCTTGTCGCTGTAGATCATGTTTTGGTGGAAAAACTATTAGATCTGCGACGAGTTATTATGTAATATACACTATCTTAGGCAATCGAACGCAATGTTACTTCCTTTACTCGATTTCTTCCCTTGTATGTATATGCCCTACGCTTTTAGGGGAACTTGTCAGTGCGAGCACCTTTGCCGCGAGCGCTAAGTGCGGAACTTTAGTAGCCTGCTGGCGATGCCGCCTCAGACAAGCAACCTTGTCGCAACTAGTTGCAGCACACTTAAGTTGTTGAGCGGACTCGAAACAAAGTAAGGACGCCTTAGTCGCAAGTCGGTTCCTCCGCGCACAGGTTTTCCATACAAAGTACTATCATTCGAGGAAGATAACTCAAAAAATTAAAAACTGGTCGTTTAAACTTAGCAACTTAGCTTCTCTGTTGTCCATTTCCCGGCAAGGCGACAGTTCCTCGAGCGACGCTTGGCGGCCCACACCATTATGTCGGGGAGAGCTGATCGTGTCCCGCGATCACCTATGGGACCTAGTCCCTTGTGGTTCGGAGGGGGAGCGGAGGATGCACAAAGAGCGGATCGAGGCGAAGCACACGAGCAGATTTACCCAGCTTCGGAGCTCTCCGGAGAGATAATACTCCTACTGCTGCTTTTGTGGATTATCTTGTGTTCTTGCTAGGGAACAATGGGATCTAAAAAACCTAGCCTGAGTATGGTCTCGTATGAGTAGGATGAACTAAGCCGGAGCTCAACCGAACCCTTTCTACGTTGCACTTCGGCCTCCTTTTATAGGCACAAGGGGTCACCACATGTGCCAAGCAGACAAGGGTAAGATAGTAAAAACATAGGTTGGTACACTGCTTTGTACAGTGTACAGAGATCTATACCTAACTCTGACGGCAAGGGACAAGAGTCATTAATGCCCGTCTCAGTCGCCTGAACAGTGTAACAGGGACCGTCAAGCGCGCCTCCGTTCGCCACGATGGAAGCTTGTCAGCGCCGCTTACCGCTGCTCCCCGCTGGCTGCACAGCCCGTCGACACGCGTGCTTGGGAAAGCCCCATGGCGACACGTTGGCGGATGAGCTGGAGCGGAGATGAAGAGAAGTCACTTGTCGCGGCAAGGTTCTTGTCGTGCTTGGGAGCTTGTCGCTCACCAAGCCTTCCCGGCAAGCTCCTCTTGTCGGGGCCTTGTTTCCTTCGTGCCTTGAATGGTCCTCCCGGCAAGCTCCTCTTGCCGGGCCTTGATTACTTTGTTCTTGAATGGCTCTAAAGGAGCCACGGAAGATCTTGACGGTCACCAGTCCAGCCCTGCCGCGGGGTGCTGCAACTGCCCGTGCACGAGTTCGGGATACTAGGGTACCCCTACTCTAGTACACCGACAGTCTGGCTTTAGCTTCAGCCTACGTTGCCAAGTCCATCTTCAACACTGAAGACAATGTATCCATCACCAACGCTGATGCCAGTGACAAGGACGACTCCGCTCCCACTTACTGCTTCATGGCACGCGGTGCCAAGGTAAACTCATGCGATGCTTACTTTCAAACATCAAGTGAAGATGACTCTGATTGTGAATCCAAACCCAGCTACAAAACACTTCCTAAAATTGCAACTGAACAACAGAAAGCTATGGAACATATTCAAAAACTGTTAGACAAAAGCGATGATCTGTTGGACGCTAAAATGACCCGATCTCAGTCCTTAATTGAAGATATAAAAAATCTTCATGTTAAGTACCAAGAGCTTGAAGGTCGTCATGAATCACTCTCAACAACCCATGAAAAGATTTCCTATGATTATCTTCAAATGAAGCAAGATCTTGAGAAGTTGAGAGCGGCTCATGAAGATCTTCAAAAAGAAAATGAGTCACTCCGCGCTCAACAGATCAGTCCCGCTCAGGAAGGATTTGAACCACCATGTCTAAAATGTCTTGAGCGTGATAACGCTAATTCTGTTGCTGAATGTTCTACTGCTGCTACTGTTTCAATATCTTCAACCATCGATGTGGTAACTAACCCCTCTGCGGAGGATGCCACTACTGTTGCTAATGAAAATGCTAGATCGAAGACATTGCTTGAAACAGGAATGTACAAAAGCCTCAAGGGGCATCAGCCGCTGTGTGGTGTCCTCAAAAAGCAGATCTTGAACCGAAACCCTAGGAAAGAGGGTGTTGGGTTCGAGAGTAAAATGAATGTTTATGGATCTTACTGGAAGCCTGAGCAGTACCCCAAAACCACATGGGTTGCTGCAAAGGAACCTTTAATGGATCCATCCACCTTGTCTGGATTTACTTGTGCTAGCCCAATTGCTATTGATGAATCCTTTGATGCAAACTATAAACTATTTAAATTTCAGAATGGTGAAGTGTTTGCCAGGTATATTGGTACTAACTGCAGGAATGGACCACCTATGAAGAAGATCTGGGTGCCTAAACGGTGTATTGAGAATCTTCCATGAATGTCATCATGACACCACCATGGAAGAAGACAAACTCCAGACCTATGGCTTCATATGGCCCAAAGGCTTCATACAGACACAAGACTCACTCGAGTCACCCTAACGCCAATGTCTTGTAGGGAAACCATACTCAGACTTATGAATATGAGCATGTGTCTTCAAATCGCTATGTTCATAGAACTAAGAACTTTTCTGCTTATTCATATGAGTATTGTTCTTCTCCTGCAAGGCTATTTGCTAGGGCTCCAAAGCCGAAGTTCTTAGATGCTGCACTTAGACTCATTGCTTCTAAGCCACCCATGAAGATGTGGGTGGTTAAGAAGAATTAACTTTCTTTTGCAGGGAAAGGTCTCCAGCCGGAAATCAATGGCGTCCGATGCTATTGCTGGGGACCTAAAACACATTATAGGACGCAAGATAAAATGCCCAAATGGTCTTACTATGTATTTCGTTCCTGAACCGCTTGCCAGTCATACTATCAGTCCTAAACTTGATCTGAGCTTTAATAATCCTCTTGTGCGTCCAAAGTTTATGCTTCACAATACTTTTTGTGAAGCCTATCCTCCTAACTACATTGTAGGGTACGACACCTCATGCTTCAGAATGGATTATGGACAGCGGATGCACTAACAACATGAGTGGTGATCGAAGTCTTCTCATGGACTCAACCTTACGTCCATGTGATAAAAGTCACATCACATTTGTTGACACTGGTAAAAGCAAGGTATTGGGCCTAGCTAGAGTTGCAATCTCAAGGGATCAGCACATGGACAAAGTGATGCTTGTTGAATCCCTTGGTTTCAACTTAATGTCTGCCTCAATGCTTTGTGACTTAAACATGATTGTGCTATTTGGAAAATATCGTTGCCTTGTACTAATGGAATCTGACAAGTCTCTAGTCTTCGAAGGGTACAAAAAAGATGATCTGTACATGGTAGACTTCTCATCAGGACCACAGACGGCCGTATGTCTTCTAGCAAAGGCTTCAGAGTGCTGGCTCTGGCATCGGAGGCTAGGGCATGCTGGCATGAGAAACCTACACACTCTCGCCAAGAAGAAGCATGTCTTAGGCATCGAAGGCGTCAAGTTCAAGAAAGATCATCTATGTGGTGCTTGTGAAGCTGGGAAGATGACAAGGGCCAAGCATCCCTCGAAGACAATCATGACTACGTCTCGACCTTTTGAGTTGCTCCACATGCACTTGTTTGGTCCCACTCACTACTCTACTCTCACCGCAATCGCTTGTCTACGTGGTTTCGTTATTGTTGATGATTATTCAAGATACACTTGGGTGCACATAATTCTCTTCAAGACTGAAGTGCAGGATGTCTTCAGACGCTTCGCCAACCGCGCCATGAACAACTATGGCATCAAGATCAAGCACATTAGGAGTGACAACGGCACAGAATTCAAGAACACAGGCCTCGACCTTTATCTTGACACCTTAGGCATCACTCATGAGTTTTCTGCTCCCTACACACCTCAGCAGAATGGCATCGTGGAGCGCAAGAATAGAACCCTTATTGAGATGGCTCGAACGATGCTTGACGAATACAAGACTCGAAGAAAATTCTGGCCTGAAGCCATTGATACTGCATGCCATGTCATCAACCGTGTTTATCTTCACAAACTTCTGAAGAAAACATCCTATGAGCTTCTAACTGGTAAGAAGCAAAACGTAAGCTACTTCAGAGTACTTGGTGCTAGGTGCTGGATCAAGGATCCACATCACACTTCAAAATTTGCACCGAAAGCACATGAGGGTTTTATGCTTGGTTATGGAAAGGACTCGCACTCCTACGGAGTCTTCAACCTCTTTCACTATAAAGTGGTTGAAAGTGCGGATGTCTTGATTCGATGAAACTAACGGCTCGCAAAGAGAGCACCTGCCAAATGTGCTAGATGAAGTACCTGCCAGTGAATCAATCAAGCTAATGGGAACATGAGAGATCATACCATCAGATTCCCAGCCTGAAGAGGAACTTATTATTTCTGCACCTGATCAACCTGAAGATATTGCTCAGCCTGAAGATAATCCTCCAAATAATGACAATGTTCAGCAGGAGCAAAATCTTCATCCAGTTCATCCTCGCGTTGCAAATGAAGTACAAATTGAGAAGATAATCGATAGCATCAATGCACCTGGTCCACTCACTCGTTCAAGAAAGTTGCTGTGGGCACTTTGCATTTATCTCAATCTCCGAACCAAAGAAAGTTGCTGAAGCCTTCATGGAACTTGAATGGATTCAAGCTATGCAAGAAGAGCTACAACAGTTTGAGCTGAACAATGTGTGGGAGTTAGTCAAGTGTCCTGATCCTCGCAAGCACAACATAATAGGCACAAAATGGATATATCGCAACAAACAAGACGAGCATGGTCAAGTAGTCAGAAACAAAGCACGGCTCATTGCTCAAGGATACACACAAGTTGAAGGAATTTACTTCGATGAAACATTTGCTCCAGTGGCTAGGCTTGAAGCCATTCGCATACTGCTAGCCTATGCAAATCATCATAACATCCTTCTGTATCAAATGGATGTGAAGAGTGCCTTTCTCGATGGAAAGATTGAAGAAGAAGTATATGTTGCACAACCACCTGGCTTTGAAGACCCAAAACATCCTGATATGGTGTACAAGCTCAACAAGGCCTTTGTATGGCCTCAAACAAACCCCTCGTGCTTGGTATGACACACTCAAAGACTTCCTGAAGAGCAAAGGCTTCAAACCTGGTTCTCTAGATCCCACTCTCTTCACGAAGACATATGACGGTGAACTGTTTGTGTGCCAAATCTATGTGGATGACATTATCTTCGGCTGCACCAACAAGAAATACAGTGATGAATTTGCTGACATGATGCAAGAACAATATCAAATGTCCATGATGGGAGAGCTGAAGTTCTTTCTCGGTCTTCAAATCCGTCAGCAACGCAATGGCATCTTCATATCACAAGAAAAATATCTCAAAGATTGCCTGAAGAAGTTTAGAATGCAAGACTGCAAAGGATACACGACACCAATGCCAACCAAAAGTCATCTAAGCCCCGACGCCAATGGTAAAGATTTCGATCAAAAGGTATCCCGCTCCATGATTGTGTCTTTACTTTACTTATGTGCATCTAGGCCAGATATCATGCTTAGTGTTTGCATGTGTGCCCGATTCCAAGCGGCACCAAAGGAGTCGCATCACTTAGCTGTGAAGCGAATTCTTCGATATTTGGCTTACACCCCGACACTAGGATTATGGTATCCAAAGGGCTCAGAGTTTGATCTGGTTGGATTTTCGGATGCTGATTATGCTGGTGACAAGGTGGATCACAAGTCTACATCACTTTTTGGGTCGATCTCTTGTCTGTTGGTCTTCAAAGAATCAGAACTGTGTATCACTCTCAACTGCTGAATCTGAATACATTGTTGCTGGATCTTGCTGCGCTCAGCTTCTGTGGATGAAGCAAACTCTAAAGGACTATGGTATCCATCTGAAGCATGTGCCACTCTATTGCGATAATGAAAGCGCTATCAAGAATGCCAATAACCCAGTTCAGCACTCGAAGACAAAGCACATTGAAATCCGTCATCACTTTCTCAGAGATCATGTTATGAAAGAAGATATCTATATCATTCACGTCAAGACAGAAGATCAGTTGGCTGATATCTTCACTAAGCCTTTGGATGAGAAAAGGTTTTGCAAGTTGCGGTGTGAGCTAAATATCTTGGAATCCTCGAATGTCCTGTGGTTAGGCACACATCCTAACACTTATGCAGTTTGATGACTTAGATGCGCAACACACGAGGTAATGTATATCTTCAATCAATGAAGACATACACTCTAAGTGTGAATTCATTAATGTGGAAATTGACTTCACAGCGCCACGATAATTATGCGCCGTGTCTGGGTCTAATACTTCCTATACGGTGGGTAACGCCACCACCAAACTCTTATGAAGTGTTTCCTCATGGCGTCATATTTGCAAAGTCTTCGCAATTAATTTGACTTCAACGTTAATTTGACTTCGTGATTACTGATTTGGATTTACCCTATTGTATTTTTTCCTCTACAACATTAACTTATGGCTATGTCTTCTTGTTTGAATCTTTTGAACTAAGTGAATGTGATCGAAACCTAACCTCTCTATGCTTTCTACCTCAAGCTCTATCTATCCAAATCATATGCATTCTGTTGAAACTGTCGAATGTCTTCTCTGCGTCCTTGTCAGCAGAAGACACAGAGACAAACATTTATATCTAGTTTTAATGATATATCCTTTTGCCTGAAACCCGGAGAATTCGGAACGACCACCCCGACAATCCAGGCGCGCGTGGGAACGTGGAACAACTCTCAATGAGTTGCATGTTCGCCACGTGTCCTTCAGATGTGAACCGCCAGGGGCACCTGTGTAATTGCGTTGTGCTGTCTCTATCCTTATAAATACCTGTCCCGTCTCGGTCAAAAATCCTTCTTCCTCCTTCGCCATCTCTCGCAAACCCTAGCGTCTCCGCTAGCTCTCGACGTTGCCGACGACGAAGCGCTTAGCTGCCGCAACTTCATCGACGCTGTCCTCATGCCGGTCGCGGTCCTAGTCTTCTCCGCCGTCGCTGTAGGTATCTTCCGTCGCCAAGTTAGGGCACGGGAGATCGAACTGCTCGACATTCATCTTCGCTTCATCTAGCAGTTCTTCGTGTGGTAACAAAAGTTTACTTTTACCCATCTTTTTGATCTGATAGATTCATCCTTTCTTACCACAAGTGGTTTCTAGATCGTCAAACATGAATCTATCTCTTTCTGCATCTCATATTCTGCCTAGTATATTCACTTATGCTTCTTCACAAGTTAGATTCCTCACGTGTACTTATTCTTGGATTTGTACAACTCTGGAACCAACTCTCATCATATAAGTGAATGTCTTCGCATTATGAGGTCAATGTCTTCAAAATGATTTATCTTCAAAATCTTCTGAGAATGCATATGACCTCTTCCCCTTCCCTCGCACCTTTAATGCTGTCACAGGTACATGTCCGTGGGAGAATCCCCTGGTTCTCATAGTCTGCATTCGTTTGCAGAATTCTTGAAGAGTCACATCAACTCACCTGAAGCGAGTTCCTGTCAGTCCAGCCATTTGAAGCCATTGCACGTACTGAAGCCTTTCAGTTTACACTTCAGGGCAACTGAAAAGTCAGCAAGGAAGGGAGGCAGACAGCGTCGTGGTGACACTTCCAAGGACTTACCTCCAGATTTGCACGAGATGTACGAAACTGACCCTGAAGAAACCTATACTGAACACAAGAATCAAATCCAATGGATTCGAAGATATTGGGCAGAAGAATGGTTTAGATATCGCTTCATCACTAAAGAATATTCTGTACAAAAATCTTCCACCCAGGACTCAGGCTGAAGCTATTGAGCAAGGCTTCTATCCTTGCATGGTGCGCGGACCACATCCTGAGAATGCTGACCCGTCTTCACTGCTCTGGTGTCGTGAAGACAGTCTGTTCAAGCGCAACTACCAGTTCGCCAAAGACTCAGCTACAAAGAACAAGAAGGAACTAGGGCTTGACTTCAACCCTGGTCCCTCCTCACCTCGGGACAATATCACCCGTGAAGCCAATGAAAACAGGATTGGCCCCTTCTACAATCTTGCTGGCCTCATCACTCACATTGCAGTTCAAGGTGCCAAAGTGGATCATTCTGATGATGATGATGACACCGACAAAGCTCCAGCTCCTGCTCCAAAGACTAAGAAGCAAAACAAGACTAAAGCTTCAAAATCATCTGCTGCTCCAAAAGCTTCAAGAGTGAAGCCATTGGCAACTGCCCCTTCTGCTCCAAGCAATAAATCTGAAGATCTCTCTCGCATCTCCAAGAGGCCTGAGAAGCCACAGAAGACACCAGTTCAGAAACTGAGTCATGCACTGACGCCTGCTGCCATTCTGAGGAATGAATCTGAACCCGTTGACTTGTCTTCAGATGATGAATTTGGTGAAGATGCTTTGGAACAGCTGATCAAGAGCAAGCAAGAGGCGAAGATCTTCAACGATCTGCCCCTCTTTGATGTAAACATTCTGAAGAACTTCATTGATGAGTGGTTTGATAATCAGGATCTCAGCTTTGATGACCTGCAGCTTCCCATTGGCGTTAGCGTTGCTTTCCAAGGCGCCATTGCTCCTGAGCTTGCTCTGGCTCAGCGCATTGTTGGACTGAAGCGAAAGATAGACTTCGAGAAGGAACAGTTCAAGAAGCATGTAGCCAGGCTGAATGTGGCTGATGTGCAAAAGTTCAAGGTGATGCTGAATGACCTCAAAGAGTCATTTCGGAAGAAACGCGAGGAAGCTAAAGGCTCAAGAGAGCGCATGAAAGCACTCGCTGACAAATGCGTTCAAGCCTACAATAAAGCTGAGAAGCGCGAAGCACTTGGCCGCCCTGGCATTGACCCCTCAATGGCTGCCAAGAAAAAGAAGTCATCTGAAGCCAACACTGAAGCACCACGGCAGGAAGAACCACACATTGTCTTCCCTGCCAGCATGCGCGGCTCGAAGCCCAAGGCTCCTTCAGTGGCTTCTGAACAGAAGAAAACCAAGGCAGCTGAAGCCGAAGTCAGGAAGCGGAAAACCAAGCGCACCACTGATGAAGCACCACCCCCTAAGAAGAGAAAAACCAAGAAGAGAGATCGGGCTGCTCCCACAGAGCCCCTTGTTGTTGAAACCCTTTGTCGGTGTCAAAACCGGTGGATCTCGGGTAGGGGGTCCCGAACTGTGTGTCTAGGCGGATGGTAACAGGAGACAACGGACACGATGTTTCTACCCAGGTTCGGGCCCTCTCGATGGAGGTAATACCCTACTCCTGCTTGATTAATATTGATGATATGGGTAGTACAAGAGTAGATCTACCACGAGATCAAGGAGGCTAAACCCTAGAAGCTAGCCTATGGTATGATTGTTGTTCGTCCCTACGGACTAAAACCCTCCGGTTTATATAGACACCGGATAGGTTAGGGTTACACAGTAGTCGGTTACAATGGTAGGAGATCTACATATCCGTATCACCAAGCTTGCCTTCCACGCCAAGGAAAGTCCCATCCGGACACGGACGAAGTCTTCAATCTTGTATCTTCATAGTCTTGGAGTCCGGCCGTGATGATAGTTCGCTATCCGGACACCCCTAGTCCAGGACTCCCTCAAAGAGTCTCTCGAACCAGGCTTCAATGACGACGAGTCCGACGCGCATATTGTCTTCGACATTGCAAGGCGGGTTCCTCCTCCGAATACTTCATGGAAGGTTTTGAACACCAGGATAATGTCCGGCTGTGCAAAACAAGTTCCACATACCACTATAGAGAGAATAACTTTTGCACAGATCTGCTGACGTATTCCGCGGCGTGACATCACACCACGACCAAGCCTTTTTATGAATCGTTTTTTACTGTTCCGCCTTAGCACGTCTAGCGAGGCGGTTTCCTTGGCATGTCTTATCAAAGCATAGATCATGCCCCCGTTTTTCCGGGATTCTCATCAATACGGACGTGGGTAACCCATCCACGCCATTGATTACGGCGCTTGGGGGATAAGCGAGTTTTACCAGGCTGGTGGGGGACACATAGCTTCGTCCGTCCATATAAGGGGATAAGGATCCACCTTTTCACCTACGCCTTCTTCCTCCTTTGGTCATCCATTTCCGCACACTCGAGCTCTAGCACCCAAGTCCGCACATTCCTCCTCAACCTTCTCCAACCATGTCAGGAGCGGGAGGCAGATGGATGGCCTCCTCCGTCACGGAGAGGCACATCACAAGACTGCAGGAGGCCGGATACTTGTCCGGCGATATCGTGCACTGGCTGCCCGACGCGGGGCAGCTCATTCCAACCCCCAGGCCCATGAGAGGGTGGTGTTTCTCCCCCACTTCCTCCGCGGACTAGGTTTTCAACTTCACACATTTGTCCGGGGGCTCATGTTCTACTACGGCGTGGACTTCCACGACCTGGCCCCGAATTTCGTCCTCAACATCTCGGCGTTTATCGTCATGCGCGAGGCCTTCCTCTGCATCCAGCACCACTTCGGCCTATGGCTGAATACCTTTAATGTCAGTCAAGGTTGTGGGCGGCGTCAAGCGGAGTGCGAGGCGCCATGGTCGGCAAGATGGCCAAAGTCCTATGGCTCGAGGGCTCTGTGTGGAGACAATAAAGGGGTGGCAATCGGGTGGTTCTACATCACCGAGCCACGCGATCCTGAATGGGTGGCGGCCCCCGAATTCAGATCTGGATTCCCCACACGACTCTCGTCATGGAAAGAGACGGGCCTGAAGTGGGGGGATTCGGACGAGCTACCCGGACTCCAAACATGCGTCCAAAACCTGGTGGACAAGAATCTCAGGCTTGTCGACGTACTCCAGGTGATGCTCATCCGCCGGATTCTCCCATGCCAACAACAGCCCTTCAATTTGTGGGAGTTCGATCCGGCATAGCACCGAACCTTGAGCCGGCTCTTCGATACTACGTACGAAGATGCCTGGAAGGTGCTGTTCAAGGGCGCTGAAGCCCCCGCATCCGCTAAAAAAGATCGCGGATACATCTCGCGGCGTCAAGCCGGTGAGGTAAGTTTTTTAACCTTTACGGGACTCTTTTTTCATAGATTGACTCTACGTGGGATCTAAAAACTCCCTATTCTTTGACAGGACTGGCTGAAGACGTCCGGATAGATTAACTGTCCGGCTCCTTTGCCGGAAGACCAGCTGACGCCTGATTGACAGGGGAAGCTGCGGCTCGGCACCCCATGTGGTGCCGGAGAAGGCCAAGAAGGAGGCCACGGGAACTCGAAGGAGCTCCCGACGCCAGGTGCTGTCAGATTCTGAAGCAGAATCTTCTCCTGAAGACGAGGAGGAGGAAGAAGAAGCCTCTCCCCCAGCGGGGGAGGAGAGGAAAAGGAAGGCCGCCCCAACTGGGGAGGCCGGAGGGTCCAAGAAGGGAAGAACCCTTCCTCCGGACTTCTCCACCAACGTCGACGACGAGGAGGATTGGCCTACAAGGGCCAAGCCCCTGGCGAGATCGTAAGTGTCCGGATACCCATGGCTTTTTATTATTGCAGAGTGTTCTCTAATGTCGAACAATCGTGCAGCCCGCCCAAGGGCGAGTTCACCGATTCATCGAGCGGGTCCCTGGGCTCGTCGGAAATGGAGAGTACTTTGCTTCCGACCGCCTCCTCGCCTCACGCTGCGGACGACGCCGCGGTGGGGCCCCAAGGGGGGCTTGGTCAAGAGGAGGTGGCGCAGGAGGTGCCACAAGGCAACCTCCCGGATTCCAGGCGCGTGGGGGGCAAGACCCCCAGGGGCTCTAAGCCCGACCCTTGTCCGGACTCCATGCCGGAACCTTCAGCGGTTCCGGAGTCCGGCAAGCGGTCCCTTCACAAGAAGGATAAGACGCCGGTGTCCTCCTTCCAACCGGAGGCACCGGATAGCTTACTGGAGGCGCTCAACAGCGCCTCCATCGAGGAGGAGCACCGCACTGTTATGAGTGCGTTGATCCGGACAGTTCAGTCCGCCAAGAGCGGGCTGACCAAAGCCTGTACTAGCCTTCTAACAGGTTTTGAGGTAAGTTTAGAATATGTAAAAATATTACCGCATAGACAGTAGCCCCTGATGCTTAGTTCGGTGTTCGGAAAGAAAAGCCGGACTAAGGATCTAAAAAGATATCCGCAGGAGTCTAACATAAGTATGTCAATATGGGAATGCAGGCTGCACTGCTGACCTCTGCCGCACTGACTGCGGAGGTCGATGCGTTAAAGAAGAGCCTTGAGCGGTCCGAGAACGAGCTCGGCCAAGCCAAGAAGCAGCTCGAGGACAAGGAAGGTACATAGTACCTAATTAAAGAAATACCATATAGAAAGGTTTTGGTTGCAAAAGATAACAGGAATAACATGGGTACTGCAGGGTCCACAAACGAGGTGGCGACCCTGAAGGAAGCGGTGTCCGTGGCTGAAAACAAAGCGGCTGCGGAAAGCACCAAGCGAGAGAAGGGGGAGGCGTAGCTGGCTAAGGTACGGCAAGAGCTCCAAGCTCTCGTGGAAAAACACGAGAGTTTGGAGCGTGACTCGAAGACTCGAGAGTCCGAGCTCGCCTCGGCTCTTGAGAGTGCCAAAGCTGCTAAGGCCGAGGCCCAAAAAGCCCTCCAAGAAATAGAGTCGTTAAAGAAGATAGCGGCGGGTAAGGCATTCTTTATGCAAATCAAGCATGTGAAAGTGAATTACCTATTACTTACCCGGATTCGAGCTCTCCAGAGCATTCGCAGATTTGCCCGTAGTGTGTCCGATGTTGCCGCATTCTACCGCGCCAAGGAGGGAGCTCGACGGAAAAGGTATTCTAGTCTCAAGATATCGAGGCCGAACATCCGGTGCATAGAGCGACCAGCTGAAGCAGCTGGTCGAGCTCCACAAGGTCGCCGAACAGGCCATGAAGGGCCTTATAGCGCGGCTGTGGCCATTGGAGGCCATGCCCGGGAGCTACTTCGGCTTGGTGCAGCGGCTGGTGGATGCCTGTCCACGGATTGAAGTCATCAAGCGCTCCGTCTGCATTGAAGGTGTCCGTCGGGCCCTTGCCCGTGCTAAAGTGCACTGGGGCAAGCTGGATGCGGAGAAGCTTGTGATGGACGGGCCACCGAAGGGCCATGAGCATCACACGCCCGAAATGTACTATGAGGGCCTCCTGAAGGGTGCTCGCCGAATAGCGGATGAGTGCTCCAAAGATGTACTTTTTGAATAGGCTCGCGTTTGTTATCCTGTACGCTGAAAACTTGTTCATATGCGCTAAGCAACGCTTGTTAATTTAAAATATTACCTTCTGTGTGGCCGTTTATCAAATTTGATAGATGGCAAATTGTTGGCTTCAGCCCCCATGCCACGAGTGCTAGGGTGTTCGGGATAAACTTGAGCACTCTTGTTCCCATTCTTGGGTCCATCTAGGGAGGCGCTCAACACAACGAGCAAGGCAACCGGACTTATAATGCTTGAACACTCTCACTTAGCCACAGAATTCTATAATTTTAAATTTCGGCGAAGCCCCTAGTATTCGGAAGACCGAGTTCGGGGCGCTATCCACGCCTTGGCCGGACAATTCCGGTTCCTCGCTCTAAGCGTCATAAGTCTTTAGGGACCGGAAAAAACCTCTCGAACAGCGACCGGTTCTTGCCCTATCATGACGGTCAGTTTTAGCTTTCTCCACTGAGGTGCTCGACCCAGCTCAACTGGGGCACAATCGCAGTGGTTCTCCCGGTGCTACCTTAGCCGATATAACGGAACGTAAGGTACCAAAACACGGGAGCCGGGCAAACCCAACTATTGACCCAAGACATGATTCGAAGCCGATTCATATAATGCTATAAGTTCGGGGTGCCGCACTTGTGAAAGTGTCCGGACTTATCACACCATAATTTTGGGATACTTAAGCCCCTGGTGTATTGGCGGTACCAAAGTGTACGGTTGCAACATGTCGTAAAATGAACATATGTATAGATAAAGGAAGTAGAGAAATAATAAGCAAAAGCTATGTATTGTTTATTCAAAAAGGTACTGCAATGAAAGCAGAACGATACAAATAGTGCGATAAGCAAGGGATGGGACTATCTAACATGTCCCCCTCCAGGGGTAAGCTGCGGGATGGTATGTAAAATAGGTATAATGCTCGTAATAGAGACCACCTGAACACTTCGACATGGCTTACTGCTTCCCTGGCTGTTGCATCATGAGTTCGGCAATTCTAGTGCCGGACAGGACTTCTGAAAGACGGAGTCCTGAAAGTAAGGAAAAGGAAGAAAAAGGAAAAGAGGAAAAGGATGACACAATCGGGAGCCCCTGGTGCGGTCGAGCCGCATTCTTGGCGTGCCGTGGTCTTGCCCCTCCCCATATGCCCATGGTATCTCCAGAACGTGATTATGTACGCGTACCACTAACTTCGCAATTTCACGAGGGCTGGGGTTGGGGCCGGATAGCTACGCGTGCTTGAATCGTGCCAGGCGGTCTTGTTGTAGGTTACTCCGGGCGCGCTTGACAGTGTCCGGACGCTTAATGGCCGGACTCGAGAGTTGCTGTGAGAGGCTGCTTTGTACCTCCGTCGGGAGGGCTGCCGTGTGCTCCTCCGTTCGGAGAGAGCGTTCGGTGTTCCCATTGAGCGTGATTACTCCTCGAGGGCCTGGCATCTTGAGCTTGAGGTATGCGTAGTGCGGCACCGCATTGAACTTTGCAATTGCGGTTCGTCCGAGCAGTGCATGATAGCCGGTGCGGAATGGGACGATGTCGAATATTAACTCTTTGCTTCGGAAGTTATCCGGGGATCCGAAGACCACTTCGAGTGTAACCAAGCCCGTACAACTGGCCTCTACACCCGGTATGACGCCTTTAAAGGTCGTCTTTGTAGGTTTAATCCTTGAGGGTCTATGCCCATTTTGCACATCGTATCCTCGATAAAGCAGGTTCAGTTGCTGCCGCCGGCCCATCAGGACTCTGGTTAGGTGAAATCCATCGATAATTGGGTCAAGAACCAATGCGGTGAAACCGGCGTGACGGATGCTAGTGGGGTGGTCCCTTCGATCGAAGGTGATCGGGCAGGAAGACCATGGGTTGAACTTCGGGGCGACAGGCTCCATCGCATATACGTCCCTTAGTGCACGCTTCCGCTCCTTTTTGGGTATGTGGGTTGCGTATATCATGTTCACCGTCCGCACTTGTGTGGGAAAACCCTTCTGTCCTCTATTGTTCGGCGGCCGGGGCTCTTCCTCGTCATCGCTATGCAGCCCCTTGTCATTGAGTTCGACACTTAACTTGCCTGCTTGCTTGAATACCCAACAGTCCCTGTTGGTGTGATTGACTGGTTTTTCGGTGGTGCCATGTATCTGGCACAAGCGATCGAGTATTCGGTCCAAGTTGGATGGGCCCTGGGTATTTCTTTTGAATGGCTTCTTCCGCGGACCGGGTTTAGAGCCTCTGAATCCGGCATTGACGGCCGTATCTTCAGTGTTATCACCGTTAATGCGGCGCTTGTTCTTGTTGCGACGCGACCTGCCATTGCTGTCCTTGGTATCCGAACTACCAGGATGTCGGGCCAAGTTGTTGCTTCGAGCTAGCCAGCTGTCCTCTCTCGCACAAAAGTGGGTCATGAGTGTTGTGAGGGCTGCCATGGATTTTGGCTTTTCCTGTCCTAGGTGCCGGGCAAGCCACTCGTCGCGGATGTTATGTTTGAAGGCTGCAAGGGCCTCTCGTGATCCGGACAGTCAACAATTTGATTTTTCTTTGTTAGGAACCGTGTCCAGAATTGTCTGGCCGATTCTTCTGGCTGCTGGATTATGTGGCTAAGGTCATCGGCATCTGGTGTTCACACATATGTGCCCTAGAAGTTATCAAGGAATGCGGCTTCCAGGTCCTCCCAACAACCAATTGATTCTGCTGGCAAGCTGTTGAGCCAATGCCGAGCTGGTCCTTTAAGCTTGAGTGGGAGGTATTTGATGGCATGTAGATCATCACCGCAGGCCATGTGGATATGGAGGAGATAGTCCTCGATCCAGACCGCAGGATCTGTGGTACCATCGTATGATTCGATATTTACGGGTTTGAAGCCCTTAGGGATTTGATGATCCATTACTTCATCTGTGAAGCATAGTGGGTGTGCGCCTACATATTGGGCTATATCAATGACGTAGCTCATATGAGCTTTGTTCATCGTGGTTCGCCCGGCCGGGTTTGCTGTATCCGCGCGACGGTAATCATCCCGCATCGTTACGCCCACGCGATCCATAGATCGATCTTGTATGTTTTGCCTTATCCTCCAATGTATCTCGCAACCGGGCGCTGCTTTTCCGTGCCTTGGCACTTTTTGAGCGAAGGCCGGGTGTGGCTTGAGCAGAGGGCCGAGAGGCTTCTTCCGCCACGGCCACTGGGTGGCCGGTCTGCCATGTCGTGCGCTGGTGACTTGGGTGCTTCCTCCTCTGATCGAGGCAATGACCTGCGTTTGGTGTAGCTTTTGGAGGGGCGTTCGAGTTCATACTCTTCGGCTGCAAGGACTTCAGTCCATCTGTCAGCTAGCAGGTCTTGGTCAGCTCTAAGTTGTTGATGCTTTTTCTTGAGGCTGTTTGCGTGGCCATAAGCCTGCGTTTGAAACGCTCCTGTTCGGCGGGATCCTCAGGCACGACAAATTCGTCGTCGTTGAGGCTTGCCTCATCTTCGGAGGGAGGCGCCAGAATTATCGCCCCTCGACCTCTTTTTACGGCGACCGTCGTGCGGACTTGCTTCTCCCTCCTCCTGCGCTGAGTCCTGCTGGATGGGGTTGTCTTGATCAGACGGGTGTTATTATCTCCGCATGCGGAATCACCGCTTTTTACGTGGCGGTATTTAGAGCGGCGCCACCGACGCCGGGCGCTCGTTGCTTTTTGGAGGGGTCATCCTCCGTTGTTCCATCGCCGTTCCCATCTTTTGGGATATCCACCATGTATATGTCGTATGACGAGGTGGCCTTCCAGTGCCCTATAGGCGCTGGGTCTTGGTCGTCTCCGGCATCGTCGTCCATACCGTCGATGTCTTCGGAGTCGAAGTCTAGCATGTCGGTTAAATCATCGACAGTGGCTACAAAGTGGGTGGTGGGTGGGCGTTGAATTTCTTCGTCGTCCGCATCCCAACCTTCCTGTCCATAGTCCGGCTAGGGCTCTCCGGATAAAGAGAGAGACTTTAGTGAATTCAGGATGTCGCCAAAGGGCGAGTGCTGAAAGATATCCGTGGCAGTGAACTCCATGACCGGCGCCCAATCGGATTCGATTGGCAGGGGCGCGGAGGGTTCGGAGTCCGAAGAGGAGTCCAGCACCCTGGAGTCGAGGTCTTCGCAAAGGACAGGGATGCAGTTCGGCTCAATCGCCGTAGAGATGGTAGCCCCCGAGGCGGTGTCGAACCACCCGTCCTCGATCGGGGAATCCGGCTCCGGATTAAGGGTCGGAGCGGAAGCGGGTGCGGCCTCCAGGGCACTGTTCGGCTGTAGATCTAGATCATGCCCATCGAGACAGTGCGGCACGCTTGGCTGCAGCTCGAATCCGTCGAAGATCAAGTCTCCGCGGATATCGGTCGTATAGTTCAAACTTCCAAACCTGACCTGATGGCGGGGCGTAGCTTCGATCTGCTCCGGATGGCTGCTTAATTGGCCCGCAGTGCAAAGCCGCCGAATACGAAGATCTGTCCGGGGAGAAAAGTCTCACCCTGGACCGCGTCGTTGTTGATGATCGAAGGAGCCATCGGGCCTATCGGTGATGACACAGAGGAACTCTCAATGAAAGTGTCACAGCCCTAGAGCTTGCTTGTAACCAGTGGCATTGCATACATGCATCATGTTTAATTTCCATGAAATTTGAAATGGGGATTGCCTAAACCCCTAGCACCAAGACAATTCAAATAGGTTCAACTAAGAAATAGTTTCAATGAACCAAATGGCCTTCAAAAATGTTCACCATTTTTGGAAAAATGCTGGAAACAATAACCAGAGATGTTGCACATTTTTCCATGACATTTGGACTTTTGAATTAATTCATATGGTATTTGCATTTGGGCATTTAAATACTATAAAATATTTTAAATGCTCAAATAATCATGAACTTAAATGTTTGCTGTTGGATATTTTCCAAACAGTAGGCCTGAAACAAGTTTCATGATTTTTGGGGTAGCATTAGTATTTTTAATAAAGCCCTGAAAGTTACATAAAATTAGAAAACTAAAACAAATAAAAGAGAGAGAGAGAATACCTTACCTGGCTTACCTGCGCAGCCCACCTGGCCCAGCCTTCTCTCCCCCCTCCCCCTCGCTGGCCCAGTTGGCCCAGCCCACCAACCGCCTCGCCGCTCGTCGCCTACCTCTGCCAGTAGGCAGAGGAGGGACACGGCGACCGCGCCGAGCTCGCCACGCCTCCTCCCTGCCCTCCTGCTTGCCACCGAGGCGCCTCCGACGCGTCTGAAGACAGCCACGCGTCCCCCCCAGGCCTCTCACTCTCTCCCCGAGCTCCTCCCCCTCCTCTGTCTCGCTCTCTCTGCCGAACCCGAACGAGCTCGTCGCCGCCGTTCGCCATACCCGCGGCCACAGCCGTCCCCGAGCCTCCCCGACATGCCCCCGAGCTCCGCCTAGTCCCTCTCCCCCTTCCTCACAGAGCCTCCCGACACCGGAGCGCCCCGAGGCGCCGCCCCGCCGCTTTTCCCCTCCTCGGACCTGCCGGTTGTTGCCGCCGATCTGTCGGCTCCGGTGCCTCCCCGAGCTCGCCGATGCCATCGCTGCACCCGCCGTGAGCTCCTCTGTCGTTTCCCCCTCTTCCCCGACTTGTTTTCCTCCTCTAGCCACCGTTCCCACCGCGGCCGAAGCTCGCCGCCGCCGTGCCTCGTCGCCGGCGTGGCTAGAGCCTCAATGGCTCGAAGCCAACCCCACCTCTGTGCTCAGCGCAGCACCAGGAGCCCGCAGCACCCCTCCGCACCTCCTGTCGTGCCCCCTAGCGACGTGCCCGAACTCGCCCGAGCTCCGGCCGCCGCCAAACACGTCGCCGGCGCCGATCCCGGCCACCCCGACTCCGGCTAACCCCACCAATAGCTTCGGCTCCTCCCCAGCTCCTCCTAGATGCCCTCCGCGAGCCATTTGGTCGCCGGAGTGGCAAAAACCACTTTCGCCGCCGCGTCGGGCTCGCCGGCGGCTAAACGCCGGCAGCCGACGTGGACTTTGACCACGGGTGGGCCCTGGTTGACTCTCCTGAGTCAATGACAGGTGGGGCCCAGCCCTGTTAAATAATTAGGTTTAGTTTTAATTAAAAGTTAGTTAAGCTAATTACTCTGACACGTGGGACCCACTGCCAGTTTGACCTGGACAGCGACCCAGTTGACTCGCTGACGTCACGCCTATGTCAGGTTGACGCAATAATGATTTCTGGAATTATTTTAACTCAGGAAATTCCAGAAAATTTACAAAACTTCTAAAATTCATAGTAATTTAACCGTAACTCCAATGGAAATAATTTATATATGAAAAATGATCAGAAAAATATGAAGAATCTGTTTATGGCATTTTCATGCATGTTTGAGCAAGTTAACCTCACTGAATAGGATGAATCATGATTAGGGTAATTATGAAATAGCATTTGGGGTTCGATTTCAACTTTGTTTGAATTCCACTTCAACTAACTTGGATTACTGTTGCATTAGGTGAATTCAGCTCCTTAACATGCTCATGCATCATATATGTGCATTGCATTGATTGTGTTCTTTCTCAGTTACTGGTGTTTGTCCCCTCTCGGTAGACGACGTACCGACGATGAGATCGATGACACCGATGAAGAACTATATTATCTTCAGAAGTGCCAGGCAAGCAAAACCCCCTTGTTCATTCCGATACAATCCCACTCTCTCGCTCCTGCTCTATTTTACTGCATTAGGACAACAATGACTCATGTGTTACTTGCTGCGGTAGCTGAACCCCTTGATCCTTTGCATGACCTGTCATTCCACAGTAATTAGATGAAACCCACTAGTATGAGTAGGAATTGTTTGAGCCATGTTGTGCCTACTCATTTATGCTTGTTGTCATGCCTGCTACTGCTTAGAGTTGAGTCGGGTCTGATTCATCGGGAATGAATTGGAATTGTTATGAACATGTCCTATTGTGTGTGAGCTAAGTGTGTGAACACGATTTGGTAAAGGTAGCGGTGAGAGGCCATGTAGGAGTACATGGTGGGTTGTCTCATTGAAACCGTCCTCGTGAACTGAGTTCTGTGTTTGTGATCCATGAAACAGTTACTACCACGCATTGGGATCCTTAATTGACCCTCTCGCTTCTTAACCACCCTTGTCCTCAGTCCGGGAGTTGCAAGTAGTTTCGTGTTTGTAGCATCTTTGGGGCCGCACGCAACGCTGACCTTAGGGGTGGGTTGTGTTGCGGTAGGCACTGCGGGCCCGTGTACCGAAAGTGCCCGCTTTGGTATCTCGGGAACCCTGCACACATCGTTCGGGCTGTATGGGAAACCTCGGCCGGACTCCCTGCGGATGGAACCCGAATAGGCGATAAACCTGGACTAGGGACTTGAGTGTTTAGGTAGGCCGTGGCCAACACCCACGTTGGGCTTCCGCTTGAAGGTTGCCGAGTACATGTCGTGTGAACGGCGATAAGTGGTGAGAGCGTGTGTGAAGAAGTACACCCCTGCAGGGTTTAATATGATCTATTCGAATAGCCGTGTCCGCGGAAAAGGACTTCTGGGTTGCCTATATCAGTTCATAGACAAGTGAAAGTGGATACTCTAAAATGCGCAAGTTAAGCGTGAGTGCTATGGATGGCGTTCTCGTAGGGAGACGGGAGCGGGTCCATAGTGGTGTATTGACATGGTGAATATGTGGACTCGTAGCGCCACCTCAAAAGAGTTACTTGCAAATGAGTTCAGGATAGCCACCGAGTCAAAGCTGGCTTGCTGCAGTCAAACTCCACCACCCCCTTTGACAATGATGCATATGTAGTTAGATCTGATGTAAGTCTTGCTGAGTACAATTGTACTCACGTTTGTTTATTTTATGTTTTGCAGAGAGACGCCCGGTCGCTTAGTAGTTCCATGTGGACTTGACGTTTAGCTTGTTACCTCAGCCACGATCTTGTGCCTCGGCAGGATCTCGGTAGATAGTCGGGCTTCTCAGCCTTTTTCATTTATAGTTGTCTGTACTCAGACATGTTAAGCTTCCGCTTGTGCTTTGACTTGTATGCTTTGAATGTTGGGTCATGAGACCCATGTTTGTAATATCTCGCTCCTCTGAGCCTAATGAATAAATATCTGAGTCGTAGAGTTATGTTGTGATGCCATGTTGTATCTACGCATATTGAGCATAATGTGTGTATGTTTGAAATGCTTGGGTTGTGTGGGATCCGACAAACTAGTTGTTTATCCTTGGCAACCTCTCATATGGGGAAATGTAGTCTCGTGATTCTGAGCGATAGTAGTCCGCTACAGCCCGGATTCACCGGAGTCCTGCTAGCCCAAAGACTACCGCTTGGACACTTGACTGGCCGGCATGTGTTTCACTTCGTTCCTATGTCTGTCCTTCGGGAAATGTCACGCGGTGTTATTCGAGTCCTGCTTAGCCTGCTACAGCCGGGATACCGGAGTCCTGTTAGCCGGTGCTACAGCCCGAATATATACGTTGATGACCGACATGCTTGATGTGATTCATGTATGCCTGTCCCCATGGGTTAGTGCCGCTTTGGGTTCACGACTAGCCATGTCGGCCCGGGTTCTTTGTCATATGGATGCTAGCGATACTATCATATACGTGAGCCAAAAGGCGCAAACGGTCCCGGGCCATGGTAAGGCGACACCCGTGGGAATACCGTGCGTGAGGCCGCAAAGTGATATGATGGGTTACATGCTAGATCGGTGTGCCTTAGGATCGGGTCCCGACAGCGTTGGTATCAGAGCCTCGATCGTCAGAGGGATTACCAAGCCAAACTGGTCGAAGTTGTGTCTAGAAATGCTTTAGCTATGTAAGGGAATTGATTGTGGAAGGGAACGTAAGGCTCTTTTTACTCCTTATACCTCATGGCCTTCTGATCTGAGTCAACCTCTTATCTTCTACGGGGTTTAAGAACTAGGCTTCTCATCTATCTATCAGGATGATGTGTTGCTGATCCATAGACCTATAAGATTGTTGGTTTTAATCCCCAGTTCAGTTCCTACTATTTCTGTATGATAACTGTTGATCTCAGAATCTTGTTATGATGTTGTTGAGTGGTTACGCCACCATTTCTGCAGGATGTCTCAAATCATTTTGAGCATTTACAGCCGTTATGCTGTCCGAGTCATCCCAGGTCTCTAAATAGTCTGATGCATTTGCTAGTCCTTTCCTTCCGTTTCCGATGTCCTTTTTGGTCAGAATAAGCACACTAACCGGTGCGTTGAGGTAAGTTATTGCCTTGACATATATGTTGGAACTATTATTATGACCTTAGGTGTTTAGGAAGTCACCTAGCAATTTAGCAATGCTTTTGTATCCCCAGTGTGATGATTCTGGCCATCACTTTCGAAAAGCATCCCGTGATGCCATTTAGTAGTAGGTATTCTACTCCTGAGTTTCTGAATCCGAGATTCATCCTACTTACTTCCTGTTGATAGTGTTGCTAGTTCCTTTAGGATATTAGTAACCTTGCATTAGTCCTCGAGGTCTGTGGTATTTCCTTCTTCCTAATACTACGAACCGCTTATGGAAGAAGTTCCTTGTTGAACCAAAGCATCACAATAAGAGTGCTCTTGAGGAGTACTCCATTCATATTGTGACTCTGCCAGTACTACCTTTTCTGCATGGATTATCCGGAAGAAATGTTGAGCTTGCTCGACATACTAATCTATGCCTCCACAACTCGAAAAGTTATATGTTCCTTGAGTTGTTCCTCTTTAGTCGTATTCTGACCCCCGTCTATCAATTGATACCCAAGGGTATGCGTGCATTCGTTTATCGATACCCATAAGTCATGTGGTCCGTCAAGCCATTCTATTCCGGAATGACTAGGAGAAACAAACTCCAGTACCTCATCCATTTCTAGGATTGGGTCAAGCAGTTGTATTCCGCAGATCAAAGTGCTATCCAGCTTTTGATTCTGTTCTACCCTGAAGTATTGCCATCTTATGTCAAGAATGTCATGGGAATTGCACAACCTCTTAGGAATTCTTGACGCAGTGATACTTCTCGCCATCATTATTCATTCCTCGGTTCCGTGTTGATGCAACCGGAAAGCCGACAAGTGAATTGTGATGTGTGACATCAATACTCTGAGCAACTTGTTGCTTGGCAGTAAATGGACAATATCCTCATTCTTAGCGTGTTGATTATTAAATCATCATCCTAAGATTGATCGTGCTACCTAGTCCTTATTTCTGGTGCACATTTCGATTGATGAGTTAGGATCTTGTCAAGTCCTCACTCATCTAATCATATCGTCTTGCCCTGAAAAGCAAGATTGTTCTCGAGCTTAGTAACATACGGTGGGTCGTGACTTTCCAAATATCTTCTTGGAAGTGTTACCGGGTTGTTCCACATTTGTTATGTTGAGCTCGTGATCAAGTTGGTTCCCTGTGGACCACCCTTTCTCCAAGAATCTGTGTTGGATATCCCTAAGCTAGTTGGTTAAGCTAGACAACAACTTGGAGAGTTGGAAGATAAAAGCTTGCCTAACTTAGCTCGATCCAAAGGGATATTCTTGTGTAGTATGTGTTGAAGAAAGATGATATCTTCATCGATTGGTCCCTGTGATCAGTTGCTGGACCTATTGTTTTATCAATTCGTTGACTTGAGTATGGGCCATTGTCAAGTCAAATCAGTACCAACGGTGCCCGTAATGTTGTCTTACTCGTGGTTGATCCCTCGAGCATACACCATTATACCTTTTGGTCTGACCAATGCTATCACCGTGTTCACATGATGGTGGAAGTCCAGTGATATGGAAATTCCGATGAGCTATTGTTGAGCCCATCAGCAGTATTTTGTCCCCCCCATGAGTCATGTTGAACATCAACCTAGTGTTGGAAACTTGTGTAAGCATATCTTCGTATTTCGTTCATGAAGCATATGTTTGGATGAAAGTAGTGACTTCCTCTAATTCATGTGCATCTGATGCAAGTTGCCGCCATGAATTTGAGAAAGGTTTGTTTTGCCTCCTCTGGAATCATCCCAATTCAGTCATGCATACGTGCGAAGTATTCTGTGGTTCGGAGACTTGCAACCTTCGCTCTACATGTGTCCCTAGCACACCAAGCCACTGATTGATTGTTCAAGGAGAAGAAGTTCCTTTTTAAGAGCATGCCTTATGCAAGGACATCAATATCCTCGATTATGGTTCCCCACCTGAACTTGGTAGTGTTTTATCATAAGACTACTACGTGGCCATGTTTGTCTGGGACAACGTGTTCACCTGTTTGTAGCAGAACCCGCTCGTGTTTTGGAGCTTGCTACCTTAGTTCACTCCCCAATAATCTCGCAACGTCATCTCGTCGGTTTTGGTTGCAACCTTTTCCTTTTCAGACATGCTGAGTCCGAAGTATCCCATCACCAATCGGATCTGAATCTCAGGCAGATATGATGGTTGGAACATTCGGACAGTTGCATTTCGTTCCCAGTTTGTACCGTCCTCGTGCCATTCCACTATGGATTGCCTTCTTAGTAATTCTTGTCCAGGTTCATCTTCAAAAGTGGACTTACCATGGGTCCCCTCCACCTCCGATGATAAGCAAAAATCATCCATTGCGTTGTCTTCAACAAGGTAGTCCACATCATCCATTCTAGTCCGGGTGTACCATTCCTTTGCACTCCACCAATGATCGTTGTGAATTACCTTAGGCTGGTATGAAGAGTTTCAATGATCTTTGTATCAAAAGTAATTCTTTTTGCCACTTAAGGGAATAGTTCTTGCGTCACCTTTCTCGAGGTGCCCCGTTATTGAATCATTGTAAATATTTTCTCGCCACCTTGACACCATCTACCATTTTCTAAGCATGGAATTGTTGCCACCAATCAAACCCCGTCGCTTGTTCTCCATCCCTCTCGATGTGTTTTATGTCTCAACTCGAGATGTGTCACCGTCTCAGTCCGTGAGTCGATCATGTTTACTTGATCTTCGTGAAGATCGAATCATGTAGGGTTTCCCCCTTCTTTCTGTTGTCGTGTCGAGTGAAGATCTTGAAAGCAAGATGTCAAGACCAAGATGATGGAGTAAATCAACATCTTCGAGAAGGGCAAATGGATCATGAAGATTGTGATAGTTTGTGACTTCCCTTTTCCTCTTACCTCACGTCTTGAATCTCGGGGCGAGATTCTTGTTTAGTGGGGGTGAGTTGTCACAGCCCTAGAGCTTGCTTGTAACCAGTGGCATTGCATCCATGCATCATGTTTAATTTCCATGAAATTTGAAATGGGGATTGCCTAAACCCCTAGCACCAAGACAATTCAAATAGGTTCAACTAAGAAATATTTTTCAATGAACCAAATGGCCTTCAAAAATGTTCACCATTTTTGGAAAAATGCTGGAAACAGTAACCAGAGATGTTGCACATTTTTCCATGACATTTGGACTTTTGAATTAATTCATATGGTATTTGCATTTGGGCATTTAAATACTATAAAATATTTTAAATGCTCAAATAATCATAAACTTAAATGTTTGCTGTTGGATATTTTCCAAACAGTAGGCCTGAGCAAGTTTCATGATTTTTGGGGTAGCATTAGTATTTTTAATAAAGCCCTGAAAGTTACAGAAAATTAGAAAACTAAAACAAATAAAAGAGAGAGAGAGAATACCTTACCTGGCTTACCTGCGCAGCCCACCTGGCCCAGCCTTCTCTCCCCCCCCTCCTCCTCGCTGGCCCAGTTGGCCCAGCCCACCAACCGCCTCGCCGCTCGTCGCCTACCTCTGCCAGTAGGCAGAGGAGGGACACGGCGACCGCGCCGAGCTCGCCACGCCTCCTCCCTGCCCTCCTGCTTGCCACCGAGGCGCCTCCGACGCGTCTGGAGACAGCCACGCGCCCCCCCAGGCCTCTCACTCTCTCCCCGAGCTCCTCCCCCTCCTCTGTCTCGCTCTCTCTCCCGAACCCGAAGGAGCTCGTCGCCGCCGTTCGCCATACCCGCGGCCACAGCCGTCCCCGAGCCTCCCCGACATGCCCCCGAGCTCCGCCTAGTCCCTCTCCCCCTTCCTCACAGAGCCTCCCGACACCGGAGCGCCCCGAGGCGCCGCCCCGCCGCTTTTCCCCTCCTCGGACCTGCCGGTTGCCGTCGCCCGATTCGTCGGCTCCGGTGCCTCCCCGAGCTCGCCGATGCCATCGCTGCACCCGCCGTGAGCTCCTCTGTCGTTTCCCCCTCTTCCCCGACTTGTTTTCCTCCTCTAGCCACCGTTCCCACCGCGGCCGAAGCTCGCCGCCGCCGTGCCTCATCGCCGGCGTGGCTAGAGCCTCAATGGCTCGAAGCCAACCCCACCTCTGGGCTCAGCGCAGCACCAGGAGCCCGCAGCACCCCTCCGCACCTCCTGCCGTGCCACCTAGCGACGTGCCCGAACTCGCCCGAGCTCCGGCCGCCGCCAAACACGTCGTCGGCGCCGATCCCGGCCACCCCGACTCCGGCTAACCCCACCAATAGCTTCGGCTCCTCCCGGCTCCTCCTAGATGCCCTCCATGAGCCATTTGGTCGCCGGAGTGGCAAAACCACTTTCGCCGCTGCCGGGCTCGCTGGCGGCTAAACGCCGCAGCCGACGTGGACTTTGACCACGGGTGGGCCCTGGTTGACTCTCCTGAGTCAATGACAGGTGGGGCCCAGCCCTGTTAAATAATTAGGTTTAGTTTTAATTAAAAGTTAGTTAAGCTAATTACTCTGACACGTGGGACCTACTGCCAGTTTGACCTGGACAGCGACCCGATTGACTTCGTGACGTCACGCCACGTCGGTGGCCTTAATAATGATTTCTGGAATTATTTTAACTCAGGAAATTCGGAAAATTTACAAAACTTCTAAAATTCATAGTAATTTAACCGTAACTCAATGGAAATAATTTATATATGAAAAATGATCAGAAAAATATGAAGAATCTGTTTATGGCATTTTCATGCATGTTTGAGCAAGTTAACCTCACTGAATAGGATGAATCATGATTAGGGTAATTATGAAATAGCATTTGGGGTTGGAGTTCAACCTTGTTTGAATTCCACTTCAACTAACTTGGATTACTGTTTCATTAGGTGAATTCAGCTCCTTAACATGCTCATGCATCATATATGTGCATTGCATTGATTGTGTTCTTTCTCGATTCTTGGTGTTTGTCCCTCTCGGTAGACGCATCATCGGCGATGAGATCGATGACACCGATGAAGAACTATATTATCTTCAGAAGTGCCAGGCAAGCAAAACCCCCTTGTTCATTCCGATACAATCCCACTCTCTCGCTCCTGCTCTATTTTACTGCATTAGGACAACAACGACTCATGTGTTACTTGCTGCGGTAGCTGAACCCCTTAATCCTTTGCATGACCTGTCATTCCACAGTAATTTCATGAAACCCACTAGTATGAGTAGGAATTGTTTGAGCCATGTTGTGCCTACTCATTTATGCTTGTTGTCATGCCTGCTACTGCTTAGAGTTGAGTCGGGTCTGATTCATCGGGAATGAATTGGAATTGTTATGAACATGTCCTATTGTGTGTGAGCTAAGTGTGTGAACACGATTTGGTAAAGGTAGCGGTGAGAGGCCATGTACGAGTACATGGTGGGTTGTCTCATTGAAACCGTCCTCAGGAACTGAGTTCTGTGTTTGTGATCCATGAAACAGTTACTACCACGCATTGGGATCCTTAATTGACCCTCTCGGCTTCTTAACCACCCTTGTCCTTAGTCCGGGAGTTGCAAGTAGTTTACGGTGTTTGTAGCGTCTTTGGGGGCCGCCCGCAACGCTGACCTCTGGGGTGGGTTGTGTTGCGGTTGGCACCGTGGCCCGGTGTACCGTGGGCCGGTTTGTTATCTGGGGAACCCTGCACACTTCGTTCGGGCTGTATGGGAAACCTCGGCGGACTCCTGCGGATGGAACCCGAATAGGCGATAAACCTGGACTAGGGACTTGAGTGTTTAGGTAGGCCGTGGCCGACACCCACGTTGGGCTTCCGCTGAAGGTTGCCGAGTACATGTCGTGTGAACGGCGATAAGTGGTGAGCGTGTGTGAAGAAGTACACCCTGCAGGGTTTAATATGATCTATTCGAATAGCCGTGTCCATGAAAAGGACTTCTGGTTGCCTATATCAGTTCATAGACAAGTGAAAGTGGATACTCTAAAATGCGCAAGTTAAGCGTGAGTGCTATGGATGGCGTTCTCGTAGGGAGACGGGAGCGGGTCCATAGTGGTGTATTGACATGGTGAATATGTGGACTCGTGTGCGCCACCACAAAAGAGTTACTTGCAGTCGTAGTCCAGGATAGCCACCGAGTCAAAGCTGGCTTGCTGCAGTCAAACTCCACCACCCCCTTTGACAATGATGCATATGTAGTTAGATCTGATGTAAGTCTTGCTGAGTACAATTGTACTCACGTTTGCTTATTTTATGTTTTGCAGAGAGACGCCAGTCTCGCTAGTAGTTCCATGTGGACTTCGACGTTTAGCTTGTTACCTCAGCTACGATCTTGTGCCCTCGGCAGGATCTGGTAGATAGTCAGGCTTCTCAGCCTTTTTCATTTATAGTTGTCTGTACTCAGACATGTTTAGCTTCCGCTTGTGCTTTGACTTGTATGCTCTGAGTGTTGGGTCATGAGACCCATGTTTGTAATATCTCGCTCCTCGGAGCCTAATGAATAAATATCTGAGTCGTAGAGTTATGTTGTGATGCCATGTTGTATCTACGCATATTGAGCATAATGTGTGTATGTTTGAAATGCTTGGTATGTGTGGGATCCGACAAACTAGTTGTTTATCCTTGGCAGCCTCTCATATGGGGAAATGTAGTCTCGTGATTCTGAGCGATAGTAGTCCGCTACAGCCCGGTTCACCGGAGTCCTGCTAGCCCAGCACTACTGCTTGGACACTTGACTGGCCGGCATGTGTTTCACTTCGTTCCTATGTCTGTCCCTTCGGGGAAATGTCACGCGGTATTATTCGGAGTCCTGCCTAGCCTGCTACAGCCCGGGATACCGGAGTCCTGTTAGCCCAGTGCTACAGCCCGAATATATACGTTGATGACCGACATGCTTGATGTGATTCATGTATGCCTGTCCCCATGGGTTAGTGCCGCTTTGGGTTCACGACTAGCCATGTCGGCCCGGGTTCTTTGTCATATGGATGCTAGCGATACTATCATATATGTGAGCCAAAAGGCGCAAACGGTCCCGGGCCATGGTAAGGCGACACCCGTGGGAATACCGTGCGTGAGGCCGCAAAGTGATATGATGGGTTACATGCTAGATCGGTGTGACTTAGGATCGGGGTCCTGACAGAAAGCACCAATGTCGGTGTCAAAACCGGCGGACCTCGGTAGGGGGTCCCGAACTGTGCGTCTAGGCGGATGGTAACAGGAGACAAGGGACACAATGTTTTTACCCAGGTTCGGGCCCTCTCGATGGAAGTAATACCCTACTCCTGCTTGATTAATATTGATGATATGGGTAGTACAAGAGTAGATCTACCACGAGATCAAGGAGGCTAAACCCTAGAAGCTAGCCTATGGTATGATTGTTGTTTGTCCTACGGACTAAAACCCTCCGGTTTATATAGACACCGGATAGGTTAGGGTTACACAAAGTCGGTTACAATGGTAGGAGATCTACATATCCGTATCGCCAAGCTTGCCTTCCACGCCAAGGAAAGTCCCATCCGGACACGGGACGAAGTCTTCAATCTTGTATGTTCATAGTCTTGGAGTCCGGCCATGATGATAGTTCGGCTATCCGGACACCCCCTAGTCCAGGACTCCCTCACCCTTGCTTTTGTTCCCCCTCCGTCTGCAAACCAAGAGCGTCGGATGATTGTTCATGAGCCTGCTTCCAGAGAGGCTCCTGAAGCTCAAGAAGTTCCAGTCGTCGACCCCATCGCGACTGAAGACATTGTACAAGATGATGTAGTTCTTCCTCAGATCGAGCGCCCAACGGTATCATCTCCTGTTCAAACGAACAGTGAGCTTATCAGTATTGGTCGTTCTTTTGACACCAATATCACAAGATGCATCGTGGGCTGATCGCCCCCAGCAAGCTACCCCACAACAAGACTCACCAAGTACACCCCAACCGTCATCTGTGCCCGTCATCAGCCCCATGTCCAATGATGACAACTACATGGAGACATCACTGTCACCAAAGGCGTCGCCCGTATTCAAACGGCTTCGCAAAGGCCTGAGGCAATCCGTCTCCATGAACACCATCACAGAAGAGGGCTCCAACTTGTCAAGTTCAGTGGCACGTCGAGTGTTCACTGAAGACAATGCTGCTGAAGACCCTCTGGCTGCATCAGCCGGAGCAACTCAAGAAGAAGAGCATGTCGCTACCCCCCCTATAATTCAAGAAGAAGTTCATAAAGAAAACCAGTCTGTGCCAAAACCTCCAGCTACGCAAGTGGAGGGTGAGAACCCTGAGGCTGCCACACATGACATTCCTGAAGCCAATGACGTTGTCATGGCCGACACAAATGTGGAGCCTACAGTGGCAAATGCACCAGTGGCCGATGAAGCCAATGAAGCCCATGAAGCATATGAAGTTAATACCGCACCTGACACAAATCTGCATCCTGAAGTCAATGCCACTGCTCCTGTTCCGCCTCCAAGGCCACATACTATCGAGCAAGCATACAACTATGGACAGCTTGTCACTGTCAGATGGCCTATTCTGATTCCTCCACCTGCTGTTGGTCCTCAATTTGATTACCATGTCGAGCACAGGCCTCAGGTTCAGAAGCCAAAGCCAAGACTGCCCAGATTTCCAGGTACTGCCACTTCACCAGGATCTTTCAATGTCAACGGCTTCATTGCACACAACACCTTCTTCGATAGCGACAAGAACCCCTACACCAGGCCCAAGATTTCATCTGATCGGTTCTGGAGTTATCAGCAGCGCAACTACTATTCATGCATTCTATACAACCAAGGCCGCATATTTCCGCATATGCGCCTTGATACTGAAGCCATAGCTGGCCTGCCCTACTTAGAAGAAGCTCTCGATTCCTTCAGAGAGGTTGGCTTACTGCATTTTGTCACTAATAACGAGCACTATAATGAAGAGTTGCTGCTTCAATTCTATGCCACTCTTCATATCAGAGGCTACTACAGGGATCCTAAGAGTTGGGTCCTTGAGTGGATGACAGGAAATGTACATCATGAATCCAAAGCATTTGATGTCATTGAGCTTACTAACCTGCCCACTCCAGGTGATCTCTATGAGCCTGGTTGTCAGCTTCACACTGCAGCTTTGGAAAGCATCTTTCACAAGTCTGAACCCGACATGAGCCAGATGCTAAGCATGATGAAGTGATTGCCTCCGGATGCAGAATATCCTACGGAGTTCTTTGTTGAAGACCTTGATTATCTGCCACGCACAATCTATCACATCATAAGGCGAACTCTCTGGCCCATCAAAGGACATTCTCCAAAGGCTAAGCTAGAAGGTGCAATGAAGACATTGGTCTTCCATATTCTTCATGGCAAATGCTTCAATGCATAGGATTTCTTCATCCGCCAACTTGCTGCATCAGGATCTGACATTTTTGGCTTGAAGTTCTATGCTCCATGGATCATGCGTCACGATCAAGCTTCACACTGCTTTCAACTATCAGCCATCTGCACGCAACCACATTGTCTTCTTGCCAGATGTTGATATGTCTGTTGAAGCCATCTATCCAGAGCCTGAAAAAGAGCCACTTTATCTTCATAATGCTGATCGTCAAAGCTTCACTCAGCCCATTGAAGGTGTGCTGGCTGCCACTCGTGTCTATCCGTTGGCTGGTACTACACATGCACCTCACCGTGCCCCAACCGAAGCCACCAACAGCACCATTGCTCAACGGCCTCGAAAGCGATCTCGGGTTCTCAATGACCGAGAGCTTCTCGTTGGCCTGCATTAGAAATAGGATAAGCATCATGATTGGCTCAAGCGCCAGATGTAGAGCATCTTGACTGATGTCAATCGCATTCGCAACCTTGCAACCAAGAATGCCTTTGTCGCGCATGAAACCTGTCGATGCACATGGAAAGGGCTGACTCTTATATGTGCTGAGGAAGATCTTCAGGACGATGACTTCTCAGAACGATTCAAGTTTGATTCCACTCCGCCCAGAAATGATGTTCTGCGGCGCACTCCATCTTGAAGACTCAAAGTAATCCTCTTCTGCTGCAACCGTGAATGCTCGTGTGATCGATGATCAAGATGATGCTACTTCGCCACCTCCAACACGTATCGACACTGCTCCAAGTTCGTCTGCACCGCCAAACCTCGACACCAACCCTGCATCTTCTCCTACTCCTTCTGGGAACGAGTAGAGGCTCAATGTCTTCAACCCTTTTTGGTCCTTACTGACAAAAGGGGGAGAAGCTATGAGTTGATAGTCTTCAAGCGGGTTCATATGGGCGGTTGCATTATATTTTGCCTAGTGCTTACAACTCTTGCTCTTGATACATTTGGTTCTCTGAGTTGTAACACTTAAACTCGATGGTCGTCTGCTACTTATTTGCTATTTTGTGATGCGATGATAAATTCCGCATAAAGCATTTATAACTTCCGCACTTAAATCATTTTTCAGACGTCCATTTTTCATTATGCATGTCATTATCTTTGTTACATCAAATCATGCATGATGAATTGTCGTCATAAGTTGAAGAGGATCTCCACAAGTAGAACCTGCCATGTGCATTTTCTTTCCAGAAGCAAATTATTTATATGCACATCTTCAGGGGGAGCCTTTTGCTACTTACGAAGACAATACCTCATCCTTTACAATTTCACATACTTTTATTCCCGTTGAAAACTTCAACCAGTTTGATGTCGGTGTCAAAACCGGCGGATCTCGGGTAGGGGGTCCAGAACTGTGCGTCTAGGCGGATGGTAACAGGAGACAAGGGACACGATGTTTTTACTCAGGTTCGGGCCCTCTCGATGGAGGTAATACCCTACTCCTGCTTGATTAATATTGATGATATGGGTAGTACAAGAGTAGATCTACCACGAGATCAGAGAGGCTAAACCCTAGAAGCTAGCCTATGGTATGATTGTTGTTCGTTTTCGGACTAAAACCCTCCGGTTTATATAGACACCGGATAGGGTTAGGGTTACACAGAGTAGGTTACAATGGTAGGAGATCCACATATCCGTATCGCCAAGCTTGCCTTCCACGCCAAGGAAAGTTCCATCCGGACAAGGGACGAAGTCTTCAATCTTGTATCTTCATAGTCTTGGAGTCCGGCGAAAGATGATAGTTCGGCTATCCGGACACCCCCTAGTCCAGGACTCCCTCGGTAGCCCCTGAACCAGGCTTCAATGACGACGAGTCCGGCGTGCATATTGTCTTCGGCATTGCAAGGCGGGTTCATAGAAGATGTTGAACACAAGGATAGTGTCCGGCTCTGCAAAACAAGTTCCACATTCCACCGTAGAGAAAATAACTTTTGCACAGATCTGCTGATGTATTCCGCGGCGTGACATCACACCACGGCCAGGCCTTTATACGAATCGTTTTTTTACTATTCCACCTTAGCACGTTTAGCGAGGCGGTTTCCTTTGCACGTCTTATCAAAGCGGAGATCGTGCCCCCTTATTCCGGGATTGCCATCAATACGGACATGGGTAACCCATCCGCACCATTGATTACGGCGCTTGGGAGATAAGCGAGTTTTACCAGGCTGGTGGGGGACGCATAGCTTTGTCCGTCCATATAAGGGGATAAGGATCCACCTTTTCACCTACGCCTTCTTCCTCCTTTGCTCATCCATTTCCGCACACTCGAGCTCCAGCGCCCAAGTCCGCACATCCCACCTCAACCTTCTCCAACTATGTTTGGAGCGGGAGGCAGGTGGATGGCCTCCTCTGTCATGGAGGGGCACATCGAAAAGCTGCGGACGGCCGGATACTTGTCCAGCAACATCGCGCACCGGCTACCCGACGAGGGGCAGCTCATTCCAACCCCCAGGCCCCATGAGAGGGTGGTGTTTCTCACCCACTTCCTCCGTGGACTAGGTTTTCCACTTCACCCATTTGTCCAGGGGCTCATGTTCTACTACGGCCTAGACTTGCACGATCTGGCCCCGAATTTCATCCTCAACATCTCGGCGTTCATCGTCGTGTGTGAGGCCTTCCTCTGCATCCAGCCCCACTTCGGCTTATGGCTGAAGATCTACAATGTCAAGCCGAAGGTAGTGGGCGGCCGCCAAGCGGAGTGCGGAGGCGCCATGGTTGGCAAGATGGCCAAAGCCTTATGGCTCGAGGGCTCCTTTATGGAGACAATAAAGGGGTGGCAATCGGGGTGGTTCTACATCACCGAGCCGCGCGACTCTCAATGGGCGGCGGCCCCCGAATTCCAATCTGGCGTCCCCACGCAGCTCACATCATGGAAAGAGACGGGCCTGACATGGGGGAATTCGGACGAGCTGTCCGAACTCCAATCTGCGTCCGAAACCTGGTGGACAAGAATCTCAGGCTTGTCAACGTAATCCAGGTGATGCTCATCCGCCGGTTTCTCCCACGCCAACAACGGGCCTTCAAATTGTGGGAGTTCGATCCAGCGCAGCACCCGACTCTAAAAAGGCTCTTCGACACTACGTACGAAGATGCCTGGAAGGTGCTGTTCAAGGGCGCCGAGGCTCCCACATCCGCTACCGAAGATCGCGGATTCAGCTCGCAGCGTCAAGCCAGCAAGGTAAGTTATTTTACCCTTTATGGGACTCTTTTTTCATAGTTTGACCCTATGCGGGATCCAAAACTCCCTAACCTTTGACAGGACTGGCTGAAGACGTCCGGACAGATTAACTGTCTGGCCCCTTTGCCAGAGGACCTAGCGGACTCCCGATTGACGGGGCTGCTGGCTCCGGCACCTCACGTGGTGCCGGAGAAGAAGGCCAAGAAGGAGGCCACGGGAACTTGAAAGAGCTCCCGGCGCCAGGTGCTGTCGGACTCACCGCCCGACAACTCTGAGGCGGAATCCTCCTCTGAGGAGGAGGAGGAGGAAAAAGAAGCCTCTCCCCCAGCGGGGGGAGAGAAGAAAAGGAAGGCCGCCCCAACTGGGGAGGCCGGAGGGTCCAAGAAGCGAAGGACCCTTCCTCCGGACTTCTCCACCAACGCCGACAACGACGAGGAGGAGTGGCCAACAAGGGCCAAGCCCCTGGCGAGATCGTAAGTGTCCGGATTCTGGAATAGTTCATGACTTTTTATTTGTCGCATAGTGTCTTCTAACGCCGAATATGACCATGCAGCCCGCCCGAGGCAGGCTCGCCGCTTGCCGAGCGGTTTCCCTGAATTCGTCGGATGTGAATAGTACTTCACTTCCGACCGTCTCCTCCCTCGTGGCCTTGAGCGACACCGCGGTGGAGTCCCAAAAGGCCCCAGCCAGGAGGAGGTGGTCTGGAGGCGCCACAAGGCGACCTCCCGGACTCGGGTGCAAAGGCGAAACCCTAGAGGGCTCTAAGTCCGCCCTGTGCGGACTCCGTCTCGAACCTTTAGTGGTTCCGAAGTCCGGCAAGCGGTCCCTTCGTAAGAAGGGTAAGACTACGACGCCGGTGACCTCCGTCCATCCGGAGGCACCGGATAGCTTGCTGGAGGCGCTTAAAGGCGCCTCCATCGATGAGGAGCACCGCACTGTTATGAGTGTGGTGATCCAGAAAGTTCAGTCCGCCAAGAGCGGGCTGACTGAAGCCTGTACCAGCCTTCTAAGAGGCTTTGAGGTAAGTTTAGAATATTTAAAAATATTACCGCATAGACAAGAGTTCTCGATGCTTAGTTCGGTGTTGGAAAGAAAAGCGGACTAAGGATCTAAAAAGATATACGCAGGAGTCTAACATAAGTATGTCAATATGCGAATGCAGAGCTGCGCCACGACCTCGCCACATCGATCATGGAGGTCCATACATTGAAGAAGAGCCTCGAGCGGTCCGAGAACGAGCTCGGCCTTGCCAAGAAGCAGCTCGAGGACAGGGAAGGTAAGCAATACCTTATTAAAGAAATACCTTATAGAAAGGATTCGGTTGCAAAAAATGACAGGAATAACGTGGGTGTTGTAGGGGCCACGAACGAGGTGGCGACCCTGAAGGAAGCGGTGTCCGTGGCCGAAATCAAAGCGGCCGCGGAGCGCACCGAGCGAGAGAAGCAGGACGAGCGGGTGGCGGAGGTGCGACAAGAGCTCCAGGCTCTCGTGGAAAAACACGAGAGCTTGGAGCGTGACTCAAAGACTCAAGAGTCCGAGCTCGCCTCGGCTCTTGAGAGTGCCAAAGCCGCTAAGGCCGAAGCCCAAAAAGCCCTCCAAGAAATTGAATCATTAAAGAAGATAGCGGCGGGTAAGGCATTCTTTATGCAAAGCAAGCATGTGAAAGTGAATTACCTATTACTTACCCGGATTTGGAGCTCTCCAGGAGAATTCGCAGATCTGCCCCGCAGTGTGTCTGATGCTGCCGCGTTCTACCACGCCAAGGAGGGGAGCTCGACAGAAAAGGTGTTCTGGTCTCAGTATGCTGAGGCCGAACATCCGGTGCCCTTGAGCGACCAGCGGAAGCAGCTGGTCGAGCTCCACAAGGTCGCCGAACAAGCCATGAAGGGCCTCATAATTCGGTTGTGGCCATTGAAATCCATGCCTGGGAGCTACTTCGGGCTAGTGCAGCGGCTGGTGGACGCCTGTCCATGGATTGAAGTCATCAAGTGCTCCGCCTGCATTGAAGGTGCCCGTCGGGCCCTTGCCCGTGCTAAAGTGCACTGGGGCAAGCTGGATGCGGTGAAGCTTGTGACGGATGGGCCACCAAAGGGCAAGGAGCATCGCAAGCCCGAAATGTACTATGAGGGCGTCCTGAAGGGTGCCCGCCGTATAGCGGATGACTGCTCCAAAGATGTAATTTTTGAATAGACTCGCATTTGTTATCCTGTACGCTGAAAAGTTGTCCATATGCGCTAAGCAACGCTTGTTAATTTAAAATATTACCTTTTGTGCGGCCGTTTATCAAATTTGAGAGATGGCAAGTCGTTGGCTTCAGCCCCCATGCCATGAGTGCTGGGGTGTTCGGGATAAACTTGAGCGCTCTTGTTCCCATTCTTGGGTCCGTCAAGGGAGGCGCTCAACGCAACGAACAAGGCAACCGGACTTATAGTGCTTGAACACTCTCACCTAGCCATCGAATTCTATAATTTTAAATTTTGGCGAAGCCCCTTGTATTCGGAAGACCGAGTTCAGGGCGCTATCCACGCCTTGGCCAGACAATGCCGGTTCCTCGCTCTAAGCGGCATAAGTATTTAGGGACTCGAAGAAACCTCTCGAACAGCGACCGGCTCTCGCCCTATCATGACGGTCAGTTTTAGTTTTCCATCGAGGTGCTCAACCCAGCTCAACCGGGCACAATCGCAGTGGTTCTCCCAGCTACCTTAGCCGATATAACGGAACATAAGGTACCAAAACATGGGAGCCGGGCAAACCCAACTATTGACCCAAGACATGATTCGGAGCCGATGCATATAATGTTATAAGTTCGGGGTGCCGCACTTGTGAAAGTGTTCGAATTTATCACACCATACTTTTGGGGTACATAAGCCCCTGGTGTATTGGCCGTACCAAATTGTACGGTTGCGCAATGTCATAAATGAACATATATAATGGGAAAGAATGCAATAATAGGCAAGAGCTATATATTGGTTATTCAAAAGAAACTGCAAATAAAAGCAGAATGATAAAAATTGTGCAATAAGCAAGGTACGGGACTTTTTAACATGTCCTCCTCCAGGGGCAAGCTGCGGGATGGTATGTAAAACAGGTATAATGCTCGTAGTAGAGACCACCTGGACACTCGACGTAGCTTTCTGCTTCCCTGGCTGTTGCATCGTGAGTTCGGCAATTCTAGTGCCGGACAGGACTTCTGGGAAACGGAGTCCTGAAAGTAAGAAAAAAGAAAAAGAATGACACAATCGGGAGCCCCTGGTGCGGTTGAGCCGCATTCTGGGCGTGCCGTGGTCGTGCCCCTCCCCTGATGCCCATGGTATCTCCAGAGCGTAGTTATGTACGCGTAGTACTGGCTTCGCAATTTCGCGAGGGCTGGGGTTGGGGCCGGATTGCTACGCGTGCTTGGATCGTGCCAGGCGGTCTTGTTGTAGGTTACTCCGGGCGCGCTTGACAGTGTCCGGACGTTTAATGGCCGGACTCGAGAATTGCTGTGAGAGGCTGCTTTGCACCTCCGCCGCGAGGGCCGCCGTGTGCTCCTCTGTTCGGAGAGAGCGTTCGGTGTTTCCATTGACCGTGATTACTCCTCGAGGGCCTGGCATCTTGAGCTTGAGGTATGCGTAGTGCGGCACCGCATTGAACTTTGCAAATGCGGTTCGTCCAAGCAGTGCGTGATAGCCGCCATGAACGGGACTATGTCGAAGATTAACTCTTCGCTCGGAAGTTATCCGGGGATCCGAAGACCACTTCAAGTGTAACTGAGCCTATACAGTTGGCCTCTACACCTGGTATGACGCCTTTAAAGGTCGTCTTTGTGGGTTTAATCCTTGAGGGCTCTATGCCCATTTTGCGCACTGTATCCTGATAAAGCAGGTTCAGGCTGCTACCGCCGTCCATCAGGACTCTAGTGAGGTGAAATCCGTTGATGATTGGGTCAAGAACCAATGCGGCGAATCCGCCGTGAAGGATGCTAGTGGGGTGGTCCCTTCGATCAAATGTGATCGGGCAGGAGGACCATGGGTTGAACTTTGGGGTGACTGGCTCCATCTCATATACGTCCCTTAGTGCACGCTTCCGCTCCCTTTTGGGTATGTGGGTTGCGTATATCATGTTCACCGTCCGCACTTGTGTGGGAAAGCCCTTCTGTCCTCTATTGTTCGACGGCCGGGGCTCTTCCTCGTCATCGCTATGCAGCCCCTTGTCATTGAGTTCGGCACTTAACTTGCCTGCTTGCTTGAACACCCAACAATCCCTGTTGGTGTGGTTGGCTGGTTTCGGGGGTGCCATGTATCCGCACAAGCGATCGAGTATTCGGTCCAAGTTGGACGGGCCCTGGGTATTTCTTTTGAATGGCTTCTTCCGCTGACCGGGTTTAGAGCCTCTGAATCTGGCATTGACTGTCGTATCTTCAGTATTATCGCCGTTAATGCGGCGCTTGTTCTTGTTACGACGCGACCTGCCATTGCTGTCCTTGGTATCCGAACTACCAGGGTTTTTGGTTAAGTAGTTGCTACGAGCTAGCCAGCAGTCCTCTCCCGCGCAAAAGCGGGTCATGAGCGTTGTGAGGGCTGCCATGGATTTCAGCTTTTCCTGTCCTAGGTGTCGGGCAAGCCACTCATCGAGGATGTTATGTTTAAAGGCTGCAAGGGCCTCTGCATCCGGACAGTCAACGATTTGATTTTTCTTTGTCAGGAACCGCGTCGTAATTGTCCGCCGATTCTTCTGGCTGCTGAATTATGTGGCTGAGGTCATCGACGTCTGGTGGTCGCACGTATGTGCCCTGGAAGTTATCAAGAAATGCGGCTTCCAGGTCCTCCCAACAACCAATTGATTCTACTGGCAAGCTGTTGAGCCAATGCCGAGCTGGTCCTTTAGGCTTGAGTGGGAGGTATTTGATGGCGTGTAGATCATCGCCGCGGGCCATGTGGATATGGAGGAGGTAGTCCTCGAACCAAACCGCTGGATCTGTTGTGCCATCATATGATTCGATGTTTACGGGTTTGAAACCCTCGGGGATTTTATGATCCATTACTTCATTTGTGAAGCATAGTGGGTGTGCGGCGCCTCTGTATTGAGCTATATCACGACGCAGGTCAAATGAGCTTTGTCTACTGTGTTCGGCCTGGCCAGAATTGATGTATCTGGTGTGACGGTTATCGTCACGTGTCGTGGGGCACCCACGCGATCCGTAGATCGATCTTGTTTGCCTTGCCTTGTCCTCCAATATGTCTCGCAGGTCTGGCGTGTTTCCCCGTGCTTAGGTAGTTTTCGAGCGACGCCGGAGTACGGCTTGAATGGAGGGTCTTGAGGCCTCTCTGTCGCGACCACGGGGTGGCCGGTCGGCCGCATCATGCGCTGGTGATGTAGGTTTCGGTGCTGCTTCCTCTAATTGGGGTAGCAGCCTGCGTTTGGGGTATCTATTGGAGGGGCGTTCGAGTTCATACTCTTCGGCTGCAAGGACTTCAGTCCATCCGCCGCTTAGCAAGTCTTGGTCAGCTCTAAGCTGCTATCGCTTTTCTTGAGGCTGCTAGCCGTGGCCATAAGCCCGCGTTTGAAATGCTCTGCTCGGCAGGATCCTCAGGCACGACAAATTCGTAAATGCCGAGGCTTGCCTCATCTTCGGAGGGGGCGCATAATTATCGCCCTCTACCTCTCTTTCTGCCAGACCGTCAGGCGGACTTGCTTCTCCCTCCTCCTGTGCTGAATCCTGCTGGAGGGGGTTGTCTTCGGCACTGTCCGGGGTATTATTGTCTCCCGTGCCGGAATCACCGTTTTTACTGTGGCGGGATTTAGAATGGCACCACTGACGTCGGCGCTTGGGTTGTTTCTTGGAGGGGTCGTCCTCCGCCGTTCCATCGCCATTCCCATCTTTTGGGATGTCCACCATGTATATGTCATGTGACGAGGTGGCCTTCCAGTGCCCTGTAGGCGCTGGGTCTTGGTCGTCTCCGGCATCGTCGTCCATACCGTCGATGTCTTCGGAGTAGAAGTCGAGCATGTCGGTTAAATCATCGACAGTGGCTACAAAGTGGGTGGTGGTTGGGCGTTGAATTTCTTCGTCGTCCGCATCCCAACCTTCCTGACCGTAGTCCGGCCAGGGCTCTCCTGATAAAGAGAGAGACTTTAGTGAATTAAAGATCTCGACAAAGGGCGAAGTTACGAAAGATGTCCGCGGCAGTGAACTCCATGACCGGGCGCCCAATCGGATTCGATTGGGGGCGCGGAGGGTTCGGAGTCCGCACCTTGGAGTCACGGTCTTCGCAAAGCGATAGGGTGGAGTTCGGCTCGATCGCCGTTGAGATTGTAGCCCCGAGGCGGTGTCCAACCACTCGCCCTCGATCGTGAAACCGCCCGGATTAAGGGTCGGAGCGGGCATCGTGCGGCCTGTGGCAATCGCTCGGCGGGCAGAGCTAGATCGTTCCCATCGAGACAGTGCGGCGCACTTGGCTGTGGCTCGAATCCGTCGAAGATCAAGTCTCCGCGGATGTCGTCCGTATAGTTCAAGCAAATTGGCCCGCAGTGCAAAGCCGCCGAATACGAAGATCTGTCTGGGGATAAAAGTATCACCCTAGACTGCGTCGTTGTTGATGATTGAAGGAGCCATCTGGCCTATAGGTGACAACACAGAGGAACTATCAATGAAAGCACCAATGTCGGTGTCAAAACCGGCGGATCTCGGGTAGGGGGTCCCGAACTGTGCGTCTAGGCGGATGGTAACAGGAGACAAGGGACACGATGTTTTTACCCAGGTGTTCGGGCCCTCTCGATGCAGGTAATACCCTACTCCTGCTTGATTAATATTGATGATATGGGTAGTACAAGAGTAGATCTACCACGAGATCGAGAGGCTAAACCCTAGAAGCTAGCCTATGGTATGATTGTTGTTCGTCCCACGGACTAAAACCCTCCGGTTTATATAGACACCGGATAGGGTTAGGGTTACATGTAGTCGGTTACAATGGTAGGAGATCCACATATCCAGATCGCCAAGCTTGCCTTCCACGCCAAGGAAAGTCCCATCCGGACAAGGGACGAAGTCTTCAATCTTGTATCTTCATAGTCTTGGAGTCCGGCCAAAGATGATAGTTCGGCTATCCGGACACCCCCTAGTCCAGGACTCCCTCAGTCATCAATCACCAAAAAGGGGGAGATTGTAAGTGCATCTAGTGCCAACCCTAGTTTGGTTTTGGAGTATTGACGACAAACGTGGTTGAGGGACTAATGTGTTTGTGAGAATTGCAGGATAACACAGGTAGTAGTCCCTCCTTGATTCGGTTTACTTACTGGAGATGACCCCTAAAATGTATGAAGACGTTGAAGATAATGGTGGTACGTGAAGATATTCACATTGAAGACTATGACAGAAGAAGACATTGAGTGAAGACTATGGAGCGCGAAGACTTAGTAGTTTCGTTGTTTCTTTTCTTCTTTGTTGAGTCATAGGAACCACCGCACTGTTAAGTGGGGTCCAAGTGAACAAAGTCAGAGTGACTGAAGTGATGCTCAACCAAAATCCTATGTCTTCGAGCGAAGACAATGAGAGCAAATCTTATCCAGAGCCGGATAAGTCAGCTTTACTAGTAGCCCAAGTCAAGCTGTCGCGTGTGTTTGAAATCTGACCGTTGTGACACGTGTCGGTTCCTTAGTGGCCCAGGGTCATTTTGGACAAATCAGGTCGGGTTGCCCAGTGGCTTTAAATAGCCCACCCCCTACACCATAAATTGGTGGCTGCTCAGAGTTAGTGCACGACTTTTGTCGTTTGAGAGCAACCCACCTCCGAAGCATTTGAGAGAGAGAAATCCTTGGGAGGACAAAGCCCAAACACCCAGAGCCAAAGAGTGTTAGGCATCACTGAAGTCTTTCTGCCCGCGTGATCTAAAGACTTGTTACACTTGAGGACTATGAATCCTCCAGCCGGTTAGGCGTCGCATTCTGAGCATCCAAGAGTAATTGTGGATTGCCGGTGAACGAAGTCTGTGAAGGTTTGGAAGTCTACCTTGAAGACTTACCAGAGTGATTGGGCGGGACTGTGTGTCCTTAGCTCAAGGGGAATAAGGTGAAGACACGGTCTTCTGAGTTCAATCTCAGCCTCCCTAACCAGACGTACAGTTGTCACAGCAACTGGAACTGGTCAAACAAATCCTTGTCTTCACAACACACTGGTTCTATCTCTTACTCTCCTTACGTGCAGTTTGTCTTTGTGAAGTCATTGCCTGATTACTCTACCTATTTGTCTTCACTGTGTGACTACTTGTTCTGATTGGATTCATACTATCTTCCATCCTGATCCTACTACATATCTGCTATCAGTCATCATGCTTTAGCTTCATACTTGTTTAACAATGGCTTGTCTAGTGTAGTTCATCTTCCGCTGCATGTTTATAGGTCCAGTTTTCATGTTTGTCTTTGAAACTTTCATGTTTTGAAGACTTCCGTAAAAATCGCCTATTCACCCCCCCCTCTAGTCGATAACTAGCACTTTCAAGTGGATTCCTCTTGATGAGCATGAGATGGATGAAACTAGAAGCACAAACTTCTATACCTTCTATATACCTTCTGTTATTTAGTTGGAATAAAGTAAAAATAGTATTTTTCTGTCTGTTTCCTGATTTAACCGTGCAATATAAAAATATCCCAAAATAAAAGTCCTCAGAATGCCATGCCAATTTAACATGATTTTTTTGGTAATATTTGAGGATTTATGGTGCAAAAATCACCGCGGGGGGAGCTGCCACCTGGCCACGAGGGTGGAGGGCGCGCCCTACCCCCCAGGGCGCGCCTCCCTGCCTCGTGGGCCCATGGTGGCCCTCCACCACTTATTACTGCATCCATCCTCTTCTTCTTCCTCCCACAAACACGAAAAACAAACTCAAGCACGAGTTCTAGCCCACTTTGCTGTGATTTTTGATCTCCTTGCTCAAAGCACCCTCGCAAAACTGCTTGGGGAGATTGTTCCTTGGTATGTGACTCCTCCATTGGTCCAATTAGTTTTTGTTCTAGTGCTTTATTCATTGCAAATTTGTGCTGCCTAGGTGACCATGTTCTTGAGCTTGCATGTCAAATTTATATGGTTCCAAGTAGTTCTAATGCTTGATATAGGCACTAGGCACTTGTAGGAGTAGTTGCTATCAATTTTGTTGAGCTTTGTTCACTTTTGTTTGAAGTTACTAAAAATTTCAGAAATTTTTCAAAGAAAAACAATATGTTTAGGAAGATGTTCCAAGGTGGTTCTTCGAGGAAGTAAGGCCCCAGGCTTGCAATGCGTGATGCTGATGAGGAGCCCCCGAGGGACGCTCCCGTGAGGCCCTGTGGATGGCCTTCGGAAAATTTTATGGATCGAGCGGGAATTAAAGAAGAATTAAACGCATATTTGCGTAACGCCGATCTTGTGGACTTTGAGGCAGACAAATGCCTACAGTATCATGATCTCACTAGTTCATTTGTGAGGAGGTTTGAGTTTTCATCTTCACGTAATTCTCCTTCTGTCATGTTTGATCTTTATGACAAATCTTATACCATGGACTTAGAGGATTTTACTCTTGCCTGCAAACTCCCACAATGGGGTAGTACCATTGATCCCGTAAATCTGAATTTAGAAACTTTCTTGCTCGTATAACTGTAGGGGAATCTAGAGATATAACGCAAGCTACCATAGGGAGCATTCATTTTCCTGCTATACATTATTTTGCTCTCTTCATAGGTAGATGCATAAATGCTAAAGATGAAGCATGTCACATGTGTGTCCCTGACCTTAGCATTCTCAGGAGTGCTGTGTTAGGATACCAATCTTATTATATGGGAGCCATTGTAGCACGTAGGTTGCATCATAATACATATAATGGAGATTTCTTTGGAGGAATTTATGCAACCCGCTTAGCTAATTTTCTTGAGGTAGACGTTCGTGAGGGTGACATGGAGTTGCCTCCTACTTATTTAGATTTTGATTCTATGGTTTCCCACCAATTTGTCGAGAGGACTGAATCACCTCTTCAGTATCGACTAATCTTTAAAAAACGGCATGTTGTCTGTATTACTCTTCCTGCTCCTGCCTTCTTTGATTCTCAGACAAAAGGAAGATATACTATTACCAGAGAGGAGGCAGATGAGTACGAGAGGGGAGCAGAGGCAGCCCGACTCCACGCTGTAGCTCAGGAGGCGATAGCCGCTGCATCACAGTACAACCCCAACTATTCTTCATCGCAGTACGACCCCAGCTACACCTATGGGTATGCGCCAGGCTATCCCTGGCAATAAACCAACTTAGGCCAAAAGCCTAAGCTTGGGGGAGTACATATTTCTCACCGACATTACATTTATGTTCACACACACTCATTGCTAGATGTCGGCGCTCATACTCTTTCACTGTAATATCCATGCTAGTTTATTTTCTTTTTCCTACTTTCTTCTTGTGTGTTTGTTAAACCTTATGAGAAAAACCAAAAAAAATTAGTATTAGTTTACTTTTCTTGTTGTAGTAGTAATAATTAAAAAGAAAACCCAAAAATATTAACCGTTCTTCTTTTGCTTGTTGGGAGCTTTCTCGTGTAAATAGTTTTTATTTCTTTTCTTTTCTTTGGGGGTCGATAGGAGAAGACCATGATTATATTGTTGAAGTGGCTCTTATATGCATTGTTGTTGATTTAACCAAGAGCCCATATTGCCTTGTCTTCTCCTGTTTACTGAAGCTCGCAGATTCCAGCTTAGTCCAATGCCCGTGCACTCTTATTATTATTCACATCATCCGGTCGTGCAAGTGAAAGGAAATTATGATTATATATGATGGACAGACTGAGATAAGAAAAGCTGGTATGAACTCGACCTCTCTTGTTTTTGTAAATATGATGAGTTTATCGTTCCTGATTCAGCTTATTATGAATAAACATGTTTGCAATGACAATTAGAGATCATAGTTACTTGTGCCATGCTTGATTAGCTATGAGTTATAATGGTTTAACTTGCGTGTCAACATGCTATTAAAATGATTATGTTGTGGTATGATGGGGTGGTATCCTCCTTTGAATGATTTAAGTGACTTGACTTGGCACATGTTCAGGCATGTAGTTGAAACAAAATCAACATAGCCTTCACGATATTTATGTTCATGGTGGATTATATCCTACTCATGCTTGCATCCAATGTTTATTAATCTTAATGCATGTTCATGGCTGTTGTCGCTCTCTAGTTGGTCGCTTCCCAGTCTTTTGCTAGCCTTCACTTGTACTAAGCGGGAATACTGCTTGTGCATCCAATCCCTTAAACCCCAAAGTTATTCCATATGAGTCCACCATACCTTCCTATATGCGGTATCTACCTGCCGTTCCAAGTAAATTTGTATGTGCCAAACTCTAAACCTTCAAATAAACATTCTGTTTTGAATGCTCCAATAGCTCATGTTGCAACAAAGGCTTCCCTTATCTTCCATGTTAGGCGGTTTATTCTCAAGAGGAGTGGACTCCGCTCCCCACTCACGAGAAAATGGCTGGTCACCGGGATGCCCAGACCCATGCTTTATGCAAACTAAATCAAAATTAATTGCAAACAAAACTCCCCCTGGGACCGGATGTTAGTTGGAGACACTCGTTGTTTCGAGCAAGTCATGGATATTGATGCTTGTTGGTGGAGGGGGAGTATAAACTTTACCATTCTGTTTGGTAACCGCCTATAATTTGTGTAGCATGGAAGATATCGCCATCTCTTAGTTGTTATGTTGGAAATGAAAGTATACCGCTCAAAATATTATTCATCTCTATTTCAAAACCGAGCTCTAGCACCTCTACAAATCCCTGCTTCCCTCTGCGAAGGGCCTATCTATTTACTTTTATGTTGAGTCATCACCCTCTTATTAAAAAGCACTAGCTGGAGAGCACAGCCGTCATTTGCATTCATTACTATTAATTTATATTGGGTATGACTATGATTGGATCTTTTTTACCATTAATTACAATGTCTAGTCAGTCCTTGATCTTTAAAGGTGCTCGTGCATTTATGTTTTGCGGTCTCGTAAAGGGCTAGCGAGATACCATCTTGTTATATCATATTATGATTGTTTTGAGAAAGTGTTGTCATCCGAGATTTATTATTATCGCTCGCTAGCTGATTATGCTATTGATATGAGTAATCATGAGACCTGAGAATTATTGCAAATGTGGTTAGTTATAATCTTTGCTGAAAACTTGAATGCTGGCTTTACATGTTTACAACAACGAGAGCAAAAAGAGTTTGTAAATTTTGTTCTTTATTTCTTTCAGTTTATCGACTGAATTGCTTGAGGACAAGCAATGGTTTAAGTTTGGTGGAGTTGATACGTCTCCGTCATATCTACTTTTCCAAACACTTTTGCCCTTGTTTTGGACTCTAACTTGTATGATTTGAATGGAACTAACCCGGACTGACGCTGTTTTCAGCAAAATTGCCATGATGTTGTTTTATGTGCAGAAAACAAAAGTTCTCGCGATGACCTGAAACTCCACGGAATATCTTAGAATAAATAATAAAAAATCCTCGCCAAAGATGAAGACCAGGGGGCCCACACCCTGTCCACGAGGGTGGGGGCGCCCCCCTACCTCGTGGGCCCCCTAGAGCTCCTCCGACGCCAACTCCAACTCTATATATTTGCTTTTGGGGAGAAAAAAATAGAGGAGAAGAAATCATCGCGTTTTACGATACGGAGCCGCCGCCAAGCCCTAAAACCTCTCGGGAGGGCTGATCTGGAGTCCGTTCGGGGCTCCAGAGAGGGGGATTCGTCACCGTTGTCATCATCAACCATCCTCCATCACCAATTTCATGATGCTCATCGCCGTGCGTGAGTAATTTCATCATAGGCTTGCTGGACGGTGATGGGTTGGATGAGATCTATCATGTAATCGAGTTAGTTTTGTTAGGGTTTGATCCCTAGTATCCATTATGTTCTGAGATTGATGTTGCTATGACTTTGCTATGCTTAATGCTTGTCACTAGGGCCCGAGTGCCATGAGTTCAGATCTGAACCTATTATATTTTCATGAATATATGTGAGTTCTTGATCCTATCTTGCAAGTCTATAGTCACCTACTATGTGTTATGATCCGGCAACCCCGAAGTGACAATAATCGCGACCACTGCCGGTGATGACCATAGTTTGAGGAGTTAGTGTATTCACTATGTGCTAATGCTTTGTTCCGGTTCTCTATTAAAAGGAGGCCTTAATATCCCTTAGTTTCCATTAGGACCCCGCTGCCACGGGAGGGTAGGACAAAAGATGTCATGCAAGTTCTTTTCCATCAGCAAGTATGACTATATTCGGAATACATGCCTACAGTATATTGATGAATTGGAGCTAGTTCTATGTCACCCTATGTTATGACTGTTACATGATGAACCGCATCCGGCATAATTACTCATCACCGATCCAATGCCTACGAGCTTTCCATATACTGGTTTACGCTTCTTTACTTTCCCGTTGCTATTGTTACAATCAGTACAAAATACCAAAAATATTACTTTTGATGTCTTTACCTTTGTTACCGTTACCACCACTATCATATTACTTTGCTACTAAATACTTTGCTGCAGATATTAAGTTATCCAGGTGTGGCTGAATTGACAACTCAGTTGCTAATACTTGAGAATATTCTTTGGCTCCCCTTGTGTCGAATCAATAAATTTGGGTTGAATACTCTACCCTCGAAAGCTGTTGCGATCCCCTATACTTGTGGGTTATCAGACCGCTAGGTGACGCACCCATTTTCCCAGCAACTCAACACGTTATGAATGTCTCGCAGTCGTGTAGTGATGATCACTCCCTGGTTCAGTGCGACATGCTTTACAGCTTAGAATTAGGGCTCCAAAAGCGACTTGCGCAACACGGAGCATATGAGATGTTCCAAGAGCTGAAAATGGTTTTCCAAGCTCATGCCCGGGTCGAGAGATATGAAGTCTCCGAAAAGTTCTACAGTTGTAAGATGGAGGGAAACAGTTCTGTCAGCGAGCACATACTCAAAATGTGTGGGTTGCACAACTGTCGGAGTAATGGGCCACGGGTAGGCAAACCCGGGCCCCTGGACCTTCCAAAACATCGAGGCAGACTGCGCCCCTCCAGACCCCAAGACGAAGAGCCGCCTTCTGAGAATCGGCGGCAGAGCCGCCGACTGCCCCTCCCAGCCGAGTCCCAGAGACGGCCTCGGAATGAGCCGACTCCCAACTGGCGGCTTCCGGAGAAGCCGGCTATGGGGAGTCGGCCCGCGACTCCAACCACCTCCTGCCTATGCAATTACGGACGGGATGGGATGTGGCCGCCGCGCGGCCCATCCTTGCCCCGTTCACGAAGGGTAGGCATGGCCACAGTGCACCGTACCGACGGAGATCTCCGTCCGCGCGGCGCGTTGCCACGCCGCCCTCGACGCCAGCCCTCGGCAGATCCTCGTACTCCACGGCGGTACCGCACGACCCAACGACGGTGGGACCCGCCTGTCGGCGGGGGTGCAGGAGTTGGCGAGAGTGCCGGAAGACGGACCCGTTGGGAGTCGGCCCTCAGGAGTCAGGCGGCCCCTCCCACGGGCCCGCACGCCATTAACCAGACGAGACAGGGAATGGCAACAGTGATCGCCCGCCAGGCGGCGGCGCTGTCGCCATGACCCCATGACCAAGCTGGCGTCATTAGAGGCGCGGCTACAGTAATCCGCAGCCGGCAAGACCCGCCCGCGGCGGACAAGGCCTGTCGGCCCCATGATGGGCCGTCGGCGGGGCCCACTAGTCTGCGGGCCCCAGAAGTCGGCGGAGAAGACGGCTACCTAAGAGACAGATGGCTGGGACCCGCGCCCAGCCGGATTACCATTGTTCCCCCGGGGGGTAGGCCAATATAAACCCCACGGGGCACCCATGCAAGAGGTTGGACGCTAGTACATTTAGACACAGATAGAGGGAAGAGAAGAGCTAGTCGTGCCCTTCTCCTTCCTCACCTCGAACAGCTCAAGGAGCAACCTTGTACCCACTTTTCCATAGTGATTATGCGGAGACCCCGCAGAGCAGCAGTAGGGGTGTTATCTCCACTGAGAGCCCTGAAGCTGGGTAAGATCCGCCGCGTGCATGCCTTCGCCTCATCCCGTTTCCAGGCACCGGCGACGTTCTACTCGCCCCCACCATGATAAGCCATCCTTTGGCATATGTCGCACCCAACCCTCGACAACAACCGCTTGTCTCAGCTGGGAGTTAATCTTCCAGATGACTCGGTCATTGACATGATCCTCCAGTCGCTTCCACCTAGCTACAAGAGCTTTGTGATGAACTACAATATGCAAGGGATGGAGAAGTCTATTCCTGAGTTATATTCGATCTGAAATCAGCGAAGGTAGAGATCAAAAAGGAACATCAAGTGTTGATGGTAAATAAGACCACTAGGTTCAAGAAAGGCTAAGGTAAGTAGAACTTAAAGAAGGACGGCAAGGGAGTTGCCGCGCCCGGTAAGTCACTTTCCGGGAAGAAGCCAAAGAATGGACCCAAGCCTGAGACAGAGTGGTTTTATTGCAAGGGAAATGGTCACTAGAAGCGGAACTGCCCCAAGTACTTAGCGGATAAGAAGGTGAGCAACACCAAAGGTATATATGGTCACTACTGCAGGATGATGCTTGATACGTCTCCGTCATATCTATAATTTTTTATTGTTCCATGCCAACATTATACAACTTTCATATACTTTTGGCAACTTTTCATACTATTTTTGGGACTAAAATATTGATCCAGTGCCCAGAGCCAGTTCTTGTTTGTTGCATGTTTTTTGTTTCACAGAAAAAAATATCAAACGGAGTCCAAACGGGATAAAAACTAACGGATATTTTTTTGGAATATTTTACGTTGCTGGTCCTCCCGTGCCTCAGGTGTATCTTTTGTCTTCCCATACACGCCGAAGAAGCCAAGCAGGGTCACGCAAAGATTCTTCGTCACGTGCATCACGTCGATTGCGGAGCGGACCTCTAGGTCTTTCCAATATGGCAGGTCCCAAAATATAGATTTCTTCTTCAACAGGGTGCGCGTCCGTCAGCGTCCTTCGGAACAGGTTCTCCGCCAGGACCCTTTCCAAATATCACCTTCAAATCCTTGACCATATCATGTACATCAGCACCAGTACGGTGGCGAGGCTTCGTCCGGTGATCCGCCTCACCTTTGAAATGCTTGTCTTTCTTTCTTACGGGATGCCTCCTCGGAAGAAATCGACGATGTCCCAGGTACACATTCTTCTTACAACTATTCAAATATATAATGTCGGTATCATCCAAACAGTTCGTGCATCCGCGGTATCCCTTGTTTGTCTGTCCTGAAAGGTTACTGAGAGCAGGCCAATCATTGATGGTCACGAACAACAACGCCTTTAGGTCAAATTCTTCCCCCATGTGCTCATCCCACGACGTACACACCTGTTCCATTCCACAGTTGTAAGAGTTCTTCAACTAATGTCCTTAGGTACACATCAATGTCGTTGCCGGGTTGCTTAGGGCCTTGGATGAGCAATCGGCATCATAATGAACTTCCGCTTCATGCACAACCAAGGAGGAAGGTTATACAAACATAGAGTCACAGGCCAGGTGCTATGGTTGCTGCTCGCTCCCCAAAAGGATTAATGCCATCTGCGCTTAGACCAAACCATACGCTCCTTGCGTCATCTCGCAAACTCCTTCCGTACTTTCTTTCGATTTTTCTCCACTGCGACCCGTCGCTGGGTATTCTCAACTTTCCGCCTTTCTTACGGTCTTCTTCGTGCCATCGTGATCGCCATGGCATGCTCTTTGTTTTGGAACAACGTTTCAACCGTGGTATTATAGGAGAATACCACATCACCTTGGCAGGAATCTTCTTCTGGGCGCCGCCCTCGACATCACCTGTGGTCATTGCGGCTGATCTTATAGCGCAATGCACCACATACCGGCAAGCGTTCAAATCCTCGTACTCACCGCGGTAGAGGATGCAATCATTAGGGCATGCATGTATCTTGTGCACCTCTAACCCTAGAGGGCAGACAGCCTTCTTTGCTTCGTACGTACTCTCGGGCAATTCGTTGTCCTTTGGAAGCATATCCTTTATCATTACCAGCAAATTTCCAAATCCCTTGTCAGATACACCATTCTCTGCCTTCCATTGCAGCAATTCCAGTGGTGCCCAGCTTTTTCTTGTCACCTACGCAATTGGTACAACAATTTGTTGTGATCCTCTAACATGCGCTGCAACTTCTTCTTCTCCAAATCACTTGCGCCGTTTCTCTTTGCATCGGCAATGGCCCGACCTAGATCATCAAGGGCTCATCTGATGCCTCTTCTTCAGCTTCTTCCCACATTGCCGGCTCAGCTTCTTCCCGCATTACCGGCTCAGCTTCTTCCCGCATTGTTGTATCATCGTATTCAGGGAACCCATGGCGATGATAGCTGTCGTCGTCCTCTTCTTCTTCATTGTCTTCCATCATAACCCCTCTTTCTCCGTGCTTGGTCCAAACATTATAGTGGGGCATGAAACCGGACTCAAACAGGTGGACGTGAATGGTTCTTGACGAGAGTAATTGCGACCATTCTTACAGCCAGCACATGGACAAGGCATAAAACCATCCGCCCGCTTGTTTGCCTCAGCCGCAAGCGTAAAAGTATGCACGCCCTCAACGAACTGGGAGAGCATCGGTCATCAGACATCCATTGCCGGCTCATCTTCATTACACAACAATCGAATAGACCAAATTGATACAAGTTCATACATAAAGTTCATACAACACTTAAATGCAACAAACAAATAACTCTCTAGCTAAAGCATTTAAATGCAACAACAAAGGCGATCAAGATCGCAACTAAGGTAACAATTGATCCAACAGCATAATGATACCAAGCCTCACTATCGATGGCATATTTTCTAATCTTTCTAATCTTCAAGCGCATTTTCTCCATCTTGATCTTGTCATCATCGATTTACATCGGCAACATGCAACTCCAATTCCATCTTCTCCCCTCAATTCTTTTCAATTTTTCTTTCAAGTACTCGTTTTCTCTTTCAACTAAATTTAACCTCTCGACAATAGGGTCGGTTGGAATTTCCGGTTCACATACCTCCTAGATAAAAATATTTATGTCAACTTGATGGGCATAATTTGTCATAAATACGAAATGCTACAAATAGTTTTAAAAGAGAATATACCACATCCAAATCATAACAAGGATGAGGGCCGACGGGGACGGATATCAAAACCATGGCACTATGTATAACAAACAACGTACGGGTAAGATGATTATACGAGTAACTATATATATACAAATCACACAAACATCAATTTTTTATATAAAATTTCATGAACAAGAGGCTCATCACAAGGTGGTGCCATGACGAGGCAGTGCGGGCGATCGACGGTGGTTACGACGGAGATTTAGAAGGTAGTAAGTAAAACACACCTACATATGCAAACTAAGTGTTATTTTTGACCTCAAATTGCATATAAATCAAATACTAGCACATATATATATTTCCTCCCAAATTACTAAACTCACAAATTAATCACTATATAAAGCATTGCCAGAGCTAATCTAGCAATGAGAGATGAAAGGACAAAGTTGCTAACCTTTGTGATCATTTGAATGGATGGGGGCCTTCAAATCTTGACAAATTTTGGGCAAAATGTGTGATGAGCTCGAGAGGAAGAGGGGAAGAACAGAGAGGAGAGGGAAAGGGGAAGAACAGAGCGAGCTCGGGTGGACGAAGGGTTATAGGATTTATTTTAGTACCGGTTCGTGCCAAGAACCGGTACTAAAGGGCCTGGAGGGGCCCCAGTCTGACAACATCCTGCCACCACTCTCATTAGTACCGGTTCATGGCACGAACCGGTGCTAAAGGTTCGCCACAAACCGGTACTAATGAAAGCGGCCCGGCTAGCTATTGGAACCGGCACTAATGTATACATTAGTGCCGGCTCAGATTCAAACCGGCGCTAATGTGCTTCACGTTTGACCCTTTTTCTACTAGTGTACACCAAAGTAAACTATTACAAGCATAATCACATAGGTGGCTACTACGCATATGACATTTCCACACACACTAATAAAGTAAATTATATATTAAATGCATGATTAACTAGCATAAACGATCATCTGATGATCATCTACTTCTTGTGACGCTTGCTCTTCTTGTGGCTCGATCCGGGCTCGTCGATTTGGGTAACGAGGCACTTCCTCATGTCAACGATCCGCATGTGCATCTCGTAGCATGTGTACACGCTCTTGCCCATGAACCTGAGGTGAGGTTCATCCAGTTGCCGCATCCAGGCCTTTTGCCAGGATACAGGACTTGTTCTCTGGGCATCCTGCTTCATCTTTTCGTAGTAGGGGCGATGATGGCCGAGGCGAGTTCGACCAGGGAGTCCTGCTTCGTGCTGCCCCACACCCTGTAGTGGTCATGGATTTCGACAAGGTTCTTGCAGGCCAAGCCCGTAACACTGAGCACTTTTACATCGTCTTTGGTATCCACCGTGGCGAACCTGTAGTCAGTGCTGTTGACAAACCTGTTGAAACGGTCAGAGGCTTTGTGGCCATGCAGTAGTGGTAGATGAGGACATGATGGCGCACGCACAACTGGGCGACGCCAACCTTCTGATCTATGCCGGGACGACCGGCGGTGTACTGGAGGTCGATGCCGACCACCTTGTACTTGTCTCCAGCAAGAAACTGCTCAACGTTGCTGATGTAGTCGTCCACCACGGCCGGGTCGATGGTGTACACCACCGAGAGATCCGTCTCCCTCGCGTGGGTCTCCACTCTATGCTCGCCGAACTCCATTGGACCGCCGCCGGACATCCCCTCTCTATGTGTCGTCGTGGGTGTGCTTGTTGTGTTGTGGGGCGCGATCGAAAGGTTGAAGAGACTAAGGTTATAATGGCTGCGGGAATTAAAGGGGAAGCCGGACGGCCAGGAATATCGGCAAGCCCGGATGATAGTTCTAATTTGCAGCGTGTAACTCCATCGTGTCGCACATAACTGCATCGCGTGGCAACGGGCGCGGCGCAACCGCATGCATATGGGGCCCCCGACGTGATCGTGTGCACGCCCAACCGCTGGCAAAGCGCGCGCGAAGGGACGCGAGCAGAGCGCTGCGCAGTCGCCTCAAGGAAAAGTTATCCACAAGCCGAGCGCGCCGATGAATGCGAGTAGAGCGCACCAAGGGAGGCGACAGAGTGCGTCGCGGCGCCTAACGGTGAGCACAGCGCACTGCGGCGCCTAACGGCGAGCAGAGCTTGCCGAGGGATGCGAGCAGAGGACGGCATAGTGATACGTGGCAAATAAGACGAACTGTGTGAGCGATGTCGGAGACATCAAGCACGAATCTTATTAGAGTTGGTGTGTGATACATGGCAGACAGTTGATGCATCAGAGCTGTTTGTGATGGAATAAGCCGTGTGTGTTGCAGGCAAACGCCTACTAGTGTATAACCTTAAATTTAACTAAAAAAGTGTTAATGCATGTTACAAAAATTTTATAGCTGGAAACTATGTTCAAATACGACTCCAACAATATAATCTATGGCGACATGCATTCATATTTTATTAGTTAAATCCTACTTATAAACCTGGACGGGGTATAGTAGGTAATTAAATCGCAAACGTTTTTTTATTAACTATATGTGTACATGTCCTCTCGTCCTCCTCTCGCACGTCTTGTCACCCCGCTGCCGCAGACGGCTTACAGCGCAAGCTTGCGCAGCGCGCGGGGGCGTTCTTTTTGCCAAACGGTGGTGCCAATGAATCGTCGGTGAGCCCGTTCCCATGCAACCTCGCAGGTTCCCGTGCAAGCTTCCCATCCGACTCGGTGAAATCCCCCAAAATCCCAATGCTTACCGGCCTGCTATAAAGACCCTCACGGCCGGCGAGTCCTGCGTCGCATTTTCCCCTCCCACCCTGTAGCTTATATTATCTGCTTCTCCCACAATCGCCAATGGCACCGGTCCGTCGACATCACTCAGCCACTCCGCCATCATCAGAGGACAGCTCCAGCAGGGAGGCTACACCGTGGCGGCGGCGCAGTCCCCGGTGTAGTGTAGTGCGTGTGGCGTCCTTGTTGTGTGTGCGCGGAACACCCACCACACGCTCCGCTGCTGCTGCTCGTCGGCAGATGTTGCCGGCCGCCGTTGCCGCCACACCACCGTCGAAAGCTAGGGCCATCTCCTGCTCCGCTGCCGCGTTCGGCGGCGGAGGTGGCCGTCGTGGCTGCCACCCCACTGCCGGCCACTGTGGCCATCACCCGCTCCGCCACCGCGGCCTGAAGGCGGGAGCTTGTGGTCGTGGCCGTCACCCCATCATCGGCCGCCGTGGCTGCCAGCCCACCGTCGACTGCCGGGATCATCAACCGCTCCGCCACCGCCGCCCGAAGGAGGGAGGCGGAGGTGGAGGCCCGCACGTGCGTCGGCGACCTTGCCCGCTACATAGAGTTCCTACGGAAGGTGGAGGAATGCCTCGTCGAGCACGCAAAGAGCCTTACCGCAGCCGTGGCAGCAGCACACGCCGACGCTAAGGCGAGGAATCAGGAGATCTACGAGCAGTCCAGCCGCTTTGAGAGGGATCGTCTGGAGCGGCAGCGGGCGTTTGAGCTGGCGAGCATCGCTGAACAGGCAGCAGCGGCAAGCACCGTATTGCATTTGTCCAGCTCGTCGGTAGGCTCCTCCTCCTCCTGCCTCTTACTGAGCGCGCTCGGTAGAGGAGAGGCTGCCGGAAGTAGCACACAACCCCTTCGTGGTAGTAGTAGTATTTAGGGGCTATTTTGTTCAGTTCATCTGACTATAGAAGTGTGGTCGAACTGTACAACGTACTTAAAATTAGCTAGTATATCTAGTTGAACTAGCTATTTCAGTACGTGGTTGGCAACAATTGGGGAGCAGTTTGGTCGGTTCAGCTGTCGAGTTGAACTGTTTGTATAAATTAAGAACGAATGCTTAATCTATGAATGAAATCTATGCTTAAATACTGAATTTTAGTTGCAAAAATTACATAATGCTAATGATTTCTAGATGCATATTTTGACAAATCGCAGTGCTACAAGGATTGACAAATGGCAACGTTACTAGATAAACAAATGTAAATCTTTCCAGTTTGACAAATGGCAACATACCCAATATGACAGATGCAAGTCTTACCAAATTGTTTGTACGTGGTTGCACATGGGTCATCCAGAACAACCGTTTGCGTTGAAGGGATGCACAAATCCTGCGCTGCTCTCACTTTGCATACGGGTGTTCTATCTAAATCATTTGCAATCAAGAGCTGCAGAAATCCTGCTCGGCACATTTTCTCGTGGCTTCCTGGGGAAGCTGTCGGTTTGCATACGGGTGTTCTAACTAAAACGTTTGCGATGAGTATTTTATATTTAAAAATTGAATTAAACTGCGGCTTGGGTGCCATTAATGGAGAGGATGCGAGCAAGGCACGCGGCCACGGAAGTCAAAGGGCTCGCTTCCCAGTGAGCTCACAGGTGTACAGCTCGTGATGCTTCCCGTGAGCCTCATGACTCGAGGACAACTTGCACGCCTCTCGGCCAGCTCACAGATCGGACGGCGCCGACGCCTCCGGTTCAGTCAAGGTCAAGCAGCTGTCCTCACGGCACCTCCTACAGCCATTAAAATCAAGACACGTGGCGTCACGTGAATGGTTAACAGAATTTTGGATGTACAAGAATTTAAAAACCAGGTATATCAATGTTTTGGCGGCAATCAATGGTGCCCTGGTGTTTGAAATTCATGCCCATTTCTTGCATGGGACCTAAGCATGCACCCAAGGACACAGATTTGATTTTTCAACCAATTTATATGGACTGGAGCATGTGCATGTAGTTCAAATTTGAATTATGCACATAAATCAATTGAAAACTCAGCTAATGCATAAAAATGTCCAAAAGAACCCCGAAAAATCACAAAAATTCACACAACACACCTGTTGTTCTATGTTGACACGAAAAAAAATTGAAAGCAATAAGAGGCAATGGATATCGTCATTCCCCAAAGGTGGGACGTTCCTCTACTGAAAATCATCATGCTTGTTGTGAGAAGCATATACCCAAACCAGCCCCAGATGGGACAAAATTTGTACCATGGCATGTTGATGCCGCTCCATGATAGCATGCCAAGTTTCATGAATTTCAGATGAGTTTTGGATTTACTAGAATTTAAAAACCAGGCATCTCAATGTTTTGCCGGCAATAAACGGTGCCCTGGTGTTTGAAATTCATTCCCATTTCTTGCATGGGACCTAAGCATACACCCAAGGGCACATATTTGATTTTTCAACCAATTTATATGCACTGGAGCATGTGCATGTTATTGATATGAGTAAACATTAGACCTGAGAATTATTACAAATATGGTTAGTTATGATCTTTGCTGAAAACCTGAACGTTGGCTTGACATAGGTACAACAACAAGAGCAAATGGAGTTTGTAAAAGTTTTTCTTTTTCTCTTTCAGTTTGTCAACTGAATTGCTTGAGGACAAGCAAGGGTTTAAGCTTGGGGGAGTTGATACGTCTCCGTCGTATCTACTTTTCCAAACATGTTTGCCCTTGTTTTGGACTCTAACTTGTATGATTTGAATGGAACTAACCCGGATCGACGCTGTTTTCAAAGAGACCATGATGTTGTTTTATGTGCACAAAACAGAAGTTCTCGAAATGACCTGAAACTCCACGGAATATCTTAGAATAAATAATAAAAATCCTCGCCAAAGATGAAGACCAGGGGCCACACTGTTCACGAGGTGGGGCGCCTCCTGGGCGCGCCCCCCACCTCGTGGGCCCCCTGGAAACCTTCCGACGCCAACTCCAACTCCATATATTGGCTTTCAGGGAGAAAAAAATCAGAGAGAAAGTTTCATCGCGTTTTACGATACGGAGCCGCCGCCGAGCCCTAATCTCTCTCGGGAGGGCTGATCTGGAGTCCGTTCAGGGCTCGGGAGAGGGGGATTTGTCGCCGTCGTCATCATCAACCATCCTCCATCACCAATTTCATGATGCTCACCGTCGTGCGTGAGTAATTCCATCATAGGCTAGCTGGACGGTGATGGGTTGGATGAGATTTATCATGTAATCGAGTTAGTTTTGTTATGGTTTGATCCCTAGTATCCACTATGTTCTGAGATTGATGTTGCTATGACTTTGCTATGCTTAATGCTTGTCACTAGGGCCCGAGTGCCATGATCTCAGATCTGAACCTATTATGTTTTCATGAATATATGTGTGTTCTTGATCCTATCTTGCAAGTCTATAGTCACCTACTATGTATTATGATCCGCAACCTCAAGTGACAATAATCGCGACCACTCCCGGTGATGACCATAGTTTGAGGAGTTCATGTATTCACTATGTGCTAATGCTTTGTTTCGGTTCTCTATTAAAAGGAGGCCTTAATATCCCTTAGTTTCCAATAGGACCCCGCTACCACGGGAGGGTAGGACCAAAGATGTCATGCAAGTTCTTTTCCATAGGCACGTAAGAATATATGCGGAAAACATGCCTACATTACATTGATGATTTGGAGCTAGTTCTGTGTCACCCTATGTTATGACTGTTACATGACGAACCGCATCCGGCATAATTATCCATCACTGATCCGGTGCCTACGAGCTTTCCATATACTGGTTCTCGCTTATTTACTTTTCCGTTGCTACTGTTATAATCACTACAAAAATACCAAAAACATTACTTTTGCTATCTTTACTTTTGTTACCGTTACCACCACTATCATATTTCTTTGGTACTAAACACTTTGCTGCAGATACTAAGTTTCCAGGTGTGGTTGAATTGACAACTCAGCTGCTAATACTTGAGAATATTCTTTGGCTCCCCTTGTGTCGAATCAATAAATTTGGGTTCAATACTCTACCCTCTAAAACTGTTGCGATCCCCTATAATTGTGGGTTATCAAGACCTTTTCTCAAGGCCATGTTGCCGGGAGCATAGCTCTATTCTTTGAGTCACTTGGGATGTATATCTGCTGGACACTATGAAGAATTTGAAAGACGCTTAAGACAACAATTTATCCCTCAACTACGAGGGGAGGTAAGGAACTGCCATCTAGCTCGCACTTGATTCACCTTCTGTTATGAGTAAGCTAGTGACACCTAAACCTACTTCATTATTCGTTCCGATATGTCGCATGTTATTGATGATGCCACTTCTGCTATGCATGATACTTATGATGAAACTACTTCTATGCTTGATACTACTGTGTCCCTCGGTGAATTTCTAGATGAACAAATTGCTAGGGTTGGAGAAAAAGAAATTATTGAACCTGAATACGATGATGAAAGTGATGATGAAAATATGCCTTCTATTCCTGAGGGTTATCTTTTTGATGATGAATCTTCTACAGCTATTTTTGCTTGTAAGGATAGATATGAACTTAAGAGGCTGCTAGTTAAATGGAGTAAAGAATCTCTTAGAGACAGGATGAGACCCGGCCCTGCTTTTGCTACTTCACCTATATGTGTTCCTGATAAGGATTATTATGAATTCTCTGTTGATCCTGATATAATTACTCTGGTTGAATCTGATCCTTTCTATGGCTATGAATCTGAAACTGTTGTGGCACATCTTACTAAGCTAAATGATATAGCTGCCCTGTTTACTAATGATGAGAGATCGCACTACTTTTATATACTCAAAATATTTCCGTTCTCATTAAAGGGTGATGCTAAGAGATGGTTTAATTCTCTTGATCCTGGTTGTGTGCGTAGTCCCCAGGATATGATTTATTACTTCTCTGCGAAATATTTCCCTGCTCATAAGAAACAAGCTACTTTGAGGGATATATATAATTTTGTGCATTGAAGAAGAGAGTCTCCCACAAGCTTGGGGGAGGCTTCTCAAGTTACTTAATGCTTTGCCTGATCATCCTCTTAAGAAACCTAAAATACTTGATATCTTTTATAATGGACTAACCGATGCTTGCAGAGATTACCTGGATAGTTGTGTTGGTTCTCTTTTCAGGGAAAGAACACTGGATGAAGCTGAAATTCTATTGAATAATATGTTGACAAATGAAAATAATTGGGCACCTACAGAGCCAATTACTGAGCCTATTCCTAAACCAACTCCGAAGAAGAGAGGTGTTCTATTTCTCAGTCCTGAAGATATGCAAGAGGCAAAGAAATCTATGAAAGAAAAAGGTATTAAAGCTGAAGATGTTAAGAATTTACTTCCTATTGAAGAAATACATGGTCTTAATCTACCGCATGTTGAAGAAGTGTATGATCTCAATTCTTTATTCACTGAAGAACCTCCTGATCCCGATATCCCGACATAGGTAGTAAAGGTAAATTCTCTCTATAGATATGATAAAGCTGAAGTCCCTCCTACTAAAATTGCTAGTCAGTGCTTGGATGAGTTTGATAACTTTATGTTTAAGCAAGATGACTTTAATGCTCATTTTGGTAGACAATTAAAACATAATACCTTTATGATTAAACGCTTGAGTGACTATATGGCTAATATTAGAGGTGAACTTAAACTTGTTAGCAAACATGCTTCTATGGTTACCACTCAAGTAGAACAAGTACTTAAAGCTCAGAAAGAAGTGCTTGATGATTATGATGTTAGAGTGGCTACTAGAACTGGTAGAATGACTCAGGAACCTTTGTATCCTGAAGGCCACCCTAAGAGAATCGAGCAAGATTCTCAGAGAAATAATATTGATGTACCTAGTTCTACTAAAAGGAAGAAAAAGAAAAATGATAGGACTTTGAAAACTTCTAGTGAACCTATTGCTGAACCACCTGAGAATCCAAATGATATATCTATTTGTGATGCCGAAACACACTCTGGTAATGAACATGAACCTAGTGAAAATGTCAATGATGATGTTCATGTTGATGCTCAACCTAGTAATGATAATGATGTAGAGTTGAACCTGCTGTTGATCTTGATAACCCACAATCAAAGAATCAACGTTATGATAAAAGAGACTTGGTTGCTAGGAAACATGGTAAAGAAAGGGAACCATGGGTTCAGAAACCCATGCCTTTTCCTCCGAAACCATCCAAGAAAAAGGATGATGAGGATTTTGAGCGCTTCTTGAAATGATTAGACCCATCTTTTATGTATGCGATTGGTGATATGCTCAAAATGAATCCTTATGCTAAATATATGAAAGATATTGTTACAAATAAAAGAAAGATACCGAAGCTGAAATTTACACCATGCTTGCTAATTATACTTTTAAGGGTGGAATGCCAAAGAAACTTGGAGATCCAGGAGTACCCACTATACCATGCTCAATTAAAAGAAATTATATTAAAACTGCTTTATGTGATCTTGGAGCCGGTGTTAGTGTTATGCCCCTCTCTTTATATCGTAGACTTGATTTGAATAAGTTGACACTTACTGAAATATCTTTGCAAATGGCTGATAAATCAACTGCTATAATTGCCGGTATTTGTGAGGATCTGCTTGTTGTGGTTGCAAACGTTACTATTTTAACGGACTTTGTTATTCTTGATATTCCCGAGGACGATAGTATATCTATTATTCTTGGAAGACCCTTTTGAATACTGCAGGGCTGTTATTGATTGCAACAAAGGCAATGTCACTTTTCATGTTAATGGTAATGAGCATACGGTACACTTTCCGAGGAAACAACCTCAAGTTCATAGTATCAACTCTATTGGAAAAATTCCATCGATTATATTTGGAGGTTTTGAATTTCCTCTCCCTACTGTCAAGAAGAAATATGATATACTTATTATTGGGGATGTCCATATCCCCGTTGAGGTAACATAGTGTTATTCAAATTTCTCCGGTTCCATAATTATCGGAATGAGTTTGTTAACAAGACTTGATCAACCTTGTTAGTGGATTCTTTTTGATGAGCTTGAGATGGATGAAACTAGAAGCACAACCTTCTGTACCCTCTTTATGTTCTCTGTTCTTTAGTAGAAATAAAGTAAAAATAGTATTTTCTGTCTGTTTCCTGATTTATCCGTGCAATATAAAAATATCCCGGAAATAAAAGTCCTCAGAATGCCATGCCAATTTAATATGATTTTTTCGGGAATATTTGAGGATTTTAGTGCAAAATTACTGCTGGGAGCTGCCACCTGGCCACGAGGGTGGAGGGCGCCTAACCCCCAGGCGCACCCCTGCCTCGTGGGCCCACGGTGGCCCTCCTCCACTTATCCATGCACCCATCTTCTTCCTTTGCCTCACACAAACCCGAAAAACCAACTCAAGCTCGTGTTCCACCCACTTTTGCTGTGATTTTGATCTCCTTGCTCAAAGCACCTCTCGCAAAAACTGCTTGGGGAGATTGTTCCTTGGTATGTGACTCCTCCATTGGTTCAATTAGTTTTTGTTCTAGTGCTTTATTCATTGCAATTTGTGCTGCATAGGTGACCATGTTCTTGAGCTTGCATGTCAAATTTATATGGATTTAAGTAGTTGTAATGCTTGATATATGCTCTAGGAACTTGTATGAGTAGTTGCTATCAATCTTATTGAAGTTGGTTCACTTTTGTTTGAAGTTACTACAAATTTCAGATTATTTCAGAAATAATGAAGAGACTTTTGAGGGGTTAGTCGAGCCGAAGCTCGAAGGAAAAACAAAAGGAAGAAGAGCAGAAGCCCAAATTTAATTTGCCTCGCACCGCGGAGGTCCGTCCGTGTGAATGGCCTTCCGATGACTTCTTGAGGAGAGCCGGATTTATGAGGATTTCTATTTATTAATTGAGAACGCCGCCTCACCGACTTCCTCCGCGACCAACGTCATCAAGATCTCATACTCACAAATACCTTTGTCCGAACTTCTACTTTTTCCCTATGAAATCACCTCCAACAAGAGAGTTTCATTTATATGACTTTGTTAAGGAGATGACATTAGCTGAATTTTGCGAGGTTTGCAAAATACCTTTTGAGGGCACCTTAGATGAACCACACCGTAATGAAGTGGAAGCTTTTATTAACACTATCATCGTGGGAGAAACCAGGAAGGTTTCTGATGCAAGAATTACTAGCATACATTTTCCTGTTTTACGCTACTTTTCCTTATTTACTAGTCGTTGCTTGATTGGTCGCTGGAACTGTGGAAACCTTAGCATTCCTGATATTATCATTTTGTTCCATGGTTTATACCGCAATAACTCTGTTAGTATGGGTGGAATTGTTGCTAGACGGTTAGGTCTGAACTGCATACTAAGGGCCCCGCCTTTGGAGGCATTTATGCTTCACGCCTAGCTGAATATTTTGAAATACCTATTAGGCATGAGGAGAAAGAAGAAACAGCGTTGCCCCGTGCTTATTTAGATTATAAGAGTATGCTAGCGCATGACTTTCTTGTTAAGAGTCGTGAAGGGGAGCCCAAATATAAATTATACTTTGATAAACATCACCCTGAGACTATTACCTTGCCTGCTCCCTCTTTGTTTAACTTGTCTCATGGGTACTCACATTGTTCCGTGGCGGCCGCTCGCTTCATCGGAATCCTGCAGCAGCCCAAACCGAACAACAAGATGAGCCTCCTCGATAGTCTGTTTATTCTTGGGATCTCGAGGTCGCTGCCAGCCAGTGGCAATGAGTCCTCATCATCACAAGATGATCCCAACTATTCTTCTTTGTAGTATGACCCCAGCTACACCTATGGGTATCCGCCAGGCTATCCCTGGCCATAGACCAACTTATCCCAAAAGCCTAAGCTTGGGGGAGTACGTATTTCCCACCGACATTACATTCATGTTCACACACACTCATTGCTAGATGTCGGTGCTCATACTCCTTCACTATAATATCCATGCTAGTTTATTTTCTTTTTTCCTGCTTTCTTCTTGTGTTTTTAATAAACCTTAGAAAAACAAAAAAAATTAGTAGTAGGTTATTTTCCTGCTGTAGTAGTAATAATTAAAAAGAAAACCCAAAAATATTTCCCGTTCTTCTTTTGCTTGTTGGGAGCTTTCCCGTGTAAATAGTTTTTATTTCTTTCCTTTTCTTTGGGGGTCGAGGAGAAGATCATGATTAAATTGTTGAAGTGGCTCTTATATGCATCATTGTTGATTTAACCAAGAGCCCATATTGCCTTGTCTTCTCCTCGCTTATTGAATGCTCGCAGATTCCAACTTAGTCCAATGCACGTGCACTCTTATTATTATTCACATCGTTCGGTCGTGCAAGTGAAAGGCAATTATGATGACATATATGATGGACTGACTGAGATGGGAAAAGCTGGTATGAACTCGACCTCTTTTGTTTTTGTAAATATGATGAGTTCATCGTTCTTGATTCAGCTGATTATGAATAAACATGCTTGCAATGACAATCAGAGATCATAGTTGCTCGTGCCATGCTTGATTAGCTATGAGTTATAATGGTTTACCTTGTGTCCCAACATGCTATTGAGATGATTATGATGTGGTATGATGGGGTGGTATCCTCCTTCAAATGATTTAAGTGACTTGACTTGGCACATGTTCACACATGTAGTTGAAACAAATCAACGTAGCCTTCACGATGTTTATGTTCATGGTGGATTATATCCTACTCATGCTTGTATTCAATGTTTATTAATTTTAATGCATGTTCATGACTGTTGTCGCCTCTAGTTGGTCGATTCCCGCCTTTTGCTAGCCTTCACTTGTACTAAGCGGGAATATGCTTGTGCATCCAATCCCTTAAACCCCAAAGTTATTCCATATGAGTCCACCATACCTTCCTATATGCGGTATCTACCTGCCGTTCCAAGTAAATTTGTATGTGCCAAACTCTAAACCTTGAAATAAACATTCTGTTTTGCATGCTCGAATAGCTCATATATCAACTAGTGATGCCCTTATCTTCCGTGTTAGGCGGGTTATTCTCAAGAGGAGTGGACTCCGCTCCTCACTCACGAGAAAATGGCTGGTCACCGGGATGCCCAGTCCCATGCTTTATGCAAACTAAATCAAAATAATTGCAAAGAAAACTCCCCTTGGGACCCGTTGAATGTTGGAAGCACTCGTTGTTTCGAGCAAGCCATGGATTGATGCTTGTGGATGAGGGGGAGTATAAACTTTACCATTCTATTTGGGAACCGCCTATAATTTGTTTAGCATGGAAGATATCGTCATCTCTTAGTTGTTATGTTGACAATGAAAGTATGCCGCTCAAAATATAATTTATCTCTATTTCAAAATCGAGCTCGCACCTCTACAAATCTCTCGCTTCCTCTGCGAAGGACCTATCTATTTACTTTTATGTTGAGTCACCACCCTCTTATTAAAAAGCACTAGTCGGAGAGCACAGCTGTCATTTGCATTCATTATCGTTAATTTATATCGGGTATGATTATGATTGGATCTCTTTTACCATGAATTACAATGTCTAGTCAGTCCTTGATCTTTGAAGGTGCTCTGCATTTACGCTTTGGCGGTCTCGTAAAGGGCTAGCGAGATACCATCTTGTTATATCATATTATGATTATTTTGAGAAAGTGTTGTCATCCGAGATTTATTATTATGGCTTGCTAGCTGATTGTGTTATTGATATGAGTAAACATGAGACCTGAGAATTATTACAAATATGGTTAGTTATGATCTTTGCTGAAAACCTGAACGCTGGCTTGACATAGGTACAACAACAAGAGCAAACAGAGTTTGTAAAAGTTTTTCTTTTTCTCTTTCAGTTTGTCAACTGAATTGCTTGAGGACAAGCAAGGGTTTAAGCTTGGTGGAGTTGATACGCTCCGTCAGATCTACTTTTCCAAACACTTTTGCCCTTGTTTTGGACTCTAACTTGTATGATTTGAATGGAACTAACCCCGATCGACGCTGTTTTCAGAATTGACCATGATGTTGTTTTATGTGCACAAAACAAAAGTTCTCGGAATGACCTGAAACTCCACGGAATATCTTAGAATAAATAATAAAAAATCCTCGCCAAAGATGAAGACCAGGGGGCCCACACACTGTTCACGAGGGTGGGGGGCGCCCCCCCCCCCTCCTGGGCGCGCCCCCCTACCTCGTGGGCCCCCAGGAAACCTTCCGACGCCAACTCCAACTCCATATATTGGCTTTCGGGGAGAAAAAAATCAGAGAGAAAGTTTCATCGCGTTTTACGATACAGAGCCGCCGCCAAGCCCTAATCTCTCTTGGGAGGGCTGATCTGGAGTCCGTTCAGGGCTCCGGAGAGGGGGATTCATCGCCGTCGTCATCATCAACCATCCTCCATCACCAATTTAATGATGCTCACCGCCGCGGCGTGAGTAATTCCATCGTAGGCTTGCCGGACGGTGATGGGTTGGATGAGATTTATCATGTAATCGAGTTAGTTTTGTTAGGGTTGATCCCTAGTATCCACTATGTTCGAGATTGATGTTGCTATGACTTTGCTATGCTTAATGCTTGTCACTAGGGCCCGAGTTCCATGATTTCAGATCTAAACCCATTATGTTTTCATGAATATATGTGTGTTCTTGATCCTATCTTGCAAGTCTATAGTCACCTACTATGTGTTATGATCCGCAACCTCAAGTGACAATAATCGGGACCACTCCGGTGATTACCATAGTTTGACGTGTTCTTGTATTCACTATGTGCTAATGCTTTGTTCCGGTTCTCTATTAAAAGGAGGCCTTAATATCCCTTAGTTTCCAATAGGATGCCGCTGCCACGGGAGGGTAGGACAAAAGATGTCATGCAAGTTCTTTTACATAAGCACATATGACTATATTCGGACATGCCTACATTACATTGATGAATTGGAGCTAGTTCTGTGTCACCCTATGTTATGACTGTTACATGACGAACCGCATCCGCGTAATTATCCATCACCGATCCGGTGCCTCACGAAGCTTTCCATATCTTGGTTCTCACTTATTTACTTTTCCGCTTTCTACTGTTACAATCACTACAAAAATACCAAAAACATTACTTTTGCTGTCTTTACTTTTGTTATCAAGTTACCACCACTATCATATTTCTTTGCTACTAAACACTTTGCTGCAGATACTAAGTTTCCAGGTGTGGTTGAATTGACAACTCAGCTGCTAATACTTGAGAATATTCTTTGGCTCCCCTTGTGATGAATCAATAAATTTGGGTTGAATACTCTACCCTCGAAAACTGTTGCGATCCCCTATACTTGTGGGTTATCATTGTTCTATGTTGACATGAGAAAATAAATTGACAACAATAAGAGGCAATGGATATCGTTTCGTCCCCAAAGGTGGGACGTTCCGTACCGAAAACCATCATGCCTGTTGTGAGAACCTCCGGTTTGTGAGAAGCATATACCAAAACCTTCCCCAAATAGGACAAAATTTGTACCACGGCATATTGATGCCGCTCCATGATAGCATGCCAAGTTTAATGAATTTCAGACGAGTTTTGGATTTACTAGAATTTAAAAACCAGGCATCTCAATGTTTTGCAGGCAATCAACGGTGCCCTGGTGTTTGAAATTCATTCTCATTTCTTGCATGGGACCTAAGCATGCACCCGAGGACACAGATTTGATTTTTCAACCAATTTATATGCACTGGAGCATGTGCATGTAGTTCAAATTTGAATTATGCACATAAATGCATTGATAACTCAGTTAATGCATAAAAATATCCAAACGAACCCCAAAAAATCACGAAAATTCACACAGCACTCCTGTTGTTCTATGTTGACATGACAACAAAAATTGGAAGCAATAAGAGGCAATGGATATCGTTTCATCCCCAAAGGTGGGACATTCCCTACTGAACATCATGCTTGTTGTGAGAACCTCCGGTTTGTGAGAAGCATATACCCAAACCTTCCCCAAATGGGACATAATTTGTACCACGACATGTTGATGCCCCTCATTGATAGCAAGCCAAGTTTCATGAATTTCAGACGAGTTTTGGATTTACTAGAATTTAAAAACCAGGTATCTCAATGTTTTGCCGGCAATAAACGATGCCCTGGTGTTCGAAATACACTCCCATTTCTTGCATGGGACCTAAGCATGCACCCTAGGACACATATTTGATTTTTCAACCAATTTATATGCACTGGAGCATGTGCATGTAGTTCAAATTTTAATTATGCACATCAATGCAACGAAAACTCAGTTAATGCATAAAAATGTCCAAACGAACCGCGAAAAGTCACAAAAATTCACACAACACTCCTGTTGTTCTGTTGTTATATATTGACACGAGAAAAAAAATTGAAAGCAATAAGAGGCAATGGATATCGTTTCGTCCCCAAAGGTGGGACGTTCCCTATCGAAAACCATCATGCTTGTTGTGAGAAGCTCGGTATGTGAGAAGCATATACCCAAACCCGCCTCAAATGGGACAAAATGTGTACCATGGCATGTTGATTCCACTCCATGATAGCATGCCAAGTTTCATGAATTTCAGACGAGTTTTGTATTTACTAGAATTTAAAAACCAAGCATCTCAATGTTTTGCCGGCAATCAACGGTGCCCTGGTGTTCGAAATTAATTCTCATTTCTTGCATGGGACCTAAGCATGCGCCCTAGGATACAGATTTGATTTTTCAACCAATTTATATGCACTGGAGCATGTGCATGTAGTTCAAATTTGAATTATGCACATAAATGCATTGAAAACTCAGTTAATGCATAAAAATTTCCAAATGAACCCCGAAAAATCACAAGAATTCACACAACACTCATATATCTATGTTGACACGACAAAAAACATTGAAAGCAATAAGAGGCAATGGATATCGTTTCGTCCCCAAAGGTGGGACGTTCCCTACCGAGAACCATCATGCTTGTTGTGAGAAGCTCCGGTTTGTGAGAAGCATATACCCAAACCTGCCCCAAATGGGACAAAAAATTTACCACGGCATGTTGATGCCGCTACATGATATCATGCCAGGTTTCATGAATTTCAGACAAGTTTTGGATTTACTAGAATTTAAAACCAGGAATCTCAATGTTTGCGGCTGAGTGATTTATGGCGGTGGTGTTTGAATTTCATTCCTGCTTTCTTGCATGGGATCTAAGCATGCAACCAAGGACACATATTTGAATTTTCAATAAGTTTATATGCAATGGAGCATGTGCATGTAGTTCAAATTTGAATTATGCGCATAAAATGCCTGGAAAACCCAGTTAATGTATAAACATGTACAAACGAACCCTGAATAATTCCAATTTTTTTGACGACACACCTATAGTTGCATGTTCACTACAGATACAAGTTCTAACAATTCAAACACCATCCTTTGTAGTTGTGACCCGATTACGTAATTCCAATGATCAAGATGATAAATAAAGTAGATCCCACACAGTTTATTATCACCAACCGTGTGAGATGCAGCACAAAATATCTTGGAGCACCGTCGGTGTATAGTACGCCCATGCCTTACGAGAGAAGGTGTGTCGGCTACAGTCCACAGCCAGCGTGTCAAGCACACTAGCTAGCTCACTCCCCAAATATCATTTCACTGTTCATTCGTCGCCAGTGAAAGATGGGGACGTGGATCCACGTCGTGAGGGCAACTTCGGCGGCCACTCCGGCGAGAGCGCGGCCGCAGCCGCCAGGCGCGTGCTAACAAGCTTCTTGAGGGTGATCATAGCTCTGCGTTCGGGCGGCCAAGGCAGCCCAAACAGCTGTTGTTGCTTCTCAGCGGCGGCAGCAAAGATTCGCCTCGGGGATAAGAACTGGCGAGAGCGGCACAGTAGCTGTCCATTCCGCAGCGGCGGCCTTAGCCCTGCTGGAGGCCGCCCACTACCATGTCAAGGCCGTCCACACCCAGGTCGTGGCGGTCACCGCACAAATCAAACGAAGCTTCTCCGACAACGGTCGGCAACCCACGGCCAAAGAGCTGGCAATCGCCGAGAGAGTTCAAGCAGTCGTCCGTTCCTGCACGACATACCTTGCCACGACGGAGCCCGCCAGAGCCTACATGGCGTCCGCCCACGCCCAGCTCGTGGCGGCCTTTTTCCAAAGATATGGCGGACGCGGATGGCGAGATGCTTGTCGAGTATGGTGCAATTGATGCCATGGAGCCCCTTCCACAAGAGACCGTCGGGCGCGAGCTGGACATGGAGGCGGCGCTCGAGATCAACGATCACCACCCATAGTAGTACTCTTTGTTTTTTAATTAAGAGTGTCGTTCTTTAATTTGTTAGAGTAATGCTTAGGTCAGCTAGCTCTGCTTAATTGCTGAACTTGCTCGATTAAGAAGTGTGGGTGTGTTGTAGTCTCCTTTGTGTACCCAAATTATGCAATGATGTGGATGACCATCAGAATCAGGGAAATTCGAACCAAAACTTTTGACGCTCAAACTCATCACACATGGGTTAAGCTTATCTAAATCGCTTCGATATCCACATATCGCATACACAGTTCTGAATAAGCGACCGTGTGTGATGACACTTTATGCGCCAGTTTTTGGCTGAAGTGATTCCAAATTTTCGCTTCATGGAAATATCTACCTCCCCGCCTCCCTTACCAAAAGCCACATTTCCTCTTCCGCCTACCTTTCCAAGTTGAAACCTTCACTACTTGCTTGCAGCGCCGCCTCCTCGCCGGTGACCCTCCTTCACGCTCCTCAGCCTCGCCTATCCAGGCAGGTAATCCACACCCAACCCCCATCCTCCTCCTCCTTCCACTTCCCACATTCCCCTACCGACGGTGCGAGCGCGACACCTTCCACCAAAATCACCGACCCCTCCACCAAATAAGCGTCGGCCTAACCATGGTGCACGCAGTATAGCCAGGACCTCAAGGAGCATTTGGCAGCGGAGAAGCAAATCGCGACCGTACGCACGGATGAGATCACGATGGCTGCCATTCATGTCGACCCCCAGATCTTGAAGGAGCACCTTGCCATTTGCTAGCTACGCCGGTTAAGCATGCTCGATTTACCCGCTATGCAGTGCTGCTCCTGCCTTTCCTTAAAAAATTCTAGGGAATTATGCTATCTAATTTTACCATGCAATCTGTTGCTCTAGTGTATATGTTCTATATGTCGTGCAGTGTGGTGCTCACTTACTAACTGTTTTGTTAATTAGTTATCGTCTTTAGTTAACTGTTTGGTTCAATTCTGCAAATGTGATGTTCAATTCTTCAGGCTGCAATTTTGTATTGTCCTCCATGTGAGACATAAATCGAATTTATCTTTACAAAATTGTGGGTGCATTCTGTTATTGTATACCATTTGAGGAATAAATTGAATTTGGCTGTAGTAAATACATAAGAAACAAATACAATTGGTTGTAGTTAACTATTTGGTCAACTGTCTGATCTTCTATTAGGAATATGTTATATTGTGCACTGTGGTGCTCAGTTAATGTTTGGTTCATTTGTTGTGGTGTCTATTTACCTGCTTGGTTCAATGTTATATTGTGCAATGTGGTGCTCACTTAATGTTTGGTTCATTTGTTGTGGTGTTTATTTAATTGCTTGGTTCAATTCTGCAATACGATGTCCAATTGTCGTGGGTAGAATTTTGTATTTTTGTGCATGTGAGGAATAAATCAAATTTGGCTGCACTTAATACATGAGAAACATATACAGGTGCTATATTTCCTAGTTCTTAATCATGCTTGGTTTGGGTAAATGGGTTTCCTGTGGCTTGAATTAATCTAATGAATCTGCAATGTGATTATTTTTCATCAACATATTTTACTAATAGCATGCGAACCCTTACTTAACCTCGATGACTAACTACCTTATATGTGTTGCAAGGAAACAATGGGAAGCACCGAGGTTTACAATCGGTTAGCACGTGCATGGTCCGTTGTCTAATAGCACATTATTGTGCAATTGCAGGAACCATTCTAATATTTAGGTTTTTAACAATTTGGTCTTGCACATGTAGGTCCTGCTGTCAGAGGTTTTGACCCATTGTTCGACCCTTTTTGCATATGGGGAAATGAGTTGTCCATGAATATCATTCAAGTCAAGAAACTCTGAAAGATTGGTAGGATAAAGAAATTAGCCACAAAAAACAACAAGATCTTTGTCTCCACAATGAAGAAGACATCAGTTCACTACAGGATGGTACTAACTATTATACCTTGCCTTTTTAATTCCTTTGCCCCATTTCCAATATAGAGAAGATATTTATGCACATCCTTGTTTTCATGCCTTTCCAAAGCAGTTCAGTGATGATTACCTCTCAAACCACTTGTATTCATACAACACCCACGGTTCAATATTGAAGTGTTTCTGAAGAGGACGAAGGATGGACGGTCAATCATCCATGTGCATTGGCCTAAAGTTACAAAGACCTTTCAACATCAATGAAGGCTCAATATTCGCCTTCGCTTAGCAGTTTTCCAGATGAGATACATCTGTCTATGTACCGCCTATGATGCTAATTTTGAAAGGTTATAGATGTTGCATGTGAAACTTGGTCCTGGTGTAGTTGTGTAATGGGGTAGCTGAGTGCTGAAGCTATATGATTCTGTACTCTGATGTATTTCAATTATGAAAATGTAATATATTGTGTGCTTAATATGAACTGTCAATTAGATTAATAAATGGATTATGAATAATCGGATAATTACCCTGCTAGTGGCAAATTAGCCTGCTAATTGGGTTTTGCTATTGCAAACGGTTGTTGAAAAAATACCGTGGGCGATGACCGCAGGCAACGCACACAGTTTCTAGGAATAAACCGTGTTGGATCAATGAACAATCACACACTACTTTCTCTTGAAAACTGTTTGCGTTAGGCCACCTTGCTCAAACGTTTACCACATGAAAACTGTGTGTGATGGACAGCCTTTGCCACACAGTTTCTTCCACGGACTGTGCGTGATATATTCAATAATGCAAGCGATTTAACGGGAAAAATTGTGTGTGATGTACCTGTGAACGGAAACGTTTTCCTTCGAGCGACTATGTGGGATGTACATACGAACGGAAACGTTTAGCGGGGACTGACTGTGTGATGTACTTGCAACCGGAAACAATTTCACTATATAATTGTATTTTTTAGCTCTACTGTACATATTTCCGTATTTGGGCGCTCACCGGTCGCACACGACCTCATTTTGCCGAACGTGTGTGCCAGGAGGGCATATCCCCGACGGTTTCTGGGTCGTGTGGGAAGGACCCCCCTATCGCCCACACTCACTTGGAGATGGTTCCAAATGCCGTCGCAGAAAGGGGTTTTAAACCGTTTGTTTAGGAGCTCGATGTACTAGTGGATATACATGTTATTGATGTGTACCTTACTAGCGCCGTAGTAGCTCCTGGTATTTGATACCGTGCAATTGCTCACATTCGTAACTCAAAACAGGAGCTGCGGAATAAGCGGAGATCCATGGCGAAGGACGAGGTGACGATGCGCGTCGGGAATGGTTCCAAGGTTAATGTGATCGACGTCGGCATGCTACCTCTACATTTACCTTCGGGATTAGTTTTAAACCTCAATAATTGTTTTTTAGTGCCAGCTTTGAGCATGAACACTGTATCTGGATCTCGTTTAATGCAAGATGGCTACTCATTTAAACCGAGAATAATGGTTGTTCTATTTATATGAGAGATATGTTTTATGGTCATGCCCGCTGGTCAATGGTTTATTTTTATTGAATTCTAACGTGATGTTACACATATTCATAGTATGAATGCCAAATGATGTAAGGTTGATAATGATAGTCCCACATACTTGTGGCAATCGCTGCCTTGGTCACATTGGTGGCAAACGCATGAAGAAAGTCCTTGCAGATGGACTATTGGAGTCTCTTGATTACGTAATCATTTGACACGCATAACCATGCCTCATGGGCAAATGACCAAGACTCCGTTCTCCGGAACAATGGAGCAAGCAACCAACTTGTTGGAAATAATACATATCGATGTATGCGGTCCAATGACCGTTGAGGCTCGCGGAGGCTATGGTTATGTTCTCACCCTCACGGATGACTTAAGTAGATATGGGTATGTCTACTTAATGAAACACGAGTCTGAGACCTTTGAAAAGTTCAAGGAATTTTAGAGCGAGGTAGAGAATCAACGTGACCGGAAAATAAAGTTCTTACGATCAGATCGTGGAGGAGAATATTTGAGTCACGAGTTTGGCACTCACTTAAGGAAACGTGGAATTGTTTCACAAATCACACCGCCTGGAACACCTTAGCGTAATGGTGTTTCCGAACGTCGTAATCACACTATTGGATATGGTGCGATCTATGATGTCTCTTACCGATCTACCGCTATCATTTTGGGGTTATGCTTTAGCGACTGCCTGAATCCGTTGAGACGGCACCGTATGAATTATGGTTTGGGAAGAAATCTAAGCTGTCGTTTCTGAAAGTTTGGGGATGTGATGCTTATGTCAAGAAACTTCAACCTCAAAAGTTCGAATCCAAATCGGAAAAGTGTGTCTTCATAGGATACCCTAAGGAAACTATTGGGTATACCTTCTACCTCAGGTCTGAAGGCAAGATCTTTGTTGCCAAGAATGGATCCTTTCTGGAGAAAGAGTTTCTCTCGAATGACGTAAGTGGGAGGAAAGTAGAAATTGATAAGGTACCCACTCTTGAACCGGAGAGTAGCGCAGCTCAGGAAGATGTTTCTATGGTGCCTGCACCGACTAGAGAGCAAGTTAATGATGATGATCATGAAACTTCAGATCAAGTTGCTACTGAACTTCAGAGGGTCCACGAGGACACGCTCCGCACTGCAGTGGTACGGCAACCCTGTCCCGGAAATCATGTTGTTAGACAACGGTGAACCTTCGAACTATGGAGAAGCGATGGCGGGCCCGAATTCCAACAAATGGCTTGAAGCCATGAAATCCGATATAGGATCCATGTATGAGAACAAAGTATGGACTTTGGTGGACTTGCCCGATGATCGACCAGCCATAGAGAATAAGTGGATCTTTAAGAAGACTGACCCGGACGGTAATGTGACCGTCTATAAGGCTCCAGCTTTATAGAACCAGCTTTCAAGACCGACAAGCGAAGATGCAGAACAGTTTGGAAGAACCGAGGAGAGTCCCCAACTTGAAGACCGGTTCAGGGGCTACTGATGGTATCCTGGACTAGGGGTACTCACCACGTCATCTCCAGACCAGGTGGATTGGGCCTAGGACCCCCATGGCGATTCACTAACGGGCCACTTCGAGCAGCCCATGACATATACAAGGAAGATTGCACAATACTTGGTGATGAAGACAAGGACTCCTCTCCACCAACGTATCTGACTAGGACTCTTGTTGTCCTAGGCCTCCGGTACATTATATAAGCTAAGGCCAGGCTAGTCAATAGATTATTATTATGATCATTCATACATTCATCATCATACCCCTAGGGTTTAGACCACAACTCACGATCTCGTGGCAAATCCTTCGATACACTCATAATATAAGCAAGAGTAGGGCGTAGGGTTTTACCTTCATAGAGAGGGGCCGAACCTGGGTAAACGGATGTGTGTTATTCCTCTTGTTACCCATCGATCTGATCTAACAGCTCGAGCCCCCCTACGCGAGGTCTGCCGGTTTTGACACTGACACATGGCAACATAAGCATAACCAAAGCAAGTGCAATGCAACCAAGTGACCTCCATATGCCAATATTTGGCTTTAAAGATTCCGGAAAGAACATTATGATTAAGTTATTTACCATGCATGAACATGAAACATTCACACTCCTTGCAAATTTCTAATAAAAGAGGCATAGAAAATATGCTTCATGCTTCGATCCAGGTTATAGTTATTTAGTTATGAATTATACCATTAGCAAAGTCATTTGTGCCATTTTAATTAAGGCAGCAAGTTAAGCATCTTTAAACAGAGGTGAAAGTGTTATGATTGGAAAGATAAAATTCTAATTAACCTTCACACATAAAGTGTTTCGATCCAAGCAACGGGTTGATTTTATATGGATTTAACAGGTTAATTTGGCACATATTCTAGCATTTCCTGTTGGAATTGAATAAATCAAACAAGAAAAACATGAAATTGTTCTTGCTACAGGGGCAAGAGGGCTAGTCAACCAGGCCATGGTGGCGATCAACAGGAGGGGCCCATCAATCAATTTCTGTGGAGGAAGAGTCTTGAAAGCCGGCAGTCTTGAAAGCCAAAGAATCGGGTCTCATGGCGAGTCGCTAGAAGAAGAGCGAGAAGCCTCCTGGGAGTTTGAATCGAAGAATTAAGTGGCTGGCGAATGAGACCCTCTAGTGGGTAAAAAGAGTTTAAGTCTAGAAGGACCTCGCTTCGACGCTTTCCATGGAACTCGAGTATTCGGTAAGCCGAGGATAATTCTTCACCTCCTCTGGTCCTAGTTTGACGCCGTTTCTCATGCTGCTGTTGCTTCAAAAGAAAGTGAGGATCCAAATCAGCTAAGGGGTGTGAAAAGCTTGCTTTCCGGGTTACTCGTCGAATTTTTTGTCTTGGAAAAGGTGTTGACCCGGAGGAAATAATAGTTACCTCTTCTTCAACTGCTATTGGCCCCCGTGTCATCCTGATAATAATCAGTGTCAATAAGATAATTGAAAAAGGAGCCAAGAGAGCCAAGGGCTACCTCCAACTCAGAGCTGTCATTCAGTTCAAACATCTCGAAAGCACTTGATTTCTTCTTATCTTGGCGGCTTTCTTAGCAGCCCTGGCCTTTTTGGCAGCTTCATGGTCATATTTCTTTTTCCAAAAATCAGATTCAGCCTGTGAAAGTCATCAAAGTTGAGTTAATAGAATATTTGAATGATGAGGTAAAAGTAAGTGATTTAGAGACTCACATACGATGGCGGGTTAAGTTTGCAGAAAGGGTTCAAACTCACTTTGCCGCAGTCTTCCGGATCTTCATTCAGAAGGGTCTTTGTCATTTCATTGATTGCCTCATCAGTTAAACGCACAGAGCTATGGCGCAGTGGATCCTTTATACCACCCGTGTAAGTACACAATAAGCCGGGTCGGCGACTCAAGGGTATGATTCGCCAAGAAACCTAGCACCGAACCAAGACAATGCAAGTAAACCAGTTCCCCAGCAGAGCCTTGACCTTTGCAATGGAGGGGGCAAGCTTTGCACGTTCAGCAGAGGTAAGCTTCTCGGGAAGACAATGCTTTGGGTCAAGATGCTGGACACGATAACCCGGCAAAGGGATTCTCATCAGCCAGGAGAGGTATTTTGCAAAGAAACCATGTCTGGTTTGAATCTTTGGGGTGACTCGGCAAGCAAGCATACGGGAAGATAGCATCTCTTCTTCATTGAATTAAGATTCCGCCAAGTTCCAAGCTGGGTCTGTTCATAAACTCGTTTTGGTGGTTTGAATAAAAATATTCCCTAAAGAGTTCAACGCTGGGCTCCTCTTGAAGGTATACTTCGTAGAAAACTTGAAAGTTGCAGATGTTTGACACGGAATTGGGTCCGATGTCTTGAGGACAAAGTTGAAAGAAGTGCAGAACATCTCAGAAAAATTTAGAACCGGGCGGTGAGAAGCCCCGATTCATGTGGATCTGGAAAACAATGACCTCATCATCCTTTGGCTGAGGTCTTTCTTCGTTCGATCGGGGCGCCGCTAATGCATGACATTTTTTGCTGGTAAATAGCCGGTTTTGACAAAGTCTTTGAACGTGTTCTCAGTGACAATGGAGGGAACCCAATTACATGAGGTGACTGTCTTCGGCGGCATTGTGAAGAAAGAAGCCTAAAGGAAAGAATTTTTTTTGCCGGTTTAAGTCGATCCATTAAGCCGGAAGTAAAATGCTACAATATATATTCAGAATGGCGGCTTAAATGGGGCCTAATGACAAATGGCTAGTGATAACCGTGATGTAAGCCGCCATGACCAGATTGGTATGTAAGATTTATCAAGAGTGAAATCTGCTAAGTGTTGAATAAACAGGTTTTACAGACTGGAAGCAGGTGATTTGGATCTAGCGCTGTGTGAAAAAACAAAATAAATCAAAGCCTAAATATTGCAGCAGCGGAGGAACTAGCACATTGGCAAGATTTCTACATCTAGGAGGTGTATTCAGTGGTTATGAGAAGGTACAAAAACAGTTTTCCGTGATATTTCAAAAGTTATTTTGGATCAAAAGGATCAAACCAAAGTATGATGAAGAACAACCATTTAACTCAAGAACTTCGAGAAACCCTAATGGAGATCTAACAACGGAGAAAGGAGAGGCACTCATCGGATCCACTGGGCAATGGAGAGGCGCCCGCTTTCTCCGGGTCACGTTCAGGTCGATGCAGCGGCCAGGGTTGGGGAAGGTGACGAAGCTCGGCGGCGGCAGTGCTCAGGCGTGCAGATGCGTCGCGGAGAGAGGTGCAAGACGAGAAGGAAAGAGGGGAAAATGAAAAGAGGGCTGCCTGACCCTATTTATAAAGAGAAGGGTAACAGGTGGGCCCAAAAAACGAGGAGGCCAAGGAATGATTATGCAGCTAATCGGATGCCTCGATTTTCATGGTAGTTATTAAAAGATAAGGATCTGTTAAGATATGTTGGGTACCGTGCAAAATTAATGATGATGACGTCATGGCGGTTTTCCGTAATTCCAGGAGTTGACGTCATGGCGGGTTACAATATCTCGCAAGAACAAACAAAGAAGGATTTTTTCTAAGTGTTGAAGATTGACATGAACAAGTTCAAATCAACCTGGGGCCTAATGTTGGGGATATGACTATTGGGTATGGCCCGCCCAGGAGGGGCCGGGTTATCCCAATGGCGGTTCATCAAGACGAAGCCCATGAAGATGTTGAAGATGGCGGTTCATGAAGGAGACTTGTTAAAAGGACCAAAGACCGAAGGCGGCTTAAAACCCATAAAGTGTAAACCGCCATATACGTATAACTTGTATTGTAAGGCAAGTATAATTAGTTACCAGGACGGAGACATTTATGAGTTGGCCGGGACTCTGTAAGCCGCAGGGCATCACCCTGTGTATATAAAGGGACAAGCCGGGGGCGATTTAGGGCAAGAGAGAAGAGATCGAAATCTAGGTCAAGCGTATTTGCTCCCTGGTAATCGAGACATAAGCAATACCACCTCAAACTGGATTAGGCCTTTACCTTCACCCCAAGGGGCCGAACAGTATAAACTCCCCGTGTCCTTTGTCCCGTTTAACCCCTTTAAGCTAACCAAGTTGCGATGGCTCCACGACTAAGCCCTCACACTAGGACATATGCCATGACAATTCCACTACAGGGCCCGAACCTGGGTAACGTTGTGTGTTCTTCCTCTTGTTACCCATCGATCTGATCTAACAGCTCGAGCCCCCCTACCCGAGGTCTGCCGGTTTTAACACCGACACATGGCAACATAAGCATAACCAAAGCAAGTGTGATGCAACCAAGTGACCTCCATATGCCAATATTTGGCTTTAAAGACTCCGGAAAGAACATTATGATTAAGTTATTTACCATGCAAGAACATGAAACATTCATACTCCTTGCAATTTTCTAATAAAAGAGGCATAGAAAATATGCTTCATGCTTCGATCCAGGTTATAGTTATTTAGTTATGAATTATACCATTAGCAAAGTCATTTGTGCCATTTTAATTAAAGCAGCAAGTTAAGTGTTACGGGTCTGATCTAGATCGAGTAGGAAGGAGGGGAAATTAGGTGGGAAACTTGGAGAGGAAGGAGGCCAGGAAGGAGAAGGGCAGCTTCTCGCTTGTCTATTCAGATTACAATAATTCTTCATACCCGATACATGGACACAGCCCACTCTTATCCTCTCACGACGGCTCGCAGGCCACTCACTCTTGTCTCGCTGACCGCCCGGTCCCAGCTTGTAAGCGCTTCTCTCTTGACGGATTCGCCGATTTCCTTGGACGCTGGACCCTCTATCTCGTCGTTGTCGTGGCTCCTCTTGTCAGTCGTGACATTCTCCCCTCCTTGAGGACCGCCTTGCCCCCAAGGCGGTGTTGTTGGATACCGTTGCTGCAGCTGGATTGGGTCTTCCCATGTCTCTAGGTCTGCAGGAAGATCACTCCATTTGATCAGCACACGTGGTTCGAAGGTGCCGTCCACTCGAACCAGCTTCTTGTCGATCACACCATCGGGTGAATGCTCAGCCTGCAAAACCGTGTTAGGAGGTGGTAACTAAGTGTTCACAGGAACTTCCGCTCCAACCGCACGCTTGAGAAGGGATACGTGCACCACACGATGAATCTTGCTGGTTGGTGGCAGGTTTAGAAGGTAAGCCACATCTCCCACTTTGGCCTGAATGGTGTATGGTCCATAGTATCGAAATGCCAATTTCTGGAAGGGCCGACGGGCAATCGATGTTTGGATGAACGGTTGGAGCTTGAAAGAACAGATTCTCCCACTTCGAAGGACCGCTCACTCCGGTGACGATCAGCCTGTTTTTTCATGCGGTCTTGAGCTTGTTTCAATTGTTGCTGAAGAAGCTCACGTAGCACTTCCTGCCTTTAGCCAAGCCGCCAGATCCGCATCGTGTTCTCGGCCACTTGGTCAATGCCAAACTCCCGAGGCAAGTGTCCATATATGACCTCAAACGGAGTGCGCCTGCAGAAGAGTGGAAGCACGTGTTATACCAAGTATTCTCATGAAAGTGACAACCACTTGGACCAGTTTGAGGGGCAAGCGGCACCGAACAGCGGAGATACGCCTCAAGGCATTGGTTTACCCTCTCCGCCTGCCCGTCCGTCTGAGGATGATAGGAGGAGCTCATCTTTAACTCCGTGGTGGCATGCATTTAAACAATTCTTGCCAAACTTTTCCGTGAAGATACTATCACGGTCGGAGATGATCCTCATTGGCATTCCGCAGTTTGAAAATCTCTCGCATAAACACCTTAGCAATGTCCAGAATAGTAAAGGGGTGAGTCAGTGGAAGGAAGTGGAAGGAAGTGGGCATACTTGGAAAACTTGTCCACCACCACTAGTATTGCATTGTATCCCCCAGATTTCGGTAACCCTTCGATGAAATCAAGTGATATTACTGCCCACGGCCGTTGAGGAATGGGTAATGGCTGTAATAGACCATGGAGATACTCGCTCAGTTTTGGCTTGTAGACAGACCAGACATTGCCGCACTAGCTCCTTGACTTGTTGCTTCATTCCCTTCCAGGCAAACAAACGGTTGACTCGATTGTAGGTTGCGTGGAACCCAGAGTGGCCACCAGTCGCACTTGCATGCAGCACTCGGATCACGTGTTGTTGTGTTTCCTTGTTAGTTGCCAGCCGGACTCGCCCCTTAAAGCGCAGAATGCCACCCGCCAGCTTGAAATCTGGTTCGCTTGTCGGATCAAGAGCCGACGAGACATCAAGTCTTTGGTGTCCGGATCGCTCGTAATCAACTCGGATGGCCTCCACCAAACGGGCTTGCAACCGAGACGGCCGCCAGTCAATTCCTCCGGTGCTCACGACGCGATAGCGCGTCGCCGCTTCTGCTCGACACCCCGCTTTATAATGAATAATGTAATCGGAGTCCAAGCAATTTGGTGAATGCACGTTGCTGAATCGGGTGTTTAACCGCTGATCGTTGAGATGCAAGAGGCTTTTTCCGATCCAGACGAATAAGAAATTCTGCTTGTTGCAAGTAGGGCCGCCAAAGGGTCGATGGCCAACAAAAGAGCCAAGCACTCCTTTTCATAAGCTGACAATCCGAGGTTCTTTACGCCAACGCCTTTGCCGAGGTATGCAATGGGGTGGGAATCCTGCATCAAGACAGCTCCGTGCCTATTGCACTAGCATCAGTTTCCACCATGAATTTTTTGCAAAATCTGGTAATGTCAAGACCGGGGCTTGCACTAGGGCTTCTTTCAGAGCACAAAAGGCTGCATCGGTGGTGGGAGTCCACACAAACACTGCACCTTTCTTGAGTAAATCTGTCAACGGCTTGCTGAGGACACCAAAATTCCTGACGAACTTGCGGTAGTACCCTGCCAACCCGAGAAACCCTCACAACTTCTTCACTGTAGTGGGAATTGGCCAGTCCTGGACTGCCTGAATTTTACTGTCATCTGTTGACACTCCTTGCTCACTGATGTAATGCCCCAGGTAATTGATCTTGGTCTGAGCAAAGGCGCACTTCGAGCGCTTGGCATACAGTGGCATGCTGTCAGAAAGTGCCTAAGAACTTTGATGAGAAGGACCTCATGCTCCGACAGAGTTTTGGACTGAATGAGAATATCATCCATAAAGACTAACACTCCGGCAGCAACGGCGACAACACTGTGTTCATCATCCCTTGAAATGTTGGAGGGCCCCCCGTCACTCCGTACGGCAACACTCTGAACTGAAAATGGCCTTGGTGTGTCTTGAACGCCGTCTTGTGCTCGTCCTTTGGTACAAGACGAATTTGGTAGAACCTGCCCGCAGTCAAGTTTGAAAACCACTTGGACCTCGCGAGTTCATCCAACAACTCATCGATCATGCATATAGGGTATGACGACTTGATAGTGATGGCATTCAAGTGTCGAAAATCGACGCAGAACCGCCATGTTTGATCCTTCTTCTTGACCAACAACACCGGTGAGGAAAATGGACCAACACTTGGTGTGATAAGCCCCCGTTTCAGCATATCTTTCACCTGCGCCTCGATCTCATTCTTCTGCTCTGGAGTGTATCGGTAAGGCCTGATGTTAACTGGCTTTGTGCCTGGTAAGAGAGGAATTTTGTGATCCCAGGGTTTCCTCTCAGGTAGATCTGATGGTTCTTCAAAAACAGTCTCGAATTCTTCTAATATCCGCTGGATGGAGGGTGGCAAGGAAGATGTACTCACTTCATGTTCTCACAAGATAGCATCACCACACACACCACCGAGTTGGTCTGTTCCATTTCTTCCAATTGAGCCACCGAAATCTGTGCTATTCGCTTCCACTTCATTGCAGCCCAGCCAATCAATCCTCCGCCTCGATGAATGAATTGCAATGTTTTCTCAACCCAGCCCACGAGCATCGGTCCACAACTCTCCAACCAATCCATCCCAATGACCATATCATAACAACCCAGAGACAATATTCTCATATCAGTTGTAAACTGCTGCTGTTGTGTTGTCCATTGGCACTGCGGAATATACCCAGAGAAAGAGAGAAGGCCCCGATCAGCCACCTTAACTGACAATCGGGTTTGATTGCACGTACTGTCAAGAAATTTTGCTGCCATCGCATCACCGATAAAGCCGTGGGAGCTCCCCGAGTCCACTAAGATCAACACCTCGTGTCCTTTGATGGATCCAAGGCATTTAACCGTCCGGGAGTGGTATGTCCAAATGTGGCCAACTTAGAGATTGACATAAGTTGTTCTTCCTCCTCCACTGCCTCTGCCTTCTCTTGATCATCCACCTCTGCTTGTAATAATTCCAGCAGCTCCTCCACAATGTGGAGCTGGACCGTGGCAGCGCACTGGTGCCCTTGCCCCCAGCGCTCTCCACATTTGAAACAAAGACCGCGTGCACGGCGATAGTTTCGCAACGCTGCTACACGGTCGTCCCCCCTGCCTGGGTCTTGACGTCGATCGGCAGCTCGGGCTGCATCCGCATCACGCTGTCTTAGCTACTTCGTGGTGCCGGTTGCAGCACTTCGAGGAAGTGGCGCTTGCGGAGCGAGCAACAGCCGTTGCCGGACCAGCGGAGGAGGGGTTCCGGACGCTGTAATCCCGCCGATGCATCGCTCCAGCAATTCTTCCCGTAATGTAGACAAGGAAAACGCAGAGTCCAAGTCCGGTGGACGATGCAAAACCACACCAGCTCTAATCTCGTAACGCAAGCCATCAAGGAATTTAGTGGTGAAGTAAATCGGATCAAATCCTGAGTTGTGAGCCAACGAATTATGCATCAACTCCTCAAAGCGGTTCATGTAGTCCGTGATCGTGCTACCTGGGACAGATTGGCAAATTGTCCGAGTTGTGCTTGGTAATCGATCGGGTCAATTTTTTGCTCACCGCCACACACAGCTCCTCCCAACTAAATGTTGCATCGCTAGCCTCATGCAACTGCAGCCATCGAGCTGCATTGCTCGTGGAAGTGGAGGGTTGCAACCTCACCCACATCTCTCTCTCGCACCCCATAAACATCAAAGTATTTCTCGCACCTAGTTTTCTGTGAATCGAGGATTGTCCCGTCAAATTGCGGGAAATCCAGCTTGGGCAGAGCCCAATGAGCATGAGGCACATACGCGTGTTGTGTTGTGGCTCAGTGTCAGATCCATGGCGAAAATCTCGACTACCCGAAACTACATCCAGAGAAGGGGACTGAGGAAACGCACCCTTGACCGGAGGCGGTGCTGTGGTGGTGACCACCCCTGTACCGATCCCCGGAGTTGTCGATCCCGCCGTGGCTACTTGGCCCGTGGTGCCTCGATTCGACGGCCGGGTGGCGGCGGCGATGGCTGCACCACCATGGATGGTGCCGGATCCGCGAGCGCTGGGTGGATCGCGATCTTGCCCACTTGTGTGCGGAGTTCGCCGAGTTGGCCTTGAAGATTTTGAACCGCCGGGCGCCATAGCTCCAAGGATCGCTGGATCGCCTCCAACTTGGCGTCGTTGGCAGCGCGCCTCCCGGACCGACCGAGCAATGCCGCTTAGCTACCTCCTCCATCACCGCTGCCTTGAGTGCTTGCTTGGTGGTGTAGCGTGGCGCATGGGTATGCGCCTCTCAAAGTTCTGCTGACCACGATGATACCAATTGTTACGGGTCTGATATAGATCGAGCAGGAAGGAGGGGAAAGTAGGTGGGAAACTTGGAGAGGAAGGAGGCCAGGAAGGAGAAGGGCAACTTCTCGCTTGTCTATTCAGATTACAATAATTCTTCATACCCGATACATGGCCACAGCCCACTCTTATCCTCTCACGACGGCTCGCAGGCCACTCACTCTTGTCTCACTGACCGCCTCGTCCTGGGCTTGTAAGCGCTTCTCTCTTGACGGATTCGCCGATTTCCTTGGACGTTGGGCCCTCTATCTCGTCGTTGTCGTGGCTCCTCTTGTCAGTCTTGACATTAAGCATCTTTAAACGGAGGTGGAAGTGCTATGATTAGGAAGAAGACAAAATTCTAATTAACCTTCATAATAAAGTGTTTCGATCCGAGCAACGGGTTGATTTTATATGGATTTAACAAGTTAATTTGGCACATATTCTAGAATTTCCTGTTGAATTAAACAAATCATCAAGAAAAACAGGAAATTGTTCTTGCTACAGGGTCAAGAGGGCTGGTCAACCAGGCCATGGTGGCGGTCAATGGGAGGGGCCCATCGGTCAGTTTCAGGAGGAAAAAGAATGGTTTTTTTTTTGAGAAAAGGAAAAAAGAATGGCTAAAAGCAATTATTTCGGGCCGTGGGCCGGATTGGATCTTAGGTAGAACGCAGTGGCCCAAGCTCGCGCCGCCGGCGGCTCCCCTTCTCTGCTCCCCCCTTTGGCAAAATTGTGAGCAACGGTCAGACGAAATCATCCGTCAGATTGGTTCCGGAGAAACCCCTCCCCACCGGCGGATCCAAAAAGGGTGCGGCGAAAAGCTCGAGGCCGTCGTCCCCATGTCGCGCGCCGGGCAGAATAGCGGCGCCGGCGACGGCGAGGACGGCGAGCGCAAGCACCGCGGTTCGATTCTGGGGCGGATTCGTCGCCGGGTCTTCCGAGGGGCGGGCGGGCGGGTTCCTGTCCAGGATGGAGGGGAGGGCGGGCAGGTTCCCGTCCGAGATGGAGGGGATGGTGCGCGGCTTCGTCGTCGGGACGTCCAGGCCCGGGATGGACGGGAGGGAGGGTTCCCCGGCTGTTTTAGCTTCTTCGGCGGCATCAGGCACCGCCGGCGGCGAGCCATGGTCGCACCTCGACCCGCAGGTAATTCCGCGAACAAGCCCAGTTTCCTTTGCCGACTGCCCCGTTTCTAATCTGCGTCAAGAAACATTCAGATGATCCTTCTTCTCGCTGGACCGCTTCTTCCCCACCCCCTCCCGCGGCCCCTGCCGCCAGTCAAGACCCCGCGGCGGATGAAGCCGTCGCTGCGGGGCTGCCGGGAGATCTGGGATCCTTGATTGCTTCTATGCTACCCTCAGCGTACGACCGAGGAGCACTGGAGGGCGTGTCTAGCTGCTGGCGCGCCGCCGTCAGGGATTGCCCGGTACGGCCACTGCCCCTGATCCTGAGCGCTGATTTGCTTTTGACTGATTGTTTCGGCGAGGGCAACATCACCAGGAGTATGCATCCTAGACTCTCTCAGTCTTCGTCTGATAGAGCTACGGCACTCGGCTCTCTGAAGAATTGGGTCATTCTGGGGTTCGAACCAAAATGGAATCCTGCGGGGGATTTGATCGTCACTCACCGGAAGTGTCTTCTTTTCCAGCCACTCAAAGGCAACTTGCGTTATCTTCCTGATCCTTCGGCATCTGTGAAGGATGGTCTGTCAGGAACCTGCAGGATCACACAAGCTGAAGGCATTCTATTGTATAGTCAGCCAGCTACTGAGTCAGGCATGTTTCTGCAGAAGATTGTTCTTAGTGACTCATGCCTGGGGCCAGACTTCAGAGTGGCAGGATTGGCAGCTTCCAGGGGCTCCCATCACCTGGCCTTGTGCACAGCAGGTATGGATGCTTGGTGCGTGTGCACTGCGCAATTCCTCACTCTTGGCTCCGACTTAGAATTCTTGCATGACAAGCTTCACGCCCTTGGCGGCCATCAGGAGGACTTGTATCAGATTGAGTTTGGGGCAGAAATGGTCTGGTTCCCACATGTATGTGCGGCAAGAAGATGCGTGACGATGCAGCTGCCTCAGGACGGCACGCACGAGCAGAGGAATCTTGTCCGGTCGCGCAACGATCTCCTCTTGGTCGTCAGAAGCTTCAACGAGAACTGGGATCAGCTTGTCACTGTCAGCGTTTTCAAGTTGAACGTGCACAACTGGACATGGACACAGGTGCATGCCCTACATGGACAGAGTCTGCTCATCAGCATGTCGAGCAGCGTGGCTATAGATTTTTCAGCCTACCATGAGGTGGAGTACCGCAGGCTTGCCGAACGCGTTTACTTCCTGGACCAGTTCTGCCCTGGGTTCCTGCCGGGGAGAGATGATCGCTTCACCTATCGAGCACAATTCTATGATATGCTAGAAGGACAGGTGACAGAGCTTCTGATTGGGGCGCGGCCGGCCTCCCGGCGGCCAGGTTTCCCGATGTGGTTCTCTCCTACGGAATAGGACAAGACCTGCTCTGCTGCTTCTGTGCTTGTGCGGCTGCAACAGTTTTCATTCTTTCATCAAGGCTCTGTAGCCTTCGCACTGCTCCTGCAGTTGTAATAACAATTGTCATTCGTTCATTTCTTCAGTAGTAGCAGTAATAACAATTGTGATTCACATTCTATCATCAAGGCTCTGTTGCCTTGACATTCTTTCAGTACTAGTAACAACTGACATTCTTCCACTGGTACTAACAGTTGTCATCCATTCCTTCAGTAGTAGTAGTAATAACTATTGTGATTCACATTCTATCATCAAGGCTCTGTTGCCTTGACATTCTTTCGGTAGTAGTAACAACTGACATTCTTCCACCTTGTAGTAACAATTGCCATTCTATCAAAAAAAAAATGTCATTCTTTCATGAATGTTTTTGTTGCCTTTGAATTGTTTATGTAGTAACCCTTGCGCCTGTGAATTTCAACCAAGAGAGCTACCTGAGTGAGTGAGGTAGGTGTGTGCGTGCGTACAAGGGAGATTAGGCAGCAGTGGTGTGGATCTAGGATTTGGAAACAGAGTGGTTCACATTCATTCTTTCACCTTGTCGTAACAATTGTCATTCTTTCATCAAGAGATGTTTTGTTAAATTCGAATTGTTTGCGGTAGTAACCCTTGCGCCTGCAGATTTCAACCAAGGAAGCGACCTGAGTGCATAGTGTTAAAAACTGGACTGCCTGTCGGACCAGAAAAAACTGGAACCAGCGGCCTCAGCCGTTTTATAAGCAAATAAGACCATTCTGCAAACTGACCGGACAAAACCGCCCGGTTTTTTGCTTATACCTGAAAAAAAAACTGGTTGAACTGGTATCAGCCGCTAGGAAGTTTTTCCGTCTCTATATAAGACGTTTTTTGACACTACACTAGTGTCAAAAAACATCTTACATTATGGGACGGAGGGAGTATTATTTAGCGCTTCAGGCACCTGTTACCGTGCATTTTGTAAACAGGCGCCTAAAGCCTCCAAGCTGGGCAGGCCCATTTAGGTATTTTATTTTATCTTTTTGTTTTTCTCTATACTTAAATTTCATGAACTTTTTCCAAAATTGGTGAAGTATTTTTTTTAAATGATGGCCTTTTCAATTTGTGATCTTTTATAGAATTGTGAACTTTTTTCAAAACTGATGAACTTTTATTAAAATCTATTATTTTTGTAGGAATTCTCCAAAATTTATGAACTTTTCTTAAAACTCGATGAATTTTTTTTATTTGACTTACTTTTTTCAAATTTGATGAACTTTAAAAAGAATGGTGAAGCCTTTTTCAAATTCGAAGATTTTTTTTCCAAAATCGGCAAAGTTTTTCCAACATTGTTGAACTTTTTCCAAAATTGATGATTTTTTAATTTAAAATATCGTTTCATAAAAAATGATGAACTTTTCCAAATATGGTGATTTTTTTTATAATCTGTGAACTTGTTTGAATTCAAGATTTTTTTTTTTGTTTTTTACGATTTTTTCTTAGTTTATTTTTCTGTTTTTCTCAAATGTGAACGTGTACATGGGCCCGCCAATGCGTGGGTGCCAGGGAGCTTCCTTGGCGCCGAATAGGAGCTCCCCATGTGCTAGCATTGCTTGGAAAAGGAAAAATAGTTGTGGCTGTTGGGATCATTCCTTGCCGCTATGAAACAGGCCAACGCCACAAATTAAGCTGTACAAACCAACACGCCCGTCCAACTTATCTGTCCACGGATAGAAACTTAGCATACTTGGTCTAGTTTTACATATTTTTATGGATTAAAAACCAGCAAATGAACCGGTGAACTAGTTGTCCGACCGGTAAAAACCTGAACTGACGGCATCACCGGTTCGATCACCTGTTCGGTTTTTTAAACTATGCCGGAGTGAGTGATGTAGGTGCGTGTGTATAAGAGTGATCAGGCAAGCGGGCATGTGTTGTGCGTACTGAGAGCAGAGCCCGTGCGTACAAGAGCAGAGAACACCGGCGAGCCCGACGATGTCGTCGTCTTCTAGAATAGAGCAGAGCAAAGCAGCCAGCCGTAGCGGCCACGGCACCTCTCCCTTGTCGACATGCTACATCAGGGTGGCATGGGCGACGATGAGAGGCGCCTCCTCCTTGCTCTACTCCATCTGTGCCTACTGTCGGTGCCTCTGTAGCAGCTTAAGGAGGGGGTTGTTTCGCTGGAGGCAGCGGTGACCATGGGTCGTAGTGCTTGGCTTCCTATTATAGCTACTAGCAAAAGGAGCCTATATGTTGCAACCGAGAAAATACCACACTTCCCTAACATAATAACCATGACTGAAAACCCCAATAGGTCCACACCCTTTATTTCGCACATGGCATCTCATCTGTGTTGCCACTTATCCTCCCTCTCATTCTTACCGATGGTGGCCTCGGTGCTCACACAATCACAATGTGTTTGAATATTGTCATTTATAAAGCGTCTCTCTCTCTCTCTCGGCGTAAGATTAGATTTTTTTTTTCATGTAAGGTTTTTGTGAGGCTTGCATGTGTAGTTATAGAAGGTTTATTTCATCTCCAATCCTTGTGTTGCTCAGGTGTTCATTTCCAATTCAGATCGACATCATTTTGAAAGAAACATGAATCTTGTGCCATTGATTAATATTGCACCTTAAATAACATTTCAAAATGGTTAACAGGTAAATAACACCATATTCAAAATCTGCACTTTTTCTAATCAAATTATACATATAACATGTTAAATTTGGAGTTATAGTTTAAAAGATATGAATATTTAAATAAAACATTTGATATATACTATGGGTTGATTAACCCAAACATCGGGGGGTTTCCTGCAAAAATGAAAATCTGTCTTAAAGTTGTCTCATGGGTTGATTACCAGAAATAGTACATGATTTCTTAAAAAATCTGACTTAAAACTAGACTTCGGGTTGATTATCAGAAACATCGAGGGTTTTCTCGCAAAATAGCATGACAGACCAAGAATACTTATTTCCTTTAGTAGGTATAATAGAAATAAAACATTTGATATGTACTATGGGTTGATTAACCAAAACATCAGGGGGTTTCCTGCAACAATGATAATCTGACCTACTCTGTTGGGGATATAACTATTTGTGCAAGCCGTCCAGGAGGGGCCGGGTTACGCAAAGATGATTCATCATATGGAGCCCAAGATCAAGCATGAAGATGGCGGTTCAATAAAGGGTCTAAAGCCCACAGGCGACTTTAAGGCCCGTAGAGTGGTAAAACCGCCCGTAATGGCATGACTTATGCTATAAGGTAGAACTAGAACATGAAGGCGCAGATTGTCATACCTACCTATTTTTAAGAAAAAATGTAGAAATATAGAAGAAAATATATGCAGTGAAATTCACAAAAACTTGAGAAGTTGTACCACATTTAAAGTTTGGATGTAAATTGCAATTAAGTCACTTTTTATTGTTTGGCTGTGAATTAGAGTCAAGTCACATTGTATTCAATGTTTGGCTGTGAATTAGAAGTGGAGACAAATGACATACGAGTACCAACAAGAAGAATGGGGTAAGTTAGAAAGCAATAAAAAAATACACAACGGTGATTGGTGCAATGAATCCATAAATAAAATATATAAAATGATAAAACACTGATTTGTACACTCCACCCAACAATTATATAATCAAGACGACATAGACATTTGTATAGTAAATACGCCAATATGGTTCATGTCGCAACGTACGTTAAGCCAGCTATACTCAACCTTAGACTTCATCCTCGATCTGTAATGCCAAAACAGTAGTGGACATCCTTTCACACGTACAAGAATACAAGCAACATAATCTCTAAATGGTAGTTCAGACTAAAGAAAATGACAAAAATCAATGGCCCCGCTGAATTTAAGCTGGGTTCAATGAGTACTGAACTGCAGCATGTAATTCAAACAAGAGAACATTAAGTACGAACCTACGAACCTAGACGGAGAAAATATAAGAGTGCCATCTAAAATAAATTGGAAGAACACACACGCCCATGACTACTAAAATATACCATGACAACAATAAATCTGATGGCTCTTGGCTCTGATCCAATATTGGCACCTACAAAAGAAGAAGAAAAAATTTCACACTGCCTTGTTTCATCCCTTAGAGATGAACCTATGGTCAGCTGAAGATGCTTGTGCCTTAGAAAATCTTTTTTAACAGATAAGATGGTTTGCTTCATATGTTTCTCCATGGTATAAGTTAATGTTTCAGTGGTTCAGTTTTGCAATCAATATCAGGATCAACCTCTGTAGAAAATGCTTAACTTGTAGAAACATGTCATTATCACTTATACCTTTTGGTTGTCTTAAGTAATCTTATTGCTCCATTGCGCGTAGAGATGAGCCGACAATCACAACAGAAGTGTCACTAAGCAACATGAACATTCCCTAGTAGGGTATGCCTTCTTTTTCGGTGTGGAGTAGGATATGCTGATCAATGAACATGTATGATAGCAAGAAGTGCATGCATAATCGTGGTGAATTCATTGAAACCAAGGCAGCCAGTTGTTTGGAATGCACCCTAGACCTTGAGATGCCACACGGCTCCACAAATACTGTACAACATATCATAAACAAAATCAACATCAATACATCGGATGAGGCGAGACCGTTAGAGCACCGAGAAGTCGCCACTACCTTCTATGTGGCATGCGGGATTTTCTTTTTTTGGATAGAAGCGTGGAGATTTGGATGGATCGGATCGAAAGCAAACCATCTTTGGGTGTCCTTCCTTGCATCTGGCATAGCTCGCTGAGAAGTTCTCAGGCGATGGTGCCTCCTTGGCGTCTTCTCTTCCCTCATCGAGGCTCTGCCATGGAAGGGAAGAAGGTACTACCACGACACCGATCTGCATCATCAGGAGGCGAAAAGGGGAGATGCGTTTGAACCATGAGCTCCATCGCCATGGCCTACACCGCCGCCGGCCGCACGGGGATGAGAAGCTTTGGTGCGTCATCCTCTCACAACAAACTCGCAGCCCACATAGGATGTCAGCCCGATTAACAACAACGCGCCCAGGTCGGTTTGCGGAGTAGCGGCCTGGTTACGTTGGGTCGTCCGTGAACACACCGTGACGGGCAAAAAAAGGTACCACGCAGACGCTGGGGTAATCTGGACTCTCAGTAAGTTTGATCGGAGGGTTGAGGATGTCAAATCGATGTGAGGAGGCATAGCTAGCTGAGTTTTACTGTTTAGTAATTAACTAGTCACCGAGCCGGACAATGTTTATGAGCCGGCCGGGACTCTGTAGGCCGCAGGGCGTCAACCCGTGTATATAAGGGGACGACCCGCTGGCGGCTTAGGGCAAGTAACATCAAATCGACAGCCAGGCATAACGTATCTCGCTCCCTGGTCATTGAAACCCTAGCAATACCAACTCAACTAGACGTAGGCTTTACCTTCACCGTAAGGGGCCGAACTAGTATAAAACCTCTCTCGTGTCCCTTGTCCCGTTAACCCCTTTAAGCTTCCTAGTTGCGATGGCTCCACGACTAAGTCCTTGCAACAGGACATCTGCCGTGACAAAACCCACGACAGCTTGGCGCCCACCGTGGGGCCAGCGACCGTGTGGATTTGAGTTCTTGAAGGGCAACTTCAAGGGATCAAGGGATACGCTGTGGGCCGGATGACCAAGAGTCGCCGCGGCAAGATCTACATCGACGACGTAAGGCTGGGGCCCCGGCCGCTCAATTGAATACGGGTACCGGATCCCCTTGGCGGAATCCATGTCTTCATCGGCCGGATTGGTGAACTGGGCCTGAGTCGGACAATCGCCAAACCTCGCCGAGACGGCTCTGCGCATGCGAGACCCGCCGAGCTCAACCCATCATGAAGCGTGCCTTCGTGGGTTGCATCCACGGGGAGAACTCTCCGAAGGATCCGCATATGGTGGTGAGACGGCCATCCACTCGATGGTGATTATCCCCAGCTTCTTTGAGACGGATTCGTTGTATCAACCGCAAGATGGCAGGCTTGGGGCTGTTCCGATGGCACCAGATTCCGGACCCTTTGAGCCGCCAAGCTGGGTAGGGGTCTTCATGGGTACTCAACCCGGCCAAAACTCTCTGACTAAGCGGGCAATTAACGTCGAGTCAGAGCAGCCAGGCGGGAGAGCCCTATCGCCCGCCGACTCGGTGCTGATTGATCTCATGGATAAGCCGACGCCCCGTTAACCGCCACAGCTTATTCCCGCAAGTCAAGATGAGCATGATGCGAGGTGGCACAAAGCGCGAGGAAATAGCTCGGGCCAAGGAGGCCTTAGCAATGAGGATACCAGTGTTGGCCGCAGAACGGGTGGCTTTGGATGCACGGGCAAGAATAGCTCCAAATCGAGGCTTTCCGACCACGATGAGCCCGAACGCATCTAACGAGGTGATGAGGAGGAGACACCAGAAAACTCAATCCCGGTTGCCTCCGGTTTATGATCCTCGAAACCTTTTCGCTACACCCGGAGCCGGCCCTAGTAACCCGCCAGAAGCAAATCAATTCATGACATCCGGAGCAGGGGGACCGATTCAGCCTCGGGTGATGGCACCTCCTCATGGGACTATGGCCCGCCCGCCACGTACCAACACCACTGGGTCATTTTCTAACCCCATGGAGAACCCGATCGCAGCATCGCACGCTTTGGCGGCTCTCCGGTGGATGGTGACGATTCCAACAGCTGTGGAGAGGCGAAGGATCGTAGAGCTCTTCAAACGGCTCGCTCGTAAAGAGGCTTATTCCTATAGTCGGGACAAGATTCATTCTAAGTCCTCGCCAAGCGGAGCCCGAGTTATAGCAGGCACATGGAGTCGGAGGCTTTGGTCAAAACAGCAACGCCCAACACCATAACCAGCTCCGGCGGTTATAACCCGTGCAGGACCCGGATACGCCGGAGGACGAGCGGACGGCTCAATCTGGCGGCTCAGCAGACGGCTCATCAAGCCTTCCCGGATTATCCGACGACTTCATTGTTGAGGCGGAGGAGGCCACCGTGAACCGGCGGTGTTCCTTGTTTGGTGCCGGAGCTTTCACGTAATCGTGCGCCCCCGCTTAAGGATTTCCTTGGGACCACGAAGGTGCCAAATTATCTGGTGACTTACAACCCGGGGCTTGGATTGAGAGTTATGAGATGGCCATGGAGCTGCTGGAGGTAAATGACGCGTAATGGCTGGGCACTTCACCATGATGTTGGACGGAATGGCCGGACTTGGTTAAAGGGGTTGCCGCCTAATTCCGTTAACTCATGGGCGGAGTTAAAGGCCCGCTTCGGAATTCGTCAGAATCTTCAAGGACACTTGCAAGCAATCTATGTCAATTGTGGACTTAACTAATTGTAAGGGCAAGAAGATGGTGAATCTACCACTCATTAGATGTGCTGGGTCAAGGAAATAATACATTAAATCGACAAGATGGATGCCGGCTCTGCAATCTTAATGTTGGAGAAAAATTGTCGATTCGAACCGCTGAGACAGAAGCTGGGGCGCCTCAAGCGTGATTGTAATGATATGGGTCAGTTGATGGCGGCTCTCGTCAAATATGCCGATTCTGATAGTACCAAGGATCCCGCGTCACGATGGCGAAAAAGACATGGAAGGGAAAAGAAGAACGACAACGGAAAGAATTCGGCATAACCCGCGAATCAAGGAGGCAATAAGCGTGGCCGATGGTAACCCGGAGTTTGTAATGGCCAACGCTAATGCGAGGGTAACAATCAGAGACGCAAGGGGAAGCCGCCCCTCGATCCGGGCGGCTCAGGTCCATCTCTCGACTACTCAATGAACCTGTCCGAGACATCGACACCGGGAAAGGCCGCCACCCACTTATGGAAGGATTGCGCAATCATGAAGGCTTTCAAGAATTCCAACACATTCGACGGCAATCATGGATCGGGTGGGGGCTCAGGTGCCGACGGCTTTCATGGCCCGGGTGGCGGTTCAAATTCCAGTTTTAAGGGAAATCAAGGTGGTTATAATCGGCTTCGATCACGGTCAAGGAGGTCGCGACAGCAGTGGCGATCGGAGTTATCGAGCCATCCAAAACAGCTGAGTAGTGGACAATATCATGTATTCACCACTAGCTTGTGCAAACGAGTAGAAGCTTCATAAAAGGGCTGTGAATGCTGTTGAGCCAGCAGTCCCCCGTTATTTGAGGTGGTCCGAGTAGCCTATTGTGTGGAGTAGGGAAGATCACCCTCCCCGGGTTGACAATTTGGGTTAGTTAGCCTTGGTGGTAGCACCTCAAGTCGGTGGATATAAATTCACTAAGGTCCTCATGGATGGAGGTAGCAGCATCAACATCCTCTATTATGAGACCTTTCGACGTATGGGGCTGACTGACAAAGATTTAAAGACGTCCAACACCGTTTTCCATGGAGTAGTGCCCGGTAAGTCGGCATACCCAAATTGGCAAGATTGAGCTGGAGGTAGCCTTTGGAGATGAATATGATTCTCGGCCGAGAAGTTAACCTTTGAGGTGGTCAAGATCAAAAGCCCATATCATGCTCTGTTTGGACGGCCGGCTTATGCCAAGTTCATGGCGCGGCCGTGTTATGTTTATTTGCAGCTTAAGATGTCGGGTCACAAGGGCACCATTACAGTTCATGGGAGTCGAAAGATAGCCATGGAATGTGAAGAGGGTGATGCTGCTTATGCCGAGTCTGTTTGTGCAACAGAGGAGCTAAAAGTTTTATCAAGATAATGTTGACCCGGCGGATATGACATCTCTGAAGAAGCCAACCACAGAGCATGACCCGACGATGAAGTTTAAGTCAGCTGATGAAACTAAGCTTGTTGATTTTACTCCGTGCGACTCATCCAAACAGTTCAGCATCAGTGCCAATCTGGATCCTAAATAGGAAAGCACACTCATCGAGTTCAATTTCTTTGCATGGAAACCTTCTGACATGCCGGGTGTACCGAGGAACTCGCTGAGCACACTCTTAATATTGATCCAAAGTTTAAGCCGGCCAGGCAATTTCTCCGGCGGTTTAACGAGGAAAGACAGAAAGCTATCGGAGAGGAGGTGTCCCGGCTCTTAGAGGCCGGGTTTATTGTTGAAGTTTTTCATCCTGAGTGGTTGGCTAACCCGGTGCTCGTGCTTAAAAAGAACGGCACCTGGCGGATGTGTGTAGATTACACGACTTAAATAAGGCTTGTCCGGTTGATCCTTTGCTCTCCCCGTATTGATCAAATCATTGATGCTACGGAGGGTTGTGAGCATTTGAGCTTTTTGGATGCTTACTCTGGTTATCATCGATCGTAATGGCGATTAAGGACCAGGAGAAGACGACCTTCATTACTCCATTTGGAGCCTTCTCGCTATGTATCTATGCCTTTCGGGCTTAAGAGCGCCTGTGACTTATCAGCCGTGTGTACGTAACTGTCTCCACAATCAGATTCGGGCGAATGTTCATGCTTATGTGGATGATATAGTGGTGAAATCCAGGAGAAGGAAACCTTGATAGATGATCTGAAGGAAACCTTTGATAATCTCCGGTCTATAAGATGATGCTTAACCCGCCAAATGTGTGTTTGGTGCCAAATGGGCAAGCTTTTGGGTTTCTAGTCTCCAACAGGGGCATTGAAGCTAATCCGGAGAAGATTAAGGCAATTACCTCTTTGGCTAAACCGCATGCATCAATGATGTTCAATGACCGGGCGGGTCGATCGCTGCTTTAAGCCGGGTTCCTAAGCCGGTTAGGTGAGAAGGCCATACCGTAGACGATGATGAAGAAAAAAGACACTTTCGTCTAGAGTGATGCTGCTAATGCTGCCTTTGAAGACTTAAAGAGACAGCTTATTTGAGCCGCTAGTCCTGCGGCTCCCATTGATAAAGAGCCGGGCCGTTATATCGTGGCCGCTAACTCACGTGTCAGCCGTGTTGCAATTGTGGTGGAGTGCAAGGAGGCTGGCAAGGAGCATCCGTTCAACATCGGTTCAACAGACGGTTTATTACATCGATGAGGTGCTCATTGAGTCTAAGCAAAGATATCCACATTGGCGTAAGCTTGTTTATGGGGTGTTCATGGCAGCCGGAAGCTTAAACAAGATTGTGGTCACCCCATCACCGTGGTAAGCTCTGCTCCCTTGGGAGACATCATCCAAAACAGAGAGGCCACAGGACGAGTCGCCAAGTGGGCCATTGACCTTGGGCCTCATGGTTTGAAGTATGTGCCACGCACTGCTATTAAGTCTCAAGCAACTGTGGACTTCATCAATGATTGGAAAGAGCTCACAGACACCGAGGAGAAGTTTAACAACACATATTGGACCATTCACTTTGATGGATCCAGTATTGGAAGGCTCTGGGCTGGAGTCGCTTTAACTTCCCCTCGAGGTGACAAATTCTGTTATGTGCTCGGCTCATGTTCCCTTGTACTAATAACACAGCTGAATATGAGGCCTTACTCCATGGTCTTCGGATGGCCAAAGAGATGAATTTGAGCCGGGTAAGGTGCTTGGGCGACTCAGATCTCGTGGCTCAATAGGTGTCGTGCAAGTGGGATTCCAAGGATCCCCTCATGGCGGCTTATCGTTGTGAAGTTGATGTTTAGTCGGGCACTTCAAGGGTTATCAAGTGGAGCACATTGATCGAAGGAAGAATGAGGCGGCTGATGCTCTAAGCCATTTGGGATCTCGGCAGAAGCCGGTACCGCCTAACACCTTTTTGGATGTTTTGCATAATCCTTCATCAAGTTACCCACAGGAGGAAGACTTAATGTGCTGACCTTAAGCCTTGTTGGTGACGGCTCTTCACGTCATCCCGGATTGGACAGTGCCATATTTGGCTTATATGACCCGGGGAGAGTTGCTTGAGGATGAGACCTTGGCGAGGCAAATCATCCGGCGGTCTAAATCCATGACAATAGTTCACGGTGAATTGCATCATCGCAGTGTCACTGGGGCGTTTAACGTTGTGTGTCGCTGGAAGGATGAAATACTCCGTGAGATCCATGAAGGGATTGCGGTCATCATGCGCCGCTTAAAATCTCTTGTGGCCAAGGCCTTCCGAGTCATGGTTTTTATTTTCTTGACGCTCATCTTGATGCGGAAGATCTGGTCAAGAAATGTGACGGTTGTCAAAAATTCTCACGTCGAGCTCTACGTATGCCGCTCAAGAATTGAGGATGATTCCGATTACTTGGCCGCTTGCAGTCTGGGGCTTGATATGGTCGGACCTTTCAAAAGGTCTAAGGATAAAAGACACACCTCCTAGTGGCGGTTGATAAATTTACAAAGTGGGTTGAGGCCGAGCCGGTCAAGAATCGTGATGCAGCCACGGGCGGTTCAGTTCATGAAAAAGGTGATCTTCGTTTTGGTTTTCCACACGCATCATAATCGATAATGGCACTAATCTCTCCAAAGGTGCTATGGAAGAGTTCTGTCAACAAGAACATATCCGGCTTGATCGTTTGAGTAGCTCATCCTCAATCCAATGGTCAAGCGTAAAGAGCCAATCGAGGAGATCTTGAAGGTTATAAACCCGGCTCTTGGTCCCCTTACAGCGGATGCCTTGGGTTGTTGGGTGGAGGAATTACCCTCCGTGATTTGGAGCATCAACACTACACCTAACAGGTCTACGGGTTATACACCTTTCTTCATGGTTTACGGAGGCGCAGGCGGTCCCGCCAAGTGACATCCGTCATGACTCGCCCCGAGTGGCGGCTTACGTCAAATTTGATAATGAACAAGCTCGTCAGGATGCGCTTGACTTGTTGGATGAAGAGCGAGACTTGGCAATAGCCTGATCGGCGATTTACCAAAGAAGACCGCTACCGCTACTACGTACCTGGCCGTCGTTAGATCCAGAACCTTTCAGGAAGGTGATTTAGTGCTCCGGCTCATTCAGGATCAATCGATATGCACAAGCTATCCCCCTTGGGAAGGACCCTTTGTGGTTAGCAAGAACCTGAACAACGGGTCATATTACCTCATCGATGTTCGAGAGCACAAAGACTCACGTAAGTCGGAAGAGAAGACCCGCCGGCCGTGGAATATCGCTCATCTTCGGCCTTACTATACTTGAGCCACCGCTCTCGTGGATGTACATATTTTGACGATGTATATATTATGAAAAGCGATAAAAGCGGGACCTCATTCCTTTTCATCCTCAAAAGTTTATATGTCTTCCTTATCATGTTGTTGAAACAACCAATGGGAGCGAGATCATATTTGAATCCGGGCTTTCCTTTTGAGTACGGCTTATGATCATATCTGAATCTAACCATGATCACTTGGGGGCTTCTGTTCAAACATAGGTCGATTCGAACCAAAGAGAACATAGCCGCCGATACCCTCTTGATCGGCATAATCGCTAAACCCACTAGGGGCTTCTTGATCATATCTGAATCATAGCTTAATCCCTTTGGGTCTGACGTGGATCGTATTCGAATCGGCGTCATTAAACAACACTTATGGTCACTTGGGGCTTCCTCGCTCAAACATAGGTCGATTCGAACCAAAGAGAACATAGCTGTTGATACCCACTTGATCGGCATTGCCAAAGCCACCGGGGCTATATGATCGTATCCAATCTTAGCTTAACCCCTTTGAACGGTTTCATCGATCGATTCAATCGTAAGCCTTTGAATTTTGTCTATTTCTCATAACACTTTGCAATCACAATTATTTGACCTGCTTTTGAGATCATTTTGAAAGCATTCATGGGGTGGTTTTTGTTCCACCGGTTTAATATTGATCAAATAAGGTTGTTAGCACATAGCAAACATCATATGTGCCAAGTTTTAGGATTAAAAGCTTACCCTCATTGTTCGGGTCACATAAGCCGGCAAGATCACCAAAGGATCACAGGTATGCTATTACGATTATGTCTCAAAGATATAATTGAAAACCGGCCTTTGTATGATTTTTGGTTCACACGGGTTATCAATACATTATATGACCTCCTATGCGTAAAGCTGCCAAGGGACTTGTGTTTGTTCTATATGCAGGGCAATGCAAGTGAATTTTTTCAGCACGAAGAAAGCAGAAGACTGGTATAAACCGGAAGCATATAACGATGGCGACTTAAGAAAGTATTGAGCACTTCGAACGTGCGTGAAGGCACAACAAAATCAAGTGTTTTTTCTACCCTATTACAAGACTCCCCGAGTCTGGATAACGAAACATTGTTTTTCACGAAGCATAAAAATAAGTCGCCCGCCGGGTCACTCGTTTTGTTGACCTCAAGCTTCCGGATCATCCCTTTCCGCTCCTCTGTCGCCTGCCCTGTCCTGGAAGGTTGACGACGACCAGTCAATGCCACTCAAAGCTTCAAATTCAGCCTCAACATCAATTAACCCGGCTGGATCGACTTCGGGGGCGAAGGTATGCTTACGAATTGGAGGGATCAAGCTGACTGTGTCATAGCGTGGTGTAGGAATTCTCTGATTCTGGTTGTTGTAACCAGGTTGGTATTTGGTAAGGTATGTGTCATTCCCAATTAGAGTGGCCACAGGGCGTATTTCCTTCACGCAGGCGGCAAAGTCTTTTTGATCAAATGAGGTGCCATCTTCCTTTAAGCTTGGATATCCGAGGGCGATGTCGGCTGGGTCCAGCTCTGGTAGCCATGCTTTGGCCCGGCTTAAAGCAGCTTATGGCCCCACTCTTGTAGAAGCATCGCCTTAGCTCTTGGACCCATTGAGGTAGCACGGCAAGCCGCTTCAATACATCCGACAAGAGATGTGGAACCTCATTTGACAAAGCCACAATGGCTAAAGCACATTGTGACCCGTGTAGAGTTGTTCCACCAATGTATAAACCGCCTTTCAGCTTTTATTAACATGTTACGGTTCAGATTAGAGCTCTGGGGCCTACATTAACAAACATCGATGAGCGGAGGTGACAAACAAGATACTTGTCGGAAAAAGGTTTACGGTATTTAACACTTGCGAATAGCTTACCAAAGATTGCCGAGACCATCTAAGATATATGGCGTTTTAAGCCGGTTAACCTAACCGTGCTAGATTCATGCGAGCCGCTTCCGCTTTCTCTGCCTCGGGTGATCAAGGAGGCCTTTTCATCAGCCCATACCTTCTTATCTGCTTCGAAGCTTTTCTTCAATTTCTCTTGTTCAGATACGATGAACTCAAACTTGGAGTTGGCCTTTTGGATTTCAGTCTCTTGAGCTTCCAGGCGATTCTTCAGATCAGCAATCTCCGACTCAAATTGACTTATGGTGGCCTGCATCAATGCCGGGTTACTGATCAGATTATTATAAGAAAACATTAAGTCCCAATCACTTTGCAAGCAAAGATACTTGACACTTGGGGGCTAATGTATGCTGAAGAACTCTGACTTTCCGCGGCGGTTCATGGAATTTAAGTCCCAAGCACTTTGCAAAGCAAAGATACTTAGCACTTGGGGCTAATGCATATTGCAGTTCAAAGTGTTATACTACACGGTTCAAATATATTATTTTATAGCCGGCCTTCGAGTGTTACAGGCAAGATAAGCCAAGGCGTCGACAAGCAAAGGTTAAGCGGATTCTAAGTCTACAACATATTTTCTCATAAGCAATAGACCTGGGGGCTGGTATAGTAAGTATGAATAAAAAAAGCAACAAAAATTATACCTTAGATTTTGATGTATCTGTTTCACCATGTCAACTTCCAGGTCACACTGCTGTGTATTTGACTTATGTAGCCAGAGACAATCTCTCCAATGCTCAGATGAGTATAATCAGTGACGCCCAGTGTTGGCTTTTCGCGCCCAAAAAGTTCTTCCTTGGCAGAGCACTTGGCAAGTACAAAGGTCGCCCCGTTCAACAAACCGAAGTCTTAAGGATCTCAACTTCCGGTCATCCGCTTTGGCTGGGCTAGGAATCTCCGGATTGTCAGAACCGTCAAGAGCTTGTTCGGCAGGCGGATCTGAAGTTGGTGCTGAAATATCATGGGCCGGTTCAGGCGGCGGCTCATGTGTGGAGGTGTCAGGAGCGGTTGTTCCGAGCTCCGGGTCGATCCTGACCGGCTCTTGTACGGCTTATTTTCTCGCCCTCTTCTTTGGGCTTCACTTGTACTGCATACAAATCAGAAGGGTTAATAAAAAAACATGAGAAAGATGAGCACAAATTAAACAGGTTATCATTACCTCCGAGCAGTCTTGAAAGCCGGCATGTTAGATTACATGGATTCATTAGAGGAAGGTGAAGTTTCCTGATAGTTTGAATCAGATGAATTGAGAGGTTGACGAATGAAACCCGCCAAAGGAAAAGAAGAGCGTAAGTCGGAAATGACCTCAGTCTGACGCTTCCTTGTCACGTCAGGTAAGCCGGAGGAGAGCTCCGTATCTTTGCTGGTCCGGCGGCTCTCATGAATCAGTCGCTTCAAAATAAATTGAGGATCTTGGTAAGCTAAAGGATGTGAAAATCTTACTTTCCGGGTCACTCTTCTGATTTTCTATCTTGGCAAGGGTTCTGAGTCGGAGGAAATAGATATTACCTCTTCCTCAACTGCTTGACTGGTTCCAGTGTCGTCCTGAAAGAAGTTAAAAGTCAATAAGATGATTGGGAAAAAGAGTCAGAGAAGTTAAGCATTACCTCTTCTTCATCATCGATAGTATCATCGGTTTAAGTAAATCGAAGCACTTGGCTTCTTCTTCCTCTGGGTTCCTGTCTTGGTGGCTTTCCTTTCGGCTCTCTTGGTCGCCCTGGCCAGTTTGGCAGCCTCATGATCATATTTGACCTTCCAGAAATTGTCTTTTGCCTGCGAATAATGAGAAAAGGTTATGAGTAAAAGCAAGGCATTCCACAAAAAGAATAAAATTTTAGATTAATGACTTACTGCAGGAGCCGGGTTATTCTTGCAGAATGGAAGTAAGCTGAAGGCATTACTGACCACTGAGCGCTCTTTCAAAAGATATTGGGTCGTGGCTTCAATTTCAATCATGTCATCAGGCAAGTCATCAGGACAATGACGCAGCGGGTCATCCTTTTCGCTCGTAAGTGCACATCAAGCCGGGCGCGGCTTAACGGAATCACCCGCCATGAGACCCAGACACGGACCAAATCAATGCCATCTAAGCCATTCCCCAAGAGAGCTTTGATTTTATTTATGGTAGGAGCAATCTGTAGGCGTTCAACGGCAGATAACTTGTCCGGCAGTGGATGGTTGGACTCAAGACGCAGAGCCTTGAAGTCGGCAGCGGGTTCTCATCATTGGGAGAAGTATCACGGCAATAGAACCACGTCTGGTTCCAATCCTTAGGATGACTTGGAAGTTCAGCATATGTGAAATGGCAATCCCTCCGTCGTTGAATGGAGATACCACCAAGTTCCAGGCTGGGCCCGTTGGCACGTTCATTTGGCGGTTTAGATAAAACAATTCTCTGAAAATCAACAGGTTGGGTTCTTCTCCAAGATATACCTCACAAAAGACTTGGAAGTTGCAAATATTTGACACGGAGTTGGGCCTGATATCTTGAGGTCTGAGGTCAAAAAAGTGTAAAACATCCCTGAAGAATTTTGAGCCGGGTAGAGAAAAACCCCGGTTCATATGATCAGTAAAAATGATCACTTCTCCCTCTTTGGGTTGAGGTTTTTCTTCTGACGGGTTAGGAGCACGATAGGACATGATCTCTTTCTCGAGTAGATAGCCAGTCTTCACGAAATCAGACAATGTGCTTTCAGTAACTATGGACTTGACCGATTCACAGTCCGCGAGGAGCCTTGGGAGCCTTGGGTGCCATTATGAAGTTGGAAGCCTATACCAAAATAAAGTTTGTCCGGTTCAAATTTAAACCGGAGGAGAATATTTTAAATACATATCCAAGATGGCGGCTTACGAAGGGGCCTAATGACAAATGGCTAAATATATCCGGTTATTCAAAGCCGCCATGGGCTTGAAAGCAGTTGAGTTATTTTCAAACCGCCATAAGTGGTCGGAGCTATCAATTAATGTGGTTTATTTTAAGCCGGTGATGAGAGTCGCCATGGTTAAAGGGATCTGACAGAAACAGATTTTCCCTAAGTATCACACAAACAAGTTTCGCAGTTGGAAGATATTATTTTGGATCAAGCAGTATCTGAGAAAAGAAAAATATTCTAGACCTAAAAACCATGCAGATGAGTTCATAAGCTTGAGTGAGGCCTATATGCAAGCGAAAGGGGATCTATTTGTATTAAAGATGGGGCGGAACAGCTACCGCATCTAGTTTATGCTCATTTACGCATCAAATTAGGTTGCGAAGGTGAAATCCATAAAGTGTTCATGACGAACAGCGATGAACGCCGCGAACTTGAAAAATCTAAAGGGATCTAAGACAGGAAGGAAAGGAACTTACGGATGCGGTATCGGCTGCGGAGGTCCGCCGTTGATCTCCGGTCGGGTTCAAAGTTGATGCAGCGGCCTGAGTTGGCGAAGACGAGAAGCTCAACAATGGCGGCAAGTGAGCTTCGAAAGCAACAGAGGAATGGCGAGAGAAAGAAGATGACTGAAGGGGGATAATGGAAAAGACCTAGGTCGTGCCTATTTATAAGGAAGGGCTGAACTGAGAAGGCGCGAGAAACGAGGAGGCCAGGCATCATTATCCAACGGCTCCGACGCCTCGATTTTCGCAAGAGTCAGTAAAAATAAAGATCCGTTGAAGATATGACAGAATAAAATAGGAATTTAATGGAACATGACGTCACGGCGGGTTATCACGGATCCCGAAGATGACTTCATGGCGGGTTATAACTTTTACATGCATGTAATACGTAAGGCTTTTTTTCTTAAGGTATTTTAAGATTGACATGAACCGTTCAAATCAACTGGGGCCTAATATTGGGGATATAACTATTTGTGTAAGCCGTCCAGGAGGGGCCGGGTTACGCAAAGATGATTCATCATATGAAGCCCAAGATCAAGCATGAAGATGGCGGTTCAATAAAGGGTCTAAAGCCCACAGGCGACTTAAGGCCCGTAGTGGTAAACCGCCGTAATGGCATGACTTGTGCTATAAGGTAGAATTAACTAGTCACCTAGCCGAACAATGTTTATGAGCCACGGACTCATTGGGTCAACCGATGTACGACCGTATCAAGGCTTAGGGCAAGTAACATCAAATCGAGAGCTGTGCATAGCGTATCTCGCTCCTCGTCATCGAAACCCTAACAATACCAACTCAACTAGACGTAGGGCTTTACCTTCACCGTAAAGGCGCCCGAACTAGTATAAAACCTCTCTCGTGTTCCTTGTCCCGTTAACCCTTTAAGCTTCCTAGTTGCGATGGCTCCACGACTAAGTCCTTGCAAGAGGACATCTGCCGTGACAAAACCACGACATACTCCTCCGCCTCAGGTCATCTTCTGAAAACCAAATAATCTCAAAACACTTAGGCACGGTACATTAATTTCCACCTCGTTGCTTGTTTCTGGACATAAATAAAGGAATCAACCAATAAGAGATGTGGAATGTGTATGCTTGTAATGACTTAAGACTACCAAACACGACATGTAGTGGTCAGTTTGTTGCATGCGATGCTATTAATTAGCAAATAAACATTAAGTTCTCTCGTTTCTCCAGCCGTCTTGGTCGCGATGCACAACCTAAGATGACTAATTCACCTAGACGGAGGAGTAAAGCTGTCTCACGGGTTGATTACCGTAAACAAGACATGATTTCTTCAAAAATCTGACTTAAAACTAGACTTCGGGTCGATTATCAGAAACAGCAGAGGGTTTTCTGCAAAATAGCATGACGGACCAAGAATACTTATTTCCTTTAGTAGGTAATAATAATATAAATATAGATATAGATATAGATATAGATATAGATATAGGGCCTGTTTTGGGATAGCTACGAAATTCACTTAGGAGTAGTTTTATATTGGAGTTGCAGCTCTACCAAAGAGAATGTTTGGCTCCCATCTAGCTCATGAAATGCAAGAATGAGAAATTTGGTGGGAAAAATGAGAGATGAGAAACAAAGGGGTATCCACTTACTGGTGGCAGTGGTGGGTAATTTCCCTGCAACTCTAACTTCTAGAGTTTTTCTTGAGCACCCCATGAGGATCTTCACAAAAAAGAGGAAGCTATACCTCATATTCTAGTTTTTTTAGTAGAGCGGCATATCATGGAATTACCCTCGTTTGGCTTGCGCTTTCTAGAGCGGAGCTGAATTTTAAGGGGTGGAGCAGCCCCAAATAGACCCATCGACTAAGGCGTATTTAGTTCCTCGGCTTGCACTGCAAGGCACCCCTATTTCTCACTTTAAGCGAGCATGAGGAGGAAGCTTCGTGTTGGGGAGCCCAAATGGGCTGGCCCATCCGCGTAGGGAGGCCAAGGCCTGTTCTTTTTCTGTTTTATGATCTAATTTCCCCCCTTTATTTTTGTACTCTTTTCTTATATATATATATATATATATATATATATATATATATATATATATATATATATATATATATATATATAGATTATAACACTGTACAAAACAAATTTGAAAAAATGTTGAACAAATATTTGAAATATGTTGAATAAGTATTAAAAACAATTGAACAAGTATTTGAAAAATGTTGAACAAGTAATTAAATTTTTTGAATAAGCATTAAAAATGTTGAACAAGTATTTGACAAATATTGAATAAGTATTAAAAATAGTTGAATGAGTATTTCAAAAAATGATGAACAAGTCTTCTAGAAAGTTGAATAAATATTTCAAATGTTGAACAATTATTTGAATTTTTTAAATAAATATTAAAAAATGTTGAACGAGTATTTGAGAAATGTTGAACTTGTACTTAAAAAATGTTGAACAAGTATTTAATTAATGTCGAATAAGCGTTCAGACAATGTTGAACATGTATACAAAAAATGTTTTTGACTTGTACGAAAATGTAGAAGGAAAATGAAAACAAATATAAGAAAAAACATAAAAAATAGAGAATAAATGCTAGATATTCATTTGAAAAGTATTGTTGACATATACAAAAATGTAGAATAATAACCAAAAGAGGAAAGAAAACAAAAAATAGAAACAAAATAAAACAAGAAATAAGAAATAAGAAAGAAAGAAATAACATGAAATAAAGAATAAAAAAATGAAGAAGTATAAAAAATCAAGAATCAAAATAAAAGAAAGAAAAAGGAGAATAAAGATAACCAAATAAAAATGAAGAATAAAAAAGGAAATAAAATAAAGGAAAAATCTCAAAGAAAAGGTCTCGCGTAGCCTCAAGTATGTGATGCCCCTTGTCGAAAGGAGTTTTGGCTGTGTCGCTAGTGCAACGGACTCCAACTTCTAGAGTTTTTTTTTGGAGCACCCCATGAGGAGCTTCACAAAAAAACAGGGAGCTATATCTCATATTCTATTTATTTAGTAGAGCGGCATATCTTGGAATTACCCCCATTTGGCTTGCGTTTTCTAAAGCGGAGCTGAATTTTAAGAAGTGGAGCAGTCCCAAACAGACCCATCGACTAAGGCGTATTTAGTTCCTTGGCATGCACCTGCAGGGCACCCCTATTTCTCACTTTAAGCGAGCACAGGAGGAAGCTTCATGTCGGTGGGAGCCCAGATGGGCTGGCTCATCCGCGCGGGAGACCAAGGCCTGTTCTTGTTTCTGTTTTATGTTCTAATATTTTCCTTTATTTTTGTACTTATATACACTCTCCAAAAATACATTTGAAAAAATGTTGAACAAATATTTGAGATATGTTGAATAAGTATTAAAAACAATTAATCAAGTATTTGGAAAAGTTGAATAAATATTTGAAATGTTGAACAAGTATATGAAAATTTTGAATAAATATTAAAAATGTTGAACGAGTATTTGAGAAATGTTGAACTTGTACTTAAAAAATGTTGAATAAGTATTAAAATATTGACCAGGTATTTAATTAATGTCGAATAAGCGTTCAGACAATGTTGAACATGTATACAAATTTTTTTGATCAATTTTCAAAAAATGTTTTTGACTTATACGAAAATGTAGAATGAAACTGAAAAAAATATAAGAAAAAGATAAAAAATGGAGAATAAATATTATATATTTATTTAAAAAATATTGTTTACATATACAAAAAATGTAGTATAATAACCAAAAGACGAAAGAAAACCAAAAATAAAAACAAAATAAACAGAAGAAAAAAGAAATAGAAAACAAAGAAACAAAATGCAAAAAAATGAAAACGAAAAAAATCAAGAATCAGAAAAAAAGAAAGAAAAGGAGAATAAAGATAACCAAATAAAACTGAAGAATAAAAAATAATATAAATAAAGAAAAAATTACAAAGAAAACGGCTCGAGTATGTGACGCCCTTGTACTTACCACGAAAGGAGGTTTAGCGGTGTGTATACCCATGTAAATGGGCTGGCCCAATATTTTGCGAGGGAGAAATAGTTTCAGCTAAAGCTGGTGCTTGTCTCGTCGGTTAAGGCGATAAATTGTCGTCGCGGCACCTGCATCGCATCCACCAGGTAATTTTCTTCTAGTTGGTAGGATGCACGCCTCACTCGGCCAGGCCCGACCGATGCAAAATCGGGTTCCGGCCAGGTTGAGCTGAAAACACAGGGATGCGCCGTTTCGCTGTAGGGATGTAAGTGGCAAATAAATGGCGTCCGCAATCCCGTTTAGTTAGTTTTTACTAGTTTGATAGTTCATTTTTCTCAAACAAACAAAAAATCTTTTTAAATTATCATACCATAGGTGGACTTTAAACGGGACCCGGTTTACATCCCTATTTCAGCGTCCCAGCCCCACACGTGCACGTTTTGCCCCTGCATCTCCTCACCGGTGTCAAGGTAAAGCTCTCCTTCTCTCTTTCCCCTCCCACCTGTAACAAGCTCTACTCCCTTCCCCCGTCCCCAGCTTTTGGCGACCTGCTCGCCACCCGGCCGTGAGAGCTAGCACGGGGCTCCGGCGGCACGTAGACCACGTGCGCGCGCACCGGCGGGGCACTCGCAGACGCTCGCCCGATCTGCGTGTGGAGCTGCCATGCCACCACCCCGATCCACACATGTGAGCATGCTCCCTAGTGCGATGCAGGCCGGATGCGCTCAGGAAAACAAACACGCTAGGGCGGTCACAAGTGTGCCGCACCGCATGGGACGTGTCGACGTTACTCTGCTCCCGTCGCAACGAGTACACGTAGGTCTACCTTTCTCCATTATTACGGGGAAAACACCCTTTCTTCCCTTAATTTCCCGCTCGCAGGCTCGGAGCCCATCCCACAGGGGACTAACTACTCAACAAGTCTAATCTATATCTATTATATATATGTATACCTACATAATATTAAAAGACGAATTGTTTCTCCACTATTTTTGAATGGAACAACTAGTCCACCTAGCCACAATGTTGTTTGGAAAGATAGAGGTATATAACCTTTATACGCTCCTCTCCCGCGCTGCCTTTATTGGGCCGGCCCATTAGCGGGGCCGGACTACCCTTTTTCTTATTTCGTTTTTTTCTTTTTTTTTTCTGTTTTTCCTTATTTAAAATAATTTGGGATTTCAGAAAGTTCCAAATTTCAAAAGAAAATGTGAATATTGAAAAATGTTTTAGAAACCGTGCGCCCTATTAGGCTGCCCATGAGCGCGGAAGGACGCCACTGTTTTCTTATTTCGTTTTTTCTTTAAATAATTTGGAATTTCTGAAAAGTTCCAAATTAAAAAAATGTGAATTTTGAAAAATGTTCCAGAAGTAGTAAAATGTTTATGAATTTAACAAAAATTCCGTGAATTCAATACATGTTCATGAACTTTAAAACATTGTTCACAAAATAAAAAATGATTGTGAATTTCAAAAAAATTCATCGATTCAAAAAAATTTCGCTGATTCAAAATCTTCATGCATTAAAAATAATGTTCGTCAAACAAAGAATGTTCATTAATTTCAAAAATGTTCACCCATTTCAAAAATGTGTGCCTATTGAAAAATGCAAGTTATAAAAATGTTCATCCATTCAAAAAATAATCATCGTGCTCTATAAGAAAAATTTTCAATTACTCACAACAATATTCATCGAGATGCCATCAACCTCCTAGATTTTGTTGATGGTTTGATTGTTGTTGTTGGCTGCACGCAACATGATCGGTGCCATCCATGGTCATGAACCACATGTTGCAAACTCCATCATCGCCTCGATGAGGTCATTGAAATTTTGCCCCGATGTAAAATTCCTGTCACTTTGTTGCCCTAAACCCTTTCTTATATATACTAATTATTATACTAATATTAAAGGAAGGAACGATTCTTCCGGCCAATTATAGTTTCGGCCGCCATCTATCTACCAATGTACCACACACCTTTTATGTTTCTTCGACGCGGGGGCCGAGCAAAGGCTGCTCCCCACCTTTTCTTTCTTCGATTCTATTGTGGAGCAGCTTAAAATAATAGGTTTCTATTTCTCCCACGTCCGACAAGATGGGCCTATTCCAAACATTTTTTCTTTCTTCTCATTTGATTGTGGCATGGAGGTGAGAATGAAACTATGAAGCCGCAAACTGAATCGTGATCATTTTGTAAAGACGGTATGATTGAAAGCATAATTCCTTTTCATCTTGGGAATAATTGTCGTGAATCATAAATTAAATAATGGTTTATATCTTAGTCTATGATAGGGAAGTTAAATTTTCTCCTTTGCAACGCACGGGCATTTTGCTAGTTAAAAAAGAGACCGTGAGGAGAACATGCACATGCCCGAATTCAGCAGATGTGGGTAAAGACCGCCGCCTATGTGGCTTAGGGATCTCCAAAGTGCATCACTGCAACCTTCGGATCTGCACACAGTTCACCTTGTATCGCTCCTCACCGATATATCCAGACGCTTCTTTATTTTCACAAGTCGGAAACAAACTTTGGAGCTTTAAGGAGCCACGTAGGACTTCAACACCCGCCCACTCAAAACCTCACCGGACCCGTGCCTCCATCATTTCATCTTTATATGTATCCGTTTTCTCTTTTTTCGTCACCAACGCTCCACCAACACGGCCACCCCGCCACACCCTTTCACGACTTCGTCACCTCCACCGCTACATCCGGGATCCACGCCGCTTCTCCTCGGCCGCCGTCCACACCTCACCTCCGCTCACCGCAGACATCTGCCTTCACGGTAGTCACCATGCCCGCCAAGTGTTCGTGAAATGACCGTGCTAATTTTTGTCCCTTCTTCTTTGAAGCAACGGATTCGGAAATGGAGTACATACACGAGCACTATGATGACATGTCCCCGAGGAGGACTAACATGGATGAGATGGCGATGATGCGGGCGGTTCCTTACAGACGCAGAGCATGCGGAAGAGCATGTTCTCAGTTTCAAGGGATTGATTAAAGGTCATCAAGTGATTAATCGCAATAGGGCACGCGCCATTTGATGCTATGGACAAGTACTTTGCCCCGATGCTTTATTTCCAAATAATGTTTGCCGACGGTTTCAAATACGAAAAAATGTCTTCAATCAACTCTACCACTGCGTCCGATCCTTTGATGACTACTACATCTTGAAGAAGGATGTTGTAGGAATGATTGTGTTCTCGGTTACCGAAGTGCACTACCGCATTGATGATTCTTGCATATGGCATGACTGCAGATTCGTGGGACGAATACCTTCGGATGTCTAAGAGCATATGCGAAGACGCCGTGGTCAAATCTACTACTGTCGTGGTCTCGGTGTTTGGACCTCACTACCTGAGAAAACCAACTGTCGCAGACACCGAGAGAATCTTGGGAATGTCTGAAGCAATAGGGTGGTCAATGCTACCTCTTGAGCATGCGTTGGTTTTCCCTTGAAGAGGAAAGGGTGACGCATCAAAGTAGCGTAAGTATTTCCCTCAGTTTTTGAGAACCAAGGTATCAATCCAAAGAGGAGATAACACGCAAGTCTCCTAGTACCTGCACAAACAATCAAGAACCTTGCAACCGACACGATAAAGGGGTTGTCAGTCCCTTCACGGTCACTCGCAAAAGTGAGATCTGGTAAAGATAATAAGATAAATATTTTTGGTATTTTTATTGTATAGATTGGAAAGTAAAGATTGCAAAATAGGAAACGAGATGCGATGTAAATAAAAGAGATGTAATATAATAGGAAAGAGACCCGGGGGCCATAGGTTTCACTAGTGGCTTCTCAAGATAGCATATATTACGCGGTGAACAAATTACTGCCGAAAGCAATTGATAGAAAAAGTTTATAGTTATGAGAATATCTAGGCAATGATCATGAATATAGGCATCACGTCCGTGTCAAGTAGACCAAACGATTCTCGCATCTACTACTATTACTCCAACACATCGACCGCTATCCAAAGATGCATCTAGAGTATTAAGTTCATAAGAACAGAGTAACACATTAAGCAACATGACATGATGTAGAGGGATAAACTCAAGCAATATGATATAAATCCCATCTTTTTATCCTCGATGGCAACAATACAATACCTGCCTTGCTGCCCCTGTTGTCACTAGGAAAGGGCACCGCAAGATTGAACCCAAAGCTAAGCACTTCTCCTATTGCAAGAAAGATCAATCTAGTAGGCCAAACTAAACCGATAATTAAATGAGAGACTTGCAAAGATATCAAATCATGCATATAAGAATTCAGAGAAGAACCAAATATTATTCATAGATAAACTTGATCATAAACCCACAATTCATCGGATCTCGGCAAACACACCCATGAAAAAGTATTACATCGAATAGATCTCCAAGAACATCGAGGAGAACTTTGTATTGAGAATCAAAGAGAGAGAAAAGCCATATAGCTAATAACTATGGACCAAGGTCTGTGGTAAACTACTCACACATCATTAGAGAGGCTATGGTGTTGATGTAGAAGCCCTCCGTGATCGATTCCCTCCCGGGAGCGCCGGGAAAAGGCCCCAAGATGGGATCTCACTGCATGTAAGGTTGCGGCAGTGGAAAATTGGTTTCATGGCTCCCCGATGTTTTTAGTGTATAAGAGTATATATAGGCGGAAGAAATAGGTCGGTGGAGCTCCGTGGGGCCCACGAGGGTGGGGGCACGTTTACCCCCTCGGCGCCTCCCGCATCGTGACCGCCTCACGGTGTTCCAGATTTCAACTCCAAGTCTTCGGATTATGCTTGTTCCAAGAAAGATTAGCTAAGGTTTCATTCTGCTTGATTCCGCTTGGTATTCCTTTTCTCGCAAAACACTGAAATAGACAAAAAAAGGAATTGGCACTGGGCCTTGTTAATAGGTTAATCCCAAAATAATATAAAAGAGCATATTAAAGCCCATTAAACATCCAAAACAGATAATATAATAGCATGGAACAATCAAAATTTGTAGATACGTTGGAGACGTATCAAGCATCCCCAAGCTTAATTCCTGCTCGTCCTCGAGTAGGTAAATGATAAAAACAGAATTTTTGATGCGGAATGCTACCTAACATAATTTTCAGTGTAATTTCCTTTATTGTGGCATGAATGTTCAGATCCGAAAGATTCAAGGCAAAAGTTTAATATTGACATAAGAATATAATACTTCAAGCATACTAACAAAGCAATTATGTCTTCTGAAAATAACATGGCCAAAGAAAGTTATCCCTACAAAATCATATATATAGTCCTGCTATGCTCTGTCTTCATCACACAAAATATTTAAATCATGCACAACCCCGGTTTCAGCCAAGCAATTGTTTCATACTTTAGTATTCTCAAACTTTTTCAACTTTCACGCAATATATGAGTGTGAGCCATGGACATAGAACTATAGGTGGAATAGAATATGGTGGTTGTGGTGAAGGCAAAAAGGAGGAAGATAGTCTCACATAAACTAGGCGTATCAACAGGCTATGGAGATGCCCATCAATAGATATCAATGTGAGTGAGTAGGGATTGCCATGCAACGGATGCACTAGAGCTATAAGTGTATGAAAGCTCAACAAAAGAAACTAAGTGGGTGTGCATCCAACTTGCTCGCCCACGAAGACCTAGCTTAATTTGAGGAAACCCATCATTGGAATATACAAGCCAAGTTCTATAATGAAAATTCCCACTAGTATATGAAAGTGACAAAATAAGAGACTCTCTATCATGAAGATCATGGTGCTAGTTTGAAGCACAAGTGTGGAAAAAGGATAGTAACGTTGTCCCTTCTCTCTCTCTCTCATTTTTGGTGGGCTTCTTTGGCCTCTTTTATTTTTCATAAAGTCCGGAGTCTCATCCCAACTTGTGGGGGAATCATAGTCTCCATCATCCTTTCCTCACATGGGACAATGCTCTAATAATGAAGATCATCACACTTTTATTTACTTACAACTCATGAATTACAACTCGATACTTAGAACAAACTATGACTCTATGTGAATGCCTCCGGCGATGACAAAAAGCCGGGATGTGCAATGAATCAAGAGTGACATGTACGAAAAGAATTATGAATGGTGGCTTTGCCACAAATACAATGTCAACTACATGATCATGCAAAGCAATATGACAATGATGGAGCGTGTCACAATAAACGGAACGGTGGAAAGTTGCGTGACAATGTATCTCGGAATGGCTATGGAAATGCCATAATAGGTAGGTATGGTGGCTGTTTTGAGGAAGGTATATGGTGGGTTTATGGTACCGCGCGTAGAGTTGCGCTGACACAAGAGAGGCTAGCAATGGTGGAAGGGTGAGAGTGCGATAATCCATGGACTCAACATTAGTCATAAATAACTCACATACTTATTGCAAAAATCTACAAGTCATCAAAACGAAGTACTACACGCATGCTCCTAGGGGAAGGTTGCTAGGAGTTAACCATCGCCATGATCCCGACCTCCTCCACACATAAGGAAGACAATCAATAAATAAATCATGCTCCAACTTCATCACATAACGGTTCACCATACGTGCATGCTATGGGAATCACAAACTTTAACACAAGTATCTCTCAAATTCACAACTACTCCATTAGCATGGCTCTAATATCACCTTCCTCATATCTCAAAACAATCATCAAGCATCTAACTTCTCATAGTATTCAACACACTTTATATGAAAGTTTTATTATACCCATCTTGGATGCCCATCATATTAGGACTAGTTTTATAACCAAAGAAAATTACCATGCTGTTCTAAAAGACTCTCAAAATAATATAAGTGAAGCATGAGAGATCAATAATTTCTATAAAATAAAACCACCACCGTGTTTCTAAAAAGATATAAGTGAAGTACTAGAGCAAAATTATCTAGCTCAAAAGATATAAGTGAAGCACATAGAGTATTCTAATAAATTCAAAATCATGTGTGTATCTCCCAAAAGGTGTGTACAGCAAGGATGATTGTGGTAAACTAAAATCAAAGACTCAATTCATACAAGACGCTCCAAGAAAAACACATATCATGTGGTGAATAAAAATATAGCCTCAAGTAAAGTTATCGATAGACGAAGACGAAAGAGGGGATCCCTTCCGGGGCATCCCCAAGCTTAGGCTTTTGGTTGTCCTTGAATTTTACCTTGGGGTGCCTTGGGCATCCCCAAGCTTAGGCTCTTGCCACTCCTTATTCCAAAATTCATCAAATCTTTACCCAAAAACTTGAAAAACTTCACAACACAAAACTTAATGTAAAATCTCGTGAGCTTCGTTAGTATAAGAAAACAAACCACCACTTTAAGGTACTGTACTGAACTCATTCTTTATTTGTATTGGTGTTAAACCTACTGTATTCCAACTTCTCTATGATTCATACCCCCCGATACTACTCATAGATTCATTAAAATAAGCAAACAACACACGAAAAACAGAATCTGTCAAAACAGAACAGTCTGTAGCAATCTGTAACTTTTGAATACTTCTGTAACTCCAAAAATCCTGAGAAATTAGGAAGTCCTGAGCAATTTGTTTTTTAGTATTATGCAAAATAATCAACTGAAAACACGTTTTTGTGATTTATGAAAATTATTCTGCAAGCACAAAAGTTTCTGTTTTTTCATCAAGATCAAATTAACTATCACCGTAAGTTATCCTAAAGGTTCCACTTGGCACAAACAGTAATTAAAAATAAAACCACATCTAACCAGAGGCTAGATGAATTATATATTACTAAACAGGAACAAAAAAGCTAAGAACAAAAATAAAATTGGGTTGCCTCCCAACAAGCGCTATCGTTTAACGCCCCTAGCTAGGCATAAAAACAAGAATAGATCTAGGTATTGTCATCTTTTGTATGAAATTATTCAATTGAACATATATGACCCTTAGGACGCTCTCTTGGTTTTACTAATGATCAAACTCCTAGGCAAGAAATCAAGAAATTCATTTGTAGTAAAAGGTTCCTTAATGATATCGAAAAAGTTGGGGTGAACACTTATTGATTTAAGGTGTTCATTTTCCTTACAAGAAGATTCACCCTTATTTTTAGGAACATAGATAAACTTGGAAACTTTGGTAGGAGGAGGATTTGAGGTATTTTTAACCACAGAAAAGCGGATCCCAAGTTGGTAATAATATCTTTGAGTTTATCAATTCTCGTGGAATCTTGGTCTATCTTTTCATTAACTATGGGTTCCTTTGCCCTAAGATTTTTCAGAGTAACTCCTACCTTAGATCCATATTGGGTGATGTGATTGTGGATCTTTTTATCCAAATTTTCAATTAACTCCCTGTGACAATTTTATTTTCAATAATATCAAACCTGTCATCACTGTGTTCCAGAGTTAAAATAGTTCCATTGACCAAAAAGAGGTGGTGGGCCTAACAAATCTATCATAGCATTATAAGAATCAAAAGTATGACTTCCCAAGAAATTCCTCCGGTAATGGTGTCAAGAACATATCTATTCCAAGGAGTGATGCCTATGTAAAAAATCATATTTAAGAACGGAAGCGGATTGATTTTTATTAGATATATTTTGAGCATTGCAAATTCTATACCAAGCATCTTTTAGATTTTCTCCTCCATTTGTTTAAAATTGAGAACTTCATTATCGGGAGTATTAACAATGACTAGCCATGACGGTGAAGCAAACGATCTAACACATGTATACACAAAAAGCAAGCGAAAAGAGACGAACGGAAAAGAGGGGCGAAGAAAAGGCGAAGGCGAAGGTTTTCGAAAATCATTTTAGAAGTGAGGGAGAGGAAAACGAGAGGCGAATGGCAAATAATGTAATGCGAGGGAGAAGAGTTTGTGATGGGTACTTGGTATGTCTTGACTTTAAGCGAGATCTCCCGCAAATCAAGCGCCGTAAATCCTTCTTGCTACCTCTTGAGCATGCGTTGGTTTTCCTTGAAGAGGAAAGGGTGATATAGCAAAGTAGCGTAAGTATTTCCCTCAGTTTTTGAGAACCAATGTATCAATCCAAAGAGGGAGATAACACGCAAGTCTCCTAGTACCTGCACAAACAATCAAGAACCTTGCAACCAACGCGATAAAGGGGTTGTCAATCCCTTCACGGTCACCGCAAAAGTGAGATCCGGTAAAGATAATAAGATAAATATTTTTGGTATTTTTGTTGTATAGATTGGAAAGTAAAGATTGCAAAATAGGAAACGAGATGTGATGTAAATAAAAGAGATGTAATATAATAGGAAAGAGACCCGGGGCCATAGGGTTTCACTAGTGGCTTCTCTCAAGATAGCATATATTACGGTGGGTGAACAAATTAACGCCGAGCAATTGATAGAAAAGTTTATAGTTATGAGAATATCTAGGCAATGATCATGAATATAGGCATCACGTCCGTGTCAAGTAGATCAAACGATTCTCGCAACTACTACTATTACTCCACACATCGACCGCTATCCAACATGCATCTAGAGTATTAAGTTCATAAGAACAGAGTAACGATATTAAGCAAGATGAGATGATGTAGGGGATAAACTCAAGCAATATGATATAAAACCCCATCTTTTATCCTCGATGGAAACAATACAACACGTGCCTTTGCTGCCCCTGCTGTCACTGCGAAAGGAAACCACAAGATTGAACCCAAAGCTAAGCACTTCTCCTATTGCAAGAAAGATCAATCTAGTAGGCCAAACTAAACCGATAATTCAAAGAGACTTGCAAAGTGATACGTCCATTTTGCATCATGCTTTTATAACGATATTTATTGCATTATGGGATGTTACTACACATTATGTCACAATACTTATGCCTTTTCTTTCTTATTTTACAAGGTTTACATGAAGAGGGAGAATGCCGCAAATGGAATTCTCAATGGAAAAGGAGCAAATATTAGAGACCGATTCTCAAGACAACTCCAAAAGTCCTGAAACTTCACGGAGGCACTTTTTAGAATTAATAAAAAATACAGCGAAAGAATCAACAAGAGGGGGCCCACACCGGCCACGAGGGGTGGGGCGCGCCACCTCGGGCGCGCCTCGTCTTCGTGGGCCTCGGCAGCCTCCGGTGCCCATCTTTTGCTATATGAAGTCTTTCGCCCTGGAAAAAATCAGAAGGAAGCTTTCAGGACGAAGCGCTGCCGTCTCGAGGCGGAACCTCGGCGGAAACAATCTAGGGCTCCAGCGGAGCTGTTCTGCCAGGGAAGCATCCCTCCGAGAGGGGGGAATCGTCACCATTGTCATCACCATCGATGCTCTCATCAGGAGGGGGTCAATCTCCATCAACATCTTCACCAGCACCATCTCCTCTCAAACCCTAGTTCATCTCTTGTATCCGATCTTTGTCTCAAAACCTCAGATTGGTACGTGTGGGTTGCTAGTAGTGTTGATTACTCCTTGTAGTTGATGCTATTTGGTTTATTCAAAGTGGAAGATTATATGTTCAGATCATTTATGCATATTAATACCCCTCCGGTTATGAACATGAATATGATTTGTGAGTAGTTACGCTTTGTTCCCGAGGACATGGGAGAAGTCTTGCTATAAGTAGTCATGTGAATTTGGTATTCGCTCGATATTTTGATGAGATGTATGTTGTCTTTCCTCTAGTGGTGTTATGTGAACGCCGACTACATGACACTTCACCATTATTTGGTCCTAGGGGAAGGCATTGGGAAGTAATAAGTAGATGATGGGTTGCTAGAGTGATGTAAGCTTAAACCCTAGTTTATGCGCTGTTTCGTAAGGGGCTGATTTGGATCCACATGTTTCATGCTATGGTTAGGTTTACCTTAATACTTCTTTTGTAGTTGCGGATGCTTGCAAGAGGGGTTAATCATAAGTGGGATGCTTGTCCAAGGAAGGGCAGCACCCAAGCATCGGTCCACCCACATATCAAATTATCAAAGTAACGAACGCGAATCATATGAGCGTGATGAAAACTAGCTTGACGATAATTCCCATGTGTCCTCGGGAGCGTTTTCCTTTATATAAGAGTTTGTCCAGGCTTTTCCTTTGCTATAAAAAGGATTGGGCCACCTTGCTGCACCTTATTTAATTTTTTTACTTGTTAGCTATTACGAATTACCTTATCACAAAACTATCTGTTACTGATAATTTCAGTGCTTGCAGAGAATACCTAACTGAAAACTGCTTGTCATTTCCTTCTGCTCCTCGTTGGGTTCGGGACTCTTACTTATCGAAAGGACTATGATAGATCCCCTATACTTGTGGGTCATCAGGACTTCTTTTCCGGGCGCTGCTGTCGGGAGTGAAGCGCCTTTTGGTATGTGGAATTTGGTAAGGAAAAATTTATATAGTGTGCTGAAATTTCATCGTCACTTGTTACTATGGAAGATAATACTTTGAGGGGCTTGTTCGGGGTATCTTCAGACCGACCAAGAGAGCAAAGAGTTGCTCCTCAACCCATCGAACCTACTGAAAATTTTTACTTTGAAATTCTTCGGTATGATAGAGAAACTGCTAGCTAATCCCTTTACAGGAGATGGAACATTGCATCCCGATTTGCACCTAATCTATGTGGATGAAGTTTGTGGATTGTTTAAGCTTGCAGGTATGCCCGAGGATGTTATCAAGAAGAAGGTCTTCCCTTTGTCTCTGAAGGGAAAGACTTTGACATGGTTTAGGCTATGTGATGATATTGGATCATGGAACTACAACAGATTGAAATTGGAATTTCATCATAAGGTTTTGAAGGAAATATGCCCTAGAGGCAATAATAAAGTTATTATTTATTTCCTTATTTCATGATAAATGTTTATTATTCATGCTAGAATTGTATTAACCGTAAACTTGATACATGTGTGAATACATAGACAAAACAATGTTTCCCTATTATGCCTCTAATTGACTAGCTTGTTCATCAAAGATGGTTATGTTTCCTAGCCATAGACATGTGTTGTCATTTGATTTAACGGGATCACATCATTAGGAGAATGATGTAATGGACAAGACCCATTCATTATCTTAGCATTGTGATCGCATACGCTTTATTGCTATCGCTTTTCATGACTTATACATGTTCCTCGACTATGAGATTGTGCAACTCCCGAATATCCGGAGGAACACTTTGTGCGAATCAAACGTCACAACGTAAATGGGTGATTATAAAGATGCTCTACAGTGTGTTTCAAGGTGTTTGTTGGGTTGGCATGAATCAAGATTAGGATTTGTCACTCCGTGTATCGGAGAGGTATCTCTAGGCCCTCTCGGTAATGCACATCACTATAAGCCTTGCAAGCAATGTGACTAATGAGTTAGTTGAGGGATGATGTATTACGGAACGAGTAAAAGAGACTTGCCGGTAACGATATTGAACTAGGTATTGAGATACCGATGATCGAATCTCGGCAAGTAACATACCGATGACAAAGGGAACAACGATGTTGTTATGCGGTTTGACCGATAAAGATCTTCAGAGAATATGTGGGAGCCAATATGAGCATCCAGGTTCCGCTTATTGGTTATTGACCGGAGACGTGTCTCGGTCATGTCTACATAGTTCTCGAACCCGTAGGGTCCGTGACGCTTAAAGTTCGGTGACGACCCAGACATAAGTTTATGGGTTTTGATGTACCAAGGTAGTTCGGAGTCCCTGATATGATCACGATATGACGAGGAGTCTCGAAATGGTCGAGACATAAAGATTGATATATTGGATGGCTATATTCGACACCTAAGTGTTCCGTGGTTTCGAGAAAATCGGAGTGCCGAGGGTTACCGGACCCCCCGGAGAAATAGTGGGCCTTATGGGCCTTAGTGGAACTTACCCAATTAGAGGAGGACTCGTCCCCGGGCGCTGCCTACAGGCCGGGCCGGCCTCACCCCTTGCTCCTTGATATACGTAAAGGTGGGGGCACCTCTAGACACACAAGTTGATCTATTGATCTCCCAGCCGCAGCGGTGCTCCTCCACCATATTCCACCTCGGTAATATTGTAGCGATGTTTAGCGAAGCCCTCGCCGGTAGTATCATCAACACCGCCATCACGCCGTGGTCGGCTGTAATCCTCCCCGCAAAGCTCGCTGGATCGGAGTTCGTGGGACGCCATCGAGCTGAACGCAGTGCTGAACTCGGAGGTGCCGCACGCTCGTACTTTGGATCGGGTCGGATCGTGAAGACGCACGACTACATCAACCGCTGTGCTAATGCTTCCGCCGGGTTCACGAGGGTACGTGGACACACTCTCCTCGCTGTTATGCATCACCATGATCTTGCATGTGCGAGGATATTTTTTGAAATTACTACGCTCCCCAACATTGGCATCCGAGCCAGGTTTATGCATAGATGTTATATGCACTAGTAGAACACAAGTGAGTTGTGGGCGATATAAGTCATACCGCTTACCAAAGATGTCATACTTTGGTTCGGCGGTATTGTTGGATGAAGCGTCAATCGACATTACGCCAGACGCTTATGCGAGACTGGTTCTACCGACGTGTTTTGCACACGTGGCTGGCGGGTGTCTGCCTTCCAACTTTAGTCCCGGTCCTTGTGAAGGTTAAACAACACTAACTTGATGAAATATCGCTGTGGTTTTGATGCGAGTTAAGAACGGTTCTTGCTCAGCCCATAGCAACCACGTGAAACTTGCAACAACAAAGTAGAGGACGCCTAAATTGTTTTTGCAGGCATGCTGTGATGTGATATGGTCAAGGCATGATGCTATATTTTATTGTATGAAATGATCATGTTTTGTAACGGAGTTATCGGCAATCGGCAGGAGCCATATGGTTGTCGCTTATTGTATGCAATGTAATCGCTTCAGTAATTGCTTCACTTTATCACTAAGCGGTAGTGATAGTCGAGAAGCAATATTTGTCGAGACGACAATGATGCTACGATGGAGATCAAGGTGTCGCACGGTGACGATGGTGATCATGACGATGCTTTGATATGGAGATCAAAGGCACAAGATGATAATTGCCATATCATATCACTTATATTGATTGCATGTGATGTTTTCCTTTATGCATCTTATTCTACTTTGATTGACGGTTGCATTATAGGATGATCTCTCACTAAATTTCAAGGTAAAAAGTGTTCTCACTGAGTATGCACCGTTGCCAAAGTTCGTCGTGCCGAGACACCACGTGATGATCGGGTGTGATAAGCTCAACGTTCATCTTCAACGGGTGTAAGACAGTTTTACACGCGCAGAATACTCGGGATAAACTTGACGAGCCTAGAATATGCAGATATGGCCTCGGAAAACTGAGACCGAAAGGTCGAGCGTGAATCATATAGTAGATATGATCAACATAGTGATGATCACCATTGAAAACTACTCCATCTCACGTGATGATCGATTATGGTTTAGTTGATTTGGATCACGTGATCACTTAGATGATTAGAGGGATATCTATCTAAGTGGGAGTTCTTAAGTAATATGATTAATTGAACTTTAATTTATCATGAACTTAGTCCTGTTGGTATTTGCATATCTATGTTGTAGATCAATAGCTCGCGCTTAGCTCCCTGCTTTATTTTGATATGTTCCTAGAGAAAACTAAGTTGAAAGATGTTAGTAGCAATGATGCGGATTGTATCCGTGATCCGAGGATTATCCTCATTGCTGCACAAGAGAATTATGTCCTTGATGCACCGCTAGGTGATGTAATCGATTGCGTGAGCAAATGCGCACGTTATGAACATTTGGCAAGTTCGATATGATCACTACTTGATAGTTTAGTGCATCATGCTTTACGGCTTAGAATCGGGCTTCAAAGACATTTTTGAAACACCACGAACATATGAGATGTTCCAAGAGTTGAAATTAGTATTTCAGACTCATGCCCATGTCGAAAGGTATGAGACCTTTGACAAGTACTTTGCCTACAAGATGGAGGAGAATAGCTCAACCAAATGAAAGCATGTGCTTAGATTGTCCGGGTACTACAATTGCTTGAATCAAGTGGGAGTTAATCTTCCAGATAAGATAGTAGTTGACAAAGTTTCTAGTCACTATCACCAAGTTGCTAGAACTTCGTGATGAACTGTAATATGCAAGGGATGACGAAAACAATTCCCAAGCTCTTCGCGATGCTAAAATCGGCGAAGGTAGAAATCAAGAAAAACATCAAGTGTTGATGGTTGACAAGACCACTAGTTTCAAGAAAAAGGGAAAAGGGAAGAAGGGGAACTTCAAGAAGAACGACACGCAAGTTTCTACTCAAGTGAAGAAGCCCAAGTCTAGACCTAAGCCTGAGACTAAGTGATTCTACTGCGAAGGGACTGGTCACTGGAAGCGGAACTACCCCAAGCATTTGGCGGATAAGAAGGATGGCAAAGTGAACAAAGGTATATTTGATATACATGTTATTGATGTGTACTTTACTAGTGTTTATAGAAACCCCTCGGTATTTGATACTGGTTCGCCTAAGAGTAGTAACTCGAAATGGGAGTTGCAGAATGAACATATACTAGTTAAGGGTGAAGTGACGATGTGTATTGGAAGTGGTTCCAAGATTGATATGATCATCATCGCACACTCCCTATACTTTCGGGATTAGTGTTGAACCTAAAATAAATGTTATTTGGTGTTTGCATTGAGCATGAATATGATTGGATCATGTTTATTGCAATACACTTATTCATTTAAGTTAGAGAATAATTGTTGTTCTGTTTACATGAATAAAACCTTCTATGGTCATACACCCAATGAAAATGGTTTGTTGGATCTCGATCGTAGTGATACACATATTCATAATATTGAAGCCAAAAGATGCAAAGTTAATAATGATAGTGCAACTTATTTGTGGCAATCGCTGCTTAGGTCATATTGGTGTAAAGCGATGAAGAAACTCCATGTCGATGGACTTTGGAATCACTTGATTATGAATCACATGATGCTTAAGTAACCATGCCTCATGGGCAAGATGACTAAGACTCCGCTTCTCCTAACAATGGAGCTAATAACCGACTTATTGGAAATAATACATAATGATGTATGCGGTCCGATGAGTGTTGAGGTCATGGGCAGTGATACGCCTCCAACGATCTATAATTTTTGATTGCTCCATGCTATTTTATCTACTGTTTTGGACTATAATCGGCTTTATTTTCCACTTTTATATTATTTTGGGACTAACCTATTAACCGGAGGCCCAGCCTGTAATTGCTGCTTTTTGCCTTTTTCAAGATTTCAAGAAACAGAATATCAAATGTAGTCCAAACGGAATGAAACCTTCGGGAACGTGATTTTCTCATCGATAAGATCCAGGAGATTGGACCCTCCGTCAAGAAAGCCACGAGGCGGTCACGAGGGTGGAGGGCTCGCCCCCCCGGGCGCGCCTCTACCTCGTGGCCCTCAAGCTCCACCGACGCATTCTTCCTCCTATATATACCCACGCACTTCAAATGATCGTAGACGGAGCCAAAAACCTAATTCCACCGCCGCAACCTTCTCAGATCCACGAGATCTCACCTTGGGGCCTGTTCCGAGTTCACGGAGGGGGCATCCACCACGGAGGGCTTTACATCATCACCATAGCCCCTCCGATGAAGTGTGAGTAGTTTACTTCAGACCTTCGGGTCCATAGCTAGTAGCTAGATGGCTTCTTCTCTTTTGGATCTCAATACAATGTTCTCCCCCTCTCTCGTGGAGATCTATTCGATGCAATCTTCTTTTGCGCGTGTTTGTTGAGACCGATGAATTGTGGGTTTATGATCCAGCTTATCTTTGAATAATATTTGAATCTTCTCTGAATTCTTTTATGTATGATTGAGTTATCTTTGCAAGTCTCTTCAATTATCCGCTTGGTTTGGCCAACTAGATTGGTAGTTCTTGCAATGGGAGAAGTGCATGGCTTTGGGTTCAATCTTTATGTGTCCTTACTCAAAGGATGTAAAGAGTTGCAAGGCACGTATTGTATTGTTGCCATCGAGGATAACAAGATGGGGTATTTATCATATTGCATGAATTTATTCCTCTACATCATATCATCTTGCTTAAGGCATGCTACTCGCTTTTTAACTTAATACTCTAGATGCATGCCGGATAGCGGTCGATGAGTGGAGTAATAGTAGTAGATGCGTAATCGCTTCGATCTACTTTTCACGGACGTGATGCCTATATACATGATCATTGCCTAGATATACTCATAACTATGCTAAATTCTATCAATTGCTCAACAGAATTTGTTCACCCACCGTGAGAATACTTATGCTCTCGAGAGAAGCCACTAGTGAAACCTATGGCCCCGGGTCTATTCTCATCATATCAATCTATATCACTTTATTTACTTGTTTTGTTTTTTACTTTGCCTTTACATTTTACTTTGCATCTATCTATCAAAAATACCAAAAATATTATCTCTATCAGATCTCAGTCTCGTAAGTAACCGTGAAGGGATTGACAACCCCTAAGCGTTGGTTGCGAAAGTTGCTATCGCTTTGTGCAGGTATGAGGGACTTGCGATGACCTCCCAATCGGATTGATACCTTGGTTCTCAAAAACTGAGGGAAATACTTACGCCATCAGGTTGCATCACCCTCCTCTTCGGGAAAACCAACGCAAGCTCGAGACGAGGAAGAAGGATTTCTGGCGCCGCTGTCGGGAGGCTTACGCAAAAGTCAACGTACTCAAGTACCCATCACAATCCCTATCTCTCGCATTACATTATTTGACATTTGCCTCTCGCTTTCCTCTCTCCCCACTTCACCCTTGCCGCCTTATTCGCCTCTCTTTCCCAATCTTCTCCTCCTTTCCATTGCCTTTTCCTCATCCGCTTGTTTGCTCGTGGTGTTAGTTTTCTTGCTTGTCGTTATGTCAATTCTTTATCCACTCCTATGTCTCCCGAGTTTGAAGTGCTTCACTTCAAGCAAAGGCAAAGAGAAAACTTAAAAGATGCTTGGTATAGGATGATGGAATCTTATCGTAAGTGCACCCTAGAGGTGAACTTTAGAATTCTTTCTTCGCAATTTTTATGTTGGGTTAAATATGACGACAGACAACTCTTGGATTGCATTGCCAAGGGAAATTTTATTGAAATTGATCCTAGTATCGCCAAGATGAAATTATAGAGGGAATAGTGGGAACACTACCCCAAAAGGGAGGATCTCATCCTACCCAGGAAGAAAACCAAGTGTTTGAGAAGATTTCCGGTTACAATTTTTTTACAAAAGTCTCTTGAGCCTCTTAAAAGTGTTAGCGGAAATCTTCACCGCATGAATATGTTGATTACACTTTGTAATAAGCGGTTGGATTCTTTAGATCTAAAAATTTCCGAGTATGAAGGGAAGCAGGAAGAACCACCCGGATTCGAGCGTGACTCCGCTAAAAAATTGAAAATTAAAGATGGCAATGCCTAGATCTATCCTTGCTTTTATGCCTAGCTAGGGGCGTTAAACGATAGCGCTTGTTGGGAGGCAACCCAATTTTATTTTGTCTTTTTGTTTTTGCTTCTGTTTAGGAATAAATAATCCATCTACCTTCTGTTTGGATGTGGTTTTATCTTTTAATTAGTGTTTGTGCCAAGTAAGACCTATAGGATAACCTACGATGATAGTTGATTTGATTTTGCTGAAACACAGAAACTTTGCGCGCAGGAATTTAGTTATGATAAATCACAGGAACGTGCTTTTTATGCTGATTATTTTTTCTGATGATCAATAAACAAATTGTCCAGGACTTCCTATTTTGGTAGAATTTTTTGGGTTCCAGAAGTTTGGCTTAGTTACAGATTACTACAGACTGTTCTGTTTTTGACAGATTCTGTTTTCCGTGTGTTGTTTGCTTATTTTGATGAATCTATGGCTAGTAAATTAGTTTATAAACCATAGATAAGTTGGAATACAGTAGGTTTAACACCAATATAAATAAAGAATGAGTTCATTACAGTACCTTGAAGTAGTCTTTTTGTTTTCTTTCTTCCGACGGAGCTCACGAGATTTCGTTGAGTTTTGTGTTGTGAAGTTTTCAAGTTTCGGTGAATTCTTTTGATGGATTATGGAATAAGGAGTGAAACAGTTCTAAGCTCGGGATCCCCATGGCACCGCCAAGATAATCCAAGGACACCAAAAAGTCAAAGCTTGGGGATGCCCCTGAAGGCATCCCCTCTTTCGTCCACTTCCATCGGTAATTTACTTGGAGCTATATTTTTATTCACCAACATGATATGTGTTTTGCTTGGAGCGTCTTTGTATTATTTGTGTCTTTGCTTGTTAGTTTACCACAATCATCCTTGCTGTACACACCTTTTGAGAGAGCCATACATGATTTGGAAATTGTTAGAATACTCTATGTGCTTCACTTATATCTTTTGAGCTTGATAGCTTTACTCTATGTGCTTCACTTATATCTTTTGAGCGTGATAATTTTTGCTCTAGTGCTTCACTTAGATCTTTTAGAGCACGGTCGTGGATTTGTTTTAAAGAAACTTGATCTCTCATGCTTCACTTAGATTATTTTGAGAGTCTTTAATAGCATGGTAATTTGCTTAATGTTAATATACTTGGTATTCAAGATATGTGAAACTTTCTTTTTAGTGCTGCTCAATACTAAGATAAGTTTGATGCTTGATAATTGTTTTGAGATATGGAGGTAATAATATCAAAGTCATGCTAGTTGGGTGATTATGAATTCAAAGAATGCTTGTGTTGAAGTTAGCAAATCCTGTAGCATGCACGTATGGTTAAAGTTGTGTAACAAATTTGAAACATGAAGTGTACCCGCTTGTGCATCCTTATGAGTGGCGGTCGGGACGAGCGATGGTCTTTTCCTACCAATCTATCCCTAGGAGCATGCGCTGTAGTACTTGATTTTTGATGACTTCTAAATTTTTGCAATAAGTATATGAGTTCTTTGACTAATGTTGAGTCCATGGATTATTCGCACTCTCACCTTTCCGCCATTGCTAGCCTCTTCTGCATCGCATTGCCCTTTCTAACCTCGAGAGTTGGTGCAAACTTCACGGTGCATCTGCAGACCCGTGATACGACACGCCTATCACACATAAACCTCCTTTTATCTTCCTCAAAACAGCCACCATACCTACCTATCATGGCATTTCCATAGCCATTCCGAGATATATTGCCATGCAACTTCCACCATCATCATCATGACATGCATTACTTTTGTCATATTGCCATTGCATGATCTTGTAGTTGACATCGTATTTGTGGCAAAGCCACCATGCATTATTTTCCATACATATCACTCTTGATTCATTGCACCATCCCAAGACATCAGCCGAGGCATTCATATAGAGTCATATCTTGTTCTAAGTTTCGAGTTGTAATCCTTATGTTGTAATGAAAGTGTGATGATCATCATTAGAGCATTGCCCAAAAAAAAGGCCAAAAAAAAAAGAAAGGCCCCAAAAAAAAGAGAAAATAAAAAAGGGCAATGCTACTATCTCTCTTTCCACACTTGTGCTTCAAAGTAGCACCTTGTTCTTCATGTAGTGAGTCTCATATATTGTGCTTCAAAGTAGCACCTTGTTCTTCATGTAGTGAGTCTCATATATTGTGCTTCAAAAGTAGCACCTTGTTCTTCATGTAGTGAGTCTCATAAGTTGTCTTTTTATACTAGTGGGAATTTTTCATTATAGAACTTGGCTTGTATATTCCTACGATGGGCTTCCTCAAATGCCCTAGGTCTTCATGAGCAAGCAAGTTGGATGCACACCCACTAGTTTTCTTTTGTTGAGCATTCATAGCTCTAGTGCATCCGCTGCATGGCAATCCCTACCGCCACACATCGATATCTATTGACGGGCATCTCCATATCTCATTGATTAGCCTCGTTGATGTGAGACTTTCTCCTTTTTTGTCTTCTCCACACAATCCCCATCATCATATTCTATTCCACCCATAGTGCTATATCCATGGCTCACGCCATGTATTGCGTGAAGGTTGAAAACGCTTGAGATTATTTAAGTATGAAACAATTGCTTGGCTTGTCATCGGGGTATAGAAGTTGGGAACATCTTTGTGTGACTTAAAATGAAGCATAGCCTAACTATATAATTTTGTAGGGATGAACTTTCTTTTGCCATGTTATTTTGAGAAGACATGATTACTTTGATTAGTATGCTTGAAGTATTATTATTTTTGTGTCAATATGAACTTTGGTCTTGAATCTTTCGGATCTGAATATTCATATCACAATTAAGGAGATTTACATTGAAACTATGCCAAAGTATCACTCCGCATCAAAAATTCTTTTTTATCATTTACCTACCGAGGACGCAGCAGGAATTAAGCTTAGATGCTTGATACGTCTCCAACGTATCTATAATTTTAATTGTTCCATGCTACTTTATCTACTGTTTTGGACTATAATGGGCTTTATTTTCCACTTTTATAATATTTTTGGGACTAACTTATTAACCGGAGGCCCAGCCTGTAATTGTCGTTTTTTGCCTTTTTCAAGATTTCAAGAAACAGAATATCAAACGGAGTCCAAACGGAATGAAACCTTCGAACATGATTTTCTCATCAGATAAGATCCAGGAGACTTGGACCTCCATCAAGAAAGCCACGAGGCGGTCACACGAGGTGGAGGGCGCGCCTCCCCCGCGCGCCCCTACCTCGTGGGCCCTCGGCTCCACCGACGCATTCTTCCTCCACCTACGATCGTAGACGGAGCCAAAACCTAATTCCACCGCCGCAACCTTCAGATCCACGAGATCCCATCTTGGGCCTGTTCCGAGCTTCACGAGGGGGCATCCACCACGGAGGGCTTCTACATCATCACCATAGCCCTCCGATGAAGTGTGAGTAGTTTACTTAGACCTTCGGTCCATAGCTAGTAGCTAGATGGCTTCTTCTCTCTTTTGGATCTCAATACAATGTTCTCCCTCTCTCGTGGAGATCTATTCGATGTAATCTTCTTTTTGCAAAGGTGTTTGTTGAGACCGATGAATTGTGGGTTTATGATCCAAATTTTATCTATGAATAATATTTGAATCTTCTCTGAATTCTTTTATGTATGATTGAGTTGTCTTTGCAAGTCTCTTCGAATTATCCGTTTGGTTTGGCCAACTAGATTGGTAGTTCTTGCAATGGGAGAAGTGCATGGCTTTGGGTTCAATCTTTATGTGTCCTTACTCAAAGGACAAAAGAGTTGCAAGGCACGATTGTATTGTTGCCATCGAGGATAACAAGATGGGGTATTTATCATATTGCATGAATTTATTCCTCTACATCATGTCATCTTTCTTAAGGCTACTCTTTTTTAACTTAATACTCTAGATGCATGCTAGATAGCGGTCGATGAGTGGAGTAATAGTAGTAGATGCGTAATCGCTTCGATCTACTTGTCATGTATGTGATGCCTATATACATGATCATTGCCTAGATATACTCATAACTATTCTCAATTCTATCAATTGCTCAACAGTAATTTGTTCACCCACCGTGAGAATACTTATGCTCGTAGAGAAGCCACTAGTGAAACCTATGGCCCCGGTCTATTCTCATCATATCAATCTATATCACTTTATTTACTTGTTTTGTTTTTACTTTGCCTTTTACTTTTTACTTTGCATCTATCTATCAAAAATACCAAAAATATTATCTCTATCAGATCTCACTCGTAAGTAACCGTGGAAGGGATTGACAACCCCTAAGCGCTGGTTGCGAAGTTGCTATCGTTTTGTGCATGTACGAGGGACTTGCCCGTGACCTCCTACTGGATTGATACCTTGGTTCTCAAAAACTGAGGGAAATACATACGCTACTGTGCTGCACCACCCCCTCCTCTTCGGGGAAAACCAACGCAAGCTCGAGACGTAGCAGCAGGTATCGTTATTTTCTGACCTTCACAGATGTTTTGAGCAGATATGGGTATATCTACTTGATGAAACATATGTCTGAAACATTTGAAAAGTTCAAAGAATTTCAGAGTAAAGTGGAGAATCATCGTAACAAGAAAATAAAAGTTTCTACGATATGATCACAGAGGTAAAATATTTGAGTTACGAAGTTTGGCCTTCGCTAAAACAATGTGAAATATTTTACTACTCACGCCAATTGAACACCACAAAGGTAATGTCGTGGACCGAATGTCATAACTGTTCTTTATTAGATATGGTGCGATCTATGATGTCTCTTACCCATTTACCACTATCGCTTTGGGGTTATGCATTACGCAGCTGCATTCACGCTAAATAGGGCACCATCTAAATCCGCTGAGATGACACCATATGAACTGTGGTTTAGCAAGAAACCTAAGCTGATCTTAAAGTTTGGGGCTGTGATGCTTATGTGAAAAAATTTCAACCTGATAAGCTCGAACCCAAATCGGAGAAGTGCATCTTCATATGATATCCAAAAAGAAACTGTTGGGTACACCTTCTATCACAGATCCGAAGGCAAGATCTTTGTTGCTGAGAGTGGATCCTTTCTAGAGAAGGAGTTTCTCTCGAAAGATGTGAGTGGGAGGAAAGTAGAACTTGATGAGGTAATTGTACCTTCTCCCTAATTGGAAAGTAGTTCATCATGTAAATCAGTTCCAAAGTGGTGCCTACACCAATTAGTGAGGAAGATTAATGATAATGATCATGAAACTTCAGATCAAGTTACTACCGAACCTCGTAGGTCAACCAAAGTACAGTCCGCACCAGAGTGGTACGGTAATCTTGTTCTGGAGGTCATGTTACCTGACCATAACGAACCTACAAACTATGAGGAAGCGATGAGGAGCCCAGATTCCATAAAATGGTTTAAGGCCATGAAATCTGAGATGGGATCCATGTATGAGAACAAAGGATGGACTTTGGTTGACTTGCCCGATAATCGGCAAGACATTGAGAATAAATGGATCTTCAAGGGGAAGACAGACGCTGATAGTAGTGTTACTATCTACAAAGCTCGAATTGTCGCAAAAAGGTTTTCGACAAGTTCAAGGTGTTGACTACGATGAGATTTTCTCACTCGTAGAGATGCTTAAGTCTGTCCGAATCATGTTAGCAATTGCCACATTTGATGAAATCTGGCAAATGGATGTCAAAACTGCATTCCTTAATGGATTTCTTAAAGAAGAGTTGTATATAAAACAACAAGAAGGTTTTGTCAATCCTAAAGGTGCTAACAAAGTGTGCAAGCTCCAAAGGATCCATATATGGACCGGTACAAGCATCTCGAGTTAGAAACATACGCTTGATGAGTTGATCAAAGCATATAGTTTTATATGCATTTGCGGTGAAGCCTCAGATTTACAAGAAAGTGAGCGGAGCACTACAACATTTCCGATAAGTATATGTGAATGACATATTGTTGATCAGAAATAATGTAGAATTTTCTCGGAAAGCATAAAGGAGTATTTGAAAGGATTTTAAAGAAAGACCTCGTGAAGTTGCTTATATATTGAGCATCAAGATCTATAGAGATAGATCAAGATGCTTGATAAGTTTTTTCAATGAGTACATACCTTGACAAGATTTTGAAGTAGTTCAAAATGGAAATACTAAAGAAGGAGTTCTTGCCTGTGGTTACAAGGTGTGAAATTGAGTAAGACTCAAAGCCCCACCACGGCAAAGAGATAGAAAGAGAATGAAAGTCATTCACTATGCCTCAACCATAGGTTCTTTAAAGTATGCCATGCTGTGTACCAGATCTATTGTGTACCTCACCAAGAGTTTGGCAAGAGGGTACAATAGTGATCCAGGAGTAGATCACTGGACATCGGTCAAAATTATCCTTAGTGGAATAAGGAAATATTTCTAGGTTATGGAGGTGATAAAGAGTTCGTCGTAAAGAGTTACGCCGACATAAGCTTTGACACCGATCCGATGACTCTAAGTCTCGATCTAGATACATATTAAAAGTAGGAGCTATTATTAGAGTAGTTCGCAAGCGGAGCATTGTAGACATAGAAATTTGTAAAATACTTACGGATCCGAATGTGATGTAATCTGCTGACTTATATTATCTCACTAGCAAAACATGATCAGTACTTAGTACTCTTTTGGTGTTAATCACATAGCGATGTGAACTAGATTACTAACTCTAGTAAACCCTTTGGGTGTTGGTCACATGTCGATGTGAACTATGGGTGTTAACCACATAAAGATGTGAACTATTGATGTTAAATCACATGGCGATGTGAACTAGATTATTGACTCTAGTGCAAGTGGGAGACTGAAGGAAATATGCCCTAGAGGCCATAATAAAGTTATTATTTATTTCCTTATTTCATGATAAATGTTTATTATTCATGCTAGAAATGTATTAACCGGAAACTTGATACATGTGTGAATACATAGACAAAAAAATGTGTCCCTAGTATGCATCTACTTGACTAGCTTGTTCATCAAAGATGGTTATGTTTCCTAGCATAGACATGTGTTGTCATTTGATGAACGGGATCACATCATTAGGAGAATGACGTGATGGACAAGACCCATTCATTAGCTTAGCATTGTGATCATTACAGTTTTATTGCTATTGCTTTCTTCATGACTTATACATGTTCCTGACTATGAGATTGTGCAACTCCCGAATATCCGGAGGAACACTTTATGTGCAATCAAACGTCACAACGTAAATGGGTGATTATAAATATGCTCTACATGTGTTTCCGAAGGTGTTTGTTGGGTTGGCATGAATCAAGATTAGGATTTGTCACTTCGTGTATCAGAGAGGTATCTCTGGGCCCTCTCAGTAATGCACATCACCATAAGCCTTGCAAGCAATGTGACTAATGATTTAGTTGCTGGATGATGTATTACGTAATCTAGTAAAAGAGACTTGCCGCAACGTAGATTGAACTAGGTATTGAGATACCGATGATCAATCTCGGCAAGTAACATACCGATGACAAAGGGAACAAAGTATGTTGTTATGCGGTTTGACCGATAAAGATCTTCAGAGAATATGGGAGCCAATATGAGCATCCAGGTTCCTCTATTGGTTATTGACCGTAGACGGTCTCGGTCATGTCTACATAACTCACGAACCCGTAGGGTCCGCACGATTAAAGTTCGGTGACAATCGATATTATGAGTTTATGTGTTTTGATGTACCAAAGGTAGTTCAGAGTACCGGATATGATCATGGACATGACTAGGAGTCTCAAAATGGCCGAGACATAAATATCGATATATTGGACGGCTATATTCGGACACCGGAAGTGTTCCGGGTGGTTTCGGAGAAAACCGGAGTGCCGGAGGGTTACCGGAACCCCCCCGGGAGAAATAGTGGGCCTTCTGGGCCTTAGTGGAGAGAGAGCGGGCGGGCCGAGGGCAGGCCGCGCCCCCTCCCCCTCTGGTCCAAATTGGACTAGGAGAGGGGGGGGGGGCGGCGCCCCCTTTCCTTCTCCCTCTCCCCCTTCCTTTCCCCCTCCTAGTAGGAGTAGGAAAGAGGGGAGTCCTACTCCTACTAGGAGGAGGACTCCTCCTCCTGGCGCGCCCACAAAGGGCCGGCCGGCCTCCCCCTTGCTCCTTTATATATGGGGCGGGGGGCATCTCTAGACACACAAGTTGATCTGCTGATCTCTCCCACCGTGTGCGGTGCCCCTCCAAAGATATTCCACCTCGGTAATATCATAGAGGTGCTTAGGCTAAGCCCCGCCGGTAGCATCATCAACACCGGCTATCACGCTGTCAGGCCGACGGAACTCTCCGCAAAGCTCGCTAGATCGGAGTTTGTGGGACGCCATCGAAGCTAAACGTGTCGAACTCTGAGGTGCCGTAAGTTCGGTACTTGGATCGGTCGGATCGTGAAGACGCACGGCTACATCATCAACCGTGATTGTGCTAACGCCCGCTTTTAGTCTACGAGGGTATGTGGACACACTCTCCCCTCTCGTTGCTATGCATCACCATGATCTTGCGTGTGCGTAGGATCTTTTTTGAAATTACTACGTTCCCCAACAGTTTTATCCTATGCATCAGGTTCATCGTGATCGTAATTATACATATAATTTTGGCCTCGTGGAAGGAGAAAGTATCGCCAAGCTTGGGGAGGCTTAAGTCAATGTTATATTCATGCCCCAATCATGAGCTTTCAAAAAATGAATAAGTATTGAATAAGTATTAAAAATAGTTGAATGAGTATTTCAAAAATGATGAACAAGTCTTCTAGAAAGTTGAATAAATATTTCAAATGTTGAATAATTATTTGAATTTTTAAATAAATATTAAAAAATGTTGAACGAAAGTATTTGAGAAATGTTGAACTTGTACTTAAAAATGTTGAACAAGTATTTAATTAATGTTTAATAAGCTGCTCAGACAATGTTGAACATGTATACAAAAATGTTTTTGACTTGTACGAAAATGTAGAAGGAAAATGAAAACAAATATAAGAAAAAACATAAAAGATGGAGAATAAATGCTAGATATTCATTTGAAAAGTATTGTTGACATATACAAAAATGTAGAATAATAACCAAAAGAGGAAAGAAAACAAAAATAGAAACAAAATAAAACAAGAAATAAGAAATAAGAAAGAAAGAAATAACATGAAATGAAGAATGACAAAATGAAGAAGAATAAAAATCAAGAATCAAAATAAAAGAAAGAAAAGGAGAATAAAGATAACCAAATAAAAATGAAGAATAAAAAAGAAAATAAAATAAAGGAAAAATCTCAAAGAAAAGGTCTCAAGAGCCTCAAGTATGTGATGCCCCTTGTCGAAAGGAGTTTTGGCTGTGTGGCTAGTGCAACGGACTCCAACTTCTAGAGTTTTTTTTTGGAGCACCCCATGAGGAGCTTCACAAAAAAACAGGGAGCTATATCTCATATTCTATTTATTTAGTAGAGCGGCATATCTTGAATTACCCCCATTTGGCTTTATGCTTTTCTAAAGCGGAGCTGAATTTTAAGAAGTGGAGCAGTCCCAAACAGACCCATCGACTAAGGCGTATTTAGTTCCTTGGCATGCACCTGCAGGGCACCCCTATTTCTCACTTTAAGCGAGCACAGGAGGAAGCTTCGTGTCGGTGGGAGCCCAGATGGGCTGGCTCATCCGCGCGGGAGACCAAGGCCTGTTCTTGTTTCTGTTTTATGTTATAATATTTTACTTTATTTTTGTAATTATATACACTCTCAAAAAATACATTTGAAAAAAATGTTGAACAAATATTTGAGATATGTTGAATAAGTATTAAAAACAATTAATCAAGTATTTGGAAAAGTTGAATAAATATTTGAAATTGAACAAGTATATGAAAATTTTGAATAAATATTAAAAAATGTTGAACGAGTATTTGAGAAATGTTGAACTTGTACTTAAAAAATGTTGAATAAGTATTAAAATATTGACCAGGTATTTAATTAATGTCGAATAAGCGTTCAGACAATGTTGAACATGTATACAAATTTTTTTGATCAATTTTCAAAAAATGTTTTTGACTTATACGAAAATGTAGAATGAAACTGAAAACAAATATAAGAAAAAGATAAAAAATGGAGAATAAATATTATATATTTATTTAAAAAATATTGTTTACATATACAAAAAATGTAGTATAATAACCAAAAGACGAAAGAAAACCAAAAATAAAAACAAAATAAACAGAAGAAAAAGAAATAGAAAACAAAGAAACAAAATGCAAAAAAATGAAAACGAAAAAAATCAAGAATCAGAAAAAAGAAAGAAAAAGGAGAATAAAGATAACCAAATAAAACTGAAGAATAAAAAATAATATAAATAAAGAAAAAATTACAAAGAAAACGGCTCGAGTATGTGACGCCCCTTGTACTTACCACGAAAGGAGGTTTAGCGGTGTGTATACCCATGTAAATGGGCTGGCCCAATATTTTGCGAGGGGAGAAATAGTTTCAGCTAAAGCTGGTGCTTGTCTCGTCGGTTAAGGCGATAAATTGTCGTCGCGGCACCTGCATCGCATCCACCAGGTAATTTTCTTCTAGTTGGTAGGATGCACGCCTCACTCGGCCAGGCCCGACCGATGCAAAATCGGGTTCCCGGCCAGGTTGAGCGAAAACACAGGGATGCGCCGTTTTCGCGTAGGGATGTAAGTGGCAAATAAATGGCGTCCGCAATCCCGTTTAGTTAGTTTTTACTAGTTTGATAGTTTATTTTTCTCAAACAAACAAAAAATCTTTTTAAATTATTATATCATAAGTGGACTTTAAACGGGACCCGGTTTACATCCCTATTTCAGCGTCCCAGCCCCACACGTGCACGTTTCGCCCTGCATCTCCTCACCGGTGTTAAGGTAAAGCTCTCCTCTCTTTCCCCTCCCACCTGTAACAAGCTCTACTCCCTTCCCCCGTCCCCAGCTTTTGGCGACCTGCTCGCCACCCGGCCGTGAGAGCTAGCACGGGGCTCCGGCGGCACGTAGACCACGTGCGCGCGCACCGGCGGGGCACTCGCAGACGCTCGCCCGATCTGCGTGTGGGAGCTGCCATGCCACCACCCCGATCCACACATGTGAGCATGCTCCCTAGTGCGATGCAGGCCGGATGCGCTCAGGAAAACAAACACGCTAGGGCGGTCACAAGTGTGCCGCACCGCATGGGACGTGTCGACGTTACTCTGCTCCCGTCGCAACGAGTACACGTAGGTCTACCTTTCTCCATTATTACGGGGAAAACACCCTTTCTTCCCTTAATTTCCCGCTCGCAGGCTCGGAGCCCATCCCACAGGGGACTAACTACTCAACAAGTCTAATCTATATCTATCATATATATCTATACCTACATAATATTAAAAGACGAATTGTTTCTCCACTATTTTTGAATGGAACAACTAGTCCACCTAGCCACAATGTTGTTTGGAAAGATAGAGGTATATAACCTTTTATACGCTCCTCTCCCGCGCGCCCTATTGGGCCGGCCCATTAGCGGGGCCGGACTACCCTTTTTCTTATTTCGTTTTTTTCTTTTTTTTCTGTTTTTCCTTATTTAAAATAATTTGGGATTTCAGAAAGTTCCAAATTTCAAAAGAAAAATGTGAATATTGAAAAATGTTTTAGAAACCGTGCGCCCTATTAGGCTGCCCATGAGCGGAAGGACGCCACTGTTTTCTTTATTTCGTTTTTCTTTTAAATAATTTGGAATTTCTGAAAAGTTCCAAATTAAAAAATGTGAATTTTGAAAAATGTTCCAGAAGTAGTAAAATGTTTATGAATTTAACAAAAATTCCGTGAATTCAATACATGTTCATGAACTTTTAAAACATTGTTCACAAAAATAAAAATGATTGTGAATTTCAAAAAAATTCATCGATTCAAAAAATTTCGCTGATTCAAAATCTTCATGCATTAAAAAATAATGTTCACAAACAAAGAATGTTCATTAATTTCAAAAAATGTTCACCCATTTCAAAAATGTGTGCCTATTGAAAAATGCAAGTTATAAAAATGTTCATCCATTCAAAAATAATCATCGTGCTCTATAAGAAAATTTTCAATTACTCACAACAATATTCATCGAGATGCCATCAACCTCCTAGATTTTGTTGATGGTTTGATTGTTGTTGTTGGCTGCACGCAACATGATCGGTGCCATCCATGGTCATGAACCACATGTTGCAAACTCCATCATCGCCGATGAGGTCATTGAAATTTTGCCCCGATGTAAAATTCCTGTCACTTTGTTGCCCTAAACCCTTTCTTATATATACTAATTATTATACTAATATTAAAGGAAGGAACGATTCTTCCGGCCAATTATAGTTTCGGCCGCCATCTATCTACCAATGTACCACACACCTTTTATGTTTCTTCGACGCGTGGGCCGAGCAAAGGCTGCTCCCCACCTTTTCTTTCTTCGATTCTATTGTGGAGCAGCGAAAAATAATAGGTTTCTATTTCTCCCCTACGTCCGCCAAGATGGGCCTATTCCGAAACATTTTTTTCTTTCTTCTCATTTGATTGTGGCATGGAGGTGAGAATGAAACTATGAAGCCGCAAACTGAACTGTGATCATTTTGTAAAGACGGTATGATTGAAAGCATAATTCCTTTTCATCTTGGGAATAATTGTCGTGAATCATAAATTAAATAATGGTTTATATCTTAGTCTATGATAGGGAAGTTAAATTTTCTCCCTTTGCAACGCACGGGCATTTTTGCTAGTTAAAAAAAGAGACCGTGAGGAGAACGTGCACATGCCCGAATTCAAAGTGCAAGATGTGGCAAAGACCGCCGCCTATGTGGCTTAGGGATCTCCAAAGGCATCGCTGCAACCTTTCGGATCTGCACACAGTTCACCTTGTATCGCCTCCGCCGATATATCCAGACGTTCTTTATTTTCACAAGTCGGAAACAAACTTTGGAGCTTATGGGAGCCACGAGGACTTCAACACCCCGCCCACTCAAAACCTCACTCGGACCCGTGCCTCCATCATTTCATCTTTATATGTATCCGCTTTTCTCTTTTTCGCCACCAACGCCCACCAACACGGCCACCCCGCCACACCCTTTCACGACTTCGCCACCTCCACCGCTACATCCGGGATCCACGCCGCTTCTCCTCGCCGCCGTCCACACCTCACCTCCGCTCACCGGTACATCTCGCCTCACGGTAGTCACCATGCTCGCCAAGTGTTCGTGAAATGACCGTATAATTTTTTTGTCCCTTCTTCTTTGAAGCAACGGATTCGGAAATGGAGTACATACACGAGCACTATGATGACATGTCCCCCGAGGAGGACTAACATGGATGAGATGGCGATGATGCGGGCGGTCCTTACAGACGCAGAGCATGCGGAAGAGCATGTTCTCAGTTTCAAGGGATTGATTAAAGGTCATCAAGTGATTAATCGCAATAGGGCACGCGGCCATTTGATGCTATGGACAAGTACTTTGCCCCCGATGCTTTATTTCCAAATAATGTTTGCCGACGGTTTCAAATACGAAAAAATGTCTTCAATCAACTCTACCACGGCGTCCGATCCTTTGATGACTACTACATCTTGAAGAAGGATGTTGTAGGAATGATTGTGTTCCCTGGTTACCAGAAGTGCACTGCTGCATTGATGATTCTTGCATATGGCATGACTGCAGATTCGTGGGACGAATACCTTCGGATGTCTAAGAGCATATGCGAAGACGCCGTGGTCAAATCTACTACCGCCGTGGTCTCGGTGTTTGGACCTCACTACCCGAGAAAACCAACTGTCGCAGCATAACCGAGAGAATCTTGGGAATGTCCAAGCAATAGGGTGGTCAATGCTACCTCTTGAGCATGCGTTGGTTTTCCCTTGAAGAGGAAAGGGTGACGCATCAAAGTAGCGTAAGTATTTCCTCGCTTTTGAGAACCAAGGTATCAATCCAAAGAGGAGATAACACGCAAGTCTCCTAGTACCTGCACAAACAATCAAGAACCTTGCAACCTATTAACGATAAAGGGGTTGTCAGTCCCTTCACGGTCACTCGCAAAAGTGAGATCTGGTAAAGATAATAAGATAAATATTTTTGGTATTTTTATTGTATAGATTGGAAAGTAAAGATTGCAAAATAGGAAACGAGATGCGATGTAAATAAAAGAGATGTAATATAATAGGAAAGAGACCCGGGGGCCATAGGTTTCACTAGTGGCTTCTCTCAAGATAGCATATATTACGGTGGGTGAACAAATTACTGCCGAGCAATTGATAGAAAAGCGCATAGTTATGAGAATATCTAGGCAATGATCATGAATATAGGCATCACGTCCGTGTCAAGTAGACCTAAATGATTCTGATCTACTACTATTACTCCACACATCGACCGCTATCCAGCATGCATCTAGAGTATTAAGTTCATAAGAACAGAGTAACACATTAAGCAACATGACATGATGTAGAGGGATAAACTCAAGCAATATGATATAAATCCCATCTTTTTATCCTCGATGTCAACAATACAATACCTGCCTTGCTGCCCCTGTTGTCACTAGGAAAGGGCACCGCAAGATTGAACCCAAAGCTAAGCACTTCTCCTATTGCAAGAAAGATCAATCTAGTAGGCCAAACTAAACCGATAATTCGTAGAGACTTGCAAAGATATCAAATCATGCATATAAGAATTCAGAGAAGAACCAAATATTATTCATAGATAAACTTGATCATAAACCCACAATTCATCGGATCTCGGCAAACACACCGCGAAAAGTATTACATCGAATAGATCTCCAAGAACATCGAGGAGAACTTTGTATTGAGAATCAAAGAGAGAGAAAAAGCCATATAGCTAATAACTATGGACCCGAAGGTCTGTGGTAAACTACTCACACATCATTAGAGAGGCTATGGTGTTGATGTAGAAGCCCTCCGTGATCGATTCCCCCTCCGGGGGAGCGCCGGAAAAGGCCCCAAGATGGGATCTCACGGGTACAGAAGGTTGCGGCGGTGGAAAATTGGTTTCATGGCTCCCCTGATGTTTTTAGTGTATAAGAGTATATATAGGCGGAAGAAATAGGTCGGTGGAGCTCCGTGGGGCCCACGAGGGTGGGGGCACGTCTACCCCCCTCGGCGCGCCCTCCTGCATCGTGACCGCCTCACGGTGTTCCAGACTTCAACTCCAAGTCTTCGGATTATGCTTGTTCCAAGAAAGATTAGGCCAAGGTTTCATTCTGTTTGGATTCCGCTTGGTATTCCTTTTTCGCAAAACACCTGAAATAGACAAAAAAAGGAATTGGCACTCGGGCCTTGGTTAATAGGTTAATCCCAAAAATAATATAAAAGAGCATATTAAAGCCCATTAAACATCCAAAACAGATAATATAATAGCATGGAACAATCAAAATATATAGATACGTTGGAGACGTATCAAGCATCCCCAAGCTTAATTCCTGCTCGCCCCTCGAGTAGGTAAATGATAAAAACAGAATTTTTGATGCGGAATGCTACCTAACATAATTTTCAGTGTAATTTCCTTTATTGTGGCATGAATGTTCAGATCCGAAAGATTCAAGGCAAAAGTTTAATATTGACATAAGAATAATAATACTTCAAGCATACTAACAAAGCAATTATGTCTTCTGAAAATAACATGGCCAAAGAAAGTTATCCCTACAAAATCATATAGTCTGGCTATGCTCTGTCTTCATCACACAAAATATTTAAATCATGCACAACCCCGGTTTCAAATGCAAGCAATTGTTTCATACTTTAGTATTCTCAAACTTTTTCAACTTTCACGCAATATATGAGTGTGAGCCATGGACATAGAACTATAGGTGGAATAGAATATGGTGGTTGTGGTGAAGGCAAAAAGGAGGAAGATAGTCTCACATAAACTAGGCGTATCAACAAAGCTATGGAGATGCCCATCAATAGATATCAATGTGAGTGAGTAGGGATTGCCATGCAACGGATGCACTAGAGCTATAAGTGTATGAAAGCTCAACAAAAGAAACTAAGTGGGTGTGCATCCAACTTGCTCGCTCCACGAAGACCTAGCGCAATTTGAGGAAACCCATCATTGGAATATACAAGCCAAGTTCTATAATGAAAATTCCCACTAGTATATGAAAGTGACAAAATAAGAGACTCTCTATCATGAAGATCATGGTGCTAGTTTGAAGCACAAGTGTGGAAAAAGGATAGTAACGTTGTCCCTTCTCTCTTTCTCTCTCATTTTTTTGGTGGGCTTCTTTGGCCTCTTTTATTTTTCATAAAGTCCGGAGTCTCATCCCAACTTGTGGGGGAATCATAGTCTCCATCATCCTTTCCTCACATGGGACAATGCTCTAATAATGAAGATCATCACACTTTTATTTACTTACAACTCATGAATTACAACTCGATACTTAGAACAAACTATGACTCTATGTGAATGCCTCCGGCGATGTGCCGGGATGTGCAATGAATCAAGAGTGACATGTACGAAAGAATTATGAATGGTGGCTTTGCCACAAATACAATGTCAACTACATGATCATGCAAAGCAATATGACAATGATGGAGCGTGTCATAATAAACGGAACGGTGGAAAGTTGCGTGACAATGTATCTCGGAATGGCTATGGAAATGCCATAATAGGTAGGTATGGTGGCTGTTTTGAGGAAGGTATATGGTGGGTTTATGGTACCGGCGAGAGTTGCGCGACACAAGAGAGGCTAGCAATGGTGGAAGGGTGAGAGTGCGTATAATCCATGGACTCAACATTAGTCATAAATAACTCACATACTTATTGCAAAAATCTACAAGTCATCAAAACGAAGTACTACACGCATGCTCCTAGGGGAAGGGTTGCTAGGAGTTAACCATCGCGCGATCCCGACCTCCACACATAAGGAAGACAATCAATAAATAAATCATGCTCCAACTTCATCACATAACGGTTCACCATACGTGCATGCTATGGGAATCACAAACTTTAACACAAGTATCTCTCAAATTCACAACTACTCCATTAGCATGGCTCTAATATCACCTTCCTCATATCTCAAAACAATCATCAAGCATCTAACTTCTCATAGTATTCAACACACTTTATATGAAAGTTTTTATTATACCCATCTTGGATGCCCATCATATTAGGACTAGTTTTATAACCAAAGAAAATTACCATGCTGTTCTAAAAGACTCTCAAAATAATATAAGTGAAGCATGAGAGATCAATAATTTCTATAAAATAAAACCACCACCGTGCTCTAAAAAGATATAAGTGAAGTACTAGAGCAAAATTATCTAGCTCAAAAGATATAAGTGAAGCACATAGAGTATTCTAATAAATTCCAAATCATGTGTGTATCTCCCAAAAGGTGTGTACAGCAAGGATGATTGTTGTAAACTAAAAAGCAAAGACTCAAATCATACAAGACGCTCCAAGAAAAACACATATCATGTGGTGAATAAAAATATAGCCTCAAGTAAAGTTACCGACGGACGAAGACGAAAGAGGGGATGCCTTCCGGGGCATCCCCAAGCTTAGGCTTTTGGTTGTCCTTGAATTTTACCTTGGGGTGCCTTGGGCATCCCCAAGCTTAGGCTCTTGCCACTCCTTATTCCAAAATTCATCAAATCTTTACCCAAAACTTGAAAACTTCACAACACAAAACTTAATGTAAAAAAAATCTCGTGAGCTCCGTTAGTATAAGAAAACAAACCACCACTTTAAGGTACTGTAATGAACTCATTATTTATTTGTATTGGTTTTAAACCCACTGTATTCCAACTTCTCTATGATTCATACCCCCCGATACTACTCATAGATTCATCAAAATAAGCAAACAACACACGAAAAACAGAATCTGTCAAAAACAGAACAGTCTGTAGCAATCTGTAACTTTCGAATACTTCTGTCACTCCAAAAATCCTGAGAAATTAGGAAGTCCTAAGAAATTTGTTTTTTTAGTATTATGCAAAATAATCAACTGAAAAACACGTTTTTGTGATTTATGAAAATTATTCTCGTGCGCACAAAAGTTTCTGTTTTTCATCAAGATCAAATTAACTATCACCGTAAGTTATCCTAAAGGTTCCACTTGGCACAAACAGTAATTAAAAAACAAAACCACATCTAACCAGAGGCTAGATGAATTATATATTACTAAACAGGAACAAAAAGCTAAGAACAAAAATAAAATTGGGTTGCCTCCCAACAAAGCGCTTATCGCTTAACGCCCTAGCTAGGCATAAAAACAAGAATAGATCTAGGTATTGTCATCTTTTGTATGAAATTATTCAATTGAACATATATGACCCTTAGGACGTTCTTTGGTTTTACTAATGATCAAACTCCTAGGCAAGAAATCAAGAAATTCATTTGTAGTAAAAGGTTCCTTAATGATATCGAAAAAGTTGGGGTGAACACTTATTGATTTAAGGTGTTCATTTTCCTTACAAGAAGATTCACCCTTATTTTTAGGAACATAGATAAACTTGGAAACTTTGGTAGGAGGAGGATTTGAGGTATTTTTAACGACAGAAAAAGCGGATCCCAAGTTGGTAATAATATCTTTGAGTTTATCAATTCTCGTGGAATCTTGGTCTATCTTTTCATTAACTATGGGTTCCTTTGCCCTAAGATTTTTCAGAGTAACTCCTACCTTAGATCCATATTGGGTGATGTGATTGTGGATCTTTTTATCCAAATTTTCAATTAACTCTACTGTGACAATTTTATTTTCAATAATATCAAACCTGTCATCACAGGTTCCAGAGTTAAAATAGTTCCATTGACCAAAAGAGGTGGTGGGCCTAACAAATCTATCATAGCATTATAAGAATCAAAAGTATGACTTCCCAAGAAATTCCCTCCGGTAATGGTGTCAAGAACATATCTATTCCAAGGAGTGATGCCTATGTAAAAACTGCGACGAAGAACGGAAGCGGATTGATTTTTATTAGATATATTTTGAGCATTGCAAATTCTATACCAAGCATCTTTTAGATTTTCTCCCTCCATTTGTTTAAAATTGAGAACTTCATTATCGGGAGTATTAACAATGACTAGCCATGACGGTGAAGCAAACGATCTAACACACAGACACACAAAAAGCAAGCGAAAAGAGACGAACGGAAAAGAGGGGCGAAGAAAAGGCGAAGGCGAAGGTTTTCGAAAATCATTTTAGAAGTGAGGGAGAGGAATACGAGAGGCGAATGGCAAATAATGTAATGCGAGGGAGAAGAGTTTGTGATGGGTACTTGGTATGTCTTGACTTTAGCGTAGATCTCCCGACAGCGCGCCGTAAATCCTTCTTGCTACCTCTTGAGCATGCGTTGGTTTTCCCTTGAAGAGGAAAGGGTGATATAGCAAAGTAGCGTAAGTATTTCCCTCAGTTTTTGAGAACCAATGTATCAATCCAGTAGGAGATAACACGCAAGTCTCCTAGTACCTGCACAAACAATCAAGAACCTTGCAACCAACGCGATAAAGGGGTTGTCAATCCCTTCACGGTCACTCGCAAAAGTGAGATCTGGTAAAGATAATAAGATAAATATTTTTGGTATTTTTGTTGTATAGATTGGAAAGTAAAGATTGCAAAATAGGAAACGAGATGTGATGTAAATAAAAGAGATGTAATATAATAGGAAAGAGACCGGGGCCATAGGTTTCACTAGTGGCTTCTCTCAAGATAGCATATATTACGGTGGGTGAACAAATTACTCACGAGCAATTGATAGAAAAGCGCATAGTTATGAGAATATCTAGGCAATGATCATGAATATAGGCATCACGTCCGTGTCAAGTAGACCAAACGATTACGCAACTACTACTATTACTCCACACATCGACCGCTATCCAACATGCATCTAGAGTATTAAGTTCATAAGAACAGAGTAACGTATTAAGCAAGATGAGATGATGTAGGGGGATAAACTCAAGCAATATGATATAAAACCCCATCTTTTTATCCTCGATGGAAACAATACAATACGTGCCTTGCTGCCCTAACATCGCGAAAAGGAAACCACAAGATTGAACCCAAAGCTAAGCACTTCTCCTATTGCAAGAAAGATCAATCTAGTAGGCCAAACTAAACCGATAATTCAAAGAGACTTGCAAAGTGATACGTCCATTTTGCATCACGCTTTTATAACGATATTTATTGCATTATGGGATGTTACTACACATTATGTCACAATACTTATGCCTTTTCTTTCTTATTTTACAAGGTTTACATGAAGAGGGAGAATGCCAATTTGGAATTACAGGAATTTGGAAAAGGAGCAAATATTAGAGACCGATTCTGCACAACTCCAAAAGTCCTGAAACTTCACGGAGGCACTTTTAGAATTAATAAAAATACAGTGAAAGAATCAACAAGAGGGCCCACACCACGGCCACGAGGGTGGGGCGCGCCCCTAGGGCGCTGCCTCGTGGGCCTCGCAGGCCTCCGGTGCCCATCTTTTGCTATATGAAGTCTTCATACGGAAAAAATCAGAAGGAAGCTTTCAGGGGCGAAGCTGCCGTCTCGAGGCGGAACCTCGGCGGAAACAATCTAGGGCTCCAAATGAGCTGTTTCGCCATGAGGAAGCATCCCTCCGAGAGGGGGGAATCGTCACCATTGTCATCACCATCGATGCTCTCATCAGGAGGGGGTCAATCTCCATCAACATCTTCACCAGCACCATCTCCTCTCAAACCCTAGTTCATCTCTTGTATCCGATCTTTGTCTCAAAACCTCAGATTGGTACGTGTGGGTTGCTAGTAGTGTTGATTACTCCTTGTAGTTGATGCTATTTGGTTTATTCAGTGGAAGATTATATGTTCAGATCATTTATGCATATTAATACCCCTCTGGTTATGAACATGAATATGATTTGTGAGTAGTTACGTTTGTTCACGAGGACATGGGAGAAGTCTTGCTATAAGTAGTCATGTGAATTTGGTATTCGTTCGATATTTTGATGAGATGTATGTTGTCTTTCCTCTAGTGGTGTTATGTGAACGTCGACTACATGACACTTCACCATTATTTGGTCCTAGGGGAAGGCATTGGGAAGTAATAAGTAGATGATGGGTTGCTAGAGTGACAGAAGCTTAAACCCTAGTTTATGCGTTGCTTCATAAGGGGCTGATTTGGATCCACATGTTTCATGCTATGGTTAGGTTTACCTTAATACTTCTTTTGTAGTTGCGGATGCTTGCAAGAGGGGTTAATCATAAGTGGGATGCTTGTCCAAGGAAGGGCAGCACCCAAGCATCGATCCACCCACATATCAAATTATCAAAATGTAACGAACGCGAATCATATGAGCGTGATGAAAACTAGCTTGACGATAATTCCCATGTGTCCTCGGAGGCGTTTTCCTTTATATAAGAGTTTGTCCAGGCTTTTCCTTTGCTATAAAAGGATTGGGCCACCTTGCTGCACCTTATTTAATTTTTACTTGTTAGCTATTACGAATTACCTTATCACAAAACTATCTCATTCTTGATAATTTCAAAGTGCTTGCAGAGAATACCTAACTGAAAATTGCTTGTCATTTCCTTCTGCTCCTCGTTGGGTTCGGGACTCTTACTTATCGAAAGGACTATGATAGATCCCCTATACTTGTGGGTCATCAGGACTCTTTTTTGGCGCCGTTGCCGGGGAGTGAAGCGCCTTTGGTAGGTGGAATTTCGTAAGGAAAAATTTATATAGTGTGCTGAAATTCTTGTCACTTGTTACTATGGAAGATAATACTTTGAGGGCTTGTTCGGGTATCTTCAGACCGACCAGTAGAGCAAAGAGTTGCTCCTCAACCTACTGAACCTACTGAAAATTTTTACTTTGAAATTCCTTCGGGTATGATAGAGAAACTGCTAGCTAATCCCTTTACAGGAGATGGAACATTGCATCCCGATTTGCACCTAATCTATGTGGATGAAGTTTGTGGATTGTTTAAGCTTGCAGGTATGCCCGAGGATGTTATCAAGAAGAAGGTCTTCCCTTTGTCTCTGAAGGAAAGACTTTGACATGGTTTAGGCTATGTGATGATATTGGATCATGGAACTACAACAGATTGAAATTGGAATTTCATCATAAGGTTTTGAAGGAAATATGCCCTAGAGGCAATAATAAAGTTATTATTTATTTCCTTATTTCATGATAAATGTTTATTATTCATGCTAGAATTGTATTAACCGGAAACTTGATACATGTGTGAATACATAGACAAAACAATGTGTCTCTAATATGCCTCTACTTGACTAGCTTGTTCATCAAAGATGGTTATGTTTCCTAGCCATAGACATGTGTTGTCATTTGACGAACGGGATCACATCATTAGGAGAATGATGTAATGGACAAGACCCATTCATTATCTTAGCATTGTGATCGTTACAGTTTTATTGCTACTGCTTTCTTCATGACTTATACATGTTCCTCGGACTATGAGATTGTGCAACTCCCGAATATCCGGAGGAACACTTTGTGCGCAATCAAACGTCACAACGTAAATGGGTGATTATAAAGATGCTCTACAGGTGTTTCCGAAGGTGTTTGTTGGGTTGGCATGAATCAAGATTAGGATTTGTCACTCCGTGTATCGGAGAGGTATCTCTGGGCCCTCTCGGTAATGCACATCACTATAAGCCTTGCAAGCAATGTGACTAATGAGTTAGTTGAGGGATGATGTATTACGGAACGAGTAAAAGAGACTTGCCGGTAACGATATTGAACTAGGTATTGAGATACCGATGATCGAATCTCGGGCAAGTAACATACCGATGACAAAGGGAACAACGTATGTTGTTATGCGGTTTGACCGATAAAGATCTTCGTAGAATATGTGGAGCCAATATGAGCATCCAGGTTCCGCTTATTGGTTATTGACCCGGAGGCGTGTCTGGTCATGTCTATAGTTCTCGAACCCGTAGGGTCACTTGCAACAAAGTTCGGTGACGATCGGTATTACAAGTTTATGGGTTTTGATGTACCGAAGGTAGTTCGGAGTCCCGGATATGATCACGTATATGACGAGGAGTCTCGAAATGGTCGAGACATAAAGATTGATATATTGGATGGCTATATTCGGACACCGGAAGTGTTCCAGGTGGTTTCGGAGAAAACTGGAGTCTTGGGAGGTTACGGACCCCGGGAGAAATAGTGGGCCTTATGGGCCTTAGTGGAATCCTACTCCAATTGGGAGGAGGACTCCTCGTCTGGCGCGCCTTCTACAGGGCCGGCCGGCCTCCCCTCAACTCCTTGATATCACGGAGTGGGGGGGCACCTCTAGACACACAAGTTGATCTATTGATCTCTCCCAGCCGTGTGCGGTGCTCCCCTCCACCATATTCCACCTCGGTAATATTGTAGCGATGCTTAGGCGAAGCCCTGCGTCGGTAGCATCATCAACACCGTCATCACGCGTCGTCTTGTGAACTCTCCTGCAAAGCTCTGCTGGATCGGAGTTCGTGGGACGTCATCGAGCTGAACGTGTGCTGAACTCGGAGGTGCCGTACGTTCGGTACTTGGATCGGTCGGATCGTGAAGACGCACGACTACATCAACCGCGTTGTGCTAATGCTTCCGCTTTCGGTCTACGAGGGTACGTGGACACACTCTCCCCTCGCGTTGCTATGCATCACCATGATCTTGCATGTGCGTAGGATATTTTTTGAAATTACTACGTTCCCCAACATTGGCATCCGAGCCAGGTTTATGCATAGATGTTATATGCACTAGTAGAACACAAGTGAGTTGTGGGCGATACAAGTCATACTGCTTACCAGCATGTCATACTTTGGTTCGGGCGGTATTGTTGGATGAAGCGCCTCGACCGACATTACGCGTGACGCTTATGCGAGACTGGTTCTACCGACGTGCTTTGCACTGCAGTGTGGGCTGGCGGTGTCTGTTCCTCCAACTTTAGTCCCGGTCCTTGTGAAGGTTAAAACAACACTAACTTGATGAAATATCGTTGTGGTTTTGATGCGTAGTTAAGAACGGTTCTTGCTCAGCCCATAGCAACCACGTGAAACTTGCAACAACAAAGTAGAGGACGTCTAAATTGTTTTTGCAGGGCATCTTTGTGATGTGATATGGTCAAGGCATGATGCTATATTTTATTGTATGAAATGATCATGTTTTGTAACGGAGTTATCGGCAATCGGCAGGGAGCCATATGGTTGTCGCTTTATTGTATGCAATGTAATGCATACATAATTGCTTCACTTTATCACTAAGCGGTAGTGATAGTCGTAGAAGCAATATTTGTCGAGACGACAATGATGCTACGATGGAGATCAAGGTGTCGGCGCCCGGTGGCGATGGTGATCATGACGATGCTTTTGGATATGGAGATCAAAGGCACAAGATGATAATTGCCATATCATATCACTTATATTGATTGCATGTGATGTTTTCCTTTATGCATCTTATTCTACTTTGATTGACGGTTGCATTATAGGATGATCTCTCACTAAATTTCAAGGTAAAAAGTGTTCTCACTGAGTATGCACCGTTGCCAAAGTTCGTCGCGGCCGAGACACCACGTGATGATCGGTGTGATAAGCTCAACGTTCATCTTCAACGGGTGTAAAGACAACAGTTTTACACGCAGCGAGAATACTCGGGATAAACTTGACGAGCCTAGAATATGCAGATATGGCCTCGGAAAAACTGAGACCGAAAGGTCGGCGTGAATCATATAGTAGATATGATCAACATAGTGATGATCACCATTGAAAACTACTCCATCTCACGTGATGATCGATTATGGTTTAGTTGATTTGGATCACGTGATCACTTAGATGATTAGAGGGATATCTATCTAAGTGGGAGTTCTTAAATAATATGATTAATTGAACTTTAATTTATCATGAACTTAGTCCTGTTGGTATTTGCATATCTATGTTGTAGATCAATAGCTCGCGTTTAGCTCCCTGTTTTATTTTGATATGTTCCTAGAAAACTAAGTTGAAAGATGTTAGTAGCAATGATGCGGATTGTATCCGTGATCTGAGGATTATCCTCATTCTTTGCAGGTAGAATTATGTCCTTGATGCACCGCTAGGTGATGTAATCGATTGCAGGAGCAAATGCGTACGTTATGAACATTTGGCAAGTTCGATATGATCACTACTTGATAGTTTAGTGCATCATGCTTTACGGCTTAGAATCGGGGCTTCAAAGACATTTTTGAAACACCACGGAACATATGAGATGTTCCAAGAGTTGAAATTAGTATTTCAGACTCATGCCCATGTCGAAAGGTATGAGACCTTTGACAAGTACTTTGCCTACAAGATGGAGGAGAATAGCTCAACCAATGAGCATGTGCTTAGATTGTCCGGGTACTACAATTGCTTGAATCAAGTGGGAGTTAATCTTCCGAGATAAGATAGTAGTTGACAAAGCTCTCTAGTCACTATCACCAAGTTGCTAGAACTTCGTGATGAACTGTAATATGCAAGGGATGGCGAAAACAATTCCCAAGCTCTTCGCGATGCTAAAATCGTGAAGGTAGAAATCAAGAAAAACATCAAGTGTTGATGGTTGACAAGACCACTAGTTTCAAGAAAAGGGAAAAGGGAAGAAGGGGAACATCAAGAAGAACGACACGCAAGTTTCTACTCAAGTTAAGAAGCCCAATTCTAGACCAAAGCCAGAGACTAAGTGATTCTCACTGCGAAGGACTGGTCAGTCCTTTGGAAGCGGAACTACCCCAAGCATTTGGCGGATAAGAAGGATGGCAAAGTGAAAAAAGGTAAATTTGATATACATGGTATTGATGTGTACTTTACTAGTGTTTATAGAAACCCCTCGGTATTTGATCTTTGGTTCAGTTGCTAAGAGTAGTAACTCGAAATGGGAGTTGCGTAATGAACATATACTAGTTAAGGGTGAAGTGACGATGTGTATTGGAAGTGGTTCCAAGATTGATATGATCATCATCGCACACCTCCCTATACTTTCTGGATTAGTGTTGAACCTAAAATAAATGTTATTTGGTGTTTGCATTGAGCATGAATATGATTGGATCATGTTTATTGCAATACACTTATTCATTTAAGTTAGAGAATAATTGTTGTTACTGTTTACATGAATAAAACCTTCTATGGTCATACACCCAATGAAAATGGTTTGTTGGATCTCGATCGTAGTGATACACATATTCATAATATTGAAGCCAAAAAATGCAAAGTTAATAATGATAGTGCAACTTATTTGTGGCCTTGTCGTTTAGGTCATATTAATTGTAAAGCGCATGAAGAAACTCCATCTTGATGGACTTTTGGAATCACTTGATTATGAATCACATGATGCTTACGAACCATGCCTCATGGGCAAGATGACTAAGACTCCGTTCTCCGGAACAATGGGCGAACAAGCGACTTATTGGAAATAATACATAATGATGTATGCGGTCCGAGTGAGTGTTGAGGCTCATGGCCGGTAATCGTCTCCAACGTATCTATAATTTTGATTGCTCCATGCTATTTTATCTACTGTTTTGGACTATAATCGGCTTTATTTTCCACTTTTATATTATTTTTGGGACTAACCTATTAGCTGGAGGCCCAGCCCGAAATTTGTTTTTGCCTTTTGATTATTTCGAAGAAACAGAATATCAAACAGAGTCCAAACGGAATGAAACCTTCGGGAACGTGATTTTCTCATCAGATAAGATCCAGGAGACTTGGACCCTCCGTCAAGAAAGCCACGAGGCGGTCACGAGGGTGGAGGGCTCGCCCTCCCCCCTGGGCGCGCCCCCCTACCTCGTGGGCCCCTCGAAGCTCCACCGACGTACTCCTTCCTCCTATATATACCTACGTACCCCCAAATGATCAGAGACGGAGCCAAAAACCTAATTCCACCGCCGCAACCTTACATATCCACGAGATCTCACCTTGGGGCTGTTAGAGCTCACGGAGGAGGCATCCACCACGGAGGGCTTCTACATCATCACCATAGCCCCTCCGATGAAGTGTGAGTAGTTTACTTCAGACCTTGGGTCCATAGCTAGTAGCTAGATGGCTTCTTCTCTCTTTTGGATCTCAATACAATGTTCTCCCCCTCTCTCGTGGAGATCTATTCGATGCAATCTTCTTTTCTTGGCGTGTTTGTTGAGGCCCGATGAATTGTGGGTTTATGATCCAGCTTATCTTTGAATAATATTTGAATCTTCTCTGAATTCTTTTATGTATGATTGAGTTATCTTTGCAAGTCTCTTGAATTATCCGTTTGGTTTGGCCAACTAGATTGGTAGTTCTTGCAATGGGAGAAGTGCATGGCTTTGGGTTCAATCTTGCGGTGTCCTTACTCGATGTGAGAAAAGAGTTGCAAGGCACGTATTGTATTGTTGCCATCGAGGATAACAAGATGGGGTATTTATCATATTGCATGAATTTATTCCTCTACATCATATCATCTTGCTTAAGGCGTTACTCTTTTTTTAACTTAATACTCTAGATGCATCTTTGGATAGCGGTCGATGAGTGGAGTAATAGTAGTAGATGCGAGAATCGTTTGATCTACTTTTCACAGGACGTGATGCCTATATACATGATCATTGCCTAGATATACTCATAACTATGCTAAATTCTATCAATTGCTCAACGATAATTTGTTCACCCAGTAGAATACTTATGCTCTCGAGAGAAGCCACTAGTGAAACCTATGGCCCCCGGGTCTATTCTCATCATATCAATCTATATCACTTTATTTACTTGTTTTGTTTTTTACTTTGCCTTTACATTTTACTTTGCATCTATCTATCAAAAATACCAAAAATATTATCTCTATCAGATCTCAGTCTCGTAAAGTAAGTGAAGGGATTGACAACCCCTAAGCGTTGGTTGCGAAGTTGCTATCGTTTTGTGCAGGTATGAGGGACTTGCGCATGACCTCCTACTTTGGATTGATACCTTGGTTCTCAAAACTGAGGGAAATACTTACGCCATCTTGTGCTGCATCACCCCTCCTCTTCGGGGAAAACCAGCATAAGCTCGAGGCGTGGGAAGAAGGATTTACTGGCGCCGTTCTTGCGGGAGGCTTACATAAAGTCAACGTACCAAGTACCCATCACAATCCCTATCTCTCGCATTACATTATTTGACATTTGCCTCTCGTTTTCCTCTCCCCACTTCACCCTTCTTGCCGTCTTATTCGCCCTCTCTTTCCCAATCTTCTCCTCCTTTCCATTGCCTTTTCCTCATCCGTTTGTTTTGCTTTCGTGTGTTAGTTTTCGTGCTTGTCGTGATGTCGAAGTCCTTATCCACGCCTATGTCTCCCGAGTTTGAAGTGCTTCACTTCAAGCAAAGGCAAAGAGAAAACTTAAAAGATGCTTGGTATAGGATGATGGAATCTTATCGTAAGTGCACCCTAGAGGTGAACTTTAGAATTCTTCTTCATAATTTTATGTTGGGTTAAATATGGCGCATAGACAACTCTTGGATTGCATTGCCAAGGGAAATTTTATTGAAATTGATCCTAGTATCGCGCATGAAATTATAGAGGGAATAGTGGGAACACTACCCCAAAGGGAGGATCTCATCCTACCCAGGAAGAAAACCAAGTGTTTGAGAAGATTTCGAAGTTACAATTTTTTTACAAAAGTCTCTTGAGCCTCTTAAAAGTGTTAGCGGAAATCTTCACCGCATGAATATGTTGATTACACTTTGTAATAAGCGGTTGGATTCTTTAGATCTAAAAATTTCCAGTATGAAGGGAAGCAGGAAGAACCACCCGGATTGAGCGTGACTCCGCTAAAAATTGAAAATTAAAGATGGCAATGCCTAGATCTATCCTTGCTTTTATGCCTAGCTAGGGCGTTAAGCGATAGCGCTTTGTTGGGAGGCAACCCAATTTTATTTTGTCTTTTTGTTTTTGCTTCTGTTTAGGAATAAATAATCCATCTACCTTCTGTTTGGATGTGGTTTTATCTTTTAATTAGTGTTTGTGCCAAGTAAGACCTATAGGATAACCTACGATGATAGTTGATTTGATTTTGCTGAAACACAGAAACTTTGCGCGCAGGAATTTAGTTATGATAAATCACAGGAACGTGCTTTTGCGTTGATTATTTTTTCTGATGATCAATAAACAAATTGTCCAGGACTTCCTATTTTGGTAGAATTTTTTGGGTTCCAGAAGTTTGCGTTAGTTACAGATTACTACAGACTGTTCTGTTTTTGACAGATTCTGTTTTCCGTGTGTTGTTTGCTTATTTTGATGAATCTATGGCTAGTAAATTAGTTTATAAACCATAGATAAGTTGGAATACAGTAGGTTTAACACCAATATAAATAAAGAATGAGTTCATTACAGTACCTTGAAGTAGTCTTTTGTTTTCTTTCTCGCCAGAGCTCAAAGAGATTTCTGTTGAGTTTTGTGTTGTGAAGTTTTCAAGTTTCTGGTGAATTCTTTTGATGGATTATGGAATAAGGAGTGGCAACAGCCTAAGCTCGGGGATGCCCATGGCACCCCCAAGATAATCCAAGGACACCAAAAAGTCAAAGCTTGGGGATGCCCCGGAAGGCATCCCTCTTTAAATCCACTTCCATCGGTAATTTACTTGGAGCTATATTTTTATTCACCAACATGATATGTGTTTTGCTTGGGCGTCTTGTATTATTTGTGTCTTTGCTTGTTAGTTTACCACAATCATCCTTGCTGTACACACCTTTTGAGAGAGCCATACATGATTTGGAAATTGTTAGAATACTCTATGTGCTTCACTTATATCTTTTGAGCTTGATAGCTTTACTCTATGTGCTTCACTTATATCTTTTGAGCGTGATAATTTTTTGCTCTAGTGCTTCACTTAGATCTTTTAGAGCACGATTAGTGGATTTGTTTTAAAGAAACTTGATCTCTCATGCTTCACTTAGATTATTTTGAGAGTCTTTAATAGCATGGTAATTTGCTTAATGTTAATATACTTGGTATTCAAGATATGTGAAACTTTCTTTTTAGTGCGTTCAATACTAAGATAAGTTTGATGCTTGATAATTGTTTTGAGATATGGAGGTAATAATATCAAAGTCATGCTAGTTGGGTGATTATGAATTCAAAGAATGCTTGTGTTGAAGTTAGCAAATCCCGTAGCATGCACGTATATGGTTAAAGTTGTGTAACAAATTTGAAACATGAAGTGTACACAGCTTGTGCATCCTTATGAGTGGCGGTCGGGAGACGGCGATGGTCTTTTCCTACCAATCTATCCCCCTAGGAGCATGCGCGTAGTACTTGATTTTGATGACTTCTAAATTTTTGCAATAAGTATATGAGTTCTTTTGACTAATGTTGAGTCCATGGATTATTCGCACTCTCACCTTTCCGCCATTGCTAGCCTCTTGATGCCGTGCATTGCCCTTTCTAACCTCGAGAGTTGGGTGCAAACTTGGCGGTTGCATCCAGACCCCGTGATACGACACGCTCTATCACACATAAACCTCCTTTTATCTTCCTCAAAACAGCCACCATACCTACCTATCATGGCATTTCCATAGCCATTCCGAGATATATTGCCATGCAACTTCCACCATCATCATCATGACATGCATTACTTTTGTCATATTGCCATTGCATGATCTTGTAGTTGACATCGTATTTGTGGCAAAGCCACCATGCATTATTTTCCATACATATCACTCTTGATTCATTGCACCATCCCGGTACACCGCCGGAGGCATTCATATAGAGTCATATCTTGTTCTAAGTTTCGAGTTGTAATCCTTATGTTGTAATGAAAGTGTGATGATCATCATTAGAGCATTGCCCAAAAAAAGGCCAAAAAAAAGAAAGGCCCCAAAAAAAGAAAATAAAAAGGGCAATGCTACTATCTCTCTTTCCACACTTGTGCTTCAAAGTAGCACCTTGTTCTTCATGTAGTGAGTCTCATATATATTGCTTCAAAGTAGCACAACGATCTTCATATAGTGAGTCTCATATATTGTGCTTCAAAGTAGCACCTTGTTCTTCATGTAGTGAGTCTCATAAGTTGTCTTTTATACTAGTGGGAATTTTTCATTATAGAACTTGGCTTGTATATTCCTCTGATGGGCTTCCTCAAATGCCCTAGGTCTTCATGAGCAAGCAAGTTGGATGCACACCCACTAGTTTTCTTTTGTTGAGCATTCATAGCTCTAGTGCATCCGTTGCATGGCAATCCCTACTCGCTCACATCGATATCTATTGACGGGCATCTCCATATCTCATTGATTAGCCTCGTTGATGTGAGACTTTCTCCTTTTTTGTCTTCTCCACACAATCCCCATCATCATATTCTATTCCACCCATAGTGCTATATCCATGGCTCACGCTCATGTATTGCGTGAAGGTTGAAAACGTTTGAGATTATTTAAGTATGAAACAATTGCTTGGCTTGTCATCGGGGTATAGAAGTTGGGAACATCTTTGTGTGTGAAAATGAAGCATAGCCTAACTATATAATTTTGTAGGGATGAACTTTCTTTTGCCATGTTATTTTGAGAAGACATGATTACTTTGATTAGTATGCTTGAAGTATTATTATTTTTGTGTCAATATGAACTTTGGTCTTGAATCTTTCGGATCTGAATATTCATATCACAATTAAGGAGATTTACATTGAAACTATGCCAAAGTATCACTCCGCATCAAAAATTCTTTTTTATCATTTACCTACTCGAGGACGAGCAGGAATTAAGCTTGGGGATGCTTGATACGTCTCCAACGTATCTATAATTTTTGATTGTTCCATGCTACTTTATCTACTGTTTTGGACTATAATGGGCTTTATTTTCCACTTTTATAATATTTTTGGGACTAACCTATTAACGAGGAGGCCCAGCCGAAATTGCTGTTTTTGCCTTTTTCGATTATTTGAAGAAAGCAGAATATCAAACGGAGTCCAAAGCGGAATGAAACCTTGGGAACATGATTTTCTCATCAGATAAGATCCGAGACTTGGACCCTCCATCAAGAAAGCCACGAGGCGGTCACGAGGTGGAGGGCGCGCCCTCCCAGGCGCGCCCCTACCTCGTGGGCCTCGAAGCTCCACCGGCGTACTCCTTCCTCCACCTACGATCGAGGCGGAGCCAAAACCTAATTCCACCTTGCCGCAACCTTACGTATCCACGAGATCCCATCTTGGGGCCTGTTCCGGAGCTTCGCGGGGAGGGGGCATCCACCACGGAGGGCTTCTACATCATCACCATAGCCCCTCCGATGAAGTGTGAGTAGTTTACTTCAGACCTTCGGGTCCATAGCTAGTAGCTAGATGGCTTCTTCTCTCTTTTTGGATCTCAATACAATGTTCTCCCCTCTCTCGTGGAGATCTATTCGATGTAATCTTCTTTTTGCAGTGTGTTTGTTGAGACCGATGAATTGTGGGTTTATGATCCAACTTATCTATGAATAATATTTGAATCTTCTCTGAATTCTTTTATGTATGATTGAGTTGTCTTTGCAAGTCTCTTCGAATTATCCGTTTGGTTTGGCCAACTAGATTGGTAGTTCTTGCAATGGGAGAAGTGCATGGCTTTGGGTTCAATCTTGCGGTGTCCTTACTCAGTGACAAAAAGAGTTGCAAGGCACGTATTGTATTGTTGCCATCGAGGATAACAAGATGGGGTATTTATCATATTGCATGAATTTATTCCTCTACATCATGTCATCTTTCTTAAGGCGTTACTCTGTTTTAACTTAATACTCTAGATGCATGCTGGATAGCGGTCGATGAGTGGAGTAATAGTAGTAGATGCAGAATCGTTTCGATCTACTTGTCACAGATGTGATGCCTATATACATGATCATTGCCTAGATATACTCATAACTATTCTCAATTCTATCAATTGCTCAACAGTAATTTGTTCACCAAGTAGAATACTTATGCTCTCGAGAGAAGCCACTAGTGAAACCTATGGCCCCGGGTCTATTCTCATCATATCAATCTATATCACTTTATTTACTTGTTTTGTTTTTACTTTGCCTTTACTTTTTACTTTGCATCTATCTATCAAAAATACCAAAAAATATTATCTCTATCAGATCTCACTCTCGTAAGTAAGTGAAGGGATTGACAACCCCTAAGCGTTGGTTGCGAGTTGCTATCGTTTGTGCATGTCTGAGGGACTTGCCGTGACCTCCTCTTTGGATTGATACCTTGGTTCTCAAAAAGCTGAGGAAATACATACGCTCTTGTGCTGCACCACCCCCTCCTCTTCGGGAAAACCAGCGCAAGCTCGAGGCGTAGCGGCGGTATCGTTATTTTCGACCTTCACAGATGTTTTGAGCAGATATGGGTATATCTACTTGATGAAACATATATACGAAACATTTGAAAAGTTCAAAGAATTTCAGAGTAAAGTGGAGAATCATCGTAACAAGAAAATAAAAGTTTCTACGATATGATCACGAGAGGTAAAATATTTGAGTTCTGAGTTTGGCCTTGATTAAAACAATGTGAAATATTTTTACTACTCACGCCACAGGAACACCACGGTGTAATCTTTGTGTTGAATGTCATAACTGTTCTTTATTAGATATGGTGCGATCTATGATGTCTCTTACCCATTTACCACTATCGTTTTGGGGTTATGCATTACAGACAGCTGCATTCACGTTAAATAGGGCACCATCTAAATCCGTTGAGATGACACCATATGAACTGTGGTTTAGCAAGAAACCTAAAGTGATCTTAAAGTTTGGGGCTGTGATGCTTATGTGAAAAAATTTCAACACGATAAGCTCGAACCCAAATCGGAGAAGTGCATCTTCATATGATATCCAAAAAGAAAGCTGTTGGGTACACCTTCTATCGCAGAGATCCGAAGGCAAGATCTTTGTTCTTTGAGAGTGGATCCTTTCTAGAGAAGGAGTTTCTCTCGAAAGATGTGAGTGGGAGGAAAGTAGAACTTGATGAGGTAATTGTACCTTCTCCCGAATTGGAAAGTAGTTCATCACGTAAATCAGTTCGATGGTGCCTACACCAATTAGTGAGGAAGATTAATGATAATGATCATGAAACTTGAGATCAAGTTACTACCGAACCTCGTGGGTCAACCAAAGTACAGTCCGCACTTTTGAGTGGTACGGTAATCTTGTTCTGGAGGTCATGTTGCACGACCATAACGAACCTACAAACTATGAGGAAGCGATGAGGAGCCAGATTCCATAAAATGGTTTAAGGCCATGAAATGCGAGATGGGATCCATGTATGAGAACAAAGGATGGACTTTGGTTGACTTGCGGAATGTCGGCAAGACATTGAGAATAAATGGATCTTCAAGGGAAGGCAGAATGACGATAGTAGTGTTACTATCTACAAAGCTCGAATTATGTAAAAAGGTTTTCGACAAGTTCAAGGTGTTGACTACGATGAGATTTTCTCACTCGTAGAGATGCTTAAGTCTGTCCGAATCATGTTAGCAATTGCCACATTTGATGAAATCTGGCAAATGGATGTCAAAACTGCATTCCTTAATGGATTTCTTAAAGAAGAGTTGTATATAAAACAACAAGAAGGTTTTGTCAATCCTAAAGGTGCTAACAAAGTGTGCAAGCTCCGATTGATCCATATATGGACTGGTACAAGCATCTCGGAGTTGGAACATACGCTTTGATGAGTTGATCAAAGCATATAGTTTTATCTGAGACTTGCGGTGAAGCACGTATTTACAAGAAAGTGGCGGGAGCACTACAACATTTCGATAAGTATATGTGAATGACATATTGTTGATCGAGAAATAATGTAGGAAATTTTACGGAAAGCATAAAGGAGTATTTGAAAGGATTTTTAAAGAAAGACCTCGGTGAAGCTGCTTACATATTGAGCATCAAGATCTATAGAGATAGATCAAGATGCTTGATAAGTTTTTTCAATGAGTACATACCTTGACAAGATTTTGAAGTAGTTCAAAATGGAACAGTCAAGAAGGAGTTCTTGCACGTGTTACAAGGTGTGAAATTGAGTAAGACTCAAAGCCCGACCACGGCAGTAGATAGAAAGAGAATGAAAGTCATTCACTATGCCTCAACCATAGGTTCTTTAAAGTATGCCATGCTGTGTACCAGATCTATTGTGTACCTCACCAAGAGTTTGGCAAGAGGGTACAATAGTGATCCAGGAGTAGATCCTTTGGACATCGGTCAAAATTATCCTTAGTGGAATAAGGAAATATTTCTAGGTTATGGAGGTGATAAAGAGTTAAATGCGTAAAGAGTTACGTCGATACAAGCTTTGACACCGATCTGGATGACTCTAAGTCTCGATCTAGATACATATTAAAAGTAGGAGCTATTAGCTAGAGTAGCTCCGTGCGGAGCATTGTAGACATAGAAATTTGCAAAATACTTACGGATCTGAATGTGACAGACCCGTTGACTAAAATTATCTCACAAGCAAAACATGATCACACCTTAGTACTCTTTGGGTGTTAATCACATAGCGATGTGAACTAGATTACTAACTCTAGTAAACCCTTTGGGTGTTGGTCACATGTCGATGTGAACTATGGGTGTTAACCACATAAAGATGTGAACTATTGATGTTAAATCACATGGCGATGTGAACTAGATTATTGACTCTAGTGCAAGTGGGAGATGAAGGAAATATGCCCTAGAGGCCATAATAAAGTTATTATTTATTTCCTTATTTCATGATAAATGTTTATTATTCATGCTAGAAATGTATTAACGGAAACTTGATACATGTGTGAATACATAGACAAAAAATGTGTCCCTAGTATGCATCTACTTGACTAGCTTGTTCATCAAAGATGGTTATGTTTCCTAGCATAGACATGTGTTGTCATTTGATGAACGGGATCACATCATTAGGAGAATGACGTGATGGACAAGACCCATTCATTAGCTTAGCATTGTGATCATTACAGTTTTATTGCTATTGCTTTCTTCATGACTTATACATGTTCCTCGGACTATGAGATTGTGCAACTCCCGAATATCCGGAGGAACACTTTATGTGCAATCAAACGTCACAACGTAAATGGGTGATTATAAATATGCTCTACATGTGTTTCCGAAGGTGTTTGTTGGGTTGGCATGAATCAAGATTAGGATTTGTCGCCGTGTATCGAGAGAGGTATCTGGGCCCTCTCGATAATGCACATCACCATAAGCCTTGCAAGCAATGTGACTAATGATTTAGTTGCTGGATGATGTATTCTGAGCGAGTAAAAAGAGACTTGCCGGTAGCGAGATTGAACTAGGTATTGAGATACCGATGATCGAATCTCGGGCAAGTAACATACCGATGACAAAGGGAACAAAGTATGTTGTTATGCGGTTTGACCGATAAAGATCTTACGTAGAATATGTAGGGAGCCAATATGAGCATCGAGGTTCCTCTATTGGTTATTGACCAGAGGCGTGTCTCGGTCATGTCTACATAACTCACGAACCCGTAGGGTCATACGATTAAAGTTCGGTGACAATCGATATTATGAGTTTATGTGTTTTGATGTACCAAAGGTAGTTAGTCTGGGATATGATCATGGACATGACTAGGAGTCTCAAAATGGCGAGACATAAATATCGATATATTGAACGGCTATATTCGGACAGGAAGTGTTCCGGTGGTTTCGGAGAAAACCGGAGTGCGGAGGGTTACGGAACCCGGGAGAAATAGTGGGCCTACGGGCCTTAGTGGAGAGAGAGGGCTGGCGTGGGGCAGGCCGCGCCTCCCTCTGGTCCGAATTGGACTAGGAGAGGCGGCGCCCCTTTCCTTCTCCCTCTCCCCTTCCTTTCCCTCCTAGTAGGAGTAGGAAAGAGGGAGTCCTACTCCTACTAGGAGGAGGACTCCTCCTCTGGCGCGCCCTAGAGGGCGGCCGGCCTCCCCCCTTGCTCCTTTATATATGGGGGCAGGGGGGCATCTCTAGACACACAAGTTGATCTGTTGATCTCTCCCAGTCGTGTGCGGTGCCCCCCCTCCAGCATATTCCACCTCGGTAATATCATAGAGGTGCTTAGGCGAAGCCCTGCGTCGGTAGCATCATCAACACCGTCATCACGCCGTCGTGCTGACGGAACTCTCCTGCAAAGCTCTGCTAGATCGGAGTTTGTGGGACGTCATCGAGCTAAACGTGTGCTGAACTCGGAGGTGCCGTAAGTTCGGTACTTGGATCGGTCGGATCGTGAAGACGTACGGCTACATCAACCGCATTGTGCTTAACGCTCCGCTTTTTAGTCTACGAGGGTATGTGGACACACTCTCCCCTCTCGTTGCTATGCATCACCATGATCTTGCGTGTGCGTAGGATCTTTTTTGAAATTACTACGTTCCCCAACAGTTTTATCCTATGCATCAGGTTCATCGTGATCGTAATTATACATATAATTTTGGCCTCGTGAAGGAGAAAGTATCGCTCAAGCTTGGGGGAGGCTTAAGTCAATGTTATATTCATGCCCCAATCATGAGCTTTCAAAAAATGAATAAGTATTGAATAAGTATTAAAAATAGTTGAATGAGTATTTCAAAAAATGATGAACAAGTCTTCTAGAAAGTTGAATAAATATTTCAAATGTTGAACAATTATTTGAATTTTTAAATAAATATTAAAAAATGTTGAGCAGTATTTGAGAAATGTTGAACTTGTACTTAAAAAATGTTGAACAAGTATTTAATTAATGTCGAATAAGCGTTCAGACAATGTTGAACATGTATACAAAAAATGTTTTTGACTTGTACGAAAATGTAGAAGGAAAATGAAAACAAATATAAGAAAAACATAAAAAACGGACAATAAATGCTAGATATTCATTTGAAAAGTATTGTTGACATATACAAAAATGTAGAATAATAACCAAAAGAGGAAAGAAAACAAAAAATAGAAACAAAATAAAACAAGAAATAAGAAATAAGAAAGAAAGAAATAACATGAAATGAAGAATGACAAAATGAAGAAGAATAAAAAATCAAGAATCAAAATAAAAGAAAGAAAAAGGAGAATAAAGATAACCAAATAAAAATGAAGAATAAAAAAGAAAATAAAATAAAGGAAAAATCTCAAAGAAAAGGTCTCGCGTAGCCTCAAGTATGTGATGCCCCTTGTCGAAAGGAGTTTTGGCTGTGTGGCTAGTGCAACGGACTCCAACTTCTAGAGTTTTTTTTTGGAGCACCCCATGAGGAGCTTCACAAAAAAACAGGGAGCTATATCTCATATTCTATTTATTTAGTAGAGCGGCATATCTTGGAATTACCCCCATTTGGCTTGCGTTTTCTAAAGCGGAGCTGAATTTTAAGAAGTGGAGCAGTCCCAAACAGACCCATCGACTAAGGCGTATTTGGTTCCTTGGCATGCACCTGCAGGCACCCTATTTCTCACTTTAAGCGAGCACAGGAGGAAGCTTCATGTCGGTGGGAGCCCAGATGGGCTGGCTCATCCGCTTGGAGACCAAGGCCTGTTCTTGTTTCTGTTTTATGTTCTAATATTTTCCTTTATTTTTGTACTTATATACACTCTCCAAAAATACATTTGAAAAATGTTGAACAAATATTTGAGATATGTTGAATAAGTATTAAAAACAATTAATCAAGTATTTGGAAAAAGTTGAATAAATATTTGAAATTGAACAAGTATATGAAAATTTTGAATAAATATTAAAAAATGTTGAGCAGTATTTGAGAAATGTTGAACTTGTACTTAAAAATGTTGAATAAGTATTAAAATATTGACCAGGTATTTAATTAATGTCGAATAAGCGTTCAGACAATGTTGAACATGTATACAAATTTTTGATCAATTTTCAAAAATGTTTTTGACTTATCTGAAAATGTAGAATGAAACTGAAAACAAATATAAGAAAAGATAAAAATGGAGAATAAATATTATATATTTATTTAAAAATATTGTTTACATATACAAAAATGTAGTATAATAACCAAAAGACGAAAGAAAACCAAAAATAAAAACAAAATAAACAGAAGAAAAAAGAAATAGAAAACAAAGAAACAAAATGCAAAAAAAATGAAAAACGAAAAAAAAATCAAGAATCAGAAAAAAGAAAGAAAAAGGAGAATAAAGATAACCAAATAAAACTGAAGAATAAAAAATAATATAAATAAAGAAAAAATTACAAAGAAAACGGCTCGAGTATGTGACGCCCCTTGTACTTACCACGAAAGGAGGTTTAGCGGTGTGTATACCCATGTAAATGGGCTGGCCCAATATTTTGCGAGGGAGAAATAGTTTCAGCTAAAGCTGGTGCTTGTCTCGTCGGTTAAGGCGATAAATTGTCGTCGCGGCACCTGCATCGCATCCACCAGGTAATTTTCTTCTAGTTGGTAGGATGCACGCCTCACTCGGCCAGGCCCGACCGATGCAAAATCGGGTTCCCGGCCAGGTTGAGCGAAAACCTGAGGATGCGCCGTTTTGGCGTGGGGATGTAAGTGGCAAATAAATGGGCGTCCGCAATCCCGTTTAGTTAGTTTTACTAGTTTGATAGTTTATTTTTCTCAAACAAACAAAAAATCTTTTTAAATTATTATATCATAAGTGGACTTTAAACGGGACCCGGTTTACATCCCTATTTCAGCGTCCCAGCCCCACACGTGCACGTTTCGCCCCCGCATCTCCTCACCGGTGTCAAGGTAAAGCTCTCCTTCTCTCTTTCCCCTCCCACCTGTAACAAGCTCTACTCCCTTCCCCCGTCCCCAGCATCTGGCGACCTGCTCGCCACCCGGCCGTGAGAGCTAGCACGGGGCTCCGGCAGCATGTAGACCACGTGCGCGCGCACCGGCGGGGCACTCGCAGACGCTCGCCCGATCTGCGTGTGGGAGCTGCCATGCCACCACCCCGATCCACACATGTGAGCATGCTCCCTAGTGCGATGCAGGCCGGATGCGCTCAGGAAAACAAACACGCTAGGGCGGTCACAAGTGTGCCGCACCGCATGGGACGTGTCGACGTTACTCTGCTCCCGTCGCAACGAGTACACGTAGGTCTACCTTTCTCCATTATTACGGGAAAACACCCTTTCTTCCCTTAATCTCCCGCTCGCAGGCTCAGAGCCCATCCCACAGGGGACTAACTACTCAACAAGTCTAATCTATATCTATCATATATATCTATACCTACATAATATTAAAAGACGAATTGTTTCTCCACTATTTTTTGAATGGAACAACTAGTCCACCTAGCCACAATGTTGTTTGGAAAGATAGAGGTATATAACCTTTTATACGCTCCTCTCCCGCGCCCTATTGGGCGGCCCATTAGCGAGGCCGGACTACCCTTTTCTTATTTCGTTTTTTCTTTTTTTTTCTGTTTTCCTTATTTAAAATAATTTGAGATTTCAGAAAGTTCCAAATTTCAAAAGAAAATGTGAATATTGAAAAATGTTTTAGAAACCGTCGCCCTATTAGGCTGCCCATGGCCTTGGAAGGGCGCCACTGTTTTCTTATTTCGTTTTTCTTTAAATAATTTGGAATTTCTGAAAAGTTCCAAATTAAAAAAATGTGAATTTTGAAAAATGTTCCAGAAGTAGTAAAATGTTTATGAATTTAACAAAAATTCCGTGAATTCAATACATGTTCATGAACTTTTAAAACATTGTTCACAAAAATAAAAATGATTGTGAATTTCAAAAAAAATTCATCGATTCAAAAAAATTTCGCTGATTCAAAATCTTCATGCATTAAAAAATAATGTTCGTCAAACAAAGAATGTTCATTAATTTCAAAAAATGTTCACCCATTTCAAAAATGTGTGCCTATTGAAAAAATGCAAGTTATAAAAAATGTTCATCCATTCAAAAAATAATCATCGTGCTCTATAAGAAAATTTTCAATTACTCACAACAATATTCATCGAGATGCCATCAACCTCCTAGATTTTGTTGATGGTTTGATTGTTGTTGTTGGCTGCACATAACATGATCGGTGCCATCCATGGTCATGAACCACATGTTGCAAACTCCATCATCGCCTCGATGAGGTCATTGAAATTTTGCCCGATGTAAAATTCCTGTCACTTTGTTGCCCTAAACCCTTTCTTATATATACTAATTATTATACTAATATTAAAGGAAGGAGCGATTCTTCCGCCAATTATAGTTTCGACCGCCATCTATCTACCAATGTACCACACACCTTTTATGTTTCTCCGTGGCGTGGGCGAGCAAAGGCTGCTCCCCACCTTTTTCTTTCTTCGATTCTATTGTGGAGCAGCGAAAAATAATAGGTTTCTATTTCTCCCCTCGTCCGCCAAGATGGGCCTATTCAAACATTTTTTTCTTTCTTCTCATTTGATTGTGGCATGGAGGTGAGAATGAAACTATGAAGCCATAAACTGAACTGTGATCATTTTGTAAAAGGCGGTATGATTGAAAGCATAATTCCTTTTCATCTTGGGAATAATTGTGCGTGAATCATAAATTAAATAATGGTTTATATCTTAGTCTATGATAGGGAAGTTAAATTTTCTCCCTTTACAGCATACGGGCATTTTGCTAGTTAAAAAAAGAGACCGTGAGGAGAACATGCACATGCCCGAATTCAGGCAGATGTGGCAAAGACCGCTCGCCTATGTGGCTTAGGGATCTCCAAAGCAGACCGCCTGCAACCTTCGGATCTGCACACAGTTCACCTTGTATCGCTCCGCCGATATATCCAGACGTTCTTTATTTTCACAAGTCGGAAACAAACTTTGGAGCTTTGCGGGAGCCACGTAGGACTTCAACACCCCGGCCCACTCAAAACCTCACTCGGACCCGTGCCTCCATCATTTCATCTTTATATGTATCCGTTTTCTCTTTTTTCGTCACCAACGCTCCACCAACACGGCCACCCCGCCACACCCTTTCACGACTTCGTCACCTCCACCGCTACATCCGGGATCCACGCCGCTTCTCCTCGGCCGCCGGTCCACACCTCACCTCCGTTCACCGGTACATCTGCCCCTACGGTAGTCACCATGCCTGCCAAGTGTTCGGTGAAATGACCGTGCTAATTTTTTGTCCCTTCTTCTTTGAAGCAGCGGATTAGGAAATGGAGTACATACGAGCACTATGATGACATGTCCCCAGGAGGACTAACATGGATGAGATGGCGATGATCTGGGCGGTCCTTACTGGGCCTTGAGCATGCGGAAGAGCATGTTCTCAGTTTCAAGGGATTGATTAAAGGTCATCAAGTGATTAATCGCAATAGGGCACGCGGCCATTTGATGCTATGGACAAGTACTTTGCCCCCGATGCTTTATTTCCAAATAATGTTTGCCGACGGTTTCAAATACGAAAAAATGTCTTCAATCAACTCTACCACGGCGTCCGATCCTTTGATGACTACTACATCTTGAAGAAGGATGTTGTAGGAATGATTGTGTTCCACAGTTGCGAAGTGCCTTCTTTGCATTGATGATTCTTGCATATGGCATGACTGCAGATTCGTGGGGCCGAATACCTTCGGATGTCTAAGAGCATATCACGAAGGCGCCGTGGTCAAATCTACTACGTCGTGGTCTCGGTGTTTGGACCTCACTACACGAGAAAACCAAGCATCGCAGAACACCGAGAGAATCTTGGGAATGTCTGAAGCAATAGGGTGGTCAATGCTACCTCTTGAGCATGCGTTGGTTTTCCCTTGAAGAGGAAAGGGTGACGCATCAAAGTAGCGTAAGTATTTCCCTCAGTTTTTGAGAACCAAGGTATCAATCCAGTAGGAGATAACACGCAAGTCTCCTAGTACCTGCACAAACAATCAAGAACCTTGCAACCGACACGATAAAGGGGTTGTCAGTCCCTTCACGGTCACTCGCAAAAGTGAGATCTGGTAAAGATAATAAGATAAATATTTTTGGTATTTTTATTGTATAGATTGGAAAGTAAAGATTGCAAAATAGGAAGCGAGATGCGATGTAAATAAAAGAGATGTAATATAATAGGAAAGAGACCGGGGCCATAGGTTTCACTAGTGGCTTCTCTCAAGATAGCATATATTACGGTGGGTGAACAAATTACTGCCGAGCAATTGATAGAAAAGCGCATAGTTATGAGAATATCTAGGCAATGATCATGAATATAGGCATCACGTCCGTGTCAAGTAGACCGAAAGCGATTCGCATCTACTACTATTACTCCACACATCGACCGCTATCCAGCATGCATCTAGAGTATTAAGTTCATAAAACGAGTAACACATTAAGCAACATGACATGATGTAGAGGGATAAACTCAAGCAATATGATATAAATCCCATCTTTTTATCCTCGATGGCAACAATACAATACCTGCCTTGCTGCCCTGTTGTCACTAGGAAAGGGCACATAAGATTGAACCCAAAGCTAAGCACTTCTCCTATTGCAAGAAAGATCAATCTAGTAGGCCAAACTAAACCGATAATTCGTAGAGACTTGCAAAGATATCAAATCATGCATATAAGAATTCAGAGAAGAACCAAATATTATTCATAGATAAACTTGATCATAAACCCACAATTCATCGGATCTCGGCAAACACACCGCGAAAAGTATTACATCGAATAGATCTCCAAGAACATCGAGGAGAACTTTGTATTGAGAATCAAAGAGAGAAAAAAGCCATATAGCTAATAACTATGGACGAAGGTCTGTGGTAAACTACTCACACATCATTAGAGAGGCTATGGTGTTGATGTAGAAGCCCTCCGTGATCGATTCCCCTCAGGAGCGCAGGAAAAACCCCAAGATGGGATCTCACGGTCTGAGAAGGTTGCGGCGGTGGAAAATTGGTTTCATGGCTCCCTGATGTTTTTAGTGTATAAGAGTATATATAGGCGGAAGAAATAGGTCGGTGGAGCTCGTGGGGCCCACGAGGGTGGGGCACGTCTACCCCCCCTCGGTAGCGCCCTCCTGCATCGTGACCGCCTCACGGTGTTCCAGACTTCAACTCCAAGTCTTCTGGATTGCGTTTGTTCCAAGAAAGATTAGCGCGAAGGTTTCATTCTGTTTGGATTCCGTTTGGTATTCCTTTTCTGCAAAACACTGAAATAGACAAAAAAAAAGGAATTGGCACTGGGCCTTCGGTTAATAGGTTAATCCCAAAAATAATATAAAAGAGCATATTAAAGCCCATTAAACATCCAAAACAGATAATATAATAGCATGGAACAATCAAAAATTATAGATACGTTGGAGACGTATCAAGCATCCCCAAGCTTAATTCCTGCTCGTCCTTGAGTAGGTAAATGATAAAAACAGAAATTTTGATGTGGAATGCTACCTAACATAATTTTCGATTGTAATTTCCTTTATTGTGGCATGAATGTTCAGATCCGAAGAAAGATTCAAGGCAAAAGTTTAATATTGACATAAGAATATAATACTTCAAGCATACTAACAAAGCAATTATGTCTTACGAAAATAACATGGCCAAAGAAAGTTATCCTACAAAATCATATAATTACGGCTATGCTCTGTCTTCATCACACAAAATATTTAAATCATGCACAACCCGGTTTCAGCCAAGCAATTGTTTCATACTTTAGTATTCTCAAACTTTTTCAACTTTCACGCCAATATATGAGTGTGAGCCATGGACATAGAACTATAGGTGGAATAGAATATGGTGGTTGTGGTGAAGGCAAAAGGAGGAAGATAGTCTCACATAAACTAGGCGTATCAACAGGCTATGGAGATGCCCATCAATAGATATCAATGTGAGTGAGTAGGGATTGCCATGTAACGGATGCACTAGAGCTATAAGTGTATGAAAGCTCAACAAAAGAAACTAAGTGGGTGTGCATCCAACTTGCTCGCTCCACGAAGACCTAGCGCAATTTGAGGAAACCCATCATTGGAATATACAAGCCAAGTTCTATAATGAAAATTCCCACTAGTATATGAAAGTGACAAAATAAGAGACTCTCTATCATGAAGATCATGGTGCTAGTTTGAAGCACAAGTGTGGAAAAGGATAGTAACATTGTCCCTTCTCTCTTTCTCTCTCATTTTTGGTGGGCTTCTTTGGCCTCTTTTATTTTTCATAAAGTCCGAGTCTCATCCCAACTTGTGGGGAATCATAGTCTCCATCATCCTTTCCTCACATGGGACAATGCTCTAATAATGAAGATCATCACACTTTTATTTACTTACAACTCATGAATTACAACTCGATACTTAGAACAAACTATGACTCTATGTGAATGCCTCCGGCGATGTAAAGGGATGTGCAATGAATCAAGAGTGACATGTCTGAAAAGAATTATGAATGGTGGCTTTGCCACAAATACAATGTCAACTACATGATCATGCAAAGCAATATGACAATGATGGAGCGTGTCATAATAAGCGGGCAACGGTGGAAAGTTGCGTGACAATGTATCTCGGAATGGCTATGGAAATGCCATAATAGGTAGGTATGGTGGCTGTTTTGAGGAAGGTATATGGTGGGTTTATGGTACGGCGAGAGTTAGCGACACAAGAGAGGCTAGCAATGGTGGAAGGGTGAGAGTGCGTATAATCCATGGACTCAACATTAGTCATAAATAACTCACATACTTATTGCAAAAATCTACAAGTCATCAAAGCGAAGTACAACACGCATGCTCCTAGGGGAAGGGTTGCTAGGAGTTAACCATCGCGCGATCCCGACCTCCACACATAAGGAAGACAATCAATAAATAAATCATGCTCCAACTTCATCACATAACGGTTCACCATACGTGCATGCTATGGGAATCACAAACTTTAACACAAGTATCTCTCAAATTCACAACTACTCCATTAGCATGGCTCTAATATCACCTTCCTCATATCTCAAAACAATCATCAAGCATCTAACTTCTCATAGTATTCAACACACTTTATATGAAAGTTTTTATTATACCCATCTTGGATGCCCATCATATTAGGACTAGTTTTATAACCAAAGAAAATTACCATGCTGTTCTAAAAGACTCTCAAAATAATATAAGTGAAGCATGAGAGATCAATAATTTCTATAAAATAAAACCACCACCGTGCTCTAAAAGATATAAGTGAAGTACTAGAGCAAAATTATCTAGCTCAAAAGATATAAGTGAAGCACATAGAGTATTCTAATAAATTCCAAATCATGTGTGTATCTCCCAAAAGGTGTGTACAGCAAGGATGATTGTGGTAAACTAAAATCAAAGACTCAAATCATACAAGACGCTCCAAGCAAAACACATATCATGTGGTGAATAAAAATATAGCCTCAAGTAAAGTTATCGATGAAGCGAAGGCGAAAGAGGGATCCTTCCGGGCATCCCCAAGCTTAGGCTTTGGTTGTCCTTGAATTTTACCTTGGGGTGCCTTGGGCATCCCCAAGCTTAGGCTCTTGCCACTCCTTATTCCAAAATTCATCAAATCTTTACCCAAAAACTTGAAAACTTCACAACACAAAACTTAACAGAAAATCTCGTGAGCTCCGTTAGTATAAGAAAACAAACCACCACTTTAAGGTACTGTAATGAACTCATTATTTATTTGTATTGGTTTTAAACCCACTGTATTCCAACTTCTCTATGATTCATACCCCCCGATACTACTCATAGATTCATCAAAATAAGCAAACAACACACGAAAAACAGAATCTGTCAAAAAACAGAGCAGTCTGCAGCAATCTGTAACTTTCGAATACTTCTGTCACTCCAAAAATCCTGAGAAATTAGGAAGTCCTAAGAAATTTGTTTTTTTAGTATTATGCAAAATAATCAACTGAAAAACACGTTTTTGTGATTTATGAAAATTATTCTCGTGCGCACAAAAGTTTCTGTTTTTTCATCAAGATCAAATTAACTATCACCGTAAGTTATCCTAAAGGTTCCACTTGGCACAAACAGTAATTAAAAAACAAAACCACATCTAACCAGAGGCTAGATGAATTATATATTACTAAACAGGAACAAAAAGCTAAGAACAAAATAAAATTGGGTTGCCTCCCAACAAGCGCTATCGTTTAACGCCCCTAGCTAGGCATAAAAACAAGAATAGATCTAGGTATTGTCATCTTTTGTATGAAATTATTCAATTGAACATATATGACCCTTAGGACGTTCTTTGGTTTTACTAATGATCAAACTCCTAGGCAAGAAATCAAGAAATTCATTTGTAGTAAAAGGTTCCTTAATGATATCGAAAAAGTTGGGGTGAACACTTATTGATTTAAGGTGTTCATTTTCCTTACAAGAAGATTCACCCTTATTTTAGGAACATAGATAAACTTGGAAACTTTGGTAGGAGGAGGATTTGAGGTATTTTTAACGACAGAAAAAGCGGATCCCAAGTTGGTAATAATATCTTCGAGTTTATCAATTCTCGTGGAATCTTGGTCTATCTTTTCATTAACTATGGGTTCCTTTGCCCTAAGATTTTCAGAGTAACTCCTACCTTAGATCCATATTGGGTGATGTGATTGTGGATCTTTTATCCAAATTTTCAATTAACTCTACTGTGACAATTTTATTTTCAATAATATCAAACCTGTCATCACAGGTTCCAGAGTTAAAATAGTTCCATTGACCAAAAGAGGTGGTGGGCCTAACAAATCTATCATAGCATTATAAGAATCAAAAGTATGACTTCCCAAGAAATTCCCTCCATTAATGGTGTCAAGAACATATCTATTCCAAGGAGTGATGCCTATGTAAAAAGCTATGACGAAGAACGAGGCGGATTGATTTTTATTAGATATATTTTGAGCATTGCAAATTCTATACCAAGCATCTTTTTAGATTTTCTCCTCCATTTGTTTAAAATTGAGAACTTCATTATCGGGAGTATTAACAATGACTAGCCATGACGGTGAAGCAAACGATCTAACACACAGACACACAAGAAGCAAGCGAAAAGAGACGAACGGAAAAGAGGGGCGAAGAAAAGGCGAAGGCGAAGGTTTTCGAAAATCATTTTAGAAGTGAGGGAGAGGAATACGAGAGGCGAATGGCAAATAATGTAATGCGAGGGAGAAGAGTTTGTGATGGGTACTTGGTATGTCTTGACTTTAGCGTAGATCTCCCCGGCAACCGCGCCAGAAATCCTTCTTGCTACCTCTTGAGCATGCGTTGGTTTTCCCTTGAAGAGGAAAGGGTGATATAGCAAAGTAGCGTAAGTATTTCCCTCAGTTTTTGAGAACCAATGTATCAATCCAGTAGGAGATAACACGCAAGTCTCCTAGTACCTGCACAAACAATCAAGAACCTTGCAACCAACGCGATAAAGGGGTTGTCAATCCCTTCGTGGCCACTTGCAAAAGTGAGATCTGGTAAAGATAATAAGATAAATATTTTTGGTATTTTTGTTGTATAGATTGGAAAGTAAAGATTGCAAAATAGGAAACGAGATGTGATGTAAATAAAAGAGATGTAATATAATAGGAAAGAGACCCGGGGGCCATAGGTTTCACTAGTGGCTTCTCTCAAGATAGCATATATTACGGTGGGTGAACAAATTACTCTGTAGCGACCTGACCCAAAATCGGTCAAATCTCTGTGTCTGTACCATCCCAAGATCATGCTGGTACTCACAGTACATCGATAAAGTATTCAAAGTTCAATCACACCTGAATTTTATTACACGATTCTCATATAGAGTCTTTATTAAAAGGGTATTAATTCGGATAAAGGTCATCTCATGATTAATAAACTACTAATGCTGCAGGCGTCGAAGTAAAGCGAGTCCATCCGACTCCAAAGGGCAATCGCCAAGCGCGGGCGTAGCCTCACTCCTGATCGGAATATCTACGCAACATAATACGTTGCAGCCATGTAGGTCAACTTTTGGAATAAGGCGGCAAGTCATGAAGAATAACAATAATAAAGTTACTACACTATATGCATTTTGGCTGTGGAGCTCTAAGTTTCATCATTTTGCGTAAAGCCAATTTTATCCTACTACAAGTGGACTTGTTTGCAAATTACTACAAATTGTTGGTAGTTATTGAGATGGTTCCGCCAACCAATATCTCGTTCCCAAATTATTAAGTCATAAACCCTCAAATTAATTCATTAGTTTGATGTTGAGAATTCCGAATACTTCCAAGTTCCAGAGGGCTCAAATGTCCGTAAAGGGGACACGGCTAATCGATTAGATCTTTAAACTCTGCGAGAGGTTTGCGCACTTTCCCATAAGAATCATTCCCTCCTTTTAAAGTCTTCGCACTTCATGGTGTTTGAAGGCGGGACGAATGAAACAGGGTCTTCCAAAGAGTTCTTACAGCTACTGCGGTACCCATCCAATCCTACCGTTCTTCTACATCTCGTGAAGTACCCGTCCGGCCAGCGTCACTACTAGGGTTGACCCAGCGAGCCCATAATGGCTTGCGGCTGCACAGTAAGCTTCCGGTCATGGGGCATCCATCCTTCTCTTCGTGGCTGGGTGAAGCTTTCCGAGGATGTCATGGCGCTTCTCCATGCATCCCGGCCACCACTGGGTGCTCGAGGTGCCCGTCAACGATCCTCCACCCGGTAGTGATTTTCCGAAGTCCATCTTGATCATTGTAGTTCATGGGGTTGTCATCATCATTGACTCTCACATCTTGCTTATGAATTCACTCAACCCAATTCCGTCTCTGAGCATAGCAAAGTGAACTACTTAAATCCGGGGTCATGGTAACAAGGGATTGGTTCATCCTACCACATGATACTACTCAAGTTTAATGTCTTCAAGATTTCACTACTGCATGCATGGTGGGGTGGTGACAACTACTAATGCACAAAAACATAGGTATAGAAATAACATGATCAAGACTTGCCTTCTTGATGATCCTCGTAAGTTAAAAATTAAGTAGTAGCAAGCTTACGCACTCCGGAAACTCTACCGAGACAAACAATAACACAATAAGCACAAAGTAATAGGATCACACAACATAACAAAAGTAACATAACACAACAAAACAATCAAAACCAAATCCAAAAGAAAATCTCAAAGAAAATCCACTCAAAGTTTTTCCTACTCCAACAATAACTAAAATAGTTTTTATATAACAAAAATTCCTTAATATAACCTAATCATGGTTTTAAGTTAACTTAACAGAAAAGGTTTCACTAAGCAACTAGGAGCAAAAAGAATTAATTAGAAAGCTATTATAAAACTCATTTTAGGCCTAATCCAATTCCTATTAAGAAAAATAATTTAAAACTTTTATTAATTATAAATAAAAGTTCATCTACTAGAATGACAGAAACTAACCTAGAATAACTAATCACCAGTTAAAAATAAATTAATTTACTAATTAATTTAATAGGAAAACAGGAACTAGTTAATTAATTAGGATTAATAGGATTCTGCTTAAAACTAATTATTTATTAATCCTAAAATACCCAAGTTAATTTCTAGGGTTTGGCAATGTCAAAATAAAGTGATGACAAAAGAATCATGCAAAAATAAATTTTCTAACTAAAGTTATAGCAGATTTACTATTCTGACTAAAACTAAAATAAAGCAATTTTAATTATTTTTAACATAGCTAAATATATATTCTACAGAAACTACATAAAATTTTCAATACAACAAAAAAAAGAATCACCTAAAAATATTAAACAGAATAAAAGATATCAATTTTTCAAATCTGGAACTATTCTGTTAAAACAGAAAAACGAAAATAAAGAAAAATGGCCTAATGGGCCTAACTAACGCACTGAGCGTAACTTAACTAAAACAGGCCCTAGGTTTTAACGAATCGGGCCGGTCTAATAAAAAAAAACCTAACTAACCTAAACCGGAACTAGCCGGAATAAAACCCGGTTTTATTTAAAAGAGCATACCCCTTCGGGGGTTCTAATCCTAGCCGTCGAGATTAGATCGGACGGGGGAGGGGAAGTCCAGCGAGTTCACTGGAGATCGACGCTATGGGCGGGCGGGCAGTCGCGCGTCCGCTGCCTCCGGTGGTCGGGGCGTTGGGCGGAGTGCGCGGGCGCGGGCGCCACGAGGGGGGTTCGGTTGGCCTGGAGTCAGAAGCTCGAGGGTGGCCGGGCGGTCGGTGGGCTGACAATGGATGGCTGGCGCACTCGGCCCTCGGCGGCAATGCGGCGAGGGAGAGAGGGTCGAGGGGCGAGGGGGAACGGGGTCGAGGGGGTATTTATAGGGGGCGTCGACTTGGTAGAGGCGATCGAGAACGGATCGGGATGAGATCAGGGGATCTCGGGATCCGTGGCCAGCGATCCGGTGCGTGTCTTCTTGGGAGGAGGAAGGAGGTGGGGTCCACCCGTCGGTGAGAAGAGGGAGAGGGGGATCGGGCGAGGCGGCCGTGCGGAGGTGGTTGGTGGCAGAGGCTCGGTCGGCCGGCTGGGCAGCTTGGCCGGGCTGAGCCAGGTCACAGGCTCTTGCTGACCCGATTAGCTCGAACGCTGGGTCTTGGCTGGGCCGGTTAGCTGGCACACCCGGCTTTTTAAAATTTTTTTAAATTAAACTAAAACAGAAATAAACCATATCTATAAATATTTTATATAGGGTATATATATACCAAAATTATCAGGGGAAAATTCCCTTTCATTTGAAAATTTTTCCAGAGGTAAAATCCAAACTTTATAAAAATCCATTTTTTTAAAATTCAAATAAAAATCATATTTGAGTTACAAAAAATTTGGCATTGTTTCCTCTGATATTTTGGAGTGTCATGTTTGCTCCTCTCATACTTTTGATCAAGTATTTATCAGGCATAGTTTTTGAAATGTTTCCCACATGCCAAAGTTTGAATTCAAATTCAAAACTCAAATTGCTCCCAAACTTCAAATGGCATTCAAATTCAAACAGGATGCATAGGATGCTTAGCTATAATTGTAAAACATTCCAAATAGGAAATTTGGGATGTTACATTACTGCCGAGCAATTGATAGAAAAGCGCATAGTTATGAGAATATCTAGGCAATGATCATGAATATAGGCATCACGTCCGTGTCAAGTAGACCGAAACGATTCTGCAACTACTACTATTACTCCACACATCGACCGCTATCCAGCATGCATCTAGAGTATTAAGTTCATAAGAACAGAGTAACGTATTAAGCAAGATGAGATGATGTAGGGGGATAAACTCAAGCAATATGATATAAAACCCCATCTTTTTATCCTCGATGGAAACAATACAATACGTGCCTTGCTGCCCCTGCTGTCACTGCGAAAGGAAACCACAAGATTGAACCCAAAGCTAAGCACTTCTCCTATTGCAAGAAAGATCAATCTAGTAGGCCAAACTAAACCGATAATTCGAAGAGACTTGCAAAGTGATACGTCCATTTTGCATCACGCTTTTATAACGATATTTATTGCATTATGGGATGTTACTACACATTATGTCACAATACTTATGCCTTTTCTTTCTTATTTTACAAGGTTTACATGAAGAGGGAGAATGCCGCAAATTTGGAATTAAAATTTGGAAAAGGAGCAAATATTAGAGACCGATTACGCACAACTCCAAAAGTCCTGAAACTTCACGGAGGCACTTTTTAGAATTAATAAAAAATACAGGCGAAAGAATCAACAAGAGGGGGCCCACACCCTGGCCACGAGGGTGGGGGCGCGCCCTACCCCCTGGGCGCGCCCCCTGTCTCGTGGGCCCCTGGCAGGCCTCCGGTGCCCATCTTTTGCTATATGAAGTCTTCATACTGGAAAAAAATCAGAAGGAAGCTTTTCGGGGACGAAGCTGCCGTCTCGAGGCGGAACCTCGTGAAACAATCTAGGGCTCGGCGGGCTGTTACGCCGAGGAAGCATCCCTCCGAGAGAGGGAATCGTCACCATTGTCATCACCATCGATGCTCTCATCGGGGAGGGTCAATCTCCATCAACATCTTCACCAGCACCATCTCCTCTCAAACCCTAGTTCATCTCTTGTATCCGATCTTTGTCTCAAAACCTCAGATTGATGCGTGTGGGTTGCTAGTAGTGTTGATTACTCCTTGTAGTTGATGCTATTTGGTTTATTCAAAGGTGGAAGATTATATGTTCAGATCATTTATGCATATTAATACCCCTCTGGTTATGAACATGAATATGATTTGTGAGTAGTTACGTTTGTTCACGAGGACATGGGAGAAGTCTTGCTATAAGTAGTCATGTGAATTTGGTATTAGATTCGATATTTTGATGAGATGTATGTTGTCTTTCCTCTAGTGGTGTTATGTGAGCGTCGACTACATGACACTTCACCATTATTTGGTCCTAGGGGAAGGCATTGGGAAGTAATAAGTAGATGATGGGTTGCTAGAGTAATGAAGCTTAAACCCTAGTTTGTCGTTGCTTCGTAAGGGGCTGATTTGGATCCACATGTTTCATGCTATGGTTAGGTTTACCTTAATACTTCTTTTGTAGTTGCGGATGCTTGCAAGAGGGGTTAATCATAAGTGGGATGCTTGTCCAAGGAAGGGCAGCACCCAAGCATCGGGTCCACCCACATATCAAATTATCAAAATGTGACGAGCGAATCATATGGCGTGATGAAAACTAGCTTGACGATAATTCCCATGTGTCCTCGGGGCGTTTTCCTTTATATAAGAGTTTGTCCAGGCTTTTCCTTTGCTATAAAAGGATTGGGCCACCTTGCTGCACCTTATTTAATTTTTACTTGTTAGCTATTACGAATTACCTTATCACAAAACTATACATTCTTGATAATTTCGGTGCTTGAGAGAATACCTAACTGAAAACTGCTTGTCATTTCATACGCTCCTCGTTGGGTTCGGGACTCTTACTTATCGAAAGGACTATGATAGATCCCCTATACTTGTGGGTCATCGGGACTCTTTTAAAGCGCGCCGTTGCGGGGTGAAGCGCCTTTGGTATGTGGAATTTGGTAAGGAAAAATTTATATAGTGTGCTGAAATTCTGTCACTTGTTACTATGGAAGATAATACTTTGAGGGGCTTGTTAAGGGGTATCTTGAGACCGACCAGTAGAGCAAAGAGTTGCTCCTCAACCTCTCGAACCTACTGAAAATTTTTACTTTGAAATTCCTTGGGTATGATAGAAAGCTGCTAGCTAATCCCTTCTGGAGATGGAACATTGCATCGATTTGCACCTAATCTATGTGGATGAAGTTTGTGGATTGTTTAAGCTTGCGGGTATGCCGAGGATGTTATCAAGAAGAAGGTCTTCCTTTGTCTACGAAGGAAAGACTTTGACATGGTTTAGGCTATGTGATGATATTGGATCATGGAACTACAACAGATTGAAGTGGAATTTCATCATAAGGTTTTGAAGGAAATATGCCCTAGAGGCAATAATAAAGTTATTATTTATTTCCTTATTTCATGATAAATGTTTATTATTCATGCTAGAATTGTATTAACCGGAAACTTGATACATGTGTGAATACATAGACAAAACAATGTGTCTCTAGTATGCCTCTACTTGACTAGCTTGTTCATCAAAGATGGTTATGTTTCCTAGCCATAGACATGTGTTGTCATTTGACGAACGGGATCACATCATTAGGAGAATGATATGATGGACAAGACCCATTCATTATCTTAGCATTGTGATCGTTACAGTTTTATTACTACTGCTTTCTTCATGACTTATACATGTTCCTCGGACTATGAGATTGTGCAACTCCCGAATATCCGGAGGAACACTTTGTCTTGCAATCAAGCGTCCACAGCGTAAATGGGTGATTATAAAGATGCTCTACAGGTGTTTCCGAAGGTGTTTGTTGGGTTGGCATGAATCAAGATTAGGATTTGTCACTCCGTGTATCGGAGAGGTATCTCTAGGCCCTCTCGGTAATGCACATCACTATAAGCCTTGCAAGCAATGTGACTAATGAGTTAGTTGAGGGATGATGTATTACGGAACGAGTAAAAGAGACTTGCCGGTAACGATATTGAACTAGGTATTGAGATACCGATGATCGAATCTCGGGCAAGTAACATACCGATGACAAAGGGAACAAGCGTTATGTTGTTATGCGGTTTGACCGATAAAGATCTTACGTAGAATATGTGGGAGCCAATATGAGCATCCAGGTTACGCTATTGGTTATTGACGGAGGCGTGTCTCGGTCATGTCTACATAGTTCTCGAACCCGTAGGGTCCGCTTGCAACAAAGTTCGGTGACGATCGGTATTACAAGTTTATGGGTTTTGATGTACCGAAGGTAGTTCGGAGTCCCGGATATGATCACGTATATGACGAGGAGTCTCGAAATGGTCGAGACATAAAGATTGATATATTGGATGGCTATATTGGGACAGGAAGTGTTCGGTGGTTTCGGAGAAAAGCTGGAGTCTTGGGAGGTTACCGGACCCCGGGAGAAATAGTGGGCCTTATGGGCCTTAGTGGAATCCTACTCCAATTAGGAGGAGGACTCCTCGTCCTGGCGCGCCCTACAGGGCCGGCCGGCCTCACCCCTTGCTCCTTGATATACGGGGGCAGGGGGGCACCTCTAGACACACAAGTTGATCTATTGATCTCTCCCAGCCGTGTGCGGTGCTCCCCTCCACCATATTCCACCTCGGTAATATCGTAGCGATGCTTAGGCGAAGCCCTGCGTCGGTAGCATCATCAACACCGTCATCACGCCGTCGTGCTGACGGAACTCTCCTGCAAAGCTCTGCTGGATCGGAGTTCGTGGGACGTCATCGAGCTGAACGTGTGCTGAACTCGGAGGTGCCGTGCGTTCGGTACTTGGATCGGTCGGATCGTGAAGACGCCGCGACTACATCAACAGCGTTGTGCTAATGCTTCGCTTTCGGTCTCACGAGTGCGTGGACACACTCTCCCCTCGCGTTGCTATGCATCACCATGATCTTGCATGTGCGTAGGATATTTTTTGAAATTACTACGTTCCCCAACATTGGCATCCGAGCCAGGTTTATGCATAGATGTTATATGCACTAGTAGAACACAAGTGAGTTGTGGGCGATACAAGTCATACTGCTTACCAGCATGTCATACTTTGGTTCGGCGGTATTGTTGGATGAAGCGCCCCTGACCGACATTACACGTACGCTTATGCGAGACTGGTTCTACCGACGTGCTTTGCACACAGGTGGCTGGCGGGTGTCTGTTCCTCCAACTTTAGTCCCGGTCCTTGTGAAGGTTAAAACAACACTAACTTGATGAAATATCGTTGTGGTTTTGATGCGTAGTTAAGAACGGTTCTTGCTCAGCCCATAGCAACCACGTGAAACTTGCAACAACAAAGTAGAGGACGTCTAAATTGTTTTTGCAGGGCATGCTGTGATGTGATATGGTCAAGGCATGATGCTATATTTTATTGTATGAAATGATCATGTTTTATAGCGGAGTTATCGGCAATGGCAGGAGCCATATGGTTGTCGCTTTATTGTATGCAATGTAATGCATACATAATTGCTTCACTTTATCACTAAGCGGTAGTGATAGTCGTAGAAGCAATATTTGTCGAGACGACAATGATGCTACGATGGAGATCAAGGTGTCGCGCCGGTGACGATGGTGATCATGACGATGCTTTGGATATGGAGATCAAAGGCACAAGATGATAATTGCCATATCACATCACTTATATTGATTGCATGTGATGTTTTCCTTTATGCATCTTATTCTACTTTGATTGACGGTAGCATTATAGGATGATCTCTCACTAAATTTCAAGGTAAAAAGTGTTCTCACTGAGTATGCACCGTTGCCAAAGTTAAATGCGTGTCGAGACACCACGTGATGATCGGGTGTGATAAGCTCAACGTTCATCTTCAGCGGGTGTAAAGACAGTTTTACAGCGCAGAATACTCGGGATAAACTTGGCGAGCCTAGAATATGCGAGATATGGCCTCGGAAAACTGAGACCCGAAAGGTCGGCGTGAATCATATAGTAGATATGATCAACATAGTGATGATCACCATTGAAAACTACTCCATCTCACGTGATGATCGATTATGGTTTAGTTGATTTGGATCACGTGATCACTTAGATGATTAGAGGGATATCTATCTAAGTGGGAGTTCTTAAGTAATATGATTAATTGAACTTTAATTTATCATGAACTTAGTCCTGTTGGTATTTGCATATCTATGTTGTAGATCAATAGCTCACGTTTAGCTCCCCTGTTTTATTTTGATATGTTCCTAGAGAAAACTAAGTTGAAAGATGTTAGTAGCAATGATGCGGATTGTATCCGTGATCTGAGGATTATCCTCATTGCTGCACAGTAGAATTATGTCCTTGATGCACCGCTAGGTGACAGACCGATTGCAGGAGCAAATGCAGACGTTATGAACATTTGGCAAGTTCGATATGATCACTACTTGATAGTTTAGTGCATCATGCTTTACGGCTTAGAATCGGGGCTTCAAAGACATTTTTGAAACGCCACGGAACATATGAGATGTTCCAAGAGTTGAAATTAGTATTTCAGACTCATGCCCATGTCGAAAGGTATGAGACCTTTGACAAGTACTTTGCCTACAAGATGGAGGAGAATAGCTCAACCAGTGAGCATGTGCTTAGATTATGCAGGTACTACAATTGCTTGAATCAAGTGGGAGTTAATCTTCCGAGATAAGATAGTAGTTGACAAAGCTCTCTAGTCACTATCACCAAGTTGCTAGAACTTCGTGATGAACTGTAATATGCAAGGGATGGCGAAAACAATTCCCAAGCTCTTGGCGATGCTAAAATCGTGAAGGTAGAAATCAAGAAAAACATCAAGTGTTGATGGTTGACAAGACCACTAGTTTCAAGAAAAAGGGAAAAGGGAAGAAGGGGAACTTCAAGAAGAGCGACCATGAAGTTTCTACTCAAGTGAAGAAGCCCAAGTCTAGACCTAAGCCTGAGACTAAGTGATTCTACTGCGAAGGGACTGGTCACTGGAAGCGGAACTACCCCAAGCATTTGGCGGATAAGAAGGATGGCAAAGTGAACAAAGGTATATTTGATATACATGTTATTGATGTGTACTTTACTAGTGTTTATAGAAACCCCTCGGTATTTGATACTGGTTCAGTTGCTAAGAGTAGTAACTCGAAATGGGAGTTGCAGAATGAACATATACTAGTTAAGGGTGAAGTGACGATGTGTATTGGAAGTGGTTCCAAGATTGATATGATCATCATCGCACACTCCCTATACTTTCGGGATTAGTGTTGAACCTAAAATAAATGTTATTTGGTGTTTGCGTTGAGCATGAATATGATTGGATCATGTTTATTGCAATACACTTATTCATTTAAGTTAGAGAATAATTGTTGTTCTGTTTACATGAATAAAACCTTCTATGGTCATACACCCAATGAAAATGGTTTGTTGGATCTCGATCGTAGTGATACACATATTCATAATATTGAAGCCAAAAGATGCAAAGTTAATGATGATAGTGCAACTTAATTGTGGCCTTTGTCGTTTAGGTCATATTGGTGTAAAGCGCATGAAGAAACTCCATGCTGATGGACTTTTGGAATCACTTGATTATGAATCACATGATGCTTGCGAACCATGCCTCATGGGCAAGATGACTAAGACTCCGTTCTCCGGAACAATGGAGCGAACAACTGACTTATTGGAAATAATACATAATGATGTATGCGGTCCGATGAGTGTTGAGGCTCGCGGCAGGTGATACGTCTCCAACGTATCTATAATTTTTGATTGCTCCATGCTATTTTATCTACTGTTTTGGACTATAATCGGCTTTATTTTCCACTTTTATATTATTTTTGGGACTAACCTATTAACTGGAGGCCAGCCGAAATTCTTGTTTTTGCCTTTTTTATTTAGAAGAAAGCAGAATATCAAACAGAGTCCAAACGGAATGAAACCTTCGGGAACGTGATTTTCTCATCAGATAAGATCCAGGAGACTTGGACCCTCCGTCAAGAAAGCCACGAGGCGGTCACGAGGGTGGAGGGCGCCCCCCTAGGGCGCGCCCCCTGCCTCGTGGGCCCCTCGAAGCTCCACCGACGTACTCCTTCCTCCTATATATACCTACGTACCCCCAAACGATCAGATACGGAGCCAAAAACCTAATTCCACCGCCGCAACCTTCTGTATCCACGAGATCCCATCTTGGGGCCTGTTAGGAGCTCATGGGAGGGGCATCTACCACGGAGGGCTTCTACATCATCACCATAGCCCCTCCGATGAAGTGTGAGTAGTTTACTTCAGACCTTTGGGTCCATAGTTAGTAGCTAGATGGCTGCTCCTTTCTTTTTGGATCTCAATACAATGTTCTCCCCCCTCTCTCGTGGAGATCTATTCGATGCAATCTTCTTTTTGCGGCGTGTTTGTTGAGACTGATGAATTGTGGGTTTATGATCCAGCTTATCTTTGAATAATATTTGAATCTTCTCTGAATTCTTTTATGTATGATTGAGTTATCTTTGCAAGTCTCTTCGAATTATCCGTTTGGTTTGGCCAACTAGATTGGTAGTTCTTGCAATGGGAGAAGTGCATGGCTTTGGGTTCAATCTTGCGGTGTCCTTACTCGATGTGAGAAAGAGTTGCAAGGCACGTATTGTATTGTTGCCATCGAGGATAACAAGATGGGGTATTTATCATATTGCATGAATTTATTCCTCTACATCATATCATCTTGCTTAAGGCGTTACTCTGTTTTTAACTTAATACTCTAGATGCATGCTGGATAGCGGTCGATGAGTGGAGTAATAGTAGTAGATGCAGAATCGTTTCGATCTACTTTTCACGGACGTGATGCCTATATACATGATCATTGCCTAGATATACTCATAACTATGCTAAATTCTATCAATTGCTCAACAGTAATTTGTTCACCCACCGTAGAATACTTATGCTCTCGAGAGAAGCCACTAGTGAAACCTATGGCCCCCGGGTCTATTCTCATCATATCAATCTATATCACTTTATTTACTTGTTTTGTTTTTACTTTGCCTTTACATTTTACTTTGCATCTATCTATCAAAAATACCAAAAATATTATCTCTATCAGATCTCAGTCTCGTAAGTAACCGTGAAGGGATTGACAACCCCTAAGCGTTGGTTGCGAGTTGCTATCGTTTTGTGCAGGTATGAGGGACTTGCGCATGACCTCCTACTGGATTGATACCTTGGTTCTCAAAAACTGAGGGAAATACTTACGCTACTGTGCTGCATCACCCCTCCTCTTCGGGGAAAACCAACGCAAGCTCGAGACGTAGGAAGAAGGATTTACGGCGCCCGTTGCCGGGGAGGCTTACGCAAAAGTCAACGTACCAAGTACCCATCACAATCCCTATCTCTCGCATTACATTATTTGACATTTGCCTCTCGTTTTCCTCTCCCCCACTTCACCCTTGCCGTCTTATTCGCCCTCTCTTTCCCAATCTTCTCCTCCTTTCCATTGCCTTTTCCTCATCCGTTTGTTTGCTCGTGTGTTAGTTTTCTTGCTTGTCGTTATGTCGAATTCCTTATCCACTCCTATGTCTCCCGAGTTTGAAGTGCTTCACTTCAAGCAAAGGCAAAGAGAAAACTTAAAAGATGCTGGGTATAGGATGATGGAATCTTATAAAAGTGCACCCTAGAGGTGAACTTTAGAATTCTTCTTCATAATTTTTATGTTGGGTTAAATATGGCGCATAGACAACTCTTGGATTGCATTGCCAAGGGAAATTTTATTGAAATTGATCCCGATATCGCGCATGAAATTATAAAGGGAATAGTGGGAACACTACCCCAAAGGGAGGATCTCATCCTACCGGAAGAAAACCAAGTGTTTGAGAAGATTTCCGAAGTTACAATTTTTTTACAAAAGTCTCTTGAGCCTCTTAAAAGTGTTAGCGGAAATCTTCACCGCATGAATATGTTGATTACACTTTGTAATAAGCGGTTGGATTCTTTAGATCTAAAAATTTCCGAGTATGAAGGGAAGCAGGAAGAACCACCCGGATTCGGCGTGACTCCGCTAAAAAATTGAAAATTAAAGATGGCAATGCCTAGATCTATCCTTGCTTTTATGCCTAGCTAGGGGCGTTAAACGATAGCGCTTGTTGGGAGGCAACCCAATTTTATTTTGTCTTTTTTGTTTTTGCTTCTGTTTAGGAATAAATAATCCATCTACCTTCTGTTTGGATGTGGTTTTATCTTTTAATTAGTGTTTGTGCCAAGTAAGACCTATAGGATAACCTACGATGATAGTTGATTTGATTTTGCTGAAACACAGAAACTTTGCGCGCAGGAATTTAGTTATGATAAATCACAGGAACGTGCTTTTGCGTTGATTATTTTTGCTGATGATCAATAAACAAATTGTCCAGGACTTCCTATTTTGGTAGAATTTTTTGGGTTCCAGAAGTTTGCGTTAGTTACAGATTACTACAGACTGTTCTGTTTTTGACAGATTCTGTTTTCCGTGTGTTGTTTGCTTATTTTGATGAATCTATGGCTAGTAAATTGGTTTATAAACCATAGATAAGTTGGAATACAGTAGGTTTAACACCAATATAAATAAAGAATGAGTTCATTACAGTACCTTGAAGTAGTCTTTTTGTTTTCTTTCTACGGCCAGACTCACGAGATTTCTGTTGAGTTTTGTGTTGTGAAGTTTTCAAGTTTACGGTGAATTCTTTTGATGGATTATGGAATAAGGAGTGGCAACAGCCTAAGCTCGGGGATGCCCATGGCACCCCAAGATAATCAAGGACACCAAAAGTCAAAGCTTGGGGATGCCGGGAAGGCATCCCCTCTTTAATCCACTTCCATCGGTAATTTACTTGGAGCTATATTTTTATTCACCAACATGATATGTGTTTTGCTTGGAGCGTCTTGTATTATTTGTGTCTTTGCTTGTTAGTTTACCACAATCATCCTTGCTGTACACACCTTTTGAGAGAGCCATACATGATTTGGAAATTGTTAGAATACTCTATGTGCTTCACTTATATCTTTTGAGCTTGATAGCTTTTACTCTATGTGCTTCACTTATATCTTTTGAGCGTGATAATTTTTGCTCTAGTGCTTCACTTAGATCTTTTAGAAACACGGTGTGGATTTGTTTTAAAGAAACTTGATCTCTCATGCTTCACTTAGATTATTTTGAGAGTCTTTAATAGCATGGTAATTTGCTTAATGTTAATATACTTGGTATTCAAGATATGTGAAACTTTCTTTTAGTGCGTTCAATACTAAGATAAGTTTGATGCTTGATAATTGTTTTGAGATATGGAGGTAATAATATCAAAGTCATGCTAGTTGGGTGATTATGAATTCAAAGAATGCTTGTGTTGAAGTTAGCAAATCCCGTAGCATGCACGTATGGTTAAAGTTGTGTAACAAATTTGAAACATGAAGTGTACCGGCTTGTGCATCCTTATGAGTGGCGGTCGGGGGACGGCGATGGTCTTTTCTACCAATCTATCCCCCTAGGAGCATGCGCGTAGTACTTGATTTTTGATGACTTCTAAATTTTTGCAATAAGTATATGAGTTCTTTTGACTAATGTTGAGTCCATGGATTATTCGCACTCTCACCTTTCCGCCATTGCTAGCCTCTTCGGTACCGTGCATTGCCCTTTCTAACCTCGAGAGTTGGTGCAAACTTCGCCGGTGCATCCAGACCCCGTGATACGACACGCTCTATCACACATAAACCTCCTTTTATCTTCCTCAAAACAGCCACCATACCTACCTATCATGGCATTTCCATAGCCATTCCGAGATATATTGCCATGCAACTTCCACCATCATCATCATGACATGCATTACTTTTGTCATATTGCCATTGCATGATCTTGTAGTTGACATCGTATTTGTGGCAAAGCCACCATGCATTATTTTCCATACATATCACTCTTGATTCATTGCACCATCCGGTACATCACGGAGGCATTCATATAGAGTCATATCTTGTTCTAAGTTTCGAGTTGTAATCCTTATGTTGTAATGAAAGTGTGATGATCATCATTAGAGCATTGCCCAAAAAAAGGCCAAAAAAAAGAAAGGCCCCAAAAAAAAGAGAAAATAAAAAAGGGCAATGCTACTATCTCTCTTTCCACACTTGTGCTTCAAAGTAGCACCTTGTTCTTCATGTAGTGAGTCTCATATATTGTGCTTCAAAGTAGCACCTTGTTCTTCATGTAGTGAGTCTCATATATTGTGCTTCAAAGTAGCACCTTGTTCTTCATGTAGTGAGTCTCATAAGTTGTCTTTTTTATAGTAGTGGGAATTTTTTATTATTGAACTTGGCTTGTATATTCCTCGATGGGCTTCCTCAAATGCCCTAGGTCTTCATGAGCAAGCAAGTTGGATGCACACCCACTAGTTTTCTTTTGTTGAGCATTCATAGCTCTAGTGCATCCGTTGCATGGCAATCCCTACCGCTCACATCGATATCTATTGGCGGGCATCTCCATATCTCATTGATTAGCCTCGTTGATGTGAGACTTTCTCCTTTTTGTCTTCTCCACACAATCCCCATCATCATATTCTATTCCACCCATAGTGCTATATCCATGGCTCACGCTCATGTATTGCGTGAAGGTTGAAAAGCGTTTGAGATTATTTAAGTATGAAACAATTGCTTGGCTTGTCATCGGGGTATAGAAGTTGGGAACATCTTTGTGTGACGAAAATGAAGCATAGCCTAACTATATAATTTTGTAGGGATGAACTTTCTTTTGCCATGTTATTTTGAGAAGACATGATTACTTTGATTAGTATGCTTGAAGTATTATTATTTTTGTGTCAATATGAACTTTGGTCTTGAATCTTTCGGATCTGAATATTCATATCACAATTAAGGAGATTTACATTGAAACTATGCCAAAGTATCACTCCGCATCAAAAATTCTTTTTATCATTTACCTACTCGAGGAATGAGCAGGAATTAAGCTTGGGGATGCTTGATACGTCTCCAACGTATCTATAATTTTGATTGTTCCATGCTACTTTGTCTACTGTTTTGGACTATAATGTGCTTTATTTTCCACTTTTATAATATTTTTGGGACTAACCTAGTAAACGGATGCCCAGCACAGTATTGCTGTTTTTTGCCTTTTTCAGTATTTCGAAGAAACAGAATATCAAACGGAGTCCAAACGGAATGAAACCTTCGGGAACATGATTTTCTCATCAGATAAGATCCAGGAGACTTGGACCCTCCGTCAAGAAAGCCACGAGGCGGTCACGAGGGTGGAGGGCGCGCCCTCCCCCCTGGGCGCGCCCCCTACCTCGTGGGCCCCTCGAAGCTCCACCGACGTACTCCTTCCTCCACCTACGATCAGAGACGGAGCCAAAAACCTAATTCCACCGCCGCAACCTTCTGTATCCACGAGATCCCATCTTGGGGCCTGTTCCGGAGCTTCGCCGGAGGGGGCATCCACCACGGAGGGCTTCTACATCATCACCATAGCCCCTCCGATGAAGTGTGAGTAGTTTACTTGGACCTTGGGTCCATAGCTAGTAGCTAGATGGCTTCTTCTCTCTTTTGGATCTCAATACAATGTTCTCCCCCTCTCGTGGAGATCTATTCGATGTAATCTTCTTTTGCAGTGTGTTTGTTGAGACCGATGAATTGTGGGTTTATGATCCAGCTTATCTATGAATAATATTTGAATCTTCTCTGAATTCTTTTATGTATGATTGAGTTGTCTTTGCAAGTCTCTTGAATTATCCGTTTGGTTTGGCCAACTAGATTGGTAGTTCTTGCAATGGGAGAAGTGCATGGCTTTGGGTTCAATCTTGCGGTGTCCTTACCGATGACAAAAAGAGTTGCAAGGCACGTATTGTATTGTTGCCATCGAGGATAACAAGATGGGGTATTTATCATATTGCATGAATTTATTCCTCTACATCATGTCATCTTTCTTAAGGCGTTACTCTGTTTTTAACTTAATACTCTAGATGCATGCTAGATAGCGGTCGATGAGTGGAGTAATAGTAGTAGATGCGAGAATCGTTTGATCTACTTGTCACAGGATGTGATGCCTATATACATGATCATTGCCTAGATATACTCATAACTATTCTCAATTCTATCAATTGCTCAACAGTAATTTGTTCACCCACCGTAGAATACTTATGCTCTCGAGAAGCCACTAGTGAAACCTATGGCCCCGGGTCTATTCTCATCATATCAATCTATATCACTTTATTTACTTGTTTTGTTTTTACTTTGCCTTTACTTTTTACTTTGCATCTATCTATCAAAAATACCAAAAATATTATCTCTATCAGATCTCACTCTCGTAAGTAACCGTGAAGGGATTGACAACCCCTAAGCGTTGGTTGCGAGTTGCTATCGTTTTGTGCATGTACGAGGGACTTGCCCGTGACCTCCTACTGGATTGATACCTTGGTTCTCAAAAACTGAGGGAAATACATACGCTACTGTGCTGCACCACCCCCTCCTCTTCGGGGAAAACCAGCATAAGCTCGAGGCGTAGCAGCGGTATCGTTATTTTACGACCTTCACAGATGTTTTGAGCAGATATGGGTATATCTACTTGATGAAACATATGTCTGAAACATTTGAAAAGTTCAAAGAATTTCAGAGTAAAGTGGAGAATCATCGTAACAAGAAAATAAAAGTTTCTACGATATGATCACAGAGGTAAAATATTTGAGTTACGAGTTTGGCCTTCAGTTAAAACAATGTGAAATATTTTTACTACTCACGCCACCTGGAACACCACAGTGTAATGCTGTGACTGAATGTCATAACTGTTCTTTATTAGATATGGTGTGATCTATGATGTCTCTTACCCATTTACCACTATCGTTTTGGGGTTATGCATTACAGACAGCTGCATTCACGTTAAATAGGGCACCATCTAAATCCGTTGAGATGACACCATATGAACTGTGGTTTAGCAAGAAACCTAAGCTGATCTTAAAGTTTGGGGCTGTGATGCTTATGTGAAAAAATTTCAACCTGATAAGCTCGAACCCAAATCGGAGAAGTGCATCTTCATATGATATCCAAAAAGAAACTGTTGGGTACACCTTCTATCACAGATCCGAAGGCAAGATCTTTGTTGCTGAGAGTGGATCCTTTCTAGAGAAGGAGTTTCTCTCGAAAGATGTGAGTGGGAGGAAAGTAGAACTTGATGAGGTAATTGTACCTTCTCCCGAATTGGAAAGTAGTTCATCACAGAAATCAGTTCCAGTGGTGCCTACACCAATTAGTGAGGAAGATTAATGATAATGATCATGAAACTTCAGATCAAGTTACTACCGAACCTCGTAGGTCAACCAAAGTACAGTCCGCACCGGTGGTACGGTAATCTTGTTACGGAGGTCATGTTACCTGACCATAACGAACCTACAAACTATGAGGAAGCGATGAGGAGCCCAGATTCCATAAAATGGTTTAAGGCCATGAAATCTGAGATGGGATCCATGTATGAGAACAAAGGATGGACTTTGGTTGACTTGCCCGATAATCGGCAAGACATTGAGAATAAATGGATCTTCAAGAGGAAGACGGATGCTGATAGTAGTGTTACTATCTACAAAGCTCAAATTGTCGCAAAAAGTTTTCGAAAAGTTCAAGGTGTTGACTACGATGAGATTTTCTCACTCGTAGAGATGCTTAAGTCTGTCCGAATCATGTTAGCAATTGCCACATTTGATGAAATCTGGCAAATGGATGTCAAAACTGCATTCCTTAATGGATTTCTTAAAGAAGAGTTGTATATAAAACAACAAGAAGGTTTTGTCAATCCTAAAGGTGCTAACAAAGTGTGCAAGCTCCAGTGATCCATATATGGACTGGTACAAGCATCTCGGAGTTGGAACATACGCTTTGATGAGTTGATCAAAGCATATAGTTTTATACAGACTTGCGGTGAAGCCTGTATTTACAAGAAAGTGAGCGGGAGCACTACAACATTTCTGATAAGTATATGTGAATGACATATTGTTGATCAGAAATAATGTAGAATTTTCTGGAAAGCATAAAGGAGTATTTGAAAGGATTTTTAAAGAAAGACCTCGGTGAAGCTGCTTACATATTGAGCATCAAGATCTATAGAGATAGATCAAGATGCTTGATAAGTTTTTTCAATGAGTACATACCTTGACAAGTTTGAAGTAGTTCAAAATGGAACAGTCAAAGAAGGAGTTCTTGCCTGTGTTACAAGGTGTGAAATTGAGTAAGACTCAAAGCCCGACCACGGCAGTAGATAGAAAGAGAATGAAAGTCATTCACTATGCCTCAACCATAGGTTCTTTAAAGTATGCCATGCTGTGTACCAGATCTATTGTGTACCTCACCAAGAGTTTGGCAAGAGGGTACAATAGTGATCCAGGAGTAGATCACTGGACATCGGTCAAAATTATCCTTAGTGGAATAAGGAAATATTTCTAGGTTATGGAGGTGATAAAGAGTTCGTCGTAAAGAGTTACGTCGATACAAGCTTTGACACCGATCTGGATGACTCTAAGTCTCGATCTAGATACATATTAAAAGTAGGAGCTATTAGCTAGAGTAGCTCTGTGCAGAGCATTGTAGACATAGAAATTTGCAAAATACTTACGGATCTGAATGTGACAGACCCGTTGACTAAAATTATCTCACAAGCAAAACATGATCACACCTTAGTACTCTTTGGGTGTTAATCACATAGCGATGTGAACTAGATTACTAACTCTAGTAAACCCTTTGGGTGTTGGTCACATGTCGATGTGAACTATGGGTGTTAACCACATAAAGATGTGAACTATTGATGTTAAATCACATGGCGATGTGAACTAGATTATTGACTCTAGTGCAAGTGGGAGATGAAGGAAATATGCCCTAGAGGCCATAATAAAGTTATTATTTATTTCCTTATTTCATGATAAATGTTTATTATTCATGCTAGAAATGTATTAACCGGAAACTTGATACATGTGTGAATACATAGACAAAAAAATGTGTCCCTAGTATGCATCTACTTGACTAGCTTGTTCATCAAAGATGGTTATGTTTCCTAGCATAGACATGTGTTGTCATTTGATGAACGGGATCACATCATTAGGAGAATGACGTGATGGACAAGACACATTCATTAGCTTAGCATTGTGGTCATTACAGTTTTTTTGCTATTGCTTTCTTCATGACTTATACATGTTCCTCGGACTATGAGATTGTGCAACTCCGAATATCCGGAGGAACACTTTATGTGCAATCAAGCGTCACAGCGTAAATGGGTGATTATAAATATGCTCTACATGTGTTTCGAAGGTGTTTGTTGGGTTGGCATGAATCAAGATTAGGATTTGTCACTTCGTGTATCGTAGAGGTATCTACGGGCCCTCTCGATAATGCACATCACCATAAGCCTTGCAAGCAATGTGACTAATGATTTAGTTGCTTTGGATGATGTATTACGAGCGAGTAAAAGAGACTTGCCGGTAACGAGATTGAACTAGGTATTGAGATACCGATGATCGAATCTCGGGCAAGTAACATACCGATGACAAAGGGAACAAAGTATGTTGTTATGCGGTTTGACCGATAAAGATCTTCGTAGAATATGTGGGAGCCAATATGAGCATCCAGGTTCCTCTATTGGTTATTGACCAGAGACGTGTCTCGGTCATGTCTACATAACTCACGAACCCGTAGGGTCCGCACGATTAAAGTTCGGTGACAATCGATATTATGAGTTTATGTGTTTTGATGTACCAAAGGTAGTTCAGAGTACCGGATATGATCATGGACATGACTAGGAGTCTCAAAATGGCCGAGACATAAATATCGATATATTGGACGGCTATATTCGGACACCGGAAGTGTTCCGGGTGGTTTCAGAGAAAACCGGACTGCCGGAGGGATACCGGAACCCCCCGGGAGAAATAGTGGGCCTTACGGGCCTTAGTGGAGAGAGAGAGGGCTGGCCTAGGGCAGGCCTCGCGCCCCTGCCCCTCTGGTCCGAATTGGACTAGGAGAGGGGGGGGGGGCGCCCCCCTTTCCTTCTCCCTCTCCCCTTCCTTTCCCCCTCCTAGTAGGAGTAGGAAAGAGGGGAGTCCTACTCCTACTAGGAGGAGGACTCCTCCTCCTGGCGCGCCCTACAGGGCCGGCCGGCCTCCCCCCTTGCTCCTTTATATATGGGGGCAGGGGGGCATCTCTAGACACACAAGTTGATCTGTTGATCTCTCCCAGTCGTGTGCGGTGCCCCCCCTCCAGCATATTCCACCTCGGTAATATCATAGAGGTGCTTAGGCGAAGCCCTGCGTCGGTAGCATCATCAACACCGTCATCACGCCGTCGTCTTGTGAACTCTCTACAAAGCTCTGCTAGATCGGAGTTTGTGGGACGTCATCGAGCTAAACGTGTGCTGAACTCGGAGGTGCCGTAAGTTCGGTACTTGGATCGGTCGGATCGTGAAGACGTACGGCTACATCAACCGCATTGTGCTAACGCTTCCGCTTTTAGTCTACGAGGGTATGTGGACACACTCTCCCCTCTCGTTGCTATGCATCACCATGATCTTGCGTGTGCGTAGGATCTTTTTTGAAATTACTACGTTCCCCAACAGTTTTATCCTATGCATCAGGTTCATCGTGATCGTAATTATACATATAATTTTGGCCTCGTGAAGGAGAAAGTATCGCTCAAGCTTGGGGGAGGCTTAAGTCAATGTTATATTCATGCCCCAATCATGAGCTTTCAAGAGAAATTATTATTCAAAAATTTTATGCTCGGCTTTCTCTCAACAATCGCTACATTCTCGATACTTCTTGTACCAGTTCTTTTAGACTATTGAATTCAAATGGGATTTATTGGAAAGAATTAAACACAACTCTGAAGATTGGGATCTCGACGAAGGTAAGGAGTCAGGTATAACACCTAAGTTTGATTGTGTTAAATCTTTTATGGATACCGATGTTTTTCATGAATTTAGCACTAAATATGGACTTGACTACGAGATAGTAGCTTCTTTCTGTGAATCATTTGCTACTCATGTTGATCTCCCTAAGGAGAAGTGGCTTGAATATCATCCTCCCATTGAAGTAAAAGTAGTTGAACCAGTTAAAGTTGAAGAAAAGACTATCACTTATAATGTTGATCCTATTGTTCCTACCGCTTATATTGAGAAACCACCCTTCCCTGTTAGAATAAGGATCATGCTAAAGCTTCAACTGTGGTTTGTAAGAGTAAAACTAGAACACCTACACCTCCTGAGCAAATTAAAGTTGAACCTAGTATTGCTATGGTTAAAGATCTCTTGACCAACAATATTGATGGGCATATTATTTATACGAGATGAAGCTGCTAGGATTGCTAGACCCGATACTAAAAATAAACATAGACCTATTATAGGCATGTCCATTATTTCTGTTAAAATAGGAGATCATTGCTATCATGGCTTATGAGATATGGGTGCTAGTGCGAGTGCAATACCTCATTCTTTATACGAATAAATTATGCATGATATTGCACCTGCTGAGTTAGAAGATATTGATGTTACAATTATGCTTGCCAATAGAGATACTATTTCACCAGTTGGGATTGTTAGAGATGTTGAAGTCTTGTGTGGGAAAGTTAAATATCCTACCGATTTTCTTGTTCTTGGTTCCCCACAAGATGACTTTTGTCCCATTATATTTGGTAGACCCTTCTTGAATACTATTAATGCTAAGATAGACTGCAAAAAGGATATTGTTTATGTTGGTTTAGGTGATATGTCTCATGCCTTTAGTTTTGCTAAATTTTGTAGACAACCCCATGATAAAGAATTGCCTAGTAAGGATGAAATTATTGGTCTTTCTTCTATTGCCGTGCCTCCTAATGATCCTTTAGAACAATATTTGCTAGACCATGAGCATGATATGTTTATGAATGAAAGAAGGGAAATTGATGAAGTATTCTTTAAGCAGGGACCTATTTTGAAACACAAGTTGGACATCTTTTATGATTGTGAGCACTCATTAAAATATGACATGCTAAAAGTTGATGTTGGACAAGGAAGACAACGTAATGGGTAAGTCCTTTCCATTGTGTCCCTAAGAAGGGAGGTATTACTGTTGTTCCTAATGATAAAGATGAATTGATCCCACAAAGAACTGTTACAGGTTATAGGATGGTGATTGATTTCCGCAAATTAAATAAAGCTACTAAAAAGGATCATTACCCTTTACCTTTTATTGATAAAATGCTAGAAATATTATCCAAACACACACATTTTTGCTTTCTAGATGGCTATTCTGGTGTCTCTCAAATACCCGTGCCAAAAGAGGATCAAGAAAAAACTACTTTTACTTGCCCTTTCGGTACCTTTGCTTATAGACGTATGCCTTTTGGCTTGTGTAATGTGATAACCCTGAAGTATAGGGGATCGCAACAGTTTTCTATAAGTAAGAGTGTCGAACCCAACAAGGAGCTAAAGGTAGAACAAATATTCCCTCAAGTTCTATCGACCACTGATACAACTCTACGCACGCTTGACGTTCGCTTTACCTAAAACAAGTATGAAACTAGAAGTACTTTGTAGGTGTTTTCGGATAGGTTTGCAAGAAAATAAAGAGCACAAAAATAAAACTAGGGGCTGCTGTAAGTAAAGAAGCAATAAAGTAAATATAGCGAGTGTGGAGAAGTGGTGGTAGGAGTTGTAAAATTGCCTCTAAGAAATTGACTACTTTACTAGACCGATAGCAAGTATTATGTGGGAGAGGCCACTGCTAGCATGTTATCCCTTACATGGAATTCTATGCACTTATGATTGGAACTATTAGCAAGCATCCGCAACTACTAACGTTCATTAAGGTAAAACCCAACCATAGCATTAAGATATATTGGTCCCCCTTCAATCCCGTATGCATCAATTTCTATGCTAGGTTGAAGCTTACATCACTCTTGCCCTCCAATACATAGTCCTATCAACATACAACTAACCCTATGGTGTGATCGCAGCGATGCGCTCATATGATGGGCACCAAAGGACAGCAACATAACCACAAGCAAGTTAAATCAATCATAGCAATTCATCAACCACCGATGGGACAACGAAAATCTACTCGGACATCATAGGATGGCAACACATCATTGGATAATAATATGAAGCATAAAGCACCATGTTCAAGTAGAGGGTACAGCGGGTTGCGGGAGAGTGGACCGCTGTAGATAGAGGGGGGAAGGTGATGGAGATGTTGGTGAAGATGGCGGAGGTGTTGGTGTAGATCGCGGTGATGATGATGGCCCCCGGCGGCATTCCGGCGCCACCGGAAGCGAGGGGGAGAGAGCCCCCCTCCTTCTTCTTCTTCCTTGACCTTCTCCCTAGATGGGAGAAGGGTTTCCCCTCTGTTCCATGGTCTCCATGGCGTGGGAGGGGCGAGAGTCCCTCTGAGATTGGATCTGTCTCTCTGTCTCTCTCTGTTTCTGCGTTCTGTTCTGCTGCCTTTTCACCGTTTCTTTTATATCTGGAGATCCGTAACTCCGATTGGTCTGAAACCTTCGCCGTGATTTGTTTTCCAAAAATTAGCTTTCTTGCAGCCGAAAAAGGGCATCAACCGCCTTACGGGTGGCCCACGAGGGTGGGGGGTGCACCCTCCTGGTACGGGCGTGGGCCCCTTCCTCATGGCCACCTCGGATACCGTTTCGTGTTGATCTTTCTTCCAGATTTTCCAAATATTCCAAACATAAGCTCCGTCCGTTTTTATCCCATTTGGACTCCGTTTGATATGGATATTCTGCGAAACCAAAAACATGCAATGCATGTGAGGCGGCACCGGCCTTTGGATCAATATGTTAGTCCCAAAAATAATATAAAAACTTACCAAAAGTATATGAAAGTTGAATAATATTGGCATGGAACAATCAAAAATTATAGATACGACGGAGACGTATCAGCATCCCCAAGCTTAATTCCTGCTCGTCCTCGAGTAGGTAAATGATAAAAAGATAATTTTTTATGTGGAATGCTACCTAGCATAATCTTGATCGTATGTCTAATCATGGCATGAATATTAAGACGGAGTGGTCCAAGCAATAGTCCATCCTTTGACATAAAAACAATAATACTTCAAGCATACCAACCAAGCAATCATGTCTTATTGAAATAACATAGCCAAAGAAAGCTCATCCCTACAAAATCATATAGTCTGGCTATGCTCCATCTTCACCACACAAAATATTCACATCATGCACAACCCGATGACAAGCCAAGCAATTGTTTCATACTTTTGACATTTCTCAAACCTTTTCAACTTTCACGCAATACATGAGCGTGAGCCATGGACTATATAGCACTATAGGTGGAATAGAATATGATGATGGGGGTTATGTGGAGAAGACAAAAAAAAGAGAAAGTCTCACATCGACGCGGCTAATCAATGGGCTATGGAGATGCCCATCAATTGATGTCAATGTGAGGAGTAGGGATTGCCATGCAACGGATGCACTAGAGCTATAAGTGTATGAAAGATCAAACTGAAACTAAGTGGGTATGCATCCAACTTGCTTGCTCATGAAGACCTAGGGCATTTTGGGAAGCCCATCGTTGGAATATACAAGCCAAGTTCTATAATGAAAATTCCCACTAGTATATGAAAGTGATAACTCAAGAGAATCTCTATATGAAGAACATGGTGCTACTTTGAAGCACAAGTATGGTAAAAGGATAGTAACATTGCCCCTTCTCTCTTTTTCTCTCATTTTTTTTCTTTTTTTTCTTTTTTTGGGCCTTCTCTTTTTTTTTCTTTTTTTTCTTTTTTTGAATGGCCATTCTCTTGCGTTTATTTTTTTTATTTTTTTCGTACGGAGTCTCATCCCGACTTGTGGGGGAATCATAGTCTCCATCATCCTTTCCCCACTGGGGCAATGCTCTAATAATGATGATCATCATACTTTTATTTACATACAACTCAATATTACAACTCGATACTAGAACAAATATATGACTCTATATGAATGCCTCCGTGATGTCTGCAGGATGTGCAATGATCTAAGCGTAACAATGGCATCAAAAGATGGACAAGCCATGAAAACATCATGCGAGCTATCTTACAATCATGCAAAGCAATATGACAATAAATGCTCAAGTCATGTATATGATGATGATGGAAGTTGCATGGCAATATATCTCGGAATGGCTATGGAAATGCCATGATAGGTAGGTATGGTGGCTGTTTTGAGGAAGATATAAGGAGGTTTATGTGTGACAGAGCGTATCGTATCACGGGGTTTGGATGCACGTGAAGTTTGCACCAACTCTCGAGGTGAGAAAGGGCAACATACGGCACCGAAGAGGCTAGCAATGATGGAAGGGTGAGAGTGCGTATAATCCATGGACTCAACATTAGTCATAAAGAACTCACATACTTATTGCAAAAATCTATTAGTCATCGAAACAAAGTACTACGCGCATGCTCCTAGGGGGATAGATTGGTAGGTGTCGGTGTCAAAACCGGCGGATCTCGGGTAGGGGGTCCCGAACTGTGCGTCTAAGGTCGATGCTAATAGGAGGCTAGGGACACAATGTTTAGCCAGGTTCAGACCCTCTCGATGGAGGTAATACCCTACTTCCTGCTTGATTGATCTTGATGATATGAGTAATACAAGAGTTGATCTACCACGAGATCGTAGAGGCTAAACCCTAGAAGCTAGCCTATGGTATGATTGTCGTTCTATGGACTAAACCCTCCGGTTTATATAGACACCGGAGGGGGCTAGGGTTACACATAGTCGGTTACAACAGGAGGAGATCTACATATCCGCATCGCCAAGATTGCCTTCCACGCCAAGAGAGTCCCATCCGGACACGATACGAAGTCTTCAATCTTGTATCTTCATAGTCTAACAGTCCGGCCAAAGGTCATAGTCCGGCTGTCCGGATACCCCCTAATCCAGGACTCCCTCAGTAGCCCCCGAACCAGGCTTCAATGACGATGAGTCTGGCGCGCAGATTGTCTTCGGCATTGCAAGGCGGGTTCTTCTCCAAATCCTGAAACCTGTTAAATAGTGTCCGGCTTGTCATAAATGCTTGCGCTCCTTGGCTTCTGCGCCCAATAATGGCCATCTTCCGCGTGTCGAACGGATGCGAGGAGCCAAGGAGTTTTTACATTTAACACCCTAGCTATGTGAACAAACCGCCTATTTATAGAGACGAGGATTCTCAGATCCAAATCACACCATTCTTCAGCGAGCATTCATCGGAGCGTGCTCGAGCGAAACCCATCCCAACATGGCCGGTCTGCGCAGCTCCTCCTCTCGCCCCCGTATCCCTAAGCCCGGAGATTGGATGAAGTGTTCCATCCCGCATAGCCAATTAGTGGAGCTAGAGACCCAGGGATTCCTCCCCCCGGCGTACATGGTGCCGGTTCGAGCCGGGCTTGCCACCTATAATGGCGGAGAGCAAGCGGAGAGCCTTCCCGACCCCTCCAAGGGGGAGAGGGTGTGCCTCATTCCTTATTTATTAAGGGGACTCGGATTTCCAATCCATCCGTTCCTCTGAGGGCTCTTGGAGTTTCTGACCTCCAATTGCATAATCTCACCCCTGCCTCCATATTGCACATCGCCGGATATGTGGCCCTTTGCGAGCTGTTCCTGGGCTGCGAAGCCCATTTCACACTGTGGAAAAGGTTATTTTGCCTTGTGCCCCGTACACAGGGGGGCTCTATATTTCAAGTGGGCGGAGCCGAAATATGGCGCATCGCCGGGACCGGATACCTATCCGGTACCCCGAAGAAGACGTCCGAAGACTGGCCTTCAGAGTGGTTCTATATAGAGGATGTCCCTCTTTCGGATCCTGTTAGGATCGGCCTTCCTGAGTTCAACAATGCTCCTTTGAAGAAAGCGCTGGTTTGGCGACAAAGAGCCCTCGTGGAGGAAGATGATAGAGATGTTTCTTACCTGATGGGTCGGATAAAGGTATTGGCTCTATCAGGGCTGACTACAACCGAGGTTATGTCAATTTGCATTATGCGAGGGGTGCAGCCGCTTCAATATCGAGGCCGCCCTATGTGGGATTTTAACGGGGAAAATGACACTACCCTATGCGGCCGTAAGGGGCCAGACTCAGTTGCCGCCCTGGCAAAAATTCTGTCCGGTCTGTATAAGGGAGAGGAAGAGGAGTTCCTCCGCATCAAGCCACGGGACGGATTCTCCATGTACAATCCTCCGAGCTGGGTAAGCTGCCACTCTTCGTGCCCTTTCCTTCCGTATTTTTGCGATAGATATTTTATTTTGCTCGTTCATTGCAGGAGCTGCGCAAGGCAGTAAGGGAGATCAATAGCCCGCCTCCACAACCCGGAGGAACTGGCGGTCCCTCGACCCCGACCTTCAAGAGGATCCGGACATATTTGTGGAGCTGGTCGATAGGGTGTTTTACCAATTAAGCCGCGATGAGGCCATGGTGGCTATTACAGCCGACTATCCAGGGCTACTCCCTGCCTCGTAGGTAAGTGAGACCAGGGGCCCAACCTTTGGGGAGCATATGTTTCTGTGCGCCTCACCGACAGTATATATACGGTGTCTTAAAGGGAAGGTCCTCCGGACGCCATGCCGAGCCCGTGGAAAGTAGCCAACAAGGAGTACCGGGGTCAGGCAGGCTGAAAAGGAAAGCGGTCCGGACTAAGACGCCAGCGCAGAGGTATGACATGAAATCTTGCCCCATGGGCGTTGTCTTTGAAAACATAATAACACTGATGTTTCCCAGAAGGAAAAACACTCGCCGGACTATATCCGGAGAAGTCGCCGGTTACACCTCCACTAGCCGGACTCAAGGGCCGGACACGGAGGCAGGGCAAGCGTCGGATGTTCCACTACTAGGTAAAAGCCTAGCAGCAGCGCGGGTTTTAGGTACATTAGTAGCGCGGGTGCCCGCGCTACTGATAAGGCGCTACAGCTAACTAGTAGTAGTAGCGCGGGTGCCACCCGCGCTACTACTACGTCCGTTAGTAGTAGCGTGGATACAACCCGCGCTACTACTAACTAGTAGTAGCGTGGGTCTGTACCCTCGCTACTGCTAACTAATTAGGAATAGAAAAAAAATCCAGCCATGGCTGCTGCTGCTAGCTAGGCTTCATCGTCCTCTTCATCCATGGTCGAGGGGATGAAGTCGTCCATGCTGATACACCTCTCCTTTGCTGCTGCTACAAAAAAGAGACAAGAATTAGAAGAGGAAGAGAGATAGAGAGAGGAGTAGGCGCGTCAACTCACGGTGGTCGCCGGGAGTTGGAGCCGAAACCCTAGATAGCGCCATGGATGGCGCTCTGCTTGATCTGGAAGATGAAGAGAGAGAGAGAGAGAGAGAGAGAGAGAGAGAGAGAGAGAGAGAGGAGTAGGAAGAACAACTCACCTGAGGTTGTGAAAATGGCGGATCTGGCCGCCGCCAGGGATGTCACTCTGCTGGATCTGCCTCTCCTTCCAACATCGAAGAAGGAGGAGGAAGGAGGGGAGGGGCTGCGGTGGGTGTGGAGGTCCCAGATTTGGGGGAGGCATGAGGTGCGAGGCCGGCGGTGGTGGTGGATGAGGAAGGGAATCATGTGTGGGAGGGAGAAAGCGGAATGGGAGAGCCTATGGAGAGGGGGGAGAGTGAGGGAGAGAGGAGGGATTGACAGGGGATATGGAGATTTCACCTACCTTGTACTTAGTAGTAGCGAGGGGTATAAACCCGCTACTACTATCAAGTTAGTAGTAGCGCGGGTTCATACCCCTCGCTACTACTATGGCATGTCCCGGGGGCACGGTAGAGACTGCTTAGTAGTAGCGAGGGTTAAAAATCCGCGCTACTACTATCAACTTAGTAGTAGCGTGGGTTTATAACCCGCGCTACTACTACGGCTGGTCCCGAAAGGCACGATGGAAATCACTTAGTAGTAGCGAGGGTTAAAAACCCGCGCTACTACTATCAAATTAGCAGTAGCGTGGGTTTATAACCCGCGCTACTAGTAATTAGCAGTAGCGCATGTTTTTAGCCATCGCTACTGGTAAGATTCTGTGTATAAGGTTTCCCTAGTAGTGTTCCTCCTACAGAGGATGCAGATAAAATATCCGCTACAAATTCCGAAGTGGAGAGCGCCATGAATCACAGGCATCGCCGGTCCGTACTCCGCGACGCGTGTTTCTTCCAAGAGGCATTTGATGCCTTCAATTCGGGAGACGCGTACACCTGAGCTGCTCAAAACGGTCTTTGCCAGAGCCACGGACCAGTATGTAAAGGATATATGGGTAAGTAAATTTGATGATTATATATAGAAGTAGCCCCTGAGACTTTAAGCAGTTGGCACAACTGATTTAAGGATCATTAACTGTGCAGGTTCTTACCGAGAAGAATACCCAATTGTCTCAAGAGCTGGATGAGTGCAAGGCCCGGCTACGGATCGTGGAGGCTGCGTTGAAGGAGTCCGAAAAGGCCCCCTCCGGTAACACCTGCTTTAAAGAATAGCGGTACCATATAGGATGCGGCATGTACATAATTCTGACAAGAAATATTGCAGATGACGCTGGAGTGAATCCGGACGAGCAACATGTCCTACTGCGGTTAAAGGCTGGCGAGCGCGTGCTCACAAAGGTTAGGCAGGAGAAAAACGATCTCCAAGATGCCAATACCCAGCTGGGCAAGGAACTAAAAGATGTTCGCACCCAACTGTCGGACTCCGTAAAGGAGAACAAGCGGCTTCGAGGCGGCATATTCAGTAAGTGCTTAAACGAACTGTAAAAAGAGTTCGGCGAAGAAGCCATTCTTGAGTTATGTCTGCAGGTATCTGACAGGTCGATCTATGACGAGATGCCGAATCTGTGGGTGATCTTCTGCAGAGCTCTTGCAACTGACGAACAAGTTCGGCAGGTGCTGCAAGGTATTGCCCATGCCTTATGGCCATCCGTCTCCCTGCCGGAAGCCTTGGAGAGCTCGTGGATAAGCTCAAGGGGCGTGGCGCTCCGATTATGGAAGATATTGGCCTGCCGTCAAGGTGCCGAGGAAGCCTGGGCCATGGTGAAGACGCGGTATACCAAAGGCTGACCCAAACCACATGGCCGAGGTCAGACACTGTAGGGCCCGATGGGAAAAGAAATCCCTGTCGGTTTGGTGTATCACCAAGTAGAGTTAGCCGCCAAGTACTCCCAACAGGATTGTAGGCTAGACAGCACTGTTGGATGGCATAGAAGAAGAGTTTAATCAGTCTAAGTGATTATGTAATTAGATGACATGTAGAATGTCTCTAGCGGATTGTAAATCATTTGTCATGGCGGACCTTTTTGCTTCAACCTCACGGACCCGACGGTCAGGAGTGTATCCGAATACCAGCCGATTATGTAGAAACCGGGGTATGCGTGGAAACCGAGCGTAAGGGTCATAATTGCTTGAACAGGACAAGTACCCAACTAGTTATGTTATATTACATGGGTAGTAAGAAACATCTTCCAGGGAGAATAGTTCCGTTAAGGGTTCCTTTCCACAGATGCGCATGCCCTAATGTGCATGTCCGAACTGCGAGAAGAAACGCAGGCAAAAACATCTGGGGGCAAGTGGGAAAAAAATAAAAAGTCATCTTTTACTCACCGACCGAACATTCCCTTAAGAACGCTAGCTTTCGGCTTCACCCAGTCTGAGGTACACATCCGGCTGACCCGGCAGTAACAATCGCAGAGGTGCTCCCCTTATGCCCTAGCCGAATTAGCAGGGCGTAGGGCATAAATACAAGAGCCAGGCAACCCAGCTTGGCCAAAACTTAAGTCATATCGATGCATATAATGGCGAAAAAAGGTACATGTGGAAGCATAACACATATGCGGGGCGTGAAGCCCATAAAGTAATTAAGCTTACATGCAAGAAGCCCCGTGTATAATGAGCGGCTAGTGCATCAAGTTTGTGTAATCAAAACACATCTTAGCCCTTCAAGGCCTCGAAATAAAAAGGGAAGAAAGAAAGATAAAAGGGCGGATATGAATATGTAAAAATTATCAAAGGTAAGGAGGCGAACCACGAAGTCCGGCGTTAGGCATAGAATCTTGGTCTGGCTGAGTTCCATGGATTTGGCTCGAGTGCATTGTCCGATGCATCCCGCAGACTGATGCGCTCCACGGTTAGAACCTGGTCAATAACGAAGGGACCCTCCCATTTGGGCTTGAGCTTGTTCTTTTTCTTCTCCGGTAGGCGTAGAACTAACTCGCCAACATTATAAGTTTTGGCCCGTACTTCTCTTCTTTGGTATCTTCTAGCCTGTTGCTGATAGAATGCGGAACGAGCTTTTGCCACGTCATGCTCCTCCTCAAGGGCGTCCAAACTGTCCTGCCGATTGAGCTTGGCCTCTCTTTCTTCATACATGCACACTCGAGGTGAGTCATGAATTATGTCGCAGGGCAGAACCGCCTCTGCGCCATACACCATAAAGAAGGGTGTGTATCCGGTAGTACGATTCGTCGTGGTCCGCAGCCCCCAGAGTACGGAGTCAAGCTCCTCTACCCAGTGCGTGTTAGATTCCTTTAAGGACCGCACTAATCTGGGTTTGATGCCGCTCATGATAAGACCATTTGCTCGTTTGACTTGACCGTTAGTTTGTGGATGATACACGGAAGCATAATCGAGCTTGATGCCCATGTTGCTGCACCATAGTTTCACCTCGTCAGTGATAAAAGTTTGTGCCGTTGTCAGTGATGATGCTGTGGGGGACACCATAACGGTGTACAACCCCGGATATGAAGTCTATCACTGGTCTGGATTCAGCCGTTTTAACAGGCTTGACTTCTATCCATTTGGTGAATTTATCCACCATGACGAGTAAGTATTTTTTTCTTATGGGTTACCCCTTTAAGGGGTCCAACCATGTCAGGCCCCCAAACCGCAAAAGGCCAGGTAATGGGGATTGTTTGTAGGGCGACGGGTGGCATATGGCTTTGGTTTGCAAAAAGCTGACAACCTACGCAGCGTTGGACCAAGTCCTGTGCATCTGCCCGGGCCGTTGGCCAATAAAATCCTGTACGGAAGCCTTGCTTACGAGGGCCCGAGCTACGGCGTGGTGGCCGCCGAGTCCGGCGTGGATTTCTACCAGAAGCTTCTGCCCTTCCTCTTCGGAGATGCACCTTTGAAGGACTCCGGTGGTGCTTTTCTTACAGAGCTCTCCCTCGTGGATCTTGTAAGCTTTAGATCGCCGCACAATGCGGCGTGCCTCATTTTGGTCCTCGGGAAGTTCCTGCCTGGTTAGGTAGGCCAGGAATGGTTCAGTCCATGGGGCGATGGCGGTCATTATTACGTGGGCTGAAGGTGTTATTTGATTGGCGGAGCCACCAATTATGTCAGAGTGTTCGGTATCTGGCATTGTAGCCGGGTCCGGTCTGTTGTTGCTTGTTTCCCTTTCCCATACCACGGATGGCTTAAACAGCCTTTCCAAGAATATGTTGAGTGGGACCGGATCGCGCCTGGCACCGATCTGGGCGAGGATATCTGCCGCTGATTATTTTCCCGAGCCACATGGTGGAATTGAGCCCCTCGAACCGCTGACATCTTGAGTACGGCATTGCGATAAGCAGCCATTTTCGGATCTTTAGCGTCGAAGTCTCCATTTATTTGGGATATTGCAAGGTTCGAGTCCCCGCGCACCTCCAGGCGTTGAATGCCCATGGAAACTGCCATACGGAGACCGTGTAACAGGGCCTCGTATTCGGCGGCATTGTTGGAGTCTGTGTACATTATTTGGTGTACGTATTGGACTGTGTCTCCGGTAGGGGACGTCAGGACGACGCCAGCCCCCAGACCGGCCAACATTTTGCAGCCGTCAAAGTGCATAATCCAATTAGAGTATGCGCCGTACTCTTTAGGGAGTTCGGCTTCTGTCTATTCGGCGACGAAGTCGGCCAACACCTGTGACTTAATAGCTCGTCAAGGTTTATATGTTATGTCGAATAGGAGGAGCTCAATGGCCCATTTGGCAATCCGGCCTGTGGCGTCGCGGTTGTTTATTATGCCGTTGAGTGGCACTTCCGAGGCCACTGTAATTGAACACTCTTGAAAGTAGTGTCGTAGTTACCGGGATGCCACGAATACCCGCATCGCTATCTTTTGATAATGCGGGTACCGTGATTTGCATGGGGTGAGGACGGTGGATACATAGTATACGGCTTTTGAAGAGGAAATTTATGTCCGTCCGTTTCTCGTTCGACGGCGAAACCGCACTTACGACTTGATGAGTCGCCTCTATATAGAGCAGCATTGGTTCGCCGATGTTTGGCGCGGCCAAGATTGGGTTGGTGGCCAGTATGGCTTTTATTTCTTCCAATCCGGCCGTGGAAGCATCCGTCCACTCGAAGTGTTCGGTGCGCCGAAGAAGGCGATAGAGAGGTAGTGCCTTTTCTCCTAATTGGGAGATAAAGCGGCTTCAGGCCGCAACACATCCAGTTAATTTTTGGATTTGCTTGAGGTCTGTTGGGGTGGTTAATTGTGACAGGGCTCGGATTTTAGCCGGATTTGCTTCAATTCCTCTACTGGAGGCGATGAAACCCGGGAGCTTTCCGGCGGGCACGCCGAAAACGCATTTTTCCGGATTGAGCTTGATGTCATATGTTCGGAGGTTGTCGAACGTAAGCCTCAGGTCGTCTATTAAAGAGTCGACGTGTCTGGTCTTGACGACCACATCGTCTACGTAGGCTTCCACTGTTTTGCCGATCTGCTTTTCCAGGCATGTCTTAATCATGCGTTGATACGTTGCACCGGCGTTCTTAAGCCCAAAGGGCATTGTGTTGAAACAGAAGGGGCCGTATGGCGTGATAAACGCCGTTGCTGCTTGGTCGGACTCGGCCATCTTGATTTGGTGGTAGCCGGAGTATGCTTCGAGGAAGCACAGTAAGTCGTGTCCCGTGGTGGCGTCGATAATTTGATCGATGCGGGGTAGAGGGAAGGGATCCTTTGGGAAAGCTTCATTGAGGTCTTTGAGATCGACACATAGGCACCAGGATTTGTCCTTCTTTGGTACCATCACCAGGTTTGCTAGCCAGTCCAGATGTTTTATTTCTCTGATGAATCCGGCCTCCAATAACTTGGCTAGCTCCTCCCCCATAGCTTGTCGCTAGGTTCGAAAACGCCGAAGAGTCTCGCTTGACCGGCTTGAATCCTTTTAGGATGTTAAGGCTATGTTCGCCAGCTGCGTGGGATTCTGGCATATCCGATGGGTGCCAGTGAATATACCAGTTCTCTCGTAGGAACTCCCATAGTCACGGCGTCCATAGCGGGTTTAACTGTGCCCGATTGAGGCTGTTTTATTAGGGTCCGTTGGGTGGACTTGGAATTTGACTATTTCGTCCGCTGGTTTGAAAGAGGTGGACTTGGATCTTTTGTCGAGTATCACGTCGTCCCTGTCCACGGTCGAGCGTAGCGCAGTTAACTCCTCTGCCCCTAGGGCTTCGGATAGTGCCTCGAGGGCTAGTGCGGCTGTCTTGTTTTCGACGCGGAGCACTATGTCCAGATCACTAGCTAGAGTGATAATTCCATTGGGCCCAGGAATTTTGAGCTTCATGTACCCATAATGGGGTATAGCTTGGATGATCGTGAATGCCTCTCTCCCTAGAAGGGCGTGGTACCCACTACTGAACGGGCCACTTGGAATGTTATTTCTTCGGACCTGTAGTTTTCCGGTGTGCCGAATACCACATCCAGTGTGATTTTCCCAGCGCAACGTGCCTCACGACTGGGGATGATTCCTTGAAAGGTTGTGCTGCTTTGCTCAATGTGGTTCTAGTCTATTTCCATTTTCTGAAGAGTTTCTTTGTAAATGAGGTTTAACCCGCTGCCGCCGCCCATGAGCACTTTAGTGAGCCGAAAGCCGTCCACAATTGGACTGAGGACTAATGCGGCTGGTACTTGGGCTGTTCGGCTTTTAGGTTCACCACTGGCATTGAAGGTGATAGCCGTGTCGCTCCATGGATTTATTGCTGCCACCTGGCAGATCTAGGCAAGGCTGCGGAGTGCTCGCTTGCGCCTATTATTTGAGGCGAATGTCTCGAAGACTGTTATGATTGTATTGTGATTCACGGGACGTTGCTCTGTGGTATTTTGAATAAGCAGATCCTCGCCACTTTTAGCAACCTGCCGGAGTACCCAACATGCTCTAAGGCTGTGTGTTGGTGTGGTATCCGCCGTACTGTGAATTTTGCAGGGTCCGTTAAGCCATCCCTCCAATAAGGTTCCATGCCCTATAGCGGGCTTTTGTTTTTTCGCTATTGGATCGGGCGACTTACGAGGCTGCGCCCTTTTAATTCGGACTAGGTGTTTAGCCAGGGCCGGGTTATCCCAAAATTTTGCTTCGGTTTTCTAGGCACTCTCCATCGTGCAGTACTTCCGTACTATGGCCGCCAAGTCGGCGAAGTGTGCTATGTTGCGGCGGCTTATGGCGTTAAGGATTCCCTTATCCATGCAATTATTGCAGAAGAATGAATCTGGCCCAATAGTGATGTACTGTTTACTGGGGCTCTTGTCTAATGTGGGAGAGATCGCTTGTATCTGGGTGGGTGGGCGGATTTGAGTCCGGTCCCTGACCCGATCTGAGACCCAGGGGCATGGGAGTTTCCGATCTTGGAGGTTCGGGCTCCGGGATGTCGCCCGATAGGTCCGGCCCACTGCCTGATTCTATGTTCAAAGCTTGGGAGATGTCCTTCCGTATACGGGTATCCGGCTCGGAGAGCTCGGGAATCCGGACATAGTTTGTCCTCAAGATTGAGGAAGAATTAGCGCATTGTTCCTCCACCACCGCTATCTGATGGGTGACCGGCGGAGAGTTAATCTCCCTTTGGTCAGGTTTAAGCCCGATCCGATCATAGTCCGTAGCAACTCCCAAAGCGGCGATGCGATCCAAGAGCTCGTTGAGGGAGGAGAGCTCCATCGGATCCATCTGCTCGGCAAGTTCCGAGTCGATGTGAAGGCTGCTTTCGATGACCCGAGAAGTCATCGTCGGCGCGGCAGCCGAACGGGCGGTCATGACGAACTCGCCCAACCGAAGAGTCTGGCCGACAGCCAAGGATCCCCCAGAGGTGACGCTGTCCTTGACAACGAGGCGAGACATCCCTCCTTATGGTGACGACACAGTGGAACTCTCAATGAAAGCACCAATAGGTGTCAAACCGGCGGATCTCAGGTAGGGGGTCCCGAACTGTGCGTCTAAGGTGGATGGTAACAGGAGGCTAGGGACACAATGTTTACCCAGGTTCGGGCCGTCTCGATGGAGGTAATACCCAACTTCCTGCTTGATTAATCTTGATGATATGAGTAGTACAAGAGTTGATCTACCACGAGATCGTAGAGGCTAAACCCTAGAAGCTAGCCTATGGTATAATTGTCGTTCTACGGACTAAAACCTCCAGTTTATATAGAGACCGGAGGGGGCTAGGGTTACACATAGTCGGTTACAACAGGAGGAGATCTACATATCCGCATCTCCAAGCTTACCTTCCACGCCAAGAGAGTCCCATCCGGACACGAGACGAAGTCTTCAATCTTGTGTCTTCACAGTCTAACAGTCCGGCCAAAGGTCATAGTCCGGCTGTCTGGATACACCCTAATCAAGGACTCCCTCAGTAGGAAAAGACCATCGCTCGTCCCCGACCGCCACTCATAAGGAAGACAATCAATAAACACCTCATGCTCCGACTTTGTTACATAACGGTTCACCATACGTGCATGCTACGGGACTTGCAAACCTCAACACAAGTATTTCTCAATTTCACAATTACTCGACTAGCATGACTCTAATATCACCACCTTTATATCGCAAAACTATTGCAAGGAATCAAACATATCATATTCAGTGATCTACAAGGGTTTTATGACTAACCATGTGAATGACCAGTTCCTGTCATCTCTCTAAATAGATATAAGTGAAGCAAGAGAGTTTAATTCTTTCTACAAAAGATATGCACACGCTCTAACAAATATAAGTGAAGAAAAAGAGCATTCTACAAATGGCGGTTGTCTACGTAAAGAGAAACAGGCAATCCAAGCTTCAAATGATATAAGTGAAGCACATGAAGCATTCTATAAAGCCATACTCAAAAGATATAAGTGAAGTCCAAAGAGCATTTTATAAATCAACCAAGGACTATCTCATACCAGCATGGTGCATAAAATAAAAATGAAAACTAAATGCAAAAGACGCTCCAAGATTGCACATATCGCATGAACGAAACGAATCCGAAAACATACCGATACTTGTTGAAGAAACAGGGGATGCCTTCCGGGGCATCCCCAAGCTTAGACGCTTGAGTCTCCTTGAATATTTACTTGGTGTGCCTCGGGCATCCCCAAGCTTGAGCTCTTGCCTCTCTTCCTTCTTCTCACATCGAAACCCTCTCGATCATCGAACACTTCATCCACACAAAACTTCAACAGAAAACTCGGTAAGATCCGTTAGTATAATAAAGAAACTCACTACTCTATGTACTATTGAAAACCAATTCATATTTTGTTTTTGCATTGTGTCTACTGTAATATAGCTTTTTCATGGCTTAATCGACTGATATAAATTGATAGTTTCATCAAAACAAGCAAACTATGCATCAAAAACAGAATCTGTCTAAAACAGAACAGTTTGTAAATATCTGAACATTCACCATACTTCTGACACTTGAAAAATTCTGCCAAAATTAGGAAAAATAAAAATTTGTACAGAAAGACAGTGCAAAAAGAATCAGAACCATTTGACGTTCCAGTAAAAAAGTAAAAATCACGCACTACAGCCAAAGTTTCTGTCCTGCACCGTACAAACCAGCAAGTATTGTAAACATCCTAAAGGCAAACCTTGGCACATTATTTTTATAATACAATGGAATTGTACAAGGGTATAATTATTTTTGTTGAAAAGGTTCTGTAATTAAGATTCACAAAGTTCCCATGGGCCCTGAACAAGTTTAAGGACGTCCCCCACTTTCACAATGCTCGTCTATCTCACTTTCACTTTTCTTTTTGAAAAGTTTTGGGTTCCCCTCTTTATTTTTGTTGTTTTTAAACTAAATGAAAGCACTCAAAAGAAGTAAATGACTCTCTAAAACTTCCAGGTTGTCTCCACGGCAGCGATTTCTTTAAAGCCATTAAGCTAGGCATATAGTGCTCCAAAGAATGAATCCAACCGGATCCCAAGGTATATCAAAGCCAATTTTAATTAGCAATGATTTGTAATTTAGTAGTGAGCACAAAGTAACATATATCATGTAATGATGAAGTCTAACTCTCTTCCTATGCATCGGCATGTCATAAAAGAACAATTCATGCACACCTAGTAAAGGCCAATGCATAGTATAAACAGTTTCTTGCAATTTTATCATGTTGGAAACATAGAGAGGTGGAGATATAGTTCCTCTCTCATAATAATTGCAAGTAGGAGCAGCAAGCACATGCATATTATATCTATCAAAATCATCATGTGCAACGGTAAAAGGCAACCCATCAATATAATCCTTAATAAGGGCAAACTTCTCCGATATAGTATATTCGGGAGAATTCAAAAAGATAATAGGACTATCATGCGTGGGTGCAATAGCAACAATTTCATGTTTAACATAAGGAACTATAGCAAGTTCATCTCCATAAGCATAATTCATATTGGCATCTTGGCCACAAGCATAGCAAGCATCATCAAAAAGGGATATTTCAATAGAATCAATGGGATCATAACAATCATCATAGCAATCATCCTTCGGTAAGAACGAAGGGAAATTAAACAATGTATGAGTTGAAGAGTTACTCTCATTAGAAGGTGGGCACGGATAGCTAATCCGCTCTTCCTCCTTTTGTTCATCGCTCTCCTCATCATCTTTTTCATCCAATGAGCTCACAGTTTCATCAACTTCTTCTTCCATAGACTCCTACAAAATATTAGTCTCTTCTTGGACAGCAGAGTAGTCCTCAATATATGGTTTAACATAGGCATTAGAAGCATAATTAACATATCAATTTTTAAGTATGGCAAAATTTTCAGATTTGTAAAGAGTAGCACCATACTTTTCCATCAAAGAAGCAATTTCATAAGCACCCTTAAAAGCAACAAATTCTTCAATTTGTTGAACATCATAGTAATTATAAACACCCTTAGCATACGAAGATACGATTCCATTATCACTAAACTCACATTGGTAGGGAAGGTGTTTCTTAGGGTTTTCAGAACAACAAGTAAAATCATATATATAACATAAATTCCAAGCATAGCATTGCAAACGATGAATTTGACCCAGCAAAAGTTTCCCTTTTTCAGATATACAGTGTCGCACATAACAGGCATGCTCATCTAAATATTTGCCCTCAACTAAGCTAGTTGGGGTTTCAGCACGAGCGCAAAGGGATCTAAGATGATCCAAGTAATAAGCTTTAGCAAAGGTGTGATAGATTTTGAGTGGTTCTTCAACCATTGGTTCAAGAGGGTACAACTAATTTTTTGGTATTTTGCATTTCCTACCGATAACTAAAGATAGAAAAAAAACTAAGAACAGCAAAAAAAATTACTTAGTGATAAAGCAAACAAGCACACACGAGAATATTCACCCCACGCTATTGCTCCCCGGCAACGGCGCTAGAAAAAGGTCTCGATAACCCACAAGTATAGGGGATCGCAACAGTTTTCGATAAGTAAGAGTGTCGAACCCAACGAGGAGCTAAAGGTAGCAAAAATATTCCCTCAAGTTCTATCGACCACCGATACAACTCTCACGCATCGCTTGACGCTCGCTACCTAAAACAAGTATGAAACTAGAAGTACTTTGTAGGTGTTTTCGGATAGGTTTGCAAAAAAATAAAAAGCACGAAAATAAAACTAGGGGCTGCTGTAAGTAAATAAGCAATAAAGTAAATATAGCGAGTGTGTAAAAGTGGTGGTAGGAGTTGCGAAATTGTCCCTAAACAATTGACTACTTTACTAGACCGATAGCAAGTATTATGGGGGAGAGGCCACTGCTAGCATGTCATCCCTGACTTGGAATTCTATGCACTTATGATTGGAACTATTAGCAAGCATCCGCAACTACTAACGTTCATTAAGGTAAAACCCAACCATAGCATTAAGATATATTGGTCCCCTTCAATCCCGTATGCATCAATTTCTATGCTAGGTTGAAGCTTCTGTCACTCTTGCCCTCCAATACATAGTCCTATCAACATACAACTACCCCTATGGTGTGATCCACGCGCGCGCTCATATGATGGGCACCAAAGGAAAGCAACATAACCACAAGCAAATTAAATCAATCATAGCAATTCATCAACCACCGATAGGACAACAAAAATCTACTCAGACATCATAGCATGGCAACACATCATTGGATAATAATATGAAGCATAAAGCACCATGTTCAAGTAGAGGGTACAGCGGGTCATGGGAGAGTGGACCGCTGTAGATAGAGGGGAGAAGGTGATGGAGATGTTGGTGAAGATGGCGGAGGTGTTGGTGTAGATCGCGGTGATGATGATGGCCCTCGGAGGCATTTCGGCGCCACTGGAAGCGAGGGGGAGAGAGCCCCCCTCCTTCTTCTTCTTCCTTGACCTTCTCCCTAGATGGGAGAAGGGTTTCCCCTATGGTCCATGGTCTCCATGGCGTGGGAGGGGCGAGAGCCCCTCCGAGATTGGATCTGTCTCTCTGTCTCTCTCAGTTTTTGCGTTCTGTTCTGCTGCCTTTTCACCGTTTCTTTTATATCCGGAGATCCGTAACTCCGATTGGACTGAAACCTTCGCCGTGATTTTTTTCCAAAAATTAGCTTTCTTGCGGCTGAAGAAGGGCATCAACCGCCTTACGGGTGGCCCACGAGGGTGGGGGCGCGCCCTCCTGGTACGGGCGTGGGCCCCTGCCTCGTGGCCACCTCGGACACCGTTTCGCGTTGATCTTTCTCCCAGATTTTCCAAATATTCCAAAAATAAGCTCCGTCCGTTTTTATCCCATTTGGACTCCGTTTGATATGGATATTCTGCGAAACCAAAAACATGCAACAGACAGGAACTGGCACTGGGCACTGGATCAATATGTTAGTCCCAATAATATAAAAAGTTTCCAAAAAGTATATTAAAGTTGAATAATATTGGCATGGAACAATCAAAAATTATAGATACGACGGAGACGTATCATAATGCACCTGCTACCTTTCAAAGATGCATGATGGCTATATTCTCTGATTTTTGTGAAAAGATTGTTGAGGTTTTCATGGATGATTTTTCCGTTTATAGAACTTCTTTTGATGATTGCTTGAGCAACCTTGATCGAGTTTTGTAGAGATGTGAATAAACTAATCTTGTCTTGAATTGGGAGAAGTGCCACTTTATGGTTAAGGAAGGTATTCTCTTGGGGCATAAAATTTCTGAAAGAGGTATTGAAGTTGATAAAGCTAAAGTTGATGCTATTGAAAAGATGCCGTGTCCCAAGGACATCAAAGGTATAAGAAGTTTCCTTGGTCATGCCGGTTTTTATAGGAGGTTCATTAAAGACTTCTCAAAAATTTCTAGGCCTCTGACTAATCTCTTACAAAAAGATGTTCCTTTTGTCTTTGATGATGATTGTGTAGAAGCATTTGAAATACTTAAGAAAGCTTTGATTTCTGCACCTATTGTTCAGCCATCTGATTGGAATTTACCCTTTGAAATTATGTGTGATGCTAGTGATTATGCTGTAGGTGCTGTTCTAGGACAAAGAGTTGATAAGAAATTAAATGTTATCCAATATGCTAGTAAAACTTTAGACATTGCCCAGAGAAATTATGCTACTACTAAAAAAGAATTTTTAGCAGTTGTATTTGCTTGTCATAAGTTCAGACCTTATAACGTTGATTCTAAAGTAACTGTCCACACTGATCATGCTACTATTAAATATCTTATGGAAAAGAAAGATGCTAAACCTAGACTTATTAGATGGGTTCTCCTACTACAAGAATTTGATTTGCATATTATTGATAGAAAGGGAGCTGAGAACCCCGTTGCAGACAACTTATCTAGGTTAGAGAATGTTCTTGATGACCCACTACCTATTGATGATAGCTTTCCTGATGAACAATTAGCTGTCATAAATGCTTCTCGTACTGCTCCATGGTATGCTGATTATGCTAATTACATTGTTGCTAAATTTATACCACCTAGTTTCACATACCAGCAAAAGAAAAAGTTTTTCTATGATTTAAGACATTACTTCTGGGATGACCCACACCTTTATAAAGAAGGAGTAGATGGTGTTATTAGACGTTGTGTACATGAGCATGAACAGGAACAGATCCTACACAAGTGTCACTCTGAGACATATGGAGGACACCACGCTGGAGATAGAACTGCACATAAGGTATTGCAATCCGGTTTTTATTGGCCTACTCTCTTCAAAGATGCCGGTAAGTTTGCCTTGTCTTGCGATGAATGTCAAAGAATTGGTAGTATTAGTAGACGTCAAGAAATGCCTATGAACTATTCATTTGTTATTGAACCATTTGATGTTTGGGGCTTTGATTTTATGGGACTGTTTCCTTCCTCTAACGGGTACACACATATTTTAGTTGCTGTTGATTACGTTACTAAATGGGTAGAAGCTATTCCAACTAGTAGTGCTGATCATAACACCTCTATTAAGATGCTTAAAGAAGTTATTTTTCTGAGGTTTGGAGTCCCTAGATGCACCCACAGTCTAAGGTTTGAAGTTATGACTGATGGTGGTTCACATTTTATTCATGGTGCTTTTCGTAAAATGCTTGCTAAGTATGATGTTAACCATAGAATTGCATCTCCATACCACCCACAGTCTAGTGGTTAAGTAAAATTGAGAAATAGAGAGCTTACATTAACTTTGCAAAAGACTGTTAATAGATCTAGAAATAATTGGTCCAAGAAACTTGATGATGCATTATGGGCCTATAGAACGGCATATAAAAATCCTATGGGTATGTCTCCGTATAAAATGGTTTATGGAAAAGCATGTCACTTACCTCTCGAACTAGAACATAAGGCATATTGGGCCATTAAAGAGCTCAACTATGATTTCAAACTTGCCGGTGAGAAGAGGCTATTTGACATTAGCTCACTTGATGAGTGGAGAACCCAGGCTTATGAGAACGCCAAACTGTTTAAAGAAAAAGTTAAAAGATGGCATGACAAAAGGATACAAAAGCATGAGTTCAATGTAGGTGATTATGTTTTGTTATACAACTCTCGTTTAAGATTTTTTTGCAGGAAAACTCCTCTCTAAATGGGAAGGCCCTTACGTCATCGAGGAGGTCTATCGTTCCAAGGCCATAAAAATCAACAACTTCGAAGGCACAAATCCGAAGGTGGTGAACGGTCAAGAATCAAACATTATATCTCAGGTAATCCCATAAATATTGAAACCAATGTTATTGAAACTGTAACCCTGGAGGAATGCATAAGGGACACTTTCCAGAACGTTTCGGACTCGAAAAGGAATAGAGTGCATTAATGCGGTAAGTAAACCGACTCCAAAATAGTTCTAATAGCAATTTTTCTTCGTCTTGGAATATTTAAGAAAATAGAAAAATAAGTAGTCCGGGAAGGACATGAGGCATCCACGAGGGTGGAGGGCGTGCCCTACCTCCTGGGCGCGCCCCTCTGCCTCGTGGGCACCTCGTGTGCCCTCCGGACTCCGTTTTCTTGCACGATACTTCTTTTGGTCGGTAAAAGTTCATTATATAATCTCCCGAAGGTTTTGACCACCGTACCATGCAAAAATCCTCTGCTTTTGTTTCGAGATATTTTTCTGACAGATCTAGATCACCATGACGTCTTCAAGCGCCCCCAAGGACAAGTTTTTCAAGAAGGTCATCAACCCCTACCTCGCGGAGGTGCTGCAACACCCTCAAACCATTAAGATGCGTGAGGGGGTGTCGGTGTCAAAACCGGCGGATCTCGGGTAGGGGGTCCCAAGCAGTGTGTCTTAGGATCAATGGTAACAGGAGACAAGGGACACGATGTTTTACCCTTGTTCGGGCCCTCTTGATGGAGGTAAAACCCTACGTCCTGCTTGATTGATATTGATATTGTGGGTATTACAAGAGTAGATCTACCACGAGATCGTAGAGGCTAAACCCTAAAAGCTAGCCTATGGTATGATTGTCGTTGTATATCTATCGACTAGCCTGGCCTCGGTTTATATAATGCACCAGAGGCCTAGGATAAGAAGAGTCCTAGCCGAATACACCGGTGGGGGAGGGGTCCTTGTCTTGATCGCCAAGTCTTGTGGAATCTTCCTTGTATGCGGCAACTGGCCGGACTGGCCTATGAGTATACGGCCATGGGGATCCTCGGCCCAATCCAACTGATCGGGAGACGACGTGGTGAGTACCCCCTAGTCCCGGACACCGTCAGTAGCCCCCTGAACCGGTCTTCAAGTTGGGGACGCTCCTCGATTCTTCCGAACTGTTCTTCATCTTCGGTCGTCGGTCTTGAAAACTGGTTCAACAAATCTTCTCATCTTCGATCTTGAGGATCGTCGAAATGCATTCGACGAGTTTATACGTCGGGTATCCGAGGAGCCCCTTTAAGTTTCCGTCCTTTATCAATGCCTTGTTATTTTTATGCCACACCTCGGGTTTGAAGTTGTTCCCGGGCGGCAACATCCTCTTGCGTCCGAGCTCCAACGCCGGACTGCATTCGAGATATCTTTTGCAGCCGAGCACCAATGCCGGACTGCTTCCCAGCTCTAACGCCGGACTATGTATCCGAGCTCCAACGCGGACGGTATCCGAGCTCCAATGCCGGACTATGTATCCGAGCTCCAATGCCGGACTATGTATCCGAGCTCCAACGCCGGACTGTATCCGAGGTGTCGTAAATCACCTTGGTTCAAAGAAGTTTGAAGGAGTTTAGCCGAGCTTAATGCTGGAAGTGCCCTCTATGGAGCCAGCCACTAGCGCCCGAGCTTTACGCTGGACTGCTTCTGAGGTGGTGCACCACCCCGAATGTGGGCCGATTTTTGTCAATATTTTTGATTGGTGCCAGTAGCCCTCAAGGTGGGTATCGGTCTAAAACCCGAGATGCACATGAAGGATGACATAAGACCGCTGATCCCGTAGAGTCACGAGACTCAGGTTGATTTGCAAAATCGGTCTGAGGATCAAGTCCTAGCTCGGCAGAATACTTCGGGACACAAAAAGCGGCGTGCTCAGTCCTCGAGACTCAGGTTGGGTGCGGCCGACCAACCTAAGGATCAAAATCTCCTCGGAAACTGTATTGCACTTAAAATTTTCTGCATAGAACAGGCAATGCAGTAGCCCTCGAGACACTGGTCGGGTGGCAACACCAGATCAGAGAATTGATGTGCCTTTAATATTTGTAAATAATAAGCCCGAAGCCCAGTAGCCCCGAGCCTTAATGCGGGCACGGGAGGCGAATTGAGGATCGATATCCATAGTAAAATCACAAATTATGTGTAATGACTCTATGTATCCAAGTACTTTACGTCATTAATGCTCGAGATCCGCATTGTACAAAACTTTGTTGACCGACCATCGGCTTCCACCTCCTCAGCCAATAGCCGAGGAGTGTTTGTCCTACTTTATAAAGCCTTTATGAGGGCAAAGATTTACAACAAACAAGGCAATCTGGCCATACGGTTTTATAAACAAAGGTATGCGGAGAGACATGTTATATTAATGTTTAACAGAAGAAATGTCTTCCAGAGAAAATAGTCCCGCTATCGGTTCCTTTCTTTGGGTTGTCATGCTAAGCATGATCATGAAACCTCTGCTCCAATGTAAGAGCAAAATATCGAGGATTTAGTTTGGGAGGCCAGTTAATAGCCCTCGATAGTGTTCTGACGATCGAGGTCAAGCCGAAACACTTCGCCAATGAATGGCCCGTCATTTAATATAGTCATCGGATCGCTGACCAGTTTACACCTATTGTGATAGTCGGTTTTCGGCTTTCTCCTTTGAGGTGCTTGACCATGCGATTGGAAGCACAATCGCAGTGGTTCTCCTTTGCACACCTAGCGAACAAAGCGGGCGTAGGAGGCAAGCGGGAGCCGGCAACCCAACTATTGACCAAAGACACAATTCGAAACTGATGCATATATAGCAATATCCGAGAATGTTTTTGCCGAATCTCAAAAGGTGTCCGGCGTTGCACTGCAAGACTTGTGCTGAAAACACACAAATAGTTTAAAAAGTGCCATGGGCTCGAAAAGCCAAAAAACTTATTCAAAAGATTAATGTCCGAACTAGATCAAGTGTTCGGTGCCAATCCGAAAATTGGACTTTAGAAAAAAAAGGTGCTTCTGTCGTGCTTTAACATGACACATCCTATCTCAAAACTTCAAGCGGGTCAGCCTACGGCTTCTTTGAGAGAGAAATTAGGCTCCCCGGCTAGTGACCGCACACTTGTGTCGAAGGAGTGATAAATAATAATAAAAACTTTGCAACGACTAAGAAGAAAAACACTTATCATCAAACGGCTCATATAAATTTAAGAGCCCCCAAGTGACTTGGGTAAAAGTTGATAATGTAAGGTGACATGTAGAATGCCTTCTAGCCGGATTGTAGATCTTTTGTCGTAGCGGACCTTTTCGCTTCAACCTCTGGACCCAATAGTCCGGAGTGTGTCCGAAAACCCTCGCGGAAATAAAAACCTGGGCATGAGAGTAGACCAGGCGTAGGGTTTAATAGTGGTTTATCAGACAAGTGCCCAACTAGTTATGTTATATTACATGGTTAGTAAGAAATATCTTCCAGGGGAATAGTTCCGTTAGGGGTTCCTTTCCCTGGGAGGCATGCCCTAAAGTGCATGTCCGGACTGCGAAAAGAGCAGAAAAACATCTGGGGGCAGGTAAATAAATGGGTAAGGAATCATCTTTTAGTTCACCGACCGAGTATTCTCATAAGAACGCTAGCTTTCGGCTTCACCCAGTCCCGAGGTACACATCCGGCTGACTCGGCAAAGAATAATCGCAGAGGTGCTGCCTTTACCACCTAGCCGAACAATCGGGAACGTAGGGGTAAGCACAGGAGCCAGACAACCCAGCTTGGCCAAAACTTAAGTCATATCGATTCATATAATGGTGAATAAAAGGTACATTCGGAAGTGTGACACAGGTGTTGGGCATAAAGCCCGAATAAATAAGCTTCGTTAAAGAAGCCCTCAGTGTATAATGAGCGGGTAGTAGCGTCAAGTGTAAAAGTAACAAAGTTTCGACGAGGAAGATTTTTACAAGCAACTTTTTTCCGAGAAAGTATAATGCTTGGTCGAACCGAACACAAGTTAGAAATTTTAAAACTTTGAGCATGAAGGCAACTTAGCTGGTTAATGTGTTCGGTATTGACGATGCGGTCCGAGCTTGATGCGGGACAAGGTTCCATCCCCCAAGCCGGTCCTGAGGTGGCGGAGCAAAGAGCTCGGCACTGTGAAGTGGTGACATAGCATGGTCAATGCAGGACGGCAGAGTGATGCCGAAGTCCCTGGCATGGGGTAATGAAGTGTTGACGAAGCCCCCTGTCCAGCCGAGGTGACGTCAAAGGATATAGTCCGGCTGGATCATTTTCCTGTGCACAAAAAATAGTGCAGACCGGGGATAATAGTAATAATAGGAATAGAAAAAATGTTGCATAATAAATAATTTATGCAAAGTGAGTAGTAAAAGAAATATGGCCTGGCGCCGGAGTTGATGTCGATGCAGGTCGTGACATGGCCGATGCCGGCTTGATGAAGCGACCGTGCGGCGATGCCGGTATGCCTGCTCCGTGTAATCCGTGGGGCGGCGATGTTGGTGATGATTTATCCTTCGCGATGCCGGACTCTTGTTCGGCTTGCCAAGATGATGATCCGAAGAAGTTGAGCTTGGCTCAACAGAGTGACGACGTGTCTAGCGCAGGTCGGCCGCCGTGGAGCAATATTGCCGGACTGGTTTGACACCAGCAATGATGTTGAAGATCATGTTCAAAAGATCTTAAGGTTAGTGGGATGTGTTTGGGAACAATACACAATATCCCATACAAAACTTCCTTCAAAAAGGATGTCCGAAATCCCGTTCATAAAAAAGATGAATTCGGGTCGGATTTGTTCTCGTGCAGAAAACAGATCCGAAAAGTCATGCACTAATCGGAAGGTTCCCGGAGTTCTGACGGTCGGATAGAGCTGAAATTTGGAGGGGTGGTAGATATAGGAATTCCGCAGCCGATCAACGGTTGGATCTTCCAAAGGACGTCCGAGCTAGAAGCTGGACACCACGCCCTAAACTCGTCCGGATTCCCATCCAGATTTGACAGCGCTCCGGTATATCGTGGATTGCGAGAGATTCCTCCATCGGAATTCGACGAAATTTTCCAGGGTTGTTTTAGACTCAATTCCGCACAATTCCACCAAAGCGATCGTCAAAGCGATACTCGAGGAGGTGGTGGCAGCAGATACGAGTTCGCTGTCCAGAAAAACAGCACGGTCGCTTGAGGGCAATGTTGATGTTGAGCCCCCAAGCTCCATGGATGATTCCTCCGTGATCTTGATAGAGATCGGAGTTGATGTTTGATGAAGGCCCTCGTCCGAACATGGTGATCCGAACACGGGGCGCAATTCTTGGTCGAACCAAGGTGACCAGTCGAGCTGGTGACGAAGATGCCGAAGTCGCAGTTGATCTGCAGGCGAGCCATCGATCCTTTTGTCGATCACACAGCGGAACTCTCAATGAAAGCACCAATGTCGGTCTCAAAACCGGCGGATCTCGGGTAGGGGGTCCCAAGCAGTGTGTCTTAGGATCAATGGTAACAGGAGACAAGGGACACGATGTTTTACCTGTGTTGGGCCCTCTTGATGGAGGTAAAACCCACGTCCCGCTTGATTGATATTGATATTGTGGGTATTATAAGAGTAGATCTACCACGAGATCGTAGAGGCTAAACCCTAAAAGCTAGCCTATGGTATGATTGTCGTTGTATATCTATCGACTAGCCTGGCCTCGGTTTATATAATGCACTAGAGGCCTAGGATAACAAGAGTCCTAGCCGAATACGCTGGTGGGGGAGGGGTCCTTGTCTTGATCGCCAAGTCTTGTGGAATCTTCCTTGTATGCGGCAACTGTCTGGACTGGCCCATGAGTATACGGCCATGGGGATCCTCGGCCCAATCCAACTGATCAGGAGACGACGTGGTGAGTACCCCCTAGTCCCGGACACCGTCAGGGGGTGTTGCACATCCGCGATGTTGAGGGACCCAGGAGGACCGGAAGTGTCGAGACAAGACTAGGAGCAATGGAGCAACAAGTTTTCAAGTGCCAGGGGATGGTGGAACGCTGGCTCGACGCCAACCACGTGATTATCACGGAGTTCACCAACGACCACAAGCTAGATGCCAAGAACATTGAGGAGACCATCTTCAAGCTTCACGGGAAAATCGAGCACCTCCAAGCTCAGATCTATGACCTGCAAAACCAAAACTCTGATTATGGATATAGATTCAAAAGGATGAGTTTGGCTGCAGATTTAAGGATCCTGGAGACTCGGTCATCCTTCTATGATGGTGAGCCTATGCCTTGGAAGATGGACGAGAAGCCTACATCATCAACAACTCCATCATCACCACCTCCGAAGAAATAGACATAATCACATGAGTATGGGCACTCTCCTTGGCAACTGCCAAGCTCGGGGGAGGTGCCCCGGTATCGTATCACCATCACACTCCTATCTTTACCGTTTTTCTTAGTTCATTCCTTTTGGTAATATCTTGATCTAGTAGAATAAAGTTTTTAGTGTGATCTAGTTTTGAGTTTTGCTTTATGATACCTTTATGTAATCGAGTTCGTGAGCTATATATAATAAATATTAGTTTTGAGTCAAGGGCTTGATTATCTTGCTATGATCTTGAGGGCATAATAAGAAAAAGAAAGAATAAAAATAAAGAGATTGTATTGATCTTATGGAGAGTAATGACTTCACATATAAAGAGTATGATGAATAAAAGTTGTTGAGAGTTGACAAACATAGTTTTGGTCATCGTTGCAATTAATAGGAAGTAATAAAGAAAGAAAGGTTCTCACATATAAATATACTATCTTGGACATCTTTTATGATTGTGAGCACTCATTAAAATATGACATGCTAAAAAGTTGATGTTGGACAAGAAAGACAACGTAATGGGTTATGTTTTCTTATATCCGAAATAAAGTATATTGTTATGGATCGTCCAACATGTTAGCTTGCCTTTCCCCCTCATGCTAGCCAAATTCTTTGCACCAAGTAGAGATACTACTTGTGCTTCTGAATATCCTTAAACCCAGTTTTGCCATGAGTGTCCACCATAATTACCTATGGATTGAGTAGGATCCTTCTAGTAAGTTTTCATTGTTGCAAGCAATAAAAATTTCTCCCTAAATATGTGTGATTTATTAGTGTGGAGAAAATAGCTTTATATGATCTTGTGATATGGAAGCAATAAAAGCGACGGACTGCATAATAAAGGTCCCTATCACAAGTGGCAATATAAAGTGACATTCTTTTGAATTAAGATTTTGTGCATCCAACCTTAAAAGAACATGACAACCTCTGCTTCCCTCTGCGAAGGGCCTATCTTTTATTTTTGTCTTATGTCTTATGCAAGAGTCGCGGTGATCTTCACCTTTCCTTTTTACACTTTATCCTTTGGCAAGCACATTGTGTTGGAATGATCCTGATATATATATCCAATTAGATGTAAGTTATCATAAACTATTATTGTTGACATTACCCTTGAGGTAAAAGGTTGGGAGGCAACACTATAAGCCCCTATCTTTCTCTGTGTCCGATTGAAACTCCATACCCATAAGTATTGCGTGAGCGTTAGCAATTGTGAAAGACTAAATGATAGTCAAGTATGTGGACTTGCTGAAAAGCTCTCATATAGATTCTTTCCGTTGTTACGATAAATTGCAATTGCTTCAATGGCTGAGGTTATAGTTTTTTAGTTTTCAGTGAAGTTTCTGATTCATACTTTACATTGTGAATAGATTGTTACTTCAGCATAAAAAATCATATGACAATATACATACATACATATATATATATATATATGTCCATGATGCCCTCATGTCCGTATTTTATTTTATCGACACCTTTATCTCTAAACATGTGGACATATTTTTCGATATCGGCTTCCGCTTGAGGACAAGCGAGGTCTAAGCTTGGGGGAGTTGATACATCCATTTTGGATCATGCTTTTATATCTATATTTATTGCATTATGGGCTGTTACTACACATTATGTCACAATACTTATGCCTTTTCTTTCTTATTTTACAAGGTTTACATGAAGAGGGAGAATGCCGGCAGCAGAAATTCTGGGCTGGAAAAGGAGAAAATATTAGAGACCGATTCTGCACCACTCCAAAAGTCCTGAAACTTCACGGAGGCACTTTTTGGAATTAATAAAAAATACTGGCCAAAGAATCAACCAGAGGGGGTCCACACCCTAGCCCCGGGCGCGCCCCCTGTCTCGTGGGCTCCCTGGCAGGCCTCCGGTGCCCATCTTTTGCTATATGAAGTCTTTCGACCTGGAAAAATCAAACGGAAGCTTTCGGGACAAAGTGCCACCGTCTCGAGGCGGAACCTTGGCGGGACCAATCTAGGGCTCCGGCGGAGCTGTTCCACCGGCGAAACATCCCTCCTGGAGGGGGAAATCGTCACCATCGTCATCACCATCGATCCTCTCATCGGGAGGGGGTCAATCTCCATCAACATCTTCACCAGCATCATCTCCTCTCAAACCCTAGTTCATCTCTTGTATGCGATCTTTGTCTCAAAACCTCAGATTGGTACCTGTGGGTTGCTAGTAGTGTTGATTACTCCTTGTAGCTGATGTTATTTGGTTTATTCGGTGGAAGATTATATGTTCAGATCCTTTATGAATATTAATACCCCTCTGATTATGAACATGAATATGATTTGTGAGTAGTTACGTTTGTTCCTAAGGACATGAGAGAAGTCTTGCTATAAGTAGTCATGTGAATTTGGTATTCGTTCGATATTTTGATGAGATGTATGCTTTCTTTCCTCTAGTGGTGTTATGTGAACGTTGACTACATGACACTTCACCATTATTTGGGCCTAGGGGAAGGCATTGGGAAGTAATAATTAGATATGGGTTGCTAGAGTGACAGAAGCTTAAACCCTAGTTTATGCGTTGCTTCATAAGGGGCTGATTTGGATCCACATGTTTCATACTATGGTTAGGTTTACCTTAATACTTCTTTTGTAGTTGCGGATGCTTGCAAGAGGGATTAATCATAAGTGGGATGCTTGTCCAAGCGCCGAATCATATGAGCGTGATGAAAACTAGCTTGACGATAATTCCCATGTGTCCTCGGAGGCGTTTTCCTTTATATAAGAGTTTGTCCAGGCTTGTCCTTTGCTACAAAAAGGATTGGGCCACCTTGCTGCACCTTATTTACTTTTTTTACTTGTTAGCTGTTATGAATTAGCTTATCACAAAACTATCTGTTACCGATAATTTCAGTGCTTGCAGAGAATACCTTACTGAAAACTGCTTGTCATTTCCTTCTGCTCCTCGTTGGGTTCGACACTCTTACTTATCGAAAGGACTACGATAGATCCCCTATACTTGCGTGTCATCACAAAGATATCAAATCATGCATATAAGAATTCAGAGAAGAACCAAATATTATTCATAGATAAACTTGATCATAAACCCACAATTCATCGGGTCTCGCAAACACACCGCAAAAAGTATTACATCAAGATATCTCCAAGAAAATCGAGGAGAACATTGTATTGAGAATCAAAGAGAGAGAAGAAGCCATCTAGCTTATAACTATGGACCAGAAGGTCTGTGGTAAACTACTCACACATCATCGGAGAGGCTATGGTGTTGATGTAGAAGCCCTCCGTGATCCATTCCCCCTCCGGCGGAGCGCCGGAAAAGGCCCCAAGATGGGATCTCACGGGTACAGAAGGTTGCGGAGGTGGAAAAGTGGTTTCGTGGCTCCCCCTAATGTTTTTAGGGTATAAGAGTATATATAGGCGAAAGAAATAGGTCGGTGGAGCTCTGTGGGGCCCACGAGGGTGGGGGGCGTGCCTACCCCCCTGGGCACGCCCTCCTGCCTCGTGACCGCCTCGCGGTGTTCCAGACTTCAACTCCAAGGCTTCTGGATTGTGTTTGTTCCAAGAAAGATCATCGTGAGGGTTTCATTCCGTATGGATTCCGTTTGGTATTCCTTTTCTGCAAAACACTGAAATAGGCAAAAAAACAGGAATTGGCACTGGGCCTTCGGTTAATAGGTTAGTCCCAAAAATAATATAAAAGAACACATTAAAGCCCATTAAACATCCAAAATAGATAATATAATAGCATGGAACAATCAAAAATTATAGATACGTTGGAGACGTATCAGTCAAGTTTGCTTGGATCACTTGACTACATGCATTAGAGATGAAAGAAATGTCCAAAAGCTCTACAAGGACAATATCAACCTCATGTTAACAAGCCCACCATCATTCTTGAAGCAGTTGCATCACATGATTTTTTGATTTGGCACACTTTCTTTGGCATGTCTGGGTCTCACAAGGACATCAATGTGCTGCAGCGATCACCATGGTTTTCTATCCCGACTGAAAAGAGAGCTCCTCCTTGCAACTATACTGTCAATAAGAATGAATACAACATGGGCTACTATCTAGTCGACGATATCTATCCTCCGCGGGCTACCTTTGTCAAGACCATCTATGAGCCAGTTGGTCAAAAAAGTCTCACTTTGCCCCAAGACAAGAAGCATCTAGAAAAAAGGATGTTAAGGGGCATTGGGAGTTATGCAGGCCCGTTTCGCAGTTGTTGGTGGAACTGTTAAACAATGAGATCTGAAGACCTTATGGGAGATGATAACATGCTAATCGTGGAAGATGCTACTGCAACTCTTGAATTTGAGAAAATGGGTGATCCTGTCGAACAACCAGAGCAGAATCCAGCCACTTTTGATGAGTTTGTAAAATTTATCAACAAATTCGGCATCGAGCAACTCCTAAGAAACTAAAGGAAGATTTGATTGAGCACTTGTGGGCGATTAAAGGGGACAACTACTACACATGTGATAGTTAAATTCATGTTTGAACTACTATAATTTGAATGCTTTGTTGGATTGTAATATTTAAATTAGAACTACTGCTGCGTTCGAACAATTTTTAGCTTAATTGAAACTAGATATGCGTCTATTTTGAGCGGGCGGACTGAAAAATGGGGGCGGATGTATGTGCTAGCATGGGATGACCGGTTCCCATATCAGTGTTCGCGGACTAGTCCATCGGTCCACCAACGGTTGCAGTGTCTGGTTTGGGGTCAGCGTTGGAGATGCCCTTACAAAATGTGACTGGTACATGAGCAGAATCAGGAGAGTCGTGGGTGGATATATCACAGCCTCCGGGCATTTACGCACTTGGATTCTATTTATCGATCGTCAAAACCATGGCAGAATATCGAAAATCAGTGCAACTTATGGAATGGAAATTGGCGACATTGCTAGAGTCAAGAAAGGGAAGGCGCACATTCTCCACTATCCGACAAAGACGACAAGTTTGTGAGGTGGTTTTATTACATTTGAAAGAAAATGAACCTAAAACAAGGGAAATGATTTTTATATTTTTTTTTAGAAAAGGAGAAAGACCCCCGGCCTCTGTATTTAGACGATGCATGCAGCCACTTTATTAATAATTCACACAAGACCTTACAAAGTAATACAACAGTAAGACTAAAACCGCCGTCTAGGCAACATCTGTCGCTATTCATATCCACTTTATTAATAGTCTGGGCCTAATACCAGACATACCTCGCAGCCAAACCTAACATCTAAGACCTGAGGTCCCAACCAGGACGCCTGCCGAGTATGGGGCACCCACCGGTCCGGCGCACTCCTCAACCAGGACGCCTGCCGGGTATGAGGCCGCCGCAGCCACCTGCCACCAATCCATCTTCAGAGTTGTACTGCTGCATCTACCTTGCCCGGTCTAGCTGCCGCCGACGCCACCACGACGCCAGACAGCGTCACCCTCCTGCGCGAGTCCATCTCCGCGCATCGGGCACCGAGATCCGCCGCCATCAATGAGTGAGATGACGCACCGCTCCACCAAAGAATCCGTCCTCTGGTCCCACGATCACGTGTGTACCTCCAAGAATGACGCCCCCAAGGGGAACGACACCAGAGCACCGCCGTCATCAGATCATCCGATCTAGAGTTTCCCCCGGAGGTAGCAGAGAGTGGCCTTGAACTTCTCCACGACAATGCCTTCAAGAAGGGAACGACGCAGATAGCGCCACCACCGCCGGCCTTGGCAGTAGCCGAAAGCAAGTTTTCACCGAAATCTGTTCGAAGGAATCCAACTCCCATGCACGGCCGCCGCCACCACCAGGCTGAGCACACGCCGCCGCCGGTACCTCCACGATGCCCAGAGGCCACGAGACTCGCCGCCACCCCGCCTGACAGGCAGCCACGGCCAGGCTCGAGCACCACCCAGATCCAATCCGGGGTCAAGAGCCCTAGGTCGAAGCTGCTGTCAAGGCGGCACCACTGCACGGGACAGGCCCTCCATCCTGCCGCAAAGCGAGCCACCGCCGGAGCTTCGAAGCGCCGCGCCACCAAGCCCACCGGAAATGACTAAGCCGCCGCGCGGAAGAAGGGAAGCCGCACCAGGGGAGAAGCCCCGCCGCCGCCGGCACTGCCTGGGCTTTGCCCAGCGGTGGCTCTCGGCAGCAAGTAGGGGAGGAGGGTGGAGGAAGGCCGGCGGCAGGCGGTTAGGGTTTCCGTGTCGCCTCTGAGAGGGACGCGGGGGACGGGCGGAGGGAGTACTACATAAAAGGGAAATTTGATCTGCAGAATGATTGGGGTCCTTTCTTCGTAAACAAGGGAAAGAATGGCATCTTCTAATCTTCAAATTGCAAATCTGGAGGTTGATCCTGTTCTCTAGGACATTGCATCTTCATCAAAGGCGTCTGAAGATGCACTACTTGGGCAAGAGGGAACATTGATCTGGCACCTTCTAATGAAAGTAAAGTTATACAGGTACCCATTGAGTGAATAAACTTTCTCCGAGTTTCTCTTCTGTTACCTGACAAGTTTGAATGGGCTAAGAAGTTTATAACTTCTAAAGTATGGCAAATTATTACTCACGGCTCTAATTGTTCTATCACAATGCCATATGTTGTCCCTGAATTGTTCTAATTATTACTCACGGCCCTACTATTCAGTCACACATCTGTGCTCAGTCCCAGCAGCAGCAGACCATACGGGATCAAGAAAACACCACACCCAATGGCTCTAACTCCACGAAAGTGATGTCTGCTTCATCCACCCCTCCTCACCACAACAACAGAAAAGAGAAAGGACAAGCCCCCACCCCCTTTGTCGATACTAAGTTAAGAAGGAGTTGAAGATTGCAAATAATCAATAAGGGTTTTAAGAAAACTCTTGCATCAATAGAGATTGCCTTACCTGTCATGCTTTACCACCTCCCATACCAGGAAGAGTAGTTAAAAACCTTAATACTATCTTTTGGACCTATTTACCCAAAACCATCACAATTGGGGCCAGGGTAGCAATTTGGTACCACATTCAAGTCAGGGCACAAAAAACAACCAGAAATGCGCCTAATGCGCAACACGGAACATTGATTGTTTGATTTGCCCATGAAAACATCAAAACCGACAAGTTGGCCGCACCTGTCGGGCTGACGTGGGCTGCCTACGTGGATAATTCGCCGAGCTAGCCCAAGGTCCCACCTGTCAGATGCATCTCTTTTTTCCCTCTCTTCCTGACAAAAAAATAAAAAGACCCGACCATCCCACGCTGCCACCGGAGCCCAACCCCGGCGGCGAGCCGCCCCACCACCACAACCATCTACCATCCACGCGGAGCCACGCTTTTGTACCTCGATCTACCTACATGAAGGCGGATGCAGCATCGGGCACAAGCGGCTGCCCGGATCCGGTGAGGATCCGCCCCGCCGCCTAGACCGCTGCCTGGCACCGACACCGAGTCGAAGAGACCTCAACCTATGTGTTCTTGCCTCCGCCGCCACTTGCTTCTTGCTTGAGCACGCGTGCGGCCAGGCCCTTCTAGCGGGCGCGGCGAGAACGGGCGTGGCCATGGCGCTCCACGACGACGCGCGTGGCTAAGGCCTCCCGGCGGCGCGCCATCGCGCCATGGGCGAGAACGGGTGTGGCCATGGGCCTCCATGACGGCGCGCGCGGCCAGGATTTCTCGGCGGGCGCCGCGAGCACGGGCGTGGCTGGTGCTCCACGACGGTGTGCGCAGCCAGGCCCCCCTGGCGGGCACGGCCATGGCGCTTCACCATGGGGCGCGTGAGTTCTCGACCAAAACTCGTCGGATACAGGCGCGACAAAGGGCTCGGGCAGTGCGGCGACGACGGGGCAGCGTGGCGAGGTCGAGGCCATCCATGGCGGCAGGCATGGTAGTTGGCTCCTGTTTGAGAGAGAGAGAGAGAGAGAGAGAGAGAGAGAGAGAGAGATCAGGAAGGAAGGAAAAGAAAGGTGCGTCGAGGGGAGCTCCAGCGGCCTGACAGTGGCGGCCACATCTCTGATGAACGTGGACCAGCAAGGGCGGCGAGCGGCACCGGCGGCGTGCAGTGTGTAGATAAGCGCCCATTACCTGTTTGTTGAAATGGCCAGGGAGAAAAAGAAAAAATGGAAAAAACATGAACACTCGAGTCATTGACAGCATCAATACTCCGCGTTACGCATTAGGCGCATTTCTGGTGGTTTTTTGTGCCCTGGCTTGATTGTCGTACTAAGTTGTTACCGTAACCCCAAGTGTCGTGGTTTTGGGTAAATAACTCTACCTTTTGCAAGGTTAATGCCAAGGACACCACTAAGAAGAAGATTGGCAACATGAGCAAGAAGATTAAGGGCACCACTGCAGCCAAAGAGAGCTCAAACAATGGCAAGTAGTAGAGATCGAACCAGAACTAGAGATTCCTATCTATCTTCATGTTCAGCTACCAGGTCTGTAGTCTTTGGGTTCCAATATGATATTCGCGTGTACTGATCTGGTCCTTTGCTATGTAAGATGTCAGTCAGTAAACATACTACTGAGCTGTTTTCGTTTTGCCAGACTTCTGGGGATATACTTATCTCTACTGAATTTGGTGCTTTGAGATGTAATTTATCTGGCATGAGACTCTTTTTTATGTTGATCGGTTGGAAGCTTTTATATCTCTTTCTTTCAACCCATGGCTAGAAACTGGAATATCCTGAACTGGAATGAGAGGAATCAATGACCCAAAGAAACAGAATGCTATCTCTAATAAAATTGAAGAATCCCAATGTGCAATTCTTTGCCTACAGAAAATAAAGAGAGAAGCATTTCATGGTTCCTATGTTAAGAATTTATGTCCTAGGAGATTATCTAAATTTCTATTTTTACATTTAGTAGGGGTATCTGGAGGTCTCTTGATTGCTTGGAATGAGTAGTTTTCAGTGGGCAAATTTCCCATACGAGTGAATTCTAAATTTCTATCCAATTTACATCCTCACACTATGAAGAGTAGTGGATTCTTACTAACATCTATGCCCGAGCCAACATGATGACAGAGTTACTTTTATTAATTGGTTCCAATTTTTCAGATGTAGGATGATGCTATTTGGCTTGTTCTGGGGGATGTTAACTATGTCAAGTATTCACATAACAACAACAGAGGGGGAAGGAATATTAATGGTATGTTTTTATTCAGTGAGGCCATTAGCAAGAAGGCTCCTGTAGAAATCCCACTTAAAGGTAGAATATTTACTTGGAGCAATGTGCAGGACGCGCCATCCCTTGAAAAACTTGATTGGTCTTTTTCGTCTTAAGCTTGGACATTGACATATCCATCAACATTTCCTTACCCATTGGCAAAGACCACATATGATCATGTGGCCATCTTCATCAAAATTGGCACTTCCATCCCCAAAGCTCACATTTTTAGATTAGAAAATTACTATATGGAACACCGTCAGTTTAAGGAGGTTGTTAAAGGAATATGGGAACAATAAATGAATGAAAGTGATAGATCCAAAATCATAGGTACTAAATTTAAAAGATTGAGAACGGGGCTCAAGAACTAGTAGTCTAGAAGTATTTCAAACTTAATGGAGATTAGTGAGAATACCAACTTCATGATCCTTTGTTATGACACAATTGAAGAATTCCGAGAATTATCACCTAAGGAAGCTAACGGAAGGGTTGTACTCAAAAATCATTTCCAACAAACCCTCGAGCGTCATAGAATATATTGGAAGAAAACCTTTCTTCGTGTTCTACATTTTAAACCTCTTTAAGACCTTGTCAATGTACGTGCTCTGGCTTAGCGCAAGCAGTCATCTTGATCTATCTCTATAGATCTTGATGCCCAATATATAAGCTGCTTCACCTGAGTCTTTTATAAAAAGCATACTTAACTGTTTAATTGTGCCACGAAACTTACATCATTTCCAATCAATAGTATGTCGTTCACATATAATATTAGAAATGCTATAGAGCTCACACTAAACTTATTTTATACACAAGCTTCTTCATTGTTCTTAATGAAGCCAAACTCTTTAACCACTTCATCAAAACATTGATTCCAACTCCTTGATGCTTGCTTCAAACCATAGATAGATCTTTGACGCTTACACACCTTATCGACATCCTTAGGATCGACAAAACCTTCTAGTTGTATCATGTATACATCCTCTTTAAGATTTCCATTTAGAAAAGCTGCTTTGACATCCATCTGCCATATCTCGTAATCTAAATATGCACCAATTTCCATCATAATCTTCACAAACTCTAACGTGGCTACTTGTGAGAAAGTCTCGTCATAATCGACATCCTCAATTTGCGAAAACCCTTTCACAACTAGCCTTGCTTTATAGATAGTAGGATTACCATGCGTGTTCATTTCTGTTTTGAAGATTCATTTACATTCTATGGGTTTCACTGTTTCACACCCTCTGGAGGCTCAACCAAGTTCCAAACTTCATTCTGGTACATGGACTCCATCTCAAATTTCATGGCTTTAAGCCATTCCTTTGATCCGGCCACCGCCATCGCTTCCTTCTAGTGCGCAATTTCATCATATTCTAAGATGAATATTTCATTAAAAACTACTCAGTAGGTTCACTAACTCTTCCTGACCTGCACAATTCAGTTACAACCTTAACTGGAGTTTCTACAATTGGTGTAGTAACTTCCAGTTCTGTTGTGCGGATAACATCCGGAACAAATTCCAGTTCGTTAGTCAAGCTTACTTTTGTTAGAGATTCAGTAATCTCGTCAAGCTGTACTGTCCTCCCACTTACTTCTTTAGCGAGAAACTCCTACTCGAGAAAGTATTTGTTCTTTGCAAAAAACACTTTGTCGTCAGATATTTGGTAGAAAGAATACTCAATTGTTTCTTTGGGGTAACCTAGAAAGTATCATTTGTATGCTTTCAGGTCGAGTTTATTTGGTTGTTAAATCTTCAAATGAGTATCACAACCCCAAATTTTGAGATGCGGGAAATTGTGTTTCTTCTCGTTCCATAACTCATATAGCGTTGACTCAACAGACTTTGACGGTGCTCTGTTTAGTGTATATGTTGTTGTTTCAAGTGCGTACCTCAAAATGATAAAGGCAAATCGGCATCATTGACTTTACCATGTCTAACAAGGTTTGGTTACACCCCTCGGACACTCCATTCCTCTACGGAGTTTCAGGAGGAGTAAGTTGTGAAAACATTTCACAACCACTCAGATGTTTGCTAAACTAATGATTTAGATATTCACCTCCACTATTTGAATGCATGGACAATTATTTCACATAATATTACCTCGGGCGATCCCCTCACGGGAGGCCTTGGCGTGCCCGATGGCGGGGAGCTGCTGATATCCATCAATCACTGCTGACTTCCCTTCCTCCTCTAGGTGGTCCCTTTATGATGATTCGGTGATCATTCGTCTCGTCTCTGGCTCCTTCTTTATTTTTTGGCACCGGCTTCCCAATGGCCTCAAGCATAACTGAGTTACGACTAAAAGCGCCCAAGGCAGTGGGGTTTTCAACATGCGGTGTTTCCAATGACAGGACCGGACCCTCCTTCATTTTTCCCGTGCTCATGCGGGCTCACTCGTATCAAAATGTCGGGTGGGGCCATAGGAACTGCCAGGATAGGCTCAGACAGGATGCCCTGCCGCTTATTGTGTTGGCACCTGATTGACCCTGGCTGGCCTCTGGGATGCCCGTGCTCCGGGCGTTGCCTTGCGATCCCCACCATCTCGATGATCTCTCGAAACCATAGGCTTAAAGGAGGCTGATCACTAGTGGCGACGGGTGGGTGGAGGAGAAATGCATGAGCCGCCGCCAAGGCCAATGCCGGTGTCATTCTTCCCCTATATAGGTGTTCCGCCGTGTTCCTTGGGGCCGTTTTCGGTAACCCGCTATTCTTGTTTGCTAACTCCCTCCGGAGGGAGTAGGGCAAGTTCCTGTAATTGTTGGTATCCTCCTGCCATGCTCTATCGTCCCCGCGTATCTGTGGGTTAGATCGCAAAGCCTTAGCCCCCTACCTGGCGCGCTAGATGTCAGAGTGTGTACTTAGGACACCAGGATCAGCAATACTCTGTATTTATGAGTTCGTCCAGGGGATAAAACGCTTTGTCAATCCAAGGGCAAGATCACATAAGAACTGAAGGGAGTGTATATAGGTCCTCTCATCGGGAGGGGGTCAATCTCCATCAACATCTTCACCAGCATCATCTCCTCTCAAACCCTAGTTCATCTCTTGTATGCGATCTTTGTCTCAAAACCTCAGATTGGTACCTGTGGGTTGCTAGTAGTGTTGATTACTCCTTGTAGCTGATGTTATTTGGTTTATTCAGTGGAAGATTATATGTTCAGATCCTTTATGAATATTAATACCCCTCTGATTATGAACATGAATATGATTTGTGAGTAGTTACGTTTGTTCCTAAGGACATGAGAGAAGTCTTGCTATAAGTAGTCATGTGAATTTGGTATTCGTTCGATATTTTGATGAGATGTATGTTTTCTTTCCTCTAGTGGTGTTATGTGAACGTTGACTACATGACACTTCACCATTATTTGGGCCTAGGGAAGGCATTGGGAAGTAATAATTAGATATGGGTTGCTAGAGTGATGAAGCTTAAACCCTAGTTTATGCGTTGCTTCATAAGGGGCTGATTTGGATCCACATGTTTCATACTATGGTTAGGTTTACCTTAATACTTCTTTTGTAGTTGCGGATGCTTGCAAGAGGGATTAATCATAAGTGGGATGCTTGTCCAAGCGCGAATCATATGAGCGTGATGAAAACTAGCTTGACGATAATTCCCATGTGTCCTCGGGAGCGTTTTCCTTTATATAAGAGTTTGTCCAGGCTTGTCCTTTGCTACAAAAAGGATTGGGCCACCTTGCTGCACCTTATTTACTTTTTTTACTTGTTAGCTGTTATGAATTAGCTTATCACAAAACTATCTGTTACCGATAATTTCAGTGCTTGCAGAGAATACCTTATCGAAAACTACTTGCCATTTCCTTCTGCTCCTCGTTAGGTTCGACACTCTTACTTATCGAAAGGACTACGATAGATCCCCTATACTTGCGTGTCATCACAAAGATATCAAATCATGCATATAAGAATTCAGAGAAGAACCAAATATTATTCATAGATAAACTTGATCATAAACCCACAATTCATCGGGTCTCGGCAAACACACCGCAAAAAGTATTACATCGAAGATATCTCCAAGAAAATCGAGGAGAACATTGTATTGAGAATCAAAGAGAGAGAAGAAGCCATCTAGCTTATAACTATGGACCAGAAGGTCTGTGGTAAACTACTCACACATCATCGGAGAGGCTATGGTGTTGATGTAGAAGCCCTCCGTGATCCATTCCCCTCCGTGAGCGCGGAAAAGGCCCCAAGATGGGATCTCACGGCATGTAAGGTCATGGAGGTGGAAAAAGTGGTTTCGTGGCTCCCCCTAATGTTTTTAGGGTATAAGAGTATATATAGGCGAAAGAAATAGGTCGGTGGAGCTCTGTGGGGCCCACGAGGGTGGGGGGCGTGCCTACCCCCCTGGGCACGCCCTCCTGCCTCGTGACCGCCTCGCGGTGTTCCAGACTTCAACTCCAAGGCTTCTGGATTGTGTTTGTTCCAAGAAAGATCATCGCGAAGGTTTCAATCCGTTTGGATTCCGTTTGGTATTCCTTTTCTGCAAAACACTGAAATAGGCAAAAAAACAGGAATTGGCACTGGGCCTTCGGTTAATAGGTTAGTCCCAAAAATAATATAAAAGAACACATTAAAGCCCATTAAACATCCAAAATAGATAATATAATAGCATGGAACAATCAAAAATTATAGATACGTTGAGAGCGATCAGTCAAGTTTGCTTGGATCACTTGACTACATGCATTAGAGATGAAAGAAATGTCCAAAAGCTCTACAAGGACAATATCAACCTCATGTTAACAAGCCCACCATCATTCTTGAAGCAGTTGCATCACATGATTTTTGATTTGGCACACTTTCTTTGGCATGTCCGGGTCTCACAAGGACATCAATGTGCTGCAGCGATCACCATGGTTTTCTATCCCGACTGAAAAGAGAGCTCCTCCTTGCAACTATACTGTCAATAAGAATGAATACAACATGGGCTACTATCTAGTCGACGATATCTATCCTCCGCGGGCTACCTTTGTCAAGACCATCTATGAGCCAGTTGGTCAAAAAAGTCTCACTTTGCCCCAAGACAAGAAGCATCTAGAAAGGATGTTAAGGGGGCATTGGGAGTTATGCAGGCCCGTTTCGCAGTTGTTGGTGGAACTGTTAAACAATGAGATCTGAAGACCTTATGGGAGATGATAACATGCTAATCGTGGAAGATGCTACTGCAACTCTTGAATTTGAGAAAATGGGTGATCCTGTCGAACAACCAGAGCAGAATCCAGCCACTTTTGATGAGTTTGTAAAAATTTATCAACAAATTCGGCATCGAGCAACTCCTAAGAAACTAAAGGAAGATTTGATTGAGCACTTGTGGGCGATTAAAGGGGACAACTACTACACATGTGATAGTTAAATTCATGTTTGAACTACTATAATTTGAATGCTTTGTTGGATTGTAATATTTAAATTAGAACTACTGCTGCGTTGAACAATTTTTAGCTTAATTGAAACTAGATATGCGTCTATTTTGAGCGGGCGGACTGAAAAATGGGGGCGGATGTATGTGCTAGCATGGGATGACCGGTTCCCATATCAGTGTTCGCGGACTAGTCCATCGGTCCACCAACGGTTGCAGTGTCTGGTTTGGGGGTCAGCGTTGGAGATGCCCTTACAAAATGTGACTGGTACATGAGCAGAATCAGGAGAGTCGTGGGTGGATATATCACAGCCTCCGGGCATTTACGCACTTGGATTCTATTTATCGATCGTCAAAACCATGGCAGAATATCGAAAATCAGTGCAACTTATGGAATGGAAATTGGCGACATTGCTAGAGTCAAGAAAGGGAAGGCGCACATTCTCCACTATCCGACAAAGACGACAAGTTTGTGAGGTGGTTTTATTACATTTGAAAGAAAATGAACCTAAAACAAGGGAAATGATTTTTATATTTTTTTTTAGAAAAGGAGAAAGACCCCCGGCCTCTGTATTTAGACGATGCATGCAGCCACTTTATTAATAATTCACACAAGACCTTACAAAGTAATACAACAGTAAGACTAAAACCGCCGTCTAGGCAACATCTGTCGCTATTCATATCCACTTTATTAATAGTCTGGGCCTAATACCAAACAGACCTCGCAGCCAAACCTAACATCTAAGACCTGAGGTCCCAACCAGGACGCCTGCCGGGTATGGGGCACCCACCAGTCCGGCGCACTCCTCAACCAGGACGCCTGCCGGGTATGAGGCCGCCGCAGCCACCTGCCACCAATCCATCTTCAGAGTTGTACTGCTGCATCTACCTTGCCCGGTCTAGCTGCCGTCGACGCCACCACGACGCCAGACAGCGTCACCCTCCTGCACGAGTCCGTCTCTGCGCATCGGACGCCGAGATCCGCCGCCATCAATGAGTGAGATGACGCACCGCTCCACCAAAGAATCCGTCCTCTGGTCCCACGATCACGTGTGTACCTCCAAGAATGACGCCCCCAAGGGGAACGACACCAGAGCACCGCCGTCATCAGATCATCCGATCTAGAGTTTCCCCCCGAGGTAGCAGAGAGTGGCCTTGAACTTCTCCACGACAATGCCTTCAAGAAGGGAACGACGCAGATAGCGCCACCACCGCCGGCCTTGGCAGTAGCCGAAAGCAAGTTTTCACCGAAATCTGTTCGAAGGAATCCAACTCCCATGCACGGCCGCCGCCACCACCAGGCTGAGCACACGCCGCCGGTACCTCCACGATGCCCAGAGGCCACGAGACTCGCCGCCACCCCGCCTGACAGGCAGCCACGGCCAGGCTCGAGCACCACCCAGATCCAATCCGGGGTCAAGAGCCCTAGGTCGAAGCCGCTGTCAAGGCGGCACCACCAGACGGGGACAGGCCCTCCATCCTGCCGCAAAGCGAGCCACCGCCGGAGCTTCGAAGCGCCGCGCCACCAAGCCCACCGGAAATGACTAAGCCGCCGCGCGGAAGAAGGGAAGCCGCACCAGGGGAGAAGCCCCGCCGCCGCCAGCACTGCCTGGGCTTTGCCCAGCGGTGGCTCTCGGCAGCGGCGAGGGGGAGGGGAGGGTGGAGGAAGGCCGGCGGCAGGGGCGGCTAGGGTTTCCCCGTGTCGCCTCTGAGAGGGACGCGGGGGACGGGCGGAGGGAGTACTACATAAAAGGGAAATTTGATCTGCAGAATGATTGGGGTCCTTTCTTCGTAAACAAGGGAAAGAATGGCATCTTCTAATCTTCAAATTGCAAATCTGGAGGTTGATCCTGTTCTCTAGGACATTGCATCTTCATCAAAGGCGTCTGAAGATGCACTACTTGGGCAAGAGGGAACATTGATCTGGCACCTTCTAATGAAAGTAAAGTTATACAGGTACCCATTGAGTGAATAAACTTTCTCCGAGTTTCTCTTCTGTTACCTGACAAGTTTGAATGGGCTAAGAAGTTTATAACTTCTAAAGTATGGCAAATTATTACTCACGGCTCTAATTGTTCTATCCACAATGCCATATGTTGTCCCTGAATTGTTCTAATTATTACTCACGGCCCTAATATTCAGTCACACATCTGTGCTCAGTCCCAGCAGCAGCAGACAATTCGGGATCAATAAAACACCACACCCAATGGCTCTAACTCCACGAAAGTGATGTCTGCTTCATCCACCCCTCCTCACCACAACAACAGAAAAGAGAAAGGACAAGCCCCCACCCCCCTTGTCGAGACTAAGGTAAGAAGGAGTTGAAGATTGCAAATAATCAATAAGGGTTTTAAGAAAACTCTTGCATCAATAGAGATTGCCTTACTTGTCATGCTTTACCACCTCCCATACCAGGAAGAGTAGTTAAAAACCTTAATACTATCTTTTGGAGCTATTTACCCAAAACCATCACAATTGGGGCCAGGGTAGCAATTTGGTACCACATTCAAGCCAGGGCACAAAAAACAACCAGAAATGCGCCTAATGCGCAACACGGAACATTGATTGTTTGATTTGCCCATGAAAACATCAAAACCGACAAGTTGGCCGCACCTGTCGGGCTGACGTGGGCTGCCTACGTGGATAATTCGCCGAGCTAGCCCAAGGTCCCACCCGCCGGATGCATCTCTTTTTCCCTCTCTTCGACAAAAAATAAAAAGACCCGACCATCACGCTGCCACGGAGCCCAACCCCGCGGCGAGCCGCCCCCACCACCACAACCATCTACCATCCACGCGAGCCACGCTTTTGTACCTCGATCTACCTACATGAAGGCGGATGCAGCGCCGGGCACAAGCGGCTGCCGGATCCGGTGAGGATCCGCCCGCCGCGCCTAGACCGCTGCCTGGCACCGACACCGAGTCGAAGAGACCTCAACCTATGTGTTCTTGCCTCCGCCGCCACTTGCTTCTTGCTTGAGCACGCGTGCGGCCAGGCCCTTCTAGCGGGCGCGGCGAGAACGGGCGTGGCCATGGCGCTCCACGACGACGCGCGTGGCTAAGGCCTCCCGGCGGGCGCGGCCATCGCGCTCGCGGCGAGAACGGGTGTGGCCATGGGCCTCCATGACGGCGCGCGCGGCCAGGATTTCTCGGCGGGCGCCGCGAGCACGGGCGTGGCTGGTGCTCCACGACGGTGTGCGCAGCCAGGCCCCCCTGGCGGGCACGGCCATGGCGCTTCACCATGGGGCGCGTGAGTTCTCGACCAAAACTCGTCGGATCTGGTAGCGACAAAGGGCTCGGGCAGTGCGGCGACGACGGGGCAGCGTGGCGAGGTCGAGGCCATCCATGGCGGCAGGCATGGTAGTTGGCTCCTGTTTGAGAGAGAGAGAGAGAGAGATAGATCAGGAAGGAAGGAAAAGAAAGGTGCGTCGAGGGGAGCTCCAGCGGCCTGACAGTGGCGGCCACATCTCTGATGAACGTGGACCAGCAAGGGCGGCGAGCGGCGCCGGCGGCGTGCAGTGTGTAGATAAGTGCCCATTACCTGTTTGTTGAAATGGCCAGGGAGAAAAAGAAAAAATGGAAAAAACATGAACACTCGAGTCATTGACAGCATCAATGCTCCGCGTTACGCATTAGGCGCATTTCTGGTGGTTTTTTGTGCCCTGGCTTGATTGTCGTACTAAGTTGTTACCGTAACCCCAAGTGTCGTGGTTTTGGGTAAATAACTCTACCTTTTGCAAGGTTAATGCCAAGGACACCACTAAGAAGAAGATTGGCAACATGAGCAAGAAGATTAAGGGCACCACTGCAGCCAAAGAGAGCTCAAACAATGGCAAGTAGTAGAGATCGAACCAGAACTAGAGATTCCCTATCTATCTTCATGTTCAGCTACCAGGTCTGTAGTCTTTTGGGTTCCAATATGATATTCGCGTGTACTGATCTGGTCCTTTGCTATGTAAGATGTCAGTCAGTAAACATACTACTGAGCTGTTTTCGTTTTGCCAGACTTCTGGGGATATACTTATCTCTACTGAATTTGGTGCTTTGAGATGTAATTTATCTGGCATGAGACTCTTTTTTTTATGTTGATCGGTTGGAAGCTTTTATATCTCTTTCTTTCAACCCATGGCTAGAAACTGGAATATCCTGAACTGGAATGAGAGGAATCAATGACCCAAAGAAACAGAATGCTATCTCTAATAAAATTGAAGAATCCCAATGTGCAATTCTTTGCGTACAGAAAATAAAGAGAGAAGCATTTCATGGTTCCTATGTTAAGAATTTATGTCCTAGGAGATTATCTAAATTTCTATTTTTACATTTAGTAGGGGTATCTGGAGGTCTCTTGATTGCTTGGAATGAGTAGTTTTTCAGTGGGCAAATTTCCCATACGAGTGAATTCTAAATTTCTATCCAATTTACATCCTCACACTATGAAGAGTAGTGGATTCTTACTAACATCTATGCCCGAGCCAACATGATGACAGAGTTACTTTTATTAATTGGTTCCAATTTTTCAGATGTAGGATGATGCTATTTGGCTTGTTCTGGGGATGTTAACTATGTCAAGTATTCACATAACAACAACAGAGGGGGAAGGAATATTAATGGTATGTTTTTATTCAGTGAGGCCATTAGCAAGAAGGCTCCTGTAGAAATCCCACTTAAAGGTAGAATATTTACTTGGAGCAATGTGCAGGACGCGCCATCCCTTGAAAAACTTGATTGGTCTTTTTTCGTCTTAAGCTTGGACATTGACATATCCATCAACATTTCCTTACCCATTGGCAAAGACCACCTATGATCATGTGGCCATCTTCATCAAAATTGGCACTTCCATCCCCAAAGCTCACATTTTTAGATTAGAAAATTACTATATGGAACACCGTCAGTTTAAGGAGGTTGTTAAAGGAATATGGGAACAATAAATGAATGAAAGTGATAGATCCAAAATCATAGGTACTAAATTTAAAAGATTGAGAACGGGGCTCAAGAACTAGTAGTCTAGAAGTATTTCAAACTTAATGGAGATTAGTGAGAATACCAACTTCATGATCCTTTGTTATGACACAATTGAAGAATTCCGAGAATTATCACCTAAGGAAGCTAACGGAAGGTTGTACTCAAAATCATTTCCAACAAACCCTCGGCGTCATAGAATATATTGGAAGAAAACCTTTCTTCGTGTTCTACATTTTAAACCTCTTTAAGACCTTGTCAATGTCGTGCTACGGCTTAGCGCATAGCAATCATCTTGATCTATCTCTATAGATCTTGATGCCCAATATATAAGCTGCTTCACACGAGTCTTTTATAAAAGCATACTTAACTGTTTAATTGTGCCACTTAAACTTACATCATTTCCAATCAATAGTATGTCGTTCACATATAATATTAGAAATGCTATAGAGCTCACACTAAACTTATTTTATACACAAGCTTCTTCATTGTTCTTAATGAAGCCAAACTCTTTAACCACTTCATCAAAACATTGATTCCAACTCCTTGATGCTTGCTTCAAACCATAGATAGATCTTTGACGCTTACACACCTTATCGACATCCTTAGGATCGACAAAACCTTCTAGTTGTATCATGTATACATCCTCTTTAAGATTTCCATTTAGAAAAGCTGCTTTGACATCCATCTGCCATATCTCGTAATCGAAATATGCACCAATTTCCATCATAATCTTCACAAACTCTAACGTGGCTACTTGTGAGAAAGTCTCGTCATAATCGACTTCCTCAATTTGCGAAAACCCTTTCACAACTAGCCTTGCTTTATAGATAGTAGGATTACCATGCGTGTTCATTTCTGTTTTGAAGATTCATTTACATTCTATGGGTTTCACTGTTTCACACCCTCTGGAGGCTCAACCAAGTTCCAAACTTCATTCTGGTACATGGACTCCATCTCAAATTTCATGGCTTTAAGCCATTCCTTTGATCCGGCCACCACCATCGCTTCCTTCTAGTGCGCAATTTCATCATATTCTAAGATGAATATTTCATTAAAAACTACTCAGTAGGTTCACTAACTCTTCCTGACCTGCACAATTCAGTTACAACCTTAACTGGAGTTTCTACAATTGGTGTAGTAACTTCCAGTTCTGTTGTGCGGATAACATCGGAACAAATTCCAGTTCGTTAGTCAAGCTTACTTTTGTTAGAGATTCAGTAATCTCGTCAAGCTGTACTGTCCTCCCACTTACTTCTTTAGCGAGAAACTCCTACCGAGAAAGTATTTGTTCTTTGCAAAAACACTTTGTCGTCAGATATTTGGTAGAAAGAATACTCAATTGTTTCTTTGGGGTAACCTAGAAAGTATCATTTGTATGCTTTCAGGTCGAGTTTATTTGGTTGTTAAATCTTCAAATGAGTATCACAACCCCAAATTTTGAGATGCGGGAAATTGTGTTTCTTCTCGTTCCATAACTCATATAAGCGTTGACTCAACAGACTTTGACGGTGCTCTGTTTAGTGTATATGTTGTTGTTTCAAGTGCGTACCTCAAAATGATAAAGGCAAATCGGCATCATTGACTTTACCATGTCTAACAAGGTTTGGTTACACCCCTCAGACACTCCATTCCTCTACGGAGTTTCAGGAGGAGTAAGTTGTGAAAACATTTCACAACCACTCAGATGTTTGCTAAACTAATGATTTAGATATTCACCTCCACTATTTGAATGCATGGACAATTATTTCACATAATATTACCTCGGGCGATCCCCTCTACGGGGAGCGCGACCGTGCCCGATGGCGGGGAGCTGCTGATATCCATCAATCACTGCTGACTTCCCTTCCTCCTCTAGGTGGTCCCTTTATGATGATTCGGTGATCATTCGTCTCGTCTCTGGCTCCTTCTTTATTTTTTGGCACCGGCTTCCCAATGGCCTCTGTTACAACTGAGTTACGACTAAAAGCGCCGAAGGCAGTGGGGTTTTCAACATGCGGTGTTTCCAATGACAGGACCGGACCCTCCTTCATTTTTCCCGTGCTCATGCGGGCTCACTCGTATCAAAATGTCGGGTAGGGCCATAGGAACTGCCAGGATAGGCTCAGACAGGATGCCCTGCCGCTTATTGTGTTGGCTTTTGATTGACCACTGGCTGGCCTCACAGGGATGCCCGTGCTCCGGGCGTTGCCTTGCGATCCCCACCATCTCGGTGATCTCTCGAAACCATAGGCTTAAAGGAGGCTGATCACTAGTGGCGACGGGTGGGTGGAGGAGAAATGCATGAGCCGCCGCCAAGGCCAATGCCGGTGTCATTCTTCCCCTATATAGGTGTTCCGCCGTGTTCCTTGGGGCCGTTTTCGGTAACCCGCTATTCTTGTTTGCTAACTCCCTCCGGAGGGAGTAGGGCAAGTTCCTGTAATTGTTGGTATCCTCCTGCCATGCTCTATCGTCCCCGCGTATCTATGGGTTAGATCGCAAAGCCTTAGCCCCCTACCTGGCGCGCTAGATGTCGGAGTGTGTACTTAGGACACCAGGATCAGCAATACTCTGTATTTATGAGTTCGTCCAGGGGATAAAACGCTTTGTCAATCCAAGGGCAAGATCACATAAGAACTGAAGGGAGTGTATATAGGTTAGGGCCGCTATCTGATCGTAAAACCCTACTTCCTGTTGGTATTGACTAGCACAAATGCCCGTATGCTATGCACGGGAGAGAAATACACTGCACCTCCCTAACCCAATGGTTGAAGACCCTCCTTCTCCTCCCAGGACCATTGCCAGACATTATGACATCAACAAACTCTTTGAAATCCTCCATACTGCCATTAAATTATATGTTGCACAAAAACATAAACGTGAAAGTATTTCGTAAGTGTACAAAAGGTGTGTGCAATTGAACTCACTCAAATATCTTCCTGGTTGCGAGTATCTCTTCACGTCTTTGTTGGCATTGCTCAGTGATGCCCAATAAATCTCGCATTATAACGAAAATAGTTAATTCCATTTTAGTACAATGTATTTGCTTCACTACTAAGGCAACACAAATTTCCATGAAGCAGTGTTACGCTAGGTTTAGGGACTTAGTAGCATAGCACTATTCGTGTCTAATGATATTAGGAGCGTTGTACAAAAATTCTTAATCCTAGCTAATATAATAGAGAATAGTATGGAGTTTGTGTCGCACACAACATGGAATCCAAGTCCGACTCTTTCTACTTCCGTGACGGGCGAATGAGAACACAAAACCTGAACTGCATGCCACTATGTGCCATGTTTTGTATTCAACTCCGACAAGCGTCACAAAAAGATTACCCTCATCTCTAGTAACATTGTGAAATTAAAGTTGTTTCACTAAAAGTAAAATATAAATATCTAGATTCTTGTTTGTTTTTGCGGCAAAACTTTGTCAAACTTGCAAAAGTGGTTAGGTTTTCTTGCTTTTTGCAAGTTAATTTTACTAGCACAAATGCCCGTGCGTTGCGACGGGAGAGAAAAACACTGCACCTCCCTAACCCAATGGTTGAAGACCCTCCTTCTCCTCCCAGGACCATCGCCAGACATTATGACATCAACAAACTCTTTGAAATCCTCCACACTGCCATTAAATTATATGTTGCACAAAAACATAAACGTGAAAGTATTTCGTAAGTGTACAAAAGGTGTGTGCAATTTAACTCACTCAAATATCTTCCTGGTTGCGAGTATCTCTTCACGTCTTTGTTGGCATTGCTCAGTGATGCCCAATAAATCTCGCATTATAACGAAAATAGTTCATTCCATTTTAGTACAATGTATTTGCTTCACTACTAAGGCAACACAAATTTCCATGAAGCAGTGTTCGCTAGGTTTAGGGACTTAGTAGCATAGCACTATTCGTGTCTAATGATATTAGGAGCGTTGTACAAAAATTCTTAATCCCTGGCTAATATAATAGAGAATAATATGGAGTTTGTGTCGCACACAACATGGAATCCAAGTCCGACTCTTTCTACTTCCGTGACGGGCGAATGAGAACACAAAACCTGAACTGCATGCCACTATGTGCCATCTTTTGTATTCAACTTCGACAAGCGTCACAAAAAGATTACCCTCATCTCTAGTAACATTGTGAAATTAAAGTTGTTTCACTAAAAGTAAAATATAAATATCTAGATTCTTGTTTGTTTTTGCGGCAAAACTTTGTCAAACTTGCAAAAGTGGTTAGGTTTTCTTGCCTTTTGCAAGTTAATTTTACTTGTGTCAGGTGTGTAGATGATCTGAAGCTACTACTTCTAGCCATTCAGCATGGATGGTGAGCTATCTAAAAAACAAAGAAAAATACGACTCCTATGACATGAAGATATACAAAAATCTTAATTCTAGTATAAAGGAAACCTTTAACCATTTTGCATCGGGAGAAAGATTGATGTGTATATATTATTAGACGGAAGCATTAGCCCTTATGTAATAAATCAATCATTGCATGCGAGTATACAATCCCATTTCAATGTGCGCATTTGAGAAATCTATTGTTTTGAAGCAACAATCAAGCACCTACTTTTAACTGCGGCTCTTTTTTTATTTAATTCTCAAAAAAATATTGTACATGTGAACACTTCTTATTGTGATTTAGACAACATAATTTGCAGTTAAACAATCCCAACATAATTTGCTATTGAGTTTTTTTTGCACGGGCTCTTGAGTTAATTTGACGTCAACATTACATAATAATATACATGCGGGACGGGGCATGCTACGTTTGGGCGGGTAATAATATACATGCCGGCTCTTTATTTTTCTGTCGTTCCTTATAGTGGGACAGTTTCCCACTTTCCTACTTTTCACTGTCAAACTTTAAATCCCTTCTTTCATTCTTTATGCATTTTCCTTCCTCATTACGGGATGGCTCCCCACTTCCCTATTTTTTTCTCCATCAGACCTGAATTCCCTCCTTTCCTTCTTTATTTTTCGACATTCAATTCTGAATGCCTCCTTTCTTTCTTTATTTTTGGACATTAAATTAAAATCTCAAATCCCTCCCTTCGTTCTGTATTCACTTTCCTTCCCCTTCCTTTCCTTCTTTATTCCTTTATTTTCTTTATTTCCTTCCTTATTACGGGATGACTTTCCACTTTTACCCAGAGGTGGCTCACTGATGTTCAAGCAATTTATCTACGTATATAAATGGTCAGTTTTTGTGTATAAGAGCGATGCGGTACTAATAAATTCTATGACGAACCAACAATATAACACAACTATTGCGTATCTCATGTGGTAGCAGCCGTAGCGATTGTTGGTCAAGTCATGAGTTCGAAACTCCATGTCCATTATTTTTTGTTCGGCCCGCACAACATTTTTCTCCCCTAAACCAGGCTCGTGCGGCCCAGAACGACGCATTTAACAAAAAAAATTGAGGCCCATGAGAACTGACGGGAATAAAATCGCACAGGCAGAAACTATTAGTACCACCTCGGATAGTTAAAATCTCAAAATTATAATTAATAATATGGGTGAACGGATGAAAAAATTGGCGAAACGCACCTTGCTTTATTAGTAGGTATAGATATGAAGTGAGAGGATATAAGTGCTTTGATGTTACAATAATGGTGGTCGGGGTGTGAAAATGGTGGTCGAGGTCCTAGCTAGAGTGCCGGAGCACTCCTAACTCTAAACTCCTTCTTTGATGCTAAGTTTGCTTGTGAGTACTGGTTGGCTTCTTTTCCCTCAGACCCCTCCCCTTATATAGGCTCGAGGTACCACATTTTGTCTTCTAGATACATTTGAACATACAGAAAAAAATGGTAGGCGGGTTGTACAACTTGTTTCTTACATGATCAATTGATGACTTGACACTTCCTACTGTCAGGTGCTTGACTGCTCCTACTCGATGTGTTGCGTCGTACCGTCCACCTCCGGTTTTAACACCGTGCCATCGTCTGGTCATGTCGCTCATCTTCCTGGTCGTCGTGATGATGGCCCTACCCCATAGACCTACACTGGGCGACACGGACTAGCCTGGCCGGGCATAAATGCTTGGTCGGTGGAGTTCGCCGCTAGGGAATTTAACCTTTGTGTCGCCTGTCCTGCATGCTCGTGATTGTTGGCGTCATCATCCTCTCCTGGGAACTTCTGTGGTGATCAGGTGGTGATAACGAGGATTCTCGTGTTCTCCTGTCAGATTAGAGCGTAATATTGGGATAGATTATCTCTGTATCCATTTTTCATTTACCTCTAGTATTTTCGAGGAAGCTCATTTATTAATTATTAGATAATGCGGATACCCCGGTACCCATGTTCCGTCAAAGTTCCAGATCAATATACATGCAGTACCCCTTCCATGGATCAATAATTCAATATACATGCAGTACCCCTTCTGCAAAATTACAAGGCCATATTTATGAGGGCTGGCACAACAATAGTGGACGAAGAAACTCAGAGGGAATCATCCCAAATAGCAACTGAAGCAAACTTCGCTAACTAGGGGTTGGGTGGGCAGTGGCGGAGCTTGCAGCAAATTCCTGGGCGGGCTGGGTAGGCTAAATTGCATGAAATTGGTTCTCCCCGGCCCATGGGCCGGCTATAATAGGAGGAGGTGGTGCAAAGCTGGGCGGGCCATGGCCCATGTAGCCTTGCTGAAGCTCCGCCACTGTGGGTGGGGGCACTTGATGGTGCAGCCGTGCAGCACGCCGGCTTCAGCCACCTGCCCAAACCCCTGTGTAAAACCTACATCCGCCCAATAGCTTCTTCGCGTACCCCGCTCATACCCCTGCCCAAACCCTACATAAACCCTACATCCGTGCAGCAGGGAATCGGGACGAGGAGGAATGGGTGATTACCATAATCCGGTGGCGAGTCGCGGTAATCAGAACGATAAACAGGCTCCAATGGCCAAAGCCATGGTCGTCAGCGACGACGAGGATGTTACCAACATGACTTTGAACCAGATGGGTCGCCAGAGAAACGATAAGGGCAAAAATCACGCGGCCTTCAGCAGCGGCAGGGGTTCATCTTGTTATTTTCTCCTCGCTAGGGGACGTTTGACGTAGTTTCAGATCATTGCGGGGTCTTTTGTGCGAATGAGCGGAGCAGCCCCGCGCATGGCTTCTGCCCAGGCGTATCCAACAATCCAGTTTTTTTTTTTTTTTTTAGACAAATCCACCAATCCAGCTGTTGTCTCTGTGGGGATTTTTTTTTGCAGATGAAAGGGAGTTTTATTCATTACTCAAGAGCATAATCAGTCTTACATAGATCAGGGACATTGCCTGGCCCCGACCCCAGCCATACAACCGTGCGGCATTCAGTTCTGCCAAAGCTAGCTAGATAATGACTGATGCTATTCTTCTCCCTACATATATGAGCTAGCTTAACTACTCTCCCTTCCGACATGAGCCTCCTGATCTGATCAACCAGCATGGAGTAACGGGATCGATCTCTGTCCACTGTTGTGATCATCTTAAGAGCAACACAGCAGTCTGTCTCCACTTCAATAGGTAGCTGCGTCCACTGCAAGGCAAGGTTCAAACCCTCCAAGCAGGATAGAAGTTCGGCTCCTAAAGGTTCTGCACATGCTCTCGGTTCTCTGCATGATGAGAAAATGATCTTACACAAACAGTCCCGCAGAATCATTCCAGCGCCGGCCGTTCCGGTGGAGGTGCAGAACGATCCGTCGAGATTGAGTTTAGTCCACCCATCCGCTGGAGGAGTCCATCGTGATCGCGCCTCGTCCACAACCCGAGCATGTGGTACAGGCTTGCTGGGCATCACCACATCAACCACTTGTTTGCCTTTCGCCGGGTCTGCACTCGGGTTGTTTTGGATGCCCACGAGTGAATCAACGTAGCTGAGAAGGAACCTCTTGGACGCTTCGACCGGAGGAGGCTGCTTATGATGCGTCATTTCATTGCGTACGTACCAGCACCGTCAAAGGGTCATCATGAGTTCCATCCTCTCCGTGTCAGGCAGGTCACAAAGAGTTTGGGCGAGCCACTCCATGCCCGTCCGATGGAATTTCGTACAAGCAGGAATTCGCCATTGCTGTGCCATCGCTTGCCAAAGGGCCACCGCACTGGGACATCTGCAAAAGGCATGAAATGTGTCCTCCGGCTCCATCGCATAGAGAGGGCATTGGTCAGAAACTTCCAATCCTCGCCGTTTTTTTTATTAACCCAAGTGGGCAAGCAGTCCGTGATCAAGCGCCAAGTAAAAGTGCCAACCTTAGGAGGAGCAAGGCACCTCCAAATAAAAGCCCAGACGGCTCGTCGCCCGTCCGATGCCCTGCTCGCCGCGACTGATGTAGATCGAAGATGATCTTCCAAAGCAAGTCGATAAGCACTCCGCACCAAGAAGTGTCCGTTACGCTCAGGACCCCACGCGAGGAGATCGTCGCCCATCCGAGGTGATGTCCGAATCTTAGCTATCTCCTCGGCGTCCACCGGGAAGAAGGTATCGCGTACCACATCCATCCGCCAAGCACCATGGTTATCCAGCAGTTCGCTCACCTGACGGAGACGGCACCGGCCCTGCGGTGTCACCGGTCTTCCGCTGTCGTTTCTCGGGATCCAGCGGTCACGCCAAATCCTAATTGAGTTGTCGTTCCCCACGCGCCAAACCAGCCCTGTTTTCAGGAGCTGCAGTCCATGTTCCACACCTTGCCAAGTCGCCGAGGCCCCTCCTGAAAAAATAGTGTCATCTAAATTATCGTTAGGGTAGTACCTCGCCTTCAGGACACGGGCACACAGGCTCTCCTGGTTAGTCAAAAGCCACCACGCTTGGCGGGCCAGCAAAGCCTGGTTAAATAAGCACAGATCGCGGAAGCCAAGACCCCCTTGTGACTTTGGTTTTATAAGGTGGATCCATGCTCGCCAGTGCATCTTCCTTTTTCCCTTCTCTACCCCCCAAAAGAAGTTGCGAATCATTCTCATTAGGTCTTCGCATGTGGACGCTGGAAGTTTGAACACGCTCGTCACGTATGTCGGAATTGATTGGGCAATTGATTTTATGAGCACTTCTCTCTCGCTCTGAGCAAGTTGTGATCCATCCCATTCGATCATCCTCTTCATATATTTTTGCTGCAGATTTTGTAATCTATCCTTTGACATGCGCCCATTGGGAGTTGGAAGTCCCAAGTATCGCTCCTCAAAACTCTGCTGCTGCACCTCCAGGACTTGCACAACAGCCTCACGGTCAGCCACCCGACAATGTTCACCAAATAAGATGAAAACCCACAGACCGGTTACCGAAAAATTCACCACAGAAAAAAAACCCACATCCAATGATAACCAACGGCAGAGCACATGCCGCAACCGCACCGGCGTTGGCCCCGTGGATCTTCTTGTGTTTCCGTGTTTTTACTGTCCAATAAATACTACTCCCTCCGTCCAGAAAAAGTTGTCTCCATGACATTTTTACAAAAAAACCCTCCACTTTTGTCCGACCAAACCCGCAGTCCTTGTCGTGTCGCAGCGCCACTCCCCTCCCCGCAGCTTCCCGTCGTTGCGCTGCTCCCCTCCCCGCCGCGCCGCGCCGCTGAGCTCCCCCGCGCCGCTGAGCTCCCAGGCCCCGCTGAGATCCCCCGCGCCTCCTCTCCCTCCACGCCGCCACGCCGCTCCATTTCGCTGTGTAGCTCCTCCTCTCCCCTAAAAATCCCTTCTTCCGGTGAGGTTCTCTTCGACGAGGCGCCGCTTGATCTGAAGGATGACGACAAATTGGCGCTCGATCTGGAGCATGGCGACGGCATGGGGCGGGTGCTCTCTTCCTCGAGCTCCTAATCCACCAGCTCCTCTTCCTCCTCCAGGCCCTCCTCAACATCGCCGGCGACGACGGCATGGGGAAGACGACGGTGGCGGCTGCGGAAGTCGACCCCAACGAAGGCGGGTCCTCCTCAACATCCCAGGCTCCTCCTCCTTCAGGTCCTCCTCGTGCTCATCTATCTTATGCCAAGCCTGAATTTGTACTGCCAAGTCAGAAATTTTCATCTTTATTGTTAAGTCTGAAGTTAGCTGACATGCTTGCAATTTTGATCACTAAGAGTGCTGCAGCTAGAGTATCTCAATTTATAACAGCACATGTTGACCTTGCAGCAAGTTTACAAGGATCTACTAGTTCTTTCCTCTTCCTAAAGCAAGCAAACACATCTGCATTTCTGTCAAACTAAAACAAGCAAACACTTAACTGAATTTCTGTCAAACTAAGCAGCTGCATTTCTGTCAAACTAAAGCAAGCAAACACTTAACTGAAGCAAGCAAACACTTAACTGAATTGCAAGCAAGCAATTCTGAACAGCTGCTAGAATCATCATGTGCATTTCTGTCAAACTAAAGCAAGCAAACACTTAATTGAATTTGCAATGACGGGCTCTTTCACCTGTGAAAAAATTAGGGTAAGAACTAACAATGTGCATAACTGAATTTTTGGTCTGACACCAAGATCTCCTACTCCTGATCAATTGAACAAAACCCACTGTTGACTGTACCAATTGAACAAAGCTGCAGGGTGCATTATGTTAAAGATTTCCTACTCAAGTGATTTTTAGGGAGAGCACTTAAAAAATTTAGTCAACATTTATTTATGAGGGAGTAGAATTTAACAGTATGTAGATATAGTCTTGTTCAGATCTTACTGAAGAAGAGAGAGGGTTAGTAAGCAGGGTTACTTCGGAGGCTTTGTTTTAGGAATAATTCAGTTAATTTAACAGTGGATCTAACTGACTGAATAAGTTTTAGGGACATGTTTTTATAACTCTTAGTTAAGGGATTGTGGCAGTTTTCTGCAGTCTATCAGTTTGAAATTGAATTCCCTTGTTCTTATTTCTGGAGCATAGCGAAATTCAGTGTAATTTTAATTTTGATATGGCTCCTCTTTTCTTGTGACATGTACTCACTGAATTTTAATTGACAGTAAAATTCAGTGTAATTTTGGTTAACTGAATTAAATGTAAATTCAGTTAACTAGTAAAATTAAGTGAAACATTTGGTCTGATTGAAATGCAGCAAGTTTTTTGGGGGTCCTAATCAGTTTTCTTACAAAAACTTGCTTAAATGGCAGCAAGTTTGAATACAGTGTATGTTCTGTAGCTTGTTTAGAAAGATCACTGAGTAAAGTTTCTTGGGGGTCCTATTTCAGTGTAAAGGTTCTATTTTCAGTGTAAATGTTCTCTGTAATATTCTATTTTCAGTATCCTTATTCAGTTTCTAATGCATACAGAATACTTACACCTGAATATGAGGCCCTACCTGTGCAATTGGACAAATGGTGTATAAATCCAAATAAATCAAATAAATTCAAATGATTCAGATAAATCCAAATAAATTCAAATAAATCCAAATACTCTATCATTTCTTTTCCTATCCTTTCTCATTGAACACATGACACAATACATACACGTGACACAAAGCCATACACATGGCACAAGCCATACACATGACACATGACACATCACATACTCCTATCCTTTCTTTTCCTTTTCCCTTTCCCTTTCTTTTTTCCTTTCTCTATCTACTCATTTCCTTGTTCTATAATGGCCCTGGTGTCAGTAATTAGCTCCGGACTGCAGTATACACCGGTTATTTCCTCTCCAGAATTCCGTAGACGTTCCTTATGCAGATGCGGTATCTTGTAGTTGTTTCCTCCTTGATCTTTCATCACTTCCACCATGACTGCTTGCAACGTCATAAAGATTTTGAACAGCTTATGGGGATCATAGTTCTCAAACTCCTCCTCTACACCCTGAACCAGTTCCTGTATATTCATAGGCGCTCTACAGTCGGTTAGGGATTGGAGGGAGTAGTGGAAACAAAGATCTAGAACATTGAGCTCAGGGCTGTTCGGTGGTTGTTGCAATAATCGAATATCTAGATCTGCATGCCACGGCTTCTACAAAACCAGCATCATTAGGGAGGACATGCGGTGTTGCATTATCTTGTTGAATTAAGATCGTTGTGTCCTCGTCACCGTCAGGCCATTTGTCTTGAATGGCAGGGATTACTTTATTGATCAGGTAATCTCTGCACACAGGTCTAGTAACTTTGACCGGCCTCAACTCTATTGTCCCCATATCTCTGTTCTGGCTTGTTCGTTGTGCCTCGGTCTCTACCATGAACGGCTAAATGCCAAGTTTTCCATCAAATGTCATCTCCGCATCGTCATTGTAGCGAGGTTTGGCCACAGCTGTTAGAAACATCACCTTCCCAATGCTATGAGTGTTGTGCACAGTTCGATTTGGTTCTTCTTCTCCAGGCAGTACATAGTAGCTACTCTTCACTCGGGTCATGTCATACCATTTCTCATCGATGTGGACCATATTTTTCATTGGCTTAAAACTGGGCCAAGGACTTGATATCCATCTTTCATCCATCATGGATAGGCAGAACTTTAGTCTCGCTATCTTGTTCTGTGGCTTGATGGTGGGTTTGATGGTGCTTGTGATGTGTTTCAGCTCTTGCAATTGAAATCGGTCATGTAGGGTTGATCGAGGCACACCTAAACACCTTGCTAGAGAACGGATTGTTCTTCTTTTGTTCAAAGGGATTGTGGCTGTTCTCGACAGATCTAGTTCTTTTCTCTTCCTACCACTTTTGTTCTTCTTGCTTGAAACATCAACTTCTCGGCCTGCTTCAAGTTGTCGTTTGGCTAGATTCCATATTCTTGTAACTGTTCGCAGGTGAACATTCAGCATAGTCGCGATGAGCACCTTGTCATACACGTGAACCTGTCCATCTCTAAGCTCGATTACTCGCAGAGCAAAGTAAACACCATGTCTCTCCTTGTCTGTCAAGTCCTTCCCTCTTGGATTGCCATGTGCATCAGCTTCTTGCACTTCTGCATCTTCTTGTGCATCTTGAGCTTCTTGCACTTCTGCATCTTCTTGTGCATATTGAGCTTCTTCCAATTCTGCATCTTCTTGTGCCTCTTGAGCTTCTTCCTCTTCAGGAAACAAATTCAATTCAATGTCTTCATCCTCATCTTCCGTCATCAAGTTTAAATCAATAGCGTCACCCTGTTGAGCTTGTTCTTCTTCTTGAGCTTCGTCCTCCTCTTCCGGCATCAAATTCAAATCAATAGTGTCACCCTGCTGAGCTTGTTCTTCTTCTTGAGCTCATTCCTCCTCTTAGGCATCAAATTCAAATCCATAATTGTGTGCTCCTGTCTGATCTCATAACAAGAGTATACAAAAGATGAATGGTGAGCATATAATCATAACAAGAAAACCATGAAGAATCCTAGACAAAAAGCAAAGAAACCAAGAAAGGGAAAAGTAGAGCGGGCCTGACCTCACGCTACTACTACTTGTATTAGCAGTAGTGTGGGGTTGGACCCGCGCTACTGCTAAATAGCAGCAGCGCCGAGTGTTTCCCTGCGCTACCACTATTCCCGTGTGTTTCATTTCTTTATATTTATATTGTTTTATACACCATTATACAAAAAATTATACAACATCAATGAAAATGTCGTGGAGGAAGCACAGATTAGATAAAAGTGGATGGATCCAAGTGACCAAGTTGAAAACTATTTAAAATAGTTCCATCTTTATTTCTAAAATGGTCAACGTGTGTTTGAAAATTGGTCAACATCTAACTAAAATATGTTCATTGTGTATTTAAGAAGTAGTCATCGTGTAATCAATAAATATCCATCATGCATTAAAAATATGTTCAACATGTAATTTGAAAATGTTCATCGTTTATGTAAATAAGTTTTTTTTGTGTATTAGAACTTTTCTAGTGTAATTATAATTTTCGTGGTATAATTAATATAACATGTATGCAGATTTTCGATTGTGTATTAAAAAAGATCATCACATAATTAATATATATTCATCATGTATTACAAAATGTTGAACTTTTATTTTAAAATGTCATCTGCTAGGTTGAAAATATTCACCATTTATTAAAAAAGTACATCGTCTATTAAAAAATATTCATGATGTATTTAATTTTTTTGGTCATTTGTTTTGCAACATATTGTACAAAAAATTCCTATGAATTTTAAAAATAATTACATTTTGTAAGATAGAATCAATTTTTTTAGCAAAATAAAAATAAACCAAAAAGGCATACTTTGAATAAAATGTTCACAGTATTTAAAAATATGTTTTCGCATTTTCAATAATTTTTTTCACGTTATTCAACTTTTTCAATATCCACGACGTTTAAGAAATTTTACCCAGTTCAAAAGTTCTACATTTTTAACAGTGTGCGTATCAAGATTGTAAGGTAGAACCTAGAGAGAGAGTGTTGTTCCTCAATACCAGCTTGTAGTCACTCCTTAAGAATTAGACGTGTCGGCAATGGTACGTATTTGTCCTTCTCATAATCTCGTTCCCCAATTAAATTATTCACTGTTAAATAGGTCTGTCCGTATTTGATCTGACGGTTGCACATCTGCTGATGGACATGTGTATTCTTACTCTTGTATTCACTAGATTAGAGAGAGTTCTCAGGAGAATGTTTAATTCACATCCCATGGTAACCCTAAATGTTAAAACAATGTTATTGTACTTCTCAAAAAATGTAATAGCATTAAAAATGTTAATTAAATTAAAACATATTCAAGTATGTCAAAAATACTGATTTTTATATAAATGTTATACATTGTAAAAATGTTCATGTAATTCAAGAAATAATATTTTGTACAATTAAGAAAACTGTACAGTATTTTCTTAAAATGTTCACCCATTTTGCAAATATGTTGTAAAATATAAAAATGTTTGACGTGTATTGTTTTAAAAAAGTAAAACTTACTCAATTTTTTATGAAATATGTTAGTCATGTATTTGAACAATGTTAAACATGCATAAAAATATTTTAAATGAATACAAAAAATGCGCCATGTGTATGAAAATATGGAAATTAAAACAGATATTTAAAATAAGGTTAATTGTGTATTTAGAACATGGTAAAATTGAATAAAAAATTATCATGATGTTTACGAACAGTGTATAATGTATATGTAGACATGCGATAAAAAACAAGGAGAAAAAATGAGAAAAAAAGAAACCGGTCAAAACCGATGAACAACCCAAAGAAAACTGAAGGAAAAAATAAAACTTTTAAAAAGCCCAGGAAAACAATAGAAAACATATGCAAAACAGTGCAAAATGATTAAAAACAATAGAAAAAGTCACAAAACAGTAGCTGTCATGCTTTTGGCGAGTCTACGGGCCAATTCTTTTGGGCGGCTTAAAACAATACGCCGCTCACTACATTTATCGAGGCTACTAACTTAGTTTTTGTTTTAGAAAAGCTTCTTTATTACTTATCTTATAAGTAGTTACAAGCCGCAATAATATATCTCGGTGGGAACGCCACATAGCCCTTTTGTTGTATCCAGTTATAAAATTAAATTACTATTACACGACGCACTACCATAAATTGTCCCCTCTTCATATAGGGGAAACGCACCAGCGAAGCATGTGGGCTATCCCGTTTAACATGTTTGTTTTCTGAACCGCCTTTTTCCTGCTTTTTTGTTTCTGATTTTCATATGCAAACTATTTTTGTATTACATTTTCAAGTGTTTTATTATCAGACATTTTTTTAGGAAATCCAAATATAGTTTGAAGTAAAAAAACCAATTTCATATTTTTTCACAAATTTAAAAATTGATATTTTTGCAAAACATATTTGGAAAATTTAAAAAGTTCTTTTTTTCGTGTTTTGTTTAAAAATTCATGAAACATTCCCATTTTTCAACATTGTATTCATGTTTTGGCAAAAAAAAATTAGAATTTTTGACAAACACTTCTTGTTTTCAAATTTGGGTCACAAATTCGGAAATTTTTCAAAACAATTTGGAAATTTCTCAAATTCTTTGCGAATTTCAAAACATATCCGTGTGTTTAATTCATGTTTTAATGTTTTTAAAAATAAAAAAATGTTTGCAATTTTAAAATTTTATTTGAGTTTTCCAAAATGTATTCAAAATTTAAATACCTTTTTGGAAAAAACATAGTTTTAAAATATGTTCACCTGCCACCGCTCTTTGTTTCATAAAGTTTTCGTGCTATGAATAGTCATGAAGGGTTGTCAGCTCCACTGGCTAGGAAGAGGCAGTCTGCGACAAGAGATCGCGAGTTTGTGATTCCATACTGGCGCAATGGGCAGGCCCAATTAGGCCTCGTACAATGCAAAATGCTTAGGAGAGGTGCTTGGAGAAATAAATCAGGCTTTTTTTAAGCACTAGTGCTTATCTCCTGTAAAAATAGGCACAGGTGCTTCAGAAAAATTCGGTTTATTTTTTTAAGCACCTTCCTAAGCATCTCCCATTGTACAAGGCCTTAATGGTTCCTACGTTGCACCGTTGTTTGATGCATCACATGTCACGGCCAATCCTATAGGACACCTGCAGGCTTCGTTTTTGTTTAGTCTATGCACACTCCCCTTTATTCATTATAAACGAAGTTCATCGAAACACAATTCAGGTGCAGCTTCGTTGAAAGCGTCCGGCACGACGCCCAATTTTAAGCCGGCCCATGGCCGCTTCTGTTGTTTCTTTCCTTTTCCTTTTATTGTTTTTTCCATTTCCGTTTCATTTTCCATGTCTTATTTTTCTTTTTGTTTTCTATTTTATCATACAAAAGTTCACTTTGCATTATAGAAATGTTCAAATTATATTAATAAAATGTCCACAGTATGTTACAAAAAAGTTCAACGTGCATTATAAAAATGTTCATCGTATATTAGGAAATTGTTCAATGTCTACTACGAAATGTTCATTTTGTATCTGAAAATTATTCCGTGTATTAGAAATATGTGCAATATGTATTCGAAAATTGTTTAACGTATATTTACAAAATGTTCAATGTGTATTCAAAAATTGATGAGCACATATATTCACAAAACTCAGGACCAGGAAGTACGACGTATATGCTCCAAACCAGGCAGCCTACGCGTATATGCTCCAAACCAGGCAGCCTACTGGCAGGTAGGAACCGGTTATGCCTTTGAGTATAACCTGTTCACATAAAACTTACAATTCAAAGAAGAGTCCATTGTCAAATTGTGGATGGATGTAGTGTAAAGTTCCAGGTAGAAGTTCAACTTAACAATATTTGCTGGAACACTGGTATTCTAAAAGAATAGTGAGAAAAGACAAATCTCTAAATCTATACCAACTATTAAAGGAAGGTGATATTCTTGGTTTCGTCCGGCTTTGTTTGGTCCCACTTCAATTAATTTCACGTACACTATTTGATTTTATTACTTGCCACCTGTTTTGACCCAACGGAGGAAGCCCATCTGGCGGCACAATGTGCCCCAGGTCCGGAGAGCTGGCAAAAAATAAAAATGCCGATGGGAGGTTGGCCACGCATAGTTTGTCCACCCGACCCAACTAAGATATGAGAAGATTTTTTTTCTCCCGTTGCAACGCATGGGCCTTTTTACTAGTAGTTATATAAGATCTGGCGAGGGATTGTTAGAAGTAATGGGCTAGGCCCATGTACAATATCTGACGCACCGTACGTCACGGCCAATCCCTATATGACATCTGTAGGCTTCATTTTGTTTAGTCTACACACACTTCACTTTATTCATTATAAGCAAAGTTCATCAGAATACAATTCTGGTGCAGCTTCGTTGAAAGCGTCCCGCCCAACGCCCAAGTTTGGGCTGGCTTCACGGCCGGCTTCGCTGTTTCTTTCCTTTTCTTTTTTCCGTTTCTATTTCTTATTTTCTTTTTTCCTTTCTATTTTTTGTATCAAAAGTTCACTTTGTATTATAAAAATGTTCACATTATATTAATAAAATGTTCACAGTATATTACAAAAAGTTCAATGTGCATTATACAAATTTTCATCATATATTAGGAAATTGTTCAACGCTTACTACAAAATTTTCATTTTGTATCTGAAAATTGTTTCGTATATTACAAATATGTGCAATATGTATTCGAAAATTATTCAATGTATATTTACAAAATGTTCACTGTGTATTCAAAAATTGTTGAGCACATATATTCACAGAACTCAGGACCAGGGAGTATGACGTATATGTTGCAAACCAGGCAGCCTACTGGCAGCTAGGAACCGGTTATGCCTTTAAACATAACCTGTTCACATAAAACTTACAATTCAAAGAAGAGTCCATTGTTAAGTTGTGGATGGATGTAGCGTAAAGCTCCGGATAGAAGTTCAACTTAACAGTCTCTACTAAACACTGGTATACTAAACGAGTAGTGAGAAAAAACAAATCTCTAAATGGTTATTCAAGATCTGGTGGGGGCTTGTCAGAACTAATGGGCCATGCCCATGTATAATTTTTGAAATCTCCAATTGGCCCATGAATAAAATGGAAAGTGGTGGCTTAAAGTTTAGTCTCACCCAAAAGTTGAGGACGTGTGAGACCTTTTTATATAGTGAGTTCTCCCCACCACACTAAGTGATGTGTTGAGAAGAGAAAGCGAAGACCACACACACGCGCTCGACTTGCCTGGCTCAGGGCGGATGGCGCATGCGTGCGTGCGTGTGACATGCACGTGGTCCACAAAAATCCGGTCTGTGGCCTTTGCAGGGGCGCGACTTCCTTTTGCCATTTTTTTATGTCTTGCTAGACAAGTTGATCGTTTACTTGTGTGGTAAGTTCACGACTAGGAAACCAAGTTGGTTGAGATCAGGATCGCGACCACGACACCACCCTGGCCTCCTATATATTATTCTTACCAGCTGCTGCCAAAGACATGCCAAAAGAAACTTAGGGTTTTGCCTCATCTTGCAATTTGCCGCCTAATCGTAGTTTATTCCATCCTGAATACCAACATGCATCGACATGCGGGAGAGGAGGTCTCCAAAACCGTTCGTCCTTGTGATTCTTCACCACAATTCATTTTCCATCCAAGTCAGGCAACAATACTCATCATCGTCTTCAATGTTGTCACCTCAGGTTGTCTCAGATTTAGGGCCACTCACCACATCGCCTCCGGCCAGGTGACCCGGCTACACACCCCATGTTGGTGCACCTCACGGCCACGCCGAGGTAGCCCATGGCACGTAAAAGGAATGCCCTCAAGACTCGGCAAATACTCCGAGATTTAGAGGTCATCTACAACACGTTTACTTTCTACATAGCTGACCTAATTGTAACCCTAGTCCCCCAGTACCTATATAAACAAGGTGGTAGGTCTCATAGACGACACACAACGATCTCGTGGCAGATCAGCCTGTACTTTGTACTCCATCTCAAATCGATATAGCACAAGCAGGACATATGGTTTTATCTCTTAGGAGAGTCCAAACCAGGGAAAAATCCTTTGTCTCCGGTACCATCACCTCTAGGCTAGTAGTTAGGGACCCTCTACCCAAGGTGTATTTCGAAATCGACTCCATCGACCGATGTGTCGATCGCTCCGGAACCGATCTGGGTGTTAACGTGAACTCCCATCAATCAGGGGCATTCTCCTAGCATGTCATGTATGGGCCACCACCATTGGAGAATCCGGTATATCCCTTGGTAGGGTATCCTAGCTAGGCGACTTATCATGATGATAAGTGAACGCGAGCTTTACCTAGGTCCTAGCTCTCCAAAGCAGATAATACCCTACGTTCTGCTTATGTTCTATTGCATTGGAGTGTATACAAAGTACATGTACAGTACCAAGGGATTGAATCTATCTAAGTTGTGTTCTATCTATAAATAAATAGTGTGAATGAATAGTAACAATCGATGTCTATTGATAATGATGATGCATATATTTATACTCTTTGAAGAGACACATCACACAGACGCCGATGGCTACAAGGCTTACGGTATTAGAAGGATGCATCCGTTACATTAGGACGCGATCCATCGGGAGAGAAATCGCATGCCGGTTTTGCTATGAATGGATTTCCTTTAATTAAAGTAATTAACAAATCCTAACACCCCCCTAATCTCAACATCAAATGTTCTTGTAAACATCATCATCAACATCTTGATCAGCCTCCTCCAAAAACCCTGTAGGAAAAATATAAGGAGATATGCAAAATATGCCATAAAAAACTCCTTCCAAAAACCCAGTGCAAAAATAAGGAGAAACTGACATATCACAATGCCTGCATTACTATTGCCTCATTAAAACCTTCCACAATAAACCATTCAGGAAAAGCTTATAAAAGAAAATAGTGCAATATCCAAGATCCGAGGATCACAAACAGATTATCATTCAGGATACACTCCTCCTGAACATTGCAAGTCTTGAAGTCGTTTCATACCAATTCCATTGATGTACTTCTCAAATAAAGAACTTGGTAATGACTTTGTAGAAAAATCAATATCACATGACTTCGTTTGCAAAATATTTATCTCCCCACTTTGTTGTAACTCATGGGGATGCAATAATTTAGAAGACATATGGTTTGTAATATTGCTCTTTATACAACATGTTTGCATCTGTGTAATACATGCAACACTATCTTCATAGATAATGGTGGGTGATTCAATGAACCAATCCCACTTGAATTCAATAAAGTTTATCATTCTGCGAAGCCATGCACATTCACGTGATGCTTCAAACAAAGCAATAATTTCAGAATGATTCATGGACGTAGCCACTAGGGTTTGTTTTGTCAATTTCAAGAAAAGGCCGTACCTCCACTCAAGAAGACAAAACCATTCTGTGATCTAGCATTATGGGGATCAGATAGGTACCCAACATCAAAATATCCCACCATGGTCTTATCTTCATTTTTACGATATAACAAACCAAGATCTTTGGTGCCTTGAAGGTATATGAAAATGGTCTTCACACCAACCAAATGCCTCTTTGTTGGTGATGCACCGAATCTAGCCAATAAATCTACTACAAACGATATATCAGGCCCGGATTTAAGTTTGCTAGACACATTAGTGCTCCAATTGCACCGAGGTAAGGAAATCCAGTGTCCTAATTTCTCTTTGTCATCACCCTTAGGTCTAAATAGGTCTTTATCTCTATCAAGAGATCTAACAACCATTGGCGCCTCTCATGGATATGCCTTATCCATATTAAATTTCCCAAGAATCTTTTGGATAAAAGTAGACTGATGAACAAGTATTCACGAAGGAAGATGTTCTAGCTGTAAGGACAAACAAAATTTAGTCTTACCTAGATATTTCATCTCAAACTCCGCTTTTAATAGGGTGACTTGCCTCATGTATTTCTTGTGTAGTCCCAATGATATTTAGATCATCCACATACACGGACATAATACAAAATCCATTTTAGCTTTCTTGATAAACACACATGGGCAAAATATTTATTTGAGTAACCCTTCCGAAGAAGGAATACACTCGATTGGTTATACCACATTCATCCTGGCCGCTTTAAGGCATACAATGACTTTTGAAGCTTTACATAATACATGTTGCGATTAACCTTTGGATTCGGAAGCTTCATTCCCTCAGGAACTTTCATATAAATGTCAATCTAGTGACCCATATAAATATGTAGTCACAACATCCATCGATTGGATAGACAAAATCATTTTCACCGCCAAAGTGATATTAAATATTGGAACAATGTTCCACTCATAACAGGAGAATATGTTTAACATAACCGATGTCGGGTCTCTGCGTGAACCCCTGTGCTACAAGACTCGCCTTGTCTCTCACCACCCGATTGTTCTCGTTCCTCTTACGAACAAAAACCCATTTTGCTCCCAAAGGGAACACATGCCGAGGAATGGGTATTACTGAAGTAAATACCCCTCTTTTTATGAGCGAGCCCAATTCATCCTCCATTGCCTCCTTCCATTTGGATCAGTCTAAGCGCTTCATGTACTCCGCCATGGACATAGGTTCATGATCCAAATCAAGGTCTTCTCGCAATTCTAGAGGAGAAATAAATTTTGACAATGTAGTCTTTTGTTGTATGATTATCCCGGATCTATATAGTTACTGGATATCTCATCACTAGTAGAAAACAGGGATTTGGTCCAGGCCAGATACGGCCATTAATCCCAGTTCTCTTATGAACCGAGACCAAAGGGTGCATTAGTCCCAGTTCGTGAGGCCAGGGCGCCGGCCGGGCCTTGGGGCCATTGGTCCCGGTTCGTCTGACCCCTTTGGTCCCGGTTCTGGACACAAACCGTGACCAATGAGCCTCGCTCCTGGCGCATCACCTTTTAGTCGGTTGGTGGCCGGAACCGGGACTAAAGGTCAGTCTTCCGTCACGGTTCACAGCCACCATCGGGACTAAAGAGATGCCTATATATACCCTCGCCCCTGCCCACCCTCTCCTCGATTTTTTTGCCGTGTGGGAGGTGTGCATGCACTGCCATGTTCTCCCTTCTATGCATGCACATGAGGCGTTCGATGAAATACCCGAGCGACACTTAAGCTTTCTCCTCTCCAAGCTCGACCTCCAAGCTCCATTTTCCTCAAGATTTGTCTAGGTTTGGCGGTCCGTCCCGTCCTGTCCCTGTCCTCACCGCCGTCGATCGGCGCGGCTGATCTCGCCTCCCGGCACCACGGTGGTGAGCCTCTTGCTCTTATATTCTTTCTAAAAGAAAATAAAACTTACTTGTATGATTTAGATAGATACTTGTATAATTTTCTTACTTTTATTATTGTTTGTTATTATATAGTGCCATGGTTTTGGTATCCGCCCCTGCCGGCCCTTGTCCTGTCTATGATTCGAATGTGGTATATTATCTTTTATAACTATTTGTTTCATTTAGTGTTTATGACAATTATGCGACCAATGTGACATAGATTTTTTTATCTAGGAGGTATGTGCATCGAAAATTCCAACCGACCCTCTTGTCGAGATGTTAAATTTAACTAAAAAATAAAACAATTACTTGAAGAAAAAATTGAAAGAATTGAGGAGGAGAAGATGGAATTGGAGTTGCATGTTGCGGATGTCGTCGATGATCACAAGATCAAGATGGATGCAATGCTCTTGAAGATTAGAAAGATTAGAAAATATGCCATTGGTACTGAGGCTTGGTATCATTATGCCATTGGATCAATTGTTACCTTAGTTGCGATTATGATCGCATTTGTTGTTGCATTAAAATGTTTTACATTTTTTCAATGTATGTTTTAATTAGACGCTCTATAGAGCTATATATTGTTTGATGAGAACTATGTATGAACTTTATGTATTTATTTTTTCAGTAATAACATTTGATCACTACTGTACTTTGGTTTTAATGTGATGATGAACTTGTAATAATTTGGTCACTTCTCTATTCATGATGTTATGTAATGGTTTTTGATACACTTAATTATATAATGCATGAGATGAACCGACCATGGATGTACGGTGAGAGACGCACCTCCGAGTACATTGAGGGCCTGCATTATTTTCTCGAAGTGCCTGAGGAAAACAAGCAGAATGGTTTTATGTATTGTTCATGCCCTGTCTGTGGAAATACGAAGGATTACTTTGACTCGAAAACCCTTCACGCCCACCTGCTTGAGAAGGATTTCATGCCACACTATAATGTTTGGACCAAGCACGGAGAAAGAGGGGTTATGATGGAAGACAACAAAGAAGAAGAGAATGATGACAACTATCCCCCTGAATACGGTGATATTGCAACAGGGGAAGCTGAAGATCAAGAAGAACCAGATGATGTGCCCGATGATGATCTTCGCCGGGTCATTGTTGATGAAAAGAGACAATGCTAAAGTGAAAGGGGGAAGTTGAACTTTGATCGCATGTTAGAGGATCACAAAAAAGGGTTGTACCCAAATTGTGAAGATGACAACACAAAGCTCGGTATCACACTGAAATTGCTGCAATGGAAGGCAAACAATGGTGTATCTCGACAATCGGATTTGGGACGGTACTGAAAATAATGAAGAAGAAGCTCAAGGATAACGAATTGCTCGACAAGATGCGTCTGAAGCAAAGAAGGTTCTATGCATCTAAGATTGGAGGTGCAGAAGATACATGCATGCCCTAATGACTGCATTCTCTACCGCGGTGAGTATGAGGATTCAAAGCATGTCCGGTATGTCGTGCATTGCGGTATAAGACCAGACGAGATGACCTCGGTGATGTTGAGGGCGAGTGCCCAGGAAGAGGATTCTGCCAAGGTGATGTGGTATGCTCCTATAATACCACGGGCTGAAACATCTGCTGAAGCAAAGAGCATGCCAAGTTGATGCGATGGCACAAAAAGGACCTTTATTCAATCAAGAGGCCCTCGACAAACAACTCATGACTTGTTACTATTCCTTACAACTTCAAGTGAGTGTTACTGTCTTGTGCATATTCGATTTCGCTTACTCGAGGTTAAGTAATGTAATTGATGAGTTATGCGTGCGGATGTTTCACTTTATTCTGCTATCCATTAAGCTTGACGGGGGAGTAGTAAGTGTCTTAGACTCGAGACGTAAAGATCCCAAGGATTATGCGGACATGGCTGCAATGCTCCAGAAGTAAGTTCAATCATTATCACGCCATATCGGCAACTTTCGTTCATTTCCTGATATCAAGTAATCATTTTCTTTGCTTGGCAGGGTTCAGGAAATTTTCACCCGAATGGTTCCGGTTTGAAGATCGAGCTGTGATTTACACACCCCAAAGTAAGTAGTACTAGCTAGTTCCGCGATCTCTCATTGATTCTAGTTTCATTAATACCATCATCATGCTTGATTATCGGTTTGATTGAACTCTATTCTTGTAAAGTGCTTGTGGCAGGAAGGTGGGAATAATATATGTGGACACTACGTTTGTGAGTTCATGCGCCACTCGACCTCCGGCTGGGCTACTATGACAAACAATTTGAAGTACTAAACAATATTCACAATTTTATTTTATTACCATCAATTGTGTTGAGTTTCATTCATATATATATGTATTGACCCCTTCTTAAATTAGATGTGGCAGATGCGGGATGAACTCCTACCACATGATCGCATACGAGCAATGAAAGTGGAATTGGCGGGATTCTTTCTTGACCACGTCATACATAAAGATGGAGAATACCATATAGAAATTCAATGGGAGTTTGGCGCTTGATGATGGCAGGGATGTTATATTATATATATGTAGTAGCGACAGATAGATATACGAAAACTTGTTGTTCGACCAAGCACGGAGAAAGAGAAGTCACTTCTCTTTATATATGTTCATCACGATGTTGTGTAATTAATGGTTCCTTTTTTTGCTTACTAGCTAGCGTCGAGTTCTCTCTATATGTAGTAGCTACCGTCAACCAAGCACGGAGAAAGAGAGGTCACTTCTCTCTATAAGTAGTAGCTAGCTAACAAAATATGAAACCCCTCAACCCTTCAAAACCCTAACCCTCCCCCTTAAAAACAAAACCCCCAACACACAGGAGCTGCTGACGTGTGGCTTCCTTTTAGTCCCGGTTGGTGTTACCAACCGGCACTAAAGGTACTCCTGCCTGGGCACACCACAGCGGCCACATGGAGCTGCTTTAGTCCCGGTTCATAAGCCAACCGGGACTAAAAGTAACGGGCTTTAGTCACGACCGCTTTTGTCCCTTGCTGCGTAACCGGGACTAGTACCATGTTTTCTACTAGTGCATCAATACCTTTTGATCCTCCGCGATTTCCCTCAACAATTGATCAAGGTCTTCCAATGTCCCAACACCAAAATTTGCGTGCACACTCGTGCTGGGTTATGGATGACTAGCATCCTTCAAGTGTCCTTCAACCCTATGTTGAATGTGAACATCTTGTTGACTTGCATTTACTATTTGAGAATTCCTCATTCCCCTTGAACGCTTATGTGAAGCCTTGTCCTTTGTGTCCAGATTCCTTCCCTGTTAGGGTTGCTGAGTAGATCTATGGGTCACATATACTCTATCTCGCACATTTGTAGTGGGAACATTTGATTTTGTGACACCTTTATAATCAGTAAATGCGTCTGGCAGATTATTTGTAATATACTGAAATTTATAATCTTGAACCTCAATTCAGACTCATTCATACATGGATCTAAGGACTAGATGCCTTTCACATCCCAGTCTATTTCATGGCATTCTTTGTGGTTATTCTCTACCCATAATGCTGGGAAATTGTCCTCATAAAAAATGCAATCAGCATACCAGGCTATAAACATATCCCCTGTCGGGGTTCCAAGTACTTAATGAATGATGGATAATTGTACCCTACATAGATCAACATTCGCCTATGAGGGCCCATTGATGTACGTTGTGGTGGTGAGATCAGTACATATACCGCCAAGAACTGAATTGCCGCAGATGGGAAATACTCAGCTAGTTTCCACGTACTAACTGCAATGGGGAGACTGTATGATATGCAGTTGGTCGAATTTGTATCAACTCTGCAACATGTAAAACTGCATGACCCCAACATGAATCTGGAAGATTACTATTCTGTTAGAGCAGTCTTGCTATCAACTTGATCCTCTTGATAAGTGATTCCGCAAGATCATTCTGGGTATGTACATAAGATACTAAGTGCTCCATAGAAATGCCCAAAGCTAGGGAGTAATAATTAAATGCTCGCAAACTAAATTCCGTAGCACTATCCATTATGATGGATTTTATCCTGTGCTCGGAATGATTTGCTCTCAGTTTAATGATCTGAGCAATTAGCTTTGCAAAAGCATGGTTCCTTATTGATAGTAGACACACATTTGACCATCTCATTGATGCATCAATAAGGACCATGCAATATCTGAATGGTCCAGATAACGATTGTATTGGATCACAAATATCCGCTTGAATGCGTTCAAGGAAATCAAGTGGCTCATTCTTTAATTTTACATAAGATGGTCTTGTGATCAATTTCCCAGTTGCACATGTTGTGCATACAAAATCCGATGATTTTTGGGAACTTTCGATCTGCTATATTATGTCCAACAAAACCATCAATAATTTTTATTGTCATCCCAATACCAGGATGACCCAGGAGACAATGCCAAATCTTGAACTTATCAAGATTCTGAAAAACTATCTTGTATGCCATACGCTGCCTCTACGGTTTAATATATGCATATATAGTACAACCCAGAAGATAAAGAAGGCAAATTCTCAAGGATTTCCTTTCAAAATCCCTTTTGCTGAGTTATGAGTCGACATTCAGCCCCACTCTCTTCATTAGTTTCCACACGAAAACCATTTTTGCGGATATCATTAAAACTCAGCAAGGTATGAGTAGAATCTGGATACACTATAGCACCCTAGATTACCAATTTAGTATCCATAGAGAGTGTAATTATAGCTTGACTAGAACCAACAATAATGTGTCTTGACCAGCAATTGTCATGACACTTACATTATTTGTTTTTTTCCTTTTGTTTCGACCAGAGACCCAATGTTCATTTTTTCCTTCTTTTCTTTTGACCCACAACAAGGCACGGGTCATAGCCCATCATGTCCTTTCGCCCAATCGCCCAACGCCGCATTTATCGCTGAATAAAAGGGGCCGACGCTTAATGTTTCCCCTACCACCCCAATCCATTTCCTGGTGGTGCCGCCTAACCCTATTCTCGCCGCCGCTACCACACGCACGCCACCGGGCGAGCCATCGGTGGTGGAGGGACAGAGTCCTCCTCGCTCGACGAGGGGTGTAGTCAGGGGTGTCAATTCCATTTGGGAGTCCGTTGATGAGGACGAGCGATGCCGGGTTCCATGCTCGCGGATGGCATCCAAGACGAGGTCGATGGTGAAGACGAAGCGTCCGAAGAGGAGACGGTGACTCGCGCCAGTGTCGGGCTGGCCCACGCTGCCACTGCGTGCTCTGTGATGTCCATGGCAAAGGCCCCACCAAAGGTGAAGAGGAAGAGTTCCTATTCACCGAGAGGAGCAGGGAGCAGCCGAACACCCATGTGGCGCAGGCTTGTCCTGCTGGTCTAGAGCCGCTTCCTCCAGCGATGGTGACCGCGCTTTGTCCCGCGGCACCCATGGTGCGTCTGGTCTGGCGCCGGTTTGTGTCGGGATGAAGACGCAGGCTCGTCATCATGAGTCTTGGCAAGGCGCGTCGTGAGGAGGGCTGTAGCCGCGGGTAGGTACATCAATGACGCATCTCCGTTCTTCCTCCTCTATCGACGTGGGTGACAGCTAGGATGTGGTAGCCGAGCATGCCGGGCACGGTCCATATCGATGTACATGACACTTGTTGTGCTCGGGGAGCGGCGAGGGTGGGCTTTGGCGTGCCCACCTCGACATTCGCTGGTGGTGTGCCATGCCATCTAGAGGCAACATTTACGCTCCATTGGCGCGTGTAGTCGCCATAGTGTGCTGTTCTCCAGCAGTACCGATGACATCCATTGTTTGGGAACATAGTAATTTCAAAAAAATTCTAAGCACACGCAAGATCATGGTGATGCATAGCAACGAGAGGAGAGTGTTGTCCACGTACCCTCATAGACCTAAAGCGGAAGTTAGCACAACGCGGTTGATGTAGTCGTCACGTCTTCACGGCTTGACCGATCAAGCACCGAAGCACGGCACCTCCGAAGTTCTTGCACACGTTCATCTTGATGACATCCCTCGAACTTCGATCCAGCTGAGTGTCGAGGGAGAGTTCAGTCAGCACGATGGCGTGGTGACGATGATGATGTTCTACCAACGCAGGGCTTCGCCTAAGCACCGCTACGATATTATCGAGGTGGAATATAGTGGAGGTGGGCACCGCACACGGCTAATAGATCTCAAGGATCAATTGTTGTTGTATATAGAGGTGCCCCCTGCCCCCGTATATAAAGGAGCAAGGGGAGGGGGCGGCCGGCGGAGAGGCGGCGCCAGAGGAGTCCTACTCCCAGGAGTAGGACTCCCTCCTTCCTTGTCCAAGTAGGGAGAGGCGGAAGGAAGGAGAGAGGGAGGAAGGAAAGGGGCGCCGCCTCCTTGTCCTATTCGGACTAGAGGAGGGGGCGCGGCCTGCCCCGGCCGCCCTCCTCTTCTCCACTTTGGGCCCATGAGGCCCATTAACCCCTCGGGGTTCGGTAACCTCCGGTACTCGGTAAGATATATCCGATAACCCCCGAAGCCATTCCGGTGTCCGAATATAGTCATCCAATATATCAATCTTCATGTCTCGACCATTTCAAGACTCCTCGTCATGTCCGTGATCACATCCGGGACTCCGAACTATCTTCGGTACATCAAAACACATGAACTCATAATATAACTGTCATCTAACTTTAAGCGTGCGGACCCTACGAGTTCGAGAACTATGTAGACATGACTGAGACACGTCTCTGGTCAATAACCAATAGCGGAACCTGGATGCTCATATTGGCTCCTACATATTCTACGAAGATCTTTATCGGTCAAACTGCATAACAACATACGTTGTTCCCTTTGTCATCGGTATATTACTTGCCCGAGATTCGATCGTTGGTATCTCAATACCTAGTTCAATCTCGTTACCGGCAAGTCTCTTTACTCGTTATGTAATGCATCATTCCGTAACTAACTCATTAGCTACATTGCTTACAAGGCTTATAGTGATGTGCATTACCGAGAGGGCCCAGAGATACCTCTCCGACAATTGGAGTGACAAAACCTAATCTCGAAATACGCCAACTCAACATGTACCTTTGGAGACACCTGTAGAGATACTTTATAATCACCCGATTCACGTTGTGACATTTGGTAGCACACAAAGTGTTCCTCCGGTAAACGGGAGTTGCATAATCTCATAGTTGTAGAAACATGTATAAGTCATGAAGAAAGCAATAGCAACATACTAAACGATCAAGTGCTAAGCTAACAGAATGGGTCAAGTCAATCACATCATTCTCCTAATGATGTGATCCCGTTAATCAAATGACAACTCATGTCTATGGTCAGGAAACATAACCATCTTTGATCAACGAGCTAGTCAAGTAGAGGCATACTAGTGACACTATGTTTGTCTATGTATTCACACATGTATTATGTTTCAGGTTAATATTATTCTAGCATGAATAATAAACATTTATCATTATATTAGGAAATAAATAATAACTTTATTATTGCCTCTAGGGCATATTTCCTTCAGTCTCCCACTTGCACTAGAGTCAATAATCTAGATTACACAGTAATGATTCTAACACACCCATGGAGCCTTGGTGCTGATCATGTTTTGCTCGTGGAAGAGGCTTAGTCAACGGGTCTGCTACATTCAGATCCGTATGTATCTTGCAAATCTCTATGTCTCCCACCTGGACTTGGTCCCGGATGGAATTGAAGCGTCTCTTGATGTGCTTGGTCCTCTTGTGAAATCTGGATTCCTTTGCCAAGGCAATTGCACCAGTATTGTCACAGAAGATCTTCATTGGTCCCGATGCACTAGGTATGACACCTAGATCGGATATGAACTCCTTCATCCAGACTCCTTCATTTGCTGCTTCCGAAGCAGCTATGTACTCCGCTTCGCATGTAGATCCCGCCACGACGCTTTGTTTAGAACTGCACCAACTGACAGCTCCACCGTTTAATATAAACACGCACTAGTAGAAAACTGGGCAATGGTCCAGGCCCGGCCAGCCCATTAGTCCCGGTTCAATCCAGAACCGGGACCAATGGGGGCATTGGACCCGGTTCGTGAGCCCCCGGGGCCAGCCGGGCCACGTGGGCCATTGGTCCCGGTTCGTCACGGACCTTTGGTCCCGGTTGGTGGGACGAACCGGGACCAATGGGCCTCGCTCTGGCCCACCACCATTGGTCCCGGTTGGTGGGACGAACAGGACCAAAGGCTGCCCTTTAGTCCCGGTTCGAGTCACCAACCGGGACCAATTAGTTGCCTATATATACCCCTCGCCTGCGAGCAGAGCACTCCTGGCTCGCTTGTTTTCGTGGCAGGCGAGGGAGAGCTTGTTGTGCTCTAGCTCACCTCCTATGCACACGAGGTGCTCGATGGAATGCCCGAGCCACACTACTTAAGCTTTCTCCTCTCCAAGCTCGACCTCCAAGCTCCATTTTCCTTAATATTTGTCTAGGTTTAGCGGTCCGTCACACGTCCGTCCCGTCTTCACCGCCGTCGATCGCTCAGCGCCGATCTGCGTCGCCCGGCACCACCGTGGTGAGCCTCTTGTTCTTATCTTATCTTCTTTACGAAAGGAAAAAAATTCTTACTTGTATGTTTATATAGATACTTGTATAATTTTCTTACTTTTTATTATTGCATCTTATATAGTGCGATGGTTTTGGTATCCGCCCCGCCGGCCCTCGTCCTGTCTATGATCTCGGATGTGGTATATATTATCTTTTCATAACTATTGGTTCATTTATTGTTTATGACAATTATGCCGACCAACGTGACATAGATTTTATTTATCTAGGAGGTTGTTGAACCGGAAATTCCAACCGACCCTATTGTCGAGAGGTTAAATTTAGTTGAAGAAGAAAACAATTTGTTGAAGGAAAAAATTACAAAAATTGAGGAGAAGAAGATGATATTGGAGTTGCATGTTGCGGATGTCGTCGATGATCACAAGATCAAGATGGATGCAATGCGCCTGAAGATTAGAAAGATTAGAAAATATGCCATTCATACCGAGGCTTGGTATCATTATGCCGTTGGCTCAGTTGTTACACTGGTTGCGATTATGATCACATTTGTTTTCGCATTGAAATGTTTTACATAGTTTCAGTTTATGGTTTAATTAATTTCGATGTACTTTGGTTTTAATGTGATGATGAACTTCTATTAATTTGGTCACTTAATTATCTATTCATGATGTTCTGTAATGATTTTTGACACACTTAATTATATATAATGCACGCAGATGAACCGGGAATGGATGTACTGTTCAAGACACACCTCCGAGTACATTAAGGGCGTGCATGATTTTCTCGAAGTGGCTAAGGCAAACAATAAGTTTTTTGTTGTAAGTAGAAACAAAATAAAATAAATAAAGCAAGAAAGAAAACAAAAAAACAAAAAAAGTGTTTTCAAATTTGAAAACTAACGGCACTAACAGAAAGTTTATAATTTTCCTAAAACTAAAAGCAAAAAGAATTCAAAAATAAAGCAAAAAACCAAAGAAAATAAATAATGCAGAAATCAAAACAAAAAAACAACAATAAGTATTTTGTTGTAAGTAGAAACAAAATAAAATAAATAAAGCAAGAAAGAAAACAAAAAACAAAAAAGTGTTTTCAAATTTGAAAAGTAATGGCACTAACAGAAAGTTCATAATTTTCCTAAAACTAAAAGCAAAAAGAATTAAAAAATAAAGCAAAAAACAAAAGAAAATAAATAATGCAGAAAACAAGACAAAAAAACTAGAAAAAAATAAAAATAGCAACAATAAGCAAAGAAAACAAAAAAACAAAAAAATTGCCACCTACTGGGCCACCACAGGCTGAATACGACTAGAAACCCATCCATGGGCCATGATTCAAAGTTCAGCAGGGCCAAAGAGGCCCATCGTGCATAGCATAAGAATAAGTAGGCCCGTAAGCCTGCAATGGAGAGGAGGTTGAGAGGGGTGCGGCAGTGGGGCTTATAAACCACTGCACGCCCCTCTCAACTAGCGAGGTGGGACTAACTTTGGCCCCGATGCGTGCAGCACAGGGGCCTTTGGTCCCGGTTGGTGCCACCAACCGGGACTAAAGGGGGGGGGGCATTGGTACCGGTTGGTGCCACGAACCGGTACCAAAGGCCGCCGCTTCCCGCCCCTTTGGGCTGCCGAAAGAGGCCTTTGGTCCCGGTTGGTGGTACGAACCGGGACTAAAGGCATTAGTCCAAGTTGGTAACGAATCGGGACCAAAGGCTTTGCTATATAAGCAAACACTTTGCAAAAATTCAGAATCTCATCGCCATGATTGCCCCCGACGACGCAGACCCTCCTCGACGCGCCGCCAGTTGCTCCACCTCGCTGCCGCCGCCGCTGCCAAGGCCGTCGCCGCCTCAACTCAGCGCCGTCCTCGTGGCCGGCCTCCTGAGCCGCGCCCTCGTCGCCGGCCTCCCGAGCTCACGCCCGTCTCGCCCCGAGCCCCCGCCCCTGCCCGTCGTCCGCCCTGGCGCCGGGCGCCCTCGCCGCCCACCGTCGCCATCGTCATCTAGCCGCTGTGAGAGCTGCCATAGCCGCACCGGCTCTGTTTTTTAACTTTATTAGTTTAATTTTTTTTCATATATATATATATATATATATATATATATATAATGTATATGTGTATGTATGTGGCTATGTGTATGTAGATGTTCAAAATGTATAAAAAATTGTTCGTACCATGTTTTTCTTCATATATATATATGTATTTTTTGTTGATATGTGTATTAATGTTTTTTTCTATTCATAGATTTTTTGGTGATATTAATTATTGTAGAAATATGCAAATGTTTGTATATTCATATGAACAATGCATTAGGCGAGACCTTTATTTTTCGAAATTTTCTATTTGAACATTTTTTAAAACAAGCAATACTAAAAGAATGAGAGGAAAAAGGAAAATAAGAAGAGGAAGAAAGGAGAAGAAGAGGAGAGGAAGAAGAGGAGAAATAAATAAGAAGAGGAAATAAGAAGAAAAGAAGAGGAGAAGAAGACAGAAATAGAGGAGAAGAAGAAAAATAGAAATTTTCTATTTGTCTTCTTCTCCTCTATTCCTTTCTTCTTCTCCTCTTTTTTTTCTTCTTTTTTTTCTTCTTCCTCTTTTCTTCCGTTTCCTTATTTTCCTTTCTCATGAGAAGAAGAAAAGAAGAGTAGAAGAAGAAGAAAGGAATAGAGGAGAAAGAAGAAACTTCAACACGAGGGGGGTACCGATACCCCTCCCGATAACATTATTTTCCCATGTATATGTATGTCACGTCGTTGTCGATATAACCCCCTCGAGATAACTTCGACATGAGGGGCGGTCGATATATATACCCCCTCTCGACCGTGATAACTTATACAACGGCAGCACCCCCCTCGGCCCTCTCGCTCGACTAAAACTCTCGAGGACACCCAAACCCTAGAGAGAAAACGATGTTGGTCTCCTACCCCCTCCCGCCACGCCACTACCCGAAAAATTAACTCTCTTGAGGCCACCCAAATTAACCCTTGAGGCGTTGTGTCGAGGCGACCCCAAACCCTAGAGAAAAAACGATGTTGGTCTCCTACCCCCTCCCGCGGCGCCCCTACCGACAAATTAACTCTCTCGAGGCCACCCAAACTAACATGATTCCTTATTGTGTTTAGCTAGCTAGTTCTCGCTGTGCCACAAATATATATATATATATATATATATATATATATATATATATATATATATATATATATATATATATCGATCTGTACCATGTTTGTATAATAATTGACATGTTGTGAATATTTGCAGAAACTATGGAGCACTCGCGAGACGAAGACACAGAAGCGATGTTGAGGCACATAATCGCACAAGGAAGTGATGAAGTTGCGTCATTTCTCAACGACACCGTACTGGGTGAAGAGGAGGGCTATGTTCATGATGGCTTCGACCCATTAATGCCGGTACAAGAAGAGGACTGTGTTCATGATGGCTCCGGTGACACAATGGAGGTACAAGCGGAAGGAGACCGTCTTGTTGCTCGGTGACCGAACCGTGTCCGGCCAGGAATAAATATATTAGTTAAGCCCGTGCTGACTAGTTAAATGATGCATCCAATGTTATGGTATATGTACACATATTAAATACTCTCGACTATCTTCCTTGTAATTTCTAGCCCTCCGGATCGAAAGCACAACTTCGGTAAGGAGGCGAGGCCCAAGAAAAGTTGAGCTCGGATGAAAAGTTTGAGATCATAGAAATCGCGCCCGACGGGCGAACCGATTGAACCCATGCGGACAAGGAAGGCATTTTCTGCTTTCGGTCTTGGGGGTTCTTGTTAGGGACAAGATCCCGATCAGCATCCATCAATGGTATAAGCCTAAGGAGGAAGACCACGAGGTGTCTTATGTCAATGATATGCGTAAAGAAGATCTTTGGACTGAGCTGAAGGCAAATTTCACCCTACCGCCAGAGGAGGATCCGGAGAAGCCGTTAAAGAGAAATTAATCAAGTCTTTTGCTCTTAAGAAGATGGCAACCCTAATGAGGAGGTGGAGGAAAGAGCTGAACCAGTTTGTCGAGAAAGATAAGACACCAGAATTCATCGGCAAATATGAGAAGATCAAAGATCAGCAGCCCGCATTTATGGCCCACCGGACATCGGAAAAGAGTAAGAAGATGTCGGCGACAAACAAGAAAAATGCTGCGAAGAAGAAGCTTCACCATCGCACGGGGTCAGGTGGCTACCTCAAAGCCCGGCCTAAGTGGTCCAAGGCTGAGCATGATATGCTTGAAAAAGGGATCGAACCAGAGACAATGTCTTGGCGGAGACCGTTCTGCCGGACTTGGTTCTTCGGGCTGGCGGAACCTTGGACCTATGAATAGGAAGTGCTGATGGACGGACGAGCAAGCTGCAAATACCGGTCAGAAGCTTCGACACTATATCGATGCAGCGCAGCGAGGGACGTTCCTTCCAAACAGGGAGAAGGACGAGCTCACAATGGCCCTTGGGAATCCTCGGAGCACCACAGGCCGGACACGAGACACGCCGGGCTCCCTTTCGTGGAAGGTTGGTTTTAGGACCTTGAGGGGTTACAAAACCCACGAGAGGAGGAAGAAAGCTGAGCAGGACCAACCGCAGAAGCGCTCTAAAGGGTAATGGGGCTAGAGGAACGAGAAGAGGAACGAGAAGCGGCAGATCGCAGCGAGCGACCTGCGAAGCTTCCCCAAGCTACCCCGCCATCTCGTGGAGAAGCAGCATGGCTTCCACCGAGCTGCTTCGGTGGAGCATGTTTTGACGGCTCCTGCCCGGCTATCCCGTGGATGGTATCACGGAGTCTCAAAGTTGCCACATTATGGCGCGCGATGGATGACTTTGAAGGTCAAGGCGGCTGTTGGCCAAGTTTATCCTAGTGGACCGGCACAACTTATCACCGCCACCGATTCGGAAGGATATGCTAAGGTGATGGTGGATGAAATAGCAGAGGATTTGAGGACCTCCGCTTGACCACCCTACCGGTGAAGGGGAGACTAGGCTGGGTTCTGCTCAAGACTCCATGCCTATGGCGGAAGGAGCTCATCAACCTTCCGAACTGGGCGCCTCCGCCTCCTCCTCCTCCTCCCGTGAGTCAGGGCACTCCGCCTCCTCCACCGCCTCCTCCTCCCGTGAGTGACTATCGTGGCACGCGTGGAGGCACTCCGCCTCCTTCTCCGGTAGCGTGGCGGCACTCCGCCTCCTTCTCCGCCAAGGCTGGCGCGTACCAGCAGCCAGCCTCCTTCTCTGCCTCGTGGCCGAGGGCGGAAGAGACCCGCCCGCTCGGCTGCTCCCGTGGCGTCGTAGTCCTTCTCCTCCGCCTCGTAAGCAAGCAAGAAAGAAGACATCCGCTCCGTCTGCTCTGCGGCGTCTAGCAGTACAGCCAAAGGCGGGAGGAAATCTGATCTGGTCCTGCTCTGAAGACTCCGGAGAAGTTACCGTCTGAGAGGACCGAGGAGGAAAACACAAAGATCGCTGGCAGATCAAGTGGATGACTGGTTTGCAGGGTTGAAAGCAAAGAGACGTCCACCTCCGGAGGAGAAGGTAGATCCGGTGAAAGCGAAGCGCACTGCTGCCCCGAGGAAACCACCCAAGTCTCCGCGAAGAAGGCAACTATGAGCGCATTATTGGAAAGGCATTTGCGAAGCGGAGAGGTCGGGGCGTACTCAAAGTGATCAAAGAATGAAAGAACGACGAGCTGGGAAACAAATTGCCCAGCTCGGCGAACAAGCCGAAGCAATCGTGCCCCCGCTCAATGTGCTGCTAGCGACATCGTCGATCCGAGGATGGTGCCCGGTTATGGCAATCCTGAAGATTACCTGCCCGACGATGTACATTATGATTTCTTGGAGGTGCAGATACAAAGATCTGAGTCTGGAAGCCTCTCGTCAAAGATGAAAGCTCTCTATCAACGATGATGCGAAGATTGCATGATTGGTACATGAAAACCTGCAGAGAGTCTGATGGGAGGAGTACTTTGTATGTGAGAGTTAAAACGGAGCATGACCTCGTTGGAATTGAACTGTTGCCTATTCCATTTGAGGAGTTCTATCAGTTTTTCAATCAATTGGCCCTCGATAAAGCAACGGTCACCTGCTACTGTCTGTAAGTAGTACTACTTCATCATTAAGTCTCTCTATATAACTCAGCTCTTTCATTGCATGTATTTATAATTATCCTCACTATATTATGCAGATTGAAGATCGCGAATTGAAGAAAAGACAAGTGGGTTCCATTGGGTTCATTAACACATATCTCATAGATGCAAGCGAGGTTGAATTTCATGCCGAAAATACCGAGGCCAACTTGCTACAATCGTTGGTAATAAATGAACATAAGGATATAATACTCTTTCCTTACAACTTCAAGTGAGTGTTCTTGTCTTGTGGCATATTCGGTTTCCCTTATTAGTCCAGGTTATAGTAATGTAATATTGATGAGTTATGCATGCATGCTAAGTACCACTATATTCTCCTAGAGATTATGCTTGAGCAGGGAGTAGTAACTGTCTTAGACTCCAAACGAAAAGATCCCAAGGAGTATGCGGACATGACTGAAATGCTCGAGAAGTAAGTTAAAATCGATCATTATCCACCATATCAGCAACTTTGTTCATTTCTGATATCTAATTGTTTTCTTTGTATGGCAGAGAAAATTCACCAAAAAAGCTCCGGGACTGGCGAAGAAGCTGCAATTTAGACACCCGAAAGTAAGTACTATAGTAGCATATTCCACGCATCTCCTAGTGATTCAAGCGCTAGTTTCATCAATACCATTTAACATGCTTGCTAATTATCAGTTTGATTGACCTCTATTTCTTGTAAAGTGGTTGTGGCAGGAACAAGGGAATGATTTCTGTGGATACTACATTTGCGAGTCCATCCGCCACACGACCTGTGAGCGGGGCTACTCTGACAAACAATATGAAGTGCGTAAATAACAATATTCACAATTTTATTTTATTACCATCATTTGTGTTGAGTTTCATTCATATATATATATATACATATACATATATATATATATATATATATATATATATATATATATATATATAGTATATATAGTGCCACATCTTAGTATATGAGACATGTAGGGTAACTACCACCGGGTGGTAGGATGGATTTTCCCTAGGACAAATGTTTCCTACAAGCAGTGGTAGTTACCACCACCTGCGTTTTGTATGTTGTATGTAGTATCTGTCGAAACCGAGAGTATGTACGTGTAGTATGTAGTATATAACAATGATTAGGTAGTATATATACAAAATTTTAGGTAGTATGTACCATTTTTTGAGTATGCTCTTTTTTACATACAAATATGTACGTATTTCATAAATATAACAAAAACTATGGGCTCATATGCAATTTTTTCATGTAAATTGTTTTGAAATATCTTAGATATAGTATATAAACATATTTAAAATAATAAAATAGTATATATAGTGCCACATCTTAGTATATGAGACATGTAGGGTAACTACCACCGGGTGGTAGGATGGATTTTCCCTATATATATATATATATATATATATATATATATATATATATGACAAATTTTATCTACCACCAGTGGTAGTTACCACCACTTGAGTTTTACATGTAGTATGTAGTATCTATCAAATCGAGAGTATGTACGCGTAGTATGTAGTATATAAGAATGTTTAGGTAGTATATATACTATTTTTTGGTAGTATGTATCATATTTTGAGTATGTCTCTTTTATGTACAAATATGCACGTATTTCACAAATATAATAAAAACCATGGGCCAACTTGAAATTTTTTCATGCAACTCACTTTGGAGTATCTTATATATAGTATATGAACATACTTAAAATGATAAAGTAGGATATATACTACCATAAGATAGTATATGAGACATGTGGGGTAACTACCCCGGTGGTAGGATGGATTTTCCTATATATATATGTATATATATATATATATATATATATATATATATATATATATATATATATATATATATATATATATATGTATGTATGTATGTATGTATTGACCCCTTCTTAAAATTAGATGTTTCGGATGCGGGATGAACTACTAGCACCAGATCGCTGCGAGCAATTCAAGAGGAATTGGCGGCATTCTTTCTTGACCACGTGATCGTGAAGGCGGAGAATACTATGTGGACCACGCGCGTCCGTATGTTAGGAGATTATTTTGTAAAAGATAATTATTTTATATATGTAGCCGGTAGTGTCGGATAGATATACGAGAACTTGTTGTTCGACCAATCTCTCTCGGAGAAGGAGAGGTGGTCGATATCACTTCCCTCTGTATGCATATATGTTCATGACGATCTTCTGTTTCCTTCGTTTGCTTACTAGCTAGCTAGCGTGTCTAGCTAGTCCTCTCTATACGTATGTATAGTATGTAGCATCGACCAAGCACGGACAAAAGAGAGGACACTTCTCTCTATTAATTAGCTAGCTAACACAATATATGAAACACCTAAATTAACCCTCCAAACCCCTTTAAAAGAAACAAAAACCCAGCCCTTTGGAATCTTGTGGCGTGGATGCCTTTTTGGTCCCGGTTGGTGCTATCAACCGGGACCAAAGGCCCCTTGCCTGGGCTCGGCGCACCGCCACGCCGTGGAGGATCTGATCCGGTTCGGTGTTAGAACCGGGACTAAAGGGGGGAGGTATTAGTAACGACCCATTAGTCCTGGTTCACGAACCGGGACTAAAGGCCCTTACGAACCGGGACTAATAGGTTTTTTCTACTAGTGACGTATCCGGTTTGTGATTTAGAATCGCCCGGATCGGTGTCAAAGCTTGCATCGACGTAACCATTTACGACTAGCTCTTTGTCACCTCCATAAACGAGAAACATATCCTTAGTCCTTTTCAGGTATTTCAGGATATTCTTGACCGCTGTCCAGTGATCCACTCCTGGATTACTTTGGTACCTCCCTTCTAAACTTATTGCTAAGCATACATCGGGTCTGGTACACAACATTGCGTACATGATAGAGCCTATGGCTGAAGCATAGGGAACATCTTTCATTTTCTCTCTACCTTATGTTGTGGTCAGGCATTGAGTCGACTCAACTTCACACCTTGTAATACAGGCAAGAACCCTATCTTTGCTTGATCCATTTTGAACTTTTTCAAAACTTTATCAAGGTATATGCTTTGTGAAAGTCCAATTAAGCGTCTCAATCTATCTCTATAGATCTTGATGCCTAATATATAAGCAGCTTCACCGAGGTCTTTCATTGAAAAACTTTTATTCAAGTATCCTTTTATGCTATCCAGAAATTCTATATCATTTCCAATTAACAATATGTCGTCTACATATAATATTAGAAATGCTACAGAGCTCCCACTCACTTTCTTGTAAATACAGGCTTCTCCAAAAGTCTGTATAAAACCATATGCTTTTATCACACTATCAAAGCGTTTATTCCAACTCCGAGAGGCTTGCACCAGTCCATAAATGGATCGCTGGAGCTTGCACACTTTGTTAGCACCTTTTGGATCGACAAAACCTTCAGGTTGTATCATATACAACTCTTCTTCTAGAAATCCATTCAGGAATGCAATTTTGACATCCATTTGCCATATTTCATAATCATAAAATGCGGCAATTGCTAACATGATTCGGACAGACTTAAGCATTGCTACGGGTGAGAAAGTCTCATCGTAGTCAACCCCTTGAACTTGTCGAAAACCATTCGCAACAAGTCGAGCTTTGTAGACAGTAACATTACCATCAGCATCAGTCTTCTTCTTGAAGATCCATTTATTCTCGATGGCTTTCCGATCATCGGGCAAGTCAACCAAAGTCCATACTTTGTTCTCATACATGGATCCCATCTCAGATTTCATGGCCTCAAGCCATTTTGCGGAATCTGGGCTCATCATCGCTTCCTCATAGTTCGTAGGTTCGCCAAGGTCAAGTAACATGACCTCCAGAATAGGATTACCGTACCACGCTGGTGCGGATCTTACTCTGGTTGACCTACGAGGTTCGGTAGTAACTTGATCTGAAGTTTCATGATCAATATCATTAGCTTCCTCACTAATTGGTGTAGTTGTCACAGAACCGGTTTACGTGATGAACTACTTTCCAATAAGGGAGCAGGTACAGTTACCTCATCAAGTTCTACTTTCCTCCCACTCACTTCTTTGAAGAAATTCCTTCTCTAGAAAGGATCCGAATTTAGCAACAAAAGTCTTGCCTTCAGATCTGTGATAGAAGGTGTACCCAATAGTCTCCTTTGGGTATCCTATGAAGACACATTTCTTCGATTTGGGTTCGAGCTTATTTGGTTGAAGTTTTTTCACAGAAGCATCGCAGCCCCAAACTTTAAGAAACGACAACTTTGGTTTCTTGCCAAACCACAGTTCATAAGGCGTCATCTCAATGGATTTGGATGGTGCCCTATTTAACGTGAATGCGGCCGTCTCTAAAGCATAACCCCAAAACGATAGCGGTAAATCAGTAAGAGACATCATAGATCGCACCATATCTAGTAAAGTACGATTCTGACGTTCGGACACACCATTACGTTGTGGTGTTCGGGTGGCGTGAAGTTGCGAAACTATTCGCATTGTTTCAAATGTAAACCAAACTTCGTAACTCAAATATTCTCCTCCACGATCAGATGTAGAAACTTTATTTTCTTATTACGATGATTTTCCACTTCACTATGAAATTCTTTGAATTTTTCAAATGTTTCAAACTTATGTTTCATTAAGTAGATATACCCATATCTGCTTAAATCATCTGTGAAGGTGAGAAAATAACGATACCCTCCGTGAGCCTCAATATTCATTGGACCACACACATTAGTATGTATGATTTCGAACAAATCTGTTGCTCGCTCCATAGTTCCGGAGAATGGCGTTTTAGTCATCTTGCCCATGAGGCACGGTTCGCAAGTACCAAGTGATTCGTAATCAAGTGATTCCAGAAGTCCATCAGTATGGAGTTTCTTCATGCGCTTTACACCATTATGACCCAAACGGCAGTGCCACAAATAAGTTGCACTATCATTATCAACTCTGCATCTTTTGGCTTCAACATTATGAATATGTGTATCACTACTATTGAGATTTAATAAAAATAGACCACTCTTCAAGGGTGCATGACCATAAAAGATATTACTCATATAAATAGAACAACCATTATTCTCTGATTTAAATGAATAACCGTCTCGCATAAAACAAGGCCCAGATATAATGTTCATGCTTAACGCTGGCACCAAATAACAATTACTTAGGTCTAAAACTAATCCAGAAGGTAGATGTAGAGGTACCGTGCCGATCAGCGATCACATCGACTTTGGAACCATTTCCCAGCGCATAGTAACCTCGTCCCTTAGCCAATCTTTGCTTAATCTGTAGTCCTGTTTCGAGTTGCAAATATTAGCAATGTAACCCGATCAAATACTCAGTGCTCTGCGAGCATTAGTAAGGTACACATCAATAACATGTATATCACATATGCCTTTTTTCACCTTGCCATACTTCTTAATTATCCGCCAAATGCTTGGGGCAGTTCCGCTTCCAGTGACTAGTCCCTTTGCAGTAGAAGCACTCAGTCTCAGGCTTAGGTCCAGATTAAGGTTTCTTCTCTTGAGCAGCAACTTGTTTGCCATTCTTCTTGAAGTTCCCCTTCTTCTTCCCTTTACTTTTTTCTTGAAACTGGTGGTCTTATTGACCATCAACACTCGATGCTCCTTTTTGATTTCTACCTCCGCAGCTTTTAGCATTGCAAAGAGCTCGGAATAGTCTTGTCCATCCCTTGCATATTATAGTTCATCACGAAGCTCTTGTAGCTTGGTGGCGATGATTGAAGAATTACATCAATGACACTATCATTAGGAAGATTAACTCCCGGTTGAATCAAGTGATTATTATACCCGGACATTTTGAGTATATGTTCCTTGTGAACTATTCTCTTCCATCTTGCAGTGTAGAACTTATTGGATACTTCATATCTCTCAATCCGGGCATTTGCTTGAAATATTAACTTCAACTCCTGGAACATCTAATATGCTCCATGACGCGTTCAAAACATCGTTGAAGTCGGTTCTAAGCCATAAAGCATGGCACACCGAACTATCGAGTAGTCATCAGCTTTGCTCTGCGGACATTCTTAACGCCGTCAGTTGCATCTGCAGCAGGCTGGCACCCAGCGGTGCTTCCGGGGACGTAATTCTTACGCGGCAACAATGAGGATAATCCTCAAATTACGGACCCAGTCCGCGTAATTGCTACCATCATCTTTCAACTTAGCTTTCTCAAGGAACGCATTAAAATTCAATGGAACAACAACACGAGCCATCTATCTACAACAAACATAGACAAGCAAAATACTATCAGGTACTAAGTTCATGATAAATTTAAGTTCAATTAATCATATTACTTAAGAACTCCCACTTAGATAGACATCTCTCTAATCATCTAAGTGATAACGTGATCCAAATCAACTAAACCATGTCCGATCATCACGTGAGATGGAGTAGTTTTCAATGGTGAACATCACTATGTTGATCATATCTACTATATGATTCACGCTTTCGACCTTCGGTCTCGGTGTTCCGAGGCCATATCTGTATATGCTAGGCTCGTCAAGTTTAACCTGAGCATTCCGTGTGTGCAACTTTTTTGCACCCATTGTATTTGAACGTAGAGCCTATCACACCCGATCATCACGTGGTGTCTCAGCACGAAGAACTTTTGCAACGGTGCATACTCAGGGAGAACACTTATACATTGAAATTTAGTGAGAGATCATCTTATAATGCTACCGTCAATCAAAGCAAAATAAGATGCATAAAGGATAAACATCACATGCAATCAATATAAGTGATATGATATGGCCATCACCATCTTGTGCTTGTGATCACCATCTCCGAAGCACCGTCATGATCACCATTGTCACCGGCGCGACACCTTGATCTTCATCGTAGCATCGTTGTCGTTTCTCCACCTATTGCTTCTACGACTATCGCTACCGCTTAGTGATAAAGTAAAGCAATTACAGGGCGATTGCATTGCATACAATAAAGCGACAACCATATGACTCCTTCCAGTTGCCGATAACTCGGCTACAAAACATGATCATCTCATACAATAAAATATAGCATCACGTCTTGACCAAATCACATCACAACATGCCCTGCAAAAACAAGTTAGATGTCCTCTACTTTGTTGTTGCAAGTTTTACGTGGCTGCTACGGGCTGAGCAAGAACCGTTCTTACCTACGCATCAAAACCACAACGATAGTTCGTCAAGTTAGTGCTGTTTTAACCTTCTCAAGGACCGGTCGTAGCCACACTCGGTTCAACTAAAGTTGGAGAAACTGACACCCGCCAGCCACTTGTGTGCAAAGCACGTCGGTAGAACCAGTCTTGCGTAAGCGTACGCATAATGTCGGTCCGGGTCGCTTCATCCAACAATACCACCAAACCAAAGTATGACATGCTGGTAAGCAGTATGACTTGTATCGCCCACAACTCACTTGTGTTCTACTCGTGCATATAACATATACGCATAAAACCTGGCTCGGATGCCACTGTGGGGGAACGTAGTAATTTCAAAAAAAATTCTACGCACACGCAAGATCATGGTGATGCATAGCAACGAGAGGGAGAGTGTTGTCCACGTACCCTCATAGACCGAAAGCGGAAGCGTTAGCACAACGCGGTTGATGTAGTCGTACGTCTTCACGGCCCGACCAATCAATCACCGAAAGCACGACACCTCCGAGTTCTTGCACACGTTCAGCTTGATGACGTCCCTCGAACTCCGATTCAGCTGAGTGTCGAGGGAGAGTTCTGTCAGCACGACGGCGTGGTGACGATGATGATGTTCTACCGACACAGGGCTTCGCCTAAGCACCGCTACGTTATTATCGAGGTGGAATATAGTGGAGGGGGGCACCACACACGGCTAATAGATCTCAAGGATCAATTGTTGTTGTATCTAGAGGTGCCCCCCTGCCCCCGTATATAAAGGAGCAAGGGGGAGGGGCGCCCGGCCAGGAGGGGGCGCGCCAGGAGGAGTCCTACTCCCACTGGGAGTAGAACTCCCTCCTTTCCTTGTCCAAGTAGGAGAGGGGGAAGGAAGGGAGAGAGGGGAGGAAGGAAGGGGGGGGGAGGAAGGGGGGGGGGGGCGCCGCCCCCTCCTTGTCCTATTCGGACGAGCGGGGGATGGGGCGCGCGGCCTGCCCTGGCCGCCCCTCCTCTTCTCCACTTTGGGCCCATGAGGCCCATTAACCCCCCAGGGGGTTCCGGTAACCCCTCGGTACTCCGGTATATATCCGATAACCCCCGAAACCATTCCGGTGTCCGAATATAGTCGTCCAATATATCAATCTTGATGTCTCGACCATTTCAAGACTCCTCGTCATGTCCGTGATCACATCCGGGACTCCGAATTATCTTCGGTACATCAAAACACATGAACTCATAATATAACTGTCATCTAACTTTAAGCGTGCGGACCCTACGGGTTCGAGAACTATGTAGACATGACCGAGACACGTCTCCGGTCAATAACCAATAGCGGAACCTGGATGCTCATATTGGCTCCTACATATTCTACGAAGATCTTTATCGGTCAAAACGCAAAACAACATACGTTGTTCCCTTTGTCATCGGTATGTTACTTGCCCGAGATTCGATCGTCGGTATCTCAATACCAAGTTCAATCTCGTTACTGGCAAGTCTCTTTACTCGTTATGTAATGCATCATTCCATAACTAACTCATTAGGTACATTGCTTGCAAGGCTTATAGTGATGTGCATTACCGAGAGGGCTCAGAGATACCTCTCAGACAATCGGAGTGACAAAACCTAATCTCGAAATCGCCAACTCAACATGTACCTTTGGAGACACCTATAGAGCTCCTTTATAATCACCCGATTCACGTTGTGACATTTGGTAGCACACAAAATGTTCCTCCGGTAAACGGAGTTGCATAATCTCATAGTTGTAGAAACATGTATAAGTTATGAAGAAAGCAATAGCAAAATACTAAGCGATCAAGTGCTAAGCTAACGGAATGGGTCAAGTCAATCACATCATTCTCCTAATGATGTGATCCCGTTAATCAAATGATAACTCATGTCTATGGTCAGGAAACATAACCATCTTTGATCAACGAGCTAGTCAAGTAGAGGCATACTAGTGACACTATGTTTGTCTATGTATTCACACATGTATTATGTTTCCGGTTAATACAATTCTAGCATGAATAATAAACATTTATCATGATATAAGGAAATAAATAGTAACTTTATTATTTCCTCTAGGGCATTTTCCTTCATCCATCGCGATGGAAACGATGGTGGCAGCCGCCACCAAAGCCATATCGTCGTGGTAGAGCACCCCAGTGATGGCGGTAGCGCTGGTGGGTGGAGAAACGTCAACGGCTATCTCTCCTAAGAAGATGGCGAAGAAATGAGACAAGGTTCTGCATCATCATTGTTCGAACTTTCTCCATCGCCTTTGGCCCTGTTGCTCGTTACGGTGACGGCGACACACGTTTGTTGCCTTTGGCTCTGCGTCTGTTGTGACAGTGGTGCCACGCAGGTCGTCCCACACGCAGAGGTGTCAACTGGATGAGATGCGGAACCAGAGGCCGTCGTGCTCCCGAGCATGCTCAGCGTGACCCTCATACGGCAGTGCCCAAATTGCAGCCTTGTTCCTCGATCTTGCCTTGTATACGGCAGGAGCTGGGTGTGGTGGCGCGGTAGGGACAGGGGAGAGCAGTGGTAGAGGGGAGCTCGGCGAAGGGAGAGGAGAACCGGATGGGAGCGTGGAAGCTGCTGCGAAGGAGGGCGTGGGGGGGGGGGGCGATGGGGATGGGGATGGCGGCTTGGGTTATCACCCAACTGTGTGCCCTCCTTTCCTCCACACTGAAATGATCCACTCACATGCACAACTAGGGAAAAAGCCTAGCGATGCGCAGGTATAATGCCAAGAAGTAGCGCGGGAGTAGCTAACTTTAGCGATAGCATGTGTATGCCCGCTCTCTTGCTATATATACGTAGCGATGGCGTGTTTTACTTAAACTGCTACGATGCTAATTTTTTCTGCTGCATATTTTCTTTGTATTCGTAAATGTTTTATACAATAGTCATGATGAGTTATGACCATTTTGGACACTAATCATGATGAGCTATTATATCATTGGGTGGAAGAAACACAGACTAGATTCATGTGACCAAAAGTAGGATTAGTAGGATGAGCTATTATATCATTGGGTGGAAGAAACACGGACTAGATACATGTGACCAAAAGTTGGATTAGTAAGATGATCTCCTACTTATCCACCTTTTGGTCACATGAATATAATCCGTATTTCTAACAACCAATGATATAATAACTCATCATGATGATAATAACTCATCATCATCACCATCATCATCATAACAACTCATCCTCATAGTCATATAGGAACTAGCTCATCATTCTAGCACAGTGTAGCACATAACTCATCATCGTCATCATCATGATAACAACTCATCATCATAGCCATATAGGAACTAGCTCATCATTCTAGCACAATGTAGCACATAACTCATCATCATCATCATAACAACTCATCATCAGAGTCACATAGGAACTAGCTCATCATTCTAGCACAATGTAGCACATAACTCATCATCATCATCATGATAACAACTCATTGTCATAGTCATATAGGAACTAGCTCATCATTCTAGCACAATGTAGCACATATCATCATTATCATCATCATCATCATCATCATCATCATCATCATCATCATCATCATCATCGTGATAATATCTCATCATCATAGTCATATAGGAACTAGCTCATCATTCTAGCACAATGTAGCACATAACTACCTAAGACCTGCTACTCTCTCAAAGGTAAAATAGCATAAAACAAGTAAACCCTTGATTCTCCATTATGCAGAATACAGATGAACCTATCTCCCATTTGTGGGTTGCGCTTGATGTTGCCCCCAAGTAGTTCTCTGCGATCATTCAGAACTTTTCTACAGTCTTTGATTGTGAGGACGCCATCACTTCGATGAATCGTGTATGCACTAAGGTGAAGAGTAGGCCAACTTGGCCATAAGCTTATAATGTTCATGTCACCTTTCATTTGCATAAGACGAGGTACACAATCCACCGGGAGTTTCTGTTGAAGAACATCATAATAACATACTTAGCAAAATGTAGTTTAGCTTAAGAAGAATATATGCAAAAAATGCACTCGTGACATAATAGGAAAAAATCTTACCATGATATATATCTCGATGGATGTTACCGTAGTTCAACACGTGCACTAGTGGCACGTATTGACCATAACTTGGAGGGATGCGATGAATCGCCTTAAAAGTCTCAACATCATTAATCCATGAAACAAAATGATTTATCTACTCGCAAGTTAGCTCAGACCCATAACTGCAGAGGTTTTGTCTACTACTTTCTGTACATTTTTGAAGAATGGAAATAAGCTGTCAACTATTTTAAATAATCAATATAAATTACTTAATAAATATGTTTGAGAAACTCACATAGAGGTAGAAGTGGAGCGTACCAACATTGACCCAAATGTCGATATTATCTTCGTCGATGTCATATTCAGGGATCACCAAGATCGAAGGTGACATGCATACCCTCTGAAAACCATACACCTTGCATAGTGCTTCCTAATTCGAGCAACCAAAATGGGAGTAGGTCTCCGCATTGTATAGCTTTAAGACAAAAGCATAACCATGATGGGTCCTGAGGTGAACTCTCTTTGTCTCCATATTCTAATGATGTTTGAAATCCAGCTTCTCCAAGACATAATGCCTTACATGGCACTGGATGCACTAGTCGAATTGTAAAAAGCGGAATTACACGTTGAAGAAGCAGAAGGCAAGCTTAATTATGAAAAAAGACATGCCGTTGTTGCGTACCGTACAAACATCTAAGGTCTCGTCGAGCTTAATAGTGAAGCGCCGACCGTCTTCCAGGTGAGGCCTGTCGCACAGACCCCGGTCGTCGCCACAGTAGTCGAACTCAGGGATCCTATCGTCGCAGACATTTCCTGTGTTCATAATTCAAAGATTAAACTTCTCAAATTCAATATATTTACTACCAAAACTAAATTAGATCATTCTTATTCATCACAGATTGAGTTTGATGCGTCAGGTCTTCCTTGAAAACTCTCATCTCACGTAGTGTATATGGTGGGCACTCCCTCTACGATATATTCGACTGTCGGTGATGGTCGCTCCTCCTTCATCCCCGAAGTGCATTACACCAAATTGTTTAGCACACGGAAGCGAAGGAGAAGCGACCCACGACAACAGTTGGGATTCTTCCTCTATGATATTCGGGACCGTTGGTGATGGAAGCTCCTCCGTTCATTGAAAGTGCATTACACCAAAATGTGTAGCACCTTGAATGAAGAAGAAACTCCCTCACGATAACGATCGGGATTCTTCCTCTGTTATATTTTGACAGTATATGATGGACACTCCCTCACAGTTATTTCGGCCGTCGGTGATGGTCGCTTCCCTCCTTCTCGTGCATTACCAAGATATATCACGAGAGAAGGAAGAGGAAGCGACCCCACGACAACAATTGGGATTCTTCCTCTCGATACTTGACGGTATATGGTGGACACTCAAGTAGCATCGACAGATTGAAAGTCAACCTGTGAGATTAATCAACACTCCGAAAAAACATAGCACTTGGGCAAGCACATACAGATGCTAGTACCACACAACCCTACTCCACATATCACGATGTGAGATAGTCCATCTTAATTTACTCACTTTGGGCGACTATAGGATGCCGGTGATCTTACGGTGTCGTCGGCACGTCGGCGATCTTCCCTGCACACAAATAAAATAACTATGTGAGCTATGCTTGATACGCTATCCAAATCTTCAAATGGCTAGTAAATAGCAACCTATGAGAATATCTGGGGTACTCGATATTTCCTACATATTCTAGCACAAGTCACGCTAAAACTCATAAAAATATCCGGCATGACCTTTGCTAACATAGGACATACTAGCACATATGCCCGTGCGTTGCAACGGGAGAGATAATATGAAATAGGAATTTTTTTGAAATTTACAAACCTTTTTGGAAAACATGAACCTCTTATAAAATAACTAATATTTTTTGGATTGGTGATTTTAAAATAAAATAGGAACATGTTTTCAACATTCAGAACATTTTCAAAAAATGGATTTTTCAAAAGCAAAATTATTTTGAATTTATGAACATTTTACTAAAATAAGTATATTTGTAAAATTTTGAATTTTTTTTAAAATGTAACAGTTTTTTGAAAATCTCAAGAAAATTTGAAAAAAACTACAATTTTTTGAATTTTGAACAACTTTTGGAGTGAGAAAAATAAAATGTCAAAAGAATAATTCAAAAAATTACATGTGTTACATTTCTGAAAAGTTTCCGGAAATTTAACCAAAATTGAAATTTAGAAAATTTTATATTTACAGAAAAAATCAAAAATAAAATAAAGTTCAATTGGTAAAAAAATAAATAAAGAGGAAATAAAAATAAAAATAATAAGTAAAGAAAAAGAAAGAAAATGGGCCGGCCCAGTTTTGGGCGCCGTGTGCGAAGCCCCAACTGTATGGTGTATGGTGCGGCAAATAGTGTATTCCCCACTACGTGTGCAGTAAATTAAGTGGGCTGGTTTCGCAGGGCCAGAGCATGCGTGGCCCAGATACGAAATTCTGTACAAAACATTATTCTTTTCTAATAGACAAACGCAAAAAAAATTAGTACCACTTGAAATAAAAGAAAAATCTTTTCGATGGTGAACGGATGAAAAAATGACAGGCGCACCTTGCTTTATTAGTAGGTATATAGGACATATAGAGCGCCTCAAATTTGCCGGAATGGGAATGAATTAACACTCCGGCAAAACATGGCCACTCGGATTTTCCATGCGATACAAAGATGTCCATACACAAACAACGATGTTTAAACTTGAAATTCTATCCAGATCAATTATCATAATTAAGCATTTGCACAGGAGCATTCAAACTGGTGCTCATTGCATTTCAATGGTTCAATATTAACAAAAACATTTCAATATATCTTATAACCCGACATTTCATTTGGTTAAGAAGCATAACTAATGCCCTAGTTCTACTCTATTCAACACCGAGGAGTAGAGAAGGAAGAGGTGGAATTTTAGCTAACCGACTCGGGTGTAGAAGTAGAGGTAGTTCCGACTACGATCACTCCAGGGAGACGCGACTCTACAACGCCCGCATATTCCACCGAGTAAAAATTTTAGATCATCAAATCTCATATAGCATTCTTTGATGACAAATAATGACATAAAAACAATTAAATTTTTCAATACATTTCTACACTGAAAAACAAAATTACTAAAAATTTCTATATCTAAATTTTCTTACTAAATTCTTTTATTACTAAATTTGATACCTAAAAGTTTCTCATATAGCATTCCAATACATTTCTATAATTGAAAATTTTCTATACCTAAAATTTCTATTTCTAACATTTTCTATTACAATTTTTTATATATCCAAAAACCTATTCACCAGTTTTCTATTCTGTTCAAAAAGACCATTCTACGTATCTACCTACATTCTACAACAAAATTCTATGTATCTATTCTATTCATAAAACCTCCATTCTACCTATATTTTCTATTTTATTCTATTCAAAAGGCCTACATTTTGTTCATATAACCTATATGTTCTATTTTATTCAGAAGAACATAGATGGGTGAGGGAGGATGGGAGGAGGGAGGGAGGGAGGAGAGAGGGAGGTTGTAACGCCCGGATGGTTATGCAACAGTGATCACCTCGGTTACTGTGCCAAACCTCTCTGATTCGAACCCGTTCTAAAACAAAAATCAAAACTAAAACAAACGATAAAAAGTTTCAAAAACAAAATCTAAAATGTTCGGGGGTTGTCTAAAATAGCTAACCTAATTATGGTGGGGTGCACTAATTTTTGTAAAATGCTCTGGCATTTTAAATAAACTAAAAACAGAAAAGGAAAAAGAAAAGAAAAGAAAAAAACAAGAAAAGAGGGGGAAGGGAAAACCCCCTTGGCCCATTCCCCCTGGCCCATCCCCCTCCCCACTTGGCCTCCCCACTGGCCCATTCCCCTGGCCCGGCCTGACCGCCACTTATCCCCTCACCCCATGGCAAACCCTAGCCGCTCCTCTCCTCCCGCTCTCTCCACTCACCGATCCAATCGGGATCGGGCCCGATCCCAATCGCCCGAGACGCCGCTCGTCCCGCCTGGCCGCGTGGCCTTCCCTTGGGACTACTACCCGCCCCCACCGCCGCTGGAGCCCCCTCCTTCCTCCGTCGCCCCAAGCCTGACGGCCTGGCCATGGTCGACCCCTGACCCACTCCGCCTCGGCCTTGACCAGTGGCTCCCTAACCGCCTCCTCGATCGTCACACCGGCCTCCACCGAGCCGCTTTGCCCTAGTCCCGACCCCACTGTGAGGCCCTCTCCTCTCTCCTCCTCCCGAATCGCGCCCGTCGTGGCGCCTCGTCGCCGACCCCAGCCACACATGGTCCACACCGCCTCCCCCTCGCCCCTCTCCTCTCTGGCCAGACGACGCGTCTGCCCGGCCGCCCGTGGCTACTTGACCACACGTTCCTCTCTTACTCCCACGTGCTGTCTCGGCCCGACCCTCATGATCGTGACCCGTTCCTCTCCTCCCCTCGGGCCCGTGCCGTCCAGGCCACGACCCGACAGGCGCCCTCGCCTCCCGGCCCGAACCATGCACGTCGCCTATGGTCTCTCCCCCTCGAGACCCCGTCGGCCTTGCGTGTGACGCCACCCGTCATGGCGCCCTTTCCCCGTCGAACAGAACCCCGTGGTTTCGGCCATCTCCCAATCTTAGGAGGCTTCTTGAACTCTCTCGGCTTTTGCCTATGTGGCACCCGGGGCCACCATTTGAACCAGTGACGGTGGCCCCAATGGCCTTAGCCCCCATGGCGTGTTGCGGTCGGCCATTGTTGGACCGGCCCAGGGCCACTTACATGCGGGCCCCCGCGCCCAGAACGTTTTATAAAAAGAAAAAGGGGAATAAAAATAAAATGAAAATGAATTAAAACTAAATAACTAATTAAATAATTAATTAATTAATTAAGTAATTAATTAATCTAATTAATTCTGATTAATTAACCCTAATCACTAATTAACCTAATTAATCAATGATTAATTAAATCTAATTAGGGTAATTAGATATTAGAGAATGACATGCGGGACCCACTGTCGGGGTTGACTCGATCAACCCCTGCGATCCGATGACGTCGGCATGACATCATCTTGATGTCATAAATGCATTCTCTAAATTAATTAACTAATTAATAAAATTCCAGAAATTAATAAAATCTTTTAAAAATCATATCTTATAATCCGTAATCCGGATTAAAATATTTTCAACATGAAAGTTGCTCAGAACGACGAGACGAATCCAGATACGCAGTCCGTTCGTCCACCACACGCCTCTAACCTATCGAACCTGCAAACTTTCCTCTCCGGTTCATCTATCTGACAGACGTCCGGAACCGGGAAAAACTTCCCGGATGCTTTCCGCCCTAACCAGTACCCCCTCATACCACGTTAGGGCACGCCTAGCATCGCTTCTTGACATGTCATGCATCGATATGCATCTGTTTACTTTATATTCATTGTTTCTTCCCCCTCTTCTCTCCGGTAGACTACGAGACCAAGCTGCGGTGGCAGTTCGACTACGGTGTTGATTTAACCCTCTCTCTTGCCAGAGCAACCAGGCAAGCCCCCTTGATCACCGGATATCGCCTACTCTTCTCTATACTTCTTGCATTAGAGTAGTGTAGCATGTTCTTGCTTTCGAGATACTCCTATCTTTCTTGCATAGCTTTGTCCTTGTAACTTCACATTGTTACCTTACCCGCAATCCTATCTGCTTAGTATAGGATGCTAGTACATTCATCTGTGGCCCTACATTCTTGTCCGTTTGCCGTGCTATACTATCGGGCCGTGATCACTCGGGAGGTGATCACGGATATATACTATATACTTATACATGATACATGTGAGACTAAAGTCGGGTCGGTTTGATGGAGCACCATGAGTGGATCTTTGAGGCGGAGGCAGCAGGCAGGTTGAGACCGCCTAGGAGAGAGGTGGGCCTGGCCACTGTTTCGGGCGTGCTCGCGGTTACTTAACACGCTTAACGAGGTCTTGGTATTTGAGTTGGCTACGAGCTTATACGCACTAACCATCTACGCTGGAGTAGTTATGGGTATCCGGCGCCGTGGTATCACCAAGCACTTGAGACGTCAATGACGAGGCTGGCCGGATTGGACCGGAACGCGATGGGCTAGGGTCTGCACTTCGGCAGCGTCACAGACGTGCGGTGTGTGCTTTCGAGGCGATGGGCCCAGACCCCTGCGCGCTTAGGTTTAGACCGGCGTGTTGACCTCTCTGTTGAGCCTAGGTGGGGCTGCGACGTGTTGATCTTCCACGGCCGGGCATGACCCAGGAAAGTGTGTCCGGCCAAATGGGATCAAGCGTGTTGGGTAAGATGGTGCACCGCAGGGAAGTTAATCTATTCAAATAGCCGTGATCTTCGATAACAGGACGACTTGGAGTTGTACCTTGAGCTTATGACAACTAGAACCGGATACTTGATAAAACACACCCTTCCAAGTGCCAGATACAACCGGTGGTCGCTCTCGCTCAGGGTTATGAGCAGGGGATTGCCGGGTAGGATTATTGCTATATGTTGTTACTTGGAGGACTCCCGTTGTCCTCTTCTGTCTGTGCAAGACCGGTGTCCAGAAGCGTAGTCTTCGTTAAGACTAGCTATCCCCCTCTTATTCTGGCATTCGCGATTCGGTCATCGATATGGCCTTTACACATATATCCATGCATATGTAGTGTAGCTCCTTGCTTGCAGTACTTTGGATGAGTACTCACGGTTGCCTTGTTCCCCTTTTCCCCTACCTCTACTCGATTGCTGCAAACTGCACGATGGAGCCCAGAGCCGACGCCACCGCCTATGGCGACTACTAGCGCGGAGGTGCCTACTACTACGTGCAGCCCGGCGGCGACGACCAGGAGTAACCTAGGAGGATCCCAGTGCGGGAGGCCTGCTCCTCTTCGATCTGTATCCCAGTTTGTGCTAGCCATCTTATGGCACCTTGTTTAACTTATGTACGTACTCAGATATTGTTGCTTCCACGACTTCGTCTATGATCGAGCACTTGTATTCGAGCCCTCGAGGCCTGGCTTGTATTATGATGCTTGTATGACTTATTTTATTTGTAGAGTTGTGTTGTGATATCTTCCCGTGAGTCCTTGATCTTGATCGTACACATTTGCGTGCATGATTAGTGTACGATTAAATCGGGGGCGTCACAGAGGTGGTCTGGATGGGGGAGGGAGGGAGGACGACGGTGGGCAACGAGGAGGAGGGCGGAGGGTGGCGAGAGAGGAGGAGGAGGGAGGAGGGCGGGGACGGTGGGAGCTCAGAGGAGGGAGAAAGCGAGGGAGGCACGATGTAGGGAGGGAGATACCTTGGGGGCGACGGCAAGCGACGGAGGAGCGAGCGAGAGAGTGTGAGGGGAGAGTGAGGTAGAGAGGTAGTGGAACGGGCCTTGGGGAAAGAAGATAGGGCTTGCTTAGCAGTAGCGTGGGGTATGAGCCTGCGCTACTGCTAATCCTATTAGTTGTAGCGCGTGGCCTTGACCCACGCTGCTGCTAAGTGGGCCAGGGCTAGCCACAGTAGCAGCAGGGGTGGCAGCACCGCGCTACTGCTAAAGGGCTTAGCAGCAGCGCAGTCTGGCCACCGCTTAGCAGTAGCGCGGTCTGGCCACCCACGCTGCTACTGTGGCCAGCCCGTGGGGGCATTACGGAGCCCACTTAGCAGCAGTTTGTGTGTGGGAGCCCAACGCTACTGTTAAGTTCTACCTGTACCTGTAGCGCCTATTCAGCACCGGCGTTATTGCTACTTAACAACAACATGCGTTGTTAACCCTGCGCTACTACTAAAAATCTGCCTATAGCCCTTTTCCTAGTAGTGATGCCCTCAGCGGGATCCATGAATTACACGTGGTGGCACGAATTTGACTGCGAGCCACCCGCACTGGGCATCTACGCACCCAAGCCGTTGACTGGCCGAGCCCTTGAGCACCAGATCCAACAGGTCAGTGACATCCGCCCAATATACCGAGGTGAGAAAACAAAACTACTATTTATTGCTTCGACTCCGAATTTTATCCAACGGTCCAGCTCATCCCAGGGGCAGACCCGACGGCCCAAATCGTATCACGGGAGAGATCCGACAACCAGAAATCCCAGATCGCTGAGGAGGCTTAGTTTCAGATAGGAATCTAACTATGGGATTGGAGTAAATTGCATGGAAGTACCACCCTTGGGACAGCTGTAACAAATCAGTACCATTTTCTATTTTTTTTGCATGTCAGTATCATGTTTGGAGCATTATATTACAAAATGGTCTAAACCACGTATAACAGTGTTATTGACATTGTATCTAACTGTTGGCCTGCCTGTTAGGGGCCGACGTGGCATATCCTTTTGTGGAAAATATCTTTAATTTTTATTTAATCACGCATATATCCCTTGTATGCGCAATAAGGGTCCTGCTAGAAAACAAAACTTCGAAAAATAAACGTGCGCACGCCCGCCGAGATTCAAACCCGAGCCAGGCCGTTCGGAGTGCGCACTCGCTGCCGCTGTGCCATTGCATCGTTTGCTTCAAATAGCAGGCGTATACCTTCTTATACTTGGGGCTGTTTCCTTTTTTGTGCATGTTTTTTTTTCTGGATTTCTTTTATCTTTTTCCAGATCTTGGGTGAAAAAGTATACACATAAATACACGTCATATAAAATATATGCAATATATCAATGAATGTTTTTATAATATGGAAAAGTTCACCATATATTTAAATAAGATCATTTTATATCAAAAAATGTTCAATGTTCACTGTATTTTTACAAAAAATAGTGCATACTAAAAATTTCTCTATCATTTAGAAAATGTTGACAATATTGAAAAAGGGTCCTATGTATATTATACAATTTTATGCGTGTTATTCTGAGCTACGAGGTGGACAGTGGTATCTCCAGCCCACCAGGGTTTAAATCCTGGTGCTCGCATTTATCCTGGATTTATTTCCGGATTTCCGGCAACACGCGTTCAGAGGGTGGAGACGTTCCCGTCGACTGCGAGGCACCTACGGTGACTTCGTAAAATCTCAAGATGATATGCCGGCTCAGTCTCTCGAAGGTGCTCATAGGTGTAGGGTGTACGTGTGTGCATTTGTAGGGGTGAGTGTATGCGTGTACTAATGGGGAGGAACAAGGTGAAATTTGATAAGCAAACCTACTAATGGGGAGGAGCAAGGTGAAAATTTATGAAGGAGACGATATCTTAAATTAATTGATGTTGCGAGACTAATCGCCTCCATCAAGTCGAACCAAGTCAGTGTAGATGTGTCATTGCAATTCCACAACTAGGATATATATATATATCTAACATAACTAGATGCGCACCCATATGGTGACTTGAATATACCGCATGCATGCCTATAATATTTTTTGTACCAATTATAGTGAAGGCAGTTACTCACATGTCGGCCTCACTAACGGGAAACAAAATTGCTCTGAATTTGGAAACCTAAATTTGTGATGGATTCAAGGAACCATGTTGTTTATGTGTGTCAATTTAGTCCACATTCCTTCCAAATAACAAAATGAATTATTATTTGGTGTCTTAGAGACACTCTTGTCAATACTGTGGATTATGGAAATCTTATTATGTGCATCAAAATAAGCCTGGCTTAAGAGATGCGTGTACAATATTTTTATAGGTATGCCCTCTACAAAATCCATGATGTTAACCAGTTCCTGTGGCACCACCTTTTGAGTACTGTGGTCGACCACTGTATTCTGCCGGAGGCCGCATACGCCAGCCCAGGAAATCAACCTATTCATCACATCGTTTAGTATATATATTGAGTATTTTTTAATATACAATTATCTTATTTAAATATAAGATGAACATTTTTTAAATACACAATGAACTTTTTTCATATTATGAAAACGTTCATCGTATATATATTGAACATTTTTAATATATGATGTACATATATGTGTATAGTTTTTTCAATATATGATACCACACTGTGTACGACCCGAAGAATACCCAAGATCTGATAAAAGATACAAGAAATCCGGAAAAAAACATATATAAAAAACACGAAACGGCCCGAAGTATAAAAAGGTATACGCCTGCTATTTGAAGCAAATGATGCGGCAGCGGCGCGCACTGTGAATCCCGGCGGGCACGCACGCATTTATTTTTTATAGTTGTTTTTCTGGCAGGACCCTTTTGGCAAACAAGGGATATATGCATTATTAAATAAAAAGTAAGGACACTTTTCACAAAAGAACCTGCCATGTCAGCCTCTGACAGGCAGGCCCCAATGGTCAGATACACCATCAACACACTGTTATACGCGGTTTAGACCGTTTTGTAGCAGACTGCCCCAAACATGGTACTGACATGCAATGTTTTTTGAAAGTGACACTGATTCGTTACAGCTGCCCCAAGTGTGGTACCAACGTGCAATTAACTCTAAATAGTCGTTAACCCATGTCTCTGCACGGGCTAGGACTTCTGAATACTTAATATATTCTTGTTCGATATGAATTTTTTGACAATAATAAGATGTTTTCATGAATTGTTATGAAACGGGCAAGTAGTAATTTTATCATGATTTTTTAGTAATCAATGTGTCACAATGATATATACAGTTAATTCTTGTGTCATTGCAAGAGAGTTTAGAGTTATAGTCATTGTAAAAGTACAAACGTGCAACATTGTTAAAATATGCATTTGTAGAATGCACATGATGCTACCGAGAACAAGGAAAGCAGTGTTATAGGATGGTCAGAAATAGTAAATATGAAACATTGGAGCGCAATCTTAAGGGATATAAATAATATTTTCAATTATAACCTATATGTTCCACAAATTGGATACACTGTAGTAGGATATTTTGTAATTTTTCCATGGAAGACTATAGTGTCTGAACTTAAAATTTGCTGGAGACCAATAACATATAGTAGAGCATTTAAAGAAGTTTGATTACATACCTGCCTTCAAAACATATTATGTTTATTTTTCTGTAATGGGAATATGTGGAAACAAATTATATTTCTTGGAGAAAAAATATTCGTAATGTGCACAAAAATGAAACTCCACAAACAGTACTTATGAAAGCATTTTGGATCACTTGGCGAATGTTCCATAATGGAAAAATGTACACGTAGGTAAGAAACAAAGCAATGTTCGTTGAGAAACGGTTCAGAATAATTTGGATTCGCTTTGCTATTTTATTGAAATTTGCTTTTTAAAGCAGGGCATTTGAGCTTGATATATATTAGAATTACACTTTCGAGACTCCCTCAGCCGCAAAAGAATGTGTGTGGATATTTCTCTATTTAATATGGATTAGGCCGAAATAAAGATATAGTGATATATTCTACTTCATGGAGTAGAATACTTCATCTACATACAACTTTTTTTTACATTGTTTCAATGCATGAAAATTTATACATATTTTTGTACTTGATTTTTCACATATTGCATTAATGATCTTTTGAGCGGTGATAGTTGTGAGGGGAGGTTTCTGTTCTGTATGTATGATTCAAATTTCTTTTTCAATCATGAATATGCTTTTTTAGCATGAAGCTTGAGATTCCTTATTTGTGCATTTTTTTCCTTACTTGAAGCTGATGGGTACATCCTTTTTTGTTTTCATGCGAATTTGGATGCGGAATCTGCTTTTAGCTTTGTAACTGAGAATGTATCAATCTAACATCTAATCTAATGGTAGCGTATGTCATAAGACTTAGGCCCTGTTTGGTTCATAAGTCCTAGAACTTTTTTTAGTCCCAACTAAAAACTCGCTAGTCCCTAAAAAGTCACTACCTGTTTGGTTCCTGGGACTAAACATGGACTAAAAGACCATGTTACAACTAAAAGTCCGAAAAAGACTCTCCCTCAGGGTCTTCTTTCATAAGTCCCAAATGCCCAATTTAAGTCCCTATAAATCTCTCCTGTTTGATTTAGATCGGACTAAAAGAGACTTTTTAGAGTTCCTACGCCAATAAATCCTTGTAAACAAACACCCCCTTAAAAATTGTTTACCTCTGGAAAGTAAAATTTAATGGAGCTGGTTGATGCCCCAATTTAAAATACTCAATGATCTGTTTTTCCGACCTCTAGCATGAAAATAATGATATTTTAATGACCACAAGAAAACAATGATATTCGTCCAATTATATTTCCTAGCGGTTTTAAGTTTATTTTTCGGGGTCCTAGCGGTTTTAAGTTCATATAATATTTTTGGATGCGTGATAGTTTATGCATATTTTTCTTCTTGTGTCACAGTTAGATGATTTCATGTATTAACACTAGTAGAAAAAGGGCCTGTTGACCCGGTTGGTGAGGGCCTTTAGTCCCGGTTCATGAACCGGGACTAAAGGGTCGGTACTAATGCCCTGACCCCTTTAGTCCCGGTTCAATCCGTAACCGGACAGAAGGGCCTCCACGTGGCCTGCTCACGAGCTCAGCAGGGGGGCCTTTGGTCTCGGTTGGTGGCACCAACCGGGACCAATAGGCATCCACGCGTCAGCATTTCAGTGGCTGGGGTTTTTGTTTTTTTTAAGGGGGAGGGGGGTTGGGGGGTTTTGGGGGTTAATTTAGGTGTTTCATATATTGTGTTAGCTAGCTAATTAATAGAGAGAAGTGTCCTCTCTTTTGTCCGTGCTTGGTCGACGCCACGTACCATACATGCATTATAGAGAGGACTAGCTAGACACGCTAGCTAGCTAGTAAGCAAACAGAAGATCGTCATGAACATATATGCATACAGAGAGAAGTGATATCGACCACCTCTCCTTCTCCGAGAGATTGGTCGAACAACAAGTTCTCGTATATCTATCCGATACTACCGGCTACATATATACAATAATTATCTTTTACAAATATATAATCTCCTAACATACGGACGCGTGGTCCACATAGTATTCTCCGTCTTCAGCGATCACGTGGTCAAGAAAGAATGCCGCCAATTCCTCTTGAATTGCTCGCATGCGATCTGGTGCTAGGAGTTCATCCCGCATCCGAAACATCTAATTTTAAGAAGGGGTCAATACATATATATATATGAATGAATGAAAGTCAACACAAATGATGGTAATAAAATAAAATTGTGAATATTGTTATTTACGCACTTCATATTGTTTGTCGGAGTAGCCCCGCTCACATGTCGTGTGGCGGATGGACTCGCAAATGTAGTATCCACAGAAATCATTCCCTTGTTCCTGCCACAACCACTTTACAAGAAATAGAGGTCAATCAAACTGATAATTAGCAAGCATGCTAAATGGTATTGATGAAACTAGCGCTTGAATCACTAGGAGATGCGTGGAATATGCTACTATATAGTACTTACTTTCGGGTGCCTAAATTGCAGGTTCTTCGGTAGTCCCGGAGCTTTTTTGGTGAATTTTCTCCAAGCCCTGCCATACAAAGAAAACAATTACTTGATATCAGAAATGAACAAGTTGCTGATATGGTGGATAATGATCGATTTAACTTACTTCTCGAGCAGTTCAGTCATGTCCGCATACTCCTTGGGATCTTTTAAGCCGAGTCTAAGACAGTTACTACTCCTTCTCAAGCTTAATCTCTAGGAGAATATAGTGGTAGCTGCGCACACATGCATAGCTCATCAATATTTACATTACTATAACCTGGACTAATAAGGAAACCGAATATGCCACAAGACAAGAACACTTACTCGAAGTTGTAAGGAAAGAGTATTATATCTTTGTGTTCATTTATTTCCAACGATCGTAGCAAGTTGGCCTCGGTTTCTTGGGCACGATATTTAACCTCAGTTGCATCTATGAGATACGTGTTAATGAACCCAATATCTCCCCTTGTCTTTTCTTCAATTCGGCGATCTTCAATCTGCATAATATAGTGAGGATAATTATAAATACATGCAATGAAAGGGCTGAGTTATATAGAGAGACTTAATGATGTAAGTAGTACTACTTACGCAGTAGCAGGTGACCGTTGATTTATCGAGGGCCAATTGATTGAAAACTGATAGAAATCCTCAAATGGAATAGGCAACAGTTCAATTCCATGGAGGTCATGCTCCTTTTAACTCTCACATACAAAGTACTCCTCCCATCGAGACTCTTTGCAGGTTTTCATGTACCAATCATGCAATCTTCATCATCGTTGATAGAGAACTTTCATCTTTGACGAGAGGCTTCCCGTACTCGTATCTTTGTATCTGCACCTCCAGGAAATCATAATGTACATCATCGGGCAGGTAATCTGCAGGATTGCCATAACCGGGCACCATCCTCGGATCGGCGAGGTCGCTAGCGTGCACCTTGAGCGGGGGGCACGATTGCTTCTTTGTTCGCCGAGCTGGGCAATTTGTTTCCTAGCTCGTCGTTCTTTCATCCTTTGCTCACTTTTAGTAATTCCCGACCTCTCCGCTTCGGCAAATGCCTTTCCAATAATGCGCTCATAGTTGCCTTTCGGCGGAGACTTGGGTGGTTTTGTCGGGGCAGCCAGAGTGCGCTTCGCTTTCACGGATCTACCTTCTCCTCCGGAGGTGGATGTCTCTTTGCTTGCAACCCTTGAAACCAGTCATCCACTTGGTCATGCGATCTTAGCGTTTTCCTCCTCGCTCCTCTCAGACGGTAACTTCTCCGAGTCTTGAGAGAAGGACCGAATCTGTATCTCCTCCCGCCTTTGGCTGTACTGCTAGACGCCCGGCAGAGCGAGACAGAGCGGATGTCTTCTTTCCTTGCTTACGAGGCGGAGGAGAAGGACTACGACGCCACGGAGCAGCCGGAGCGGGCGGCGGGTCTCTTCCGCCTTTGCCGACGAGGCGGAGAAGGAGGCGGAGTGCCGCCACGCGCCGGGAGAAGGAGCCGGGCCGAGTGCCCCGATCGTCACTCGCCGGAGGAGGAGGCGGAGTGCCTCGACTCGCCAGAGGAGGAGGAGGAGGCGGAGGCGCCCAGCCGTAAGGTTGATGAGATCCTTCCGCCATAGGCATGGAGTCTTCAGAGCAGAACCCAGCCGATACTCCCTTCAGCGGTCGGGTGGTCAAGCCGGAGGTCCTCAAATCCCTCCGTTATTTCATCGACCATCACCTTAGCATATCCTTCGGGAATCGGCCGGCAGTGAAAAGTTGAGTCGGATTTAGTCAACAGCCGCCTTGACCTTCAAATTGCTCCATTGCGCCATAAGGTGGCAATTTTCAGCATCCGTGATAGCATCCACGGGATAGCTGGCAGGAGCCGTCAAGGCATGCTGCTCTGGCTGAAGCGATTCGGTGGAAGCCACGCCGCTTCTCCGCTGAGATGGCGGGTAGCCGGGGAAGCTTTGGCAGGTCGTTTGTTGCGATCTGCTGCTTCTCGTTCCTCTTCTCGTTCCTCTAGCCCCATTACCCTTTCGTGCAGCGCCTGCATTAGGCTGCTGCTCCAGCTTTCTTCCTCCTCTCATGGGTTTTGTAACCCCTGCGTCCGAAATCCAGCCTTCCACGAAACGGAGCTGGGCGTGCCTCGCGGTCCGCCTGGTGGTGCTCAGGATTGCCGAGGCCATTGTGAGCTCGTCCTTCTCCTGCTCTCGAACGAACTTCCCTTGCTGCGCAGCTTCGATATATTGCTGAAGCCTCTTGACCGGTATGTCCAATTGTTCGCCCGTCCAAATGCACTTCCTGTTATAGGGTCCAAGGATCCGCCGCCCCAAAGAACCAAGTCCGCAAGATGCAGCCAGTTCATTGTCTCTGGTTCGATCCCTTTATCATGCAGATCATTCTCAGCCTTGGCCCACTTAGCCCGGGCTAAGAGGTAGCCACCGACCCGTGCGATGGTGAAGCTTCTTCTTCGCAGCATTTCTCTTGTTTGTCGCCGACATCTTTTACTCTTTTCCGATGTCTTGTGGGCCACAAATGCGGGCGATCATCTTTGATCTTCTCATATTTGCCCTTGAATTCTGGTGTCTCATTATTTCGACATACCTATTGAGGTCTTTCTTCCAATTCCTGAATAGGTCTGCCATCTTCTTGAGCAAAAGACTTGATTAATGGCTCTATAATGGCTTCTCCGGATCATTCTCCGGCGGTAGGGTGAAATTTGACTTCAGCTCGGTCCAAAGATCATTTTTCTGCATATCATTGACATAAGACACCTCGTGGTCTTAGTTCTTAGGCTTATACCATTGGTGGATGCTGATCGGGATCTTGTCCCTAACCGTAACCCCTTGACCGAGCAACAAATGCCTTCTTTGTCCGGTAGGGTTCAATCGGTTGGCCGTCGCGTGCGATTTGTATGATCTCAAACTTTTCATCCGAGCTCAACTTTTTCTTCGGGCCTCGTCTCTTTACCGAAGTTGTGCTCGATCCGGAGGGCTAGAAAAAGAACAAAGACGAGAGAGTTAATTAATATGTGTACATATATACCAAAACAATGAATGCATCAATTAGCTAGTCAAGACAGGCTTAACTAATATATATACCTGGCGGACTCGGTTTGGTGATCACCGGAGCCGTCCTCACGGTCTACTTCTTCACCCTCTCCTTCTTGCACCGGCATTGGGTCATCGGAGCCATGTAAATAGCCAGCTGCTTCGTCACCCTCTCCTTCCAGACCATCTTGTCGTTGAGAAACATCAACGAGCAGACGGCATCACTTCCTTGTGCGATTATGTCCCTCAACAACGCTTCTTGTGCTTCGTCTCGGGGGGTGTCCATAGTTTCTACAAATATTTACAACATGGCAATTATTATTCAAACATGACAGATATGGATATATTAGTGGCAAACGTAGAACTAGCTAGCTAATCACAATAAGGAATCATATTAGTGGCCTCGACGCTGCTTCTCTAGGGTTTGGGGTGGCCTCGACAACGCTTCAAGGATTAGGGGGTGGCCTCGAGAATGCTTCAAGCTAGAGGGGGGTACATCGACCCCCCACGTGTTGAAGCTATCGGGAGGGCTGGCGTTGAACACTACATCTATGTCCCACAAGTGACGTGGGCATCGGCGCATGTAGGGAGTAGAGGGTCGTGGATCGCCGAGCTGTCGAGGCTCAAGGGTCGAAGATCGCCGAGGGTCGGGAGGTTGCCTAGTGTCAAAGGATTCAACAAAACCATGTCTTCATCATTAGTAAAATGCAGGTGCATGATGATGCGAAGCTCTCCAAAGTTATTTTGGAGGCAGAGTCCCGAGATAGGATAATCGCTTTTTGGTACAAAGTTCAGCAAGAACCTTCCGAACATCGTTATTTGAAAGGTCTTTGCTGAGATTCGTACAAAAGGCAAATTATCCTATCCGGAACTCCATTCCGTAATAACTTTGGAGGACTTCGTACCATCATGCCATGGTTACTTCCGCTAATGATGAAGCCATGGATTTCTTCAATACTTTGACACTATAGGAACCTCGACCACGAAACCTTCGACCTTAACCCCTTAACGACCCTCGACCCTCTACCCTAGTTCCCGACCCTCGACCCTCGGCGATCCTCGACACCCTCGTTATATCGACGCCCGCGGTAGGGTAGAGGGTCGTGGATCGCTGAAGGTCGAGGCTCAAGGGTCGAAGATCGCCGAGGGTCGGGAGGTTGCCTAGTGTCAAAGCGATTCAACAAAACCATGTCTTCATCATTAGGCGAAAGTAACAGGTGCATGATGGTAAGCTCTCCAAAGTTATTTTGGAGCGGAGTCCCGAGATAGGATAATTCGCTTTTTGGTACAAAGTTCAGCAAGAACCTTCCGAATATCGTTATTTGAAAGGCCTTTGCTGAGATTCGCATAAAAAGGCAAATTATCCTATCCGGGACTCCATTCCGTATCAACTTTGGAGGACTTCGCACCATCATGCCATGGTTACTTCCGGCTAATGATGAAGCCATGGATTTCTTCAATACTTTGACACTATAGGAACCCTCGACCTGAAACCTTCGACCCTTGACCCCTTAACGACCCTCGACCCTCTACCCTAGTTCGACCCTCGACCCCTCGGCGATCCTCGACACCCTCGTTATATCGACACCCGCGGTCGGGTAGAGGGTCGTGGATCGCCGAGCGGTCGAGGCTCAAGGGGTCGAAGATCGCCGAGGGGTCGGGAGGTTGCCTAGTGTCAAAGGATTCAACAAAACCATGTCTTTATCATTAAGTAAAATAGCAGGTGCATGATGGTGCAAGCTCTCCAAAGTTATTTTGGAGCGGAGTCCCGAGATAGGATAATTCGCTTTTGGTACAAAGATCAGCAAGAACCTTCCGAATATCGTTATTTGAAAGGCCTTTGCTGAGATTCGTACAAAAGGCAAATTATCCTATCCGGAACTCCATTCCGAAATAACTTTGAGGACTTCGCACCATCATGCCATGGTTACTTCCGGCTAATGATGAAGCCATGGATTTCTTCAATACTTTGACACTATAGGAACCCTCGACCTGAAACCTTGACCCTTGACCCCTTAACGACCTCGACCCTCTACCCTAGTTCCCGACCCTCGACCCTCGGCGATCCTCGACACCCTCGTTATATCGACGCCCGGTAGGGTAGAGGGTCGTGGATCGCCAATGATCGAGGCTCAAGGGTCGAAGATCGCCGAGGTCGGGAGGTTGCCTAGTGTCAAAGGATTCAACAAAACCATGTCTTCATCATTAGTAGTAACAGGTGCATGATGGTGCGAAGCTCTCCAAAGTTATTTTGGAGCGGTGTCCCGAGATAGGATAATTCGCTTTTTGGTACAAAGTTCAGCAAGAACCTTCCGAATATACAAGTTATTTGAAAGTCCTTTGCTGAGATTCGCAAAAAGGCAAATTATCCTATCCAGACTCCATTCCAGAATAACTTTGGAGGACTTCACCATCATGCCATGGTTACTTCCGGCTAATGATGAAGCCATGGATTTCTTCAATACTTTGACACTATAGGAACCTCGACCCTGAAACCTTCGACCCTTGACCCCTTAACGACCCTCGACCCTCTACCCTAGTTCCCGACCCTCGACCCTCGGCTATCCTCGACACCCTCGTTATATCGACACCCTTGGTAGGGTAGAGGGTCGTGGATCGAGCGTGATCGAGGCTCAAGGGGTCGAAGATCGCCGAGTCGGGAGGTTGCCTAGTGTCAAAGGATTCAACAAAACCATGTCTTTATCATTAAGTAAATGCAGGTGCATGATGGTGCGAAGCTCTCCAAAGTTATTTTGGAGCGGAGTCCCAGATAGGATAATTCGCTTTTTGGTACAAAGTTCAGCAAGAACCTTCCGAATATACGTTATTTGAAAGGCCTTTCACGAGATTCGCATAAAAAGGCAAACTATCCTATCCGGGACTCCATTCGAAACAACTTTGGAGGACTTCGCACCATCATGCCATGGTTACTTCCGGCTAATGATGAAGCCATGGATTTCTTCAATACTTTGACACTATAGGAACCCTCGACCCTGAAACCTTCGACCCTTAACCCCTTATGACCCTCGACCCTCTACCTAGTTCTCGAGCCCTCGACCCCTCGGCGATCCTCGACACCCTCGTTATATCGGCCGCGGTAGGAGGTAGAGGGTCGTGGATCGCCGATGATCGAGGCTCAAGGGGTCGAAGATCGCCGAGGAGGTCGGGAGGTTGCCTAGTGTCAAAGGATTCAACAAACCATGTCTTCATCATTAGAAAATGCAGGTGCATGATGGTCTGAAGCTCTCCAAAGTTATTTTGGAGCGGAGTCCCGAGATAGGATAATTAAGCTTTGGTACAAAGTTTAGCAAGAACCTTCGAATATCGTTATTTGAAAGGCCTTTGCTGAGATTCGCATAAAAGGCAAATTATACTATCCGGGACTCCATTCCAGAATAACTTTGGAGGACTTCATACCATCATGCCATGGTTACTTCCGCTAATGATGAAGCCATGGATTTCTTCAATACTTTGACACTATAGGAACCTCGACCTGAAACCTTTGACCCTTGACCCCTCAACGACCCTCGACCCTCTACCCTAGTTCCCGACCCTCGACCCTCGGCGATCCTCGACACCCTCGTTATATCGACAACGACGCAACATACATATACATGGGAAAATAATGTTATCGGGGAGGGGTATCGGTACCCCTCGTGTCAAAGTTTTTTCTTTCTCCTCTATTCCTTTCTTTCTTCTTCTCCTCTTCTTTTCTTCGTATCCCTCGAGAAAGGAAAATAAGGAAAAGGAAGAAAGAGGAAGAAGGAAGAAGGAAGAAGAAGAAAAAAAAAGAAGAAAAAAAGGGAGAAGAAGAAAAGAATAGAGGAGAAGAAGAAAAATAGAATTTTTTTCTATTTTTCTTCTTCTCCTCTATTCCTTTCTTCTTCTCCTCTTCTTTTCTTCTTTTTCTTCTTCTTATTTATTTCTCCTCTTCTTCCTCCCCTCTTCTTCTCCTTTCTTCCTCTTCTTTTTTCCTTTTTCCTCTCATTCTTTTTCTTCTTCCTTCTTAAAAATACATGAAGTAGTATTGCTTGTTTTTTTTAAATAATGTTCAAATAAAAATCTATGAACAGAAAACATATATATACACAGAGAACATATATACATTTTTATAAAAATGCAAAAAACAAAAAATCTAAAAAGACATATAAACAGATATACACATATACATATATATACTCATACATATACACATAATCAGGAAAAACATAGCTATATTTGCAAAAAAGTGGGAAGAGGGGCGGTGCAGCCTGACCAAAGCGGCGCTGGGCGCAGGCAGAGGCGACGGCGCAGGCAGAGGCGAGGCGGGCGGCGCTGGGCGACAGCGGGTGGCAACGGCAGCGTCGAGGCGCGAGGTGGCGAGGGCGTCGGGCGGCTGGGTGGCGACAGCGTCTGGGCTCGAGGGCGAGCTGGCGACGGGCGTGGGCTCGGGGGCACGGGCGACGGAGACGGCGGCGGGGCAGCCTGGCGGCGTCGAGGAGGTCCGCGGCGTCGTCGGGGGGCAAATGCGCGATGAAACTGAAAATTTTCACAAGTGTTGCTTATATACACTGAGCATTGGTCGGTTCGTGGCACCAACCGGACTAATGCTCCCTTTAGTCCCGGTTGGTGCCACGAACCGGGACCAAAGGCCTCTTTCAGCAGCCCAAAGAGGCGGAAGCGGAGGTTTTGGTCGGTTGGTGGCACCAACCATGACTAAAGGGAGCATTAGTCCGGTTGGTGCCACTTAACCGGGACCAATGCCCCCTTTAGTCCCGGTTGGTGCCACCAACCGGGACCAAAGGCCGCCTGCTGCCCCACGCCAAATGTTTAGTCCCACCTCGCTAGTTGAGAGAGCACGAGTGTGGTTTATAGGCGCTGCTGCGCCCACCCACTCGAGCTCCTCACAACTGCAGACTTTCGGGCCTAACCCTGCTCTCTCTGCCTGTGGGCCCTCTTGGGCCACCTGGGCCTGAATCCTGGCCCATGGTAGGGTTTCTAGTCGTATTCAGGCCGTGGGGGCCCAGTAGGTGGCAATTTTTTTTGTTTTTTGTTTTCTTTGTTGCTTTATTTATTTTATTTTGTTTCTACTTACAACAAAATACTTATTGTTGCTATTTTTATTTTTTCCAGTTTTTTGGTTTTGCTTTCTGCATTATTTATTTTTGTTGTTTTTTGCTTTATTTTTTAATTCTTTTTGCTTTTAGTTTTAGAAAAATTATAAACTTTCTGTTAGTGCCATTAGTTTTCAAATTTGAAAACACTTTTTTTGTTTTCTTTGTTGCTTTATATATTTTATTTTGTTTGTACTTACAACAAAATACTTATTGTTGCTATTTTTATTTTTTTTTCAAGTTTTTTTGTTTTGTTTTCTGCATTATTTATTTTCTTTTGGTTTTTTGCTTTATTTTTTAATTCTTTTTGCTTTTAGTTTTAGAAAAATTATAAACTTTCTGTTAGTGCCATTAGTTTTCAAATTTGAAAACACTTTTTTGCTTTATTTATTTATTTTATTTTGTTTCTACTTACAACAAAATACTTATTGTTGCTATTTTTATTTTTTTCAAGTTTTTTGTTTTGTTTTCTGCATTATTTATTTTCTTTTGGTTTTTTGCTTTATTTTTTTAATTCTTTTTGCTTTTAGGTCAGCAAAATTATAAACTTTGAAAACGTTGGCATAGCATGTGCATGTATAAAACGGACAATGGTATCATACTCGTCTGTTACAAAGTTGGCATGGTATCATCATAATAGTTGCGGGAGAAAGTCTTCACTTTTTCTTCGCTTGTGTCGCTTTGCTTATTGCGCAGTAACCATGGATAATCTTCATCGCTTATCAGGATGCTTGGGTCAGCCTTGACTTTGAAGGGGGAATTTCATGAAACTTTTCATACTCTTCAGACATGTCTGTCTTGCCCTCCACTCCCAGGATGTCCCTTTTTCCTGAAAGAACTATGTGGCGCTTTTGGCTCATTGTATGATGTATTCGCTTCCTTATCTTTTCTTTTCCTCGGTCTGGTAGACATGTCCTTCACATAGATAACCTGTGCCACATCATTGGCTAGGACGAACGGTTCGTCAGTGTACCCAAGATTTTTCAGATCCACTGTTGTCATTACATCTTTGTGGGTCTACCTGTACCCGCCTCGTGACAGATTGACCCACTTGCACTTAAACAAAGGGACCTTAAAATCTACTCCGTAGTCAAGTTCCCATATGTCTACTATGTAACCATAATATGTGTCATTTCCCTTGTTGGTTGCTGCATCAAAGCGGACACCGCTGTTTTGGTTGGTGCTCTTTTCATCTTGGTCAATCGTGTAAAATGTATTCCCATTTATCTCGTATCCTTTCCAAATCATTACAGTCGAAGATGGTCCCTGGACAACAAGTAAAGCTCATCACAAACAGTGCTTGTCACCTCGAGACGTGTTTCCAACCAACCGCTGAAAGTCTGATGTGTTCACATGTAATCCAGTCGTCCGCCTTTGCTTCGGGTGTTTGGAGTGCGATTTGTTCTTGTGTTCATCGACATACGGGGTCACCAAGGTAGAGTTCTCAGAGAAGCTGTAGTGTGCTTGAGACCAAGAATATCCGTCCCTGCATATTATTGAGTCCCTTCCAAGCGTGCCTTTTTTCAGTCAGTCTCCCCTCATACCGCGATTTAGGGAGACCTATCTTCTTAAGGCTAGGAATGAAGTCAACACAAAACCCGATGACATCCTCTGTTTGATGGCCCATGGAGATGCTTCCTTCTGGCCTAGCGCGGTTACGAACATATTTCTTTAGGACTCCCATGAACCTCTCAAAGGGGTACATATTGTGTAGAAATACGGGCCCCAGAATGACAATCTAAATCGACTAGATGAACTAGGACGTGCGTCATGATATTGAAGAAGGATGGTGGGAACACCAGCTCTAAACTGACAAGACATTGCGCCACATCACTCCTTAGAGTTGGTACAATTTCTGGATCGATCACCTTCTGAGATATTGCATTGAGGAATGCGAATAGCTTCACAATGGCTAATCGGACGTTTTCCAGTAGAAGCCCCCTCAATGCAACCGGAAGCAGTTGCGTCATAATCACGTGGCGGTCATGAGACTTTATGTTCTGAAGCTTTTTCTCTGGCATATTTATTATTACCTTTATATTCGACGAGAAGCCAGTCGGGACCTTCATATCGAGCAGGCATTGAAAGAATATTTCTTTCTCTTCTTTCAGAAGAGCGTAGCTGGCAGGACCTTCATCGCTTTGCTTGGAGGCATGCCCTCTTTTTCGCTAAGCGTTGCAGGGTCCTCTCGTGCCTCGTGTGTATCTTTTGTCTTCCCATACACGCCCAAGAAGCCTAGCAGGTTCACGCGAAGGTTCTTCGTCACGTGCATCACGTCGATCGAAGAGCGGACCTCTAGGTCTTTCCAAGTAGGGTAGGTCCCAAAATATAGATTTCTTCTTCCACATGGGTGCGTGATTCTCGGCGTCATTCGAACAGCTAGTCCGCCGGACCCTTTCCAAAGATTACGTGTAAATCATTGACTATAGCAAATGCGTGATCACCGATGCGCATCGCTGGCTTCTTCCGTGATCTGCCTCGCCTTTGAAATGCTTGCCTTTCTTTCGACATTGATGGTTGGTCGGAAGAAATCGACGATGGCCCGGTACACATTCTTCCCGCAGCTTCCGGTATATACTATCGGTGTCAAGTAAACAGTGCGTGCATGCGTGGTATCCCTTGTTTGTCTGTCTCCGAAGGTTACCGAGAGCGGGCCAATCGTTGATGGTCACGTAACAACAACGCCTTTAGGTCAAATTCCTCCTTTTGTGCTCATCCCACGACGTACACCGTTTCCATTCCACAGCTGTAAAAGTTCTTCAACTAATGGCCTTAGGTACACATCAATGTCGTTGCGGGTTGCTTAGGGCCTTGGATGAGAACTGGCATCATAATGAACTTCCGCTTCATGCACATCCAAGGAGGAAGGTTATACATACATAGAGTCACGGGCCAGGTGCGTGATTGCTGCTCTGCTCCCGAAAGGATTAATGCCATCCGCGCTTAAAGCAAACCATACGTTCCTTGGGTCCTTTGCAAACTCATCCCAAAGTATTTTCTCTCAATTTTTCTCCATCATGACCCGTCACCGGGTGCTCTCAACTTCCGTCTTTCTTACGGTCCTCAACGTGCCATCGCATCAACTTGGCATGCTCTCCGTTTACGAACAGACGTTTCAACCGTGGTATTATAGGAGCATACCACATCACCTTCGCAGAACCCTCTTCTGGGAGGCTCGCCGTCAACATCACTGTGGTCATCTCGTCTCGATCTTATACCGCAATGCACCGTGACACCGGGCATGCGTTGAGATCCTTGTAGGCACCGCGGTAGAGGATGCAGTCATTAGGGCATGCATGTATCTTCTCCACCTCCAATCCTAGAGGGCATCGACCTTCTTTGCTGCGTATGTACTGTCGGGCAATTCGTTATCCTTTGGAAGCTTCTTTTCATTATTTTCGGTAGCTTCTCAAATCCTTTGTCGTGCACAGCATTCTCGCCTTCCACTGCAGCAATTCGAGTACGGGTACCGAGCTTTGTGTTGCCATCTTCGCAATTGGGGTACAACCCTTTTGTGATCCTCTAACATGCGATCGAACTTCAGCTTCTCCTTTTGACTTTCGTGATTGTGTCCTTGCATCGACAATGACCCGCGGAGATCATCATCATCGGGCACATCGTCTGGTTCCTCTTGATCTTCAGCAGCTTCGTTCTGCAGCACCATCGTGCACATCGTCTGGTGCATCTTGATGTTCAGTAGCATCACCGTATTCAGGGGGCACATAGTTGTCATCGCATTCTTCTTCATCGCCGCCTTCCATCATAACCCCTATTTCTCCGTGCCTCGTCCAAACATTATAGTGTGGCATGAAACCCTTGTAAAGCAGGTGGGTGTGAAGGATTTTCCGTCGAGTAAGACTTCAGATTCCCACATATAGGGCATGGACAACACATAAAACCATTCTGCTTGTTTGCCTCAGCCACTTCGAGAAAATCATGCACCCCTTAATGTACTCGGAGGTGTGTATGCCACCGTACATCCATTGCCGGGTTCATCTGCGTGCATTATATATAATTAAATGTGTCAAAAATCATTACGAGAACATCATGAATAGATAATTATAAGTGACCAAATTAATAGAAGTTCATCATCACATAAAACCAAAGTACATACATAGTTCTCATCTAACAACATAAAGCTCTGCAGAGCATCTAAATTAATTAAACCATACATTGAAACTATGTAAAACATTTCAATGAGAAAACAAATGCGATCATAATCGCAACCAAGGTAACAACTGATCCAACGGCATAATGATACCAAGCCTCGGTATGAATGGCATATTTTCTAATCTTTCTCATCTTCAAGCGCATTGCATCCATCTTGATCTTGTGATCATCGATTTACATCCGCAACATGCAACTCCAATATCATCTTCTCCTCCTCAAGTTTTTTTATTTTTCCTTCAAGAAATTGTTTTCTTCTTCAACTAAATTTAACCTCTCGACAATAGGGTCGGTTGGAATTTCCGGTTCAACAACCTCCTAGATAAATAAAATCTATGTCACGTTGGTCGGCATAATTTTCATAAACAATAAATGAACCAATAGTTATGAAAAGATAATATATACCACATCCGAATCATAGACAGGATTTAGGGCCGACGGGGCGGATACCAAAACCATCGCACTATATAAGATGCAATAATAAAAGTAAGAAAATAATACAAGTATCTATCTAAACATACAAGTAAGAATGTTTTTCCTTTCAGAAGAAGATAAGAACAAGAGGCTCACCACGGTGGTGCCGGGCGATGAGATCGGGCGGGTGATCGACGGCGGTGAAGACGGGACGGGCGTGACGGACCGCTAAACCTAGATCAATCTTGAGGAAAATGGAGCTTGGCGGTCGAGCTTGGAGAGGAGAAACCTTAAGTAGTGTGGCTCGGGCATTCCATCGAACACCTTGTGTGCATAGGAAGTGAGCTAGAGCACCACCAAGCCCTCTCCCCCTCGGCCAGAAAAAACAGAGCAGTGTGCTCTGCTCTTGCGCGAGGGGCTATATATAGGCAGCACCATTAGACCCGGTTGGTGGCATGAACCGGGACTAAAGGGCAGCCTTTGGTCCCGGTTCATGCCACCAACCGGGACCAATAGTGGTGGGCAGAGCCAGTCCATTGGTCCCGGTCCGTCCCACCAACCGGGACCAAAAGGTCCGGACGAACCGGGACCAATGGCCCACGTGGCCCGGCCGGCCCCCTGGGCTCACGAACCGGGGCAAATAGCTCCATTGGTCCCGGTTCTGGATTAAACCGGGACTAATGGGCTAAACTGGCCTGGACGAAAGCCTCCTTTTCTACTAGTGTAAATAAATAACCTTGGCAATGATTATATGTTGGAGAGATTTATGTACATATGTCTCATTCATTTTATTTTAACAATATCATCTTTTTGTACGTGGGATCAAAAATTCTTTTTCAGTCTGGCATATGTTTTTTTATTTGGGCATAGACCTTCTTTTTAACGCGAGGCTTCTGGACTCCTTTTGTAGTTTTTTTTTCAGGATATGCACGTGGTTTTTGTATAAATGAAAATAGGGGTGTGTGCTTGTATTTTTTGTGATGAGAAGCCACATGTTTGTACGTACCCCTTTTCTCTTTTTTATAAAGGGTGAAGGCACATGATTTATTGGAAAGCGTGGGTGAAGTTGGCCCTTTTTTTATAGCGCGAGGAGTGTTCTTCTTAGGTTAGTTATTTTTGATAGTAAGGGAATAATTTTTTTAACACAGTACAGACGCAAGTGCTCATACATACGCGCATACATTCGCCCCCTACCCCTATGAGCACCTTTGAGAGATACGAAGTCACCGTAGGTGCCTCGTCGTCGACGGAAACGTTTCCTCCCACTGAAAACTCATCGTCGGAAATCTTAAAATAAATCCAGGAATAATGCGAGCACCAGGACTTGAACCCTGATAGACTGGAGATACCAATGTCCCTCTAAGGGCATCTAGAATGCCCGCTGCTTAACTAGGTGCTTATAGACAAAAGGAAAATATTATTAAATTAAAAAACATCTAGGCGGCCCTGTCCTGCAACGCGAGACACAACTACCGGTTCTAATCGGAAGCCGCCCATGTGCCTCATGCGGGAAAGATAAAACGAAGCGCCCGACGCATCTGTTTGCGTCAAGGCAGCGCCCGCGCCAGGATTTGCCGCCTCAACTGCCAATCGACCAGGAACTCGCTAGGAAGGATTCCTGGCACCGCCCCAAGCGTTACGCTGCTGGACATGCCCTAACCATCCAACCATAGGTTGGTTCGCAGCAATAACTCTCCTTTTATACGTGTTGGGTAGGGTGTCCTTTCTATACGTGTGGGTCTAATTATTTACGTGACGTGGTGTTTTTCTAAAGATGGGTCTTGTAATAGATCTTGACCCCTAAATTTTAAATCTAATGGCTGAATTAATCTTGATGACACCTTTCGAGCCTCCAATTAGTAGATATAAAATTATTGGTGTCCGCAAATTTACTATTTACTGGTGTTATGTTGAATTTGATCCATTAAGTTTTGATGTGAAGGATCTCGTCAGCAGGACGGTTCTCTCTACCCCTTCCATGGTGATTCGGTGCATATCTCAGTGGCTCTTTCTATTGCGCTCAACGCGCCAAGAGGTCGAGGACAAGCTGCACCACGCCCCAGCAGCGTTAGATTTAGGAAAAACCAGCGTTTGTTTTAAAATTCAGCTAAGTATCTTTGCCGAGTTGGGCTCGAAGACACTCGCAAACATAACAATCACGTGACTAGCACCATATCCGTTAGCTGACCGTTAGACATTTTATTTTTCCAAGCAGCCTCTTTTGACACTCGGCAAAACCTTTGCCGAGTGCCCGAGAGAAGGAACTCGTCAAACCCCGCTTTGCCAGAAGGTAGTATGCTGAGCACCCTTTGCCGAGTGTAAAGCGGCCTTCACTGAGTACTCTGGTAACTTTGGCAAATAAGCCGACTCCACTAGTGTTTTGGAATCCAAATATTTCAATATTTGATGTGTCGGCCCCCTTGATGTCGTCTTTGCTCCTGAGCCCGTTTATGTGTGGCCGGCCAAGCACAAAGAGAACTGATATACTCTCTAGGTGTATGGCGAGGCTTTTTGAGGTGCGGCGGGAGACGGACGATGCCGGCAATGACACTGCATCACAGCTTCTTCGTTTCATCGGTAGCAGGTACGAACATACAACTTGGCATGCACGCTTTGCTTCCAAATAGTGGTGATTAATCCTGCATGCTCAATCAATACATCCTTATTTGCACGCATCTAATCAAGTCGAATGCTGCATCCATCACTGATGTTTGAGATATATGATGGGAACGAATCTGGAGGTCGCAGATCGGACATCCATCTCCGGAAGAAGAATATGCAGTGGTGACTGGTGACCCGACATCAGACGAAACTTCAGACGTACCCGACATCAATTCTGGACTTAGACAAGAATAGCTGACATGTGACCCCTACGTCCTGCATCTTGCATCTACACACCTGTTATCTGAGTCATTTCCAAAGTTGAATGCTCTTGCAGAGCATTCGTTAAATTCTGCACTGCATTGCAAATTTGCATGGCAAGTTCACAATTTCCAGTTCCAGCCCTCAAGTTTCAACCAGATGCAAACAGCAAACCTGCAGGAGCATTGACACACAGCAATTACCAAAATAAAACAATAGTTTTGAGTGCGAAACTGCGACTCACAGAGCCACCACGAGAAACATCAATGGACAACAAAATGTCAACATCATATTTTGTACTGCTATTGCAATCATGGCAATGTTTTATCCATATTATTACTAATTGTTTGGCAGACTCCTTATTCTGTATCCATGGCCAGGTCCTGTCCATGGCTAACCCCATAACCGTTAGACCAATCACCACCGTCCATATTCAAGCTCGCAACCAGGAGCGCGGCGTGGTCTGGGCCTTCCTCTTGGCCTAATGTAGCAACTTCCACCATGTGCTTGCTCTGCAAGTATAGTTCAATGTCAGATGAGATGAAATGCTCTAGGTTTCACAACACTTCACATCGAAAAGAAGTAAAGATGTTATCAATATGGATTTAAAAAAAAGAAAAACTTGACTAGTTTCCCCACCTGTATCCCCAGCCGCTACAAAGTGATAACTAGTCCTACTTCCTAAGAAGAACACGTGGTAGCATATGAAAATAACCTTGCTGGACATATTAGTTAATTCTAAGAAGAACACGTGGTAGCATGGTTCAAAAGTTGGAAATAACTGACACCCTTTGGTTTGTGGGAAACTATAACATAATTCTAAGATCAACATGGACACTGCTTGATGTGTGTTTCACAGTCTCAGCTCGCGTAACTCCATTTTGGTAAGTACAGAACTTACTAATTTGCATAACATGGTAAGCACATCACTATATGATTATACTTAGCTAATGGAGTATACCTTAGCTCTGAGATAAATGCATCCAAAACCAGACAGAAAATAAGGAAGAAACCAAATTTAGATGGACAACAAAGTGCAAGTGCAGAGTTGGAACAATATATGCCGGCCCTTTAAGAAAACATTACTTCGTCTACGTGATCTCCAAAGTGAAAACATCTCAACCGGCAGCAACCAGCAAGGTCAATAATTCCTGTCCCATGGTTTTCCAATTATGGCATGAATAAAATGATTAATAAGGCAATAATAAAAACCCCCTAATTAAGGAAAACTAAAGGTAGTGCTTATCAGTAGCTGATTGCCAACACTTCTTCAAAAATATACTTCAAACTGCTTATACACATAGCAAAGACACAAATTGCTTTCACATAAAAGAAAACAGATTGTCAGATGATTTTCTCTGAAGAAATACTCTTTTGTCCTCAGAGGTACGATAACCAATTTATTAAAGTATACTATATGTGGTAATCTTGCCTGATACCACTCATTACACCATATGGACTTTAAAACTGGAACATCACAGGGGATGGTGCTTTAGAGGATTCGATCCCTCGCTATACTGGGTGTGTGAAGATAACTTGTTGTCCTTGTAATTGCTTATGTCGAACCGCAGAGGAACCAACATGGGAGGAAAAAGACAACTTGAGAGATTGACTACATGTGCTTTGGTTCAAGACGCCTACCAACCCTTTTTTTTTGGGCCAACTAGTAGCATTTGAGCCCTTATTTCCATTGGTGAAATATCTTTAACATACAAAACAGCTACTCAATTATATATTTTCATTAGAATTGAAGTACTTATTTAAGAGTTTGTTGTCGACCCAATGCGATACGCCCCTAAAATATGGACGTGAGGTGACTCTTTAAATATACTGCCGACAATTGTTCACCCGCTTTTAGTTTACAAGGTACTACCTATGTCCAGGTTAATTAGTCCCCTTCATATGTTGTGCTAAATTTTGACCTTAGATTTGATTAGCAAAATATAATTTATATGTCATGAAAATTATATTGATAGATTTTTATTTGAAAGGAGTTTCCAGTGATATTATTTTTGTTACATATAAAATTATATGTTGCTAGTGATACTATGGTCAAACATTATCCCAAAGTACAAGGGGGACAAATAAACGGGACAGGGGTAGTAGGCGCTTTGAAATCGATGGTATCAAGGAAAAGAGGACTCGACTTCACGATCCAATCAATGAACTATTAATAAATAGCCCACATCAATCCCACGACTAGGCTCACATAGGCTTCCGAAGAGCCTAGATATGAGTGGTGTGTCGAAATATATTGCACAAGCTTCTTCATCAGCATAAGCTTTTGGGGAACTACTAGTTAACATCATGAATTCAAAAGAGGGTATACCCATTGAATGGTTCAACTCAACTGGTTGTACAAGTGTCTGTTAGGACATGAGTTTTGGCTTTTTTCAATGCACATAATTAGTTTTCCTATAAGCCCATAATATTGGCATGAGTGTCTCAAAGAAGCGAATTCATATTTATTTGGCAAGATATACATGGACATAAATAACACACAATCCGTAAATGGTTTCTTCAATCCATCACAGATTCCGGTTGCCAAAATTGACCAGGTAATCCTGACACATAATTCAAAATGGTTATGCTTCCCATACGGGTGGAGTGGTGTGCCATCTACAGTATCAACGATGGCGAGTCTTGGCGGTAAGGTCCTGCATGGTCTCGGCACTGGATACCATTTGATGGGTGCACGTAGGAGGCTGGCGTTGTTTGGCGTCATGGTTAAATCAACGGCAGACGGGTATGGCAAGATCAGTGCATTGATTTCTTGTGAACGTGGGACTGTGGAAGAAGACGGCGATGGATTCTATAGCGTGCGCATGCAGTGCACGTTGAAGGTCTGCTAGACCAGTGGGTGCTCCCGGCTAGCCGGCGAGCCGCTTGGTGAGTCCACCAGATTTCTTGGTGTGTGTGAAGCGAGGTCAGGGAACATCATCAATCTTGTAGGTAGGACGACAGTTTTCGGCAGGAAGCTATCTTTGGGCTGAACTATGTAATGTGTGTGTGCATCACGCAATACAAAGGCTAGGTGTAATTATCCTTTTCGAAAAAAGAAGGCCGATGTGTGAGACATTACCCTTTGAGTAATTTCTATACAAAAACTTCGCGAAATATGTTCAATGTATCAAGTTACGACATGGGCGTACATTTGGTTATGAAACACAGGTGACTTGGAGTTATCCTAGTGGTGGAATTGAACTGGCTCATCTATACCGACTTGTGTTCCACTTGATGGAGGCACTTAGTACTAATACAGTTATTTGGGCACATCGTCTATGCTTGACACAAAGTGCCACCTTGCTCCTCCCTATTAGTACAAGTGATTATCAAAGTCACCATATGGGGCACATTTTAGTACGTAATATTAAGGACTTAGAGATAGCATTGAGGTGGAATTGTAATGGCACATCTTTCCATTTGGGTTCGACGCCATGGAGGCAATTAAGTTCGCAGTGTTTGATCATTTGGGATTATCGTCTCTCCTTGAGATGAAATGGCAAATCCCTCCTCTTTTTTTGTACATGTCATTATCAAATTTACAACATAGGGTACATTCAATTATGTAATACAGACGACTTGGAGTTGTAGAATTGCAATGTCGCATCTTCACCGACTTGGGTTAGACTTTCGGTAGAAGGTGGGTAATTTGATAATGTTGATTGTTAGGGCCTGGGGTCTCTCCTTTAGATAACAGGCCGTACCATTCGACCCCATTGGCACATGTCATTATGCAATACTCATTTGAGTCAGAGTAGGCAATACACCATATGTGACCGTAGATGATGCACGGGGTGGATGCAGCTTGACCCCTTGCTCGAAAATCATGGGTAATATTGAAGGTTAATGATCTCCTCAACTCCACTTATGTTCATCTAAATAGCGGAAGAGCTTAGTTCCCTTTCCATTATATTGTTTGAACAAATGTACACAACCATATATGTTTAGAGAAGTAACAAACCTGTGGACACTAAAAGGTGGCAACAAAGTGTGAAAACAAGATTACATAGTAGCATATATAATCAATATCAACTACTACATAACTAATTAAGCGACCCATGTCAGGACACATGTTTTTGACAATTGAATCTGATACAAAGCCACCGACAACTTTTTCGCTCCATGTCCTCCGTCCTTTGCAACATAGACCACTTAGCTTGACTATGAAGTAGTCGCTGGAATGAAGCCCAATGCCCATGTAATATGTGGGTTTGAATTATATGAAGAATAGTTGATGTATGTTAGAATCCTCCATTGAAGCTCAAAAAATTATCCTTTTTATGCCTCCTATCTTTATTAGCTTTACTAGATAGGATACCTCAAGAATCACCATATGTCTTTCTCTGTCATGCATATTGTAAGCCTTAAATTAAAGGTGCGGAGAAATAATGATGACTGTTCGCTCCATGTCCTCCAGCCTTTGCAACATAGACCGCTTAGCTTGACCATGAAGTAGCAGTTGCAATGAAGCCCAATGTCCATGTAGGATGTGGGTTTGAATTACATGAAACATCAAATTCTCGTGACTAGTTACATCGTGTCATCCCCGATCTAGTACTTCCAGACAAGTTGCCACCCTACCGAGGGTACTGACAGGTTTACGTATAGTCAGTGCAAGCCGAGGTCATCGTGCTACAACGGTTGCTAGCTGCACCTAGCACGGTGGCGAGCTGCAACTGGTGCTCGACATAGCTGCAACAAACACCCAATGGAGTTGCGTCCGACACGGCGCCGAAGCATAGAATCGGCGCTCGACAGAGCTGCATTCATCACAGCCGCAAGCTGCAACTAGAGCCCGAAAGAACTACATCTGGCAAGGCATTTTTTTCAAGGATACGTCAAGCAGACGTATCGATATCATAGATATAAGATGCCAAGATGGCAGGTTTTTACAACATTACCCACGGCTACATGAGCTAGAGACCGCATGTTGACTACTCACTACTACTCAACCGATCTATCCTAACTGGGAGCGATCACGCCTCCCGCAATGAGCCGTGGACCTCCAGTTTTGTCCCTCCGCTTCGATCTGCTGAAGTACCATGTTCACAGATGGCGAAGCTCCATCGAACATGATGTCACTCCTGTGTTTCCACAATGTCCAAGCCACTAGAGTGATCCCTGTCCATGTTTCCTTCCTTTTGTTTTTGTGTATGTTCATGGAGGTCCACCAACCCACAAGCTCGCTCCTCGCTTGCATCCAAAGTGAGGTTTGCCCCAGTTACTCATGATGATGGACCAGACTTGTGTAGCAAGAACGCACCCAAGGAGCAGGTGGTTGATCGCTTCTAGCTCTTGGTCGCAGAACGGGCATGCCGCCGGATGTGGCAATAGCTGTCACCACAATCTGGCCGCCGTCCAACATCGTTTCTTCGGTGGCTCCTGCAGTCTCCATACGTCCAGCAAAATGAGCATGATAGGTTGATCGGGCGGCAAACAAGCTATCTCCTTCCCAAGTCCAGACAATTTTGTCTTCAATTCCGTCCACTAGCTCAACGCTCTAGAGTTGATCTACCAATCTAAGAAACTCTTGGATTGCCTGGGCGGCCATGTTGGGTGACACATCACGCCACCACTTCCTTGACATTGCTTCTCTCGTCGTCCTGACCTTGGCTGCGCTCTTCTTGATGGCACCTACTAAGCTAGGCAAGCCATCGAGCTGCAACCGGCGACATGTGGTGCTACGACCGCCCAACCGTGACGGTGTGTCGTCCAGATTTTCCAGAGCCGACATCAACAAGATGCTGCAAACATGGCATGCCGGTGCGACTTCGGGTCGGGTGGTTACGCTCATGTGAACCAACTCACGCCAGGGCCAGCCGTGCTACATGCTACCACACCGGTGATGCAACCATGGTCGGCGGTTGTTGCGACCGGCCAGGGCACCACCTCGGCGGAAACGAGTGTTACCCCGTCGGAGCTCAACCACCATGGCCATGATGACGGCGGATGGCCCATTGTTGGGGCGAACAGCGGGCAAGTGTGTAGCGCGGCGGCGCGCGAGCAATGCACTAGGTATTTCCCCCTTGCCTTGCGGCGCTTGATGAAGGAAGGACGAGGCAGATCAGACAGTTCACATCGTTCTAAGGCGGCTAATCTCTACCTAATAATAAAGCACACATCGGGTCTGGTCGTCCCTCATGCCCTTTACAAAAAAGTCCCTGCACTTTGTTGAAATCAACCCATGATCCATCTTTAAGTCGGGGCGTCCTTTTTTCAGTTTTACATAAACCCCGACAATTAAACTAACCAACCCGTAGTCCAACATAAGTCACAACAAACCGTTTTATGAAGTTTTACATAAAAGCCCATAATCTTTGCGTTAATCAACCCAAGTCCATCTACAATAAATAATTTTTAAAAATAAATCATGTCTTTTTGAGCCCTAACTCCAATTTTAACATCTTATATATGAAATATGATTAAAAAAATGTGTAGAATCCGAATATGATGTTGTTTTTTTATCTATTAACTATTAAAAAAATGTTATTCAGGATGCAACCTAAATCAATGGCGCATGATCCGTCATTCCTTCGCAGCGGCGTCGATTCGTATTCCTTAGTGTCGAACGGCACCGACTGGTTGCTATCTGAGTCTGGCCATAGCTGCAAGCCCTCAATATTGCAAGCCAGAACCAAAATTGAATCTAAGCGAAAGTAGTGGCTCGGATAAAAAATATTTACTCTCCCGTTGCAACGAACGGGCATGTTTGCTAGTACTCCCTCAAAGTACGTAATTCTACCTTTTCAATTCATTGTCATCCTTTGTAGCTTCCAAACGAGACAGCATGTTGAAGGGTGCTATCCATGCCAAGGCCAAGTACTACAGTCAACTGGGGGGAATTTTATTGCGACGCTAAATTGCAGTCCCTCGGAACACATTCATCCGAAGGAGACAACTAACGAATGACAAAAACAGTTTGTTTGATTGTACCCAAGGGCGAGGGATGCACGCATAGAGCCATAGACACACACTAGGTTGTAAAGCAAACAATCTACAGTAAGTACAGTAGAATATATAGAATGAAGTAAGGCCAAGTAATGAAGTACGCACCTAAAGCGCATGCCTCGCACCCCGATGTATGTCTATACCCGGCGTGCCTCGACGGAATGTTGCCCGGCTGATTAGCATCAAGATCAAATTGCAAGCGATTAGACAAGCCAAGAATACATACACATCAGGCAATTCATTAAGGACAACTGTAGATTAACATAACCAGAAGGATCATTAGTGCTAAATCATTAGTAGATGGTTAATTACTTCCAAATAAGGGAGCCGGCTAGCTAGCGGATGGAGAGCTAGGTAGGAAGATCCACGCACGATGCAGGATCCAGCAAGGGAGAGGAGGCGACTCACCAGGTGGTTCTCGGAGACAGGCGGGGGCACCGGCGTCGTTGGGAGCGCATGCACCGCGACGTGGACCTCTCGGGACTCCAACCGCACTCTGTTGGCGGCCGGTGCAGGGGCGGGGATGGCCTGGCGGCGTCTCTTGGGCTTGCGTTTCACCAGCGCCGGCGCCGTCGCCGCCTGGAGGGCAAGCACCACGCACGGGCGCCCCTCCCAGGGCTGCACCTTGCCTTTTCCTTCGTCGGCGTCGGCGGCGGCGGGTGCCTTCCCTTTCCCATCGTCAGCAGCGGGGGCGGGGGCCGGCGCGGCGACGGGGTGCTCCTGGGCGTCGTCCGCTGAGGGCAGGGCGTTGACGACGCCGGCGTCGGCCATTAGGTCGATGGTTCTTCTGTGATGCGTGGGAGAAGAGAAGCGTGAGGAGGCAGCCGGAGGAGAAGCGAATGACGGAGAATGGAAAGAAACGGGCAAAGGATACGAGGCTCGCGCGGTATTTATTTGTCGGCATTAATACCGTATATTTTGCAGAAACGCGGCGAGGTCGGGGCATCGCGCGCCAGAGTACGTATTAATTTGCTACATCTAATTACTAGCCTGGCCTATAAATGCATTATCAAACATAGACCTGTATTTTAAATGCGCGCCAGGGAAAAAAATGGCAAAAAATATATAGTATCGTTCTATTGTAGCCCTGTATTAATAGCTACAAAAAAAGAAATTTATACTTGCTGAAATAATCATCTTTTCCCCTACTTTAGACTAGATTTAACACTATACTTTCTACCTTGAGAGCAATTGGTTATATGTCAATGCAAAAAATAGCGTGATACAATATTTAGCGCCACCCTTCTCGAAATGCTACATAACTTATAGCGTGCTATATTCAAAGATAGCGTTTTGCATAAAAATGTCAAATATATCACAAACTTCAAGGCTTCCATAATTTGTCAGGAAAGGGACACTCCAAATTAAACAAAAAAAGCATACAAGAGCTGGGCTCTGGGCATGTATACTCCTAATTTGTAAGGAAAGGGAACACTCCTAATTAAACTGAGAAGCATCGGCGGTTAACTTGCCAGCATCGGCGGCGTGGTTCATATCAGCAATGTCTTGCAGCCACGAGCTGGTGGGAAATTGATGACGGGTTGGCTTTGCTAGGCTATATTTGTTGCATTTGTGTCTTAGAGAGAGTGAAAGTGAGTTGGACCGATGCGATGATGCGGTGATGCCTGATGGGCTGCTGTGTGGTACACACTAAAATGCTACAATGTTATTTCGTTTGGCGTCAAAATAGCATGCTATAACGTGAATAGCGCCGTTGTGAGCAAATTAACTAAAACGTAACGTGTTTCTTTCAGATATGCTATAGTGCTATAACGACGCTATAACGTTGAAATAGCGTGCTATTTTTTGGTTGTTATACGTGCAAAGTAAGTACATGAGTAATACTGTATAAAATATTGAAAGATGGCGAGATTGGGACCGTTGCCCTGCAGCTCGGATTAATTTCATGCATTTAATTGCTACCTTTATATACAAATGCACTATCAAAGATACACCTATATCCACTCCAGGGAACAAAAAGAATCACAAAAAGTTAACATTTTATTATAGCCCTGTATTAGTATCAAAAAAATAAATTAAAATAATTTATGTACCAAAATAGTCATCCTAGTACCACTTTAGACTAGATTAAACACTATACATTCTATCTTGATATGGTCTTCTTATTCAGTCGGCAGCTTCCCTAGCAATTGTGTATACGTGTCATTTGAGTACATGATCAGTAATGTACTGATATCAACCAGACAAGCGTCACAACGATGTACACTATTCTGGATCTGGTTTGAGATAAAGGGTTTCCTAGGTGGTTCTCTAATAATAACAACATGGTATTCCTAGGATTTTTACACTACTGGAAAAGGAAGGAACTATAAGTATCGACACATTAGTGGCGGGCGTAGTCTATGCCGCAGCACTGACATTTCGTCCTATGAGCAGTGGCCAGTAGAAAAATGTACCTGCCACTAACATTTATAAACCAGTGGTGAACGGGAGTTGCCGCCCACCACTGGTTCTTTGATCCCAGGTTAGCCGTTTGGCAACATTTATAGTGTCGGGCAACAAAACATTGCCCACAACAAGTAGTAATAGTCAGTGGTGCGTACTTCTTTCCGCCCGCCACTGAAACACACAGTTAATTTGTTTAATTTCCTGCTTTGTTTTTAGATTTTAGCGTGGCCTTTTTATGACCTTTTTACCGTATAAAAACTGTTTCGAGTACTAATTCTTTATTTGAAATATTTGAGACCTTTTATTATAGCTTATATGTTTTCCTTTCTAATAGGTCCAGTTTTGTACGTATCCATGTTGGACTCAACATGCATGTGTCAATGATGGGAGTTCTTGTACGTGCTGTATATTTTACATAACCTTTTGATCTTTTAATCTCAGCCGTTAGAATTAGAATCAACGGGTAATCATTTTAATAATAAAATAGATTAGTACATTGCCTGAATATATATTAAGAAAATATTGTTAGTTAAAAAGAGAAAAATATGGTATAGCATATCCCAAAAGGCTTGTAATTTTGCTGGGTGTACCATATATAAAAATTTGCAGTATGGTTTGATTATCGTATAAAAATCAAGCAAGAAAACGATTGCGCTAACGCGCAATGGCTTTCGTGCTAGTGAAAATAGAGATATGCTAGAAAATATCATATAAAACCAAAACACGAGGAAATTCATTTTCTTGAAGTTTATTACAGCAGATCATAGTCATTAGATGTTCAGCATTCTATCAAAGACTATATATAACCAAACATTCTTAATCAAATGGATTTTATAACACTCTTTTTACTCAAGCGCCGCCCCATTATTTTATTCGCTGCTTTATTTATGTTTTTACCTTTGCTCAGTTGTTTAGATAAAATTGTCCTTATTATCATTCCCGCTATCAACCGAGAAATGGTCGATTTCCAGAAAACGCTCTAGGGATGAACGTAGTCGCGTGAGTGACGACGTAGCTGTGGGGTTGGTAGTTGGACCATGTGCCCTTTCAAAGATTGTAAGAGGATGCAATTGCAAGGATAGACAAATAGACTTCGTGTCGGGTTCCATTATGGTCTGTACCCGTGGATGTATTTACTCACACACGAACATGGTGGCAGGAAGGTTGATGTAGATGGTCACCATGATGAATTCCACTATGCCAGAGTACTGCAAAATCTCTCTAAATTGGATCATGGCAAAAGAGAGAGATGCAGCAATGGAAATAATCATCGATAATTAGTTGAGGAGTTTTCGGGAGGTTTTAAAGGTGTCGACTGACAGAGGCGGGTGAGGCGCCTCTGTGGGCCGACGCGCGGTCCCCTTGTGCCCCAGCCCTAGTCTGCATATGGGTCCAAAGGAGGGCCCTCAGCTTGCTCCGGTTCATATGTTTTAAATCCTCTATTGTGTTTTAAATTATTCCACATGTGCATGTAGATGGTGCTAGTTCGATTCTAAAAATAATGCGGGCTTGGGTTTTAAACCAACTATTGAGGCCACAAAAACTTAAAAGATATATATGACCGACAAAAACATAGTCAAGTGAGCAATGCAAAATATTGAGATGAAAAACCCTTGTAGATACCTCATACAATATGGAACTCTACTCCGAATTACATACACTCAAAATAAACACTAATACCGTCTGACACCTTTATGAAGATATCTCTGAAACAACACACATCTTAGAACTCTATGCAAGAAATTTGAAGATACTAAAATAAATGCAATTATTTCAATATATACTATCATTTAAATATGCTTGTTAAACTCCAGTTTCTTAAATATAGATAAATAATATATCATTTGTAGCATATTAGCTTAATTTTAGTTCGTATAATTGGCAAGTAAATAATTATGTATCTTACTTAACAAAAATATAGTTTTTCTTTTTTTTGTTGTATGGATAAAAAGTATAGTATAAATTCATTGACGTTAAGTTGTGCCGACATTATCTATTTTTAACAAAACCTCAGAACATTATGCAAGACACCTGAAAATAGTAAAATAGATGTAAGTATTCACACCGTCCCAATTCTATTGATATGCTTTTAGTTACAGCCTCTTTCAATCTGTTGGGAAGGGAAAAGAAGTGAGTTGCTAACTGAAGCCGAGGCCACCAAGTATAAATATTATCATTCGGAAGAAGCTCAGGTATTTATCAATCGTTCCGTACCACGATCCCTCGCTTATCGATCATGTTATCCTCGTTGACTGAAGAAATCATTATCTTGGAGGTGCAATCGCGATTTGGATTGGTTAACAATTACAAAGCTATATATGTTCCACACTGTCTTGTGGCTTGTCTGTCGGACGCTAAGTAGTTTGATCTGGTCAGTTAAGCAAAGAAATAAGTAGGGTTTATTTCGAGCTGGCATAGCAATCAGTAGTTGCCAAGAACAAGGGTGTGTCGGGATCAGTAGAATTTATTGACGTCTCCTGTTCCTGTAGGTATAGAATATCATGTTGCAGACATGAACGTTTTTTGTGCAGAACTATTAATCACACGGATAGAACAATTTATATCTACATACAGTTGCCTTGGACGGAAAAAGGCATTTTTACTCTTAGGTCACATACAGTTACATTTGTAATTCACAAGGAAGCATGAAGAGCTGCAACCTCCTGTGTACGTCACACTCCTGAAACTGTATTCAACTAACTTATTTGCGCGTGCAACCACAATTCAGTGCCACGGCCATACGTACCAGCTGCAGCTTCACTGGAGAGTCTGTATAATTCAGGAACAAAAATACCCGCAAAATAAAAATAGTTCAGGAACAAAATGGAAACCAAAATGCAGAAACAACTATAAAAAGAACAAAAATGAAAAATCAAAATCAAAATGCAGAAAAAACTATTAAAGGAAGAACATCCAGTTCAGCAACTTTCTAGAAGGTTCGCAAAACCGGTAAAATATGACACGAACCTTCTAGAAGATTTCTGAACCGGAACGAGACACTTTGCGTACATCTAAAAATGGGTGTTTCACCAGCAATTTGACGCAGTTAGCATCATATAGGAAATTCTGCGTGCTATGTACGCTAAAAATGGGTGTTTCACAATACAGCTAAAAATGGGTGTTTCACTACGAATGTACATCTTGGCATGTACGCTTTGCTTCCAAATAGTGTTGAGCAATAATGCATGCTCGATCAATACATCGTAATAAGCACGTACGAATCGAGTAGAGTGCTGCATTTGTCCCGTCTTCTCGTCCAACCTTTCGCGTTCTCGGTTGTTTATATATATATATATATATATATGAATGATAGAAATGAAAGTAGAGGTCGTGTATCAGACATATAACTTTGGAAGAAGGATAGCAAACAAGTTTCAACCAGATGCAAACAGAAAACCTGCAGGAGCATTGACACACAGCATTTGCCCAAGCAAAATAACAGATTCAAGTACGGAACTATGTATCACAGAGCCACCACGAGAAACTTAACGGAAACAGCAATGAACATAAAAATATCAGCATCATATTTTGTACTGCTATTGCAATCATGGCAATGTTTCATCCATATTATTACTAATTGTTTTGTTTCACAGACTCCCTCTTATTCTCTATCCATGGCTAACGCCATAACCACCACCGTCCAAATTGAAGCTCGCACTCGAGGAGCACGGCGCGGTCTTGGCCGTCCTCTTGGCCTAATGTAGCTTGTTCCGAGCACTTGCTCTGCATGTATAGTTCAATGTCAGATGAAATAAAATACTTTAGGTTTCACAACAATTTCCAATGAAAATAAGTAAACATGCTATTGATATAAACAAACTTTTCGGAAAATAAAAACTTGACAAGATTCCCCACCTGTTATCGCAGCTGCTACAAAGTGACATCTACTCCTACTCGTAGTAGACACTCCAAGTTGCTTGATCCTCCCTTGAGATATAAGCTAATTCTATGATCGACACGCGTAGCCTAATTCTATGATCTGTAATTCAGTCTGGGCTTTTGTAACTTCAGTTCCAGCAAGGTCAAGAATTCTTGTCCCGTGATTTTCCAGTTATGACATGAATATAATGATCAATAAGGTAATATTAAAAATCCTCTAAGATGAGAAAAGGTACTGCCGATCAGTAGCTCATTCCTAACACTTATTCGAAAAATATATTGCAAAAACGCGTATACGCATAGCAAAGACAAAGATTGCTACTTCATAAAAAGACAACCGATTGTAAAATATATTTTTCTAAACAAAATACTCTTTTGTGCTCGTAGGCAGAATAACCAATTCAGTAGCGCATTGCACCATATGTACATTCAAATTGGCACATCAAAAAGGGTATGTGATGCTTTAGCGGATTCAATACCTGGCCCATTAGTTTGTGTGAATATAACTCGGTGTCCTTGTAATTGCCAATGTGGAACTGCGACCAACATAGGAGCAAAAAGACAACTTGAGCACCTGGCTGTGTGTGCTTTGGTTCAAGAGACCTACCTGCCCATTCTTTTTCTCAGGGCCAACCAGTAGCATTTGAGCCCTTATTTTTATTGGCAAAATAACCATGACAGACGAAATTTGCTATTCAATTATATATTTCCATTATAAGTTAGTCCTTACATAGAAGTTTGTTGTCGACCCAATGAGTAATACGCCCCTAAAACATGACCGTCAGGTGACTATTTATATAACCACACTTTCATTGGCTTAAATTTACTAGTTAGGTGATTGGAATTTGATATAGTATCAACGAAAAGAGGACTCGAGTTTAGGACCCAGTAAATGCACTATCAATAAATAGCCAACATCAATTCCATGACTAGCCTCATCTAGGCTTGAGAAGAGCTTAGAAATGAGGGGTGTGTTGAAATATTTTGCACAACCATCTTCCAGCTCAAGCTTTTGGGAAACTACAGGTTAACATCGTGAATTCAAGAGAGGGCATACCCATTTAACGGTCGAACTCAACTATTTGTACTCCCTCCGTTTATATTTATTCCGCGTATTAGATGTGACCTAAGCCAAACTTCACAAAGTGTGACCAAGTTTACTGAAGACAATCTAAACTTTCATAATCAAAAATATATATGGTCTGAAAATATATTTAATGATGATTCTAATGCTATTGATTTGGTCAATGTTTAGAAATTTTGTCACGAGACAATGCTAGTATGTGAAGTAAATAAAAATAGAGGGGGTACAAGTTTGTCTCTTAGGTCACAAGTTTTGGCTTATTTCAATGCACATAATTAGCTTTCCTATAAACTCATAAAATTGGCACGAGTGTCAACTCATATTCGACTTGCTAAGATATACATGGAGATAAATAACACACAAGCCCAACATGGTTGCTTTAATCCATCAAGGATTCTGGTTGCCAAAATTGGCAAAGAAAACTGCACACTAGATTCAAAGTGGCTATGCTTCCACTTAGGAGGCCACTTTGTAAGACATTACCCTTACAGTAAATGTTATAAAAAAGATTAGAAAAATGCTTTCAATATATCAAGTTACCATATGGGGGCACATTTCATTATGTAATACAGACGACCCGTAGATAGCCTAGTGGTTGAATTGATGTGGCACATCTATATCGACTTGAGTTCGACTCCATGAAGGCAATTAGTTTCATAATTCCGGTTATTTGGGCACATCCTCTAGACTTGACACAAAATACCACCTCTCTTATCCATTAGTACACGTGGTTATCAAAGTCACCATATTGGTCACAATTATTATTTATTATTAAGGATTCGGAGATACAATTCAGGTGCAATTGTAATGTCACATCTTTGCAATTTGGATTCGACATGATGGATGAAGTCAAGTTTGCAGTGTCAATTGTTTGGGATTATCGTCTCTCCTTGACAAAAAATGGGAATCCATCTTGTTTTGGTGAGACTTTCGGTAGAAGACAGATACATTCAATTATGTACTACTAACTACTTGGAGTTGTGCAATTGCAATGGCGCATCTTGACTGACTTGGGTTAGACTTTTGGTACAAGATGGGTAATTTAATAATATCGATTATTAGGGCATGTCGTGTCTCCTTGAGATAATAGAACATACCGTTTTCCCCCCACACACGTCATTATGCCATACTAATTTGGTTTAGAGGATTTTGCGTTATAAACCATATGTGACTGTATATGATGCACTTGGAAGATCCAACTTGACATCGTATTCAAAAGTAGTGGGTAATATGGAAGGTTGATGATCATCTGGACCCCACTTATATTAATCTAAACAAAGGGGGAGCTTAGCTCCCTTTCCATTGTTTGGTCGAACAAATAGACATTACAATATAAGTTTAGAGAAATAATCAATATAAGGTTCATGTGCGCATTGGAAGGTAGGAACAAAGTGCGAAATAAGATTACATAGTAGAATATATAATCAATATCAAGTACCACATAATCAATTAAACAACCCATGGATGGACATAAGTTTATTGACAGATGAATCCGATAACCAGTCAGTGACAACCATTCGCTCCGCATCCTCTGGCCTTTGAAGCAGACCACTTAGCTTGACCATGAAGTAGTAGTCACAATGAAGTGTAATGTCCGTGTAGGATATGGGTTCAAATTACATGTAGGATAGTTGATGTATGTTAGAATCCTCCATTTGAAGAACATAAAATTATCCCTTTCATGTCTCCTATCTTTATCAGATTTAGTAGCTAGGATACCCATGCATATTGTGACCCTTAAATCGGCCTATTTGGAAAATCATCCAACTATCTTTCAATCACATGCAAACTTGTTCAAACTCAGATCATATCACTATTCCGATAATACTGTCGTACCATCGATCAGGGTCCTATGTGTCCGATGATGGTAATTTCAATGAAACCATATGTAGTGGTTACAATATTTATATTCTTCCAGTTTTGCCTATGCATATGTCACTCCATAAGTATGGGAGATAGACTACCTGCACAAGTTATGATTACTCTTTGACTAGTGTCATCCTCTTGAAATCATTAAGAAATAAGGGGAGAAACTTGTTGTGTGTACTCATGTTGTCCTATTAGCCCATTTCATTTCCATCTTCTCTCACTAGACAAGATCCAATATGCGGGTCTACTTAGGTCAACATGAAAAGATCCAATATGCGGACCTAAGTAGACCCGCATATTGGATCTTTTCATGTTTGCCTTTGATCCTCTTATTTTTTTTATAAAGAATAGGCAAAAACTTGTTGCCTGTCATTATCATTAAGAATAAGGGGAGATTAAACACAAGATGTGGGAGACAGAAAATGCTCCTGTTCCCAAGATAACACCACTAACATAGCAAAACCTAGTCCTCGGGATAGCCTGCCTCATGTTCCTGCGTCTTGTTCCAAAGTTTGAACACTTCAAAAGCCAGCATGAGCAGAATTTGCATCGAGGAAGCCTTACCATCGAACAACCGAGCTTTATGCTCTAACCAAAGCTTGCGGAGACCCAAGATCATAATCGTTGCCAGATGCAAGTGCTTCACTAGAGACCTAGGTCCGTCCATCATGCACCACCAGTCCCTGACGGTATTGTTCACCATCGGTTCCAATTTGTGAATTCCAAATTTGGGAAGCAGCAAAACCAAAAGGTCCTAGCGAAGACACACTGAAGCATTATGTAGTCTATAGTTTTAGACGCCCGATGACACAACAGCCAACGTGTTGGGTGTTGCATACCCGTTCTATCGAGCCGACACGACCCTCTTAATTTTGTTCTGTCTTACTGGACAAATATAAATTCCTTTATGGGAAACTATTCCCACTAGTTATGGTTGCATTGTATCTCCCATACAATAGGTGCCAAAGATAAGTAAGTAGTGTTTTATGTTTGATGATTGGGAAGATGGCTAGTTAGTATGTACGGATATGGCTCCAACTCTTGGGTCGGTTACATAGCCACCATTCACATCCATCCAACTGGTAACTTCCATATCTTGTGTTCCTCCACTTAGTCATCTTATTTCTCCCATTTTGCCGGTCATGCAAGTTCAACTCTTCAACTCATTTGGAAACCAAACATGAACACCCACCTTCTCTCATAGTTCCCATGGCGAGCAACATAGATGATTGTCGGAGGCTAATCTCGAAACATCGGGGATCAAGGAGATACCCCATATTTGTTAGTTCGGCTAGGGGCTAAAACAACAAGCCAACCAACTCACCAAGATAACCAAACCAATCATGGACACACGAGAGTTTATACAGGTTCAGGCTGCCTTTGAGGCGTAAATTCCTACATCCTATTGGTATTTCCTATCAACTCAAGAGTACAAGTCTTTATGGTGTACAAAGAAAGTGGCCGGGGTGAGACATGGGGTGGTTGAGGTACTCTCTAGAGTACCCTGAGTACTACTTATCTCTTCTTCTCCTACCCTATGCTTTGTGCTTCTTGTCAGTGCGTTCTTGCCAGTAAAAGTTTCATCCTCTACTCGACCATGGTCCTCCCCTTATATAGATCCGGGGTGTACTACACTTGGTCATCCTAATAAATACGATACAATGAATAGATGGAGATATTTTCCACACCTCACCCACTTGCTCCTATCAACTGGCCAGAGATAACCTGACACTGTACCAGGTCAGGCCCTCGAGCACCTTCCCTGACGTGACGTGCTGCACCGCCCCTGTCTTTATTGACGGCCAGTGTCTTGGCTTCTCTCGTGTCTTCCAGGTCATCGTGATGATGTCCCTAGGTGTTCCCCTATACCGAGCTGCGTGAGTAGCCCGGTCATGCATTCAAAGCCCGATCGCTGGAGTGTGCCGCAAGGTTGGCCTTGCTCAGGCCATGCATGTCCTCGCCATCACAGGGTGGCAGTCCCAGTGCATCACGGGTCACGTCAGAGGCTCCTCGGTGATCATCTTTGGAGGCTGTGCCGCCTTGTTTCACATGTTTTCTACTTTTTCCACCATGGTCCTTTTAGAGGTAAAAAATACGCCATGTCTTTACCATCGAGCGGGCGCATATATTTTAGCAAATCGTGCATAACCTTTGCTTAATTACTCCATTAGTGATATATGGGCTCATGACCAAACATGATTCTTGATCTATTATCTTCCTGTGTGGCCCAAGGCATATCTCCGACGTTGATGTTGCACAAAGTTGACGAGATGGATATTCTAGTTCAAACAATCCACGTATCAAAAGAATCATGGAAAATTATTAGGAAAACCATTTAGAGTGGCCAAATTGAGCATGAGGCAATATACCAACTCTCTGCTCCCTCATAGTGAGATAGAGTCAATCAATCACAACAAGATACCATTATAAGAGGTTTGGCGACCTAAATCATTGATGATAATACTTACTTTTGTAGAGAATACACATCAATCCCCAACCTATGATCTTCATGAAAAACTAGGTGTAGTGACACTAGTGAATATACTCAAGGTATTTAGTGCCCAGAACTATGAAGAAAAGGCATAGTTCTTGATGTAATTGTTCTTTAAAACAAGAGTTGAGAGGTCGATGGGTTAGGGACGATCAATATGTCTATATGCATAGGAACACTCGTTCATAATCTCAAAGAAATGAGAGATCACTATACCACTATACCCATATCGGTCACCACTGACGGCACATGAAAACACATTAATAGTGTTACTAAAAACTGATGGGCACCGGGATTCCCGTCAATGCTGACTCTAAAGAACAATCCATTTTTATGAAAAAAGTACTATTGACGGGCCTAATATGTTGCCCATCACTGATGCATAGTTATCATTGACGGAGAACACTGATGACAATTCAAACTTGTGAACTATCAGTGTTATATGACCCACCATTGATAGACTAAAGTCATAGCCCTTAAGTGCCTAAATCATTGCTCTTTACATCATGACTCAAGAAAAGCATAGCCTAGATGATAAGTAAGAAAATTTCTTCCTAGTAACACTAATTCCTCATCTAGCCACCAATACACTTGTCTGCAACCTAGATGATGTTGGCATCAACTTCTTCCTCAACCACCGAGTCATCCAGGTTAGTGATCACCACCGAAGGGTGCCGCTTGTGGTGGGTGGCTTTATCCATCTAGATCTTAGGATTCTACTCTTCTTTATGTGGCTCCCTAGCGTTTTTTTCTTTGTGAAGATCCCCAGTTCCATGCCTTCTTTGAAAAACACACCACGAATCCCATCAAGGAAGAGCAGAATCGAGGAGTAGCAGCGAAAGAACCACGATATTGAGGTCATGGATCCCTATCAGACGCTATGAAGACTTGACATAAGAGGATGGCGACGACATGTACGAGGACACATCATTGATAGGTCATGTATCTTTCCCATTCATTGGCCTATTTCTTGGGTTTTGTTTTAATCACCATTGGTGGGTACATGACTGGAAGTGGATTGTTACTGTCCACACACTGGAGACTAGTGACTGGGCAACGAATCACTCATTGCGGGGTGTTTTTGGTACCGTCTTTAGAGCATGGGTTGCTAGTTTAGTGTTAGTAGTACCACATGATAATGTGTGTCATGAGAGAGAGACAGAGATAGGGAGGGGGCGAGGGGGAGAGGAGAGGAGTATGTGGCATGCGAAGAGGGGCTCTATGCATGGAGCACACATCAAACCAACCGTGACATGCCTACAAGGCACATGAGTGGCTGGTGATGTAGATATACCAAATAGTGATAAGACGCATTAATACAAAACTACCAAATATACTCTACACACACACACACACACACAATATTCTATTGTGCTGTCACTCTGGCTGCATGATGTTCTTCACGTTGCTCTTATCCATTCATGTGCCTTCTAAACTGCACGTCATTTCCTCATGTCTAGTCTCTCCCATTGCTTGTTCCCCTCCTCCCCTCGAGGCACCATGGATGGCGCGACCCCGAGCGGCCCCACCCTCCCCTCTCACTCTCCCCCCCCCCCCCCCCCCATATCGCCGCTGCTGAGTTCCTCCCCTGCAGAAAAACACGACGAGGATTGCCCAACAAGCTGGCCGCACGATGCCCCTCGCTCCTGCCGGCAGAGGCCATGGCCGAATTCGAACTTCCCATGGACGCGCCCCACGCGTGGCAAGCTGGTGATCGGGGGGCTTTGGTGCTCCGCCGCAAACAACAAGCGGCGTCGACAAGGAGGTTTGCTCGCACCGGTGACTGCAGATTCCATAGCCGGCCCTAGAGGTTGCTGGGACCGGCCATGGTAATTGATATGTGAGCGGCGAAGGAGGATGCTACCATGGGGTTGGATGGCGCTGCAAGGGCTCGGTGATACAACGTGTTGTTGCGACTGTACCCGGTGATGGTTTGATGGTTATCACGGTGTTGTTGCGACGGTTACCAACCGTGCGAGCTGCAACCGGTGCGTGATGGACATGCATCTGCCAAGGTGGCGAGTTGTATCCAGACGGCAGCCGACATAGCTGCATCCGGCACAGCAGTGAGCTGCAACCGGTGATGCCGGGTGCTGCGACCGGCCGACCGTGATGATGGGCTCGGCCAGATTTGCTGAAACTGACATCGAGGGATGTTGCTGATGTGAACTGCTGCGTGCCCTCCGGCCAGCAGTGCCGCATCCTGGGACTCCGGCGCTGCAGCACGGCCTCCTTTTTAATTCCTTTTTATCCTTTACAAAAAGTTAATGGGGGAATTGCAGCACAGCCGCCTTTTTATTTCCACCTTTTTAATTCATTTTCATCCCTTACAAAAAGTTAATGGGGTAATTGCAGCACAGCCGTTGGATACAATGATCGAATGACAAAATGTACTTTTGCAGATTTTTGCTATTTTAATTAACATGGATGGCACGTTGTTTGCTAGTAGTAGTACCGAACGATGCATCATGTAAGCGTACTATAGTGGTAAACAAACAAACCTGTAGTAACAAGTATGTACCTAAGGCGCATGCGCCGCAGCCCGTTGTATGTCTATATCAGGCTAGGCGCCCCGGCATGTTGTATGGCTGCTTGCATGAAGGTCAAATTGCACGCGATTAGACAAGGAAATAATACATAAGTATACACATCAGGCAATTCAACAAGAACAACCGTAATAATTAATATAACCAGCAGGATGATTAGTGCCAAATCATTAAAGGATGATTAATTCCTTCCAAATGAGGCGTCCGCTAGCTAGCGGAAGGAGAGCTGCAGTGCGTAGTTAGTATCAACAGGTAGGAGGATCCACACAGGGTGCATGGATCCAGCCAGGCGGATCACGCGACTCACCAGGTAGTTCTCGGAGGGGCGAATAGCTCCCATGGCACGTTGTTGAATTGAATTGTCTCACATGCGACGTCGTTGGTTGTAATGGCTCTCACGCGACGTCTCCTAGCGCAGAAATAGCTCAAGCAACACAACCCGTTTACACGGCTAGCTAGCTGTTAGTTGGGCTGAGGTTTGGTTGGGACACTGGGGGTTATGTGCTCTGACTGGTGGGGTCCACCTACGGCCACGTCGTCAAGAGTCATCCGTCCACTACTCGACCGGTGACTGTGTGACCGTGCTTGACTCGACCGTGCTGGACTGGGCGAGCGGCGCCGCCCAAAGCATCTTCTCCGGCAGAGGCAGCGGTTTCTTCTCCGCGGTGGTGGAGCGCCTTTCTCGATAGCGGCAGAGCTATTGCGAGTGAGTATTTTCGAAACCCTAGTCCCATTCCCCAGAATTTTGGGGGGATCTGTGGCCTCATGCTGCCCCTCTGTTTCTTGGCAATTTGGAATCTCAATTGGATCCGGGGGCTGTTTCTTCTCCGCGGTGGTGGAGCACCTTTCTCGGCAGCGGCTATTGCGAGTGAGTATTTTTGAAAATCTAGTCCCATTCCCCATAATTTTGGATAGATCTGTGGCCTCATGCTGCCCCTGTTTCTTGGCGTTTTAGAATCTCAATTGGATAGTAGCGCGGGGGCTGAATGAGATGGAGCGAGGAGACAGTGCTTCAAATCGGTAATGCCGCCCTCTTTTCTCTTTTAGCTGTTATCGAACTCGATTTGGTAGTGACTGTCGCTTACACTGCCGCTGCCTGCCATTGACAAAACAAAGGAGGTTCCAGTTCTGCCACCACATTCGCAATTATAGTGGAATTTTTTACCTGTAAAGCCAAGCTCAGTGATAGCAGTGTACAAGACATTGATAGAGATACCACCGTGAGGTTGGATGTCGAACTTGCAGATGTTGATCCCTAGGAATTGGAGAGCATGAAGGAGAAGGCCGTGGGCAATTTGGTGGAGAGTATTGTTTGGGGTCTAGAACAAGAGGTATCTCTGCAACCTTTCGACAACTATTATGGTGAATATGTGAGAATTGAAGATTGAGAATCCATGGTTGCTGAAATTGATCAGCAAGAAGGGTGTGAGGGATTCCGGGATTAAGGGGTCCTCGGACAGACCGACTATATACTCTGGGCGGACTGTTGGACTATGAAGATACAAGATTGAAGACTTCGTCCCGTGTCCAGAGGGTACTCTCCTTTGCGTGGAAGGCAAGCTTGGCAATTCGGATATGTAGATCTCCTTCTCTGTAACCGACTCTGTGTAACCCTAACCCCCTCCGGTGTCTATATAAACCGGAGGGCTTAGTCCGTAGGACAAGAATATCATAATCACAGGCTAGCTTCTAGGGTTTAGCGTTTATGATCTCGTGGTAGATCAACTCTTGTAATACTCATATCATCAAGATCAATCAAGCAGGAAGTAGGGTATTACCTCCATCGAGAGGGCCCGAACCTAAGTAAAACATCGTGTCCTCTGCCTCCTGTTACCATTAGCCTTAGACGCACAGTTCGAGATCCCCTACCCGAGATCCGCCGGTTTTGACACCGACATTGGTGCTTTCATTAAGAGTTCCGATGTGCCATCACGATAAGGCTGGATGGCTCCTTCAATCATCTTCAATGACGCGGTCCAGAGGGAGGTTTTCCTTCCCGGACAGATCTTCGTATTCGGCGGCTTCATACTGCGGGCCAACTCGCTTGGCCATCTGGAGCAGATCGATAGCTACACCCCTGGCCATCAGGTCAGGTTTGGAAGCTTGAACTATACTGCCGACTGCGGAGACTTGATCTTCGACGGATTCGAGCCCGTGTCGGTCGCCCGAGCGATCACGACGAGCATGACTTAGATCTGCCATCGGACAGTGTTCGGGAGATCGCGCCTGCGGCGGCCCCGAATCAATCCGGAGTAGATTGTGCCATCCGAGGACGGGTGGATGGACCCCGCCACGGAGGCCGCTCACTCATCGGCCTTGGAGCCGAACACTGACCCCACCTCCTATGAGGCCGGTATCATCGGACCCTCGGACTCGTCTCTGGCTACAGGATCCGAACCGCGTACGTCCATGCCTATCGAATCTGATTGGGCACCGGTCATGGAGTTCACCTCCGCGGATATCTTTCAGCACTCGACCTTGGGTGATGTGCTAAATTCATTAAGTTCTCTCTTCTTGTCAGGAGACTCTTGGCCGAACTATATCCGGCTCGAGTGGGAAATGTACAACGAAGAAATTCGTTCCCCACCCACCACCCACTTAATAGCCACTGTCGACGACTTAACCGACGTGCTTGACTTCAACTTCGAAGACATCGACGGTATGGACGACGATGTAGGAGAAGAACAGGAACCACCGCCTATAGGGCGCTGGACAGCCACCTCATCATATGATATATATATGGTGGACACGCCAAAAGAAGGCGATGGCAATGATGCAACGAAGGATAATCCCCTCGATAAGCCACCAAAGCGACGCCGTAGGCGCCGCTCTAAATCCCGCCACAGTAAAAACAGCGACAACAACGCAAGAAGGAAAATTACCCCGGCCGACTCCAAAGGAAACGACAACCCCATGGCCCCAGCGATGGAGTAGGTTGAGCCAGGGGACGTTGAACATAGTCCAGAGCCGACGTCAGATGACGCCGATCCCGAGGGTAAAATTCATCAACCTGTCTCCGGAGAGCAGAACAGTCCAGACGATGATGCACTCATCATCCCAGAAAAACACTTGGAACAAGAGAAGCTCCACAGAAGGCTTATTGCCACCGCGAGGAGCTTGAAGAAGTAGAAGCAAAGGCTTAAGGCCGCGTAGGATACGCTCAACCGCAGATGGAACAAGGTGCTTGACACTGAAGAAAAATACGGTGGCGATCGCCACACAAAGAGCTATCCAAAGCGCAAGCTGCTGCCCGAATTCGACGACGAGGCCACAGAGCCCATTCAGCCGAAAAATAAAACAGCCGATCAGCCGGACTGACCACCCCATGGCCGCGAAAGGACGGCTAATGATGCCATACACAAGTCAGCACACAATTTACGTGAGCTCCTGGACAAAAAATCCGGTATGGCCAGGTCCATCTATGGATCTAGGAAGCGCGCTTCGGCACAGGATCAGGGCTACCAAAACGAGCATGTTGATCGAATACCAGCTAGGAATCAACACCGAACACAACAACCGTCGACAACATGCCATTACACGTCGAAATACAGGGGTGCCGCACACCCCCTGTGCTTCACCGATGAGGTGCTGGACCATGAATTTCCGGAAGGATTTAAACCCGTGAATATAGAGGCAGATGATGGAATGACAGACCCTGGGGTCTGGATTAAGGACTTTATCCTTCACATCCAGATGGCCCGCGGAGATGATCTCCACGCCATTAAATACCTACCCCTCAAGTTGAAAGGACCAGCTCGACACTGGTTGAAAAGCCTCCCCGAAAACTCAATTGGAAGTTGGGAAGAACTTGAGGATGCTTTTAGGGCCAATTTTCAAGGGACCTATGTCCGACCTCCGGATGCAGACGACTTAAGTCACATAATTCAACAGCCCGGAGAGTCAGCCCGTAAACTTTGGAACATATTTCTTACTAAGAAGAATCAAATCGTCGACTGCCCGGATGCCGAAGCCTTAGCGGCCTTCAAGCAAAGTGTCCGTGACGAATGGCTTTCTAGACACCTCGGCTAGGAAAAGCCGAGGACAATGGCAGCCTTAACAAGCCTTGTGACCTGCTTTTGCTGGCGAGGACAGGTTAGCTGGCTTTGTGTGGCACCGACAACCCGAGCACATCGAAGTCAGGTATGGCAACGGGAAGCCGCGACGCAATAAAAACAAGCGTCAAAACAATGAAAGCAGCCCAGATAACACGGCGGTCAACGCCGGATTTAGGGGCTCTCGACCCGGTCAATGGAAGAAGCCATTTAAAGGCAGCTGAGATGGACCGTCCAGCCTAAATAAGATTCTAGACAAATTATGTCAGATTAATGGCACCCCCTAAAAACCTGCAAATCTCACCCGCAGAGAGTGCTGGGTTTTCAAACAGGCTGGCAAGCTAAATGCCGAACACAAGGGGAGGGAGACGCCAAGTGAAGACGAGGATGAGCCTCACCAGCCGAACACTGGGGGACAGAAAAAATTCCCACCAGAAGTCAAAACAGTGAATATGATTTACGCAACTCACGTTCCAAAGAGAAGACGCAAATGCGCACTCCGAGACGTATACGCTGTAGAGCCCGTCGCCCCTAAATTCAATCCCTGGTCGGCCTGCCCGATCACTTTTTGATCACAAGGATCATCTGACTAGTATCCGGCACGGAGGATCGGCTGCCTTGGTGATCGACCCAATAATTGATGGATACCATCTCACCCGAGTCCTTATGGATGGCGGCAGTAGTCTTAACCTAATATATCAGAACACTGTCCGCAAAATGGGGATAGACCCGTCAAGAATCAGCCAAAGCAATACTACCTTTAAAGGAGTGATACCAGGCATCGAGGCCCGCTGCACGGGCTCTCTAGTGCTAGATGTTGTATTCGGTTCTCCCGACAACTTCAGAAGCGAAGAACTAATATTCGACATCACTCCATTCCGAAGCGGCTATCACGCACTACTCGGGAGAACGGCCTTCGCTCGTTTTAATGCAGTATCGCACTACGCCTATCTTAAACTTAAGATGCCCGGTCCACGTGGTGTCATCACAGTTAGCGGAAATACAGAGCGTTCCTTACGTGCGAAAGAATATGTGGCGGCTCTAGCAGCCGAACACTGAACGGCCCCTCCAACCAGAATAAATGGTCGGTCGTCAAGACCACGGACACGGTTAGACGAGTCCGGCGCTCCACTAGATGTAACAGCCCAGATAAACCTGAGCTTGGGTTGATAGATGTACCCCCATAGGTGGTGCTAGGGGCTGCTCGCAAAAAAAAGAGAAGAAGCCCATAGTTCGGCTTGACCCTATTAATACAATAACAGATTGCATCTTCATGGTTCGTTCAGATTAACCAACTCTTAGCACGAAGTCTTTCACCAGGGTTTTTCCTTTTTTACAGATGATCATCGTGCTACACCCTTCCAGGATATGGCACAACGGAGCTAAAGGCGCAGACGTGCAGCAGGGCCCCGCTCAAAGGTTTCTTTTTAGATTAATACCCTGCATAAACCTTTTTTAATGTCTCTTGTTGCTTCATACCCTCCGGTCACTTAACACAAGCTGGGAGGGATCTTTGGAGTTCTTGACACTTTGTCACGCCAGACTAATTCATGTACACGAAACACGGGGCTCATTATAGAGGGTGTTACTCAGCCCGGATATATGTTGTAAAGTCCGAATACCTTAGGGAGTGTTCGGCGTCATGAAGTTTGGCCTTATATGCATCAGCTCGAATCATGTCTTTGGTCAAATGTTGGGTTTGCCCGGCTCCGTGTTTTGCTACCTTACGTTCCGCTCTATCGGCTAAGGGGGCACCGGGAGAACTACTGCGATTGTGCCCTGGTTCATCTGGGTCAGCACCTTAGTAGAGAAAGCCGAAAACTGACTGGTCAACCACTCGATGACTCAGCGGAATCTTCGCGATTCCTCCGCATTATGGAAGGACTGGTTTCCCGGTCATGTACGTACGCGCACCACATTCGATCGGATGAACGCGGAAGTAACAGGGGCTATATAGTAGCCCCACCGTCAAACTCCTATGGCTAAGTGAAAGTGTTAAAGCTATATAGTCCGATTGCCTGGTTCGCCACGCTATCACCTCCTTAATGGACCAAGACGTTGGATCAAGTGTGATTACGCGCTTTTCCGAACACCCGACGACGACTGCAAACTTTCAGGTTATATACATACATACATAAACGTTCGCACAGGAGGCACTATAATACTCTCAGGAAAAAGTATAAACACAGCCTTTATAATCAAAATAGCATTGTCTTTACAATTCAGATACATGTCACTCGAACATGGTACTCTTCGAGCACTGAGCCTATATTAAACGGGAACCTTCTAGGACTTCTTCAAAATAGTGCTCGGCCGGGTCCTGGCCTCCCGCCAGACCCCGGGTTGCAATAGCGATGGCTTCCATCCCTGCCTAGTATGTCTTAACATGGGCAAGGGCCATCCGCGCACCCTCCATGCACGCCGACCTCTTCACAGCGTAGATATGCGCCACGGGACCAAGGAATTGTTGCACCAAACCAAAATAACTGTCCGGCCATGCTCCCCTCGGACAAAGATGATTCATGACAGACCTCATAGAAAGCCCAGACAACCTATGGAGCCCGGCCCATGCGGCCATTCTCTCATTCAACGGCAGCGGACGCGTCGGGGTACTGAACTGCGACCAGAGCAACTTTTCTACCTCATGGTCTTTCCGATCTTTGTAAAACTCAGTCGCATCGGCAGCACTCTTTGCCAAGTCCGCATACGCGTCTGCAGCACTCCACAACTGATCCAGAGGGGCATACTTCGGATCTCCTAACTTCATCCCCAACAAATAGGGGCTCCCAGCCGTGATATCTCCGGCTTCACGAAGCTCCTCCCTTATCCCTCTCATTTCAGAGCGGGTTTCCTTGGCTGCCTCCAGGGCCTTCTTCAGGTCAGCCGCTTGGCAGCTTTCCTTTTCAAGGAGCTCATAGCGGTCGGTGGCATCTTTCAGCTCAACAACCATCTTGGCTATCCTTTCTTCGCTTCGGCGATGAGCAGCCTGTTCGGCTCTTAACTCTTCGACCGCCTTCAGGGCGGCCGCATCACTTATTCGGGCTTGTTCCTTGGCTCGGGCAAGCTCCGCCCGAAGGGTCTCTACGGCAGCAGCTCCATCTACAGTCACAGCATATTATAGATACTAGCATCATGCTCCTCTCAACATTTGCTGACAAGTTGAACATACATACCCTGGGCCTCGTCAAGTCGCTTGTTAACAAGCGCGATGTCGGCATCTGCCACGTCAAGCTGCCGCTTCAGTTCGGCGAAATCAGCGATCCGTCAACCGCCGGGACCCTCGATCGCCCCTGCACATAAAAGCACTGCGATTGTTACCTGGGATTATGATCCTCTGTTTGCCACCTCTGGATGACAACCAGAGTCTCAGGGGTTACTATCTATACAGAGCACACCTAGCATGTGCGGTACCGTCAAAAATACATATATTATTTTTTTACATACCTCAAATCCTCTCAGCAGACTCGTAAAAGCTTCATTCAAACCGCTGTTGGCGGATGAAATCCTCTCGACCACCGTACCCATTAAGGTACGATGCATCTCTGAGATGGCCACTCGCTCCAGAAGACCCATCAGTGTGTCCGACTGTGTGCCGGACAATCCCGGACGCTTTCTGTCGCTCTCCTTGGGAACCGAATATTCCGGACTTCGGGCAGCCGAAGTGTCAATTTCTGGCCTCGGCGGATCAGGAGAAATCCTCCGTGACGACACCTCGGGATCCTCCGCCCCATGTGGCGGGGAAGCGGGAGGAGGCGTTTCGCTCTCCATCATCTCCGGAAGAAGATCCCCCGAAGACGAACTCTGTGGAGAAGGGCTACGAGCCGGACTGCAACAAATATGTCTCAGTTATTATTCTCAGAGACAAAACAGGATATGTTTACCAAAGTACTCTTTTTACTTACGGCTTGGTTGAGGGCTGGCCCCCTCGCAGGCGCTGTGCGGTAAGGACACCCTCTGGGGCAGGGCCCCCTGGCAAGGGTTTCTTCCCTCGTTTGGAAGCCTCCACTTCCAAGTCTTCAGAGGCAGCCCTTTTCTTACCGTGAGGAGAGGGTATTTTAGATTCACCTCCCCAATTATCCTCCTTCGCAGAGGAACTTACTCCCCCAATTTGGATGTGTGAAGTATGAGGCCCACCTGTGGATTCTCTATTCCTCCCCTCATCTTCTCCTGATGGCACCTGATACGGTGCGCGCTCACGCATCCTGGTCAATAAAGGATCCGGCGAGCCTTCAGGAAAGGGGGCCGAACACCTAATCCTCTCCTCCTTCCTTATCCAGTCCTGGCAGAGAGCAAGTGTTTGGAATGATGTTATAACTAAACCCTAGAAGCTAGCCTATGATTATGATTGTTCTTGTCGTACGGACTAAGCCCTCCGGTTTATATAGACACCGAAGGGGGCTAGGGTTACACAGAGTCGGTTACAGAGAAGGAGATCCACATATCCAAATTGCCAAGCTTGCCTTCCACGCAAAGGAGAGTCCCCTCCAGACACGGGACAAAGTCTTCAATCTTGTATCTTCATAGTCCAATAGTCCGGCCAAAGTATATAGTCCGGCTGTCCGAGGACCCCTTAATCCCGGACTCCCTCAGTAGCCCGTGAACCAGGCTTCAATGACGATGAGTCCGGCACGCAGATTGTCTTCGTCTTTGCAAGGCGGGTTCCTTCTTCGAATACTCCATAGAAGATTTTGAACACAATAATCGTGTCCGGCTCTGTAAAACAAATTCCACGTACCACCGTAGAGAGCACAATATTCCAAAAATCTAATCTGCTGACAACTTTTTATAGCGTGACATCACGCCATGGCCCGGTCATTATTCGAACCGTTTTTCACAACTAGCCACTACACGTGTTGCGAGGCAGTTTTATTGGCACGTCTCGTCGAAGCAGAGATCGTGTTCCCCTTATCACGGGATTCTCATCAATACATGTGTGGGTAACCCAACCACGCTTGTTTAATATGACTCCTCGATTTTAGGCAAGTCCCAAACGGTCACGCGGGGGACGCTTGATATTCATCCTCTTTATAAGGGGCCAAAGCCTGTCCTTTTCTTCCCACACTCGATCATTCCCCTCCCGCACCTCAAGTTCCAACACCCAAGGCTCAAGCTAAGTGCTTCAGACCTTCAACCATGTCCGGATCCAACCTTCAAGGCCGGTGGATGGCCTCCTCTGTCATAGAGGAGGACATCAAGAAGCTTAGGGAGGCCAGGTATCTCACCGCTGAAATCCCACACAGGCTGCCTGCTCCAAGACAGGTCATCCCCACTCCCGAACCCAACAAGACTGTCGTATTTATTTCCCACTTCCTCCGAGGGCTAGGTTTTAGTCTTGGTCCCTTTGTCAGAGGGCTCATGTTCAATTACGGTCTAGACTTCCATGATCTAGCTCCGGATTCCATCCTTCACATCTCATCGTTTATCGTCGTGTCTGAAGCCTTCCTCCGCATCACCAACCACTTCGGCCTATGGCTCAAGACCTTCAATGTGAGGCCGAAGATGATTGGTGGGCGCCACGCGTAGTGCGGAGGCGCTATAATAAGAAAAGGTGCCGACGCCCCACGGCCAAAGGGTTCCTTCACGAAAACTTCCGACTTATGGCAACAGGAGTGGTTTTACATCACAGCTCCCCGAGGTACAAAGCGAGCGGCCGCTCCAGCGTTCCGCTCGGGCCCTCCGCTTCAACTGGCGTCATTGGTCAACTAGGGGCTGGACTGGGGGCCAGTTAACGATGTGCCGACAATGCAAAGCCACATCCGAGACCTCCTTAAGAGGGATATCAGTCTTGTCAAGTTAATGCAAGTAATGCTGGTTCGTCGGTCCTGCCATGCCAACGTCGACCTCTCCGTATCTGGGAGTTCAACTCACAAGGACCGTGAACCATTCAACAATTCTTCGGCATGACGCTCAAAGAGATGTATGGATCGTTCTTGGGATCACGAATAAAGTGTCCGGACAACACCGAGGATGTGGGTCTCAACTGCAACCGTCCAGATACCCAAGTAAGTAATTCCGATACCGAACGCGCCGTCCTTTATGTTAGCCTTTATGATCTCGTGGTAGATCAACTCTTGTAATACTCATATCATCAAGATCAATCAAGCAGGAAGTAGGGTATTACCTCCATCGAGAGGGCCCGAACCTGGGTAAAACATCGTGTCCCCCGCCTCCTGTTACCATTAGCCTTAGACGCACAGTTCGGGATCCCTTACCCGAGATCCGCCGGTTTTGACACCGACATGGTGGGCAAGAAAACAAGTAACATTTTATGCAGAGCTAATTGATCTGCAAACTTATTCCAGAGTTGGTTATGTGCCATCAAAGATGGCTGCACAGGTGGAAGATGATGAGTGGGTTTCACAAAAGAAGATCTTGGCATTGTTGAGTGAACCGACTGTAGTAGCTGAAGATACATGGATTGATGCAGATGGAGAGGAGGGAACTCATGGTGCTAGGAAGATTGTTGTTGACTGGAATGTAGTAGGGTTGAATGAAAAAACAGATTTGGTCATTACACCAATATCTGACATTGATATGGCCGAAATGTTTGGCATTGAAGTAGATGACAAAGATAAGGAGAAGGATGACAGTTCTTTGCCTGCTGATGGTAACACAGGCCCTAGAAATGCAAATGAGGATGAAGAAGAGCTGATGAGAGAGGCTGCAGATGATGTGGATGATGCAGATGATAATGAGCTGGTTTGTTTGTATGACAAAGAGAACCCAGTTATTGAGGTGGGAAAGTTGTGGCCAAGCATGGTTGAGTTTAAGATGTCTTTCAAGACCTATGCAGTCAAAAAAGAATTTGATGCCAAGACTATGTGGACTGATCGAAAGAAATTTTATGCTCGGTGCAAAGGTTATGATGGTGGTGGCAATGCTTGCAAATGGTACATATCTGCCAGACTACAACCTGATGGAAGTACAGTAAGGGTAAATCAAATACCACACCAGCATACATGTATGACCACTTCATAGAGAGTTTCAAAGATGACATCACAACTTTGGGTTCTGAGAAGATTACTCCTATTTTAGCCAAGACTCCAAACACTACTGCAAAGAGGTTTAAAGTTGACTGGGAGAAGCTGTACCCCATCCAGCTGCAATATACCACAGTGTGGAAAGCAAAACAAAGGGCCATGAAATCATTGTATGGTGACTGGGCAAATACATTTAGGATGTTGTATAGTTATAAAGCAGACGTGGAGAAGAGGTCACCTGGAAGTGTCGCGGAGATCGATACAGAGGTAACAAAGGATGGCATGGTTTTTTTCAGCAAGTTTTTTATGTGTTTGAAGCCTTGCATAGATGGATTCAAAGCAGGTTGTCGTCCATATTTGAGCATAGACTCATCTTTTTTTACTGGAAAGTGGAATGGTCAGTTGGCTGCATGCAATGCTCTAGATGGACACAACTGGATGTTCCCAGTTGCACTAGGAATGTTTTAATCAAAGATAGAGGCATCATGGATATGGTTCATGATGCAACTGAATAGATGCATAGGGCCAGTTTCTCCTTTGGCCATCCACACAGATGCATGTAAAGGGTTAAAAAATGCAGTAATTCCCCCCCCCCCCATGCTGAACAGAGGGAGTGCTTTGGACATATGTGGATGAATCTGATAAATTTTTTTAGAGGAGATGAATTTGGGCACATGTGGCCAGCAGCAAGATCCTACACCAGACAGACACATTCCTATCACCTTGGTAAGATATTGGCATCATGTAGTGATAATGAATTTGCTTCATGGTTGAACAACCACCATTCTCCGTTGTGGTACAGATCAGGTTTTAATACTGCCATAAAATGTGATCATATCAATAACAAGTTGGCAGAAAGTTTTAACAACAAAGTGAAGGATTTGAAAGACTTGCCTGTGCATGACATGGTGGACCAAATAAGGATCATGATCATGCGTTTGTGGGAGTTGAGAGGAAAAATTGCTAATATTTTGGAAGGGACAAGCTTCCAGTGAAGTGGTATAACAGGTGGTCAACAGGGTATAAATCTTTCACATCTATCTGTTGAGAAATCTTCCTTGTGGGGTGCTGAAGTTAGAGATACAAAGAGTGGCAAGAGGCATGTGGTAAATACTGAGTTGCATGAGTGCACTTGCCAAGAGTGGCAACACACTCGCCTGTGCAGCCCGTGCCTCTTTGGATGCTCTGCCGCAATTAATTTTGCCACCACGCACGGAGAAGAGAAAACGATTGAAGGCATCATGTGCATTGACTACGGCTGCAACGCGGGCGGCTATAATAGGGCACCATTTCCTCATCCCTCTCACACTCATCTCTCAAGCCTCCTCCGCTTCTTCTTTTCGAGCAAAATCCACCACTGGAGCCACCATGCAGTTCAACGGCCCTACCTACCGTCGCCCTACTGACCGTGCCGGAGAGGGAGTTCCCGGCCGGAGTCATTGTTGAGAATAGCCTGAGGGTGTGGGCCATCTCAAGGTGGAGGGGCCCTAGAGAGTTGACTCGCTTCTTCCTCCAAGCCGGCTACCGCCACGTCCCTCCGGGCACTCCGCCCATGTTCCACCTCCACGAGGTGTACGATGGGTCCGCCGTCAACGGCATCGTCATCGGCCTCTACGTCACCTTTACCAACCCCTACGACGCTTACCACCTCCTCGGCCAGGTATTTTCGTGTGGATGTGAGTTCACCGCGTTCACCACCTACAACATCTTCACCAACTTCCACCACATCTTCCCCGCGGCCAACGACATGCACACCCTCCCCTACCGGATGCCGGAGAATGACGAGTGAGGGGCGCCGGCTAAGGAGGGGCCAAGGAGTTGTTCGAGTGTTCTGATGGCCGAGTCTTTCTATCTAGCTTGTGTTGTGTTGGTTCGGGCATGTGTGCCCGTGTGTTCTATCTAGTTTTAATTATTTTTCTTTCATGTTTTATGCACTATATGTTGTAAGGGGATGCCCCTCTATATGTTGTAAGGGGATGCTACTAGGGTACCCGATGCCCCTCTATCGTGCTATCTATTAATGTATTTTCGGGCCTAAAGTTTCTTCATTGCATTTTATTTATGTGGCCATGTGAACTTAAAATGCACTAAAACATGATCCAATCATAAAAGTTGTTGTTAGCAGGTGTCTAGTTAATTATTTTCCTTTTATGTTTTATGCACACGAGTAAAAACTTTGAAAACACCATAGCACAAACCAAAAAAAATTAAAAATGGTGCTTGGTTCAAATACTCCCTCCGTGCAGGTGCATAGGGCACCTAAGAAAAAGCTCTGCAATTTAGGTTCCACCAGGCCCACCTCGTTGCAATCTCTTGCCTAATCACCGCTGGTTTCGTATGCATGCATTGGATATTTCCCTCTTTGCCAGCCATCCACAATTAATCACCGGAGGAAACAAGCGGCAGTTAATGCATATTACGACATACACTTCCCAACACACCAGGACGGAGGAAGTAAAGGGAACCACTAGGGATCAGACTACTGATCGCTAGTGTACCATCAGACTAGTCCGTGGCTGTTGGATTAGAAGCACACAAGGCGTTAGATCCTGTGCGGAAAGGACGCTAGATTTGGTAACATCCTCCTTTTATTACGATGCTTCCTATAACTGCTCCCGTACTAGTAGCCAGTTATTTTGTACGAGACTTGCTTCTCAGAATCAAGTTGCGCTGCTGCTTCTGCTTCCACCGTTCAATCAGATATTAGTAAAATTTCATACTTCCTCATGTCGAAAAAAAATCATAGTTCATTATTTTCAAAAGAAATATTCTATGATTTTGGATGCTAGTATTTTTTGTAATTGCTCTGATGTAACGAAAACTTGTATCCAGTGTGACCTTTTTTTTTGTTTCAACACACCAAAAATTTGCTTCTACTAACGACGAAATTTCTTCTAATGCAATCTAGCAAAAAAATTGTGTCAAGGAACCTTGCTTCCAAGTAAAAAAAATTGCTTCTGAGATGTTTTTTTTCACATGGAAAAAAATCGAGTCTCATATTTTTTATTATGTTTCCAACTCAAGAAAAGTTTGCTTCCATCCATTACAGAAGTGTTTCCATCATAATACTGATTTGCTTATAACCAAACATATATAAGTCAGTTTTTGTACTTCGTCCGTTCATACACCATGTTCCAGACGCGCCACAACTTGCTTCCTTCAAGTCGCTGATAATACAATGCTTCCTAAGTTCATATTCATATCAAAGAAACATTGTTGATAGTTTGTTCTAATGAAATAATGCTTCCAACAGAAATAGTATTTGCTTCCTGTGATATCAGCATTTGCTTCTTTATACAAAGAATGGTCAAGGGGTTTCCTTCGTCTCGCCACAATGCCACCATGGTCCACCTCGACGGCGATGGCACATAAGAAGCACAACTTGAGAAGCATTATTGTAGAGCCAATCCATCTACAAATAAGAAGCACGTATTATATATATATGAAGCACCGAATCTCTGGTGAAATCACCACACATGTGAGACCTAATGGAAGCATAGAAATCTAAAAACGAAAATTAACATCCTTGCCGCAAAGGCGCATGTAGGTGCTGAAATTTGTGATAACTATCATCCAGCATGAAAAGGGAATTTTGTGTCGCTGCATCAACTTGATCTGGGATAAACTATGTTATGGTCAGACATTGATTTGAGTAAAAAAAGTACGCTCTAGTAGCATGCTATGTTTGCAGGATTGTACGTACATAATGCAAAAAAAATTGAACCTAGGGCATGCTGATTGAGGACGCATGCAAATAGTGGAGTCTGCCGCACATAGTGCCGCCGGTGCCAAGCTGTGCTCGCGCACCATGCGGCCGAGCTGCTGCAACCGTGTCCAACTCGTTGCCTACTGTGCGCAGCTGCTGGTACTCCAGCCGCCGGGCGATCCTACCGGCAGCCTGCTGAGGGGAGACGCGCTGGTGAGATGTAATGGAGGCCGCATCGAGGAGTGGGCTGAGTTGAGTGGATCCGATCTGGGTGGCGATGGCGCATAGATCAGGGGCGACGCGGTGGAATCGGGAGCCCGACGTGGGTTGGAAGCAGGGCGATTAATTAGGGCCGACAGATTTGGGAGAGATGCACGGGGGTGTGCTTTGATGTTTGAACGAGATTTCTCTGAGAGGTAATGGCCGTGGGATGGAAGACGAATGAACGGCCCACGATTGGTCTGACATTTTTCTCTTATCAGGCGTATGACGAGGAGCGTTTCTCGGAAGTAAACTAGAACCAAACAATTGCAATGTTTTTGGTTCACAAAGACTGCAAGTTAGACTGCTAACTAGAACCAACCTTTTGTTTTAGCCGAAACAACACGGGACCCTACCATCGGACACGATAGCTTGTGCATAAAAATAGCTCAAATAATTATCAGATAAATTATCTCAAAAAAGATGACTGCAGGAAGCTTAAAATTTGTGAAATAACCTAAGCCAAAAAGATATATCGATGTCAATGACCGTGTGCACTTTTTTTGCACCAGCTACACATTTTTTTATCAATGGGCCTGGATATGTTCTATTCGGCCCTGCCTACCTTCTATATGGGCCTGGCCTTTTCAGACAACTGTCGACGAACCTTTTTTTTCCTTTTCTCCCTCTACCACTTAAACTGCCCCTGCAATTGAAACTGATGACGAACTGCAGAACTGAATAAACGGGGCTGAAACAGAGTGGAGAAGACATGCCGAATTCGTACAGCGCAACACTTTTATTCAAACATCCATATCATTATGATTACAAATGATGCCCAATCTATTCACTAACGACTAATTATCATCACATAAACAAATGCGAGAGCAATTACACAAACATAAAAAATTCATGCCATCAAATTGCCCTGCTTCTTCAATTCGATGAGTTTCTTCATCTGCTTGTTCAACATCTTCAGCTCTGCCGTCCCTCCTTCATCCCCCACAGTAGCCCAATGGAATTGCCAGATCCAGGGGCCCCAGATCCAGACTTGGCCCAATCCAAACTTCTCCGCCTCCAACGGTAAATCGAGCTCCCCTGATGCACCCTCCAGTTGAATCCGCTCTATGTACTCATCTAGCCACTCAAAATGGGCGCATTGCTTCAATTTCTAAAATCGAAAAGATGAACCCTAAATCCCAAATCCGATGAAAAATATGAAATTGGGAGACAAAAACCAAAATTGGCATATTGAGAAGTAAAATCTCACCTTTCCCTGCTCTGGTTTGCTCTCGCATTTCACGAATTCCCGCCCAAGGTTGCCATTCTTGCCGGTCGTTGTGACTAGCCGCTTCAGGGGTGCGGTACGTGGGCATGCAGGGCACCTTGTCATGGGCACTGCGCCATAGCGCGGCCATGAGCGGTGGGAGGCTGAAGCAGAGCTCGACATTGCTAAGTCGTGGCCCGGAACGGCGTTGCTGCGCTTCGTCGCCGGAGAAGAAGAACAACGGTCGGGGAGTGGGGCGAGGATGGGGGGTGGGCTCGGGTGCTGCACGGCTCGGTGTCCTCTTTTGTACCAATGCTGAGCTGGATAAGTTAGTGGGTCCCACGCTGTGGGTCCCGTTTTGTTACGTACCAATGCTGAGCTCGATAAGTTAGTGGGTCCCATGCTGTGGGTCCTGCTTTGTTACGTAGGGGCTCACCTGATTCGAATTTTAAACACTAGTCAACAGCCCATGCATCCGCACGGGCTACATGATGAATTACCATAAAAAATTATTAGTTTTGGGCAACATGTTACTTTAGATATATAAGTGTGTACTTCTATATAGAAATTCAAATATTAATTTGTTGTAAGTTTATAATGTTATAATGTTAGATTTGTACTCTCAAGCTTTATCTAGTAGTTCAAACCCATGTATTTATATACTTCAGTTAAATAATGTTGGCCATTTGACCTATTTGATTTGTCCATTTTCACAGTGTATAAGTCCTTTCTGATAAAATCTTGTATCATATGACACATATAATACTCCAATGAATAAGGGACGGTCCTTCATAATCAGCTACCAAGGACAATGAAACTTTAAAACTACTGTTTTGTTTGTGGATGAGGCTAATACGACATACATGTGTAAATGTGGAGACTATCTATGTGTACTCTGCATCATGTTATGCTATTATAAGATAATCTTCTACACATGCTAGAATGAGTTAAGTAACAAAACAAATTTTAGAATGTTTTCATAAACATACTTTTGCAAAAGCCAACCTATAGTTACAAACATTCCAAAATCATATAACTACTATTTTGAAATGTGACTATTAAATTACTTGGTACCTAACTGAACATGTTTTAGTCCACAATCCCATCCAAGTATCATGATTTATCACTTTGCGCCTTCCCTAGCTTTGATGCATGTACTTATATATATATACACATAATTTGATAGATTTTAATAAGATAATAGTTGATGGAAGGAAAAACTTTATTCAATGAAGAAATATTGATCATATTTGTGTTAAAGGATCGTTAGATCTTTTGCATTGAACATGCCTACCAATTTTATTCAAAATATAAGGTGAAGGCTCAATATATAGACTTTGAGCATATATCAAAGAATCATTAGATAGTTGAGTTAGTACTAAAGATACATAAAGCCATTCAAAAAGAGATGGATGAATCCATCAAGGATGAAGTCACATGTTTTGGGGCATAAAGCACTTGATAAGCCAAATTTGACGGAGTGTCTTAAAATAAAAAATCTACAACTCTTACTGAGTATGTCTTGACTCGACTCCTAACTCCCTCATAACCTTATCCAAAGTGGAGAATGTATTCTAGCAGGTGAAGCATCCTTTCTTATCTTCGGTTTGATGATAATTTCTGATCCATACCATGGAGTACACACCACCTAATGAAGTTCCCTTCTCCGTTAGATAGTATTAATTCAAAGAAATGGAGACAATGAGTTAAACATATTCGACGATTAAAGGATTTCTCAAAATTAAGTGAAGAAGGGAATTTCTATGGAGCCTTAGGTTTGTAATCTTTCGAAGTTTGTATTTTTTCCATAAAAATGAAGAATAAGGATCCCCATTAAAAGCATGTAGGAAGTACATGAGGAAAGCTTCTAATGGGATTACGGATAGTAACATGATAGGTTTCAGAAAAGTTTACCTTGAACGATCAAGTTTTTTTTTGAGGGAATTGAACGATCAAGCTTAAACTTGAAGTGCTAACTGTTTTGGTTATCTACTTGCTTGTTTAGGAAGACCAAATAAGTACGACAACCAAGAGATAATTCAGTGAGTGGATATATTATGGTTAGAGGTAGCTGGTGATGTCATCAGTTGATCATGCGGATATGTTCAGCTGGAAAGTGAAGTTCAGCTGCGGCAAATCTGGGGATGTTGGAGATGATGCCTCTAATATAGTCCATAGAAGTAAGAAAATGGTAGGTTTCTTTTTTGCCATCATATACTGTAGAAATAACAAATCTACATACCTAGCTACTATAAATCCTATTATAAAAAAAATTCAAAATCTGACCTTCAGAAACGGAGTATAAATCCTGATATCAAGTAATTGAATCTTGTGAAGAGATGGAGGCATTGGATAAAAAAACATGAACTAAAAAAATCAGAACAAAAACGGATTATTCAATAAAATTGTAGCAGAGGTATTGAAATAGTCTGTGCAGATGACGGCATCGTGCTTGCCTTGCACCTATTACTCTAGTAAATACAAATCTGACCTTCAGAAACGGAGTATAAAGCCTAATATCAAGTAACTGAATCTTGTGAAGAGATGGTAGTACTGGATTAAAAAAACATGAAGAAAAAAATTCAGAACAAAAACTGATTATTCAAGAAAACTGTAGCAGAGGAATTGAAACCTATAGTGTGTGCAGATGCCAGCAACGTGTAGCCTTGCACCCTATTACCCTATTATATTTCTGATCACGTACCAATGGATTGGAAGGATTGTGTGAACATATATATCGACATACTATACAGTCTACAGTTAACATAGCCATACTTATATATGTGGCTCCATAAGAATCTGGAATATGAACATCACCTCTCATCCTGAACTTCTGATGGTTTGATGTAGATTATGCACGAACTCCTCCAGGAGAAGAACCATGTTAATGTCAATGCTAGCATGTCAACTTCTGAAGTCAAGATACAAATAAGAACACTTCCAATTGTGCATGCTTCATCGCTTCTGAAAAAGAACTCAATAACCAATTGGAGTTGTAGCAAAAATTCATACATTTATGTACATCCCAGAGCAGTGATATTTTTAAAAACAATTCTGGAAAAAGAGCAGAGAATATTTTAACACATGAAGATGTCATCACAGAGATTGCACCAATATCAGTATGATACATATGGGCTCATGGAGATGGTGTTTTCATGCAGAGTGTCCCTTTCATGTCCAAATCCACCATGATACAAAATGCTTTTGCTCACACGAACGTTTTATCTAGCATCTGTTAAACAGATCAGAATAAATCTGGGAAACAATCACTATCTCAGTTGGATAGTAGAGGACTCCCAATCTTATCCTGCATTGCTGTGGAAAAAACTGAAATCCGTAAGAAGAAAACTTTGGAGATATTCCTTTTTGTTTTGAGATATCTCAAACTTTGGAGATATTCCAATACAGTACTGTGTACTTTTTTTGCAGGAAAAAAACTTAAGGTTCGGCTGAGTCTAGGCAAAAATTACAGAATCTAAGAATCAATTTAAACATCATACTCAGTACTAAACATGTGGTGTATCACTTATAGGATGCAAGAAAAATAATGGCGACCTGCATAAGCTCGACTACGTTGTCGGCAGCACGACCATACTATAGATTCTCGATCATGGAAGCATCAGGGGCTTGAGGTGACGCTAGGGGTCAAGCTGTGTTGTGGAAGAATCAAAGATTGATGGAAGAAGATAGCACAGGCATCAGTTCTTCATGTTGGAACAACCAGATCATGGCCTGACTCATGGCAGCGAGATTTTTGCGCCCTGGCTAGGGATTCTTGGAGGAGGAAAAGCAAGGAGGCAGGAGGAGGAAAAGAAAGGAGATAGCCAAGGAGGATACGATACATCTGCAAGAGAGAGACCTCGTACGCTCAGGTTGGAGAGCCAGGATCCTCGTACGTGGATACTTCTAGGAAACAGCACAGCTATCCAACGGATGATTTTAGATCTGACTATTTCATCTGTTTTTTTAGAATGATTTTATCTGATTGTAAACATGGAGGCTCCAAGGGAGACTTTTATTTTGCAGCCCATGGAAGAGTTTTTATTTTCTACAGCCCATCTAGAGTTCCGTAGACATGTGCACCTGGGACAAAGGGCATGGACTTCTCATGTACTTCATCCTACGGCTGTACGTAGCTAACTTGTAGATCGTAGGGATAATTTACTTAGTTTTATGGGGATTAACGTGGAACCTCGATTGGTGCCTCCAATTAGTAAATATAAGATGTGTCTTTGGATTAGGCAACAGTGTCGCACGGCAGCTATTTTTTGCAACGCAGGTGTCGCATGAGAGCCATTACAGCCAACAACGTCGCATGAGAGACAACTGAACTCAACGACGTCGCATGGGAGCTATTCGCCCGTTCTCGGAGACAGGCGGGGGCACCGCCGCCGGGGATGCAGCCGCCGTGAAGTGGCCCTCCAGGGACTCCGACGCCTCTCGCTCGGCCGCCGGGGTGGGGGCGGTGGTGGCCATGCGGCGTCCCTTGGGCCAGGGTGCCAGCACGCTGGGAGCGAGGGCGGGGGAGGGGGGAGGGGCAGCCAGGGGGTGTTCCTCTGAGTCGTTGGTTGCGAACATGGTGCTGGCCGTGCTAGGGCTGGCCATCATGGTCGATGGTTCTTCGGTGATGTGTGGAGAGAAGGATGAGGATTAGTTCATGCGGCCGGAGAAGAAGCGAAGAATGAGGGGCGAGAGGAGAAGAATGAGATAGCTAAAGCCTCCTGGCCGCCCTGCTTGCGCTGCCTGGGGATGGATGGAAAGAAAAGCCAGCGGCATTTATCGCTCGGCATTAAATATGTTACAAAAAATCTAGAAATTTATTAAGCAAATGTTCTCCCATACTAGAGATTTTAGCATGCGGTTTAATAATAACTGCCTACTATTTGTGTTTGTACCTCAATCGGTTCTGGGGTTCGTCTCCTCTCCAGTTAAGTGTTTACCGTACAAGTGCAGTAGCATGTACGATGGGCCGTCACCATGGTTGGTAGAACGAACGAGGGGACAATCAGACATGTGCAAGAAAGCTAAAGTGCAAATAACACCGGGTGGAAAGATCAAGGTCTTTCTAAAGCTGCGAGGAAGGTGTTGGCTACAATTGTCGTGTGCGATGCACCGACCTACACAATGAGCTGCTTCCAGTAACCAAAGAATATGTGTCGGAACCCGACTTCTATTACTTTGAAGTCGTGGTGGGGAGGTACAAATGGTGAATGGAAGGTGCATTGGGTGGTTTGGGACAAAATGTGCATGAGCAACAGAGACGGAGGTATGAGATTCAGAGATTTTGGGGCATTCAATCAAGCCCTAGCTACTACAAAAACAAGAATGGGGAATTCTTATGGTGCCTCAGCCGCTATGCGCTAGAGTGTTAAGGCCAGATATTTCCCTCAAGGAGATTTCTGGGTGTCAAGATGCTTGAACGGATGTTCTTCCACTTGGAGGAGCATCCTTTTCAGAAAATGATCTTCTACGTATGGGCTTAATCTGGAGAACTAGAAATGGTTCTAGTATTACTATTGCACACAATAATTGGATCACAACAGTTGGGTGCCTGAAAACACAAGTTGTTAGGCACACACAACAAATCAGGCATGTCAATGACTTACTAAATTCGCATGGGACCAGCTGGGGGGCGAGAGCAAATTGGTTGTTCTTTTTACTCCCAAAAATGTTCATGACATTAAGCAGATTGCCACTGGTGGACCAGACACTGAAGATTATATGTCGTCGAATTTTACTAGGAATAGACAGTTTACTGTTTTCTTTGTGTATCATCTTTGCATGGTGTGCGAGCGAGGAAACGTCTTACCCTGTTGGGGCGACGTGGTTCATGTTATATAGTAGGGAGCCAAAACCCTAGATGGCATACATCATGCGGTTACAGGAGATAAGACTTGGGAGAGAAGAAAGGAGAAGATGATTACGCGAATATCTCATTCAAACTAACTCCTAGTCTATATCTCTAGCATATCTCCGGTATGTCATGTTTGACACTCCCCGTTAATCACAACTTTATCAAGTTGAGATTATGCTTAAATTCTTCAAAGTTTCTGATAGGCAGGGCTTTAGTAAACCCATCTGCAACTTGATCTCTGGAATGAATGAACCGAATATCAAGCTGTTTCCATGCAACTCTTTCTCTGACAAAGTGAAAATCTATCTCTATGTGATTTGTCCTGGCATGAAAAACTGGGTTTGCAGATAAGTAGGTAGCACCAAGATTATCACACCATAAGCAAGGAGCTTGGGAACTTTTGATACCAAGTTCTCGCAGCATTGATTGAACCCATATGATTTCAGCTGTAGCATTTGCCAATGCCTTGTACTCTGCCTCTGTGCTAGATCTAGACACTGTGGCCTGTTTTCTTGCACACCAGGAAATCAAGTTAGGTCCAAAAAATATGGCAAACCCACCAGTAGAGCGTCTATCATCTAGACAGCCTGCCCAGTCAGAATCAGAGAAAGCACTAACAAGCGTTGAGGAAGACTTGCTGAAGTTGAGACCAATGTTCAAAGTATGTTTGACATATCTGACAATACGTTTTGCAGCAGTCCAATGAACAGTGGTGGGTGCATGCAGAAACTGACATACCTTGTTGACAAAGAAAAGAAATATCAGGCCTTGTTAAAGTCAAATCTTGTAATGCACCTACCAAACTTCTGTACTTTGTACTATCTTCTTGAGTCAAGAGTTGCCCTTCAGTGAGAGATAGCTTTTCTGAGCTGGATAATGGAGTGCAAGAGGGTTTACACCCTTGCAAGCCTGCCTTCCTTACCAAGTCAGTTGCATACTTTTCTTGGGAGAGATGAAGTCCATCCTTGTGTTTCTTCACCTCAATTCCAAGGAAGAAATGCAAATCTCCAAGATCCTTGAGAGCAAATTCTGCACTTAAATCTTTCAACAATGATGCAATGGCCTCACTAGAGGAGCTCGTAACAATAATATCATCAACATAGATGAGAACAAAGATGCATGTATTGAGCTTATTGTAAATAAATAGTGAGGTGTCTGACTTGGAAGGAACAAAACCAAGTGATTGCATCTTGTGACTGAGACGGGAGTACCATGCCCTTGGAGCCTGCTTCAAGCCATAAAGTGCTTTATCAAGCTTGCAAAGAAATGAGGGATTAGACTTGCTCTCAAACCCAAGAGGCTGTTTCATATACACCTCTTCTTCGAGAACACCATGAAGAAACGTTGCTCAGACGCCTAGCTGTCTGAGACTCCATCCTCGGACACAGCAATAGAATAGCAGAACAAGACGAATGGTAGCAGCTTTTACAACAGGACTAAATGTATCCTCATAGTCAATACCATATCTTTGCTTAAAACCTTTAGCAACAAGCCTAGCCTTGTATCTATCAATAGTGCCATCAGATTTCCTTTTAACTCTAAACACCCACTTGCAATCTATAAGATTTTTACCTCTCCGTGGAGGAACTAAATGCCATGTTTCATTTTTCTTCAAAGGCAACATATTCTTCCATCATTGCCTTTTCCACTTATCATCTCCAAGTGCATCATCCAAGTTCTTTGGTTCGGCATGCTCATCTGTAGAACAAACAAGGCCATATTTGCTTAGATTTTTGTAATTCATGGGTTGAGTTACACCTATTTGTAGCCGCGTGAGCCGCCTGGACTGTGCTACAGATTCAGCCGGGCGCAGAGGATCCGGAGGCATGCATGGAGTCCTCGGCACGGGCGATCCCGAGGCGGATTCAGCGGACACACGCTACCGGATCTTACGTGGATGGAGCATGTGATGGCGGAGTTGAATCAGCCGCAGAAGATCCGGCGCTCCTCTGCCAAGGCCAGCAGCTCATTATGAGCCAATGATTGGGTGGGGTTACGAGGATCAAGACACGAATCCCGCGCCCTTCTGACTGGTCGGGTCGGCGCTGGAACCTGCGCCCACGCCTGCGCCGGTCGGCATCACCTGGTCCCTCGCGCCGGTCGGTTGGACCTGGGCCCGCCGCTGGTAGCAGCGTGATTGGTCGGGAAACCGCGGCTGCGCTCTCCACCTTGGGGCGCCGCCTCGTGGCGTCGGGAGCCACCGGCGGGTCTGATCCACACGCGTGGAAGATTCCGCCGCAGGCTGGGCTGGGCGCGTCTGCCAGTGTAGCGGATCCCGTGCAGATCTTCCGGGGCTTGATTCGGCGCTGAACTCCGAGGAGGATTTGCTCCCCAAATCTGGACATAGCCAATATGGCACTTGAGGACCATTTTGTGCATGATTTTCTTCGCTGATTGCTTCTGCAACATCACAAGGGATCTCGGGTGCATCATTAGGAGAGTCAGTCAACATTAAATCATCACAAGTAATTCCCCCATGATCAAGGCTGGTGAGAGAGGGAGGTAGAAGTAGGATTTCTTTGCGAAGTAAGGCACCGGCATTGGGATGAAGATCAGCGAAAGGAAACTTTGTTTCATCAAAAACAACATCACGGGAGATGTAGACTCGTCCCGTGGACACATCTATGCACTTGACACCTTTGTGTTGGGCACTATACCCAAGAAATACACATTGCTTTGATCGAAACATAAGTTTGCGTTGATTGTATGGACGGAGATTAGGCCAACATGCACACCCAAAAACACGTAGAGACGTGTAGTCAGGTTTGGTGTGGAGCAGCCGTTCTATGGGAGTTTCATTGTTGATAACGCGACTAGGGAGCATGTTAGTGATGTGGACAACAGTGAGAAAGGCTTCATCCCAGAATTTTAAAGGCATGGAGGCGCCAGCTAAGAGAGCTAGGCCGATCTCAACAATGTGCCTGTGCTTGCATTCAGCAGAGCCGTTTTGTTGGTGAGCATGAGGGCATGACACATGATGAGAGATTCCAAGAGTTTGGAAGAAAGAGTTTAATTTCTCATACTCTCCCCCCCAGTCGGATTGGACAGCAAGTATCTTGCTATCAAATTGACGTTCAACGAGTGCTTGAAAGTTCTTAAAAACTTGAAAAACATCGGATCTTTTCTTAAGAAGATAAATCCAGGAGAATTTACTATAGTCATCAATAAAACTGACGTAGTATGTGTGTCTACCTACTGAACTGGGGGCAGGACCCCACACATCGGAAAAAATTAATTGCAATTGTTTGATAGACACACTAGTTGATACAGGATAGGGTAGCTGATGACTCTTAGCTCGTTGACAGGAATCACAAATAGTTTCAATATTACGCTCACCAACAAACGGGAGTTTATTTTTCCTAAGTAATTTTTCAACTAAAGAAAAAGAAGCATGTCCTAAACGATCATGCCATCGTGTGGATGAAATCTTGATAGCACCACAAGCTTGTTTATTCAGTCTCCTAAGCTCTAGAATCAACTGGTAGAGTCCACGAACGCATGTACCTCATAGAGAATTCTCCTCGTCACCTGATCCTTGATCAAAAAGAAGTAAGGGTGAAACTCAAGGAAGACATGATTATCAAGAGCAATTCTATGGACAGAGAGGAGATTTTTGTCGGCATTAGGGACATGCAAAATTTTTCTAAGATGGATTCTACGAGAAGGGGTACTAAAACTTGAATGACCAACGTGACTGATTTTCATACCTTCACCACTGGCCGTGTGGATTTGGTCCTTGCCACGGTATTTCTCCTTCATGGTTACCTTCTCGAGCTCGTTGGTGATGTGATTTGTGGCGCCCACTATCGACGCACCAGTTGGTGTCGACGCCATAGGAGCCATCGGCACCGGCCGCCACCTTGTCATCGTCTTAGGAGGAGTTGTCATCCTCATCATAGCGGTACCAGCAGTCCTTTGCTGTGTGCCCCAGCTTGCCACATATCTGGCAGCGAGGAGCATCAGGGCGTGCGCGAGGGTTGCCGCCGCCGCGGTGAGTGCGGTTGTTGGAGGAGACACGCCGCCGTTCTGCGGGGAGTTGGGGCCGCCACCGTTCCGCCTCCACCGGACCTCCCCTGCCACGGGAGAAGCCGCCGCGCCGAGAGGAGCCACCACGACCACGGGAGGCTGAGTTTGCGGAAGACTTGAAGCCGCAGCCACCGGAGCCATGGAAGTGCACCATCCTCTGATCAAAGTTGGAGAGCATCGCGAACAGCTCGTCAAGGGTGACAGGGGTCACGCGAAAGGCCGAGAGCAGTAGATCGAGGTCGATAGTCAGCGTCGAGGCCGTGGATGATGTAGGAGATGAGCTCGTCATCGAGGATCGCCTTCCCACCGCTGCCAGCTCGTCGGGCGTAGCCACGCATGATGGCGAAGTAGCTGACGGAGAGGTTGCCCTTCTGCGCATTGATGAGAGAGGTGCGAATATTGTTGATGCGACTTACTGATTTTGACGAGTACATGCCGAAGCTGCCGCCCAGAGCAAGACTAGGTGGGTGACCGTGGTCACCGTGAGGAGCACCTCCTTTGTGAGGTTGCTCAGCAGGTAGCCAAGGACCTGCTGGTCGTCCGGACCCAGATTGGGTGGAGAGGGTTGGGCGTTGAAGTCTGCTTGCCTTCCTTGTCGGTGGTGATGAGCAGCCACGGTTCCTGCCGGGTGCCGTCGACATAGCCAAAGACCCAGCGCGCGCGCAGTTGAGGGATCATCTGCGTGCGCCACATCACGTAGTTCGTGCGGATAGCTTTTAAGTGACCTGGCCATTGAGATTAGCGGGAGGCGCCGGAGGAGGAAGACATGGTGTCTTGACACGGATGGTTTTGGTAGCTAGATGAATCGAAGAAGAGGGGCTCTGATTACCAAAACCATCTGTGCCGAAGCCACCATGTCTTCCTCCTCCGGCGCTTCCCTCCCGGCTAACCTCAATGGCCAGGTCACGGAAAACCCTAGATGGCATACATCATGCGGTTACAGGAGATAAGACTTGGGAGAGAAGAAAGGAGAAGATGATTACACGAATATCTCATTCAAACTAACTCCTAGTCTATATCTCTAGCATATCTCCGGTATGTCATGTTTGACACTCCCCCTTAATCACAACTTCATCAAGTTGAGATTATGCTAAAATTCTTCAAAGTTTCTGATAGGCAGGGCTTTAGTAAACCCATCTGCAACTTGATATCTGGAATGAATGAACCGAATATCAAGCTGTTTCCGTGCAACTCTTTCTCTGACAAAGTGAAAATCTATCTCTATGTGCTTTGTCCTGGCATGAAAAACTGGGTTTGCAGATAAGTAGGTAGCACCAAGATTATCACACCATAAGCAAGGAGCTGGGGAACTTTTGATACCAAGTTCTCGCAGCATTGATTGAACCCATATGATTTCAGCTGTAGCATTTGCCAATGCCTTGTACTCGCCTGTGCTAGATCTAGACACCGTGGCCTGTTTTCTTGCACACCAGGAAATCAAGTTAGGTCCAAAAAATATGGCAAACCCACCAAGAGAGCTGTCTATCATCTTGACAGCCTGCCCGGTCGAGAATCAGAGAAAGCACTAACAAGCGTTGAGGAAGACTTGCTGAAGTTGAGACCAATGTTCAAAGTATGTTTGACATATTTGACAATACGTTTTGCAGCAGTCCAATGAACAGTGGTGGGTGCATGCAGAAACTGACATACCTTGTTGACAAAGAAAAGAAATATCAGGCCTTGTTAAAGTCAAGTAATCAGTAATGCACCTACCAAACTTACGTACTTTGTACTATCTTCTTGAGTCAAGAGTTGCCCTTCAGTGAGAGATAGCTTTTCTGAGCTGGATAATGGAGTAAAAGAGGGTTTACACCCTTGCAAGCCTGCCTTCCTTACCAAGTCAGTTGCATACTTTTCTTGGGAGAGATGAAGTCCATCCTTGTGTTTCTTCACCTCAATTCCAAGGAAGAAATGCAAATCTCCAAGATCCTTGAGAGCAAATTCTGCACTTAAATCTTTCAACAATGATGCAATGGCCTCACTAGAGGAGCTCAGAATAATAATATCATCAACATAGATGAGAACAAAGATGCATGTATTGAGCTTATTGTAAATAAATAGTGAGGTGTCCGACTTGGAAGGAACAAAACCAAGTGATTGCATCTTGTGACCCAGACGGGAGTACCATGCCCTTGGAGCCTGCTTCAAGCCATAAAGTGCTTTATCAAGCTTGCAAACAAATGAGGGATTAGACTTGCTCTCAAACCCAGGAGGCTGTTTCATATACACCTCTTCTTCCGTAACACCATGAAGAAGCGCTGCTCAGTATGTCTAGCTGTTCGAGACTCCATCCTCTGGACACAAAGAATAGACGTAACAAGACGAATGGTAGCAGCTTTTACAACAGGACTAAATGTATCCTCATAGTCAATACCATATCTTTGCTTAAAACCTTTAGCAACAAGCCTAGCCTTGTATCTATCAATAGTGCCATCGATTTCCTTTTAACTCGTAACACCCACTTGCAATCTATAAGATTTTTACCTCTCCGTGGAGGAACTAAATGCCATGTTTCATTTTTCTTCAGTGCAACATATTCTTCCATCATTGCCTTTTTCCACTTATCATCTCCAAGTGCATCATCCAAGTTCTTTGGTTCGGCATGCTCATCTGTAGAACAAACAAGGCCATATTTGCTTAGATTTTTGTAATTCATGGGTTGAGTTACACCTCTTTGTAGCCGCATGAGCCGCCTGGACTGTGCTACAGATTCAGCCGGCGCAGAGGATCCGGAGGCATGCACAGGAGTCCCTGGCACGGGAGATCCCGAGGCGGATTCAGCGGACACACGCGCCGGATCTTCTGTGGATGGAGCATGTGATGGCGGGGTTGAATCAGCCGCAGAAGATCCCGGCGCTCCTCCTGCCGCGCCAGCAGGCTCATTATGAGCCAATCATTGCGTGGGGTTACGAGGATCAGTGCCGAATCCCGCGCCCGTCTGACTGGTCGGGTCGGCGCTGGAACCTGCGCCCACACCTGCGCCGGTTGGCTGCACCTGGTCCCTCGCGCCGGTCGGTTGTACCTGGGCCCGCCGCTGGTAGCAGCGTGATTGTTCGGGAAACCGCGCGCCGCGCTCTCCACCATCGACGCCGCCGTGGCGCCGGGAAGCCACCGGCCGGGGTCTGATCCACACGCGCGGAAGATTCCACCGCAGGCTGGCTGGCGCGTCTGCCAGCACGGATCTCGGTGCAGATCTTCTGGGCAGTTGATTCGGCGCTGAGCCCGAGGAGGATTTGCTCCCCAAATCTGGACATAGCCAATATGGCACTTGAGGACCATTTTGTGCATGATTTTCTTCGCTGATTGCTTCTGCAACATCACAAGGGAGCTCGGGTGCATCATTAGGAGAGTCAGTCAACATTAAATCATCACAAGTAATTCCCCCATGATCAAGGCCGGTGAGAGAGGGAGGTAGAAGTAGGATTTCTTTGCGAAGTAAGGCACTGGCATCGGGATGAAGATCAGCGAAAGGAAACTTTGTTTCATCAAAAACAACATCACGGGAGATGTAGACTCGTCCCGTGGACACATCTAGGCACTTGACACCTTTGTGTTGGGCACTATACCCAAGAAATACACATTGCTTTGATTGTATGGACGGAGATTAGGCCAACATGCACACCCAAAAACACGTAGAGACGTGTAGTTAGGTTTCGTGTGGAGCAGCCGTTCTATGGGAGTTTCATTGTCGATAACGCGACTAGGGAGCATGTTAATGATGTGGGCAGCAGTGAGAAAGGCTTCATCCCAGAATTTTAAAGGCATGGAGGCACTAGCTAAGAGAGCTAGGCCGACCTCAACAATGTGCCTGTGCTTGCGTTCAGCAGAGCCGTTTTGTTGGTGAGCATGAGGGCATGACACATGATGAGAGATTCAAAGAGTTTGGAAGAAAGAGTTTAATTTCTCATACTCTCCCCTGGTCGGATTGGACAGCAAGTATCTTGCTATCAAATTGACGTTCAACGAGTGCTTGAAAGTTCTTAAAAACATGAAAAACATCGGATCTTTTCTTAAGAAGATAAATCCAGGAGAATTTACTATAGTCATCAATAAAACTGACGTAGTATGTGTGTCTACCTACTGAATCGGGGCAGGACCCCACACATCGGAAAAAATTAATTGCAATGGTTTGATAGACACACTTTGGTGGATACAGGATAGGGTAGCTGATGACTCTTAGCTCGTTGATGGGAATCACAGATAGTTTCAATATTACGCTCACCAACAAACGGGAGTTTATTTTTCCTAAGTAATTTTTCAACTAAAGAAAAAGAAGCATGTCCTAAACGATCATGCCATCGTGTGGATGAAAGCTTGATAGCACCACAAGCTTGTTTATTCAGTCTCCTAAGCTCCGGAATCAACGGGTAGAGTCCACGAACGCATGTACCTCGATAGAGAATTCTCCTCGTCACACCGATCCTTGATCAAAAAGAAGTAAGGGTGAAACTCAAGGAAGACATGATTATCAAGAGCAATTCTATGGACAGGGAGGAGATTTTTGTCGGCATTAGGGACATGCAAAATTTTTCTAAGATGGATTCTACGAGAAGGGGTACTAAAACTTGAATGACCAACGTGACTGATTTTCATACCTTCACCACTAGCCGTGTGGATTTGGTCCTTGCCGCGGTATTTCTCCTTCATGGTTACCTTCTCGAGCTCGTTGGTGATGTGATTTGTGGCGCCACTATCGACGTACCAGTTGGTGTCGACGCCATAGGAGCCATCGGCAACCGCCGCCACCTTGTCATCGTCTTGGGAGGAGTCGTCATCCTCATCATAGCGGTACCAGCAATCCTTTGCTGTGTGCCCCAGCTTGCCACATATCTGGCAGCAAGGAGCATCGAGGCGTCTTGGCGAGGTTGTCGCCGCCATGGCGAAGTGCGGTTGTTGGAGGAGACACGCCCGCCGTTGGGGAGTTGGGGCCGCCACCGTTCTCGCCTCCACTGGACCTCCCCTGCCACGGGAGAAGCTGGCCGCCGAGAGGTGCCACCACGACCACGGAGGCTGAGTTTGCGGAAGACTTGAAGCCGCCGCCACCGGAGCCATGGAAGTGCACCATCCTCACGATCAAAGTTGGAGAGCATCGCGAACAGCTCGCCGAGGGTGACAGGGGTCACGCGAGCGTCGAGAGCAGAAGATCGTGAGGTTGATAGTCAGCGTCGAGGCCGTGGATGATGTAGGAGATGAGCTCGTCGTCGAGGATCGCCTTCCCGCCGCTGCCAGCTCGTCGGCGTAATACGCATGATGGCGAAGTAGGAGGCAACGGAGAGGTTGCCCTTCTGCGCATTGATGAGAGAGGTGCGAATATTGTTGATGCGACTTACTGATTGTGACGAGTACATGGCAGCGAGCGTCGTCCAGAGCGCACCCGCGGTGGTGACCGTGGTCACCGTGAGGAGCAACTCCTTTGTGAGGTTGCTCAGCAGGTAGCCAAGGACCTGCTGGTACTCCCGGACCTAGATTGGGTGGAGAGGGTTGGGCGTTGAAGTCTGCTTGCCTTCCTTGTCGGTGGTGATGAGCAGCTTCGCCGGTTCCGGCTGGGTGCCGTCGACATAGCCGAAGACCCCGGCGCCGCAGCAGTTGAGGGATCATTTGCGTGCGCCACGGCCGACGAAGTTCGTGCGGGATAGCTTTCATGACCTGGCCATTGAGGTTAGCCGGGAGGAAGCGCGGAGGAGGAAGACATGGTGGCTTCGGCACAGATGGTTTTGGTAGCTAGATGAATCGAAGAAGAGGGGCTCTGATTGCAAAACCATCTGCGTGAAGCCACCATGTCTCCTCCTCCGGCGCTTCCTCCCGCTAACCTCAATGGCCAGGTCACTGGAAAACCCTAGATGGCATACATCATGCGGTTACAGGAGATAAGACTTGGGAGAGAAGAAAGGAGAAGATGATTACACGAATATCTCATTCAAACTAACTCCTAGTCTATATCTCTAGCATATCTCCCGTATGTCATGTTTGACACTCCCCCTTAATCACAACTTCATCAAGTTGAGATTATGCTTAAATTCTTCAAAGTTTCTGATAGGCAGGGCTTTAGTAAACCCATCTACAACTTGATCTCTGGAATGAATGAACCGAATATCAAGCTGTTTCCGTGCAACTCTTTCTCCGACAAAGTGAAAATCTATCTCTATGTGCTTTGTCCTGGCATGAAAACTGGGTTTGCAGATAAGTAGGTAGCACCAAGATTATCACACCATAAGCAAGGAGCTTGGGAACTTTTGATACCAAGTTTTAGCAGCATTGATTGAACCCATATGATTTCAGATGTAGCATTTGCCAATGCCTTGTACTCTGCCTACGTGCTAGATCTAGACACCGTGGCCTGTTTTCTTACACACCAGGAAATCAAGTTAGGTCCAAAAATATGGCAAACCCACCTGTAGAGCGTCTATCATCTAGACAGCCTGCCCGATCGAGAATCGGAGAAAGCACTAACAAGCGTTGAGGAAGACTTCAGAAGTTGAGACCAATGTTCAAAGTATGTTTGACATATCTGAAAATACGCTTTTGCAGCAGTCCAATGAACAGTGGTGGGTGCATGCGTAAACCGACATACCTTGTTGACAAAAAAGAAATATCGGGCCTTGTTAAAGTCAAATCTTGTAATGCACCTACCAAACTTACGTACTTTGTACTATATTCTTGAGTCAAGAGTTGCCCTTGATGAGAGATAGCTTTTCCGAGCTGGATAATGGAGTGAAAGAGGGTTTACACCCTTGCAAGCCTGCCTTCCTTACCAAGTCGGGTTGCATACTTTTCATGGGAGAGATGAAGTCCATCCTTGTGTTTCTTCACCTCAATTCCAAGGAAGAAATGCAAATCTCCAAGATCCTTGAGAGCAAATTCTGCACTTAAATCTTTCAACAATGATGCAATGGCCTCACTAGAGGAGCTCGTAACAATAATATCATCAACATAGATGAGAACAAAGATGCATGTATTGAGCTATCAGTAAATAAATAGTGAGGTGTCGACTTGGAAGGAACAAAACCAAGTGATTGCATCTTGTAGTGAGACGGGAGTACCATGCCCTTGGAGCCTGCTTCAAGCCATAAAGTGCTTTATCAAGCTTGCAAACAAATGAGGGATTAGACTTGCTCTCAAACCCGGGAGGTTGTTTCATATACACCTCTTCTTCCAGAACACCATGAAGAAACGCAGCGTTACATGCGTCTAGCTGTTCGAGACTCCATCCTCCTGGACACAGACAATAGATGAGAACAAGACGAATGGTACCAGCTTTTACAACAGGACTAAATGTATCCTCATAGTCAATACCATAGCTTTGCTTAAAACCTTTAGCAACAAGCCTAGCCTTGTATCTATCAATAGTGCCATCAGATTTCCTTTTAACTCTGAACACCCACTTGCAATCTATAAGATTTTTACCTCTCCGTGGAGGAACTAAATGCCATGTTTCATTTTTCTTGATTGCAACATATTCTTCCATCATTGCCTTTTTCCACTTATCATCTCCAAGTGCCTCATCCAAGTTCTTTGGTTCGGCATGCTCATCTCAGAGAACAAACAAGGCCATATTTGCTTAGATTTTTGTAATTAATGGGTTGAGTTACACCTCTTTGTAGCAGCGTGAGCCGCCTGGACTGTGCTATGATTCAGCCGGGCGTAGAGGATCCGGAGGCATGCACAGGAGTCCCACACGCAGGCGATCCCGAGGCGGATTCAGCGGACACACGCGCGGATCTTCGTGGATGGAGCATGTGATGGCGGAGTTGAATCAGCCGCAGAAGATCCCGGCGCCTCCCGCCAAGGCCAAAGCAGGCCTCATTATGAGCCAATGATTGCATGGGGTTACGAGGATCAGCGCCGAATCCCGCGCCCTTCTGACTGTTCGGGTCGGCGCTGGAACTTGCGCCCACGCCTGCGCCGGTCGGCTGCACCTGGTCCCTCGCGCCGGTCGGTTGGACCTGGGCCCGCCGCTGGTAGCAGCGTGATTGGTCGGGAAACCGCGCCGCGCTCTCCACCATCGGGACGCCGCCTCTTGGCATCGGGAGCCACCGGCGGTCTCGATCCACACACGCGAAGATTCCGGCCATGAGGCTGGCTCGGGCGTCTGCTGGCGGATCCCGTGCAGATCTTCTGGGTAGTTGATTCGGCGCTGAACCCGAGGAGGATTTGCTCCCCAAATCTGGACACAGCCAATATGGCACTTGAGGACCATTTTGTGCATGATTTTCTTCGCTGATTGCTTCTGCAACATCACAAGGGAGCTCGGGTACATCATTAGGAGAGTCAGTCAACATTAAATCATCATAAGTAATTCCCCCATGATCAAGGCCGGTGAGAGAGGGAGGTAGAAGTAGGATTTCTTTGCGAAGTAAGGCACCGGCATTGGGATGAAGATCAGCGAAAGGAAACTTTGTTTCATCAAAAACAACATCATGGGAGATGTAGACTCGTCCCGTGGACACATCTAGGCACTTGACACCTTTGTGTTGGGCACTATACCCAAGAAATACACATTGCTTTGATTGTATGGACGGAGATTAGGCCAACATGCACACCCAAAAACACATAGAGATGTTTAGTTAGGTTTGATGTGGAGCAGCCATTCTATGGGAGTTTCATTGTTGATAACGCGACTAGGGAGCATGTTAATGATGTGGACAACAGTGAGAAAGGCTTCATCCCAGAATTTTAAAGGCATGGAGGCGCCAGCTAAGAGAGCTAGGCCGACCTCAACAATGTGCCTGTGCTTGCGTTCAGCAGAGCCGTTTTGTTGGTGAGCATGAAGGCATGACACATGATGAGAGATTCCAAGAGTTTGGAAGAAAGAGTTTAATTTCTCATACTCTCCCCCCCAGTCGGATTGGACAGCAAGTATCTTGCTATCAAATTGACGTTCAACGAGTGCTTGAAAGTTCTTAAAAACTTGAAAAACATCGGATCTTTTCTTAAGAAGATAGATCCAGGAGAATTTACTATAGTCATCAATAAAGCCCGGCGTAGTATGTGTGTCTACCTACTGAATTGGGGGCAGGACCCCACACATCGGAAAAAATTAATTGCAATGGTTTGATAGACACACTGGTGGATACAGGATAGGGTAGCTGATGACTCTTAGCTCATTGACAAGAATCACAAATAGTTTCAATATTACGCTCACCAACAAATGGGAGTTTATTTTTCCTAAGTAATTTTTCAACTAAAGAAAAAGAAGCATGTCCTAAACGATCATGCCATCGTGTGGATGAAATCTTGATAGCACCACAAGCTTGTTTATTCAGTCTCCTAAGCTCGGAATCAACGGGTAGAGTCCACGAACGCATCTACCTCGATAGAGAATTCTCCTCGTCACTGATCCTTGATCAAAAGAAGTAAGGGTGAAACTCAAGGAAGACATGATTATCAAGAGCAATTCTATGGACAGGGAGGAGATTTTGTCGGCATTAGGGACATGCAAAATTTTTCTAAGATGGATTCTCTGAGAAGGTACTAAAACTTGAATGACCAACGTGACTGATTTTCATACCTTCACCACTAGCCGTGTGGATTTGGTCCTTGCCACGGTATTTCTCCTTCATGGTTACCTTCTCGAGCTCGTTGGTGATGTGATTTGTGGCGCCACTATCGACGTACCAGTTGGTGTCGACGCCATAGGAGCCATCGGCAGCCGCCGCCACCTTGTCATCGTCTTGGGAGGAGTGGTCATCCTCATCATAGCGGTACCAGCAATCCTTTGCTGTGTGCCCCAGCTTGCCACATATCTGGTAGCGAGGAGCATCGAGGCGGCGCGAGGTTGCTGCCTTGTGGCGTGCGGTTGTTGGAGGAGACACGCCCGCCCGTTGGGAGTTGGGGCCGCCACCGTTCCCGCCTCCACTGGACCTCCCCTGCCACGGGAGAAGCCGCGCGAGAGGAGCCACCACGACCACGGGAGGCTGAGTTTGCGGAAGACTTGAAGCCGCCGCCACCGGAGCCATGGAAGTGCACCATCCTCTAATCAAAGTTGGAGAGCATCGCGAACAGCTCGTCGAGGGTGACAGGGGTCACGCGAGCGTTGAGAGCAGAGATCAGAGGCTGATAGTCAGCGTCGAGGCCGTGGATGATGTAGGAGATGAGCTCGTCGTCGAGGATCGCCTTCCCGCCATGCCAGCTCGTCGGGCGTAGCCACGCATGATGGCGAAGTAGGAGGCGATGGAGAGGTTGCCCTTCTGCGCATTGATGAGAGAGGTGCGAATATTGTTGATGCGACTTACTGATTGTGACGAGTACATGCCAGCGAGCGTCGTCCAGAGCGCACCCGCGGTGGTGACCGTGGTCACTGTGAGGAGCACCTCCTTTGTGAGGTTGCTCAGCAGGTAGCCAAGGACCTGCTGGTCCTCCGGACCAGATTGGGTGGAGAGGGTTGGGCGTTGAAGTCTGCTTGCCTTCCTTGTCGGTGGTGATGAGCAACCGCGGTTCCGGCTGGGTGCCGTCGACATAGCCGAAGACCCGGCGCCCGCGGTTGAGGGATCATCTGCGTGCGCCACATGCACGTAGTTAAATGCGGGATAGCTTTTCCGTGACCTGGCCATTGAGGTTAGCGGGAGGAAGCGCGGAGGAGGAAGACATGGTGGCCCGGCACAGATGGTTTTGGTAGCTAGATGAATCGAAGAAGAGGGGCTCTGATTACCATGTGCGAAGCGAGGAAGCGTCTTACCCTGTTGGGGCGACGTGGTTCATGTTATATAGTAGGGAGCCAAAACCCTAGATGGCATACATCATGCGGTTACAGGAGATAAGACTTGGGAGAGAAGAAAGGAGAAGATGATTACACGAATATCTCATTCAAACTAACTCCTAGTCTATATCTCTAGCATATCTCCGGTATGTCATGTTTGACACATGGCACAAACTTGGTGGAAGGCGTGTCGGGCGGGCCCTCTTCATCGGTGCATAGCCACAGTGGATGGCTTGCTCTTTAGGGATGCCGAGGTGCCTAATAAAGTGAAGGTTTATGTCTGGAGTATGCTTAAGAATGGATTGGCAGTGGGGGAACAGCTGCACCATTGGACTATATATCAAAGAAGGGGTGCCGTGTGTGGCTTGTGGATGAGGTGACTCTATATTATTGCTCCATTGCTGGTGGTGCCATTATTCCAATATATTATGGAGGTTCCTACAATTAGCTATGGGTGCTAGTATTATGGTGCCACGGTCGAACGTCCACACCGACAGTGACTTGTGTGGATGGTTCAGGGATTTGTTGGGTGGGGCGTAGGAAAACGAAAAAAGGTTGGTCACTACAACATATCCAAATAGCACTAACAATCAAAATTTTATCATCACTAACCTGCTAGTGGCCTTTCAATGCCTCTGGGTAAGGTGTGACTTTGACACCACAGACGGGCATCCTGACTTGTCCGTGATAACACTTCATCACAGACTGCTAGCCTGTCAGTGATAATAGTTCATCGCAGGTTGAATTTGCTCCTTTTATTGCTTGGCTATATTGATGTTGGTACAAGAAACGCATACGCAAATGAAAATTTTGGAAACATATGAACAGAATATGCATGCATACATCATTCATTTGCGGAAGTTGCTTTCCATAGAAGAAAAAATGTACATTGACACACTTCACGACAAACATATATCTGGAACATAGATACTTCTACCACATTACAAACAGTAGTCTATCCGTCAAGCAACTTAACAAACTAGAAAAGGAACATACATGTTACCCTGATAAAGGATGTTGGAGTACCGCCTCCCTGGGGACTTCGCGAGCGAGAGAGCTCTCTGTGCCTTCCATTTCCGGGTGGGGTGCCGCAAGGGCCTCTCGGGGGTTCTACGCGCCATCCAATCTACCACATTACAAAGAGTAGTCTATCAATCGAGCCACTTAACAAACTAACATATATATGGAACATAGATACCTCCAGCACATTACAAAGATTAGTCTATTTGTCGAACCACTTAACAAACTTGACAAAGGATATACATATAAATTTAAATATGCCTAAACTACTCATAATCTCAAGTAGTCTATCTATCGTGCCTCTTAGCAAACTAACGGGCTCTCCATAGGAAGGAGATGATGAGAATAATTATCTCACTAATCTATGTCAAATCCAATGGCCAGTGTAGCAAATACCGAGGAAACCAGTCGGTGCTTGCACCAATAGGTAAATTTGTAGCACCACTCATCATCTTCATTTATGTAGTGCCACCAAAATAAAACTCTCCATAAAACAAAAACTGGCATGACATAAGATATTCATCGATCTATTATTTCAGATCAAATGCAAGCAAACTTTAAGAAATAAGAAATTAGTTAACCAAGTACTTGACTTAAGCATTGGTGTGTTTACAACAGACAAAACAATCGAAGCTTATCCAGATGAGGTTCACCTTTTTATGGAGTATCGCCCTTCCAACTAATGGCAAACATGGCATTTTTTGTGTGCAGTGCAACTAAATGGATATCTGTTTCACCACAATAGTTGTTATGTAGTTTTAAACTTACATAGAGATCAATAAAAGGAATAATTGCTTTGTTCAAGAACATATAAACCACAGATAACATAAGTAATCTTATTATCCACATCAAAGACATTACTCCTTTCATTAGAATGAGTTAATGAACTTAAGTTATTCTTCAACGCATAGTAGTCAAAGCATGGCGTGCCTTAGTTGTGTGTAAAGGTAACAAGTTTCATCATCTGTCTACTAAGAAGTGTGTAGTGCTACACCATCCGAATAGTTGCACTAAAATCTAAATTCTTAACAGATTTCTAAAAAGATAGAGCTAATGCTACAAAAAAATCTATAAGTTATAATACATCGAACCCTACAAAAAATTGGTTGAAATACATCAACCCCTATAGATTTCTATAACCAAATACATGAACTAACCCTACAAAATTACATCCGCACGATGGTTAGTAACACAGAAAAGCCTAGAAGTACTATAATGTAAGACGAATCGAAGTTCACCACCATAATCGCCATCACGACTAAAGAGCAAGGCATGAGTATATCGGGTATACCACCTCGCATGATGGCGTGGGAGACCTGGTGTCCAACGACAGGGTGGAATTGACGGAACCAGAGATGCCAGACGGAGCCTATGACGCCACGACATTCGATGTGATGCCCGACAAGAGAGCGCAGCTCAGGACGGCGTGGGAGTGGCCGCGGCCGGACTTGGTGGACGAGGGGAGTTCAGATAGTGTGCCATTGGAAAGGATCCATGACCGGACATAGTGCAATCTCACAGGAGAGGGGCTCGCCAGCGGTGGTGGGAGTTAGGGAATTGGCATGGAGAAGATATAAAACATGTACAACACAACTCTTACGGGTGAGAAAATGAAAGCGACTATTTTCATACAATAACTTCGGCGGGTCAAATGTGGCAGCCGTACGTGACAAATATCCGTTCACTTTGGACATCGGAACACATGGTCACTGACCGATCAATTTCAAACCCGTCTCTAATAAGCATGCAGTAGAGCTCAAAATACCTCATCACTGACGCACCATGGAAGACTCATCAGTGATGATTTGTCGGTGTCAAAACCGACGGATCTCGGGTAGGGGGTCCCGAACTGTGCGTCTAGGCGGATGGTAACAGGAGACAAGGGACACGATGTTTTTACCCAGGTTCGGGCCCTCTTGATGGAGGTAATACCCTACTCCTGCTTGATAAATATTGATGATATGGGTAGTAAAAGAGTAGATCTACCACGAGATCAAGGAGGCTAAACTCTAGAAGCTAGCCCATGGTATGATTGTTGTTCGTCCTACGGACTAAAACCGGATAGGTTAGGGTTACACAGAGTCGGTTACAATGGTAGGAGATTTACATATCCGTATCGCCAAGCTTGCCTTCCATGCCAAGGAAAGTCCCATCCGGACACGGGACGAAGTCTTCAATCTTGTATCTTCATAGTCTTGGAGTCCGGCCGTGACGATAGTCCGGCTATCCGGACACCCTCTAGTCCGGGACTCCCTCAGTAGCCCCCGAACCAGGCTTCAATGACGATGAGTCCGAAGCGTTGATTGTCTTCGGCATTGCGAGGCGGGTTCTTCTCCAAATTCCACATACTTGTCGAAGAGTGTCCGGCTTCGATAAATGCTGCGCCTCGGCTTCTCACGTCAATAATGGCCATCTTCCACGTGTTTGAATGAATGCGAAAAGCCAGGGTATTTTTACAATTACGCCCCTAGCCGCGCAAATGAGCCGCCTATAAAAGGGGCGAGGATCTAGATCTGAGTCACACCATCCCTCCTTTGCGAGTTTTCGTCGGAGCGCCTCTGACCAAAGCCCATTCCATCATGGACAGTCGACGCGGCTCCTCCTCTCGCGCTCCCAGCCCTCAGCCGGGAAATTGGAAGAGATGCTCAGTCCCGCATAGCGAGCTAGTTATACTCCAAGCCAAGGGATTTCTTCCCCCGGCCTTCATGGTCCCGGTTCGAGCCGGACTTGCCACCTACAAGGGCGGAAAGCAAGCGGTGAGCGTCCCTGATCCCTCTAAAGGAGAGCGGCTATGCTTCATCTCTTATCTAGTAAGAGGACTCGGATTTCCAATCCATCCGTTTCTCCGGGGGCTCTGGAGTTCTCTGACCTCGATTGCACCATCTTACTCCTGCCTCCATCTTGCACATCAGCGGGCTTCATTGGCCCTTTGCGAACTATTCTTGGCGTCGAGGCTCATTTCGGGCTGTGGAAGAGAATATTCTGCCTAGTACCCGTTCTCATGAGGGGTCAATATATCAAGTGGGCGGAGCCGAGCTATGGCGCATTGCCGGGACCGGATACCTATCCGGAACCCCAAAGAAGGCGTCCGAAGACTGGCCTTCGGAATGGTTTTACATGGAGGACGTCCCACTGCCGGATCCTGTTCGGATCGGCCTTCCGGAGTTCAGCAATGCTCCTCTGAAGAAGAAGCGCCTAAGCCGGGCGCCCTCGGAGCCGGAGAGAAGATGACCGGGATGTCCGTTATTTGATGAGCGAATAAGGTTCTTGGCTCATGCCGGATTGACCATGACAGGAGTCATGGCAATCTGCATTATGAGGAGTGCAGCCGCTCCAATCTGAGGCCATCCCATGGGACTTCAACGGGAGGACGATGCCACCGCCATGGTCAGCAGAGGGCGAGGATCGATCACCCGAACTGGTGAAGATCTTATGCGCTATGTATAAAGGGAGGAGGAGGATTTCCTCCGTGTCAATCCACTTAAGGAGTTTTCTTGAATAATCCTCGAAGCTGGGTAAGCAAACATCTTTGTGACCTATCCGATCCATGTTCCCATGGTTAAATATCTCATTTAAGTGGTTTCTCGCAAGGAATTGCGCCGACTGTGGAGAAGATACAGACCGCCCCCACAACCGAGGATCCGGGCGGTCCTCGATCCGACCTCCGAAGAGGACCCGGATATAAAGGTGGAGTTGATCGACGGGGTATTCCACCAACTTAGCATCGACAATGCGTTGGTTGCCATTACGGCTGATTATCCCGAATACTTCGACCTCACGGTAAATGAGACCAAGATCCCAAAACCACGATAACGACTCCATCCATGCTTATTTTTGATCACCGTATACCAATGGTGCTTCAGAGGGGTACCTTGAGGTAGGAAGCGAGCCAGCGGCACTGGCCATCAAACGGCGGGCGGCCTCAAGGCCTAAAAAGAAGTGCGGTCCGGATCGAAACTCCGCCCGCAGCGGTATGGCATGTTACCATACTCCTGTGATTGATTCCTGGGCGGTGTACTAACGTTGATGCTCTTTTCGGGAAGAAGAAGCGCTCGCCGGACCGAGTCCGGAGAGGTTGCCGATCGAACCTTCACCGGACAAGCTTCAAAGCCGGGTCCGGAGGCTGAGGCGAGCACGAGACGTGCGTCGGATGCTCCTCCGACAGAGGATGCCGACAGGTTGTCCGCCACCAACTCCGAGGTGGAGAGTGCCTTGAATCATAGGCGCCGCCGGACAGTTCTTCGTGACGCGTGTTTCTCCCAAGAGGCCTTGAATGCCTTTGATCTGGAGATGCGCACCTCCGTGCAGCTCAAGATGGTCTAGCGAGCCACGGAGCAGTATGTGAAGGACATACGGGTAAGGAAATTTGGCAGTTATATATGCCAGTAGCCCCGAGACTTAAAATAGTTAGAATAACTGATTTAAGGATCATTTTGTTATGCAGGATCTTACAGAAAAGAATACCCGACTGTCCCAGGAGCTGGAAGAGTGCAGGGCCCAACTTGAGGCCGCACTAGCCGCTACGGGGGGAGCCACAGAGACCCCCTCTGGTAATATACGCTTCAGAAGATAAATAATTTATGAAGTGCGGCGGGTGTGTAAAGCTGACAAAAACATTGCAGATGGCGTCGGATTAGATCCGGACAAGCAACAGCTCTTACGCCAGTTAAAGGCCGGCGAGAGCGTGCTTACGAGGGTGCGGCAGCAGAAGAATAAACGCCAAGACGCCAACACCAAGCTGGGTGAGGAACTAAAGGACGTTCGTGCCCAGTTAGCTGACTCCATAAAGGAGAATCGGCGGCTTCGTCGCGGCATTTTCAGTAAATGCTTGAGCGAACTTTGAAAGAGTTCGGCGAGGAAGGCGACTAACATAAACATGTATGTAGGTTTGCTCACAGGTCGTCCTGAGGAGGAGATGCCCAGTTCTTCGGGTGATCTTCTTCCCGAACTGCGTCGGCTACCTGCGAACGAGTCCGACGGTGATGAAAGGCATCGGCCAGGCCTTGTGGCCATCTATCTCCCTGCCGAAGGCATTGGGGAGCTGCGGAGCGGCTTCAAGGAGCACGGCGGCGCTTCGCTATGGAAGATATCGGCCTGCCCGTCAAGGCGCCGAGGAAGCTTTGGGCCATGGTAAAGACACGGTACACGAAGGCTGACCCAAACCACATGGCCGAGGTCGGACCTGTGGGGCCGGATGGGATGGAGATCCCTGTAAGCTTAGTGTACGGCCAAGTAGAATTGGCCGCCAAGTACTCCCAGCAAGATTGTAAATTAGATAGCCTATTAGATGGTATTGAGGAGGAATACAATGAGTCGAGTTGACTATGTAAAAATATGACATGAAAGAATGTCTTCTAGCCGGATTGTAGATCGTTTGTCATAGTGGACCTTTTAAGCCGACCTCCGGACCCAATAGTCCGAGTGTGTCCTAATACCTTCATGGTTATATAAGAACCGTGGTATGCATGGAGACCAGGCGTAGGGGTCATTGTTGCTGTATCAGACAAGTGCCCAACTAGTTATGTTATATTACATGGGTATTAAGAAACATCTTCCAGGGAGAATAGTTCCGTTAAGGGATCCTTTCGCTGGGATGCATGCCCTAAAATGCATGTCAAAGCTGCTATAAAAGCAGAAAATCGTCTGGGGGCAGATGGGTAAATAGTTAAAAATCATCTTTCAGTTCACCGACCGAATATTCCCTTAAGAATGCTAGCTTTCGGCTTCACCCAGTCTGAGGTACACATCTGGATGACCCGGCAGTAACAATCGCAGAGGTGCTCCCTTTACCACCTAGCCGAACAATCGGGACCGTAGGGGTAAGCACAGGAGCCAGGCAACCCAGCTTGGCCAAAACTTAAGTCATATCGATGCATATAATGGTGAATAAAAGGTACATGCGGAAGTTTAACGCATGTCTTTGGGCATGAAAGCCCGTATAAATAAGCTTACATTAAAGAAGCCCCGAGGTATAATGAGCGCGGACAAGCGCGTCAAGTGTGTGCTTGAAAAAACACAAGCGAGCCTCTAGATGCTTCAAGAAGAAGAAGGAGGAAGGAGAGAAACAAAAGACAGCAAAAATAAAAATGTGGACGGAGGAAGGAGGCGAACTTGGAGTCCGGCACTTAGGCGTAGAATCTTCAAGACGGGCTGCGTTCCATGGGTTCGGCTCGAGTCGGTTATCCGATGCGTTTCCTAGACGGTATGCTCCGCCGGTCAGGACCTGGTCGATGATGAAGGGACCTTCCCATTTGGGCTTGAGTTTGTCCTTTTTCTTGTCCGGCAAGCGTAGAACTAGTTCGCCAACGTTATAAGCTTTGGCCCGTACTTCCCTACTTTGATATCTTCGAGCCTGCTGTTGATAGAATGCGGAACGAGCTTTTGCCACGTCGCGCTCCTCCTCCAATGCGTCCAAACTGTCCTGCCGATCAAGCTCGGCTTCTCTTTCTTCATACATGCGCACGCGAGGTGAGTCATGTATTATGTCGCAGGGCAAGACTGCCTCTGCGCCGTACACCATGAAGAATGGTGTGTATCCGGTAGTACGATTCGGCGTGGTCCGCAGCCCCCAGAGTACGGAGTCGAGCTCCTCAACCCAGTGCGTGTTAGATTCCTTGAGGGACCGCACTAGTGCAGGTTTAATACCGCTCATGATGAGACCATTTGCCCGTTCGACTTGGCGTTGGTTTGAGGGTGATAGACTGAGGCGTGTCGAGCTTGATGCCCATGTTTTGCACCATAATTTGACCTCATCGGCCGTGAAATTGGTGCCATTATCAGTAATGATACTGTGGGGGACACCGTAACGGTGAACTACCCCTGATATGAAGTCTATCACTGGTCCGGATTCGGCCGTTTTAACAGGCTTGGCCTCTATCCATTTGGTGAATTTATCCACCATGACCAATAGGTATTTTTTCTTGTTGGTACCTCCCTTGAGGGGTCCAACCATGTCAAGCCCCCAGACCGCGAACGGCCAGGTGATGGGTATAGTTTTGAGGGCGGTGGGTGGCATGTGGCTTTGGTTAGCAAAAAGCTGGCAACCGATGCATCGTTGGACTAAGTCCTGCGCACAGATCTGCCGGGCCGTCGGCCAATAAAATCCTGTCACGGAAGGCCTTGCCTACAAGGGCCGGGCTGCGGCGTGGTGTCCACCCAGTCCGGCATGAATTTCAGCCAGGAGGTTTCGCCCTTCCTCTTGAGATACACCTTTGAAGGACTCGGTAGTGCTTTTCTTATAAAGCTCTCCCTCAGGGACTTTGTAGGCCTTAGATCGCCGTACGATGCAGCGAGCCTCGTTTTGGTCTTCGGGGAGTTCCTGCCTAGTTAGGTAGGCTAGGAATGGTTCCGTCCACGGGGCAATAACCGCCATTATTTCGTTTATGGAGGGTGTTATCTCGGGGCAGAGCCTCCGGTTGTGTCAGTGTTCGGCGTCGGGCGGTGCGGTTGGGTCGGATTGTTGTTGCGGACTCCCTTCCCATAGTACGGATGGCTTGAACAGCCGTTCGAGAAAGATATTGGGTGGGGCGGCATCGCGTTTTGCACCGATGCGTGCCAATATATCCGCCGCCTGGTTGTTATCCGGGCTATATGATGAAATTCGAGCCCTTGAACCCGTCTTGACATTTTTAGGACCGCATTGCGGTATGCTGCCATTTTCGGATTTTTGGCATCAAAGTCTCCGTTTATTTGAGATATTGCGAGGTTCGAATCCCCGCGCACCTCTAGACGTTGAATATTACTATCAAAAAGTAGTATATCTTTGTTCCAAATATAACAATATTATTAGATACTAGTATACCAAATATGTGTTTAATACTATACCAAAGATATACAAAAAATATAATAATTTTTATTAGAAATATACCAAAGATATGCTACTTTTAAATACTAGTATTAAATAAATAAATTTGTAGTTCCACACGGTCCCCCCCTTGCCCCTTGGCTTCCATTTCAGTAAATAAAAGGCAACGCACGCTTCTGCTCCTCTGCTGCTCGCTCACATTCTTCTCATCCTGCTCTCCTTGACCCACATTGCTCGTCTGCTCGACCGATCCATCGCGATGTCTAGCTCGGACGTCAACGCCATATCCGCCACCAACCACGAGGAGCAGAGCCTCGCCGCATCCGCTCTCACCCCTGCGGCCGCCGTCGCCCAGGGGAAAGGGAAGGTGCTTGCGCAACAGGCGCCTGCGCCAGTGGTCCGCAAGCGCAAGTCCAGGAGTCGCCGGCAGAAGCAGAAAACTCCGCCCCCAGCGGGCACCAGAGAGGAGCTTGAATCCCGGGAATCCCGGGAAGGCCCCTTGAAGGTGCTTGCGCTCCCGGCGCCAGCGGCCCAACGTGCTCATGCTGTCTCCGACGACAAGATGGTGAGCCGTGCTCATGCCCCCACCCCGCGTGCAAAAGCTTTCTCCGACGACAAGATGGTGAGCCGCGCAAACTTGCCTCACTGCTACTAGTGATTTGAAGTTAACCGGTGCCTAATGATTTGAAGTTACTGACAATCTTTAATCTTGTCATGTAAATTAGTACTGGTGCTTAATTAATTATTTGATATGTATGTGCAAGAATTACGTGATTGGTTTGTCCTTGGACATATTAATCGTAGCGTTCTCCTCTGCCAGATGGAGGGGAACGAGATGAAGCCGGTCCAGGGGGTGCCGCCCATGCGGGGGAGCATTGCGGCTTAAAGCTCGGTTGGTAAGTACTCCATATTGTTTTCTCTGTCAGTATCACGGCTGGTTTTTCGTCATCATTAGTATTCTGATATTGGACTGAAGCTGGTTAGCTCTGTCCATGCTGGATTTTTGGTATTATTTGTATACTGATATTGGACTGAAACTTGTTACCTCGATTCATGCTGTTTTTTTTGTCATCATTAGTATAATGATATATTGGACTGAAGCTGCACATATTTTCTTTCCATTAACGTGGTCGGGCGGTGGTACGCATCAGCCGGGCCATCCTGGCCACCTTACCCTCTTGATTTTAATCAAATTCCACCTAATTTGTTTTTTCACTAGCCGCGTATACAAACACAAGCTCCGGCACTGTGTTGCAGCATGGGAGACATATGAACTGTAATAAGAAAAATGCAATCGCTAGAAACATCTCCGTACATTTTTTGGCATGTTTTATGTGTCAACAAGATTAGTCGGCTCACAGATATCGGATCCGACACGTGGAGCATTGAATCACACTACACGGCAGCAGAGAGAGTGGAACCCGTCTTACTCCATAGACTCCACAAAACCTGTGTATCCTCCATCCCTCCCCCATCGTCGCAATAGACTATTACGTCAGCCCATCACAGCACCCGACATCCGTGTCCTGGAGCATCTCTGATGTTGCCTACGTATCCTGCAAGCATTATCACAGTGCGCTAGCGAGGCATCGTCCTTGCAACATTGTCTTACATCCAAAGTAGTTGATGCGACCACAACCATCACCCCTTTGTCGCATGGGTCGTGGCTTGTGGCACTGGTCGTCGGATAAAAAACACGCCGCAAGAACCTGTGGTTGCAGTACTACGATCTATGCAACTTAGGAATTGTTGCGACCGCCCCTACGCCCAGCAACACCGGCCATATTTGTAGCATAGATGAGAAGATGGTTATAGCACCCGACGAGGGTATGTGTTCGCAGCACCATGAGCGAGCACTGCCTTAAAACATCGGCTATTGCGATGCAGCACTAACAAACACCCTCACAGCCATGAAACGTCGTGTGCCTTGGATCATGTAGCATAGTGCTCCTCTTTCAGCATATATGGTTGGCTTGTAGCAGTGATGGTCGCAGAGTCGCAGTATCCTTGGGTGGCGGTGCTAGCCCAACACATTGTCATAGAGAAAGGGGAACGAAGGGTGGGTCTGCATGTGGTCGAAATAACGCGAATGGGTGATATGGTGAAGAGAGAAGAAGACAAACGAGGGGGATCTGGCGCTAGAGCGTGCTGACTCATTTCCTCATAAAATCTATCCGTTGAAAACAATTCCATTTTCTTTTGAGAAACCTCATACAAACGTCGCAACATGCGAGCATGTCTATACAAAAAATTGTAGATATAGAACACTTACTCATTAACTGCAACAAATAGGTGAACAACACAATGTATGTAGGCCTGAACCAATGGATCATCGTCATGCATCTGCTTGCTCTTACTAGGTTACGCCCACCCCAGAGCCCTCTTGATAGTGTAAGAATGACAGAGCACCCTACATTCAGTTTGATAATAACCTGGCCGGGGTACCACACATCATAATCGTCAAGATCAACCTATCTGAGAAACCAAGTGCCCTCATCATCAGATCGAGGAAAATCTAAACCATCCTCTTATGGGCTTTCGTCATGTATAGTGTAATTGTGAACATTGGATTTTGCTATTCCTTGAACAAACATACTTTGTTCCTCCGTAATCTATTTGCTAGGCCTTTGAAGTAATCTGACTGAGTGTGTTCAATAAGCTTATTGATCCGATTTGAGGAAGTATCTCCAGCGAGTAAATTTGGGGATCACGACTAGAACCGTATCATTGAATTTTTCTAGTGCAACAACTCCATTAAAAAAAAATCCCCTATTACTATGTGTACATCATTTTTTAACAACGACTAGTGAAATTCGTAAACATAAGTTGAGAGGTTGTCTGGCCCTGCACTTTTGTCAGTCCAATTTAGAATAGTGCATTCTCAATTTCTTCATCCATCACGTCTGCGTTCACCCTCTCCTCCATATCACTAGTCACACAAGTTGGATGTGAGCTAAGATGTGGTCAGCTTCAGCAGAGCTTTCTGAAGAAAACAACTAAGCATAGAAATCGGCCAACATCTTCCCCATCTCATTGTCCACCGTTCATCTTGTGCCATCTGCCCTCATGCCATCCGCCCTCATTCTCAATTCCAATCGAGAACGTTGCTTATACATTATTTGTTCCCATGCACGAACCATATGAAGCTACACTTCAATCTCGCTGATCTCTAGTGAGGATCTGGAACCCAACGCTATGCTCTCTCTATCGAAGCTGGACCTTGTGCCTAGTAATCTCACAACATATGAAACAAAACACCGAGCCACTCCAATGTTGCATATCATTGGTGACATTGTTAATCATCCCATACAACGCACTCTGGCCGGAATTATTATCACATGCACACTCCCATGCCTCAATGGGGCATCCTCCTCTCTTACTTGTGTAATGCCCACTTCTTACTTGTGTAATGTACAGGTTGTCTGGCACTCTAATAATGAGTGAAGCATGGTCTGGTCCTTTATAAGAACATGTTCAATGGATGTATCATAGAATAAATGCATGAAAACATCATTGCTTGAACCCCTGTCCAAATATACCTAAATGATCTCATCTTCCTCCCTCTAATTGTCCCATGTGTACGGGTAGCTACTAAAACAAATGTTTGAAAAGGTATTATTGGCTACACTCTCCCTAATGCGCTCCATTTGTGTGAAACTCATCAAGTAATCTCCTAGTTGCTGTGATTCAAACAATACTTTGTTGAGGCATCATTGTCACATATAAATATATATTAGCATCCAGTCTCTCGGAGCCTCTCTTAGCTACACAAATTTGCTCTAATCTGACTTCCTATCCAGTAGCTTTAGCTGATAAGCCTTGTGACGCTTTAGGTGATGAGCACTACTCTGCCTTGTCTTATGAACACAAGTGCCTTGTCTGCGTTGCCTCGAGGTAGATGGGTCATCCTTTCCCAAAACCTTGCACCCTTTCCCGTATAGAATTTTTTATGTCTTGCTTCCTTTTATATTCCGTCCTTAGCTCCCACTTCCTTTTCAGCTGAAAATCATCCCTTAGTTCAGAAGCATGTCACCAATCTTGACTGCACTACGTCGTTCTTAGACAATTACCATCTACACGATCATCTTGAGGTTCCTCGCTATTGTGAGAGTCGAAAGAGGGAGTATAATCATTGTATCACCAGCGCCTAAATGGGAGGTCATGCAACTCTGCATGCCCGCCCTTGCTTGACCTTGTGCTCCCATAACTAAAGTGCTTTCTGTCGCCAACTTCTACTCAGTTTCTGTCTGTGAGAAGCTATGTCCGAGTGATACCCTCAATCCTTCACCCAACTGGGGTGAGGAATCAACATGTCGTTCAGATCGTCCATCAAAAGTGAGGTATCTTCTCAAATTAAAAATCAAACCAGGTCCCCTCGTCTTTAGCTGAAGAGTGGAGAAAGAAGCCTCGGACCAATGAAACAATTATGAAAATTCTAGCTCTAACTCTAACATGGTTCCCCCCATAAATTCGTCCTTCTGGACGCGAAACTTTAGCACGTCACCAAGCTAATTCCCGAGAGCGTTCCAAAAAGTATATGGTCATATATTTAGGAGAAGATCCGTAATTCTCATACATGCCTCCGTCATACAAAACATTATCTTCGACAGCCTAGTTTGACCATCATAATCCTTCAAAACTATCACACTAAAACCAAATTGCCACGGTCCATTATATAGAGTGTGCTTCTAGACTCCTTTGTTGGCGAATCTCAAGAAGAAGATATTATTGCCAATGTGACTTACTTGGGCTTACTAGTAGAGTCCTCATGCCTTTCGCATAGCCTTGTGAAACATGTTGATGTTGCTTTGCTGGAGTGAGCATGCCTTTCCAACTGCTGACCGCCTAGTGGGCCTCGATCTGTCCAGAATCCCGATCCCGAAACATAATAACTATTAGTTCCTTCTTTGTCATTTTCAGGGCTCCTTGTTTGGTTGATATATTAGCGGCCTCCCCAGAAGCAGTTCTGACTGTCAGGGACTTTGAAGTTTCTCGGCTTATCCGTTTTTGGTCGCCCGCTTCACTTGAGTTGTAATCTATGCCACGTCTACTCTCCCATAATTGCTCAAAGGAGAGGAAGCACGAAGACTAATCAATGTAGGAGTTTACGACATCATCGCTCATAGATGAATAAAACCATAACCATAGCACTACCTGACAGTCGCCTATAGTTGCCTTAGCATTTCCTTTCATGGTGGGCCAGCCACCAGGTATTTCTATCGGTCCTTCGATTGGTACTTTTTTCTACGGTGGAGCCTTTGTTCTTCATTTGCCTTTCTACAATGGCGGTTGTATCTAACTAATATAGTATCCTCTATCTATTGGAAGCCAGGACATTAGCCCTTATTTTTTCAAGGAAAATACACTTGCTAGTGTACAAGCGACATCGAAATTAGTCTTGTCACATGTGAAGATGATACTAAGAGTGTGATACATATAGGTGCACATATGAACAGCTCGAGGGGAACCGAGCGCACAAAGGAATCAGCCACCATAATCTAGTCATTTCCAAAGAAACAAAGTGACAAATAGAGATACAAGACATTAGCTGCTTTATGGAAAACACATATATTTAAATGTTGCTTTGCTCTTAGATTATTAACAAGAAATACTCTTTACTAATATTTAACTTTTGCTTTGCTCTTTGATTATTAACAAGAGATACAAGATGTTAGCTTCTTGACAGATATGGAATGTATTAAAGAATCGTATAAATTTTTTGGTATGTTGAAATTAGAAGAAGTTCATGTGCCTTCAAGCATGTCACGATATGTTATTCCAGCTCAAATAAGTAAATGCTAGTTTTTCTCCCTGCATATAGCCCCTCTTATCATGCTCTCTCTCTCTCTCTCTCTCTCTCTCTCTCTCTCTACACTGTATATTAGAGAAGTGCCGACACTACTCGATAATGCCCAACTAGTGAAGGTCCAGAATAACCAAACATTGACGGGTTCAACACCCATCAGTAATTTATACTTAGTGGAGAAGTAAAAAAACCACTTACAGGCACATGCCCGCCAATGGTGATCAAATCAGAAAAGAAAATCAGGCCATGGCTGGTCCAATTCCGACACCTGCCAATAATGTGTATTCTCCACTACTCGAACCTACTTCTCCTCGATATGTTGCATCGTTTTATGTTTGGAGAAGCCATAGAGATGGAAATCCAAATAGAGAAAACAATGATGGGGAGTGGCTTGAAAAATAGGAGCCGAGAAGCCGGACAGAGAAGGCCTCCACCATGTTGCACCATCGCGCGATGAACAGTGACCCGTATGGGGCAAGGACTGAGGCATAATTGAACACCACCATCATCTGGGTGGCAAAGCGAGTTCTACCGGTGTGTTCCTACTCTCAGACAAACTCAATGAATTCTTGGAGGCGGCACCTGTGCCAGATTCCATAGAGATGACAACATTGAGGAGGTGGAGGGCAATGCAAGGTTTCTTTCGCAGAGGGATTGTTTTCAGGGAAGAGGGGTAAGTGTATGACATTATGAGCTATTAAAAATGGAAGTTTGTGCGGCTGTGGATGAAAAATCATGAAGACAAGTGAGCTAGTAGCTAGAGAAGGGACGAATGATAGCAGGAAGGAATGATGAGCTTACTACTTTTTTTTAACATGTGAACTAAATGACAGGGTAATGATTTAGTCACAGTCGGGATGGGACTAGGGCTTCTAAGTTGTGGGTCATGTGGAAACATCAACGATGGAGCTAAGTCTTGGGTCATGTGGAAAGGTAGTAGGTCAAGAAGTGTGTTGGATCATGAGATAATATATTTTCTAAGTTGTTCAGCATGTGTGTTGACACCATGGGTAGTATGAGAGAAGGGTGTCTCATGAGCTAACACACTTCTTGAACTACTATCTTTCACATGACCCGAGACCTAGCTCCATCGTTGATGTTTCACAAACTTTACCAAATGAATATATTATTGTTTATAAAATTCTTTTATCAAAACCATCATGGGAAATGAATAGAAAAGGCATTCCAAGTGGATAGGATGATCATGAGGCGGTATACCAACTCTCTCCATCAAGTATAGCAATAGTGTCAGTCAGTGGTAAAAAAGTAGGAAGTGAGAAATTCAAAACTTCAACACAAGGCTTCCATTTATTCTTGGGATAGGGATATTTTTGATAATTTCTGACAGGGCTATGCTTTTGCCAAGAGTTATTTTTGCTCACACATGCGGATTTGAGCAGCCTCCAACCATTGTAAATATTAAAGCTCATGTTGTGCCACAGGTGGCTACTCCTGCTTCACAGGCGGTTGCTCCTTCTTGAGCTGCTCATGCTCAGTTGATAGCTCATTCAAATCAAAGTTGTGGTTGTTCATACTGGAGACCTGAACCCCTCTAGGTGCCATTTTTCCACTAGTGCAGAACCGGGCAATAGCACCGGTTCGTAAGGCCCTTTAGTGCCGGTTCCATAACCGGCACTAAAGTGTGGGCACTAAAGCCCCCCCCTTTAGTACCGGGTTCAGCACGAACCGGTGCTAAAAGGGAAACCACGTAGACGAGCCAGCCTGAGGGCACGAGCCCTTTTAGTACCAGTTGGTAAGACCAACCGGTACTATAAGGTTTGGGGGTTTTTAGTTTTATGATTTCTTTTTCATTTAATTTTGTGTTTCCATTTTAATTCTTTTTCGCTTGCTGGTATTTTACGATACTACACATTGTACACGTTATGCATATATATATATATATATATATATATATATATATATATATATATATATATATATATATATATATATATATATATATATAATTTCTATCAGAACAAATAATGCATATATATATCATCAATGTCTCACAAACCATCATATTATTTAATTCACACAGACACACATGTATAGCTATATACAATTTCTCCTACATATGCATGTTGCCTTGAGCCAGTGGCATTAGCCTAATTGGTGCCTTGAGCACGATGACAATTGGAAGTGGTTTTCATGGGGCGTGTAGCGGTAATAGTATTCTCCTTCGGATTTATGACCTGGTCGAGCAAAAATCCCGCTATTTCCTCTTGAAGTGCTTCTACGCTCCGCTTTCTAGGAGCTTCTCCGCACCTCTGTGAACTGTTAAGAAGGAGATCAATATGCATGTGTATTAGTTGTGTGACTAGATATCGATAATGGTGTAAAAATTGTGAATAGTGTTTTGACAAGCGTACCCATTCCTGTCTTTGAGATCTGCTCCTTTCGGACGCCATCATGCGAATGTTCTCGCAAACGCAGAATGCACACAGATCAGTCCCCCGCCTCGCTTGAGGCCTTCTGAGAATGAATGGAATTTGATCAGATAATAATTAATCAAGCATGATAATTAAAGAGATGGGAGCTAGCTAGCTAGCTAGTACTACTTAATTACTTACCTTGGGTGAAACCATTTTAAGCTTTTTTTCCATTCTCACGGGTCACGCTGATGAACCTTGCCCAAGCCCTGCCCGCCGACAAAGAAAAGGAATAAAGGGGTTATTAAATAGTTCATATCATGAAATGACGAACTAAATAGGCCGAGATATATAGTTAATAATGATTGAAATTACCTGTTGACTATCCCAAACAAGATGTTATAGTCAGTTTTTCTTTGAGTAGTGAGTCCAAGATTTCAACTGTTCAAGGCGTCAACTTTAATGATACACAAGACCAGTGAAATCCGCATGCACACACGTTTGCATGTCTTAATTAAGCGGGCATATGTAAGCAAAAACATGTAGCTAGCTAGTAGGCAAAAACAGAGAATTTGTAGTACAAGACAGTGTGACTCACTGGAAGTTGTAAGGAAGTAGTATATCTTCATTGTATTTGAGGCGCTTCAAGAACTCTAGCATGTTGTCCTCTACGGCCTTTTGATGACATGGATTTATTTTCCATGTGTATTCATTAACGGTGTTTGGGTCAATGAACCCAATGCCAAAGCGTCCACCTTTTCTCATTTCATACATCTTCATCCTGCATATAATACCACAGAAAAGAATATAGTGAGGATAATTACAGGTAATGATTGATCAAAAGGATCACTACAGCTAGCTCGAGACTTAAATTACAGAAAGAAATCACTTACAGACAATAGCAACTGACGATAGATTTGTCGAGTGCGTCTTGATTGTATAACTGAAACAGTTCAGAATACTCAACGGACACAGGTTTCTCATGGAAGAATGCTCCTGCTTGACATTCACCATCAGGGACAATCGATCGGAAATCTTGGTAATGTTCACGTACCATTGATGCAATTCATACATTCTCGTTGGGAGGTTCTTGACCTTGTCTGGCTCGACCAAAGGTTGGCCGGGCATATTTCCGCTTTATTTCATCCTCTCTAAGCACAGGCATGGGCTCGATCTCGAGGAGTTGTCCAACAGTGATTTTGAGAACTTCAGCCTGCATTATATAGTCCTCCGTTATTACCACATTGCCCACCTCAGGAACGTAAACTGTTTGCCCATAATAATATTGGGCGCCACAGATTGTCACATGTTGTTGGCACAACAAGCGAGGGATCGATTGCGCCGCTGTTCTCCCAATGGGAATGGTTTTCCGCATTTTTTGACAGCTGCTTCTTGTTTGCTCGATCCCGAGCTCGCCTCCCACGAGACGTGCTCGATTTAACTTCGATGTGGCGCTCATAGTCTGTGTCAACAGGCTTGGGAGCTGGTGGTTGAGCCATACGAATGAAGTGGTCAATCGTTTCCTCGGGCACTTTCTCCCTTGGCGGCGGTGGCGGTTTGGTGCAAAATGGGCTTCCACCTCGGACTTGATATGGCTGCAATTTCCTCCTCGGACCTGTCATAAGCCCTCTGCGGAAGAGGCGTGAGGCTTGGACCATATTTATATCGCTTGCCTCACTTTGTACTTCCTGTACTACCTCGACTCGTGCCGCCACGCACCATAGCTGCGGGTGTCTCTTCTGCGATTCTTGAGGTGGCGGAGGCAGTGTGGGCTGAGTTGGACGAGGAGGAGTGGCCGCTGGCTGTCTTGCGGACTTGGGGAGGAGTGGCCTGAGGTTGTGCGGACTTGGAGGAGGAGGACGTCTGACGCTGTGGCGGACTTGGAGGAGGAGGTGGCGACACTTTGCCGGGACTTGGAGGAGGAGTGGCTCGACACTTTGCGGACTTGGTGGACTTGCAGAGCGGGAGACCGCTGACTCGGTGGCGGACTTGACGAGGAGTCGGCTGACGCGGTGTCGGTGGCCTTGAAAGATGATGCAATCCTTTTTCCATAGGATGATACGATGGTTGGCGTCTCCAGAAAGCGCTCGTCGTCACCTCCGTGAATGTCAAGCTCTAGCCCGAATATGGGTGCACCACCGTCAACCATGACACGAGCATAGCTCTCTGGAATCGGGATGCAATGGTAGGTTGCTTTGGGGTAACTGGAAAAGCAACGCCGTCCGCCACCTTCATGGATATGTTCTTCATTTTTGACGTGTAGCTCGCAGCTAGTGTTCTCCGTGATGTCATCCATGGGATATCTACCCAGCATTGCGTCGTGGGAAGGCGGAACCCACGCTGCTTCTCGGCATGGATGGGGCGGTGCTATCCAATGCTTTGGATCATTCGCTAGCTGCTGTTCTTTGAGACCCCTTTGCTTTGGGTAAGTGAGTCGATCTGCTCCTGCTGCCGCTGAAATTTGACTACCAATTCCTCTTGACTTGCTTCTAGGCCTTGAAGGCGTTCATAGTCCCGCTTCCTCTGCTCCTCCTCCATCTTCCTCTTCTTCTCCTCCGCAATCTTCTTTCTCGCACGGGTTCTGTAGTCGGTGTTCCGGTCTGAAAACCCCTCATACCACGGAATAGCGCCCTTGCCTCGTGTTCTTCCGGGTGTTCTGGATTTCCCAGTGGCACGCGTAAGCTCGTCGTTCTCTCTGTTGGGCTAGAACACCCCGATCGTGCCTCTTCTATTGCAACAAGTATCGCATCTTGGCTCCCTTCAGGACTTGCCATCGTCAAACATTGCCTGTCTTGGGTCCAACTCCCCTCCATGCGCATAGAACCAAGTCCCGACCACAGGGGGCCAGCTCTTAGTAACCGGAGTGGCACCTGCATCCTCCATCTCTTTCTCAGACTTATCCCACTTAGGCATTGCCACCGTGATAGCCACCTGGCCCCAGCTTATGGAACTTATCCTTTTTTTCGGCATTCTTCTTGTTTATTCTCGACCGTTCGTTAGCTAATTCCGAATCCTTGAATTTCACGAAATCGTCCCAATGAGCACGTTGGTTCTCTAGTGTTCCCTCGAATACTGGAGTCTTCCTTCCTCCCTTGACGTACATGTCCCATTCACGATTCTTGTGGTTCTTGAATGCAACCGCCATCTTCCTAAGAGCAGCGTCCTTGACTTTCTGCACATCAGCTTCTGTGAAATGATACGGTAGGGTGAAATGTTCCATGAGAGTATCCCAAAGCAGATCTTTTTATTCTTGTCGACAAAAGTAACATCCGGACGTGGAGCAGCGTCCTCTTTGCCTTTGTCTTTTGTCTTTTGCTGGCTCTCTCCATTCTTGAAGGGAGATCGGGAGTTGGTCCTTCACAAGAACTCCGTGACCGACGACGAACTTGTCCGCAGTCTTCTTAGGCGCTAATGGTTCACCATTAGGTCCGACTGCCTCGATATTGTACTTTACGCCCTCCTTCAACTTTTTGTTCGGGCCTCATTTCGTCCTTTTGCACGAAGATTTGCTCGATCCGGATGGCTGAAAGAACAAAGATCGATTCGTTAATATATCTTCAAGTCATTTAAAACATGTGATGATCACCAGATACCTGCTTATATAAATATATATACCTCGCCGGTCTTTGTTGTTTCAGGATCAACATGTTCTTCGTCATCGTCATAATCGTAGTTCATGACTTCATCGATTCGGTCGTCGCGATCGAATATCATATCACCCTCTCCGGTGTTGTTTAGAAATTGAGCCGTCATAATCTTCTTCATTACGATCATCATCGGCCCGCGTATCATATCGAACATGGTCTGTTCTCCCTCTCTGTCGGTATTATACGCCATAGCTTTTATTTAACTAATTCAAAAGAAATATAAAACAATTTAGTATTCAAATTACATCGTCTCGAATAATAGATATAATCTCGAATACTTCGTCTAGAATAATAGATATAATCTCGAATACATCGTCTCGAATAATATATAATATTAAATAGTACATGGGTGGCTAGCTAATTAAAGATCGAATACTCTGAGAAGAATCTAGGACACTTTCGCGGTTCCTGGCGGTAGAGGCGGTGGACACCCAAAGAGAAGGAACCCTCACGGGATCATAGCTGAAGTGAGATCCTCAAGATACCGCCGGTATTGGAGAACTCCGCCCTCTAACGCAACCATGTAGCGATGGGCGTGCTCGCCCTCCTCCACGACACGGCGACGTACCTCCTCCGGCGGGGCCGGGTCCCTCCGCGACCAAACTGGCCCATGAACGCCACCAAACGCGATCAGGGTCGACGACGGGACCCGGGCCGGGTTCCTCATCAAGCGGCGCGCCCTCCAGCAGCACCTCCAGTGCCAGCCCGGAGCCGATCCGGACATGGGTGGCTATGCGTCGTCAGACGGTCGACGGCGAGGATGCGGGCGGGCATCGTTGAGAACAAATACTAGCTATATGCCATAAAAAGTAATATTTTTTAATGATTGGATTTTGATAACTAAAATTTCTAACATTTCTACTATTTCCAAAATCTATATACTATTTCATACTAATTAAGCATTTAACACTAAAAACAGAAAACACAACTTCTATACATCCATTAAAAAACTGAAAAACAACATTATATAAAAATTTCCATACTAATTAAACACTAATTATATCCATCTAACATGCATTCATACATATATAATAGTGAAAAAATAATAATCTAAATAATCTAAACTTATTAAACATACAAAATACGTATATACTAATATATACATGCATTAATTCATACATATGTGTGTGTGTGTGTTCATCATGCTTGTGTGTGTGTGTGTGTATGGGCTCAGGGGCGGGCGCCCATGGTGGCCTGGGCGAGGGGAGAGGGGTTAGAGGGGAGAGCTCATAGCGGGCGACGGCGACGGCGACGGCCGGGGGCGGTGACGGGCCGGGGCGGCGACGCGGGGACGGCACGACGGGACGGGCCTGGGCGGCGACGGAGACGAGGGCGGCGATGGGACGGGTCGGCGACGGGACGGGGCGGGCGACGGATACGAGGGCGGCGACGAGGGGGCGGCGACGGAGACGACGGAAACAGAGGAAGAAACAGAGGGGAATGAAATTTTCAAGTGTTGTATATATAAGCACCTTTAGTACCGGTTGGAGCCACCAACCGGTACTAAAACCAATTTTGGCCAGCCCAAGCGTGAAAGCGACTCCTTTAGGACGGGGTGGTGGCACAAAAGGGTACTAAAGGCCCCCCCTTTAGTACCGGTGGGTGGCTCCAACCGGTACTAAAGGCCTCGCGCTGCCACCCCAAAGTTTAGTCCCACCTCGCCGGGCGAAGGCGGGCCTTGGTTTATAAACCCAGCCGCGGCTACCACTTGAACTCCTCTCAGATAGCAGGCTTGTGGGCCTAAACTCTGCAGCTTCTACAGTGAGTCTGCTGGGCCTTTAAGGCCTGTAATTACACACCTGTGGCCTACTCAGGCCACAGGCAGCGCTAATTTTTTATAGTTTTTCCTTTTCTGCTTTATTTTCTTCTATTTATTTTTGCGTAGTTTTTTGTATAGTTTTTTCTTTTCTGTTATATTTATTTTCTTCTATTTATTTGTGAGTAGTTTTTCATCTAGTTTGCCATAGCCTGACCGGAGGCTGACACAGCCACTTTAGGTACAAAAAATTACAAACATTCTGTTAGTGCCCGTAGTTTTCAAATTTGAATAGTTTAAATTTTGAATTATTTGAAATTAGTGTGAATTTGTTTGCACATAAAATTTCTTCGCGTTTCAAATGCCAAAACACATAACTACCCTAACTATTATAGAGATTCCCCTCTCGGTGCGAAACACGAAGAAAGTGATGATAGCTAGTGAAGCCGATCACATCCAGATCTTTGGGTGTGAAACTTTTCTTCAGCGTGTGTCCCTTTGGCGCCGTAACCATGGAAAATCGTCATCATTTAACGGGATGCTCGGGTCAATATTCATCGTGAATGGAGCAATTTCATCAAAATTTTCATAATCTTACGACTTGTCTGTCTTGTCATCCACTCCCACGATGTTTCTCTTCCCGTAAAGAACTATGTACCGCTTTGGCTCATCGTTACGATGCATTCGCTTCCTTATCTTTTCTTTTTCTTGGCTTGGTAGACATGTCCTTCACATAGAAAACCTGTGCCACATCATTGCCTAGGACGAATGGTTAAATGCGCATACATAAGATTGTTGAGATCCAGTGTTGTCATTCCGTACTGCGGGTCTTCCGTTACCCGCCTCGTGTCATATTGACCCATTTGCAGAAACAAAGGGACCTTTAAACCACGTCGATAGTCAAGTTCCCATATGTCCTGTATATAACCATAATATGTTTCCTTTCCGTCTTGGTTTACGCATCAAAGCGGACACCACTGTTTTGGTTGGTGCTCTTCTTATCTTGGGCGATCGTGTAAAATGTATTACCATTTATCTCGTACCCTTTGAAAGTCATTATATTCGAAGATGGTAACTGGTACAGCAAGTACAGGTCATCTTCAATAGATGTGTCATGCATGTTACGTGGTTCCGCAACCAGTGGCGATACTCCCGGTTTGTTCACGTGTAGTCCAGTCATCGAGACCGCTCCGGGTGTTTGGAGCGTAGAAAATTCTTGTGTTCGTCCATATACGGAGCCACCAAGGCGGAATTCTGTAGAACTGCGTAGTGTGCTTCAGTGAGAGAATGTCCGTCCATACATATTATTTGATCCCCTCCTAGCGTGCCTTTTCCATCCGGTCTGCCCTTATGCCGCGATTCAGGAACACCAATCGGCTTAAGGTCAGGAATAAAGTCAATACAAAACTCAATGACCTCCTCATTTTGATGGCCCTTGGAGATGCTTCCTTCTGGCCTAGCACGGTTATGAACATATTTCTTTAAGACTCCCATGAACCTCTCAAAGGGATACATATTGTGTAGAAATACATGACCCAAAACGTTAATCTCTTCGCATAGGTGAACTAGGACGTGCGTCATGATGTTGAAGAAGGATGGTGGGAACACCAACTCGAAACTGACAAGACATTGCACCAAATCATTCTGTAACCTTGGTATGATTTCTGGATCGATTACCTTCTGAGAGATTGCATTGAGAAATGCACATAGCTTCACAATGGCTAATCGAACGTTTTCCGGTAGAAGCCCCCTCAATGCAACCGGAAGCGGTTGCGTCATAATCACGTGGCAGTCATGAAACTTTAGGTTCTGGAACTTTTTCTCTGCCATGTTTATTATTCCCTTTATCTTGACGAAGCCAGACAGTACCTTAATACTGAGCAGGCATTCAAAGAAGATTTCCTTCTCTTCTTTGGTAAGAGCGTAGCTTGCATGACCCTGATGTATGCCGTCTTCTCCGTGCATACGTTGCTGGTCCTCCCGTGCCTCAGGTGTATCTTTCGTCTTCCCATACACGCCCAAGAACCCAAGCAGGGTCACGCAAAGATTCTTCGTCACGTGCATCACGCCGACATGGAGCGGACCTCTAGGTCTTTCCAATATGGCAGGTCCCAAAATATAGATTTCTTCTTCCACATGGGTGCGCGTCCGTCAGCGTCCTTTGGAACAGGTTGTCCGCCAGGACCCTTTCCAAATATCACCTTCAGATCCTTGACCATATCATGTACATCAGCACCAGTACGGTGGCGAGGCTTCGTCCGGTGATCCGCCTCACCTTTGAAATGCTTGCCTTTCTTTCTTACGGGATGCACGCTTTCGGAAGAAATCGGCGATGTCCTGTGTACACATTCTTCTTACAACTATTCAAATATATCTGTCGGTATCATCCAAAGCGATTACATGCATCCGCGGTATCCCTTGTTTGTCTCGTCACCGGAAGGTTACCGAGAGCAGGACAATCATTGATGGTCACGAACAGCAACGCCTTTAGGTCAAATTCTTCCCCATGTGCTCATCCCACGCACGTACACCTGTTCCATTCCACAGCTTGTAAGAGTTCTTCAACTAATGGCCTTAGGTACACATCAATGTCGTTGCGGGTTGCTTAGGGTCTTGGATGAGCACCGGCATCATAATGAACTTCCGCTTCATGCACAACCAAGGAGGAAGGTTATACAAACATAGAGTCACAGTGCCAGGTGCTATGGTTGCTGCTCTGCTCCCCAAAAGGATTAATGCCATCTGCGCTTAGACCAAACCATACGCTCCTTGCGTCATCTGCAAACTCCTTCGGTACTTTCTTTCGATTTTTCTCCATCGCGACCCGTCACCGGTACTCTCAACTTTCCGTCTTTCTTACGGTCTTCTTCGTGCCATAGCATCGCTTTGGCATGCTCTTTGTTTTGGAACAAGCGTTTCAACCGTGGTATTATAGGAGAATACCACATCACCTTGGCAGGAATCGTCTTCTGGGCGCCGCCACGACATCACCATGCTCATCGCGGCTGATCTTATAGCGCAATGCACCACATACAGGGCAAGCGTTCAAATCCTCGTACTCACCGCGGTAGAGGATGCAATCATTAGGGCATGCATGTATCTTACGCACCTCTAACCCTAGAGGCGCAGACAGCCTTCTTTGCTTCAGACGTACTCTCGGGCAATTCGTTGTCCTTTGTAAGCATATCCTTTATCATTACCGGCAACTTTCCACATCCCTTGTCGATACACCATTCTCTGCCTTCCATTGCAGCAATTCCGATGTGGTGCCCAGCTTTTTCTTGTCACCCACGCACTGGGTACAACAATTTTTTGTGATCCTCTAACATGCGCCGCAACTTCTTCTTCTCCAAATCACTTGCGCAGTTTCTCTTTGCATCGGCAATGGCCCGACCTAGATCATCAACGGGCTCATCGATGCCTCTTCTTCAGCTTCTTCCCGCATTGCGGCTCAGCTTCTTCCCGCATGACCGGCTCAGCTTCTTCCCCCATTGTTGTATCATCGTATTCAGGGAACCCATGGCCAGGATAGCTTTCGTCGTCCTCTTCTTCTTCATTGTCTTCCATCATAACCCCTCTTTCTCCGTGCTTGGTCCAAACATTATAGTGGGGCATGAAACCGGACTCAAACAGGTGGACGTGAATGGTTCTTGATGTAGAGTAATTGCGACCATTCTTACAGCCAGCACATGGACAAGGCATAAAACCATCCGCCCGCTTGTTTGCCTCAGCCGCAAGCAGAAAAGTATGCACGCCCTCAACGAATCGGGAGAGCATCGGTCATCGTGACATCCATTGCCGGCTCATCTTTATTACACAACACGAATAGACCAAATTAATACAAGTTCATACATAAAGTTCATACAACACTTAAATGCAGCAAACAAATAACTCTCTAGCTAAAGCATTTAAATGCAACAACAAATGCGATCAAGATCGCAACTAAGGTAACAATTGATCCAACGGCATAATGATACCAAGCCTCACTATCGATGGCATATTTTCTAATCTTTCTAATCTTCAAGCGCATTTTCTCCATCTTGATCTTGTGATCATCGACGACATCGGCAACATGCAACTCCAATTCCATCTTCTCCCCTCAATTCTTTTCAATTTTTCTTTCAAGTACTCATTTTATCTTTCAACTAAATTTAACCTTTCGACAATAGGGTCGGTTGGAATTTCAGTTCACATACCTCCTAGATAAAAATATCTATGTCAACTTGATGGGCATAATTTGTCATAAACCCAAAATGCAACAAATAGTTTTAAAAGAGAATATACCACATCCGAACCATAACAAGGACGAGGGCCGACGGGGACGGATATCAAAACCATGGCACTATGTATAACAAACGGAGTACGGGTAAGATAATTATTATACGAGTAACTATATATCCAAATCACACAAACATCAATTTTTTATATAAAATTTCATGAACAAGAGGCTCACCACAAGGTGGTGCCGGCGACGGGACGGTGCGGGCGATCGACGGTGGTTACGATGGAGATTTAGAAGGCACTAAGTAAACCACACCTACATATGCAAACTAAGTGTTATTTTGACCTCAAATTGCATATAAATCAAATACTACCACATATAATTCCTCCCAAATTACTAAAACCCACAATTAATCACTATATAAACCAATGCAAGAGCTAATCTAGCAATGAGAGATGAAAGGACAAAGTTGCTAACCTTGGTGATCATTTGAATGGATGAGGGCCTGCAAATCTTGACAAATTTGGGGCAAATTTTGTGATGAACTCGAGAGGAAGAAGGGAAGAACAGAGGAGAGGGAGAGGGGAAAGGGGGAAGAACAGAGTGCGGGTGGACGAAGGATTTATATAGGACGACATTTAGTACCGGTTCGTGTCAAGAACCGGTACTAAAGGTGCTGGAAGGGCCCCATACTGACAACATCCTGCCACCACTCTCATTAGTACCGGTTAGGTAGCACGAACCGGTGCTAAAAGGTTTGCCACGAACCGGTACTAAAGAGCTCCTCCCGGCTAGCCGTTGGAACCGGCACTAATGGACACATTAGTGCCGGTTCTGTTACAAACCGGGACTAATGTGTCTCACATTTGACCCTTTTTCTACTAGTGTTCCCTGCTGCCAAGCTCCCCACTCTTTCACTCTCGACCCCTCCTAAAGAGAACACCTATTATGGTCCACTGATATGTTTTCGTTAACAGGAAAACACTAACATGATCTCAAAGAAACAAATGTGCAATAAGATAGAGTTATCGTCTAGTTATTGATCAAAAGTGGTGGGTCAGACAACCCGTCAGCTATGCTACTTAGCACTAATGGACAGCGGGATTGTCGTGAATCTGATTATAACTAAAAATCTATTTTTGTTGAAAAAAGATATATTTTACTTTTTATTTTCTTTTATTTTTTCTTTTCCTTTTTAGTGTTGCAAACATATTTCCAATTCGTAAACATTTATTGAAAGCATGAACATTTTTTTGAATTGACATGCATATTTCTGAAATAATGAATATTTTTTAATTTGTCAATATATTTTGAATTCACAAAATCACAAAAAAATTAACTTCTGAGAACATTTTTTCAAAATTCTGAACATTCTTGTTAATTGACAGACATTTTTGAATCAATGAAAATTTCTATGAATTGACATGATTTTTTTAATTGGCGCACATTTTTTCAATCGATGACCGTTTTTTGATTCAATGACTATTTTTTACATCAATGAACATTTTTTTAAATTCACAATATATTTTTTGTGGACATTTAGAAAACTTGTTGAATATTTTTTAGAATTCAGATAATTTGGTTAAAATTCACGAACATTTTTGCAATATGCGACCATGTTTCAAAATCATAAACATTTTTAATACATGATTTTTTTATGATTTCAGGAACATTTTCCAATGTTCAGGTTTTTTAAAAAAATTATAATTTTTTTGAAATCCTAAATTATTTTAATGATGAAAAATAAAAACATAAAAACAAAAGGTAAAAAAAAGCATTAAAAACTAAATGAAAAATCAATAGGGTTTCCCGGCCTGCTCAACTTCCAGACGAATAGGCGCGTGCGGGAGGGGAGGACTTGCACGCTGCCTCGTTCGCTTGCATGTCACGCGTGGGATAGGAGATCCCCTCATTGTTTAGTCAAAGCTAGTTAATCTCTTGTAGTGGGGCGCCACCTGTGGCTTTTACAATCCCTACATATTGCTTCTATCTCAGCATCGGTCCTCATTAATTAAATAAAGTGATGATACTCCTCAAAAGAAAATAGCTACAGTTGGCATAAAATTTACTGCAAATTAATCATGTGATCAAAGACTTAGACGTGACACAGTTTTTTTATGAACCCTGATAAGTGCCACATGTCAGGGACGACCACATGACAACTCTGAACATCTTTTATGGCAAGTTTAGTTACACGAGGATGGCAAATTAATTGACACTTCATTTTATTTTGATAGAAACTTATCGTGCGTCGCTGGAATTTGGCATCCTTGCATGACAAGAATTGCCATCGAAAAACGTCAGGCCCAAAGTGCCAAGCACCTGACGTGTAAGTCTTATCGTTTGGATATTTTATATCTAAGATATTATTTACCGAAACCATAGCTGAGACATTTGCCCCAATGAAGGCGGGACTGATGAAAAGTCAAACCCCTCGCCAGCCTAGTCAAAAGGTGTACACGGTCCCCTGCCGCCTCTAGGGAAATAGCGCTCGTACGTACGGTATCCAGTCGCGTCAGGAACGACATCTAGTCAAAATGGGAAGGACTATATATTATCGAAGAAGTCTACCGCTCTGGAGCTATCAAAATAAATAATGCCGAAGGTACTAACCCAAAGGTTGTCAATGAGAAAAGAATCAAACACTATATCTCAGGTATGCCTATTAATGTTGAAAGCAATATTATCCAAACAATGACACCGGAGGAACACATAAAACAAAACTTCTGGAACACTCCAGAATCGTGAATAAAAGGAGGTGCGTGCTACGGTAAGTAAACAGACTACAAAAAATACACAAATTTTTTTGTCTGTTTTGGAATATTACAAAAGTTAGGAAAATAATAAACAACCCAGAAGGCAGGTGAGGAGGGCACAAGACACCATGGCGCGCCTAGGTGGGTTGTTCCCACCTCGGGTACCTTCTGGACTCCGTTTTTCCCCGTTTGCTTGTTTCTCAATATAATAATTCTTTATATACCCTCCAAACCTATTGACCACCGTATCACGGAGAAATCTTCTGTTCTCTTTTCTTGCAGTTTTCTGTTAGATCTGTCAAACCAGGCATCATGTCTTGCCCCTCCTGCAACAACGTAGAAGAGGATGCTTGGTTGATGAAGATGGAATTGAAGAGAGAAGAACAAAAAGAAGCCTTCAAGGGGGACAAGAGCAAGGTAGCTAATGAAGATCAAGCTCTAGCAATAGAGCAGGCCTTTCCTACTGAAGAAGAAGAAGAAGAAGGTATCCTTCAACCATACTATGAATATCTTACCCTCATTGAAATTGAAGCTTTTAGGACCATTGAAATAGTTCGTGTTGAAAACAAATATCTGACTTGTGAAAATATTCTATTGCAAGAGCACATCATCGCCGCTGGAGGCGTCGTCTCAAGATTGGAGTATCTTTTGAGCTCAAGGATAAGCTCGCTACTACCTCATCACCACCACCATCACCTTCTTCATCACCAAAGGATACTTGAGTATCGGGTATGGGCACTCCCTTGGCTTGTGCCAAGCTTGTGCAAGTGCCCCAAAGATCGTATCACACCACCCCTTTTTCTCTTATTTATCTTAGTTCGATCTTTAGTTATCTTTTGAATTATTTGAATAAAAGTTCAGTTCGATCCTTTTCGAGTGTTTTTGCTAAGTGATCTATCTATCTTTGTAACCGTAAATGCGAGATATATAATAAAGTTTAGTTCGAGTTTTGTTTTCTTTACCTTCTTGCTTCATAAGGGGCAATACAACGTGCCGTTCTTTTTCACTAGGAGATTGAGCATACAAACCAAAAGGCGCATGAAAACATCTGCTTCCTCTGCAAAGGGCCTATCCTTTACTTTCATGTATTTACTTTTATTCAAGAGCCACAGTATTCTTCTCTATTCCTTTTATTTTTCTCTTTCCAAGCATCATGTGGTGAGGAAAGATCTAGGCACATATATCCAGTTGGATATGGGTGAGCATCATGTGGTAAGGAAAGATCTAGGCACATATACTATTTGGGCTTGCCCAATAAGAAAAAAGATCATCACCTAAAAATGTCATCTCAAAACTATATATTTCAAGTCTAAAACTAAAAAGGAAAAAAAGTAAATTAAACAAAAGTAGACTATAATATACTATTAAAAAGATCACCACATAAAAACTAAAAAGAAAAAATTTGGAAGTGCCAAACTACATGTTTGAAGGCTCAAAACTATATATTTCAAGTCTTAAACTAAAAAGGAAAAAAAGTAAATTTAAAGTCCCAAACTACATATTTTTAAAAATGTCATTTCCATTTAAAATAATAGAAATTTAATAAAAGTAAACTATAATATACTAAAAAAAGATCACCACATAAAAAACTAAAAATAAAAAATTGGAAGTGTGAAACTACATATTTGGAGGCTCAAAAACTATATATTTCAAGTCTGAAATTAAAAAGGAAAAAAAATTAAAGTCTCAAACTACATATTTTAAAAAATGTCATTATTTCTATTTAAAATAATAGAAATTTAATAAAAGTAAACTATAATATACTATAAAAAAGAATATACCAAAAAAATGTAATATAAGAATGTTGGTTACAACAACACGTCACAACTAAATATAATAGTGTTGGCGTTCCATGCTATTCCACGACAGCAATATATTACGCCTGATACAAATTGTTGATCCCATATATTTTTGACGTTACCCTGTTTCCAACGCCACCACTATGCCCCTACTAATGTCGTACCAAATAAGCCAACGTCATCACCATGTGAAAAAAAATAGTGGTGGCGTTTGTTGTAAATGGCGCGCTACCAACGAAAGTTGTGGCTAGCCCTTTTTCCACAAATGAAGATTGATGGAGGCTGTTAGATAATGTTTGTACGTAGCTTCTGTGTACACTCTATATATTGTATTTGTATGCTTCGTATACCCTTATATATACGAGATAGCCACACCCATATTTGGTGTTGTGCAGTTTCCCACAAAAATAATATTTTACAGTCCTGAGAGGCCATCCAAGGGAGTCCGTCGCAGGCTCATGCCATTTTTACCCTGTCTAACTAGACCTAAAGTGGCGAAGTTACTAGCATGTCGCCATGTCCCTGCACTAGAGAAGGAAGTTGGAGTCTAGACGATCGTCTTGGAGATGAACTGCAAGATGGTTGCGAGCAAGCTCAACTCTGAAGGGAAGGACGGCTCACCCCATGGCCCGGCGGTTGAAGATGTGAAGGGCATGCTCCAAACTTTTATTGAGTCCAAGATCACTTGGGTTCATAGAGAGATGAATTGTATTGCCTTCATCTTAGACAATGAAGATTGTCGGAATGAGTTGTGAAAAACATGGCTTGGTGTGCCTCCAAATTGTACTAGCGCAGTTTGAACTCTGGCATTGCCGAGAACTCTGCACACAATGACAACCATTCTATCTAAAAAATGATTCTTTACAGGTATCTTTTGCCTTATCAATAAATCGAGTATAAAGAATTTAGTTTAAATTTGAAGCAAGGTGATTACCAACATACTTATTTTATTCCTTATTTATATCTTGATGCATGGCTATAATAAGATGATATATTTTTCATCAAAAAGTTGCTAGTATTACTTTTAATTGACTAGGGAACTAAATCATAACTACTGCTACCTTTTTCCTGATTTATTAGGGCTCCTTGTAGTTTGGGTCAAACTTTGACATCTGATTTAACTATTAAAAAATAAGTTATATACTCGAAGAATAGTATTATCGAAATCCTCTTTTAAATATGAACCCAACAATATAAGTTTTGTGACATACAACTTATAATTTGTTAGTCAAATATACGGTCAAAGTTGGACAAAAAATACGAAAGGGACCAATAAACCCGGACAGAGGTAGTAATAGTACTCCCTCCGGAACAAATAAATGTACTACCAAATAGTAAGTATATATTTGTTTCTAAATATAAGAATATTACTATTAAATACTACTATACCAAAGATATAAGAATATTAAATACTCGTATACCAAAGATATACCTAAATATAATAATATTTAATAGTAGTATACCGAAGATATTCTATAGTTAAATACTATTAACTCCATTCCAAAATATAAGAATATTACTATAAAGTACTATTAGCTATGTTCTAATATTTAGTAATAGAGATAATATTCTTTAGTAGTGATACATCTTTATTCCTCATTAAATATAAACATATTACTATTAAACACTAGAATCCCAAAGATATATCTAATAGTATACTAAATATATACAACAATTAAATAATATTACCTCTATTCCAAAATATAAGAATGTTAGTATTAAATACTGTCACAACTATTCTTATATTTAGTAATAGAGATAATAGTATTTAATAGTAGTATATCATTGTTCCTAAATATAAGAATATTTGTATTAAATACTAGTATACCAGATATATACTCCCTCCATTCCTAAATATAGGGTGTATACTTTTTGGCACGGAAATTAAAGAACACACATGGATGGAAAATTTCACAAGTTTTGGGTGACATTACACATTACTAATTGACATGAGAAAATAGAGGAGCTTGCGTGATATAAGGAAATGTAAACAAATCCCTAAAAAAATTATCCAAACGAGTGGTGCAGCGTAATACACCTTATATTTCAGAATTTTTCTCAAAAATCTATACACCTTATATCAAGGAACGGAGGGAGTATCTAATTGTATACCGAAGATATACCAAAATGTAAGAATATTTAATAGAAATATACCAAAGATATGCTACTGTTAAATGCTGGTATTAAATAAATAAATCTGTAGTTCAACACACGGTCCCCACCTTGGCCCGTGCCTTCTGTTTCAGTTCATGAAGGGCAACACATGCTTCTGCTCCTTGCTCACGTTCTTCTCATCCGGCTCTCCACGACCCACTCCACGCGTTTGCTCGACCGATCCACCGCGATGTCTAGCTCCAGCGTCAACGCCATACCCCCAGCCAGCCACGAGGAGTAGAGCCTGGCGGCGCCCGCCCTGCCCCCTTCAGCCGCCGTCGCACTAGGGAAAGGGAAGGTGTTTGCGCAACAGGCGCCTGCGCCGGTGGTTCGCGAGCGCAAGTCCAGGAGAGAACGGCAGAAAAGCCCACCCCCAGCGGCCACCAAAGAGGAGCTGGAATACCGGGAGTCCCTGGAAGGCCCCTTGAAGGTGCTTGCGCTCCTGGCACCAGGGGCCCCGCGTACTCACGCTGTCTCCGGTGACAAGATGATGAGACGCGCGCCCCCACACTGCATGCAAACGCTGTCTCCGGCGACAAGATGGTGAGCGCTCGCGCCCCCACACTACATGCAAACCCTGTCTCCGATGACAAGATGGTGAGTCACGCGCTTGCTTCCCCCTCTCCTACTAGTGATTTGAAGTTAACGGTGCCTAATGATTTGAAGTTACTGAAAATCTTTAATCTAGTCATGTGAATTAGTACTAGCGCTTACTGAATTACCTGATGTGTATGTGCAAGAAATCACATGGTGTCTATATGTCCATGGACTTTCTAATCGCTATGGTCTCTTGTGGTAGATGGGCCAGGGAATGAGATGGCGCCCGGTCCAGGGATGCCGCCCATGCGAGAACATCATGATTCAAGCTCGGTTGGTAAGTATTCCATACTGGTTTTTCTGTCAGTATCCACGGCTGTTTTTGTCATCATTAGTACAATGATATTGGACTGAAGCTGGTTAGCTCTTTTCATGCTGGATTTTTGGCATCATTAGTATACTGATATTGGATTGAAGCTGGTTAGCTCTTTCCATGCTAGATTTTTGGCATCATTAGTATGTTGATATTGGACTGAAGCTTGTTAGCTCTTAAACTAATGATGACAAAAATCATAGCATGGACAGAGCTAACAAGCTTGAGTCCAATATCAGTATACTAATGATGCCAAAAATCCAGCATGGATAGAGCCAACCAGCTTCAGTCAAATATCAATATACTAATGATGCGAAATCCAGCATGGAAAGAGCTAACCAGCTTCAGCCCAATATCATTATCTAATGATGACAAAGAAACCAGCCGTGATACTGACAGAAAAACCAGTATGGAGTACTTACCAACCGAGCTTGAAGCGGCACCCCCTGGACCGGCTTCATCTCGTTCCCATCCATCTGCCACATGAGACCGCATCTCTTAGAAAGTCCAAGGATATATACACAACACGTAATTCTTGCACACACACATCAGGTAATTCAGTAAGCACTAGTACTAATTCACATAACTAGATTAAAGATTGTCAGTAACTCCAAATCATTAGGAACTGGTTAACTTCAATCACTACTAGGAGAGGGGGGAGGAGCGTGGCTCACCATCTTGTCGCCGGAGACAACAATTGCAGGCGGGGTGGGGGCACGAGCATGGCTTACCATCTTGTCGTCAGAGACAGTGTCAGTACGTGGGGCCCCTGGGAGCGCAAGTACCTTTAAGGGTCCTTCCTGGGACTCGTGGAATTCCAGCTCCTCTCTGGTGGCCGCTAGGGGCCGGGATTTCTGCCGGCGTGTTCTGGACTTCCGCTTGCGAACCACCGGCGCAGGCGCCTATTGCGCAAGCACCTTCCCTTTCCCCTGGGCAACGACAACCGCAGGGGGCGGGGCGGGGGCCGCGAGGCTCTGCTCCTCGTGGTTGGCTGTGGGTATGGCGTTGACGCCGGAGCTAGACATTGCAGTGGATTGGTCGAGCAGACGTGCGGAGTGGGTCGAGGAGAGCAGGATGAGAAGAATGTGAGCGAGCAGGACACGAGGAGCAGAAGCGTGTGTTGCCTTTTATGAACTGAAATAGGAAGGCATGGGGCAAGGTGGGTACAGCGTGTGCATGTAAAATTTTATTTATTTAATACTAGTATTTAATAGTAGCATATCATTTGTATATTTCTATTAAATATTCTTATGTTTTTGGGATATCTTTGCTATAATATTAAATATATATTTTCTATACTAGTATCTAATAGTAATATTCTTATATTTAGGAACAAAGATATACTACTATTAAATACTATTAACTCTGTTACTAAATATAGGAATAGAAGTGATAGTATTAAATAGTAATATTATATATTTTGGAACAAGGTAATAGTATTTAATTATTGTATATCTTCAGTATACTATTAAATATATCTTTGGGATACTATTATTTAATAGTAATATTCTTATACTTAATTATAGGAAGAAAGATATATCACTACTAAATAATATTTTCTCTGTTGCTAAATATTATAACATAAGTAATAGTATTTTATAGTAATATTCTGATATTTTGGAACGGAGGCAATAGTATTTAATTGTAGAATATCTTCGGTATACTAGTATTAAATATTCTTATATATTAGATATATCTATGGTACACTATTAAATATATCTTTGGTATACTAGTATTTAATAGTAATATTCTTATATTTAGAAACAAATATATATTTACTACTAGTATTTGGTAGTGCATTATTTGTTCCGGAGGGAGTACTATTAGTAATCATGATTTAGTACCCTAGTAAATTAATATATAACAATTAATGCAATACTAGCAATTTTTTGACAAAAATATATCATCTTATTGTAGCCATGCATTAAGATATAGATACTGAATAAAATAAATATGTTGATAATCACCTTGCTCCTAATTTAAACTCAATTTATTGATAAGGAAAAAGATGCATGTAAATAATCACTTTTTAGATAGACGGTTCCCACTGTATTCAGAGCTCTCGGCAGTGCGAGAGTTCAAAACGGCGCTAGTACAATCCGAAGGCACACTAAGCCTTGTTTTTCATAATTCATGCCGACAACCTTCCTTAGCTAACATGCACGACATACAATTCACCTCTCTACGAACCAAAGTGATCTTTGACTCAATAAAAGTTTAGAGCATGCCGTTCACATCTTCAACCGCTGAACCATAGTGTGAGCCCTCTGTTGGCACACGAAATTGCCGTGCAACACCAAGATAATTGTCGTACTTTCGCGACGACGAACGATTGCTTTCCGAGCAAAGCAACAAAGATCCCTCGCTTTCGTGGAGGAGAACCGCCGCTTTTCAGCGCAAAAGCGGCAAAGACTACCAAACCCTAGGGCTGCTAGGGCTCGGCGGAGAAAAACGATAGATAAAAAGATGTATGTGGAAAAAGTAATGTTTGTATTGATAGATCGATTGCTTCCTTTTTTGCCGTGGCCTATTTAAAGGCACGCAGGACTTGGCGTATATGGCAGACTTGGCATACAAGAATAAAACTTTAAAGCTAAACCAAACCTGACTTGCCCTTCCTAATTCGGTTACCATGGTTTACTATGTATGAGTCGATGCCTACCTAATCTATTTGCTGGCCGGTACTTAACAAATCCAAACAAGGCCACGTACAAATCCCTCTTGGCCCACAAGGAAAGGAATAAAATATCCGGCCACAATGTAATTATATCAGCTAATGGAGATCTCATACGCCTAATGCATCGCCGTGGAGATGTAATTTTACTTTTGCTGTATCCTTGCATGATAGCCTTTGCAAACCTGAAACTTCAGCTTGGCATCTGAGACCGGTTAGAACTTGTCCTTGGAAGTAGTAGCTTACTAGCTCGACGTAAACCAGAATCTGGGCAGGACTTGCGCCATGTAAACTGCCGGTCCATGTAAAACACCTGTTACAACACTTGAAATATAGTAGCTGATTAACTTGGTCAATAACCTATATAATTTGGCAGATCATATTCTCCAGCCAAATTACACCATCAACACATGCCCCCCTGTTTTCGGTACAATTGTATTTACCGAAAACACTTTGACAAGTATCAAATTTTTCCACAAATTCAGTGGTAATAATTTGATCAATACAGCAGTAAATTAACACAACTTTTGCCACATCGACGACCGAAGGTTTAGGTTATGTCTAGCAGTAAAGTAACCTCATCGATGCTCCGGTCAATTATGAACGGACTAAAGGACACCGTTCACTTGCACTTCATACAAAATTAGCAACCTCATTATAAACATCAAAACCTTAGCCACGATGACTAACACATCGGCTATATTTGTTTCTTTTATTTAGAACGATATCCCATCATATATCGGCCAATTTTTTTATAAAATTAGTGCAAACTCATGACCCACATTTCATTCAAGGGCAATGATGAGCTAGTCGCGTCCATATATATGTATGCAAGGTAATATCTCAGCAAATATTTTCAATCATCCTGCCAATAACACTAAGATTTTATATTATTATCGTTCAGCAAAAACAACTTATCATGTAGCAAACAGCCGAATAACCATCTTGTCTATCACAGAGATATTGCATTTACCAAAAACACAAGACACAGAAGCTCTTACTCACAAATTCGGTCATGGTCTAGCTACCATAATAATGTTTAATAGATGACTTTGGCAAAATCTAAAGACCGAATTTTAAGTTCTATGCAAAACAAACTCACCTGAGCCGGCTCAAATAATTCTTTATTACTACTTCTTCTGAACCAGCACAAGCATGCATCAAAATCTGAAAGCCATGACGACTAATGCAACGGCTTTACCATTTTCCTTTTCTCAGAACATGCTTACATGGCACAATGGCCAATCTTGCATTTTCTTTTACCTAGATCGATATTCAGTTGTGTAAATGATGAACCATGACCCCATATTTTCTAGAGGCAACGATGAACTATCATCGGCCATATATATGTAAGCCATTACCTGAGAGTTCCGTCAATGCCTCAAAAGACTTCTTGTGCTACACCCATAGATATTCTAGACTGATCAGAACCCGAGCACTTCAAGAGTAATCCATCTATGGTTCAGCGGTATAATTCATTATTTAACAAAGTATATTTTAAAGCTTGTCGTCGAATTTTTCTATCTCTTGTTTGACTTGAATTCTTTAAATAATTAACTATAGGGCTTCTCCAATCACCAGCCTCTAACTCACTAACAGATTCGGTTATTTGTGAACCTTGTACCGAATCTTCTTTGCTGTACTGGTTGCTGCTGGACTAAACTAGCACCTGATGCACCCTGTACACTAAAACTACTAATCTGTTCAGCTCCAGAACTCCCAAATTGACCTAGAACCGAACTAGCAACTTGCAGATCGGTCTCCCTTTCGGCAACAGCTAGCATCGGCTTTCTATTATTAAAAACTTTCCACTAGTAACCTGGAAACCAGATGCTTGTTTGGAGAAATGATTAGCTCTAAAACTTCTCTAGATATATGGCTGATATTAAAAGTGTCCAGATACTTAATCATATCTAAACATCGGTCCAAGTAACTATTCAGCAATACATCATCGAAACATTAAAATTCAGCTGAATGTTTAAAGGAGAATCTCCAAAAGCATCCCTCACACCCATATATCAACTAAACTTTGCAAGCCAAACAACAATGCCTCATACCCAATTTAATTATCAGTGCAAGGACATTCTAAGTGAATCGACGTTTCATAAGCTACATTCTTTGGAGAAATCAAAAAATTATCGACGCCTTGTCCATCTCCACAAACCGACTCATCAAAATAAAGTTTCGATGGGCATACACTAACAAGGCAAATATCCCCTTCATCTTTTATTCTATGACCTCTCATAGCAAGCAACGATTCGTGTGTTAAATCATATTCTACGAATGCATAAACCCACTTCCCAATTTTACCACTAAGAATCAGTCGCTGCAACATATATTGAATCATTACTAAATCATATAAAAGGCCAATTAATTAGCAACTAATGAACTAATCCGGTCAAAATAATATTTAATAGCTGCATTAACTAATGGACCGATTAATCATCAACTTTTCAGTGTAATTCAGCCTCAACTATATGTCATTTTTATCAATACAAATTAATATAACTATGAGCAATATAATATTTAGCTTCCTCAGGACGTTGATAAATAAAGCATCGGCCTCAATTTAGGTGTTCATATAGTTTCGCTCACAACAAAACATGTCCATACCTTTGTGATGTGGAGTACCATGCTAGTTCGACAATGAACCTCCACCGACCAAGCTTCTATTTTCATCATCGCTAGCCAACATCTTCACTTCTTTTGGCCTCCACACCTTCTTAATGGACATCATAGTTTTCTTTTTGTCAAATCCCAAATCACCAATTTTTTCTCTTCCATAATTTCTGTTGCTCGAAGTCGTTGTACCCGTCGCTTTTGTGTATGCGTGAGGCCCGCTGGGCACCACTGTAGTTTCGGTTTTGTTCCTGATGCAACCAACCTAATTCTGCTGCCCCCCAAGAACCTTGGTCGGCAGATAAGTGCTGTTGTTTTTGGCCTAAACAGATTGTAGTTGGCCGAAAACTTTCTCCATTGGTAAGACATCCCACCAGGCACAACCTCCTTGATGCTGCTTTCTAAATTCTTATGCTGCATAAGCGTGCCGGTGTTCAATTTAAATCCTGTAGAAAACACGTCCTTGGGGTTCCCCGTGCTACCACTTCTCATGACTGAACTGGTAGGAATACTTGACGATTCAGGCTCCTGACTAGTACTAGTAATAACAACTGGCTTCTCTGAATTGTTCTGTGAATCACATTCAGAATCAGCAAGCAAGCCATCGTTTTCTACTACAATATCTTCTTCCTGAAACGCATCAAAGCTTCGCTGCTGCTTCCTTGCATTATTCCAAGAATCCCCTGAACCATGAACAACACCTAGCGCATCTGAACCTTTCACAGGTTGATCACAATCTCTGGACTTGATCGGCACCCACTTAAACTGTTGTCCACCAATTTGGATCAGCCCATCAACATTGTGCCTGGGTAGTCCAACAACTCCATATGCTCCACGACCAGCATCATACCTGGACGACACCCTCCTGGCACCCAAAGCATGACTTCTTGATTTTGTACTTCCAGCCACACTATATCTTTCTGAATTAAAAGCTTCACTAACTGGAATCTCTTCCCCACCATGAACAAATATAGTATATCTTGGCCTGTAATCTTGATATGGAAACATTCCAGTGCTCTGCTGTTGCATCCGTCTCCTTTTGTTATGCACCTTGTACCCAAACAGCTGCCCTGCAGGTTGCCAACCATGATGGCGGAGATGTGCATTTTCTGTAAAGTCCGAATTCTGGCAGTTAAATCCACGTGATGGATATGACATTGGCATATTAGGTGGACATTCCCAGTACATATGCTCCAGTGGGAAATATGGCATTATCGTGTACTCGTTTTCTTTCCAATGCTTGTAATCATCAAAATGATGCCTAGAAAAAGATTTAGTATGCCTGAAATAATTAGGCCGATGAGAACCTTTGTCGGCCTTTTCTTTTTCATATTTAGCCAGAAGCTGTTGGAACGTCACCTTCGGCTTTCTTGACTTCGTAGTGCTAGGGGCAGATGTTTGGGACACACACTTAATATCTTTGCTAATTTTAGGGACCCAAACCATTTTCTCCTTTTGGCTCACAACTTTGCTAGGCTTTTCAATCTTGTCATGAAAAAGGTCACTGTTTATTTCACTAGACAACACTACTTTCTTGCCTTTTGTTGAAACCGCCTGTTTTGGCCGAATCAACACCATTTTATCCTCAAAATTAATTACATGTTTGGGGTTAGGTTTTCCAATTGATATGTGCCCCCCAATCCCTTGAGGTTCTATGGAATCGAACCGACCTTTGACAATAGCTGATTGAACACTGTCCGACGCTCCAGAATTACATTCTTTCACATTGCTAACATTGGCCTGTTTATCTTTACTAATTTTCATATTTTTATCACTACTTTTAACACCACCCGAATTATTCCCTAATTCGGCTATCTGAACCTTGCTTGAACTTGCATTGTTTGATAACTCAGAAGCGTATTCGATCCCATCAAAATAACACTCTTTTATTTTACCATTTATCAATTTCATATCCCTAGTAGCAAAATTATCATAAAACATGTCGCTTAGTTGTGACAAAGCATTTATTGACTTTGGAACACATAAGGTGGAGTTCACAAAAATGTTATTGCCTAGCACATATAACTGAGAACTCCTAGGATAATCTCCGGATTTATCTAATATAAAGACTTGATTAAATTGAGATATAGGCAATGTATTTGTGATCCGTACCTCTTTCAATTCGTTGGAGGAAAGTGATTTACTTACCTCGGTGCTAGGTGAAGCAGAGTGGTCTGATGTCGCTACCTTTGTGACGCATTTATGTTCCTCGTATTTTTAAGGCGTACCAATTTTCTCTGTAGACTCTCCTGCCTTTCTTCCTCGAGCTCCCGTTCAGTTTCTCGCCGTCCATCCTCAGATAGATCGTCGAGCGTAACGACGAAGACATTGTCAGGGTCGATTGCAGCCACCTTGCTCTCTTTTTCATGTTCTTGCATAGCCAGATGTATGTCTTCTAATATAATTGAATCGGAACCAGTATTGTTTCTTCGGCTCTTTCAATAACCGAATTATCATTCATATCTAAATTGATTTTATTTTCTTTTAAACTTGCAGGAGGTTTGAAACCACATTCTATAAGAATATTGTCAAGTAGGTCCTTAAAATATGGAGATGGCTCTAAAGAATTAGGTTGTGGCACAGATGCAACATAGGTATGTGATCGTAACTGGCAAAGAGGGTTTAGCATGCGAGGTATGCTGCAGAGATACATCGGAATACAAATTCGGAACCGGCTCACACGGAACACCGGTACCTATAGTTGGCGAAGGTGGTGTGCTACAAGCTACTTTTTGATAAAATGGTTGTTGCATATTAGAACTAAAGCCAACACTTCGGTTATATATGCCAAGATTTTGTGAAACCGAAGTTGAGACAGTAGGATTACTAGTGTTAGGTACAAACCAACTGGCCGAATAAACGTTATTATATTGACCATCATGATTATACAACGGCATGTGCATTTGTGATGATATAGGTGTCATAAACATTGCCGATGTACTAGAGGCGAAAAATTCTTGTTGCATATTGCTAGCATGACTAAAACTCGTACTCTGCATAGGCTCTATACAATTATGAGATTGGTAATTCGGGTGTACAAAACATCCATCTAATTGACTAGCAACATGACTATATGAATCCATTGTAGTTGCAATAAGATAAATATCTTACTTACAGATTACGCCGACGCAGACAAACGAAATTGATGATGATACCGTTCTCAGATGGAACCAGCGCCTACAGTTTGCTGTTATGGAAGAACGTTCTGCTTGTTTCTCTCTGTCGCTTTGGCTAGCTTGAAAATTAATGTGTTGAATATTAGCTGAACCAAACTTGGATGTCGGCCTTCGACGAAATTGCTGGTAGCGTCTCGATAGATGGACGAATGAATCAACGATAGTATCGGCCTTGTGTTTCTTCTTGATAAAGATTTTCTTCCCCAGCGGAGTCGCCAATTGTGTTGGCACGCGAAATTGCCGTGCAACACCAAGATAATTGTCGTACTTTCACGACAATGAACGATTGCTTTCCGAGCAAAGCAACAAAGATCCCTCGCTTTCGTGGAGGAGAACCGGCCGCTTTTCAGCGCAAAACGGCAAAGATTACCAAACCCTAGGGCTGTTAGGGCTCGGCGGAGAAAAACGATAGATAAAAAGATGTATGTGGAAAAAGTAATGTTTGTATTGATCGATTGCTTCCTTTTTTTCTCAATCGGCCGTGGCCTATTTAATGGCACGCAGGACTTGGCGTATATGGCAGACTTGGCATACAAGAATAAAACTTTAAAGCTAAACCAAACCTGACTTGCCCTTCCTAATTCGGTTACCATGGTTTACTATGTATGAGTCGATGCCTACCTAATCTATTTACTGGCCGGTACTTAACAAATCCAAACAAGGCCACGTACAAATCCCTCTTGGCCCACAAGGAAAGGAATAAAATATCCGGCCACAATGTAATTATATCAGCTAATGGAGATCTCATACGCCTGATGCATCACCGTGCAGATATAATTTTACTTTTTGCTGTATCCTTGCATGATAGCCTTTGCAAACCTGAAACTTCAGCTTGGCATCTGAGACCGGTTAGAACTTGTCCTTGGAAGTAGTAGCTTACTAGCTCGACGTAAACCAGAATCTGGGCAGGACTTGCGCCATGTAAACTGCCGGTCCATGTAAAACACCTGTTACAACACTTGAAATATAGCAGCTGATTAACTTGGTCAATAACCTATATAATTTGGCAGATCATATTCTCCAGCCAAATTACACCATCAACACCCTCCTTCCCTTCAGAGTTGAGCTTACTCACCACCATCTTGCAATCCATCTCCAAGACGATCGTCTAGACTCCAACTTCCTTCTCTAGTGCAAGGACATGGCGACATGCTAGTAACTCCGCCACTGTAGGTTTAGTTAGAGAGGGTAAAAACGGCATGAGCCTACAACGAACTCCCTTTGATGGCCTCTCAGGACCGCCCCTCCTTGTCTGTCTTGATTCTTGACACATACACCGTCAGCATTGCCCTAGATCCACCCATGCTCTGGCAGATGCCATCGTTCCTGCAGCTGAGCCAGGACTTGTATGTCCTCCTGTTGGTTTGCCGGTTTGCCTGTTGCTACTGCTCCACATGAAAGATAGATTTTACTAGTGTAACTCACATGGTTCTTCACCAGTCAGAACTGATAGAAGCCGTGCACAATCCACTACTACATATCAGAATATCACTAACCCTCAATTGCTGTCCAACGAATGCCCACACATCGGTGATGATGAAGAGTCTTCCATGGTGCATCAGTGATGAGGTATTGTGAGCTCTACTTCATGCTTGTTAGAGACGGGTTTGAAATTGATCGGTCAGTGATCATGTATTCGATGTCCAAAGTGAACGGATATTCGGCACTTACAGGTTACAGCTGCCACATTCGACCCGTCTAAGTTATTGTTGCAAAATGGTCGCGTTCGTTTTCTCGCCGGTCAGAGTTGTGTTGTATACATTTTATATCTTGTCCGTGCCAATTCCCTAACTCTTACCGCCGCTGACGGACCAGACACTGAAGATTATATAGGGTCGACTTTAACTGCTAGGAATAGACAGTCTACTCTTTGCTTTATGTATCATCTTTGCATGGCACAAACTTGGTGAAAGGCGTGTCGGGTGGGGCCCTCCTCATCGGTGCAAAGCCACAGCAGATGGCTAGCTCTTTAGGGATGCCGAGGTGCCTAATAAAGTGAAGGTTTATGTCTGGAGAATGCTTAAGAATTTATTGGCACAGTGGGGGAACATCTGGACCATAGGACTATCAAAGAAGGGGTTGTTGGAATTTCTCCACAGGATCAATCACATCAAACTGCACGAACACACGCGCACAAAAAGCTGATAGCCAAAGGGCCCTTGTCGTGCCCTTGTTTCAACTCTTTATTGTTGGAATTTCCCAAGGGTCGAACACACGTTCGCACTGCAACTCAACTGGTCGTATACGAGCAACTCGCCTTGACGTATAAGAACTAGCTGTAGCACTTGATATCGCACCGGCGCTCACGCAAACACCGGGACCAGAACACACGCACACGAACGCAGCAAGTCGATGTTGGCCAGAGGCACGTGTCGTGCCTCGTAATAATCTCTTTATTACTTTTCGTTTTTCTGGTACAAAACTCACGCACCCTGCACATATATATAGGTATAGGCACGACCCAACTTAGACCTACCCGTACCTGTACTTCTAAACCAACACGGACACAACTACTACAGATTCCTAATCAACACATATCTGACACGCACGTAGACGTACTAACACTAGGAAACTACAAACCGACTCAGAATAGAATTCCTATTCTACTACTAGCACACGGTACGCTACTAAGATTGTTTGGATTATCCAACAGGGGTGTTGTGTGTTGCTTGTGGATGTGGTTGAGGGATTTGTTGGGTCAGGCGAAGGAAAGCGAAAAAGGGTTGATCACTACTACATATCCAAATAGCATTAACCAACAAAACTGTATCATCACTGACCTGCTAGTGTCCGATCAATGCCTCCGGGTCAGTTGTGACTTTCACACCACGACGGTTATCCTGGCTTGTCAGTGATAACACTTCATCACAGACTGCTAGCCATTCAGTGATAGTAGTTCATCGCATGTTGTTTGCTCCTTTTTTATTGCTTGGTTATATTCATGTTGGTATTACGTGAACAGAATACGCATGCATACATCATTCATTTGTGGAAGTTGCTTTCCATATAACAAAAAGTGTACATTTACACACTTCACTACCAACATATATATGGAACATAGATACTTATACCACATTACGAACAGTAGTCTATCGATCGACCAAATTACCAAACTAGAAAAGGAACATAAACATTATCACAATAAAGGATGCTGGAGTACCGCCTCCCTGGGGGCATCGCTGGCGACAGAGCTCTTTGTGCCTTCCGCTTCCGGTTGGGGTGCCGCAAGGGCCTCTCGGGGGCTCTATGCGGCATCCAATCTTCCTGGACGGAGTGTTGCCGCACGACCCGGCTTGGAGGTCCATGATGGGTGGACCGTGAGGTGCGCCCGGGGCCATCGTTATTTGGCGGCTTAGGGGCAGACAAAGGACATAGATACTTCTACCACATTACAAAGAGTAGTCTATCAATCAGCCACTTAACAAACAAACATATATATGGAAAATAGATACCTCTACCACATTACAAAGATTAGTCTATCCATCAAGCCACTTAACAAACTTGACAAAGGACATACATATAAATTTAAATATGCTAAACTACTCATAATTACCACACCAATCTATGTCAAATACAATGGGCAGTAGGAAGTACCGATGAAATCGGTCGGTGCTTGCACCAACAGGTAAATTTGTAGCACAACTCGTCATCTTCATTTGTGTAGTGCAACCAAAATAAGACTCTGCATAGAACAATAACTGGCATGACAATCACATAAGATATTCATCGACCTATTATTTCAGATTGAATTCAATCAAACTTTATGAAATAAGCAATTAGTTAACCTTGTACATGACATAAGCAGTGGTGTGTTTACAACGGACAACACTCTCGGTGTTTTTCCAGATGATGTTCACCTTTTTCTGGAGTATCACCCTTCCAACTACCAGCAAAAATTGCTATTTTTTTGATGTTCACCTTTTTTCCGTTTCAACACAATAGTTGTTATGTACTTTTTCCCTCTTATATAGAGATGCATAAAAGGCATAACTGATTTGTTCAGGAACAGATAAACCTCAGATAACATAAGTAATCTTATTATCCACATCAAAGACATTACTCCTTTGATTTGAATGAGTTAAAGAACTTAAGTTATTCCTCAACACATAATAGTCAAAGCAAGCTGTGCCTTAGTTATGTGTAAAGGTATCATGTTTCATCATCTGCCTACTAAGAAGTTTGTAGTGCTACACCATTAGAATAGTTTCACTAAATTCTTAACAGATTTTTACAAAGAAATAGCTAATGCTGCCAAAATATCTATAAGTTAAAATACATCAAACCCTACAAAAAATTGGTTGAAATACATCAACCCCTATAGATTTCTACAACCAAATACATGAACTAACCCTAAAAAATTACATCCGCATGAAGGTTAGTCACACAGAAAAGCCTAAATCTTTACCTAATATTAAAGGGAAGAGTGCTTCTCCACCTTTTTTCATCTTACAAATCTGTCTTTCGTACGTCGTACGTTTTGAAAAGAAATATATGAAGAAAGCCAGACTCAAACCGTGGTTGCAAGGAAAGAACACGACTTGCACAACCATCTAAGCAAGCCAACAGCATTGGTGTAAAAACAGAGGTTCCCTTATTATTCAGCCCGTAGGTAGATGGCCTCGGTGCAGGCAGCAGTTTCGTGGGCCGGCCCATTTGAAAGAACGGCGTCGTACATAATTTTATTCTTTTTTTAGTAGTTTTCGGTTTCAATTTTTCTCTTACGTTTTTTTTTCATTTTATTTTTTTCCTATTTAGGTTTCTATAGTATTTCTTACACTTTAAAAAAATCATGTATTTGAAAAATGTTAAACATGTATAAAAAATGTTTCTGATGTACAAGAAAAACATAGAATATGTATTAAAAAAATACTGATCAAAACATGTATTTGAAGAAAATGTTAATCATGTATTTAAATAATATTAAACATATATAAAAAATGTTTCAGTTGTATATGAAAAAAGTGGAATCAAAACATATATTTCATGAAATGTTAACCATGTAATTTTACAAATATTAACCCATATAATCAAATATTTCATATGTACAAAAAAGATGTACAATATGTAGAAAAACTAGACATCAAAACATATATCTGAAAAGATGTTAACCATATATTATAAAAATGTTAAAAATGTATGAAAGTATGTACAATGCGTATTACAAAATGTAGACATGTGTTGAAAACGTAGACATCAAACATTTATTTAAAGAATGTAATTATCTATTTGAAAAATATTAAACACATATAAAGAAATGTCCCTGATATATACAAACAAGTGTAAAATTTCTAAGAAAAAACATAGACAGTAAAACCTATATTAAAATAATGTTAACCATGTATTTTAGAAAATTTGAACATAAGCAAAATGTACATTATGCATGAAAAAAGTAGATAAGTTTGAAAAATGAAAAATGAAAAAAACGATGAAAGCCTGAAAGGAAAAAAGTGAAGGAAATCATACATAAACAAAGAAAAAAATACTAAAAATGAAAGAATGAAATAGGAAAAAGGAAAGCGAAAAAACTGAAGAAAAGCCAGGCCGTAGGCAATGGGAAAAAACTGAACAAATAGAAAAATGTATAGTATTCGGCCAACCCACTATTTTCTACACATAGGCTATTCATAGGAATCACTACGAAGAGAAATAACCATCGCGGTCTTATTATGGAAGAGTGTTTTCTTAAGAAAAAAGTTGTTCGCTCCACAAGCCCACTGAGTTTGTTTTCCCGTTCCGTAATACATTACTTGACTTTTCTTTGTCAAGCTGCATGTCCCTATTCTCGATGAGTTTTGACTTTTGACGATCAAAGTGTTCGACATCCAAATTTTTCTTGCTCTTGCGTACAAAATAAGCCTACAAATCAGAAAAAAAATCTATAAAAAATTTAGGAGAAAAGTAATTCCAGGTAACGGATAAAACCAACTCTATGCCCAAGAGTTCATGGAGCACGTGTCGGACCCCAATCATCCATCTCCGGTATGTCCTTGCCTCCATGCTTGCACCGTCGCGGACATCTCATGTGTGTGCGATGTGATCAGACACCACCCATATCGGATTGATTGCTAATCGAGAAATAAGAGATCCAGTAACTCCCGCGCCTCTTCAGAGTTCAGGCGATTCTGGCCGTTGGATCGTTTTGCTTGATGCAATCTGGGCCATCGGATCGAGTCCTGGGACGACCTCGGCCGTCGGATCGAAGAGGTAACCCTGTAGCAATGAACAGTTTCACCCCGTCAGAAAGATCTCGTGCCGCCCGTTATTCCACGTGCCCGTAGAGGGCATTTTCGTCATTTCACTCAAGGGGGGGGGGGGTGTATAAAAGGGCTGCCTCCAGTGAAGACAACCCTAGCCGGCTGCCCTCCCGTGCGCCTCCTCCGCCCCCCCACGCGCCTCCTCTCCTCCTTCCCCGCCACCGACCTCCTCCTTCCACCCGCCGCCCGGCCTCCTCCCGCCCGTGCCTCCCTCTCCTCCTTCCTCGCTGCCGCCCGGCCTCCTCCCCACCTGTGCCTTCCTCTCCTCCTTCCTCGCCGCCGCCCGGCCTCCTCCCCACCCGTGCCTTCCTCTAGCGCCACCAAACCCTAGCGCCCCGCGCGAGTGCTGCCGAGACGGCCGTCCACAGCATCGTCGCTGTCGTCCACGGTAGGTGCCCAGGCAGAGCGCGGCGGCGCTTGACTGTTCGTGTGGAACCTCAACAGCGTGGAGGAGCAACATGCTTTCGCTTCATGAGTGGCTGAGCATCGCCGTCGCTTGGCGTGGCTCGGCGGACTCGGCGCTCCTCTCCCTCTCCTCCCTCGCCCCCCACACGTGTGGTTCCGCTTCCGCCGCCACGGATGCAGCCTTGCAGGCGCATCGGGCTGGGCCTCCTGCATTTCAGATGAGTTCATCCCCATCCTCCTCCTCCTCCTCCTCTACCTCTCACCCTCTACTCTTCTTCCTTCTCTCTCAGATTTGGTGCAGCAGCATTTGTCTGTCAAGTTCTTGGTGGAGATGCACTGATGCTCAAAGTAATTCATCGGGGAGGACCCCACTTGAGAGGGATGGCTTCGTCCAAAGGCTCGTGTGAATTTCTTCTCTTCCTTCGTTTCTTCTTCTTTAGCGCAAGAATCATTTCACATTGTTTTGACCGAAGGTTTGCTGCTATATCAATTTAAGGTATTGTTATTGAACTACAAGATAATGTTGTTGGTCTTCCCAGAATGAAAAAAGTGTTTTGACACGCCATCGAAGGGATCTTCAGCGCTTTAACCACGAAGTTATTTGCATTAGTGTTTGCTTGGGTTCAAGCATTCAGTCATTACCTTGACCAAATGAATTACTTATCGTGCATAATACCTAATTCGTGTGTTATTATTCAGTTAAGTTAATGTGTTCTCCTGTTACATTTTAGAATCGATATTTTTTGTTAGATTGAACCTCCAATATATGGGAAACTCATTCTATTTTTTTCTAGCTTCTGAAGATTCTATCAAAGCATGTGGTTAGCATCATATACATAACAGTTACAACCCCATTATCTGTTTAGTACCACAAGTAATCCATCCTGGATACACCACAATTTGGTCGGCTTCTACCATTAGCAAAGTTTAAACACAAGATATCTAAAATGATAGTTCAGTAAGAAACATTGATAAGCATTTTTGTCCTCTCTTCTAAATGGTGAAAGACACTACAATACAATATTTGAAGTGACGTCACATAATTCTTTGAAGTTTGGAAACACCATTTGCTACCCTACCACTTTGTTGTTCTAGGTTTTATTATTTGTAGCTTTGTATGCTGCTGCTGCTGCCACTACTGTATGCTTAACCCATATGTATACTTGTTGTGTAGAAAGGCCATCCATGGTTTATGGCAGGAGACTTGAAGAAGAACAAGCAACTTTATCTAAAATGGAAGAGCTAGCTAGCACCATAGAGCCCCAGTCCACCTCCAAGATCAAGTTCTATACGTAATTCACCGCTAGTGGTATGATGCTTCTCCTGCCTTTTTATTAAGATGAACATGCTTTGTTTGGTTAGCTGAATAAGGCATCTCAAAATAATTCTAAGAGATTCTCGTTTGGAGCTTCACTAAGAGTCTAACATGCATTTGTTGAATAGTCGTTCTTTAAAGATAGAAGTATTAGATGCCTTGGCGATTTCTTTTGTTGGTTTGATTAAGAAAGTTGGAGTACCTTTGTTAATGGATGGAATCCCCTGCCTGTTCCGTTCACCACCCCACAACGACCAGGGTTTAGCCCCAACGTCCGTCTGATCGAATCTCTTGCTCCGGCCACTAGGTCCCAGCCGCATTCCATTGGTTAATTTTATTTATAATAGTGTTGATAATATAAGACAGTCTCACATGATACCTACAAGAAGTGAGTTTCTCTTAATTACATGAGAGTAAACAACAGATGACCGGATACATGGTTGAGTATGGTTGTAATCAAACTGCATATTCACTTGAGCTTTTAAAACAGGCAAACATGTTAATTCTTTTCTCGAGTTACTATACAAAACAGTCCTCCTGATCTATGTATTGATATATCCAGTTCTACATTAGAGGATTAAATGTATGTTTGTTACACAAAGACTACTGCTTCACAACCCCCTCTTTTTATTCACTCTATTGCATCAATTGGTTACAACCTGTGGTAGCCTGATAGGTAGCTGTCTTGGTGTCGTATTTATATTGGTTACGTATGGTATTTGTTATATAATATACTGGGTAAGCATGCATTTTCCTCGTGCGGAGCATATCTGTATAGATGCGGTTTTGTAGAATTCATTTTGTTTTCACTGAGAAAACCACATACTGCTAGAGAAGTATTTATTTATCCTCTTACTTTAGATTTGACCTAGTAATTGAGTTATGCTTCTCAAGGATTATAACTGTAGTTGTTTCCTGTCTAATCTTATTTGTCAGCAAATTTCTTTATTGAAATCTTGAATAAGGGAACTATAATAATGCAAATAAATAACAGTTTTTCTTATTTTGCCAACAGGTGCATGTTATGATTATTGTGTTGAAGTGCTGATTGCTGACCTATGCCTTTGATGTCCATTTTAGTTTGCATTTTAGGTTCTGTTTTAGTTTACTGAATTAATTTTGTTATATCCTCGTTAGAGTAAGTATGATAAACCTGAATTATTACTAACTTGATCATTACTTGCATAACCATAACGTTGGCATTGCTTCTAAATTTTGTTGATGATGTTGTTATTGACACCTTTGGTTGGCTCGACTATTCAGGTAGATGCCGCCGAAACACCACCGTGTCGTAATGCCAAGGATTAAAGTTGTGTGCAGTTAACGTGTCTCTGTGTGAGGACTAAAACAAGAGGTAACCCACTGACCTTACATATTATGTAATATGTAGCAATATTTGGAGCATAACAAAATGTAGTTGTGATGAGATCTTGTTATCAGTATTCATTAGAAAAAGGTATGTAATATGATGTATCTAATTTTAACCTTTCCTCCAAGACCATCCTCTCCTAATATGCTGATTGGCTTATGTGCCACCTTTTTTGTTATTGAGTAGATGCGGAATGGGAGATAGATAGGGGGAGAACAAAGGATGTTGTGTACTCTCGATCTGATGCCACCAAAGTTGAGCTGATTTGTGCTCTCTCCCTCCATCCCATGTATGTAGTTATTGTTTCCCTCTCTGATTATTTTGTGCTAGGTCTCCCTCTTCTCTCAATACTCATATTGCCTTTGCTTAATGCCTTAACCTGCTGATGTGTGTTCTGTTGTTTGTAGTCCCTTTATGGGTTCCTAACTAATCTACATTGATACCATTTATTAGTATTTTGTGTACACCATAATTAGTGCTTAGCGAGCTCTGTTTATTGTTTATGCTGTTTTCCCTTTGGACCTTCAGCATTCTTGGGAAAGATTAACACATAAAATTACTAAGTTTGGATTGGACCCCCCTGATATAATTTGTCTAAGAATATTTCCTTTTTATCTAATCTTTAGTGTTGCTTAATACAATATTACATAACCAAATATTGGCTTCTGGTTTTGGCAGGATGAATGTTTTTTTTTTTCTGATTTTAATATTGTTCTGCATGTGAATAAATGAAGGTGCAACTAATGTTCTTTTCTATTCATGGTAAAAAAAGTGTCCATCTGCATTCATGTCAGTGTTAACATTACTAAAGGAAAGAAAATAGATTCGTTTGATTCTAGCAGAACATAGGATCCAAAATTAGCTATATCCAATGTTTGTCTCTTAAGATTATTTTCATGTCCATGTGCTTTATCGTTTAATGCCTGGCTCATGTAACCTTTCCAAGGAAAAAATATGTTATTAATTTCTATAGGGTGGGACGATGCTTCGTGTCCTTTGTATAGTTAAATCTAAATGCATGTATTATAAATCTATGTTGAACTTGATGTTGCCTTATAATCTTATGCCTTCTATCACAAATGAATGTTTCTTCTTCACTTTATTTTGTTATCATGTTTGAATTCAGATGCTATACGTAGATTCCTACTAACTTAGTACTAATTGCTTCAGCAAAATGTCGCACCCTCCTGCCACAAGGCTGCTGATCTCCTTGCTTCCAGGTCAAGGAAGGAAACCATGTCATCATTGGCCAGTGTAGGTATTGCTCTTTAGCTGATATATTGTTTAGTTTCTTCATGGTTACAAAAATTTCTTGGGATCATGAGGCTTAAAACTTTCAACCCCGTTCAAGTGCTCCAAAGCTTTGCACGTCTTCTGTTTTCTTTTAAATAATTGAGCAATTGAAGCAACCATTAATTGCTTTGTTTTTTTACCCATACTTACCTTTTATGGGAAATAGTTTGTGAATTTCCCATTGGGGTGAGTACTTCATGTATGTGTTGTATAACCTATATTGACGTGGTCATAACGAAGCAATCATAAATATATATTTTCCTTGTGCAGAAAATACTCTTATGTGGCAACCATATGTTTACTAACATATAGTGGGGTTTTGGAAACTTGTAGTTACTTTTGATGTCTTGACAACAAATTATTCTGATTCTAGGAAATGTTTGATTACCAATCCACATGTTTGTTTAGATTGATGAACCGGGGAATCGGATTTTTATGCGATGTTGTATGTTTGTCAGTTGCTATGTAATTTTAAGAAAGATCCTCAATTCTAAGTGCATTTGGAGCTTATAATAGATTTTTGCGAGGGTAGATATAGATAGTTTCTTGTGGCCTCCTGGCGGATTGCATCTAGGTTCTAACATCTTCTCCAGACCTAAGCAAAACGTGAAATTTTTGGGAGGGGCGCACCTTGCTGCTCATGCCGCTGCTGGAGGTTCACCTTTCTCTGCTCCTCCCGTTTTTCTTGACTTGCAGGTTGCCGCCGGAACCAGATGGGGTCTCCAGCCAGCCTGCCATGTGGCTTGCAGTCTGATTGTTGGCAGTTATCCTTACATATGTATAAGGGTTTTAGTAATTTTTTAGTATGACAAAGTGAAGACAGAACTGATGTATTGAATTACTAATGGAGTGGTTTTGATGAGAACTGAAACCTTTTGCTTTCAAGGTTTGACATTGATATGAATTGTGAGTATTTAATAGAGAAATTAAGTTCATACGGAGCAAAACAAAGGCATGTAATACCTTGCATTGACAGTGATTATTTTCCCATTGTGGTAGTTCAAATCTGATGAAGAATTTATTTCATGACTGAGACATGGGATTTGGAGAATCTCTGTTATGGCATGTTAATTAATCACCTTTATTTTGTCATGGGACTGAATTTTCTGATATGATACTATATGTTTTGTTTATCTCCTATAAATAATGAAATGGCCTATATGTAAAAAAACTATTTTAATTATATTATGTTGTCGATGATGTATGGTTTTAGAATTTGTAGATTAACATTCAGGCTCTTGCTATCTCATGAACGCGCTAAACTCGATTCTGCCTTATGATAATCTCATGGTGATGTTGCACTACATAATGTTTTCCTTCTATCATATGTGAATGTTTCTTCTTTCTTTTATTTTGTTATATTGTGTTTGAATAAATAAGCTAAACCTGGATTATTACTATTACCTACATGACCGCAACGTAGGGACCGGCATCCTCGCGCCAAGGCGCGTTACCTATCTAGTTAGTACTACATCCGAAGACATCTTCTAAGGAAGGCATATATATAAATCATTTGGCTCAAGCTTCAGTGGAAGCAATCGCAATATCTCGGCGTGCCGTCAATATTGATTCTATCATGTACTTCCCGCCAGATATCCAAATACAGAGAGATGCGCTAATTATCGTGACCCTTTTTATTTTCCGATGAAAGTTCTTATTGATAACCTAGACATATGAAATCGTCCAGGAGCCGTGTCCAAGGCGGTAGCATTAGATAGGCGGGCGTGGACGTGTAGAAGGTGTGTGCATGGTTGCATGCACACGACATAGCATCACATCTGTTGGAGATATGCCCTAGAGGCAATCATGTATGATGATATTTCCTATGTGTTTATGAATAAAGATAGTTCTTAATAGGGTACCATCAAAATCCGTAGACAAGACACCACATGAGATGTGGACTGGGAAGAGTCCCAGTTTGTCTTTTCTAAAGATTTGGGGTTGTGAAGCATTTGTCGAGCGACTTATGTCAGACAAGCTTACACCCAAGTCGGATAAATGCATATTCGTGGGATATCCGAGGGAAACCTTGGGATATAGCTTCTACAACCGTGAGGAGAACAAAGTGTTTGTTGCTTGGAACGGGGTTTTCCTTGAGAAAGAGTTTCTCAGTCGGGAGGCCAGTGGGAGGACGGTACGACTCGAAGAAGTTCGAGGACCATTCGGGGACAGCTCGGCTGGTGATGAGATCATACCGGAGTCTGTCAGGGAACCCGTAGTGGAAGCGGCACCGGAACCACGGAGGTCGGAGAGATTGCGCAGAGTGCGCGATGTATTGTTGCTAGAAAGCAACGAGCCGGCCACGTATGCGGAAGCGATGGTGAGCCCAGATTCCGAGGCATGGCTAGAGGCCATGAGATCCGAGTTAAAGTCCATGGATGAGAATCAAGTTTGGGACTTGGTTGATCCGCCACCTGGCGAATCGCCATTGGTTGCAAATGGGTCTTTAAGAAGAAAACCGATGTGGATGGAAATGTTCAGATCCACAAAGCTCGGCTTGTCGCTAAAGGTTATGGACAAGTTCAAGGAATTGACTACGACGAGACTTACTCGCCGGTAGCGATGCTGAAGTCGGTGAGGATCATACTAGCTATAGCTGCATATTTCGATTACGAGATATAGCAGATGGATGTCAAAATGGCTTTCCTTCATGGAAATTTAACTGAGGATGTGTATATGATACAGCCCGAGGGTTTTGTTGATCCGACTAGCACTAGTAAGGTATGCAAGCTCAAGAGATCCATTTATGGGTTGAATGCAAGCATCTCGGAGTCGGAACATTCATTTTGATGAGGTCGTCACTGGTCTCGGTTTCATCAAAAGCGAAGAGGACTCTTTTTTATACAAGAAGTTAAGTGCGAGCTCGATAGTGTTTTTGATCTTGTATGTGGACGACATAGTACTGATCGGGAACGATGTTTCGATGTTAAACTCGGTCAAGGGATCATTGAATGGCAAGTTTTCGATGAAGGACCTTGGTGAGGTAGTCTATATTTTAGGCATTAAGATCTATAGAGATAGATCGAGCAGGCTGCTCGGCCTAAGCCAGAGCACGTACATATATAAAGTGTTGAAGCGGTTCAACATGAGTGAGGCGAAGAAAGGGTTCTTGCCACTCTCACATGGTATAAGGCTAAGCGAGACTCAGAGTCCTTTGACATCTGATGAGCGAAGCAGGATGAGTAGGATTCCGTATGCCTCGGCAATCGGATCCATCATGTATGCCATGATATGTACAAGGCCTGATGTTGCTTTTGCAATAAGCCTAACAAGCAGATACCAGGCCAACCCAGGTGAGAGTCACTGGGCAGCGGTAAAGACTATTTTGAAGTACCTGAAAAGGACTAAAGAGATGTTCCTAGTTTATGGAGGTGAGGAAGAGCTCGTCGTAAGGGGTTACGTTGATGCTAGTTTCCAAACCGACAGAGATGATTGTCGATCATAGTCCGGATTCGTGTACGTCCTGAACGGAGGAGCAGTGCACTGGATGAGTTCCAAGCAGGATACGGTGGCCGATTCTACCACAGAAGCCGAATACATTGCGGCTTGTGAAGCTGCAAAGGAAGGTGTTTGGATCCGGCATTTTCTGGATGATCTTGGTATTTTCCCAGCCTCGGTGAAACCGTTGGACCTTTATTGTGATAATTCTGGTGCCATCGCACAAGCCAAGAAGCCGAGGAATCACCACAAGGTCAGACACATAGACCGGAAATATCACCTGATATGAAAGATCAGAAAGAATGGTGATGTAGAGTTATGCAAGATTCACACGGATGCAAATGTTGCAGATCCGTTGACTAAGCCACTTCCACAACCCAAGCATGAGGGGCACGTTAGAGCTATGGGCATTCGATGTCTATTTGATTGACTCTAGTGCAAGTGGGAGACTGTTGGAGATATGCCCTAGAGGCAATCATGTATGATGATATTTCCTATGTGTTTATGAATAAAGATAGTCCTTGGACATTATCAATGATGTGTATCAGCAAGTACGTGACTTGTTTGTGGGACTATGCATTGTATGATGACTGTCCTAAAAGGTCCCTAGTCGGAAGGGCTGTGTGGACGCGCAGCCGACTGGACTAGCATATGACACGGTCGATGGCTTGGTCTCACTAGCCATGGAGCATTGGATGCTAACCGGATAATATGGATTTGGAAAGGTCTGGTCGGATTCGACGTAGTCGGATCCGAGTCGAGATAAGGTCCGAGTCGGACAGACCCAACTATGAGACGCAGCGATATGTCATCTGTGAGTCTCTAGTACAACATACGTTCTATGTCCTAAGACCTGAGCTGACACATGTACTCGGGATGGTGACAGACTTGCTTTGGGCCGACCAAACGCTACTCCGTGACTGGGTAATTGTACAGGTAGGTTTCGGGTTTGTCCAGTCCCATGCTGCGAGACATGGTCGAGCAAGATGGGATTTGCCCTCCGATCAGGAGAGATATACTCTGGGCCCCTCGTGTGATCCGACCAGGATAAGCATGGCCATGCGACAAGGATTATGAGATAATCCGGTTTGTGGTCGGTATCACTGGAACGAGAAAGAGGTCGGGCTAGCACAAGGATGACAGTCTCGCCTTGAGCCCGACAACATATATCATGTGGCAAAGGGAACAGAAGTGTGACACGTTGTACAGGTTCGCCTAACCAGCTTCATAGTCTGCTTGGTGGTCGGCATGCCTTGCTAGAGGCCGCTACCAACCGTGCAGGTCGGAGGTGATCCGAACTGTGACCAAGCCGACTTGAACCTAAGGGGTCGCGCGCTTAAGGGAAGGAACCTACGAGGTCGGTTCGTAGGACACTGGTCGGATGTGATCCGAACTGGACTAGGAACGTGACCGAGTAGACTTTGGGCTTTAGGGTCCGTGCAAGGCCCAAGTGTTGAGCCTGCAACAGACGCCTATATAAAGTGGAGGTGCGGCACACTCATGTGGTTGATCGCTTCGGCGCTGCGACTAGGGTTTGCATGTGTTGTGAATAGCCACCTCCACTCGCCGCCGACTGTGTGATCGGACCTAGCAGTCCGCCGCACGGTGTTCCTCCTGCACGCGTGGATACCATTAGAGGCGGTGCACTTGCGCCGCTCCGGCGAACTCGTACGTGGGATCGGACGACCGGCCGCTCGAGGGAGATCGAACGAGGAGGAGACGATCCACGCGGACGCGCTGCGCCAACTCTTCTTCCGCTGCACGGCACTGCGCGTCTAGTGGTAACGAACTGTGGTCCATCTCCCGTAGCATGTTCCTGGATGTTCTGCGCGTAGGAAAATTTTAATTTGCAGTTGACGCACCCTACCGTAGAACCCAACAACATCTTCATCAACTACCGTGTCAACTAGCCGACTCCTGCACCAATGCACTTCTGTCTTGGGTGCCATCAGGCAGGAGCCCACCTCATTTGCCCCACTACCATCACTGGATGGCATTGTCCAGAGGCTGGTATCTCGCACTGGTGAATGTTTTGATGAACATGATAATTTTATCTCCCGTTGCAACGCACGGGCATATGTGCTAGTGTTGTATAATGTTAGAAGGAGAGCAGCTCACCACCATGATCGCCATCATGACTGAAGAGCAAGGCAGGAGTACCAGGTATACGACCTCATATGACGGTATGGGTGACCTGGTGTGCAACGGCAGGGTGGATACGGAACCAGAGATGCCGGACGGAGGCTATGCACGACAAGAGAGCGCCACTCAGGAAGGCGTTGGAGCGGCTGCGGCCGGACTAGGTTGCCGCGGAGCAGTGGCGGAGCTAGACAAAAATGTTTCGTGGGGCCAAAAGAGAAAAAAAATCTGTAGTGAACATCTGCTACTGAGAGTTCTCGCAAAGAAAACACTGCTACTGAGGGAACAATTTATAATGTATATATATACTCCAATTCAATCAACCACTAACCAACTGAGAGAGAAAATTGTAGCCCTATAACACAAAAAAAAACAGTTTTATAATGTCGTCACCACCGTTCCAAACGCAGAGCTTCTTCCTAACCTCGTCGCTGTATCCTCAACAAAGACCGGACGGCATCGAGGGCTCGAGGCTGTCCGTTGTGGCGCCATGGGCTGGTTGAGTGAAGAATACCACATGAGTTGAGAAGCAGCCGAGCTGGTGAGTGAGGAGGGCTTGTTCGTTGGTGGATTTGTGAAAGTAATACAGATCAAACATGAGCAATACGTGCGTGCGTGTGGTGCTTCCGGCCGACTGGCCGTTGTGTACATACTTGCGTTTTGGTCTTGCTTGCAGCTGTTTTACTAGAGGACCGATCAGGCGCTTTGCTAGAGGAAGCTAGCTTCGTGCTTAGTGGATTGATCTACGTTAGGAATAAATCACAACTCGTCGCCGTGACTAGGGTGTGTGTCCCGATGGCGCGTGAGTCCATGCTCGCGTTCGTGTCTATCGTATAGGTTTAGCCCAGGTCGAGTCGGAGGCTGTTGATGATTTGTTGTAGGCTGGCCGCGTCGTGCGTGGCCGGAGCCTGCGGATCAATCAGCTGAATGTGGCGTGCATGTAGTTAGCTGGTTGTTAGCTACATGGACGGCAGGGTCGTGTGTGCGTGGTGAGTTAGTTAGGGGGTGTTTGGTTTCCTGGTTTGCATGTGGCTCACACCCGCCATGCAAAACTTGGATGGTTTGGTAGGCTGCATGGGCGTGTGAGCCTGGTCCGTGGATGCAAAAGGAGGCTTCCCAGCCAGGCTGAGGGAAACACAAGTTTCTCGCGTTTCTCGCATGCAGGCTTTGTCTGGTTCACTTTTCTTCTATCTTTCTTCTCTTCGCGACCAAACACCGCTGTTGTCATCCTCAACCAACGGTCGTCGCAGCCCTCGTCAAAACCTGTCGCCCTCGTTCAACCTCCACCAAGCGCCGCCATTGTCCTTGACCAAGCGTCGCCACCGCCGTCATCCTCGACCAAGTGCCGTCGCCGTCGTCGTCCACGACCAAGTGCTGTCGCCGCCGTCGTCCTCGACCAAGCGTCGTTGCCGTCGTCGTCCTCGAACAAGGGTAACTGTCGCCGTCCTCGAACAAGGGTAGCTGCCGCCGCCGTCCTCGACCAAGCACCGTCGCCGCCACCGTCCTCGACCAAGTGCCGTCGCTGCCGCCGCCGTCCTCAGCCAAGTGCCGTCGCCGTCGTCCTCGACCAAGCGTTGCAGCCGCCGTCGTCCTCGACCAAGCATCATTGCTGCCGTCCTCGTCCTGCCGTCTGGAGCCACCGAGCTCCGGATCTCGTTGCCCCGCGCTGCTGCGTCACCACGTTCCTCACTAAAGGAAACGATCGGTGCATTTGCACGGTGACTCGCGGCAACATTGGTCGAGTCTGCGCTAACTTGGTCGATCCATCTCCTCTGTTTGAATACAAGTATGCGAGATAGCTAATGGAGTAGTGCAGTTTTGGTTATGACTGGCGGCTCAAGCGCTGGATTACGTACGAGTAATCTGTCGCTGAAGCAGCTAGCAAACAATGATCAGGCAAGCCCAGCAAAATTCAGAAAAACCTGCTCGTGTGCAGCAATATCATGCAAGTGAACCAAACACCCATCTCAGCTCGTCCTTGCAGCAGCCCAGCCAGGCCAGGCTCACCCAGGATGCCTCATGCAATGCAGCCTGTAGCTACACAAGGAACCAAACACGCCGATGAGCCGGCTGTACGTGCTAGTGGTGGCCGGGGCTTGCGTGCGTGCATGTGCTAGCATGTGTGGGCAGCCCGGTATAAAAAGCCCCTCCCTCTGTATTGATCGCAGCCGGTCTATTGCCGGGGCACGGTGACGGTATGAGCCGAGCAGGGGGTATGTGCCCAGTAAAATAAGGCCGTTCGTGCGGCAAAGGCGCCGTTCGTGTGGCAGAGGCGCCGTTCGTGCGGCGGGGCGTTTGTGCGCCGAAGAAATCAAGTTTACTCCTTCATCCCCCTTCGTCTGAGCAAGTGAGAGAAGAGGTAGCTAGAGGGCTGCGGTTCCAACAATTTAGGTCACAGTGTGTACATCTCGGCGTAATAGAACTTCGTCAAGTTCGTTAGCGAGCTTCGTTTGTCATCGTTGTTCGTCGTCGATCGTATCACCGTCGCCGGAAGTACTCGGCGTCGGGACAGGGCCAACAATTGGTATCAGAGCAAGGTTGATCTTCTAGTAACAGGAGATCACGTCGGACGACAAGAAGAACAAGCAGCTGGCGGAGTACTCCGGTGCGGCTAAAGTAATTGCTTCGCCGGTGAGATAGTTGTATCCACGATTCGACTGTGGGAACTTCGTGGTACGGGTGACAATGACGGAGTGCGCGCTCGAGGCCAATGAGCTCTGGGAAGATGTCGACCCCGGCGGTGATGACTACATGAAGGGTGGTGCCTTGTATTGGAAGGATTGCCAGGCTATCATGACCATCTTCTCGGTGATGCTGGTGGACGTGCAGCAGCATCTAATCTCGAAGACATCTGTGAAGGAGGCATGGGACACGCTGAAGACATTGCATCTAGGGCACTCGCGGCAGCGCGAGGCGAACTTGCAAACTTCGCGGAAAAGTTACGAGAGTATGAGGATGGGAGAAGATGAGACGGTGGATGCCTTCGCAGCAAGGGTTGCCACGATGGTAAACGGGATTCGCAGTCTCGGAGAGAAGCTAGAGGATATCACCATGGTCCGGCGTTTTCTACATGCCGCTCCACTGCGCTACATGCCGATTGTGTCAGCCATCGAGCAATGTATTGATCTCAAGACTCTCACTTTGGATGGTCTGGTTTGTAACTTCAGGGCGGATGACGAGCGGATGAAACTGAGTTACGGTGACGCAAAGCAGGATGAGTACCTGATGCTTACACGTGCTCAGTGGCAGGCGATGGTTTCCAAGGAGAACAATTTCAACAAGGCGTCTGGTAGCGGCAGAAAGTACCGTCCCGCAAAGGACATCGACGAACAATCGGAGAAACCAAAGAAGAAAAAGTTCAACAAGAGGAAGATCCGCTGCCACAACGGTAATCTGCTCAGCCACTTCAAGTCAGACTGTAAGAATCCCCCGAAGGAGAAGATGCTCATGGCCGAGGAAGATGATGAAAGTGACATTATATCGATGTGCGAGCTCGTGAATGAGGAGGATCATGTTCTTCAAGCGTCGTCCAAAGACATTGTAGCGCTCAGTGAAGAAAAAGTTCGCTCTCAAAATCATGGTTTGGAAAACTCGTGTCGATGGTAGAGACATGAGGGGTGATTCCAAAACTCATGTCGAAGGTACTCAAGCGAGACATAATTCTGAAATTTGTGTCGATGCTAAGGACACGAATGCCACTTGAGCGTACGTGGCGCCTGAAGACCATGAACCAAAATATGTTGATACAAAAGTGGGCATGTGCGCAGCAGCCGTGCCACACTACCCAGTAACAGGCGAACGTGGTGTCCCACTGAGTAGGCAGAAAGCACTGGCTGCAGTAACTCAAGCAGGAGGTGTCGCGTGGAGTCGGGGTGCCTTGCACCCATCAGCGAGCGCTGCAGCTGGAGCTTGCAGGGCAGCTGCGTGTGGTGGTGCAGTATTAAGTCAAAGCCCACATGAGCCTGAAACTAGTCCAACAGGAGGCATGGGTGTCTCACGTGGTGAGCAAGGGCCACATCTAGATTTACTACTTGGGAACTTTGCCAACGAGTCAGGAAGCCCAACTGGGTGTGGCAAGCTGATCCTGCATACACGTACACGTGTCAGTGGAGGTCCAGGAGGGACCGCGTACACGTGTGGAGATGGGAACGGCAACGTAATGCCCGTGCCCATGAAGGAAGAAAGGACATGTCTACCTACAACTAATCGTCTACGCCCGGTGATCGACATATGTCCGGAGAACCTCTTTGGACAAAAGACCTGGAAAAGGTGAAACGGAGTGGATGGCGATGTCTAGCAAATGCCGAGAAACCGGTGGAATTCGAGTATGCAAATACGAAGGAGTACTGGCGTCAAGCCATGGAGGAGGAGTTGAGGTCGATCCATGACAACAATGCATGGGAGCTTGTGGATCTTCTCAACAATGAAAAAGTCATGGATCTCAAGTGAAAATTTATGATCAAGAAAGATGCCAAAGGGTCCGCGAAGCACAAAGCGGGGCTACTAGCCAAAGAGTACGTGCAAGAGGAAGGTGTGGACATTGAAGAAGTGTTCGTTCCCATCGCAAGGATGGAATGCGTGAGAGTACTCATTGATCTCGCGGTTCAGGAATCATGGAAGATGCATCACATGAATGTAAACTCTGCATTTTTGAATGGCAAGTTAAAAGAAGATGTGTATGTGAATCAGTCACCGGGATTCACCAAAGAGGGAGAGGAATGATACGTCTCCGTCGTATCTATAACTTTTGATTGTTTCATGCCAATATTATACAACTTTCACATACTTTTGGCAACATTTTAAATAATTTATTGGACTAACCTATTGATCCAGTGCCTAGTGTCAGTTACTGTCTGTTGCATGTTTTTTGTTTCACAGAAAATCCATATCAAACGAAGTCCTAACGCGATAAAAATTTACGAAGAATTATTTTGGAATATATGTGATTTTTGGGACTTGGAATGAACGCAAACGAGGGCCAACAGTGACCACAACCCACCAGGGCGCGCCAGGCACCCCCTAGCGCGCCCAGGTGTCTTATGCCCTCCTCGTAAGACGGATGAGGCCCTTCTACTGGTGCAAGGAATATAATTTATGGAAAAAGCGTGTAAAAATTTCAGCGCAATCGAAGTTACGGATCTCCGGGAATTTAGGAAACCGTGAATGGCCAGATCTGGAGAGCGCGAACTAGAAGAGAACATAGAGGGAGATCCAATCTCGGAGGGGCTACCGGCCCTCCGCCAGGCCATGGAAAAGAGGGGGAACTATTCTCCCATCTGGGGGGAGGCCAAGGAAGAAGAGGAAGGAGGGGGGCTCTCTCCCCCTCTCTCCCGGTGGCGCCGGAGTGCCGCCGGGGCTAGGATCGTGACGACGATCTACATCAACAATCTTACTACCGTCAACACCAACTCTCTCCCCGTCTATGAAGCGGCGTAACACCCCTTCTCCCCGCCGTAATCTCTACTTAAACATGGTGGTCAACTCCGTATATTATTTCCCCATGATATGTGGCTATCCTATGATGTTTGAGTAGATCCGTTTTTTCCCGTCGGTTAATCATGATGTTGGTTGGTATGATTGTATATTTTATTTATGGTGCTGTCCTATGGTGCCCTCCGTCTCGCGCAAACGTAAGGGCCCCCCATAGTAGGGCATTGCAATATGTTCATGATTTTCTTATTATCGGTTTTGCTGGGGTGACAGCAGCCTAAACGCGGATACGTGAGTTATGACGTATGGGAGTAAAGAGGACTTGATACTTAATGCTATGGTTGGGTTTCATGACCTTAATGATCTTTAGTAGTTGCGGATGCTTGCTAGGGGTCCAATCGTAAGTGCATATTATCCAAGTAGAGAAAGTATGTTAGCTCATTATCTCCTTCATATAAAATTATAAGAATGATTACCGGTACTTATTATCGATTGCCTAGGAACAAATGACTTTCTTGTTGACAAAATCGATCTAATTTTATTGTCTCGGAATTTATCCATATTTTTATTCTCGCAAAGTACTCGTAGTTTTATTCTTGCAAAATAGTTTCATACTTATTTTAAGTAAAGCTAACGTCAACTGTGCGTAGAGTTGTATCGGTGGTCAATAGAACTTGACGGAATATTTGTTCTTCCTTTAGCTCCTCGTTGGGTTCGACACTCTTATTTATCAAAGAAGGCAACAAACGATCCCCTATACTTGTGGGTTATGAAGACCTTTTTCTGGCGCCATTGCCAGGTGATACGTCCATTTTGCATCATGCTTTTATATCAATATTTATTGCATTATGGGCTGTTATTACACATTATATCTCAATACTTATGGCTATTCTCTCTTATTTTACAAGGTTTACCATGAAGAGGGGGAATGCCGGCAGCTAGAATTCTGGCTGGAAAAGGAGCAAACATTGGAAACCTATTCTGCACAACTCCAAAAGTCCTAAAACTCCACGAAACAAATTTTTGGATTTTATAAGAATTTATGAGCAAAAGAAATAGGCCAGGTGGCCCACACCCGGTCCAGGAGACCGGAGGGCGCACCCCCCTGTAGGGCGCGGCCCCCTATCTCCTGGGCCCCCTGGTGGGCCTTCGGCGTCCATCTTGTGCTATATCATCACTTTTACCCTGGAAAGAATCATGGACAAGCTTACGGGACGAAACTCCGCCGCCACGAGGCGGAACCTTGGCGGAATCAATCTAGGGCTCTGGCGGAGCTGTTCTGCCGGGGACACTTCCCTCCGAGAGGGGGAAATCATCACCAACGTCATCACCAACGATCCTCTCATCGAGAGGGGGTCAATCTCCATCAACATCTTCACCAGCACCATCTTCTCTCAAAACCCTAGTTCATCTCTTATATCCAATCTTGTATCAAAACCACAAATTGGTACACGTGGGTTGCTAGTAGTGTTGATTACTCCTTGTAGTTGATGCTATTTGGTTTACTTGGTGGAAGATCATATGTTCAGATCCTTTATGCATATTATTACTCCTCTGATTATGAACATGAATATTGTTTGTGAGTAGTTACGTTTGTTCCTGAGGACATGGGTGAAGTCTTGCTATTAGTAGTCATGTGAATTTGGTATTCGTTCGATATTTTGATGAGATGTATGTTGTCTTTCCTCTAGTGGTGTTCTGTGAACATCGACTACATGACAATTCACCATTATTTGGGCCTAGAGGAAGGCATAGGGAAGTAATAAGTAGATGATGGGTTGCTAGAGTGACAGAAGCTTAAACCCTAGTTTATGCGTTGCTTCGTTAGGGGCTGATATGGACCCATATGTTTAATGCTGTGGTTAGGGTTACCTTAATACTCATTTTTGTAGTTGCGGATGCTTGCAATAGGGGTTAATCATAAGTGGGATGCTTGTCCAAGTTAGGACAGTACCCAAGTACCGGTCCACCCACATATCAAATTATCAAAGTACCGAACGCGAATCATATGAACGTGATGAAAACTAGCTTGACGATAATTCCCAATGTGTCCTCGGAGCTCCTTCTTCATTATTAGAATTTGTCCAGGCTTATCCTTTGCTACATAAAGGATTGGGCCACTTTGCTGCACTTTATTTACTTTTTGCTCGTTACTATTTATCTTATCACAAAACTATCTATCACCTACTATTTCAGTGCTTGCAGAGAAAACCTTATCGAAAACCGCTTATCATTTCCTTCGCTTCCTCATTGGGTTCGGCACTCTTTCTTATCGAAAGGACTACGATAGATCCCCTACACTTGTGGGTCATCACCAGGGAGCAATAGCGTGGGGTGAATATTCTCCTGTGTGCTTGTTTGCTTTATCACTAAGTAATTTTTATTATGTGCTCTTGTTTTTTATCTCTAGTTATGGGTAGGAAATGCAAAATACCAAAAAAATGTTGTACCTACTAAACCAATGGTTGAAGAACCACCCAAAATCTATCATACTACTGAAGCTTTCTATTTGGATAATATTCGATTCATTTGTGCTCATGCTGAAAACCCAACTAGCTTAGTTGAGGGAAAATCGTTAAATGAGCATGCTTATTTTGTGCGATACTACTTATCTCAAAAAGGGAAACTTTTGTGTCATCATATTAATAATTTGTATTGCTATGCTTTGAATTTATGTGAAATACATGATTTTACTTGTTGTTCCGAAGACCCTAAGAAACACATTTTCTTCCAATGTGAGTTTAAGGATAATGGAATCTTATCTTCTTATGCCAAGGGTGTTTATAATTACTTGGATGTTGAACAAATTGAAGAATTTTTTGCTTTTAAGGGTGCCTATGAAGTTGCTTCTTTGATTGAAAAGTATGATGCTACTCTTTATAAATCTGAAAATTTTGCCATACTAAAATATTGCTATGAAAATTATTCTTCTAATGCTTATGTTAAACCATATATTGAAGACTTCTCCGCTGTCCAAGAAGATACTAGCATTTCACAGGAGTCTATGGAAGAAGAAATTGATGAAACTATGAGCTCATTGGATGAAAGATATGATGAGGAGAGCGAAGAACAAAATGAGTAAGAGCGGATTAGCTACCCTTGCCCACCTTATAATGAGAGTAACTCTTCAACCCATACATTATTTAATGCCCCTTTATTCTTACCGAAGGATGAATGCTATGATAATTTCTATGATCTCGTTGATTCGTTTGAAATATCCCTTTTTGATTAACTTGATGCTTGCTATGCTTGTGGCCAAGATGCCAATATGAATTATACTTATGGAGATGAAATTGCTATAGTTCCTTATGTTACGAATGAAACTGTTGCTATTGCACTCAGACATGATAGTCCTATTATCTTTTTGAATTCTCTACACTATATTGGCGAAGTTTGCTCTTATTAAGGATTACATTGATGGGTTGCCTTTTACCGTTGCACATGATGATTTTTATGAATATAATATGCATGTGCTTGCTGCTCCTACTTGCAATTATTATGAGAGAGGAACTATATCTTCACCTCTATGTTTCCAACACGATAGACTTGCAAGAAACTTCTTATGCTATGTATTGGCCTTTACTTGATGTTCATGAATTGTTCTTGTATGACATGCCGATGCATACGAAGAGAGTTAGACTTCGTCATTGCATGATATATGTTGCTTTGTGCTCACTACTAAATGCCAAATCATTGTTAATCAAAATTTGCTTTGATATACCTTGGGATCCAGGTGGATTCACTACTTGAGCACTTTATGCCTAGCTTAATGGCTTTAAAGAATTTTTAGAGAGTCATTTATTTCTGTTGGGTACTTTTATAAAGTTTAAAACAAAAAAAATATAGAGGGCAACTTAAACCTTCAGAAAAAGAAAAGTGAAAGTGAGAAAGACGAGCACCGTTGAAGTGGGGACGTCCTTGAACTTTGTTCATGCCCATGGAATCTTTGTGAATCTCGATTACAGAAACTTTTCAAAAAATTATTTATCCCCTTGTACAAATCCTTTGTATTGTAAAATTATTGTGCCAAGATTTGCCCTTAGGATGATATGATTGCTTGTTGGTACGTGCGGTGCAGGAACAGAAATATTGGCTGTAGCGCATGAATTTTCATTTTTTTTACTACAACGTCAAAAGGTTCTAAAACTTTTAGCACACTATAGCTATTTTTTTTATTTCGTCCTAAGTTTTCAGAATTTTTGGAGTTACAGAAGTATGGTAGATGTTTAGATTGCTACAGATTGTCCTGTTTAAGACAGATTCTGTTTTTGATGCATTGTTTTGCTTGTTTTGATGAAATTATCGATTTTTATCGGTGGTATATGATACGTGTCCAACGTATCTATAATTTGTGATTGTTACATGCTATTGTATTATCTGTTTTGGATGTTTAATGGGCTTTCATATGCTCTTTTATATTATTTTTGGGACTAACCTACTAACCGCAGGCCCAGTGCTAGTTTCTATTTTTTTGCCTATTTTAGCGTTTTGTAGAAAAGGAATACCAAACGGAGTCCAAACGGAATGAAACCTTCGCGATGATCTTTCTTGAACCGAAAGAAAACCAGAAGACTTGGAGTAGAAGTCTGGAACTCCACAAGGAGGCCACGAGGCAGGAGGGCGCGCCCAGGGGTGGTAGCCGCGCCCCCCACCCTCGTGGGCCCCTCGTAGCTCCACCGATGTACTTCTTTCGCCTATATATACTCTTATACCATAGAAACACCAGGGGAGCCATGAAACCACTTTTCTGCCGCTGCAACCTTTTGTACCCGTGAGATCCCATCTTGGGGCCTTTTCCGGCGATCTGCCGGAGGGTGAATTGATCACGGAGGGCTTCTACGTCGACACCATTGCCTCTCCGATGAAGCGTGAGTACTTTATCACAGACCTTCGGGTCCATAGTTATTAGCTAGATGGCTTCTTCTCTCTCTTTGATTCTCAATACAAAGTTCTCCGTGATGTTCTTGGAGATTGATTCGATGTAATACTCTTTTGCGGTGTGTTTGCCAAGATCCGATGAATTGTGGATTTATGAACAAGATTATCTATGAATATTATTTGGTTCTTCTCTGAATTCTTATATGCATGATTTGATATCTTTTGCAAGTCTCTTCAATTATCGGTTTAGTTTGGCCTACTAGATTGATCTTTCTTGCAATGGGAGAAGTGCTTAGCTTGGGTTCAATCTTGCGGTGTCCTTTCCCAAAGTGATGAGGGGCAACAAGGCACATATTGTATTGTTTCCATCGAGGATAAAAGATGGGGTTTATATCATATTGCTTGAGTTTATCCCTCTACATCATGTCATCTTGCTTAATGCGTTACTCCGTTCTTATGAACTTAATACTCTAGATGCATGCTGGATAGCGGTCGATGTGTTGAGTAATAGTAGTAGATGCATAATCGTTTCGGTCTACTTGATACGGACATGATGCCTATATTAATGATCATTGCCTTAGATGTCTTCATAATTATGCACTTTTCTATCAATTGCTCGGCAGTAATTTGTTCACCCACCGTAATACATGCTATCTTGAGAGAAGCCACTAGTGAAACCTATGGCCCCCGGGTCTCTTTCCTATTATATTACATCTCTTTTCTATTTTATCGCATCTTGTTTACTATTTTGCAATCTTTACTTTCCAATCTATACAACAAAAATACCAAAAATATTTAGTTTACTATCTCTATTAGATCTCACTTTTGCGAGTGACCGTGAAGGGATTGACAACTCCTTTATCACATTGGTCGCAAGGTTCTTGATTGTTTGTGTGTCTTCTCGTACTGGATTGATACCTTGGTTCTCAAAACTGAGGGAAATACTTACGCTACTTTGCTTCATCACCCTTTCCTCTTCAAGGGAAAACAAACGCATGCTCCAGAGGTAACAAGAAGGATTTCTTGCGCCGTTGCCGGGGAGATCTACGTCAAGTCAAGCCATACCAAGTACCCATCATAAAGTCTTCTCCCTCGCATTACATTATTCGCCATTCCCTCTCGTTTTCCACTCGCCCACTTCTAAAACGATTTTCGAAAACCTTTGCCTTTTCTTCGCCCCCTCCCGTTTGATCTTTTATTTGCTTGTGTTACCATGTGCCTTCTTTTTTCTTGCATCTTCGTTTGCTAAAAGTCTATTGATCCTCATCCACTAGCTCATCTTTTTGAGAGATCTAATTATTATGAACCAATTGCTAGTGAGTTTTGTGCATTAGATTATGTTTGTGAGGTTTTGCTTGACATTCATGAATCTGGAAATTGTGATGAAGAAATTTATGAAGTGATTCACGATATATCTTTGAATAAAAAGCATGATTGCAATGATGTTATTATAAATTATGTTAATTTTAATCGTGTTAATGATATGAAAACCCTAAGCTTGGGGATCCTTCTTATGACCTTGAAAATTTATTTAAGCCCCATGATGAATATGAGATTGATATTAGTGTTTGCAATAATATAGAAAGTGGGTTTGGAAGAGTGTCAACTTTAGATCCCACATATTTGGATAATTTTCCATCTTACGAAATTTTTGATGAAAGTAGGTTTGGAGAGGTCATGACTTTAGTTAATGTTAATTCCACTATTTTGGAAGAGTGTCAACTTAGCATGCATGAGGATCGTGTTGAGAATATGTTTTGTGATAGCTATATTCTTGAATTTGCTTATGATCCCACATGTAATTATTATGAGAGAGTAAAATATGGTTATATAAATTCTCATGTTACTAAATTACTCCTCGTTATGTTGAGATTGCTATTGTTTCTTTCCACTTGCTTGCATATGCTAGTTTTTGCTTGCTATGTTAATTTGTTTGCCTATAAGATGCATATGCATAGGAAGTATGTTAGACTTAGATGTGTTTTTCACGTGTTTAATGATGCTCATTTGCACTTCAATTCTTCTCTTTCATGTGAGCATCATCAAAATCTCAATGCCTAGCTAGGGGCGTTAAACGATAGCGCTTGTTCGGAGGCAACCCAATTTTATTTTTGTTCTTTGATTTTTGCTCCTGTTTAGTAACAAATAATTCATCTAGATTCTGTTTAGATGTGGTTTTATGTTTTAACTAGTGTTTGTGCCAAGTAGAACCTTTGGGAAGACTTGGGTGAAGTCTTTACGATCTTGCTGTAAAAAACAGAAACTTTTGCGCTCACGAGATTAGCTGTCATTTTTTACTGGTGAGTGCTTTTAGGTTGATTATTTTTGAAGATGATTAATAGACAAATTACTCACGTTCACCATTTTATTTCATAAATTTTAGAGTTCATAAGTATTCGAAAGTTACAGATTGCTACAGACTGTTTTGTTTTTGACAGATTCCGTTTTTCGTGTGTTGTTTGCTTATTTTGATGAATCTATGAGTAGTATCGGGGGGTATGAACCATAGAGAAGTTGGAATACAGTAGGCACCCCAAGGCTTATTTTGATGGATTTTGTAATAAGGAGTGGCAAGATCCTAAGCTTGGGGATGGACAAGGCACCCCAAGGTAATTCAAGGACAACCAAAAGCCTAAGCATGGGGATGCCCCGAAAGGCATCCCCTCTTTCGTCTTCGTCTAGTCGGTAACTTTACTTGAGGCTATATTTTTATTCACCACATGATATGTGTTTTGCTTGGAGCATCTTGCATGATTTGAGTCTTTGCTTTTTAGTTTACCACAATCATCCTTGCTGTACACACCTTTTGGGAGAGACACACATGAATCGGAATTTATTAGAATACTCTATGTGCTTCACTTATATCTTTTGAGCTAGACAATATTGCTCTAGTGCTTCACTTATATCTTTTTAGAGCACGGTGGTGGCTTTATTTTATAGAAATTGTTGATATCTCATGCTTCACTTATATTATTTTGAGAGTCTTTTAGAACAGCATGGTAATTTGCTTTGTTTATAAAATTAGTTTTAATATGATGGGCATCTAAGATGGGTATAATAAAAACTTTCATATAAAGTGCATTGAATACTATGAGAAGTTTGATTCTTTATGATTGTTTTGAGATATGAAGATGGTGATATTAAAGTGATGCTAGTAGAGTAGTTGTGAATTTGAGAGATACTTGTGTTAAAGTTTGTGATTCCCATAGCATGCACGTATGGTGAACCTTTATGTGATGAAGTTGGAGGATGATTTATTTATTGATTGTCTTCCTTATGAGTGGCAGTCGGGGACGAGCGATGGTCTTTTCCTACCAATCTACCCCCCTAGGAGCATGCACATAATACTTAGTTTCGATAACTAATATTTTTTTGCAATAAGTATGTGGTTCTTTATGACTAATGCTGAGTTCATGGATTATACAGACTCTCACCCTTCCAGCATTGCTAGCCTCTCTAGTACGGCACAACTTTCATCGGTACCATACACCCACCATATACCTTCCTCAAAACAGCCACCATACCTACCTATTATGGCATTTCCATAGCCATTCTGATATATATTGCCATGCAACTCTCCACCGTTCCGTTTATTATGACACGCTCCATCATTGTCATATTGCCTTGCATGATCATGTAGTTGACATCGTATTTGTGGCAAAGCCACCATTCATCATTTTTCATACATGTCACTCTTGAATCATCGCACATCCCGGTATACCGCCGGAGGCATTCACATAGAGTCATATTTTGTTCTAAGTATTGAGTTGTAATTCTTGAGTTGTAAGTAAATAAAAGTGTGATGATCTTCATTATTAGAGAATTGTCCCAATGAGGAAAGGATGATGCAGACTATGATTCCCCCACAAGTCGGGATGAGACTACGGACGAAAAATAAAAAAAAGAAGAAGAAAAGAGGCCATAGAAAAGAGAAATGGCCCAAATAAAAAATGAGAGAAAAAGAGAGAAGGGGCAATGCTACTATCCTTTTTTCACACTTGTGCTTCAAAGTAGCAGCATGATCTTCATGATAGAGAGTCTCCTATGTTGTCACTTTCATATACTAGTGGGAATTTTTCATTATAGAACTTGGGTTGTATATTCCTGTCGGGAAGCTGATCCACGAACACCTATGGGACCGGCGGACCCGAGCCCTTTCGGTTCGGGGGGCGGAGATCGCACGAAGAGCAGATCGAGGCGGTTAAGCACGAGCAGTTTACCCAGCTTCGGAACTCTCCGGAGAGATAATACTCCTACCGCTGCATGTCCGAGTGTATTGAGTTCTTGCTTGGGAGCGTTGAGTGCTACCAGTACACACCAGCTGCTAGCGGGACCTAGCATGAGTGTTTTCTGCCTTGAACCTTCAACCTTCGAACCCCCTTCTACGCTATGCATGGGCCTCCTTTTATATGCTCAAGGGGTCTCCGACAGGTGTCAACGTAGACAAGGGTAAAAAAAATGGAAAAGGAATTGCGGTTGGTACAGCTACCTGTACAGTGTTTCATACCTAACGCTGACGGCAGGGGACAAAGGCATTAAATGCCCGTCTACGTCGCCCAAACAGTGCAAACAGGGACCGTCAGGGACGCCACCGCTTGCCACGATGGCAATCTTGTCGCCGCTTGCCACATCGCTCCCCTCGCCGCAGACAGCCTCTTGCCACGACGCTTGGAAAGGTCCTGAGGCGACACGTTAGTGGATGTGCCGGAGCGCAGGTACTGAGTGGTAGTCTGCGCTGCAAGCGCTTTGCCGCGGTTGTTGCCTTGTCGCGTCCGGAAGCTTGTCGCTCGCCGGGCCTTGCCGGGACGCGTGGCGCGTCGCGGCAAGTTCCTTGAGATGCTTTGGTTGGCCTTCCCGGCAAGCTCCTCTTGCCGGGGCCTTGTCTCTTAGGTGCCTTGGTTGGCCTTCCCGGCAAGCTCCTCTTGCCGGGGCCTTGTCTCTTTGGCTTGAATACTTTGTTCTTGAATGGCTCCAAAGGAACCACGGAGGACCTTGGCGGTCACCCGGCAAGCCTTGCCGCGGGGTGCTGCAACTGCCCGTGCACGAGTTCGGGATACTAGGGTACCCCTACTCTAGTACACCGACAGGAGCCCCCGGGCCTGGGCCACACACTGTGCCGAGCGCTGTTGGGCCAGGCCCAAAACAGGGCACGGGCACGCGCGGCCTGGGTTACGCCGTAACTCACTCCGGACCCACCACGCCCTCCATTTAACGGCACGCCTTCGAATGCGCGTCGTGGGAGAGATCGTGGGTGGTTTCTTTATTCGGAAGACGGAACGCCCCGCTTCTCCTCTTTATAAGCGGGAAACAGGGGCAGTTCGCCCATCTCGCCAGTTGCTGTTCCAATCTCCAAAACCTCCGCCGCTCCCCCCTTCTTCCCAAAGCTGAAAGAGAGCAGCGCTCTGCCCCCCATCGCCACCAGCGCCACCAACGCCGTCGATCTCCCCCACCACCTCCGCCATGGCTCCGAAAGCCGACAAGGGGAAGGGCGTGAAGTCGGCCGAGGCGCAGCGGCTCGCGGCGCTGCGAAAGGAGCGGGCCATCTTCCCCCCCAGCTCGCCCTTGAAGGATCTGAGGGAGTACTTCTACCTCTTCTGGTCGACGGAGACGCGAGCGCATCCGCGCACGAAGGTACTCCCAGCTGCCGCTTCGGAACTGGCTCCGAATGGATACCCTTTCTTCGCGCTGTTCTTCTACTGCGGGCTCTGCCCGCCTTTCTCTGAATTCTTCTGTGATATCATGAACACCTACGGGTTCCGCCTCCTTGACTTCACCCCCAATGCCGTTCTGACCATGGCAGTTTTCGCACATCTCTGCGAAAACTATGTCGGAGACTATCCAAACGTAGCTCATTTCCGCCACTTCTTTATGCCCCGGGATGAGAGAGGGGAGCCTCTTGCCGGCGGAATCGCTTGGATCTCGAGGACTGGCAAGAAGGAAGCTTATCTGGAGGGAGAGCTCCGCAGCAAGTGGGAGGAATGGAGGGCAGACTGGTGCTGGATTGTCGAGGAGAACCCACAGCCATTTACCGCCCATCGCCAAACCCCAGTAGTGCGCGGCAACGATTGGAGCAGCGTGGCCCCGGAAGATGCTAGGCTGAAGATTGCCGTCACCGGATCTCACGCCTTAGGCTTGCCGGAGCTCCTTTGTAAGCGCCGTTGGCGCGATTTCCTTCGTCGTCGACGCTTCTTTGCAGGGGAGAGGAGGAGACCCACCTGGGAGTTCCAGAATGCGGCGAATATCATGAGGCTGCGCCCGGGCCTTAACTTCAACTTCACTGTCCTAGAACTGGACGCGATGCTCTTGGAACTGTTCAAGAACGATCCTGATCATCCCGAAATGTTCAGGTTGCCGAGGGGCGTCGTTCCACTGTGCAACAACTCCTCGCTCGACCGCATCCGTGCAATGATGCCGTTGTGCGACTCGCATGGAATTGTCCCAACCTGGCAAGAGCCTGCAGACGACGTCGTGCGGGAGTTCTTTGACGGCTTGGTAGAAGTGCCGGTCCGCCCCGATGAACAGAAGAGCCTCACCCGCGACACCACCGATGATGAGATGCAGCGCATCGCCACTAGGCCGGAAGAGGCAGCGGCAGCCGCTGCCGCGGGCGAGTTTGGATTCACCGTGGAGGAGGCAGAGGCAGCAGAGGCGGCAAGCCTTGTCGAGCGAGAGGAGCTTGCCGGCGAGGAAGAGCTTGTCGGGCCTGAAGCTGAGTCGAGCGAGCCCGCCGAGGGCGCCTCCTCCCCACCTTCAGACAGCTTGCCGCAAGCGGAGCCCCCAGCTCCACCAAGAAGGCGTCTCCGCAAGGCCGGAGACGAGCGGGCGGCAGACGGGTCAGGTCACAGCCGCGCACATGACGCGCCCACCGCGGCAAGCACAGTTGCCGCTGGAGCACCTCACGCCCGCTGCAATCGGAGCGGGCCCTCCCGGACCCGCCACATCGCTCCCGCCAAGCGGCCAAGGGAACCCACTCCTCCGCCTCGCCGCACCGGGAGGCGAGCCGAATCGATCTCTCTGCGCCAGCTCCGACGAGGAAGAAGAAGAGTAAGATTCTTTGCTGTACTTGTAGTCCTTCAATTTGTTGCTTTGTCTTGTATCTGATTTGCTTCACTCTGAACCCATTCCTTTTCAGGACGCTGGCCCAGAGAGCGTCGAAGAGAGCCAAGGTCCCGGTGATTGTCATCGAGGACGAACCCACCGCGACAGCAGGAGGCGTGTCCGAGACCACCTTGCCGGACCCGGCAACCCTTCCTCAAAGCAGCCCCCAGCGCAGCCCCCATCGTAAGTATATGGTTTACTTCCTGCTGTTAGGCGTGCATGGGTGCTCTTTCTTTGCTGATATCTGACTGTTGGTTTGTGTAGGAGCAGAGCAGCCCCACCAGGAGTGCCCTGAAGCCGCTCCTGACATGCCATCTGCTTCGACTACACCGCCAAGGGAGGATTCCCCGGCAAGGGAGCGTTCTCCGGCAAGGGAGACTTCTCCGGCAAGGGACAGTTCTCCGGCAAGGGATAGCACCAGCGACCCTCCGGTGGTTGAGACCACGACTGCAGATCCTAGTACAGGTAATCCCTTCGCTTGAAACCTTCCCTTGTGTTCTTCTTCTTCTGATCTTCTTTTCTGGATATTTGCTTGACTTTTCTTCATTTTCCGGTCGTCAGATCCATCTGCCACAGAGCCGATGGAGACCGAGGTCTCCACCGAGGAGGACGCGCGCGGCAATACCGACGACGCCGTTGTCACCGAAGAGGAAGCCGGCGCTGATGATCCCGCCGGCGAAGAGGCCGCCAAGGCTGCTGCCGCAGAAGCTGGCGAGGGGTCCGGCGATCGCACTGACGGCCCCGAGGCCGCAGGAGCGCTAGGCGCTACGCCGACCACCGATCCCTCCGCCGCTGCTGCAGCGTCAAGCTCCGAAGAGCCCCAGCCCGGCGCCTATTTGAAGGCCGGCGGTGGCGTCTTCATCAAGCTCCCCTGGGCGTCGAGCTCCAGGGTGCCGGTCGAAGGAGAGACCTTTGATGAAGAGTTGCTCGCCTCCGCTGGACTGACGCTGGTCGACGCGCCGAGCAGCAAAGAAGCGGGCGAGCCCGAGGAGGAGCAGCTGCAGAAGCTGTTGTCGCTCTACCGTGCCCGACAAGCCAAGCTGGAATCCCGAGAAGCGCTTTTGTCGCGGGCGGAGCAGACATCGAGAAGCGCGCAGAGGAGCTCCGGGGCCTCAACCAGGAAGCTCTCCGGTCCCTGGCAGAGGAGCGGGAGCGACTCACCGAAGAGCGCAAAGCCTTCCTCCTCGAGAAGGCTGAAGTTGAAGAGCAACAGCGGCTTGCTGCCGAGAAGCTATCTGCGCAGGAAAGTGATTTGGTGCAGCGGAAGGTCAACCTTGACAGCCATGAGGAGGAGCTTGCCACGCGCGAGCAGACATTTGGCAGGGCTCTCAAGGAAGCAAAGGATGCTGCCGCAGCTGCCGAGGCCGCCAAGAAGGAGCTGGAGACGAAGGTGACGCAGTTGGAGGCCAATCTCAAGGAGAGCGGCGAGGAGCTTGCTGCACTCAAGCGTGAGCGCGAGAAGGACGCCTACACCCTTGGTGAGCTGCAGGGTCGTCTCGCCGAGAGGAGCAAAGAGCTTAGCGCCGCCAAGGACTCCAATGCAGATCTTGAGTGACGGCGCCAGGGAGCAGGAGGTGGCCTTGAAGGAGAAGATCAAGGCCGACGAGGCGCTGCTGGCGAGTGCTGCTGCCGCCCAGAACACTTTTAGGGAGAATGTGGAGCACTGGACCGAGGGTCTCGTGGATGTTGCCGCAGCCATCGGCTGGGAGCCGGGCGTAGCTGGGGATGAAGGATCTCGGGTATTCCTCCGATGAGCACCTCCAACCCAGCGCCAAGCTCAGCTTGTTCTTCAAAAGCGTGGGCGACGGCCCTCCAGCCGACTCCGGGAAGAGATCCCAAAGCAGCTAATAACGAAGTCGCGCCCGGATCTGGCGCTGGAGCTCTTCAAAAGGTGCTGATGAAGGTGGCCTTCCGCAACCCAGGCCTCAACCTCACCAACGCCCTCTCAAGACCTTGCCACCGGATGCTGATCTGGAAGCGCTCAAGACCCTTGTCGCACCCATTGTGGACAAGGTGAGCAAGATCAAGAGGGTTGAGGGTGATCGCGTAGATTAGGCTGCCCGTTTTTTCTTTTTCTTGCCGCTGCTGGTCATGTTATAAGAACAATCTATTAGAGCTGCGACAAGCTATCTTGTAATATAACTCTATTTCGGGTAGTGATTGCTATGTTATTTCCTTTACTTGATTCCTTCCTTTGTATGTTTTTGCCCTACGCTTTTAGGGAACTTGTCGGCGCAGGCACCTGGGCCGCGAGCGCTGAGTGCGAGACGTCAGCAGCCTGCTGGCGGTGCCGCTACCGACAAGAAACCTTGTCGCAACTAGTCGCAGCTCACTTAAGTTGTTGAGCGGACTCGAAACAAAGTAAGGGCGCAACTAGCTACGAGTTGGTTCCTCCGCGCATGTGTTTTCCATATACATAGTACGGTCGCTCGAGGAAGATAACTTAAAAAATTTTAAAACTGATTGCTCAAATTTTAGCAACTTAGCTTTTCTGTCGTTTACTTCCAGGTAAGGCGAAATTTCCTCGAGCGACGCTTGGTCCACAGCATTATCTTCTCCTTTCCCCCCGGCAAACTTGTGGGTGAGGGAACCTTCCTCTCTTTGAGAAAGAGAAAGAAGAGAAAATAAAGATATGGAGCCTTGCGGCTCGTTATTGCTTACCGGGGGTAGGTGCTGCACAAAGTGTCAGATAACGCATGCAAAAATAAAGTAGAAAGCATGAAATCGACAAGATGTGCGGAGCACATGAGCTTTACTTATGCACGGGGTCTGCGCCCGGCTTTGTACAAAGGATTACATTCAACATCGGCAAGACTTGTACAAAAGGTAGTTGCCGAAACGGGTTCCGGCAACCGCGCCCTACGGGTAAAACTTACGAAGATGCTCAATGTTCCAGGAGTTGCTCACCGGAATGCCATCTTCGGTCTCAAGGCTGACAGCGCCAGGCCTAGTGACTCGTTTCACCCGGTAAGGGCCTTCCCACTTCGGCGTCAACTTGTTGGAATTCTTGGCGGACTGAACGCGCCGAAGAACAAGGTCGCCTTCCTCGAGACTTCTGGCATTAACTTTGCGGCTATGGTAGCGGCGCAAAGTTTGCTGGTATCGAGCAGCTCGTACAGCAGCCTGAAGACGGTCTTCCTCAAGGAGCAGCGCGTCATCTTGTCGCAACTGTTCTTGCTCAAGCTCATCATAAGCGAGCACTCGAGGTGACCCGTATACGAGTTCCGTGGGGAGAACTGCCTCCGCTCCATAGACTAGAGCGAAAGGTGTCCGGCCATGGCTCGATTTGGCGTCGTCCTGATCGACCAAAGAACCACCGGCAGCTCCTCAATCCAGTTCTTTCCGCACTTGTGCAGCCTGTCGAAAGTTCTGGTCTTGAGCCCGAGCAGCACTTCAGCATTCGCCCTTTCCACTTGACCGTTACATCTCGGATGAGCAATGGGTTTAAGGCGGAACCTTGGCGCCAAGATCTTGGACGATCGCATGAAGGTGCGGCTCGTGAATTGCGTGCGTTGTCGGTGATGATCCTGTTAGGGATCCCAAGCGGCAAACAATCGACCAAGAACTTGACTCGCCGATCGCTGTGCCATCACCTTCCTCATCGCTTCCACTTCCGCCACTTTGTGAACTTGTCGATTGCAACGCATAAGTACTCAAAGCCCCGACAGCTCGGGAAAGGGGCCGAGGATGTCGAGCCCCTGCATCAAAAATGGCCAGGATAAAGGGATCGTCTGGAGAGCTTGAGCTGGCTGGTGTATGTCTGCTTGGAATGGAATCGCACGCTTCACACTTGGTTACTTGTGCGCTTGCATCTTGGAGGGCTGTCGGCCAAAGAAACCTCGTCGAACGCTTTGCCGGCAAGTGCTCTTGCGCCAATGTGGTGACCACATATGCCTCCATGTATCTCCGCCAACAGCTTTTGTCCGTCTTCCCGGTGAATACACTTCAATTTCACGCCGTTGAGTCTTCTTCTGTACAGTGTGTTGTCGACAAACTGGTACATACTTGACTGCCGGGCTACTCTTTCCGCTTCTTCTTGCTCTTCGTGAAGTTCTCCTGTCTGAAGGAAATGGACAATCTGCTGTGCCCATGCTGGAGCTTGCGGCTCGACAACAAGGACTAAAGGCACATCTGCTGCTGCGGGAACATCCGCTTCTACGGCGAGAACCTACGACTCAGCCGGAGCTTGACGTTCCCCGGCAAGCTTGCCGGAGCAAAACTTGTCGGGAGCGCTCGCTTCAAAGGAACAAACCCTAGGGCTTGCCGAGCAGATCGCTTCCTCAAAGATCCTTGGTGTTGATCTTGAGGACCTTCTTGGCGGCGGCTTCGGGAGCTCTGCCGGAAAGTAGTCACCAGAGATCAACTTCCTCTTCTTGTTCTGTCCCGCTTGATGGCGTTCATGGGGCAGTTGAGTCGCTTTTGAGCACAAAGATCCCTGGTTCCATTGTGTAACTTAAGTGCGGCGACTTCGATAGGCCATCGGCAATATCGTTTCTGAGCTCTTGGAACATGTTCCATCTCAGAGGCCGTCAAAAGTGCTCTTCCAGCTTTCTCACTTCATCAATGTAAGCTTCCATCAACGGACTCGATAATTCTTGTTCACTTGGCGGATGACAAGCTGCGAGTCACCCACGATAATGAGCTTCTTGATCCCAAGGTTCATCATGCGATCTCGAGACCGGCAAGCAAACCTTCATACTCTGCAGTATTGTTTGTTGCTTGCTCCTTGGGAAAGTGCATCTGGACTCACGTGACTTGAGGTGCTCTCCGTGGGTGCAACAAGTAGCACGCCTGCACCGGGCGCCTTTGCAGCGAGAAGGCACCATCAAAGTACATCAGCCACTCTTTGGTTGCTTCCTTGACGGGATGCTCGCTTCGAATTTCTTCATCTTGTGTTGGCGCCCATTCTGCTATGAACTCTGCCAATGCTCGCTTTGGATAGTTGAGGTGCTCTCAAACTTGAGGCCAAAGCTTGACAGTTCAAGCGCCCACTCGACGATCCTCGCCTGTTGCTTCGGATTTTGGCAAGATCCTCTTTAGTGGAAAACGAAAGTGACGCATCGTGGATCTCATGTGCTTGGAAGTAATGGCGTTAGCTTTCTCGAGGCCATGAGAAGGCCGAAAAGCAATTTCTGCACACCGTAGTACTCTTGACCTAGCCCTCAGAAGGGAACCGACAAAGTAAACCGGGCGCTGCACCATTCTTTCTCAGATCTTCTCATGCTACCGCTACAGATCCATCCTTGTCGGGACCAGAGAGCTTGTCGGTGAAGTCCCTTGCTTGTCGCTGGATGCATCCGCCGTGGTTGCCGGCTCATCATCCGCCTCCCTCTCCGCTACTAACGCAGCACTAACCACTTGATTGGTTGCCGCTATATATAGCAGCAACTTCTCTTGTGGCTTAGGTGCGAGAAGTGTTGGAGTGGAGGACAGGTATCCCTTTAAGTCCTGCAGCGCAGCCTCCGCTTCCGGAATCCATTTCATTGGTCCTGCCTTTTTCAAAATTTTGAAAAATGGCGGTCTGGCCCTTCAGCAGACCTAGAGATAAACCTGCTTTGAGAGCAGCTACGCAACCGCAAGTCTTCGTGACATCCTTGACGCGCTTTTGGTGCTTCAATCTGCTCAATGGCTTTGATCTTGTCGGGATTGGCTTCAATTCCCCGCTGAGATACGAAGAACCCGAGAAGCTTGCCGGAGGGGACTCCAAACACGCACTTCTCGGGGTTAAGCTTGAGGTTGATCTTGCGCAGATTTGCAAAGGTTTCGCTCTAAATCTTGAATCAGGGTCGCCTTTGTCCTTGCTCTTGACCACTATGTCATCCATGTAGGCTTCCACATTTCTGTGTATTTGCGGCTCAAAAGCCGCCATGGACCACCCTTGCAAATGTTGAACCAGCATTCTTTAAACCGAAAGGCATCCGTACGAAACAGTAGGTGCCACATGGGGTGATGAATGCGGTCTTCTCCTCATCCTCTTCAGCCATGAAGATCTGATGATATCCTGAGTATGCATCAAGAAATGAAAGCAAGTCACATCCGGCCGTGGAGTCAACAATCTGGTCGATGCGCGGCAAGGGAATGGGTCTTTGGGACAAGCTTTATTAACATCGGTAAAGTCGATACAAAGCCTCCATTTCCTGTTTGCCTTGGCGCATTTACTACAGGATTGGCCAACCACGAGGGATGGAGCACTCCTCGACAAGGCCTGCTGCTTCCAATTTCTTGATTTCTTGACGATGAATTCTTGGCGCCCACCGCTCGCTTCTCGACTTTACGCTTGACGGGCCGCGCATGAGGGCAGAATGCAAGATGGTGCTCGATTACTTTCTTGGGAAAACCGGGGATGTCAGACGGTTGCCATGCAAATACGTCGACGTTCGCCTGCAGGAAAGCAACGAGCGCGCTTTCCTATTTAGGGTCGAGAGTGGCACTGATGGTAAAGGTACCACCAGCGCTGTCGTGGAATTGTCACGGCAGATGTCCTCATGAAAGGACTTGGTCGTAGAGCCATCGTACGGGTTAACCTAGAGGGGTTAAGGCGGACACAAAGACATGGGAGTTTATACTAGTTCGGCCCCTTCTATGAAGGTAAAAGCCTCACGCCTAGTTGTGATGGGATTGATGTGATTTGGCGCCGAGGAGCAATAGCTTCGCTTTAGCCTCGAATTCTCTGTCTTTAACCCGCGGCCGGGTCGTCCCCTTATATACACGGGTTGGCCTTGCGGCGGTCTCTGAGAGTCCCGATCCGGCTCATACAAGTGTCCTGGCTCGGTCTCTTCCCTCTTATCTTACAACTCAAGTTACAAGACTAAGGCGGTTTACATGAATGGATCCTAATCCGCCTCTGGGCTTTGGGCCTCCTTCAGGGCCCGGATCATGGATGAGGGTAACGGCCCCTTGAGGCGGTTTACACTTAGCGATTATATCCCCAACATTAGGCCCTGATTGACTTGAACCGGTTCATGTGAATCTCCAATATCTTTTAGGAAGCTCCGTAAACCGCCATTTGCTTGAACCGCCGTGACGTCATCCTCTGACCATCGCCGCATGGCGCCTTGACGTCATCTTTTATAAAGAAATCCGAACAGTAAGATTCCCTTTCATTTAATGCTATCCCGAAAATCGAGGCGACTGCGCCGTCCGCCGCTTTGACTCCTCAATTCTCGCCGGTTAACTGCGCGGTCCCTTATAAATAGACCGGCAGGCCCCTTTCTCTTCTTCTCTTCTTCTTCCTCGCGACGCTCCAGCCACTGAAGCTCCGCCGCCTCGACCTTTCAATCGCGCGTCGGCGGGCGCTGCATCAACCTCGATCGCATCGAAGTTCCCGGCGCTCCTCCGCGGCTTTGCTCATCCGGTAAGGTCCCTTTCAAACCCTAGATCCCATCTGAAGATCCTGTTCATCTCCTAGTTCATATGTGTTCATACCCGGTTCTTCATACCTGCTCTGCCATGGCCGCGTAACTCAACCGTACCATACATCCTGTGCGGGTGACTGTTCCGCCGTCAATTCGACTCTATGCATCTTCCCCTTTTTCCTTCAGATCCTTTAATTTAGCACGCCCAAATCTTCCTGTGCTTTATGAGGCTTGCATAGGTCGTAGAAGTGTTTCTTACTGAAACTTCGGTAGATCTAGATCACTTCCATTCGCGTGTGAAACCTGTTTGTCCATACTTAGCAATTTTTCAGGTCTGTCTCTTTTGGCGGTTTACCTTTTTGATAGCTAACCCGTCACTCCATTAGTCCTCGCTAAACCGGAATCGGAACTGGCTGCCGAATTGCCGGTTTAACATTGTATAATGTGCCTGAACCGTTTAACGGTAAACCGCCATTTCCCTGCGCAGCTTTGATCTTCCGGAATGGCCCCGCAATTCGCAGCGTGCAATTGGGTCCGGTCTAAGGCCACCGAGACGCAACTCAACGGATACGTCACCACCGGCGCTTTAGCTGCTAAGAACGTCCTCCACTGGCGGGTTCCGGATGGCGAATGCCCTCCCACTCCGCAAGAAGGAGAAGTAATTGTATTTGTGCAACACTTAGACCGGGGATTCTGCCCACCCGGATCAAAATTCTTCCGGATGTCCTTGCAAGTTTTCAACTTCATCCACAGGATATTGGTCCCAACTCCGTGTCAAACATATGCAATTTTCAAGTGTTCTGTGAAGTCTACCTTCAAGAAGAACCCTACGTGGAGCTGTTCCGAGATTTCTTTCACTTGAACCGTCAGACGGAGTTTTCTCGATTGTCCCAACACGTAGCTGGGCGGCGTTTCAATCCAAAAAAGGAAGGAAGCGGACTTTCCTCACGCCAAACACCACAGCCATCCAAAAGATTGGAACCAAACCTGGTTCTACTGCCGGAACACTGCCCCTGCCAACGAGAATCCTTTGCCGGGCTACCGTCCTCACCGGCTTAGCAACAATCATCCGCTGCCTTTGCGCTTAACCGCCGCGGAACGGAAGAACTTTGCACCCCAGATCATTAAACTCCGGGCTCTAATGGCCAATGGACTAACCGGTGTGGATCTTGTGCGATGCTGGGTTTCTTGGGGTATCTTGCCCTTAAGCCGCCGGCCCGGATTGATGCACGAATATACTGGCAGCCTCCAAGACCCTCAAAGACGTCACGGATTACCAATAACTAAACTTGAGGTCACAGAGACTGTAAAGAGGATGCTTGACGAACCAATCTCCGCCTGCAGCCTAACCGGGTTGGCTCCGTTCTGTGTTGCCAACCAACCGCCTGCGGTAAAGCCCCGCTCACCGTCTTTCTGGCCTTTAACATTGTGTTTATATGCATTAATCCTTGTTACCTCGCAGGCTAACAGCTCCTTCTGGAGGCGGACCAAACCGGCCCGAGCTCCGCGTATAAAGTCCAAAGCTACCAAAAAGGCTGGCAAGAAAACCGCCGGGTCTTCCGATCCGCCCGGAAGAGGAAGAATCGAAGCTGAGTTAAAACTGGATATCCTTACGAAGGAGCCGCCAGAACCGGCTCTTCACCTTGTGCTTCCTCTTACTTATAGTTTGTCCTTTTTATTCTTCCCTGTCTTCGACATTTAATTCCTGTGATGATGTCAAGCCAGCCATGCCGACCATGTTGAGGTAATCCTTCTTTCTTCCGACTCCGACCTCGTACAAGAAAAAGAATTCGTCGCGCCGTCCGGAAAGTGAAAAAATCTCATTCCTATCCTTATTTGAAGACACAGCAGGCTGAAGAGCGCCGTACAACCCGGCATAGTGGTCAACAGGTTCTCTCCTCCGGTTTACCAAATACGCCAACCCGGAAGCGCCGCCCAGAGGTGACTTGTTCTCCTGAAAAACGTTATCCCTTAAAGGGTTTCTTCCGATGTCCTCTCAATCCGTCTGACCCGAATTACCAGGCCTCTTCCAACTCCTCCGGCGGTTCATCAACCACGCATATCGCCTCCGCTTAAAGTTGCTGCAGGGTAAGTATCATACCTACATCCCGCCAATTCGTGTATAGTTGCGTTGGCCGATTTATCTTACTCTAATTCTGACCACCGCAGCACCAAGGCTCGCTTGAGTAAAAAGCAAAACTCTTGAGCGAATCGCCGATGTTGATCCGGAGAAGACCCCAGAGCCGCAGGGCGAAAATCCTGAAGTCGCTAAAAATAGCTCTGGCGAGTTGTACCGAGACGACAGTGCTGATCCGCCGGAAACTGAACCGGAGGCCCAAGTGGAAACCTCGCATCCTGCTCCACCGAGTCCGGCCACAGAGCGGGTCGTAACTGTTGAACCGCCGAGCCAGAGCATGAAGGCTCCAAGCCCGGTGAAAAATGACGATGTTATTGTGGCGGAACCGGCTACACCGCTCGAACCAACCGGTCGCTTAGCAAAACATAGTGCCAAGGAAGAGTCTCGCCAATGAGCAAAGATAAAGGAAAATCTGATCCGCTCAGCTTATGACAACTTCTTCGCCCAAGAACTTACTCCGGGTTTACGAACCGCTCTACACAAGCCGTGACTTTGAAGCTCGGGTACAGTAAACCGTATGAAGTACCGCTATGAGGTAAAGGAGTTACACCTTGTATTTTTCTCGCATCTGTAGCCCTCAAGGGCCGGGTTCAACTGAGCATAGTTAAACCGGGACTTAATTTCTGTATCCTCATAACAAACTGAGATCAACTAGCCATTAGCCCCCAAGTGCCAAGTTGAATATTTATATTGAGCTTGGGACTTTATAATAAAACAACTGACATGCTCCCTTTGTTATCGTAGCGAGATATCCCAAAGAAACCGTGCAACTCAAGGACCTTCGTGCCACCTTGGAAACTCAACAAGCAGAGACCACCAAAGCCAAGGATGAACTAAGAACTGCCTTGGCCGCCATGGAACAGCTGAAGGAGGGATACGCGTCCGAAGGGCCAAATGGGACAATCGAAAAAGCCGGTTTGACAAAACGGGCAGAAGACGCTTGAATCAGCTCTTAAACCGGTGACCAAGAGGTTAACAGATCAAGCGCCAAGTTCATGCCATGACCTCGCCATCTTTGGTAAGAAAATTCGCGACTGACTATACCTGCTTTAATATTGCCGCCGGTTTAACTTGAGCTATGCGAACTCGTGCAGTAAAGCGTATTGCTCATCCGGGCTTTGACGCGGCGGAAGAAGCTCAAGGCCTCCTACACCTCGATCGAACAGCTGTATACCGGCGCCAGCGAGTATATATGCGCGCCACATCGACGACAACACGGCTCGCCCCTTGATCAAAGACACACTGGACCGGCTGTCTATGATTCCGGCGCAGCTGGAAGAGTTGAAACGGTCCGCGGCCCGGGCTGGCACTCTACTGGCTCTGACTCGCGCCAAGGCGTGGATAGCAGACCTTGATCCGGCTGACATAGCCAAGGGTTTCCCCAGCGCTCAAGAAAACGGTGAAGCCTTTGATAATGACGCTCAAACGAGTAACAAAGGAGATGCGTCACCGGGCGGAGTCAATCGGCAGCAGGTTAACCCGGCCCGGTTTACCGCTTTTTTATGACGCAAACAACAAGCGGGTGGAATTTGTCATCCCGGAAGTGCGTAGCCTTGTTCCTCCAATCCGTAAGCACACTTATGCCCCTGACGTTGATCCGGCTGAGCTTATAAGTGAAGAGGCTGTCTTTCAGGCCTTAACCCGGATTGACTGGTCTACCAATGACTTCCGGGCTTTGGGTGATGAAGAGGAAGAAGCTGAACCGACGCCAAACGCCCCCTCTTCCTCACGTCAACCCGGCGAGGAAGCTTAATCCGTCGAGCCGGGTGATGCATCAGAAGCTGCTGGCCATAACGCCATCACGTAACCACTGGGCCTTGGAAGGCTTTGTAATAGAATAGCTAGCACTTTGTTCTTGAACATGCCTTTATGCCCTCCGTCTGTATCCTTTGCATGGTGGTACTAATACTTTGTATTGATGAACCGTCAACTTATTTCGCCTGCAATCGCAAATTCTTTAAACCGCCAGGGCGGCTTGTGTCGCCAGCCGGCTTATGACGCCTATATATGTATATAAGAAAATATTGAGGCATATGATCCAAACTTTGTGATACAAAAAATACCTGCCAGCGCTTGGGCATGCAAATTGGCTTAACTAAACCTCGGTATGGAGGTTGTATAAACCCCTCAAGTCAAAGGAAAAACCACTGCGTGTATAATACCGGCTTACCGTGTAAACCGTGTCGGGTCATGACAAGCCCCCTGTTACTCCATAATAGGGCGTCTAACAGAAAAAATCAAACCGGAAAAAATCGCCGGATTAAGAAGGCAAACAAAAGTCAAAGAACCGATATGCAAACCATATGGAAGCAAAGGCAATGATAAAAACCGTTTGCAAGAAGAGACTTTGTTGAGCCTGATCAGATGGTGTTACCATGGTCGGACAGGACCAAGCTCCCTATGAGGTGTAGCGATGGTTCTAGTCAGCCAGGTCCCCAACCGAAATCGTGGCATTATGCCGATCAAGTGGCATTGCAATGGTTCGGGTTCGACCATGCCCCAAGTGATTCTATGGCCTTAGGCCGACCAAGAGGCGTGGACTGGTTCAGACGCGTGACCATGTCCCCAAGTGATCCGGTGGCTTTTCGCCCGTCAAAAGGTGTTGCATTGGTTCGGACACGACCAAGCCCCAAGTGATGAAAACTTCAAAAGCAAGACCGAAGGTTAAACCGAGGCCGCTTCCCGACAACATCTCCATGTACCCAAACCGGACTTTTTACGTAGCGGATACCCCGCTTTAGCCGAGGATCCGTTTATTGCTTTATTCATAATATATACATTGCCTTAATATGTACATAAGTGGGGCCGATGGCTCAGGTATAATAAGGCCGAAGATGAGCTATATTCCACGGCCTGTTGGTCTCCTCTTCTGACGTGCGTGAGTCTTTTCGCTCTCGAACATCAATCAGATAGTATGACCCGTTGTGCAGATTCTTGCTGACCACAAAGGGCCCTTCCCAAGGTGGGGATAGCTTGTGCATATCTGTCTGGTCTTGAATGAGCCGAAGGACCAAATCTCCTTCCTGAAAGGTTCTGGTTTTAACCCGCCGACTATGATACCGGGCGAAGATCCCGGCCGTAAATCGCCGAATCGAGCAGCTGCCATATCTCGCTCTTCATCCAGTCGATCCAAAGCGTCCTGCCGTGCCGCCTCGCTATCCGCCTCCACATAAGCTGCCACACGAGGTGAGTCATGACGGATATCGCTGGGAAGGACCGCCTCCGCTCCATAGACCATAAAGAACGGTGTATATCCAGTGGATCTGTTAGGGGTAGTGTTGATGCTCCATATCACAGATGGTAGCTCTTCTACCCAACAACCCGGCGTCCTCTCAGTAAAGGGACCATAAGCCGGGCTTGATACCTCTCAAGATCTCCCGATTAGCCTGCTCGCTTGACCATTGGACCGCGGGTGGGCCACCGAGGAAACATCAAGCCGGATGTGCTCACGCTCACAAAACTCCTTCATGGCACCTTTAGACAAATTGGTGCCATTATCCGTGATGATACTGTGGAAATCCAAACGGAAGATCACCCTTTTCATGAACTGAACCGCCGTGGCGCATCACACTTGCTAATGTGCTCGACCTTGACCCACTTTTGTAAATTTGTCAATCGCGACCAGCAAGTGCGTCTTCTTGTCCTTGGACCTTTAAAAGGCCCCACCATGTCCATCCCCCAAGTCGCATAAGCGGCCAAGTGATTGGAATCATCCTCAATTCCTGAGCCGGTATGTGCACGCCTAGAAAACTTCTGGCAACTATCACATCGCTTGACCAGATCCTCCGCATCGGCATGGGCAATCAACCAATAAAAACCATGGCGAAAGCTTTGGCCACCAAAGATTTTGAACCGGCGTGGTGACCACGATCCCCTTCATGGATCTCTCGCAATATCTCACACCCTTCCTCCGGGGACACACAACGCTGAACGCCTCTGTCACCTTGCAATGATGCAACTTCGCCATTAATAATGGTCATAGACTTAGACCGCCCGAACTATTTGCCAGACCAACGTCTCATCCCCCGTAACTTCGCCCCGGGTTAGGTATGCCAAATAAGGAGCGTCAATCCGAATGACATGTAAGCCTGCCACCAACCGAGCCTCCGGATCAGGAATAGCCAAATCTACTTCATTAGGAAGCTTGATCGACGGATTGTGCAAAGACATCAAGGGAAGACATTGGGCGGGACCGGTTTACGCTGAGAACCCAGCCGACTTAAGGCATCCGCTGCTTCGTTCTTCCGACGATCCACATGGTCCACCTGATATCCTTTAAAATGACCTGCAACAAGATCCACTTCCCGACGGTATGCAGCCATGAGCGGATCTTTGGAATCCCAAGTACCTGATACTTGCTGGGCCACCAAGTCCGAGTCACCAAAGCATTTAACCCGGCTGAGATTCATCTCCTTAGCCATCCGGAGACCATGGAGCAAAGCTTCATACTCAGCTGCATTGTTAGTACAAGGGAACATTAAGCGGAGAACGAATGTAACTTGTCACCTCGCGGGGAAGTTAACACGACTCCAGCCCTGAGCCCTCCAGGTTGCTGGACCCGTCAAAGTGGATGGTCCAATAGGTATGATCCGGCTTTTCTTCCGGGCGCACAACTCCGTCCAATCATTAATGAAATCGACAAGTGCCTGAGATTTTACTGCCGTCCGAGGCACATATCTCAAACCGTGCGGCCCAAGCTCTATAGCCCACTTAGCAATCCGGCCCGTCGCGTCCCGGTTCTGTATGATATCGCCCAAGGGAGCTGAACTGACCACCGTGATGGGATGCCCTTGAAAATATTGCTTCAGCTTCCGGCTTGCCATAAAAACGCCATATACCAGTTTCTGCCAATGCGGATATCTCTGTTTCGACTCAATGAGCACCTCATCGATGTAGTAAACCGCCGTTGAACCGGATACTCCTTCCTGCCTCCTTTCGTTCCACCACAATGGCTACACTCACTGCCCTGGCATTAGTAGCAACATACAACAGGAGCGGCTCCTTGTCAATGGGAGCGGCGAGAACAGGCGGGTTGGCCAACTGCCACTTTAAGTCCTCCAACGCGTCATCAGCGGCTGAACCTGCATTTAACTGATCCGCTTTTCTTCAAAGATTCTGGTACAAAGGAATAGCCTTCTCTCCTAGGCGGCCGATAAACCGCTTAAGCGCAGCAATCCGCCCGCCAAGCGTTGGACATCATTGATACACTTAGGCCTAGCCAGGAAGTGATAGCTGTAATCTTCTCCGGATTAGCTTCAATCCCCTGTTGGACACATGGAAACCCAATAACTTGCTTTGGAACCCCAAAAACACACTTGGCCGGGTTAAGCATCATCTTGTACACCCGCAAGTTGTCAAAGGTTTCTCTCAAATCCTCAATCAGCGTTTCCTTCTCTCTTGACTTGACCACAATATCATCCACATAAGCATGCACATTACGGCCGATCTGTTTATGCAAGCAATTTCGCACACAACGTTGATAAGTTGCTTGGGCGCTCTTGAGCCCAAAAGGCATGGATACATAGCGTAACGCTCCAAAAGGGGTGATAAACGCCGTCTTCTCCTGGTCCTTAACCGCCATCTTAATCGATGATATCCGAATATGCATCCAAAAAGCTCAACGCTCACAACCCGCCGTAGCATCAATAATCTGATCAATACGGGGAGGGCAAAGGATCACCGGACAAGCCTTGTTAAGATCTGTATAATCAACACACATGCGCCAAGTGCCATTCTTTTTAAGGACCAACACCGGATTAGCGAGCCACTCGGATGGAAAACTTCAACGATGAACCCCGCCGCTAAAAGTTCGGCAACCTCCTCTCCAATGGCCTTTGCGCCTCTCCTCGTTAAACCGCGAAGAAACCGCTACCGGTCTGTACTTTGGGATCAATATTAAGAGTGTGCTCAGCGAGTTCCCTCGGTACACCTGGCATGTCAGAAGGTTTCCATGCAAAGATGTCCCGATTCTCACGGATGAACTCGATGAGCGCGCTTTCCTATTTAGGATCCAAGTTAGCACTGATGGTGAACTGTTTGGACGAATCGCCGGGCACAAAATCAACAAGCTTAGTCTCAGCCCCCGACATACACTTCAAATCCCGCTCGGGCTCTGTAGTTGGCTTCTTCAACGGGGTCATATCTGCCGGATCAACATTGTCTTTATAGTATTTTAACTCTTCGGTGGCACAAACCGACTCTGCATAAGCCGCATCACCTTCCTCGCATTCCAACGCAATCCGGCGGCTCCCGTGAACCGTTATCGTCCCTTTGTAACCCGGCATTTTCAGCTGCAAATAAACATAACAAGGCCGTGCCATAAACTTAGCATAAGCCCGGCCGTCCAAACAAGGCGTGGTAAGGGCTTTGGATTTTCACCACCTCGAACGCCAACGCTTCCGATCTGGAATCATGTTCATCTCCAAAGACCACTTCGAGCTATCTTACCGACCGGGTATGCTGACTTGCCGTGCACCACTCGTGAAACACTGATCTTTACCGGGCGGCTGAGATGCTTATCCGCCAACCCCATACGCCGGAAGGTCTCGTAATACAGGATGTTGATGCTACTCCCTCCATCCATGAGTACTTTGGTAAACTTGTATCCTCCCACCTGAGGTGCCACCACTAGGGCTAGCTGACCTGGATTGTAAACCCGGGGAGGATGATCCTCTCTGCTCCATACGATAGGCTGCTCTGACCAGCGCAGGTAATGCGGCGCAGCAGGTTCAACAACACTGACCGCCCGCTTCTGAAGTTTTCGGTCTCGTTTGTCTAAGCTGGTGGTAAAGACGTGGTATTGTCCACCGTTCAACTGCTTTGGTTCACTTTGGTAACCCGACTGCTGCTGTTGTTGATTGTAACCCCCTTGGTTTTGATTGTTCCGGTTACTCTGATTGCTTTGCCCGCCCAGATTACCACCGAACCCTGGACCGGATTTCCTCCGCCGTAACCGGCGGACTCCCTGAACCGCCGGGGCCCTTGATCATACCGGAAAGTGTTTTTGAACTCCTGCATAATATAACAATCCTTCCAAAGGTGGTTCGCCGGTGCCTCCTTCGTCCCATGCTTGGACAAGGTTGATTCAATAGGTGATTCAGACGATCCGGATTGTGACCTTGCGCACCGCCCGGTGTGATTACTTACCCTTGCGCCACGCTGACCCTTGTCTGTCTTGTTGGTGTGGGCTACGGCCCGATGTTACCGCTTTGCCTTACGTTTGTTTCCTCCATTACCGTCACCTGATCCTGCTGGCTCTGGAGTTGCTATTCTGCTTTTCCTATTCCGTCATACTCCCCGACTCGGGATCCTTGGTGCTATCAGAGTCAGCATACTTTACCAAAACGCCCATGAGAGTGCCCATGTCATTGCAGAAACGCTTCATGCGGCCCAGCTTCAACTTTAACGGTTCGAACCGGCAATTGGCCGCCAAGGTTAAGATCGCGGAATCAGGGTTGATCCGGTCTGAAGAATGTAGAACTTCCGAAACGCGGCGCACCCAATGGGTTGTGGATTCTCCTCCGCTCGACACAAGCCGCCAAATCCACCATGTATATGGGCTGTTTGCAGGTGTCTTTGAAATTTTGAATGAACCGGTTCGCGAATCGTGTCCATGAACCGATCGAGTTAGGCGGCAAGTTCTTCAGCCAAGTACGGGCCGTACCTTCCAACATCATGGTGAAATACTTCGACACGCAGCAACCGTCCCACATCCAGCATCTCCATGGCCATCTCATAGCTTTCTATCCACGCTTCGAGCCAAATCGGCGGTATAATTGGGCACCTTGCGTGGCCCTTTGAAGTCCTTGGGCAAGCGTACATTGCGTAAAGCGGGGACAAGGCAAGGCACCCCCAAAGAGCCAGACGTGACCCCCGGTTCAAAGACGGTCGGCCGAACCGGCGCGAGATGAGGATCCTCATGTTGTCTTTGCTTGACTCGGCCTCCTCTGCGTTCCTGGCCCGGTCCACCACCACTTCAGCGTCTCCGCGGCCACCCGCCGGGTTACTGCCACGAGGCGGACCGCGCTGCGCATTGCTTGACACGGCCGGTTCATCTACGCGCCGGCTATAACTCCAGCTCGGGCGGGGGGTGGAGTGGATCCGATCTCGATCGTATGAATATGCTTCTCGCCGAGCTGTGGCCGTCCTGAGGAGCTCTTTGGCCCGGCGTGTTTCTACCGCCTGCGGTGAATCGCCCTCGATCGGAATCGCCTCCAACCGTGCCGCGGCCGCAACAAGGTTATCCATCGGGTTGGAGTAGTGACCGGGAGGTGTCTGCACAGTCTGGGGCGCGCCGGCATGACGGCGAGGCAGATCTATCACACGGGGCTGAACCGGCGCGCCCGTCCCAGGTGCTTCCGGCCGGTTCAATACCGGCGGCGGATTACTGGTTCCTGCCTCGGGTATTGAAGAGGTCTCTCCTCGAAAATCGGGCGCGCCAGCGATATCGTACTTTCTTTTCATGACTTCATGCGACACGCTACGATCCAAAGATGAGCCTATAAGCTCTGCGCATCCAAAGCGGCCCGTTCGCTGGCCGCCATCCTTATGTCCGCTGCTGCCAGATCCGCTTTTAGCCGCAGCGATTTGTTCCTTCACCTTTGCGATCTTCGTTGTGCAGGTCTTGATCCACGGATCAGCCTCCGCCATAAGCACAGCCAATGCATCGAATAACTCTGATAAAACCTGAGCCGGCGGGCGCACAGGGCCTCCTTCCCCGGCTGCCATCACCGCTGTTGAACCGGCGACTAGGGGCGCCGCGGTCGAAGAGTGAAGCGCCGCGTGTGTACCGCCATGAAGATTCCAACCCGTGGGAGTAGATCAAAGGGTCCGAATACTCTCACCGCCGGAACAGGCCCCGATCTGGCCATCTTGCAGCTGGTACAGAGACTCAGTTTCCCCGGTCGACGACTCGTCATCAGAGTAGACAACGGTTTCGCCACCAGATGCTGATCCGCCCTCATAGTCTCCTCCGTGGATGACTCCCACGAAGGCACGCTTGACAGCCGGTTTAGCCAGGGCGGATTTCTTCTTCGACCGCTGAGCCGTCTCGATGAGGTCGGTGCAGATGTCCGGCCCAGGCCCTGGCTCGCCGATCTTGCCGATGAACACGTGTATGCCACCAAAGGGGACCCAGACCAGACTCAATCGAGCCGCCTCGGGGCCCCAGCCTGCATCATCGATGTAGAGCTTGCCGCGACGACTCTTAGTCATCCGCCCACAAAGCATAGCCTTCAAGTCCTTGAACTTGCCCTCTAAGATCATCAAACCATCGTGCGATCGCCTCTACGGTGGGCGCCAACCGTCGTGGAATTGTCACGGCAGATGTCCTCATGAAAGGACTTGGTCGTAGAGCCATCGTACGGGTTAACCTAGAGGGGTTAAGGCGGACACAAAGACATGGGAGTTTATACTAGTTCGGCCCCTTCTATGAAGGTAAAAGCCTACGTCTAGTTGTGATGGGATTGATGTGATTTCGGCGCCCAGGGAGCAATAGCTTCGCCTTAGCCTCGAATTCTCTGTCTTTAACCCGCCATGGGTCATCCCCTTATATACATGGGTTGACGCCGGCCGGTCTCTGAGAGTCCCGATCCGGCTCATACATGTGTCCGCTCGGCCTCTTCCCTCTTATCTTACAACTCAAGTTACAAGACTAAGGCGGTTTTACATGAATGGATCCTAATCCGCCTCTGGGCTTTGGGCCTCCTTCGTGGGCCCGGATCATGGATGAGGGTAACCCGGCCCCTTCAGGGCGGTTTACACTTAGCAGTTATATCCCCAACAAGCGCCGTTCTCCTTGGCGGACACCTTCTTAGTCTCTGGTGGAGCTGCCATTGTCTTCTTACACTTGCCGGTGGAGCTCGATGGTGCGTCCTCGACGGTAGCGCAGCACCAAGAGGTGCGCTTGCCGGAGTGGGCATCATAACTCTTGCCGGACTTGGTCTTCTTCTTCGCCCCGGGAGCTTCAGCGGCAAGTGACTTGCGATCTGTTGCGGCTGCTGCTTCCCTGTAAATATTGTCGGCGTAGATAAGAGCATCCTTCTTGTCGCCGGGGACAGAGATCACACTTATCGGGCCTGGCATCTTCAGCATGTTGTATGCATAGTGAGAGGCTGCCATGAATTTGGCGAGTGCTGGACGGCCAAGTATCCCATTGTAAGGCACTGGAAAGTCAGCTAACGTCAAAAGTGACCTTCTCGATCCTGAAGATCAACTTCGCTGTCAAATGTCACCGGCAACGTGATCTTTCCCCTTCGCTTGCTCCTTCCCGGATTGATTCCTTGAATGTGCGGTCTCTTCGAGCTTGCCATCGTGGATCCGGAGTTTCGGATTACCGCGGAGGAGATCAAGTTCAAGCCGGCCCCGCCGTCAACTAGCATCTTAGTGACCTTGAGGTTGCGGATAGTTGGTGAAACCAACATCGGCAAGCACCCGACCGCAGTTATGCGATCAGGGTGGTCCTCAATATCAAAGATGATAGGCATGCTGGACCATTTCAGAGGCTTGCGTGACTCGACGGATGGTTCTGCCGCATTGACTTCCCGCATCCACTGCTTGAGCTGGCGGTGTGAAGTATGCAGAGAAGCACCGCCATCAACGCACAAGACCTCTGTGGCTTTCTGGAACTCCTGCTCATCGGTCTCGTCATCATCCATTTCTTCGTGCCGTCGTCATCTTCATCCTTGTCACGGCCGCTGGGAGGTCTGTCTCCTTCTTGCCGCTGCTTGGCCTTGCGGCGCCCTCCTCGCCGGACGTTTCTTGCCGGCTCCTCCAGCACCTTCCTGGGCCTTCTCCTTGTCGCGTCGCTCGTATTCAGCCTTTTGATGCTCAACGAGCTGCTCGACCTTCTTGCAGCTCTAGAGGTCATGGCCCTTGATGCGGTGGATCTTGCAGTACTGCTTGTTGGCTCCGTCCTGCTTGTCGGCGACCGCAACAGCCTGGTAGTTGGTGCCCGCGGCAATCTCCTTGCCGGAGCTACCAGCTTTGGCTTTCTTGGCGCTACCTCCGTTGCCGGACTGCTCAACGACTAGCACATCTTTGCCTTTCTTCTTCCTGTTGCTCACGCTGCGGTTTTTTCTTTGCGGGACGGCCCTCCTCACTATCGAGATCCTCCCGCTTCAGTATTCTCTCCGGGAGTTTCCTCCTTCCTCAAAGACGTGCACACTTTGTCGACCAGGGCATATAGCTCAATCGACATCTCTCGATCTTGCACATCGCCATCTCCTCCCGTGATCCCGCGGTTTCGCATGTTCGATGGAACGCTGATTACATCAAGCGGCAGGGTGGACATCCGGATGTTGTGTCAGACGCTGCTGAATCTCTGAATGTACTTGCGCAGGGGCTCTCCTTCCTTCTGGGCGAGCAGGTGAAGGTCGCTCTCTTGGCCATGGGGCTTGTGGCCGCCTGTAAAGGCGCCGACAAACTGATGGCATAGATCCGCCCAGGAGGATATGGAGTTGTCCGGCAAGTGCATGAGCCAGGATCTGACATTGTGCTTGAGTACCAGCGGGAAGTAGTTGGCCAGGATCTTGTCGTCCCGCCCCCCGGCAGCTTGCACCGCGATGGTGTAGATGCTTAGGAACTCCGACGGGTGCGACTTGCCGTCGTACTTCTCTGGTACGTCTGGCTTGAAATTCTTCGTGGTGGGCCACTGGACTTGCCGCAGCTCACGAGTGAACGCAGGGCAACCTACCGCGTACGGCAAGTCGCCTGGTTCCCCTGGCGCATGCATGTCAACAGTGGGGCCAGTGCGCTGGTCTGATTGACGCCGTGCTTCTCTTCGGTGCTCGATGCGAGTTCGAGCGTCTTCTTGCTGTCGTTCGTGAAGAACTTGGCGCTGATCGCGACGAGCTCGTGGATCCGATGATGCGGTGGAGTCGCCACGAGGTGGATCCGGCGAAGTTGGCGATCTTGGCCTTCGGGTGGAGAGTGCATGGTGGTTGCACCCCCACCGGTTTCGTCGCTGCCGGCTCGTGCTGGCGAGTCCTGCCGCGGCGATGTACTCGGCTGTCGGAGTGTCGCCGTTAAGCGAAGACGAGACTCGAATGGTGGCCTCCATTCTTCGATCTTGTCTGCGGTCGGAGGGTAATCTAGGAGCAGTTGAGCTCGCGCCAAAGCTTCTGCTGGAGTGGCGGGCGGCAGTGGCGAACGGCGCGAGGAGCGGGATATGCTCGGACTTCTAACTATGTTAGAAGGAACAGTATCCCGTCCAGGCGACCGTGCCTCGCTCGTGCCAACATGTTGGCGTGCATGCCGGTCTTGAGGACCCCGAGATCCACCAGCTCGATCTTGGTCCAACGAGCGTATGGTACTGTGAATACCATGACGCTGTCGGTCCCGCCTCCCCGAGATGGGCGCGGTGCATGTACGGACGCCGAGGTCCGAGCAGCTTTGTCCTGGACCTGGCAGCACCGTGGACTCCCTCGTCGACGCCCGTTCTTCCGCTTGGCGTCTACCCCACCACCCGTTTGCTCCGGTGGTGGTGGGATCGACGTGGACGGAACAGCTGCCTCCGAAGCCTTCTTCTTCGGTGGCATGTCGATGAAGACGATGAAGATCTAGCTCGTGTGAATGCCGGATCAGGTTCACACAATCTCGACGCCCCCTACCTGGCGCGCCAAAGATGTCGGGGAAGCTGATCCACGAACACCTATGGGACCGGCGGACCGAGCCCCTTTCGGTTCGGCGGGGGGCAGAGATCGTACGAAGAGCAGATCGAGGCGAAGCACACGAGCAGTTTACCTAGCTTCGGAGCTCTCCGGAGAGATAACACTCCTACTGCTACATGTCTGAGTGTATTGAGTTCTTGCTTGGGAGCGCTGAGTGCTACCGTACACACCAGCTGCTAACGAGACCTAGCTTGAGTGTTTTCTGCCTTCGAACCTTTCGAACCCTTCGAACCCCCCTTCTCTACGGTGCGCATGGGCTTCCTTTTATATGCTCAAGGGGTCTTCGACAGGTGTCAACGTAGACAAGGGTAAAGAAAATGGAAAAGGAATTGCGGTTGGTACAGCTACCTGTATAGTGTTTCATACCTAACCCTGACGGCAGGGGATAAAGGCATTAAATGCCCGTCTACGTCGCCCAAACAGTGCAAACAGGGACCGTCCGGGGACGCCACCGCTGCCACGATGGCAATCTTGTCAGCGTCTCTTGCCACCGCGCTCCCCGGCCGACAGACCTCTTGCAACGCCGGCGCTGGAAAGGTCCTGTATGCGACCACGTTAGTGGATGTCGGAGCGCAGGTCTGAGTGGTAGTCTGCGCGGCAAGCGCCTTGCCGCGGTTGTTGCCTTTGTCGCGTCCGGAAGCTTGTCGCCGCCCGGGCCTTGCCGAACCGCATGGCGCGTCAAGGCAAGTTCCTTGAGATGCCTTGGTATGGCCTTGCCGGCAAGCTCCTCTTGCCGGGCCTTGTCTCTTAGGGTTCCTTGGTTGGTCTTCCCGGCAAGCTCCTCTTGCCGGGCCCTTGTCTCTTTGGCTTGAATACTTTGTTCTTGAATGGCTCCAAAGGAACCACGGAGGACCTTGGCGGTCACCGGCAAGCCTTGCTGCCATGGTGTCAAGAATCGCCCGTGCACGAGTTCGGGATACTAGGGTACCCCTACTCTAGTACACCGACAATTCCAATGATGGGCTTCCTCAAAATTTCCCTTGGTCTTCGTGAGCAAGCAAGTTGGATGCACACCCACTTAGTTTCTTTCTGAGCTTTCATACACTTATAGCTCTAGTGCATCCGTTGCATGGCAGTCCCTACTCACTCACATTGATATCTATTGATGGGAATCTCCATAGCCTGTTGATACACCTACTTGTTGTGAGACTATCTTCTCCTTTTTGTCTTCTCCACAACCACCATTCTATTCCACCTATAGTGCTATGTCCATGGCTCACGCTCATGTATTGCGTGAATATTGAAAAAGTTTGAGAACATTAAAAGTATGAAACAATTGCTTGGCTTGTCATCGGGGTTGTGCATGATTAAATACTTTGTGTGATGAAGATAGAGCATAACCAGACTACTACCTCTCTCTCAGTTTACAGGGCGTGTGTGTATTCCTAGGTCATCAATTTGACCAACCTAATACAAATCATATATTATAAAAAATATACCAACATAAACTTCAGAGTTTCTACTTTCAAAAGATATAATTTTTGTGTTATATAGTTTATATTAGGGTGATAAAATTGATAACCTAGATATACGCGTAGGACTTGTAAACTGAAACGGAGGTAGTATATGATTTTGTAGGGATAGCTTTCTTTGGCCATGTTATTTTGAGAAGACATGATTGTTTTGTTAGTAAGCTTGAAGTATTATTATGTTTATGTCAATATTAAACTTTTGACTTGAATCTTTCGGATTTGAACATTCATGCCACAGTAAAGAGAATTACATTGATAAATATGCTAGGTAGCATACCACATTAAAAATTCTGTTTTTATCATTTATTTACTCGAGGACGAGCAGGAATTAAGCTCGGGGATGCTTGATACGTCTCCAACGTATCTATAATTTTTTATTGTTCCATGCTATTATATTATCTGTTTTGGATGTTTAATGGGCTTTGCTCTTTTATATTATTTTTGGGACTAACCTATTAACCGGAGGCCAAGTGCCAGTTTCTGTTTTTTTGCCTATTTTAGAGTTTTGCAGAAAAGGAACCAAACGGAGTCCAAACGGAATGAAACCTTCACGATGATCTTTCTTGGACCGAAAGCAAACCAGAAGACTTGGAGTAGAAGTCTGGAACACCACGAGGAGACCACGAGGCAGGAGGGCACACCCAGGGGGGTAGGCGGATCCCCACCCTTGTGGGCCCCTCGTAGCTCCACAGACATACTTCTTTTGCCTATATATACTCTTATACCCTAGAAACACCAGGGGAGCCACGAAACCACTTTTCAACCGCCGCAACCTTCTGTACCCGTGAGTTCCCATCTTGGGGCATTTTCCGGCGATCTGCCGCAGGGGGAATCGATCACGGAGGGCTTCTACATCAACACCATTGCCTCTCCGATGAAGCGTGAGTAGTTTACCACAGACCTTCGGGTCCATAGTTATTAGCTAGATGGCTTATTCTCTCTCTTTGATTCTCAATACAAAGTTCTCCTCGATGTTCTTGGAGATCTATTCGATGTAATACTCTTTAAGCGGTGTGTTTGCCGAGATCCGATGAATTGTGGATTTATGAACTAGATTATCTATGAATATTATTTGGTTCTTCTCTGAATTCTTATATGCATGATTTGATATCTTTGCAAGTCTCTTCGAATTATCGGTTTAGTTTGGCCTACTAGATTGATCGTTCTTGCAATGGGAGAAGTGCTTAGCACTACTAGGGAAAAGCCTAGCAGCAGCGTGGGTTCTAGGTAAATCAGTAGCGCGGGGACCGGCACTACTGATAAGGCGCTACAACTAACCCGTCGAAGCAGCGCGTGAGCGCCCGCGTTACTACTATACAATTGTAGCAGCAGCGTTCTTCATGGAAGCTCGCTACTGCTAATAGCTCTAGCGCGCTTTGGCTGGACGCGCTACGACTACTGTCACAGTGCTGCTAACTTTTCTCCCCACGCTACTGCTAATTTTAGTATTTTTTGAATTTTTTATGCATATTTGTTTTGTATTTGAACATGCTTTATACAAGAATCTTTAGCACATACAAATGTCATCATGATACACATACAAATGGCTGCGAGACCACAAATGTAATCATAGCATATACATACAAATATTCTCATCATAATCATCATCCAACACCAAGTGGTATCTCCTCATCATCTCGAAAATAGCGATACATGCAAGTCTCGAATACTTGCAACTACAACGTCATCCATCTAAACAATAATATACGCGAGAATAGTTATTGGTATGAGTGAGAGCGGAACTATGCAATACATGAGGCAGCGGTTACGAGTCCTCTCTCGCGTTAGCGTGAACCTCAAGTAACTAGCTTCTCCTTCTTGTCTGCTTTTGAAGCCTTTATGGCTCGCGCCCGAGACCCCATTCACTTGTGCCTGACACTCAGGCCACTCGATGTACACCCCCGGAACCTTCCACTACTAGGAAAAACACTACCAGTAGCTTAGGATTTTTGCATACCAGTAGCGCGTGCACCCGCACTACTGCTATGGCGCTACAGCTAAATTTTAGCAGTAGCGCATTTTTTACCCCATGCTACAGCTAAAAAAGTTACTAGTAGCATGTTCCACCCGCGCTACTGCTATTACGTACACGCGCTACTAGTAATGAAATAGTAGTAGCGTTGGTAAACTACAAATGCTACTAGTATCCTATATACTAGTAGCGCCCAGTTCCTCCCCACGCTACTAGTAACTTATTAGGAATTAAAATAAAATAAAATGAAGCAATTCCATTTTGTCACGCAATTGTCATATCTACCATCACAAAATTTATCATTGTAGCAAGCGACAACTAATGTATAATTCCTATCACATAGTGTTGTTTGCCTAGTCAATGTGCGAAGCTTGCCCGGCCCGATCACGTGGCCTGCAGCTGCGAAGAAGCACACCGAGCAGCCTCGCGAGCCACACCTGACCGACGGCGGCCGCCGCCTTGAGTTGTGACGCCGTCAGGTCACTCGCCCTGACCCTCAGCTCGAGCAGGCCTCGATCGATGTCGTGCTCGTGCCTCACCACCAGCGGATGAAGGAATCCATCGGCAGCCACGACACCATCCAGTCCACGAACCTCTCGACGACTGTCAGCGTCGCTACCACAAGCCTGCAGCATTACCAACAGAGATTTAGAAACTTCAGATTCTTCAGAAGAATGACACGGGAAAACAATGCGGTACATGTCGATGCCAATGTGCTACAATTTTTTTTCCGAGATTCTTATTTAAGCCATAATGCACAACTTAAGTACACACTGAAGTAGCACATATCTACTTCCATGACAAAAGATAACACAAAACATTAGAAGCAATTCTGCTGTGTTGGAAGCCCTAAAAAGAAACAACACCTACGAAGCACATAAGGAGTTAGAGGCATAATTCTTTCGGTAATTTTCTATCTATCCATTTTTCTAAGTAGTCACTTCAATATACCTTGATATCTTTCACGTTTTCAAAGATAACAAAGTCCATGAATCTACTGTTGGTTGAGCATAGTGACTATACAAACTGAAGCCTGAACATATATACCTGCCAGTTCATAGACTTGACAAATGAATTATGAAGTTAATGGGCTTTTCCTCTGTCACGCCCAAGATGCGACCCTATCCTAAAGGAACTCGAAGGTCCCACCAAGGATAGAAGCGCATCTTGAAGACGCTTTTGCAAGGTGGATATCATTACATCAAAATTACATAATAGATAGGGATACATACATAAGGCACAAATGCCACAAGAATACAACAACATCATACATAAGATCAACATCCGACTACGGATGAAACACAAACAGAAGCTCAAACGACATCCACCCTGCTAGCCCAGGCTGCCGACCTGGAACCTATCCCCTGATCGAAGAAGAAGCAGAAGAAGAACTCCAAAACAAGCAAACATCGCCTCTCGGCCATGATCATCGCAAAACCTGTACCTGCAACTGTTGGTGTAGTAATCAGGAGCCACGAGGACTCAAAGAATCCCATTACCATGGGTATCAAGACTAGCAAAGCTTAAAGGGAAAGGAAGGGGTAAAGTGGTGAGGTTGCAGCAGTGGCTAAGCATATATGGTGGCTAACCTACGCAAATGAGAGCGAGAAGAGAAACAAAGGAACGGTCGTCAACTAGTAATGATCAAGAAGTGATCCTGAACTCCTACTTACGTCAGACATAACCCAAGAAACCGTGTTATCCTCTCGATCAACCCCGAAAAGAGACACTCACGGTTACGCACACGGTTGGTGTATGTTAGAAGAGTTTGCTTCAAGTTTACTACAACCGGATATTAAATAATTCCCATCTGCCACATAACCGCGGGCACGTCTCTCGAAAGTTTATACCCTGCAGGGGTGTCCCAACTTAGCCCATGATAAGCTCTCGCGATCAACGAAGGATATTCCTTCTCCCCGGGAAGACCCGATCAGTCCCTGGAATCCCGGCTACAAGACATTTCGTGATAATAAAACAAGACCAGCAAAGCCGCCCGAATGTCTTGACAAATCCCGATAGGAGCTGCACATATCTCGTTCTCGGCACACCGGATGAGCAAGACGACGGTTGGCATAGACCCTGGTTACCTGTGGGCGCGCCGGACATCGCTCGGTTTGGACCAGCACTCGAAGGAGAACTGGCCCGGGGGGCTAAAATAAAGATGACCCTCGGGCTCCGGAAACCCAAGGGAAATAAAAGGGCATAGGTGAGGCAAATGGTAAAACCAATGTTGGGCCTTGCTGGAAAAGTCTTATTCAAAGCGAACTGTCAAGGGGGTCCCATAAATCACCCGACCGTTAGGGATGCAAAATCCGGGAACATAATACCGATATGACGGAAACTAGGGCGGCAAGAGTGGAACAAAACACCAGGCATAAGGCCGAGCCTTCCACCCTTTACCAAGTATATAGATGCATTAATTAAATAAGATATATTGTGATATCCCAACAAGTAAACATGTTCCAAAAAGGAACAACATCTCCATGTTCCAACAAGGAACAAACTTCATCTTCACCTGCAACTAGCAACGCTATAAGAGGGCTGAGCAAAGCGGTAACATAGCCAAACAATGGTTTGCTAGGAAGGGTGCAAAAGGTTAGAGGTTCATGGCAATTTGGGAGGCTTGAGCAGCAAGTGATAGGTAGCGCAGCATAGCGATAGAACGAAGCAACTAGCATAGCAATGATAGTAGTGAGATCCAGGGTAGCGGTCATCTTGCCTGAAATCCCGCAAGGAAGAAGAACGAGTCCATGAAGAAGATGAAGCCACGAAGACGAACCAAGCGTAGACGAGCGAATCCTCACGATCGCAACGAAACATGAACTAACAAGAAGAAGCACACAACAAGGTAAACACACCACACATGAACAAGACATGATGCACAACAAGCATGATGCATGACAAGGCTAGATGAGGCTACTCATGGCAAGAGATGATGCAAACAAGAGCAACACATCAAAGCAAGTTTAAATGAGGCCGGGAACAACATAGAACAATTCCGGTAAGTCCTCATATGCATATTTCGAAATTGGTCCAGATCTGAATAAACCTTAGGTTCAAGTATTTAAACAGCAAGTTAAGATGCACCACGATGATATACACGAAATTCTAGTCAAGTTACATATAAAGTTCATTTAAATCGGAGCTACGGTCTAGAAGATATGAGCAAAACAAGTTAAACATGGCATTGATGCAAAATGCACCCAAACATCAAGCAAACACCTCAAAACATGAATGCAACATGATAATATGAAACTACATGCAAAATCAAGCAAGTTTCATATAGAGCACACTCAAAACGGAGCAACGGTTCAACACATACACCCTATACAAGTCATGACAACAATCTGTCCAAAACAGCAACTAGGCATATTGCAAGCATCAAAACAACAAGCTACAGCATGTTAACATGAGAACAAAAAGCATGGGCATGATGTACATGTAAAGCATGACAAAACATGAACAATGAGCTATCTCCAGAAATCACTAAAACATGCTCAAACACACATGGCAAGATTGCAATTAATAACAGTTTCAGACTTTAGCAGAAATAACATCAGGTTGCAATGTTTAGAGCTATGAAACAACATGTTACAGGAAACTTATCATGGCAAACAAAGGCATGGAATGATACTGCTAAATGCATAGAACAAAAGTCCTTTACTGACCATGAGCCAAGAAGGATCACAAAATATGATGGCACCCATGTAAACATGGCAAGTTATATGACAGATTCATACATGGCAGGAACAACGATAAGTAGGCATGTAGATGAGCTTGAACCACTCACCACAGAGCAATACATGGCATGGCAGGGCAAGTCACAGTAATAAGACATGTTATAGAAGCTATACATGGCAATACCAACATCATAGCATAGACGGATCAACTACAACAACCTTGGCAAAATTGAATAACATGTAAACAACCTGACAGGAAACATTTTATACCAAAAGTAGAGCTCGATTGACTCAAGCTATGGCTCTTAATAATTTCAAGCAAGGGCATGGATGGATAGATAATAACCATATGTTCAAAACATCCTTACTGAAGTATCTCAAAATAAGCATGGATGTGTCGGTAGCATCAAGTTTACATGGCATAAAAATATCGGCAGAACAGGGGCTGAAATCAGCAACATCATGAAGCCTAGTTTGCATGCTTGTGCTAGTCACCACAGAGATCAAAAAAATACATGGCATACACCCCTGTAAATATGGCATGGCATATTACAAAACACATGTAGGACTCAAGTTCATAGGGTGCACACATCAATCATGGCAAAAATGACAATTGCATGTTCTGATAAGAATCTGAAACTAACATCACATAGCCCACTTACAACAGCATTTCGGGCATCGACATGAGCTCAAATGTAAACGATGCAATGAGACGAAATGATGCACTCGTCGAGGCGAACAATACGACATATTACACGCACGAAACGGAGCAACCGATGCAGAGTTATGATGCGATGAACATGCCACAAAATTAATGTCAGAAAAGGACTTCGGGATTTCGGGAGAGGAAAGTCAACCTCTCGGCACGGATTTTGATGCAGCGCGGATCTCGCCGAGAGACTCGCCGGAGTTGCGGGAACGGCGGTCGGCGTTGAAGGGGGGGCTCACGAGCACGGGGAGCCGGATCCGCCGCCCCTCACCGGATCTGGCGCCGGCGATGAGGCGGGGCGACCGGCGCGGCGCGGCAAGCGGCGGAGTTTGCTCTCCCGGGCCGGCCGAGGGCGGCGGCGCCAAGAGGAGGCGCGGGCGGTTGGAGCCGGTACGGCGGGCCGGGCGAGGGCGCAGGCGGAGTTGGGAGGTTCCGCGGCGCTGGAGACCGTATGGACGGGCGGAGAGGTCCCGAGGCGAGGCGATCGGAGGCGGGCTGGCGTTCCGGCTCACCGGCGGAGGGAGCGAAGCGGCGCGGCGGGGCGTGAGGGCCGAGGCGGCGGTCGGGCGCGTGGGCACCTGGCAAGGGGCGGCGGCGGCGCTGGCCGGAAGCGGGCCAATGGGCCTCGCGGGCTTCGGCGGCGCGCGGGACGGGCGGCGGTGATGGACATGTCCGGGCAGTGGGTGGACGTGTCCGTCGGCGGGAGGAGGAAGAAGCTAGGGTTTCGGGGGATTCATCCGCGAATTTTCGGAGGGGGACTTATTTATAGTTTCTGGGAGCTAGGAGAGTCCAAATGAGGAGCGGTTTTCGGCCACGCGATCCTGATTGAACGGCGGAGAGCATGAAGGGGAGTTTGCTGGGCTTTGGGCCACTTTGAAAGGGGTGTTGGGCTGCAAAGAGAAGGAGGCTTTTACTTGCCATCTTGCTAACCGTTGGAGCATCAAACGACCTCCAAATGACACGAAACTTGACAGGCGGTCTACCGGTGGTATACCAAGGCCGCTTGACAAACCTCAGGCCATTCCGAGAAAGTTTAACACCCGCTCACGAAAAGAGGCAAAAGGGGGCGCCGGGAGACATAGGAGCGCCAGAGTGCAAAACGGACAACGGGGAAAATGCTCGGATGCATGAGACGAACACGTATGCAAATGCGATGCACATGATGACATGATATAAAAATGCAGATGATGACATGGCAAAATGCAACACGCCAGCAAATGACATGGCAACACCGACGAATAACTGGCGGACACCTGGCGCATCGAATCCGGGGCGTTACAACACTCCTCCACTAGCAAGAGATCTCGCCCCGAGATCTTAGGACCGAGACGGAAGAGAAAGAGGAAGATGCGAAACAAGAACTCAAGATAAGAAGCAAAGAATCGAGAGCACACGAGAAGAAGAGAGAAACGACGAGAATGACGAGAATCAAATGCTCACGGAATTAGATAGGCTATGAAACGACATAAGAAACGGATAAGACTGAAAGGATTTAGGTAGCACTCCGGTTGAACATTGAAAGATTAGAACATGAACTTCACAAGATGGGATGGAACTTGATGAAGACATGACACAAAACCTCCAGAAAGAATTGGAAGAGTTGAAAGAAAAGAACGGAGAAGAAAATGACAACTTCTGCCAAGAATGATATAAGGAGCATCCTTAGAAGAAAGGATTGAACGGAGTAGTTGGAAATTTTCAACAACAAAAGAATTGCTTGTTGTGGACTTATGGAAAACATCTCAAAATTATGAGGTGATAATCAACCACAAGCGGAAAAGATTGCATAGCCGAGAGGAATGAAGAAATGCGAAACTCCACTTCAAAAGAATACGGAGAATTAATTGCACTTCGAGATGCGAGAAGAATAGATACTTAAACTCCACCAACAAAATCTTGATGAACTCTTGAATAATGAATTAAATCATGAAGAACCACCATGAAGAACTCCTGTGACAAAAGGATGGCGAGATAGAATGAAGGAAGAAAGAATAAGATGAGCCTTGCGATGATTTAGATGGAGGTTCCGACGAAATGGCTGAGGAAATTTGAATTCCGGAAAAGAAAAGATGGGAAACACTTGGAACTAGAATTTATTCAACAAGAACAAACTCCGAAGGAAAGGATTAATCACTTGGATGAAATAAGAATAAGAATTATGTTAAGCCTATCCTTCACCAATTAATTTGATGAGAAGCAATGTATTACATACAACTTATTCTCGTTGGAAAGGATTACGGGGAGAGGATATAGCATCAAATTTGGGAAGGTCTTCATGATCCACCGGTAGGGTTGAAAAGAACGAATGAATTTATGTGATGAGAACGGAAAAGGAATCTTCCACGAACCACTGTAAGAATTCGAAATGACTGATGAAAAAGAAATAATCACCGGGAAGAATTAGAGAAGCACGGAGATACTTGAGGGAATTAAAATGCAAGAGAACAAAGAGATCGCGAACTGATAGAAGAATACTTGAACGAAGCACCGGAAGAATATTGAGACGAACGAAGGGGCACGAATATGGAATAATTGGAGAACGAATATGAAAAAACTTAGAATGGAGAGATATTCCGAAAAGATGGCCTCCGGATGATCGGAACAGAAAAAAAACTCCTGAAATACTCCGGATGGGTAAGAAAAGAATCTCTGACAAACGGAATAATTCAAGAGGATATCATGAAGCTAGAACCACGAATCTTCGGGAGAACGGACAAGATTTAAGAGAAATCTACTTCGGTTTTCAAAGCTGAGAAAGACGACGAGAAACACCACCGAAATTGTTGAGGTACTCCGGAAGAATGAAAAGCGAAGAGGTTGAGCCAACAATGAAATGATTTGTAATCGATCTTGGAAAAGACATGTGACTAAGGAAATTCATACTTACGTCAAACTTCAAAATGATTTGAGAATAGCTCCGGGAAATTAGAAGAGTCAGGTAAGATCCTGGGAAAAGACCTGTGGGTTAGGGCCCACTAAAAGAAAAACATCGTTGGAAAGGGTTGGTGAACAGATAGATGATGCACCGGAAGAACTGCAATATTTGACAGAGGTGACAACCTCGAATTAATTGGAACACGTATTTAATCTTTCCGAGATGTCTTGAAAACTCCGGAAGGATAACTGGCGAGAGGCGAACGAGCAGGGAAAACACTTGAGCTGAGGGAAAGAATACGATCGACAATGAAAACCTTGAATTGAATCCACCGGGGAAGAAAAAGAGGTGATGAATGTCAAACGAGACGAGAATTCACCGGTTGAACAATTGAGGGAAGACTCCACACGAATGAAATTGATGCTCAAAATAGACTCAGGCTCCGGGAAGAAGAGGGTGGTAGGGCGGGAAAAACAGAGGCAACTTGGAAGGGGAAATCGACGAATATCTTGAAAAGAAAACACCGGTTGAAATCATTGAGGAAAGAAAGCAACGACTTCGCACGAGTAGGATGGATACTCGATTATGGACTCCGGTTCCGAGAAGAAGAAGGGTGGGCGGGTGGGAAAAGAAAACAACTGAGGATAGAGGAATAACTTCGTTGAGAGCAAACTGAGGATTGAACTTGGCAAAGTTGAAGAGGCTCAAGTCAACTTGACGAGAAATGCACCGGACAAAAGAGGATGGACAACTCACGAGACTAACCACGTGATCCTAAAGAAAAATTTGAACGGGAAGAGGAGTAATTCAAAACACCTACGTCAAGATTCCTGACGGAGCTTAACGAAGGGCTGAGGAGTAAAAGAATTCCTACTCTCCGATATAACTAGACTCAAAAGTTTTCTTCTAGACTCAACAACGGCCAAACTACACGATCAATCAAGGGGCTCCTAGGGTCGGTCGAGGCTCGATACCAACTTGAACACGCCTAAGATGCGACCCTATCCTAAAGGAACTCGAAGGTCCCACCAAGGATAGAAGCGCATCTTGAAGACGCTTTTGCAAGGTGGATATCATTACATCAACATTACATAATAGATAGGGATACATACATAAGGCACAAATGCCACAAGAATACAACAACATCATACATAAGATCAACATCCGACTACGGATGAAACACAAATGTAAGCTCAAACGACATCCACCCTGCTAGCCCAGGCTGCCGACCTGGAACCTATCCCCTGATCGAAGAAGGAGAAGAAGAACTCCAACACAAGTAAACATCGCTCTCGCATCATGATCATCGCATAACCTGTACCTGCAACTGTTGGTGTAGTAATCTGTGAGCCACGAGGACTCAGCAATCCCATTACCATGGGTATCAAGACTAGCAAAGCTTAAAGGGAAAGGAAGGGGTAAAGTGGTGAGGTTGCAGCAGCGGCTAAGCATATATGGTGGCTAACCTACGCAAATGAGAGCGAGAAGAGAAACAAAGGAACGGTCGTCAACTAGTAATGATCAAGAAGTGATCCTGAACTCCTACTTACGTCAGACATAACCCAGAAACCGTGTTCTCCTCTCGATCAACCCCAAAAGAGACACTCACGGTTACGCATACGGTTGGTGTATTTTAGAAGAGTTTGCTTCAAGTTTACTACAACCGGATATTAACAAATTCCCATCTCGCCACATAACCGCGGACACGGCTCTCGAAAAGTTTATACCCTCGCAGGGTGTCCCAACTTAGCCCATGATAAGCTCTCGCGATCAACGAAGGATATTCCTTCTCCTCGGAAGACCCGATCAGTCTCGGAATCCCGGCCACAAGACATTTCGACAAGTAATAAAATAAGACCAGCAAAGTTACCGAATGTGCCGACAAATCCCGATAGGAGCTGCACATATCTCGCTCTCGGGGCACACCGGATGAGCAAGACGACGGGTTGGCATAGACCATGGTTGCCAGGGCGCCGGACATCGCTTCGGTTTGGACCAGCACTCGAAGGAGAACCGGCCCGGGGCTAAAATAAAGATGACCCTCGGGCTCCGGAAACCCAAGGGAAATAAAAGGGCATAGGCGAGGCAAATGGTAAAACCAATGTTGGGCCTTGCTGAAAAAGTCTTATTCAAAGAGAACTGTCAAGGGGGTCCCATAAATCACCCGACCGCGTTAGGGACGCAAAATCCGGGAACATAATACCGATATGACGGAAACTAGGGCGGCAAGAGTGGAACAAAACACCAGGCATAAGGCCGAGCCTTCCACCCTTTACCAAGTATATAGATGCATTAATTAAATAAGATATATTGTGATATCCCAACAAGTAAACATGTTCCAACAAGGAACAACATCTCCATGTTCCAACAAGGAACAAACTTCATCTTCACCTGCAACTAGCAACGCTATAACAGGGCTGAGCAAAGCGGTAACATAGCCAAACAATGGTTTGCTAGGAAGGGTGCATAAGGTTAGAGGTTCATGGCAATTTGGGAGGCTTGAGCAGCAAGTGATAGTTAGCGCAGCATAGCGATAGAACGAAGCAACTAGCATAGCAATGGTAGTAGTGTGATCCAGGGTAGCGGTCATCTTGCCCGAAATCCCGCAAGGAAGAAGAAGAACGAGTCCATGAAGAAGATGAAGCCACGACGAATAACCAAGCGTAGACGAACGAATCCTCACGATCGCAACGAAACAGGAACTAACAAGAAGAAGCACACAACAAGGTAAACACACCACACATGAACAAGACATGATGCACAACAAGCATGATGCATGACAAGGCTAGATGAGGCTACTCATGGCAAGAGATGATGCAAACAAGAGCAACACATCAAAGCAAGTTTAAATGAGGCCGGGAACAACATAGAACAATTCCGGTAAGTCCTCATATGCATATTTCGAAATTGGTCCAGATCTGAATAAACCTTATTTTCAAGTATTTAAACAGCAAGTTAAGATGCACCACGATGATATACACGAAATTCTAGTCAAGTTACATATAAAGTTCATTTAATTCGGAGCTACGGTCTAGAAGATATGAGCAAAACAAGTTAAACATGGCATTGATGCAAAATGCACCCAAACATAAAGCAAACACCTCAAAACATGAATGCAACATGATAATATGAAACTACATGCAAAATCAAGCAAGTTTCATATAGAGCACACTCAAAACGGAGCAACGGTTCAACACATACACCCTATACAAGTCATGACAACAATCTGTCCAAAACAGCAACTAGGCATATTGCAAGCATCAAAATAACAAGCTACAGCATGTTAACATGAGAACAAAAAGCATGGGCATGATGTACAGGTCAAGCATGACAAAACATGAACAATGAGCTATTTCCAGAAATCACTAAAACATGCTCAAACACACATAGCAAGATTGCAATTAATAACAGTTTCAGACTTTAGCAGAAATAACATCAGGTTGCAATGTTTAGAGCTATGAGACTACATGTTACAGGAAATTATCATGGCAAACAAAGGCATGGAATGATACTAATAAATGCATAGAACAAAAGTCCTTTACTGACCATGAGCCAAAAAGGATCACAAAATATGATGGCACCCATGTAAACATGGCAAGTTATATGACAGATTCATACATGGCAGGAACAACAATAAGTAGGCATGTAGATGAGCTTGAACCACTCACCACAGAGCAATACATGGCATGGCAGGGCAACTCACAGTAATAAGACATGTTATAGAAGCTATACATGGCAAGAACAACATCATAGCATACACGCATCAACTACAACAACCTTGGCAAAATTGAATAACATGTAAACAACCTGCCAGGAAACATTTTATACCAAAAGTAGAGCTCGATTGACTCAAGCTATAGCTCTTAATAATTTCAAACAAGGGCATGGATGGATAGATAATAACCATATGTTCAAAACATCCTTACTGAAGTATCTCAAAATAAGCATGGATGTGTCGGTAGCATCAAGTTTACATGGCATAAAAATATCGGCAGAACAGGGGCTGAAATCAGCAACATCATGAAGCCTAGTTTGCATGCTTTTGCTAGTCACCAAAGAGATCACAGAAATACATGGCATACACCCCTATAAAGATGGCATGGCATATTACAAAACATATGTAGGACTCAATTTCATAGGGTGCACATCGATCATGGCAAAAATGACAAAAGTGCATGTTCTGATAAGAATCTGAAACTAACATCACATAGCCCTCTTACAACAGCATTTCGGGCATCAAGAGGAGCTCAAATATAAATGATGCAATGAGATGAAACGATGTACTCGTCGGGGCGAACAATTTAACATATTACACGCACGAAACGGAGCAACAGATGCAGAGTTATGATGCGATGAACATGCCACAAAATTAATGTCAGAAAAGGACTTGGGGGATTTCGGGGGAGAGGAAAGTCAACCTCTCGGCACGGATTTTGATGCAGCGCGGATCTCGCGTGAGAGACTCGCCGGAGATGCGGGGAACGGCGGTCGGCGCCGAAGGGGGCTCACGAGCACGGGGAGCCGGATCCGGCCGCCTCACCGGATCTGGCGCCGGGCGGAGGCGGGGCGATCGGCGCGCTGGCGCTGGCGGGCGGCGGAGTTTGCGCTTCCTACGGCCGAGGGCGGCGGCGTCAAGAGGAGGCGCGGGCGGTTGGCTCGTGGCCGGGCGGAGGCGGCAGGGCGCAGCGGAGCTGGGGAGGTTCGCGCGCTGGAGACCTGGGCGGACGGGCGAGAGGTCCGCGAGGCGAGGCGATCGAGAGGGGCCGGCGGGGCCATCTGGAGGAGCGGACGGCGCATGGGCGGAGGGCCGAGGCGGGCGGTCGGGCGCGGGCACTCAGCAAGCGAGGGTCGAGGCGGGCTGCAAGGGCGGGCGATGGCCTCGCGGGCTTTCGGCGCTGCTGGACGGGCGGGCGGTGACGACATGTCCGGCAGTGGGTGGACGTGTCCGTCGGCGGGAGGAGGAAGAAGCTAGGGTTTCGGGGGATTCATCCGCGAATTTTCGGAGGGGGGACTTATTTATAGTTTCTGGGAGCTAGGAGAGTCCAAATGAGGAGCGGTTTTCGGCCACGCGATCGTGATCGAACGTCCGAGAGCATGAAGGGGAGTTTGCTGGGCTTTGGGCCACTTTTGAAAGGGGTGTTGGGCTGCAAAGAGAAGGAGGCTTTTACGGTTACCTGCTAACTGCTGGAGCATCAAACGACCTCCAAATGACACGAAACTTGACAGCGGTTCACCGGTGGTATACCAAGGCCGCTTGACAAACCTCAGGCCATTCAGAGAAAGTTTAACACCCGCTCACGAAAAGAGGCAAAAGGGGGCGCCGGGAGACATAGGAGCGCCAGATTGCAAAACGGACAACGGGGAAAATGCTCGGATGCATGAGACGAACACGTATGCAAATGCGATGCACATGATGACATGATATAAAAATGCAGATGATGACATGGCAAAATGCAACACGCCAGCAAATGACATGGCAACACCGACGAATAACTGGCGGACACCTGGCGCATCGAATCCGGGGCGTTACATCCTCTTTCCGGAAGAAATCATTTGGTCTGCTCTTTGTTGGTACTACCTAGAAGAATTAGAACTACAAAAAAATGGCATCACTGAACAAGGGTAGATAGACAAGGTCTATCTTTTGTCCTCAAGTGAGAATTTAATTTTAAAAAAGTCTAAAATTAGGTTTCATATATACACATAGTAGGAATTTACAGGAGAGTATAGCAGTAGCACCAAAACCAAAACAGTAAGAATGACGTCAAAACTGGAGATTCGGTAAAAAGAGTCATGTAAAAATGCTTACTGAGGACCGGATACTTACAGCTTTGCATAGCCCTTTACACAAAACGCAAGGGCTTTGTCATAAAACCGTTGGACAAGCTTACGGGCAATAAATCTGTCACATACCTATAAAACTGAAGTTAAATGACAAAATACAATGATTCTAAGTGCTGAATTGGTGTTGCACTGACACAATTATGCTAAGTGTGGAGTTTGGTGTTGCTCTTTGGAAGCAATTGGGTAAAGTTGGTTGTACAGAAGAGAAGCCCTGTTGTAAGGACCGGATTTTCCGGGTATTAATTTCCCAGAAAATGGCCCTTGTGCTCACCAGCCCTAGGATTACAGTTAGCTGATGAGGCACCAACTTGATACAGAAATTCCAAGAAAAAAACATAATATGTAGTACAAGACCATTCTGGCCTATGAGTACAACAAATGGTTTCTAGTGGTTGAAGGCGGAAGCGGTTTGTTGATCGTCGGCGTCTATGGGACTCCATTTCCCACAGGAACAGCTGACCAGGATAACTGCTATCTTCGCCAGGCTGCTATCATCAATGCGTAGGTTCCGGGGCTGTCATCGCATCGCTCCTCTCCATGCAAGAAATCTGGCCAAGACAATAGCCAGGGACAAGCCAGTGCGTACTTTGAATGTACTCGCAACCATTATGAACACGGGTATAATATAACAATTGATAAATACGCTCTAAAATATTCTATGACCACAACGTCAGTCATAAAATAAAATCTCTGATGCATGCAAGCAGGTCATTTATATGTATGAATATGCAATAACAGAGTAGTAATAAAATGCACCGATCGGGTGTCTGAAACGACGCCTCGACAGGATAGAAAATAACGAGCATGTCACAGTCGGGCGTCTGAGCGACACCACATAAAGGGCTTATAAAGTAATTAAATAACAAGCATGTTACAGTCAAGGCCTCAAATGACACCACATAAAGGGCTTATAAGGTAAAAAAGTAACGAAAGCATGCTACAGTCAGCGTCTGAGCGACACCACATAAAGGGCTTATAAGGTAATTAAATAACAAGCATGCTATAGTCAAGGCCTCAAAATGACACCACATAAAGGGCTTATAAGGTAAATAAATAACAAACATAAAGTCACAAATGGAAGGCCTCAAATGACACCACATAAAGGGCTTATAAAGAATCACAGTAAATATCCAGGAGGTAGAACCGTCCTAAGGATACTCAATGAATCAAAAAAATGAACATAATTAGTTCACAATAATAATAATCATAATCATCATATGTCACCGATCATGGTCAACGTTCTGACTTGGTGGTTTTTCCTCCGAAGTCCGACACTAAGACCGACACTTGACCCATCCCAGACTGTAATCCTTAACCATGGACACGGCTATTCGAATAGATTTAACCTCTGCAGAGGGTGTACTCTTTACCCATGAGTAACGGATTCCTTTAGTCCATCGGGACTAATTCCATTTACGGTCTTTTAATTGCAAACACGCCTTAACTTCGCACACACCGTTTAATCTCACCGTGTCCGGAATCACCCACGACACCTGTAAGCAAACTCTAAGTGGGGAGGCTACAACCTCGCTGTGTAGCATGGGATCAAATTTATATCACGGCCTAAGGGGTGGCCTCCCCTCTTGGTCCCAACCGGAAACACCCATGCCCCCGGACCAGGTGGCCTGCCTACCGGCTACAACCGGTGCCTTCCACCATGGCCTCTCTGTATGGTGTGTGCTAGGAAGGGGTTGACGACTTACTGAACCGTACCCTACTTGCTGTAGCGACAAGTGGGAGTACGAAACAAGTATGGGGGTTACTGGAACAAGACTCGATCTATGGTCGACTCAGGAGGTTTACGTATTCCCTGCATGATTAGCATAACGAATATATTTCATCCAACAGACAGAATCACCACTCATCATACCCCTCATGCCATGCCGGACACACTTGTCTCGACGAGGAACTAGGGACAAACTCGGGTCTACCCAAGACAGAGACTTTCCCGTTTTCCTTCCGGTAGGCACGAAAGGCATACGAGGATGATCACTATCACAAGCATGTCCATTTCCAACAGCAAGGAAATTTCCAATAAGCATTCATGCAAATGATCATATCACCACATAAAATAACGAGTTCTACGTATTGAGGTGGTGTCATAATCGCGTCAAACAATGCATGAAAAATATTATGCCAGGGTTCAGAATGCTTTCCTTCAAGGTGCGGAGAGGCAGGGTGCTCTCAAAACTTTTGAAAGTTATAATCTCCCCTCCAAATTCCTATTTTCAAAAATACTCAAATAATACATACTTTAAAAACAGAACAAAAAAATTGCTTGAAATTTTTTCAAATAAATATGAAAATAAACTAGACAATATTTGGGAAACAACAGAAAAGGAATCAAGATATTTGGATTTTAGTTAATACTAGTCATCAACCCGTGCTTTTGCACGGGCTAGTGATTTGGAAAGCACGAAAGTGTTCTATAATGTAGAACTTATATGTTAATAGAGCAAGATTTAAAAATATATAGGAATTTGATTGGAGTTAGAATCTTTGTGTTAATTTATGGAGAGAAGAGAGTAACACATATTGGAAGTCATGAGAATCTGAACCTAGTTATTTTGATTGTACATATATTCCCAAGGGAAAGTAGTGGTTGCACCGCACCATACCGAGGAAAAATTATGAAGAAACAACTTATTCTAGATGTCTATAATTTTGCATAGAGGCATTTTGGCTATGTGTATACTTACCCTGGGTGAATACTGAAATTTGGAAAAATATTAAAATATAGAAAAACAGTAATAATTTGGCTTTTGCACGCTCAATCTTAATCATCTTTGTAGAGCTTTTCTCATAAGCATTTTTGTCCTAACAAAGGAAGTTGAGTGCTCTAATTAAAAACTCAATTTTACTGTACAAAATTTCTTTTGTCTTTACAGCACAAAATCATCTGATCTGACGCATCGACATTTGCATGTGTGACTTTTAAGTCCCTAGTTAGCTACTTACTTATCAGGTGCTTGGCCGGACTTTGCATCCATATGCTTGCCACATTGGGACTTGCTTTGTTACATCTACACTAACCTATCGGTTGTGATTCCTCTAACTACATTTACTGTCTGATACTTGTCCTTAGTTTTAAGTACGGTATCAAGATCTATCGATTACAATCCACTACAATAAGGACCACGTGACAGGTGAGATTTATTATATGCGAAACTTTGTAACGCTTAGAAAATAGGAATAATTTACTATATGGCATTCTATTTGTGTAACGCAAAATTTATTAAGAATGTATTCGCGTGCTGCATGTGTAGTTGTTTATCACAAATCTGCTGTGCACGTTTTATACTCTCCTGAACTCTGTGATTGTAAAAGTTTAAGGAAATAGAGTGTAGGTCAATCAATATTGATCCACATGGGAGGCTAAGTTAGTAAAAAATGTAATTGCTTTCTTTGAGCTCTATTCTAGTCTACGTTTGTTCATTTTGCCATGAAAATATGGTGAAATTTTATGTTAAAACTCTGCATTATATTGACCATTACTTCTCCCACCTATAATACTTTTCCTAACCTTTCATGGCTAACTTTTATTTTATTACATTAGCAACTACGGGTTGGGCATGCCTACGTTCTATCAGTATGGTAAAAGGATTTTTTTTTACTCTAGCCATAGTAAATGAGATGGCTTTCTCCTGTTCAATTATATCTATTTTTACACTAATGTGGGTTGGACGACCTTGGATTTCTACTTCAAGTAGTTTTTCAGAATATATCATTTTAAAACCAACACATGCATACTAATGTACTATATAAGAGATATTTTTCATGCATGATTTCATACAGAGCGATGGCTTAACTGTCTCCCTTTTAAGTATGGCAAGTCCTGTATTTGACACATGTTTTTCCTGCGCACACGCTCAAAGTAAATTCATAGAGAATATGTTTATACATACCAATATCACACCAGCAATACTCCCTTAGCTTAGCTCCCTGAAACCAATCATAGGATCAGGATCTCAAAATCATATGCGCCCATGCATCATCTACGCAACATGCAAAGAAGAGTAAATTAGTGATTATAATTGGTCCCAATAATCAAGCCTGCAGTCTAGCACGTACATGTATAAAATATAACTCTGCATGAAGCCAATTGCTTCCCCTTGAGACAGGTGCTGCAGCCAGGGCGTGGATGCAAGCTCATTCACCCACTATACATCCTCGTTCAAGGACTCTGCTTGATTATCCGTATGGTTGGTTGGGCTTTTCGCTGGGTAATCTGCAAGGACGTACAACTTCTAGTCTGTTATAAGAAGATTTAGCCAGATAATATTCGATCATTGTCAAAGTGCACAATTCACTGCTACAAATCTGAACTTTATGGGACTCTAAAAACACATACATAATTTCGGGAAACAAAATATCACACATATTAATAACGATAAACCAAGAAATATGGTTGATCTTTACACATAACTTGCCACCCAACGTCAGGAAAAGTGTGGACCAACCCCAGCTGCTTGCTTCCACTCCCTAAATTGCAAACTCTGGTCGTGCGCTGTGTTCTAAGACTGTAAGGCCATCTCCAATTGCATGACGCTTATGCTTGAATAGAAAAACTGAGCAAGCACCTGCAACAGCGCCGCAACTTCCAACGTTATTAGTTGCCTGTTTAGAAGGGCTTAGCCTGTTGTCTGCTTCAAACTGTCCTTAGTACAGTCCTCCTCCTCCTAAATCTAACTAATCTACTAATCGAAAAATACCTCCTTCTCCACTTCATTGCAGTTTGGTTGGGGCATGGCCACTAAGGGGATTAAAAGGACCTTATCCTAGCCAAGATTTGTTGCTCCATGGTAGGGTAGTAGAGATTCAAAGATTATGGAGCAAAGGGATGGGGAAGAAAAGTTTTAGATGGCTGCAACGGAAGACAACAGATTGGACAGGAGGAGGAGGAGGAGCGCTAGAGTTTTGTTGGATAGGTGGGGTTGACTGCTAGGAGGACAGTATTAGGAGGAGGAGCCCTAGGGCTTGTTGTGTTGGTAGTTTCTTTAGGCTGTACGTGGGAAGGGTTGGATCAGCGGAGGAAGGAGACCAGCAGAGATGGATTCTTTTTTTCTAACTATACATGGGGCTGAGATGGATTCTTTTTTTTCTGCTATAGATGGTTTAATTTTTTTCTAGCTATACATGGGCCAGAGATGGATTCTTTTTTTTTCTGCTATAGAGGGTTTAAGGTGGGACAGAATTAGAGGACTCCTTGAGGCATAGCATCCGATGGTGGAAAATAAACAGTTTGAATATCGGTTGGCTAGTTTTCTTAGTTACCGAGGATTAACGTGGTTACTCGTATGGTGCCTCCAATTAGTAAATATAAGATATAAGATATAAGATTTTGTTTTTAATAAAAAACCAGAAAAAGGAAAACGTTTTGGGGAGAATACGTTTCGAAGCAGAGGAGACGTACTCGGGTCGTTTGCGCTTTCACTCAAAACACGTGGCGGCGGGGTTGGTCGCTGATAGTGGGTCCGCGGGGCCCACTGGACGGGTTTGACCAGTCACCCGCGTCTTCTCCCTCCTCTGTCCAAGCGAGGGCGGGGCTGCGGCGATTGCCGCCGACGAACGGCGGCTCCCCACGGGGATCCAAGGGCAGGGGTGGATCCGCCAGGCCGGGGCGGTCCTCCCGGTGGTCGCTAGGCAGGAGGGGACGGAGGGAGTTGCCGGCGACGAGCTTCGCGGCGGCCGGTGGCTACGGTGAAATGGGGGTTCGTGCCACGGTGGTTCCCGAGCGAGATTGAGGGGTTGGGCAGCTCCGCATGGTCGAAGGGAGTCGGGTGGTGGCGTTGGTTGGTCGGGGAGGGCTGGTATGGCGATGAACGGGGCTGGGACGTGGTGGCGGCCGAATCGGCTGGAGTCGGGGACGACGGCTTCCCTTGGTCGAGTGCGGGCTAGGGGAGCTCTAGGGGAATGGCTTGAGGCTGCCTGGGGTCTAGGAGGAGCTCGGGGTCACCATTTATAGGCGAGCAATGGCGGTTCGCGGCGGCCGCAGATAGGATCGTCGGCGATCCGCCATTCTCAGAGCGTGCGAGGGGACGTGGTGGCGATTTAGCGCTATGCGGACAGGCTCATGGATGAGCTCCGGCTGCTCAAGGGCAGCTGGCGAAGCGCCAGGTGGCTTGGGCGGCGCCACCAGGGCAGAGGCTGTCGGGCGGTGGTGGCGGCATGCGTCTTGGTGAGTGAAGCGCCAGGGGGGTCCAGCGGACTGGCGCGGTGAGGGAGGAGCCGCGCGGCTGGAGAGGGGAGAGGACAGGACAGGCGGGGGCGGCAACGCGACGCTGGCGACTCTGCGCATGCACGAAGAACGCTGGCCTGCTGGCCGCCCAGCAGCGTGCATGCCAAGTGTTGGCCGAAATGCCGCTGCATGCTAGAAGGCTAGGGTGGAGCTGGGGTTTAACAGGATTGGGCTAGGGTATTCTAGAGGCTTAGTGGACAAGCTAGTTTGATCAGAGGATCAAGTTCATAATGCAAACCAAAAACTTATGCCGAATCTGCTCATGCACTCAAGGTGTTTGTCAAAATGCTAAGAGCATCTAGGAAACTCTTGGAGAGGCCAAAATCTCCAGATCCGGGTCTCTTTAGATGCAGGTGGGGATGGCAAGGTTAGATGGCGAAGTCTAGAAACTTGGTAGTGCAAGTTTGTGAGAAAACTGATTCTGGATAGAAAGAAAATGGTATCTTAAAATCCTCCAATGGGTCCACTCTTCTGGACATAAGGGTTTGGCAGGTTGGTCTATAAGCAGGAGAAATAATCGTGGGTAAAGGAGCAAGTTAAAATATGGTTGCAGTACAATTCAACAAGTTGGACCAGAATGTAGATGAGGTTGATTTACTCAAATTTTTCAAAGGACATCACTAGGTTTTTGCAAAAAGTTGAACAGTATACTCCTAGTGATATCCCATAATTTTGGTGGAAGTTTTAAGGAAATATTTAAATAGGTTGTAGTGCAAAAGTGCCCACTGGACCAGATTTGAAAACTTGGTGTAGAACTCAAATATTCAATGAATGAAATATATTTTTGCATAAAAGTGATTTAAAAACATCACATGACATCCCCAAATTTTGGTGGGATTTTTAAAAGAATTTAGCAAAGGGTTGCAGTGCAAATGGGGCCCTAAACTTTTGACAAACCATTTTAGAGAGATAAAGCTCAGGGATAAATAATTATATAAATAATCCTACTGATAAAAGAATTGTTTTATTTCAGAGAGTAATGAGTCCAATAATTATTGGAAAGTTTACACTTGGGGTAAAAACTCCATAATAATAAAGACAAGAATGGTTCAAATCAAATGGAAATCCGTAAACTAAAAGTTTGTTATCGTGATTTCGATTTAATCGTACACTAATCATGCACGCAAATGTGTACGATCAAGATCGTGGACTCACGGAAGATATCACAACACAACTCTACAAATAAAATAAGTCATACAAGCATCATAATACAAGCCAGGGCCTCGAGGGCTCGAATACAAGTGCTCGATCATAGACGAGTCAATGAAGCAACAATATCCGAGTACAGACATAAGTTAAACAAGTTGCTATAAGATGGCTAGCACAAACCGGGATACAGATCGAAGAGGAGCAGCCTCCCGCCTCGGGATCCTCCTAGCTACTCCTCGGTCGCCGCCGGGCTGCACGTAGTAGTAGGCACCTCCAGAGTAGTAGTCATCGACAGTGGCGTGCAGCTCCACAGGCTCCATCGTGCAGTTGCAGCAATCGAGTAGAGATAGGGGAAAAGGGGAACAAGGCAACCGTGAGTACTCATCCAAAGTCCTCGCCCCCAACGATCTACACTACATATGCATGGATATATGTGTAAAGGGCCATATCGGACTGAATCGCAGTAATGCCGTAATAAGAGGGGATAGCTAGTCTTAACGAAGACTACGCTTGGTCACCCTGACTTGCAACAGGTAGAAGAGGACGATCCAAGTCCTCCAAGTAACATCACATAGCAATAATCCTACTCCGGCGATCCCTCCTCATATCCCCGAGCGAGAGCGACCACCGTTGTATCCGCACTTGGAAGGGTGTGTTTTATCAAGTATCCGGTTCTAGTTGTCATAAGCTCAAGGTACAACTCCAAGTCGCCCCACATCGAAGATCACGGCTATTCGAATAGATTAATCACGGCAGGGTGCACCAACTTACCCAAAGCACGCTTGATCCCATTTGGCCGACACACTTTCTCGGGTCATGCCCGGCCGCGGAAGATCAACACGCCGCAGCCCCACCTAGGCACAACAGAGAGGCCAAGACGCCGGTTCAAACCTAAGCGCAAGACAGGGTCCGGGCCCATCGCCCAATGCACACCTGCATCGCTATGTAACGCGGCCGGAAGGCAGACCTAGCCTAGTGGCTGCCCAGCCCAATCCGCGTGGCGCCGCCGGCCGGGCGTCACGAAGTGGGCGTCGATACCACGACGCCGGATACCCATAACTACTCCCGCCAGAGATGGTTAGTGCGTAAAAGCTCAGAGAGCCAACTCAGATCAAATACCAAGACCTCGTTAAGCGTGTTAAGTATCCGCGAATGCCGAACAGGGCTGTGCCCACCTCTCTCCCTAGGCGGTCTCAACCTGCCTGCCGCCTCCGCCTCAATGATCCACTCGGGTGCTCCACCAGCCGACCCGACTTTTAGTCTCCACATGTATCATGTATAAGTATATAGTATATACCCGTGATCACCTCCCGAGTGATCACGGCCCAATAGTATAGCACGGCAGAGATGGACAAGAAGGTAGGGCCACAGATGAATGTACTAGCATCCTATACTAAGCATATAGGATTGCGTGTAAGGTAACAACAAAGTAGTAACAAGGACAAAGGCTATGCAGCAAAGATAGGAGTATCTCGAAGCAAAGAATATGCTACACTACTCTAATGCAAGCAAAGATAGAGAAGAGTAGGCGATATCCGGTGATCAAGGGGGGCTTGCCTGGTCGCTTCCGGCAAGAGAGAGGGGTCGCCAACTCCGTAGGGTCGAATCAAGCAAAGCAGTTGCTTGGCTCTGTAGTCTACCAAAGAGAAGAGGGGAAGAAACAATGAATAATAAGTGAATAGATGCATATCGATGCATGACATGTCAAGAAGCGATGCTAGGCGTGCTCCTAACGTGGGTATGGGGGTATTGGTTAAGGGAAACATCCGGAAAGTATTCCTGTTTCGAAGTTTTCAGCAGAGGAGCCGAGGGGAAAGTTGCAGGTTCGATAGATTAGGGGGGTGTGGCGGACGAACGGACTGCGTATCCGGATTCATCTCGTCGTCCTGAGCAACTTTCATGTTGAAAATATTTTAATCCGAGTTACGGATTAAAAGATATGATTTTTAAAATATTTTATTAATTTCTCGAATTTAATTAATTAATTAATTAATTGAAAAATGGATTATGATGACGCCAAGATGAGGTCAAGGCCGACGCCAAGACAACAGGTTGACTAGGTCAACCCCTGGCCATGTGGGTCCTGATTCACATATTTCTGCTAACTAATTAACCTTAGCTTAATTTAATTAACAGAGTTAATTAGGTTAATTAGTCATTAGGTTAATTAATCCTGATTAATTAGATTAATTATTTACTTAATTAATTAATTATTTTTATTCATTTTTATTTATATTTATTTAAATTTCATTTTCCTTTTCTTTTTATTTTAAAAACGCTACGTAGGTGGGGCACGCATGTCATAAAGGTGGGGGTGGGTGGATCGGCCACCCAAATGACCGAAGTCCATCAGTAGGGCGGGGGCCCTGGGCCCACCAGCCGAGGCCTGTCAGCGTGGTTCTCGTTCGTGCCACGGCTACCTAAAGTGGTCGGCGGCTTGACGCCGGGCGATGCCAAAACGCAGCGAGGGGCTCGGGCCTCGCCGGAAACGCGCTTAGAAGGCGGCCGTTTGCAGTGGTTGGCACCGTCGAAAGTATTTCGCCATGAGTCGAACGGTGGTGTTGGCTTCACGAGATGGTCGGGATGGCGCCGACGACGAGGGGGGCGGCGGTAGGGTTCGGGTCTTCGACGGGAGCACGCTACGGGGCCGGGGGGCTTATGCGCGCGCCGGAGCACCACGGAGCTCGGCCCCGTGACCATTTGGTCACGGGCGCCGGCGACGAGATCCACGGCGCGGCGGGTGGGGATGTTCGGTCTGGGCGTGCTGGGATCGGGTTTCGGGCGAGGAGAGGAGAGAGGAGGCCGGGATGGCATGGTTGCCAAGGAAGACCAAGGTGATCATGAGGGGAGGCCGAGCCGGCGACGGGAGGCTGGGGGGCCGGCCAAGTGCTCGGGAGGGGACTAGGGGAGAGAGGGACCGTGGGGAGGGAGTGCTCACGGGGGAGCGTGGGGTCTATGCGAAGCTGCCTGGGGCGGCTCTGAGTCGACTGCTGAGGAGGAGGGCGGAGGCGGGCTGACGGCGACGGGATCCGCCGAGGTGGAAGTGGGTCGGGACGACCCCATGGCGAGGGGGCCTGAGCCTTGGCCTGGCAGGTCGGGGAGGAGGGGAGGAGGTGCGAATGACGGGCAAGTGGAAGTCGCCGGCGTCAGAGAAAGCGGCAGGATCAGGCGAGATCCCGATCCGAGACCAGCGGGGAGGAGAAGGAGGGACGGGGGAAGAGTGAGGTGGTTAGGGTTTCCACCGACGGGGGGGGGGAGTGGATAAGGGAGTGGGGGGGTTTTTGGGCCGGGCCAAGGGGGCTGGCCGGCTGGGCCAGGTGGGGGCTTGGCCCAGTTGGGCCAGTGGGGTTTTCTCCCCCACTTTCTGGTTTTCTCCCCCACTTTCTCTTTTGTTTTATTTTGTTTTTCATATTTTTCTTTTTCTGTTTTAGTTTATTTAACCTATCTAGACACTTCGTAAAAACCTCGTGCACCCCACCATAATTAACTTTTGTAATATTTGACAACCCCTAACATTTTAGTTTTAATTTTTGAAAACTTTTATCGCTTTTCCTATGTTTTAAGTTTGCATTTGATCCGGGTTCGAATCAACGTGAGTTTAATCACAAGGTGACCGAGGTGACGTGGGCATCATTAGTAGGATTACTGTAGCTTAATTACCCGGTGTTACAAATCTCCTCCACTACAAGAAATCTCGCCCCGAGATTTAGGAGGTAGAAGGAAAGAGTGCGGGTATTCATCTCAAGACGATCCTCGCTCCTGTGTGGCTTCGCCTTCGTGAGTGATTCGACCATCGGACTTTGAGGAACTTGATCGTCACCGACGCAGCGGGCGTTCAGCTTGGTCGAGAATGCGGACCGGATGCTCTTTATAGGAGAGGTCCTTGCTGCAATTCGAGCACTTCATGGTCCATCGCCGGATTGGGTCCTTGAAACAGTTGCCGGAGTTGTGACACGTGGAACACATCGTGAACTCCGAGAAAGGTTCGGCTTAAGCTCCAGCTTGATATGCCACTTTTCCACGCCTTTCCGTATTAGTGAATGGGCCAATATAGCGAGGATCTAGCTTGCCCTTGATCCCGAAGCGGTGAGCACCCTTCATTGGTGTAACGCGAAGATAGGCCTTTTCGCCAAAGTTGATAGACCATGTCTTTGTGATGACGGTCATAATTACTCTTTGACGGATCGAAGCGGTCTTGAGATTCTCGCGAATAATGCGGACTTGTTCTTCGGCATGTTGGATAATATCCGGACCAAGAGTGGACGCCCCTCAGTTTCTCGACCAGTTCATAGGGGTTCGGCACTTTCGTCCATATAACACTTCGAAGGGGGCCATCTTTCAGACTAGCTTGATAGCTATTATTATAAGAGAACTCAGCATACGGGAGAGATTCCTCCCATTTCTTGCCGAAGGAAACGACACAAGCTCGAAGCATGTCTTCGAGAATTTGGTTGACACGCTCAACTTGCCCTTGAGATCATGGATGAAACGCAGTACCGAAAGATAAATGAGTCCCCATAGCTTCTTGAAAACTTGCCCGTAATCTTGAAGTGAATAAGCTGCCACGGTCCGAATCGATAACCGGTGGAATACCGTGAAGTGAAACAATTTCGGACATATAGAGAGTTGCAAGCTGACTAGCAAAGTTGATGGTTTCTTTGACCGCCGTAAAATGAGCAACTTTAGAAAGCCGGGTCAATGACGACAAGAATAGCATCATTACCTTTCCGCGATTTGGGAAATCCAAAGGATTTAAGTCCATTTCAACATGGTCCCATTTCCATTCGGAATAGAGATAGGTTGCAGAGTTCCAGCAGGCCTTTGATGTTCTCGCTTTGATACGACGGCAAAGTCACATTCAAAGAACATAGCAAGCAATGTCCTCGCTTCATATTAGACCACCGTAATCTCTCAGCGAATGTCTTGATACATCTTTGTACTACTGTGATGGATACATAGAGGGTATCATGAGCTTCTTTCATAACCTTCCGAGTCATATTCAGGTTTTCCTTCTTACACGGCACCACTAGGGCGGCCTTTGAAGTACAAGGCGCCCATCATCGCTAAGAATGTTGAAGAATGGGGGATTTCCTTCTTTGAGGTCTTGTTTGATCTTGTAGACCTCAGAGTCAAATCCCTGCATTGTCTTTATAGTGCCCACGAGATCAGAGTTCAACAGCCAGGGTATAGAGGGAACCCTGGGGGACAACACGGAGATTCATCTTGCGGAACTCCGGAGGAGGGGGAGTGAGTGCACCCGGAGGAACAATATGGAGGTTCAGCTTTCTGAATTCTTCAACAAGTGAGGGCTGAACTTTGTGAACCTGAAGGTGGTTGCAGTAAGACTTGCGGCTCAAGGCATCAGCCATTACATTAGCCTTGCTCGGGCGAGATAGGAAATACCCAAATCAAAGTTCCGCAACAGTCTCCATCCATCTCTCGCCGACGGAGGTTCAGGTCCAGCCGAGTAAACAGATACTTCAGACTTTGGTGGTCGGTGAAGATCTCGCAACGACACGAGAAGGTAATGTCGCCACCGCTTCAAAGGCATGAATGACAGCAAAGAAGCTCGAGGTCGTGAATCGGGTAGTTCTCTTCGTGAGGGCGCTAACTGTCGAGAGGCATAAGCAAACACTTTGGCGCTCTTGCATTAGGACACCGCCTAATCCTTGACGAGAAGCGCCGCAGTAAATGACGTAAGTCCTTCTTAGTATCGTGGAGGAGCTAGCATCGGGCAGTGAGTCAACTTGTCTTTGAGTGCCCGGAAACTTTCCTCGACATTTATCTCGTCCATTGGAATTTGACGCCTTATGCAACAAAGTTAGTCGAGGTCTGGCAATCTTGGAGAAGTTCTCGACGAATCGACGGCAATAGCTGGCGAGACCGAGAAAACTTCTGACTTGCTTAACGTTCTTCGGAGGAGTCCAATCGAGAATAGCCTGAACTCGTTCAGGGTTGACGGCAATACCATCCTTAGAGATGACATGCCCGAGATAGGTCACTTCGGGAAGCCAGAATTCACACTTGGAGAATTTGGCATATAGCTGATGCTCTCGTAGCTTTTCCAAAGACAAGACGAAGATGATGTTCAAAGATGTTCTTCTTCATTCTTGGAAAATATCAGATATCATCCAGATAAACCACGCATTTAACTTGTCGAGGTAATCCATGAATATATAGTTCATCAAAGCAGAGAAGGTGGCTCAAGCATTGGTTGCCGAAAGACATGACGGTGTACTCTGCATTTAACCACAACGAGTCACAAATGCAGTCTTGGGGATATCCTCCTCACGAACACGGATCCGGTGGTAACCCAACCTCAAGTCGAGTTTCGAGAACACCGATGAACCAAATGGGCTTGATCATACAGATCATTGATCCGAGGAAGAGGATACTTATTCGAATGGTAGCTTGGTTTATAGGACGGTAGTCTTGGACCAATCGGTTTGTCCCATCTTTCTTCTTGACAAAGAGAGAAGGTGCTCCCCATGGAGAGCAGCTTGGGCTTAATGAAACCACTGCGAAGAGACTTGTCGATTTCCTCCTTGAGGTCAAGGAGTTCATGCGGCGGCATCTTGTAGGGTCGCCATGGCTATAGGAGTGGTGCCCGGTTTCAAGTCGATGACGAATTAGACAGCTCTAGCAGGGGAATCCTGGGAGTTCTTCGTGAAAGACGCCGAGGAATTCACGCATCTACGTGAATGTTTTCAATACCCTCGTAAAGTGGTGCAGCGCTCAAGGCATTCAATGCATAGAGCCTTGCCTCGGCATTTTGCACCAGATGAGCTTGGTAAGTGACTATTTCATCGGAAGGGTGTAGCAGATGGACGGTCTTAGTGGCGCAAACTATAGAAGCAAAGATGCGCTTTTAACCAATTCATTCCCGTAATGAGGTCAATGCTACAAGACTTCAAAGACGATGGGTGAGACAAGGAATTCCTGTCCCTCGATTTCAACGGAACGTCGTGGACTAATCATAGAGGTTTGACATTGACTACCGGAGTGTGCACTACTAGCGGTGTTCATCTCTTCATATTTAATACCATGCATGAATGCAAACTCTGCTGATATGAATGAATGCGATGCTCCGAATCGAATAAAACAGATGCGGTGTACTGAATTTACGAGGAGTGTACCCATCACAAGAGCAGGCTGGTTCTTGAGCTTCGCTCAGATCAACGTGGTTGGCCTGAACTCACCATAAGGCTTGGCAAGGTTGTTGCGGGGCTGGGTGTTTCATCGCCACCACCGGAAGGGCCACCGATTCTCGGTTCGTTGCATTCTCTAGCACGGTGCCCTCGGTTGTCCGCACTGAAGCACAAGCCATTATTGGGGTGGGAACAGGAGCCTGGTGGTGGAGCTGGAAGCTTTGGCTGCTTAGTTGTAGGCGCACGAGGTGCAGATAGTTACGCCTTTGGAGCAGGTGCATTCGGCTGGTACATACCGTTGGGAATCCATATCTTGCGCTTCATGAGGACGGGTTCAAGATGAGCCCGTGTCACGGTTCGCTCGTTAGAGCTCCGGTATTCCTGCAGACCAGTTTCGACATTGATAGCTTTGTTCACCAAGGTGGCGAAATCAGCAAAGTCGCGGCACTAGAAGTGCGAGCTTGATGTCGCCTTGAAGGCCGCCACAGAACTTCTCCCGCTCAAGGCATCGGGCCAGGTAATGTCCTCTTCAAAGATAGCGAGACAAGTCCAGGAACTCTCACGATAAGCTTCAACAGTCTTGTTGCCTTTGGGTGAGGTTGCAAAACTCACGCTTCTTCCGTCCATGACTCCTTGAGGGATGAAGCGGCACGGAAAGCAGCCCGGAAGTCCGCCAGTGATGATTGTTCCAATCGGCAGAGTACGCCTGTGGCTGTCCCACCATTGAGCTGCGGGTCCTTCTGTGAAGAAGGAAGCAAAAGTGACATAGCCGGGTGGGCTACATCAGCAGACTCCATCTCATAGGTGATGTCACGGAGCTACCATCGCGATCCGTGGCTGGGTTGAGCTGCGGTACACACTTGGGTTGAGGCGATGAAACTCGCAGAGTTGTTGTGTTTGGCTGCCGGGTTCATATTGGGGCGAGGAAACCGAGCCATCATGTTCTCCATGAACTGGCGATTCATCTCAAGCTGTTGGATCATACCAGCCATGTACTCAAAGCGATGGTGGGAAGTTGCCACCACGACCACGCACCAGCTGGTCTAACCATCCCGCTAATATATAACAGGGTAGTTCAAAGCATTTGAGAAATTATGCAAAGGACAACAATCATTCATGATGAAACATGCATAATGAAAGCAAGACGAAAGAAACTACATAGTAGTCGGCATATCTTACAAAGGGATCATGCATAGAGTTTGGTACACGTAGTTCAAAGACATAGACTAAGACATCATAGGCGGCACGCAGCTCATGGCGAATGCATCTAACACTAACAAGCAGGCCTACATCAGTCCCACGCGGCATCATGCGGAGGTAGCCGTAGCCTGAAAGCTAGTAGTGTGGCAGCGGATAGTCCTCCACGTCGGTGACACAGGGGCCGCGGAGATGCTCACGGTGCAGAACCCGATGTCAAGTGGCGAGAAGAGGGCCAAGGCGGGATAGTAGCCTCCCATCGCCCTCGCCAACCGACACCTCGGGCATCACGGTCTCGCTGGGTAGATCGCAGAACGTGGCAGCTCTCGGATCGGACAAAGGGTGCGTAGCGCCGAGCATGGTAAAGGTGCCGACGGGTGATGTACAACTTCGTGGGCGAAGAGCTCGGTGAGCTCGATCCAGCCCATCAGCATGCGTAACAAAGTTCTCGATGGTAGAAGGGCTCTCTGGTGACGATGGAGTAACCTCCTCACCAACATCGACGCGCGATAGCAATGTGCCCGAAGGGGAGGTGTCCAACTCTCGATACCGCACGAAGACGTGTCGAGCAGCATAAGCAGCATCGTGGACTGCCATATCGATAGTCACCCCAACACCATGTGCGGTGTGCAAAGACAAGAGTGGAGTCATACTCCCGAGAGTAGAGGTGGACGATGGCGCTGCATCGCTTCCTCCGGTTATAGTCCCGGTACTCCTCAAAGACGGTGTACTCGGGGTGCCAGCGATAACCCAGATAGGTCATCATCTCGCTAGCACCGCAGTGATCCCGAGGCACCAATGGTCGTCGTGTGGCGCACGACCTGCCTCGTGGGTTCCATCTGAAACAAAGACGCTTCAAAGGAGTCAAATGACAAAGGTGGAAATTGTTCAAATACAATTCCAAGAACAACTAAGGCTTTATCCAACTTTGGGGTGAATGGGGTCACGGGATCCTAGTGATAGTTAGTAAAATCGTTTAACCCGAGTAGAAGAGAGTTCAGAGTCCCAGAGTAAGGGTCGAGGAGTAAAAGATCCTAGTACCACCCGATGGCGACGTGGGCCCGTAAGGCACACAGCCAAGTTAGTAAAAGTTTTTGCAATGTCTAGACTCAACTTCGCCAAGGAGTGTGGAAGGGGATTCCTACAGCAATGGGCTCGACATTAATCTTCAGACGCCTCGATTTAATCGTACACTAATCATGCACGCAAATGTGTACGATCAAGATCGTGGACTCACGGAAGATATCACAACACAACTCTACAAATAAAATAAGTCATACAAGCATCATAATACAAGCCGTGGGCCCTCGAGGGCTCGAATACAAGTGCTCGATCATAGACGAAGTTAGCGGAAGCAACAATATCTCGAGTACGTACATAAGTTAAACAAGTTGCCATAAGATGGCTAGCACAAACCGGGATACAGATCGAAGAGGAGCAGGCCTCCCGCTCAGGATCCTCCTAGCTACTCCTCGGTCGCCGCCGCTGGGCTGCACGTAGTAGTAGGCACCTCCAGTAGTAGTAGTCGCCATTGACGGTGGCGTCGCCTCTGGGCTCCATCGTCTGTTGCAGCAATCGAAAGTAGAAATAGGGGAAAAGGGGAACAAGGCAACCGTGAGTACTCATCCAAAGTACTCGCAAGCAAGGATCTACACTACATATGCATGGATATATGTGTAAAGGGCCATATCGCTGGGACTGAACTACGTAATGCCAGAATAAGAGGGGATAGCTAGTCTTAACGAAGACTACGCTCGGGTCACCGACTTGCAACAGTAGAAGAGGACGATCTGAAGTCCTCCAAGTAACATCACATAGCAATAATCCTACCCGCGATCCCTCCTCATATCCCCCGAGCGAGAGCGACCACCGGTTGTATCCGCACTTGGAAGGTGTGTTTTATCAAGTATCCGGTTCTAGTTGTCATAAGCTCAAGGTACAACTCCAAGTCGCCCCTGCTATCAAGATCACGGCTATTCAATAGATTAACTTCACTGCAGGGTGCACCAACTTACCCAAAGACGCTTGATCCCATTTGGTCGGACACACTTTCTCGGTCATGCCCGGCCGCGGAAGATCAACACGCCGCAGCCCCACCTAGGCACAACAGAGAGGCCAAGACGCCGGGTCTAAACCTAAGCGCACAAGAGTGGGGCCCATCGCCTAATGCACACTCAAGACGCTATGAACGCTGCCGAAGGCAGACTCTAGCCTAGTGGCGTTCCAAATTCAATCCGGGCGCGCCGCTCGGCCGGGCGCCACGGCAAGTTTCGGCTGATACCACGACGCCGGGATACCCATAACTACTCCCGCCAGAGATGGTTAGTGCGTAAAAGCTCAGAGCCAACCCAGATCAAATACCAAGACCTCGTTAAGCGTGTTAAGTATCCATGACGCCCGAACAGGCCAGCCCACCTCTCTCCTAGGCGGTCTCAACCTGCCTGTCGCCTCCGCCTCAATGATCCACTCGCTGGTGCTCCACCAAATTAATTCGACTTTTAGTCTCCACATGTATCATGTATAAGTATATATTATATACCCGTGATCACCTCCCGAGTGATCACGGCCCAATAGTATAGCACGGCAGACGGACAAGAAGGTAGGGCCACAGATGAATGTACTAGCATCCTATACTAAGCATATAGGATTGTAGGTAAGGTAACAACAGAAGTAACAAGGACAGGCTATGCAGCAAAGATAGGAGTATCTCGAAAGCAGTAACATATGCTACACTACTCTAATGCAAGCGGTATAGAGAAGAGTAGGCGATATCCGGTGATCAAGGGGGGCTTGCTCGGTTGCTTCCGGCAAGAGAGAGGGGGTCGTCAACTCCGTAGTTGAACCGGGCAAGCAGCAGCTGGCCGGGTCTCAGAGGCCTAGGAGAGAAGAGGGGAAGAAGCAATGAATAACAAGTGAACAGATGCATATCGATGCATGACATGTCAAGAAGCGATGCTAGGCGTGCCCTAACGTGGGATGAGGGGGTACGGGTGAAGGGGGAAACATCCGGGAAAGTATCCCCGGTGTTTCGAAGTTTTCAGCAGAAGGAGCGGAGGGGAAAGTTGCAGGTTCGATAGATTAGGGGTGTGGCGGACGAACGGACTGCGATCCGGGATCTGCCTCGTCCCCGAGCAACTTTCATGTTGAAAATATTTTAATCCGAGTTACGGATTAAAAGATATGATTTTTAAAAGATTTTATTAATTTCTGGAATTTAATTAATTAATTAATTAATTCGAAAAAATGGAATTATGACGTCAGCATGAGGTCATGCTGACGTCAGCAGTCAACAGGGTTGACTAGGTCAACCCTGTCATGTGGGTCCTGTCATTATACTGCTAACTAATTAACCTAGCTTAATTTAATTAACAGTAGTTAATTAGGTTAATTAGTCATTAGGTTAATTAATCCGGATTAATTAGATTAATTATTTAATTAATTAATTAATTAATTAATTATTTAGTTTTATTTATTTTTATTTATATTTATTTAAATTTCATTTTCCTTTTCTTTTTTTTTTTTTAAAAAACGTTACGTGGTGGGGCCTGCATGTCACAGGTGGGGTGGGTGGACTGTCACCCCGACCGAGTCCATCAGTATGGCGGGGGGCCTGGGCCCACCAAGGCTTGTGCGTGGCTCCTGGGCTCGCGCTTAATGCCTACAGTTGGCTGGCGGTTTGACGCCGGGCGATGCCAAAACGCGCGGAGGGCCTCGGCCTCGGCTTTAAACGCTGCTTAGGGGCGGCCGTTTCGCGTGCGGTTGGCACCGTTCGGACGAGTACTCGCCCGCGAGTCGAACGGTGGTGTTGGCTTCGCCGGAGTTGGCCGGGGATGGCGCCGACGACGAGGGGGGGCGGCGGTAGGGTTCGGGTCTTCGACGGGAGCACGCTACGGGGGGCCGGGGCTTTATGCGCGGAGCACCACGGAGCTCGGCCCCGTGACCATTTGGTCACGGGCGCCAGCGACTAGATCTACTACAAGGTGGGGGGATGTCTGGCAGGGCGTGCCTGGGAGCGGCTTCAAGCGAGGAGAGGAGAGAGGAGGTCGGGACGGCGTGGCGCGGGCGGCGCACTGCGCGACTGCGAGGGGAGGCCGAGCCGGGCGACGGGAGGCCAGGGCGTCAGCGTCGGGAGGGACTAGGGGAGAGAGGGACCGTGGGGAGGGAGTGCTCACGGGGAGCGTGGGGTCTATGCGAGCTGCCGGGGTGGTCGGAGTCGACTGCTGAGGAGGAGGGCGGGGAGGCGGCCGACGGTGACGGGATCCACGAGGTGGGGTTCTGGGACGACCTCAAGGGCGGGCGAGGGGGCCTGCGCCCAAGGCAGGTCGGGGAGGAGGGAGGAGGTGCAGACGGGCTGCGGGGTCGGCCGGGCGCTTGGGGGGCGACGGATCGGCAGCTCCGATCCGGACGGCCAAGGTGAGGAGAAGGAGGGATCGGGGGAAGAGTGAGGTGGTTAGGGTTTCCACCGGCCGGGGGAGTGGATAAGGGAGTGGGGGTTTTTTGGGTCGGGCTGGGGGCTGGCCGTGGGCTGTAGTGGGGCTTAGCCCAGTTGGGCCAGTGGGGTTTTCTCCCCCACTTTCTGATTTTCTCCCCCACTTTCTCTTTTGTTTTATTTTGTTTTTCTTATTTTTCTTTTTCTGTTTTAGTTTATTTAACCTATCTAGACACTTCATAAAAACCTGTGCACCCCACCATAATTAACTTTGTAATATTTGACAACCCCCGAACATTTTAGTTTTAATTTTTGAAAACTTTTATCGTTTGCCTATGTTTGAAGTTTGCATTTGATCCGGGTTCGAATCAACGTGAGTTTAATCACAGTGACCGAGGTGACGTGGCATCATTAGTAGGGATTACTGTAGCTTAATTACCTGGGTGTTACTCAAACTCTATTTCCTAAAAAAGGTACCGTCATGTTTCTAATGCTGGCACCAGTACCCACACTAGGAAAAGGGAGAACTGTAGTGTTTGTCCATTATAAACAACTGAAGAAACAAAGTAATAAACAGGATCACGGGAACAAACTTGCATATATAGTTTTATTTGATAAAGTTTCTATGATTCAGGCAAACATTCTAAAAAGTGCATTAAGCATTGGATGATGATTCCTGCAGGATATGCATAATAAAGTTATTTGTGGACGGAGTAACTTCAAGTCGGAATCAGTTTCGGTTGAAGAGTTCAAGATGAGGCATGCCTCTTCCTTATTTGCAGTAGCAGATCCATAGCTCAAGATAACAGAAACATGAATACGGGAAGCGACAGCTGAACCGACCGGGGCAGCTTCCATGACTGAAGCCACCAATTTGTCAAGTCGGTTGAGATCCGTCTTCATCCCTAATTTACCAAGCTTGCTGGCTGTGTTCTCCATTGCGGCATGCACAAACACCAGATCGAATTTGGACGCATCCTGGATATTCCCCTCTACAAATCCCAAAGCAGTAGTGAACGCCTGGTCGATTATTCTAGTGTCCTTAGAACTGCTGCCGAACTCGATCAACGGCGGCAAAATCCTCATTCAAAAACATGGAAGCCAAGATTCGGCCACAATGAGCTAACATCGGGCAATTGTCGAATTATAGCAGCTCTCACCCCATGAACCTGAATGTTCAGCACAGAGTCAGCCCTCGCATTTACAATGGATACAATCGACAGTAATCAAAGCAAAAGATCACACACATCGAACCTCTCGGATAGCTTGGGGACTACTAGCTCCAGCCGGATCCACCCGCAATTTCCCCATCCTAACGTGAAACAAATACAATCAGCATCGCATACTCAACCCTCTCGCAAGTACTTCACCGGACGCAAACCCGGAGCAGGATCGCACCTTGGCGGTGGTAGAGGGCATCAGACATGTCGAGCAGCTGCGCCAAGCTCGAGAACCGAGTTGTTGTTCCTGTCCCCTCCATCCTCCGGGTTGGGAGACAAGACCGGAAGCCTCTCGGTTTAATGGGGGGCAAGCAGCAGAGCAACAGCAGAGCGCCAGAGAGGGGTGGGGGCGGATTGGTACTGCTGACCATGGGTGCGGACGGAGAGGAAGTCGCAAGAGGCGATGGGAGGCGAACGCGGCCGAGCTGGCGACACTGACCAGCCTCGGCTCGGCTTGTCCGCCATTGCTCCGCGCCAAGACCGACACACACTGCTTCCCTTCCCTTTCTTCGCCTGGCCGCTTTATTCTCGAGAACAACCGGGAGGGGATCCCCGGCAGAGGAGAGAGAGGAGGTGGAGGGAATCTGGATCTGGGATGGTGCGGTGTGGGGTTGAACCGGGACGGTTGGTGGGGTGGGTAATGGATCGGGGTGGTCCGGTGGACTGGGGCCCGGATTTGTGCTAGCGGTAGCAGCAGCGTGTCTCACCGGCGCTACGGTTATGCCATTAGCGATGGCGTGAGTTTACGACCCTCGCCATCTGTTATGGTTTGTCCGCAGGGCACGTCGAGAATTATTTACCCGATGGCGTGCCCCAAAGAAACCAACGCCGCTATTAAGCCATACCCGGTAGCATGCTTTAGTACCAACGCCATCGGTAATTACCAGTAGCGTGGGGACACAAACAAACGCTACTGGTAAACTTCTATGTATAAGCATTTTCCTAGTAGTGTTCCCTTTGTACACGGCATATCACTGCCATCTCGCCAACAACAAGCTAGGTACCTGTTAGAGATGCATCTTCATCAAGAGGATGTATAATCATATGCAACAAAAAATACTAGAGCAACACGAAAAAGAAAGGGTTAGCAACTAGATGCAACATACAATACGCAAACTAATTAACTAGAGGTACGCAGGTCATCGTACCCAAACTAAGAAAGTAGCGTTACGCAAGTTCAGCAGGGACCGTGGACATCACAAAGTCTCATTGCTACAGAAAGTATACAAGTTCAGCCGACACATATCATAATCATCGGCATCGTAAATCACTAGAAGTTCCATCCTTCCATATCATCGAGGATGGATCCTAGCTTCTTGAACGGCGTGAGGTCATGACGTTGCATGCCTATGCGAGTTCGGACGTCAGCTCGCGATATAGGGCCATGATGGAACATCCGCTTCTCATCAACGACTTCTTTCATGATGATCGTCGCAATGTCCCTTTGGATGCGAAAGAAGTCATCTCTAAGTTTATAATCTGCTGCTCCATGAGATTCTACCCACTTGTGGATATGATCATCATTTCGCTTGTCATGCTAAGCTTTGGTGATCCGTGCTGAACTCAATCATGAGATGGAGGATGTAGAATCCATCTTTCTTGCTTGGTTTTGGGACATGGATGCAACATAAGTTAGTTTTATGCGTGAAACCCATCTTCTCGTTCCTTTGTTTCCTGATCTGCATGTGGCCACCTCTAATGCCGAAGCCTTGGAGAGCATCATCTAGAATATTGTGGGTGTAGTCCTTCTTCTCGGAGTCTCTAGAAGGTCGAAATACACGGCGTGGGAGACTCGCCGGTAAAGAACGATAAGGACGGCGTGCCCGTTGCTGTGGGGAAAAGACACCTCAAATTTTTCTCCATATGAGCGAGAAGGAATGATTGAAATCTACGAAAGGGTTGTCCGGAACTGACTTACTTTGGATGATAAGGCAGGAGGACAATTTTCTTGTCCTTATTCTGTACCATGAAGTTTCGGAGGTAGTCCCTAGCAGTTTCACGCTCAAAGTCGCCGAGACTCAAGAAAGACTCAGGCATGTAGTACGGATCTGCCACAAAGATTTGCAAGACTTCTTCTCTCTTCATGACGGAGCTCATATGTAGCGTAAAAAGGCGGATGATTGTAAAATCGAGCCACCTTGTCAGAAACATCTCAAATATATGGTCAAACCGCAGGAAGAACACCTCAGCATACCATGTGTCAACGTAGCACTTCCCCTCAGGCACACGAGCCGCGTATGTCGGATATCCTGGATCCTTCGAGGCTAGTAGGCTTTTCTCAGTCGACAGCACATGGTCGTGCCGTCTCCTGAGATCCCCTGATAGTGCCTCCAGTGGTTTCGGCGGTAGCATCGGCTTGCTCGTGAGATGGAACATGGCCGCACCTTTCACGGGTACACGCTCTTCAGAATCCATCATCTGGCTACTATGTGCTCTGGCTTGTTTGGAGGCAGCTATCTTCCCCGATCTCTTCCTCTCCTTTTTCTTGGGCACACCTTCCAGACCCTTCCTTAACCCCTGCACCAGTGTTGCCGGGCTAAGCACTGTACAACCACCGACTAGTTGAGCCTGTGCTGAGGCGATATCTTCAGGCATGTCCTGTGAGGATTTCATGAAGAGAGACTTCTTGCAATCCCTGCTACGACCATCCTGCCCGGGCAGATCATCATATGGTTGACTCATCATATCTAAGTCACACCCATATGCATTTGTATTGAGGAAAGCCATTGGGTCGACCTTCGTCTCATCATCCATTCTCAGTTCTACAGGACCGATTACATCAGCCAGTACTATTGCACCCCCTTCATCACGTCGTCCGCCGCTCTCACCCAGCACTACATGAGCTGGTAATTGCATAGGCGTGGTGGTCTCCACACATGCTTGTTGATGTGTGGTTATTGCTGTGCTCTCGGTCGGCTCTAGAAGAATAAGATTCTTCGGCCATAACAGCACCCAACCCTTGCAGCTTCCAATCTGTGGCGGGGTCTCATCGTCCTCTCACACATTATGCATTGGAGGAGGCAAATCCTCGTGCCCCGATTTCACACTAGACAAGTTAACCCTGAAGTGCCCAGCGGGGATTGGCTGGTTGTGGAACATGGGTTGCAAGGGGTTCATTATCACCCCCTTTCCCATGTCCACCTTCTGGCCTTTGATCAAGTAGAGTATGGTGCACGGGGTTTCTTCGGCCTGCAAACACATGTCTATGGCGTAAAACATCCGAAAGGCAACGAAAATGGAATATTCTATATACATGTTGGTGAGACATGTTACCGTGAGGGCGTCGAGCTTAGCCAAAGGCGAAGGCCCACCTAGCGCACCGGAGACTGAGGACGTGCTGCTATGAGCGGGAGCGAATGTGAGAGGAGGCCCAGTTGCATAAGCAAGTGATGGTGCGGTGGTGTTGTTGTTCATGGAGTTACTCTGATTTAAATCGGGCAACAGGAAATCATGTACCGTCTTGTATGGATTTTCCTTCGTCCGCTTGATGATAGTTGGAACCATGTTAGTAGCGAAATCATTTACGCAGTAGTTACAGCCGCATTGGATCTGCCGTCAGAGTAAATCGATTTGTCTCCTCATTGTTTTTTCTTCGCGTCCTCAGCTGCTTTTTTCTCGACCATAAGCTTCACCTTCTCGTAGATGTCCACCTGACTAAACTTCTTTTTTTGCTTCTTGGCCTCCGGGCCCTCGTTGTAAAACACCTTCCATGTGGCACCGTCTCCAGCACCATGCACACGACCATATTGCGGCCGCTGGCCCAAAGGGAGTCCCTTAAGTTCGTTCAAGGCCGGTTGAGAGGGGTGTCCCACTTGGGCCTCATCGGAGAAGTAGGGCTTTTGACTCCAAGCTGGTGTTGCTTTTGCACATGTATGAAGGGCGTGAACTGTTTAGGAATGTGTAGTCAACTAGATCTGGAGCTAAATGTAAGGTGGTAAAGAATAATTACGATAGTCTAATCAATTTCCTCGTGATCTGGTCCGTGTAAAAACCTTCTTTTCCTTGTCCCACTTTTAGCGGGCCCTGATGAAGTCATGCTCCAGGGCGGTGGTGAACTTTGCGAAGGGGTCTGGGATACCCGCGGCTTCACATTCCGCGTCCTCCTGATCCCATATGGGCCTTTTACCGAGGTAGCCATGACTTCCGAGGTGATGCTTTCCCGTGTTCCTTTGCTAAAGGCTCTTTAATTTCGCAGCCTTAGCCTTGGCTGCCTCGGTAGCGCAGGTGTCCTTGAACTTTTCGAACTCCTCTTCCGTAAGTGTGGGATTTTCCTCTGGAATCTTTGACAGGGGTTCCTCAGCCTCAGTAGCTCATTTCACCCTCCCTTTCCAGGAGCCCAAATCATTGCTGAACATGCCCATGGCGTGATTGTTAATCTTTTTCATCGTCGGAACATCCCACGGTAGTTCTATGTTATCATCCCGGTCGGGGAACTTGAATCTCTTGTGCAACTTCGTTAGGAGCAACTGCGTCAAATGTTCTTTACTCCTTAAGTCATCGTCGTTGATGCTAGCGCATTCTCGTAGGATGCATCCTCCTTGGTTCCCATAGCACTTGCAAGGTTCTTCCGGCTCTAATGGCTCAAACTTGCCAGGTGCCATCTTTATGATCACCAGTCGTCCAATCCCTAGTTTGTTAGGTTTTCGTATCCTTTGCATCTTGTGCTTCTTATTTTCGGTAGCGGCATCGCACAGGTACCTTCCCCACCGGTATCTTCCTTGCCGGTACCTTCCCCACCGGTCTCAGCGCCGCCATCAGTGCTGGCGCCGTCGGTGTCGATGTCAGCGTCATTACCATCATCGAGGCCGACCTGCAAACCTTGACTTTGCAAGTGCTTAGCAGTCAAATAGTCGAGGTACTCTTGCTCACCCACATAATCCATCTCGTCTGCATCTTGGTCAAAAGGCCCAATTTCTTCGTTGTTCGACATGTTTCCTATGATTAAGTCTCCTCGTTTAATTCTAAAACTATAGAAAAATAAGAAATGACATAAAAGAAATCTATGTTTGCCGAATGTCGCTTTCCCAAAGAACTCCCAAAGACTCGATATACCTACTATCTAGCACAAATCATGCCAAAATCCACGGAAAATTCTAGCATGACCTTTGCTAAAAAATGGACATATCGAGCGCCTGAAGTTCACCGGAACGGAAATGAATCGACATTCCGACATAACATAGGCCACTCGGATCATTTACCCTGCACATAATCATCATGTCCAAATGACATGTACAAATTCCAAATATGACATGTCCACTTCAAATTTGCATATAAAAGGAAGAAAATACTGAACTTGAAGAAAAAACCTAGCTAAATTCATAACTAAATACATAACCTAATTAACCATCTGCCTTAACTAAAACCTAAGTAAATTAACCAAAAACCTAGCTACCAGAGAGAGGCGGTGGGGCTTACAGGTGCAGGCTGATGACGGCCGAGGTTGGGAGGGGGGTCGGGTCGGCTGGGGCCGGAGCTGGGTCGGGTCGAGGCCGGGTCGGGCCGGGGCCGGGTCGGGCTGGGTCAGGAGCCCCGGGCCAGAGCTGGGGCCTCGGGCCGGGCCGGGTCGGGGTCGGGCCGAGGCGCTGGGTCGGTCAGTGGTCGGGTCTGAGCTGCAGGGCGTGGCGAGGGTAGTGCCTGCTACATGACGGGGAAGAGAGAGTGTGGGGATTTGGGGGAAAAGAGGCGGGATGAAGAGAGGAGTGGGGATTTGGGGGGTTAAGTGGGCATAATAATGGCTAAGTGTGTATACAAAATAATAATGGCTAAGTGTGTATACAAAATGGGAACATATATATTACATCATTTGACCGGTAACATAAGGTTCATTGGCGTTGACATTTGCGTTTTTGAGTTAGCTTCTTTACCTTCTTGTTCATTGAAGAATAGTTGAGCCCCTCATTGTGACTTTGCCTTTTCCATGGAGTACGATTTTTCTGAGGTAATGCAGTATTGGTTCTTCTTTTGACGTATACTTCATCATCATCGTCATCTTCCCTCATTGGGTTGCCGTACTGATCGTAGTCTTCCTCGTTGGAGACTCCATCCATTCCAATGATGTTCCTTTTGCCTCTCCTCATGACAACACGGCTGGGCTTGCGCAGGTCAGTTATGAATAGGCATTGTGTCGCGTGCTTAGCGTGTACCCATGGCTCGTTTTTTGCGATAGCATTCACGGTAGCGCTCTTGGCGTCGGGTATAGTCATGGTAGTGAAATTCCGGTTTTCTCGTTCGACATTCTTAGCCCATCTGACACGGAACATCGTCGTGTTGTGCAGTCTAGAGTAGTCAAGCTCCCAGATCTCCTCGACCCTTCCGTAAAATCTTTCAGTTGCGCCATTGTCCCTGCCGGTCATGCATTCCATCATCACCCCTGAGTTCTTTTCATCACTGTCCATATCTTTGGCCTCTGTGTCGAACGTGTATCTGTTGATATCGTATGCCTGATAGGTTACAAGGTTGGGAAAGGGGCCATGTGCTAAGGTGTATATGAGCAATCCGTCCTTAGAGCGCTCCTCCGGGGGATTAGCAATAATATGCTCTTCGAACCAATGCAGAAAAGTGGAGTTGTGCTCTCTAGTAACTTCGGTGTCCATCCTGCATACCCCCCTGTCATGATACTTCTTTGCGATAATTTCTTTGTACAGTGCCACGAAAGGATGTACCTCGTCTAGGTGTTGTAGCACTACCAAGTTTGCTCTGTCAAAGTCGCTGCGTCGATCTGAGTATGCCACATGCAGTTCCCTGCGACAGTTGGAGTGGCCTTCTCCTTCGAGCCTCCCATCGTGCTTGTTAACGAAACCAACACTAACACTAGGCGGATGTTCTGCGCCATATAGAAAATTCTCGCAGAAAGAGATGCACTATTGTTTCAGATAGCCCTGTACGGTGCTTCCATCCGGAAGGGACATGTTACAAATGAATCCTTTGATCATCCTATTCATCATCTCAAACGGCATCATGTTGTGCAGGAATGATGACCCCAGGTCTATTATGTCGTCCATAATATGGACACACAGATGCACCATCACGTCAAAGAACGCGGGCGGGAAGTACATCTCAAGCTCATTCAGTATCACAATGATCTCTTCCTGTAGCCTTCGGAGCTGCTTCACACTAATCGACTTTCGAGAGATGACGCCAAAAAGTTGCAGCAGAGACCAATACGCTGCGGTCACGGCCACTTCGACGTGTTTTGTCCAAATCTCTCTAAGTGCAACAGGAAGTATCTGCTCATCATCACATGATAGTCATGGGACTTCATCCCGCTGAACCTTTTCTTGTCCGTGTCTAGATATCTGCTTATCTTGCCACAAAGAATTGAACTAATTTTGACTCCAGTAAGGCACTTAAAGAATTGATCGATCTCAGCTTGACTTAAGGTGAAGCAAGAAGGGGGGCAACAATCCTCTTTCTTTATTTTCTTCCCCTTCTCCCGCGCCTTTGTCTCCGTCTCTGTCTCGTCTTACTTATTACGGGGCGGCATGTGCAGATCTTCCCTGATATTCAAATCTTGCAAGTCTTTTCTTGCCTTCGGCCCATCCTTGGTCTTATCCGGCATGTTCATCAGTGTCGCGAGCAACCTCTCAAGGACACTCTGACAGATATGCATCTGATCAAGGCAATGAGGTGATCGAGTTTGTGCCAGTACTCCAAGTACCAGAACACAGACCTCGTCTTCCATACCTTCAGCAGCGGCTCCGGCGCCTTTTTCATCGTCTTTCCTGGCGCGGGGCACACCTTCCAGTTTTTCAACAGCTCATCGATTTTGGCGCCGCTCCGCTTATGTGGAGGTCCTTGATGCTCAACGTGACCATTGAATAGATCTCCACGGTTTCTCCATGGGTCGTCCTGTTCGAGCCATCTTTGAAGCCCCATGTACACGATTTTCCCAGACCTGCCATCTTTCCTTGACGTTAGCTGCTGAGACGTCGTAACATCCATGCACCGCATGCATCCTCAATATCCATGGCACACCTGGCCTGTGACATATCCGTAACCGAGATAGTCGTGCACCATCGTGATCAGCACGGCTCTCATGTAGAAATACTCGCCTTTGCCGGCACCCCATGTCTTGGCCGGTGTTTTCCATAACGTGTTTAACTCCTCTTGAAGTAGCCCCAAATACAAATTAATACTATTTTCTGGTTGTTTCTACCTTTGAATAAGCATGCTCATGTGAATGTACTTCGACTTCATGCACAACCAGGGGGGAGGTTGTACATCCATACAAAAACGGGCCGTGTGCTATGGTTGGTGTTCTGGTTGCCAAACGGATTCATGCCACCGGTACATGCGCCGAGCACGATGTTCCTTGCATCACGTTCGAAATACCGATAGAAGCTGCTCAATGCTCTCCACTAGCTTCCATCCTTGACGTGTCTCAGTTTTGGATCATCTCCATCGTCGAGCTTCTTCCTCTCCGCGCGCCAACGCATTACACTACTAGGGAAAAGCCTATACACAGAATCTTACCAAAGCAAAGACGCTCTAAAATAAGGCGCTGCTGCTAATTAGCAAAGCAGCCGCTTGATATAAAACGCGCTCTTTGAAAGGCGAAAGTAGCAAGAGCGCTTCCCACGCGAAACCGCTGCCATCGCTCTAATTGCCATGACCTCAAGAACCCAGCTAGTTATAGCAGTAGCGCCCTATAGTGAACCGCGCTACTGCTATAGAAGTTAGCAGCGGCGCTTCTATGAAAATCGCCATCGCCACGATCAGCCCACAAGTTTAGTCCCACCTCGCTCCGCGAACAGGTGTTTACCACCTTAAATATGTTACTACGAAACTCTCACAACCAGTTGGTCTTCACTGAACTCTATGTGTAGAATTTGTGGCGCAATATGAGTCCTCTCCAGTTCCTACCGGAGTGGACTCATATTGACAATTCAGATTGTACACAAAAAGATCATTGATGGCCAATGTATTTATTTATGCGTGCTTAGACTTAGCAGTAGTGTTTTTCCGTAAAATGCGCTGTAGCTACATTAGCTATAGCGCGGTTCCTAAAGTGCGCTACTGCTAGTTCGACTTAACCCCCTCAAAATTTCACTAAGTCCTCCTCCCTGCTCCCCACTCCTCTATCGCCCGAGCCCGAGCCTGCCCTCACCGCCACGCCAGCCGAGGCCGCCTCAACCTCACCGCTGCCGTCCGCCCGCCTCGACCTCACCGTCCGCCGCCTCCCCTACCTCCTCCGCCTCGACCTCACCGCGCCGCTCGACCTCACCATCGTCCGACGCCACCGAGGTACTCCTCCTTCCGTGCCTCCTCCTCCCACCGCCTCCTCCTCCTCCTCCCACCGTGCCTCCTCCTCCCTCGGCCGCCCCTCCTCCTCCTCCTCCGCCGCCCGCTCCACTCCTCTCTCCTCCCTCCCTCCCTTGTCTCTGCTTCTTGCAAATCGTAGGTGTTTTGAATAAAATAGAAGTAAGAAAATTTAGGGCAGTATGATTAATAGTAGTTGTAGTTGAACTATTTTAGTTGTAGTTGAACTAGTTTAGTAAGTAAATTAATAAACTAGTTGAACTAGTTGAACTAGTTGAATTAATAGAACTAATGTATTTTGGTAACATAATTAATATAACTAGTTGAACTACTTTATTTTTAGAAAGAACTAGTTTTTTAGTAAGATAATTAATATAACTAGTTGAACCACATATTCTATTTATAGTAAGTTTATATTTAGTAAGAACTAGTTGAATTAATAAACTAGTTGAACATGTCATATTTGTTGTTATTTTTAGTTTAAGCAATTATTCGGGATGTATTAGTGATAACTTATACGGTTTTTGCTTTTGCGTAAATCAAGGAGCCCCTCCATCATCCCCGCCGTCGTCCCGTCACACCGACCCTCCGACATCGAGGTGAGACCAGCCAAATATCCATGTATATCTTTTGTTGCTCAAATAGGATAGTGGTTGCCAAGTGGCCGTTCATGTTCAGTTTACACCTCTGAGTGGCCTATGTTTTGCCGGAGTGTTGATTAATTTCCGTTCCGACAAATTTCAGGGGCTCGATATGTCCTTTTTTAGCAAAGGTCATGCCGGATTTTTCAGGCCTATGTTTTTTAGTACATATATTTAATTGTACAAGTTTAATCTTTGAATTATGAACGAGGGAAATGTCGCACTTTCGGACAACGACAGGTCTCCCGGGGAGTGCAGCTGGTGCCACGACGATCGAGGTATGTGCGACAGGTTCGTTGAGCTGGACGAAGGTCGGCGCTTCAGCTTTAAGCTCGAGGAGACCTTCGATGTTGAAACGGTACGCAACGACGACAAGAGTTTTTTTTCGTAGTTAAGCATGACTTCAACTATTTCAACGTCTAATTTTCATCTTTTACAATTCGACTAGCTTATCCCATGTCATGCAAGACGCTATGTCTTGGAGAGGATGGGTTTTGAAGACCATGAAAATTTTGAAACAAAGAAAATACACCTAAGGACCCATCATGATATGGATTTTGAAGTAAATCTGTACAATGCTCAGAGTGTAACCCATTTTGGTTGCCAAAATTGGGAAGCACTTTGCAAAATGTATGGTTTTTATGAGGGTATGATTGTCACCATGGATCTTGGTGATCCTGACATCGAGCAAGACAATATGGACATTTGGGTCCTTGTTGATACGCTTCCGATTCTACCGCAATGTGAGTTTCTCAAACATAGTTATTAACTAATTAATAATGATTATTTCAAAATATTTGACAGCTTATTTCCATTGATGACTTATTTTGAATCTTCAAAGAATGTGCGAAGATGGTAGACAAAACCCACTACAGTGGTGGTCTTAATTAACTTATAAGGAGAAAAATCACCTGATCGCATTTTGTACTTTCTTTGAGAATTACAATACCTATTATCGAACTCCTCCAAATTATGGTGAATACGTGCCACTAGTGCACGTGTTGAACCACGATAACTTCTATGGAGATACCCTGGTAAGATTTGTTACTATTATGACATCCGTGCATCTTTTGCATACTTCCAAAACTAGTACATCATTGCTAACTACGAAGTTATTACTATGTTTTTCAACAGAAAATCCCGATGGATTGTGTGCCTCATCTGATGTATTACAATGGTCGCCTTTGAAGTTACGAACATACAGCCGTGGCATCCTACGGATCTCACCTGTGCATATCGGATTTCTAAAACCGGTGAACACATGCTAATCAAAGAATAGAAAAAATGTTTGGACATTAGCAAGGAGGTTCTTGGAAGTAACATTGCTTAAAGGCAAGAATTGGAGATGAATAATCTCCATTCTCCATAATGGAGAGTCAGGGGCTATCTAGTTTTTTGCTATTTTACCTTAGAGAATATAGTAGGTCCTAAGAGAATGTAGTAGGTCCTATGAGGTACAATATGTTTATTATGTGATACAATGTGTTACAGTTGATGATGAGGAGTACTTGTGATTACGACTAGTAACCAATTTGCTATGTGATGTCTCATTGATGAAAACGATGATCTTGAGGAGGTGTTATATAACAATGATGTATTATGATGATAAGTTGTTAATGATATGATAATGATGATACAATGTGTTTGGGTGAAAGAATCATAGATTAGTTTCAAGTGGATGTCCATCCACTTGAAACTACTCCACGGTTGTTTCACCTACTCATTATGATGTAAAACAGTCTCTAAATTCCTGTTGTATGAAAACTTGTGTAAAGGTGTATGAAATACAACATGAAATAAAAAAGAAATAAAATACAAAATAATAGTAGTAGCGCGGGCAAGGAGGAGCGCTACTACTAATTACCAGCAGCGCCTCTTAGGAGAAGCGCTACTACTAGATCATTTTAGCAAGAGCTGGGTCCGTGCACGCCATCGCTAAGCTTTAGCTGTAGCGCTTATCAAGAGCGCCCCGCCGCTGGGCGCATCGATAGGCCTAAAACCCGCGCTGCTGCTAGGCTTTTCCCTACTAGTGTTAGCTTTGCTTCCTTGGGATCTACGAAATAGCGCTGGAGACGGGGAGTGATGGGTAAGTGCCATACAACTTTCTGGGGACGTTTCTTCCCGGCCTTCTTGGATCGAGAAGCATTGCACACCGAACAACTTGTTTTTTCTGCGTGCTCCTTCCGATAAATTATGCAATAGTTGATGCATGCATGGTATCTAACGTGCGGCGGATCAAGTGGGCACACGATCTTCTTGGCCTCATCAACAGTAGTAGGACATAGATTCCCCACGGGAAGAACATCCTTTAGGTACTTGAGATGCTCATCGAAGCTAGTGCCGGTCCATTTGTTTTTAGCCTTCGTCTTCTGGAGTTGGAGCGTGAAACTCAAGCGGGTAACCTCAGGATTGCAACCATCATACAATGGAGTGTTCGAGTCTACCACCAGTCGCTCCAGCGTAGCCTCCTCTCTAGAAGCAGCTCTCTCAAGATTGCCTCCTTATGCGAAGCGATGCTTGAACATGAGGGTCCCGCACGATTGAACTTAGTACCGACGAACTCTGCTTCCTAGAGTCCACGTTCTCTCCGCCGCCATGTCCGGCCCCTTCTCCTCCGCCATGTCCGGCCCCTTCTCCTCCGCCATGTCCAGCCTCTTCCCTGCCGCCATTATCGATCATCTCTTTGTCTTGCACCTTGTCGTCATTGCCTGCCCCGTCGGCGTCCTCAACATCATCATCCTCATCTTCAGTTATCCACCGAGTATAGCCTTCCATGAAACCAGTCATGAGCAGGTGCACTTCGACACGACCATCGTCATAGGGGTCGAGCCAAACTATTCCTTTGCATTTTCGACACAGACATAAAACCTTTGTCCGGCTATTTTCTTTCATGTCCAGCACCGCCGACCGCAACCACCTATCCACCATCGTTCCACTGACCATCATGAACGTCTGGACGGTAATAATAAACAAATTGATTATAAAAATGCGTGCATGCATCAAAGTCATACAAAATTCGCATGACCTTCCCTAAAAAAGGACATATAGATCAAGAGTTTGCCCGAATTACCGAATCAGAAATAAATCGACATTTCGGCAAAATATAGGCAACTCAAAAGCACAATTTGGCGTCAACTCATGCCACACACACAATTTCCATCATATCGCCCAATTATCATATCACACACACATACACATATTTCCATTTTGCAAAATCATGAAATGTTAATCACCTCTATCTCGAGATCGAGCACACGGTGGAGATGATGATGTAGGGAGATCAAAAGTGCACAAAGCTCTTATTGACAAAGATAGATCTAGTTAGGGGGCAAATAGGTCACTTAACTAAATGCTACATCTACCTAGCTAGCTAATTTGGGAGGAGATGACTTCAACTAGTGGAGGGGAAGGAAAAAGAGAAAGGAGATGCATTAATGGAGGTGGTGTAGTTAGCTAGGAGTAATGAAGAGAGAGAAAGGTAGGTAGAAGAGGGAGAGTAATGGGGGGAGAAGTATTGGGGAAGAAGAAGAGTTAGAGAGGGAGGATGTGGGAGGAAGGTGAAAGGGAAGAGAGGAGATGAGGGAGGGGAGGACGGGTGGGAAAAGGTGGTGGTGTGATGCGTCTTAGCAGTAGCACAGGTGGGAAAACACGCTACTGATAAGAGCGTAGCAGCAACACGCTTTTCTCACATGCGCTACTGCTAAGCAGGGCCAACCGTGTAGCCAATTTCCAAGTTAGCAGCAGCGACCGGAGTAAAAAGCGCGCTACTACTATTTCGTTAGCAGTAGCGCGCGTTGTGACACCGCGCTGCTGCTAAACTTAGGTTGGTGGGTACTGTCGGTCGATTTTTGTAGCAGCGCAGTTTCGCCCGCATGCGCTACTTCTAAATTTGTATCAGTAGCGGGTTTTTGCTACCAGCGCTACTGCTAATTAGAAGTAGCGCTTCTTTTTGTGCCGCGCTGCTGCTAATATTCTGTGTATAAGGTTTTCCCTAGTAGTGTAGCTTTGGGTTCAATCTTGCGGTGTCCTTTCCCAAAGGATGAGGGGCAGCAAGGCACGTATTGTATTGTTGCCATCGAGGATAAAAAGATGGGGTTTATATCATATTGCTTGAGTTTATCCCTCTACGTCATGTCATCTTGCTTAATGCGTTACTCCGCTCTTATGAACTTAATACTCTAGATGCATGCTGGATAGCAGTCGATGTGTGGAATAATAGTAGTAGATGGAGAATCGTTTTGGTCTACTTGAGACGAACATGATGCCTATATTCATGATCATTGCCTTAGATGTCTTCATAATTATGGCTTTTCAATCAATTACTCGGCAGTAATTTGTTCACCCACCGTAATACATGCTATCTTGAGAGAACCCACTAGTGAAACCTATGGCCCCCGGTTCTCTTTCCTATTATATTACATCTCTTTTCTATTTTATCGCATCTCATTTACTATTTTGCAATCTTTACTTTCCAATCTATACAACAAAAATACCAAAAATATTTACTAGGTGACTTGTGCATCGTCTCCTACTGGATTGATACCTTGGTTCTCAAAACTGAGGGAAATACTTACGCTACTTTTCTGCATCACCCTTTCCTATTCAAGGGAAAACCAACGCATGCTCAAGAGGTAGCAGTATAACCATGGAAAAGTTATATTACATTAGCTACAATGCAAAAACAAAATATGAGTTGGTTTGCAACAATACTTAGAGTAGTGATTTGCTTTATTATACAAACGGATCTTACCAAGTTTTTTGTTGAGTTTTGTGTGGATGAAGTGATCATAGATTGAGGAGGTCTTGATGTGAGGAGAAGGAGGAGAGGCGAGATTTCAAGCTTGGGGATGCCCAAGGCACCCCAAGTAAATATCCAAGGATACTCAAGCGTCTAAGCTTGGGAATGCCTTGGAAGGCATCCCATCTTTCTTCAACAAGTATCGGTATGTTTTCGTTTTCATTTCGTTCACGTGATATGTGTAAATCTTGGAGCGTCTTTTGTGCTTAGTTTTTATTTTTCTTTTATGAACCATGCTGATATGAGATAGTCCATGGTTGATTTGTAGAATGCTAATTTCACTTCACTTATATCTTTTGAGTATGGCTTTATAGATGCTTCATGTGCTTCACTTATATCATTTGAAGTTTGGATTGCTTGTTTCTCTTCACATAGAAAACCATTGTTTGTAGAATGCTCTTTTGCTTCACTTATAATTATTAGAGCACGATCTTTTGTAGAACAAATTAAACTTTCATGCTCAACTTATATCTACTAGCAAATGAGCCCGTGCGTTGCAACGGGAGAATAAAATGCATGTGAATTAGGCTCGGAGCCATAGTACTCTTCTCCGTCTTCTTCCTTCACCCATTATTTTTGTCTCCATACTCAAGATCAACAACGGCCGCACATCCTCACATGGAATCACGGGCCTTTGTGCCTCAGCTCTTTCAGAGACCTTGGGTCTCTTTATTTCTATATATTTGCAAATGCAACCATCGAACCAAAACACCATCCACCTTTTGTTATTTTTCAATTTCTCAAGGAACTTGACCTTGGGTCTCTTTAATATTTGCAAATGCAGCCGCCGAACCCATGCCTCATCGTCTTTTGTTATTTTTCAAGGCACCTTGTTGATTTTCTAGACAACTCGCAGCGTATATAAACCTATGCGACTTGCTATGATGGAGCGAGGTGGTATTATTAACTGCTAAGAGGAACTGACCATCCCCTCCGTGAAACTATTTTTCTCTGGCCTGGAAGTTGAGGAGGACCATTGATGTGGCCATTACAGCAACAGGCTAAGGTGGTGACGTACAAATTCTTGTTTGCTTATATATCTAGATAGATTAGTTATGCCAACAAAACAATAGGGCAACGTTGGTGTGATGGCTAGCTCATGCTATTACCTACATGATTTGTGTAGGCTCAATTCCCTCTTCATGTGTTTAATTTTTAATATGCAGGGTTTTTTTTACGCAGCTTGCAGTGCACGGGATGACGTATGAATCCCAACACAATCGAAGGATATAATGTACGAAAATATTACGGGCGGACTCTGTTGTTTATTTCAAAAAATCTGTCAGGACTTACTACTTGCTATGCAATAAGAAGGCAGCTTTCTTTCAAAAGGAAACAATGACCCTTGGATCAATTGGCTACTGCTTATGGATTGATCCTTGCCACCGCGGTTCGAGTCTCAGCTAGCACAGTTTTTAATTTCTTTTTTCCTAAAACGGACAACGGACGGAAAACCAGCTTGGACTTGAAAAAGTGGAGAAACAATCCTCCCTTTAATATTAGGGAAAGATTTAGAGAGTCAACAGGAATTAGTTATTTGCATGGTTAGTCATAAAATCCTACATGAAACTTGTGGATCACTGAATATGATATGTTTGAGTCCTTGAATAGTTTTGCGATATACAAATGGAATATGTGGGAGGTACTAGTAAACGGTTGTGGTCAGTAAGAATATTGGTGTTAAGGTTTGTGATTCCGAAGCATGCATGTATAGTCACTCGTTATGCATTGAAGTTGGACCATGATTTATTATTGATTGTCTTCCTTATGAGTGGCGGTCGGGGACGAGCGATGGTCTTTTCCTACCAATCTACCACCCTAGGGGCATGCATAGTACTACGTTGCTTCGAGGGCTAATAAACTTTTGCAATAAGTATATGAATTCTTTATGACTAATGTGAGTCTATGGATTGTACACACTCTTACCTTTTCGCAATTCGCTAGCCTCTACAGTACTATGCATTGCACTTTCTTACTTCGAGAGTCGGTGCATCCAAACCCCATGATATGATACACTCTATCACACATAAGCCTTATTATATCTTCCTCAAAACAGCCAACTGCTACCTCTTGAGCTTGAGTTGGTTTTCCCCTGAAGAAGAAAGGGTGATGCAGCAAAGTAGCGTAAGTAGTTCCCTCAGTTTTGAGAACCAAGGTATCAATCTAGTAGGAGACGATGCACAAGTCACTGAATACCTGCACAAACAATCAAGAACTTGCAACCAACGTGATAAAGGGGTTGTGAATCCCTTCACGATCACTCACAAAAGTGAAAACTGATAGAGATAATAAAGTAAATATTTTTGGTATTTTTGTTGTATAGAATGGAAAGTAAAGATTGCAAAATAGTAAACGAGATTCAACAATATGGAATAGAGATGCAATATAATGGAAAAGAGACCCGGGGGCCATAGGTTTCACTAGTGGCTTCTCTCGAGATAGCATGTATTACGGTGGGTGAACAAATTACTGCCGAGCAATTGATAGAAAAGGGCATAATTATTATGACATCTAATGCAATGATCATGAACATACGCATCACGTCCGGTCAAGTAGACCAAAACGATTCTGCATCTACTACTATTACTCCACACATCGACCACTATCCAGCATACATCTAGAGTATTAAGTTCATAACAACGGAGTAACGCATTAAGCAAGATGAAACGAGGTATAGGGACAAACTCACGCAATATGATATAAACCCCATCTGTTTATCCTCGATGGCAACAAGACAATACGTGCCTTGCTGCCCCTACTATCACTGGGAAAGGACACCTCAAGATTGAAGCCAGAGCTATACACTTCTCCCACGGCAAGAAATATCAATCTAGTAGGCCAAACTAAACCGATAATTCAAAGAGACTTGCAAAGAATTCCGAGAAGAACCAAATAATATTCATAGATAATCTTGTTCATAAATCCACAATTCACCGGATCTCGGCAAACAAACCGCAAAAGAGTATTACATTGAATAGATCTCCAAGAACATCGAGGAGAACTTTGTATTGAGAATCAAGGAGAGAGAAGAATCCATCTAGATAATAACTATGGACCCGAAGGTCTGTTGTAAACTACTCACGCTTCATCGGAGAGGCAATGGTGTTGATGGTGAAGCCCTCCGTGATCGAATCCCCCTTCGGAAGATCGCCAGAAAAGGCCCCAAGATGGGATCTCACGGGTGTAGAAGGTTGCGGCGGTGGAGAAGTGGTTTCGTGGCTCCCCCGGATGTTTTTAGGGTATAAGATTATATATAAGCGAAAGAACTAGGTCGGTTGAGCTACGAGGGGCCCACGAGGGTGGGGGGCACGCTTACCACCCTGGGCTCGCCCTCCTGCCTCGTGGATGCCTCGTTGCGTCTCTGGCTTCAACTCCAAGTCTTTTGGTTTGCTATCGGTTCAGGAAAGATCATCGCGAAGGTTTCATTCTGTTTGGACTCTGTTTGTTATTCCTTTTCTGCAAAACTCTAAAATAGGCAAAACAAAAGACAAAAACTGGCACTGGGCCTCCGGTTAATAGGTTAGTCCCAAAAATAAAATAAAAGATTATATTAAAGCCCATGAAACATCCAAAACAGATAATATAATAGCATGGAACAATCAAACATTATAGATACGTTGGAGACGTATCAAGCATCCCCAAGCTTAATTCCTGCTCGTCCTCATGTAGGTAAATGATAAAAACAGAATTTTTGATGTGGAGTGCTACCTAACATATTTATCAATGTAATTTTCTTTACTGTAGCATGAATGTTCAGATCCGAAAGATTCAAGACAAAAGTTTAGTATTAACATAAAACTAATAATACTTCAAGTACACTAACAAAGCAATCATGTCTTTCAAAATAACGTGGCCAAAGAAAGTTATCCCTACAAAATCATATAGTCTGGCTATGCTCTATCTTGATCACACAAAGTATTTAATCATGCACAACCCCGGTTTCAGCCAAGCAATTGTTTCTTACTTTAGTATTTTCAAACTTTTTCAATCTTCACGCAATACATCGAAAGCGTGAGCCATGGACATAGCACTATAGGTGGAATAGAATGGTGGTTGTGGAGAAGACAAAAAAGGAGAAGATAGTCTCACATCAACTAGGCGTATCAATGGGCTATAGAGATTCCCATCAATAGATATCAATGTGAGTGAGTAGGGACTGCCATGCAACGGATGCACTAGAGCTATAAGTGTATGAAAGCTCAAAAAGAAACTAAGTGGGTGTGCACCCAACTTGCTTGCTCACGAAGACCTAGGGTACTTTTGAGGAAGCACATAATTTTAATATACAAGCCAAGTTCTATAATGGAAAATTCCCACTAGTATATGAAAGTGACAACATAGGAGACTCTCTGTCATGAAGATCATGGTGCTACTTTTAAGCTCAAGTGTGGAAAAAGGATAGCAGCATTGCCTCTTCTCTCTTTTTCTCTCATTTTTCATTTGGGCCTTTTCTCTTTTTTATGGCCTCTTCTTTATTATTATTATTTAGTCTGGAGTCTCATCACGACTTGTGGTGGAATCATAGTCTCCATCATCCTTTCTGCACTGGGACAATGTTCTAATAATGAAGATCATCACACTTTTATTTACTTACAACTCTACACTTGGAACAAAATTTGACTCTATGTGAATGCCTCTGGCGGTGTACCGGGATGTGCAATGATTCAAGAGTGACATGTATGAAAAAATTATGAATGGTGGCTTTGCCACAAATAAGATGTCAACTACATGATCATGCAAGGCAATATGACAATGATGGAGCGTGTCATAATAAACGGAACGGTGGAAAGTTGCATGGCAATATATCTCGGAATTGCTATGGAGATGGCACAATAGGTAGGTATGGTGGCTGTTTTGAGGAAGGTATATGGTGGGTGGATGGTACCGGCAAAAGTTGCGTGGTTCTCGAGAGGCTAGCAATGGTGGAAGGGTAAGAGTGCGTATAATCCATGGACTCAACATTAGTCATAAAGAACTGACATACTTATTGCACAAATCTATTAGTCATCAAAACAAAGTACTACACACATGCTCATAGGGGAAGGGTTGTAGGAGTTAACCATCACGCGATCCCTACCTCCACACATAAGGAAGGCAATCAATAAATAAATAATGCTCCAACTTCATCACATAACGGTTCACCATACGTGCATGCTACGGGAATCACAAACTTTAACACAAGTATCTCTCAAAGTCACAACTACTCTACTAGCATGACTCTAATATCACCATCTTCATATCTCAAAACAATCATAAAGAATCAAACTTCTCATAGTATTCAATGCACTTTATATGAAAGTTTTTATTATACCCATCGTATTAGGACTAATTTTATAACCAAAGCAAATTACCATGCTGTTCTGAAAGATTCTCAAAATAATATAAGTGAAGCAGTAAAGATCAACAATTTCTATAAAATAAAACCACCACCGTGCTCTAAAAAGATATAAGTGAAGCACTAGAGGAATATTGTCTAGCTCAAAAGATATAAGTGAAGCACATAGAGTATTCTAATAAATTCCAATTCATGCATGTCTCTCCCAAAAGGTGTGTCCGGCAAGGATGATTGTGGTGAACTAAAAATAAAATGCTCAAATCATACAAGACGCTCCAAGAAAAACACATATCATGTGGTGAATAAAATATAGCCTCAAGTAAAGTTACCGATAGAGCGAAGATTTAAAGAGGGATGCCTTCCGGGGCATCTCCAAGCTTAGGCTTTTGGCTGTCCTTGAATTTTACCCTGGGGTGCCTTTGGCATCCCCAAGCTTAGGCTCTTGCCACTCCTTATTCCAAAATCCATCAAATCTTTACCCAAAACTTGAAAACTTCACAACACAAAACTTCAATGTAAAAATCTCACGAGTCTAGTTAGTATAAGAAAATAAACCACCACCTTTAGGTACTGTAATGAACTCATTCTTTATTTATATTTGTGTTAAACTTACTTTATTCCAACTTTTCTATGGTTCATACCCCTGATACTACTCATAGATTCATCAAAATAAGCAAACAACACACGAAAAAAATAATCTGTCAAAAATTGAACAGTCTCTAGCAATCTGTAACTTTAGAATACTTCTGTAACTCCAAAAATTCTTAAAAAAAATGGTGGACGTGAGGAATTTGTCTGTTAATCGTCTTAAAAAAGAATCAACCTAAAAACACTCTTCTGTAAAAAATGTCAGCTATTCTCGTGAGCGTAAAAGTTTCTATTTTTTACAGCAAGATCGCAAAGACTTCACCCAAGTCTTCCCAAATGTTCTACTTGGCACAGATACTAATTAAAACATAAAACCACATCTAAATAGAGGCTAGATGAATTATTTATTACCAAACATGGGCAAAAAGCAAAGAACAAAAATAAAATTGGGTTGCCTCCCAACAAGCGCTATCGTTTAACGCTCCTAGCTAGGCATAAAAACAAGAATAGATCTAGGTATTGCCATCTTTGGTATGCAATCCATAAGTAGCTCTCATAATACATTCATAAGGAAATTTAATTTTCTTCCTAGGAAATTGTTCCGTTCCCTTCCTTACCAGAAATTGGAGTCTAATATTTCCTTCTTTCATATCAATAGTTGCACCAATCGTTCTAAGGAAAGGTCTACCAAGAATAATAGGACATGTAGGATTGCAATCTATATCAAGAACAATGAAATCTACGGGCACATAATTCCCATTTGCAAGAATATCATTAATTCTTCCCATATGTTTCTTAATGGTGGAATCCGCAAGATGCAAATTTAAAGAACAATCATCAAATTCACGGAAACCTAGCACATCACACAAAGTTTTTGGAATCATGGAAACATGAGAACCCAAATCACACAAAGCATATCATTCATAATCTTTAATCTTAATTTTAATAGTAGGTTCCCACTCATCATAAAGTTTTCTATGGATAGAAACTTCTAGTTCAAGCTTTTCTTCATAAGATTGTATCAAAGCATCAACGATATGTTTAGTAAAAGCTTTATTTTGATTATAAGCATGAGGAGAATTTAACACATATTGCTACAAGGAAATACAGTCTATTAAAGAATAATTATCATAATTAAATCCCTCGAAATCCAAAATAGTGGGTTCATTGCTATTTAAAGTTTTAACCTCTTCAATCCCACTTTTATCAATTTTTGCATCAAGATCTGAAAAGTCAGAATCATTGGGACACCTTTTAACTAAAGTAGACTCATCTCCAATCCCATCTTTATCAAGATTCATGTTGGAAAACAAAGATTTAATAGGAGTCACATCAATCACTTTTAGATCTTCATCATTATTATCATGAAAACTAGAAGAACACGCTTTCACAAACCAATATTTTTTAGCACGCATCCTAGCAGTTCTTTCTTTGCACTCATCAATGGAAATTCTCATGGCTTTGAGAGACTCATTGATATCATGCTTAGGTGGAATAGATCTAAGTTTCAAAGAATCAACATCAAGATAAATTCTATCTACGCTTCTAGCCAACTCATCAATCTTAAGCCATTTGTCTTCAATCAAAGCATTGAAATTCTTTTGCGAACTCATAAATTCTTTAACACTATTATGAAAATCAGAGGGCATCTTATAAAAATTTCCATAAGAGTTGTTGTAGGAATTACCATAATTATTAGAGGAATTACTAGGAAATGACCTAGGATTAAAATTGCCTCTATATGCGTTGTTACAGAAATTGTTCTTACCAACAAAATTCACATCCATAGATTCATTATTATTCTCAATCAAAGTGGACAAAGGCATATCATTAGGATCAGAGGAAACAATTTTATTAGCAAACAATTTCATAAGTTCATCCATCTTTCCACTCAAAACATTAATCTCTTCAATCACATGAACTTTTTTACTAGTGGATCTTTCGGTGTGCCATTGAGAATAATTAACCATAATATTATCTAGGAGCTTAGTAGCTTCTCCTAATGTGATTTCCATAAAAGTGCCTCCCGTGGCCGAATCTAAAAGATTTTTAGAAGCAAAATTCAACCCAGCATAAGAGTTTTGTATAATCATCCACAAATTCAAACCATGTGTAGGGCAATTATGTATCATTAATTTCATCCTCTCCCAAGCTTGTGCAACATGCTCATGATCAAGTTCCTTAAAATTCATAATATCGTTCCTAAGGGAGATGATCTTAGCGGGTGTAAAATACTTAGTGATAAAGCATCTTTGCACTTATTCCATGGACCAATACTATTTTTAGGCAAAGAAGAGAACCAAGTTTTAGCACGATCTCTAAGCGAAAATGGAAATAGCTTCAATTTAACAATATCAATATCCACATCTTTCTTATTTTGCATATCACATAAATCAACGAACTTGTTTAGATGGGTAGTGACATCTTCACTAGGAAGGCTGGAAAATTGATCTTTCATAACAAGATTCAACAAAGCGGTATTAATTTCACGAGATTCAGCATCGGTAGTAGGAGCAATCGGAGTGCTAATAAAATCATTATTGTTGGTATTGGAAAAGTCACACAATTTAGTATTATCTTGAGCCATCGTGATAAGCAATACATCCAACACACAAGCACACAAGAAGCAAGCCAAAAGAGACGAACAGAAGAGGGGCGAAGAAAACGCAAAGGTTTTCGAAAATCATTTTAGAAGTGGGGGGAGAGGAAAACGAGAGGCGAATGACAAATAATGTAAAGCAAGGGAGAAGAGTTTATGATGGGTACATGGTATGGCTTGAGTTGGCGTAGATCTCCCTGACAACGGCGCCAGAAATCCTTCTTGCTACCTCTGGAGCTTGTGTTGGTTTTCCCTTGAAGAGGAAAGGGTGATGCAGCAAAGTAGCGTAAGTATTTCCCTCAGTTTTGAGAACCAAGGTATCAATCCAGTAGGAGACGACGCACAAGTCACCGAATACCTGCACAAACAATCAAGAACTTGCAATCAACGCGATAAAGGGGTTGTCAATCCCTTCACGGTCACTCGCAAAAGTGAAACTGATAGAGATAATAATGTAAATATTTTTGGTATTTTTGTTGTATAGATTGGAAAGTAAAGATTGCAAAATAGTATGAGATTCAATAATATGGGATAGAGATGCAATATAATGGAAAAGAGACCCGGGGGCCATATCTTTCACTAGTGGCTTCTCTCGAGATAGCATGTATTACGGTGGGTGAACAAATTACTCCCGAGCAATTGATAGAAAGGCGCATAATTATGATGACACCTAAGGCAAAGATCATGAACATACGCATCACGTCCGTGTCGAGTTGACCGACACGATTCTGCATCTACAACTATTACTCCACACATCAACCGCTATCCAGCATGCATCTAGAATATTAAGTTCATAAGAACGGAGTAATGCATTAAGCAAGATGACGTGATGTAGAGGGATAAACTCAAGCAATATGATATAAACACCATCTTTTTATCCTCGATGCCAACAATACAATACGCGCCTTGCTGCCCCTACTGTCACTGGGAAAGGACATCGCAAGATTGAACCCAAAGCTAAGCACTTCTCCCATGGCAAGAAAAATCAATCTATTATGCCAAACTAAACCGATAATTTGAAGAGGCTTGCAAAGATATGAAATCATGCATATAAGAATTTAGAGAAGAACCAAACAATATTCATAGGTAATCTTGTATATAAGTCCACAATTCATCGGATCACGGCAAACACACCGCAAAAGAGTATTACATCGAATAGATCTCTAAGAACATCGAGGAGAACTTTGTATTGAGAAGCAAAGAGAGAGAAGAAGCCATCTAGATAATAACTATGGACACGAAGGTCTGTAGTAAACTACTCATGCTTCATCGGAGAGGCAATGGTGTGGATGTAGAAGCCCTCTGTGATCGAATCCCACTCCGGCAGATCGCCGAAAAAGGCCCCAAGATGGAATCTCACGGGTACAGAAGGTTGCGGCGGTGGAAAAGTGGTTTTCTGGCTCCCCCTGATGTTTTTAGGGTATAAGAGTATATATATGCGAAAGAACTAGGTCGGTGGAGCTACGGAGGGGCCCACGACGGTGGGGGGGGGGGGCTACTCCCCCTGGGCGCGCCCTCCTGCCTCGTGGATGCCTCGTTGTGTCTCTGGCGTCAACTCCAAGTCTTCTTGTTTGCTTTCGGTCCAAGAAAGATCATCGCCAAGGTTTCATTCCATTTTGACATCATTTGGTATTCCTTTTCTGCAAAACTCCAAAATCGGCAAAAAAATAGAAAGTGGCACTGGGCCTCCGGTTAATTGGTTAGTCCCAAAAATCTATACCTACTAATAAAGCAAGGTGCGTTTCGCCAATTTTTTCATCCGTTCACCCATATTATTAATTTTACTTTTGAGATTTTAACTATCCGAGGTGGTACTAATAGTTTCTGCCCGTGTGATTTTATTCCCGTCAGTTCTCATGGGCCTTAATTTTTTTGTTTGTACGTCGCTCGTTACGGGCACGCTACCTGGTTCGGGGAGAAAAATGTTGTGTGGGCCGAACAAAAAAATAATGGGCATGGAGTTTCGAACTCATGACTTGACCAACAATCGTTACGGCTGCTACCACATGAGATACGCAATAGTTGTGTTATGTTGTTGGTTTGTCATAGAATTTATTAGTACCACATCGCTCTTATACACAAAAACTGACCAATTTATATACGTAGATATATTGCTTGAACATCAGTGAGCCACCTGGGTAAAAGTGGAAAGTCATCCCGTAATAAGGAAGGAAATAAAGAAAATAAAGGAATAAAGAAGGAAAGGAAGGGGAAGGAAAGTGAATACAGAACGAAGGAAGGGATTTGAGATTTTATTTTAATGTCCAAAAATAAAGAAAGAAAGGAGGCATTCAGAATTGAATGTCGAAAAATAAAGAAGGAAAGGAGGGAATTCAGGTTTGATGGAGAAAAAAAATAGGAAAGTGGGGAGCCATCCCGTAATGAGGAAGGAAAATGCATAAAGAAGGAAAGAAGGGATTTAAAGTTTGACATTGAAAAGTAGGAAAGTGGGAAACTGTCCCACTATAAGGAACGAAAGAAAAATAAAGAGCCGGCATGTATATTATTACCCGCCCATATGTAGTATGCCCCGTCCCGCATGTATATTATTATGTAATGTTGACGTCAAATTAACTCAAGAGCTCAATAGCAGATTATGTTGGGATTGTTTACCTGCAAATTATGTTGTCTAAATCACAATAAAAAGTGTTCACATGTACAATATTTTTTTGAGAATTAAAAAAAAAAGAGCCGCAGTTAAAAGTAGGTGCTTGATTCTTGCTTCAAAACAATAGATTTCTCAAATGCGCACGTTGAAATGGGATTGTATCCTCGCATGCAATGATTGATTTATTACATAAGGGCTAATGCTTCCGTCTAATAATATATACACATCAATCTTTCTCTTGATGCAAAATGGTTAAAGGTTTCCTTTATACTAGAATTAAGATTTTTGTATATCTTCATGTCATAGGAGTTGTATTTTTCTTTGTTTTTTAGATAGCTCACCATCCATGCTGAATGGCTAGAGTCGTAGGTTCAGATCATCTACACACCTGACACAAGTAAAATTAACTTGCAAAAAGCAAGAAAACCTAACCACTTTTGCAAGTTTGACAATGTTTTGCCGCAAAAACAAACAAGAATCTAGATATTTATATTTTACTTTTAGTGAAACAACTTTAATTTCACAATGTTACTAGAGATGAGGGTAATCTTTTTGTGACGCTTGTCGGAGTTGAATACAAAAGATGGCACATAGTGGCATGCAGTTCAGGTTTTGTGTTCTCATTCGCCCGTCACGGAAGTACAAAGAGTCGTACTTGGATTCCATGTTGTGTGCGACACAAACTCCATACTATTCTCTATTATATTAGCCAGGGATTAAGAATTTTTGTACAACCCTCCTAATAGCATTAGACACGAATAGTGCTATGCTACTAAGTCCCTAAACCTAGCGAAAACTGGTTCATGGAAATTTGTGTTGCCTTAGTAGTGAAGCAAATACATTGTACTAAAATGAAATTAACTATTTTCGTTATAATGCGAGATTTATTGGGCATCACTGAGCAATGCCAACAAAGACGTGAAGAGATACTCGCAACCAGGAAGATATTTGAGTGAGTTAAATTGCACACCTTTCGTACACTTACGAAATACTTTCACGTTTATGTTTTTGTGGAACATATAATTTAATGGCAGTGTGGAGGATTTCAAAGAGTTTGTTGATGTCGTAATGTCTGGCGATGGTCCTGGGAGGAGGAGGAGGCTCTTCAACCATTGGGTTAGGGAGGTGCAGTGTTTTTCTCTCCCGTCGCAACACACGGGCATTTGTGCTAGTAATATAAAAGAGCATATTAAAGCCCATTAAACATCCAAAACAGATAATATAATAGCATGGAACAATAAAAAATTAAATATACGTTGGAGACATATCACCACCATACCTACCTATTATGGCCTTTCAACAGCCATTTCGAGATATATTGCCATGCAACTTCCACCGCTTCCGTTTTGATGAATTGAGCATTCATTGTCATATTGCTTTGCAAGATCATGTAGCTGACAAAGTATTTGTGGCTCAGCCACCGTTCATCATTTTTTATCCATGTTGCGCTAGATCATTGCACATCCTGGTATAGCCAGAGGCATTCATATAGAGTCATATTTTGTTATAGGTATCCAGTTATAATATTGAGTTGTAAGTAAATATAAGTGTGATGATCATCAATTTTCATTATTAGAGAAGAGAAGGGGCATGCTAGTTCCACACGTGTGCTTGAAAGTAGCACCATGTTTTTCATATGGGGAGTCTCCTATGTTGTCACTTTCATATTCTAGTGGCAATTTTTCATTATAGGATTAGATGCACATCCACTTAGTTTTCATATTGAGATTTCATACACTTATAGCTCTTAGTGCATTCGTCGCATGGCAATCCCTACTCCTCGCATTGATATCAATCGATGGGAATCTCCATAGCCCATTGGTTAGCCGCGTCGATGTGAGACTTCCTTACTTTTTTGTCTTCTCTATATTTACCCCTATCATCATACTCTATTCCACCCGTAGTGCTATATCCATGGCTTGCGCTCATGTATTGCGTCAGGGTTGAAAAAGGTGAAGCGCGTTCAAAAGTATGAACCAATTGCTTGGCTTGTCATCGGGGTTGTGCATGATAAATATTTTGTGTTAACAAGACAGAGCATGACAAGACTATATGATTTTGTAGGGCTAATTTTCCTTAGCGTTGATATTTTGAAACACACGATTGTTTGTTGGAGTGCCGTAGTATTGATGTCTTTATGTCAAATTATAGACTATTGCTTTGAATCACTCGTGTCTTAATATTCATGCCATGATTAGACATATGATCAAGATTATGCTAGGTAGAATTCCACATAAAAATTATCTTTTTAACATTTTCCTACTCGAGGACGACTAGGAATTAAGCTTGGGGATGCTGATACGTCTTCGTCGTATCTATAATTTTTCATTGTTTCTTGCCAATATTATACAACTTTCACATACTTTTGGCAACATTTTATATAATTTATTGGACTAGCCTATTGATCTGTGCCTAGTGCCAGTTCTTGTTTGTTGCATTTATTTGTTTCGTGGAAAATCCATATCAAACGAAGTCCAAACGGGATAAATTTATAGAGAATTATTTTGGAATATATGTGATTATTGGGACTTGGAATCAATGCAAACGGGCCCCCACAGTGACCACAACCCACCAGGGTGCGCCAGGCACCCCCTGGCGTGCCAAGGTGTCTTATGCCCTCCTCGCAAGGCGGTTGGGGCACTTTTTCTGGCGCAAGAAAGATAATTTATGGAAAAAATCGTGTAAAAGTTTCAGCAGAGTTACGGATCTCCGGGAATTTAAGAAACCGTGCAGCGCGAAACAGAAGAGAATAGAGAGGGATATCCAATCTCGGAGGGGCTCACGCCCCTCCGCCGCCATGGAGGCCTTGGAACAGAGGGGGAACTCTCTTCCCATCTAGGGGGAGGCCAAGGAGGAAGAAGAAGAAGGAGGGGTGACGGTGTCCTGGACTAGGGGGTACTCACCACGTCGTCTCCCAATCAGTTGGATTGGGCCGAGGATCCCCATGGCCGTATACTCATGGGCCAGTCCGGACAGCTGCCGCATACAAGGAAGATACCGCAAGACTTGGCGATCAAGACAAGGACTCCTCCCCCACCGGCGTATTCGGCTAGGACTCTTGCTATCCTAGGCCTCTGGTGCATTATATATACATAGGCTAGCTTCTAGGGTTTAGCCTCTCTGATCTCGTGGTAGATCTACTCTTGTACTACCCATATCATCAATATTAATCAAGCAGGAGTAGGGTATTACCTCCATCGAGAGGGCCCGAACCTGGGTAAAAAACATCGTGCCCCTTGTCTCCTGTTACCATCTGCCTAGACGCATAGTTCGGGACCCCCTACCCGAGATCCGCCGGTTTTGACGCCGACATTGGTGCTTTCATTGAGAGTTCCGCTGTGTGTTCGGCAAAAGGTCGATGGCTCGCCTGCAGATCAACTGCGACTTCGACATCTTCGTCACCAGCTCGACTGGTCACCTTGGTTCGACCAAGGTCTGCGCCCTACCTCCGATCGTCATGTTCGGATGAGGACCTTCATCAACATCAACTCCGATCTCTATCAAGATCATGCAGGAATCATCCAGGGAGCCCGGGGGCTCAACGTCAACATTGCCCTCGGGCGACCGTACTGTTTTTCTGGACAGGGACTTGTGTCCGCCGCCACTGCCTCCTCAAGCGTCGTTTTAACGATTGCTTTGGTGGAATTGTGCAGAATTGAGTCTACAACAACCCTGGAAAATTTCGTCGAGTTCCGATGGAGGAATCTCTGGCAATCTCCGATATACCGGAGCCGCATTGAATCTGGACGAGTTTAGGGCGTGGTGTCCAGCTTCTAGCTCGGACTTCCTTTGGAAGATCCAACCATTGATCGGCTGCGGAATTCCTATATCTACCACCCCTCAAAATTTCAGCTCGATCCGACCGTCCAAACTCCGGGAAACTTCCAATTAGTGCATCACTTTTTGGATCTGTTTTCTACGCGAGAACGAATCCGACCCGAATTCATCTTCTTTATGAACGGGATCTCGGACATCCTTTTTGAAGGAAGTTTTTGTATGGGGTGTTGTGTTTTATTCTCAAACACATCCCCGTAGTATTAAAAGTATTCTTGCAATACGAACTTCACCGTCGCCGGTGTCAAACCAGCCCGACAACATCACTCCACGGCGGCCGACTGCGTTAGACACGTTGCCGTCGCTTTGTTGAGCCGAGCTCAATTTCTTCGGATCATCATCTCGGCCAGCCGAACAATAGTTCGGCATCGCGAAGGGTAAATCGTCACCAACATCGCCGCCCCACGGATTACACGGAGCGGGCACACCGGCATCATCGCACGGTCACTTCATCAAGCCAGCATTGATCACGTCACAAGCTACGACCTGCATTGGCATGGCCGAACTGTTGCTTCATCGAGCCGGTGTCCATCACGCCGAACTACTTCAACACCTCGGCTGAGACATCTCCTTACCGACCTGCTCCGTCTCTCCTCGCTTTGGACTGGGGCTTCGTCATCCCTTCATCAACTTACCTCGAGACTCCAGCGTCACCGGCCAACCAGCTTCATCACATTAGCTGGACCACGGGCTTTGCCTCGGCGAGCCAGCCTTTGCCAGCATCGTCATGCCTTCGCTTCATCACCCATCAGGCAATGGGTGTGTGGATCGAGTCCCAATTTTGGTAGTAACCTTTCTTCGAACCGCTACAACAAATAAACCAGGTGCTATTAATCCCAGCAATTTTTGCTTGTTCGGGTTTATTTTTTCCAAGGAATTATTACTCTGCTTTGTTCCCTCATCTATACGCAGGTCTATCAAATGGTGGCCACATTAACGACTGTCGCATGGTGGTCCGGTCAGTTCAGACATAGTCCGCTTAACGCCGTGATCCGAACTTGAACCGACCACGTGAATTCAGGCCTTGCCATGCCTTTACCGCATCACGCCGCCGCCCTGCATCGACATTGACTTCGGCGCCAGGCCATATTTCTTTTATTACTCACTTTGCATAAATTATTTATTATGCAACATTTTTTTAATTCTTATTATAAATATTATCCCCGGTCTGCACTATTTTTTGTGCACGGAAAATGATCCACCGGACTATATCCTTTACGCCACCTCACCGGACGGGGGCTTCTTCAACACTTCATTACCCCATGCGGGGACTTCGCATCACTGGCCGTCCTGCATTGACCGTGCTATGTCACCACTCGGAGTGCCGAGCTCTTTGCTCCGCCACCTCGGGATCGGCTTGGGGATGGAACCTTGTCCGCATCAAGCTCGGACCGCGTCGTCAATACCGAACACATTAACCAGCTAAGTTGCCTTCATGCTCAAAGTTTTAAATTTTGAACTTGTGTTCGGCTCGACCAAGCGTTATACTTTTTTGGAAAAATGTTGCTTGTAATTTTTTTTCTTGTCCAAACTTTGTTTGTGACGCATAAATTCAAATACCCAACTCATTTGGGGGCTTCCTTAATGAAGCTTTTCCTCTTGCATATGATCATACTTGTACGGCTTCGTTCCTTGTTCGTGTATTACGCCACAATATGCACCATATTGACTTAAGTGATTTGCAAGCTGGGTTGCCTTGCTCCTGTGTTTACCCTCACGTTCCCGATTGTTCGGCTGGGAGTAAAGGAGCACCTCTGCGATTGTCACGATTGGGTCACCCGAGCCGGACCTCGACTGGTGAAGCCGAAGCTAAGCGCTCTTACTGTTTTCAATAATGGCTGGCACACAACGGAACTCATGAGTACAAAAAATCCGTTGCACAAGTCTCATATTAACAATGAGCACCGAAGAAAGGTATCGGTGGGGGTACTATTTTCTTCGAAGATGCTTCTTACACTTTATTAGCAATATAGCATAAGTTCCCTAAGCGCGCTTTGTCTGTTACAGCCTTATGACCTGATTGCCTGGTTATTGGTAACACGGTCGATATTCTCGATGATGGAGTACATAACACTTTTCGGTCCTTGACCAAGAGGGAGAAGCCGACGGTCGGTTAAGACGCGTTTAAAGTTCGGTTGAACATAGATATGATATAAGTACTTCGGTACATACAATCATTCTTTTACCCAAGTTACTTGGGGGCTCTTATGTTTATTTGACCCGTTTTATAATAAGTGTTTTTCTTCTTAGTCGTTGTAGAGTTTTTATTATTATTTATCACTCCTTTTCTCGACACGAGTGTGCGGTCACTAGCCGGGAGCCTAATTTCTCTCAAAACCGCTAGAGTTTAGTTTTCTAAACTGGCCTAATGAGAAGTACTCCGCCTTGGGATGGGAGAGACTAAAGCCGTAGGCTGACCCGCTTGAAGTCTTGAGATAGGATGTGTCATGTTAAGGCACGGCAGAAGCACTTTTTTTTTCTAAAGTCCAATTTTCGGATTGGCACCGAACTCTTGATCTTGTGCGGACCTCATGTTTTTACTGACGTTTTTTGGTTTTCCAAGCTTTTGGCAGTTTTCAACTATTTGTGTGTTTTCAGCACAAGTCTCGCGGTGCAACGCCGGACACCTTTAGAGATTCGGCAAAAACATTCTCGGATATTGCTATATATGCATCAGTTTCGAATTGTGTCTTCGGTCATTAGTTGGGTTGCCCGGCTCCCACGCTTGCCTCCTACGTTCCGCTTTGTTCGGCTAGGTGTGCAAAGGGAGAACCACTGCGATTGTGCTTCCAGCTCGCATGGTCAAGCACCTTAGTGGAGAAAGCCGAAAACTGACTGTCACAATAGGTGTAAACTGGTCAGCGATCCGATGACTATGTTAAATGACGGGCCATTCATAAAATTGGCCGAAGTGTTTTCGGCTTGACCTCGACTGTCGCCGAACACTACCGGGGGCTAGTAATTGGCCTCCCAAACTAAATCCTCAATATTTTGCTCTCACATTGGAGCTGAGGTTTCATGATCATGCTTAGCATGACAACCCAAAGAAAGGAACCGATAGCGGGACTATTTTCTTTGGAAGACATTTCTTACATTAAACAGTAATATAACATATCTCTCTGCACCTTTGTTTATAAAACCGCATGGCCAGATTGCCTTGTTTGTTGTAAATATTTGCCCTCATAAAGGCTTTATAAAGTAGGACAAACACTCCTCGGCTATTGGCCGAGGAGGTGGAAGCCGATGGTCGGTCAACAAAGTTTTGAACAATGCGGATCCGAGCATTAATGACGCATAAAGACTTGGATACATAGAGTCATTACACATAATTTGTGATTTTACTATGGATATCAATCCTTAATTCGCCACCCTTGCCCGCATTAAGGCTCGGGGCTACTAGGCTTCAGGCTTATTATTTACAAATATTAAAGGGCACATCGTTCCCTGATCCGGTGTTGCCACCCGACCGGTGTATCAGGGGCTCTTGCATTGCCTGTCCAATGCGTAAAATTTTAAGTGTAATCTGATCTCCGAGGAGATTTTGATCCTCAGGTTGGTCAGCCGCACCCAACCTGAGTCTTGAGGACTAAGGACGCTGCTTTTTGTGTCCCGAAGTATTCTGCTGAGCTAGGACTTGATCCTCAGACCGATTTTACAAATCAACCTGAGTCTCGGCGCCACGGGATCAGCGGTCTTATATCATCCTTCATGTGCATCTCGGGTTTTAGACCGATACCCACCTTGAGAGCTACTGGCTATGTATCTCGGCAGAGAATAAATTGCACCAATCAAAAATATTGACAAAAATCGGCCCGGGTGGTGCACCACCTCAGAAGCAGTTCGGCATAAAGCTCGGGCGCTAGTGGCTGGCTCCATAGAGGGCATTTCTGGCATTAAGCTCGGCTAAACTCCTTCAAACTTCTTTGAACCAAGGTGATTTACGACACCTCCGATACAGTCCGGCGTTGGAGCTCGGATACATACTCCGGCGTTAGAGCTGGGAAGCAGTCCGGCATTGGTGCTCGGCTGCAAAAGATACCTCGAATGCAGTCCGGCGTTGGAGCTCGGACGCAAGAGGACACTGCCTCCCGGGAACAACTTCGAACCCGAGGTGTGGCATAAAAATAACAAGGCATTGATAAAGGCCGGAAACTTAAAGGGGCTCCTCGGATACCCGACGTGTAAACTCGTTGAATGCATTTCGGCGATCCTCAAGATCGAAGATGAGAAGATTTGTTGAACCAGTTTTCAAGACCGACGACTGAAGATGAAGAACGGTTTGGAAGAATCGAGGAGCGTCCCTAAATTGAAGACAGGTTCAGGGGGCTACTGACGGTGTCCTGGACTAGGGGGTACTCACCACGTCGTCTCCCGATCGCTTGGATTTCGCCGAGGATCCCCATGGCCGTATACTCATGGGCGATCCGGACAGCTGCCGCATACAAGGAAGATTCCGCAAGACTTGGCGATCAAGACAAGGACTCCTCCCCCACCGGCGTATTCGGCTAGGACTCTCTTGCTATCCTAGGCCTCTGGTGCATTATATAAACCGAGGCCAGGCTAGTCGATAGAAAAAGAAGAACAATCATACCATAGGCTAGCTTCTAGGGTTTAGCCTCTCTGATCTCATGGTGGATCTACTCTTGTACTACCCATGTCGTCAATATTAATCAAGCAGGAGTAGGGTATTACCTCCATCGAGAGGGCCCGAACTTGGGTAAAAAACATTGTGTCCCTTGTCTCCTGTTACCATCCGCCTAGACGCACAGTTCGGGACCCCCTACCCGAGATCCGCCGGTTTTGACACCGACACGGGGGCTCTCTCCCTCTCTCTCTCCCGGTGGCGCCGGAGTGCCGCCGGGGCTAGGATTGTGACGGCGATCTACATCAACAATATTGCTACCGTCAACACCCAACCCTCTCCCCCTCTATGCAGCGGTGTAACACCCCTTCTCCCGGCTGTAATATCTACTTGAACATGGTGCTCAACTCCGTATATTATTTCCCCATGATATGTGGCTATCCTTTGATGTTTGAGTAGATCTATTTTGTCCTGTGGATTAATCCTGATCTTGGTTGGTATGATTTTATATTTTATTTATGGTGCTGTCGGTGCCCTCCGTCTCATGAAACGTGAGGGCCCCCTTACCGTAGGGTGTCGCTATATGTTCATGGTTTGCTTATTGTCGGTGTTGCGGGGGTGACAACAGCCTAAAGCGAATATGTGGGTTAGGGCGTATGGGAGTAAAGAGGACATGATACTTAATGCTATGTTTGGGTTTCATGACCTTAATGATCTTTAGTAGTTGCGAATGCTTGCTGGTGGTCCATTCATAAGTGCATATGATCCAAGTAGAGAAAGTATGTTAGCTCATGCCTCTCCCTCATATGAAATTACAAGAATGATTATCGGTACTTGTTATCGATTTCCTAGGGATAAATGACTTTCTTGTTGACAAAATATATCTACTTTATTGTGTCGCAATTTATCCTAGTTTTATTCTTGCAAAATACTCATAGTTTTATTCTTGAAAAATAGTTTCATACTAGTTTTAGGTAAAGCAAATATCAAGTGTGCGTAGAGTTGTATCGGTGGTCGATAGAACTTGAGGGAATATTTGTTCTGCCTTTAGCTCCTCATTGGGTTCGACACTCTTATTTATCGAGGAAGGCTACAAACGATCCCCCTATACTTGTGGGTTATCAAGGAACACAAGGTACTGAAGCTACACAAAGTTTTGTGCGGGCTACAACAAGACCCTGGAAAGTGGAACATCAAACTTGATCAGACGATGATTTCTCTTGGATTTGAGAAAGCCCCACTAGAGTATGCAATGTATAAGCAAGGTGAAGGAAAGGATCGTCTACTAGTTGGCATCTACAACGATTTACCTATTGATAACTACAGCAGATGAAGAGGTGATTGCAAAGTTCAAGCTACAAATGAAGGAGCTTATCAAGATGGATGGTCTAGGGCTATTGAGTTACTACCCTGGGATCAAGATACATCAAATCCGGGGGTCACCAGATGCCAGGAGGCATACGCATGGAAGGTACTATAAAGCAATGGCATGAAATATTGCAATCCAATTGACGTTCCATGGAACCTCGTCTTGAGACGAGCAAGAAGGAGATGGTGAAACTACATGGCTATAGTGGTAGTGACAAGGAAGGAATTGTCGACCGTAAGAGTACCTCGGACGTGGCATATTTCCCTGGTGGAAGCATAGTAAACTGGTTGTCACGAAAGCAGAAAGTGGTGACATCGATTTCAAGTGAAGGAGAGTGTCAAGTTTTGTGGCTAGGGAGGCTACAGGGTGACCTCCTGCATCCAGATCAGGAACAAGTGATGCTCAATGTTTACAGTGAGTCTACAACTTTTCTACGCGAGTATCCAGTACGGCATCAAAGGGCCAAGTACATTGATACGATGTATCACTACATAAAGGACTGCGTGGAAGAAGGTAAGACAGAGGTCAACTACATTTGTACTGATGATCAGCTGGCGAATATCCCGACCAAGGCTTTGAATCGAGAGAAGTTATTGAAGACTCAAAGATGGATCAGCGTCAATGCAGTGCCATGATGACATCGTGTTTAGGAGGGTGATTGTTAGAAGTAAACACGACACAACCTCCCGAAGTGGTACGTGTCCGGGTCCGGGTCCGTGTGCATGTATGATCCGAGTGGTATTGGAGTTAGCATCTGATTAGTATTTCTCAAGTAGCGAGCTAGCCTGGTACTACTTATATGCGTGCAAACAGCCCTGTATCTTGTACCGTGGAATTGTGAAATTAATACAGATCAAACAGGAGCGATACTCTCCTGCGGCAATACCCAGCTTCGCGTGCGTGCGTGTGGTACTTCCTGCCGACCGGCGGTTGTTTAAGTACTTGCGTTTTGGTGTTGCATGCAACTGTTTTACCAGAAGATCGATCAGGCCCTTTGCTAGAGGAAGCTAAGCTTCATGCTGAGTGGATTGATCTAGGTTACATCGTGTACATCTCGACGTAATAGAACTTCGTCGAGTTCTTCAGGTGAGTTTCGTTTCTCATCATCGTTCGTGGCCGGTTGTATTGTCGTTGCTGGAAGTACTCGGCGTCGGAACTGGGCCAACACGGACATGGTGTAATCCCATAGGAGAGGGGCTCGCCAGCGGCGGTGAGAGTTAGCGAATTGGCACGTACAAGATATAAAACGTATACAACACATTTCTGAATGGCGAAAAAGCAAACGCGACTATTTTGCAACAATAACTTAGACGGGTCAAATGTGACAGCTGTAAGTGCCAAATATCCATTCACTTTGGACACCGGAACATGATCAATTTCAAACCCGTCTCTAATAAGCATGAAGTAGAGCTCAAAATAGCTCATCACTTATGCACCATGGTAGACTCGTCTCATCACTAATGTGTGGGCATTCGTTGCTCATCAATTGAGGGTCAGTGATATTCTGATCTTTAGTAGTGGCTTGTGCAAGGCTTTTATCAGTTCTGATTGGTGACGGATCATGTGAGTTACACTAGTAAAATCTATCTTTCATGTGGAGCAGTGGAAACAGGCACACCAACAGGAGTACATCCAAGTCATGGCTCAGCGGCAGGAAGGATGGCATATGCTAGATCATGGCTGGATCTAAGGCAATGCTGACGGTGTATGGGCCAAGAATCAAGACAGAGGAGGAGGGGCGGTCCTTGTTAGATAATGTTTATACGCATCTTTAAAATGCTTTTCTCCATGGGTTCTTCGAGGAAGAAGTTTACATACGAGAACCTCTAGGTTTTGTTGATCCTGCTCATCCACATGATTTGTGTCGTTTTGTTAAGGCGCTTTATGAACTTAGAGCATCTCCACCATGCCTCAAAGAACCCCCCCAACCCCCAATGCCCTTTTTGGTGCTGGGCGCTAAAATTCGCCCAGCCGCCCCTAGAATCCCAATTTTCACCTGTTAGTGCCGAATTTGGCATTGGCGGACCCAGGCCGAACTCGGCGCACTGGGGGTGTCGGTGGGAAACGACACCTATGGGATCACTGGAATCCCTACTATGGTTGTGGGGCGCGGGGATCGTGAGAAGAGCGGGACTAGCAGATAGCACAAAGGGGATTTACCCAGGTTTGGGCCGCAAAGATGCGTAAAACCCTACGATCCTGCTTTGGTGAATGTATTTAGTGTTCTTGAGCTCTTGAACTAGCTCTAGGTGCTGCCAGGTTCGAAAGAGCCGAATCCCTCTCCAGTGCGCCATGGGCCTCCTTTTATACGAGAAAGGGGCTGCCACAGTGGCACACAGGAGGTGGAAAGTGCTACAGCGCAGCGAGCTTATCACTGGTATTAGAGGACAAAGCGCATTCAATGCGAGGCTTAGGTGTCCCTTCACTTTATCGAGGACGTGGACGAGGCACGTCCCTTCTGTCGCCGCTCCTCCTTGCTTCGACACGTGCCCTGGCCAGCGATGCATGCGGTGCCATGTAGCCAGGCAGGCAGCTGAGGTGGCGCGGTGGCGGAGCCTCCACAAAGGGCTGCATGTTGCCACGCAGGTGCCTGCCCAGCTAGTTGGGTCGGCAGCTGTATGCGAACAGCGGCGGAGTCTTGGCTGGCGTGGGCCTAGCAGTGGCCCTCTGGCGCGCTTGGCGATGGTCTTGCTGGGTGGCCCGGCAAGGATCTTGTCGGGGGTCTTGCGGGTTTCTTCGGTCAGGATGGTTGCCTTCCTATCCTGATTTGATCTTGTTTATTCTTTGTCTTCACAAAGATCTGCATGCCACCATGGAGGTGCCTCCCGAGCCCTGTCCCAATGCGTTTGTTTAGCGTTGGTGGGCTCTAAGGTGGCTCGCTCGGCTGGTGGGGCCGAGCTGCCCCGACAACGGTCTTGCCGGGGTTGCTGAGGCTGCCCCGGCAAGGGTCTTTGCCGGGGAAACCCGCTTCGTCCATCTGACCTTTGTGGCCTTGGTCCTTGTCGTTGCTTTGTTTGTCTTGAGCCTTCGGCTTCTCTCCGGCTTCCCTTTCCTGCCCTGTTATGTGTGTCCGTGGCGGGAGGCTCTGACTGCCCGTGCACAAGTAAAGGTTTCAAAAGGAGAGCCCCTACTTTTGTACACCTACAGGAGCCCCCGGGCCTGGGCCACACATAAGCGTAGCACGTTGTTGGGTCAGGCCCAGAACGGTGTGCGAGCAGTTAGGGCGGATTTTACCACGGCCACTGTTCCGTCCGCTGCGCTTCTCGACGACCCGCGTCGAACGCGGGACGTGGGGGTCGTGTGTGCGCGCGTGACGTGGGAGGCATGCGTGGGACAGCGTCCGCATGCGTCGTATCGCAGTTAATTGGAAAGGAGGCGGCCCGCGCCTTCCCCATAAAAAGGAATAACTGCGGGCGCGCTGCTCACTTTACCCCTTCCTTGCGCCTTCCTCCAATCTCAGAACCGCCGCCCCCTTTCTTCCTTCTTCTCGAGCCTCTCTGCCTTCGCCCATTGCCGTCGTGCTTCCGCCATCCTCTGCTTTTTTGCTTCCCGCAGCCGCCATGGCGCCTAAGTCCACCAAGAGCAAGGGAGCGGCAAAGGACGCCGGGATGTCGGAGCAGCCGGAGAGCGAGCTGGTGGCGCGCTGGCGCAGTCCGCCTACTTCCCCTTGACGGTCGGCGTGCCCGAGCTCCGGGAGATGCTCAAGGACCTATGGGGAGTGAAGACGGGGGCGGTGGGGGTAGGAGAAGACGGGCATCCAGCCACGCATGTCTTCCCTCGCCAGCGGGCCTTCCCAAATCGGTACCCCTTCTTCGTCGACTATTTCTCCTGCGGGCTCATCCCCCTTCTCCGATTTCTTCAAGGATATCATGCACACCACGGCTTCCGCCTCTTGGATTTCACCCGAATGCCATGGCGGTGTGGCCCTCTTCGCATTATCTGCGAGGGCTTGCCGGGTGCACCCCAAGATGGCGCTCTTTCTCCATTACTTCTCCCCTCGGATCCAAAAAGGGCGCCATTGCTGGCTGCGTCGCCTGGATCCCGAGGGCCAAGGGGGCGTACCTGGGCGGCGCCACGAAGGAGAGGTGGGAAGAATGGCGGGACCGATGGTGCTGGATTGAGGAGGAGGAGCCGGCAGCATTCTACGAGGTTCGCGAGAAACCGCCGGTCCGTGGGGGCGATTGGGGCGACGTCGATGCTAACGACGCGATGATCACGATCGCCACCACCAGGATTCTTCGGCTCACCCAGGCCGGGCTCACCCTTGAGATGATTGGGGCGGACTTCATCTGCCGCCGGATTGCCCCTCTGCACACCAAGGGGAGGCCAGCCTGGCTCTTCGTGAACGCCGCCGACATCATGAAGCTCCGCCCCGGCCTTGACAACAACCTGACGGTGCTGAGGCACGCCCATCTTTGCCAGCGGATCTTCCAGCTCGAGGTTGACGACGAGGGCGAGGTCGAGCGGTCCAGCAAGCCTGCCAGGGCCGCCGCGAAGGCCGGCAAGGTCGACAAGGAGCCTGTTTTCAAGCTCCCGGTGGGAGTGGTCCCGCTAAGCAATAAATCTCGCCGGAACGAGATCATTGCCATGATGCCAATCTTCAACGCGCATGGCCTTGACCCGAACTAGGTTGAGCCGGACGGGGTCGTGGTGCAGGAGTTCTTCGACACCTTGCATGAGGTGTACATCACCGCCGAGCCGCAGCTTATCCAGGACACTTTTCCGGTGGAGCTCGACTACATCGCCGCCAGGGTGGAGGAGGCGAGGCTTGCCGAGGAGGAGGCAAAGCTCGTCAAGGAGGCCGGCAGTGCCGGGGGCGTGGTGGACAAGGCCGCAGCGGAGGCGGAGGAGGGAGAGCTTGCCCGGTGTGCAGCAGCCGCTGGGGAGGCTAGCGGCACCGACACCGGGGCTCCCCTTGTTGAAGACACCGCCGACAGGTCGTCGGAGGAGGAGGGCGAGGAGGAGAGGACCGCGACTCTCGATCCCCCGATCACCGGAAAAAGGCGGGTGTTGGTGTCAAAACCGGAGGATCTCGGGTAGGGGGTCCCGAACTGTGCGTCTAGGCGGATGGTAACAGGAGACAAGGGGCACGATGTTTTTACCCAGGTTCGGGCCCTCTATATGGAGGTAAAACCCTACTCCTTCTTGATTAATATTGATGATATGGGTAGTACAAGAGTAGATCTACCACGAGATCAGCGAGGCTAAACCCTAGATGCTAGCCTATGGTATGATTGTTGTTCGTCCTACGGACTAAAACCCTCCGGTTTATATAGACACCGGAGAGGGCTAGGGTTACACAGAGGCGGTTACAATGGGAGGAGATCTACATATCCGTATCGCCAAGCTTGCCTTCCACGCCAAGGAAAGTCCCATCCGGACACGGGACGAAGTCTTCAATCTTGTATCTTCATAGTCCAGAGCCCGCCAAAGGTCATAGTACGGCCATCCGGACACCCCATAATCCGGGACTCCCTCAAGAGTCTCTTTAACCAGGCTTCAATGACGATGAGTCCGTCAGCAGATTTGTCTTCGGCATTGCAAGGCGGGTTCTTCTCCAAATTCTGTGTACCTATTGAATAGTGTCCGGCTTCTCCTGAATATTATGCTCCTTGGCTTCCACGCCCAATAATGGCCGTCTTCCATGTGTCAAACGAATGCGAAAAGCCAGGGTGTTTTTACATTTACCCCCCTAGCTGGGCAAATAAGCTGCCCTATAAAAGAAACGAGGATTTAGATCCGAATCACACCATCTTCCCTTTGCGAGCATCCATCGGAGCGCATCCGACAGAGATCCATTCCATCATGGCCAGTCGATGCAGCTCCTCCTCTCGCCCTCCCAGTCCTCAGCCTGGAGGTTGGGAGAGATGTTCCGTCCCGCACAGTGAGCTAGTGACACTCCAAACCAAGCGATTCCTTCCCCCAGCCTTCATGGTCCCGGTTCAAGCCGGACTCGCCACCTATAATGGTGGAAAGCAGGCAGAGAGCTTCCCCAATCCCTCCAAACGGGAGCGGGTATGCCTTGTCCCTTATATGATAAGGGGGCTCGGATTTCCAATTACTTCCGTTTCTCCGGGGGCTCCTAGAGTTCTACGGCCTCCAGTTGCAAAACCTTACGCCTGCCTCCATTTTGCATATTGCGGGCTTCGTAGCCCTTTGCGAGCTGTTCTTGGGTGTCGAGGCTCATTTCGCGCTGTGGAAGAAGCTGTTCTGCCTTGTGCCCCGTTCTCAGGAGGGGTCGATATATCAAGTGGGCGGAGCCGAACTATGGCGCATCGCCGGGACCGGATATCTATGCGGAACCCCAAGGAAGGTGTCCGAAGACTGGCCTTCAGAATTGTTTTATATAGAAGACGTCCCCCTGCCGGACCCTGTTCGGATCGGCCTCCCCGAGTTCAATAATGCTCCCTTGAAGAAGCGCCTAAGCTGGCGTCCACGGAGACCTCAAAGGGAAAATGACAAGGACGTCCTTTACCTGATGAGTCGGATAAGGTTGTTAGCTCATTCCACACTGACCATGATCGGGGTCATGGCCACATGCATTATGCGGGGGGTGGAGCCGCTTCAGTATAGAGGCCACCCCATGTGGGATTTCAACGGGGAGGATGATGCCACCCGCTGCGGCCGCAAGGGGCCGGGATCGGTTGCTGATCCGACGAAGGCCTTGTCCACATTGTACAAGGGAGAAGAGGAGGAGTTCCTCCGTGTCAATCCACAGGATGGATTTTCTATGTCCAATCCTCCAAGCTGGGTAAGCGGACACTTCCTTTTGCCCATCCGTTCCATATTCCCATAGTTAAGTACCTTATCTTGTGATTTCGACGCAGGAATTGCGGCGGGCCGTGAAGGATATAAACAGCCCTCCTCCACAACCCGAGGATCCGGAATGGTCCCTCGATCCGGCCTCCCAAGAGGATCCGGACATATCCGTGGAGCTGATTGATGGGGTATTTTATCAACTGAGCATCGACAATGCCTTGGTCGCCATTACGGCCGATTACCCCGGAATATTTCCGGCCTCGCAGGTAACTGAGACCGAAGTCCCAATACTTTGAAAATGATCCATCAGTGCTTATTTTTAATCACCGTATACCAATGGTGCTTTGCAGGGGGAGCCCTTGAGGCGGAAGGCCGAGCCTGTGATGGCTAGCCAACAAGGGGCAGCAAGGCCCAACAGGCTGAAAAGAAGTTCGGTCCGGATTGAGACGCCGGCGCAACGGTATGGCGTGCCATTTATTCCCAGGTTTTATTCCCGGAAGGCATACTAACGCTTGTGCTCTCTACAGAAAAAAGAGCGCTCGCCGGACTATATCCGGAGAGGTTACCAATCAAGCCTCCACCAGCCAGGCTCCAAAGCCAGGTCTAGAAGCGGAGGCGAACACGAAGCGTGCATCGGACGCTCCTCCGACAGAGGATGCTGACAGACTGTCTGCCACCAATTCCGAGGTAGAGAGCGCCATGAATCACAGGCGTCGCCGGACAGTTCTTCGTGACGCATGTTTCTCCCAAGAGGCAGTGAATGCCTTCAATTCGGGAGATGCGCACCTCCGTGCCGCTCAAAATGGTCTAGCCAGAGCCACAGAGCAGTATGTGAAAGACATACGGGTGAGAAATTTTTGATGGTTATATATGCCAGTAGCCCCCGAGACTTGAAACGGTTATAATAACTGATTTAAGGATCATTTGTTGTGCAGGATCTTACAAAAGAGAATACCCAACTGTCCCGGGAGTTGGAAGAGTGCAAAGCCCAACTTGAGGCCGCACTAGCCGCTGCAGGGGAGGCCAAGGAGACCCCCTCTGGTAATATACGCTTCGAAAGATAAGTATGTTGTGAAGTGCGGCGTGTGTGTAAATTTGATAATATCATTGGAGATGGCACCAGAGTGGATCCGGACAAGCAACAACTCTTGCGCCGGTTAAAGGCTGGCGAGAGCGTGCTTACGAGGGTGAGGCAGGAGAAGAATAATCTCAATATGCCAACACCCAGCTGGGCGAGGAACTAAAGGATGTTCGTGCCCAGCTGTCAGACTCCGTGAAGGAGAATTGACGGCTTCGGCGCGGCATTTTTAGTAAGTGCTTGAACGAACTTTTAAAAAGAGTTCGGCGAGGAAGTCGACTAACAGAGTTTTGTTCAGAGGTATGCTCACTGGTCGCCCTGCAGAGGAAAATGCCAGTTCCCCACGGGTGACCTTCTTCGAGCTCTTACAACTTCTGAGCGAGTTCGGCAGTGATGAAAGGCGCCGCCTGTGCCTTGTGGCCATCTGTCTCCTGCCTCAAGGCCTTGGAGAGCTTGGAGAGAGGCTTAAGGGAGCACGGCGGCCCTTCCGATTATGGAAGATATCGGCCTGCCGTCAAGGCGCCAGGGAGGCATGGGCCATGGTGAAGACGCGGTACACGAAGGCTGACCCAAACCACATGGCCGAGTTCGGACCTGTGGGGCCCGATGGGAAGGAGATCCCTGTGAGCTTAGTGTACGGCCAAGTAGAATTGGCCGCAAAGTATTCCCAACAGGACTGTAAACTAGACAGCCTATTAGATGGTATTGAGGAGGAATACACCTAGTCAAATTGACTATGTAATTTAAGATGACATGTAAAAATGCCTTCTAGCTAGATTGTAGATTGTTTGTCATGGTAGACCTTTTCGCTTCAACCTCGGGACCCTATAGTCCGGAGTGTGTCAGAATACCCTCACGGTTATGCAAGAACCGGGGCATGCATGGAGACCAGGCGTAGGGATCATTAGTGCTTGAACAGACAAGTGCCCAACTAGTTATGTTATATTACATGGTTAGTAAGAAACATCTTCCAGGGAGAATAGTTCCGTTAGGGGTTCCTTTCCCTGGGAGGCATGCCCTAAAGTGCATGTCCGGATTGCGAAAAAAGCAGAAAAGCATCTGGGGGCAGATAAATAATAAGTGAAAAATCATCTTTAGTTCACCAAATATTCCCTTAAGAACGCTAGCTTTCGGCTTCACCCAGTCTGAGGTACACATCCGGCTGACCCGGCAGTAACAATCGCAGAGGTGCTCCCTTTACCACCTAGCCGAACAATCGGGAACGTAGGGGTAAGCATTGTGAGCCAGCAACCCAGCTTGGCCAAAAATTAAGTCATATCGATGCATATAATGGTGAATAAAAGGTACATGCGGAAGCGTTACACATGTGTTAGGCATGAAGCCCGCATAAATAAGCTTTTGTTAAAGAAGCCCCGGTATAATGAGCGCGGATAAGCGCGTGAAGTGTAAAGCGAACAATGCGCGGACGAGCCTTTAAAGGCTGTAAGAGAAAAGGAGGGAGAAGGAGAGAAATATAAGATAGCTAATGTGTAAAAAATAGACAGAGGAAGGAGACGAACTCAGAATCCGGCGCGGCGTAGAATCTTCGGAGACGGGCTGCATTGCATGGGTTCGGTTCGAGTCGGTTATCCGATGCATCTCGCAGACGGTACGCTCCACTGGTCAGGACTTGGTAGATAATAAAGGGACCTTCCCGTTTGGGCTTGAGTTTGTCCTTTTGCTTGTCCGGCAGGCGTAGAACAAACTCGCCAACATTGTATGTTTTGGCCCGTACTTCTCTTCTTTGATATCGTCGAGCCTGCAGTTGATAGAATGCGGAACGGGCTTTTGCCACGTCACGCTCCTCCTCCAAGGCGTCCAAATTGTCCTGCCGATCGAGCTCGGCTTCTCTTTCTTCGTACATGCGCATGCGAGGTGAGTCATGAATTATGTCGCAGGGCAGAACTGCCTCGCGCCAGTATACCATAAAGAATGGTGTGAATCCGGTGGTGCGATTGGCGTGGTCCGCAGCCCCCACAAAGACGGAGTCGAGCTCCTCTACCAGTGCGGGTTAGATTCCTTGAGGGACCGCACTAATCTGGTTTTGATGCCGCTCATGATTAGACCATTTGCTCGCTCGACTTGACCGTTAGTTTGAGGGTGATAGACTGAAGCATAGTCGAGCATGATGCCCATGTTTTTGCACCAGAGTTTGACCTTGTCGGCCATGAAGTCCGTGTCGTTATCAGTGATGATGCTGTGGGGGATACCGTAACGGTGTACGACCCCTGATATGAAGTCTATCACTGGTCCAGATTCGACCGTCTTAACAGGCTTGGCCTCTATCCATTTGGTGAATTTATCCACCATGACCAGTAGGTATTTTTGCTTGTGGGTTCCTCCTTTAAGGGGTCCAACCATGTCCAACCCCCAGACTGCGAAGGGCCAGGTGATGGGTATAGTTTGGAGGGCGGTGGGTGGCATGTGGCTTTAATTAGCAAAGAGCTGGCAACCGACGCATCGTTGGACTAAGTCCTGAGCATCTGCCAGGGCCGTCGACCAATAAAATCCTGTACGGAAGGCCTTGCTTACAAGGGCCCGTGCTGCGGCGTGGTGCCCGCCGAGTCCGACATGAATTTCAGCCAGAAGATTCCGCCCTTCCTCTTCGGTGGTACACCTTTGAAGGACTCCGGTGGTGCTTTTCTTATAAAGCTCTCCCTCGTGGACTTTATAGGCTTTAGATCGCCGCACTATGCAGCGTGCCTCGTTTTGGTCCTCGGGAAGTTCCTGCCTGGTTAGGTAAGCTAGGAATGGTTCCGTCCACGGGGCAATGACTGCCATTATTACGTGGGCTGAAGATGTTACTTCGTTGGCAGAGCCTCCAATTGTGTCAGAATTTTCGGTGTCGGACAGTGCGGTTGGGTCACTACAACAAGAACCCCCCTTTAGCAACGCATCGATGTGTTGTCGTATGTCCATATATTCGTTGCTAAGGTCTACACCAACGGATTAGAATGTGTTGTCGTTGGTGGCGTTGCAAGGGTCTACAACAACGTATATGCATGCGTTGGTAAACGACATGTAGATGTGTTGTAAGATAGCAACGCATAGATCTAGAGCCTAACAACACACCACATGCGTTGTTGGCTACCATGCACAAAAGGATTTTCAAATGAAACTTTTTTTTGAGGAAGAATTTCAAATTGAACTTTGTTAGGTGGTATGAACAATTAATCCACAACAACAAAATGAGGTGAGTAAATTACAATAAAAAATCAGGTTAGTAGAGGAGTAAAAATATAAACGACCGACACCATAGTAGCTCAGACGCAGATTATATATCCAGTTTTTGTAACCTGCAGATTTAACAAAAGAATTGGTAATTTAGAAGACCGTAAACCTGTACAAATATATGTATGCTAACATTAAGTTTGCTTGATCAGATTTTTTAACTTTCATAAGCCAATAACAAACTTAGTGAATTGGACAAACAAAAAGTTCAACACTTACAAAACACAATGTACACTCGTAGCGAGACGTCAATACATCATTATTCATACATCGTCACAAGCCCAAATTGTTCATCTCATTTTTCTAATTTATTGTATACTGAATATGAACTCTGAGTTAATCTGAAATAATGAGAAAGTGATGCTAGTATGCTGAAAATATATTTAAGAAATAAACAAACATTGTTAAGGGACATGGTTCAGTATTTCACGTAAATGATTACTATCCTAATTTGCAAACTGTTTTTTTCAGTAACAAATAGTGTTGTTTGAACCAGAAAAATTGGTGCACAGTAGAATACTCTGCAATCAGTTTCAGGTACATTGCTAAGTGAGATGGGAATTGAAGAAAAAAGAGCCAGGAAGTTAATCATTTTGATTTGCCTAGTACATGTACATGCAGAACTTTACCTCCTTGGCTAAACAGTTAACAGTACTAAATCAGTAGTTGAGCCCTTTATCGTGGACACATTGTGAGCCGCACCTAACACCGCCATCGCCCATCGAGGGGCTATCATCCCTGACCTGCACGTTGACACCTAAACCAAATTCTAACCCAAAAAACCTATCATGGTGGAGGGCTGGAAGTGTAACCAGATGGATGGTATTGGTGTAATTGTGTCTTGTGGCGGACACCAAATAGGTGAGAATCGGGACAAGAGGAAACACCACGTAACCTAGAGGACAAGATAACATGTGTATGTGGGGCTCATTCCTTTAGTACAAAGTGTGTCAATGAAATTAGTGAGCATCCATAACACTAATAAGGTGATGTTAATAGTGTTGAACTATTGATATGTGATGGAATGCTCTTTGATGACATGGTCCTAGCTAGGATAAATCTGAGATTATATTGGCACCTAATTGAACAGTTCTGTGATGACCAACTTCCACTAGTAGAAAACAGGGCTTTCGTCCAGGCCAGTTTAGCCCATTAGTCCCGGTTCAATCCAGAACCGGGACCAATGGAGCTATTTGCCCTGGTTCGTGAGCCCAGGGGTCTGCCGGGCCACGTGGGCCATTGGTCCCGGTTCGTCCGGACCTTTTGGTCCCGGGTTGGTGGGACGAACCGGGACCAATGGTCCTGGCTCCTGCCCACCACTATTGGTCCCGGTTGGTGGCTTGAATCGACCAAAGGCTTCCCTTTAGTCCTGCTCATGCCACCAACCGGGCTAATGGTGATGTTTATATATAGCCCCTCGCGCAAGAGCAGAGCACACTGCTCTGTTTTTTCTGGCCGAGGGGGAGAGGGCTTGCTGGTGCTCTAGCTCACCTCCTATGCACACAAGGTGTTCGATGGAATGCCCGAGCCACACTACTTAAGGTTTCTCCTCTACAAGCTCGACCGCCAAGCTCCATTTTCCTCAATGTTTATCTAGGTTTAGCGGTCCGTCACGCCTGGCCCCATCTTCATCGCTGCCGATCACCCGCCCGATCTCATCGCCGGCACCACCGTGGTGAGCCTCTTGTTCTTATCTTCTTTCTGAAAGGAAAAATATTATTACTTATTTGTTTAGATAGATACTTGTATTATTTTCTTACTTTTATTATTGCATCTTATATAGTGCGATGGTTTTGGTATCCGCCCCCGTCGGCCCTCATCCTGTCTATGATTCGGATGTGGTATATATTATCTTTTCATAACTATTGGTTCATTTATTGTTTATGAAAATTATGCCGACCAACGTGACATAGATTTTATTTATCTAGGAGGTTGTTGAACCGGAAATTCCGACCGACCCTATTGTCGAGAGGTTAAATTTAGTTGAAGAAAACAATTTCTTGAAGGAAAAAATAAAAAACTTGAAGAGGAGAAGATGATATTGGAGTTGCATGTTATGGATGTCGTCGATGATCACAAGATCAAGATGGATGCAATGCGCTTGAAGATGAGAAAGATTAGAAAATATGCCATTCATACCGAGGCTTGGTATCATTATGCCGTTGGATCAGTTGTTACCTTGGTTGCGATTATGATCGTATTTGTTTTCGCATTGAAATGTTTTACATAGTTTCAATGTATGGTTTAATTAATTTAGATGCTCTGCAGAGCTTTATGTTGTTAGATGAGAACTATGTATGTACTTTGGTTTTTATGTGATGATGGACTTCTATTAATTTGGTCACTTAATTATCTATTCATGATGTTACGTAATGATTTTGACACACTTAATTATATATAATGCACGCAGATGAACCGGCAATGGATGTACGGTGGCAGACCCTCCGAAAGTACATTAAGGGTGCATGATTTTCTCAAGTGGCTGAGGCAAACAAGCAGAATGGTTTTATGTGTTGTCCATGCCCTATATGTGGGAATACAAGTCTTACTCGACCGAAAATCCTTCACACCCACCTTTACAAGGGTTTCATGCCACACTATAATGTTTGGACGAGGCACGTAGAGAAATAGGGGTTATGATGGAAGACGGCGAGGAAGAAGAGTACGATGACAACTATGTGCCCCTGAATACGGTGATGCTATCGAACATCAAGATGCACTGCATTTACGTGCACGATGGTGCTGGAACGGGCGAAGCTGCTGAAGATCAAGAGGAACCAGACGATGTGCCCGATGATGATGATCTCCATGGGTCATTGTCGATGCAAGGACACAATGCGAAAGTCAAAAGGAGAAGCTGAAGTTCGATCGCATGTTAGAGGATCACAAAAAGGTTGTACCCCAATTGCGAAGATGGCAACACAAAGCTCGCACCCGTACTCGAATTGCTGCAAAGTGGAAGGCAGAGAATCGTGCTTCGATAAAGGAGCCGAGAAGCTACTGAAAATAATGAAGAAGAAGCTTCCAAAGGATAACGAATTGCCCGATAGTACATACGCAGCAAAGAAGGTCATTATGCCCTCTAGGATTGGAGGTGGAGAAGATACATGCATGCCCTAATGATTGCATCCTCTACCGTGGTGCCTACAAGGATCTGAACGTGATGCCCTGTGCACGGTGCATTGCGGTATAAGATCGCATTTAGATGACCTTGGTGATGTTGACGGCGAGCCTCCGGAAGAGGGTTCTGCGAAGGTGATGTGGTATGCTCCTATAATACCACGGTTGAAACGTCTGTTCAGAAGCGGAGAGCATGCCAAGTTGATGCGATGGCACGGTGAGGACCCAAGAAAGACGGGAAGTTGAGAGCACCACCGACGGGTCGCAGTGGAGAAAAATCGAGAGAAAGTACTGGGATGAGTTTGCAAAGGACCCAAGGAACGATGGTTTGCTTTATGCGCGAATGGCATTAATCCTTTCGGGAGCAGAGCAGCAATCACAGCACTGGCCCGTGACTCTATGTATGTATAACCTTCCTCCTTGGATGTGCATGAAGGAAGTTCATTATGATGCCGTTCTCATCCAAGGCCCTAAGCAACCCAAGAACGACATTGATGTGTACCTAAGGCCATTAGTTGAAGAACTTTACAGATGTGGAATGGAAACGGTGTACGTATTGTGGATGAGCACAAAAGGAGGAATTTGACCTAAAGCATGCTGTTGTTCGTGACCATCAACGATTGGCCCGCTCTCAGTAACCTTTCAGGACAGACAAACAAGGGATACCACGCATGCACAACAAACGACCTGCCGAAGCTTCCCCCGAAGTTACCCCGCCATCTCAGCGGAGAAGCAGCGTGGCTTCCACCGAGCTGCTTGACCAGGAAAGCAACATGCCTTGGCGGCTCGCCACTATCCCGTGGATGCTATCACGGATGCTGAAAATTGCCACCTTATGGCGCAATGGAGCAATTTGAAGGTCAAGGCGGTTGTTGGCTCTGTTTATCCTACTAAACCCGACTCAACTTTTCACAGCCGGCCGATTCCGAAGGATATGCTAAGGTGATGGTCGATGAAATAACGGAGGGATTTGAGGACCTCCGGCTTGACCACCCTACCGGGTGAAGGGGAGTATCGGCTGGGTTCTCGCTCAAGACTCCATGCCTATGGCGGAAGGATCTCATCAACCTTCCGAACTGACGCCTCCGCCTCCTCCTCCTCCTCCGGTGAGTCAGGGCACTCCGCCTCTTCCACCGCCTCCTCCTCCGTGAGTGACGATCAGGGCACTCGGCCGGCTCCTTCTCCGGCGGCGTGGCGGCACTCCGCCTCCTTCTCACTTTGCACCGGCCCAGCGCCCGAGCAGCCAGCCTCCTCCTTCTCCGCCTCGTCGGCAAAGAAGCGGAAGAGACCCTTCCGCCGCCCGGCTGCTCCGTAGCGTCAGAGTCCTTCTCCTCCGCCTCGTAAGCAAGGAAAGAAGACATCCGCTCCGGCCCGCTCTGCCAAAGATCTAGCAAGACAGCCAAAGGCAGGAGGAGATACAGATTCGGTCCTTCTCACGAAGACTCGAGAGAAGTTACCGTCACGAGAGGAGCGAGGAGGAAACCGCGAAGATCGCCTTGGCAGATCAAGTGGATGACTGGTTTCAAGGGTGGAAAGCAAAGAGACATCCACCTCCGGAGGAGAAGGTAGATCCGGTCAAAGCGAAGCGCGATTCTGCCGCTGCGACAAAACCACCCAAGTCTCGCCGAAAGGCAACTATGAGCGCATTATTGGAAAGGCATTTGCCAAGCGGAGAGATCGGGAAGTACTGCCGCTGATCAAAGGATGAAAGAACGACGAGCTGGGAAACAAATTGCCCAGCTCGGGCGAACAAGCGAAGCAATCGTGCCCCCGCTCAAGGTGCTCGCTATGGCATCGTCGATCCAAGGATGGTGCCCGGTTATGGAAATCCTGCAGATTACCTGCCTGACGATGTACATTATGATTTCTTGGAGGTGCAGATACAAAGATACGAGTACGGGAAGCCTCTCGTCAAAGATGAAAGCTCTCTATCAACGATGATGCGAAGATTGCATGATTGGTACATGAAAACCTGCAAAGAGTCTGAGTGGAGGAGTACTTTGTATGTGAGAGTTTAAAAGGAGCATGACCTCCTTGGAATTGAACTGTTGCCTATTCCATTTGAGGAGTTCTATCAGTTTTTCAATCAATTGGCCCTCGATAAAGCAACGGTCACCTGCCATCGTCTGTAAGTAGTACTACTTCACATTAAGTATCTCTTTATAACTCAGCTCTTTCATTGCATGTATTTATAAATATCCTCACTATATTATGCAGATTGAAGATCGCCGAAATGAAGAAAAGACAAGTGGGTGATATTGGGTTCATTAACACATATCTCATAGATGCAAATGAGGTTAAATATCGTGCCGAATATCGTGCCAACTTGCTACGATCGTTGGAAATAAATGAACACAAAAATATAATACTCTTTCCTTACAACTACATGTGAGTGTTACTGTCTTGTGGCATATTCGGTTTCCCTTATTAGTCCAGGTTATAGTAATGTAATATTGATGAGTTATGCATGCGCGCAGGTACCACTATATTCTCCTAGAGATTAAGCTTGAGCAGGGAGTAGTAAGCATCTTAGACTCGAGACTTAAAAGATCCCAAGGCGTATGCGGACATGACTGAAATGCTCAAGAAGTAAGTTAAATCGATCATTATCCACCATATCAGCAACTTTGTTCATTTCTGATATCAAGTAATTGTTTTCTTTGTATGGCAGGGCTTGGGGAAAATTCTCCAGACTATCGAAGAAGCTGCAATTTAGACACCCGAAAGTAAGTACTATATAGTAGCATATTCCACGCGCATCTCCTAGTGATTCAAGCGCTAGTTTCATCAATACCATTTAGCATGCTTGCTAATTATCAGTTTGATTGACCTCTGCTTCTTGTAAAGTGGTTGCGGGAACAAGGGAATGATTTACGTGGATACTACGCTTATGCGAGTCCATCCGCCACACGACCTGTGAGAGGGCTACTCCGACAAACAATATGAAGTGCGTAAATAAAATATTCACAATTTTATTTTATTACCATCATTTGTGTTGAGTTTCATTCATTCATATATATATATATATATATATATATATATATATATATATATATATATATATATATATATATATGTATTGACCCCTTTCTTAAAATTAGATGTTTCGAAGCGGGATGAACTACTAGCACCAGATCGCATGCGACCAATTCAAGAGGAATTGGCGGCATTCTTTCTTGACCACGTGATCGCTGAAGACGGAGAATACTATGTGGACCACACGTCCATATTGTAAAAGATAATTATTGTATATATGTAGCCGGTAGTGTCGGATAGATATACGAGAACTTGTTCTTCGACCAATCTCTCGGAGAAGGAGAGGTGGTCGATATCACTTCTCTCTCAGATGCATATATGTTCATGACGATCTTCTGTTTGATTAATTACTAGCTAGCTAGCTAGCGTGTCTAGCTAGTCCTCTCTATACGTATGTATAATACGTAGCGTCGACAAAGCACGGACAAAAGAGAGGACACTTTTCTCTATTAATTAGCTAGCTATAGCACAATATATGAAACACCTAAATTAACCCCCCAAAACCCCCAACCCTCCTCCCCCTTTCAAAAAAGACAAAACCACATCCATAGAAATGTCGACGCGTGGATGCCTATTGGTCCGTTGGTGCCACCAACCGGGACCAAAGGCCCTCCCGACCGGGCTCGGACAGGCCACGTGGAGGCCCATCAGTCCCGGTTCTGGATTGAACCGGGACTAAAGGGCTAGGTATTAGTACCGACCCTTTAGTCGGGTTCATGAACCGGACTAAAGGCCCTCACCAACCGGGTCAATAGGCCCCTTTTCTACTAGTGTTCACTTGAAAATACTGATTGATTACTCACCTACATAGCAGCAACAAATAAAAAATCTAATGCATCACAAGAACAATTTGTTAGAAAAAGAGGATGCAAACATTCTTCATGAATTAACAAAGATATCCATGGTCGCATATATGTAAACCAGTCAGCTTAGAAGAAACAACCTGCACATGGCTAACTGATAGAAACAAATTAAAAGAGGCATGCCCTAAAACTAAAATTCCTAGAATGGAGAAGCGGATGTTTGGGCCTTCCGTGCTCCACAACACCATAGAGGAAAATCAGAGCGCAGATACTGAAATAATAAATAGACTAGGATCCAACGAGGAGAAAGCGTGAATGGCGTTAGCGGCCAACCACTCTGGTGGATCTGATCGATGAAGATTGCGGCTGAGATAATGTCGGACCGAGAAAAGAGGAGTATCACCGGAGGTATGGTGATGATGTTCTGGTGGAGGAGGAGGAGGGAGACCTCAAAGGCTGCGCTTGAAATGGCCCGCCATCTTCTCGGCGACGTTGGACGCATGCACTGCATACCTAACCTGGCCTCGGATCTCAAACTTTGATAGGTCAGTGTTCAAGATGTCCTCGCTGTCGCCCCGGATCATGGCTACCGGTGGCACCACCAGGTACCATGGAAATCAAATCCAAAATTTCCTGCGAGAAAGATTTGGGTGAGGGGCTTCCGCTAAGAATGCTTTGTTCCTTTAACGACCTCGCATCTCAAGACCTTGCTCCGTGATAGGCATGCCGGGAAACTTGATCCACGTTTAATCGGAAAATCAACCAAGACGGTGGTGTGCTGAGGGTGGAGAGGAGAGGATTATGGAGACGGAGAGGAAGGTGAGGAGCAGATGGGTACGGAGAGGAGCTTAACTTCTTTTTAGTTGAAGAAGGGGAGGAGGTTAGCTTTTTTTTAGCAAAAATGGGAGGAGGTTAGCTTTTTCTTTTCTTTTTTTTTTGAGGAAAGGGAGGAGGTTAGCTATTCGTGGGGAGGTGGGAGAGGTTGAGGCCACAGGCCCAACAACACATGTTGTCTCTCCGTTGCTAACGATGCGTTGGTGTATGTATGTTCTTGTTGTAGTGGGTCCGGGCTGTTATTTCCGGACTCCCCTTCCCATAATACGGATGGCTTGAACAGCCTCTCTAAGAAGATATTGGGGGGGACGGCATCGCGCTTTGTGCCAATGGGTGCCAAGACGTCTGCTACCTGATTGTTTTCCCGAGCTATATGGTGAAATTCGAGCCCTTCGAACCGAGCTGACATTTTTAGGACGGTATTGCGATAAGCTGCCATTTTCGGATCCTTGGCATCAAAGTCTCCATTTATTTGGGATATCGAGAGGTTCGAATCCCCGCGCACCTCTAGGCGTTGAATGCCCATGGATACTGCAATCCGGAGACCATGTAGAAGGGCCTCGTATTCGGCTGCGTTGTTGGAGTCCGTCTACATTATCTGGAGTAAGTATTGAACTGTATCTCCTGTTGGGGACGTCAGAATGACGCCAGCCCCCAGACCAGCCAACATTTTGGAGCCGTCGAAGTGGATGATCCAGTTGAATATGTGCCGTACTCTTTAGGGAGCTCGACTTCAGTCCATTCGGCGACGAAGTCGGCCAAAACTTGCGACTTTTAATAGCTCGCCGTGGTTTATAGGTTATGTCGAACGGGGGGAGCTCTATGGCCCATTTGGCAATCCGGCCCGTCGCGTCGCGGTTGTTTATAATGTCGTTAAGAGGTACTTCGGAGGCCACTGTTATCGAACACTCTTTAAAGTACTGTCGCAGCTTCCGGGATGCCATAAACACCGCGTACGCTATCTTTTGATAATGCAAATACCGTGACTTGCATGGAGTGAGGACAGTGGACGTAGTAAACTGGTTTTTGAAGGGGAACTTGTGTCCGCCCGCTTTCGTTCGACAACGAGCACCGCGCTTACAACTTGATGAGTTGCCGTGATTTATAATAGCATTGGTTCGCCCATGTTGGGCACAGCCAGGACCGGGTTTGTTGCCAATATGGCTTTTATTTCTTCGAGTCCGGCCGTGCATGCATCCGCCCATTCGAAGTGTTCAAAGGTCACCGGAGGAGGCGATAAAGGGTAATGCCTTTTCTCCCAAACGGGAGATAAAGCGGCTTAGAGCCGCCACGCATCCAGTCAATTTTTGTATTTGTTTGAGGTCCTTTGGGATATCCAATTGTGATAGAGCTCGGATCTTGGCTGGGTTTGCTTCAATTCCTCTACCGGATACAATGAAGCCCAAGAGCTTTCCGGCTGGTACACCGAAAACGCATTTTTCCGGGTTAAGCTTGATGTCATATGTTCGGAGATTATCGAATGTGAGCCTCAAGTCACCTACTAGAGTTTCGAAATGCTTGGTTTTGACGACCACATCATCTACGTATGCCTCCACTGTTTTGCCGATTTGATTTGTCAGACATGTCTGAATCATGCGCTGATATGTTGCGCCGGTGTTTTTGAGCCTGAAGGGCATTGTGTTGAAGCAGAATGGGCCGTATGGGGTGATAAATGTTGTTGCGGCTTGGTCAGGCTCTGCCATCTTAATTTGATGGTAGCTGGAATATGCGTCGAGGAAACACAATGAATCGTGTCCTGCGGCAGCATCGATAATTTGATCGATGCGAGCGAGGGGGAAGGGACCCTTTGGGCAAGCCTTGTTGAGGTCCTTGAAATCAACGCATAGGCGCCAGGATTTGTCCTTCTTTGGTACCATTACCAGGTTTGGTGGCTAGTCCGGATGTTTTATATCTCTGATGAATCCAGACTCCAATAGTTTGGCTAGCTCCTCTCCCATGGCTTATCTCTTAGGTCCGGAGAAACGCCGAAGAGCCTGTTTGACTGGCTTGAATCCTTTTAGGATGTTTAGGCTGTGCTCAGCCAGCCGGCGTGGGATTTCTGGCATGTGTAAAGGGTGCCAGGCAAAAATGTCCCAATTTTCGGCCGAATTCTCGAAAGGCGGGCGCCTACATCAGGGTTTAATTGTGCCCGATGGAGGCCGCTTTTGTAATGGTCCATTGGGTGGACTTGGAATTTGACTATTTCTTCCGCTAGTTTAAAGGAGGTGGATTTGGATCTTTTATCGAGTATCACATCGCCCCTGTTCACCGTGGAGCTAAGGCATCAGTTCCTCGGCCGCTAGGGCTTTTGGATAGTGCCTCAAGGGCTAGTGCGGCTGTCTTGTTTTTTGGCGCAGTGCTATGTCCGGTCACTAGCAAGAGTGACGATTTCGGCATTTTGAGCTTCATGTACCCGTAATGGGGTATAGCTTGAAAAATTGTGAATGCCTCTCGCCCTAATAGAGCGTGGTATCCGGCTGCTGAACGGGCCACTTGGAACGTGACCTCCTCGGACCTATAATTATCCGGCCAGGTGCAACACCACATCCAGCAGTGATTTTTCCTGCAGCATGCTTCCCGGATCGGGTATTATTCCTCTAAAGGTTGTCGCTTCGCTCAATGCGGCTCCAGTCTATTTCCATTTTTTCAAGGGTTTCCTCATAACTAAGGTTCAATCCGCTGCCACCGTCCATGAGTACCTTGGTAAGGCATAAAAGCCGCCCACTATTGGACCGAGGACCAATGCTCTTTGGTGCTCGGGCTGTTCGGCATTTAGGTTCATCATCGGCATTGAAGGTAATAGCCGTGTTACCCATGGATTTATTGTGGCTACTTGGTAGACTTCGGCAAGGCTAAGGAGTGTTCGTTGTGATATTGTTTGATGCGAAAGTCTCGAAGACTGTTAATACCATCTTGGTATCCATGGGCTGGTGCTCTATGGATGTCAAGTTAGAAGCTCTTCACCACTTTTGGCCACCCGCCGAGTATCCAACATGCTCTAAGGCTATGAGTTGGTGTGGTGCCCTCGTACTATGAATTTTACAGGTCCGTTGAGCCATCCCTCCAAAGACGGTTCCATGCCCCGTAGGGGTTTTTTGATTTTTGGTGTTTAACCAAGGTGATTGGTGATAATGCACCCTTTTATTTCGGACTGGGTTTTTATTTGGGCCCGGATTGTCCCAAAATATTACTTTGGTTTTCCAGGCGCTTTCCATCGCACAGTACTTTAGTACTATGGACGCCAAGTCCGCAAAGCGTGTAATTTCATGGCGACCTATGGCGTTGAGGATTCCCTTGTCCATGCAATTATTGCAGAAGAATAAAATTGCGCTTTCCTCGCTGGGCAAATCCTTTATCCTGTTCATAACCAGGAGGGATCTGGCCCAGTAATGATGTACTGTTTCGTCGGGCTCTTGCCTAATTGTGGATAGATCGCCTATGTTCGGGTGGGTGGGTGGAATTAGATCCGAAACCACACCCAATCTGAGGCTCACGGGCCAAGGAGTTTCCGAACTCGGAAGCTTGGATTCTTGGATGTTGTGTGACACTCTCAAAAACTTTTTCCCTTTGGCAAGGATTTTATTTTGGCATCTCCTTCAACTCTGGTGTTTGGTTTTTAAAAACTTTTCTTCTGTTTGCCCTCTTCTCAAATTCAAAATTTTGGGTTCTATTTTCTTTTTAAAAAAGAAAACCCTAGGAGTTTTGCATCTTCTCCAATATTGAAATTCACTCATGATTTTACCATGCACCACATGGTAAAATCTTCCCAAAATCTCTCCTTCCACTTTGGGGCAATCCAAACATTCTGTCTCAACGAGTTCAATCCATTTCTGAATTTTATTCCATTTATTTGTCTCCCCAAATCTTTTCTCCCAATTATTTTGAGCCTAGGTAATTTGCAAAGCAAGTACCTAAATGCATTTGAGTGTTGACCCCAAACCAACTCCCCTGGATAGTCCTTGGTACCCACAACCTAGAACAATCAAGATCCACTCTTCTTCTTTTCAAAAATTTCAAATTTCAGTCTCTGCAAGTTTGGACCAGATTTGTCAAATTTGGTGAAATTCATATATCCTCTTCTCCAAAAATTCCACAAAAATTCAGGCAGCCTCCAGATGCAATGAGAGGCCACTCCACCAAAAATCAGCTCAAGGAGAAACTCCCACATACCAAAATCATTCTCGAACACCGGTCGGGGTGACTGCTTTCTTTGGATTTTCAGAAATGTTCGTAGTTTCGTAATTCAAAGGTCGCTTCCCTTCGCTGAAGTTCAACCACGCTGTCGACAAGGTGCTCAAGTGCTGCAAGTACAGCAGCTCCCTCCTCCCTGTCCAGAAAGGCCAGACGCACGCTTGACCGGTTCCCCGCCGGTAGCACTGCTCCGCCGCCGGCGTGCCTTCACAAGGCCGGGACCTCCGTGGCGGCCGACAGAAGGCACCTTCACGGCACAACGCTGCTTCGGGCGCCGCTTCTAAACTAATTGGAGCTCCGCTGCGGTTGCCTCCCTTGCCGCAGTAAGATGCATGCAAAGACCGTCCGCTGTGGGTCTGCAAGCACAGAACGTGCTCCCCGCCGCCGACGGGTCCAAGGCCATTCGCTCTGGCCGAAAGCATACCCAAAGCACCCAATCCTCGTTGCTCAAAGCACTCTAAACGGAATCAGTTGACCTCCACGATGACACTCAACCCTAAAACCACCCCGACCAATGCATCAAGGCCAAGAAGAACACTCGCCGGACTTATCCGTTTCACAAAGAACCGCCTCGGGCCATCTATATATAGCACCGCCGAAAGGCGCTCGCCCAAGCACACCTCCACCACCTCACTAGACCTCGCCCCAGCCACCTGGAAGGGCCTCGAGGGCTCTTTCTTCCTCGACCAAGCCGCCTCTGTTCCGGCCGCTGCCTCCACCTCGATTCACTCCGGTGAGGCCGCCCTCGGCGCCCCTACTCTCGTCACCTATCCTCAAGCTACCAGAGTCTAACCTCCTCAATTTAACCTCCGCAGACTCTCCGACGAGGCCCACGACCACCCGAATCGCTGGCCGACGTGGTGCTCACCGGCCACCACCACCACCACCAACCGACGCTGAATAACCCAATCGAGCACGGAGGTACCTTCCGATCTCCTCGCCTCATTGTGGATCGCCACCGGCGACCATCCATGCTCTCGTGGCGCCGACGAGCTCGGCCACCTCGCTTGAAAGTTTAAACCTGATGGGTGGGACCCTACCACAGCCTCTATTCTTTTCCTTCAACTGCTTTCGAAAGCTGATTTCGCAAATACGCTTTCTAACTGAGGCGTCAGACTTTCTGCTTAGGCCCCTGAGAGTTTTCTGTTTCATTACAGATGGGTCCTTGGACCAAAACTCTTATAACTTATTAACAGAAAGAGATTTCTGAGTGATTCTTTCTCTGTCCTCTTCAAAATTTTGTCTAGTTTTTTATCATATTTATTTGAAAAATATTTGGATTACTTTTATGTACCCCACGGTATTTACGTTAGCACGTGTGTTTTGTGTACCGTAGATACCGAAGGAGGTGATTTGAACCGCTAACTTCACCGAGCTAGACCCCGACTACTCTGAACCAGGCAAGCATGTTTGAACTTTTGATATGATGAGTGTTTGGGCATGTTTGCATTAATTTAGTATCATGGCATGTTCATGAGCATCTCGATGAAAGTTTATCACGTAAGAGTTGAGGCAAGTGAGTCTCGGGAAATCCTTGAGTTGTTGGAAACGTGTTGCATGGCCATGAGATGGCATGAGAATGGGTAAGATGGCAGTGTTGTAGCGTGCCAGTCTAATGCCAGATCGTTGACCCCTGTCAACATAAATCGTCAGTCAAATTCCGTCTGCCTCCCCTTTAGTACTACCACATGTTTTCCATAAGGGAATCGACTTAGTAAGTTGCAAACCACTTCCTGGTACACACCAAATCGAGAGGCTGGGATGAGGGTTCCATGGCCCTGGATTAAAGCCTTTCATCCGGTCAGGCATGGGAGTTTAGGTTGGGACCGAGAGGGGGCACCCCTTAGAGCGCCACAGATATAAATTTGATCCCATGCTATTCGAGATTGTGATCTCCCCGTCTCAAAGTTTTCTTGAACGCTGTCTAGGGTGATTCCCCGCAACGTGAGGTAGGTTGGGTGTGTACTGGTTAGCTGTGTTTCCTCCGAAATAACGTAGACGGAACTAGTCCTTCGTGACTACGGAAATCCGTTGGCTGTGGATATTTTAGTACAAACTCTGCAGAGTCAAAAATCCTTGAATCCATTCTATTCATGTCCAAGTACCGTGTTCATCTTTTCTTGTCAAATGTCAGTTTCAGTGACAGAAAACTCCTGAGAACAACATGAGTGTTAATTGTTTATTCCTGTGGATGGACTAACCCGTTTATTACCGTGTGATGAATATTTATTTTCAATGAGCACTACTCCTTGCAAGTTAACCGATGTGAGAAGTGTTATAAGCCCTTTCATGCGATGTCGCCAGACGTCCGATCATGGTATTGTTATTATTTACTTTTGTTATAATCCCTTTCACGATGTCGCTCAGACGTCCGATCGCTGCATCGTTATTATTTACTTTTGTTATAAGCCCTTTCGCGATGTCGCCAGACGTCCGATCATGCATTGTTATTATTTACTTTTGTTATAAGCCCTTTCTATGATGTCGCTCAGACGTCCGATCATGCTGCATTGTTATTATTTACTTTTGTTATAAGCCCTTTTCTGCGATGTCGCCAGACGTCCGGATCGCGGCATTGTTATTATTTACTTTTGTTATAAGCCCTTTCTGTGATGTCTCTCCGACGTCCGACTGCGGCACGCATGTCTTTTCTTTCAACATAAGCCCTTTTTGAGGTGTCGCATAGACGCCCGATTGTGGCATGTTTCACTTATTTGTTCACCCTTCGGCGCGCCGCTTCGCATAATTCGATCGGTTTTGAGTTTATCTTCTTTGGGTTTTCGAGCGGACTACCGCTGATTCCCTTTTTACTTACCTTGCTATACTGATTTGATTGCGCATTGTTAAAATTAATCATGTCGCATGCATGCATACCTTTGTTATATCTTTTATCCGAACTGTCTTGCGAGTACTTTCAAAGTACTCACCTGGCTTGTTGATTTGGCTAGATGTTGACGAAGGCGATCTCATGGATGAAGAGTTCGACCCCTGGATTAGTCACTGTGATATATCCAAATGGCCTCGTATGCACTTCGGATTAGTCATCGTGGATATATCCGCCCGCTACCCAAATAAATTCACCGAGCCTCACCTCGACGCCGATGAGCCGCCAGTGTTGGAGTCATATCTCCCACTCCATCGTGTTACTCCACCACTTTACCATTTAGTCAGTAGTATGCCACCACTCCATCAGGTCACATCCGCCACAATGTATAATTATTGGCGTGCTTGTAATAATTTGTTCAAGAACTTCAGCTCGACCTCGTAATATATCATATGCTATCGGCTTATTGTATCAAGATTTTGTCTACCGGTATGGAGGATTTTCCTCACACTGGATTTTATAGGTCGGTTTCTCAATAAATATTTTTATTGAAAAACCGGTCGTGACATGTTGTCCAATGAATCTAACCCGTTGCCTGACTCTAAGTTCTGGTCTTGAGTGTCGTCCTCCCCTTCGCGGGTATCCGGCTTGGAGGGATCGGGAATCCTGACATAGCTAGTCCTTAAGATAGATGAAGGGTCGCCAGATTATTCCTCCACCACGTAAACGTGATGGGTGACTGGCGAAGAGTTAATCTCTCTCGCATCAAGTTTAGGCCTAATCTGATCGTAGTCTGTAGCGACTCCTGTGGCGGCGATGCGATCCAGGAGCTCGCTTAAGGAACAGAGTTCGGCCGGATCTAACCGCTCGGCGAAGTTCCGAATTGACGTGAAGATTGCTTTCGATGACCCGAGAAGTCATCGCTTGCTGGCGGCCGAACAGCGGTCATAAGGAAACCGCTTAGCCGGAGAGTTTGGCCGATAGCCAAAGCACCTTTATAACAACAATGCCGCCTTTAAAGACGGGATGAGGCATCCTTCCTGCATTGGCGACGGCAGAGGAACTCTCAATGAAAGCACCAATGTCGGTGTCAAAACCGCGGATCTCGGGTAGGGTCCCAACTGCAAGCGCGTCTAGGCGGATGGTAATAGGAGACAAGGGCACGATGTTTTTACCCAGTGTTCGGCCCTCTCGATGGAGGTAAAACCCTACTCCTCGCTTGATTAATATTGATGATATGGGTAGTACAAGAGTAGATCTAACACGAGATCAGAGAGACTAAACCCTAGAAGCTAGCCTATGGTATGATTGTTGTTCGTTCTACGGACTAAAACCCTCCGGTTTATATACACACCGGAGAGGGCTAGGGTTACACAGCGGCGGTTACAATGGGAGGAGATCTACATATCCATATCGGCAAGCTTGCCTTCCACGCCAAGGAAAGTCCCATCCGGACACAGGACGAAGTCATAAATCTTGTATCTTCATAGTCTAGGAGCCCGGCCAAAGGTCATAGTCCGGCCATCCGGACACACCCTAATCCAGGACTCCCTCAGCGGGTCCTGCGGCGGGCCACCTCCGGCGAGCCGGTTCGCCTCGACCGGGCCGTGCAGCTGCGGCAAGCCTAGGAAGTGCCTGTGCGCCAGACGAGGGCAGTGGCGATGAAGAAAACGGCGAAGGCCGCGACATCGAAGAAGAAGGCATCTGCTTCTTCGTCGTCCAAGCGCGCTCGGACCCATCGCCTCCCCCCTCGCCGGCAAATATCGGCACGGGGTTTGTGTTTGACTTCGGGCCCCTTAGCCCGGAGAGAGACCCCGGGCCTCTCAGTCCGGAGAGAAAAAGGAAAACAACAGAGGAGGAGGTGGAGGAGGAGGAAGAAAATGAAGAGTAAGCTTCTGCTTTCCTCTCGCATTCCTTACATTTCCCCCGATGGTGTTGCTCACTTGCCTTCAGCTTGCAGGGACGTGGAGATGCTGGCCTAGAGGATAAAGAGGGCCAGGATTTCGGCGAGTGGCCAGCCCTGTGCAGTGCACCTCCAAAGACGCCATCGTGGTGTCGAGCAGCCCGGACAATGTTCCCTCACTCAGCTCCCAACAGTAAGTTCACCACCCATCCTTTGTCAATGCAAGGAACCGCGACGACTTTGGTTTGCATCGACCGCCAGGATGTAGGAGGGGAGCAACACCAAGGGGAGCCGCAGAGGGCATCTCCCATCATGACGCCCCCATCTACCACGCCACCCCGAGGGGCATCCCCGGCAAGGGCACCAAGCGCCAAGGCCATGCACATGGAGGAGGAGGGGGAGAACACGGGCGCCGGTGGCTTCGCCTCACGCCAGGCCTTGGCGGAGAAGGGAATTCCGCCTCACGGCCCGGCACAGGTAAGCCACTCGCTCTCCACTTCTGCTTGTATTCTTTTTTTCTTTTTCATCAAGGCTGATCTTGGCTCCGGCCCTGTCTCCTTCTTGGCGCCCGCACTCTCCTCAGAGGTCGTCGACACCACTATCAGGGACGTCGCCGTGGATGCCGCGGCGGAGGCGAAGAGGATTGCTTCCGAGGAGAGCGCCAGGGGCGCCGCCGAGGATGTCGCCAAGGGGCCCGCCGAAGAGCCCGGCAAGGGGCCTGCCGGGGAAGCCGGCAAGGCCACTGCCGAGTATGTGGCGTTTGACGACCTGCCCTCCTCCTTCGCTGCCTCTGGCTCCGGCAGGTACCTGAGGGTAAGCGACGACCTCTTCGTCCATCTCCTTGGCGCGTCGAGCACCAGGGCTCCCATCGAGCACCAGACCTCTTCGTGTTCGACAACGAGGCGCTTGCCACCGCCGGGCTCGAGGTCGTCGATGAGCCGGGCGTTGGTGGCGCTGCTCCTGTGGAGGAGCAGCTGCCTGTGCCATGGGTGCTGGGCTTCAAGCCAGGCACTCCACCGCTACCGCCTGGACAAGGCCAAGTCCAGGGCGGCGGTGGTGCAGAAGGCGGCGGAGGACTTTGGAGGGCGCGTCACCGAGGCGCAAGACTGGTTCCGCCAGGCCCAAGAAGAGCTGAAGGTTGCCCAGGGTGAGCTAGCCAACCATGAGGTGGAGCTCGACCTGAAGTTGGCCGACGTCGAGAAAGCCCAGGAGACGGCGAAGAGGTCGGCCGACGAAGCCGAAGCCGCTCGGACTCAGCATGAGGCCTCGCTGAGAACCCAAGAAGAGGACCTTGCCGTGCGCGAGGAGAAGCTTGCCTTCACGCTCCGTGGCAAGGGCGAAGAGGTGGACAAGCTTGTCTTGCAGCGGATCCAAGAGCTGGAGCGGAAGCATCAGGAAGCACTCAACGCCCAGGCTCAGGCCCACGTCGGCAGGGTGAAGGAGCTGGAGAGGCAAGCTCTGAAGCTGGCCTAGGAGAAGTATACGCTCAACGGCGCCCTGACGGTGGAGCAGGGCGAGGTCATCATCAAGGCTGGAGAGTTCTCTGAAGCCAACATCTCCATCAAACATCTCAAGCTGAAGCTGGGAGAGCTCGAGGAGATGCTATCGGAGGCCAAAACTCGGGAGGGGATCCTGACCAAGGAGCTGGAGACGAAGAAGCAGCTGCTGATCAACGAGATCGCCAACCTCAAGGACCACGAGGCGGGCGAGAAACGTTGGCTCGAGCGCCTTGCCGTCATCGCAAACTCGGCCGCCGATTAGCTGGCCATTATGGGGATGCCAGAGATGGGGTACGCCCCGGAAGCGAGATTGAGCCCCAATGCCAACCTGACCATATACTTTGAGAAGGTTGTCGGCGTCCTGAAGCGGCTTCACTCCAACCGGGCGGCCTCCCTGGCCGAGGAATCCTGGGTACTCTGCCGGGGGACCATGACCAGGGTGCTCACCAAGATTACGTGACCGCACCTGCACCTCGATTTCAAGTCAGGTCAAGAGCTTGCCGGAGGATGCCGACATCATGGCGCCAACGGGCGATCCAGCCCATCCTCACCAAGATCGACAAAATCAAGAGATCGGAGGGCCAGCGGCGGGACTAGGCACCCCGTTCTCCGTCACCGCAGCAGGTTCATGACCAAGACAATGCTATCTTTAGTTAGAACTGCGGCGGCAATTTGTGTAATATAACTCTGCAGTGCCACTGAAATTATGCATGTTATTTTCCTATTCGATTTTCCTTTGTATGTTCACCCAACATCGACCGGGTAGGCTTGCCAGCACGTAAACCCAGGGCGGCGCCTTGATGACGGATCCCCATTAGCTTCTTTGGGTGTGCTTTGTTGCCACAAAAGCACCTTACCGCTTTCGGCGCAGACGCTTGATCTGTCGAGCTTGACCCGAGTCAGAACCGAGAGCGTTGCCGATGGCAAAAGGTTACCCTGCCGCTCTCAACGCGGCCACTTGAACTGTTGAGCGGACTCGAAATAGAACAAGGGCGTTGCCGATTGCAGGAGGGCCCCTCTGCGTACAGGCTCTCCATACATAGGCCGGACCGTCGAGGATAATAACCTTATATTTAAGGAGAAAAACTTAAAATTCAGCATGACTTAGCTCTCTCGTCGCCGCCTCGGTGTCCTTCGCGTCAACGGGCAGCGCCACCTTATTGGCCGCCCTCTCCGCAGGGGCCGCGGCGATGAAGAACAGCTAGGTCAACTACTAGACCAGATTCTCACAATTGCGCCCCCTACCTGGCGCGCCAAAGATGTCGGTGGGAAACGACACCTATGGGATCACTGGAGTCCCTACTACGGTTGCGGGGCGCGGGGATCATGAGAAGAGCGGGACTAGCAGGCAGAACAAAGGGGATTTACCCAGGTTCGGGCTGCAAAGATGCGTAAAACCCTACGATCCTGCTTTGGTGGATGTATCTAGTGTTCTTGAGCTCTTGAACTAGTTGTGGGTGCTGTCAAGTTTGAAAGAGCCGAAACCCTCTCCAGTGCGCCATGGGCCTCCTTTTATAGGCGAAAGGAGCTGCCACAGTGGCACACGAGAGGTGGAAAGTGCTACAGCACAGCGAGCTTATCGCTGGTATTACAGGACAAAGCACATTCAGTGCGAGGCTTAGGTGTCCCTTCACTTTATCGGGGACGGGGGCGAGGCCCGTCCCGTCCGCCGCTCCTCCTTGCTTCAACACGCGCCCTGGCCAGCGACGCATGCGGTGCCATGTAGGTAGGCAGGCAGATGAGGTGGCGCGGTGGTGGAGCCTCCACGAAGGGCTGCATGTTGCCACGCAGGTGCCTGCCCAGCTGGTTAGATTGGCAGCTTTATGCAAATGGCGGCGAAGTCTTGGCTGGCGTGGGCCTGGCAGTGGCCCTGCTGGCGCGCTTGACGAGGGTCTTGTCGGGTGGCTCGGCAAGGGTCTTCCCGGGTGGCCCGGCAAGGGTCTTGTCGTGGCATTCTGGTGTTCTCGGTGAGGATGGTTGCCTTCCTATCCTCATTTGATCTTGTTTATTATTTGTCTTCACAAAGATCTGCATGCCACCACGGAGGTGCCTCCCGAGCCCTGTCCAAATGCATTTGTTTAGCGTTGGTGGGTTCTAAGGTGGCTCGCTCGGCTGGTGGGCGCGAACTGCCTTGTCAACGGTCTTGCCGGGGCTACTGAGGCTGCCCCTGCAAGGGTCTTTGCCGGGGAAACCCGCTTCGTCCATCTGACCTTTGTGGCCTTGGTCCTTGTCGTTGCTTTGTTTGTCTTGAGCCTTCGGCTTCTCTGCGGCTTCCCATTCCTGCCCTGTTATCTGTGTCCGTGGCGGGAGGCTCTGACTGCCCGTGCACAAGTAAAGGGGTCAAAAGGAGAGCCCCTACTTTTGTACACCAACAGGGGGCATCCGGGGGCGCCGGGGGGAATATTTTTGGCGCGAAAAGAAGTGGGCCTGCCGAGTCAGTGACTCGCCACCTTTGTCGTCCTCATCGCCTCGGTTCCCCCCCCCCCCGGGATCAATGCCAAGGCTGCCGCGCTGCCGTGCCGGCGAGCCTTCCATTGAAGCCTCACGGACGGCGCAGTGAAGGCGCGGCGACGACTGTCCCGCCCGCTCCCGCCACATGGCACACGTTCGTAGCCCTCCCACAGCCCATCTGCGGCAATAAAAGCCACCCTCCCTCGTCGGTGAACGCACACACCCTCGCCTCAGACGCCCCACTCTTCCCCTCTCGCCGCCAACGCCCCTCTCTCCTACTCTCTCCCCGCCGACGGCAATGGCCGGGCGCTTCCCAGGCGACGATGCGGTGGCGAACGTCTTCGGCCGCCGCCATTTCCACGAGGACAAGGCGCGCCTCCTCTACGAGGACGACTACCTGGCGCCCCTGGACATGCGGTTGCCGAGCACCTGGAGGCGTTCCGGTGCCGCCCGCGCAAACCGGAGCCACTCGGCGTGCCGAAATCGCGTGCATCCGGTCCTCGCTACAGGAGCCGACACGGAAAAAGCCGAGGTATGCCCCTGACAGCAACGCGATGTGGACGGCGTACTTTGAGGGGCGCCACGAGGAGAACACTGTCTCAACCAGCAACGTCGAGCCCCGCAGCCGCCTCAACTCCAGGGGTAGCGCCAATGGTGGGGCGTCCCCGGCCGCACCCTCGAAGCTGTCCTCAGGCACATCGAGGCCGGCAACACGTCGCACCTAGAGTACCTGGCGCCCCCTCCTTCTCCCGTCGTCGTGGTAGCTCCTGGACACCACGGCGAATGGGGATGGGGACCACCTCGTCATCGCGCTCTGCCTTCCTTTTCTCCAGTTCGTCGGCGCTCCACGCCGTCAAGTCGGAGCCGCAGGAGACGCCACCCGGTTGCCGCACCCGCGGCGGCGCCCTCATCATCAACGAGGGCGGCTGCCCCTCTCCTTCTTCTTCCCACCTCGTTAGGGCGAAGACCGAGCCGGGGTTGCTCCCCATGAAGAAGGAGCACGGGGCCTTGGCTGCCAACAATGAGACCGCCCTCAAGTGCGCGAGGGTGGACTACGTCCGCGAGCAGATGGAGAGCAAGCGCCGCGCCTTCGAGGAGATCACCGCCCGGCGCCGTGGACACGAGGAGGGCGGCATCGTCATCCTCGACAGCGACAACGAGGAGGCGCCTGGTGAAAGGATCGAGATGGACCTAGAAGGGGGTGAATAGGTACAATTACAAATTTGAATTATTACTTGGCAATTTTAGGCAATAAAGCGGAATATGAATGTGAGCCTAACAATTGCAAGTAAGATGCTAAGAGCTAAGCAAGGTAAACAAGTAACACAAGTATGTGAGTAAGCAAACACAATATGATATAAGTAAGGCCTAGGAGACAAGTAACCACAAGTAGGAAGTTAGGGTTAGGGATAACCGCAACTTCGAGAGAAGAGGATGTATGCCGATGTTCACTTCCTTGGAGGGAAGCTACGTCACTGTTCAAGAGGTGGATGTTACCACGAATGCACACCAACACCACGAAGGCTCACCTTATTCTCCCTTTGAGACAACACCACGAAGGCGTTTCTCAACCACTTGTGGTAGACCTTCGGGTGATCTCCAAATCCTCACAAACATTCCGGGGGTAAGCACAATGAACAATTCCTCTCCGAATGACTCCTACTGCCTAGGAGTCTCCAACCTCCAAGAGTAACAAGAACAATGGGGAAAAGCTCAAGACTTGCCCAAATCACTAATTACTTTGGTGCAAAGAGGGGTAAGGAGTGGATCTATCACTTTGGTGGACAACTTCTCTCAATTGGTCTCAAATCCCTTGGGGATCTAAGATTTAGTGTTGGAGAGTGAGAGAGAGAGAGAGTAAAATGTGTTCTTGAGGATGTTTGAAGTCAATGGTAAACCCTCTCTCGGGATAGGAGAGAGATAGTTATAGTATGCCTCAATAAGTGGCCGTTGTAGCCCAAAACAGCACAACAGCGTCGGACGCCCATCCGTGACAACGGACGACCAAGGCTCGGCAGACACGGACTTCCGACAGTGGACCGGACGTCCGATGGGGACCGGTCGTCCGATGTTTTGGCAGCGTATAGTGGGTACCGGACGCATCGGAGGATCCTGCACATCCGATGTTTAGGCTCGGTGGATAAGGTACCGGACGACCGAAGAATATCAGACGACCGATGTATTTCCACTGTATAGAATATACCGGATGATAGAAGGGTTCCAGAGATCCGATGTTTTGGTTCTGAAGGAAGATTGATGGACGTCTGTTGTGCACCGGATGTCCAATATTTTGGTTCTGATGAAAGATTGCCGGACGTCCGATGTTTTGGCTCTTTATAGGGGAAGCCGGACGTCCGGTGAGTACCGATCGTCCGACTGAGATGAAGACTAGATAATGAGCTTGAACTAGATATTGAGCAAGACTCTCAAAAGACCCGATGTTCCCCTCTTGATAGTCCAGTGTCCTTATACTCAAGAATAAACATAAATTTAGTCTTGTTTCTTCGTTCTTGATGAAGTTAACTATTTTCAAACTCATAATCCACACACACAATTGATTCCGAGGGGATTAAAACCTGAGATATACTTGACAAACTTTGTTAGTCCCCTATGAGTATATCGTCATCAACATCAAAATAATTTTAAGGGCATGATTGCACTTTCAGTCTCCCCCTTTTTGGTAATTGATGACAATACACACATAGCACAAAAGAACTAAGGTTGCTCTTATGCATTAAGACACATTTATTTAAGAGCTCCCCCTCTTAAACATAATTATTGCAAACATTATATAGAGAGCTCCCCTTCACAGAGACAACCATCTAGAATATATGAGGAAAATATCACAAAAACGCAATAAACACCATCATCATATAAGCATATCACCATAATATCATAATATCTCATCATTCATGCGATATAGTGGTTCAACATGTTTAACATCACAGCATAAGACATAGATATAAAGTCATACACCCACTTCAAGGTATAATGGTTCAACATAAGAACACCATAGATAGCTAGTACTAGTTCTCCCCCTTGGCAACAACTAACCAAAAGGGGACAGAGAGAACCCACAGACAATCACAGGTCATCATCATCAATAGGAGCTCCACTACCACCAACATCGTCGAGGAAATCAGCCCACTCAGGCCCCGAAGGGAAACCATAGTTAGAATGAGGAGCCGCCGGAAGGCGCTCATCGTCACTAACATCAGTAGCCCCAGAGTCACGGAGACGAGACTTCAAGTAATTCTTGGAAGTGATCAACCGATTGACAACATCATGGTTGTGTGTGCAGTGAAGGAGAACGCCTTCATCATGGCAGAGTGAACCCTGCCGATAAAACGAGCAAAACGCCCAAAGGACGCCGAGCTGGCGGTAGTAGGATGAAACCTAGCGGCAGACCTACGAGCAGCGACAGACTTGGAGGAACCTTTTGGAGCAAAATCCTTGGCCATGTCAAGAGGAATAATACACTTCTCATGCACATGGGTGCGAACAAGGGAGAATGGAGCCACACTCTCAATAAGAGCCTGAACGAATGGAGCATGAGGAAATGCACGCTTATATTGAAAGCTAACAAGACGGATTTCATGCCATAGGAAATGAGGAACATTGATCTTGCCTTTGGGAGACTCATGGAGACGAGACATGAGATCAATGCAATAACTATTGCAAGATCCCTTGTCACCCATCTTAGGATAGATGGTACGAATGATACATTGATAGATGATGTAGTAATGAGATCTCCAAATAGAAACTTGATTCAGATCCTTCATCTTTTCCTCCTGAGTAAGTTCATCAAGCTCCTTTCGAAGATAGCCACAAGCCTCAATTGCTTTGGGTTTGTGATTTGGGTCATCTTTATGGATCTTGAATTTAGTGCCCGGAAACCCGAGAGCAGCAACAAATTGAGCATAAGTGGCAGTGAGGTCGTTGTTAGAGGTCATCCAGGTGATAGTCTGGTTAGGAGCAAAGAAGCAGGTGGCATAAAACTGATGGATAGCAGCCTGATTAAAATCATGCTGGAATATAAACGGAGTAACAAGACCGGATGACTCAATGAGCTATATGGCACCCCGATAATTCATGGGATGCTTCCGAATATGAGCTAAGTTAATGAAGTGGTGCAGAGAGAGACCGTTTGGGAGGACATCAGAGGTGTATATATTAGCCTGAACATCTGTGCGAAACTATTAATCCAGAGAGTCTTGAACCACCTCGAATTGATCAACATCGCGCCGGAACTTAAGATATGCAGGCTTGGGCACTTTGGTGAAATCCTTGAGGATGCACCCATGAAGTTGATGAGCCTCAAGGGGTATGTGGCGACCATCGGCATGCGGCTGACCAGGAGGAGTATCAAGCATGTGAGTGGCCCTGCGAGAACCGAGAGGGCAGGATGAAAATGTCACTTGCACACCATGCTCCTCCTCCTCCATCTCTTCTTCATAGTCAGAGCCTTGGAAAAGGAGGACTCTGCGATCACAGCCCATTTTCCAGCATGCATGCATGGACGCAACTCCTGATGAGAGTCATCAGAACCACCATGACGAGAGCGCGGGCAGAGGTACCCCCGGCATCCTTGTGAGCAGTGTGCTTGATTTTCACCATCGTGGGACGAACCTCACAAGATCAGGAAGAGGGGCAACGGAGAGGAGGGGAGGCCGCGGCGATGCAGCTCCCCCAGGCGACGGTGAGCAAACAATCACCCTCCAGGCAACACGGCGGCGGACTCAATTGTGGGGACGGGGAAAATAGGATAGGGCAAATGCTCAGCCCGACCCCATAGTATTTATGTGAACCACAAACTACATCGGACGACCAACCGCGGTCGGATGTCCGGGCACTGGTGGATGTGCCGGGTGATGGACGGCCAAAAAACCTCGGTCGTCCGAGACCTAGGGAGTGATTTGGGCGGTGCACGATTTTTGGACAGGCAACCAGACAGCCGAGTGACTCCGGACGACCGGAAGTTGTGAGTCATCGTTCGTCCGAGAAGCGTCGGATGACCAGTGGAAAAATTTTGGCAGATAGCACACGAAATATCTAGAGGAACCAAAATACAAGAATGTGTATAAGACAAAATACTATGGTTAATCAGACATGTAAGATACCACATGGTAAGTAACTAGACACACATGATAAGAACCCCAAACATGATTGGACATCCTCTCTTTTGAGGAGAGTCGGTACCCAATAGGCCACCATGTGTGAGTATAAGTGTTGTGATGACGCGAAGATAGTGTCCTTGGGCTCAATAACACTACTCCATCACTTGAAGTACCATAGCTCGAAGAACATGGTAACTTTGAGAGTGTTTGTTTTATTTATGCATTATATCGGGTGAGAGTACTCATGAGTTGAGTGTCTCCCCCTAGACATATGCCTACATCTACACAAGACATGAAGAAAATGCATGGATGGGTACTAGATTTCACATAATGTTGTCAAGCTCCAAGATACCAAGTTCATGCCTAAGTTGAAAAAACCTTGCTTCATCCAATGGCTTGGTGAAAATGTCTACAAGTTGCATATATGTGCCAGCATGAGCAAAATAAATATCACCCTTTTCCACATGATCTCTCAAGAAATGATACCTAATATCAATGTGCTTGGTGTGGGTATGATCTTTGAATTCTTAGCAATATTGATGGCAATTTCATTATCACATAGAAGAGGCACATGTCTATAGGTGATACCGTAATCCTTTAAAGTTTGCCTTATCCATAGTAATTGTGTTGCACAACTGGCAGTTGCAATGTATTCGGCTTCGACAGCAGAGAGGGCAACACAATTTTGTTTCTTCGAGGACCAACTTACCAAGGAGCGTCCAAGAAATTGACATGCACCGGAGGTGGACTTACGATCCACTTTGTCTCTAGCCCAATCCGCATCTGTGTACCCAATGAGATCAAACTTAGCATCCTTGGGGTGTGAACAAGGTATCTAAGAATATGCTTAACCGCCTTATGATGACTTTCCCTAGGGGAAGCTTGAAATCTAGCACACATGGATACAATGAACATAATGTCTGGTCTAGATGCACATAGCGGTAAGTAGATGGGTCGAAGGGATACCATTTTTGACTTCAGTGAGTACAATTTTCGTTGGCATGGGCGTCTTACATGGACTAGCATCAGACATGCCAAACTTCTCTAGAATATCCTTGAGGTACTTTGCTTGAGAAAAGAATATTCCTTCTTGAAATTGTTTAATTTGGAATCCGAGAAAGAACATTAAATCCGCATTAAGTGACATCTAATGACCCGCAAGTATACGGGATAGTTGTATCCTCTTTCGATAAGTAAGAGTGTCGAACCCAACGAGGAGCTAAAGGTAGAACAAATACTCTCTCAAGTCCTATTGCCATAGATACGACTCTACGCACGCTTGACGTTTGCTTTACCTAGAACAAGTATGAAACTAGAAGTACTTTGTAGGTGTTGTTAGACAGGTTTTCAAGAAAGTAAAGAAGGCGTAAGTAAAAAGTAGGGGCTGTTTAGATAAAGAAGCAATAAAGCAAATATAACGAGTGTGGAAAAGTGGTGGTAGGAGTTGTGAAATTGTCCCTAAGCAATTGACTACTTTACTAGACCGATAGCAAGTTTTATGTGAGAGAGGCCACTGCTAGCATGTCATCCCTGACATGGAATTCTATGCACTTATGATTGGAACTATTAGCAAGCATCCGCGACTACTAACGTTCATTAAGGTAAAACCCAACCATAGCATTAAGATATATTGGTCCCCCTTCAGTCCCGTATGCATCAATTTCTATGCTAGGTTGAAGCTCGTCACTCTTGCCCTCCAATACATAGTCCTATCAATATACAACTAACCCTATGGTGTGATCCACGACGCAGCTCATATGATGGGCACCAAAGGACAGCAACATAACCACAAGCAAATTAAATCAATCATAGCAATTCATCAACCACCAAAAGGACAAACGAAAATCTACTCAGACATCATAGGATGGCAACACATCATTGGATAATAATATGAAGCATAAAGCACCATGTTCAAGTAGAGGGTACAGCGGGTTGCGGGAGAGTGGACCGCTGTAGATAGAGGGGGGAAGGTGATGGAGATGTTGGTGAAGATGGTGGAGGTGTTGGTGTAGATCGCGGCGATGATGATGGCCCCCGGCAGCGCTCCGGTGCCACCGAAAGCAAGGGGGAGAGATCCCCCCTTCTTCTTCTTCTTCCTTGACCTTCTCCCTAGATGGGAGAAGGGCTTCCCCTCTGGTCCTTGGCTCCCATGGCTTGGGAGGGGAGAGAGACCCTCCGAGATTGGATCTATCTCTCTGCCTCTCTCTCGCTTCGTTCCCAGATCCTTCCCTCCACCGCTTTCTTTTATATCCGGAGATCCAGTAACTCGCTTTGGGGTGAATCTTTCGCCCAGATTTTTCTCATAAAATTAGCTTTCTTATGGGAAAGAAGAGCATCAACCGCCTTCTGGGGTGGCCCACGAGAGTGCCAAGCTTGGGGAGGGCGCTACTGTCTCGTGGCCACCTCGGGCACCGTTGCGTTGATTCTTCCACCGAAAATCCCAAATATTCCAAAATAATTCTCAAATCTGCTTTTATCCCGCTTGGATTCCGTTTGATATTGGGTTTCTGCGAAACATAAAACATGCAATGACAGGACTCGACACTTTGGGCACTAGATCAATATGTTAGTCCCAAAAAATAGTATAAAAAGTTGCCAAAAGTATATGAAAGTTGAATAATATTGGCATGCAACAATCAAAAATTATACATACGACGGAGACGTATCAGCATCCCCAAGCTTAATTCCTGCTCGTCCTCGAGTAGGTAAATGATAAAAAAGATAATTATTGATGTGGAATGCTACCTAGCATAATCTGGATCATATATCTAATCATGGCATGAATATTAAGACACGAGTGATTCAAAGCAATAGTCTATCATTTGACATAAAAACAATAATACTTCAAGCATACCAACCAAGCAATTATGTCTTATCAAAATAAAATAGCCAAAGAAAGCTCATCTCTACAAAATCATATAGTCTGGCTATGCTCCATCTTCATTACACAAAATACTCCCATCATGCACAACCCCGGTTTCAGCCAAGCAATTGGTTCCTACTTTTTAACGCGCTTCAGCTTTTTCAACTCTTACGAAATACATGAGTGCAAGCCATGGACATAGCACTATGGTGGTGGTTGTGAGGACAAAAAGGGAGAAGATAGTCTCACATCAACTAGGCGTATCAACGGGCTATGGAGATGCCCATCAATAGATATCAATGTGAGTGAGTAGGGGTTGCCATGCAACGGATGCACTAGAGCTATAAATATATGAAATCTCTACAAAAGAAACTAAGTGGGTGTGCATCCAACTTGCTTCCTCACGAAGATCTAGGGCATTCTGAGGAAGCCCATCATTGGAATATACAAGCCAAGTTCTATAATGAAAAATTCCCACTAGTATATGAAAGTGAAAGCATAGGAGACTCTCTCTATGAAGGACATGGTGCTACTCTGAAGCACGAGTGTGGTAAAAGGATAGTAACATTGCCCCTTCTCTCTTTTTCTCTCATTTTTTTCTCTCTTTTTTTTATTTTTTTTATTTATTATTTTTTTGGTGGGCTTCTTTGGCCTCTTTTTTTTATTTGGGCTTCTTTGGCCTCTTCTGTTTTTCATAAAGTCCGGAGTCTCATCCCGACTTGTGGGGGAATCATAGTCTCGTTCATCCTTTCCTCACTAGGGCAATGCTCTAATAATGATGATCATCACACTTTTATTTACTTACAACTCAATATTACAACTCTCAAACAAAGATATGACTATATATGAATGCTTCCGGCGGTGTACCGGGATGTGCAATGATCTAGCATAGCAATGCCATCAAAAAATGGACAAGCCATGAAAACATCATGCTAGCTATCTTACGATCATGTAAAGCAATATGACAATGAATGCTCAAGTCACGTATATGATGATGATGGAAGTTGCATGGCAATATATCTTGGAATGGCTATGGAAATGCCATGATAGGTAGGTATGGTGGCTGTTTTGAGGAAGGTAAATAATGGGTTCATGATACCGGTGAAAGTTGCGCGGCACAATAAAGGCTAGCAAGGTGGAAGGGTGAGTGTGCGTATATCCATGGACTCACATTAGTCATAAAGAACTCATATACTTATTGCAAAAGTCTATTTGCCCTCGAAGCAAAGTACTACTACACATGCTCCTAGGGGAAGGGTTGGTAGGAGTTAACCATCGCATACGATCCCGACCTCCACTCATAAGGAAAGCAATCAAAGAACACCTCATGCTCCAACCCGTTACATAACGGTTCACCATACGTGCATGCTACGGGACTTGCAAACCTCAACACAAGTATTTCTCAATTTCACAATTACTCAACTAGCACGATTCTAATATCACCACCTTTATATCGCAAAACTATTACAAGGAATCAAACATATCATGTTCAGTGATCTACAAGTTTTATGTAGGATTTTATGACTAACCATGTGAATTACCAATTCCTGTCATCTCTCTAAATAGATATAAGTGAAGCAAGAGAGTTTAATTCTTTCTACAAATATATGCCCATGCTCTAACAATTATAAGTGAAGCAAAAGAGCATTCTACAAATGGCGGATTTCTATGTGAAGAGAAACAGGCAATCCAAACTTCAAATGATATAAGTGAAGCACATGAAACATTCTATAAAGCCATACTCAAAAGATTTAAGTGAAGTGCAATGAGCATTCTATAAATCAACCAAGGACTATCTCATACCAGGATGGTGCATCAAAAAAAAGTTAAAACTAAATGGAAAAGATGCTCCAAGACTTGCACATATCGCATAAACGAAACGAATACGAAAACATACCGATACTTGTTGAAGAAAGAGGGGATGCCTTCCGGGGCATCCCCAAGCTTAGACGCTTGAGTCTCCTTGAATATTTACTTGGGGTGCCTCGGGCATCCCCAAGCTTGAGCTCTTGCCTCTCTTCCTTTTCCTCATATCGAGACCTCCTCAATCATACGCTTCATCCACACAAAACTTCAACAGAAAACTCCGTAAGATCCGTTAGTATAATAAAGAAAATCACTACTCTAAGAACTGTTGCAAACCAATTCATATATTTTTTTTGCATTGTGTCTACTGTAACATAACTTTTTCATGGCTTAATCCACTGATTTAAATTGATAGATTCATCAAAACAAGCAAACTATGCATCAAAAACAGAATCTGTCAAAAACAGAACAGCCTGTAGCAATCTGAACATTCACCATACTTCTGGTACCCCAAAACTTCTACCACAATTAGGAAAAATAAAACATTTTAACATCAAGACAGTGCAAAAGGAATCAGAACCGTTTGAGGTTCCAGTTAAAAATGTAAAATCGTGCACTACAGCAAAAGTTTCTGTCCTGCACTGTACAAACCAACAAGCATTGTAAACATCCTAAAGGCAAACCTTGGCACATTATTTTTATAATACAATGGAATTGTTCAAGGGGATAATTATTTTTGATGAAAAGTTTCTGTAATTAAGATTCACAAAGTTTCCGTGAGCATGAACAATGTTCAAGGAGCTCTCCCACTTCAACAATGCTTGTCTTTCTTACTTTCACTTCCCTTTTTGAAAAGTTTTGGGTTCCCCTTTTTATTTGTTTGTTTTTAAACTATATAAAAGAACTCAACATAAATAACTGACTCTCTAACACTTCCAGGTTGTCTCCCTGGCAGCGCTTTCTTTAAAGCCATTAAGCTAGGCATATAGTGCTCAAGTAATGAGTCCACCCGGATCCCAAGGTATATCAAAGCCAATTTTAATTAACAATGATTTGTGATTTAGTAGTGAGCACAATGTAATGACCAAGTCTAACCCTCTTCCTATGCATCGGCATGTCATACAAGAATAATTCATGCACACCAAGTAAAGGCCAATGCATAGTATAAGCAGTTTCTTGCAATTCTATCGTGTTGGAAACATAAAGAGGCGAAGATGTAGTTTCTCTCTCATAATAATTGCAAGTAGGAGCAGGAAGCACATGCATATTTTATCTATCAAAATCATCATGTGCAATGGTAAAAGGCAACCCATCAATATAATCCTTAATAAGCACAAACTTCTCCGATATAGTGTAGTGGGAGGAATTCAAAAAGGTAATAGGACTATCATGCGTGGGTGCAATAGAAACAATTTCATGTTTAACATAAGGAACTATAGCAAGTTCATCTCCATAAGCATAATTCATATTGGCATCTTGGCCACAAGCATAGCAAGCATCATCAAAAAGGGATATTTCAAGAGAATTAACGGGATCATAGTAATCATCATAGCAATCATCCTTCGGTAAGCACGAACGGGAATTAAACAATGTATGAGTTGAAGAGTTACTCTCATTAGAAGGTGTGCACGGGTGATCAATCCACTCTTCCTCCTTTTGTTCTTCGCTCTCCTCATCATCCTTTTCATCCAATGAGTTCACAGTTTCATCGGTTTCTTCTTCCATAGCGTCCTGCAAAATATTAGTCTCTTCTTGCACAGCGGAGAATTTCTCTATATATAGTTTAACACAGGCGTTAGAAGCATAATTATCATAACAATATTCAAGTACGGCAAAATTTTCAGATTTGTAGAGAGTAGCATCATACTTTTCAATCAAAGAAGCAATTTCATGAGCACCCTTAAAAGCAACAAATTCTTCAATTTGTTGACCATCATAGTAATTATAAACACCCTTAGCATATGAAGATAAGATTCCATTATCAATAAACTCACATTGGTAGGGAAGGTATTTCTTAGGGTTTTCAGAACAACAAGTAATATCATATATTTCACATAAATTCCAAGGATAGCATTGCAAACGATGAATTTGATCCAGTAAAAGTTTCCCTTTTTCAGATATTCGGTGTCTCACATAACAAGCATGCTCATCTAAAGATTTTCCCTCAACTAAGCTAGTTGGGATTTCAGCCCGAGCACATAGGGATCGAAGATGATCCAAGTAAAAAGCTTCAGGAGTGTGATAGATTTTGAGTGGTTCTTCAACCATTGCTTCAGTAGGTACAACTAATTTTTTTGGTATTTTGCATTTCCTACCCATAACTAAAGATATAAAACAACTAAGAACAGCAAATAAAATTACTTAGTGATAAAGCAAACAAGCACACACGAGAATATTCACCCCATGCTATGATTCCCGGCAACGGCGCCAGAAAAAGGTCTTGATGACCCATAAGTATACGGGATAGTTGTAGCCTCTTTCGATAAGTAAGAGTGTCGAACCCAACGAGGAGCTAAAGGTAGAACAAATACTCTCTCAACTCCTATCTGCCACTGATACGACTCTACGCACGCTTGACATTCGCTTTACCTAGAACAAGTATGAAACTAGAAGTACTTTGTAGGTGTTGTTGGACAGGTTTGCAAGAAAGTAAAGAACCTGTAAATAAAAAGTAGGGGATGTTTAGATAAATAAGCAACAAAGTAAATACAACGAGTGTGGAAAAGTTGTGGTAGGGGTTGTGAAATTGTCCCTAAGCAATTGACTACTTTACTAGACCGATAGCAGGTTTTATGTGGGAGAGGCCACTGCTAGCATGTCATCCCTGACATGGAATTCTATGCACTTATGATTGGATATATTAGCAAGCATCCGCAACTACTAACGTTCATTAAGGTAAAACCCAACCATAGAATTAAGATATATTGGTCCCCCTTCAATCCCGTATGCATCAATTTCTATGCTAGATTGAAGCTTCTGTCACTCTTGCCCTCCAATACATAGTCCTATCAACATACAACTAACCCTATGGTGTGATCAAAGGACAGCAACATAACCACAAGCAAATTAAATCAATCATAGCAATTCATCAACCACCAATAGGACAACCAAAATCTACTCAAACATCATAGGATGGCAACACATCATTGGATAATAATATGAAGCATAAAGCACCATGTTCAAGTAGAGGGTACAGCGGGTTGCGGGAGAGTGGACCGCTGTATATAGAGGGGGGAAGGCGATGGAGATGTTGGTGAAGATGGCGGAGGTGTTGGTGTAGATCACGGTGATGATGATGGCCCGGCAGCGCCTCGGCCACGGAATCAAGGGGAGAGAGCCCCCTTCTTCTTCTTCCCTCGTGACCTTCTCCCTAGATGGGAGAAGGGTTTCCCCTCTGGTCCTTGGCTCCCATGGCTTGGGAGGGGCGAGAGCCCCTCCGAGATTGGATCTATCTCTCTGTCTCTCTCTGTTTCTGCGTTCCCAGATCCTTCCCCTTCACCGTTTCTTTTATATCCGGAGATCCGTAACTCCGATTGGGGTGAATCTCTCGCCCAGATTTTTCTCATAAAATTAGCTTTCTTGTGGCAAAAGAAGAGCATCAACCGCCTTACGGGTTACCCACGAGAGTGCCAGGCGCGCCCAGGGGGGGAGGGTGCGCCCCCCTGTCTTGTGGCCACCTCGGGCTCCGTTTCGCGTTGATTCTTCCTCCGGAATATCCCAAATATTCCAACATAATTCTCCGTCCTTTTTTATCCCGTTTGGGTTTCTGCGAAACATAAAACATGCAACAGACAGGAACTGGCAATGGGCACTAGATCAATATGTTAGTCCCAAAAAATAGTATAAAAAGTTGCCAAAAGTATATGAAAGTTGAATAATATTGGCATGGAACAATAAAAATTATAGATACGACGGAGACGTATCAACATCTCAAAGTTCTTTGTCATGGAAACCACAAACTTCTTGCACAAATAAATGTTAAGAGAACCAAAAATGATATCATCTACATGGATTTGGCATAAGATCCAATCACCCTTGTCCCTCTTAGTAAAAATAGTGGGATCAATAACCGCTCTCACAAAACCATCATCGAGTAAAAACTTAAGATGATCATACCAAGCACGAGGTCCTTGTTTGAGGCCATACAAAGCCTTATGAAGTTTATAGACATAGTCTTTGTGATCGGGATCAACGAACCCAGGTGGTTGTGATACATATACTTCTTATTGCAGAGGAACATTAAGGAAAGCACTCTTCACATCCATTTGACACTACTAGGGAAAACCTTATACACAGAATGTTACCAGTAGGGATGTACAAAATCATACGCTACTGCTACTTAGTAGCAGCGCGCGTAAATAAACCGCGCTACTCCTATGACTTTAGCAGTAGCGCGTACTAGCAAAAAGCGCTGCTGCTATGTTTGAACTGGGTGCACATGGCTAGCCCAACCTAGCGAGTAAGCGGCAGATATCGGCCCCAACGCTATTGCTACTCTCCTTAGCTGTGGCGGCTTACGTGTAAGGCGCTACGCTAATGGAAATAAAATAAAGTGAAAAACAAGTAGAAAAGTAAATGAAAATGAAAGAAATAGAAAAAGGAGAAAGGAAAAAAATAAAATGTAAAGAAAAATAAAAGAAAAAAGGGAAAAAGGAGAAAGGAATAGCAGTAGCGGGTTTCAGGAAACGCGTTGTAGCTAACTCTATTATAGCGTTTTAGGAACGCAGCTACCACATGCTTTCACTTAAACAGCGGTTTCCCCCCACCCCCCGCAGCCGGCCACCACACTTCTTCCCCAAATCCCTCGCCCTCGCCGCCGTCTCCCCAATTCACAGTCGCCCCACTTCGCCGCCGTCTCCTGCCGGCGTGGACGCCCGCAACCTCACCGTCTCCCACCGAGACCGCCGTCATCCTCACCGCCGCCGCCCGAGGCCGCCCTCAGCCTCACCGCCGCCGCCCGAGGCTGCCCTCGACGTCACCGTCGGCACCCTCCACCTCACCGCCGCCCGAGCCTGCCTAGGACCACCGTTGCCCGTGCACGAGCCCGCCCTCTCCGTCCCTGCCTCCGTCACCGAGCACCTCCCCGCCATCGTCTCTCCCCTCTCTGTAAGTCCCCCACCCCTCCCCCCCACTCCTCTCTCTCTGCATTTTAGAGAAAAATTAGTAGAGCAAAAGTTTGTTTATAGAAAAAAGAATAGTTTAGAGCAAAGGATGTTAAGTAGTAGATGTTAGAGACAAAATTAGTTTAGAGCAAAAAATTTGGTTTACAACAAAAGTTAGTTAGGGTAGTAGGGTTTAATTAGGGTAGATGCAGCTTGTATAGTATATAGTGATACTAGTAGATGTTAATTAGGTTAGGGCAATACTGGTACTAGTAGATGTTAATTAGATGTTTTCAGTTAGGGCACTAGAGTTTTGCTAGGTTAATTAGGTTAGTACTGCTGCTAGTAGTAGTGGTACAGTAGGTTAATTAGGTGATGTTAAATGAGTAACCTAAATGAATGAAATTAGTAGTTAACTGAAATTGTTTTCCTTTCATCATTATAGAGCACTAAAGTTAACTGAATTTTGTTCGATTAGTAGTTAAATGAATTTTCTTGTACACTTTGTTTGAATTAGCTTGTGAAATTTGGACATGTGGTTGCTCGTGTATATTTGGACATGTGTTGCGGTGTGAAGAGGGATATTTGAACACTTTGTTTCCAGGGAATGATGTTGAGTGGCCTATGTTTTTGCGGAATGTTGATTCATTTCTGTTAGGCAAATTTCAGGTTCTCGATTTGTCAACTTTTTAGCAAAGGTCATGCCGAAATTTTCCGTGAATTTCGGCATGACTTGTGCTACAAACTAGGACATATCGAGTGCCCGGGATTTGCTGGACCAGGAAGGAGTCAACATTCCTGTAAAACAATAGGCCTTTTTTATGTCATTATTCATTTTATTAGGTCTAGAATCAATTGACTAGATTTAGTCATAGGAAACATGGCTAGCAACGATGAAGGACAAGGTTCTGGTGATTGCGACGACGTCTACCGGGCGGCAGACGAATTTTTTAGCCTTAGCGACGATCAATCGATGTTGTTGCTGGGCCCACCAAAGTGCATCGGGGAATTTGAGACCGACCTTGATGGTGCCGAGACTGAGACCGCAGCGAGTCTCGAGACCCCGCATCGAGACCGCGCTGAGACTGAGACCGGTGCTGCCTCGGGGAGCGGATCCGGTGTAGAACCGAAAGCAAAGAGGCAACGGCTTCCTAACAAACTCAGGACTACTAGACTGTTGGTCACGGAGGTGGACGGCAACATTTTTGAGCCAAAGGCGCCCGAGGAAGTGCGTCGATGCTACGGCAATCAAATAGGCTGCATCGTACGGACAACCGCCACCATCAACGATGAGAAACTACAGAAGATAGAAAATATGAGGAGCTCCCTCCTAAAGAAGTTTCACCAGATATTCTTGTTCCTGGGCCGGAATGAGAAGGATTATGAAGATCCAGACGAGGACCCGGCAATAAAGAAGATACACAAACACGCCATGACCAAGTTTAGCGACGCGTTGGCCGCCTGGAAAACTCGAGTGAAAGAAAGGATCATCGACAAGAAGGAACCCTACTCCGAGATTGTAAAGGATAATCCGACAATCACGGAAGAGCAGTTTAAAATATTCAAGGAGGCTTATGAGGCGAAGCTGCCAAAAAAAGTCTATGTACATGAAGGGGCTTCAAGAGAGGAACATTGGGAGCCACCACCTCGGAAGCCGTGGTTACGGCGGAAAGAGGTCCAAATGGGCCAAGGACGACGCGGAAGCCGCAAGTCTGGGCATCCCAGACCCCTTTGGCAGATTTCACCGTCCCGTAGGAGCGTGACGTCCTGAGGGCCCGGCACCGTTGGGACCCAGTGAAGAAGGTTTACGAGACAACACCGGTCATTACGGAGTTCATGAGACTGCTAGTAGTTTTAGTTTCTGATCAATTCGACTGCACACGTTAGTCATATTTGTAAACGATCCTTGTGGCTTTTGCAGAGAGAGCAGCACCGGATCGCGGCCGAAAGCGACTCACCGTCTGAGGCATTGGCGAGACCCAAGTGGGACACACCATTCAACGGGCTTTGAACATATTGAAACAACAACCGGTGGATATTCGACCGTCGTATGGACGCGTGCACGGTGTCGGAGACTGTGCCACGTGGAAGAAGTACTACCGTGAGACCACAGAGGAGAGAAAGGAAAGACGAAGGTTAACTAAAGAAAATATCAACAAGAAGGTTGAGATTGCGGTTGAGAAGAAATCATCTCGAACCTTGATCGCGGCAATGATGGTACCGCCATAAAACCTGTGGTTGCAGATTTGTCTACTTCCTTGGTTCCGGCTGTTTTCACTTGGACAAGGCAAAATCCAGAAAAAAATGCAGAGGACTTTCCCCTTGCTGATTTCTTGGGAGCACCTGCTCCAGCACCGGCTCCCGCACCTGCTCCTGCACCGGCTCCCGCACCTGCTCCCACATCGGCTCCCGCACTTGCTCCTGCACCGGCTCCCGCACCTGCTGCCACACCAGCTCCCGCACCGGACGTGCTCGGCGGTGCTTCGTCTTTGGCTGAGCTCGACGCCCTCACGGTATCTCTCACACTGGCCCCCTTCAATATAAATGTATAATCTCCCGTTTTCGTTGCCTTTCGGATGTCTCACGTCGCGAGACATTTCTTTGCAGGCCGGCGAAACCCGTGCACCATATTGTACACCATCGGCGACGAAGGTGGGCGTGGGGAAGGCGGCGATAATGGAGTCAAAGGAACCATTGTTCGCAGCGGCTGATCCCCGAACATCTTCAAGGTTTTACGTGGCCAGTGTCAAACCGGGCCACGAGAATTTGCCTCCTCCAATACTACTGGTGGATGACGAGGAGACACCGCGGCGGCTTGGTGATTGTTGCAATGGGTGGGTCCTGTTGTGGCCAAAGAGTCTGCTTCGTCTGGAGGCGGTCAGGAGCACACCCACGAGCACGCAGCCTCAGCAAGGTATGAACATCAACACCCCACCTACCCAATTAGCGTCGGGTGTCGGGTTGGGTGATAGCGGACGGGGTAAGGAGGAGGCTCCATTAGTTGCTGATGACGTCGCCATGGATGAGGATGAGGACGACGGTGGTGCTGAACAGTATGTCTATACTGGCGCCTCCTCAGGGTTTGAGCGTCATGAGTCGGTGCCTGAATTGCCGTCTCAACGTATTATGGACGACCTTCCGGTAGTAAAGAAGTCTAGGAAGAGAGCGAGGAAAGGCAAAAAAGCTGATTCTATGATCCAGCCGCCTCAACAGCCTCGGCTTCAGGACCGTATAGATATCTCCGATGCGGATAAATGGCATATCCCCGGTCAACCAATCCTACCTGTAACAGCGCTAGGGGTCAGATTCGGTGATCTAAGGAGACTTCATGACGATGTGCTGCGGGTAGAGAAAGGCCTCATCGCCTCGAAAGATCCAGGATACCCACTCTACGTGGTTAACATTCCGCGGCAAATGTCGTACGTCGATAGCTTCCCCGCTGATAAGTTCTTCCTCCGATTCGATTACATATTCGACATGTTTCACGTGAAGAAGCTGGAATTTACGTTTGTCCGCCTTTATGCCTTGCACATGAACTACATCATCGGGGTTGAGTAGATATCTCATATCCGTGTCGCTGACCCGTACTACATGCACGAGGGCTTCTTGGGAGTCTGCGCAGAGCATCGTGTATACCCGAGGGAATACATCGTCAATTTCATGCTCGCCAATAAGGACAAGGAGGCGATTTTCGTGCCTTATCATCCCGTGTAAGTCATCCGCGCTGCTATCCTTCCTTCGATTTCAATCATTCATTTGCACGGTGGAGGCTAATTAATTTGAGTTGTACTTATTTTGCGCAGCGGCGGGCGCGCCGTCCTCATCATCCTATACCCCCGATTCTCCCACACTCTTTACTTGGACTCGTCGAAGAACATTCACAAAAAGGATTACACCCACATCATGGATGTTCTCGATAGTGCTATGTTTAACTACCAAGCAAGGGGTGGAGAGGTCAGGGACAAGAAGAAGAAGGGCGGGGTCGCCTTCGGCCATAAGACCGACTTCTGCGCATCCAAAGAACCTAACGATTCTCTTAATGATGGATTCTATGTCCTACACCACATGCTGGAGTACAGACGGGATCACGGAACCTTCGCATGTCACCTAGATCCGGTGATGCCCATATTCTACAATGGGCAAAGAACGTAGGAGATATCGAGGATCATCGACTTCGAGCCGAGTTCTATCACATCCAGCGCGAACTTGCCCAAATCATCATGAAGGAGGTCGTCGGAAAAACAGGGATGTTCTACGAAGAAGGACAAATGTCGCGGGAAGACGTCCGAACACGGGTAGCCGCTCAGCGTCTCAACCTGAAGCCTTTCACTAGGCTCGGGGACTATCTCCCTGACATGGATGGATGGAACGACATGTTGGAGTGATTGTCGATATATGACAATGTGTCGTTTAGTCCGTACTTTCTGTATGACAAAACTTTGAGTTATCCATGGTGAAACTTTATTTGTGATGTAATTAAACCGTCCTCCTCCCCGACTAGCGAAAATCACTCTAGTTATGGCATTTTGGGGTACGATGAACTTTGTTATTTATGCTTATGATTTGTTGTTTCTATTTCTGCCAAGTCTGTCTCTTTCTGTTGCTCAACTATATATGTTGCATATCATCAACTCATGTGACGATGCAGGTGCATGTATCATCGACGGTGAATAATGCTACGCCAGGAGTATATATACGAGAAGTGGCCGGAGTGTCAGGCCCAGGTGTACCGGTTTCCGGTTTCCGAGCGACAGGCAGTAGTTAGTTTAGGTTCACGCTAATGCGAGGGATACGAACTCATGTACTCAAAGTGATAGCTCTTCTCGCGTATATCATTGTTTAGATGGATGACGATGTATTTTCAAGTAATCGAGACTTGTATCACTATTTTCGAGATGATGACGAGAGACCACTTTGTGTTGGATGATGATTATGATGATGACATGATTTGATGAGACTAATTGTATGTATATGCTATGATTACATTTGTATGTGTATGATATGCTAAATATTATTGTATAAAGCCTATTCAAATACAAAACAAATACAAAAACAAATATGCAGGGAAAAAAACTAATAAAACTAGTAGTAGCGATGGGGGGAAATTTAGCAGTAGCGCTTCCCAGTAAATAGCGCTACAGATAATATCAGCAGCGCCCTTTTCTAAAGAGCGCTACAGCTATTCATGTATAGCAGTAGCGTGGGACAACAGGCGCTACTGCTATACGTTAGCTGTAGCGCCTTATTAGTAGCGCCGGTCCCCGCGCTACTGAGAGGCCCAAAACCCGCGCTGCTGCTAGGCTTTTCCCTAGTAGTGTGATGTAATGTAAAACCATTGAAAGCAGCATAAGAAAGTACGATGCAAATAGAATCATGACGAGCAACGGGAGCAAAGGTCTCATCAAAGTCCAAACCTTCAACTTGTGAGTACCCTTGTGCCACTAACCTTGCCTTGTTGCGGATGATTACACCATTCCCATCTTGCTTGTTCTTGAAAATCCATTTTGTTCCAATGACATTGTGTTCCGTAGTTGGCCTCTTGACTAATGACCACACTTGGTTGCGTTCAAAGATGTTCAACTCTTCTTGCATAGCAATGAGCCAATCGTTGTCCATCAATGATTCTTGTACCATGAGAGGCTCAACACTAGACACAAACGAGAAGTGAGCACAAAAGTTTGTCAATTGTTTACGAGTGACTCTACCTTCTGATATGCCGGTGATAATTTTATCAACATCAACATGGTAGGCACATGGGGCCCGATGGAGGTTAGGGTTTCATGAGTTCAACTTCATGTCCATCATCCACATCCTTAACTTATGGATCATTAATGTGGTGGAATATCTTCTTCTTCATATTGCATTTGATGAGGTTCATCATCAATGATTGCACTTTCTTGTACTTGCACTAGGTGATGATCTTGCTCATGGAGATAATCATGATGAGGACTTGATCATCTTCTTGTTCTTGAACTATGGGCATTGGTTGAAAAATAGGAGCTTGTGATGCTATGGGTGTTGAAGTGGTTTGATGATGTGCTAAACTTCCATCTTCTTCTTCATCATCATGAGGTTCCTGTTCCATGGGAAGAAGAGCACCAACACCCATGGACAAAATATCTTGAGACGAATCTTCTTCACCTAGATCACTTAGATCAACTTGATCCCCATGGGAGTCATTAAATTAATCAAACACCGTGTCACAAGTTTCTACAACACATCCATTGGATTTGTTGTACACTCTATAAGGAGAGTTTGATCCATAACCAACAAATATGCCCTCAGTTGTTTTGGATTGAAATTTTCCTAACCGTTCTCCTTTGTTGAGGATGAAACATTTGCACCCAAATACACAAAAATACTTGACATTTGGCTTTTTCCCGGTTAGGAGCTCATATGGAGTCTTTTCCAATATTTTGCGGAGAAAGAGCCGATTTGATGCATGGCATGCAGTGTTGATAGCCTCGGCCCAAAAACTATGTGGCGACTTGTATTCATCCAACATGGACCTTGCCATCTCCACAAGTGTACGATTCTTCCCTTCTGCAAAACCATTTTGTTGAAGCGTGTATGGTTCATAATATTGATGCTCAATCCCTTCATCACTAAGAAATCCTTCCAAGGTGTTGTTCTTGAACTCGGAGCCATTATCACTTCTTATTGCCAAGATTTCTTTGTCAAACTTGTGTTGTGCTTGCATGGCAAAATCAATGAAGGTGATCTTCGTCTCGTCCTTGGACATGAGGAAAAACACCCATGTATATCTTGAGTAATCATGAACAATGACAAGTCCATAATTTTCCCCATGAAGACTATCCCATGAAGGAGGCCCAAAAAGATCCACATGAAGGAGCTCCAAAGGCCTTGAAGTAGACACGATATTCTTGGGTGGGTGCTTTGATTGATGTTGCTTCCCGGCTATGCAGGCAATACACACATGATCTTTCTCAAAAGAGACATTGCTTAGTCCAAGGATGTGATTACCTTTAAGAGATCTTGAAGATTTCTCATGCCGAAATGGGCTAGCAGGTGATGCCATAGCCACCCCTTGTCGGCCTTGTCCATTAGACAAGTTGTATCGAATGTGCTATCTTTCGAGAAATCAACCATGTAAAGGTTGCCATCCAACTCTCCAACAAAGGCCACTTCGAGAGTATCTCTCTTAAAGAATTACACATCTGTTAGTCTAAAGAGTGTATCAAAGCCAACAGAAGCCAGTTGGCGAACGGAAAGCAAATGATATTTAAGGGATTGGATAAGCATGACATTTGCAAGAGACATGTCATTTGTGATAGCCACCTTGCCCATATCGAGTGCCTGTCCTTTTGATCCTCCACCAAACATAATTCTCATAAATGGTTGAATAGCTTCCATGAAATCGTAAAGCAATGTGCTATATCCGGTCATATGATTTGTGCATCCACTATCGATCACCCATTTTACTCCACCAGAGAAAGCAATCTACACACAATTATGACTTGGTTAGAGGCACCTATTTTGCAATGGGACCTCTCAAGTTAGTCACAAGGGTCTTAGGGACCCAAATAGCATAGAACCGGAATGCAATCCGAGGACCAACAAATTTTGCACAAACTTCTCCATCCTTAGTTTTCACGGAGTACATAGGATGGAGGCATGAACTCTTATGGCAAGTTGAGGGTGGACATGCCCGTAGTGGCCTTCCCACTCACAACCTTATCTCTCTCCTTATGTCCTTCTCGTGCAAACGTTTCTTTTAGAGGAGTGGTGCACTTTTGAGTTGATGTCTTCTTCTTGCTTGTGCTTGGGTCAAATCCGATCCCCTCTTTGGCAAACACCTGATAGTGTTGGCTCAATACCTCATTAAGATTATTTTGTCCTAGAGCACATGTCATGAGTCCTTTCTTGATTTGAGCCTGGAGAAAAAGATTTTCCTCAAGAATAGATGCTAGGTCACCACTAGAGTTAGTAGTACAAGCATCAACATTGATAATAGGAGAAGAGTAAGCTTTGGCTAAAGTTTCAATATAGGTAAGCTTGAGTGTCTCAAAATCTTTGTAAGAAGAGTGAGCTCTTCTTCCTTAGTCTTGGGGGACACGGATAGAAGTTCACAATCCTTGGAGAGAGAAGCATGAGACTCCACAAGCTTACTTTCATCATTCATCAACTCCTCGCAAGAATCCTTAGCCTTTTTCAAGGAGGCAAGCTCTTTAGCATGAACATCAAGGTTAGCACCAATTTTCATGCATAGTTCATCATTTCGTGCTTCCTCATATTGGACTTTCCACTCAAGGATTTTATATTTTTCCTTTTCCTCCGTGATGAGGGTTTCGAGTTCCTTAATGGTGATAGTGTGCTTACTCGCCATTTTCATAAGCATACGAAACATAGTGAGCTTCTTTACTTTGAGGGATCACATGAACTTATTTAGTTTAGCAAGCATAGGATCATCTATATCATAATCATCATAACTATCCTCCACATCAAGATACTCATCACTAGGAGTAGAAGGAGTGAAGATAGGAGGGTTTGATCGTGGGGTTACCTTGACCTTTTCAGGAGATTTTTGGTCCTCTCCATCTTCTACCACGGCCTTTACCATTAGGCACTTGTGAGCGTTGCCCTTGTAGTCTTTCATATAGTTGTAAGTGACAACATCGCTACTCTTGTTTACTAGCCTCAAAGTGTTTTGAGAATCTTGAGCAACTCCGGCAACACCACTAACATCATGAGCAACCATTACTTTCCCATCTCTCTTCTTGAGCTTGGAGTTCAAAGGATTTGGAAACTTCTTGTTGGGAAAGGTCTTGGGAAACCTTGGTTTATCTTCTCTCTTCTCATAAGGGCAATCGTTTGAGAACTGATTGGTTTCTTCATAGTTGTAGCATTTTCACTTTCTTCTTCTGGAATCTTCCCTTAAATTTTCCCGCGCTAAACTTCTTGACAAAGAGAGAAATGTCTTCATATGAAGGGCTCTCATCGGAGTCAATCTCATCACCATCTTCTTCTTCATCATCTTCTTATTCACTTTGCTCTTCTTCGCATACATGCTTGGCCTTCAATGCAAGATTGATCTTTGATGTTAGGGTACCGTGCATGGCAAGATGTTTTGTGGCATTTGCCATTGATTCTTCAAATAGTTTGAATGTGGATATGATGTCATCCGGGGTCATTTCCTTGAATCAATGGTGTTCTCGTATGTACCATACCATTTGGTGATGATATGGAGAAAGAGCATGAAGCAACTTGTCCACGAGAAATAGCTTAGTCAAGTTGAATCCATCTTGTGTCTTGTCACAATCACATGACTCGATGTCGGCGGTGAGAGTCATGATATGTTCAAGGAGCTGCATGGGGGATTCACCTTTCTCCTTAAAAGTTTTTTGCAATTTACCCTTGGCAATTTCATATTGAGAAAGCTGGAGAGTGGAGGTGCCGGTCTTGGTCCTCACAATGCTATCCCATAATTCCTTGGCACTTGTGATGTGTATGTATGCTCTCCTTTGCTTGTCAGTCATACCTCTCCTTGTGAACATGATTGCGGTGTCATTGAGATTCCTTTCATATACTTCTCTTGGTGTAAGGTTCTTCGGGTCTACAACTTGATAACCATACTCCAAGATCTCCAACATCTCATCATTTCCATATCGAAGATGATCCTTCATAGCAACTCTCCACAAAGGAAAATCGGTTGTGTCATCAAGTAAAGGAGGTTTGCCTTGAGGTTTATATGTTGGTTTGTCTATCTGAGGTCTTGCATTAAGCCATGGAACACTGGAGTGTTCATTAGTAGGAGGTTGTTGGCCAAGTGAAGGAGTACGCACAGTTGGCCTCGAGGCCGCACCACCAGAAAGTGGTGCAAGCATCATGGTCAATGTGGCTAGTCTCATTTGGACCAAGGACTCAAGAGAAGCATCATGCTCCTCCTTTTGCTTAGCAAGCGCCCGTTCCAGATCCTCAGAAGTGAAGGACTTGTCTTCCGTGGAAGCCGCGACCTTATCCTTCGGATCCGCAACAAGGGGAGTCCCATCGGGGTTCATCTCGCTCTAGAGCGGTTAAGCCACAAGAATAGAGCACAAGGCTATGATACCAATTGAAAGGATCGAGATGGACCTAGAAAGGGGGTGAATAGGTACAATTACAAATTTTAATTATTACTTAGCAATTTTAGGCAATAAAGCGGAATATGAAAGTGATCCTAACAAGTGCAAGTAAGATGCTAAGAGCTAAGAAAGGTAAACAAGTAACGCAAGTATGTGAGTAAGCAAACACAATATGATATATGTAATGCCTAAGAGACAAGTAACCACAAGTAGGAAGTTAGGGTTAGGGATAACCGCAACTTCGAGAGACGAGGATGTATGCCGATGTTCACTTCCTTAGAGGGAAGCTACGTCACTGTTAGAGAGGTGGATGTTACCACGAAGGAGCACCAATGCCACGAAGGCTCACCCTATTCTCCCTTGAGACAAAACCACGAAGGCATTTCTCAACGACTAGTGGTAGACCTTGGGGTGATCTCCAAACCCTCACAAACTTTCCGGGGGTAATCACAATGAACAATTCCTCTCCGAATACTCCTACCGCCTAGGAGTCTCCAACCTCCAAGAGTAACAAGAACAATGGGGAAAATCTCAAGACTTGCTCAAATCACGAATTCCTTTGGTGCAAAGAGGGGGAAGGAGTGGATCTATCACTTGGGTGGACAACTTCTCACAACTGGTCCCAATCCCTTGGGGATCTAAGATTTGGTATTGGAGTGAGGGAGAGAGAGTGTGTGAAATGTGTTCTGAGGATGTTCGAAGTGAATGGTTAACCCTCTCACTGGATAGGAGAGAGATATTTATAGTATGCCTCAATAAGTGGCCGCTGGAGCCCAAAACAGCACAGCAGCGCCAGACGTCTAATGCACAACGGACGACTGAAGGCTCGGCACACACCGGACGTCCAAGAAGGACCGGACGTCCGATGTTTTGCCACGGTATATTGGGTAGCAGACGACCGGAGGATCCCGGACATCCGATGTTTAGGCTCGGTGGAGAAGATACTGGACAATTGAAGTATATCGGACGACCGATGTTTTGCCACTGTATAGAATATACCGGATGACCGAAGGGTTCCGGACATCCAATGTTTTTGTTCTGATGGAAGATTGTCGGACGTTCGTTGTGCACCGGACGTCCGATGTTTTGGTTCTGATGAAAGATTGCCGGACGTCCGGTGAATGTTGGACGTCCGATGTTTTGGCTCTGTATAGGAGAAGCCTGACGTCTGGTGAGTACCGGTCGTCCGACAGAGATGAAGACTAGACAATGAGCTTGAAGTAGATATTGAGAAAGACTCTCACAAGACCCCATGTTCCCCTCTTAATAGTGTGGGATCCCTATACTCAACAATAAACATCAATTTAGTCTTGTTTCTTCATTCTTGATGAAGTTAAATATTTCTGAACTCATAGTCCACACACACAATTGATTCTAAGGGGATTAAAACCTGAGATATACTTGACAAACTTTGTTAGTCCCCTATGAGTATATTGTCATTGACGGTGTCCTGGACTAGGGGGTACTCAACGCGTCGTCTCCCGATCAGTTGGATTGGGTCGAGGACCCCCATGGCCGTATACTCATGGGCCAGTCCGGACAGCTGCCGCATACAAGGAAGAATCAACAAGACTTGGCGATCAAGACAAGGACTCCTCCCCCACTGGCGATTCGCTTAGGGACTCTTGTTATCCTAGGCCTGCGGTGCATTATATAAACCGGGGCCAGGCTAGTCGATAGACATATACAACAACAATCATACCATAGGCTAGCTTTTAGGGTTTAGCCTCTACGATCTCGTGGTAGATCTACTCTTGTACTACCCATATCATCAATATTAATCAAGCAGGACGAGGGGTTTTACCTCCATCGAGAGGGCCCGAACACAGGTAAAACATTGTGTCCCTTGCCTCCTGTTACCATTGATCCTAAGACGCACTGCTTGGGACCCCTACCGAGATCCGGCCGGTTTTGACACCGACATTGGTGCTTTCATTGAGAGTTCCGTTGTGTGATCGGGCGAAAGGATCAATGGCTCGCTTCTGCAGATCAACTGCAACTTCGGAATCTTCGTCACCAGCTCATTGGTCACCTTGGTTCGACCAAGGACTGCGCCCTACCTCCGATCGTCATGTTCGGATGAGGGACTTCATCAACATCAACTCCGATCTCTATCAAGATCATGGAGGAATCATCCAGGGAGCCAGGGGCTCAACGTCAACATTGCCCTCGGGCGACCGTACTGTTTTTCTGGACAGCGGACTTGTGTCCACCACCACCGCCTCCTCAAGCGTCGTTTTAACGATTGCTTCAGTGGAATTGTGCGGAATTGAGTCTACAACAACCCTGGAAAATTTCACGAGTTCCGATGGAGGAATCTCTGGCAATCTCCGATATACTGAGCCGCATTGAATCTGGACGAGAATCCGGACGAGTTTAGGGCGTGGTGTCCAGCTTCTAGCTTGGACTTCCTTTGGAAGATCAAACCGTTGATCGGCTGCGGAATTCCTATATCTACCACCCCTCAAAATTTCAGCTCGATCCGACCATCCAAACTCCGGGAACCTTCCGATTAGTGCATCACTTTTCGGATCTGTTTCCTGCGCGAAAACGAATCCGACCCGAGTTCGTCTTTTTTATGAACGGGATTTTGGACATCCTTTTTGAAGGAAGTTTTGTATGGGGTATTGTGTTTTGTTTCCGAACACATCCCACTAACATGATCTTCAACATCATGCTAGTGTCAAACCAGTCCGGCAATATTGCTCCACGGCTGTCGACCTGCGCTAGACGCGTCGTCACTTTGTTGAGCCGAGCTCAACTTTTTCGGATCATCATCTCGGCAAGCCGAACAAGAGTCCGGCATCGCGAAGGATAAATCATCACCAACATCGCCGCCCCACGGATTACACGGAGCGGGCATACCAGCATCGCCGCACGGTCCCTTCATCAAGCCAGCATCGACCACGTCACGACCTGCATCGGCGGGGCCGCACTCATCGCTTCCTCAAGTTGGTGTCCATCACGCCGACCTCGCCCGACATCTCGGCTGGACCGGGGGCTTCGCCATCTCTTCATCAACCTACTCCGGACACTTCGGCGTCACTAGCCGACCAGGCATGGGTGCGCGGATCAAGTCCCAATTTTGGGAATCACCTTCCTTCGGATTGCTACAACAAATAAACCAGGTGCTATTAATCCTAGTATTTCTTTTTTGCTTGTTTGGGTTAAATTTTTCCCAAGGAATTATTACTCTGGTTAGTCCAGCATATGTACACAGGTCTATCAAATGGTGGCGCATTATCGTGGTCGCATGATGGTTCGGTCAGTTTCCGTACAGTTCGTGAACGCCCGCATCCGGAACTTCGGACCGACCACGTGAATCCAGGCTTTGCCACGCCTTTATTGCATTACGCGACGACCTGCATCGACATCACCTTCGGCGCCAGGCCATATTTCTTTTACTACTCACTTTGCATAAATTATTTATTATGCAACATTTTTTTAATTCCTATTATTACTATTATCCCCGGTCTGCACTATTTTTTGTGCACGGGAAAATGATCCAGCCGGACTATATCCTTTGGCGTCACCTCGGCTGGACGGGGGGCTTCGTCAACACTTCATTACCCCATGCCGGGGACTTCTGCATCACTCTTCCGGCCTGCATTGACCGTGCTATGTCACCACTTGAGTGCCGAGGCTCCTTGCTCCGCCACCTCGGGACCGGCTTGGGGATGGAACCTTGTCCCGCATCAAGCTCGGATCGCGTCGTCAATACGAACACATTAACCAGCTAAGTTGCCTTCATGCTCAAAGTTTTAAATTTCTAACTTGTGTTCGGTTCGACCAAGAATTATACTTTTTGTAAAAAGTTGCTTGTACAAATTTTCCTTGTCGAAACTTTGTTCAAGACACTTGACGCGCTACCCGCGCTCATTATACCTGCGGGCTTCTTTAACAGAAGCTTATTAATACGTGCTTTATGCCCAACACATGTGTCACACTTCCGCATGTACCTTTTATTCACCATTATATGCATCGATATGACTTCAGTTTTGGCCAAGCTGGGTTGCCTGGCTCCTGTGCTTACCCCTACGTTCCCGATTGTTCGGCTAGGTGGTAAAGGGAGCACCTCTGCGATTGTTACTGCCGGGTCAGCCGGATGTGTACCTCAGACTGGGTGAAGCCGAAATCTAGCGTTCCTAAGGGAATACTCGGTCGGTGAACTAAAAGATGATTTTTAATTATTTACCCATCTACCCCCAGATGATTTTCTGCTTTCATAGCAGCTTTGACATGCACTTTAGGGCATGCATCCCAGCGAAAGGAACCCTTAACGGAACTATTCCCCTGGAAGATGTTTCTTACTACCCATGTAATATAACATAACTAGTTGGGCACTTATGCGATACAGCACTAATGACCCCTACGCCTTGTCTCCATGCATACCACGGTTCTTATATAACCACGAAGGTATTCGGACACACTCCGGACTATTGGGTCCTGAGGTCGAAGCGAAAAGGTCTGCTATGACAAACGATCTACAATCCGGCTAGAAGGCATTCTACATGTCACCTTACATTATCAACTTTTACCCAAGTCACTTGGGGGCTCTTATGTTATTTGAGCCGTTTCATACTAAGTGTTTTTCTTCTTAGTCCTTGAAAAGGTATTATTATTTATAACTCCTTTTCTCGACACGAGTGTGCGGTCACTAGCCGAGGAGCCTAATTTCTCTCTCGAAATTGCTACAGTTTAGTTTTCTAAACTTGCCTAATCCGTAGGCTGACCCACTTGACGTCTTGAGATAGGATGTGTCATGTTCAAGCACGGCAGAAGCACTTTTTTTCTACAGTCCAATTTTGGATTGGCACGAACACTTGATCTTGTTCGTACGTCATGTTTTTACTGACTTTTTTGGTTTACCAAGATTTTGGCACTTTTCAACTATTTGTGTGTTTTCAGCACAAGTCTCGTAGTGCAACGCCGGACTCCTTTAGAGATTCGGCAAAAACATTCTCGGATATTGCTATATATGCATCAGTTTCGAATTGTGTCTTCGGTCAATAGTTGGGTTGCCCGGCTCCCGCGCTTGCCTCCTACATTCCGCTTTGTTCGGCTAGGTGTTCTAAGGGAGAACCACTGCGATTGTGCTTCCAGCTTGCATGGTCAAGCACCTCAGTGGAGAAAGCCGAAAACTGACTGTCACAATGGGTGTAAACTGGTCAGCAATTCGATGACTATATTAAATGACGGGCCATTCATAACATTGGCTGAAGTGTTTCCGGCTTGACCTCGTCTGTCGCCGAACACGGCGGGGGCTAGTAACTGGCCTCCCAAACTAAATCCTCGATCTTTTGCTCTTACATTGGAGCTGAGGTTTCATGATCATGCTTAGCATGACAACCCAAAGAAAGGAACCGATAGTGGGACTATTTTCTTTGGAAGACATTTCTTCTGTTAAACAGCAATATAACATATCCCTCTGCGTACCTTTGTTTAGAAATCCGTATGACCAGATTGCCTTGTTTGTCGTAAATCTTTGCCCTCATAAAGGCTTTATAAAGTACGACAAAAACTCCTTGGCTACAGGCCGAGGAGGTTAAAGCCCTTGGTCGGTCAACAAAGTTTTGTACAATGCGGATCCGAGCATTAATGACATAAAGTACTTGGATACATTGAGTCATTACACATAATTTGTGATTTTACTATGGATATTGATCCTTAATTGACCACCCGTGCTCGCATTAAGGCTCGGGGCTCTTGGGCTTCGGGCTTATTACTTAAAAATATTAAAGGGCACATTGATCCCCGATGCGGTGTTGCCACCCGACCCGTTGTCTCGGGGCTCTTGCATTGCTTGTTCTATGCAGAAAATCTTAAGTGCAATCTGATTTCGAGGAGATTTTGATCCTCGGGTTGGTCGGCCGCACCCAACCTGAGTCTCGAGGCTGAGCACGCCGCTTTTTGTGTCGAAGTGTTCTGCGAGCTAGGACTTGATCCTCGACTGATTTTGCAAATCAACTTTGAGTCTCGGCTGACTCTGAGGATCAGCGGTCTTATGTCATCCTTCAGGTGCATCTCGGGTTTTAGACCGATACATACCTTGAGGGCTACTGGCTATATATCTCGTCAGAGAATAAATTACATCAATAAAAAACATTGACCAAAAATCAGCCCACGACCGAGGTGCTTAACCACCTCGGAAGCAGTTCGACATATAGCTCGGATGCAAGTGGCTGGCTCCTTAGAGGGCAGTTCGGCATTAAGCTTCGGTTAAACTCCTTCCAACTTCTTTGAACCAAGGTGATTTATGACACCTCGGATAAAGTCCGGCGTTGGAGCTCGGATACATAGTCCGGCGTTGGAGCTCGGATAAAGTCCGGCGTTGGAGCTCGGATACATAGTCCGGCGTTGGAGCTCGGATACAGTCCGGCGTTGGAGCTCGGATACATAGTCCGCCGTTAGAGCTGGGAAGCAGTCCGGCATTGGTACTCGGCTGCAAAAGATACCTCGAATGCAGTCCGGCGTTGGAGCTCGGACGCAAGAGGACCTTGCCACCCGGGAACAACTTCAAACCCGAGGCATGGCATAAAAATAAAAAGCCATTGATAAAGGCCGTAAACTTAAAGGGGCTCCTCGGATGCCCAACGCGTCGAATGCATTTCGGCGATCCTCAAGATAGAAGATGAGAATATTTGTTGAACCAGTTTTCAAGACCGGCAGCGAAGATGAAGAACAGTTCGGAAGAATCGAGGAGCGTCCCTAACTTGAAGACCGGTTCAGGGGGCTACTGACGGTGTCCTGGACTAGGGGGTACTCAACGCGTCGTCTCCCGATCAGTTGGATTGGGCCGAGGACCCCCATGGCCGTATACTCATGGGCCGGTCCGGACATTGCCGCATACAAGGAAGAATCAACAAGACTTGGCGATCAAGACAAGGACTCCTCCCCACCGGCGATTCGGCTAGGACTCTTGTTATCCTAGGCCTTCTGGTGCATTATATAAACCGGGGCGGGGCTAGTCGATAGACATATACAACAACAATCATACCATAGGCTAGCTTTTAGGGTTTAGCCTCTACGATCTAGTGGTAGATCTACTCTTGTACTACCCATATCATCAATATTAATCAAGCAGGACGTAGGGTTTTACCTCCATCTAGAGGGCCCGAACCTGGGTAAAACATCGTGTCCCTTGCCTCCTGTTACCATTGATCCTAAGACGCACTGCTTGGGACCCCCTACCCGAGATCCGCCGGTTTTGACACCGACAGTCATCAACATCAAAATAATATTAAGGGCATGATTGCACTTACACCTGGGCCGTCCATCCCCCCCCCCCCACGTATTAGAGCATCGGGTAAGGGATGTGGCAGGGACGACGGCGGCACGCAGCACGGCAACGACTATGACGGCGACAACGATGATGGCGGCGGTGACTACACCCGGTTCTAGAGGCTCCTCTGCATGTAGAAGGCGGGAAGCGGCGGCGGCATAGTAGTGTTGGACGTGTTTCTCGTTCTTAAGTTACTTTAATTTCTGTTTTTTTATGTTTTTGTACAAATTTCAATGAAATCGCCTTGTTTGGACGAATTTGTGTCCTGTTTGGTCGATTTCTTTTTCAAAAAACAACGTCTAGGGCGACCTGGGGGGGGGGGGTGGCTGAGAACCCGATCGGCCCCATACCGAAATTCTCGCCTGTTCACCTCTAGGCGGCGCTATTTCAAGCCCATGGGGGCTCGAACGACTGGAAGCAGGCTCCTCGTGCATGGCATGCTCAACTTGGCTCGGTTCTTCGACGTCTTGGATTTGCTCCGTCCACTACTGACACACCTCTGTTCATGTTCCATCGTCCTCAGGTTACTATGTACCTGCTGGTTTATGTTGATGACATTATTCTTATCAGCTCCTCAGTGACTGCCGCTGATCATCTGCTGTCTGCTCGGAGTGGTCATTTTGCCGTCAAGGATCTGGGTGCTCTCCATTACTTCCTTGGTCTGAAAGTTTCACGGTCCCCTGCTGGCCCGACTCTCACTCAGCATGAGTATTCCTTTGACTTGTTGCGACGTGCTGGTACGTTGCAATGCAAGCATCCTACCACCCCTATGTCTGCGACTGATCGGTTATCAACCTCGGATAGTGCCTTGCTTCCTTCATATAATCCTACAGAGTACCACAGTATTGTTAGTGGCTTGCAGTACTTGACTATCACACGGCCGGATATCTCCAATGCAGTCAACTGTGTGTGCTAGTATCTTCATGCAACTCGTACTTCATACTAGTCAGCTGTGAAGCGTATACTACGTTATCTCTCTCATACCGTCTCCTATGGCTTGCATCTTCGGTCTACCTCCTCGAGTGTTCTCTCGGCATTCTTTGATGCAGATTGGGTTGGGAGCCTAGATGACCGGCGATCAACGGAGGGCTATCCTGTCTTTTTTGGTTGCAACTTGATCGTCTAGAGTGCACGGAAGAAGGCTACAGAATCTCGGAGTAGCCCTGAAGCAGAGTACAAGGCAGTTGCCAATCCCATGACTGAGCTTATTTGGGTACAGTCTCCGTTGAGAGAGTTGGAGTCTCTCAAGAGCAGCCACCGGTTCTTTGGTGTGATAATATTGGTGTGACGTATCTTTGATCTAATCCAGTTTTTCATGCTCGTCCCAAGCATAGAGAAGTTGACTATCACTTCGTGAGGGAACGTGTTGCACAAAAGCTTCTTCATATCAAGTTCATATCCTCCAAAGATCAACTTGCTGACATCTTCATGAAGCAACTTCCACAACCTCAGTTTGAAGGTTGTAGGCTCAATCTTTACTTCCTTTGTACTTCAGGCCACAGTTAAGCACTAGCGGAAAAAAGCCTAACTATGGCGAGGCAAATAGTATATTGCTGGCGTAGACACCCAACCACTACTAGGGAAAACCTTATACACATAATCTTACCAGCCGCGCGGTTTAAAATAAGGCGCTACTGCTACTCAGCAGTAGCGTGTGGCAACAAACTACGCTACTACTAAAATTGCCACGACCTTGCCGCGCTAGGTCCTAGGTATTCAGAACAATTAGTTAGTGTTGATTATATATGACTATGATGATGATGAGAAGTTTTTATTATGGCTACAATGTGTTAGAGTTGGTGAGGAGGAGGAGGAGGAGGAGGAGGAGGAGTTGTTATTATGAGTATTACTAGCAAAAGAGCCCGTGCGTTGCGACGGAAGAGAAAACATAACACACGCTCTTAACCCCACAACCATCACTCAAGACCACAATAGGTTCATCTTCTTTATTTTTGCTTGGCATCATATTTGTGTTGCCGCTTATCCTCCTTCTCACCCTCGCCGGCGATGGCCTCGGTGTTCACACAAAACAAAAAAAACGTGTTTGAATATGGTTAATCCTAAGGTGTCTCTCTGTCTCCCCCCCCCCCTCTCTCTCTCTCACTCCCGCGATGAGAAATCTGTTGTTTTCCCCCGCGACATTTTTCAGAGGTATGCATGTGTAGTTATCGATGTTTTCTTTTCCCTATATGGTTATAATGGGGTGTTTATTTGCAATCCGGATCGCCGCCAGTATGAAAGAAAAATGGATCTTGCGCTATAAATTATATGTTTGCTTCCAAAACAATATTTTAAAAATATTTAACAGGTAAAATTAACAACATATTTACATTCCACACATTTTTCTAATAAAATTTCATATATAATATGTTAAAATCGAAGTTAAGGTTTAAAAGATACGGATAATCTAGAAAATCATCTGTTTGACTTAAATATATTCCAAAATAATATTTAAAATACTTAACAGGTAAAAATAATCTCATATTCATATTCTACATATTTTTCTAATCAAATTTCATATATAACATGTCCAAATCGGAGTTATGGTTTAAAAGATATGGATAATTTAAAAAAGCATTTGTTTGACTTAGATATGATCCGCGGATGAATTACCTACAATATCAGGGGGGTTTCGAAAAATGTAAAATAACTGTTCGGGTGTGACTTAAATCCGGACTGCGGGTTGATTTCATCAAAACACAGGGACTTTCTGAAAAATGCCATGACGGACCACCGAAACCCAATTTGCTTTACTAGTCATCAACCTGTGCTCCTGCACGGACTAGTATTTTTCAAACACCATATATGTAAACATAAATCACACTTACTCTTTTCAAAGGTAACTCCTCTATTATAGTTAGGGATGGACATTTGTGACTCACATGATATCCTTTGACCATCCTTATTTAAACAATGAAATAATTTTAAGAATTGGTGTGATATGAAAGCATCTTATATCTTATATTTACTAATTGGAGGCACCATACGAGTAACCACGTTAATCCTCGGTAACTAAGAAAACTAGCCATCCGATATTCAAACTGTGTATTTTCCACCATCGGATGCTATGCCTCAAGGACTCCTCTAATTCTGCCCCACGTTAAACCCTCTGTAGCAAAAAATAAGAATCCATCTCTGGCCCATGTATAGCTAGAAAAAATTAAACCATCTATAGCAGAAAAAAAGAATCCATCTCAGCCCCACGTATAGTTAGAAAAAAAGAATCCATCTCTGCTGGTCTCCTTCCTCCGCTGATCCAACCCTTCCCACGTACAGCCTAAAGAAACTACCAACACAACGAGCCCTAGGGCTCCTCCTCCTAATGCTGTCCTCCTAGCAGTCAACCCCACCTATCCAACAAAACTCTAGCGCTCCTCCTCCTCCTCCTGTCCAATCTGTTGTCTTCCGTTGCAGCCATCTAAAACTGTTCTTCCCCATCCCTTTGCTCCATAATCTTTGAATCTCTACTACCCTACCATGGAGCAACAAATCTTGGCTAGGATAAGGTCCTTTTAATCCCTTAGTGGCCATGCCCCAACCAAACTGCAATGAAGTGGAGAAGGAGGTATTTTTCGATTAGTAGATGAGTTAGATTTAGGAGGAGGAGGACTGTACTAAGGACAGTTTGAAGCAGACAACAGGCTAAGCCCTTCTAAACAGGCAACTAATAACGTTGGAAGTTACTGGTAGCTGCTGCAGGTGCTTGCTCAGTTTTTCTATTCAAGCATAAGCGTCATGCAATTGGAGATGGCCTTACAGTCTTAGAACACGGGGCACGACCAGAGTTTGCAATTTAGGGAGTGGAAGCAAGCAGCTGGGGTTGGTCTACACTTTTCCTGACGTTGGGTGGCAAGTTATGTGTAAAGATCAACCATATTTCTTGGTTTATCGTTATTACTATGTGTGATATTTTGTTTCCCGAAATTATGTATGTGTTTTTAGAGTCCCATAAAGTTCAGATTTGTAGCAGTGAATTGTGCACTTTGACAATGATCGAATATTATCTGGCTAAATCTTCTTATAACAGACTAGAAGATGTACGTCCTTGCAGATTACCCAGCGAAAAGCCCAACCAACCATACGGATAATCAAGCAGAGTCCTTGAACAAGGATGTATAGTGGGTGAATGAGCTTGCATCCACGCCCTGGCTGCAGCACCTGTCTCTAGGGGAAGCAATTGGCTTCATGCAGAGTTATATTTTATACATGTACGTGCTAGACTGCAGGCTTGATTATTGGGACCAATTATAATCACTAATTTACTCTTTTTTGCATGTTGCGTAGATGATGCATGGGCGCATATGATTTTGAGATCCTGATCCTATGATTGGTTCCAGGGAGCTAAGCTAAGGGAGTATTGCTGGTGTGATATTGGTATGTATAAACATATGCTCTATGCATTTACTTTGAGCGTGTACGCAGGAAAAAACATGTGTCAAATACAGGACTTGCCATACTTAAAAGGGGAGACAGTTAAGCCATCGCTCTGTATGAAATCATGCATGAAAAATATCTCTTATATAGTACATTAGTATGCATGTGTTGGTTTTAAAATGATATATTCTGAAAAACTCGCAGAAGTAGAAATCCAGGGTCGTCCAACCCGCATTAGTGTAAAACTAGATATAATTGAACAGGAGAAAACCATCTCATTTACTATGGCTAGAGTAAAAAAATCCTTTTACCATACTGATAGAATGTAGGCATGCCCAACCCGTAGTTGCTAATGTAATAAAATAAAAGTTAGCCATGAAAGGTTAGGAAAAGTATTATAGGTGGGAGAAGTAATGGTCAATATAATGCAGAGTTTTAACATAAAATTTCACCATATTTTCATGGAAAAATGAACAAACGAAGACTAGAATAGAGCTCAAAGAAAGCAATTACATTTTTTACTAACTTAGCCTCCCATGTGGATCAATATTGATTGACCTACACTCTATTTCCTTAAACTTTTACAATCACCGAGTTCAGGAGAGTATAAAACGTGCACAACAGATTTGTGATAAACAACTACACATGCAGCACGCGAATACATTCTTAGTAAATTTTGCATTACACAAATAGAATGCCATATAGTAAATTATTCCTATTTTATAAGCCTTACAAAGTTTCGCATATAATAAATGTCACCTGTCACGTGGACCTTATTGTAGTGGATTGTAATCGATAGATCTTGATACTGTACTTAAAACTAAGGACAAGTATCAGACAGTAAATGTAGTTAGAGGAATCACAACCGATAGGTTAGTGTAGATGTAACAAAGCAAGTCCCAATGTGGCAAGCATATGGATGCAAAGTCCGGCCAAGCACCTGATAAGTAAGTAGCTAACTAGGGACTTAAAAGTCACACATGCAAATGTCGATGCGTTAGATCAGATGGTTTTGTGCTGTAAAGACAAAAGAAATTTTGTACAGTAAAATTGAGTTTTTAATTAGAGCACTCAACTTCCTTTGTTAGGACAAAAATGCTCATGAGAAAAGCTCTACAAAGATGATAAAGATTCGAACGTGCAAAAGCCAAATTATTACTGTTTTTCTATATTTTAATATTTTTCCAAATTTCAGTATTCACCCAGGGTAAGTATACACATAGCCAAAATGCCTCTATGCATAATTATAGACATCTAGAATAAGTTGTTTCTTCATAATTTTTCCTCGGTATGAAAGTGCGGTGCAACCACTACTTTCCCTTGGGAATATTTGTACAATCAAAATAACTAGGTTCAGATTATCATGACTTCTAATATGTGTTAATCTCTTCTCTCCATAAATTAACCCAAAAATTCTAACTCCAATCAAATTCCTATATATTTCTAAATCTTGCTCTATTAACATATAAGTTCTACATTATAAAACACTTTCGTGCTTCCCAAATCACTAGCCCGTGCAGAAGCACGGGTTGATGACTAGTTTAGTTAATTGAGTTGAACTAAAGAGGTTCATAGAATACCCTAAAGGGTGCACCTCTAAGTAATATTTCAACATATAATTTACTGGTCAATATATATATATATTTCTTACCTCCTTACTTGATTAGAATATTTTTATGTTCATTAGTTACAAATGTATTTATGAATGTTTACTCGTGTTACTATCAACAACTTCAGATTTGCGACTATAATATGGAATTTAAGTGTATACATCTGGTGCAAGACATTTTCATTGTCTCGACAATTTAGTATAAGGTATTACATGTATTAGAGGAGCAAAGAGATGTAATACATAGTGTTGAAAGCCATATAGGTCATATTCGGACAACAAACTATAGAAATCAATACACATAAGTGAACTATTTAATAGTAATTCTGAACTTCATGCAAAGATCGTAATCTAATTTTTGAATTCTTGATATTTGTGCCATAATAGTAAGGATACCTTCATGGTATAGCATGTGCTAATTTGGATGATAAATTTATTTAATCGATATGATAGAACTAAGACGTTGCATGTGCAGACTAAAAATTCAGATGATACATTTACTTAGTCGATATGAGGGAACAAAGACAGTATTTGATAGCATATATGATCCGTCACGATAAGTATTTGCATAGTAATAGAAGTTTGTTTTGACTTGCTCCGCATCATACAATATCACGGATTATGAAAATATAAAGATGAATTTATTTGTTCACATCATGTGCCGCCCCATGTATGTGTACCTCCTAAGTAGGTCCAAAGGATAAATAGGGCAATATTTTATATGTGCATGCTGCAAAATAGGGGGCGTAATTTTTTAGTAATATCATTCCTGAGAGACAACTACATTCCCCTATCCCATATATACTGTGCTCTTTTTGAGATTTATATGTATGTATGTATGTATAAAGATGGCAACTGACGTTGCTCTGACAGTCATAGTTATGTACACATTTGCCCACTGAATGTTTATTTGAGATTTTGAATACTCATTTACATAATTAAGTGCACAAATAACACAACAAAATATGTAATATTATTATCACAAAAATGCATGTAATTACAACTGGAGAATCATTAGACCTCTTGACCAATACAGTTCATGCCCCAAACACTATAGATTCTATCTCTACGGAGCATTATCCATCCCATAGTGTATTACCTTGATAGTATCGATTCTTTTACCGTCCTAATCTCACGCAAAGGTCTTGCCTGCATTGCATACTTGATGACTGAATGGAGACATCAGGATAAAGAGAGGATAAAGAGAGTACTTGGAGAAATTGCATGCATATGCTTATGTCATTTCTTTCTTGTCTGTCGATCGGGTTTCTTTCATCCAAACTTCAAAGCGTTGAGTTGATATGACCGTCAGCCCGTCACATGATCTGGTGAGTCTCCTGCTTACAAATTCATCCCATCATGATGCCGCTAGAAGTTGTTGCCGGATACAGAACGACATCACTGCATGAGAATAATTTGTGGAGAAGTTGAGATCCTCGAAGCAAAAACACGCCTAGGATAAATAAAAAATGTGACAACCTTTTCTATTTTCCATCTGCATGTAGCAGTGTACGTGCATGCCAATTAGCACATATTTTTGTCTAGGCAGCCTCGTCACCAGGGACGGCTGTCTAAACTACTTCAAACAGTCGTAGTACACCTTTGCCTCTGATGCATTAACCATCATGGGATGGATTCATCTTCTGGAATAAAAAAGATACCACTTACTTCAGACACTGTATTTAAATTATTTCTAACATGGACGCAGCAGCAGGGAATTGGGTCGAGAATGTTCCTATCTGCAGTATTGGCGAAGCATAGTTTACTGGGTAGATCACAGATTTGTATTCAGCAGCAGCAGAGGTCATCTTTTTGTTCTTGTAAATCTGCAACAGTACTGTATGAGACGTGCTTGTTGTAGAACTGTAGAACTGGCAACGAGGCCGTGTGGTATTATTGCTAGGAGCTGCAGGGTATTGATCTAATAGTTATGGTTAGAGAATAAGTCGATCCACACGAACAATTATCTAATTTTCGATAGGATTAACATAAGATATAAGATATACATGATCAAAGAAGAAACGGCATGTGTGCATAGCATATAAAATGAAAAACTGAACTTATGTACTCATTATAAGTAGAACTTCAAAAACACCGAATACTTTATCTGGCCGTATTTTTTTTCATGTATGCAAATTTAATCCCACAACAGAATGTATCATGCATCACATTGGTACTACACAGAAATTGTAAAATCTAAACAGAAGGAACTTGAAATAAATACTGGAACAGCTATTACCCATGCTGAAAATTTACAGAATACGAAGCTGAATACTACTACTGAACACCAGGTGAGGTGATGCTTTACAGCAGCTTAGACATGACGACATACTTGCTGTAATACAAATTCATATGAAATTGCAGAGACACTCAGCTTCCTGTCAAGACAATCTTCACATGGATTTAATAGCTGTGCTCTCCCGGGTGGACCCTGCCGCTATTCATGTCGTTTCTCCGCACCAATTTGAGAAGGTCAGGAGAATGGTTGGAGGAGTTCAACGACCGTGGCGTCAATTCTTCGACGACTGTGGCATCATCAGCAGGCTGCCGTACTTCCTCCACTCGATCTACAACCTCAATAATACTGGCGGCTGCCCGACTTTTTATTGAACGTCCTTCTCCGCCGCATCGTCCATTATCGTCCATTATCGTCCATCGTGATTTGCAGTTTGGTCAAGGCATGAAAGATGAAGAGATTGCAAAGATCTCCTACTCACCCCCATCAACCAAGATCGATTGCATCCCATGCATCCTGATTAGCGCTGAGATTTGAAGGATAGGGATCGGGGAGATATTGGCTGGATTATTTTCTCTTGGTTATGGCTGAGATCGGAAGGAAGAGGGTCGCCTAGGGGCTTGTTGGATTGTTTTTCCTGGTTAGGGCTGATATTAGAAGGAAAGGGGTTGTGGAGAGGTTGGATGGATTATTTTTTTTCCTTTTTAAGATTTGATACGTGGGACTACATACTACATACCAGGACTCCATGAGGGTCCTCATCGTGGGAGAGAATTTGGTACGTGGGACAACGTGAGATGACTCTATATGAGGGAAAATTTCTTAACTTGTAGGATGCGTGGTGCCTTTTTTTTCCAGAAAAGTGGAGAGTCCTAGGGGAATAAGGCTGAGAGGACAGGAGAATACGTGGTACTTCATCAGATGGCTAATCATATGCTATATATTAATCCTACGGTCAAAATTTATTAACTTCTAGGATTAACATGGTGTCTCGTATGGTGCCTCCAATTAGTAAATATAAGATTATTAGGTAAAGATGATGATGAGGAGGAGGATTTTTATTATAACTAGTGACCAAGTTGTTATATGATGTCTCATGGATGAAAATGATGATGATGAGTTGTTATATGAAAATGATGCATTATAATGATAAGTTGTTAATGATATTATGATGATGATGATGATGAGTTATTACATCACTTTGGATCCATCCACTTGAAACTAATCCGCGGTTCATGGTCACTTTGGATACATTCAGTTGAAACTAATCCGCGGTTCTTTCACCCAATGATATAATAACTCAATATGATGTAAAACCAAACTCTAAATTGCTATTGTATGAAAACTTGTATAATGGTGTATGAATACGACATAAAACAAAAAAGAAATAGAATACATAACAATAGTAGCAGTGCGGTTAGGGAGGAGCGCTGCTACTAACTTCCAGTAGCGCGTTCTACAAAAAGTGCTACTGCTAAGTATGTATAGCAGTAGTGCGGGAAAACCCACGCAACTGCTACACTTTAGCTGTAGCGCCGTAGCAGTAGCGTGGTGCCCCGCGGTACTGCTATACCTAAAACCAGCACTACTGCTAGGCTTTTCACTAGTAGTGAATGCCACCAACATGGCACCATTGTTAAGAAATAGTGGTAGTGTGGGTTGGCACATCAGCACTATCGTACATTTTGCTTGCGTGTAACCAGTGCAGCGCCAGCACTAAGTTCATCATAACTCTAGCGTCCCTACTTGTCCAATACCAGCAAATGATTTTTTTGGTAATAATTTTTTTTCTCATCAACACTAGCTACTTACTTAATAGATACTATTGAACACAATAAACTCATCAACACTAGGTACTTAACTAATAGAGCGGTCATTACAGAAGAGGCTCAAGAACTCAACAAGTTGATATTAATTAAACTTCACAAAAGTTGCTCACTCAAGTACTCTAGTTACTCGATGATCATCAAATAATAAGATGAACTAGTCTTAATCAAGGAGTATACCGAGATGGAGAAGCTTCTTTCTATCCACCTCTCCTTCTTTTTTGAAATGATCTATGTCCAACTTCAGGTCAATCCTCTCAGCCATGAGGTGTCTCATCTCCTCCTTCAGTCTATCCCGATCCTCGACGAGCTTATCCCTCTCGTCCCTAAGTTGATTAGTCTCCTGAACGGGCCGAACATTCTCCTTGTGTAGCTGTCTAATCTCCCCCTTTAGCTCGTCATTTGCCCCTTGCACGCTCTTGATGACATACTCAGAAGTGTTTAAGAATTCATTGTTGGCCATGTCCACATCGCACACCCACTCGTTGTTACCTCCAGAATTGGCCGTGACCTACAAACAGAATGAGTATACGATCAACATAATATGAAATTTCATATCACTGAACAAATATTGCAACGTATAACTAATTAAACTAGATAGCAGGTATAGAACTAATTAAACTAGATAGCAATGTAATGTGTAGAACTATTGGACTACGACTACATTTTCCACACTATTTTGCCACACCTAACTTGGAGCATTACTTTCGAGTGGAAATTTTCTTTGGACAATCAACTATTTTGCCACACCTAACTTGGAGCATTACTTTCGAGTGGAGATTTTCTTTGATGAAAAAGTAGTACACATCAGATTTTCCCCGAGGTATTTATGGATTACAACAACAACTTAAACACTTTGTTTCAGAATTTAAAATGCTTCCAAAGATGATGACTTAAAAAAATATATCTACCTTACACTACTAGGGAAAACCCTAGTAGTATAGCACTTGAAATATGCATAGCAGTGGCGCTGGGTCGAAAGGTTACTGCTATCACTTCTAGCTAAACCCTAGTAGTAGCGCTTGTATGGGCAGCGCTTCTTGGTAAGTATTGTTAGCGATGGCGCTTCGGACCAGCGCTCTGATAACTATCTATAGCGCTTGTTCAGATGGCGCGCTTGCTGCTAAGCCAGCGCTTCTGGTAAGTAATTTCCAATGCTACTGACTAATATTCCTGCTTTCACATATTTGCACCTGTACATATTTGTGATTTATTTATACAGGCTCTATACAATAGTTTGATCACATCATACTAAACATACACTATTCTCACATATCATAGACATACAGTAGTCTCGTCATATACCATCATCATCATCATTCAACACAAATATCATCACATCTCGAAAATAGTGATACACAAGTGCGATCATGTCATGTCTCGAATAACTGCAACTGCATGGTAATGGCACACACAAGTTTCATCATCTCTATCTAAACCATGATGTAAAAGAGAAGAACGATCAGCATGAGTAAGAGCGCCGCTATGTAGTACCGGCGGTCCCGCCCCTGCTCATGCTGGAGTGTCCACTTCAAGTAACTAATTTCTGCTTCGGCTCTGGTGTCGAACCCTCTGAGGCTAGCACCGGGTACTGCACTGGCCTGGGCACGGCGATCGTGATCGTGAACTCGAACCCTCCCAACGTACACAACGTAGTAGTCCTTCGCCATCTCTGATCTATGTACCTGTAACGTGAGTTGATGAATTGAACAATAATATGCAACATAATGTACTTACGAAAACAAAGAGGCATGATTAGCAAAATAAAAGCAACCAATAGTAAACATTAATGACGAAGTTCCTCATTCCCAAACCAATTAACTAGAGCGATCTACGCTAGTTCAGGACCATGGTTTAGTTACATCACATAGTTTCGTCATGCATAATTTCAAAATGTTGCCATAGAAAGACAGTAGTGATAAGGCAAGCTAGTTCAGGACCACGGTTTAGTTACATCACATTGTCATTGACAATTAGTCCTCCATGTCGGTGTTCTGCTACGTCTTGAGCTTGCGTTGGTTTTCCTTGAAGAGGAAAGGGTGATGCAGCAATAGTAGCGTAAGTACTTCCCTCAGTTTTTGAGAACCAAGGTATCAATCCAGTAGGAGGCTCCTCAAAAGTCCCACGCACCTACACAAACAAACAAGAACTCGCAACCAACGCAATAAAGGGGTTGTCAATCCCTCAACGGCCACTTGCGAAAGTGAGATCTGATAGAGATAATATGATAAGATAAATATATTTTTGGTATTTTATAATATAGATTGGAAAAGTAAAGATGCAAATAAAAGTAGATTGAAAGCTTATATGATAAGAGATAGACCCGGTGGCCATAGGTTTCACTAGTGGCTTCTCCCAAGATAGCATAAGTATTATGGTGGGTGAACAAATTACTGCCGCGCAATTGATAGAAAAGCGAATAATTATGAGATTGTCTAGGCATGATCATGTATATAGGCATCACGTCCGTGACAAGTAGACCGACCCTATGCGCATCTACTACTATTACTCCACACATTGACCGTTATCCAAAGCATGCATCTAGAGTATTAAGTTCATAAAGAACAGAGTAACGCATTAAGAAAGATGACATGATGTAGAGGGATAAACTCATGCAATATGATATAAACCCCATCTTTTAATCCTCGATGGCAACAATACAATACGTGCCTTGCTGCCCTAACATCCTTTGGGAAAGGACACCGCAAGATTGAACCCAAAGCTAAACACTTCTCCCATTGCAAGAAAGATCAATCTATTAGGCCAAACCAAACTGATAATTCGAAGAGACTTGCAAAGATAACTTAATCACACATAAAAGAATTCAGAGGAGATTCAAATATTTCTCATAGATAAACTTGATCATAAACCCACAATTCATCGGATCTCGACAAACACACCGCATAAAAATAGTTACATCGAATAGATCTCCAAGAACATCAAGGAGAACATGGTATTGAGATCCAAAGAGAGAGAAGAAGCCATCTAGCAAATAACTATGGACCCGAAGGTCTGTGGTAAACTACTCACAACTCATCGGAGAGGCCTTGAAGATGATGTAGAGGCCCTCCATGATCGATTCACCCTACGGCGGAGCGCCAGCGAAAGCTCCAAGATGGGATCTCGCGGATGCAGAAGGTTGCGGCGGTGGAATTAGGTTTTCGTGGTATGTTCTGATGTTCTCGGGGTACGTGGGTATATATAGGAGGAAGAAGTAGGTCGGTGGACGCCCGAGGGGCCCACGAGATAGGGGGGCACGCCCAGTAGGGGGGCGCGCCCTCCACCCTCGTGGCCTCCTCGATTTCTTCTTTACTTGCACTCCAAGTCCTCTGGGTCATGTTCGTTCCAAAAATCACACTCCCGAATGTTTCATCCTGTTTGGACTCCGTTTGATATTCCTTTTCTTCGAAACACTGAAATAGGCAAAAAAACAGCAATACAGGCTGGGCCTCCGGTTAGTAGGTTAGTCCCAAAAATGATATAAAAGTGTAAAGTAAAGCCCATAAACATCCAAAACAGGTAATATAATAGCATGGAACAATCAAAAATTATAGATACGTTGGAGACGTATCACGTTCCAATCTTCATAGTCAGGGAGGAAGCACCCGAGCTTCGTGAAAGGCTTCAGGTCCAGACGTTGAGCGACTAGCAGTGCTCGGACATCAACCCGCATGATTGGACCATGGTAGAACATCCCCGTTGGTTTTTTTAGAACTTATACAGTGGGAGAGTGTCGGTGTCAAAACCGGCGGATCTCGGTAGGGGGTCCCGAGCAGTGCGTCTAGGCGGATGGTAACAGGAGACAAGGGACACGATGTTTTTACCCATGTTCGGGCCCTCTCGATGGAGGTAATACCCTACTCCTGCTTGATTAATATTTATGATATGGGTAGTACAAGAGTAGATCTACCACGAGATCAGAGAGGCTAAACCCTAGAAGCTAGCCTATAGTATGATTGTTGTTCGTATATCGACTAGCCTGGCCTCGGTTTATATAACGCACCAGAGGCCCAGGATAACAAGAGTCCTAGCCGAATACGCCGGTGAAGGAGGAATCTTCCTTGTCTGCTGCAAGCTGTCCGGCCAGCCCCTACTTAGTATCTGACCATGGGGATCCTCGGCCCAATCCAACTGATCGGGAGGCGGCGTGGTGAGTACCCCTAGTCCAGGACACCGTCAAGAGCCCCTGAACCGGTCTTCAAGTTGGGGGCGCTCCTCGATTCTTCGAACTGTTCTTCATCTTCGGTCGTCGGTCTTGAAAACTGGTTCAACAAATCTTCTCATCTTCGATCTTGAGGATCGCCTAAGTGCATCTGAAGAGTTTACACGTTGGGTATCCGAGGAGCCCCTTTAATTTTACGGCCTTTATCAATGCCTTGTTATTTTTATACTACGCCTCGGGTTTGAAGTTATTCCCGGGAGGCAGTGTCCTCTTGCGTCCGAGCTCTAACGCAGGACTGCATTCGAGGTATCTTTTGCAGCCGAGCACCAATGCCGGACTGCTTCCCAGCTCTATCGCCGGACTATGTATTCGAGCTCCAACGCCGGATGGTATCCGAGCTCCAACGCCGGACTGTATCTGAGGTGTCGTAAATCACCTTGGTTCAAAGAAGTTTGAAGGAGTTTAGCCGAACATAATGCCGGAAATGCCCTCTATGGAGCCAGCCACTAGCGCCCGAGCTTTATGCCGGACTGCTTCCGAGGTGGAGCACCACCTCGAATGTGGGCCAATTTTTGTCAATATTTTTGATTGGTGCAATTTATTCTCTGCCGAGATACATAGCCAGTAGCCCTCAAGGTGGGTATCGGTCTAAAACCCGAGATGCATATGAAGGATAACATAAGACCGCTGATCCCCGTACTTTCTGTATGACAAAACTTTGAGTTATGCACGGTGAAACTTTATTTGTGATGTAATTAAACCGTCCTCCTCCCCGACTAGCGAAAATCACTTTAGTTATGGCATTTTGAAATGCGATGAACTTTGTTATTTATGCTTATGATATGTTGTTTCTATTTTTGCCAAGTCTGTCTCTTTCTGTTGCTCAACTATATATGTTGCATATCATCGACTCATGTGACGATGCAGGTGCATGTATCATCGACGGTGAATAATGCTACGCCAGGAGTATATATACGACAAGTGGCCGGAGTGTCATGGACAGGTGTACCGGTTTCCGGTTTCCGAGCGACGGGCAGTAGTTAGTTTAGGTTCACGCTAATGCCAGAGAGGGATACGAACTCATGTACTCAAAGTGATAGCTCTTCTCGCGTATATCATTGTTTAGATGGATGACGATGTATTTTCAAGTAATCGAGACTTGTATCGCTATTTTTCGAGATGATGACGAGAGACCACTTTGTGTTGGATGATGATTATGATGATGACATGATTTGATGAGACTAATTGTATGTATATGCTATGATTACATTTGTATGTGTATGATATGCTAAATATTATTGTATAAAGCCTATTCAAATACAAAACAAATACAAAAACAAATATGCACGGAAAAAAACTAATAAAACTAGTAGTAGGCGAGGGAAATTTAGCAAAGAGTGCTTCCCAAGAATAGCGCACAGATAATATCAGCAGCGCCCTTTTCTAAAAGCGCTACAGCTATTCATGTATAGCGATGGCGTGGGACAACAAAGGCGCTCTTGCTATCACGTTAACATAAGCGCCTTATTAGTAGCGCCGGTCCCAGCGCTCTTGAGAGGCCAACACCAGCGCTGCTGCTGCTAGGCTTTTCCCTAGTAGTGTGATGTAATGTAAAACCATTGAAAGCAGCATAAGAAAGTACGATGCAAATAGATTCAAGACGGGCAACGGGAGCAAAGGTCTCATCAAAGTCCAAACCTTCAACTTGTGAGTACCCTTGTGCCACTAACCTTCCCTTGTTGCGGACGATTACACCATTCCCATCTTGCTTGTTCTTCAAAATCCATTTTGTTCCAATGACATTGTGTTCCGTAGTTGGCCTCTTGACTAATGACCACACTTGGTTGCGTTCAAAGATGTTCAACTCTTCTTGCATAGCAATGAGCCAATCGCTGTCCATCAATGATTCTTGTACCATGAGAGGCTCAACACTAGACACAAACGAGAAGTGAGCACAACAGTTTGTCAATTGTTTACGAGTGACTCTACCTTCTGATATGCCGGTGATAATTTTATCAACATCAACATGACTGGGCACATGGGGCCTGATGGAGGTTAGGGTTTCATGAGTTCAACTTCATGTACATCATCCACATCCTTAACTTATGGATCATTAATGTGTGGTGGAATATCTTCTTCTTCATATTGCATTTGATGAGGTTCATCATCAATGATTGCACTTTCTTGTACTTGCACTAGGTGATGATCTTGCTCATGGAGATAATCATGATGAGGGACTTGATCATCTTCTTGTTCTTGAACTATGCGCATTGGTTGAAAAATAGGAGCTTGTGATGCTATGGGTGTTGAAGTGGTTTGATGATGTGCGAAACTTCCATCTTCTTCTTCATCATCATGAGGTTCCTGTTCCATGGGAAGAAGAGCACCAACACCCATGGACAAAATATCTTGAGACGAATCTTCTTCACATACATCACTTAGATCAACTTGATCCCCATGGGAGTCATTAAATTAATCAAACACCATGTCACAAGTTTCTACAACACATCCATTGGATTTGTTGTAGACTCTATAAGGAGAGTTTGATCCATAACCAACAAATATGCCCTCAGTTGTTTTGGATTGAAATTTTCCTAACCGTTCTCTTTTGTTGAGGATGAAACATTTGCACCCAAATACACAAAAATACTTGACATTTGGCTTTTTCCGGTTAGGAGCTCATATGGAGTCTTTTTCCAATATTTTTGCGGAGAAAAGAGCCGATTTGATGCATGGCATGCGGTGTTGATAGCCTCGGCCCAAAAACTATGTGGCGACTTGTATTCATCCAACATGGACCTTGCCATCTCCACAAGTGTACGATTCTTCCCTTCTGCAAAACCATTTTGTTGAAGCGTGTATGGTTCATAATATTGATGCTCAATCCCTTCATCACTAAGAAATCCTTCCAAGGTGTAGTTCTTGAATTCGGAGCCATTATCACTTCTTATTGCCAAGATTTCTTTGTCAAACTTGTATTGTGCTTGCATGGCAAAATCAATGAAGGTGATCTTCGTCTCGTCCTTGGACATGAGGAAAAACACCCATGTATATCTTGAGTAATCATGAACAATGACAAGTCCATAATTTTCCCCATGAAGACTATCCCATGAAGGAGGCCCAAAAAGATCCACATGAAGGAGCTCCAAAGGCCTTGAAGTAGACACGATATTCTTGGGTGGGTGCTTTGATTGATGTTGCTTCCCGGCTATGCAGGCAATACACACATGATCTTTCTCAAAAGAGACATTGTTTAGTCCAAGGATGTGAATACCTTTAAGAGATCTTGAAGATTTCTCATGCCGAAATGGGCTAGCCGGTGATGCCATGGCCACCCCTTGTCGGCCTTGTCCATTAGACAAGTTGCATCGAATGTGCTATCTTTCGAGAAATCAACCATGTAAAGGTTGCCATCCAACTCTGCAACAAAGGCCACTTCGAGAGTATCTCTCTTAAAGACTTACACATCTGTTAGTCTAAAGAGTGTATCAAAGCCAACAGAAGCCAGTTGGCGAACGGAAAGCAAATGATATTTAAGGGATTGGATAAGCATGACATTTGCAAGAGACATGTCATTTGTGATAGCCACCTTGCCCATATCGAGTGCCTGTCCTTTTGATCCTCCACCAAACATAATTCTCATAAATGGTTGAATAGCTTCCATGAAATCGTAAAGCAATGTGCTATATCCGGTCATATGATTTGTGCATCCACTATCGATCACCCATTTTACTCCACAAGAGAAAGCAATCTACACACAATTATGACTTGGTTAGAGGCACCTATTTTGCAATGGGACCTCTCAAGTTAGTCACAAGGGTCTTAGGGACCCAAATAGCATAGAACCGGAATGCAATCCGAGGACCAACAAATTTTGCATAAACTTCTCCATCCTTAGTTTTACGGAGTACATAGGATGGAGGCATGAACTCTTTTGGCTTGTTGAGGGTGGACATGCCCGTAGTGGCCTTCCCACTCACAACCTTATCTCTCTCCTTATGTCCTTCTCGTGCAAACGTTTCTTTTAGAGGAGTGGTGCACTTTTGAGATGATGTCTTCTTCTTGCTTGTGCTTGGGTCAAATCAGATCCCCTCTTTGGCAAACACCTCATAGTGTTGGCTCAATACCTCATTAAGATTATTTTGTCCTAGAGCACATGTCATGAGTCCTTTCTCGATTTGAGCCTGGAGAAAACGATTTTCCTCAAGAATAGATGCTAGGTCACCACTAGAGTTAGTAGTACAAGCATCAACATTGATAATAGGAGAAGAGTAAGCTTTGGCTAAAGTTTCAATATAGGTAAGCTTGAGTGTCTCAAAAATCTTTGTAAGAAGAGTGAGCTCTTCTTCCTTAGTCTTGGGGGACACGGATAGAAGTTCACAATCCTTGGAGAGAGAAGCATGAGACTCCACAAGCTTACTTTCATCATTCATCAACTCCTCGCAAGAATCCTTAGCCTTTTCAAGGAGGCAAGCTCTTTAGCATGAACATCAAGGTTAGCACCAATTTTCATGCATAGTTCATCATTTCGTGCTTCCTCATATTGGACTTTCCACTCAAGGATTTCATATTTTTCCTTTTCCTCGGTGATGAGGGTTTCGAGTTCCTTAATGGTGATAGTGTGCTTACTCGCCATTTTCATAAGCATACGAAACATAGTGAGCTTCTTTACTTTGAGGGATCACATGAACTTATTTAGTTTAGCAAGCATAGGATCATCTATATCATAATCATCATAACTATCCTCCACATCAAGATACTCATCACTAGGAGTAGAAGGAGTGAAGATAGGAGGGTTTGATCGTGTGGTTACCTTGACCTTTTCAGGAGAGTTTTGGTCCTCTCCATCTTCTACCACGGCCTTTGCCATTAGGCACTTGTGAGCGTTGCCCTTGTAGTCTTTCATATAGTTGTAAGTGACAACATCGCTACTCTTGTTTACTAGCCTCAAAGTGTTTTGAGAATCTTGAGCAACTCCGGCAACACCACTAACATCATGAGCAACCATTACTTTCCCATCTCTCTTCTTGAGCTTGGAGTTCAAAGGATTTGGAAACTTCTTGTTGGGAAAGGTCTTGGGAAACCTTGGTTTATCTTCTCTCTTCTCATAAGGGCAATCGTTTGAGAACTGATTGGTTTCTTCATAGTTGTAGCATTTTCACTTTCTTCTTACGGAATCTTCCCTTAAATTTTCATGCTAAACTTCTTGACAAGGAGAGCAATGTCTTCATATGAAGGGCTCTCATCGGAGTCAATCTCATCACCATCTTCTTCTTCATCATCTTCTTATTCACTTTGCTCTTCTTCACATACATGCTTGGCCTTCAATACAAGATTGATCTTTGATGTTAGGGTACCGTGCATGGCAAGATGTTTTGTGGCATTTGCCATTGATTCTTCAAATAGTTTGAACGTGGATATGATGTCATCCGGGGTCATTTCCTTGAATCCATGATGTTGTCGTATGTACCATACCATTTGGTAATGATATGGAGAAAGAGCATGAAGCAACTTGTCCACGAGAAATAGCTTAGTCAAGTTGAATCCATCTTGTGTCTTGTCACAATCACAGGACTCGATGTCGGCGGTGAGAGTCATGATATGTTCAAGGAGCTGCATGGGGGATTCACCTTTCTCCATAAAAGTTTTTTGCAATTTACCCTTGGCAATTTCATATTGAGCAAGCTGGAGAGTGGAGGTGCCGGTCTTGGTCCTCACAATGCCATCCCATAATTCCTTGGCACTTGTGATGTGTATGTATGCTCTCCTTTGCTTGTCAGTCATACCTCTCCTTGTGAACATGATTGCGGTGTCATTGAGATTCTTTTCATATACTTCTCTTGGTGTAAGGTTCTTCGGGTCTACAACTTGATAACCATACTCCAAGATCTCCAACATGTCATCATTTCCATATCGAAGATGATCCTGCATAGCAACTCTCCACAAAGGAAATTCGGTTGTGTCATCAAGTAAAGGAGGTTTGCCTTGAGGTTTATATGTTGGTTTGTCTATTTGAGGTCTTGCATTAAGCCATGGAACACTGGAGTGTTCATTAGTAGGAGGTTGTTGGCCAAGTGAAGGAGTACGCACAGTTGGCATCGAGGCCGCACCACCAGAAAGTGGTGGAAGCATCGTGGTCAATGTGGCTAGTCTCATTTCGACCAAGGACTCAAGAGAAGCATCATGATCCTCCTTTTGCTTAGCAAGCGCCCGTTCCAGATCCTCAGAAGTGAAGGACTTGTCTTCCGTGGAAGCCGCGACCTTATCCTTCGGATCTGCAACAAGGGGAGTCCCATCGGGGTTCATCTCGCTCTAGAGCGGTTAAGCCACAAGAATAGAGCACAAGTCTATGATACCAATTGAAAGGATCGAGATGGACCTAGAAAGGGGGTGAATAGGTACAATTACAAATTTTAATTATTACTTAGCAATTTTAGGCAATAAAGCAGAATATGAAAGTGATCCTAACAAGTGCAAGTAAGATGCTAAGAGCTAAGAAAGGTAAACAAGTAACACAAGTATGTGAGTAAGCAAACACAATATGATATATGTAAGGCCTAAGAGACAAGTAACCACAAGTAGGAAGTTAGGGTTAGGGATAACCGCAACCGAGAGAGCGAGGATGTATGCGATGTTCACTTCCTTAGAGGAAGCTAAATCCTTTGTTAGAGAGGTGGATGTTACCACGAAGGAGCACCAATGCCACGAAGGCTCACCCTATTCTCCCTTGAGACAAAACCACGAAGGCATTTCTCAACGACTAGTGGTAGACCTTGGGTGATCTCAAACCCTCACAAACTTTCCGGGGTAATCACAATGAACAATTCCTCTCCGAATACTCCTACCGCCTAGGAGTCTCCAACCTCCAAGAGTAACAAGAACAATGGGGAAAATCTCAAGACTTGCTCAAATCACGAATTCCTTTGGTGCAAAGAGGGGGAAGGAGTGGATCTATCACTTGGGTGGACAACTTCTCTCAATTGGTCCCAATCCCTTGGGGATCTAAGAATTTTTATTTGAGTGAGAGAGAGAGAGTGTGTGTGAAATATGTTCTGAGGATGTTCGAAGTGAACGGTCAACCCTCTCACTGGATAGGAGAGAGATATTTATAGTATGCCTCAATAAGTGGCCGCTGGAGCCCAAAGCAGCACAGCAGCGCCAGACGTCTAATGCACAACGGACGACTGAAGGCTCGGCACACACCGGACGTCCAAGAAGGACCGGACGTCCGATGTTTTGCCACGGTATATTGGGTAGCAGACGACGGAGGATCCGGACATCCGATGTTTAGGCTCGGTGGAGAAGATACTTTGGACGATTGAAGTATATCGGACGTAGATGTTTTACTTGTATAGAATATACCGGATGACCGAAGGGTTCCGGACATCCAATGTTTTTGTTCTGATGGAAGATTGTCAGACGTTCGTTGTGCACCGGACGTCCGATGTTTTGGTTCTGATGAAAGATTGCCGGACGTCCGGTGAATGTTGGACGTCCGATGTTTTGGCTCTGTATAGGAGAAGCCTGACGTCTGGTGAGTACCGGTCGTCTGACAGAGATGAAGACTAGACAATGAGCTTGAAGTAGATATTGAGAAAGACTCTCACAAGACGCCATGTTCCCCTCTTAATAGTGTGGGATCCCTATACTCAACAATAAACATCAATTTAGTCTTGTTTCTTCGTTCTTGATGAAGTTAAATATTTCTGAACTCATAGTCCACACACACAATTGATTCTAAGGGGATTAAAACCTGAGATATACTTGACAAACTTTGTTAGTCCCCTATGAGTATATTGTCATCAACATCAAAATAATATTAAGGGCATGATTGCACTTTCACTGCCCGTCAACCCCCCGTATTAAGCGCGCCGGGTAAGGGATGTGGCGGGGACGACTGGCACGCTTGACGGCAGCGACTATAATGGCGACAACGATGATGGCGGGCGGTGACTACACCAGTTCTCTGAGGCTCCTCTGCATGTAGAAGGCGGGAAGCGGCGGCGGCATAGTAGTGCTAGACGTAGTTCTCGTTCTTAAGTTACTTTAATTTCTATTTTTAAGTTTTTGTACAAATTTCAATGAAATCGCCTTGTTTGGACAAATTTGTGTCCTGTTTGGTCAATTTCTTTTTCAAAAAACAACGTCTAGGGCGACCTGGGGGCAGTGCCTGAGAACCCGGCCGGCCCCATACCGAAATTCTCGCCTGTTCACCTCTAGGCGGCGCTATTTCAAGCCCATGGGGTGTCGAACGACTAGAAGCAGGCTCCTCGTGCATGGCATGCTCGACTTGGCTCGGTTCTTCGACGTCTTGGATTTGCTCCGTCCACTACTGACACACCTCTGTTCATGTTCCATCGTCCTCAGGTTACTATGTACCTGCTGGTTTATGTTGATGACATTATTCTTATCAGCTCCTCGGTATTGCGGCTGATCATCTGCTGTCTTTCCGGAGTGGTCATTTTGCCGTCAAGGATCCGGGTGCTCTCCATTACTTCCTTGGTCTCGAAAAGTTTCACGGTCCCCTGCTGGCCCGACTCTCACTTTCGGCATGAGTATTCCTTTGACTTGTTGCGGCGTCTTTGATGCGTTGCAATGCAAGCATCCTACCACCCCTATGTTCTGCGACTGATCGGTTATCAACCTCGGATAGTGCCTTGCTTCCTTCATATAATCCTACAGAGTACCACAGTATTGTTAGTGGCTTGCAGTACTTGACTATCACACGGCCGGATATCTCCAATGCAGTCAACTGTGTGTGCTAGTATCTTCATGCAACTTCGTACTTCATACTAGTCAGGTTTGTGAAGCGTATACTACGTTATCTCTCTCATACCGTCTCCTATGGCTTGCATCTTGGTCTACCTCCTCGAGTGTTCTCTCGGCATTCTTTGATGCAGATTGGGTTGGGAGCCTAGATGACGGCGATCAACGGAGGGCTATCCTGTCTTTTTTTGTTGCAACTTGATCGTCTAGAGTGCACGGAAGAAGGCTACAGAATCTCGGAGTAGCCCTGAAGCAGAGTACTAGGCAGTTGCCAATCCCACGACTGAGCTTATTTGGGTACAGTCTCCGTTGAGAGAGTTGGAGTCTCTCAAGAGCAGCCACCGGTTCTTTGGTGTGACAATATTGGTGTGACGTATCTTTGATCTAATCCAGTTTTTCATGCTCGTCCCAAGCATAGAGAAGTTGACTATCGCCGTGAGGGAACGTGTTGCACAAAAGCATCTTCATATCAAGTTCATATCCTCCAAAGTTCAACTTGCTGACATCTTCATGAAGCAACTTCCACAACCTCAGTTTGAAGGTTGTAGGCTCAATCTTTACTTCCTTTGTACTTCAGGCCACAGTTAAGCACTAGCGGAAAAAAGCCTAACTATGGCGAGGCAAATAGTATATTGCTGGCGTAGACACCCAACCACTACTAGGGAAAACTTTATACACATAATCTTACCAGCCGCGCGGTTTAAAATAAGGCGCTACTGCTACTTAGCAGTAGCGTGTGGCAACAAACTACGCTACTACTAAAATTGCCACGACCTTGCCGCGCTAGGTCCTAGGTATTCAGAACAATTAGTTAGTGTTGATTATATATGACTATGATGATGAGGAGGAGTTGTTATTATCAGTATTACTAGCAAAAGAGCCCGTGCGTTGCGACGGAAGAGAAAACATAACACACGCTCTTAACCCAACAAACATCACTCAAGACCACAATAGGTTCATCTTCTTTATTTTTGCTTGGCATCATATTTGTGTTGCCGCTTATCCTCCTTCTCACCCTCGCCGGCGATGGCCTCGGTGTTCACACAAAACAAAAAAAACATGTTTGAATATGGTTAATCCTAAGGTGTCTCTCTGTCTCCCCCCCTCTCTCTCTCTCTCTCTCTCTCTCACTCCCGCGATGAGAAATCTGTTGTTTTCCCCTGCGACATTTTTCAGAGGTATGCATGTGTAGTTATTGATGTTTTCTTTTCCCTATATGGTTATAATGGGGTGTTTATTTGCAATCCGGATCGCCGCCGGTATGAAAGAAAAATGGATCTTACGCTATAAATTATAAGTTTGCTTCCAAAACAATATTTTAAAAATATTTAACAGGTAAAATTAACAACATATTTACATTCCACACATTTTTCTAATAAAATTTCATATATAATATGTTAAAATCGAAGTTAAGGTTTAAAAGATACGGATAATCTAGAAAATCATCTGTTTGACTTAAATATATTCCAAAATAATATTTAAAATACTTAACAGGTAAAAATAATCTCATATTCATATTCTACATATTTTTCTAATCAAATTTCATATATAACATGTTCAAATCGGAGTTATGGTTTAAAAGATATGGATAATTTAAAAAGCATTTGTTTGACTTAGATATGATCCGCGGATGAATTACCTAAAATATCAGGGGGGGTTTCAAAAATGTAAAATAACTGTTCGGGTGTGACTTAAATCCGGACTGCGGGTTGATTTCATTAAAACACAGGGACTTTCTGAAAAATGCCATGACGGACCACCGAAACCCAATTTGCTTTACTAGTCATCAACCTGTGCTCCTGCATGGGCTAGTATTTTTCAAACACCAGATATGTAAACATAAATCACACTTACTCTTTTCAAAGGTAACTCCTCTATTATAGTTAGGGATGGACATTTGTGACTCACATGATATCCTTTGACCATCCTTATTTAAACAATGAAATAATTTTAAGAATTGCTGTGATATGAAAACTAGCCATCCGATATTCAAACTGTGTATTTTCCACCATCGGATGCTACGCCTCAAGGAGTCCTCTAATTCTGTCCCACCTTAAACCCTCTATAGCAGAAAAAAAAGAATCCATCTCTGGCCCATGTATAGCTAGAAAAAATTAAACCATCTATAGCAGAAAAAAAAGAATCCATCTCAGCCCCACGTATAGTTAGAAAAAAAGAATCCATCTCTGCTGGTCTCCTTCCTCCGCTGATCCAACCCATCCCACGTACAGCCTAAAGAAACTACAAACACAACGAGCCCTAGGGCTCCTCCTCCTAATACTGTCCTCCTAGCAGTCAACCCCACCTATCCAACAAAACTCTAGCGCTCCTCCTCCTCCTCCTGTCCAATCTGTTGTCTTCCGTTGCAGCCATCTAAAACTGTTCTTCCCCATCCCTTTGCTCCATAATCTTTGAATCTCTACTACCCTACCATGGAGCAACAAATCTTGGCTAGGATAAGGTCCTTTTAATCCCCTTAGTGGCCATGCCCCAACCAAACTGCAATGAAGTGGAGAAGGAGGTATTTTTCGATTAGTAGATGAGTTAGATTTAGGAGGAGGAGGACTGTACTAAGGACAGTTTGAAGCAGACAACAGGCTAAGCCCTTCTAAACAGGCAACTAATAACGTTGGAAGTTGCGGCGCTGCTGCAGGTGCTTGCTCAGTTTTTCTATTCAAGCATAAGCGTCATGCAATTGGAGATGGCCTTGCAGTCTTAGAGCACAGCGCACGACCAGAGTTTGCAATTTAGGGAGTGGAAGCAAGCAGCTGGGGTTGGTCTACACTTTTCCTGACGTTGGGTGGCAAGTTAGAATTGTGCACTTTGACAATGATCGAATATTATCTGGCTAAATCTTCTTATAACAGACTAGAAGATGTACGTCCTTGCAGATTACCCAGCGAAAAGCCCAACCAACCATACGGATAATCAAGCAGAGTCCTTGAACGAGGATGTATAGTGGGTGAATGAGCTTGCATCCACGCCCTGGCTGCAGCACCTGTCTCTAGGGGAAGCAATTGGCTTCATGCAGAGTTATATTTTATACATGTACGTGCTAGACTGCAGGCTTGATTATTGGGACCAATTATAATCACTAATTTACTCTTTTTTGCATGTTGCGTAGATGATGCATGGGCGCATATGATTTTGAGATCCTGATCCTATGATTGGTTTCAGGGAGCTAAGCTAAGGGAGTATTGCTGGTGTGATATTGGTATGTATAAACATATGCTCTATGCATTTACTTTGAGCGTGTCATGCAGGAAAAACATGTGTCAAATACAGGACTTGCCATACTTAAAAGGGGAGACAGTTAAGCCATCGCTCTGTATGAAATCATGCATGAAAAATATCTCTTATATAGTACATTAGTATGCATGTGTTGGTTTTAAAATGATATATTCTGAAAAACTCGCAGAAGTAGAAATCCAGGGTCGTCCAACCCGCATTAGTGTAAAAATAGATATAATTGAACAGGAGAAAACCATCTCATTTACTATGGCTAGAGTAAAAAAATCCTTTTACCATACTGATAGAACGTGAGGCATGCCCAACGGTAGTTGCTAATGTAATAAAATAAAAGTTAGCCATGAAAGGTTAGGAAAAGTATTATAGGTGGGAGAAGTAATGGTCAATATAATGCAGAGTTTTAAAATAAAATTTCACCATATTTTCATGGAAAAATGAACAAACGTAGACTAGAATAGAGCTCAAAGAAAGCAATTACATTTTTTACTAACTTAGCCTCCCATGTGGATCAATATTGATTGACCTACACTCTATTTCCTTAAACTTTTACAATCACCGAGTTCAGGAGAGTATAAAACGTGCACAGCAGATTTGTGATAAACAACTACACATGCAGCACGCGAGTACATTCTTAATAAATTTTGCATTACACAAATAGAATGCCATATAGTAAATTATTCCTATTTTCTAAGCCTTACAAAGTTTCGCATATAATAAATGTCACCTGTCACGTGGACCTTATTGTAGTGGATTGTAATCGATAGATCTTGATACCGTACTTAAAACTAAGGACAAGTATCAGACAGTAAATGTAGTTAGAGGAATCACAACCGATAGGTTAGTGTAGATGTAACAAAGCAAGTCCCAATGTGGCAAGCATATGGATGCAAAGTCCGGCCAAGCACCTGATAAGTAAGTAGCTAACTAGGGACTTAAAAGGCACACATGCAAATGTCGATGCGTCAGATCAGATGGTTTTGTGCTGTAAAGACAAAAGAAATTTTGTACAGTAAAATTGAGTTTTTAATTAGAGCACTCAACTTCCTTTGTTAGGACAAAAATGCTTATGAGAAAAGCTCTACAAAGATGATAAAGATTCGAACGTGCAAAAGCCAAATTATTACTGTTTTTCTATATTTTAATATTTTTCCAAATTTCAGTATTCACCCAGGGTAAGTATACACATAGCCAAAATGCCTCTATGCATAATTATAGACATATAGAATAAGTTGTTTCTTCATAATTTTTCCTCGGTATGGTGCGGTGCAACCACTACTTTCCCTTGGGAATATATGTACAATCAAAATAACTAGGTTCAGATTCTCATGACTTCTAATATGTGTTACTCTCTTCTCTCCATAAATTAACACAAAAATTCTAACTCCAATCAAATTCCTATATATTTCTAAATCTTGCTCTATTAACATATAAGTTCTACATTATAAAACACTTTCGTGCTTTCCAAATCACTAGCCCGTGCAGAAGCACGGGTTGATGACTAGTTTAGTTAATTGAGTTGAACTAAAGAGGTTCATAGAATACCCTAAAGGGTGCACCTCTAAGTAATATTTCAACATATAATTTACTGGTCAATATATATATATTTCTTACCTCCTTACTTGATTAGAATATTTTTATGTTCATTAATTACAAATGTATTTATGAATGTTTACTCGTGTTACTATCAACAACTTCAGATTTGCGACTATAATATGGAATTTAAGTGTATACATCTGGTGCAAGACATTTTATTTGTCTCGACAATTTAGTATAAGGTATCTATCTATTATATTATTAAAACGATAGAAAACGGACGGCTTAGATTTAACAGTCAAAAAGGAACTTGAAAGGACGACCTGGATTTGTAGGTAGCAAATTGTACGATTTCCATCCAGCCTTATATATTAGCCACGTTTTTTTAGTGGTAAACTCTCATAACACGTAGTACATGCAACACAGAAGGAAAGCGATAACAGTCCTCATCGCTGACGCGCAAATAGATGTGACCAATAAGACGCCTTGGCTAAACTTCAATTTCCCAACGCACTCCTGCCTTCCAATAAAAGACATGGCGCAAGATCTCCTGTGGAAGAAGACTCTGTGGAAGAAGGCCATCATCCTCAGTTCCTCACTGTGCAAGATCTCCTGCGAGAGGGACGGCCAGGACGATGACCCGACGCACCTCGGTCTCGGCGGCAACATCACATCTTCACTACACACTGTCCGAGGCTGACATGCACGGTTGCTACAAATTCGCTGCTCGCCGTGGAATTCCCTATAGACCCATTTTGCCTCAACGACCACACGAACCTATCTCGCGTGCTGCTCGACTCTGGCCAGATTACGGCAAGCTCTTTGTCATCGTCGCCGTGCAGCAGGAAGCTGAGAAGCTTCTGTGGTTTTGCCGCAGCACCACGGGATCAGACGGGATTGTCGCGTATGTGGTGTAGCCGGAGAAGCAAAAGCTGGTGTACGAGCACGTGCCAACAAGTAGCGTGTGCGGAGACGAGGGCTGAAAGCGCCTAGATGGAAAGCGTCCGCTGTGTCACGGACACGGGCAGAGCAACCTTCTCCCATGGATCGGGGGCGCGCTTACTGGAACCGAAGCCATACCGAGGCATCACGAGGAGTAGCGATTGCATAATATCGTTGCACGCTTAACGTGCAGCGCATCATACGTGCGGTTAGCATTTTCTTCTCATCATTCGTAGTGATGAATGTAAAACAAGTGGATGAGCTCCCACTTAAAAATAATATCTTTTGAAATGTCAATTTTTTTACCTTTTATAGTCATGACAATTTGTCTTTTGTGTGCGTATAAATTTCCAAGAATATTTGATCAGATTTGTGTCGTTCTTTTAAAAAAATTCAATTTTCATGATTACAAGATTTTCCTAGAGTATTCTTTTTTCAGGCAAAAAAACATTTGTTCTAATTCTTATATATATTTAGACATGCTTCAAAAATACTTGGGGAGCAAATCATTTGGTCCTGTCAACCCTTTAGTGAATTTATAGAACAACATTTTCCTTTCCTTAATAACTTCTACGTGTAGACTCTTAATCTGGTAAAGGTATAAGTTTGCGACAGATTAGATGAATTATACATGATGGTAGGAGAGGAGAGCAACCATCCAGGAAATAGAATGAAGGACTTGACAGTAAAGGAGGAAGGATGCCCAGCAAAAGTATCATAGTTGTTTCACACTGAAGATTACCGATGAAACATGCAACTGTAGGAGAATATCATAGATGCATGGCTAAATAGGCTTGGACTGAGCAAAGAAATGTAACTACATCGAGGCAGCCCTCAATGCATATATGCGAAATCATTGAAATCATTAGCTATGAAATGTGTTTTTTTTCCAGAATGATATTTAAATTTATAATAACATAATCTAAGGCACATTATTTCCACACCATTTTTTAGTGGCACCTAACAAATCAACATTTAGTTTTATGTTAAGTTTGTTTCACCACACAGAAAAAGAAGACTCAAATGGCAACAAATGGTTGCTTCAAATATATAAATAGTAACAATTAAGATCTAGCCGCGCAAATGCGCGGGTGAACCCGCTAGTTACATGTATTAGAGGAGCAAAGAGATGTAATACATAGTGTTGAAAGCCATATAGGTCATATTCGGACAACAAACTATAGAAATCAATACACATAAGTGAACTATTTAATAGTAATTCTGAACTTCATGCAAAGATCGTAATCTAATTTTTGAATTCTTGACATTTGTGCCATAATAGTAAGGATACCTTCGTGGTATAGCATGTGCTAATTTGGATGATAAATTTATTTAATCGATATGATAGAACTAAGACGTTGCATGTGCAGACTAAAAATTCAGATGATACATTTACTTAGTCGATATGAGGGAACAAAGACAGTATTTGATAGCATATATGATCCGTACGATAAGTATTTGCATAGTAATAGAAGTTTGTTTTGACTTGCTCCGCATCATACAATATCACGGATTATGAAAATATAAAGATGAATTTATTTGTTCACATCATGTGCCGCCCCATGTATGTGTACCTCCTAAGTAGGTCCAAAAGGATAAATAGGGCAATATTTTATATGTGCATGCTGCAAAATAGGGGCGTAATTTTTAGTAATATCATTCCTGAGAGACAACTACATTCCCCTATCCCATATATACTGTGCTCTTTTGAGATTTATATGTATGTATGTATGTATAAAGATGGCAACTGACGTTGCTCTGACAGTCATAGTTATGTACACATTTGCCCACTGAATGTTTATTTGAGATTTTGAATACTCATTTACATAATTAAGTTGCACAAATAACACAACAAAATATGTAATATTATTATCACAAAAATGCATGTAATTACAACTGGAGAATCATTAGACCTCTTGACCAATACAGTTCATGCCCCAAACACTATAGATTCTATCTCTACGGAGCATTATCCATCCCAAAGTGTATTACCTTGATAGTATCGATTCATTTACCGTCCTAATCTCACGCAAGGTCTTGCCTGCATTGCATACTTGATGACTGAATGGAGACATCAGGATAAAGAGAGGATAAAGAGAGTACTTGGAGAAATTGCATGCATATGCTTATGTCATTTCTTTCTTGTCTGTCGATCGGGTTTCTTTCATCCAAACTTCAAAGCGTTGAGTTGATATGACCGTCAGCCCGTCACATGATCTGGTGAGAGTCTCCTGCTTACAAATTCATCCCATCATGATGCCGCTAGAAGTTGTTGCCGGATACAGAACGGCATCACTGCATGAGAATAATTTGTGGAGAAGTTGAGATCCTCGAAGCAAAAACACGCCTAGGATAAATAAAAAAATGTGACAACCTTTTCTATTTTCCATCTGCATGTAGCAGTGTACGTGCATGCCAATTAGCACATATTTTTGTATAGGCAGCCTCGTCACCAGGGACGGCTGTCTAAACTACTTCAAACAGTCGTAGTACACCTTTGCCTCTGATGCATTAACCATCATGGGATGGATTCATCTTCTGGAATAAAAAAAGATACCACTTACTTCAGACACTGTATTTAGATTATTTCTAACATGGACGCAGCAGCAGGGAATTGTCTCGACAATGTTCCTATCTGCAGTATTGGCGAAGCATAGTTTACTGGGTAGATCACAGATTTGTATTCAGCAGCCGGGGGGGTCATCTTTTGTTCTTGTAAATCTGCAACAGTACTGTATGAGACGTGCTTGTTGTAGAACTGTAGAACCGGCAACGACGCCGTGTGGTATTATTGCTAGGAGCTGCAGGGTATTGATCTAATAGTTATGGTTAGAGAATAAGTCGATCCACACGAACAATTATCTAATTTTCGATAGGATTAACATAAGATATAAGATATATATGATCAAAGAAGAAACGGCATGTGTGCATAGCATATAAAATGAAAAACTGAACTTATGTACTCATTATAAGTAGAACTTCAAAACACCGAATACTTTATCTGGCCGTATTTTTTTTCATGTATGCAAATTTAATCCCACAACAGAATGTATCATGCATCACATTGGTACTACACAGAAATTGTAAAATCTAAACAGAAGGAACTTGAAATAAATACTGGAACAGCTATTACCCATGCTGAAAATTTACAGAATACGAAGCTGAATACTACTACTGAACACCAGGTGAGGTGATGCTTTACAGCAGCTTAGACATGACGACATACTTGCTGTAATACAAATTCATATGAAATTGCAGAGACACTCAGCTTCCTGTCGAAGACAATCTTCACATGGATTTAATAGCTGTGCTCTCCCGGGTGGACCCTGCCGCTATTCATGTCGTTTCTCCGCACCAATTTGAGAAGGTCAGGAGAATGGTTGGAGGAGTTCAACGACCGTGGCGTCAATTCTTGACGACTGTGGCATCATCAGCAGGCTGCCGTACTTCCTCCACTCGATCTACAACCTCAATAATACTGGCGGCTGCCCGACTTTTTATTGAACGTCCTTCTCCGCCGCATCGTCCATTATCGTCCATTATTGTCCATCGTGATTTGCAGTTTGGTCAAGGCATGAAAGATGAAGAGATTGCAAAGATCTCCTACTCACCCCCATCAACCAAGATCGATTGCATCCCATGCATCCTGATTAGCGCTGAGATTCGAAGGATGGGGATCGGGGAGATATTGGCTGGATTATTTTCTCTTGGTTATGGCTGAGATCCGAAGGAAGAGGGTCGCCTAGGGGCTTGTTGGATTGTTTTTCCTGGTTAGGGCTGATATTAGAAGGAAAGGGGTTGTGGAGAGGTTGGATGGATTATTTTTTTTCCTTTTTAAGATTTGATACGTGGGACTACATACTACATACCAGGACTCCATGAGGGTCCTCATCGTGGGAGAGAATTTGGTACGTGGGACAACGTGAGATGACTCTATATCAGGGAAAATTTCTTAACTTGTAGGATGCGTGGTGCCTTTTTTTCCAGAAAAGTGGAGAGTCCTAGGGGAATAAGGCTGAGAGGACAGGAGAATAGGTGGTACTTCATCAGATGGCTAATCATATGCTATATATTAATCCTACGGTCAAAATTTATTAACTTCTAGGATTAACATGGTGTCTCGTATGGTGCCTCCAATTAGTAAATATAAGATTATTAGGTAAAGATGATGATGAGGAGGAGGATTTTTTATTATAACTAGTGACCAAGTTGTTATATGATGTCTCATGGATGAAAATGATGATGATGAGTTGTTATATGAAAATGATGCATTATAATGATAAGTTGTTAATGATATTATGATGATTATGATGATGAGTTATTACATCATTGGGTGAAAGAACCATGGATTAGTTTCAAGTGGATGGATCCAAATTGACGTAAAACCAAACTCTAAATTGCTATTGTATGAAAACTTGTATAATGGTGTACGAATACGACATAAAACAAAAAAGAAAGAGAATACATAACAATAGTAGCAGCGCGGTTAGGGAGGAGCGTTGCTAGTAACTTCCAGTAGCGCGTTCTACAAAAAGTGCTACTGCTAAGTATGTGTAGCAGTAGTACGGGAAAACCCACGCAACTGCTACACTTTAGCTGTAGCGCCGTAGCAGTAGCGCGGTGCCCCGCGGTACTGCTAGACCTAAAACCGGCACTACTGCTAGGCTTTTCACTAGTAGTGAATGCCACCAACATGGCGCCATTGTTAAGAAATAGTGGTAGTGTGGGTTGGCACATCAGCACTATCATACATTTTGCTTGCGTGTAACCAGTGCAGCGCCAGCACTAAGTTCATCATAACTCTAGCGTCCCTACTTGTCCAATACCAGCAAATGATTTTTTTGGTAATAAATTATTTTCTCATCAACACTAGCTACTTACTTAATAGATACTATTGAACACAATAAACTCATCAACACTAGGTACTTAACTAATAGACAGTCATTACAGAAGAGGCTCAAGAACTCAACAAGTTGATATTAATTAAACTTCACAGAAGTTGCTCACTCAAGTACTCTAGTTACTCGATGATCATCAAATAATAAGATGAACTAGTCTTAATCAAGGAGTATACCCAGATGGAGAAGCTAATTTCTATCCCCCTCTCCTTCTCTTTGGAAATGATCTATGTCCAACTTGAGGTCAATCCTCTCAGCCCTGAGGTGTCTCATCTCCTCCTTCAGTCTATCCCGATCCTCGACGAGCTTATCCCTCTCGCCCCTAAGTTGATTAGTCTCCTGAACGGGCCGAACAGTCTCCTTGTGTAGCTGTCTAATCTCCCCCTTTAGCTCGTCATTTGCCCCTTGCACGCTCTTGATGACATACTCATAAGTGTTTAAGAGTTCATTGTTGGCCATGTCCACATCGCACACCCACTCGTTGTTACCTCCAGAATTGGCCGTGACCTACAAACAGAACGAGTATACGATCAACATAATATGAAATTTCATATCACTGAACAAATATTGCAACGTATAACTAATTAAACTAGATAGCAGGTATATAACTAATTAAAGTAGATAGCAATGTAATGTGTAGAACTACTGGACTACGACTACATTTTCCACTCTATTTTGCCACACCTAACTTGGAGCATTACATTCGAGTGGAAATTTTCTTTGGACAATCAACTATTTTGCCACACCTAACTTGGAGCATTACTTTCGAGTGGAGATTTTCTTTGATGAAAAAGTAGTACACATCAGATTTTTCCCAAGGTATTTATGGATTACAACAACAACTGAAACACTTTGTTTCAGAATTTAAAATGCTTCCAAAGATGAAGACTTAAAAAAATATATCTACCTTACACTACTAGGGAAAACCCTAGTAGTATAGCGCTTGAAATATGCATAGCAGTAGCGCTGGGTCCAGTGCTACTGCTATCACGCTACAGCTAAACCCTAGTAGTAGCGCTTGTATGGGCAGCGCTACTGGTAAGTATTGTTAGCAGTAGCGCTTCCCGGACCAGCGCTCCTGATAACTATCTATAGCGCTTGTTCAGATGGCGCGCTGCTGCTAAGCCAGCGCTACTGGTAAGTAATTTCCAATGCTACAGCTAATATTCCTGCTTTCACATATTTGCACCCTGTACATATTTGTGATTTATTTATACAGGCTCTATACAATAGTTTGATCACATCATACTAAACATACACTATTCTCACATATCATAGACATACAGTAGTCTCGTCATATACCATCATCATCATCATTCAACACAAATATCATCACATCTCGAAAATAGTGATACACAAGTGCGATCATGTCATGTCTCGAATAACTGCAACTGCATGGTCATGGCACACACAAGTTTCATCATCTCTATCTAAACCATGATGTAAAAGAGAAGAACGATCAGCATGAGTAAGAGCGCCACTATGTAGTACCAGCGGTCCCGCCCCTGCTCATGCTGGAGTGTCCACCTCAAGTAACTAATTTCTGCTTCGGCTCTGGTGTCGAACCCTCTGAGGCTAGCACCCGGGTACCTGTGCACCTGGGCCTGAGCGACTGGCCAGTGATCGTAGACTCCTGGAACCCTCCCAACGTACACAACGTAGTAGTCCTTCGCCATCTCTGATCTATGTACCTGTAACGTGAGTTGATGAATTGAACAATAATATGCAACATAATGTACTTACAAAAACAAAGAGGCATGATTAGCAAAATAAAAGCAACCAATAGTAAGCATTAATGACGAAGTTCCTCATTCCCAAACCAATTAACTAGAGCGATCTACGCTAGTTCAGGACCACGGTTTAGTTACATCACATAGTTTCGTCATGCATAATTTCAAAATGTTGCCATAGAAAGACAGTAGTGATAAGGCAAGCTAGTTCAGGACCACGGTTTAGTTACATCACATTGTCATTGACAATTAGTCCTCCATGTCGGTGTTCTGCTACGTCTTGAGCTTGCGTTGGTTTTCCTTGAAGAGGAAAGGGTGATGCAGCAATAGTAGCGTAAGTATTTCCCTCAGTTTTTGAGAACCAAGGTCTCAATCCGATGGGAGGCTCCTCAAAAGTCCCACGCACCTACACAAACAAACAAGAACTCGCAACCAACGCAATAAAGGGGTTGTCCACGGCCACTTGCGAAAGTGAGATCTGATAGAGATAATATGATAAGATAAATATATTTTTGGTATTTTATAATATAGATTGGAAAAGTAAAGATCCAAATAAAAGTAGATTGAAAGCTTATATGATAAAAGATAGACCCGGTGGCCATAGGTTTCACTAGTGGCTTCTCTCAAGATAGCATAAGTATTATGGTGGGTGAACAAATTACTGTCGAGCAATTGATAGAAAAGCGAATAATTATGAGATTGTCTAGGCATGATCATGTATATAGGCATCACGTCCGTGACAAGTAGACCGACCCCTGTCTGCATCTACTACTATTACTCCACACATTGACCGTTATCCAGCATGCATCTAGAGTATTAAGTTCATAAAGAACAGAGTAACGCATTAAGAAAGATGACATGATGTAGAGGGATAAACTCATGCAATATGATATAAACCCCATCTTTTAATCCTCGATGGCAACAATACAATACGTGCCTTGCTGCCCCTAACATCCTTTGGAAAGGACACCGCAAGATTGAACCCAAAGCTAAGCACTTCTCCCATTGCAAGAAAGATCAATCTAGTAGGCCAAACCAAACTGATAATTGAAGAGACTTGCAAAGATAACTTAATCACACATAAAAGAATTCAGAGGAGATTCAAATATTTCTCATAGATAAACTTGATCATAAACCCACAATTCATCGGATCTCGACAAACACACCGCAAAAATAGTTACATCGAATAGATCTCCAAGAACATCAAGGAGAACATGGTATTGAGATCCAAAGAGAGAGAAGAAGCCATCTAGCAAATAACTATGGACCCGAAGGTCTGTGGTAAACTACTCACAACTCATCGGAGAGGCCTTGAAGATGATGTAGAGGCCCTCCGTGATCGATTCCCCCTACGGCGGAGCGCCAGCGAAAGCTCCAAGATGGGATCTCGCGGATACAGAAGGTTGCGGCGGTGGAATTAGGTTTTCGTGGTATGTTCTAATGTTCTCGGGGTACGTGGGTATATATAGGAGGAAGAAGTAGGTCGGTGGACGCCTTGAGGGCCCACGAGATAGGGGGCACGCCCGATGAGAAGCGCGCCCTCCACCCTCGTGGCCTCCTCGATTTCTTCTTTACTTGCACTCCAAGCCCTCTGGGTCACGTTCGTTCCAAAAATCACGCTCCCGAAGGTTTCATCCTGTTTGGACTCCGTTTGATATTCCTTTTCTTCGAAACGCTCAAATAGGCAAACAAACAGCAATACAGGATGGGCCTCCGGTTAGTAGGTTAGTCCCAAAAATGATATAAAACTGTAAAATAAAGCCCATAAACATCCAAAACAGGTAATATAATAGCATGGAACAATCAAAAACTATAGATACGTTGGAGACATATCACGTTCCAATCTTCATAGTCAGGGAGGAAGCACCCGAGCTTCGTGAAAGGCTTCATGTCCAGACGCTGAGCGACTAGCAGTGCTCGGACATCAACCCGCGTGATTGGACCATGGTAGAACATCCCCGTTGGTTTTTTTAGAACTTATACAGTGGGAGAGTGTCGGTGTCAAAACCGGCGGATCTCGGGTAGGGGGTCCCGAACTGTGCGTCTAGGCGGATGGTAACAGGAGACAAGGGACACGATGTTTTTTACCCAGGTTCGGGCCCTCTCGATGGAGGTAATACCCTACTCCTGCTTGATTAATATTTATGATATGGGTAGTACAAGAGTAGATCTACCACGAGATCAGAGAGGCTACACCCTAGAAGCTAGCCTATGGTATGATTGTTGTTCGTATATCGACTAGCTTGGCCTCAGTTTATATAACGCACCAGAGGCCCAGGATAACAAGAGTCCTAGCCGAATACGCCGGTGAGGGAGGAATCTTCCTTGTACGTGGCAACTGTCCGGACTGGCCCACGAGTATACGGCCATGGGGATCCTCGGCCCAATCCAACTGATCGGGAGACGACGTGGTGAGTACCCCCTAGTCTAGGACACCGTCAGTAGCCCCCTGAACCGGTCTTCAAGTTGGGGACGCTCCTCGATTCTTGTGAACTGTTCTTCATCTTCGCCGCCGGTCTTGAAAACTGGTTCAACAAATCTTCTCATCTTCGATCTTGAGGATCGCCTAAGTGCATACGAAGAGTTTACACGTTGGGTATCCGAGGAGCCCCTTTAATTTTACGGCCTTTATCAATGCCTTGTTATTTTTATACTACGCCTCGGGTTTGAAGTTATTCCCGGGAGGCAGTGTCCTCTTGCGTCCGAGCTCTAACGCAGGACTGCATTCGTGGTATCTTTTGCGGCCGAGCACCAACGCTGGACTGCTTCCCAGCTCTATCGTCGGACTATGTATTCGAGCTCCAACGCCGGACGGTATCCGAGCTCCAATGCCGGAGTGTATCCGAGGTGTCGTAAATCACCTTGGTTCAAAGAAGTTTGAAGGAGTTTAGCCGAGCTTCATGCCGGAAATGCCCTCTATGGAGCCAGCCACTAGCGCCCGAGCTTTATGCCGGACAGCTTCCGAGGTGGTGCACCACCCTGAATGTGGGCCGATTTTTGTCAGTATTTTTGATTGGTGCAATTTATTCTCTGCCGAGATACATAACCAGTAGCCCTCATGGTGGGTATCGGTCTAAAACCCGAGATGCACCTGAAGGATGACATAAGACCACTGATCCCAGTAGCCGCTGAGACTCAGGTTGATTTGTAAAATCGGTCTGAGGATCAAGTCCAAGCTCGGCAGAATACTTCGGGACACAAAAAGCGGCGTGCTCAGTCCTCAAGTATCAGGTTGGGTGCGGCCGACCAACCTGAGGATCAAAATCTCCTCGAAGACTGTATCAGGTTGGACAGGCAATGCAGTAGCCCCCGATACACTAGTCGGGTGGCAACACCAGATCAGGGGATCGATGTGCCCCTTTAATATTTGTAAATAATAAGCTCGAAGCCCAGTAGCCCCCGAGCCTTAATGCGGGCAAGGGTGGCCGAATTAAGGATTGATATCCATAGTAAAATCACAAATTATGTGTAATGACTCTATGTATCCAAGCATCGTCATTAATGCTCGGATCCGCATTGTACAAAACTTTGTTGACCGACCATCGGCTTCCACCTCGTCGGCCAATAGCCGAGGAGTGTTTGTCCTACTTTATAAAGCCTTTATGAGGGCAAAGATTTACAGCAAACAAGGCAATCTGGCCATACGGTTTTATAAACAAAGGTACGCAGAGAGATATGTTATATTACTGTTAATGTAAGAAATGTCTTCCAAAGAAAATAGTCCCGCTATCGGTTGCTTTCTTTGTGTTGTCATGCTAAGCATGATCATGAAACCTCAGCTCCAATGTGAGAGCAAAATATTGAGGATTTAGTTTGGGAGGACAGTTACTAGCCCCCGGTAGTGTTCGGCAACAGTCGAGGTCAAGCCGAAAACACTTCGGCCAATTTTATGAATGGCCCGTCATTTAATATAGTTATCGGATCGCTGACCAGTTTACACCTATTGTGATAGTCAGTTTCGGCTTTCTCCACCGAGGTGCTTGACCATGCGAAATGGAAGCACAATCGCAGTGGTTCTCCTTTGCACACCTAGCCGAACAAAGCGGAACATAGGAGGCAAGCGCGGGACCCGAGCGGCGAACTATTGACCAAGAAACAATTCAAACTGATGCATATATAGCAATATCCGAGAATGTTTTGCGAATCTCTAAAGGTGTCCGGCGTTGCCTTTGAGACTTGTGCTGAAAACACACAAATAGTTGAAAACTGCCAAAAGCTTGGAAAACCAAAAAACGTCAGTAAAAACATGACGTCCGAACAAGATCAAGTGTTCGGTGCCAATCCGAAAATTGGACTTTAGAAAAAAAAAAAGGTGCTTCTGCCATGCCTTAACATGACACATCCTATCTCAAGTCTTCAAGCGGGTCAGCCTACGGCTTCCATCTCCCATCCCGAAGGTGGAGTACTTCTCATTAGGCCAGTTTAGAAAACTAAACTCTAGCGGTTTTGAGAGAGAAATTAGGCTCCCCGGCTAGTGACCACTCACTCGTGTCGAGAAAAGGAGTGATAAATAATAATAAAAACTCTGCAACGACTAAGAAGAAAACACTTATTATAAAACGGCTCAAATAAACATAAGAGCCCCCAAGTGACTTGGGTAAAAGAATGATTGTATGTACCGAAGTACTTATATCATATCTATGTTCAACCGAACTTTAAACGCGTCTTAACCGACCGTCGGCTTCTCCCTCTTCGGTCAAGGACCGAAAAGTGTTATGTACTCCATCTGTCGAGAATATCGATGGTGTTTCCAATAACCAGGCAATCAGGTCATAAGGTCAGAACGAGACAAAGCGCGCTCAGGGAACTTATGCTATATTACTAATAAAGTGTAAGAAGCATTTTCGAAGAAAATAGTACCCCCACCGGTACCTTTCTTCGGTGCTCATTGTTAATATGAGACTTGTGCAATAGATTTTTTGTACTCATGAGTTCCGTTGTGTGCCGACCATTATTGAAAACAGTAAGAGCGCTAGCTTTCGGCTTCACCGGTCTGAGGTCCGGCTCGGTTGACCCGATCATGACAATCGCAGAGGTGCTCCCTTTACTCCCTAGCCGAACAATCGGGAACGTAGGGGTAAACACAGGAGCAAGGCAACCCAGCTTGCAAATCACTTATGTCAATATGGGGCATATTGTGGCATAATACACGAACAAGGAATGAAGCCATTACATAAGTATAATCATGTGCAAGAGGAAAAAAGCTTCATGAAGGAAGCCCCAAGTAAGCAGGGGTATTTGAATTTATGCCACACAAACAAAGTTTGGACAAGGAAAATTTTTACAAGCAACTTCTTCGAAAAAGTATAACGCTTTGGTCGAGCCGAACACAAGTTAAAAATTTAAAACTTTGAGCATGAAGGCAACTTAGCTGGTTAATGTGTTCAAGATTGATGACGCGGTCCGAGCTTGATGCGGGACAAGGTTCCATCCCCAAGCCAGTCCCGAGGTGGCGAGCAAAGAGCTCGGCACTCAAGTGGTGATATAGCACGATCAATGCAGGACGGCAGAGTGATGCCGAAGTCCCTGCATGGGGTAATGAAGTGTTGACGAAGCCCCCCGTCCAGCCGAGGTGACGCCAAAGGATATAGTCCGGCTGGATCATTTTCCTGTGCACAAAAAATAGTGCAGACCGAGGATAATAGTAATAATAAGAATTAAAAAAATGTTGCATAATAAATAATTTATGCAAAGTGAGGAAAAAAAGAAATATGGCCTGGCGCCGAAGTCAATGTCAATGCAGGTCGTCGGCGTAATGCAATAATGGCGTGGCAAAGCCTGAATTCACAGGTCGGTCCGAGTTCCGGATGCGGCGTTCGCCGGACTATGGACGGAAACTGACCGAACCATCATGCGGTCGTCGTTAATGCGGCCACCATTTGATAGACCTGCATATATATGATGGACAAACCAGAGTAATAATTCCTTGGGAAAAATGAACCCAAACAAGCAAAAAATACTGGGATTAATAGCACCTGGTTTATTTGTTGTAGCAATCCGAAAGGAGGTGATTCCCAAAATTGGGACTCGATCCGCGCACCCATTGCCTGATGGGCGATAAAACGACGGCATGGCAATGCTAGAAAAGGTTGGCTCGCCGAGGCAAAGCCCTCGGTCCAGCTAACGTGACGGAGCTGGTCGGCTAGAGACGCCGAAGCGTCCGGAGTAGGTTGATGAAGAGATGGCGAAGCCCCCGGTCCAGCCGAGATGTCGAAGTAGGTCGGCGTGATGGACACCAGCTTGAAGAAGCAATAGTGCGCCTGCCGATGCAGGTCGTGGACGTGGTCGATGCCGACTTGATGAAGCGGCCGTGCGGCGATGCCGGTATGCCCGCTCCGTGTAATCCGTGGGGCGGCGATGTTGGTGATGATTTATCCTTCGCGATGCCGGACTCTTGTTCAGCTTGCCGAGATGATGATCCGAAGAAGATTAGCTCGGCTCAACAAAGTGACGACGTGTCTAGCGTAGGTCGGCAGCCGTGGAGCAATATTGCCGGACTGGTTTGACAGCAGCATCATATTGAAGATCATGTTCAAAAGATTTTAAAGTTAGTGGGATGTGTTCGGAAACAACAACACCCCATACAAATCTTCCTTCAAAAAGGATGTCCGAAATCCCGTTCATAAAAAAGACGAACTCGGGTCGGATTCGTTTTCGCGCAGAAAACAGATCCGAAAAGTGATGCACTAATCGGAAGGTTCCCGGAGTTTGGACGGTCGGATCGAGCTGAAATTTTGAGGGGTGGTTGATATGGGAATTCCGCAGTCGATCAACGGTTGGATCTTTCGAAGGAAGTCCGAGCTAGAAGCTGGACACCATGCCCTAAACTCGTCCAGATTCTCGTCCAGATTCAATGCGGCTCTGGTATATCGGAGATTGCCAGAGATTCCTCCATCGGAACTCGACGAAATTTTCCAGAGTTGTTGTAGACTCAATTCCGCACAATTCCACCGAAGCAATCGTTAAAACGACGCTTGAGGAGGCGGTGGCGGCGGACATAAGTCCGCTGTCCAGAAAAACAGTACGGGCGCGCGAGGGCAATTTTGACGTTGAGCCCCCGGGCTCCCTAGATGATTCCTCCATGATCTTGATAGAGATCAGAGTTGATGCTGATGAAGGCCCTCATCCAAACATGACGATCGGAGGTAGGGCGCAGTCCTTGGTCGAACCAAGGTGACCAGTCGAGCTGGTGACGAAGATGCCGAAGTCGTAGTTGATCTGCAGGCGGGCCATCGACCTTTTGCCGAACACACAGCGGAACTCTCAATGAGAGCACCAATGTCGGTGTCAAAACCGGCGGATCTCGGGTAGGGGGTCCCGAACTGTGCGTCTAGGCGGATGGTAAAAGGAGACAAGGGACGCGATGTTTTTACCTGTGTTCGGGCCCTCTCGATGGAGGTAAGACCCTACTCCTGCTTGATTAATATTGATGATATGGGTAGTACAAGAGTAGATCTACCACGAGATCAGAGAGGCTAAACCCTAGAAGCTAGCCTATGGTATGATTGTTGTTCGTGTATCGACTAGTCTGGCCTCGGTTTATATAATGCACCAGAGGCCTAGGATAACAAGAGTCCTAGCCCGAACACGCTGGTGGGGAGGAGTCCTTGTCTTGATCGCCAAGTCTTGTGGAATCTTCCTTGTACGCTGCAACTGTCCGGATCGCCCACGCAGTATCTGACCATGGGGATCCTCGGCCTAATCCAACTGATCGGGAGACGATGTGGTGAGTACCCCCTAGTCCAGGACACCGTCAGAGAGGCTCCCTTTGTGTTTGTATTACTCAAAAGATATAGTACAATGTACACCTCATATTTACAAGATACTCAACCTCCACTTTGGGATAGAGTGTAATAAGACCAAGTTATGGGCAAGCTAATGGGGTGATAGTGTGTTTACAAAAGAGAGAATAAAGTCTCTCAAGTCTTCTCTAGTTCTGTGTTGAAGGAGGGTGAAGTCTTGCTTGTATCTATCAAGCCAAGAGTAGTAAGTAGGAGGGATGCTTCTGAAGTGCTTGTTATTCCTCTCTTTCCATTTGCTCCAAGCTGCCTGTAAAAATATTTCCATGAACATGGGTTTGTCCAAATTGTTGGATGCCTGACTTATCCATAGCAAGCAGTTGAAGTCATCCCCAATGTTATAGTGCCACTCTTGAGCATCTTGCGAGTGTTTAGTTGATCAGAGAGAAGCAACCACCCAAACATCTTGATTTTCAGCATGACCTTCGATTTCCAGAGCCATTGATATGATTGGTGGGCCTTCACATCCCTAAAGTAGAATTTGTAGTATATGTTGGCCTTAAAATCTCTTGATCCCCAACAATACTCACAGGTGTCATGGGTATGCAAGTCTTCATGGTTACCTACGTGGAGCACCTTTTGTTGTAGATCGCGAACTTCTTCATGTGCTTTCACCGAAAGGGGTAGGTGAAACGTTTCATGGAGTGAGGTAGATCCCAAGAAATCTGTGACTGAAATATCCTCATTTATTGCGAAGGAGAAGGCCCGCACGTATTATTCCGCTAGTGTAGTGTCTAACCATATATCCTTCCACGTAAGTACCGTGTCTCCAACATGCATTTCTTTAGATATCCCTCTATAGATTGGGGTGAGCTTTAGCACATCCTTCCACCAGAACTATCCGCACGGTTCCGACGCGTGCGGGATCTTGTGCATGTAATATGTTGTCCAGATCAAATCCACCCAGGGCAGGTCATGGTGGTTGTAAAATTTATGCAGATATTTGAGAAAGAGGGCCTCACTTTGGATACGGAGATTGATTATGCCAAGTCCACCACTTTGTTTTGGTTGATAAACCACGTCCCAAGCTGCCAATGAGTTACATTTATCCCCTTACTCGGTCTTTTTTGTCCAAAGGCACTTTCTTCTTATGTTATCAAGTAGCTCTAATATCTTTGGTGGGAATTTGAGAGTGCAGAGAGCGAAGATGGTGAGAGATGTAATCATCGTGTTGAGGAGTGACAGTTTTGCACCGTATGACATCAAGGATAAAGTGCTGGTCATTCTTCGTTCCATCGTGCAAACAAGAGGCATGAGATCTTGGACCGTAGGCTTGGTTATTATGAGAGGTAGTCCCAAGTAAGTGAAGGGAATAGATCCTACCTTACAGCTAAAGATAGAAGCGATGTCGTTGTAACAATCGGCAGCACAATTAATTCGGATTGATGTAGACTTGTGGAAGGTTATCTTTAATCCAATAGAAGCAGCATAGTCCGAGAGAATATCCTTGATAGTCCTTGCTTGGTTGGGGCAAGCAGGGAGTATAATGATCGTATCGTCGGCATATTGGATCACTGGATAATCATGCTGGTTTTGTCTTTGGAACGGAAGCTGTATTTTGCCTTGTCGGAAAGCGTCATTAATGGCAGCTTGAATCAAATCAGTCATGAGCACAAAAATGAGGGTGATAAAGGATCACCTTGATTTAACACCACATTTGCAGATGAATTGCTGGCCTGGTACACCATTAAAGAGGACCGATGATTTTCCCGAGGAGAAGATGCATTTGATCCAATCAAGCCACTTGGCATCAAACCGCATGTGTTCCATAATTGTAATCATTGCATCATGCTCGATCATGTCAAATGCTTTTGCAAAATTTAGTTTTAGCAGGACAATATTTTGTTTTGGGGTTTGACACTGATGGATGTACTCAAGCCTGTGCCAAACAGTCTTGTATTGATCTTCCTTTGATGAAGCCATATTGATTGCGATGAACAATTTTAAGTATGAGCTTTTGGAGCGGTTTGCGAGCAGTTTAGTGATAACCTTGCGGCAGCGATTGAGCAAAGTAATTGGTGCGAAACGAGAAATTGTCTCGGTGACCGAACTTTTGGTATGAGTGCGATAAATCCCTCATTAATGCTCTCAAGATTAGGTCCGCCCTCATAGAATTGATTGCATATATAGCTCATAAAAGTCCTCTTTAATTATGTTCCAACATTTTTTTAGAAATAAGCCAGTGAATGCATCCGGACCAGGTCCTCTATCAGCCGGCGTTTCCTTGATAACAGCATCGATTTCGTCCTTGGTGAAAGGGACAGTCAATTGATCCACACCTTCAACTTTCTTGATGATGCTTTGCAGGTTGAATTTTATCTGAAACTCTCCAGATTTTCCAAGTCTTTCTTTGAACGCTTGGTATATGATCGCCTCTTTACTAGCATGATCTTCTGCCACTGTGTCATCAGAGAGTTTTAGTGTTGGAATTGTGTTTCGTCTGTATCTATCTGAGGCCATTGCCTTTAAAAATTTAGGGTCTTTGTCACCCAATTTCACCCATCGAATGGTGCATCTCTTTTGCCAGTATTGTCTTTGGTAGTCCAAGAGGCGTAAAATGTGTTTCTTCAGAATTTTCCTAAAATTATGTTCTGGAGTAGAAAGGATTCTGAGATTTTTGAGGGCATCTAGATTGGCCAGGGCAAGATTAGAGTTTTCAAATGCCACCTTAAGTTTAGAGATACGTTTGCTCCACCTTTTCAACGCATATCTAAATGCTTTGAACTTTCTGCACAGTAAATTGGCCGCATTTGTATTGGCATGTTTTAATGGTCTTGTCCACACAGATTGAACCAAATCCATAAAACCCGGGTGCTCCGTCCAATAAGACTCAAACCTAAAGATTTTGCTTTCTACGAGGATGGAGGTTTCAATTTTGACAACACACGGAATATGATCGAAACTGGTTTCCCTAGTGGCATAACTAGAGTGTTAGGGTAACATGAAGTCCGGTTGTTAGACGTGAATAACCAGTCTAATTGCTCAAGGAGGGGGGTCATGCATATGTTGCTCCAAGTGTAAGCACGACCCTCAATTGGCAGTTCAATTAATTGCTAAGAGCGGATGATGTCATTAAAAGCAATCATGTCATTAGGATTACCTCTAGGTTTATTTACATTATCGTGGCTACGAATATAGTTAAAGTCTCCTAGCAACAACCAATCTTCATTGGAGGGGATATTTAGAATATGAAGCCAATCAGTGTAAGTCACTCTCGGGTCACCCTGACACGGGCCATGTATGTTCACCAGGGTCCACTCTTAGGCTGATTGTGTGGAACGGAATTTGATGACAGAACCATGCCATGAGAACTGTTCCTGTGAAAATGGCATTGTTCCAAATGGCGACAATGCCTCTTGAAGCACCCTGGGAGGGGATGTATGCAAATTTATCAAATCTTCTTGGGCAACAAGACTTCAGGAACAAGTTATCAATGTCAAATTTTTTGTTTCTTGCAGACGGAGATGATACCTGACAAAGCTGGAGGAGATAGCATTCGAGAACGCCAAAAGCTTAGGATCAGAGTTTAAGCCTCTTACATTCCAGCACAAAATATTCTAGCTCGATAAAAGTTCCATGATAAAATAGAGCAAATTAAAAAACAACTGAAATAAAGCAAGGAAATAGCTTAAGCATTGGAGGGGCCGTCCTCAGCTTCAGCCATCAGAGCTTCAGAAGTAACTTCTTCTGGCGGAATGGCGCACTTGATGATCCCAATGTGTTGCAGCACTTGAACAGGAGTAGGTGGAGGGATCTTGTACTCCTTCAGTGAGTATGGAACAACTTGACCTGCTTGGGCACCAGCACTAGGGACAATTCTAGGCTTGACTTTGGAAGGTTTAGCCTTGCTGTCAGAAACTGATGGTATCTTGAAACCATCATATTTATTAGAGTCATTATGCGATGAACCTCAAAAACAGATGCTAGTGCTTTAGCTTTGCCCCTCCTGATTATAGATTTCCCCGAGCTCATAGCGTCACTTGCAATAAATCCAGTGGAGTCACTTGCATCAGAACCAGAAGAGGTGGTCATTGCATCTAATGAAAGTGTTGTTGCACCTTGAACAGGTAAGTCCATCTCATCCAAGATTTCTGTGATGACAACATTGGAGTTGGAAGTCCTTGGTATGACAGCGAGATCATTTGTTGGCTGAAGAGGGTTATCCCCACAGGACAGGGCCAAAGAACTACTGCCAGGGATCATCTCAGTGACATATAATGAATCTGCAGTTTGTTGGACGGTTCTGGTGGAAGACAGAATAGAGCACTGCCCCTCTTTCTTAGCAATGCTAACATTAAATTGCACTGAAATGTCACCAAATCCATACCCCGAGCTCCAGGGGCCATATCCAGCTATAATAGGCCTAATAGCAGCTAGGAGGTATGTGTTCAGCCTCAACATTGGCACACAATCATTCAGAAGAAAAAGAAGCATTGGTGTTCTCAGGAGAAAGCATAGAAAGCTGCAGACCAGCATTTGAAATAGACAGTGGCATTTCCATGGGTGTTACCTCCTGGGTGGTCACAAGATTGTACGTGATAAAACTCAGCTCGGATTCGATGATCCGGTGTCTTTCCTATGCCTGTGGCCCAGCTGACAATCTCGACATCTTCGGTAGTGGCTGACATGCGAAGGCGTTGATTGTCCCTTCTGTACTGCATTAGGTGATGCATAAGGTAGAATCCATCAACCATACTGGTGTGCGGTTGCTGGATGCGGCAGAAGTCGGTCTTATGGCGGAAAACTAGCCCGCTCTTCCTGTGCCTTTTCACCTTGATATATCCACCAGACAGGCTGAAGGTTAACAAGGCACTATCGAGAACACTCTTTACGTGCATGTAATCCTTTTTCTTTAGGTTCTTCGATGATTCCAAGTACATAGCATGGGAGTATTCCGGGTACAGAATGATGAGGACGGCGCCGCCCCTGCTGCGCGAATTAAGTACACCTCAAATTAGCCTCCATGCTTGCAAATGAATGATTAACACGTACGGAAGGATATGCGCGGATGACTTACTAGGGATGATAAGGCAGGAGAATCTCTTCCTTGTCCTTATTAGCGATCATGAATTCGCCGAGGTACTTGCACGCATAGTCACGGTGCTCTTTGCAAACTGCCAAGAAGCTCTCGTGCATATAGTACGGGTCCACGACGCAGATATATTTTATGTTCTCGATCCTCATGAAGTAGTTGAGATACAACGCATACATGCGGATGAACTAGAAATCCAGCTTGGTTGTGTGGAACATGTCATAGATGTAGTCAAATCGCAGGATGAACTGATTCGCGAGCCAGGTCTCGACGTACAACTTCCCACCCGGCACCTGAGCCACGTAAAGCAGGTATCCTGGTTCTTTCGCGATCAGAAGGCTTTTCTCTCTCGCCAGCACATCTTCATGGAGTCTCTTTAGATCATTATGCGAAAGAAGTGATCCAGCGCTTTAGTACGTAGGATCGCTCGCCGCGGTGACATGGAAACGTGTCTTACCTTGACGGTATTCTGCTTACCACCCGGGGCTTCAGAGGCGGCTGGCTTCTTGAAGCACCTATGGCGCCTTTAGGGCCTTTCCTGGGCGGTCTCTTCCTTTGCTTCTTGGCGGGTGGCGGTAGTGAGCCCACCATACCTTCCCTAACCACCACCCCCAGGGTCGTCGGGCTAATCAGTGGACGGGCCTCGGGGGGTTGCTGGGTAGAGGCGGCATCTGGAGGCGTTTCCTGCGAGGATCGCTTGAAGAGAGACTTTTTGCATTCCGCCTTAGGACGTTCCGGCTCCGGCAGATCAGGCAGCATCAAGTCATCATCTCCATGCTGATAGCCTGAGTCTTCGTCGTCCTGAGCCATCAATCCTCCATCATCATAGGCGATATTTAAATACTTGTCTGCGTCATCATCATCATCATCCTCCATGTCATCATTAGCATTTGCTTCTTCGACAGTGGGGGCGACATGATCTGGCACTAATCGAGGCTCTCCCTCGCGTCATACGCTACAATCCGCCACGACAGGTGCAGGTAATTTGGTAGGTGGGGTGGTGTTCATACCTTCTTGAGAAGGTGGCGTTGGCGTGATACTGGGCGCCTCGAGACGAAGAATAGACTTCCACCAAGGCAAGAACCAGCTCTTGCATGCGCCAATCGTCTTAAGGTTCTCGTTTTCGTCATCGACTGGTACCGGAGGAGGCAAATCCTCGAAGCCCGCTAAGAAACTGGCCACGTTAACCTTGAAGACTCCATCGGGAATCTCTCGGTTGTGGAACATTCGGATTGCCGGCTTCACGATCGTTGCCTTTGCCACTGCCACCTTCTGGCCCTTGATGTCATAGAGTAGGGTGCATGGGGTATCGTCGGCCTACCAAGGAGACATGTCTGCGATGTCAAACATCTAAAAGGCAACAAAAACGAAAGACTATAGACATGCTGGTGAAAAGGGTATGACGCGTAATTACCGTGAGGGCGTCGAGCTCAGTCAACGACGAAGGCCCGCCGAGCATGCCAGAGACGGAGGTCGGGCTGCTATGAACAGGAACGGGACCTTTTGCGGTTGCTTGGGCAGTTGTTGGTGCTGTGGTGTTCGCCGAATTATTGCCGACAAAGCTAGGAAGGGGAAAGTCCTCCGGCCGTGCATTTGGATTGCTCTTCGACCAATCGAAATTTGCCGGAATCAAGTTGGCCACCGCGTCAGTGACCAACCCACTAGCTACCCCGAGCAACTCTTCTTTGGTCTAAGATTTGGTCTTATTAACCGCAATCACGACCTTCTCATCGATGCTCTGCTGAGTGACGACCAACCGTCTCATCCTTCTTTCCTCTGGCTCCTCGGGGTAGCACGTCCTCCATGAGGCGCCATCTCTGATATCATGCACACGTCCATAGGACGGTGGCTTGTCCACCGGGACCTTTTTCAGTATGTTCAGGGCCCGGTTGAATGGGGTGTCCCACTTGGGCCTCGCCGACGACTGTGACGACTCATCGCTTTCGGCTGCCTTTTGGTGCTGCTCTTTCTGCAAAAGGAACGTGGATGGTTTACTAATGTGACAAAACTTGAATTCGAATTGATTGGAAGCTAATATGATAATGTGGTAATATAACAATTAGCAAAAGTCTCATGAACTCCCTCATATTCGGGTCTGTGTAAAAGATCTTTCTGACTTTGTCCCACTTGTACCAGACCCTGATTGAGTCATGCTCAAGCGGGTCTGTGAACTCCGCCGGGTCTGGGATTCCGAGACTTTCATGTTCGGCGTCCTCCTTGGCCCATATGTGCCTCATCCACGCGTAACCACGGCTTTCGAGGCAGTGGGAAGGCGTGTTCCTGGCCTGGAGTGCCTTCATTTTCTCCGACTTTGCCTTGACTTCTTCTTTTCCACAATTCTCCTTGAATTTTAAAAAGTCCTCTGTCGTTATTGTTGGATTATCAGCATGAATCTTGGGCCACGGTTCATTCTTCGCAATTGCGTTTTTCACCCAAACTTTCCAGGGGGACAAGTCGTTGGTGAACGTCACCATCACGTTGTCGCTTATCTTTGTCATGGTGACGTCGTCCCACAGCTCTTTATATTTGCCTTCATCCCGGCCGGGGAACAGGAACATATTGTGCAACTTCTTTAGGAGCATGTGCTCCATATATGGTATCTACTTCAACCTCTAAATGCGTTGATGTTGGCGGTTTCCCTGAGGATGCATCCATGTTGGTTGCCTAGCACGAGCGCGCTTCCTCCAGCACCGTTGGCTCTAACTTCTTGGAGTGCATCTCTGTGACCACAATTTGTCTGATGCCAAGCTCGTTTGGTCTTCGCGTCCTCTTATTCTTCGGTGCTTTACCGGCTACGACAACATCGTTGCCGGTGTCGGGCGTGGTGTCGGTGCCGGTGCCAGTGCCGGTGTCGGCGTCGGTGTCGGGGTTGGGGCCACTGCCGCCACCATGCAACCCCATCTGGTGTTCGTCCAGGTAATCGAAATAGTTATTTGCTGCCTCAATGGGGTCTGCGAGGCGAGCAGAACCACCCACGACTTAGGCGTCGGTAGACATGTTTCCTATTAAACAATTGTAAATAAAAGATATAATGAAGAAAAAAAGGGCCTATATTTGGTCAGAATGTTCATTCCCCATCCGGCAAATCCCGGGTACTCCATATGTCCTAGTTTCTAGCATGAAATTTTTGGCATGACCTTTGCTAAAAAGTGGACATATGGAACGCCTGAAATTTGCCGGAACAGAAATGAATCACAATTCCAGCAAAACATAGACCACTCGGATATTTTTTGGCATTCAACCAACATTGCAAAACCAACATATAACATCAATGACATATATCATTCAAGCTAAAGCATGCTTGTACTTAAGTACAAAAAATGACAAAAATAGCTACAAACTTGCTCAAACTTGCTCACAGAGTTCATACATAGCTAACTTGCCCAAAATTTTGCTAACTTTGCTAAATTTGCTACTTTTTTTTTAATGTGCTAATGTTTTTTTATTTGCTACTGTTTTTTTATTTGCTACTGTTTTTATACCTAATTTTTTTGCTACTATTTTTTTAAATTATTGTTTTGCCGAAAGGGGAATGAGGTCGAGGGACGAGAGTGCGATGGGAGGCCGGGCAGACGAGGAGGAGGTCGGGCCAGCCTTGAGACGAGACGAGGAGGAGCGCCGCCTCGAGGCCGAGGCGGGCAGAGGCGGCAGGTCGGTGTCGAGGTTAGGTCGAGGCGGCCACGGCCACAAGTGGCGGGCGATGGCGACAAGCAGAGAGAGTGGAAGAGGTGGGAAGTAGGGGGAATGGGGACTTTGCAAAATTTTGAGCCCGCGCGGGCGATGGTTAACTCAAAATAGCAGTACCGCTGGTTTAGGAACCAACGCTATAGCTAACTTAGCTATAGCGTTGGTTCAGCGCTACTGCTAAGTTTTCCAATTTTACTTTTTTTATTTCTAAAATACAAGTAGCAGTAGCGCTGGGCTAGGAACAGCGCTATAGCTAACTTAGCTATAGCGCTGGTTGCCTAAAGCAGCGCTATACCTAACTTAGCTATAGCGCTGGTTCCCTAAACCAGCGCTACTGCTAAGTTTTCCAATTTCATTTTTTTATTTCTAAAATACAAGTAGCAGTAGCGCTGGGTTAGTAGAAGGCATTATATCTAACATTTCTTTTCTTTTTATTATTTTCTGTTTACTTCTTTTTTTCTTTTGTATTGCTTTATCCCTTTTCTTTTTTGTTTACTTTTCTTTTATTTTGTATTGCTTTATCGCTTTTCTTTTCAGTTTACTTTTCTTTTCTTTTGTATTGCTTTATCCCGACGGCGTCTCCCTCCCACACTGCGCTAATATCACCCGATGCATGCATGTAATTGAAGGGAGATGCGATTACATCATTTGACCGATAACGGTTGCTTAAGTGCATACACAAAATAGATACATATATATAAATGTAGGTTTCTGATCAGCTGCGTCGGCGATGTTTCACATTAAGCTTCTTCCCTTTCTTGTTCGTTGCCAAGTAATTGAGCCCCTCCTTGTGACTTTTCCGGAGCCATGGAGTATGATCTTTCTTAGGTAATCTAGTTTTGATTCTTCGTTTCATGTATGCTTCATCATCATCGTCATCTTCCCTCATCGGGTTGCCGTATTGGTCATAATCTTCTTCGTTGGCGACTCCATCCATTCCGATGATGCTCCTTTTGGATCTCCTCACGACAACACGTGTGGGATTGGCTGGGTCGGTTATGAAGAAGCATTGTGTCACGTGCTTAGCGTATACCTTATAACCTGCAAGTATACGGGATCAATTGTAGCCTCTTTTGATAAGTAAGAGTGTCGAACCCAACGAGGAGCTAAAGGTAGAACAAATATTCCCTCAAGTTCTATCGACCATCGATACAACTCTACGCACGCTTGACGTTAAGCTTTACCTAGAACAAGTATGAAACTAGAAGTACTTTGTAGGTGTTGTTGGATAGGTTTGCAAGAATATAAAGAGCACGTAAATATAAACTAGGGGCTGTTTAGATAAAGAAGCCATAAAGTAAATATAGCGAGTGTGGAAAAGTGGTGGTAGGAGTTGTGAAATTCTCCCTATGCAATTGACTACATTACTAAACCGATAATCACTATTGCAATTCTATTTGAGGGAGAGGCATAAGCTAACATACTTTCTCTTCTTGGATCATATGCACTTATGCTTGGAACTCTAGCAAGCATCTGCAACTACTAAAGACAATTAAGGTAAAACCCAACCATAGCATTAAAGTATCAAGTGCCCTTTATACCATACGCAAACAACCTACTTACTGGTCTCAGGCTTACATCACTCACGCCACCCACCATAAGCAAATCATGAACATATTGCAAACCCTACAGCGGGGATCCCTCACGCTTGCGCGACACGGAGAGCACCATAGGACAACATCAATAATAAAACATGCAACTCAAATCAATCATAGCAATTCATCAATCACCGATAGGACAACGAAAATCTACTCAGACATCATAGGATGGCAACACATCATCGGAAAATAATATGAAGCATAAAGCACCATGTTCAAGTAGAGGGTACAGCGGGTTGCGGGAGAGTGGACCGCTGAATATAGATGGGGTAAGGTGATGGAGATGTTGGTGAAGATGATGGAGGTGTTGGTGAAGATCGTGGTGATGATGATGGCCCCCGGCAGCGCTCCGGCGCCACCGGAAGCAAGGGGGAGAGAGCCCCCCTTCTTCTTCTTCTTCCTTGACCTTCTGCCTAGATGGGAGAAGGGTTTCCCCTCTGGTCCTTGGCTCCCATGGCGTGGGAGGGGCGAGAGCCCCTCCAAGATTGGATCTATCTCTCTGTCTCTCTCTGTTTCTGCGCTCCTGGATTCTGCCCTGGCACCGTTTCTTTTATATCCGGAGATCCGTAACTCCGATTGGATTGAAACCTTCGCCCAGATATTTTTCCAAAAATTAGCTTTCTTGCGGCCAAAGAAGGGCATCAACCGCCTTATGAGGTGCCCAGGAGGGTGGGGGCGCGCCCACCTGGAGTGGGCGTGGGCCCATGTCTTGTGGCCACCTCTGGCACCGTCTCGCGTTGATTTTACTTCCCAAAAATCACAAATATTCCAAAATAATTCTCTGTCCGTTTTTATCCTATTTGGACTCCATTTGATATGGGGTTTCTGTAAAACATAAAACATGCAACAAGCGAGGCGGCACTTTGAGCACTTTGGATCAATATGTTAGTCCCAAAAATAGTGTAAAAAGTTGCCAAAAGTATATAAAATTTGTAGAATATTGGCATGGAACAATTAAAAATTATAGATACGACGGAGACATATTAGCATCCCCAAGCTTAATTCCTGCTCGTCCTCGAGTAGGTAAATGATAAAAAAGATAATTTTTGATGTCGAATGCTACCTAGCATAATCTTGGTCATATGTCTAATCATGGCATGAATATTAAGACACGAGTGATTCAAAGCAATAGACTATCATTTGACATAAAAACAATAATACTTCGAGCGTACTAATAAACAATCATGTGTTTTCAAAACAACAACGCCAAAGCAAGCTTATCCCTACAAAATCATATAGTTTGGCTTCATTTTCGTCATACAAAATGCTCCCATCATGCACAAACCCGATAACAAGCCGAGCAATTGGTTCATACTTTTTAACGCGCTTTAGCTTTTTTAACCCTCACGCAATACATGAGCGCAAGCCATGGATATAGCACTATAGGTGGAATAGAATATGATGGTGGAGGTTTATGTGGAGAAGACAAAAAGGGAGAAAGTCTCAACGGGCTATGGAGATGCCCATCAATTGATGTCAATGTGAGGAGTAGGGATTGCCATGCAACGGATACACTAAGAGCTATAAGTGTATGAAAGCTCAACAAAAGAAACTAAGTGGGTGTGCATCCAACTTGCATGCTCATGAAGACCTAGGGCATTTGAGGAAGCCCATCGTTGGAATATACAAGCCAAGTTCTATAATCAAAATTCCCACTAGTATATGAAAGTGACAATGTAGGAGACTCTCTATATGAAGAACATGGTGCTACTTTGAAGCACAAGTGTGGTAAAAGGATAGTAACATTACCCCTTTTCTTTTTCTTTTTCTTCTTTTTTTGGGTGGGCTTCTTTGGCCCCCCTTTTTTTATTTAGGCTTCTTTGGCCTTTCCTTTTTTTCATGGGGCAATGCTCTATAATGATGATCATCACACTTTTATTTACTTACAACCCAATATTACAACTCGATACTAGAACAAAGATATGACTCTATATGAATGCTTCCGGTGGTGTACCGGGATGTGCAACGATCTAGCGTAGCAATGACACCAAAAAACGGACAAGCCATGAAAACATCGTGCTAGCTATCTTACGATCATGCAAGGTAATATGACAATGAATGCTCAAGTCATTATATGATGATGATGATGGAAGTTGCATGGCAATATATCTCGGAATGGCTATGGAAATGCCATGATAGGTAGGTATGGTGGCTGTTTTGAGGAAGATATAAGGAGGCTTATGTGCGATAGAGCGTATCGTATCACGGGGTTTGGATGCACCTGCGAAGTTTGCACCAACTCTCGAGGTGAGAAAGGGCAATGCACGGTACCGAAGAGGCTAGCAATGATGGACAGGTAAAAGTGCGTATAATCCATGAACTCACATTAGTCATAAAGAACTCATATACTTATTGCAAAAGTATATTAGCCCTCGAAGCAAAGTACTACTACGCATGCCCCTAGGGGGATAGATTGGTAGGAAAAGACCATCGCTCGTCCCCGACCGCCACTCATAAGGAAGACAATCAAAGAAACACCCCATGCTTCAAATTTGTCACACAACGGTTACCATACGTGCATGCTACGGGACTTGCAAACCTCAACACAAGTGTCTCTACAATCCACAACCACCCACTAGCATGACTCTAATATCACCATCTTTATATCACAAAACTATTGCAAGGAATCAAACATATCATATTCAGCGATCTACAAATTTATGTAGGATTTTATGACTAACCATGTGAATGACCAATTCCTGTCATCTCTCTAAAAAGATATAAGTGAAGCAAGAGAGTTTAATTCTTTCTGCAAAAGATATGCCCACGCTCTAACAAATATAAGTGAAGCAAAAGAGCATTCTACAAATGGCGGTTTCCTATGTGAAGAGAAAGCAGGCAATCAAACTTCAAATGATATAAGTGAAGCACATGAAGCATTCTATAAAGCCATACACAAAAGATATAAGTGAGGTCACGATGAGCATTCTATAAATCAACCAAGGACTATCTCATACCAGCATGGTGCATAAAAGAAAAGTGAAAACTAAATGCAAAAGGCGGCTCCAAGACTTGCACATATCGCATGAGCAAGCGAATCCGAAAACATACTGATACTTGTCGAAGAAAGAGGGGATACCTTCTGGGGCATACCCAAGCTTAGACGCTTGAGTCTCCTTGAATATTTACTTGGGGTGCCTTGGACATCCCCAAGCTTGAGCTCTTGCCTCTCTTCCTTTTCCTCATATCGAGACCCCCTCGATCAAACACTTCATCCACACAAAACTTCAACAGAAAACTCGGTAAGACCCGTTAGTATAATAAAGCAAATCACTACTCTAAGTACTGTTGCAAACCAATTCATATTTTGTTTTTGCATTGTGTCTACTGTAATATAGCTTTTCCATGGCTTAATCCACTGATAGAAATTGATAGTTTCATCAAAACTAGCAAACTATGCATCAAAAACAGAATCTATCAAAAACAGACCAGTCTGTAGCAATCTGAACATTCACCATACTTCTGGTACCCCAAATATTCTTACAAAATTAGGAAAAATAAAAAATTTGTACATCAAGACAGTCCAAAAAGAATCAGAACCGTTTGACGTTCCAGCAAAAAATGTAAAATCGCGCACTACAGCCAAAGTTTCTGTCCTGCACCGTACAAACCAACAAGCATTGTAAACATCCTAAAGGCAAACCTTGGCAGATTATTTTTATAATACAATGGAATTGTACAAGGGGATAATTATATTTTATGAAAATTTTCTGTAATCAAGATTCACATAGTTTCCGTGAGCATGAACAAAGTTCAAGGAGCTCTCCCACTTCAACAATGCTTGTCTCTCTCACTTTCACTTTCATTTTTGAAAATTTTTAGGTTCCCCTCTTTATTTTTTTGTTTTAAAACTATATAAAAGCACACAACAGAAATAAATGACTCTCTAAAACTTCTGGGTGGTCTCCCTGGCAGCGCTTTCTTTAAAGCCTTTAAACTAGGCCTATAGTGCTCAAGTAATGGATCCACCCGGATCCCAAGGTATATCAAAGCCAATTTTAATTAACAATGATTTGTAATTTAGTAGTGAGCACAAAGTAACATATATCATGCAACAACAAAGTCTAACTCTCTTCCTATGCATCGGCATGTCATAAAAGAACAATTCATGCACACCAAGTAAAGGCCAATGCATAGTATAAGCAGTTTCTTGCAATTTTATCGTATTGGAAACATAGAGAGGTGGAGATATAGTTCCTCTCTCATAATAATTGCAAGTAGGAGCAGCAAGCACATGCATATTATATCTATCAAAATCATCATGTGTAGTAGTAAAACGCAACCCAACAATATAATCCTTAATAAGCACAAACTTCTCCGATATAGTGTAATCGAGAGAATTCAAAAAGATAATAGGACTATCATGCGTGGGTGCAATAGCAACAATTTCATGTTTAACATAAGGAACTATAGCAAGTTCATCTCCTTAAGCATAATTCATATTGGCATCTTGGCCACAAACATAGCAAGCATCATCAAAAAGGGATATTTCAAGAGAATCAACGGGATCATAACAATCATCATAGAAATCATCCTTCCGTAAGCACGAAGGGGAATTAAACAATGTATGAGTTGAAGAGTTACTCTCATTAGAAGGTGGGAACGGGTAGCAAATCCGCTCTTCCTCCTTTTTTGCTTCGCTCTCCTCCTCATCTTTTTCATCCAATGAGCTCACAATTTCATCAATTTCTTCTTCCATAGCTTCCTGCAAAATATTGGTCTCTTCTTGGACAGCGGAGAATATCTCAATATATAGTTTAACATAGACATTAGAAGCGTAATTATCATAACAATATTCAAGTATGGCAAAATTTTCAGATTTGTAGAGAGTAGCATCACACTTTTCAATCAAAGAAGCAATTTCATAAGCACCATTAAAAGCAAAAAATTCTTCAATTTGTTGAACATCATAGTATTTATAAACACCCTTAGCATACAAAGATACGATTCCATTATCACCACTACCAAAAAAGACACATCCGTGACATTTTGGGCTGAACAAATTTTTTTTCTGTCATACATATGACACTTCTATGACGATAATTGTGACAAAACCCGGTATCATCATAGATGTGGTGGGCTCCTACTTCTATGACAAAAAATCATGACAGAAAATGGGCTCTTAAGTCCTGGTGGGTCGGAGACGCAGCTGCATGACATTCTTTGGGCCGTCCATGACGGAAAAAACCGTGGTAGAAGCGAGGGTGAGGAAAATTTCGGGGAGTTGCCGGTTATGGTGGGAGGTCGGGGGCCGAGCGATACGCGTTTCTCTCGTACACGTACGTCCGTGTGTGTGAGGCGTTGGCTCTAACTGAACCCGAGCGAGGCGTTGGTCTCTAATCAATCTCGAAGCGATTGCACTGCAGCTATGCGTTATCTTGAACCCGAAGCGATCGATCGATGGCTGTTAACTGAACCCGATGGGCGATTCGCCGCTACTACTGCTAATCGAAGCCGGTCGATTGAATGAGCGATGAGTGTTGCGCTGGGGGGTTGGATGAGCAAAGGTGGCGGTGGCGTTGCCTCTGGATGAACGAGGAACCCGTGGTGTGGAGGTGCGGATGAGCGATGAAGCGGTGGAGGGGTGCCCGTGGAGGAGTGGTTGAGCGATGGCAGCTGGAGAAGCGGCAGCGGTGGAGGCTGGATGAGCGAGGAGCCCGTGGAGGCTGGAGGAGGTCGGCGGTAGCCCGTGGAGGCTGGAGGAGGTCGACGGTGGAGATGAACAGTATCTCGTGGAGTCTGTTTTGCGATGCCACACCCCTCGATGAAACAGGACCCCGTTTGACCGTGGCGCTCCAACACAAGTCCGTTTTCGTCGTTTTGCGATGCGCCACACCCCTCGATCAAAAGGACCCCCGTTTCGACCATAGGAGGTCCGTTTCGTCCGTTTTGCGGTACGCCACACCCCTCCCGATCAACAGGACCCCCGCTTCGATCGTAGGAGGTCCGTTTCCTCCGTTTTGCGGTAAACCAGACCCCTCCCGATCAATAGGACCCCGTTTCGAACGTGGCCGGTCGAACACAAGGTCGTTTCCTCCGTTCTACGGTACGCCAGGCCTTGTTTCCATCGCCTGTTCCGTCCAAGCCGGTTGGCTCCCACGCGTTCCGTTGCCTCCCGATGAACATGACGCATTTTGTTGCCTTCCCATGAACACGACACATTCCGTTGCCTCCCCATGAACACGACGATGACGCTGTTTCTCCGTCCCGACCCAACCATGTACGTATGCGCCAGTAGGCGTTCGAGACCCTGCCTGTATGTACGTACGTGGCCGTATTTTCTTTCTTGCACCCTCGCCGCTGTACGTACGTGTACATGCTACGTGCGCGCCTCTACTATGACACATGCGCGCCTACTACGACACGTGCGTGCCTCTACATCGACCAGTATGTACGTACACGTTCACGACCAGAATGACAATGCTACGTACGCTTCGACCAGGTGGGTCTCGACTGTCAGGCACTTCCTTGCCTACGAAGATGTACCTGGTGGGTCCCAGCAGTCAGGGGGCGAATCGTTTTGGGTTTTTTTTTTGCCCGGACGCACTTCCTTGCGTCCGAGGATGTAGCTGGTGGGTCCCAGCAGTCAGGGGGAAACATTTTTTTCGTGAAATACTAGTGGCCCGTCCGGTGGGTCCCTACTGTCAGGTGGAGGAAAATTATTTTGCGCGTAATAAGGAGGCACTTCCTTGCGGCCATCGTGGACCCAGCTGTCAGCCTCTCCACGCCGCGATACTCTTCCGATGGAAGTCGGTCATTGACCACATTGACCACGCCGCGCCGAGAGCACCACGGCGGTGGACGATGGCGAGGCCTAGGAAGGGGACGACGTGGAGCTGGGGAAGACGCAGCAGTGGATGCCCACGCGAAGAAGAGTACGAGGGTGAGGCTGCCGTCGACGCAGAATAACAGGGGGTGTGGGTGAGTAGAGTGATGGCCTGGCCACCGGTGGGAGTAGTAGGGGCGGTGAGGCCTCCGCAGCATCACAGCCGGCCACGAGAGGCAGGAGCACGCACACGACCGACGCTGCTTTGGGCGGCTGAACACGAATACCAGAAGGTTGAAGAAGCACTATGGCGTTGGATGGACATCGATCTGATCACTGGAGCTAGAGTCGTTCATATTGACTAAGTTGAAAATCCCTCCGTCCCGTAAACTTAGTAGGCCCACAAGTCAGCCTCCCACCAAGGTGAGTCCCAACTAGCGGGGAGTATTCATTTTTGTGCGTAATAAGGAGGCATTTCCGGTGGGTCCGAGCTGACACTGGGGACCGTTTTTTTCAAAATCTGAGACCCTTCCGGTGGGTCCCAGCTATCGTGTGGAGGAATCATTATTTCTTGGCGGCGTAATAAGGAGGCATTTTCCTGTGTGGGCCCCTCACATCGGCCTCTTCCGATGGCTGTTGTTTGTTGACCATGTTGACCTCGCCGCCACGAGAGCACAAATGGGGTGGATGAGGAGAGGCCAGGAAGAGAACCACCCGAGTCAAAGGGCCACACCAGCGGATGCCCACGCCGAGGGGAGAGAACGAAAGCTAATCGGTCGGGTTGTGGGGTGAGGCCGACGTCAGCCGAAAATAACAGGATGTGTGGGTGGTCGGAGGGATGGCTGGCGGGCAAGACCCAGCCACGGGAGGAGGGAGGCAGTCCATGGCCGGGCGCTGGTTTGGGCGGCTGGAGGAGGAAGATCGGAGAGTGAAGAAGCACGGCGGCCGTTGGATGGACATCCAACAGTCACTGTTGTGTGTTGACTAAGTTGACAAATCCTTGCGTACGCGGCAAAAAAAATTTAGGACAGCGTGATCGTCAACCTAGTAGGCCCAGAAGTCAGCCTCCAAATCTGCGGAAAACATCATACATCCCATTAGCCATTATTTTCAATAATTTACAGCCCATTTGCTAATTCATAAGGATATTTGAAGCCCATATTCTTTTTATTAGCATTATGTACCATATATTCAGTAAGTAATCGCTAAAAATTCAACGAAATTTTGCATATTTTGGTGGGTCGAACTCATTTAATCACAAAATTTCGAGTCACGTTAAAAATAGTTTTCAAAAAATTATATCAAAATAAAATTCAAAAAACTATTCTCCGCCAAAAAAATGAATGAAATTTAAAATCTTAACTAGCAAGATGCCCGTTCGTTGCACGGAACATGAAGATGCATTTGTATGAGTAGTTTATCATGTGGGAGAAAAGATGATATTTTAATGTAATTGCCAGTTGGCTTTGGTTTTATAAGAGTAGAGAGTAGAGAAATCCTGAAAAAATGATATTTTAATGCAATTGCCGGTTGGCTTTTGTTTAAAATTTACAGCCCATTTCTTACAACTTATAGCCCGTTTTACGGGGAAGCCCATTTCTTACTACTTACATCCTCCTCTTCTTGAAAGATTTGCAGCCAAACAGGCTGAGAAAAGCAAGTAGGCCTCGGTTTTGGTATTCTCCAAAAAAGAACTGGGCTAGCCAATTTCAGAAAGAAAAAAATATCAACTAGGCTCGTCATGTGCTTAATAAAAAGCGTAAGCGTGGGCTAGACGGGCCACAGCCTCAAGACAAGGCAGCTTGAGTCTGAGCTCTCTGAAAGCGAAAAAACAACTAGGCGAGCTCTTTGGGTCCCTGGTGTTATCCGCTCATTGTGTAATTTTGTCGTTTATTGACTACATTGACAATGGCGTGGAACCTAGTTGTCAAACAATTAGGAGGAAGTATTCTTTTGGCTTGTAATAATGAGGCACCTGCTTGCGAAATGCAATGACCCTGGTGGGTCCCTACTGTCAGCCTCTCCAAGTTCAGTCATCTCCAGATTCCTCTTGGTTTTTGACCATGTTGACAACGCCAGACGGCGGCGGGCACAGTGAGCTAGCCACTGCGGAGAACGACGACAAGGCCTCGGACGGGAACGAACAGCAGCCATGGAAGATGCGGCAGTGTAGTGGCAGGTGGAGGGGAGTACGAGGGCAACAACATGGAACTCAAGCATACAAATGGTACGAAAAGCCCAAGGATTAATTGTTCATCAAATTTTTAGACAAAACCCAGATTGAACATGATAGTAACATCTAACCCAACCACTCTTTTTGCGGTCACAAACAAATGGATCGGTCTCGATCCAAAAAATCAACATCTGTGCAAAAAAAATTTATTTCAGGATGTCTACAACTTATTGTAAATATAAGCCGAGCACGTTTAGAAGCCCATTTGTCCACCTGAAACTTCTTTTTTTTCTGTTCAACATGTTCGTCCGTGAGAAATCTCTTGCTGTAAAAATTAAGCCTCATGGACAATAGTAACCTCGCGTTCAACAGGAAGAATGTGACAAAGCTTCTGTTTGCCTGGTTGGATGCATATCGTCCCATCATTATTGTCCTCAAACGAATGTCATGAGAACTGAGAAAATCCTTGTGCTTATTACGCCAACGATTGGTTATATGTTTTTCTCCATGTGGTTCTCCCTAAGTAGACATGAAGATTGAAAACAGTTAAGGTCTGAAAAAAGAGTATGTCGAAAGAACGATAGCTGAACAGTTAATTCTAGTACAATATATACGGGCTTTCAATGTGCATGAAATCATTACCTCTATGTATAAATTCTCCAGAGATTGAAAGCATCGCAGCAAGCCAATAATTATGTCCAGATCAAAACTATACATTAGATATATATGATCTTGACAGAATCCAAAGAAGATTGATAGGCTATCAATGGACGAACTCTTCATTGAGCATATAACATAATATTAGTACCCAAAGTGTACTCCAAGATGATATAAAACTTATGCGCACAAATGAAAAATGAAGCATATGATGACAAATGTGTAGATGATAATATCACGGTACCTGAAAAAGTGAGGAGCCAAACACCAACTCCTTGTGATTATTAAGCGGGTCACGAATTACACCCCAGGTCTCCGGTTTGGAGCACAGAGACAGCAGTTATTTCACGAAGGTGTATAACAACTATGAAGGAGCAACCTTTCAAGTGAAGGGCATCTTCGATGATGAGGTGTTGTCCTTTAAAACAAATTCCAATGCTTTTAAGGTGAGGCGACTTTATTTGGAGACAAGCGATACCGATTTCTATTCCCAAAACAATCGACAAGCGCTCGAGGCAGGGCAACTGGAGTGGATGATGCTGTGCAGTGAGGCCTCCGACAGATAAACCACCACAAGCGGAAGTTTTTTTAGCAGTGGGAGTCGAAGCATTTGTACCAGATCGTCTGGTAGATGGCACCGGGTGAAGGTGGCGGTGTGGAGAGAGGAGGAAAACCGCGAGATGGACAACGGTGGTGTGGGCACAAATTTTTGGTATGTTCGTGGTATGAAACTTTCGTGGTAATGTTAGAACTCAAACTGCTGGAGTTTTCGGAATTCGAGGATGTTAATGGCGTCCACCTTGCGGGTATGGACAGCAGGTAGCTTGTCGGGATGCAGAGGCATTGAACGGGGCCCTGCTGGTGAGAAGAGACGATGGCTCTGATGAGATCAAATTCAGGAAGGACAGATATCTGACGACAGTCGAGATTGAGGGGCACGGTGCACCATGGAGGGTGCCACCGAGTTGATAGGACTTGCGTGCGGCAGCAATCCTTGGTGGGGAGAAGCGAGATGATCTCCTTAAGGATGACGCCCGGGAGATCGCTGACACGGTCCACCGGGAGATTCTACAGTTCCTCGAGATCAGGGTGGGGGGCTCGCCCGCTTCCCCGCCAGCTACCAGTCTGGGATCTACAGCGGCGTCGCCAGTTGGCGGAGCCTCATCTTCTTGGCGCTGGGGCCAGCCGACTCCATTTTCCTTATGGGCGTCGCGCCAAGCTCTTGGGTTTGAGCAGAGTAGCCAGAGACGAGCCTAGTGGCAGTGCGAGTGGGGAAGAGGGAGGCCTGGGGATTTCTGTAGGAGTGGAAGAAGAGGAGCAGGCTTTTTCTGTACGAGTGAGGAAGAAGGTGAGCGGGGGTTTCTGGATGAGTGAGGAAGATTGGGGAGCGGGGGGATTTGGGTGGGGAAACGGAAGCGGGAGAGCGAGCTGTTCGTGTTTATAAGGCCCGCTGCACTAACTACTCGCTTTTTCCCAAGAACCGCTCTCTTCTTTTGTGTTGCTGCATTGGAGCTAGCGCATGGGCTTGGCTGACTGGCCATGCATGCAGGATGCATGTGCCCACCGGCCTTGCATGCGCTGGTTTGTTACTAGGCCTATTTAATAGGGTGGTTATGGAGTAAATTAAGGAGATTTGTTTTTCTCTGTGTGCATCCACCAAATTAGAGGATGCTTGATGCGGATCTGAACACTCACATTAAACTAACATTCAAAAGAACAAAAGTTCAGCATGTCTATGCATCTCAATGATTCACCATACTATACCCAATATACAAATCTGTGAGAAGGTGTGGACATAAAGAAAACCGGTCGATGCTTCTCTGAGAAAAGGGCCTCCCTGCGCACGCATTAATTTCCTAGGCATGCTTGTTTCTACTCAATGTTGCGAGCACTTTGAGCATGTTGGCAACTCCACAGCTAGCTAGCTGCCTCATCTTGCAATTGATGCTGACACATTTGCAGCAAACACATGAGACAATAGAGATGACTCGACATGGGCCCATATTGTGCAGTTCCCCTGATATCGTATTCATTGTCCTGCATCTGAAAAGATAGGAAATCAGTAGCTATACTTAAACGGTGTTGCAAAACAGTGGCACATATCAATAGCTCGGCATGACAAAACACGATCATCTGGACGAAGGGGATACTGACCTGCCTGAGGAAGATTACATATAATTCCATAAGTCCTTGGTTGATTTCCACCTTCGGCTGCACTGCTTGTTTGCTCCTCCATACATGACAGGATCGTTCCGCACTGCATTCAGCAAGTCAACGTAAAAATAAGCTAATTTCATCTTGCGGTGGTCATTGTACCTATTTACTGAATGTAGGAATACCTAGAGCACCATGAGGTTAGGCTGACAGCAGTAGATGCAGCCATATAAATTTTGTGCGGTGCTACCAAAATTGAGGTTTGTATCCCTTCCCGTTATGAGAATTCTTCTTGAATTTGGTAGAATGTGACGGCTTGTTCTTTGCATCAAACTTGCCTTTCACGAGATTTGTTCTTGTTGTTTTGGGGCTGGTTGGGCTAGAAGTTCTTCCTGTGTACCATGTGGGCACTAGAAGCTCCCTAAAGCGACTTAGACACGTGTGTATTTGCTCTCGCCTTCTCCTCAAAATCAAGAGTGCAAATGAGATCCAAAACAGAAAACTCATGTCTCTTGTTTTTCAGAGAAGTAGCAAAATCATTCCACGAAGGTGGAAGCTTGGCAATGATGGTCCCAGCAACAAATTTTTTCGGCAACTCACACTTAAAGTGCTCAAGTTCCTTAGAGAGTGATCTGTATCTCATGAGTCGCTGAACAACAGGCGCTCATCGGTCATCTTGTAGTCCGCAAATTGCTCCATGACGTACAACTTCGTTGCCGCGCCGAGGGCCCAAACGTGGCCTCGGCGCAGCCCACATGTCTTCTTGCCGGCCGTCAAGCGACATATATGAATCCACAATGGAATCGTCAAGAACACTCAGCGAGGCGGCTTTGAAGAGCGTATCCATGTTCTGAAAAGCTTCCTGCTTGTGTAGGATTAAGATAAGCCCTCGGGCTTACCCTTGAGTGGCGTCATAGCGGTACATGATCTGAAACCAATATACTGCTCTTGTGCGCCACCTTTTATATTGCACCCCTTAAAAGTAGGCGGCTTCAAAAGCTATAAAAACCTCTCGGAGTAAATTGCACGTGATCAGGTTTTGGATTGGATTGTTGAATATATGAGCAATTTAGTATGAGATTTAATCGAAACAGCAGTAAATAGATCATGATGACAATTGCAAACATCAAAGTAATGATGCGGACTAAACCAGGAGGACAGAATCACATACTGTACAACCAGAGAAGAACCGATGTGGTTGATGTTGTCACTCATGTCGTTGATGAAGAGGTTACCGAGGTCGGGGAACAAGGTTGTCGTTGAGGAAGTCGTCGATGGCAGCAGTCACAGGAGTGTGCTCCCCAAAAACCTAATCACCCTCCGCCGTGCGAGGATCCACGAAGCAGCGGGGGTTGAAGGACTATTGTCCCTTCTCGCTGCGCGCCGGAAGGAGGCTGGAGAAGAATTGCGTGGCGGCGCTTAAGATTTGAACGGTGCGAAACCATATGATACAACGGGCGATCGGGTAGAGCATGTCGAATCGGTCGTATGCGAAAGTATAATAGTAGGCCTTTGGCCCCAAAACCCCACGTCCAAGTCAATAATAGCTCAAAAAAAAGTCAATAATATCCCCACCAAGGTTTGTCTAAAAAAAAACCGAGTAATTAAGGCGTCCGTTAGTCCCTTTAGTATAAATACAATATCATTAATAATGGCCCCACCTTTTGTCTCACAAAGTATGTTGGAGTACAACCGGCTACACGTTTACAATCCGCTTTCTCTCTCTCTCTCTCTTCTCTCTCTTCAACTAAGCACAAATACTATATTTAAATCCTTATAGCCTGCTTATGTCATCTAATTGTAGTACTTGCTCTTGGAAGTTACTATCCACCGTAGTCTGAAATGCAGGCGTGCAGCAGGCGGTGCCCTCGGTCGGCGCGATGCTTGAGCAGTGAAGCAGTGAGAGGTCGGCCGCCCGACTTGCCATCAATGTGGAGCGACGGGCTCACTGGCGCTGGCGGGAAGCGCTGGAGGAGGGTTTTGTTGGGCCAAGAAGGTGAGAAGCCAACTTGGGATCGGTCAGGACGGGAAATATCATGTGCTCCCATACTCTGCATATGACACTAGTCTATGTTACTACTCCCTCCTTTCCGGTTTATAGAGATGTTTAGAGTAACATAGTAATATGTTACAGTACAAGTTACTGCCCACTATGACCAGCCTTGGCCTCTCCTAGTGCTCCACCATGTATAGCTGCTAAGCCTGCCACGTAGGCATAAAATATGATGTGGCACCAATAAACTAAGCACCTATGCATTGAAGACTTGAGTTACTAAGCCAATTAATGCACTTAGCACCTCATCTAAAGAGCATTAATAGTATAGCCAGCTGTTGGCTATAAACCAGTGCCATGTCATCTACAGCTCATCTTATAGTCAACATGCACAATAGTAGATCAAAAGAGTGTACTACTACCTTTTTATTCTGTGGCCCACCTTTCACTCTCACAAAGTGCCTAGGAGCACGTGCTAGAGCTGGCTCTTCACGAAGAGCCTCGCTACCTTCTCTCCTCTTCTCTTTCCACGAACTAAGCAGAAATATACTATAGTTTATTCCTTATAGCCCGGACTCAGCTCTATTGTACTTGCTCTAAGCACATCTAAGCACTTACTAGCACCCCCTTGACCGTGGACCTTGATGGTGTACGTCACCTTGTGTCTCATAATTTTCCTCGTCATCATCTGAGTCCTAGAAGATCTCACCCACATCATCATTAGCATGCAGCACTTTGATAGACAACGTGCAGGCGAAGGAGTAGAGGCGACTAGGACGCACCACCACGCCGTGGGCGCCGTATGTACTTTCGTGTGCGTGCAGCGTGCATGTTTTTCCATCGGTGCTAGCTCTAAGGCCGAGGCTGCGGGTCGCCTTCGTCTCCGACTAGTACTTGAGCAACGACGGCGAAGAGGTGCTGCAAGAGATGCGTATGCACCGTTATGCAGAGCTTACCGTAGCACGATTTAACCGGACGTCGCGCGGATGGCGCGCGCCTCCATGCAGCCGGAGTGTGCGCATGCATGTGTTATTCACGTGCATTCTGCGGCGGCGTGTGTGCATGCACGTCTTGTGTATGCGATGCGTATGCGTGCTCCATCTTTGGCGCGTATGTGCATGAGTTGGATCTGATGGAGTTAGTGCGTTGGCTTGTGTACATGCGTGGCTTGTTGCGTGGTTATCAATAATTCAATATAAACTTCATTCCCTCCATTCCTAAATATAAGTCTTTCTAGCCATTTCAAATAGACTACAACATACGGATGTATGCAGACATATTTTAGAGTGTAGATTCACTCATTTTGTTTCGTATGTAGTCCCTTATTGAAATATCTAAAAAAGACTTATATTTGGGAACGGAGGGAGTATAAAACATCTTCAACTTAGCATCCTGATGTACCGTTTCTAGTGGTTAGCGAAAAGTTCATGTTCTTTTAGTTGTTTATAGGTGGGCAGGCGGCAAAAAACAGGGGAAAACACGCAAGGTTCCTTGCTCCTCCTCGGTCGTCCGGAATCTATGCTCTTCAACTCTTTTCTTTTACGTGAGCTTTGTTCATCCTTTTCCCAACACGCGAGACATCTAGCATCAAGGTGCATGTGTCAAGCAAGAAAATGGAGATAATCAGATAAGCAGTGCGTAAGTGAGTCGTGCAGGGGGGGGGGAGCGGGGGGAAACCCTTTTTCGTAAGTGAGTCGTGCACTTCGATGGCACCTACGCAATATTTTTTCTCCTCGATGGCACATGAATAGTGCACGTACTCAACGACGGAGCACGGGATGGTAGCAATGACATGGTCAGCCCTTTTTTGGAGAGAGTACGTACTACTAGTAAATAACTTTGATGTGTCCCGTCAACTCGCAGAACGACGAGAAGCTTGATTACGCCTTCTTCCTCGCCAACGCAGCGCGCGGTGGTCGGCAAGACGAGGAGAGACTTTTTGCCTACAAGCGGTGGACGTGCAGCAGTTCATTTGGTGTCGATTGCGGAAGCACTACTGTAGAACCATCGACTTCCGGAAGAGGCGAAGAGCCAAGCGCAAGGTCACCTACTAACCTTAGGCTAGGCGTAGTGGGAGTAACATAAGTAGGGGTACCTCCTTTTTTTATTCTAGAAACAACCACACGCAAATATCAAGGTGTTAGTTATGTAGAACAAATTTCCTGCAGTCCGTGCTCAGGCATCCTCTATCTCTCTTCTCAGCCAGCCAGCGGACGCGCGGAGCCCATCGTCTGTTTGCTCACATGCGGCCCCACATGTCAGTGAAAACGCAAGAGGACCCACTGAACCTGCACATCTTTCACATCGACGAGCTGGCGATGAAAAACAAATCCAATAAAGATCTTCGGTGGCCGCTTTTGGAGTTACTCAAGAGTAGTAAGATTCTATTTAAAGTTTAACCCAAGATGCACATCTCGTGGCTTCAACTTATCAACTACCAGTACCACTCTATTTTCTTTCATGACACGACACGGATCTTTGGATGTCCCACGTGTCGGCAAAAGGAGGAAGAACCCGACCAAATCTTTGGTTGTCCTCTCGGATTAGACTAGTTGTGCTAACTTAAAAAAATTATTGTGTACTCCCTCCGTTCCAAAATACTTGACTTCCATTTGTCCAAAAATGGATGTGCCTATATACTAAAACATGTCAAGATACATATATATTTTGACAAATACTACCTCCGTCCGGCTTTATTGGTCCTCATTATATTTCGTGCCAAATTTTGACCATAGATTAAACTAACAAAATGTTTACGCATGTCACCAAACATTATATTTTTGAAAACTATGTTCAAATATGAATCCAATGAGATAATTTTTCTTGACATGCATTAACATTTTGTTAGTTAAATCTTTAGTCAAAATTTGACACAAACTACAAAGGGGGCCTATATACCAGGACGGAGGTAGTGGAAGGCATGTATTGTGCAATGGAGGGAGTAGAATGGATGCAAGTTTTTGTATTGGGAAGAAGTGTACATCCATATATTGATAGAGCGTTGGAGTTGGCCTTACAAGTGGGACCGCAGTTGAGGAAACCGACTATCGGCAAACCCCCACCTCGCCACGCGATGATGGCTGAGTTAGAGAAACGATGAGGTTGAAGAGATTGCTCTAGCACGGACTCCAAGAAATATGGTGTCAGATGGAAGTCGTGCGGGTGGCGTGTGCCGTACTCCTAGATGTGAATGCTTGTTCTGGCCCATGCCACCCTACTACTCCTACTACTTACTATATAGTACTAGTATCGAGGATTCGAGGTCTTTGTTACGCATACAATATGGCTACAGATAAAAACACCCATACGACGCCAGCGAAGCTTCGTGTGAAGCTAGTACAAATAGTGTACTACTATTGTTGATTGGCCTCATCCGATAACCTGTTGCAATGCACGTACAATTATGTATTTGGAAAATATTTTTTGCCTGGTCGCACCACTCACTCACGTATAAGCAACTCGAAAGCCATTCATAAATTTAGTAAGTTTATCACATGCATATCATTTTATTACATACAACAGGTCATGAACCCACATCGACAACGAGGATACATTATAAATACTAAAGTTTTCACCACCCAACAAATAACAAGCAATGAAATGAACTTCAACTCAACCATTCCTCGGCATTGAAAACGCTTGCTTTGAACCACAAGTGATTCTCTGGGACGGGGCATCTATTGTCGATCTCGAGACCAACGCAGGACTGATCATCTAGGCTGAAGCGGCCTTCTATATCAGTACCAGGGTAGGGAACCACGCTAATGTCCGAGGTATAGACACAGTTGCTACTCGAGAAATTGCTATCTTCCGTAGAAGACAGTCACCATGATTGTATTTGAACGTGCGTACAATACCGGTGTGCTCAACCTCTGGGCAGTCTGCTGAGATTTTTGGAAGTGGAACCCGGTCACGAGTGTACACATTCACAAGTTCCCACTCGTAGTTGGACCCAATGTAAACAACCCAATCTCCATTTGCGCCTGCCCAAGCCTTGCCCTCAAGCGATAGCATCTTAACATCATATGTATCATTATCAAGCGGCATCAACTTGCATTGTAGCGAGGCCTCCGTCAGGACGGGCGCACTGGCCATCGTGGTCACGGCGAAGAAGATAGGGAGATCAAACGCTCCTTGACTCTTGGGTTCCTTTGTAATGATGTTATTAGTTGAGTCAAGAATGGGCTTGAACGAACCTGCCATGCTAGCCGAGGTGATGACGTCGCACCGATCAATGAGTTCCTCCACCACGTCATCTATCAGATCGGGGCAAGAATAACGGGGTCATTTCCGTCCTGTTCCCTCCATGGAGAAGACGATCGAACAATGGGAGAAGAAATGGTGAAGGGCTGAAGGAAAATGGAGGAGGGAGAGGAAGAGCGTGCGACAGCAGTTCCAAATCGGGAGGGAAAGGCGAAGAGTCGGTGGACGGTTGCCAGGTTGCCACAGTTCACGAAGGGGCGCCCCAGCCTACACGTCGGTTCGGAAATACTCCTACTACTCGCCGTCGTCTGACTGATATGTTGGAACGGGACCACATGTCAACGAAACATGGTGTGTAGTTTCTCGTGCAAAATGCGATCTCGCCGCGTTGGCCCGAGGTGCCGCATTAGTTTTTTTTTAAGTTTACCGCATTAGTTTTTTTTAAGTTTACCGCATTAGTTATCGACCTTTATTTTTTTTAACATGCAATCTGAATGGATAGCTCCTGTGGTCATCACACGTGAGCGGATATAGTGATGGTTGATTCGCCCGAGCAACTTATTACTGTGGGAATATGGGAGTACCAGCGGAATCAAGGAACAGAGAAATGATGGTTTCTTCGTCCGAGCAACTTCATCGTGGTGAAGGTGGGGCTCTGTGATTTATTGCTCACTAGTCATTACTATGGCGGTATAGCGACCAGGTGGTGAATCTTTCCCTGAAGTTGTGTTGTGCACTCAATATTGCTGCATGGCAGGTGGAGCCGGATGAAGGATGTCCAACATGTCGGTGAAACAAAGTTGAATTGTTTACGGCATTGCTATCAATCCTTGAGGATTTGTTTATATGTATGCATAATTTTGATGAAATTGTACTTTGTGATGCTATGAAGGTTTCAACTGGTTCCCTTGAGGAAAAAAAAGGTTTCAACTTAGGATTCATGTGTCTTGCCTCGAGATTATCTCATTACAACATTCCATCAAATAAAAATGAAACTACCATGGCTAATGCATCTCAATGGTTCGCAGATCAAGCGCCAATATTCACATCACAAATCAAGACAAAGTTGTGAGAAGGTGTACAAATAAAGAAAAAAATATAATTGATCAATGTTGTTCAGTAGGCATGGCTCCATTTCCTTGGCACAGTGTTCATTGCTTGGCAGCTAGTTTCACCCAGCTACGTAGCCAAAAAGAGGTGTATGAAGGACACCAAAATCCGATCATTTTGTGCAGCTCCACTAAAATCGGGCGGACCATCCCTGTTTTCAAAGATATCCATTCAGTGTGATTACAATAATAGTGGAACTAGATGATGAAACATAACACACATAAATAGAAGCCAATCACCTCTACGATCTCTCTTTAGGACTAACTTCTTGTTGGAGAAGATTAGGCACGGAGTTGGATGAGGAGGATAGCAAAACCAATCTCCCTTTCCGCAGTCCCATAGAAATGTAAAGACGTTGCCCATGTGACATTTTGGCGGAACTGCACAAAACACTCTTCAGAAAAATGATTTTTGCAGTTCACCAAAATGTTGCAATAGCAACGAGGTGAAAATGGATAGCCCTGTTTGCAAAAGGAGGTCGAAAGGAAACAATTACTGCCCAATAACACGAGTTGAAGACACATACGCCGACAAAAAAGAAGCATGTTCCATGTAAAAAGGGAAAGATAGCACATGGTGGTTTATCAAAAATGGTTTGAGGACGAGATTGCAAGATGGAAAGTACGCCAGCCGAGATACGATTTAAGCAAACAACTAAAGAAGATCCACATGCAGTAACGTGGGAAGATGGGCAGTGGAGCAAGGCCGGAGGAAGATGTACCTGAGGGTCGTCGGGATGTTACTAGGAGGGCGCCGGCGGCTGCGATCTGCCCATACTACGGCAGCGAGCAACTGGCGAAGGCCCTACCGCGCCGGAGCTTGGTCAGAGAGAACAACGGGTACCGCAGATCGGGACGATCTGTCTCAATGTCGTCGAACGGAGAGACAATGCACATCCTCCCTTTCTGTCAGCGGACGGGATGCGTCCGGATCACTGACCAACGCTGAGAGAGAGAGGCCACGGCGGCCTTGTGTGAGATGGTGTGACGAGAGACAAACCCATTTTTCCATTTTCCCCACGGCAATCGTTTTATATTCTAGGCGTGGTACCCGACCCTCCTTGAGTAAACAACCGCTACATGCGTCAAATTATCACGTGGGCTGCCTTTTACGTGACAGAAACGAACTCCACCGTACCCGTAGCGGGTGTGGCGGAAGCGAGGCGTGAGTACGATGCGTCCTGCGTGACACTTCAACTTTAGGTGCGAGAATACGTGCGTGGGTGGGTGTGAGAGAGATGGTTTGTGCGAAAGCGAGGCAATGTGTTGATGATATCTCAATCGAAAAGCGTAACATATGCAATGTGTGTGAAACGGAGTCATGGACGTGAGATATCGATAGAATTGAAAACAGGGATGAAGTGTGTGGCTGCGCAATCGATAAAGAGTGCCATCGAATTTGTGTTTTCCCACGTCAAAGATACAGGGCGGCTGGCCTACTGGAATTTGAGAGGGCAGAGGTGCAGTTCTTCTCCGTGGCATGGATACCTACCTACAATGTTCGACTATCGGTGTGTGTGTGTGTGTGGGGGGGGGGTAGAGACCGGTCGACTAGTATATGTGTGGGGAAGGAGAGAGACCTAGCTATGTATTGAGGGAGATCGATCGACATCCATAGATATGTGTAGCAGAGGAATAAGGTTGGAAAAAGAAAAAGGTAGAGCGATGGAGGGTTGGTGGTGGAGTGGCGTCTCACAAATGGTGGGAGAGGCCTGCTAGACAAACGGAGGGTATGAGTGCAATATCAATAAGAGAGGGCGGGGATGTCTATCTTTCTATGCACGTGCATGTGAGAGAGACGGGTCGGGAGGTATTCAAGGATGATGAGGGGAGAAGATATGGTTGTGGTAAGCATGCGTAACTACATAGGAAGATCAACCGTCGTGTGTCCGAGAGAAGGAGAGACATAACTAGCGTGGTAAGTGTATCGGTGCTTGGTGAAAACAAATTATAGTCGACCTGGCTATATGTACGGAGATCCGTTCATATACATGCTTGCATGTGTTAGAAGCAAATAAGGTCCGGAGAGGCAGACAGGGGGAGAGGGTGTGGCTAGGGAGGTGGAAAAGTAGAGGCCTACCATGTCGAGGGGGAGGTGTGCGAGCATGTGATTAATGAAAAGAGGCGGGAGTGTGCACCTGCGTGGAATCTTATTGGACATATGGGGGCATGGACGGTGAGAAGAGAAGAGGGAAGTATATATGTGTTTGTTGTAGGCACACTTGGCTAGAGGTATATCGACCGGTGTGTGCAGAAAGAAGGAGCCGGGGCCTACACACACATGGTGGACGACCTAAAGAGAAATAATGAACGTGCGTGATGGAAGGGACGCTAAGGGTGTGTGAGGGGGCAGGCGTGTGCATGCACGATAGAAAGTTAGCGCTAGCTAGCTACAAATAGAAGAGGATCGTGAAGGTGTAAAAGACGAACAGAGATCATAATTCATTATAAAAAAGTGGATCTGGATACTTGAAAGAAAGATATCATAATGTAGAACATTGATTATAATTTGGGCTAATGTGTGGCTTTTGCAACTCAGGTCTAAATACTTGTCATAATGTAGGGGCGGGGCACTATACTTTGTGTGATAAACACGATTATGCATTATGGAACATTGTTTAGATTATGAATATATAGTTAGTACATCAAATGTACTATTATTTGGAATCAACATCAAGTGTATTCAAAAAATAAAATTTGAGTTCACGTAGTACACATAGTTCATATCTATCTCTATAGTAATCATGTGGTGTGTTATTAAGGTAATACACGAATGATGGTTGAAGTTGGCAACAATCATGACTGTAGATTCTTATTGAAATAGATAAACGAATTCAAATTTAGTTCAAATTGCAGCGGTAGTATAGACATTTGGAATGCACTAAAATGTTGGTATGAGTAGGTTACATGCATTATACAACAAGCGAAAAAAATTAATCGGACATAACATGGATTCATACTCCCTCCTTCCATCTATAAAGGGTGTAATGAGATTTTTAAGACCGCCTTTGACTATTGACAAGATTAATAGTACATGACATGCACAATGTGAAAATTATATCATTGAAAGAACCTTTCACAGACGAAGTTAATGGTGTGCTTTGTGTAAGTTGCATGTCATATATCATTGCTCTAATATTTGGTCAAAGTTAGCATTGAAAAACACATTAGACCCTATATAGATGGAAGGAGGAATAGCTGAATAGCATTTTTATAGTAAAACGGGCAAGACTCTCTCTTTGTGTGGTGTGAATAGTTTTATTTTTTCGTTTTCTTTTTGGTTGAGGGAAGTGCGAATTGATTTGGTACGTGCATTACAAGTACAATATTACTACGTTAGGCTTGTCCCTAAAATTCAACCCGCGTCTTGTTATATCCCGAAAATTCAGATATCGTGCTCCCAAAACTGGCGCCGTCACAACCTGCGCGTTGCTATCCCGAAATTACAACGCGTGCGAAAACTCCCTCCAGCTGCCAAATCCTGACACGCGAAGTCCCCCTTCTAACCCTGAGCCGAAAGGGCCGCTAGTTCAAATCGGTGGGGGGTAATTTTGTAACACAACCTACATTTTGGGACAAGCGTGTCCCTAAGTCATGCTTCACCCATCCCATCGCCCCTTTTAGCCATTGAAATCGAGGCCGCCCTCCTCCGCTCTAACCGCGAAACCCACCCTCCTCCGTCGCCACGCCACCGCTGCCGAGCCGGAGCCTCTTCCCCGATGACATCGTCCACCGCATCAGCTCGGCGTCCCTCGTCCCACCTCCCGGACGAGGATCCGGTAAATCCATCTCGCCGTCTGCCGGTTCAGCCGCCCCGTCCTCCACCTCCAAGGAGCTGCTCCGACGATCTCCTCGTCTATCACGGCTGCTCCATCCCCACAGCACCGCCTTAACCTGCTCCACCGGAACCGCAGCATTCTCACCGACTCCTCGGACGAAGCCGAGGCCTACTCGGCGCCACCAAAGAGGTTGTACACTCATCGCATCGCACCTGCTCCTTAACTCGACCTCCCAGCACCGACGGTGCTCCATCCCGCACCCCCATGGAGCGGCTACCTTGAAGCCGGTGCCGCGGGTGACATATCCATGGCGGCTCTCCCCCAGTGTGAGGCCCCTTCAGCGGCGGCGTCCATACCCGCCAGATCACTGCTGCTGCTCGACTCTCGCCGCTTTCGTTCATGCCGCTGCTGCTGCTCTCGCTCGATCGCTTTCGCTTACCATTGCTGCTGCTACTCTCCCCTCGCTTCGTGCTGCTGCTGCTGCCCGATTAAGCCACACTTGAGTCGACTGAATCGACTTTTGGGTCGATCAATTTTCAAGGGATAGGGATCGCGGAGTTAAGGAAGAACCACCGCAGCGGGAGACGGGGCTCACGGGAGGTACCCACCATCTATCTTAGGGTTCGTGGTGGGGCGGGGGCTAGAGGGTTGGCCAAGGCGGCGGTGGCGAAGTTGTTCGGGCGGCGAGGCAACAAGGGGCGACAATTCGGCCGGTGGTGGCTGGCGGCCCAGGGGTTTGCACCTTGAAGATGAACTGCAGGCCCTCCCTAAACTACATGTCAAGTGCCTCTCTTCTACCATTGCATTCAGTTTGACGGTAGCATTCAGATTCCTGATGAAATTTCAGTTTACATGATTAATTTCAGAGTCAACAGTTTTACCTCATCTATTGTAGTCAGGTGGTTTTTGGTGATGTTAATTTTAGATCCATTTTACATCATCTATTGGAGATGCTATTAGAATCCCACTTGAGATTGGCGATGTACATCTTGTCTTGCTTCAGCCTTGACGTCTTCTGACTCACCGGAGCTGCTCCATCAGCGTAATGATCCATCACAACGGAGCGGTGCCACGACGCCGTCTCTGATTCCTCGAGATCTTCCTCCACACCTCCGACAGCCACCTCGCCTCAACCGCTTCAAATGACCAACTCAATGATCTTTGAGGTCGACACAGCTGACAAGAAAGAGGTTGTACACTTGTTGCATCACTTATTACTATACATTGACGCCGATCCATTAGGGCTATTTTGGTTCAACAGAAAAACATAGCAATAGGGAATTTTCCAATGGCACTCTACTATTCAATTATTCATGCATTTTGTTGAAAGGAATGAAGCAAAACATCCACCTGGACCTACTTTTCAAAATCCTATGCATGAAAACAAGACCAAGTGCATTAGTGCCAGAATAACATTCTAACTGTACACGCTTTCATATGGTTTCACTTTATTTTGGCCATGTTTCTTTGCATTCATCTCGCTTCTTCCAATTCCTGCAAACCAAACACCCAAGTTGATAGAAATCCCGTGTTTACAAATGCTCTGTTTACCATGTGCATTTTCCTATCCTATTCCGGTTTTTTTCCTATCCCTGTGTTTTAAGAATCATGCAAGCCAAATGAGCCCTTATATAATTACTTGATTCTGAGTGCACGTGTCGAAGGGAACTTTGTGTGGTTTGTCCTGCTCCTGCCATGACGTCGTCCACCTCTTTGAGCTACTCCATCGATGAAGCATCCACCAAATCAGACATCATGACTCTGACCGTCTTTCGCCACCTCAGATCTCCTTCCTCGCCTTGGCACCCACATAGCAGCATCACCATCATCGACTCAGCAGATGAACCTTAGGAGTACACGGGTCCACAAGAGAGGTCGCACTCTTTTATTTCTGCTTATGTTATGCATTGCTTAAACTTACCTACTACTTTATCGTCCTGTTCAGCTTTTGGACACCCAAGTCAGGTCCAAATTAATGTTAAAACTTGAGTTCTAAATTAGTTGAGGGGCACATATCGAGGCAGCAATGAATAGTATGTCTGTCTAATATCTGGTTCACCTAGGGTATGCCTATGTTGTTCATCTTGGGTGGGAAACAAATAGTAAAGCAATCATCATCTGTCTTTTTATTAATTTAAAGCAATCATCAGCCTGCTATCATTATTTTGGATCCATCCACTGGTTGTTACCATCACTCTAAATTTCTGCATGCTCTCCTTACATAATCTCACCATATATTTTACGTATGCATGTCAGATATTGTACACAGTCGTGCTGAACATGTAGAGAAAAAGAGAAGATTTTTGCGCGGCAATACAATGTCATGCAGACATCGCTCCATGGTGGGTTCAATGGCAAACCCTCCCCACCCCTCCAGTTGTAATCCAGAGGAATATATCTGTTCTAAGGCGGATTAGGATGCACGACCACTCCTATTTACCCCCCAAGGTGTTTGCTCTACCTTGGCATGATGATGTTAGTCATATCATGCATATGTTGCCTTGCAGTGCCTACTTTTGACATCATATATGTCATTTGCTTAGTTTAGACATGTTCTGTAATGCCACCTGTTTAGTTTCTTTATCATACTCCCTCCGTTCCAAAATAGATGAACCAACTTTGTACTAAAGTTAGTATAAAGTTGAGTCATCTATTTTGGAACGGAGGGAGTATATGGGAATTATGTAGTCTCATGTCTTTTAGCCAGCCATAATATATGTGGAATTTGCAATGCCATCCTGTTTAACCAGGCATCATATATTTGAATGATATCTTTCCATCCTTTTCTTCATTACATTTCCATTTGTTGACAATGTTTGTGGATTAAACTACTCTTCCTGTGAATCAGCCATTTGGGTGGGAGATGGAAAAATCTGGAGTGAAAACAAGGCCTTCAGAGCAGATAGTGCCACCTGTCGAAGCAGATCTCTTGTTGGGTCCTGATAGCTCCTCAGAGATGGATTTAGAGACAGATGACCAGTCCTATTCCCCCACTGAGGTGTATGCTCTAACTTGGCACGATTATATTGCTCATATCATGCACACGGTGTCTTGCATTGCATAGTTTAGACATCATATACACAATATTCAACACCATGTTCTTAGTTCAGACATCATATCGAATGCCATTTGTTTAGCATATAAATCACATATGTGAATTAAATGATGCGATCCTGATTACTTAGATAACATGTAGGTGAATTATGTCATGCGATCCTGTTTAGTTATTCATCATATCTTTGAATTATGTTATGCTATGCTATCCAGTTTAGATAGACATCATATATGTGAAATTATGTCATGCTATCCGTCTTAGTTAAACAATATACATGTCAACTATTTCATGCCCTCTTTTTCCACACTATCTATTGCATCATCTCTCATACAATGGGGAAGGTTGTACATCCATACAAACACGGGCCATGTCTCGTGGATGGTGCTCCGGTTTCCAAACCGATTCATGACATCGGTACTCGCACCAAGCACGATGTTCCTTGATCTTTTGCAGCAAATCCATAGATGGCGTTGAATGCTCTCAACCGGCTACCATCTACGAGGTGTCTCGACCTCGGATCATCTCCATCGTTGGGCTTCTTTCTCTTGGCGTGCGGTAGCATGAGTTTTGCTTCCTTAGGATCTACGAAATACCGCTGCAGACCGGGAGTGATTGGAAAGTACCATATAACTTTCTGAGGAGTTTTCTTTCATTCCTTCTTGTATCGAGAAGCATTGCACACTGGACAGCTGGTTTTTCCGCGTGCTCCCCCGGATAAATGATGTAATCGTTGATGCATGCGTGGTACCTAATATGCGGCAAACCAAAGGGCAAATGATTTTCTTGGCCTCCTCGACACTAGTAGGACACATGTTCCCCGTGGGAAGAACTTTATTGTGTAGATACTTCAAATGCTCATCGAGGCTTTTATGCATCCATTTGTTTTGGCCTTCGTCTTTAGAAGTTCGAGCGTGAAACTCAAGCGGGTCACCTTGGGATCGCAACCGTCATACAACGGAGTCCTTGAGTCTACTTAAAGTTGCACCAGCTTGGCCTCCTCTCTAGAAGCATCTCTCTCGCTAGTCATACTCTTGCGAAGGAGGTCTTAAACATGAGGGTCCTGCACGACTGCACTCAGTAGCGTCGAAGACTGCAGCGTGACCCTCTTATCCGCCATGTCCGGACTCTTCTTCGCCGTGTCCGGAATCTTCTCCGCCGCCGTCATTTCCGGACTCTTCCCCGCCGCCATGTCCGGCGCCATCGTCTTCGTGTCGATCGGTCATCTCTTCGTCTAGCCCCATGTCGTTATTACCTGCCATGTGGACATCCTCATCGTCATCATCTTCTTCACTTATCCACTGAGTATAGCCATCCATGAAACCATTCATGAGCAGGTGCACCTTCAAAGTGCCACGATCAAAAGGGTCCAAAAGGACTCCTTCCTTTCCCCTTGCATCTTGCACACGGCCAAATAATCCTAGTCCGATTATATATTTGCATACATGTCCATCACCGTGGATTGCATGTACCGCTCCACCTTCCATCCACTCACGTTCATGACCGACTGCACGGTATAACAAGCAAAAGGGTTATAAAATAAATAATGCATGCATGCTTCATAGTCATATAAAATTTTGGCATGACCTTACCTAAAAATAGGACATATTGGGTTTGCTCGAAATTCACGAAGCGGAAATAAACCAACATTTCAGCAAAAACATAAGCAACTCGAGGGCATGTCACATCAAGACAAATATATATATATATATATATATATATATATATATATATATATATATATATATATATATATATATATATATATATATATCCCAAACACACGTATTCTCATTCACACACATATTCCCATTCTTGAAATGAACAACTTTTTTACTCACCTATATATCTTCCGAGAGAGACCGATCGAGAGAGCACGCGGTTAATTAGATGATGAGAGAGACCGATCGAGAGAGCATGCGTGGATGGCTAAATAGCTAGCTAGATCTAGTTGTTGGGGCGGAGAGGTGAATCTAGCTAGCTAACTAATGGAGATGGAGTTATGGTGGAGGGGCATTAATGGGGAGAGGAAGAGAGGTAGGAGAAAGAGAGATGTGAGAGAGGCCATTTATGGAGAAGAGTTATGGTGGAGGTACATTAATGAGAAGAGAAGAGGTAGAAGGAAGAGAGAAGAAGAGCAACAATGGTGGAGAGTGGAGAGGGAAAGGAGGGGAGAGAGGCAAAGTGGGGAGAGGAGGGGGAGGGGTGAAAAGGTGGCACCAACCGAAACTAGCAAAGTAGCGCTTACAAAAACCAGCTTTGCTACCGCACTTAGTAGCAGCGCTTTCACGGAGAAGCGCTACTACTAAGTGGGGCCCATTAGCACTAAGCGGCCTTGATAAATAAAGCGCTACTACTAAACTATTAGTAGTAGTCTTGGATTCTGCAATACCGGTACTACAACTATCGTCGGTGGCCTCGTGCGGTCCCACATAGTAGTATCGTGTTTTTGGTTTCCAACGCTACTGCTATAGACAGAATACAGCGCTTCCATGGGTCAACGCTACTGCTAACTAGTAGCAACGTTGACTATTTTCCAGCGCTACTGCTAACTAGTAGCTGCTAACTTGTATAAGCATTTCCCTAGTATTGTTAATTTGATTGACAGATTGCACTTCTAGTTTCTACAGCTAGTGCTAACCGATGATTGAAAAATATATCTACCTTAACTATAGACAACTACAGCACATTGTCACTTTGCTTAGCGATGATGAACCTTAGCGATTCAAATAAAAAAATTACAAATGGCAGTGACCTACAGCAAAAGAGGGAGGGATGATATGCTCACCTGGGTTGGAGCCGAGAGTTGCCTACAGTCTACTCTGTCGCCGTCATCATCGCCTGCTGTCGTCGCCGAAACCCTAGCAGATGAGAGTGGGAGGCTCCGATGCAAAACACACCTCTAAATTAAAAAAAATCCAAATGGACCAGATGAGAGTGGAAGGCTCAGATCTGTACCTCAAGACTGGAGAATGACGACAATTGTTGGAATCGGCCAAAACCAAAGCGGCACGACCAGCGGCGAGAGAGGGAGAGAAAAGGGAACGAAACAGAGCAGCGGGTCAGAGAGAGGGAGTGGGTTGAGGGGGTCGTTGCGCTCGTTGGTTTTGACCCCCACGGCATTCTAATACAATCTGGGCTTGCCCAATAAGAAAAAAGATCACCACCTAAAAATTGTCATCTCAAAACGATATATTTCAAGTCTTAAACTAAAAAGGAAAAAAAGTAAATTTAACAAAAGTAAACTATAATATACTATTAAAAAGATCACCGAATAAAAAACTAAAAAAAATTGGAAGTGTCAAAATACATATTTGAAGGCTCAACACTATATATTTCAAGTCTTAAACTAAAAAGGAAACAATATTAAAGTCTCAAAATACATATTTAAAAAAAGTCATTATTTCCATTTAAAATAATAAAATTTTAATAGAAGTAAACTGTAATATAATATAAAAAAGTTCACCACAAAAAACCTAAAAAGAAAAAAAAATTGGAAGTGTGAAACTACATATTGAAAGGCTCAAAACTATATATTTTAAGTCTCAAACTAAAAAGGAAAACAGTGAATTTTAAGTCTCAAACTACATGTTTTAAAAATGTCATTTTTCATTTAAAATAATTTAAATTTAATAAAAGTAACTATAATATACTATTAAAAATATCACCACATAAAAAACTAAAAACTAAAAAAATTTGAAGTGTGAAACTACATATTTGAAGGCTCAAAACTATATATTTCAAGTACTAACTAAAAAGGAAAAGGGTAAATTTAAAATCTTAAGTACATATTTTAAAAAATGTCATTATTTCTATTTAAAATAATTGAAAATTAATAAAAGTAAACTATAATATACTATAAAAAAGAATCTACCTAAAAATAGTAATGTAAGAATGTTGCCATTGACAATATAACAATACCGGCGTCGGTTATAACAGCACGCCACAACTAAATATAATAGTGTTGGCATTCCATGCTATTCCACGAAAACAATATATTACGCCTGGTACAAATTGTTGATCTCATATATTTCTGACACTGCCTTGTTTTCAAACGCCACCACTATGCCCCTACTAATGCCGTACCAAATCAGCTAACGTCATCACTATTTGAAAAACAATAATGGTGGCATTGGTAGTGAATGGAGCGCCACCAACGAAAGTTGTGGCTAGCCCTTTTTCCACTAGTGAAGATTGAGGGAGGCTGTTAGATAATCTCTCTCTATCTCTCCCTAATTTTTTAATAATAAAGCACGGATTGGATCTGTCGGGTTCACCGGCGTGGCTTTTTGCATAAAGGTCCCTGTGCTTTTTAGTATTTGACCCGCAGTCCCTACGTAAGTGGATCTGCAAAAACGTTTCCTTTCTTCATCTTATTATCCAGTGGCTGGAAGGGGCGCACGCTCACCGACTGCACCACGCAGGCTGCCGCGGCCGCCATGGCAACCTTCGGCCTTGGCCGTCTCGGCCAGACCTTGGCGCCCGAACCTCCGCCTCGCCGCACACCGGTACAAGCAGCTCCTCCACCTGCTCGCCTCCGCAGACGGCACCGTCTTCCCGTCCACCCGGCCGCCGCCTTTGCCACGTGTTCGCCCGGCATCTTTGGAGGCAGGCGCCCCGTCGAGGCCACCATCACCTCGCTTCCGCTGCGTCAGCTGCAGACGCCGAGGGCGCCTCTGGCCTTCAGCTTTCCCCTCCACGCGGCAATACGGCCTCGTGTCGCGCCTCGGTCCTACAGCCCGTGCCGTTGCTTGCAGCGTTCGGAGAGGCCGGCAAGGCCCTCTGTGATCGAGGCCCACATGGCGGCCTCCGCTGCATCGCCGGAAGACGGGAAGAGCCCGAGCTTCGCCCGCTCCTTGAGTCGGCGAAGGCCGACGCAGACAAGGTGTTTGAGTATATGCACAAGCTGCGGTGAGCTGTCGGGTGTGTGACAGAGGAGATACGCCAAGGGGAGGTGGTTCTAGAGCTGGTAAGGCTGGTGACCCTCGACCGCCAGCGAGCAGCTGGCCTATCCCACGTTGCCACCGGCGCTGACGCCTTCTGTTGGAGGCCCTCGTGACGGGGGAGCAGGGATCGTTCCTCCACAAAACCTTGATCTGGAGCTTCGATGTGCGAGGCCACCATGCTTTGGTGAGGAGGAGAAGAAGGGGCACATCGAGAGGTGTCGGTCGAGCACGCCGTCTAGGGCGTTGATGACGGCAGCACATGCGAGGCCGGGAGGAGATCATCGTTGATGCTTTACCGCTGAAGTTGTTGACACGGAACAAGAGGGTAAGGTGGATGTGAGAGCGAAGCGCACGCGTGGTGCAGGATGTCGTGGTGTCCGAAGCACACGAGGTGCCGGAACCAGAGGTGAAGAGTGAGGAGGTGGTGGTCCGGGACACAACCAAGGTGCATCCTACGCATCAACCCGAGACGAAGGCCGATGAGGTGCTGGTCAGGGATACGGACACAAGCTGTTGTGGTGCATGAACCTGAAGCAAAGGGTGAGGTGTCATGGTCTCGTGAGGCAGGTGATGCGCAGACTATAGAGGTACATAACGTTTACGCTTGTTTACCATCCATCCCCAACATTTTGAAGTTGTGATGTCTCATTAGGCGGGCTACTTTTGTTGCTTTGGTGGTATGGGGGCAGGCGATGGCGGTGGCTGCTGCTTAGATGTCTTTGCTGGTTCAGAGAGGTAGATGGAGGTGAGTTTGTTATGTGATTATGATCGTATTTGATAATGCCTGTTCAATGAGAGTGCCATTCGGTCAATTGTTTGTATGAATTCTGTAAAAGTTGTGTTACTGTGAGTGAACAAAATCTTGTATGCCGCACCTTTGAGTTTGAGATGCAGATTTGTATTCCCTGTGAATAACTTAACTCTGACATCTTTACTTAAAAAAATTGGATGCAACTGGAGAACTTGTATCATTTGTTAGGTATAAATGGCAGGAGCACAGCCTATTCAGTAAATACAAACTATCCGCATCTCATGTTCAAAGGGACATCTTAAAGGCTTTGTCTTTCTAGCGCTGTCTGCTCACAATTCACCACCCTTCTTGATGAATTGGTATGCTCTTGGTATTAGCATTTAACATATTCAGTACAAACATGTCTTCAATTGTTTTTGTAGGATTAAATATAGCAGCACTTGTGCTTTTATCATTCCGTCAAGTATTCACACTGCTGGAACCATACGTGTACAACTAGAAACATATTTTACCGAGTTAAGAGAAAATGATTCCAGGAGGCGTCAGCAGCAGCGGTGGCTCGGAGCACAGGCGAGGCGTTTTAGAGACACATTAGTATTTTTGATAGAGACTACGGTAGTTAGAATGATTTCACTGTCGAGGCGATCCTTACACATTCATCAATATTTAATAACAACAGTGAATTTATCTCTATATATCTGCCTTCTTACCTTTTGGGGCTTGGACTTCCTCTCAGATGATATTACAGGGATTGAATGAACTGCAGATTTCGTCAATCAGTAGTGTTGCTATGATTTTTCACTGCCACATGTTTTAACTTAATTATTGGAAACGGGAGCCCTCTTGAGTTACTTATGCCTCTGGTGATTTGAGAGCTAATATTCTGTTTCTCCAAATACCAGTATGATGATTGCATTAAGGATTGTGATACGGCTGTTGAGAGGGGAAGGGAACTTCATGCTGACTGTGCTGACTTTAAGATAGTCTCAAGGGCACTGACAAGGAAAGCAACTGCTCTTGTCAAACTTGCCAAGTCTTCTAAAGACTACGATGTTGCCATTGAGACTTTCCAGAAGGCTCTAACTGAGCATCTACCCTGAAAAGACTAAATGATGCTGAACGAGCAAAGAAGGAGCTCGAGCAACAAGAGTATTGTGATCCATAAAAAGCTGATGAGGAGCGAGAGAAAGGTAAGCTGCGTGAATTATACTGTTAACACTGTTTTTCCGCCCCTAATAGTCTAGGGCAGTTAATGATGAGGTTCTCTGTTTAATGAGTTCCCTAAGTAGCAAAAACACCCAGAAGCAGTGAAGCATTACACTGAAGCGCTCAGGAGAAACGTGAAGGATCCGAAGTTAATGATGAAGGCAGTTCTCTGTATAATGAATCACTCGAATATGCCCTGTTGCACAATGGCATATGAAGTAGGTTTTTTCCTAAGCTAACCACACACTTTATTTGTTGCTCAATAATGTTTTGAGGAATATATGCTTTTTTGGCAGATGCAGCAGGTTGTGTCCCTTTTTTCGCCCGGTGCAACGCACGGGCATTTTTACTAGTCTTTCCCTAATTAATAATAAAGCACGGATTGACTTTGTCGGGTTCACCGTCACAATACGCTTCTTCTCGTGATTTTACGTTTTCAGTTTGAATTTAAAACATATTCCAGGTGGTACTTTTCACATCTACCGTGAAAAGTTTCGTACGTCGTCGTCCGTGTCGTACATGCACTGGAGCTTCGTAAGTCTCATGGGCCAGAATTTAAGTTTCTGTTATGGGCCGCTACCAAAATAGTTGCTCCATGTGATAAAATTTTGTACTCTTTTTTTAATCAATAGTCCCACCCTGCTCTTTTAGATCATATCTTAGCAACTTAAATACGTTCTCAAATTGCATGAATCAAACAAGCCAAAGCAGGAAAAAAGACGAGACCTGCAGCATATATGCCGCGCCCGATGCCCATGTTATGGCCGCACGTGCGTGGCCGCTTCCCGAGCTCGCCTGCCTCCGTTATGGCCAAGCCCAACGCCCGCCACCCCTGTCGTCGTGGTCGCACGCCCGAGCTTGCCGGCCTCCGCCGCACGCCGCACAAAGTGTTTGATTAAATGTATGAGAAACAGGATAGAAAAACGGACATTTGCCGCACATATATACATGCATTGAGATGCCCTAAGAATTAGACAATGTTGGACTAACATATATACACAGATTAGGACACACACGGTGAAAACATATATGCTTGCACGTCCATTAAAGTTAATACAAAATAAATTCTCTCTAGGCGCTATTAATCCTGGTTCATATAAATACATGATAAAACAATCGGCGTCAAAAACACAAACAATCAAGAAAGTGAATGTGCTTCTGAGGTCTTCATTTACCTGATAATCTAAGTAATTAAGAGAAAAGCAAAATCATTAATTGTGTAGTTTTTGCCGATATACATTTAGACCTTGGCGTGCGTCTCTATGTCGCCGTTGGGTGGCACCTTTCGGATTCTGGCATGCCACATTGATGAACGTTTATATGGACACATAAAATCTCTCTCCGTTGGTTTTTAAGAGAAATACAACCCATTATCCCTAAATTTAATGTTAACTATGCAGCGGCACAGTTCCTTGACCCGACCAATTGTGGATCATACGAACCTGTATTTTCTCCGTTGCAAAGCACACGCGTTATGCTCGGGAGCATGGGTGTGGTGATGGTGCATGCACCAAGTGTAGTTGAGACAAGAACCCACCATCATTACAAGTCCGCATAATTACAAGTCGGCCCGGAAAAGGGGCTCCCGATACGACGTGCTAGAGTATGATGACCAAGCTCATCGCCTTGGATTGATCATGTTCCATATGAATATGCCCACAACAAGACCATCATCAACAATTAATGGTGGCAAAGGAAAGAAGTGGTAATGCATATGGGTTAGTAGGGATGTGCAAGGATCTGTTTCTCCTGTAGCAACGCACGGGCATATTTGCTAGTAATAATAAAGCACGGATTGAGTCTCTCGGGTTCACCATCGCGGTAATTTTTCAAATAGGCCCTCCTGTTTTTCAGAAATTGCACCCATGATCCTCATCATAAGTCAGCCTGAAGCAGTACAGGAGGATAGAAAGAAGAAGAAAAACCCCAGCGCCCGCATGACCCTGCCTCTTGATCCCATCTCCACCTCCATCCTGCCGCCACCTGCTGCCGCGCCACGCCCACTGCCAGCGTCGATCGGACCGCGTCCCTCCCCAAACGACGGCGATGATGGCGCCGCCCACCTCTGACCGACGGATTCGCGGCTTCCCACTCCTCGGGCCAGCCCCTTCCCGTGCCGGGTCGAGCATCGGCTTGGAGGCTCCTTGGGGCTGCTGCGGTCTGGGAGTCCAGCGATCGTCTTGATGCAGGGCGGTGGAGGCTCCGATGAGACGCCGGCGGGCAGGGACACGAGCTCCTATTGAGGCGGCTGGGCTCGGGCACTGGCTGCAGGAGTTGTCCGGGAACACCGAGGCCGACGTGGCGGACTACTTCAAGTAGGGGCCAGCGCCGGATGGTTCGTGACGGCCGCGCTGTTCGCGACCCGGAGGCTGGCAGAGGCGGCGTGCAACGTCGTGGCCAAGAACCGCAAGGTGTTCTCCTGGCACCACGGCCACGGTGGTTCTTCTCCCGGGCAAATGCAGGTGATTTTCCTAATGGTTGGTGCTGACGCTGATAACCCAACTCCTGAAGCACTATAACTAGAAGTGCCCTCTCTATGGCGCATCACTCAATCATTCCAGATGGGCAACAATCCGCTTCAAAGTTAAAGAGCATAGTTTTTGCTGCTACCATTGCTTACATATGAGAGTAGAGATAATTAAGTTTTGCTCCTGACTTGCTTGTCTGAACCTAAGTATTCCTAGGATTGCCTTCTTTAATTGCATCTAAATATTAGCTGTCTGATAAGGGTAGAGATAAATGCCTTTTCCTCTTATATTTATCTTTATGTTGGTGGCACTCTTTTTATTCTGTTTATGTCAGTCTGTATGTAGGTTATCAAATCGTCTCCCTCTTTATGCTTCGTTGTGCATGTGATTATATATACTTGACTACTTGGTGACATGGATTTCCATATAGTCATATATGTACTTGGTGACATGAACAGGCCCGACGGATGTGCAGGAGCAGCGGCGACGACCAGGCGGCGGGCACCAAAAACGCCGCCACGATGAGCACGCCCATGCACGTGATGGCCCGAATACAAAAACAGTCTGTGGCCACGGCGGAGACCAGCGCCCTCTGGATCGCCAAGCTTTGTGCAAATCAAAAGATAAGCTCAAGTAAGTACAGTTCACCATAATCTACAAGTGTATATCATCGATCAGTATATGTTTGTCACTGCCAAGTAAGTACATATACTGCTGCAGATTGCCGAATAGATAAAGCAATTTCTCAAAGGTTTTTGCCGCTGCCGATTGTTGGATTGATCAGACAGATTGCCTTTTAGACTTGGCAGTGAATTTGGGATTATTGATGGCCTAGCCCCTGAACAGTGAAGGACGGATTCAGATCTGGCTTGAAGTGCAAATGCTTCACCGAACTTAATAAAACTCATACCTGCACATGGAGCAGTCCTGAATGGTTCACCATTCAGGACACCACAAAACTTCAGAAGTATCCAGACTTGCTAAACTTTTGTTCATTAACGGTGAGAGAAAGGTGTCTTGACAATTTATCCGCTGGAAAATCTTATGTGCTATTTGTTTCATGTAGGTTTTGGAATTGCTTGAAGTTGTACAGTTCAGATGTCCATACACTTCAATGAAATACCCTCAGTTGCTTTCCAATCTGAGAGTTGAATCGAAGGTGTGCATTTGAACCCGTGAAATTATTATTTTGTTTTTTCGTATCTCATCAATTTTTTGATTCTTAGATTGAAGAGATCCTACAGAATTCTGCAACATCTGAATTTGGCGGTGTATATTATTTTTTCGAGAGAGGTGATCGACTGATTGATCTTGATGCGTTGCATCAAAAGCTTATCTAGGTTGCGTGTTCAGTCCTGTTCATATTGGGTTTGAGATTATTATGTTCTTCAAGTTGCTTCTTTTTGATGTTCAGATGTCACAAGAACTGCACACACAATTGAGTGAGTCTGAGAAAGGAGAGTTAAAAGAATCGTTCCATCATATGCTGAAATGGACCTGGAGATATAATAAAAATCTTGAAGAACAGGCAGCCCAGTTTCACATGTTAACTAGCTGGTCGAAAATTATTGAAGTGAGTTGTGTGTGTGCATGACCACTTAATCTTTTCTTTTGGGAATTTGATATTGTAACCCGCTTGTTGATAATTTCAGGTAGCTGTATCAAGAAGTAATAATTTGTAAGACACTGAAGTTCAGAACCTCTATTGAAACTCTTTTGTAGTATATATGAACTTCCGTATTTTAACTCTTTCGTAGATGTTTATACCGAGGTTGCTCTTCTATAGACATTTATACTGAGGTCGCTCTTTTATAGACATTTCCAAGCAAGCCGCTAAGCCCAAGTCCTGAATCAGGATTGTCGTCGTTCATTAGTCCCAAGTATTTGAATTCTTCCGCATCTCTGCTCTTGATTACACATGGTGCGAGATTCTATTTTTCTTGCATTATAGTGCAGCTAGGAGATTGCGGCGGCAGTGGTGGGTTTTGTGTTGGCGGGCTGCAGGCAGTTGCTGGACGCGCGCCATCACATGTTGAGTCACACATAGTGACCGATGGTGGTGGATTAGAGTTGGAATTCAAGAGGGTTGTGTGGTTTCAGTTATCCGGCGATTGGGCAAGAGCGAGCAACAGAGGAGGCTGGCCAAGGACATGGCCAGGGATAACACATCTTCCTCGATTTCCCCAGCGACTCAAGGATGGTTGCATCCTACATGACCTCATATTGTTCATGAGATTTTTGTGATGTTCTTTAAGTTTTGTGATCTTAATTCATGAGAAATTTGACGTGATACTATGTGGCTGTAAACGTAATCTACAATGCAGAGCAAACAGAGTGAACAAACCAAGAACGTGCAGGTTAGTCCGTCAGTGTCATACTTTTCTTTTTGTAATTCTATATCGTACTATATAGTTAGTACAAGATCATCAAATATTCAGGATATGTTCATAATTTTGTGAAACTGAAATGTGCAACATGTTCAGAGGAGAGGAGACAAAGGCTTGTTAATAACAACTTGAGTTGGCCCAGTATCGCCGAGTTGAGCATGGAGTAGACGGTGTCAAGTGAACCAAGAAGTAACGTGATATCAGTATGGCGGCAAAGGCGGCCTCGAGTCAGTGTCATTCGCTGTAATGATCGCCCGGGCAGCCGTGTAGCCGTCTCAGATGGAGTCCAAGGGAAGGACCAAGAGGAGGTGTGATAAGATTGAGCTTTCCGGAAATTTGGAGAGGCGGCAGTCGTCGTGCTGCAAAACTTTTATTTGTATATGTTGCATGCTACTACCTCCCAATCAATATGTCATTGAAATGAAGTAGATGCAGCTCTTAATAGATATTGTCACATGTTCTGGTTTGCAGGTTAAATATTTGATTTCCTTGGTTTGGTAATGAGAGCAATGCAATATTCTGAAGGGTCCCACATGTAAGGAAACTGACACGTGTCTATCTCAAGCTGGAAACTGCAATTTGTGTTCTGAGCTATGAGCTCTAAATAAATTAGCTTTCTCTGTCCTTCAAGTTGTCATCTTATTTCAATATTGACATCACTAATAATGGGAAGGGTTTTTCCGTTCAATAAAATAGTAAATTCAAAATTCGTTACCAATTTCTATAAGGATTGTACTGTTCTGTTAGATAGTTGTTTCCCATTTATATTAATTGCCATTCTTGCCCACTTCCTCTGATTGTAATTAGTTCTTTGTGTGAATCGGTTAGTTCATCACCAGTCAGGTTTAAAAAAAATTCAGGTAAGTAAGTTGATATGTAATGTACAATCAGTTGATGAATTGATAATTTGGTGTAGCATGGAGATCGATCTCATTGGTACATATATTCTTGAGTATCTGTGTGTTGTCTATAATCTCACACTTGAAGTTTGAGCACTGTTCTCACCTTCTTTATTTGATAAAAAAATCATTCTTCAACTTTGTTCTTTCATGATCACATCCCAAGTTGTATGGATATATTTTAATAATACAATGCCCCAAAAGGTAATTGGCTTTGACGTTAATTCCAGAAGTTCACTCTTTCACCTCATTTTCTTCAAAGGTTGAATTTTCCCTGCATGAAATATATATAAGATAAATAATATGCATTGTGATCGCTCTTAATTTGAATGTGCATTTGCGGCCATATACCCTTGCAAGTAAGTGATGTGGATCTATGTGCAAGGAGGATAGGGGCATACGCTTTTTTCTCCCGTTGCAACGCACGGGCATGTTTCCTAGTAATGTTTATACGTAGCTTTCGTGTAGACACATTATAATGAGATAGCCACACCCATATTGAGTGTCATGCAGCTTCCCACAAACATAACGTTTTACAATCCTGTGAGGCCATCCAAGGGAGTCCGTTGTAGGCTGATGCCGTTTTTACCCTCTCTAACTAAACCTAAAGTGGCAAAGTTACTAGCATGTCGCCATGTCCTTGCACTAGAGAAGGAAGTTGGGTCTAGACGATCGTCTTGGAGATGGACTGAAAGATGGTTGTGAGCAAGCTCAACTCTGAAGGGAAGGACGGCTCACCCCATGGCCCGGCGGTTAAAGATGTGAAGGGCATGCTAGCTCCAAACTTTTATTGAGTCCAAGATCACTTGGGTTCATGGAGTGATGAATTGTATTGCCTACGTCTTAACTAATGAACATTGTCGGAATCAGTTGTGAAAAACATCGCTTAGTGTGCCTCCGAATTGTACTAGCGCCATTTGAACTCTGGCATTGCCGAGAACTCTGAATACAATGGCAACCATTCTATCTAAAAATGATTCCTTACAGGTATCTTTTGCCTTATCAATAATTCAAGTATAAAAAATTCAGTTTAAATTAGAAGCAAGGTGATTACCAAAATACTTATTTTATTCCTTACAGGTATCTTTTGGCTATAATAAGATGATATACTTTTCGTCAAAAAGTTGCTAGTATTACTTTTAATTGACTAGGGAACTAAATCATGACTACGACTACCTCTGTCCTGATTTATTAGGGCTCCTTGTAGTTTGGGTCAACTTTGACATTTGATTTAACTATTAAAAGAATAAGTTATATACTCTAAGAATAGTATCACTGAAATCCTCTTCCAAATATGAATCCAACAATATAAGTAGTAGTAGTAGTAGTAGTAGTAGTAGTAGTAGTAGTAGTAGTAGTAGTAGTAGTAGTAGTAGTAGTAGTAGTAGTAGTACTCCCTGCGAAACAAATAAATGCACTACCAAATACTCCCTCCGTCACGAAATACTTGTCGGAGAAATGGATATATCTAGATGTATTTTAGTTTTAGATACATCCATTTTATGCATTTCTACGACAAGTATTTCCGGACGGAGGGAATAGTAAGTGTATATTTGTTTCTAAATATGAAAATATTGCTATTAAATACTACTATACCAAAGATATAAGAATACTAAATACTAGTATACCAAAGATATACCTAAATATAAGAATATTTAATAGTAGTATACCAAAAGATATTCTATAGTTAAATTCTATTAACTCTGTTCCAAAATATAAGAATATTACTATAAAATACTATTAGCTGTTTTCAAATAATTAGTAATAGAGATAATATTCTTTAGTAGTGCTATATCTTTATTCCTCATTAAATATAAGAATATTACCACTATTAAAAACTAGAATCCCAAAGATATATCTAATAGTATACCAAAGATATACAACAATTAAATAATATTACCTCTCTTCCAAAATATAAGAATGTTACTACTACCTCGGTCTGGAAGTAGTTGTCATCAAAATGAATAAAGGAGGCTGTATCTAGATGTATTTTAGTTCTAGATACATCCCTTTCTATTTGTTTTGATCACGAGTATTTTCCGATGGAGGGAGTATTAAATACTGTCACAGCTATTCTTATATTTAGTAACAGAGATAATAGTATTTAATAGTAGTATATCATTGTTCCTAAATACTCCCTCCATCCCAAAATTCTTGTCTTATATTTGTCTAGATACGGATGTATCCGACACTAAAATGTAACTAGATACATCCGTATTTAGACAAATCAAAGATAAGAATTTTGGGACGGTGGGAGTATAAGAATATTACTATTAAATACTAGTATACAAATATATATTTAATACTCTACCAAAATATAAGAATATTTAATAGAAATATACCAAAGATATGCTACTATTAATTGCTGGTATTAAATAAATAAATCTGTAGATTAACACGCGGTCCCCACCTTGGCCCGTACCTTCCGTTTCAGTTCATAAAGGGCAACAAATGCTTCTCCTCCTCGCTCACATTCTTCTCATCCCGCTCTCCTCAACCAACTCCGCGCGTCTGCTCGACCGATCCACCGCGATGTCTAGCTCCAACGTCAGTGCCATACCCGTAGCCAACCACGAGGAGCACAGCCTGGCGGCCCCCGCCCCGCCCCCTGCGGCTGCGGTCGCCCAGGGGAAAGGGAAGATGCTTGCGCAACAGGCGCCTGCGCCGGTGGTTCATAGCGCAAGCTGGAGACCCAGGAGAAAAGCCCGCCCCAGCGGCCACCAGAGGAGCTGGAATTCAGGGAGTCCAGGGAAGGACCCTTGAAGGTGCTTGCGCTCCCGGCGCCAGGGGCCCCGCGTGCTTATGCTGTCTCAGACGACAAGATGGTGATCCGCGCTCGCGCCCCCACACGGCATGCAAGCGCGGTATCCGACGACAAGATGGTGAGCCGCGCTTGCGCCCCCACCCTGCATGCAAACCGTGTCTCCGATGACAAGATGGTGAGCCACACTCGCTTCCCCCTCTCCTACTAGTGATTTGAAGTTAACCGGTGCCTAATGATTTGAAGTTACTGACAATCTTTAATCTAGTCATGTGAATTGTACTGTAGCTTACTGAATTACCTGATGTGTATGTGCATGAACTACATGGTGTGTATCTGTCCTTGGATTTTCTAATCGCTGCGGTCTCATCTGGCAGATGGACAAGAACGAGATGGCGCCGGTCCAGGGGGTGCCGCGCATGCGAGGGAGCATCGGGTCGTCAAGTGCGGTTGGTAAGTATACTTTATGCTGTTTTTTTTTTCAACATCGTCTCCATGCAGGCTACACTGGCAAACAACCTGCTTAACTCTTGTGCATGCTGGTTTTTCATCATCACTAGTATACTGGTATTGGACTGAAGCTTGTTAGCTCTGTCCATGCTGGGTCTTTTTGTCATCATTAGTATTGTTATATATTAGCTGAAGCTGCATCAGTCAGCCGATGGATGAACGCCTTACTCACCTGATTTAAATTAAGTCCCACCTAGGTTGAGTTTGTTTTGCCACTAGCTGTGTATACATAGGCGAGCTCCAGCACTGTGTTGCTGCATGGAAAACATATGAACTGTAATAAGAAGCATGCAATGGCTAGAAACATCTCCACATATTTTTTCGGCACGTTTTACGTGTCAACGAAATTAGTCGGATCGCCAGCCGTCGAATTGACACATGGAGCATTGGATCACACTACACGGCAACAGAGAGAATGGAAACCGTGTTCCTCCATAGCCTCCACAATACATGTGTATCCACCACCCCTCCCACATCGTCGCAACAGACAATTACGTCGGCCCCTTGCATCACCTGGCTTTGGTACCCTAGAGATCCCTGATGTCGCTTGGATATCCTGCAAGTATTATTACAGTGTGCCAATGAGGCGTCGTCCTTGCAACATTGTCTTACAAACAATGTAGTTGATGCCACCACCACCATCACCCATTTACACATGGTCCATGGCATGTGGCACTGTTCGTGGGATAAAACACACCCCGCGAGAATATGCGATTGCACCACTTGATCTATGCAACTTAGGAATTGTTCTGACTGCCCCTGCAAAAATAGCGATGATACGACCATCGCCCTGCAACATCGGCCATAGTTGTAGCACATAAGAGAAGTCGGATGCCGCACCTAACAACACAGTATGTGTTTTTTGCACCATAAGAAAGCACTGCCTTGCAACATCGGCTATCAGGGTGCTGCACCGACAAACACACTCCACGACCTTGGGGCGTCAGATGCCTTGGCCGATGTAGCATAGTACTCCTCTTTCAGCATATAGCGATGGCTTGTAGCATTGATGGTCGGAGAGTCGCAGCATCGTTGAGTGGCAGTGCTAGCCCAACTCATTGTCATAGAGAAGGGGGGATAAAGGATGGGTGTGCACGTGGTGGAAATAAGCGAATGGATATGGTGAAGAGAGAGGAAGACTAACAAGGGGCATCTGGCGCTAGAGCGAGCTGACTAATTTCCCTGAAACCAGCCTGTTGAATATAATTCAATTTTCTTTTGAGAGACCTCATAAAAGCGTCGCCATAACTTGTCACGAGCATGTCTATACAAAAATTGTAGATATACAACACATACTCATTAGCTGCAACAAATCAGTGAAAAAACACAATGTATATAGGCCTGATCCGATGGATGATCAGCATGCATCTGCCAACTCTTCCTAGGTTACGCCCAACCGTGAGTCGTTCAATTGGGTCACACATCACTACCCAATCAACCACCAACTTAGTTGTTCCTCTCGTCTCCTCTACCCACCCTTCGCAACATACACCCATGATTCTCAGCAATAGACCAACATGGAGGCGACAATGGTGGCCATGATAGGCTAGTGAAAAGCACACTGGTGATCAACCTTACAACACTAAACAGAACATTGCAACATGAGGTAACCCCAACTTTGTAGCACTGGTGCACCATTTTCAACCACCTTGTAGCAATGAAAATTTCACTGACCAATAGCATTGCTGCACCAAGTTACCGGCTTCCAGCACTGAATACCCGGGCTTGTAGCACCGCGATGATCGATGGTCGGCCTTTCAACAGTATTAGTTAACATTGCACACCTTGTCTCCATTTTTATGTACATACACATGAGTGAGCTTGGAACATCATTAACGTATCAACATTATCAAACATGAAGACGATAAATTTGTTTCTCCAAGCATCGACGTTACTGAATAAGCGTGCAACTGCACATCCACCACATGAGCCATAATTTTTTAGCTCTGCGACAATAGCTTATAGTTGCAAAAAGAGCCGACGATGATGGTTTAGAATGTATATGATCAAAATATATTAAATGGAGGGGAGGTGGACTACCTATGTTGAATCTGACTAGCCGCAAGGTCACGAGTGCCTTGTCTAAACAGCCAAAAAGACAAAAGGAGGCCTCCTGGATTCTCCATCCTGAAGCTAAGCATAACTCCAACTCCAGACATGCTAGGGGGCTACTAAAGGTGCAATACGCTAGGGGTTTCTTCTGGGTGGGAAGCCTGGTAGCAGGCCTGCCTTAGGGACCAAGAGGCCAAATGGAGGATCGGTGCAGTAGGGCAGCTCAGGAGCCCAGATAAGGACTGTGAGAGCATCTTGGCAGGCAAGCTAAGATGGCAGTGGTATGATATCTGATTGATTCCTTGTGAACCTAGCCCTTGCCACCTATATAAGGAGGGCTCGGGGTTGTCATTCACATATACTCTCATAGACTATACTCTCTGTAGCATTATACTTCATCTCCACTCTAAACCCCTCGCACAAGGTGCTCCACCATGAATAAATATCAGATACAGGATGTTGGGCATTACCTCTCACCGAGGGCCCGAACCTAGGTAAAAACCTTTGTGTGAACTCCCTTGTCATGGATCCCTACAAGTTCACCACCCTACTATGGGTACTCACGGTTTTACATACTGTCACATAGTTAAGTTCTGACACATTTTCTCTAGGGAGTTGAAGCAACTCATGGTGTAAGTACGTATTGCTTGAAGCACTGATTCTACTAGCACCTCCTTTCCCGCCTTCGAGATACCTTGTCCTTCCTATCCAACCACTTTGCCATTTGAGCTTTCTTTAAGATGTTTAAAATTTCCTTCCTTTGACCTACCCACCACGGTTGGGGAGCCCCAAATAATGCTCTCTCAAAGTGCCTTAGGATCTGTGCAAAGATATTTACAACAACTTAGTCCTCCTATTTGCCTCACTTCCCAAAGAATGTTGAGGCTTTTTGAAAATTTCCCATTTGTCCCGAGGCCCACTCGTAGTCAAAGAGGATATATTTAAGGTTACAAAGTTGCCATTTGACGGTTGAAGAAATACTATACTATCATCTGCAGAAATAAGATGGGCTACATGGGGTTAGTGCTCCCAAAAGATATACCATTGATCACTTTATCTTTGAGCACTTTCGTGAGAAAGGCCAAAAACTCGCAACATAGAAAATAAAAAAATAGGAGACCATGGGTCTCCTTGCGAGCCCTCTTCATAGTATAAAAAAATACATAACACACTCCTATCAATTTGATAGCAAACCTGGCCGGGGTACCACACATCATAATCATCAAGACCAACCTATCTGAGAAACCAAGTGCCCTCATCATTAGATCGAGGAAAATCCATACCACCCTCTTATAGGCCTTCATCATGTATAGTTTAATTGCTAACTTTGGATTTTTTCTATTTCTTGAATGAACATACTTTGCCCCTGCGTGATCATTATGGATAGGACAACCTTCAATCTCTTTGCTAGGCCTTTGAAGCAATCTGACTGAGCGTGTTCAATGAGTTGATTGATCCCATTTGAGGAAGTATCTCCATTTAGGTAATTTTGGGTATAAGGACTAGAACCATATCACTAAAGTTTGGTGAAATAACTCCATTAAAAGAATCATCTATTACTATGCGTACATCATTTTTTAGAAATAACTAGTGAAATTGGTAAACATAAGTGAGAGGTTGTCTAGCCCCTGTGCTCCAGTCAAATTTAGAATAGTGCATTCTCAATTTCTTCATCCATCAGGTCTGTGTTCACCCTCTCCTCCATATCACTAGTCACACAGGGTCGGATGTGAGCTAAGATGTTGTCAGCATCAGCAGAGGCTTCTGAAGAAAACAACTAAGCATAGAAATTGGCCGAAATCTTCCCCATCTCATTGTCAGTAGTACAACTCGTGCCATCCGCCCTCATGTTTTGATCGTCTTCCTTGAGAAGTCCCAGTCGGGAACATTGCATACACATTATTTGTTCCTGTGCACGAACCACATGAAGCTACGCTTAAATCTCGCTGGTCTTCAGCGAGGATGTCTGGATCCCAATGATCTACCCTTTCCATTAAAGCTGGACCTTGTGCCTAGTAATCTCACAACATACAAGACAAAATATTGAGCCACTTCAATATTTCATATCATTGGTGACATTGTTACGCTTCCTGTAGAGCTCACTCTGGCCGGAATTGTTATCACATGCACACTATCATGCCTCCATGGGCATCCACCTCTCCTCAAAAGTTAATGCCCTCTTCTTACTTTTGGTAATGACTAGGTTTTCTAGCGCTCTATTAACGAGCAAACCATGGTGCAGTCCTCCATGACAACATGTTCAATGGGTGTATCCTACAATGAAAGCACGAATTCATCATTGCATGGACCCCTGTCCACATGTACATAAAGGATCTCATCCCGCTCCCTCTTATTGTCCCAAGTGTACAGGTTGCTACTAAAACAAAGTTTTGAAACGCTATTATTGGCTACACTCTCCCTATTGCGCTCCATTTGTGTGAAACTCCTCAAGTAATCTCCTAGTTGTTGTGATTAAAAGAATTCTTTGTTGAGCTATCATTGTAACAGATAAATGTATTATTAGGATCCAGTCTCTCGGAGCCTCCCTTAGCTACACAAATTTTCTTCAATCTCTCTTCCTATCCAGTAGCTTTAGGTGATAATCGTTGTGACGCCTTTGGTGGTCACCATCACCTTGCCTCGTCTTATGAACAAAAGTGCCTCGTCTGCGTTGCTGAGGTAGATGGGTCATCTTTCCCAATGGCCTTGCACCCTTTCCCATATAGATTTTTTTATGTCTTGCTTCCTTTCATGCTCCTTTCTCAGGTCCCACTTCCTTTTTAGATTTAAATCATCCCTTAGTTCACAATCATGTCAGAGATCTTGCTTGCATTGGTCCTCCATGCACTTCTTCTTAGACAGTGACCCTCTACAAGACCATCTCGAGGATCCTCGTAGAGAGAGAGAGAGTCCACAGAGGGTGTATAATCATTGTATGACCTGCAAGTAAATGGACCGACATGCAACGCTACATGACCCCTGCGCCCATAGACGCCCTTGCTTGACCTAGTGCTCCCAAAACTAAAGTTCATGCTTTCTTTCACCGGCCTCTACTTTGTTTTTGTCTGTGACGAGCCATGTCCAAGTTATGCCCTCAACCATTCACCCAACTGGGGTGAGGAATCATTTTATGGTTCAAATCATCCGTCAACATGTGCTAGTCTGTCGTAGTCAATCCAAAAGAGAGGTATCTTCTCAAATTGAAAATCAAACAAGGTCCCCTCATCTTTTGCTGAAGAGTGGAGAAAGAAGCCTCAGACTAGTGAAAGAAATATGAAAATTCTAGCTCTAGATGTGAGATGGTTCCCCCATAAATCCATCCTTCTTAACATCACTCATTACCACGCCACCAAGACAATTCCCAAAAGTATATGATCATTTATATAGGGGAGGATCTGTAATTATCACCCATGGCTCCGTCATACAAAACATTATCTTCGATGACCTAGTTTTTTCATCATAATCCTTCAAAACTATCACATTAAAACCAAATTGCCACATTCAATTATATAGAGCGTGCTTCTAGACTCCTTTGTTATGGAATCTAAAGAAGAAGATATTATTTCTAATGTGACTTATTTGGGCTTCCTAGTAGAGTCCCATGTATGTTGCATAGCCCTAGAAAACATGTTGATGTTGATTTGCTGGAGTGAGCATGCCTTTCCAACCACTGACCACCGAGTAGGCCTCGATCGATGTCCGGAATCCTCGATCCTCAAACATGAGATCTATTAGTTCCTTTTGTTGTCAAGTTCAGGGCTCCTTGTTAATTTGGTTGAGAGATTAGCTGCCTCCCCTGAAGCATTTCCATCTGTCAGGGACTTTGAAGGTGCTCAACTTAACGATCCTTGGTCGCCCTGTTCAGTTGAGTTGTCGATTTACGCCACGCCTTCTCTCCCATCGTCGCGCAAAGGAGTGGAAGCACCAAGACCAATCAATGTAGGAGTTTACAGTGTCATCACCTCATAGATGAATAAAAACCTAACCCTAGCACTACTTGTCGGTCGCCTATAATCGCCCTTAGCATTTCTTTTCATGTTGGGCCCGCCACTAGGTATTTATACGTGTGCTTCCATTGGTACTTTTTTTGCGCTGGAGCCTTTCTGCTACATTTGCCTTTCTACAAAGGCGGTCTTATCCAAATCATATAGTCTCCTCTATCTATAGGAAGCAAGGACATTAGCTCTTCTTTTTTTCAAGGAATCAGCCACCATAAATAGATCATTTCCAAAGAAACAAAGTCACAAAGAGAGAGACAAGACATTAGCTTCTTTATGGGGTACACATATATTTAAATGTTTCCTTGCTCGATTATTAACAAGAAATAATTTTTTACTAATATATTATGTGTAAATCTTGATAGATATGGAATGTATTTTGGTAAGTATGTTTTAAGGAATCATATTAGTTTTTGGTATGTTGAAATTAGAAGAAGTTCATGTGCCTTCAAGGCATGTCAAGGTGTGTTGTTCCACCTCAAAATTGGTACATACTAAATGGTTATTCTCCCTACATATAGCCCCAATTCTCATGCGCTCTCTCTCTCTCTCTCTCTCTCTCTGTCTCTCTCTCTCTCTCTCTATCTCTCTCTCTCTACATCTTATATTCCAGACTAGTCCATAAAGCCTAACTGGTGAAGTTCCAGAAACACCCAGCAGTGATGGGTTCAACTCCCATTCGTAGTCTATACTTAGTGGAGGAGAAACAAGACACTTACAGGCACGAGCCCGCCAATGGTGAATAAATCAGAAAAGAAAATCAGGCCATGGCCAATCCAAATCCGGCACCTGCCAACAATGTGTAGTCTCCACTACTCGAACCTACTTTTCCTCAGTGTGTTACATCATGTGATGTTTGGAGAAGCCATAAAGTTGGGGATCCGAATAAAGAAAACAACAATGGGGAGTGGCTTGAAGAATAGGAGCCAAGAAGCCGGACGGACAAGGCCTCCACCATGCTGCACCATTGGCCGACATCGACTGTATGGTGCAAGGACCGAGGCAGAACTGAACACCGTCATCATCTAGGTTGCAAAGGAAGTTGGACCACTGTCTTTCTTCTCTCGGACAAACTCACTGATTTCATGCAGTTGGCACCCATGCCACATTCCATAGAGATAACAACATTGAGGAGGAGGAGGGGCAACGCAAGGTTTCTTCCTCATAGGAATTACTTTAGAGGAAGTGGGTGGACGGTATGGCATGATGAGCAGTTAACAAGGGAAGTTTGCATGACTGTGGAGGACAAATCATGAAGACAAGTGTGCTAGTAGCTAGATAAGGGATGAATGATAGCAGGAAGGAATAATGAGCTTACTGGGTGAGGCTACTATTTTTTAAGTTGCGACCTACTGATCATAACAACAATTGATCGTAACAACGTACCATAGATGATATAGGGTATTGATTTAGTAACTGTCAGGATGTGACTAGGGCTTTTAAGTGGTGGGTTGTATATTACTAACAAGTAGCATGTTTAGCCTCAATATTGTCCTCTCTGTCACTGTAATAACGTGATCATTGACGGACCACATATTGGGCCCGTCACTACTACCTTTTTCCCACAAAAATAGAATTTTAGTTATAGTAAGATTCACAATAATCCCGCCAGCCATTAGTGCTAAGTAGCACTGCTGACCGGTTTTTTGGCCCACCACTTTTGATCGATAACTAGGCGAGAACTCTAGTGTGGTGCACGTTTGTTTTATTCACAATTTTTAGTGTTTTTATGTGCACAAAGACATATCTTTCAACCCTAACAGGTTATCTTTAGGTGGGGTCGAGAGTGAAGGACTGGGAGCTTGGAAGCAGGGAAATGGCACCTCGAGGGGTTCAGGTCTCCACGATCAATAACCACAATTTTGATCGAGAATGAGCTGCCGACCGAGCATGAGTAGCTCAAGAAGGAGTAGTCACACCGTGGAGCAAGAGTAGTCGCCTATGGCACAACATGAGCTTTAATATTCACAATGGTTGGAGGCTACTCAAATCCGCTTGTGTGAGCAAAAATAACTCTTGGCCCAAAAGTGTAGCCGTGTCAGAAATTATCGAAACAATATCCTTATCACAAGGACGATTGTAAATCTTATGTGGAACTTTTGAATTTCGCTTCCTATTTTTTGTTGATTGGTAGACGCTATTGCTAAACTTGAGGGAAGGACTTGGTATACTGCTTCATGATCAACGTGTCAACTGGAAATGGCTTTTCTATTCATTTCCCGTGATGGTTTTGATGTGGATTGTTTGAACAAGCAGTTGTTCATTCGGTAAAGCTTTGTGAAACATCAACGGTGGAGCTAGGTCTCTGGTAATGTGAAATGACAGTAGGTCAAGAAGTGTGTTGGATCATGAGATAACATATTTTCTAAGTTGTTAATCATGTGTGTTAACACCATGGGTAGTATAAGAGAAGGTCAACATGCATGTTTGGGTCTGAATTGACCTCATGACCAAAAAAGGGAGAGAAACATGGCTAATAGGAATCTGAGCGATATGGAAGTTACTTGTTGCATGGATGTTAACTGTGGTTATGAAGCCACACAAGATGTCAGAGGACCCGCATCCTTACATATCAAGCTTGACTTCACATGCCAACTGGATTTCGTCTAAATTATTGTATATGTATGTATGGTATATCTTGACATCTTACCAAACAAAAAACACCAAAAAATACACTATTTACTTCTCTTTGATGCATATTCTAGTCGGAGGGTAATCATAACCTTATGAGGATATTTGTCCATAATAGAATATATAATGGTCTAGTGAGGCAAGGTGTAAATGGAGAGGACAATAGTCGAACATGAAAACATCCAATATTGTGTTATAGTGCATCAAGTTGTCTAGTGAGTCAATATGGAAATGGAGGAGGCTCATAGGGCAACACGAGAACACCCAACATGTTGCTCTACTTACTTCCTATTAGTACGAAGAGACCGAGACTAGTGAACGGTTAATCATAACACATGGACTAGATATCTCATACAAGATGAAAATGGAGTGAGTCTTGTATGAAAATGCTAACAAAGTATGAGTGTGCATAGCATGCCATCCCTCCCTTTCTTGTTCAAGTTTCCTTCACCAACCCCATAGTACCCTGATCAACACTATTATTTGGATATGCTTCTCATACGAGAAAGAATAGTTATTGAGAGACATTTATATCATTGTCTAGATAGACTTGTTCAAGGGGCAATAATGGAGGTGTCTTATCTATTATAGCCACATCCCGGAGAAGAATAAAAAAAGTAGACACAACCTAATAATTTATTGAGATTTGAATTGAGGATTCCACATACATCAACTATCCTACATGTGAATCAAATCCACATCCTACATGGGCATTGGGCTTTAGTTGGACTACCACTTTATGGACAAGCCATGTGCTCAATGTAGTCTATGTTGCAAAGGTGGGAGGACAAGGAGCAAATAGTTTTCGATGGCTGGACATTGAAGTTATTTGTCAAGAAATTTGTTTCCTGACATGGTTTGTTTATTTCATTGTTTAGTATTTGATATCGGTTCAATGCTCTAGTATGTAACCTTCTTCTCACATTTTGGGTCTAGCTCTTGGTGTTCATGAGTTCATTAATTATGTTAACTATTATTGTTGTGCCCACTTGTTCGACAAGAGACTATAAAGTTAACTAAGATACTCCCGTATTTATATTAATATAGTTGGCACTGAGGTAATCATCAACCTTGAATATTACTCATATTTGTCAAATAGGAGGTCAAGCTGGATCTGTCTGGCGCATCATCTATGGTCACATATGGTGTATTGTCTATTCTAAACCCAATGAGTATTGCAGAATGACATGTGCCTGCGGGGAGGAATGAGTCACTCTTTTGTGTCAAGGGGTGATGCCATGCCTCATAATTGACAATAAATAATTAACCACCTACATAAAAAGTCTAACCCAAGACAGGGAATATGCGCCATTGCAATTTTACCACACAAATTCATCGGTATTTTGCAATTGAATGTTCCCCATGTTGTGACTGAGAACACAAAACACAAAACACCCCACAAAACACTATTCACTTCTCTTCGATGCATATTCTAGTGGAAGGGTAGTCATAACCATATGGGAATATTTTACCACAATAGAATCTATAATGGTCTAGTGAGGCAAGGTGTAAATGGAGAGGATAATAGGCGAACATGGAAACAACCAACATTGTGGTGTACTTTCATCTAGTTGTATAGTGAGATAATATGGAAACGGAGGAGGCTCATAGGGCAACATGAGAACGCCCAACATGTTGCTCTACTTACTTCCTGTTGTTACCAAGGGACTGAGACTCGAGCATGGTTAATCATAACACATGGACAAGATATCTCATACTAATTGATAATAGAATGAATCTTGTATGATAATGCTAACAAAGTATGAGTGTGCATAACATGCCATCTCCTCCCTTTCTTGTTGTATTTTCCTTCACCAACCCCCATAGTACCCTGATCAACACTATTAATTCTATATGCTTCACATCTCAGTTAGAATTGTGATTGGGAATAGTTGTATCATTATATAAGTAGACTTATTTAAGGGGAAATAATGGACATGTCTTATCTATTATAGCCACATTCCAGATAGGAATAAAAAAATTAGACATAACAAGATAATTTGTTGAGATTTGAATCAAAAATTAACTGTACATCAACTATGCTACATGTAAATCAAATCCTCATCCTACATCGGCATTCGGCTTTAGTTGGACTACCACTTTATGGACAAGTCGTGTGGTCCATGTGGTCTACGTCACAAAGGCTAGAGGACAAGGAGAAAATAGTTGTCGATGATTGATCATTGAAGTTATTTGTCAAGAAATTTTTTTCTCCGACATGGTTCATTTAATTCATTATTTATTATTTGATATCGGTTCTATGCTCTAATGTGTAACCTTCTTCTGACGATTTGGGTCTAGCTGTCAGTGGTCATGAGTTCATTACTTATGTTAACTACTATTGTTGTGTCCACTTGTTCGCCAAGAGACTATAAAGTTAACTTATATCCTCCGTATTTATATTAATATAGTTGGTGGTTAGGTAATCCTTGACCTTGAATATTACTCACATTTGTCAAATAGGAGGCCACTGGAACTGTCTAGTGCATCATCTATGGTCGGATAGGGTGTATTGCCTATTCCAAACCCAATGAGTATTACATTATGGCATGTGCCTCCGAGGAGGAATGAGTTACTCTTTTATGTCAAGGGGAGACGTCATGCCTAATAATTGTCAATGAAAAATTAATAGTCTACATCAAAAGTGTAACCCAAGAAAGTGAATATGTGCCATTGTAATTTTACAACACTAAGGGCCTATTCTGATCTTGTCCCGCTCCACGCTTCACAAATTCCTGGAACAGATACGAGCCGAACAAAATAGTAGCGAGAAGCTAGCTCCAGGAAGCTAGGATCAACCGCAGTGCAAAATCGTGAAGCAGACTCGGCCCAGCTCCACCGATCCGGAAAGCTGAAGTTGGCCCATATTACAAGTGAACTAGCTAAGTCATACAAGCCGAACCGGTACGCTCGATCTGTTTGATTGCTCCTCGTTCCCTCGCTCGTGCTCCCTCACTGCTCCTCTACAAGGCCGATTTGGGTTGCCTCCAGTCAGCCCAAGTAGCTCGAATAGTCCACAACCCTTCTAGCTGGGCTGCAGTGCCGCGAGAAGCTGCAAACCGAGCGGAACAGATTTTTCATCGCTGCTTGGAGTGAGAAGCTACTCTGAAAAGTTGAATTTCTGAAGTTTTGGGAAGCTAGAGGAGATCATAACAGGCCCTAAGTCATCGTTATTTCATAATTGAATGTTCTCCATGTCGTGACTTTTGATGGTGTAAACTCAAATAATCGCCATTGTGAAATTAAATTCCTCCCGTGAGTCGAACCCACATCCATAAAGATGTGCCACTAAAATCCACCTCTAGGCTATCTTGGAGTCCTTAATATAGTCAAGTGCGCCCAATATGGTGACTTAATATGTACTTATTGACCCTACGAAGCTAATCACCTCCATCAAGACCCCTTCCTGGTTCTCGTATAACTAGATTACCCGAAACCATGAGAATCCTTAGAATGGGATTAAAACATAGCACCTTTCGTTTTCACATAGTAAGAAGAGTTGCTCCTTGGATAGCACGGTACGATCAAAGGTGCGACCTGTGTTTCGGAGGGAGTTATTGTCTCGAAACTTTGTTCTCAACTATTCCGATTCAAGAAAACGGAGGCCATTGGGTCAAAGCTGTAGCGCACGCCCTATAGTTTTCAAGTGGGGTGAGACAACTTTAGCTAGGAACCTATTTTCATTCTGACCAGCTCCCTGAAAACAATGTTCGACTTCATGTGTAGTCGGTGTAGATGTGTCATTGCAATTCCACCACTAGGATATCACCAAGTCCTATGTATTACATGACAACATATGCCACCATATGGTGACTTGATAAATTAAATGGATTTCACCAAGCTTTCATGTTACAATTATAGTGAAGATAGTGACTCACATGTCAGCCTCCTTGACGGGAAGCAAAATCACTCTGACTTTGGCAACCTATTTTTTTGTGGATTCAAGCGAACATGTTGGATTTGTATTTTATTTATTTCAACATATATAATTCATATAAATAAATCAATTCATAATAGGAGTCTTGGAGACACCCATGTCAATAATGTGAAATTATGGGAAATCTTATTATGTGCATCAACATAAGGCAAAACTCGTGGCTTAAGAGATATGTGTACAATCTTCCAATGGTTATTCCCTCTACTAAATTCATGATGTTAACTAGTTCCCAGAAGTTGAGAAAGAAGTTTAGTCATGGGATCGATGTCTAGTGCGTCATATTTCCAGTTCCCATAAAAATTTGTTATGGAAGTTGAGAAAGAAGTTTGGGCAACATATTTCCAGGACACTGTCATGTCTAGGATCTTCTCCAGCCTAGGTAAGCTTAGTCATGGGATCAATGCAGGCTATTAGTACATTGACCCGGTTCTTAATTCAAGTCCTCCTTGCTTGATACAATATTGAATGGAAAGTACATAATCAATTTACTTAAGTGGGTGAACAATGTTGGCTGGTATATTTCAACACTCACCTCACATGCATCTTTTAGAGGCATATAATGCATCGTGATGGAAACATTTTTTTCTATAGACTAAATTCCAATGGAAAATTTTAATTAACTTAATTAGTAGCAATCTCGTATGGCAAGGATATATGGTAAATGAAAATGAGGGCTCAAATGCTACTTGTTGGCACACAAAAGTCAAGTTGTCTTTTTCCTCCCATGTTGATCCTCCGTGGTTCGACATTGGGCATTACAAAGAGATCAAGTTCCACCATCTTTACACACCGCTAGAGCTACCAGACCCTGGATGTTCCACCATGAATGTCCATATGGTGCAATGAGTAATAGCGAGGTATATTAGAACATATAGTTTACACCGTTAAAGTAATTAAATGGGCTATGTAAGAGTTTGTGATCTTTGTATGTAAAAGCATTATTTGCCTTTGCTTGGTTTTCACGCAGTTTGATTTATGGCAAAAATGGAAAATCATGGGACAATAATTGTTGATATTCTTTGCGGGAAAGCGAGATCTTTTCACTTTTCAGATCACACAAAGTATTGTTTTTCTTATAGGGGTGATATACAGTGTTCTAAATCTGCACTTGTGATTCGTTGTCCATTTAAATTTGGTTTCTTCCACAGTTATGTTGGTTTGTTCCTGTATTTATCTCAGCACTAAAGTATACTGATGTTAGCTAAGTCCAATCAAAGGCCCATGTTTTTATCATGTTATACAAATTAGTAAGCTAAGATCTTACCAAACTCAAGTTACATAAGCCGGACTTCGTGAAATAACACATCATGCAGTACACATGTTCATCTTAGTGTTATGTTATACTTGGCTCCGAGATAACAAATGGTATCAATTATTACTATCTTTTGCAGCTTGTTTCTGCCTGTTCATCGTAGAATTATCTTATGTGGTCTCCCAAGGTTCATGCAACTTGGATTTTCATACTTTGGTAGTATTAGTGTTCACTAGGACTAGGTGCCACTCTGTAGAAGCTGAGGATACAGATGGAGAAAGTAGTCATGGTTTTTTTTTCAAAAAGTTTGTTCATATCTATAAGAGGTTTATGAATTTTCAGTGTATAGTGTTGTGAAACCTAGAATGTTTTATCTCATTTAACATTGAAATACGCTTTCAAGGAAAAACCTTCATTTGACATCGAACTATGCATGCAGGGCAAACACCCCGTGCCCGGTGCCACTGCGCCCGCGAACCCTGGGAGCTTGAACCTGGATGGGTGTGAACTTAAGATTGATGTCAAGGTTAGGGGTCAGTCATGGATAGAGAATAAAGGGGACTTTGTGAAACTGTTATTAATAATATGGATGAAACATTGCCTTGTGGAGAGAATAAGATATTTCGGAGATATTTATAAATGGATGCATACTTGAAATAGCGAGTACAAAATATGATGCTAACATTTTATTTTCATTGTTGTTCCCATTAAACTTACGGTGGTGGCTCCATTATTCACAGCCTCGCACATGAAAATGTTATTTCGTTCGGGTAAATGTTGCGTGTCGTTGCTCCTGTAGTTTTGCGGTTTGCGTCTCCTTGAAACGTGTGAGTTGGATTTTGCGAAGTTGCAATGCAAATTTGGGATGCAGGGAAGATAATAAACAATGCTTTCTAAGAGCATTGGATATTGAATGCGACTTCAGAAAGAACGCATGCAAATGCAAGATGCAAGGCGTAGTAGGCACATGTCCAGGTTTATTAAGAGCATCTACACGGATGCCTCATATCTGCCACAAACGCTGAGCGAGCTTCGATCGATACTAGGGCGCAAAATTGCCACCCAACAGGATCTGTCAAACCCGGCCCAAACGTCTAGACATGACCGCACTCCCCATATCCAGCCCATATCTCGGACGGACACTAGTGCAGAACCGGGCAATAGCACCCGGTTAAGTAAAGGCCCTAATAGTGCTTTGGTTCCATAACCGGCACTAAAGTGTGGGCACTAAAGCCCCCCATTAGTACCGGTTCAGCATGAACCGGTGCTAAAGGGCAACCACGTGTACGAGCCAGCTCCGGGGCACGAGGCCCTTTAGTACCGGTTGGTAACACCAACCGGTACTATAAGGTTTGGGGGTTTTAGTTTTACGATTTCTTTTCATTTAATTTTTGTTTCCATTTTAATTCTTTTTCGTTTGCTGGTATTTTACGATACTACACATTGTACACGTTATGCATATATACATACATACATATATATATATATATATATATATATATATATATATATATAAATAAATTTCTAGTAGAACCAATCATGCATATATATATCATCAATGTCTCACAAACCACCATATTAATTAATTCACACATACACACATGTATAGCTATATACAATTTCTCCTACATATGCATGTTGCCTTGGAGCCAGTGGCATTAGCCTAATTGGTGCCTTGAACACGATGACAATCGGAAGTGGTTCATGGGGGCGGTGGCGGGTAATAGTATTCTCCTTCGGATTTATGACCTGGTCGAGAAAAATCCCGCTATTTCCTCTTGAAGTGCTTCTGGCGCTCCGTTTCTAGGAGCTTGTCCCGCACCTCTGTGAACTATTAAGAAGGAGATCAATATGCATGTGTATTAGTTGTGTGACTAGATATCGATAATGGTGTAAAAATTGTGAATAGTGTTACGACAAGCGTACCCATTCCTGTCTTTGAGATCTGCTTCTTCGGAGGCCATCATGCGAATGTTCTCATAAGCGCAAAATGCACACAGATCAGTCCCTGCGCCTGCTTCAGGGGCCTTTACGAGAATGGAATTTGATCAGATAATAATTAATCAAGCATGATAATTAAAGAGATGGCAGCTAGCTAGCTAGCTAGTACTATAATTACTTACCTTGGGTGAAACCATTTAAGCTTTTTTTCCATTCGCCTTGGTGACAACGATGAACCTTGCCCAAGCCCTGCCCGCCGACAAAGAAAATGAATAAAGGGGTTATTAAATAGTTCATATCATGAAATGACAAACTAAATAGGCCGAGATATATAGTTAATAATGATTGAAATTACCTGTTGACTATCCCAAACAAGATGTTATAGTCAGCATTTGCTTTGAGTAGTGAGTCCAGTATTTCAACTGTTCCGGCGTCAACTTTAATGATACACAAGATCCAGTGAAATCTGCATGCACACACGTTTGCATGTCTTAATTAAGCGGGCATATGTAAGCAAAAATATGTAGCTAGCTAGTAGGCAAAAAACAGAGAATTTGTAGTACAAGACAGTGTGACTCACTTTGGAAGTTGTAAGGAAGTAGTATATCTTCATTGTATTTGAGGCGTTTCAAGAACTCTAGCATGTTGTCCTCTACGGCCTTTTCATGATGTGGATTTATTTTCCATGTGTATTCATTAACGGTGTTTGGGTCAATGAACCCAATGCCAAAGCGTCCACCTTTTCTCATTCCATACATCTTCATCCTGCATAATACCACAGAAAATAATATAGTGAGGATAATTACAGGTAATGATTGATCAAAAGGATCACTACAGCTAGCTTGAGACTTAAATTACATAAAGAAATCACTTACAGACAATAGCAACCGACGATAGATTTGTCGAGTGCGTCTTGATTGTATAACTGAAACAGTTCAGAATACTCAACGGACAAAGCTTTCTCATGGAAGTAATGCTCCTCCTTGACATTCACCATGAGGGGCCTTCGATTGAAATCTTGTTAATGTTCATGTACCATTGATGCAATTCATACATTCTCGTTGGGAGGTTCTTGACCTTGTCCGGCTCGACCAAAGGTTGGCCCGGACATATTTCCGTTTTATTTCATCCTCTGAAAGCACGAGGCATGGGCTCGATCTCGAGGAGTTGTCCAATGATGATGTTGATAACTTCAGCCTGCATTATATGGTCCTTGGTTATTACCACATTGCCCACCTCGGGAGCGTAAACTGTTTGCCCACAATAATATTGGGTGCAGCGTCTTTATCACGTGTTTTTGGCACAACAAGCGAGGGGATCGATTGCGCCTACTGTTCTCCCAAATGGGAATGGTTTTCCCGCATTTTTGACAGCTGCTTGTTGTTTGCTCGATCGAGCTCGCCTCCTTACGTAGGCGTGCTCGATTTAACTTCCTGATGTGGCGCTCATAGTCTATGTCAACAGGCTTGGGAGCTGGAGGTTGAGTCATACGAATGAAGTGGTCAATCGTTTCCTCAGGCACTTTCTCCCTTGGCGGCGTTGGCGGTTTCGGTGCAAAATGGGCTTCCACCTCGGCCTTTGATATGGCTGCGTTTTCCTCCTCGGACTTGTCATAAGGCCTCTGCGGAAGAGGCGTGAGGCTTGGACCATATTTATATTGCTTGCCTCCTTTGTACTTCTTGTACTACCTCGATTTCGTGCCTTCGCACCATAGCTGCGGGGTGTCTCTTCTGCGATTGCTGAGGCGGCGGAGGCAATGGCCAGGGCTGAGTTGGACGAGGAGGAGTGGCCTGAAGCTGTGCCGGACTTGGAGGAGGAGGCCTGAGGTTGTGCGGACTTGGAGGAGGAGTGGACGTCTGACGCTGTGGCGGACTTGGAGGAGGAGGTGGCACGACACTTTGCGGACTTGGAGGAGGTGGCTGACACTTTGCGGACATGGTGGACTTGGGAGGCGGGAGTCTGCTGACTCGGTGGCGGACTTCGACGAGGAGTCGGCTGATGCGGTGTCGGTGGCCTTCGAAAGATGATGCAATCCTTTTTCCATAGGATGATATGATGTTTGGCCTCTCCGAGAAAGTGCTCGTAGTCACCTCCAGGATGGAAGCTGTAGCTCTGAATATGGGTCCACCACCTCATCAACCAAGACATGAGCATAGCCCGCTGGAATCGGGTTGCAATGGAAGGTTGCCTCGGGGGGATTTGTAAAAGCAATGGCGTCCGCCACCTTCATGGATATGTTCTTCATTTTGACGTGTAGCTCGCGATTAGTGTTCTCCGTGATGTCATCCACGGGTATCTATCCAGCATTAAATGCGTCCGGGCGGAACCCACGCTGCTTCTCGGCATGGATGGGGCGGTGCTATCCAATGTTGGATCATCCGCTAGCTGCTGCAGCTGCTGAGACCCCCTTTGCTGGGTAAGTGAGTCGATCTGCTCCTGCTGCCGCTGGAATTTGATTTGCCAATTCCGCTTGACTTGCTTCTAGGCCTTGAATCGTTCATAGTCCCGCTTCCTCTGCTCCTCCTCCATCTTCCTCTTCTTCTCCTCCGCAATCTTCTTTCTCGCAGGTTACGTAGTCGGTGTTCCGGTCCAGAAACCCCTCATACCACGGAATAGCGCCCTTGCCTCGTGTTCTTCCCGGGTGTTCAGGATTTCCCAGGGCACGCGTAAGCTCGTCGTTCTCTCTGTTGGGCTGGAACACCCCCGATCGTGCCTCTTCTATTGCAACAAGTATCGCATCGTCGGCTCCCTTCAGACTTGCCTTCGTCGAAACATTGCCTGTCTTCGGGTCCAACTCCCCCATGCGCATAGAACCAAGTCCTGCACACAGGGGCCAGCTCTTAATAACCGGAGTGACACTGCATCCTCCATCTCTTTCTCAGACTTATCCCACTTAGGCATTGCCACCGCGACAGCCACACGGCCCCAACTTATGGAACTTATCCTTTTTTCGGCATTCTTCTTGTTTATTCTCGACCGTTCCTTAGCTAATTCTGAATCCTTGAATTTCACGAAATCGTCCCAATGAGCACGTTGGTTCTCTAGTGTTCCCTCGAATCTTTGGAGTCTTCCTTCCTCCCTTGACGTACTTGTCCCATTCCACGATTCTTGTGGTTCTTGAATGCAACCGCCATCTTCCTAAGAGCAGCGTCCTTGACTTTCTGCACATCTCGCTTACGTGAAATGATGCGGTAGGGTGAAATGTTCCATGAGAGTATCCCAAAGCAGCTCTTTTTGTGGTTTGTCGACAAAAGTAACATCTGGGCGATGGCTTTGCTGGCTCTCTCCATTCTTTAAGGGAGATCGAGAGTTGGTCCTTCACAAGAACTCCATGGCATGTGAGCGAACTTGTCCGCAATCTTCTTAGGCGCTAATGGTTCGCCATTAGGTCTAATTGCCTCGATATTGTACTTTACGCCCTCCTTCAACTTTTGTTCGGGCCTCGTTTCGTCCTTTTGCACGAAGATTTGCTCGGTCCGGATGGCTGAAAGAACAAAGATCGATTCGTTAATATATCTTCAAGTCATTTTAAAACATGTGATGATCACGGATGCCTGCTTATATAAATATATATACCTCACTTGATGCGTTGTTGTTTCAAGATCAACATTTTCTTCATCATCATCATAATCATAGTTCATGACTTCATCAATTGATTAAATCGCGATCGAATATCATATCACCCTCTCCGGTGTTGTTTAGAAATTCGAACCGTCATAATCTTCTTCATTACGATCATCATCGGCCCGTGAGGATGGCGTATCATATCGAACATGGCATGTTCTCCCTCTCTGCCGGTATTGTCCGCCATAGCTTTATTTAACTAATCCAAAAGAAATATAAAACATTTAGTATTCAAATTACATCGTCTCGAATAATAGATATAATCTTGAATACATCGTCTCAAATAATAGATATAATCTCGAAAACATCGTCTCGAATAATAGATATAATCTCGAATACATCGTCTCGAATAATAGATATAATCTCGAATACATCATCTCGAATAATAGATATAATATCGAATACATCACTGGCTAGGTAGCTAATAAAGATCGAATACTACAGAAGAATCTAGGACACTCGCGGTTCCTGCGGCGCGGGCGGTGGACACCCAAAGAGAAGGAACCCTCACAGGATCATAGCTGAAGTGAGATCCTCGAAGAAAGCTGCTGTATCGGAGAACCTGCCTCCCTCTAACGCAACCATGTAGCGATGGGCGTGTTCGTCCTCCTCCCCGACACGGCGACGTACCACCTCCGGCTGGGCAGCCTCCTCCGCTACCAACTGGCCCACGCGAATGCCACCAAACGAGATCAGGGTCGGCGACGGGACCCGGGCCGGGTTCCTCATCAAGCGGGCGCCCTCGGGCAGCACCTCGGTGCCAGCCAGCGGAGCCTAGTCCCGGACATGGGTCAGCGGACGTCGTCAGCGATGTCGGCCAGCGAGGATCGGTCGGGCATCGTCGAGAACAAATACTAGCTATATGCCCGCAAAAAGTAACATTTTTTTAATGACTGGATTTTGATAACTAAAATTTCTAACATTTCTATATAACTAACATCTCTATAACATTTCTAACAATGCTATATATAACTAACATTTCTATAACATTTCTAATATTTCTATAACTAAAAAGATAAAAAATTATAACATTTCTATATATATAACTAACATTTTTATAACTATTTCTATAACTAAAAAACAGAAAAATTTCTAACAATTCTAACTTTTTATAACTATTTCTATAACTAAAAAACAGAAAAATTTCTAACAATTCTAACATTTCTAACTATTCTAACAATTCTAACATTTCTAACTATTCTAACAATTCTAACATTTCTAACTATTTCTGAAAAACAGAAAAATTTCTAACAATTTCTAAAAAACAGAAAAATTTCTAACTATTTGTATAACTAAAAAACAAAAAATGTATGTGTGTGTGTGTGTGCACGCGCTCACGGCGGCGAGGGCAGGCGACAGGGCGGCAAGGGCAGCGGCAGGGGATGACGGCAGCGACGGGATGACAGCAGGAGCAGGGGAGGCGGCGGCAACGGGGGCCAGGGACAGACGGGCAGGCGGCGAGGCAACAGCAGGGACGTCTGGCGGCGCCCGGCAGCAGGGGCAGGGACGACGCAGGGGCCAGGCAGGGCGAAGGCGGCCAGTGACGACGGGACAGGGGACGGGACGACGGGCGGCGGCGATGGGGGGCGGCGAAGGCGGCGGCGGCGAGGATGGAGACGTCTGAGGGGCGGCGACGGTGCAGAGGAGAAGAAGCGGATGAGAAACTGAAATTTTCGTAAGTGTTGTTTATATAGGAGGGCCTTTAGTACGGTTTGTGCCACTAACGGTACTAAAGGCCAGTTCTTGGCCATCCCAAGCGGCGGAAGCGACCCCTTTAGTACCGGATGGTGGCACAAACGGTACTAGGCCTCTTTAGTACCGGTTTGTGCCACGACCGGTACTAAAGGGTCTTGTTGGCGCAGGTGCGGTGCGACAAGTTTAGTCCCACCTCGCTAGCCGAGGCGGCCGCCAGACTGGTTTATAAACCCCGTGCGATCGCCCTCTCGAGCTCCTCTCCAAAGCAGGCCCTACTGGGCCTACATGTTCTTTTGTTGCTCAGGCCCACTTGGCCTTTGGCGGGCCTGCATCACAGCCCAACAACAGGTTGGGTTTCTAGTCGTATGCAGGCCGCTCACGGCCTAGTAGGCGGGCTTTTTATTTTTTTTGCTTTATTTATTTTTGTGTTGTTTTTTTGTGTATATAGAGTTTCTTTGTGAATATTTTGATTTAGTTACAAAAAATTACAAAATTTCTGTTAGTTACCCAAGTTTTCAAATCTGAATAGTTTAAATTTTGAATTATTTGAAATTAGTGTGAATCACTAGTTTGTGAATAACTTAACTTTAAAAATCAGTAAAGGCATGAAAGAATTTGTTTGCACATAAAATTTCTTCGCGTTTCAAATGCCAAAACACATAACTACCCTAACTATTACAAAGAATCCCCTCCGGGTGTGAAACACGAAGAAAGTGATGATAGTGAAGCCGATCACATCCCAGATCTTTGGGTGTGAAACTTTTTCTTCAAGTGTGTCCCTTTGCGCCGTAACCATGGAAAATCTTCATCATTTAACGGGATGCTCGGGTCAATATTCACCGTGAATGGAGCAATTTCATCAAACTTTTCATAATCTTACGACTTGTCTGTCTTGTCATCCACTCCCACGATGTTTCTCTTCCCGTAAAGAACTATGTGCCTCTTTGGCTCATCGTGACGATGCATTCGCTTCCTTATCTTTTCTTTTTCTTGGCTTGGTACACATGTCCTTCACATAGAAAACCTGTGCCACATCATTGGCTAGGACGAATGGTTCGTGCATACGCAAGATTGTTGAGATCCACTGTTGTCATTCCGCATCGCTGGGTCTTCCGTTACCCCGCCTCGTGTCATATTGACCCATTTGCAACGAAACAAAGGGACCTTTAAACCACGTCGATAGTCAAGTTCCCATATGTCCTGTATATAACCATAATATGTTTCCTTTCCCGTCTTGGTTTCTGCATCAAAGCGGACACCACTGTTTTGGTTGGTGCTCTTCTTATCTTGGGCGATCATGTAAAATGTATTACCATTTATCTCGTACCCTTTGAAAGTCATTATATTCGAAGATGGTAACTGGGACAGCAAGTACAGGTCATCTTCAATAGAGGTGTCATGCATGGTACGTATGCGCAACCAGTGGCGAAACTCCTGGTTTGTTCACGTGTAATCCAGTCATCGAGACCGCTCCGGGTGTTTGGAGCGTAGAAAAATTCTTGTGTTCATCCATATCTGAAGCCACCAAGGCGGAATTACGTAGAAGCGTGTGGGTATTGCCGGTGAGAGAATGTCCGTCCATACATATTATTTGTTCCCCTCCTAGCGTGCCTTTTCCATCGATGCGCCCTTATGCATGATTCAGAACACCAATCGGCTTAAGGTCAGGAATAAAGTCAATACAATACTCAATGACCTCCTCATTTTGATGGCCCTTGGAGATGCTCCCTTCTGGCCTAGCACGGTTATGAACATATTTCTTTAAGACTCCCATGAACCTCTCAAAGGGGAACATATTGTGTAGAAATACAGGACCCAAAACGTTAATCTCTTTGCATAGGTGAACTAGGGCGTGCGTCATGATGTTGAAGAAGGATGGTGGGAACACCAACTCGAAACTGACAAGACATTGCACCAAATCATTCTGTAACCTTGGTATGATTTCTGGAGCGATTACCTTCTGAGAGATTGCATTGAGAAATGCACATAGCTTCACAATGGCTAATCGAATGTTTTCCGGTAGAAGCCCCCTCAATGCAACCGGAAGCAGTTGTGTCATAATCACGTGGCAGTCATGAGACTTTAGGTTCTGGAACTTTTTCTCTGCCATGTTTGTTATTCCATTTATATTCGACGAAGCCGACGGTACCTTAATACTGAGCAGGCATTCAAAGAAGATTTCCTTCTCTTCTTTGGTAAGAGCGTAGCTTGCATGACCCTGATGTATGCCGTCTTCTCCGTGCATACGTTGTTGGTCCTCCCGTGCCTCAGGTGTATCTTTTGTCTTCCCATACACGCCCAAGAAGCCAAGCAGGGTCACGCAAAGATTCTTCGTCACGTGCATCACGTCGATTGCGGAGCGGACCTCTAGGTCTTTCCAATATGGCAGGTCCCAAAATATAGATTTCTTCTTCCACATGGGTGCTCGTCCGTCAGCGTCCTTCGGAACAGGTTGTCCGCCAGGACCCTTTCCAAATATCACCTTCAAATCCTTGACCATATCATGTACATCAGCCAAAGACGATGGCGAGGCTTCGTCCGTGATCCGCCTCACCTTTGAAATGCTTGCCTTTCTTTCTTACGGGATTCGTGCTCGGAAGAAATCGGCGATGTCCTGTACACATTCTTCTTACAACTATTCAAATATATCTGTTGGTATCATCCAAGCGGTGCATGCATCCGCGGTATCCCTTGTTTGTCCGTCACGAAGGTTACCGAGGGCAGGCCAATCATTGATGGTCACGAACAGCAATGCCTTTAGGTCAAATTCTTCCCCCATGTGCTCATCCCACGCACGTACACCTGTTCCATTCCACGGTTGTAAGAGTTCTTCAACTAATGGCCTTAGGTACACATCAATGTCGTTGCCGGGTTGCTTAGGGCCTTGGATGAGCACTGGCATCATAATGAACTTCCGCTTCATGCACAACCAAGAAGGAAGGTTATACAAACATAGAGTCACAGGCCAGGTGCTATGGTTGCTGCTCTGCTCCCCAAAAGGATTAATGCCATCTGCGCTTAGACCAAACCATACGCTCCTTGCATCATCTGCAAACTCCTTCCCGTACTTTCTTTCGATTTTTCTCCACTTTGCGACCCGTCGGTGGGTACTCTCAACTTTCCGTCTTTCTTACGGTCTTCTTCGTGCCATCGCATCGCCTTTGGCATGCTCTTTGTTTTGGAACAAGCGTTTCAACTATGGTATTATAGGAGAATACCACATCACCTTGGCAGGAATCTTCTTCCTGGGGCGCTCGCCCTCGACACCACCACGGTCATCGCGGCTGATCTTATAGCGCAATGCACCACATACTGGGCAAGCGTTCAAATCCTCATACTCACCGCGGTAGAGGATGCAATCATTGGGGCATGCATGTATCTTCTGCACCTCTAACCCTAGAGGGCAGACAACCTTCTTTGCTTCGTACGTACTCTCGGGCAATTCGTTGTCCTTTGGAAGCATATCCTTTATCATTACCAGCAACTTTCCAAATCCCTTGTCAGATACACCATTCTCTGCCTTCCATTGCAGCAATTCCAGCAGTGGTGCCCAGCTTTTTCTTGTCACCCACGCAATTCGGGTACTACAATTTTTGTGATCCTATAACATGCGCTGCAACTTCTTCTTCTCCAAATCACTTGCTAGCTTTCTCTTTGCATCGGCAATGGCCCGACCTAGATCATCAACGGGCTCATCTGATGCCTGTTCTTCATCTTCTTCCCGCATTGCCGGCTCAGCTTCTTCCCGCATTACCGGCTCAGCTTCTTCCCCCATCGTTGTATCATCGTATTCAGGGAACCCATGGCCAGGATAGCTGTCGTCGTCCTCTTCTTCTTCATTGTCTTCCATCATAACCCCTCTTTCTCCGTGCTTGGTCCAAACATTATAGTGGGGCATGAAACCGGACTCAAACAAGTGGACGTGAATGGTTCTTGATGTAGAGTAATTGTGACCATTCTTACAGCCAGCACATGGACAAGGCATAAAACCATCCGCCCGCTTGTTTGCCTCACCGCCAAGCGAGAAAAGTATGCACGCCCTCAACAAACTGGGAGAGCATCGGTCATCGTACATCCATTGCGGCTCATCTTCATTACACAACACCGAATAGACCAAATTAATACAAGTTCATACATAAAGTTCATACAACACTTAAATGCAACAAACAAATAACTCTCTAGCTAAAGCATTTAAATGCAACAACAAATGCGATCAAGATCGCAACTAAGGTAACAATTCATCCAACAGCATAATGATACCAAGCCTCACTATCGATGGCATATTTTCTAATCTTTCTAATCTTCAAGCGCATTTTCTCCATCTTGATCTTGTGATCATCGATTTACATCGGCAACATGCAACTCCAATTCCATCTTCTCCCCTCAATTATTTTCAATTTTTCTTTCAAGTACTCGTTTTCTCTTTCAACTAAATATAACCTCTCGACAATAGGGTCGGTTGGAATTTTCGGTTCACATACCTCCTAGAAAAAATTTCTATGTCAACTTTATGGGCATAATTTGTCATAAACACGAAATGCAACTAGTTTTAAAAGAGAATATATATACCACATCCAAATCATAACAAGGACGAGGGCCGACGGGGACGGATATCAAAACCATGGCACTATATGTATAACAAACAACGTACGGGTAAGATAATTATACGAGTAACTATATATCCAAATCACACAAACATCAATTTTTATATAAAATTTCATGAACAAGAGGCTCACCACAAGGTGGTGCCGTGACAGAGACGGTCTTGAGGCGATCGACGGTTGAATTCTGACGGAGAATTTAGAAGGCACTAAGTAAACCACACCTACATATGCAAACTAAGTGTTATTTTGACCTCAAATTGCATATAAATCAAATACTAGCACATATATATATTTCCTCCCAAATTACTAAACTCACAAATTAATCACTATATAAAGCATTGCAAGAGCTAATCTAGCAATGAGAGATGAAAGGACAAAGTTGCTAACCTTTGTGATCATTTGAATGGATGGGGCCTTCAAATCTTGACAAATTTTGGGCAAAATGTGTGATGAGCTCGAGAGGAAGAGGGAAGAACAGAGAGGAGAGGGAAAGGGGAAGAACAGAGCGAGCTCGGGTGGGACGAAGGGTTTATGTAGGAAGACCTTTAGTACGGTTCGTGCAAGAACCCGGTACTAAAGGGCCTGGAGGGGCCCAGTCTGACAACATCCTGCCACCACTCTCATTAGTACCGGTTCGTGGCACGAACCGGTGCTAAAGGTTCAACACAAACCGGTACTAATGAAAGCGGCCCGGCTAGCCATTGGAACCGGCACTAATGTATACATTAGTGCCGGCTCCATCAAACCCGGCACTAATGTGCTTCACGTTTGACCCTTTTTCTACTAGTTGGATATGTGGAAGCCCAGAGGCGCCCGGACACACCCGCCAGGTAGGATCCGGCCGAGTGCGGCCCACCTGACCCCACAGAAATTGGACCCTATCCGCACTCCGAGCGAAACCCAAGCGGCATTCAACTCCACTCTACTCCTCGCCAGGACACTCACGTCCACCCACAATCCCCATTTGCGGATCTCCCACCATTTCGAGCCGTTGAACCGGAGATCGTCCCACGCAGCCCCAAGGAGGAGCTGGTCGACTGCCTTGCGCTTCTCCACTACCGGAGGAGTCCGCCCGGCAGCGGTCGAAATCCATCTAGCGGGAATCCATTGCGTCTGTCAGAATGGAGCATGGATCCCGCCCGAGGGCAGTCGCCGCTCCCTTAGCAAAGGCAGTGCAGTCTGTCTGGCATCCGAACGCCGTGGAGGATACGCAACCACTTTGTTGGCGCACTGAGAAAGATATGGACACCCGCTTAACGTCTGATACAAATATGGTGTGGCGCATCCACCGTGTTAGGCAATGGGCATGGGAGCCCGCGGCAGCCCTCGTGCCCGGTCGCCCGGTGGCAGACTCGCACTCTTCGGTGCCTCGTATCGTTCCCGGCAGCCCTTGGCGCCGAAATCATGTCGTCTTGGACGCGGCCGGCTCCACCATCATGGATCAATCATCGACCTCACATCCACCAACGACAGGAGGGCACGGCCTCCGACGAGAAAGAGTAGGCCATGGAAGATGGCGCCGACTCGAGTTTCTTTTTCCGGGTCGTGTCCCATGTCCTACTCTACCTCACCGGAGACCGACCCTCCACATCGACAGGCTCAGACAGCCATCGGACATGGACAGGTTCGGAACAACAAGGACAGTCATTTGGCGCAAATTTAGACTACAGCCGTCGGCCAGCGAGGTGGTGAGCGGCACGAAAGTTAATCGCTGAAGAGGTTGGGCGTTCTGTCACCGGTGGTAAATACGGATTTGCCAGCGTAGTCGTCCATGACCACCAGATCAACGCCGCCCGCCCTTTGCCAAGTCTAGGCGTCTCTGTAGTGGCTGATGTTATTTTAGTGTATTTTCTTTGTATTGTGATGATTACATACTGTGTGTTGCGTGTTGTGGCGTATTTTCTTTGTATTGTGATGATTGTATACTGTACAATGTATTGTGGCATATTTTTGTGGTCTATTTTTAAAAAGAAACTATAAATAGCTAAAAGTGGTGTGCAGAATAAATTTATACCCGCCACTACAAAACAAATGCCGATCTTGACACATATTTTTGCCCACCATTAATAGTAATGCCCGCCACTGCTACAAGATCGAGGTCGATGGCGGGCTGTTTGTAACGCCCGCCACTGTTATAGTCATTTGTGGCAGGTGGAGCGCCCGCCACTAATGCCATGTTGCCAGTGGCAGGCGCCTCTGAGAGCCTTACCCGTCATTGCTAGGCTTTTGATGCCGCCACTGCTACGCATTCTTGCGATAGTGTGCAATTGTGTATCTAGTAGAACATATACAATTATCCTCCCAACAAACAGTTTCGTCCTACCATGAAGTTATAGTCGGGTTGAAGACATTCATTTATGATCAGAAGTGACGTTGCAGTTGCATATCAAGTAGGAGATATTTAACTGCCCTAATGTTAAAACACTTTTGTTCCCTAAGTTACAGTGGCATTGGAGACATGCATTAGCGAAACGACACCACCTGTAGTTGCGTGTTTGGAGTTAGACATGCAACTAGCTCCACAATAATAATCTGAATTTTAAGTTTTAATGAATTTTGAATTAAAGAAAAAAGAAAAGATGAAGATATAAAAACAGAAATAGAGAAAACAAGCAATAGGAAAAATCCTTAAAAAGGCAAAAACAAAGAAAGGAAAAACTTGTTTGAAGTTTCTAGAAGCTTCATAAAACCAGTAGAAAGAGTCCTACATGGGGCGGCCCACTCACACATGTAAAAAGAGGCGGGCGAGGCGTATGTCGACTAGCTCAGAGTTGGGGAATCCTATTCGGCGCATAGGTCGCTACGTAGCGACCTAACGTTGCAATACTTCTTTGGGTTTGTGGTCCTCTTGGGGTCGGTCCATTCCAGGTTCTTCCGCATACTGGTTTTTAGGAAGGTTCTAGACCTTTTTTCCTATTTTATTTGTTTTCTTCTAGTTTTCTCTTTCTTTTATATTTTATATATTACTTCTTATTTTTCTTTTATTTTAAATTTTCCTTTTTGGTGTTGCAAACATATTTTCAAATTCGTAAACGTTTATTGAAATCAAGAACAGTTTTTGAGTTGACAAACATATATCTGAAATAATGAACATTTTCTAATTCGACAATACATTTTGAAATCACAAAATAACAAAAAAATAACTTTTGAGGACATTTTTAAAATTCGGAATATGTTTGTCAATCGGCCGACATTTTTTGAACGATGAACATTTCTATGAATTGACATGATTTTTTTGAATTGGCAAACATTTTTTGAATCGATGACCATTTTTTGAATCAATGAATATTTTTTACATGAATGAACATTTTTTGAAATTCACAATAAAAAAATTTGTGAACATTTAAAAAACTTCGAGGGATGGAGGTTTCAATTTTGACAGATTGAACCAAATCCATAAAACCTGGGTGCTCCGTCCAATAAGACTCAAATCTAAATATTTTGCTGCGAGGGATGGAGGATTCAATTTTGACAACACACGGAATATGATCAGAAACTGGTTTCCCTGGTGGCATAACTAGAGTGTTAGGGTAACACGAAGTCCAGTTGTTAGACGTGAGAAACCAGTCTAATAGCTCAAGGAGGGGGGTCTGTCTGCATGTTGCTCCAAGTGTAAGCAAGACCCTCAATTGGCAGTTCAATTAATTGCTAACAGCAGATGATGTCATTAAAAGCAATCACGTCATTAGGATTACCTCTAGGTTTATTTCTGTTATCAGGGCTACGAATATAGTTAAAGTCTCGTAGCAACAACCAATCTTCATTGGAGGGGATATTTAGAGTATGAAGCCAATGAGTGTAAGTCACTCTCGGGTCACCCTGACACGGGCTATGTATGTTCACCAGGGTCCACTCTTAGGCCGATTGTGTGGAACGGAATTTAATGACAGAACCATGCCACATGTAGACTGATGGAATTTGACATCATATAACAACGTCTATATATTACAAAATCTGATAGGCCCATGCAATTTGATAGGATATTAGCAATTTGTCCAATAGTTTCTGCGACTCACGAACATGGAGAATGAGCGATTCCTGCAGCTGAAGAACACGGCAAATGAGGACCAGATGGAGGGGATGGATTACCTGGTGGTCAAGTCCTCATTTGTACTTGCCAAGTGGATGCGCCACCTGTCTTTGCTCCAGCCGTGGCCTGGTTGGTGTCACCCAACCGGTGGCGACATCTTGCCTTCCTCTTCTCCTTCACTGCAGGATTTAAGAATGGAATATGATGAGTCTTAATATTTAAGGACTCTGCGTCACCGCGTCGGATCCCTCCGTCTCCCCGCGCTCGTCCGCAGTCACCCGGCTCCGTAGAGCCCGTGCCTAGGTCGCCCGGCACCTTTCTCCCTTCTCTCCCTCACCTCCATGTCTCCTTTCTGCCCAAGAGCCGCGGATGCCATGGATCCGCCGGAAGCCACTCGGCCTTCCTCGTTGTCATCCGCGATCCCGCCTCGCCCACCTCCGGATCGGTCTCCCCAGCCCTGCGCACAGTATCCGACCCCTTCAAGCTCCGGCCCGCCGCTGCCGTTACGCATCGAGCGCGCCCGCCATTGTACCGAGCCGCGCGTTACATCCCTGGAGAGAAGGAGATAAAAGGAGATTAGAGAGAGAGGAGAAAGTGAGAAGGCAGGGTTGCGGCGGCGTGACCTGGGTGATCGGGAGGAGGAGCTCGGGGTCGGGCGCTGGTGGTGGCGTGACGGGCGGATAAAGACTTTCGGGCTGGAGTGGGCGGATCTGGCCTCGAAACATTCTCACTTTAAAAGGACCCATGGGTTGAATTTCAAAAACCGCAGGGACCCTTTTGCAAAAGCGACGTGCGGTGAATCCGAGAGACTCAATCCGTGTTTTATTATTATTAGGGGGAGAGAGGGCAAAGTGGGGGAGAGGAGGGGGAGGGGGTGAAAAGGTGGCACCAGTCGCAACTAGCAAGATGGCTTGCCACAAAACGCGATGTCGCTACTGGTACCTAGTAGCAAGCTTTCTGGAGAAGCGCTACTACTAAGTGGGGCCCATTAGCGATGGCAGTAGCGATAAATTAAAGCGCTACTACTAAACTGGTAGTAGTAGTCTTGGATTCTGCAACCGGTACTCTGACTACCGTCGGTGGCCTCGTGCAGTCCCACGTAGTAATGCAAGTGAATAGTAGCGCTTCACTGGATAACCGCCATCGCTAACTAGTAGCAGCGTTGACTATTTTCGAGTGCTATTGCTAACTAGTAGCTGCTAACTTGTATAAGCATTTCCCTAGTAGTGTTAATTTTATTGACAGATTGCACTTCTAGTTTCTACAGCTAGTGCTAACCGATGATTGAAAAATATATCTACCTTAACTCTAGACAACTACTGCACATTGTCACTGCCTAGCAGTGATGAACCCTAGCGATTCAAACAAAAAATTACAATGGCGTGACTCACAAAGAAAAGAGATGGAGGGATGATATGCTCACCTGGGTTGGAGCCGAGGGTTGCCTACAGTCTACTCCGTCGCCGTCATCGTCGCCTGGTGTCGTCGCCGAAACCCTAGCAGATGAGAGTGGGAGGCTCAAATGCAAAACACACCTCTAAATTAAAAAAATTCCAAATGGACCAGATGAGAGTGGGAGGCTCAAATGTGTGCCTCAAGACCGGAGAACGACGACAATCGTCGGAATCGGCCAAAATCAAAGCGGCACGACCAGCAAGTAGAGGGGGGAGAGAAAAGGAACCAAACAGGCAGCGGTCGAGAGAGGGAGTGGGTTGAGGGGGTCGTTGCCCCGTTGGTTTTGACCCCACGGCATTCTAATACTATCTGGGCTTGCCCAATAAGAAAAAGATCACCACCTAAAATTCTCATCTCAAAACTATATACTTCAAGTCTTAAACTAAAAAGGAAAAAAAAGTAAATTTAACAAAAGTAAACTATAATATACTATTAAAAAGATCAGCGAATAAAAAACTAACAAAAATTTGGAAGTGTCAAAATACATATTTGAAGGCTCAAAACTATATATTTCAAGTCTAAAACTAAAAAGGAAAAAAATTAAAGTCTCAAAGTACATATTAAAAAAAATGTCATTATTTCCATTTAAAATAATAGAAATTTAATAAAAGTAAACTATAATATACTATAAAAAAGATCAGCACACAAAAAACTAAAAACAAACAAATTTTGAAGTGTCTACATATTTGAAGGCTCAATACTATATATTTTAAGTCTTAAACTAAAAAGGAAACAATATTAAAGTCTCAAAATACATATTTAAAAAATGTCATTATTTCCATTTAAAATAATAAAATTTTAATAGAAGTAAACTATAATATAATATAAAAAGTTCACCACAAAAAACCTAAAAAGAAAAAAAATTGGAAGTGTGAAACTACATATTGGAAGGCTCAAAACTATATATTTTAAGTCTCAAACTAAAAAGGAAAAACAGTGAATTTTAAGTCCCAAACTACATATTTTAAAAAATGTCATTATTTTCATTTAAAATAATATAAATTTAATAAAAGTAACTATAATATACTATTAAAATATCAGCACATAAAAAACTAAAAACTAAAAAAATTGATGTGTGAAACTACATATTTGAAGGCTCAAAACTATATATTTCAAGTACTAACTAAAAAGGAAAAAATTAAATTTAAAATCTTAAGTACATATTTTTAAAAATGTCATTATTTCTATTTAAAATAATTGAAAATTAATAAAAGTAAACTATAATATTTACCTAATATTAAAGGAAGGATTGTTTCTCCAATTCTTTTGGTTTACGGTGGGACCCAGATAATTTTCGTACGTCCGAGGTGGTTTGTCGTGCGGGAGTTTTATCGTTCTCCGGATATGTTTCTGCCAAAAAAGAAAAGGCAGACGCGTAAAGCCACAATGGGCCGGCCCATTAGGGAACCAATAGCCTGCGCCAGTAAAACGTTTCTAAGAAAAAATAATACGCTGCAAGGACTCGAGCTCAGAAACCCATGCTAAAGCGTTCAGAAGGCTACCACTAGACCAAACAACACTTGGTGTTCTTTTAGCCGCGCAAAATTTTAAATTAAGCGCACAGTCGCGCCAGATACTAAGAGGATTTCTTTTTAAAGTGAATATATTTTAGAACACGAAAATTTGCATAGTTGTTAACAAAAATTTAAACTCGATTTTTTTTCAAAAGAAAAATATTTTTATTTTTTTTTAAATTGAGTATTTTTTAAAACACAAACATTTTTTTTAAACTAGGAGGTACTGTTGTGATTTTTTTTCGAATTTGCAAAAATTTAAAAACTCAAATATATTTTGAACTTTAAATTTGAAAAGGAAAACATTTTCTAAAACATGATTTTTTAAATCTATACTTATTAATAAAACTTGGGGAATTTTTTAAATACGCCCACCTAATGCATTGTTTTAATTCAATTTATTAAACTAGGATATGAAGGAATATTTTTTTCTCCGCCAAGTCTTCACGTACGACAAGTCTCACTCGCCCAGTGACACCCGTCAAAATGCATGAGAAGTCCAACTAAGATTTCGTGGTCTATCTGACACAAACTACTCACTTTACATGGTGACACTGACATATATTATTGCAGTGCTTTTCCCTATTATATTAGCTAGCTGATTAAAAAACTTTGTTCAACGGTCTTGATCTTGGCGGACACGATAAGGCGGTTCAACCATCCAGCTGTTGGACCTGGCCAACCTTGGTTAGTGAAAACTGGTACTGTGACCACCGGCAACGAGGACGACAAATATGACAAGCAGAAACATGTGTCTGGTGTTATATTGAAATGGAAGATGTGGACCTGAGAATGAGGTATTAGTCATGTTTATTATGTTAAAGGCATGAGGGTGAGGTCTTTAATCATGCTCAGTGGGTAAGGGCGTGTGAGGGCTGTTTTCACCTCTTGCAACGCACGGGCATGTTTGCTAGTATACTATAAAAAAGAATATACCAAAAAAATAGTAATATAAGAATGTTGCCATTGACAAAGTAACAATACCGGCGCCGGTTATAACAACACGCCACAACTAAATATAATAGTGTTGGCGTTCCATGCTATTCCACGACAGCAATATAGCCTGGTACAAATTGTTGATCTCATATATTTCTGACACTGCCTTGTTTTCAAACGCCACCACTATGCCCCTACTAATGTCGTACCAAATCAGCCAACGCCATCACTATTTGAGAAAAAATAGTGGTGGCGTTGGTTGTAAATGGAGCGCCACCAACGAAAGTTGTGGCTAGCCCTTTTTCCACTAGTGAAGATTGAGGGAGGCTGTTAGATAATCTCTCCCTAATAATAAAGCACGAATTGAGTCTCTCGGGTTCACCGTCGCGCCAATTTTTCAAATAGGCCCTCCTGTTTTTCAGAAATTGCACCCGCAGTCCTCATCATAAGTCAGCCCTGAACCGGTACAGAGGAGAGAAAGAAGAAGAAAAACCCAGCGCCCGCACGACCCTGCCTCTTTGATCCCATCTCCACCTCCATATCGCCGCCACCTTTGCTTGCCGCCGCCCGCTCCGCGTCGATCGGGACCGCGTCCCCTCCCCAAACGGCGATGATGGGCGATGGCTGCCCACCTCTGACCGACGGATTCGCGGCTTCCCACTCCTCGGGCCAGCCCTTCCCGTGTCGGGTCGAGCATCTCGGCTTGGAGGCCCTTGGGTGCTGCCGGTGCGGGAGTCCTGGCCGTCAGGCGTCTGGGCGGTGGAGGCTCTGGTGAGACGCCGGCGGGCAGGGAGACGAGCTCCTATTGAGGCGGCGAGGCTCAGGCACTGGCTGCAGGAGCTGCCCGGGAACCCCGAGGCCGAGGTGGCGGACTACTTCAAGCAGGGTCCGGCGCCGGATGGTTCTTGGCGGCTGTGCTGTTCGCGCGCCGGATGCTGGCGGAGGCGGCGTGCAACATCGTGGCCAAGAACCGCAAGGTGTTCGCCTGGCGCCACGGCCACGGGTTCTTCTCCCGGGCAAATGCAGGTGATTTTTCTAATGGTTGCTGCTGATGCTGAAAACCCAACTCCTGAAGCACTAGAACTAGAAGTGCCCTCTCTATGGCGCATCACTCAATCATTCCAGATGGGCAACAACCCGCTTCAAAGTTAAAGAGCATAGTTTTTGCTGCTACCATTGCTTACATATGAGAGTAGAGATAATTAAGTTTTGCTCCTGACTTGCTTTTCTGAACCTAAGTATTCCTAGGATTGCCTTCTTTAATTGCATCTAAATATTAGCTGTCTGATAAGGGTAGAGATAAATGCCTTTTCCTCTTATATTTATCTTTATGTCGGTGGCACTCTTTTTATTCTGTTGATGTCAGTCTGTATGTAGGTTATCAAATCGTCTCCCTCTTTATGCTTCGTTGTGCATGTGATTATATATACTTGACTACTTGGTGACATGGATTTCCATATACTCATTTGGTACTTGGTGACACGAACAGGCCTGCACGGATGTGCAGGAGCCGCGGCGACGACCGGGCGGGCACCAGAAACGCCGCCACGATGAGCACGCCCATGCACGTGATGGCCCCGAATACAAAAACAGTCTGTGGCCACCGGCGGAGACCAGCGCCCTCTGGATCGCCAAGCTTTGTGCAAATCAAAAGATAAGCTCAAGTAAATACAGTTCACCATAATCTACAAGTGTATATCATCGATCAGTATATGTTTGTCACTGCCAAGTAAGTAGATATACTGCTGCAGATTGCCGAATAGATAAAGCAATTTCTCAAAGGTTTTTGCCGCTGCCGATTGTTGGATTCATCAGACAGATTGCCTTTTAGACTTGGCAGTGAATTTGGGATTATTGATGGCCTAGCCCCTGAACAGTGAAGGACGGATTCAGATCTGGCTTGAAGTGCAAATGCTTCACCGAACTTAATAGAACTCATACCTGCACATGGAGCAGTCCTGAATGGTCCATTCAGGACACCACAAAACTTCAGAAGTATCCAGACTTGCTAAAATGTTGTTCATTAACGGTGAGAGAAAGGTGTCTTGACAATTTATCCGCTGGAAAATCTTATGTGCTATTTGTTTCATGTAGATTTTGGAATTGCTTGAAGTTGTACAGTTCAGATGTCCATACACTTCAATGAAATACCCTCAGTTGCTTTCCAATCTGAGAGTTGAATCGAAGGTGTGCATTTGAACCCGTGAAATTATTATTTTGTTTTTAGTATCTCATCAATTTTTTGATTCTTAGATTGAAGAGATCCTACAGAATTCTGCATCATCTGAATTTGGCGGTGTATATTATTTTTCGGAGAGAGGTGATCGACTGATTGATCTTGATGCGTTGCATCAAAAGCTTATCTAGGTTGCGTGTTCAGTCCTGTTCATATTGGGTTTGAGATTATTATGTTCTTCAAGTTGCTTCTTTTGATGTTCAGATGTCACAAGAACTGCACACACAATTGAGCGAGTCTGAGAAAGGAGAGTTAAAGAATCGTTCCATCATATGCTGAAATGGGCCTGGAGATATAATAAAAATCTTGAAGAACAGGCAGCCCAGTTTCACATGTTAACTAGCTGGCGAAAATTATTGAAGTGAGTTGTGTGTGTGCATGACCACTTAATCTTTTCTTTTGGGAATTTGATATTGTAACCCGCTTGTTGATAATTTCAGGTAGCTTTATCAAGAAGTAATAATTTGTAAGACACAGAAGTTCAGAACCTCTATTGAAACTCTTTTATAGTATATATGAACTTCCGTATTTGAACTCTTTTTGATAGATGTTTATACCGAGGTTGCTCTTCTATAGACATTTATACTGAGGTCGCTCTTTTATAGACATTTCCAAGCAAGCCGCTAAGCCCAAGTCCTGAATCAGGATTGTCGTCGATCATTAGTCCCAAGTATTTGAATTCTTCCGCATCTCTGCTTTTGATTACACATGGTGCGAGATTCTATTTTTCTTGCATTATAGTGCAGCTAGGAGATTGCGGCGGCAGCGGTAGGTTTTGTGTTGGCGGGCTGCAGGGAGTTGCTGGACGCGCGTCATCACATGTTGAGTTACAGATAGTGACCGATGGTGGTGGATTAGAGTTGGAATTCAAGAGGTTTGTGTGGTTTCAGTTATCCGACGATTGGGCGAGAGCGGAGCAACAGAGGAGGCTGGCCAAGGACATGACCAGGGATAACACATCTTCCTCGATTTCCCCAGCGACCCAAGGATGGTTGCATCCTACATGAACTCATATTTTTCATGAGAGTTTTGTGATGTTCTTTAAGTTTTGTGATCTTGATTTATGAGAAATTTGACGTGATACTATGTGGCTGTAAACGTAATCTACAATGCAGAGCAAACAGAGTGAACAAACCAAGAACGTGCAGGTTAGTCCGTCAGTTTCATACTTTTCTTTTTGTAATTCTATATCGTACTATATAGTTAGTACAAGAACATCAAATATTGAGGATATGTTTATAATTTTGTGAAACTGAAATGTGCAACATGTTCAGAGGAGAGGAGACAAAGGCTTGTTAATAACAACTTCAGTTGGCCGAGTATCGCCGAGTTGAGCATGGAGTAGACGTTGTCAAGTGAACCAAGAAGTAACGTGATATCAGTATGGCGGCAGAGGCGGCCTCGAGTCAGTGTCATTCGCTGTAATGATCGCCCGGGCGGCCATGTAGTCGTCTCAGATGGAGTCCAAGGGAAAGACCAAGAGGAGGTGCCATTTGAGCTTTCCGGAAATTTGGAGAGGCGGCGGTCGTCGTGCTGCAAAACTTTTATTTGTATATGTTGCGTGCTACTACCTCCCAATCAATGTCATTGAAATGAAGTAGATGCAGCTCTTCATAGATATTGTCACATGTTCTGGTTTGCAGGTTAAATATTTGATTTCCTTGGTTTGGTAATGAGAGCAATGCAATATTCTGAAGGGTCCCACATGTAAGGGAAACTGACACGTGTGTATTTCTCAAGCTGGAAACTGTAATTTGTGTTCTGAGCTATGAGCTCTAAATAAATTAGGTTTCTCTGTCCTTCAAGTTGTCATCTTATTTCAATATTGACATCACTAATAATGGGAAGGGGTTTTTCCGTTCAATAAAATATTAAATTCAAAATTCGTTACCAAATTCTATAAGGATTGTACTGTTCTGTTAGATAGTTGTTTCCCATTTATATTAATTGCTATTCTTGCCCACTTCCTCTGATTGTACTTAGTTCTTTGTGTGAATCGGTTAGTTCATCACCAGTCAGGTTTAAAAAAAATCCAGGTAAGTATGTTGATATGCAATGTACAATCAGTTGATGAATTGATAATTTGGTGTAGCATGGAGATCGGTCTCATTGGTACATATATTCTTCAGTATCTGTGTGTTGTCTATAATCTCACACTTGAATTTTGAGCACTGTTCTCACCTTCTTTACTTGATAAAAAATCATTCTTCAAGTTTGTTCTCTCATGATCACATCCCAAGTTGTATGGATATATTTTAATAATACAATGCCCCAAAAGGTAATTGGCTTTGACGTTAATTCCAGAAGTTCACTCTTTCACCTCATTTTCTTCAAATGTTGAATTTTCCCTCTATGAAATATATATAAGATAAATAATATGCATTTTGATCGCTCTTAATTTGAATATGCATTTGCGGCCATATACCCTTGCAAGTAAGTGATGTGGATCTATGTGCGAGGATAGGGGCATACGCTTTTTTCTTCCGTTGCAACGCACGGGCATGTTTCCTAGTAATGTTTATACGTAGCTTTCGTGTAGACACTTTATAATGAGATAGCCACACCCATATTGATTGTTGTGCAGCTTCCCACAAACATAACGTTTTACAATCCTGTGAGGCCATCCAAGGGAGTCCGTTGTAGGCTGATGCCGTTTTTACCCTCTCTAACTAAACCTAAAGTGGCGAAGTTACTAGCATGTCGCCATGTCCTTGGACTAGAGAAGGAAGTTGGGGTCTAGACGATCGTCTTGGAGATGGACTGAAAGATGGTTGTGAGCAAGCTCAACTCTCAAGGGAAGGACAGCTCACCCCATGGCCCGGCGGTTGAAGATGTGAAGGGCATACAACTTATAATTTGTTAGTCAAATCTATGGTCAAAGTTGGACACAAAATATGAAAGGGACCAATAAACCCGGACGGATGTAGTAGTAGTAGTAGTAGTGGTAGTAGTAGTAGTAGTAGTAGTAGTAGTAGTACTCCCTGCGAAACAAATAAATGCACTACCAAATACTCCCTCCGTCATGAAATACTTGTTGGAGAAATGGATATATCTAGATGTATTTTAGTTCTAGATACATCCATTTTTATGCATTTCTACGACAAGAAGTTCCGGACGGAGGGAATAGTAAGTGTATATTTGTTTCTAAATATGAATATATTACTATTAAATACTACTATAACAAAGATATTAGAATATTAAATACTAGGATACCCAAGATATACCTAAATATAAGAATACTTAATAGTAGTATACCGAAGATATTCTACAGTTAAATTCTATTAACTCTGTTCCAAAATATAAGAATATTACTATAAAAATAATATTAGCTGTTTTCAAATAATTAGTAATAGAGATAATACTCTTTAGTAGTGATATATCTTTATTCCTCATTAAATATAAGAATATTACTAGTATTAAATACTAGAATCCCAAAGATATATCTAATAGTATACCAAAGATATACAACAATTAAATAATATTACCACTGTTCCAAAATATAAGAATGTTACTACTACCTCCGCCTGAAATAGTTGTCATCAAAATGAATAAAGGAGGCTGTATCTAGATGTATTTTAGTTCTAGATACATCCCTTTCTATTTTGTTTGATCACGAGTATTTTCGGATGGAGGGAGTATTAAATATTGTCACAGCTATTCTTATATTTAGTAACAGAGATAATAGTATTTAATAGTAGTATATCATTGTTCCTAATATTTTCCGTCCCAAAATTCTTGTCTTATATTTGTCTAGATACGGATGTATCTGACACTAAAATGTAACTAGATACATCCGTATTTAGACAAATCAAAGACAAGAATTTTGGGACGGTGGGAGTATAAGAATATTACTATTAAATACTAGTATACAAATATATATTTAATACTATACCAAAATATAAGAATATTTAATAGAAATATACCAAAGATATGCTACTATTAATTGCTGGTATTAAATAAATAAATCTGTAGATTAACACGCTGTCCCCACCTTGGCCCGTGCCTTCCGTTTCAGTTCATAAAGGGTAACACATGCTTCTCCTCCTCGCTCACATTCTTCTCATCCCGCTCTCCTCAACCAACTCCGCGCGTCTGCTCGACCGATCCACCGTGATGTCTAGCTCCGACGCTAGTGCCATACCCGCAGCCAACCACGAGGAGCACAACCTGGCGGCCCCCGCACCGCCCCCTGCGGCCGCGGTCGTCCAGGGGAAAGGGAAGATGCTTGTGCAACAGGCGCCTGCGCCGGTGGTTCAGAAGCGCAAGCCCGGGAGACCCCAGGAGAAAAGCCCGCCCCCAGCGGCCAGCAGAGAGGAGCTGGAATCTAGGGAGTCCCGGGAATGACCCTTGAAGGTGCTTGCGCTCCCGGCGCCAGGGGCCCCGCGTACTCGCGCTGTCTCCGGCGACAGGATGATGAGACACGCTCGCGCCCCCACCCGGCATGCAAACGCTGTCTCCGACGACAAGATGGTGAGCCGCGCTTGCGCCCCCACCCTGCATGCAAACCGTGTCTCCGATGACAAGATGGTGAGCCGCACTCGCTTCCCCCTCTCCTACTAGTGATTAGAAGTTAACCGGTGCCTAATGGTTTGAAGTTACTGACAATCTTTAATCTAGTCATGTGCATTGTACTGTAGCTTACTAAATTACTTGATGTGTATGTGCATGAACTACGTGGTGTGTATCTGTCCTTGGATTTTCTAATCGCTGCGGTCTCATCTGGCAGATGGACAAGAACGAGATGGCGCCGGTCCAGGGGGTGCCGCGCATGCGAGGGAGCATCGGGTCGTCAAGTGCGGTTGGTAAGTATACTTTATGCTGCTTTTTTTTGTCAACATTGTCTCCATGCAGGCTACACTGGCAAACAAGCTGCTTAACTCTTGTGCATGCTGGTTTTTCGTCATCACTAGTATACTGGTATTGGACTGAAGCTTGTTAGATATGTCCATGCTGGGTCTTTTTGTCATCATTAGTATTGTTATATATTAGCTGAAGCTGCGTTAGTCGGCCGATGGATGGACGCCTTACTCACCTGATTTAAATCAAGTCCCACCTAGGTGTAGTTTGTTTTGCCACTAGCTGTGTATACATAGGCGAGCTCCAGCACTGTGTTGCTGCGTGGAAAACATATGAACTGTAATAAGAAACATGCAATGGCTGGAAACATCTCTACATATTTTTTCGGCACGCTTTACGTGTCAATCTAAATTAGTCGGATTGCCAGCCGACGAATTGACACATGGAGCATTGGATCACACTACACGGCAGCAGAGAGAATGGAAACCGTGTTCCTCCATAGCCTCCACAATACATGTGTATCCACCACCCCTCCCACATCGTCGCAACAGACAATTACGTCGGCCCCTTGCAACACCTGGCTTTGGTACCCTAGAGATCCCTGATGTTGCTTGGATATCCTGCAAGTATTATTACAGTGTGCCAACGAGGCATCGTCCTTGCAACATTGTCTTACAAACAATGTAGTTGATGCCACCACCACCATCACCCATTTACACATGGGCCATGGCATGTGGCACTGTTCGTGGGATAAAACACACCCCGCGAGAATATGCGATTGCACCACTGCGATCTATGCAACTTAGGAATTGTTGTGACTGCCCCTGCAAAACTAGCGATGATACGACCATCGCCCTGCAACATCGGCCATAGTTGTAGCACATAAGAGAAGACGGATGCCGCACCTAACAACACAGTATGTGCTTTTTGCACCATAAGAAAGCACTGCCTTGCAACATCGGCTATCAGGGTGCTGCACCGACAAACACACTCACGACCTTGAGACGTCAGATGCCTTGGCCGATGTAGCATAGTGCTCCTCTTTCAGCATATAGCGATGGCTTGTAGCATTGATGGTCGGAGAGTCGCAGCATCGTTGAGTGGCAGTGCTAGCCCAACTCATTGTCATAGAGAAGGGGGAATAAAGGATGGGTGTGCACGTGGTGGAAATAAAGCGAATGGATATGGTGAAGAGAGAGGAAGACTAACAAGGGGCATTTGGCGCTAGAGCGAGCTGACTGATTTCCCCTGAAACCAGCCTGTTGAATATAATTCAATTTTCTTTTGAGAGACCTCATAAAACGTGGCAACATGCGAGCATGTCTATACAAAAATTGTAGATATACAACACATACTCATTAGCTGCAACAAATCAGTGAAAAAACACAATGTATATAGGCCTGATCCGATGGATCATCAGCATGCATCTGCCAACTCTTCCTAGGTTACGCCCAATCGTGAGTCGTTCAATTGGCTCACACATCACTACCCAATCAACCACCAACTTAGTTGTTCCTCTCGTCTCCTCTACCCACCCTTCGCAACATACACCCATGATTCTCAGCAATGGACCAACATGGAGGCGACAATGGTGGCCACGAATAGGCTAGTGAAAAGCACACTGGTGATCAACCTTACAACACTAAACAGAACATTGCAACATGAGGTAACCCCAACTTTGTAGCACTGGTGCACCATTTTCAATCACCTTGTAGCAATGAAATGTTCACTGACCAATAGCATTGCTGCACCAAGTTACCGGCTTCCAGCACTGAATACCCGGGCTTGTAGCACCGCGATGATCGATGGTCGGCCTTTCAACAGTATTAGTTAACATTGCACACCTCGTCTCCATTTTTATGTACATACACATGAGTGAGCTTGGCACATCAGTAACGTATCAACATTATCAAACATGAAGATGATAAATTTGTTTCTCCAAGCATCGACGTTACTGAATAAGCGTGCAACTGCACATCCACCACATGAGCCATAAGTTTTTGGCTCTGCGACAACAGCTTATAGTTGCAAAAGAGCTGACGATGATGGTTTAGAATTTTATATGATCAAAATATATTAAATGGAAGGGAGGATGGACTACCTATGTTGAATCATACTAGCCGCAAGGTCACAAGTGCCTTGTCTAAATAGCCAAAAAGACAAAAGGAGGCCTCCTGGATTCTCCATCCTGAAGCTAAGCATAACTCCAACTCCAGACACGCTAGGGGGCTACTAAAGGTGCAATACGCTAGGGGTTTCTTCTGGGTGGGAAGCCTGGTAGCAGGCCTGCCTTAGGGCCCAAGAGGCCAAATGGAGGATCGGTGCAGTAGGGCAGCTCAGGAGCCCAGATAAGGACTGTGAGAGCATCTTGGCAGGCAAGCTAAGATGGCAGTGGTATGAGATCTGATGGATTCCTTGTGAACCTAGCCCTTGGCACCTATATAAGGAGGGGCTCGGGGTTGTCATTCACATATACTCTCATAGACTATACTCTCTATAGCATTATACTCCATCTCCACTCTAAACCCCTCGCACAAGGTGCTCGACCATGAATAAAGATCAGATACATGATGTTGGGCATAACCTCTCACCGAGGGCCCGAACCTAGGTAAAAACCTTTGTGTGAAGTCCCTTGTCATGGATCCCTACAAGTTCACCACCCTACTATGGGTACTCACGGTTTTACATACTGTCAAATAGTTAAGTTCTGACACATTTTCTCTGGGGAGTTGAAGCAACTCATGGTGTAAGTAGGTGCTGCTTGAAGCACTGATTCTACTAGCACCTCATTTCCCGCCTTCGAGATACCTTGTCCTTCCTATCCAACCACTTTGCCATTTGATCTTTCTTTAAGATGTTTAAAATCTCCTTCCTTTGACCTACCCACCACGGTTGGGAGCCCCATATAATGCTCTCTCAATGCCTTAGGATCTGTGCAAAGATATTTACAACAACTTAGTCCTCCTATTTGCCTCACTTCCCAAAGAATGTTGAGGCTTTTTGAAAATTTCCCATTTGTCCCGAGGCCCACTCATAGTCAAATAGGATATATTTAAGGTTACAAAGTTGCCATTTGACGGTTGAAGAAATACTATACTATCATCTCGCAGAAATAAGATGGGCTACATGGGGTTAGTGCTCCCAAAAGATATACCATTGATCTCTTTATCTTTGAGCACTCATGAGAAAGGCCAAAAAACTCGCAACATAGAAAATAAAAAAAATAGGGAGACCATGGGTCTCCTTGCCAGAGCCCTCTTCATAGTATAAAAAAATACATAACACACTCCTTTCAATTTGATAGAAAACCTGTCCGGGGTACCACACATCATAATCATCAAGATCAACCTATCTGAGAAACCAAGTGCCCTCATCATCAGATCGAGGAAAATCCAAACCACCCTCTTATAGGCCTTCATCATGTATAGTTTAATTGCGAACAATGGATTTTTCTATTTCTTGAATGAACATACTTTGCCCCTGCGTGATCATTAATTATGGATAGGACAACCTTAAATCTCTTTGCTAGGCCTTTGAAGCAATCTGACTGAGCGTGTTCAATAAGTTGATTGATCCCATTTGAGGAAGTATCTCCATTTAGGTAATTTTGGGGATTAGGACTAGAACCATATCACTAAAGTTTGGTGAAATAACTCCATTAAAAGAATCATCTATTACTATGCTGCGTACATCATTTTTTAGAAATAACTAGTGAAATTGGTAAACATAAGTCGAGGTTGTCTAGCCCCTGCGCTCCAGTCAAATTTAGAATAGTGCATTCTCAATTTCTTCATCCATCACGTCTGTGTTCACCCTCAACTCCATATCACTAGTCACACAGGGTCGGATGTGAGCTAAGATGTTGTCAGCATCAGCAGAGGCTTCTGAAGAAAACAACTAAGCATAGAAATCGGCTGAAATCTTCCCCATCTCATTGTCAGTAGTACAACTCGTGCCATCCGCCCTCATGTTTTGGTCGTCTTCCTTAAGAAATTCCAGTCGGGAACATTGCATACACATTATTTGTTCCTGTGCACGAACCACATGAAGCTACGCTTCAATCTCGCTAGTCTTCAGCGAGGATGTCTGGATCCCAATGATCTACCCTTTCCATCAAAGCTGGACCTTGTGCCTAGTAATCTCACAACATACAAGACAAAATACAGAGCCACTTCAATATTTCATATCATTGGTGACATTGTTACGCTTCCTGTAGATCTCACTCTGGCCGGAATTGTTATCACATGCACACTATCATGCCTCCATGGGCATCCACCTCTCCTCAAACGTTAATGCCCTCTTCTTACTTTTGGTAATGACTAGGTTTTCTAGCGCTCTATTAACGAGCAAACCATGGTCTGGTCCTCCATGACAACATGTTCAATGGGTGTATCCTACAATGAATGCACGAATTCATCATTGCATGGACCCCTGTCCACATGTACATAAAGGATCTCATCCCGCTCCCTCTTATTGTCCCAAGTGTACATGTTGCTACTAAAACAAAGTTTTGAAACGCTATTATTGGCTACACTCTCCCTATTGCGCTCCATTTGTGTGAAACTCCTCAAGTAATCTCCTAGTTGTTGTGCTATCATTGTAATAGATAAATGTATTATTAGGATCCAGTCTCTCGGAGCCTCCCTTAGCTACACAAATTTTCTTCAATCTCTCTTCCTATCCAGTAGCTTTAGGTGATAATCATTGTGACGCCTTTGGTGGTCACCATCACCTTGCCTTGTCTTATGAACAAAAGTGCCTCTGCTCTGCGTTGCTTCGAGGTAGATGGGTCATCTTTCCCAATGGCCTTGCACCCTTTCCCATATAGATTTTTTATGTCTTGCTTCCTTTCATGCTCCTTTCTCAAGTCCCACTTCCTTTTTAGATTTAAATCATCCCTTAGTTCACAATCATGTCACAGATCTTGCCTGCATTGGTCCTCCCTGCACTTCATCTTAGACAGTGACCCTCTACAAGACCATCTCGAGGATCCTCATAGAGAGAGAGTCCACAGAGGGTGTATAATCATTGTATGACCTGCATGTAAATGGACGGACATGCACTGCTACATGACCCCGCCCATAGACGCCTCTTTTCTTGACCTAGTGCTCCCGAAATTAAAGTTCACCGCTTTCTTTCATTGGCCTCTACTTTGTTTTTCTCTATGAGGAGCCATGTCCACGTTATGCCCTCAACCATTCACCCAACTGGGGTGAGGAATCATTTTATGGTTCAAATCATCCGTCAACATGTGCTAGTCTGTCGTAGTCAATCCAAAAGGGAGGTATCTGCTCAAATTGAAAATCAAACAAGGTCCCCTCATCTTTTGCTGAAGAGTGGAGAAAGAAGCCTCAGACTAGTGAAAGAAATATGAAAATTCTAGCTCTAGATCTGAGATGGTTCCCCCATAAATCCATCCTTCTTAACATCACTCATTACCACGCCACCAAGACAATTCCCAAGAGCATTCCCAAAAGTATATGATCATTATATAGGGGAGGATCTGTAATTATCACCCATGGCTCCGTCATACAAAACATTATCTTCGATGACCTAGTTTTTTCATCATAATCCTTCAAAACTATCACATTAAAACCAAATTGCCACATTCAATTATATAGAGCGTGCTTCTAGACTCCTTTGTTATGGAATCTAAAGAAGAAGATATTATTTCTAACGTGACTTATTTGGGCTTCCTAGTAGAGTCCGATGTATGTTGCATAGCCCTAGAAAACACGTTGATGTTGATTTGATGGAGTGAGCATGCCTTTCCAACAACTGACCACCGAGTAGGCCTCGATCGATGCGGAATCCTGATCCTCAAACATGAGATCTATTAGTTCCTTTTGTTGTCAAGTTCAGGGCTCCTTGTTAATTTGGTTGAAAGATTAGCTGCCTCCCCTGAAGCATTTCCATCTGCCAGGGACTTTGAAGATTCTATCTTAACGATCCTTGGTCGCCCTGTTCGCTTGAGCTGTCGATTTACGCCACGCCTTCTCTCCCATCGTCGCGCAAAGGAGTAGAAGCACCAAGACCAATCAATGTAGGAGTTTACAGTGTCATCACCTCATAGATGAATAAAAACCTAAACCTAGCACTACTTGTCTGTCGCCTATAATCGCCCTTAGCATTTCTTTTCATGCTGGGCCCGCCACTAGGTATTTATACGTGTGCTTCCATTGGTACTTTTTTTGCGCTGGAGCCTTTCTGCTACATTTGCCTTTCTACAAAGGCGGTCTTATCCAAATCATATAGTCTCCTCTATCTATAGGAAGTGAGGACATTAGCTCTTCTTTTTTTTAAGGAATCAACCACCATAAATAGATCATTTCAAAAGAAACAAAGTCACAATGAGAGAGACAAGACATTAGCTTCTTTATGGGGAACACATATATTTAAATGTTGCCTTGCTCTCTGATTATTAACAAGAAATAATTTTTACTAATATATTATGTGTAAATCTTGATAGATATGGAATGTATTTTGGTCAGTATGTTTTAAGGAATCATATTAGTTTTTGGTATGTTGAAATTAGAAGAAGTTCATGTGCCTTCAAGGCATGTCAAGGTGTGTTGTTCCACCTCAAAATTGGTACATACTAAGTGGTTATTCTCCCTACATATAGCCCCAATTCTCAAGCTCTCTCTCTCTCTCTCTCTCTCTATCTCTCTCTCTCTCTACATCTTATATTCCAGAATACTCCATAAAGCCTAACTGGTGAAGGTCCAGAAACACCCAGCAGTGATGGGTTCAACTCCCATTCGTAGTCTATACTTAGTGGAGGAGAAACAAGCCACTTACAGGCACGAGCCCGCCAATGGTGAATAAATCAGAAAAGAAAATCAGGCCATGGCCAATCCAAATCCGGCACCTGCCAACAATGTGTAGTCTCCACTACTCGAACCTACTTTTCCTCAGTGTGTTACATCATGTGATGTTTGGAGAAGCCATAGAGTTGGGGATCCGAATATAGAAAACAACAATGGGGAGTGGCTTGAAGAATAGGAGCCAAGAAGCCGGACGGACAAGGCCTCCACCATGCTGCACCATTGGCCGATACTGACCCGTATGGTGCAAGGACCGAGGCAGAACTGAACACCGTCATCATCTAGGTTGCAAAGGAAGTTGGACCACTGTCTTTCTTCTCTCGGACAAACTCAATGATTTCATGCAGTTGGCACCCATGCCACATTCCACTGAGATAAAAACATTGAGGAGGAGGAGGGGCAACGCAAGGTTTCTTCCTCATAGGAATTACTTTAGAGGAAGTGGGTGGACGGTATGGCATGATGAGCAGTTAACAAGGGAAGTTTGCATGACTGTGGAGGACAAATCATGAAGACAAGTGTGCTAGTAGCTAGATAAGGGATGAATGATAGCAGGAAGGAATAATGAGCTTACTGGGTGAGGCTACTATTTTTTAAGTTGCGACCTACTGATCATAACAAAAATTGATCGTAACAACGTACCATTGATGATATAGGGTATTGATTTAGTAACCGTCGGGGATGTGACTATGGCTTTTAAGTGGTGGGTTGTATATTACTAACAAGTAGCATGTTTAGCCTCAATATTGTCCTCTCGTCACTCGTAATAATTGCATTCATTGACGGACCACATATTGGGCCCTGGCTACTACTACCTTTTTCCAACAAAAATAGAATTTTAGTTATAGTAAGATTCACAACAATCCCGCCGGCCATTAGTGCTAAGTAGCACTGCTGACCGGTTTTTTGACCCACCACTTTTGATCGATAACTAGGCGAGAACTCTAGTGTGGTGCACGTTTGTTTTGTTCACAATTTTTAGTGTTTTTATGTGCACAAAGACATATCTTTCAACCCTAACAGGTTCTCTTTAGGTGGGGTCAAGAGTGAAGGACTGGGGAGCTTGGTAGCAGGGGAAATGGCACCTCGAGGGGTTCGGGTCTCCATGATCAATAACCTCAATTTTGATCTGAATGAGCTGCCGACCGAGCATGAGTAGCTCAAGAAGGAGTAGTCACCTTTGGAGCAAGAGTAGCCACCTATGGCACAACATGAGCTTTAATATTCACAATGGTTGGAGGCTACTCAAATCCCGCTTGTGTGAGCAAAAATAACTCTTGGCCCAAAGTGTAGCCCTGTCAGAAATTATCAAAACGATATCCTTATCCTAAGGATGATTGTAAATCTTATGTGAAACTTTTGAATTTCTCGCTTCCTATTTTTTGTTGATTGACTGACGCTATTGCTAAACTTGAGGGAAGGACTTGGTATACTGCTTCATGATCAACGTGTCAACTGGAAATGGCTTTTCTATTCATTTCCCATGATGGTTTTGATATGTGGATTGTTTGAACAAGCAGTTGTTCATTCGGTAAAGCTTTGTGAAACATCAACGGTGGAGCTAGGTCTCTGGTCATGTGAAATGACAGTAGGTCAAGAAGTGTGTTGGATCATGAGATAACATATTTTCTAAGTTGTTAATCATGTGTGTTAACACCATGGGTAGTATGAGAGAAGGTCAACATGCATGTTTGGGTCTGAAATGACCTCATGACCAAAAAAGGGAGAGAAACATGGCTAATAGGAATACGAACGATATGGAAGTTACTTATTGCATGGATGTTAACTGTGGTTATGAAGCCACACAAGATGTCAGAGGACCCGCATCCTTACATATCAAGGTTGACTTCACATGCCAACTGGATTTCGTCTAAATTATTGTATATGTATGTATGTTATATCTTGACATCTTACCAAACAAAAACACCAAAAAATACACTATTTACTTCTCTTTGATGCATATTCTAGTTGGAGGGTAATCATAACCTTATGTGGATATTTGTCCATAATAGAATATATAATGGTCTAGTGAGGCAAGGTGTAAATGGAGAGGACAATAGTCGAACATGAAAACATCCAACATTGTGTTATAGTTGCATCAAGTTGTCTAGTGAGTCAATATGGAAATGGAGGAGGCTCATAGGGCAACACGAGAACACCCAACATGTTGCTCTACTTACTTCCTATTGGTACGAAGAGACCGAGACTAGTGAACGGTTAATCATAACACATGGACAAGATATCTCATACAAGATGAAAATGGAGCGAGTCTTGTATGAAAATGCTAACAAAGTATGAGTGTGCATAGCATGCCATCCCCTCCCTTTCTTGTTCAAGTTTCCTTCACCAACCCCATAGTACCCTGATCAACACCATTATTTGGATATGCTTCTCATCTGAGAAAGAATAGTTATTGAGAGACATTTATATCATTGTCTAGATAGACTTGTTCAAGGGGCAATAATGGAGGTGTCTTATCTATTATAGCCACATTCCGGAGAAGAATAAAAAAAGTAGACACAACCTGATAATTTATTGAGATTCGAATTGAGGATTCCTCATACATCAACTATCCTACATGTGAATCAAATCCACATCCTACATGGGCATTGGGCTTTAGTTGGACTACCACTTTATGGACAAGCCATGTGCTCAATGTAGTCTTGTTGCAAAGGCGGGAGGACAAGGAGCAAATAGTTTTCGATGGCTGGACATTGAAGTTATTTGTCAAGAAATTTGTTTCCTGACATGGTTTGTTTATTTCATTGTTTAGTATTTGATATCGGTTCAATGCTCTAGTATGTAACCTTCTTCTCACATTTTGGGTCTAGCTCTTGGTGTTCATGAGTTCATTACTTATGTTAACTATTATTGTTGTGCCCACTTGTTCGACAAGAGACTATAAAGTTAACTAAGATACTCCCGTATTTATATTAATATAGTTGGCACCGAGGTAATCATCAACCTTGAATATTACTCATATTTTTTCAAATAGGAGGTCAAGCTGGATCTGTCTGGCGCATCATCTATGGTCACATATGGTGTATTGTCTATTCTAAACCCAATGAGTATTGCAGAATGACATGTGCTGCAAGGAGGAATGAGTCACTCTTTTGTGTCAAGGGTGATGCCATGCCTCATAATTGACAATAAAAATTAACCACCTACATAAAAAGTCTAACCCAAGACAGGGAATATGCGCCATTGCAATTTTACCACACAAAGTCATTGGTATTTTGCAATTGAATGTTCCCCATGTTGTGACTGAGAACACAAAACACAAAACACCCCACAAAACACTATTCACTTCTCTTCGATGCATATTCTAGTGGAAGGGTAGTCATAACCATATGGTAATATTTTACCACAATAGAATCTATAATGGTGTAGTGAGGCAAGGTTTAAATGGAGAGGGCAATAGGCGAACATGGAAACAACCAACATTGTGTTCTACTTTCATCTAGTTGTATAGTGAGATAATATGGAAACGGAGGAGGCTCATAGGGCAACATGAGAACGCCCAACATGTTGCTCTACTTACTTCCTATTGTTACCAAGGGACTGATACTCGAGCATGGTTAATCATAACACATGGACAAGATCTCTCATACTAGTTGATAATAGAATGAATCTTGTATGATAATGCTAACAAAGTATGAGTGTGCATAACATGCCATCTCCTCCCTTTCTTGTTGTATTTTCCTTCACCAACCCCCATAGTACCCTAATAAGCACTATTAATTCTATATGCTTCACATCTGAGTTAGAATTGTGACTGGGAATAGTTGTATCATTATCTAAGTAGACTTATTTAAGGGGAAATAATGGACATGTCTTATCTATTATAGCCACATTCCAGATAGGAATAAAAAAAGTAGACATACCAAGATAATTTGTTGAGATTTGAATCAAAAATTCAACATACATCAACTATGCTACATGTAAATCAAATCCTCATCCTACATCGGCATTCAGCTTTAGTTGGACTACCACTTTATGGACAAGCCGTGTGGTCCATGTGGTCTACGTCACAAAGGCCAGAGGACAAGGAGAAAATAGTTGTCGATGATTGATCATTGAAGTTATTTGTCAAGAAATTTTCCCCCCGACATGGTTCATTTAATTCATTATTTAGTATTTGATATCGGTTCTATGCTCTAATGTGTAACCTTCTTCTCACGATTTGGGTGTAGCTGTCAGTGGTCATGAGTTCATTACTTATGTTAACTACTATTGTTGTGTCCACTTGTTCGCCACGAGACTACAAAGTTAACTTATATCCTCCCGTATTTATATTTATGTAGTTGGTGGTTAGGTAATCCTTGACCTTGAATATTACTCACATTTGTCAAATAGGAGGCCACGCTGGAACTGTCTAGTGCATCATCTATGGTCAGATATGGTGTATTGCCTATTCTAAACCCAATGAGTATTACATTATGGCATGTGCTCATGAGGAGGAACGAGTTACTTTTTATGTCAAGGGGAGATGGCATGCCTAATAATTGTCAATGAAAATTAATAGTCTACATCAAAAGTCAAACCCAAGAAAGTGAATATGTGCCATTGTAATTTTACAACACTAAGGGCCTGTTCTGATCTTGTCCCGCTCCACGCTTCACAAATTCCTGGAACAGATACGAGTCGAACGAAATAGCAGCGAGAAGCTAGCTCAAGGAAGCTAGGATCGACCGCAGTGAAAAATCGTGAAGCAGACTCGGCCCAGCTCCACCGATCCGGAAAGCTGAAGTTGGCCCGTATTACAAGTGAACTAGCTAAGTCACAAGCCCGAACCGGCACGCTCGATCTGTTTGATTGCTCCTCGTTCCCTCTCTCGTGCTCCTCACCGCTTCCTCTACAAGGCCGATTTGGGTTGCCTCCAGTCAGCCCAACTAGCTCGAACAGGCCACAACCCTTCTAGCTGGGCTGCAGTGCCGCGAGAAGCTGCAAACCGAGCGGAACAGATTTTTCATCGCTGCTTGGAGTGAGAAGCTACTCTGAAAAGTTGAATTTCTGAAGTTTTGGGAAGCTAGAGGAGATCAGAACAGGCCCTAAGTCATCGGTATTTCATAATTGAATGTTCTCCATGTCGTGACTTTTGATGGTGTAAACCCAAATAATCGCCATTGTGAAATTAAATTCCTCCCGTGAGTCGAACCCACATCCATAAAGATGTGCCACTAAAATCCACCTCTAGCTATCTTGGAGTCCTTAATATAATCAAGTGCGCCCAATATGGTGACTTAATATGTACTTATTGACCCTACGAAGCTAATCACCTCCATCAAGACCCCTTCCTGGTTCTCCTATAACTAGATTCCTCGAAACCACGAGAATCCTTAGAATGGGATTACAACTTAGCACCTTTCGCTTTCACATAGTAAGAAGAGTTGCTCCTTGGATAGCATGGTACGATCAAAGGTGCAACCTGTGTTTCGGAGGGAGTTATTGTCACGAAACTTTGTTCTCAACTATTCCGATTCCAGCAAACGGAGGCCATTGGGTCAAAGCTGTAGCGCACGAAATGTAGTTTTCAAGTGGGGTGAGACAACTTTAGCTAGGAACCTATTTTCATTCTGACCAGCTCCCTGAAAACAATGTTCGACTTCATGTGTAGTCGGTGTAGATGTGTCATTGCAATTCCACCACTAGGATATCACCAAGTCCTATGTATTACATGACAACATATGCCACCATATGGTGACTTGATAAATTAAATGGATTTCACCAAGCTTTCGTGTTACAATTGTAGTGAAGATAGTGACTCACATGTCAGCCTCCCTGACGGGAAGCAAAATCACTATGAATTTGGCAACCTAATTTTTGGTGGATTCAAGCAAACATGTTGGATTTTTATTTTATTTATTTCAACATATATAATTCATATAAATAAATCAATTCATAATAGGAGTCTTGGAGACACCCATGTCAATAATGTGAAACTATGGGAAATCTTATTATGTGCATCAACATAAGCCAAAACTCGTGGCTTAAGAGATATGTGTACAATCTTCCAATGGTTATTCCCCCTACTAAAGTCATGATGTTAACTAGTTCCCAGAAGTTGAGAAAGAAGTTTAGTCATGGGATCAATGTCTAGTGTGTCATATTTCCAGTTCCCATAAAAATTTGTTATGGAAGTTGAGAAAGAAGTTTGGGCAACATATTTCCAGACACCTGTCATGTCTAGGATCTTCTCAAGCCTAGGTAAGCTTAGTCATGGGATCAATGCAGGCTATTAGTACATTGACCCGGTTCTTAATTCAAGTCCTCCTTGCTTGATACAATATTGAATGGAAAGTACATAATCAGTTTACTTAAGTGGGTGAACAATGTTGGCTGGTATATTTCAACACTCACCTCACATGCATCTTTTAGAGGCATATAATGCATCGTGATGGAAACATTTTTTCTATAGACTAAATTCCAATGGAAAATTTTAATTAATTTAATTAGTAGAAATCTCGTATGGCAAGGATATATGATAAATGAAAATGAGGGCTCAAATGCTACTTGTTGGCACACAAAAGTCAAGTTGTCTTTTTCCTCCCATGTTGATCCTCCGTGGTTCGACATTGGGCATTACAAAGAGATCAAGTTCCACCATCTTTACACACCGCTAGAGCTACCAGACCCTGGATGTTCCACCATGAATGTCCATATGGTGCAATGAGTGATAGCGAGGTATATTAGAATATATAGTTTACACCGTTAAAGTAATTAAATGGGCTATTTGTCCTACTATGAAAATTATTATTTTAAGAGAAAACTATGTAAGTGTTTGTGATCTTTGTATGTAAAAGCATTATTTGCCTTTGCTTGGTGTTCATGCAGTTTGATTTATGGCAAAAATGGAAAATCATGGGACAATAATTGTTGATATTCTTTATGGAAAGCGAGATCTTTTCACTTTTCAGATCACACAAAGTATTGTTTTTCTTATAGGGGTGATATACAGTGTTCTAAATCTGCACTTGTGATTCGTTGTCCATTTAAATTTGGTTTCTTCCACAGATTATGTTGGTTTGTTGCTGTATTTATCTCAGCACTAAAGTATACTGATGTTAGCTAAGTCCAATCAAAGGCCCATGTTTTTATCATGTTATACAAATTAGTAAGCTAAGATCTTACCAAACTCAAGTTACATAAGCCTGCACTACGTGAAATACACATCATGCAGTACACATGTTCATCTTAGTGTTATGTTATACTTGGCTCCGAGATAACAAATGGTATCAATTATTACTATCTTTTGCAGCTTGTTTCTGCCTGTTCATCATAGAATTATCTTATGTGGTCTGCCAGGGTTCATGCAACTTGGATTTTCATGCTTTGGTAGTATTAGTGTTCACTAGGACTAGGTGCCACTCTGTAGAAGCTGAGGATACAGATGGAGAAAGTAGTCATGGTTTTTTTTCAAAAAGTTTGTTCATATCTATAAGAGGTTTATGAATTTTCAGTGTATAGTGTTGTGAAACCTAGAATGTTTTATCTTATTTAACATTGAACTACGCTTTCAAGGAAAAACCTTCATTTGACATCGAACTATGCATGCATGGCAAACACCCCGTGCTTCGGTGCCACCGTGCCGCGAACCCTGGGAGCTCGAACCTGGATGGGTGTGAACTGAAGATTGATGTCAAGGTTAGGGGTCAGTCATGGATAGAGAATAAAGGGGACTTTGCGAAACTGTTATTAATAATATGGATGAAACATTGCCTTGTGGAGAGAATAAGATATTTCCAGAGATATTTATAAATGGATGCATACTTGAAATAGCAGTACAAAATATGATGCTAACATTTTATTTTCATTGTTGTTCCCATTAAACTTCTGGTGGTGGCTCCATTATTCACAGCCTCGCACATGAAAATGTTATTTCGTTCGGGTAAATGTTGCGTGTCGTTGTTCTGTAGTTTTGCGGTTTGCATCTCCTTGAAACTTGTGAGTTGGATTTTGTGAAGTTGCAATGCAAATTTGGGATGCAGGGAAGATAATAAACAATGCTTTCTAAGAGCAATGGATATTGGATGCGACTCAGAAAGAACGCATGCAAATGCAAGAGGCAAGACGTAGTAGGCACATGTCCAGGTTTATTGAGAGCATCTACACCGGACGCCTCATATCTGCCACAAACGCTGTAGGCGAAGCTTCCCGTCAGTACTAGGACGCAAAATTGCCACCCAACAGGATCTGTCAAACCCGGCCCAAACGTCTAGACATGACCGTACTCCCCATATCCAGCCCATATCTCGGACGGATATGTGGAAGCCCAGAGGCGCCCGGACACACCCGCCAAGTAGGATCCGGCCAAGTGCGGCCCACCCGACCCCACAGAAATTGGACCCTATCCGCACTTCGAGCGAAACCCAAGCGGCATTCAACTCCACTCTACTCCTCGCCAGGCCACTCCCGTCCACCCACAAGCCCCATTTGCGGATCTCCCACCATTTCGAGCCGTTGAACCGGAGATCGTCCCACGCGGCCCCAAGGAGGAGATGGTCGACTACCTTGCGCTTCTCCACTACCGGAGGAGTCCGCCCGGCAGCGATCGAAATCCATCTAGCGGGAATCCATTGCGTCTGCCACAATGGAGCATGGATCCCGCCCGAGGGCAGTCGCCGCTGCCTTAGCAGAGGCAGTGCAGTCCGTCTGGCGTCCGAACGCCGTGGAGGATACGCAACCACTTTGTTGGCGCACTGAGAAAGATATGGACACCCGCTTAACGTCGATACAAATATGGTGTGGCGCATCCACCGTGGTTTGGCAATGGGCACGGAGCCCGCGGTAGCCCTCGTGCAGACGCCACCAACGAGACTTCGCACTCTTCGGTGCCTCAGATCGCGTGCCGGCAGCCCTTGGCGCCGAAATCATGTCGTGTTGGACGCAGCCGGCTCCACCATCATGGATCAATCATCGACCTCACATCCACCGACGACAAGAGGGCACGGGCTCCGACGAGAAAGAGTAGGCCATGGGAGATGGCGCCGACTCGAGTTTCTTTTGCCGGGTCGTGTCCCATGTCCTACTCTGTCTCACCGGAGACCGACCCTCCACTTCGACAGGATCAGGCAGCCATCGGACATGGACAGGTATGGAACAACAAGGACAGTCTCTGGCGCAAATTTAGACTACAGTTGTCGACCCGAGGTGAGCGCGGCACGAATTAATCGCTGAAGAGGTTGGGCCGTCCTGTCGCCGGTGGTCGTACAGTTGCCGACGTAGTCGTCCATGAAGAGGTTGGGTCAATCTCTATGCCATTTTCATGAATTATGAACCCTAAAAACTTACCAGCCGACACGCCAAAAGCACATTTGAGTGGGTTCATTTTTAACCCATACCGGCGCATCCTTTCAAAAGCTAATCTTAAATCGGCTAAATGATGATCAAACCCATCCGATTTAACAACTATGTCATCAATATATATTTCTAGTACAATGCCTAGAAGATCATGAAAATTAAATTCATAGCGCATTGGCACGTAGCACCGCATTTTTAACCCAAATGTTATAACGACCCACTCAAATAAACCAACAAAACCTGGGCAACGAAAAGCAGTCTTAGACATATCTTGTTCGGCCATAAATATTTGATTGTAACCTGCATTACCATCTAAAAGCTAATCACTTTATGTCCTGATGCATCATTAATAAGCATGTCGGCTATAGGCATAGGATATTCATCTTTCGGAGTAGCCTTATTCAAATCTCTAAAATCAACACAAATTCTAATATTACTAGTATTTCTCTTTTCCACGGGCACAATATTATAAACCCAGTCTGCGTATCTACACGGCCGAATAAACTTAGCTTTTAACAACCGATCAACTTCTTCTTTGATGCGGTCATACAAATTAGAATTGAAACTTCTACGAGGTTGTTTATGCGGACTAAAACCAGATTTAATAGGTAATCTATGTTCTACTAAATCTCTACTCAAACCAGGCATCTCAGTATAATTCCAAGCAAAGCAATCAACAAATTCTTTAAGTAATAAACATACCTTTCTTTTCTGATCGGCTTTCAAGCTAGCTTTGATAAATGTAGGCCTCGGGATACATCCATCACCAATATCAATTTCTTCAAGTGGATCAGCCGATGAGAATCCTTGTCCAAGCTTTTCCATGTCATCAAAATCTTCAATTGTTTCATGCATATCGCTCTTTCCGGAACGATACTCCTCCGTGCGTCTTTGTAGCCACTCAATACTATCGTCTTTATTCATCATTTATATAGATAAATCATTAAGCCAAGCTATGTCAGCCGGCTGTGCATTTATAGGTACAAAACCATCTCTACCGATACTGATATAATCATAATCTGATAAGTCCCTACCGTCAAACATCGCATGTCACCGTGTTGCCAATCAACCGCGCCTCCGTCAAAGCAATGCAAGAAGAATTGTCCGCCTCAATCACCTCGACATCATCATTAACCCACTGAATTAAGCATTGATGAAGAGTAGAAGGGATGCAACAATTTGCATGAATCCAGTCGCGTCCCAAAAGAATATTATACCGGCCTTTAACATCAACAACAAAAAATGTAGCCGGCAATGTTTTGCTTCCGACTGTGAGCTCCATAGAAATAACACCCTTAGCCTCGGACAATTCTCCTGAGAACCCACTAAGTCCCATGTTGGTCTTCATTAACTCGCTCTCTTTTCGGTTCAGTTTAGAAAATACTGAAAAGGGCATAATATTAACACCTGCACCACCATCAACGAGCATGCGACCAATAGGCTTACCATCAATGTGACCTCTGATAAATAATGGCTTTAGATGCTGCCCATGCTTCTCTGGTTTCTCAAATCTAGCATTCTTTGGGCCAAGAGCAAGTTCAGCAATTTCTGCCACGGGCGTGCGAAATTCAGCAGGCAATGCGAACACCATATTAACATCCATATCAGTTGGTACATCTTTATCATTTTCTGAATTTCCTGCAATAATGGTGCCACCCGTATTTTTATTTTCCTCTGCTGCGATGCGCTTCTCCTTCCAAGTCTTTGTAGGCATCATTGGTTTATCCTGATTGAACCATCTATCGCGCTTCTTCTCAGCTATCTCTTCCTTTATTTCCAATGTCCGCAGTCGCTGTACACGTCGTTTCTGAGTGTGGGTAAGTCCATTCGGGCACCACTGCGGTGCTGGTTTAGTCCCTGGCGCGACAGACTTAATTTGGCTGCCCCCCGGGTCCTTCGGCCTATACTGACGTACTTCTGTTCTTTTGGCAAACATTCCATCTCTGTTCAAAAAGCTTCTCTGCTGATCATATAAGATACTGGAATTAAATCCCTGGCCGCGTACATTGCGTGAGTCCCAACGTGTAGATGTACTAGTATTAGAATTGAAACTCCTCGGAGGCAAACTCTTGGACGTTCCTGTGCAACAATTCTTTATGATCAAACCAGCTTGTGTACTAGCCGATTTAGGCTCCTGAATAGTACGTGAGGATATAGCATCTGGCCGTGCATGCGGGTTATGCCCAGAATTAGTTGGCTTTTCAAATTGATTAAACTGGCCAGCTTGCCGCAACTTTACGACATTACTTTTCTCCTCTGTACCGAGAGCTTCTTTTGAGACACTGCTTGTTTCTGTACAATTGACAACACCTTCATCTGACTGGTGTTCCGCTATTTTCAGACCATGATCAACATCCAAATCATCTGAATTTTTTGCTGCTTTAGTTTCAGCACGCTTCACCGGCATCCATACGCGCTTGTAGTTGCCCTTATAGTTGTTGCACTCTGCACTGCGTACCGGTGATCGACCTCCTCGAATCTCGATGGCGTTATGTGATCTAGCCCCCTCATTGAAACGAGCCCTTTTCTCATGTACGTTTGGTCTGAACATAGGCCTCGGCGGGATCCATCCCGGCTGAAAATAACCTGCTGGCCCTGTAGGATATGGCGCCCAAGGATTAAACCCCCATGGAGGAAACTGCGGATACATAGGAGGTACACGACCCCAATATGTCGGCTCCATTGAAAAATACAGATGTTGGTCATATGCACTTCCTTGCCATCACTTATGACTGTGAGGACCAGAAGGAGATCTAGGACGCTTATTACCTCCGAGCCGATTAAACACATTGTTGGTCTTGCCTGAGGTATATTTTTCCAACAACATGCTAACTGTCGGCTTTGGCCTTGGAGCTTGTCTCCTTCCTCCGTTGACTTTCCACACTCCTATTTCTGGATTTTTTGGTTTGATCATCCTTGGAGGAGCACTGTTATCAACAACATTTTTCTCTCTTGCGGATTCGGTCTGATCCGACCGAACAAGCATTTTTTTACTCTCAAGCTCTACCGTATTGATAGTAAAAGGGTCGCTGTCGAGTTTCATCTTAGGACCTTCTGTAAACGTCAATCGTCCTTTATTGATGGCCGATTGCACCTGTCGACGAAACACGTTACAATCATTAGTAGCATGAGAAAAAGAATTGTGCCACTTACAATAAGCTCTTCTACCCAATTCTTCTGGAGGTGGAATTACATGACCCTCTCTCACTCTAATTAATTTATTCTGCAATAACATATCAAAAATTCTATCACACTTGCTAACATCAAAAGTGTATTTAATTTCATCTCTTCTAGCAGGTGTAGGTTTCAAAGCAGAACATGCAAAAGGTTTTGACTTTGGCGCTTGAACCCATTCGGCTACACATATATTAACATCATCCTCACTAGCGAATCACTATCATAATCTAAGGCATTAACCACATGATTATCTTTTTCTTTATTTTTGTTATCTTTAAACCGGCTATATTGTTTAATTTCCTTAGCCGGTTTTCTTGCATAAAGCCTTCTGCAAAACTTGGTTAACATCTAAAATTCTTGCCCTTCTAGTTTATCCTTAATATGAGCGAGTAAAACCGAAAAGGCAAGATCGGCTAAGTCCTTTTCGGCTATGGTCAAGCTAAAACATCGGTTTTTGACATCCCTAAACCTCCTAATATAATCATGAACATGCTCATTATATTTCTGCCTTACCATAGTTAAATCTGAAAGCCAAAGTTATGATTCACCGCTATAAAAATACTCATGAAATTTTTGCTCCAATTGTGCCCATGTTGAAATAGAATTAGGAGCAAGCGATGTAAACCAAGTAAATGCAGTACTGGATAGAGATAAAGGAAATAATTTTAATCTAAAAACATCCGATGTGCCGACCTTGCTGCATTGTGCTAAAAATTGTCCCACATGCTCAAAAGTAGATCTACCATCTTCCCCCGTAAATTTAACAAAATCTGGAATTCGAAACCACGAGGATATGGTGTCGAGTCAAAGTAATCAGGATATGGTTTTTGATATGCACATGCTCTACCCTTAGGTTCTAAACCAAATTCTCTAAGTATACTAGCAAGCTGATCCTTAAAATTATTATTGGGCTGTAGAGAACTTGCTTGTGGAGCAGATGAAATACAAGCACGCGGCGGAAACTCCGGCAACGAAATTTGAGCATGTGAAGTTTGCAACGGAGACCCACTAAAATATGAATCGGTACCGCCCGTACGGAACCCCGGTACCAACAGGCGGCAGTGGTGGCGTACTATATGCTACTGTCTGATAACTAGGCTGCTGCAAATTAGAATTAAAATCAAAACTTCGGTTATTGTTATTGTGATTTTGTGGAACCGAAGTCAAAACAATAGGAGCAGTAGTACTAGGAACTAAATTATTAGCCAAACTATCAACATAGTTCGGGCCATCCAGATTATTGTTTAAAGGTACATGAGTCTGCATAGCATTAGCCGATGCACTAGGCGTATGTATATTACTTGGAAAATTGTTAAATCTGCTACTGTCTGATGGCATCGGTCTTTTCCCAGAATACTCATCATTGACTTGCAGCACTAATGAGCGTACATGACCAGGTAGACATTTTCCAAGATCGTTATTAAACTGCTCCTTAAATTCTTCGAGTCTATTAGCTACTGCTTGAGTAATTGTACGTGTCGTATTTTTCATATCAGAACCATATTTACTAGCTACGGACACATCAATTAGATGAGCAATTTCTTCGGTTGAGTTTTGTACCTGAGCATCGGAAGGGCTCGGAACTACGTGTTTGACGACGCCGTTCGTCGTCTTCGCGTATCCAGCCAACTGGGGCTGCAACCTCTCAACGTTTCTTTCTCAAGCTCCTCTTCAATCTCGCGAACATCTTCCAACAGATTGTCGAGTGTGACGGCGATGACGTTCTCCGGGTCGATATCGCTCCCGTTCTTGGACTCGGTACTCATCGTGTAGCTCTTCTTCTTCTCGTCCCCAGCGGAGTCGCCAATTGTGTTGGCACGCGAAATTGCCGTGCAACACCAAGATAATTGTCGTGCTTTTCGCTGACGATTTAACGATTGCTTTCGAGCAAAGCAACAAAGATCCTCGCTTTAGGTGGAGGAGAACCGCCGCTTTCAGCGCCAAAGCGGCAAAGATTACCAAACCCTAGGGCTGCTAGGGCTCGGCGGAGAAAAACGATAGATAAAAAAATGTATGTGAAAAAAGTAATGTTTGTATTGATAGATCGATTGCTTGGGGCTGTTTCCAATCGGCCATGGCCTTATATATAAGGCACGCTGGACTTTGACGTATACAAGGCAGGACTTGGCGTACACGAGTTGCATTCCAAAATCAAACCGATTAGATTCTAATCAGGTCATCCTAATCGGGCTACCATGTATAGTACTTGACGTTTTACATTAAACTAACCTGCATGGCGATCCCTTCTGACCATATACACACCTTGCCTTATCAATTAAATATTCCGGCCACGTCGCTATCACCAAATAATATAGTAGCCCAAGTCCTAAGCACGTACAAATACCTTGAGCCTTCAAAGAAAATAATAAAATACTCCGGCAACGTCGCAAATCAACCTGGATAATAGCCATCAGCACTAAGCATACTTCTCCGCACACGTAGATATATATAGACCATGCACTCCACGCCCATAGTTTAGCTTAGCATCCGATCCTTCTTAGAACTTGCATCTTTGTTGTCCATGACACTTCCTGTTACAATACTTAAAAATGTATCAACCGATCAGCTTGATAAATCATTGAATCAATTTGGCTCATCATATATTAACTAGCCAAATTATACCATCAACAGTATTTTCTTTGTATTGTGATGATTGCATACTGTGTTGCGTATTGTGGCGTATTTTCTTTGTATTGTGATGATTGTATACTGTACAATGTATTGTGGCATATTTTTGTGGTCTATTTTTAAAAAAGAAACTATAAATAGCTAAAAGTGGTGTGCAGAATAAATTTATACCCGCCACTACAAAACAAATGCCAGTACTGGCACATATTTTTGCCCACCATTAATAGTAATGCCCGGCACTGCTACAAGATCGAGGTCGATGGCGGGCTGTTTGTAACGCCCGCCACTGTTATAGTCATTTGTGGCAGGTGGAGCGCCCGCCACTAATGCCATGTTGCCAGTGGCAGGCGCCTCTGAGAGCCTTACCCGTCATTCCTAGGCTTTTGATGCCGCCACTGCTACGCATTTCTGCGATAGTGTGCAATTGCGTATCTAGTAGAACATATACAACTATCCTCCCAACAAACAGTTTCCTCCTACCATGAAGTTATAGTCGGGTTGAAGACATTCATTTATAATCAGAAGTGACGTTGCAGTTGCATATCAAGTAGGAGATATTTAACTGCCCTAATGACAAAACACTTTTGTTCCCTAAGTTACAGTCGCATTGGAGACATGCATTAGCGAAAACGACACCACCTGTAGTTGCGTGTTTGGAGTTAGACATGCAACTAGCTCCACAGTAATAATCTGAATTTTAAGTTTTAATGAATTTTAAATTAAAGAAAAAAGAAAAGATGAAGATATAAAAACAGAAATAGAGAAAACAAACAATAGGAAAAATCCTAAAAAAGGCAAAAACAAAGAAAAGAAAAACCTGTTTGAAGTTTCTAGAAGCTTCATAAAACCAGTAGAAAGGGTCCTACATGGGGCGGCCCGCTCCCACATGTGAAAAGAGGCGGTGAGGCGTATGTCGACTAGCTCAGAGTTGGGGAATCCTAGTCCGCGCATAGGTCGCTACGTAGCGACCTAACGCGTACCCCTCGGGTTTGTGGTCCTCTTGGGGTCGGTCCATTCCAGGTTCTTCCGCATACAGGTTTTTAGGAAGGTTCTAGACCTTTTATTTTCTATTTTCTTTGTTTTCTTGTAGTTTTTTCTTTCTTTTATATTTTATATATTACTTCTTATTTTCTTTTATTTTAAATTTTCCTTTTTGGTGTTGCAAACATATTTTCAAATTAAATAGCGTTTATTGAAATCAAGAACAGTTTTTGAGTTGACAAACATATATCTGAAATAATGAACATTTTCAAATTCGACAATACATTTTGAAATCACAAAATAACAAAAAAATAACTTTTGAGGACATTTTTAAAATTCTGAACATGTTTGTCAATCGGCCGACATTTTTTGAACGATGAACATTTCTATGAATTGACATGATTTTTTTGAATTGGCAAACATTTTTTGAATCAATGACCATTTTTTGAATCAATGAATATTTTTTACATGAATGAACATTTTTTGAAATTCACAATAAAAAAATTTGTGAACATTTAAAAAACTTGTTGAATATTGCTTGTATCTCAACTCCCGTCCTGATTAATTAAATAAAGTGGTGATACCCATCAAAAGAAAATAGCAATGGTTGGCACAAAATTTACTGCAAATTAATCATGTGATGAAAGACTTAGACATGACATAGTTTTTATGTACCCTGATAAGTGCGACACGTCAGGGTCGTTCTCATGACAACTTTGAACATTTTTTATGACAAGTTTAGTTGCACGAGGATGGCAAATTTAATTGACAAGCATGAAAACTTTCGTGCTTTATTTTATTTTAATAGAAACATGTCGTGTGTCACTGAAATTTGCCATCCTTGGATGACAAGAATTGCCATAAAAAAAGTAAGGCCCAAAGTGCAAAGCACCTGACGTGTAAGACCTATCATTTGGATACTTTGTATCTAAGAATTGCCATAAAAGAAGTCAGGCCCAAACTCTTCATGGTTACCTACGTGGAGCACCTTTTGTTCTAGATCGCAAACTTCTTCATGTGATTGCACCGAAAGGGGTAGGTGAAACGTTTCATGGAGTGAGGTAGATCCCAAGAAATCTGTGACTGAAATATCCTCATTTATTGCGAAGGAGAAGGCCCACGCGTATTATTCCGCCAGTGTTGTGTCTAACCATATATTTTTCCACATAAGTACCGTGTCTCCAACATGCACATTTTCTTTAGATATCCCTCTGTAGATTGGGGTGAGCTTTAGCACATCCTTCCACCAGAACTATACGCACCGTTCCGACGCGTGCGGGATCTTGTGCGTGTAATATGTTGTCCAGATCAAATCCACCCAGGGCAGGTCATGGTGGTTGTAAAATTTATGCACATATTTGAGAAGGAGGGCCTCACTTTGGATACGGAGATTGATTATGCCAAGTCCAGCACTTTGTTTTAGTTGACAAACCATGTCCCAAACTGCCAATGAGTTACATTTATCCCCTTGCTCAGTCTTTTTTGTCCAAAGGCACTTTCTTTTTATGTTATCAAGCAGCTCTAATATCTTTGGTGGGAATTTGAGAGTGCAGAGAGCGAAGATGGTGAGAGATGTAATCATCGTGTTGAGGAGTGACACTTTTGCACCGTATGACATCAAGGCTAAAGTGCTGGTCATTCTTCGTTCCATCGTGCAAACAAGAGGCATGAGATCTTGGACCGTAGGCTTGGTTATTACGAGAGGCGGTCCCAAGTAAGTGAAGGGCATAGATCCTACCTTACAGCTAAAGATAGAAGCGATGTCGTTGTAACAATCGGCAGCACAATTAATTGGGATTGATGTGGACTTGTGGAAGTTTATCTTTAATCCAGTAGAAGCAGCGTAGTCTGAGAGAATATCCTTGATAGTCCTTGCTTGGTTGGGGCAAGCAGGGAGTATAATGATCGTATCGTCGGCATATTGGATCACTGGATAATCATGCTGGTTTTGTCTTTGGAACGGAAGCTGTATTTTTCCTTGTCGGAAAGCATCATTAATGGCAGCTTGAATAAGGTCAGCTGCAAGCACAAAAATGAGGGGTGATAAAGGATCACCTTGACGAACACCACATTTGCAGATGAATTGCCGGCCTGGTACACCATTTAAGAGGACCGATGATTTTCCCGAGGAGAAGATGTATTTGATCCAATCAAGCCACTTGGCATCAAACCCCGTGTGTTCCATAATTGTAATCATTGCATCATGCTCGATCATGTCAAATGCTTTTGCAAAATTTAGTTTTAGCAGGACAATATTTTGTTTTGGGGTTTGACAACGATGGATGTACTCGAAAGCCTGTGCCAAACAGTCTTGTATTGATCTTCCTTTGATGAAGCCATATTGATTACGATGAACAATTTTAAGTATGAACTTTTGTAGCCGGTTAGCGAAAGCAGTTTAGTGATAACCTTGAGGCAGCAGTTGAGCAAAGTAATTGGTCTGAAATCAGAAATTGTCTCGGTGTGACCGAACTTTGCGTATGTATGAGTGTGATAAATCCCTCATTAATGCTCTCAAGATTAAGTCCGCCCTCGTAGAATTTATTGCATAGCTCATAAAAATCCTCTTTAATTATGTTCCAACATTTTCTCAGAAATAAGCCAGTGAATCCATTCGGACCAGGTCCTCTGTCAGCCGACATTTCCTTGATGACAGCATCGATTTCATCCTTGGTGAAAGGGACAGTCAATTGATCCACACCCTCAACTTTCTTGATGATGCTTTGCAGGTTGAATTTCATTTGAAACTCTCCAGATTTTCCAAGTCTTTCTTTGAACGCTTGGTATATGATCGCCTCTTTACTAGCATGATCTTCTGCCACTGTTTCATCAGAGAGTTTCAGTGTTGGAATTGTGTTGCGTCTGTATCTTTCTGAGGCCAATGCCTTTAAAAATTTAGGGTCTTCGTCACCCAATTTCACCCATCGAATGGTGCATCTCTTTTGCCGATGTGTCTTTGGTAGTTCAAGAGGCGTAAAATGTGTTTCTTGAGAATTTTCCTAAAATTATGTTACGGAGTAGAAAGGATTCTGAGATTCTTTAGGGCATCTAGATTGGCCAGGGCAAGATTAGAGTTTTCAATTGCCACCTTAAGTTTAGAGATACGTTTGCTCCACCTTTTCAACTCATATCTAAATGCTTTGAACTTTTTGCACAGTGAAGTGGCGGCATTTGTATTGGCATGTCTTAATGGTCTTGTCCACACAGATTGAACCAAATCCATTAAACCTGGGTGCTCCGTCCAATAAGACTCAAATCTAAAGATTTTGCTGCGAGGGATGGAGGTTTCAATTTTGACAACACACGGAATATGATCAGAAACTGGTTTCCCTAGTGGCATAACTAGAGTGTTAGGATAACACGAAGTCCAGTTGTTAGAGCGTGAGAAACCAGTCTAATTGCTCAAGGAGGAGTGCATGCATGTTGCTCCAAGTGTAAGCACGACCCTCAATTGGCAGTTCAATTAATTGCTAAGAGCGGATGATGTCATTAAAAGCAATCATGTCATTAGGATTACCTCTAGGTTTATTTCTGTTATCAGGGCTACGAATATAGTTAAAGTCTCCTAGCAACAACCAATCTTCATTGGAGGGGATATTTAGAGTATGAAGCCAATCAGTATAAGTCACTCTCGGGTCACCCTGACACGGGCCATGTATGTTCACCAGGGTCCACTCTTAGGCCGATTGTGTGGAACAGAATTTGATGACAGAACCATGCCACATGTAGACTGATGGAATTTGACATCATATAACAAGCTCTATATATTAAAAAATATGATAGGCCCATGTAATTTGACAGCATATTAGCAATTTGTCCAATAGTTTCTGCGACTCAGGAACATGGAGAATGAGCGATTCCTGCAGCTGAAGAACACGGCAAATGAGGACCAGATGGAGGGACGGATTACCCGGTGGTCAAGTCCTCATTTGTACTTGCCAAGTGGATGCGCCACCTATGCTTTGCTCGATCATGGCCTGGTTGGTGTCACCCAACCGGTGGCGACGTCTGCTGTCCTCTTGTCCTTCACCTGCAGGACGAAGAATGGAATATGATGAGTCTGAATATTTAAGGACTCTGTGTCACCGCTTCGGATCCCTCTGTCTCCCCGCGCTCGTCCGCAGTCGCCCGGCTCCATAGAGCCCGTGCCTAGGTCGCCCGGCACCTTTCTCCCTTCTCTCCCTCACCTCCATGTCTCCTTTCTGCCCAAGAGCCGCGGATGCCATGGATCCGCCTCGAAGCCACTCCGGCCTTCCTCGTCGTCATCCGCGATCTCCGCCGCCGCCCACCTTGGATCGGTCTCCCCAGCCCTCGCCAGCAAGACGGATCCGGCCCCATCAAGCTCCGACCATCGCTGTCGGCTGCCGCCATTGCTGCATCGAGCCGCCACAGTGCCCGGCCTGCTCGAGCCGCGTTACTGTCCCCGAGAGAAGGAGATAAAGGAGATTAGAGAGAGAGGGAAAGAGAGAAGGCAGGGAGCGACGGCGTGACTGGGTGGTCGGCGGACGACGCGCTAGGGAGGCAGGGAGGAGGCGACGGAGGAGGAGCTCGGGGTCGAGGCGCTGGTGGTGGCGGGCAGACGTCTGGCGACAACACTCGGCTCAAGGGCCGGATCTGGCCTCGAAACGTTCTCACTTTAAAAGGGCCGCGGGTTGAATTTCGAAAACTGCAGGGTCTCTTTTGCAAAAGCGACGTGACGATGAACCTGAGAGACTCAATCCGTGTTTATATATCCCAAACACATGTATTCTCATTCACACACATATTCCCATTCTTGAAATGAACAACTTTTTTACTCACCTATATATCTCCCGAGAGAGACCGATCGAGAGAGCACGCGGTTAATTAGATGATGAGAGAGACCGATCCAGAGAGCATGCGTGGATGGCTAAATAGCTACCTAGATCTAGTTGTTGGGGAGGAGAGGTGAATCTAGCTAGCTAACTAATGGAGATGGAGTTATGGTGAAGGGGGCATTAATGGGGAGAGGAAGAGAGTTAGGAGAAAGAGAGATGTGAGAGAAGCCATTTATGGAGAAGAGTTATGGTGGAGGGGGACATTAATGAGCAGAGAAGAGAGGTAGAAGGAAGAGAGAAGAAGAGCAACAATGGTGGAGAGTAGAGAGGGGAAATGAGGGGGAGAGAGGGCAAAGTGGGGGAGAGGAGGGGGAGGGGGTGAAAAGGTGGCACCGGTAACTAGCTTGATGGCAGCTGCTACCAAAAGCACTGCTTTGCTACCGTGCCATAGTAGCAGGCTTTCACGGAGAAGCGCTACTACTAAGTGGGGCCATTAGCGATGTGAGCGAAGAATTAAAGCGCTACTACTAAACTGTTAGTAGTAGTGCTGGATTCTACTGCGCTGGTACTACAACTACCGTCGGTGGCCTCGTCTGGTCCCATGTAGTAGTACCGTGTTTTTGGTTTCAGTAGCTCTTGCTATAGACAGAATAGTAGCGCTTCCCTGGATCAGCGCTACTGCTAACTAGTAGCAGCGTTGACTATTTTTTAGCGCTATTGCTAACTAGTAGCTGCTAACTTGTATAAGCATTTCCCTAGTAGTGTTAATTTTATTGACAGATTACACTTCTAGTTTCTACAGCTAGTGCTAACCGATGATTGAAAATATATATCTACCTTAACTCTAGACAACTACAGCACATTGTCACTGCCTAGCAGTGATGAACCCTAGCGATTCAAATAAAAAAATTACAATGGCGGTGACCTACAAAGAAAAGAGGGAGGATGATATGCTCACTGGGTTGGAGCCGAGGGTTGCCTGAGTCTACTCCGTCGCCGTCATCGTCACTTTGGTGTCGTCGCAGAAACCCTAGCAGATGAGAGTGGGAGGCTCGGATGCAAACGCACCTCTAAATTAAAAAATTCCAAATGGACCAGATGAGAGTGGGAGGCTCAGATGTGTGCCTCAAGACCGGAGAAACGGCGACAATCGTGGAATCGGCCAAAATCAAAGCGGCACGACCAGCGGCGAGAGAGGAGAGAAAGGAACGAAACAGGCAAATGGGTCGAGAGAGAGGAGTGGGTTGAGGGTCGTTGCCCCGTTGGTTTTGACCCCCACGGCATTCTAATACTACTTGGCTTGCCCAATAAGAAAAAGATCACCACCTAAAAATTCTCATCTCAAAACTATATATTTCAAGTCTTAAACTAAAAAGGAAAAAAGTAAATTTAACAAAAGTAAACTATAATATACTATTAAAAAGATCACCGAATAAAAACTAACAAAAATTGGAAGTGTCAAAATACATATTTGAAGGCTCAAAACTATATATTTCAAGTCTTAAACTAAAAAGGAAAAAAAATTAAAGTCTCAAAGTACATATTAAAAAAATGTCATTATTTCCATTTAAAATAATAGAAATTTAATAAAAGTAAACTATAATATACTATAAAAAAGATCACCACACAAAAAACTAAAAAGAAACAAATTTTGAAGTGTCAAACTACATATTTGAATGCTCAATACTATATATTTTAAGTCCTAAACTAAAAAGTAAACAATATTAAAGTCTCAAAATACATATTTAAAAAAATGTCATTATTTCCATTTAAAATAATAAAATTTTAATAGAAGTAAACTATAATATACTATAAAAAAGTTCACCACAAAAAACCTAAAAAGAAAAAAAAATTGGGTGTGAAACTACATATTGGAAGGCTCAAAACTATATATTTCAAGTCTCAAACTAAAAAGGAAAAACAGTGAATTTGAAGTCCCAAACTACATATTTTTAAAAATGTCATTATTTTCATTTAAAATAATATAAATTTAATAAAAGTAACTATAATATACTATTAAAAATATCAGCACATAAAAAACTAAAAACTAAAAATATTTGATGTGTGAAACTACATATTTGAAGGCTCAAAACTACATATTTCAAGTACTAACTGAAAAGGAAAAAATTAAATTTAAAATCTTAAGTACATATTTAAAAAAATGTCATTATTTCTATTTAAAATAATTGAAAATTAATCAAAGTAAACTATAATCTTTACCTAATATTAAAGGAAGGATTGTTTCTCCAACTTTTTGGTTTACGGTGGGATCCAGATAATTTTCGTACGTCCGAGGTGATTTGTCGTGCGGGAGTTTTATCGTTCTCCGGATTTGTTTCTGCCAAAAAAGAAAAGGCAGATGCGCAAAGCCACATTGGGCCGGCCCATTAGGGAACCAACAGCCTGCGCCAGTAAAACGTTTCTAAGAAAAAATGATACGCGGCAAGGACTCGAATTCAGACACTCATGCTAAAGCGTTCAGAAGGCTACCACTAGACCAAACAACACTTGGTGTTCATTTAGCCGCGCGAAATTTTAAATTAAGCGCACAGTCGCGCCAGATATTAAGAGGATTTCTTTTTAAAGTGAATATATTTTAGAACACAAAAATATGCAAAGTTGTTAACAAAAATTTAAACTCGATTTTTTTTCAAAAGAAAAATATTTTGCTTTTTTTAAACTGAGTATTTTTTAAAACACAAACATTTTTTTAAACTAGGAGGTACTGTTGTGATTATTTTTCGAATTTATAAAAATTTGAAAACTCAAATATATTTTGAACTTGAAATTTGAAAAGGAAAACATTTTCTAAAACATGATTTTTTAAATCTATACTTATTAATAAAACTTGGGGAATTTTTTAAGTACACCCACATGATGCATTGTTTTAATTCAATTTATTAAACTAGGATATGAAGGAATTTTTTTCTCCGTCAAGTCTTCACGTACGATAAGTCTCACTCGCCTGGTGACACCCGTCAAAATGCACGAGAAGTCCAACTAAGATTTCATGGTCTATCTGACACAAACTACTCACTTTACATGGTGACACTAACATATATTATTGCAGTGCTTTTCCCTATTATATTAGCTAGCTGATTAAAAAAACTTTGTTCAACGGTCTTGATCTTGGCCGGAAACGAAGGCGGTTCAACCATCTAGCTGCTGGACCTGGCCAACCTTGGTTAGTGAAAACTGGTACTATGACCACCGACGACGAGGACGACAAATATGACAAGCTGTTATATTGAAATGGAGGATGTGGACCTGAGAATGAGGTATTAGTCATGTTTATTATGTTATGAGCATGAGGGTGAGGTCTTTAATCATGCTCAGTGGGTAAGGGCGTGTGAGGGCTGTTTTCACCTGTTACAACTCACGGGCAAGTTTGCTAGTATACTATAAAAAAGAATATACCAAAAAAATAGTAATGTAAGAATGTTGCCATTGACAAAATAACAATACCGGCATCGGTTATAACAGCACGCCACAACTAAATATAATAGTGTTGGCGTTCCATGCTATTCCACGACAGCAATATAGCCTGGTACAAATTGTTGATCTTATATATTTCTGACACTGCCTTGTTTTCGAATGCCACCACTATGCCCCTACTAATGTCGTACCAAATCAGCCAACGCCATCACTATTTGAAAAAAATAGTGGTGGCGTTGGTTGTAAATGGAGCGCCACCAACGAAAGTTGTGGCTAGCCCTTTTTCCACTAGTGAAGATTGAGGGAGGCTGTTAGATAATCTCTCCCTAATAATAAAGCACTGATTGAGTCTCTCGGGTTCACCGTCGCGGAAATTTTTCAAATAGGCCCTCCTGTTTTTCAGAAATTGCACCCATGATCCTCATCATAAGTCAGCCTGAACCGGTACAAAGGAGAGAAAAGAAGAAGAAAAACCCAGCGCCCATTGCGACCCTGCCTCTTGATCCTATCTCCACCTCCATCCCGCCGCCACTGCCGCCACACCACCCGCCACCGCCCACCGCTCCCTCCCCAAGCGGCGGCGATGATGGCGCCGCCCACCTCTGACCGACGGATTCGCGGCTTCCCACTCCTCGGGCCAGCCCTTCCCGTGCCGGGTCGAGCATCTCGGCTTGAGGCCCCTTTGGGCTGCTGCCGGTGCGGGAGTCCTGCCGTCTTGATGCAGGCGGTGGAGGCTCCGGGTGAGACGCCGGCGGGCGAGGGACCTGAGCTCCTATTGAGGCTGGGCTCGGGCCTTGGCTGCAGGAGCTGTCCGGAACCCCGAGGCCGGCGTGGCGGACTACTTCAAGCGAGGGGCGGCCGGATGGTTCGTGACGGCTACGCTGTTCGCGCCCCGGAGGCTAGCGGAGGCGGCGTGCAACGTTGTGGCCAAGAACCGCAAGGTGTTCTCCTAGCACCACGGCCATGGTGGGTTCTTCTCCCGGGCAAATGCAGGTGATTTTCCTAACGGTTGCGGCTGACGCTGAAAACCCAACTCCTGAAGCACTAGAACTAGAAGTGCCCTCTCTATGGCGCATCACTCAATCATTTCAGATGGGCAACAATCCGCTTCAAAGTTAAAGAGCATAGTTTTTGCTGCTACCATTGCTTACATATGAGAGTAGAGATAATTAAGTTTTGCTCCTGACTTGCTTTTCTGAACCTAAGTATTCCTAGGATTGCCTTCTTTAATTGCATCTAAATATTAGCTGTCTGTTAAGGGTAGAGATAAATGCCTTTTCCTCTTATATGCATCTTTATGTTGGTGGCACTCTTTTTATTCTGTTGATGTCAGTCCGTATGTAGGTTATCAAATCGTCTCCCTCTATATGATTCGTTGTGCATGTGATTATATATACTTGACTACTTGGTGATATAGATTTCCATATAGTCATATATGTACTTGGTGACATGAACAGGCCCAAGACGGATGTGCAGGAGCCATGGCGGCGACGAGGCGGGCACCAGAAACGCTGCCACGATGAGCACGCCCATGCACGTGATGGCCCCGAATACAAAAACAGTCTGTGGCCACCGGCGGAGACCAGCGCTCTCTGGATCGCCAAGCTGTGTGCAAATCAAAAGATAAGCTCAAGTAAGTACAGTTCACCATAATCTACAAGTGTATATCATCGATCAGTATATGTTTGTCACTGCCAAGTAAGTAGATATACTGCTGCAGATTGCCGAATAGATAAAGCAATTTCTCAAAGGTTTTTGCCGCTGCCGATTGTTGGATTCATCAGACAGATTGCCTTTTAGACTTGGCAGTGAATTTGGGATTATTGATGGCCTAGCCCCTGAACAGTGAAGGACGGATTCAGATCTGGCTTGAAGTGCAAATGCTTCACCGATCTTAATAAAACTCATACCTGCACATGGAGCAGTCCTGAATGGTTCACCATTCAGGACACCACAAAAATTCAGAAGTATCCAGACTTGCTAAACTTTTGTTCATTAACGGTGAGAGAAAGGTGTCTTGACAATTTATCCGATGGAAAATCTTATGTGCTATTTTTTTCATGTAGATTTTGGAATTTCTTGAAGTTGTACAGTTCAGATGTCCATACACTTCAATGAAATACCCTCAGTTGCTTTCCAATCTGCGAGTTGAATCGAAGGTGTGCATTTGAACCCGTGAAATTATTATTTTGTTTTTTCGTATCTCATCAGTTTTTTGATTCTTAGATTGAAGAGATCCTACAGAATTCTGCAACATCTGAATTTGGCGGTGTATATTATTTTTCGGAGATAGGTGATCGACTGATTGATCTTGATGCGTTGCATCAAAAGCTTATCTAGGTTGCGTGTTCAGTCCTGTTCATATTGGGTTTGAGATTATTATGTTCTTCAAGTTGCTTCTTTTGATGTTCAGATGTCACAAGAACTGCACACAATTGAGCGAGTCTGAGAAAGGAGAGTTAAAAGAATCGTTCCATCATATGCTGAAATGGGCCTGGAGATATAATAAAAATCTTGAAGAACAGGCAGCCCAGTTTCACATGTTAACTAGCTGGTCGAAAATTATTGAAGTGAGTTGTGTGTTCACGACCACTTAATCTTTTCTTTTGGGAATTTGATATTGTAACCGCTTGTTGATAATTTCAGGTAGCTTTATCAAGAAGTAATAATTTGTAAGACACTGAAGTTCAGAACCTCTATTGAAACTCTTTTATAGTATATATGAACTTCCGTATTTGAACTCTTTTGATAGATGTTTATACCGAGGTTGCTCTTCTATAGACATTTATACTGAGGTCGCTCTTTTATAGACATTTCCAAGCAAGCCGCTAAGCCCAAGTCCTGAATCAGGATTGTCGCTGCTCATTAGTCCCAAGTATTTGAATTCTTCCGCATCTCTGCTCTTGATTACACATGGTGCGAGATTCTATTTTTCTTGCATTATAGTGCAGCTAGGAGATTCTTGGCGGCAGCAGTGGGTTTTGTGTTGGCGGGCTGCAGGAAGTTGCTGGACGCAGCGCCATCACATGTTGAGTCACAGATAGTGACCGATGGTGGTGGATTAGAGTTGGAATTCAAGAGGTTTGTGTGGTTTCAGTTATCCGACGATTGGGCGAGAGCGGAGCAACAGAGGAGGCTGGCCAAGGACATGACCAGGGATAACACATCTTCCTCGATTTCCCCAGCGACCCAAGGATGGTTGCAGCCTAGATGACCTCATATTGTTCATGAGAGTTTTGTGATGTTCTTTAAGTTTTGTGATCTTAATTTATGAGAAATTTGACGTGATACTATGTGGCTGTAAACGTAATCTACAATGCAGAGCAAACAGAGTGAACAAACCAAGAACGTGCAGGTTAGTCCGTCAGTGTCATACTTTTCTTTTTGTAGTTCTATATCGTACTATATAGTTAGTACAAGATCATCAAATATTCAGGATATGTTTATAATTTTGTGAAACTGAAATGTGCAACATGTTCAGAGGAGAGGAGACAAAGGCTTGTTAATAACAACTTCAGTTGGCCGAGTATCGCCGAAGTTGAGCATGGAGTAGACGGTGTCAAGTGAACCAAGAAGTAACGTGATATCAGTATGGCGGCAGAGGCGGCCTCGAGTCAGTGTCATTCGCTGTAATGATCGCCCGGGCGGCCGTGTAGTCGTCTCAGATGGAGTCCAAGGGAAAGACCAAGAGGAGGTGCCATAAGATTGAGCTTTTTGGAAATTTGGAGAGGCGGCGGTCGTCGTGCTGCAAAACTTTTATTTGTATATGTTGCGTGCTACTACCTCCCAATCAATGTCATTGAAATGAAATCGATGCAGCTCTTCATAGATATTTTCACATGTTCTGGTTTGCAGGTTAAATATTTGATTTCCTTAGTTTGGTAATGAGAGCAATGCAATATTCTGAAGGGTCCCACATGTAAGGGAAACTGACACGTGTCTATCTCAAGCTGGAAACTGCAATTTGTGTTCTGAGCTATGAGCTCTAAATAAATTAGCTTTCTCTGTCCTTCAAGTTGTCATCTTATTTCAATATTGACATCACTAATAATGGGAAGGGGTTTTTCCGTTCAATAAAATATTAAATTCAAAATTCGTTACCAATTTCTATAAGGATTGTACTGTTCTGTTAGATAGTTGTTTCCCATTTATATTAATTGCCATTCTTGCCCACTTCCTCTGATTGTACTTAGTTCTTTGTGTGAATCGGTTAGTTCATCACCAGTCAGGTTTAAAAAAAATTCAGGTAAGTAAGTTGATATGCAATGTACAATCAGTTGATGAATTGATAATTTGATGTAGCATGGAGATCGATCTCATTGGTACATATATTCTTCAGTATCTGTGTGTTGTCTATAATCTCACACTTGAATTTTGAGCACTGTTCTCACCTTCTTTACTTGATAAAAAAATCATTCTTCAACTTTGTTCTCTCATGATCACATCCCAAGTTGTATGGATATATTTTAATAATACAATGCCCCAAAAGGTAATTGGCTTTGACGTTAATTCCAGAAGTTCACTCTTTCACCTCATTTTCTTCAAAGGTTGAATTTTCCCTCTATGAGATATATATAAGATAAATAATATGCATTGTGATCGCTCTTAAATTGAATATGCATTTGCGGCCATATACCCTTGCAAGTAAGTGATGTGGATCTATGTGCAAGGAGAATAGGGGCATACGCTTTTTTCTCCCGTTGCAACGCACGGGCATGTTTCCTATTAATGTTTATACGTAGCTTTCGTGTAGACAATTTATAATGAGATAGCCACACCCATACTGAGTGTCGTGCAGCTTCCCACAAACATAATGTTTTACAATCCTGTGAGGCCATCCAAGGGAGTCCGTTTTGGGCTGATGCCGTTTTTACCCTCTCTAACTAATCCTGGGGGTGCCGTGCATGCGAGGGAGCATCGGGTGTGCATGTGCATGAACTACGTGGTGTGTATCTGTCCTTGGATTTTCTAATCGCTGCGGTCTCATCTGGCAGATGGACAAGAACGAGATGGCGCCGGTCCAGGGGGTGCCGCGCATGCGAGGGAGCATCGGGTCGTCAAGTGCGGTTGGTAAGTATACTTTATGCTGTTTTTTTTTTCAACATCGTCTCCATGCAGGCTACACTGGCAAACAACCTGCTTAACTCTTGTGCATGCTGGTTTTTCATCATCACTAGTATACTGGTATTGGACTGAAGCTTGTTAGCTCTGTCCATGCTGGGTCTTTTTGTCATCATTAGTATTGTTATATATTAGCTGAAGCTGCGTTAGTCGGCCGATGGATGGACGCCTTACTCACCTGATTTAAATCAAGTCCCACCTAGGTGTAGTTTGTTTTGCCACTAGCTGTGTATACATAGGCGAGCTCCAGCACTATGTTGCTGCGTGGAAAACATATGAACTGTAATAAGAAACATGCAATGGCTAGAAACATGCAATGTAGTTGATGCCACCACCACCATCACCCATTTACACATGGGCCATGGCATGTGGCACTGTTCGTGGGATAAAACTCACCCTGCGAGAATATGCGATTGCACCACTGCGATCTATGCAACCAAGGAATTGTTGCGACTGCCCCTGCAAAACTAGCGATGATACGACCATCGCCCTGCAACATCGGCCATAGTTGTAGCACATAAGAGAAGATGGATGCCGCACCTAACAACACAGTATGTGTTTTTTGCACCATAAGAAAGCACTGCCTTGCAACATCGGCTATCAGGGTGCTGCACCGACAAACACACTCACGACCTTGAGACGTCGTATGCCTTGGCCGATGTAGCATAGTGCTCCTCTTTCAGCATATAGCGATGGCTTGTAGCATTGATGGTCGGAGAGTCGCAGCATCGTTGAGTGGCAGTGCTAGCCCAACTCATTGTCATAGAGAAGGGGGAATAAAGGATGGGTGTGCACGTGGTGGAAATAAAGCGAATGGATATGGTGAAGAGAGAGGAAGACTAACAAGGGGCATCTGGCGCTAGAGCGAGCTGACTGATTTCCCCCTGAAACCAGCCTGTTGAATATAATTCAATTTTCTTTTGAGAGACCTCATAAAAACGTTGCAACATGCGAGCATGTCTATACAAAAAGTTGTAGATATACAACACATACTCATTAGCTGCAACAAATCAGTGAAAAAACACAATGTATATAGGCCTGAACCGATGGATCATCAGCATGCATCTGCCAACTCTTCCTAGGTTACGCCCAACCGTGAGTCGTTCAATTGGGTCACACATCACTACCCAATCAACCACCAACTTAGTTGTTCCTCTCGTCTCCTCTACCCACCCTTCGCAACATACACCCATGATTCTCAGCAATAGACCAACATGGAGGCGACAATGGTGGCCATGATAGGCTAGTGAAAAGCACACTGGTGATCAACCTTACAACACTAAACAGAACATTGCAACATGAGGTAACCCCAACTTTGTAGCACTGGTGCACCATTTTCAACCACCTTGTAGCAATTAAAAGTTCACTGACCAATAGCATTGCTGCACCAAGTTAGCGGCTTCGACCTTTGAACACACGGGCTTGTAGCACCGCGATGATCGATGGTCGGCCTTTCAACAGTATTAGTTAACATTACACACCTCGTCTCCATTTTTATGTACATACACATGAGTGAGCTTGGAACATCAGTAACGTATCAACATTATCAAACATGAAGATGATAAATTTGTTTCTCCAAGCATCGGCGTTCTTGAATAAGCGTGCAGCGCACATCCACCACATGAGCCTTAATTTTTTAGCTCTGCGACAATAGCTTGTAGTTGCAAATGAGCTGACGATGATGGTTTAGAATGTTTTTGATCAAAATATATTTTATGGAGGGGAGGGTGGACTACCTATGTTGAATCAGACTAGCCGCAAGGTCACAAGTGCCTTGTCTAAATAGCCAAAAGACAAAAGGAGGCCTCTGGATTCTCCATCCTGAAGCTAAGCATAACTCCAACTCCGGACACGCTGAGGGGGCTACTAAAGGTGCAATCACGCTAGGGGTGTCTTGGGTGGGATGCTGGTAGCAGCCTGCCTTAGGGCCCAAGAGGCCAAGTGGAGGATCGGTGCAAGAGGGCAGCTCAGGAGCCCAGATAAGGGCTGTGAGAGCATCTTGGCAGGCAAGCTAAGATGGCAGTGGTATGAGATCTGATGGATTCCTTGTAAACCTAGCCCTTGCCACCTATATAAGGAGGGGCTCGGGGTTGTCATTCACATATACTCTCATAGACTATACTCTCTGTAGCATTATACTTCATCTCCACTCTAAACCCCTCGCACAAGGTGCTCCACAATGAATAAAAATCAGATACAGGATGTTGGGCATTACCTCTCACCGAGGGCCCGAACCTAGGTAAAAACCTTTGTGTGAACTCCCTTGTCATGGATCCCTACAAGTTCACCACCCTACTATGGGTACTCACGGTTTTACATACTGTCACATAGTTAAGTTCTGACACATTTTCTCTGGGGAGTTGAAGCAACTCATGGTGTAAGTAGGTGTTGCTTGAAGCACTGATTCTACTAGCACCTCCTTTCCCGCCTTCGAGATACCTTGTCCTTCCTATCCAACCACTTTGCCATTTGAGATTTCTTTAAGATGTTTAAAATTTCCTTCCTTTGACCTACCCACCACGGTTGGTAGCCCCAAATAATGCTCGCTCAATGCCTTAGGATCTGTGCAAAGATATTTACAACAACTTAGTCCTCCTATTTGCCTCACTTCCCAAAGAATGTTGAGGCTTTTTGAAAATTTCCCATTTGTCCCGAGGCCCACTCGTAGTCAATCAGGATATATTTAAGGTTACAAAGTTTCCATTTGACGGTTGAAGAAATACTATACTATCATCTGCAGAAACAAGATGGGCTACATGGGGGTTAGTGCTCCCAAAAGATATACCATTGATCTCTTTATCTTTGAGCACTCATGAGAAAGGCCAAAATACTGTAACATAGAAAATAAAAAAATAGGGAGACCATGGGTCTCCTTGCGAGAAACCCTCTTCATAGTATAAAAAATACATAACACACTCCTTTCAATTTGATAGAAAACCTGACCGGGGTACCACACATCATAATCATCAAGATCAACCTATCTGAGAAACCAAGTGCCCTCATCATCAGATCGAGGAAAATCCAAACCACCCTCTTATAGGCCTTCATCATGTATAGTTTAATTGCGAACATTGGATTTTTCTATTTATTGAATGAACATACTTTGCTCCTGCGTGATCATTATGGATAGGACAACCTTCAATCTCTTTGCTAGGCCTTTGAAGCAATCTGACTGAGCGTGTTCAATAAGTTGATTGATCCCATTTGAGGAAGTATCTCCATTTAGGTAATTTTGGGGATTAGGACTAGAACCATATCACTAAAGTTTGGTGAAATAACTCCATTAAAAGAATCATCTATTACTATGGGTACATCATTTTTTTAGAAATAACTAGTGAAATTGGTAAACATAAGTGAGAGGTTGTCTAGCCCCTGCGCTCCAGTCAAATTTAGAATAGTGCATTCTCAATTTCTTCATCCATCACGTCTGTGTTCACCCTCTCCTCCATATTACTACTCACACAGGGTCGGATGTGAGCTAAGATGTTGTCAGCATCAGCAGAGGCTTCTGAAGAAAACAACTAAGCATAGAAATCGGCCGAAATCTTCCCCATCTCATTGCCAGTAGTACAACTCGTGCCATCCGCCCTCATGTTTTGATCGTCTTCCTTGAGAAATTCCAGTCGGGAACATTGCATACGCATTATTTGTTCCTGTGCACGAACCACATGAAGCTACGCTTCAATCTCGCTGGTCTTCAACGAGGATGTCTGGATCCCAATGATCTACCCTTTCCATCGAAGCTGGGCCTTGTGTCTAGTAATCTCACAACATACAAGACAAAATACAGAGCCACTACAATGTTTCATATCATTGGTAGTGACATTGTTACGCTTCCTGTAGAGCTCACTCTGGCCGGAATTGTTATCACATGCACACTATCATGCCTCCATGGGCATCCACCTCTCCTCAAACGTTAATGCCCTCTTCTTACTTTTGGTAATGACTAGGTTTTCTAGCGCTCTATTAACGAGCAAACCATGGTCTGGTCCTCCATGACAACATGTTCAATGGGTGTATCCTACAGTGAATGCACGAATTCATCATTGCATGGACCCCTGTCCACATGTACATAAAGGATCTCATCCCGCTCCCTCTTATTGTCCCAACTGTACAGGTTGCTACTAAAACAAAGTTTTGAACCGCTATTATTGGCTACACTCTCCCTATTGCGCTCCATTTGTGTGAAACTCCTCAAGTAATCTCCTAGTTGTTGTGATTAAAAGAATTCTTTGTTGAGCTATCATTGTAACAGATAAATGTATTATTAGGATCCAGTCTCTGAGCCTCCCTTAGCTACACAAATTTTCTTCAATCTCTCTTCCTATCCGGTAGCTTTAGGTGATAATCATTGTGGCGCCTTTGGTGGTCACCATCACCTTGCCTCGTCTTATGAACAAAGTGCCTCGTCTGCGTTGCTCTGGGGTAGATGGGTCATCTTTCCCAATGGCCTTGCACCCTTTCCCATATAGATTTTTTTATGTCTTGCTTCCTTTCATGCTCCTTTCTCAGGTCCCACTTCCTTTTTAGATTTAAATCATCCCTTAGTTCACAATCATGTCACAGATCTTGCCTGCATTGGTCCTCCCTGCACTTCATCTTAGACAGTGACCCTCTACAAGACCATCTCGAGGATCCTCGTAGAGTCCACAGAGGGTGTATAATCATTGTATGACCTGCACGTAAATGGACGGACATGCAACGCTACATGACCCCTGCGCCCATAGATGCCCTTGCTTGACCTAGTGCTCCCAAAACTAAAGTTCCTGCTTTCTTTCACCGGCCTCTACTTTGTTTTTGTGCATGAGGAGCCATGTCCAAGTTATGCCCTCAACCATTCACCCAACTGGGGTGAGGAATCATTTTATGGTTCAAATCATCCGTCAACATGTGCTAGTCTGTCGTAGTTAATCCAAAAGAGAGGTATCTTCTCAAGTTGAAAATCAAACAAGGTCCCCTCATCTTTTGCTGAAGAGTGGAGAAAGAAGCCTCAGACTAGTGAAAGAAATATGAAAATTCTAGCTCTAGATCTGAGATGGTCCCCCCATAAATCCATCCTTCTTAACATCACTCATTACCACGGCACCAAGATAATTCCCAAGAGAATTCCCAAAAGTATATGATCATTTATATAGGGGAGGATCTGTAATTATCACCCATGGCTCCGTCATACAAAACATTATCTTCGATGACCTAGTTTTTTCATCATAATCCTTCAAAACTATCACATTAAAACCAAATTGCCACATTCAATTATATAGAGCGTGCTTCTAGACTCCTTTGTTATGCAATCTAAAGAAGAAGATATTATTTCTAACGTGACTTATTTGGGCTTCCTAGTAGAGTCCGATGTATGTTGCATAGCCCTAGCAAACACGTTGATGTTGATTTGCTGGAGTGAGCATGCCTTTCCAACCACTGACCACCGAGTAGGCCTCAGTCGGTCTGGAATCCTGATCCTCAAACATGAGATCTATTAGTTCCTTTTGTTGTCAAGTTCAGGGCTCCTTGTTAATTTGGTTGAGAGATTAGCTACCTCCCCTGAAGCATTTCCATCTATCAGGGACTTTGAAGGTTCTCATCTTAACGATCCTTGGTCGCCCTGTTCACTTGAGCTGTCGATTTACGCCACGCCTTCTCTCCCATCGTTGCGCAAAGGAGTGGAAGCACCAAGACCAATCAATGTAGGAGTTTACAGTGTCATCACCTCATAGATGAATAAAAACCTAACCCTAGCACTACTTGTCGGTTGCCTATAATCGCCCTTAGCATTTCTTTTCATGCTGGGCCCGCCACTAGGCATTTATACGTGTGCTTCCATTGGTACTTTTTTTGCGCTGGAGCCTTTCTGCTACATTTGCCTTTCTACAAAGGCGGTCTTATCCAAATCATATAGTCTCCTCTATCTATAGGAAGCGAGGACATTAGCTCTTCTTTTTTTCAAGGAATCAGCCACCATAAATGGATCATTTCCAAAGAAACAAAGTCACAAAGAGAGAGACAAGACATTAGCTTCTTTATGGGGAACACATATATTTAAATGTTGCCTTGCTCTCTGATTATTAACAAGAAATAATTTTTACTAATATATTATGTGTAAATCTTGATAGATATGGAATGTATTTTGGTCAGTATGTTTTAAGGAATCATATTAGTTTTTGGTATGTTGAAATTAGAAGAAGTTCATGTGCCTTCAAGGCATGTCAAGGTGTGTTGTTCCACCTCAAAATTGGTACATACTAAATGGTTATTCTACCTACATATAGCCCCAATTCTCATGCTCTCTCTCTCTCTCTCTCTCTCTATATATATATATATATATACATATATATATATATATATATATATATATATATATATATATATATATATATATATATATATATATCTACATCTTATATTCCGGACTACTCCATAAAGCCTAACTGGTGAAGGTCCAGAAACACCCAGCAGTGATGGGTTCAACTCCCATTCGTAGTCTATACTTAGTGGAGGAGAAACAAGCCACTTACAGGCACGAGCTCGCCAATGGTGAATAAATCAGAAAAGAAAATCAGGCCATGGCCAATCCAAATCCGGCACCTGCCAACAATGTGTAGTCTCCACTACTCGAACCTACTTTTCCTCATTGTGTTACATCATGTGAGGTTTGGAGAAGCCATAGAGTTGGGGATCCGAATATAGAAAGCAACAATGGGGAGTGGCTTGAAGAATAGGAGCCAAGAAGCCGGTCGGACGAGGCCTCCACCATGCTACACCATTGGCCGACATCGAATTCGTATGGTGCAAGGACCGAGGCAGAACTGAACACCGTCATCATCTAGGTTGCAAAGGAAGTTGGACCACTCTCGGACAAATTCAATGATTTCACTAAGTTGGCACCCATGCCACATTCCACAGAGATAACAACATTGAGGAGGAGGAGGGGCAACACAAGGTTTCTTCCTCATAGGAATTACTTTCGAGGAAGTGGGGGGACGGTATGGCATGATGAGCGATTAACAATGGAAGTTTGCATGACTGTGGAGGACAAATCATGAAGACAAGTGTGCTAGTAGCTAGATAAGGGATGAATGATAGCAGGAAGGAATAATGAGCTTACTGGGTGAGGCTACTATTTTTTAAGTTGCGACCTACTGATCATAACAACAATTGATCGTAACAACGTACCATTGATGATATAGGGTGTTGATTTAGTAACTGTCAGGATGTGACTAGGGCTTTTAAGTGATGGGTTGTATATTAGTAACAAGTAGCATGTTTAGCCTCAATAGTGTCCCCTGTCACTGGTAACAACGTACCATTAACGGACCACATATTGGGCCCATCACTGCTACCTTTTTCCAACAAAAATAGAATTTTAGTTATAGTAAGATTCACAACAATCCCGCCGGCCATTACTGCTAAGTAGCACTGCTGAGTGGTGGGGTCGAGAGTGAAGGACTGGGGAGCGTGAAAGCAGGGGAAATGGCACCTCGAGGGGTTCAGGTCTCCATGATCAATAACCACAATTTTGATCTGAATGAGCTGCCGACCGAACATGAGTAGCTCAAGAAGGAGTAGTCACCTGTGGAGCAAGAGTAGTCGCCTATGGCACAACATGAGCTTTAATATTCACAATGGTTGGAGGCTACTCAAATCCCGCTTGTGTGAGCAAAAATAACTCTTGGCCCAAAGTGTAGCCGTGTCAGAAATTATCGAAACAATATCCTTATCCCAAGGACGATTGTAAATCTTATGTGGAACTTTTGAATTTATCGCTTCCTATTTTTTGTTGATTGACTAACGCTATTGCTAAAATTGAGGGAAGGACTTGGTATACTGCTTCATGATCAACGTGTCAACTAGAAATGGCTTTTCTATTCATTTCCCGTGATGGTTTTGATATGTGGATTGTTTGAACAAGCAGTTGTTCATTCGGTAAAGCTTTGTGAAACATCAACGGTGGAGCTAGGTCTCCGTTCATGTGAAATGACAGTAGGTCAAGAAGTGTGTTGGATCATGAGATAACATATTTTCTAAGTTGTTAATCATGTGTGTTAACACCTTGGGTAGTATGAGAGAAGGTCAACATGCATGTTTCGGTCTGAAATGACCTCATGACCAAAAAAGGGAGAGAAACATGGCTAATAGGAATACGAACGATATGGAAGTTACTTGTTGCATGGATGTTAACTGTGGTTATGAAGCCACACAAGATGTCAGAGGACCCGCATCCTTACATATCAAGGTTGACTTCACATGCCAACTGGATTTCGTCTAAATTATTGTATATGTATGTATGTTATATCTTGACATCTTACCAAACAAAAAACACCAAAAAATACACTATTTACTTCTCTTTGATGCATATTCTAGTTGGAGGGTAATCATAACCTTATGTGGATATTTGTCCATAATAGAATATATAATGGTCTAGTGAGCCAAGGTGTAAATGGAGAGGACAATAGTCGAACATGAAAACATCCAACATTGTGTTATAGTTGCATCAAGTTGTCTAGTGAGTCAATATGGAAATGGAGGAGGCTCATAGGGCAACACGAGAACACCCAACATGTTGCTCTACTTACTTCCTGTTGGTACGAAGAGACCGAGACTAGTGAACGGTTAACCATAACACATGGACAAGATATCTCATACAAGATGAAAATGGAGTGAGTCTTGTATGAAAATGCTAACAAAGTATGAGTGTGCATAGCATGCCATCCCCTCCCTTTCTTGTTCGAGTTTCCTTCACCAACCCCATAGTACCCTGATCAACACTATTATTTGGATATGCTTCTCATCTGAGAAAGAATAGTTATTGAGAGACATTTATATCATTGTCTAGATAGACTTGTTCAAGGGGCAATAATGGAGGTGTCTTATCTATTATAGCCACATTCCGGAGAAGAATAAAAAAAGTAGACACAACCTGATAATTTATTGAGATTTGAATTGAGGATTCCACATACATCAACTATCCTACATGTGAATCAAATCCACATCCTACATGGGAATTGGGCTTTAGTTGGACTACCACTTTATAGACAAGCCATGTGCTCAATGTAGTCTATGTCGCAAAGGCGGGAGAACAAGGAGCAAATAGTTTTCGATGGCTGGACATTGAAGTTATTTGTCAAGAAATTTGTTTCCTGACATGGTTTGTTTATTTCATTGTTTAGTATTTGATATCGGTTCAATGCTCTAGTATGTAACCTTCTTCTCACATTTTGGGTCTAGCTCTTGGTGTTCATGAGTTCATTACTTATGTTAACTATTATTGTTGTGCCCACTTGTTCGACAAGAGACTATAAAGTTAACTAAGATACTCCCGTATTTATATTAATATAGTTGGCACTGAGGTAATCATCAAACTTGAATATTACTCATATTTTTCAAATAGGAGGTCAAGCTGGATCTGTCTGGCGCGTCATCTATGGTCACATATGGTGTATTGTCTATTCTAAACCCAATGAGTATTGCAGAATGACATGTGCCTGCGAGGAGGAATGAGTCACTCTTTTTGTGTCAAGGGGTGATGCCATGCCTCATAATTGACAATAAAATTTAACCACCTACATAAAAAGTCTAACCCAAGGCAGGAATATGCGCCATTGCAATTTTACCACACAAAGTCATCGGTATTTTGCAATTGAATGTTCCCCATGTTGTGACTGAGAACACAAAACACAAAACACCCCACAAAACACTATTCACTTCTCTTCGATGCATATTCTAGTGGAAGGGTAGTCATAACCATATGGGAATATTTTACCACAATAGAATCTATAATGGTCTAGTGAGGCAAGGTGTAAATGGAGAGGATAATAGGCGAACATGGAAACAACCAACATTGTGTTGTACTTTCATCTAGTTGTATAGTGAGATAATATGGAAACGGAGGAGGCTCATAGGGCAACATGAGAACGCCCCACATGTTGCTCTACTTACTTCCTATTGTTACCAAGGGACTGAGACTCGAGTATGGTTAATCATAACACATGGACAAGATCTCTCATACTAGTTTATAATAGAATGAATCTTGTATGATAATGCTAACATAGTATGAGTGTGCATAACATGCCATCTCCTCCCTTTCTTGTTGTATTTTCCTTCACCAACCCCCATAGTACCCTGATCAGCACTATTAATTCTATATGCTTGACATCTGAGTTAGAATTGTGATTGGGAATAGTTGTATCATTATCTAAGTAGACTTATTTAAGGGGAAATAATGGACATGTCTTATCAATTATAGCCACATTCCAGATAGGAATAAAAAAAGTAGACATAACAAGATAATTTGTTGAGATTTGAATCAAAAATTCAACATACATCAACTATGCTACATGTAAATCAAATCCTCATCCTACATCGGCATTCAGCTTTAGTTGGACTACCACTTTATGGACAAGCCGTGTGGTCCATGTGGTCTACGTCACAAAGGCGGAGGACAAGGAGAAAATAGTTGTCGATGATTGATCATTGAAGTTATTTGTCAAGAAATTTTTTCCCCGACATGGTTCATTTAATTCATTATTTAGTATTTGATATCGGTTCTATGCTCTAATGTGTAATCTTCTTCTCACGATTTGGGTCTAGCTGTTAGTGGTAATGAGTTCATTACTTATGTTAACTACTATTGTTGTGTCCACTTGTTCGCCAAGAGACTATAAAGTTAACTTATATCCTCCCGTATTTATATTAATATAGTTTGTGGTTAGGTAATCCTTGACCTTGAATATTACTCACATTTGTCAAATAGGAGGCCACGCTGGAACTGTCTAGTGCATCATCTATGGTCAGATATGGTGTATTGCCTATTCTAAACCCAATGAGTATTACATTATGGCATGTGCCTGCGAGGAGTAACGAGTTACTCTTTTATGTCAAGGGGAGACGGCATGCCTAATAATTGTCAATGAAAAATTAATAGTCTACATCAAAAGTCTAACCCAAGAAAGTGAATATGTGCCATTGTAATTTTACAACACTAAGGGCCTGTTCTGATCTTGTCCCGCTCCACGCTTCACAAATTCCTGGAACAGATACGAGCCGAACGAAATAGCAGCGAGAAGCTAGCTCCAGGAAGCTAGGATCGACCGCAGTGCAAAATCGTGAAGCAGACTCGGCCCAGCTCCACCGATCCGGAAAGCTGAAGTTGGCCCATATTACAAGTGAACTAGCTAAGTCATACAAGCCGAACCGGTACGCTCGATCTGTTTGATTGCTCCTCGTTCCCTCGCTCGTGCTCCCTCACTGCTCCTCTACAAGGCCGATTTGGGTTGCCTCCAGTCAGCCCAACTAGCTCGGACAGGCCACAACTCTTCTAGCTGGGCTGCGATTGCATGAGAAGCTGCAAACCGAAGGGAACAGATTTTTCATCGCTGCTTGGAGTGAGAAGCTACTCTGAAAAGTTGAATTTCTGAAGTTTTGGGAAGCTAGAGGAGATCGAAAGGGCCCTAAGTCATCGGTATTTCATAATTGAATGTTCTCCATGTCGTGACTTTTGATGGTGTAAACCCAAATAATCGCCATTGTGAAATTAAATTCCTCCCGTGAGTCGAACCCACATCCATAAAGACGTGCTACTAAAATCCACCTCTAGGCTATCTTGGAGTCCTTAATATAATCAAGTGCGCCCAATATGGTGACTTAATATGTACTTATTGACCCTACGAAGCTAATCGCCTCCATCAAGACCCCTTCCTGGTTCTCCTATAACTAGATTCCCTGAAACCACGAGAATCCTTAGAATGGGATTACAACTTAGCACCTTTCGTTTTCACATAGTAAGAAGAGTTGCTCCTTGGATTGCACGGTACGATCAAAGGTGCAACCTGTGTTTCGGAGGGAGTTATTGTCTCCAAACTTTGTTCTTGACTATTCGATTCCAGCAAATGGAGGCCATTGGGTGAAAGTTGTAGCCTTGCATACTGTAGTTTTCAAGTGGGGTGAGACAACTTTAGCTAGGAACCTATTTTCATTCTGACCAGCTCCCTGAAAACAATGTTCGACTTCATGTGTAGTCGGTGTAGATGTGTCATTGCAATTCCACCACTAGGATATCACCAAGTCCTATGTATTACATGACAGCATATGCCACCATATGGTGACTTGATAAATTAAATGAATTTCACCAAGCTTTCGTGTTACAATTATAGTGAAGATAGTGACTCACATGTCAGCCTCACGACGGGAAGCAAAATCACTCGACTTTGGCAACCTAATTTTTGGTGGATTCAAGCAAACATGTTGGATTTGTATTTTATTTATTTCAACATGTATAATTCATATAAATAAATCAATTCATAATAGGAGTCTTGGAGACACCCATGTCAATAATGTGAAATTATGGGAAATCTTATTATGTGCATCAACATAAGCCAAAACTCATGGCTTAAGAGATATGTGTACAATCTTCCAATGGTTATCCCCCCTACTAAATTCATGATGTTAACTAGTTCCCAGAAGTTGAGAAAGAAGTTTAGTCATGGGATCAATGTCCAAGGTCGTCATATTTCCAGTTCCCATAAAAATTTGTTATGGAAGTTGAGAAAGAAGTTTGGGCAACATATTTCCAGACACCTGTCACGTCTAGGATCTTCTCAAGCCTAGGTAAACTTAATCATGGGATCAATGCAAGCTATCAGTAGATTGACCGGTTCTTAATTTAAGTCCTCCTTGCTTGATACAATATTGAATGGAAAGTACATAATCAATTTACTTAAGTGGGTGAACAATGTTGGCTGGTATATTTCAACACTCACCTCACATGCATCTTTTAGAGGCATATAATGCATCGTGATGGAAACATTTTTTCTATAGACTAAATTCCAATGGAAAATTTTAATTAATTTAATTAGTAGCAATCTCGTATGGCAAGGATATATGGTAAATGAAAACGAGGGCTCAAATGCTACTTGTTGGCACACAAAAGTCAAGTTTTCTTTTTCCTCCCATGTTGATCCTCCGTGGTTCGACATTGGGCATTACAAAGAGATCAAGTTCCACCATCTTTACACACCGCTAGAGTTACCAGACCCTGGATGTTCCACCATGAATGTCCATATGGTGCAATGAGTGATAGTGAGGTATATTAGAACATATAGTTTACACCGTTAAAGTAATTAAATGGGCTATTTTTCCTACTATGAAAAATAGTATTTTAAGAGAAAACTATGTAAGAGTTTGTGATCTTTGTATGTAAAAGCATTATTTGCCTTTGCTTGGTGTTCACGCAGTTTGATTTATGGCAAAAATGGAAAATCATGGGACAATAATTATTGATATTCTTTGTGGGAAAGCGAGATCTTTTCACTTTTCAGATCACACAAAGTATTGTTTTTCTTATAGGGGTGATATACAGTGTTCTAAATCTGCACTTGTGATTCGTTGTCCATTTAAATTTGGTTTCTTCCACAGATTATGTTGGTTTGTTGCTGTATTTATCTCAGCACTAAAGTATACTGATGTTAGCTAAGTCCAATCAAAGGCCCATGTTTTTATCATGTTATACAAATTAGTAAGCTAAGATCTTACCAAACTCAATTTACATAAGCCTGCATCACGTGAAATACACATCATGCAGTACGCATGTTCATCTTAGTGTTATGTTATACTTGGCTCCGAGATAACAAATGGTATCAATTATTACTATGTTTTGCAGCTTTTTTCTGCCTGTTCATCGTAGAATTATCTTATGTGGTCTCCCAAGGTTCATGCAACTTGGATTTTCATACTTTGGTAATATTAGTGTTCACTAGGACTAGGTGCCACTCTGTAGAATCTGAGGATACAGATGGAGAAAGTAGTCATGGTTTTTTTTTTTTCAAAAAGTTTGTTCATATCTATAAGAGGTTTATGAATTTTCAGTGTATAGTGTTCTGAAACCTAGAATGTTTTATCTCATTTAACATTGAACTACGCTTTCAAGGAAAACCTTCATTTTACATCAAACTATGCATGCACGAGGCAAACACCCGTGCTTGGTGCCACCGCGCCGTGAACCACAGGAGCTTGAACCTGGATGGGTGTGAACTTAAGATTGATGTCAAGGTTAGGGAGTCAGTCATGGATAGAGAATAAAGGGGACTTTCTTGAAACTGTTATTAATAATATGGATGAAACATTGCCTTGTGGAGAGAATAAGATATTTCCAGAGATATTTATAAATGGATGCATACTTGAAATAGCAGTACAAAATATGATGCCAACATTTTATTTTCATTGTTGTTTCCATTAAACTTCTGGTGGTGTCTCCATTATTCACAGCCTCGCACATGAAAATGTTATTTCGTTCGGGTAAATGTTGCGTGTCGTTGCTCCTGTAGTTTTGCGGTTTGCATCTCCTTGAAACTTGTGAGTTGGATTTTGCGAAGTTGCAATGCAAATTTGGGATGCAGGGAAGATAATAAACAATGCTTTCTAAGAGCATTGGATATTGGATGCGACTCAGAAAGAACGCATCCAAATGCAAGATGCAAGACGTAGTAGGCACATGTCCGTGTTTATTAAGAGCATCTACACGGACGCCTCATATCTGCCACAAACGCCAGGGCGAGCTTCCCGGTCAGTACTAGGACGCAAAATTGTCACCCAATAGGATCTGTCAAACCCGGCCCAAACGTCTAGACATGACTGCACTCCCCATATCCAGCCATATCTCGGCCGGATATGTGGAAGACCAGAGGCGCCCGAACACACCCGCCAGGTAGGATCTGGCTGAGTGCGGCCCACCCGACCCCACATAAATTGGACCCTATCCGCACTCCGAGCGAAACCCAAGCGGCATTCAACTCCACTCTACTCCTCGCCAGGCCACTCCCGTCCACCCACAAGCCCCATTTGCGGATCTCCCACCATTTCGAGCCGTTGAACCGGAGATCGTCCCACGCGGCCCCAAGGAGGAGATGGTCGACTGCCTTGCGCTTCTCCACTACCGGAGGAGTCCGCCCGGCAGCGGTCGAAATCCATCTAGCGGGAATCCATGTCATCTGCCAAAATGGAGCATGGATCCCGCCCGAGGGCAGTCGCCGCTGCCTTAGCAGAGGCAGTGCAGTCCGTCTGGCGTCCAAACGCCGTGGAGGATACGCAACCACTTTGTTGGCGCACTGAGAAAGAGATGCACACCCGCTTAACGTCTGATACAAATATGGTGTGGCGCATCCACCGTGTTAGGCAATGGGCACGGAGCCCGCGGCAGCCCTCGTGCGACGCCAGTGGCAGACTCGCACTCTTCAAAGGCCTCGTATCGTGCCCGGCAGCCCTTGGCGGCGAAATCATGTCGTGTTGGACGCGGCCGGCTCCACCATCATGGATCAATCATCGACCTCACATCCAGCGACGACAGGAGGGCACGGTCTCCGACGAGAAAGAGTAGGCCATGGGAGATGGCGCCGACTCGAGTTTCTTTTGCCGGGCCGTGTCCCATGTCCTACTCTACCTCACCGGAGACCGACCCTCCACTTCGACAGGCTCAGACAGCCATCGGACATGGACAGGTTCGAACAACAAGGAGCGATCGGCGCAAATTTAGACTACAGCCGTCGACGCGAGGTGAGCGCGGCACGAAGTTAATCGCTCAAGAGGTTGGGCGTTACGCCGCCGATGGTAAATGCGATTGCCGGCGTGAGTAAATCCCATGACCACCAGATCAACCCCGCCGCCCTTGCAAGTCTAGGCGTCTCTGTAGTGGCTGATGTCATTTTAGTGTATTTTCTTTGTATTGTGATGATTGCATACTGTGTTGCGTATTGTGGCGTATTTTCTTTGTATTGTGATGATTGTATACTGTACAATGTATTGTGGCATATTTTTTGTGGTCTATTTTTAAAAAAGAAACTATAAATAGCTAAAAGTGGTGTGCAGAATAAATTTATACCCGCCACTACAAAACAAATGCGATCTTGGCACATATTTTTACCCACCATTAATAGTAATGCCCGGCACTGCTACAAGATCGAGGTCGATGGCGGGCTGTTTGTAACGCTCGCCACTGTTATAGTCATTTGTGGCAGGTGGAGCTTTGTGGCAGGTGGAGCGCCCGCCACACTAATGCCATGTTGCCAGTGGCAGGCGCCTCTGAGAGCCTTACCCGTCATTGCTAGGCTTTTGATGCCGCCACTGCTACGCATTCCTGCGATAGTGTGCAATTACGTATCTAGTAGAACATATACAACTATCCTCCCAACAAACAGTTTCGTCCTACCATGAAGTTATAGTCGGGTTGAAGACATTCATTTATAATCAGAAGTGACGTTGCAGTTGAATATCAAGTAGGAGATATTTAACTGCCCTAATGACAAAACACTTTTGTTCCCTAAGTTACAGTCGCATTGGAGACATGCATTAGCGAAACGACACCACCTGTAGTTGCGTGTTTGGAGTTAGACATGCAACTAGCTCCACAATAATAATCTGAATTTTAAGTTTTAATGAATTTTAAATTAACAAAAAGAAAAAGATGAAGATATAAAACAGAAATAGAGAAAACAAACAATAGGAAAAATCCTAAAAAAGGCAAAAACAAAGAAAAGAAAAACCTGTTTGAAGTTTCTAGAAGCTTCATAAAACCAGTAGAAAGGGTCCTACATGGGGCGGCCCACTCACACATGTAAAAAGAGGCGGGCGAGGCGTATGTCGACTAGCTCAGAGTTGGGGAATCCTATTCCGCGCATAGGTCGCTACGTAGCGACCTAACGCTGCACGCACTTCGTGTTTGTGGTCCTCTTCGGGTCGGTCCATTCCAGGTTCTTCCGCATACTAGTTTTTAGGAAGGTTCTAGACCTTTTTTTTCTATTTTCTTTGTTTTCTTCTAGTTTTTTCTTTCTTTTATATTTTATATATTACTTCTTATTTTCTTTTATTCTAAACTTTCCTTTTTGGTGTTGCAAATATTTTTTCAAATTCGTAAACGTTTATTGAAATCAAGAACAGTTTTTGAGTTGACAAACATATATCTGAAATAATGAACATTTTCTAATTCGACAATACATTTTGAAATCACAAAATAACAAAAAAATAACTTTTGAGGACATTTTTAAAATTCTGAACATGTTTGTCAATCGGCCGACATTTTTGAGCAGCGAACATTTCTATGAATTGACATGATTTTTTGAATTGGCAAACATTTTTTGAATCGATGACCATTTTTGAATCAATGAATATTTTTACATGAATGAACATTTTTGAAATTCACAATAAAAATTTTGTGAACATTTAAAAAACTTGTTGAATATTGCTTGTATCTCAACTTCCGTCCTGGTTAATTAAATAAAGTGGTGATACCCATCAAAAGAAAATAGCTATGGTTGGCACAAAATTTACTGCAAATTAATCACGTGATGAAAGACTTAGACGTGACATAGTTTTTATGTACGCTGATAAGTGCCACACGTCAGGGTCGTTCTCATGACAACTTTGAACATTTTTTATAACAAGTTTAGTTGCACGAGGATGGCAAATTTAATTGACAAGCATGAAAACTTTCGTGCTTTATTTTATTTTAATAGAAGCTTGTCGTGTGTCACTGAAATTTGCCATCCTTGGATGACAAGAATTGCCATAAAAAAAGTCAGGCCAAAAGTGCAAAGCACCTGACGTGTAAGACCTATCATTTGGATACTTTATATCTAAGAATTGCCATAAAAAGTCAGGCCCAAAGTCTTCATGGTGACCTACGTGGAGCACCTTTTGTTCTAGATCGCGAACTTCTTCATGTGCTTGTACCAAAAGGGGTAGGTGAAACGTTTCATGGAGTGAGGTAGATCCCAAGATATCTGTGACTGAAATATCCTCATTTATTGCGAAGGAGAAGGCCCACGCGTATTATTCCGCCAGTGTAGTGTCTAACCATATATCCTTCCACATGAGTACCGTGTCTCCAACATGCACATTTTCTTTAGATATTCCTCTATAGATTGGGGTGAGCTTTAGCACATCCTTCCACCAGAACTATCCGCACGGTTCCGACGCGTGCGGGATCTTGTGCGTGTAATATGTTGTCCAGATCAAATCCACCCAGGGCAGGTCATGGTGGTTGTAAAATTTATGCAGATATTTGAGAAGGAGGGCCTCACTTTGGATACGAAGATTGATTATGCCAAGTCCACCACTTTGTTTTGGTTGACAAACCATGTCCCAAGCTGCCAATGAGTCACATTTATCCCCTTGCTCAGTCTTTTTTGTCCAAAGGCACTTTCTTCTTATGTTATCAAGTAGCTCTAATATCTTTGGTGGGAATTTGAGAGTGCAGAAGGCGAAGATGGTGAGGGATGTAATCATCGTGTTGAGGAGTGACAATTTTGCACCGTATGACATCAAGGCTAAAGTGCTGGTCATTCTTCGTTCCATCGTGCAAACAAGAGGCATGAGATCTTGGACCGTAGAGGCTTGGTTATTACGAGAGGCGGTCCCAAGTAAGTGAAGGGCATAGATCCTACCTTACAGCTAAAGATAGAAGCGATGTCGTTGTAACAATCGGCAGCACAATTAATTGGGATTGATGTGGACTTGTGGAAGTTTATCTTTAATCCAAAGAGAAGCGGCGTAGTACGAGAGAATATCCTTGATAGTCCTTGCTTGGTTGGGGCAAGCAGGGAGTATAATGATCGTATCGTCGGCATATTGGATCACTGGATAATCATGCTGGTTTTGTCTTTGGAATGGAAGCTGTATTTTTCCTTGTCGGAAAGTGTCATTAATGGCAGCTTGAATAAGGTCAGCTGCAAGCACAAAAATGAGGGTTTGATAAAGGATCACCTTGACGAACACCACATTTGTAGATGAATTGCCGGCCTGGTACACCATTTAAGAGGACCGATGATTTACCCGAGGAGAATATGTATTTGATGCAATCAAGCCACTTGGCATCATACCCCATGTGTTCCATAATTTTAATCATTGCATCATGCTCGATCATATCAAATGCTTTTGCAAAATTTAGTTTTAGCAGGATAATATTTTGTTTTGGGGTTTGACACTGATGGATGTACTCGAAAGCCCAGGCCAAACAGTCTTGTATTGATCTTCCTTTGATGAAGCCATATTGATTGCGATGAACGATTTTAAGTATGAGCTTTTGTAGCCGGTTAGCGAGCAGTTTAGTGATAACCTTGAGGCAGCAGTTGAGCAAAGTAATTGATCTGAAATCAGAAATTGTCTCAGGTGACCGAACTTTGGGTATGAGTGTGATAAATCCCTCATTAATGCTCTCAAGATTAAGTCCGCCCTTGTAGAATTGATTGCATAGCTCATAAAAATCCTCTTTAATTATGTTCCAACATTTTTTCAGAAATAAACCAGTGAATCCATCCGGACCAGGTCCTCTGTCAGCCGGCATTTCCTTGATGACAGCATCGATTTCATCCTTGGTGAAAGAGACAGTCAATTGATCCACACCCTCAACTTTCTTGATGATGCTTTGCAGGTTGAATTTCATTTGAAACTCTCCAGATTTTCCAAGTCTTTCTTTGAACGCTTGGTATATGATCGCCTCTTTACTAGCATGATCTTCTTCCACTGTGTCATCAGAGAGATTCAGTGTTGGAATTGGGTTGCGTATGTATCTTTCTGAGGCCATTGCCTTTAAAAATTTAGGGTCTTCGTCACCCAATTTCACCCATCGAATGGTGCATCTCTTTTGCCAGTATTGTCTTTGGTAGTTCAAGAGGCGTAAAATGTGTTTCTTCAGAATTTTCCTAAAATTATGTTCTGGAGTAGAAAGGATTCTGAGATTCTTTAGGGCATCTAGATTGGCCAGGGCAAGATTACAGTTTTCAATTGCCACCTTAAGTTTAGAGATGCGTTTGCTCCACCTTTTCAACTCATATCTAAATGCTTTGAACTTTCTGCACAGTAAAGTGGCGGCATTTGTATTGGCATGTTTTAATGGTCTTGTCCACACAGATTGAACCAAATCCATTAAACACAGGTGCTCCGTCCAATAAGACTCAAATCTAAAGATTTTGCTGCGAGGGATGGAGGTTTCAATTTTGACAACACCCGGAATATGATCAGAAACTGGTTTCCCTAGTGGCATAACTAGAGTGTTAGGGTAACACGAAGTCCAGTTGTTAGGCGTGAGAAACCAGTCTAATTGCTCAAGGAGGGGTGCATGCATGTTGCTCCAAGTGTAAGCACGACCCTCAATTGGCAGTTCAATTAATTGCTAAGAGCGGATGATGTCATTAATAGCAATCACGTCATTAGGATTACCTCTAGGTTTATTTCTGTTATCATGGCTACGAATATAGTTAAAGTCTCCTAGCAACAACCAATCTTCATTGGAGGGGATACTTAGAGTATGAAGCCAATCAGTGTAAGTCACTCTCGGGTCACCCGACACGGGCCATGTATGTTCACGGTGGTCCACTCTTAGGCCGATTGTGTGGAACGGAACTTGATGACAGAACCATGCCACATGTAGACTGATGGATTTGACATCATATGACAACGTCTATATATTACAAAATCTGATAGGCCCATGCAATCTAACAGCATATTAGCAATTTGTCCAATAGTTTCTGCGACTCGGGAACATGGAGAATGAGCGATTCCTGTAGCTGAAGAACACGGCAAATGAGGACCAGATGGAGGGATGGATTACACGGTGGTCAAGTCCTCATTTGTACTTGCCAGAAGTGGATGCGCCACCTGTCTTGCTCGGTGATGGCCTGGTTGGTGTCACCCAACCGGCTGGCGACGTGCTGCCTTCCTCATCTCCTTCACCTACAGGACGAAGAATGGAATATGATGAGTCTGAATATTTAAGGACTCTGCGTCACTGTGTCGGATCTCTCTGTCTCCACGCGCTCGTCCGCAGTCGCCCGGCTCCGTAGAGCCCGTGCCTAGGTCGCCCGGCACCTTTCTCCCTTCTCTCCCTCACCTCCATGTCTCCTTTCTGCCCAAGAGTCGCGGATGCCATGGATCCGCCTTGGGAAGCCACTCGGCCTTCCTCGTCGTCATCCGCGATCCCCGCCTCGCCCACCTCCAGATCGGTCTCCCGGCCCATGTCGCAGACGGATCCGCCCCTTCAAGCTCCGGCCGCATTGCTTTGTATCGAGGCCACAAGGCCGCCACTGACTTTCGAGCGCGCCACATCCCTAGAGAGAAGGAGATAAAGGGAGATTAGAGAGAGGGGAAAGAGAGAAGGCAGGGGAGCGGCGGCGTGACTGGGTGGTCGACGAGCAGCCGCTAGGGAGGCGGGGTAGGAGGCGACGGGAGGAGGAGCTTCGGGTCAAGCGCGGTGGTGGCGGCGTCTGGCGGCGGCATTGACACTCGACTGGGCGGGCGGATCGGCCTCAAACGTTCTCACTTTACAAGGACCGCGGGTTGAATTTCGAAAACCGCAGGGACTCTTTTGCAAAAGCGACGTGACGGTGAACCCGAGAGACTCAATCCGTGTTTTATTATTATTAGGGATATATATATATATGTATGTGTGTGTATATATATATATATATATATATATATATATATATATATATATATATATATATATATATATATATATATATATATATATATATATCCCAAACACATGTATTGTCATTCACACACATATTCCCATTCTTGAAATGAACAACTTTTTTACTCACCTATATATCTCCCGAGAGAGACCGATCGAGAGAGCATGCGTGGATGGCTAAATAGCTAGCTAGATCTAGTTGTTGGGGAGGAGAGGTGAATCTAGCTAGCTAACTAATGGAGATGGAGTTATGGTGGAGGGGGCATTAATGGGGAGAGGAAGAGAGGTAGGAGAAAGAGATGTGAGAGAGGCCATTTATGGAGAAGAGTTATGGTGGAGGGGGACATTAATGAGGAGAGAAGAGAGGTAGAAGGAAGAGAAGAAGAGCAACAATGGTGGAGAGTGGAGAGGGAAAGGAGGGGAGAGAGAGGGCAAAGTGGGGGAGAGGAGGGGAGTGGGTGAAAAGGTGGCACCATCCGCAACTAGCAAGAGCGCTGCTTACCAAAACGCAACTGTTGCTACCTGCATTTTAGTAGCAGTGCTTTCGAGAAGCGCTACTACTAAGTGGGGCCCATCGCGATGTGGCGCCAGAAATAAATTAAGCGCTACTACTAAACTGTTAGTAGTAGTCTTTGGATTCTACCTGTGGTACTACTCTACCGTCGGTGGCCTCGTCTCGTCCCAATGTAGTAGTCTTAGTGTTTTGGTTTCGGCGCTCTTGCTATAGGCGAGAATAGTAGCGCTTCCACTGGATCGCCATCGCTAACTAGTAGCGATGTTGACTATTTTCGAGCGCTATTGCTAACTAGTAGCTGCTAACTTGTATAAGCATTTCCCTGATAGTGTTAACTTTATTGACAGATTGCACTTCTACTTTCTACAGCTAGTGCTAATCCATGATGGAAAAATATATCTACCTTAACTCTAGACAACTATAGCACATTGTCACTGCCTAGCAGTGATGAACCCTAGCGATTCAAATAAAAAAATTACAATGGCAGTGACCTCTGACCAAAAGATGGAGGGATGATATCCTCACAGGTTGGAGCCGAGGGTTGCCTCACGATCTACTCCGTCGCCCGTCATAAATGCTTTGGTGTAAATCATGAAACCCTAGCGAGATGAGAGTGGGAGGCTCAGGTGCAAAACACACCTCTAAATTAAAAAAATTCCAAATGGACCAGATGAGAGTGGGAGGCTCAGATGTGTGCCTCAAGATCGGAGAACGACGACAATCTTCGGAATCGGCCAAAATAAAAGCGGCACGACCAGCGGCGAGAGAGGGGGAGAAAAGGGGACGAAACAGAGCAGCGGGTCAGAGAGAGGGAGTGGGTTGAGGGGGTCGTTGCCCCCGTTGGTTTTGACCCCCACGGCATTCTAATACTATTTGGGCTTGCCCAGTAAGAAAAAAGATCACCACCTAAAAATCCTCATCTCAAAACTATATATTTCAAGTCTTAAACTAAAAAGGAAAAAAAGTAAATTTAACAAAAGTAAACTATAATATACTATTAAAAAGATCATCGAATAAAAAACTAACAAAAATTTGGAAGTGTCAAAATACATATTTGAAGGCTCAAAACTATATATTTCAAGTCTTAAACTAAAAAGGAAAAAAAATTAAAGTCTCAAGGTACATATTAAAAAAATGTCATTATTTCCATTTAAAATAATAGAAATTTAATAAAATTAAACTATAATATACTATAAAAGATCACCACACAAAAATTAAAAAGAAACAAATTTTGAAGTGTCCAAACTACATATTTGAAGGCTCAATACTATATATTTTAAGTCTTAAACTAAAAGGAAACAATATTTAAGTATCAAAATACATATTTAAAAAATGTAATTATTTTCATTTAAAATAATAAAATTTTAATAGAAGTAAACTATAATATAATATAAAAAAGTTCACCACAAAAAACCTAAAAAGAAAAAAAATTGGAAGTGTGAAACTACATATTGGAAGGCTCAAAACTATACATTTCAAGTCTCAAACTAAAAAGGAAAAACAGTGAATTTTAAGTCCCAAACTACATATTTTAAAAAATGTCATTATTTTCATTTAAAATAATATAAATTTAATAAAAGTAACTATAATATACTATTAAAAATATCAGCACATAAAAAACTAAAAACTAAAAAAATTTGATGTGTGAAACTACATATTTGAAGGCTCAAAACTATATATTTCAAGTACTAACTAAAAAGGAAAATATTAAATTTAAAATCTTAAGTACATATTTTAAAAAATGTCATTATTTCTATTTAAAATAATCGAAAATTAATAAAAGTAAACTATAATCTTTACCTAATATTAAAGGAAGGATTGTTTCTCCAACTTTTTTGGTTTACGGTGGGACCCAGATAATTTTCGTACGTCCGAGGTGGTTTGTCGTGCGAGAGTTTTATCGTTCTCCGGATTCGTTTCTGCTAAAAAAGAAAAGGCAGACGCGCAAAGTCACAATGGGCCGGCCCATTAGGGAACCAACAGCCTGCGCCAGTAAAACGTTTCTAAGAAAAAATAATACGCTGCAAGGACTCGAACTCAGAAACTCATGCTAAAGCGTTCAGAAGGCTACCACTAGACCACGAAAATTTGCAAAGTTGTTAACAAAAATTTAAACTCGATTTTTTTTCAAAATAAAAATATTTTGCTTTTTTTTAAACTGAGTATTTTTTCAAATAGGCCCTCTTGTTTTTCAGAAATTGCACCCGCAGTCCTCATCATAAGTCAGCCCTGAACTGCATGAGGGAGAGAAAAAGAAGAAGAAAACCCAGCGCCTGCACGACCCTGCCTCTTGATCCCATCTCCACCTCCATCCTGGCCACTGCCGCTTCAAGGCTTTCACACCACTGGCCGATCGGGACCGCGTCCCTCCCCAAACGGCGGCGATGATGGCGCCGCCCACCTCTGAAAGCGACGGATTCGCCGGCTTCCCACTCCTCGGGGCCAGCCCTTCCCGTGCCGGGTCGAGCATCGGCTTGAGGCCCTTGGGTCGCTGTCTGAAGGGAGTCCCATGGCCGTGTCGTCTGGGCGGTGGAGGCTCGGTGAGACGCCGTGAGCAGGGACACGAGCTCCTATTGAGGCGGCTGGGCTTGAGCAGCTCTGAGGAGCTGTCCAGAACCCCGAGGCCGGCGTGGCGGACTACTTCAGGGGCCGGCCGGATGGTTCGTGGCGGCTGCTTGTCAAGGCCATGGGAGGTGGCGGAGGCGGCGTAACGTCGTGGCCAAGAACCGCAAGGGTGGGTTCTTCTCCGGCTGGCGGAGGTGTTCTCTTGCCACCACGGCTAGGGTGGGTTCTTCTCCCGGGCAAATGCAGGTAATTTTCCTAATGGTTGCTTGTGGCTGAAAACCCAACTCCTGAAGCACTAGAACTAGAAGTGCCCTCTCTATGGCGCATCATTCAATGGTTCCAGATGGGCAACAATCCGCTTCAAAGTTAAAGAGCATAGTTTTTGCTGCTATCATTGCTTAGATATTTGAGTAGAGATAATTAAGTTTTGCTCCTGACTTGCTTTTCTGAACCTAAATATTCCTAGGATTGCCTTCTTTAATTGCATCTAAATATTAGCTGTCTGATAAGGGTAGAGATAAATGCCTTTTCCTCTTATATTTATCTTTATGTTGGTGGCACTCTTTTTATTCTGTTGATGTCAGTCTGTATGTAGGTTATCAAATCGTCTCCCTCTTTATGCTTCATTGTGCATGTGATTATATATACTTGACTACTTGGTGACATGGATTTCCATATAGTCATATATGTACTTGGTGACATGAACAGGCCCGCACGGATGTGCTGGAGCCATGGCGACGACCAGGCGGGCACCAGAAACGCCGCCACGATGGGCACGCCCATGCACGTGATGGCCCCGAATACAGAAACAGTCTGTGGCCACCGGCGGAGACTAACGCCCTCTTGATCGCCAAGCTTTGTGCAAATCAAAAGATAAGCTCAAGTAAGTACAGCTCACCATAATCTACAAGTGTATAGAATCGATTAGTATATGTTTGTCACTGCCAAGTAAGTAGATATACTGCTGCAGATTTCCGAATAGATAAAGCAATTTCTCAAAGGTTTTTGCCGCTGCCGATTGTTGGATTCATCAGACAGATTGCCTTTTAGACTTGGCAGTGAATTTGGGATAATTGATGGCCTAGCCCCTGAACAGTGAAGGACGGATTCAGATCTGGCTTGAAGTGCAAATGCTTCACCGAACTTAATAAAACTCATACCTGCACATGGAGCAGTCCTGAATGGTTCACCATTCAGGACACCTAAAACTTCAGAAGTATCCAGACTTGCTAAACTTTTGTTCATTAACGGTGAGAGAAAGGTGTCTTGACAATTTATCCGCTGGAAAATCTTATGTGCTATTTGTTTCATGTAGATTTTGGAATTTCTTGAAGTTGTACAGTTCAGATGTCCATACACTTCAATGAAATACCCTCAGTTGCTTTCCAATCTGAGAGTTGAATCGAAGGTGTGCATTTGAACCCGTGAAATTATTATTTTGTTTTTAAGTATCTCATCAATTTTTTGATTCTTAGATTGAAGAGATCCTACAGAATTCTGCAACATCTGAATTTGGCGGTGTATATTATTTTTCGGAGAGAGGTGATCGACTGATTGATCTTGATGCGTTGCATCAAAAGCTTATCTAGGTTGTGTGTTCAGTCCTGTTCATATTGGGTTTGAGATTATTATGTTCTTCAAGTTGCTTCTTTTGACGTTCAGATGTCACAAGAACTGCACACACAATTGAGCGAGTCTGAGAAAGGAGAGTTAAAAGAATCGTTCCATCATATGCTGAAATGGGCTTAGAGATATAATAAAAATCTTGAAGAACAGGCAGCCCAGTTTCACATGTTAACTAGCTGGTCGAAAATTATTGAAGTGAGTTGTGTGTGTGCATGGCCACTTAATCTTTTCTTTTGGGAATTTGATATTGTAACCCGCTTGTTGATAATTTCAGGTAGCTGTATCAAGAAGTAATAATTTGTAAGACACTGAAGTTCAGAACCTCTATTGAAACTCTTTTATAGCATATATGAACTTCCGTATTTGAACTCTTTCATAGATGTTTATACCGAGGTTGCTCTTCTATAGACATTTATACTGAGGTCACTCTTTTATAGACATTTCCAAGCAAGCCGCTAAGCCCAAGTCCTGAATTAGGATTGTCGTCGTTCATTAGTCCCAAGTATTTGAATTCTTCCGCATCTCTGCTCTTGATTACACATGGTGCGAGATTCTATTTTTCTTGCATTATAGTGCAGCTAGGAGATTGCGGCGGCAGCGGTGGGTTTTGTGTTGGCGGGCTGCAGGGAGTTGCTGGACGCGCGCCATCACATGTTGAGTCACACATAGACCGATGGTGGTGGATTAGAGTTGGAATTCAAGAGGTTTGTGTGATTTCAGTTATCCGACGATTGGGCGAGAGCGGAGCAACAGAGGAGGCTGGCCAAGGACATGACCAGGGATAACACATCTTCCTCGATTTCCCCAGCAACTCAAGGATGGTTGCATCCTACATGACCTCATATTGTTCATGAGAGTTTTGTGATGTTCTTTAAGTTTTGTGATCTTAATTTATGAGAAATTTGACGTGATACTATGTGGCTGTAAACGTAATCTACAATGCAGAGCAAACAGAGTGAACAAACCAAGAACGTGCAGGTTAGTCCGTCAGTGTCATACTTTTCTTTTTGTAATTCTATATCGTACTATAGAGTTAGTACAAGATCATCAAATATTCAGGATATGTTTATAATTTTGTGAAACTGAAATGTGCAACATGTTCAGAGGAGAGGAGACAAAGGCTTGTTAATAACAACTTCAGTTGGCCGAGTATCACCGAGTTGAGCATGGAGTAGACGGTGTCAAGTGAACCAAGAAGTAACGTGATATCAGTATGGTGGCAGAGGCGGCCTTGAGTCAGTGTCATTTGCTGTAATGATCGCCCGGGCGGCCGTGTAGCCGTCTCAGATGGAGTCCAAGGGAAAGACCAAGAGGAGGTGCGATAAGATTGAGCTTTCCAAAAATTTGGAGAGGCGGCGGTCGTCGTGCTGCAAAACTTTTATTTGTATATGTTGCGTGCTACTACCTCCCAATCAATATGTCATTGAAATGAAGTAGATGCAGCTCTTCATAGATATTGTCACATGTTCTGGTTTGCAGGTTAAATATTTGATTTCCTTGGTTTGGTAATGAGAGCAATGCAATATTCTGAAGGGTCCCACATGTAAGGGAAACTGACACGTGTCTATCTCAAGCTGGAAACTGCAATTTGTGTTCTGAGCTATGAGCTCTAAATAAATTAGCTTTCTCTGTCCTTCAAGTTGTCATCTTATTTCAATATTGACATCACTAATAATGGGAAGGGTTTTTCCGTTCAATAAAATATTAAATTCAAAATTAGATTACCAATTTCTATAAGGATTTTACTGTTCTGTTAGATAGTTGTTTCCCATTTATATTAATTGCCATTCTTGCCCACTTCCTCTGATTGTACTTAGTTCTTTGTGTGAATCGGTTAGTTCATCACTAGTCAGGTTTTAACAAAATTCAGGTAAGTAAGTTGATATGCAATGTACAATCAGTTGATGAATTGATAATTTGGTGTAGCATGGAGATCGATCTCATTGGTACATATATTCTTGAGTATCTGTGTGTTGTCTATAATCTCACACTTGAATTTTGAGCACTGTTCTCACCTTCTTTACTTGATAAAAAAATCATTCTTCAACTTTGTTCTCTCATGATCACATCCCAAGTTGTATGGATATATTTTAACAATACAATGCCCCAAAAGGTAATTGGCTGTGACGTTAATTCCAGAAGTTCACTCTTTCACCTCATTTTCTTCAAAGGTTGAATTTTCCCTGTATGAAATATATATAAGATAAATGATATGCATTGTGATCGCTCTTAATTTGAATATGCATTTATGCCATATACCCTTGCAAGTAAGTGATGTGGATCTATGTGCAAGGAGGATAGGGGCATACGCTTTTTTCTCCCGTTGCAACGCACGGGCATGTTTAGTAGTAGTAGTAGTAGTAGTAGTAGTAGTAGTAGTAGTAGTAGTAGTAGTACTGTAGCTTACTGAATTGGGTCACAAGATGATGAGACGCGCTCGCACCCCCACCCGGCATGCAAACGCTGTCTCCGACGACAAGATGGTGAGCCGCGCTCGCGCCCCCACCCTGCATGCAAACCGTGTCTCCGATGACAAGATGGCGAGCCACACTCGCTTCCCCCTCTTCTACTAGTGATTTGAAGTTAACCGGTGCCTAATGATTTGAAGTTACTGACAATCTTTAATCTAGTCATGTGAATAGTACTGTAGCTTACTGAATTACCTGATGTGTATGTGCATGAACTACGTGGTGTGTATCTGTCCTTGGATTTTCTAATCGCTGCGGTCTCATCTGGCAGATGGACAAGAACGAGATGGCGCCGGTCCAGGGGGTGCCGTGCATGCGAGGGAGCATCGGGTCGTCAAGTGCCGTGCTGCTTTTTTTTCAACATCGTCTCCACGCTGCTACACTGGCAAACAAGCTGCTTAACTCTTGTGCATGCTGGTTTTTCATCACTAGTATACTGGTATCGGGTCTTTTTGTCATCATTAGTATTGTTATATATTAGCTGAAGCTGCGTCAGTCGGCCGATGGATGGACGCCTTACTCACCTGATTTAAATCAAGTCCCACCTAGCTGTAGTTTGTTTTGCCACTAGCTGTGTATACATAGGCGAGCTCCTGCACTGTGTTGCAGCGTGGAAAACATATGAACTGTAATAAGAAACATGCAATGGCTAGAAACATCTTCACATATTTTTTCGGCACGTTTTAGGTGTCAACGAAATTAGTCAGATCGCCAGCCATCGAATTGACACATGGAGCATTGGATCACACTACACGGCAGCAGAGAGAATGGAAACCGTGTTCCTCCATAGCCTCCACAATACATGTGTATCCACCACCCCTCCCACATCATCGCAACAGACAATTACGTCGGCCCCTTGCAACACCTGGCTTGGTACCCCAGAGATCCCTGATGTCGCTTGGATATCCTGCAAGTATTATTACAGTGTGCCAACAAGGCGTCGTCCTTGCAACATTGTCTTACAAACAATGTAGTTGATGCCACCACCACCATCACCCATTTACACATGGGCCATGGCATGTGGCACTATTCGTGGGATAAAACACACCCCGCGAGAATTTGCGATTGCACCACTGCGATCTATGCAACTTAGGAATTGTTGTGACTGCCCCTGCAAAACTAGCGATGATACGACCATCGCCCTGCAACATCGGCCATAGTTGTAGCACATAAGAGAAGACGGATGCCGCACCTAACAACACAGTATGTATTTTTGCACCATAAGAAAGCACTGCCTTGCAACATCGGCTATCAGGGTGCTGCACCGACAAACACACTCACGACCTTGAGACGTCGTATGCCTTGGCCGATGTAGCATCGTGCTCTTCTTTTAGCATATAGCGATGGCTTGTAGCATTGATGGTTGGAGAGTCGCAGCATCGTTGAGTGGCAGTGTTAGCCCAACTCATTGTCATAGAGAAGGGGGAATAAAGGATGGGTGTGCACGTGGTGGAAATAAAGCGAATGGATATGGTGAAGAGAGAGGAAGACTAACAAGGGGCATCCGGGCGCTAGAGCGAGCTGACTGATTTCCCCTGAAACCAGCCTGTTGAATATAATTCAATTTTCTTTTGAGAGACCTCATAAAAACGTCGCAACATGCGAGCATGTCTATACAGAAAATTGTAGATATACAACACATACTCATTAGCTGCAACAAATCAATGAAAAAACACAATGTATATAGGCCTGATCCGATGGATCATCAGCATGCATCTGCCAACTCTTCCTAGGTTACGGCCAACCGTGAGTCATTCAATTGGGTCACACATCACTACCCAATCAACCACCAACTTAGTTGTTTCTCTCGTCTCCTCTACCACTCTTCGCAACATACACCCATGATTCTCAGCAATAGACCAACATGGAGGCGACAATGGTGGCCATGATAGGCTAGTGAAAAGCACACTGGTGATCAACCTTAAAACAGTAAACAGAACATTGCAACATGAGGTAACCCCAACTTTGTAGCACTGGTGCACCATTTTCAACCACCTTGTAGCAATGAAAAGTTCACTGACCAATAGCATTGCTGCACCAAGTTACCGGCTTCCAGGACTGAATACCCGGGCTTGTAGCACCGCGATGATCGATGGTCGGCCTTTCAACAGTATTAGTTAACATTGCACACCTCGTCTCCATTTTTATGTACATACACATGAGTGAGCTTGGAACATCAGTAACGTACTAACATTATCAAACATGAAGACGATAAATTTGTTTCTCCAAGCATCGACATTACTAAATAAGCGTGCAACTGCACATCCACCACATGAGCCATAATTTTTTAGCTCTGCGAGAACAACTTATAGTTGCAAAAGAGCTGACGGTGATGGTTTAGAATGTATATGATCAAAATATATTAAATGGAGGGGAGGGTGGACTACCTATGTCGAATCAGACTAGCCGCAAGGTCACAAGTGCCTTGTCTAAATAGCCAAAATGACAAAAGGAGGCCTCCTGGATTCTCCATCCTGAAGCTAAGCATAACTCCAACTCCAGACACGCTAGGGGGCTACTAAAGGTGCACACGCTAGGGGTTTCTTACGGGTGGGAAGCACAGTAGCAGGCACTGCCTTAGGGCCCAAGAGGCCAAATGGAGGATCGGTGCAGATGGGGCAGCTCAGGAGCCCAGATAAGGACTGTGAGAGCATCTTGGCGAGCAAGCTAAGATGGCGTGGTATGAGATCTGATGGATTCCTTGTGAACCTAGCCCTTGCCACCTATATAAGGAGGGGCTCGGGGTTGTCATTCACATATACTCTCATAGACTATACTCTCAGTAGCATTATACGTCATCTCCACTCTAAAGCCCTCGCACAAGGTGCTCCACCATGAATAGAGATCAGATACAGGATGTTGGGCATTACCTCTCACCGAGGGCCCGAACCTAGGTAAAAACCTTTGTGTGAACTCCCTTGTCATGGATCCCTACAAGTTCACCACCCTACTATGGGTACTCACGGTTTTACATACTGTCACATAGTTAAGTTCTAACACATTTTCTCTGGGGAGTTAAAGCAACTCATGGTGTAAGTAGGTGTTGCTTGAAGCACTGATTCTACTAGAACCTCCTTTCCCGCCTTCGAGATACCTTGTCCTTCCTATCCAACCACTTTGCCATTTGAGCTTTCTTTAAGATGTTTAAAATTTCCTCCTTTGACCTACCCACCACGGTTGGGAGCCCCAAATAATGCTCTCTCAATGCCTTAGGATCTGTGCAAAGATATTTACAACAACTTAGTCCTCCTATTTGCCTCACTTCCCAAAGAATGTTGAGGCTTTTTGAAAATTTCCCATTTGTCCCGAGGCCCTCTAAGTAGTCAAAGAGGATATATTTAAGGTTACAAAGTTGCCATTTCACGGTTGAAGAAATACTATACTATCATCTGCAGAAATAAGATGGGCTACATGGGGTTAGTGCTCCCAAAAGATATACCATTGATCTCTTTATCTTTGAGCACTCATGAGAAAGGCCAAAAAACTCGCAACATAGAAAATAAAAAAAATAGGGAGACCATGGGTCTCCTTGCCGGAGCCCTCTTCATAGTATAAGAAAATACATAACACACTCCTTTCAATTTGATTGAAAACTTGGCCGGGGTACCACACATCATAATCATCAAGATCAACCTATCTGAGAAACCAAGTGCCCTCATCATCAGATCGAGGAAAATCCAAACCACCCTCTTATAGGCCTTCATCATGTATAGTTTAATTGCGAACATTGGATTTTTCTATTTCTTGAATGAACATACTTTGCCCCTGCGTGATCATTATGGATAGGACAACCTTCAATCTCTTTGCTAGGCCTTTGAAGCAATCTGACTGAGCGTGTTCAATAAGTTGATTGATCCCATTTGAGGAAGTATCTCCATTTAGGTAATTTTCGGGATTAGGACTAGAACCATATCACTAAAGTTTGGTGAAATAACTCCATTAAAAGAATCATCTATTACTATGCGTACATCATTTTTTAGAAATAAATAGTGAAATTGGTAAACATAAGTGAGAGGTTGTCTAGCCCCTACGCTCCAGTCAAATTTAGAATAGTGCTCAATTTCTTGATCCATCACGTCTGTGTTCACGCTCTCCTCCATATCACTAGTCACACAGGGTCGGATGTGAGCTAAGATGTTGTCGACATCGTGAGGCTTACGAAGAAAACAACTAAGCATAGAAATCGGCTGAAATCTTCGCCATCTCATTGTCAGTAGTACAACTCGTGCCATCCGCCCTCATGTTTTGATCGTCTTCCTTGAGAAATTCCAGTCGGGAACATTGCATACACATTATTTGTTCCTGTGCACGAACCACATGAAGCTACGCTTCAGTCTCGCTGGTCTTCAGCGAGGATGTCTGGATCCCAATGATCTACCCTTTCCATCGAAGCTGGACCTTGTGTCTAGTAATCTCACAACATACAAGACAAAATACAGAGCCACTTCAATATTTCATATCATTGGTGACATTGTTACGCTTCCTGTAGAGCTCACTCTGGCCGGAATTGTTATCACATGCACACTATCATGCCTCCATGGGCATCCACCTCTGAAAGCGCGTTATATCGACTAGAGGGGGGGTGAATAGGTGATTTTTATGAATTCTTCACTGAGGAATTTGCCGGTGAGGAAATTCCTTAGTGAAGAACTAATTGCAGCGGAATAAGTACTCAAAAGTAAGCATAACAGAATACATGCATGGTCATCATGATGAAATGAAGACAATCACAGAGTACAGAAAGCATAAACATAGGATAACACAAGATGAAGACAAATAGACTGAAGAAATTGAACTGAGGAAATTGAGAAAGTCTTCAGTCAAGGTCTTCAAACACAGAAATGAACAAACACTCAACTCGATGAATGAGGAAATGAATGAGTTGAGGAAATAGAACCAGTGAGGTTGGTGAAGACAATGATTTTGGTAGACCGGTTCAAGCTGCTGTCTCGGTTATACGTCTAGTTGGAGCGGTGAGTACTTAAACTTCGAGGACACAGTCCGGACACCCGATCGCCGAAAGCACGCAACTTCAGGACACCAAGTCCTCACCGTATTCTCCTTGAACTAAGGTCACACAGACCTCGTCCAATCACTCGTGGTAAGTCTTCGAGCAACTTCCAAACCTTCACAGAGACTCAAGTCTTTCGGCGATCCACAATTCCTCTTGGATGCTCTAGACCATGACGCCTAACCGTCTGGAAGAAGCACAGATCTTCAAAGGTAACAAGCGTCGGATCCACGCAGGATCAATCTCTTGATGATGCTCAATCACTTTGGGTTTGTAGGGGTTTGGTTTTGGGTTTTCCTCACTTGATGATTTTCGCTCAAAGTCCTCGGAGGATGGGATGCTCTCAAATGACAAGTGTCAAGTTCTCTCGGAGCAGCCAACCAGCTAGTGGTTGTAGGGGGCGGCTATTTATAGCCTATGGAGCAGCCTGACATGATAAGACATAAATGCCCTTCAATGATATGACCGTTAGGTGGATAAGATATTTTGGGACAGCTGGCGCGCAACACAGCAACGGTCGGAAATTTGACCACGTGTGTAGCATGTTTGTTTCTGGGCAGCCTAGGCATGTCTAGTGGGTTGAGCACTCCCCAGGTAGGTGCTAGGAACAAAATTACAACATAAGATTCTCACGAGGAGACCGATCGATGCTCAAACATGAATTAGCGGCCAAGTGTTTGATTAGCGGTACGGGAAATGTACATGGCTAATGGGCATGAGTTTTGGCTGAGGATGATCAGTTACTAAGAAGACCGTCTTCACAAATTTCCAGCTCAAAAGGAGGAGCCTAGGTGGTACTTGCTTTGCAAACCACCACACTGGACATAAATACGAATGTTGAAGCTCGGCTCAAAATAATGAATGGATTGAGCTGGCATTTGGTGGAGGATCGCTATTTGGTCATAGGAAAGCACTTTGTAGAAAATGGATACTATTTGGACATGCCAAAGTGGTACTTCCTTCACAAACTGTTACTCTGAACAGAATAGGAAAATGAATATTTTTGAATTATTTTTGAACTAGGCAAGGAAGATTTTTACATATTTGATGAAGATATGACCCAAATAATTTATGAGATTTTTTTGGGAATTTTGGGAATGATAGAAATATAGGTTGCTTCACAACCTAGGGCAAAAACTGCCACATGGACATGACACATAGGCAAAACTGATGAGATGGCGCCTCTATATTGGTCATTAACAACTAGAAATAAGGCAGCGGACTAGCACTGTTTGCTTTGTGACCATTTCGTGTAAGGAAATTACGACCTTTCTGACCAAAATGGTCGCAATGGTTTAGGGTTTGAAGCCCTGAGCGACTTTTGACCAATTGGTCTAAAATGGTCATAAATTTATGACCAATTCTTCGAGGGTCACTGACAGAAGGTCATAAGTTGACATATTTCTTGTAGTGATGGTGTGATTCCTTAGGTGTAGCTTGAAATCAGGCACACATGCAAACACTAAGCATTATATCTGGCCTAGATGCACATAAGTACAATAACGAACCAATCATGGAGCGGTATACCTTGTGATCGAAGTCAATACCATTTTCATCGGTGCATAGATGGCCATTTGTGGGCATAGGAATTTTGACGCCTTTGCAATCTTGCATGCCGAATTTCCTCGTAACATCTTTGAGGTATTTCTCACGAGATATGAATATGCCATTGTGTTGTTGATGAATTTGAAGACCTAAGAAGAATTTCAACTCTCCCATCATAGACATTTGATATTCTTCACTCATCATATAGGCAAATTCATCACTATAACATTGGTCAAGATCTGACCAAAGATAATATCATCAACGCATATTTGGCACACAAACAGTTCACCATCATATGATTTAGTAAAGAGAGTAGGGTCGAGTGAACCGGGTGTGAAGCCATTCTTCACGAAGAATTCCTTCAGAGTATCATACCATGCCCGAGGGGCCTGCTTGAGGCCATAAAGGGCTTTGTTGAGTCTGAAGACTTTGTCGGGATTCTTTGGATCTTCAAAACCTGAGGGTTGAGCAACATATACTTCTTCCTCAAGCTTACCATTGAGGAATGCACTTTTCACATCCATTTGATATAAAATGATATCATGATGGTTAGCATAAGCAAGTAATATCTGAATAGCCTCAAATCTAGCAACAGGTGCAAAAGTTTCATCGAAATCAATTCCTTCAACTTTGTGTGTAGCCTTGAGCTACAAGTCGTGCCTTATTCCTCACCACAAGACTATTTTCATCTTGCTTGTTGCGGTAGATCCACTTTGTGCCAATGATATTATGCTTGCGAGGATCTCGGACGTTTGACCAGTTCGAGGACATTGTTGAGCTCGAATCGATGTAATTCTTCTTGCATGGCCTGAATCCACTCGGGCTCGAAATGCTTCATCTACCTTAGTGGGCTCTGTGATGAGACAAAAGCATAGTGCCCACAAAAGTTAGATAAATGTGAAGCTTTGAGCGTGTGAGAGGACACGGTGCTTCAATGTCATCGATGATCTTGTCAACTTGCACTTCTTTTGCAACGCGAGGATGAGCTGGTTGTCGTCGAGAAATTTGATCAGCATTTTCTTGACACCATTTTCTTGACATTATCTTCAGGTGCATCATTTCGGCGTTCTTGGCGTTGGAATGAATTCTTGATGGATTCTTGATGGGAATGACATCCTTAGTTGCCTTGAACTTGATAGATTCCTCGGGTGCTGGTTCATCATCACGGAAAGGTAGCTGCTCTCTTTGTGAGCCATTAGTTTCATCGAACCACACATCTCTGATTTCAACAACCTTGTAAAGAGCGTTGTTGAAGACCTATAGGTGTCTGAGTCCTTCAAGTAACCAAGCATAAAACCTTCATGTGCTTTGATTGCAAATTTAGCATTGTGATGAGGATCTCTAATCCAACATTTAGCAAGAAGACTTTGAAATAACTTACATTGGGTTTCTTGTCGGTGAGGAGTTCATAGGCAGTCTTCTTGAAGAATTTGTGAAGATATACTCTGTTGATGATGTAGCGGCAGCGGTATCAATTGCATGAATCCAAAAGCGACGAGGCATTTTGTATTCATCAAGCATAGTGCAAGCCATCTCAACAAGAGTTCTGTTCTTGCTCTCCACGGACGCCATTTCTTTGAGGAGTATAGGGAGGCGGAGATAACTCATGAGTAATACCAAGTTCATCAAGATAGTCATCAAGACCGGAATTCTTGAACTCAGTTCCATTGTCACTCCTGATGTGCTTGATCTTCACACCGAAGTTGGTTGAAGCCCTCAAGGAAAATCGTTTGAAGACTTCCTGCACTTCATGTTTGTAAGTGACAATGTGTACCCATGTGTAACGAGAGTAATCATCAACAATAACAAAGCCATATAGAGATGCATCATTAGTATTATTTGAGTAATGATTAGGACCAAAGAGGTCCATGTGAAGCAATTCAAATGGACGAGTAGTGGTCATGATAGTCTTTCTTTGCTTGGATGCTTGGCCTTGGTCATTTTCGACTTCACGGGCTCCACACACAAGTGATCCTTGAGGAATTTTGACATTCTCAATGCCAATGACATGCTTCTTCTTCGCATGGCGTGTGCAAATTCCTCATGCCTGCGTGACCAAGTCGTCGATGCCATAGCAGATCTTACGAAGCTTTTGCAAGTAGGCACACAGCTGGTTGTGGTCCTGTAGAGAAATCAACAATATACAAGTCTCCTCTCCCAAAGCCTTCGAAGACTTTGGAATTGTCAGCCTCCATAATCACAACACAACAATACTTGCCAAAGACAACAACCATATCAAGATCACAAAGCATTGAGACTGACATGAGGTTGTATCCTAAGGACTCAGCAAGCATGACTTTGTCCATGTGTATGTCCTTTGAGATCGCAACCTTACCTAGACCCAATACCTGACTTTGGCCTTTGTCAGCAAAGATGATATGCTTCAGATGTGACGGCGATAAGGGAGCATCCATCAATAGATTCTTGCCACCAGTCATGTGATTTGTACATCCACTATCGAGGACCCACTCATTTGCTTTGGGTTGATCATCCTTGGCACCCTTTGCCATGAAGCAATAGGTGGAAGCGTAGTCATCATTATCTTCATCAGCCTTGTTGGTGAGGTCAGTTTCTTCAGAGTTGAAGATGGACTTCTGGCAGCGAATCTGATGGCGAGAGCTAGACTCGCCACACTGGACTCGGACTCCTCTGATGCCTCCTCTTCCTCATGTTCCTCAGATTCAACTTCACAGTCCATTTCCTTGCCAATGAATGCCCGAGCCTTCTTGGAGCTGCTCTTCTTGTGAGATGAAGACTTTGAGGATTTTGATGATGAAGATTTTGATGATTTCTTCTTCTTCTTAGCGTCATCAGAACTGTAATCCTTGTATTTCTTCTTCTTTAATTCCTTTTCCCACTGAAGACAATCTTGAATATAGTGACCAGGTTTCTTGCATTTGTGGCATAGCCTTCTCTTATAGTCCTTTGGATGAGGAATAACTGCTCCTTGAGGATTTTACAAAGCGACCACATCTTGAGAACTTACGGAACTTCTTCACGGCGATTGCTAGCTCCTCGCTCAATTCTTCGTGGTCACCAAGGCTACTACCGAGTCTTCACAATCAGATTCAGACACAGCCTTGGCCTTCAAGGCACGTGATTTGCCATAGCTCGAACCATAGAGATCTCTCTTTTAAAAATTTGGAACTCATGAGTGTTTAGCCTCTCGAGGATATTAGCAGGATCAAGTGACTTGTAGTCGGCCGACGTTCTTGTATCATCGGTGCGGAGTATCAAATGAAGAATCAAGCGATCTCAACAATTTCTTCACCACCTCATGGTCGGTGATGTCGATGGCACCAAGCGCTTGAAGCTCATTTGAGATGTTAGTGAGGCGATCGAAGGTTTGTTGAACATCTTCATTGTCGAGTCTTTTGAAGTGGTTGAAGAGATTGCGAAGAACATCAACTCGAGAGTCATACTGAGTTGAGACTCCTTCATTTACTTTGGACAGCCTATCCCAGATAAGCTTAGCAGGTTTCCAAAGCACTCACTCTTCCATCTTGTCCTTTGCTCAGATGGCCACATATGATATTCTTCGCTTGAGAATCAAGTTGCTTGAATCTCTTCACATCGGTAGCGTTCAGTGAGGGTGAGACAGTGGGAACACCATTTTCCACAACATACCAGAGATCGTTGTCAATTGCCTCAAGATGCATTCGCATCTTGTTCTTCCAGTAGGGGTAGTCCGTTCCATCAAAGGTAGGACACCCAGCCGAGACCTTGATCATACTTGCGGTCGACATAACTAAAACTCCGGCGGTTAAACCAAAATCACACGTAACAAGGGAGTACCTTGCTCGATACCAATTGAAAGTGCGTTATATCGACTAGAGGGGGTGAATAGGCGATTTTTATGAATTCTTCAACGAGGAATTTGCGGTGAGGAAATTTCTTAGCGAAGAACTACTTGCAATGGAATAAGTACTCAAAAGTAAGCATAACAGAATACATGCATGGTCATCATGATGAAATGAAGACAATCACAGTCTGAGAAAAGCATAAACACAGGATAACACAAGATGAAGACAAACAGACTGAAGAAATTGAACTGAGGAAATTGAGAAAGTCTTCAGTCAAGGTCTTCAAACACAGAAATGAACAAACACTCAACTCAGTAATGAGGAAATGAATGAGTTGAGGAAATAGAACCAGTGAGGTTGGTGAAGACAATGATTTTGGTAGACCAGTTCCAACCGCTTTGTCTCGGTTATGCACGTCTGGTTGGGCGGTGAGTATTTAAACTCGAGGACACAGTCCCCAGACACCCGGTCGGCCGAGCACGCAGCTCGGGACACCAAGTCCTCACCGTATTCTCCTTGAAATAAGGTCACACAGACCTCGTCCAATCACTCGTGGTAAGTCTTGAGCGACTTCCAAACCTTCACAGACTTCGGTCACTTTCGGCGATCCACAATTCCTCTTGGATGCTCTAGACCATGACGCCTAACCGTCTGGAAGAAGCACGATCTTCAAAAGTAACAAGCGTCGAGATCCACGCTTGGGATCAATCTCTTGATGATGCTCAATCACTTTGGGTTTGTAGGGGTTTGGTTTTGGGTTTTCCTCACTTGATGATTTTTCGCTCAAAGTCCTCTGAGGATGGGATGCTCTCAAATGACAAGTGTGAAGTTCTCTCGGAGCAGCCAACCAACTAGTGGTTGTTGGGGGCGGCTATTTATAGCCTAGGGAGCAGCCTGACATGATAAGACATAAATGCCCTTCAATGATATGACCGTTAGGTGGATAAGATATTTTGGGACAGGTTTGGCGCAACACAATAGCGGTCGGAAATTTGACTCTCAAATTCCTCGGGGCTATCATGTTCCTCCTTTGTGTAGGCAATCCGCCTTTGGCGAATTCCTAACTCCTCGGTCGAACAAATTCTCAGTGACCAGAAGAACTTCGTCTCACATCCTTTGAAGAAATTGGTGAACTGTATGAGATTTCCAATGGCTTCACTTTCGAAGGGATTGGTAGGTGTAGGTTTTTGAGTTGATCATCACATGTAAATTTTTTTCTTAGTATTTCCTCGACCCCCTTTAAGCTGTCACGGTGTTTCCTATGACTCAAGAAAGAGAAAGCGAAACTACGAAAACAAAAGTCTTCACACTTCATGTTCCTCAAGTGAATACCAAGTCTTCAAGGTCACACCAATTTCTTCACTTTCAAAGTCTTGAGAAAGTCTTGAGAATATCAAAGTCTTGATCGAAGAACTTCATTTTTAGGGTCGACTTCCTCTGTAAATATCAAACTCCTCATAGACTTATAGACCTGTGTACACTCATAAACACATTAGTCCCTTAACCTATAAGTCTTCAATACACCAAAATCACTAAGGGGCACTAGATGCACTTACAACCTCTCCTCAAACGTTAATGCCCTCTTCTTACTTTTGGTTATGACTAGGTTTTCTAGCGCTCTATTAACGAGCAAACCATGGTCTGGTCCTCCATGACAACATGTTAAATGGGTGTATCCTACAATGAATGCACGAATTCATCATTGCATGGACCCCTGTCCACATGTACATAAAGGATCTCATCCCGCTCCCTCTTATTGTCCCAAGTGTACAGGTTTCTACTAAAACAAAGTTTCGAAACGCTATTATTGGCTACACTCTCCCTATTGCGCTCCATTTGTGTGAAACTCCTAAAGTAATCTCCTAGTTGTTGTGATTAAAAGAATTCTTTGTTGAGCTATCATTGTAACAGATAAATGTATTATTAGGATCCAGTCTCTCGGAGCCTCCCTTAGCTACACAAATTTTCTTCAATCTCTCTTCCTATCAAGTAGCTTTAGGTGATAATCATTGTGACGCCTTTGGTGGTCACCATCACCTTGCCTCATCTTATGAACAAAAGTGCCTCGTCTGCGTTGCTCTGAGGTAGATGGGCCATCTTTCCCAATGGCCTTGCACCCTTTCCCATATAGATTTTTTTATGTCTTGCTTCCTTTCATGCTCCTTTCTCAGGTCCCACTTACTTTTTAGATTTAAATCATCCCTTAGTTCAAAATCATGTCACAGATCTTGCCTGCATTGGTCCTCCCTGCACTTCATCTTAGACAGTGACCCTCTACAAGACCATCTCGAGGATCCTCATAGAGAGAGAGAGTCCATAGAGGGTGTGTATAATCATTGTATGACCTGCACGTAAATGGGCGGACATGCAACGCTAAATGACCCCTGCGCCCATAGACGCCCTTGCTTTACCTAGTGCTCCCAAAACTAAAGTTCCTGCTTTCTTTCACCGGCCTCTACTTTGTTTTTGTCTGTGAGGAGCCATGTCCAAGTTATGCCCTCGACCATTCACCCAACTGGGGTGAGGAATCACTTTATGGTTCAAATCATCCGTCAACATGTGCTAGTCTATCGTAGTCAATCCAAAAGAGAGGTATCTTCTCAAATTGAAAATCAAACAAGGTCCCCTCATCTTTTGCTGAAGAGTGGAGAAAGAAGCCTCAGACTAGTGAAAGAAATATGGAAATTCTAGCTCTAGATCTGAGATGGTTCCCCCATAAATCCATCCTTCTTAACATCACTCATTACCACGCCACCAAGACAATTTCCAAGAGCATTCCCAAAAGTATATGATCATTTATATAGGGGAGGATCTGTAATTATCACCCATGGCTCCGTCATACAAAACATTATCTTCGATGACCTAGTTTTTTCATCATAATCCTTCAAAACTATCACATTAATACCAAATTGCCACATTCAATTACATAGAGCGTGCTTCTAGACTCCTTTGTTATGGAATCTAAAGAAGAAGATATTATTTTTAATGTGACTTATTTGGGCTTCCTAGTAGAGTCCCATGTATGTTGCATAGCCCTAGCAAACACGTTGATGTTGATTTGCTAGAGTGAGCATGCCTTTCCAACCACTAACCACCGAGTAGGCCTCAATTGGTCTGGAATCCTGATCCTCAAACATGAGATCTATTAGTTCCTTTTGTTGTCAAGTTCAGGGCTCCTTGTTAATTTGGTTGAGAGAGTAGCTGCCTCACAGAAGCATTTCCATCTGTTAGGGACTTTGAAGGTTCTCATCTTAACGATCCTTGGTCGCCCTGTTCACTTGAGCTGTCGATTTACGCCACGCCTTCTCTCCCATCGTTGCGCAAAGGAGTGGAAGCACCAAGACCAATCAATGCAGGAGTTCTGATGTCATCACCTCATAGATGAATAAAAACCTAACCCTAGCACTACTTGTCGGTCGCCTATAATCGCCCTTAGCATTTCTTTTCATGCTGGGCCCGCCACTAGATATTTATACGTGTGGTTCCATTGGTACTTTTTTTTGCGCTGGAGCCTTTCTGCTACATTTGCCTTTCTACAAAGGCGGTCTTATCCAAATCATATTGTCTCCTCTATCTATAGGAAGCGAGGACATTAGCTCTTCTTTTTTTCAAGGAATCAGCCACCATAAATGGATCATTTCCAAAGAAACAAAGTCACAAAGAGGGAGACAAGACATTAGCTTCTTTATGGGGAACACATATATTTAAATGTTGCCTTGCTCTCGATTATTAACAAGAAATAATTTTTACTAATATATTATGTGTAAATCTTGATAGATATGGAATATATTTTGGTCAAATTATGTTTTAAGGAATCATATTAGTTTTTGGTATGTTGAAATTAGAAGAAGTTCATGTGCTTTCAAGGCATGTCAAGGTGTGTTGTTCCACCTCAAAACTGGTACATACTAAATGGTTATTCTCCCTACATATAGCCCCAATTCTCATGCTCTCTCTCTCTCTCTCTATCTCTCTCTCTACATCTTATATTCCAGACTACTTCATAAAGCCTAACTGGTGAAGGTCCAGAAACACCCAGCAGTGATGGGTTCAACTCCCATTCGCAGTCTATACTTAGTGGAGGAGAAACAAGCCACTTACAGGCACGAGCCCGCCAATGGTGAATAAATCGAGAAAAAGAAAATCAGGCCATGGCCAATCCAAATCCGGCACCTGCCAACAATGTGTAGTCTCCACTACTCGAACCTACTTTTTCCTCGATGTGTTACATCATGTGATGTTTGGAGAAGCCATAGAGTTGGGGATCCGAATATAGAAAACAACAATGGGGAGTGGCTTGAAGAATAGGAGCCAAGAAGCGGAGACGGACAAGGCCTCCACCATGCTGCACCATTGGCCGATACTGACCCGTATGGTGCAAGGACCGAGGCAGAACTAAACACCGTCATCATCTAGGTTGCAAAGGAAGTTGGACCACTATCTTTCTTCTCTCGGACAAACTCAATGATTTCATGCAGTTGGCACCCATGCCACATTCCACAGAGATAACAACATTGAGGAGGAGGAGGGGCAACACAAGGTTTCTTCCTCATAGGAATTACTTTAGAGGAAGTGGGGGGACGGTATGGCATGATGAGCAGTTAACAAGGGAAGTTTGCATGTTGTGGAGGACAAATCATGAAGACAAGTGTGCTAGTATCTAGATAAGGGATGAATGATAGCAGGAAGGAATAATGAGCTTACTGGGTGAGGCTACTATTTTTTAAGTTGCGACCTACTGATCATAACAACAATTGATCGTAACAACGTACCATTGATGATATAGGGTATTGTTTTAGTAACTGTCAGGATGTGACTAGGGCTTTTAAGTGGTGGGTTGTATATTACTAACAAGTAGCATGTTTAGCCTAAATATTGTCCTCTGTCACTCGCAACAACGTACCATTGACGGACCACATATTGGGCCCGTCACTACTACCTTTTTCCAACAAAAATAGAATTTTAGTTATAGTAAGATTCACAACAATCCATGACCATTAGTACTAAGTAGCACTGCTGACCGGTTTTTTGACCCACCACTTTTGATCGAAAACTAGGTGAAAACTCTAGTGTGGTGCACGTTTGTTTTGTTCACAATTTTTAGTGTTTTTATGTGCACAAAGACATATCTTTCAACCCTAACAGGTTCTCTTTAGGTGGGGTCGAGAGCGAAGGACTGGGGAGCTTGGAAGCAGGGGAAATGGCACCTCGAGGGGTTCAGGTCTCCATGATCAATAACCACAATTTTGATCTGAATGAGCTGCCGACCGAGCATGAGTAGCTCAAGAAGGAGTAGTCACCTGTGGAGCAAGAGTAGCCGCCTATGGCACAACATGAGCTTTAATGTTCACAATGGTTGGAGGCTACTCAAATCCCGCTTGTGTGAGCAAAAATAACTCTTGGCCCAAAGTGTAGCCCTATCAGAAATTATCGAAACAATATCCTTATCCCAAGGACGATTGTAAATCTTATGTGGAACTTTTGAATTTCTCGCTTCCTATTTTTTGTTTGATTGATGCTATTGCTAAACTTGAGGGAAGGACTTGGTATACTGCATCATGATCAACGTGTCAACTGGAAATGGCTTTTCTATTCATTTCCCGTGATGGTTTTGATATGTGGATTGTTTGAACAAGCAGTTGTTCATTCGGTAAAGTTTTGTGAAACATCAACGGTGGAGCTAGGTCTCTGGTCATGTGAAATGACAGTAGGTCAAGAAGTGTGTTGGATCATGAGGTAACATATTTTCTAAGTTGTTAATCATGTGTGTTAACACCATGGGTAGTATGAGAGAAGGTCAACATGCATGTTTGGAGTGCGAAATGACCTCATGACCAAAAAGGGAGAGAAACATGGCTAATAGGAATCTGAACGATATGGAAGTTACTTGTTGCATGGATGTTAATTGTGGTTATGAAGCCACACAAGATGTCGGAAGGACCGCATCCTTACATATCAAGGTTGACTTCACATGCCAACTGGATTTCGTCTAAATTATTGTATATGTATGTATGTTATATCTTGACATCTTACCAAACAAAAAACACCAAAAATACACTATTTACTTCTCTTTGATGCATATTCTAGTTGGAGGGTAATCATAACATTATGTGGATATTTGTCCATAATAGAATATATAATGGTCTAGTGAGGCAAGGTGTAAATGGAGAGGACAATAGTCGAACATGAAAACATCCAACATTGTGTTATAGTTGCATCAAGTTGTCTAGTGAGTCAATATGGAAATGGAGGAGGCTCATAGGGCAACACGAGAACACCCAACATGTTGCTCTACTTACTTCCTATTGGTACGAAGAGACCGAGACTAGTGAACGTATAATCATAACACATGGACAAGATATCTCATACAAGATGAAAATGGAGTGAGTCTTGTATGAAAATGCTAACAAAGTATGAGTGTGCATAGCATGCCATCCCCTCCCTTTCTTGTTCGAGTTTCCTTCACCAACCCCATAGTACCCTGATCAACACTATTATTTGGATATGCTTCTCATCTGAGAAAGAATAGTTATTGAGAGACATTTATACCATTGTCTTGATAGACTTGTTCAAGGGGCAATAATGGAGGTGTCTTATCTATTATAGCCACATTCCGGAGAAGAACAAAAAAAGTAGACACAACCTGATAATTTATTGAGATTTGAATTGAGGATTCCACATACATCAACTATCCTACATGTGAATCAAATCCACATCCTACATGGGCATTGGGCTTTAGTTGGACTACCACTTTATGGACAAGCCATGTGCTTAATGTAGTCTATGTTGCAAAGGCGGGAGGACAAGGAGCAAATAGTTTTCGATGGCTGGACATTGAAGTTATTTGTCAAGAAATTTGTTTCCTAACATGGTTTGTTTATTTCATTGTTTAGTATTTGATATCGGTTCAATGCTCTAGTATGTAACCTTCTTCTCACATTTTGGGTCTAGCTCTTGGTGTTCATGAGTTCATTACTTATGTTAACTATTATTGTTGTGCCCACTTGTTCGACAAGAGACTATAAAGTTAACTAAGATACTCCCGTATTTATATTAATATAGTTGGCAATCGAGGTAATCATCAAACTTGAATATTACTCATATTTTTCAAATAGGAGGTCAATTTGGATCTGTCATGCGCGTCATCTATGGTCACATATGGTGTATTGTCTATTCTAAACCCAATGAGTATTGCAGAATGACATGTGCCTGCGAGGAGGAATGAGTCACTCTTTTGTGTCAAGGGGTGATGCCATGCCTCATAATTGACAATAAAAAATTAACCACCTACATAAAAAGTCTAACCCAAGACAGGGAATATGCGCCATTGCAATTTTACCACACAAATTCATTGGTATTTTGCAATTGAATGTTACCCATGTTGTGATTGAGAACACAAAACACAAAACACCCCACAAAACACTCTTCACTTCTCTTCGATGCATATTCTAGTGGAAGGGTAGTCATAACCATATGGGAATATTTTACCACAATAGAATCTATAATGGTCTAGTGAGGCAAGGTGTAAATGGAGAGGATAATAGGCGAACATGGAAACAACCAACATTGTGTTGTACTTTCATCTAGTTGTATAGTGAGATAATATGGAAATGGAGGAGGCTCATAGGGCAACATGAGAACGCCCAACATGTTGCTCTACTTACTTCCTATTGTTACCAAGGGACTGAGACTCGAGCATGGTTAATCATAACACATGGACAAGATCTCTCATACTAGTTGATAATAGAATGAATCTTGTATGATAATGCTAACAAAGTATGAGTGTGCATAACATGCCATCTCCTCCCTTTCTTGTTGTATTTTCCTTCACCAACCCCCATAGTACCCTGATCAGCACTATTAATTATATATGTTTCACATCTTAGTTAGAATTGTGATTGGGAATAGTTGTATCATTATCTAAGTAGACTTATTTAAGGGGAAATAATGGACATGTCTTATCTATTATAGCCACATTCCAGATATGAATAAAAAAGTAGACATAACAAGATAATTTGTTGAGATTTGAATCAAAAATTCAACATACATCAACTATGCTACATGTTATCAAATCCTCATCCTACATCGGCATTCGGCTTTATTTGGACTACCACTTTATGGACAAGCCGTGTGGTCCATGTGGTCTACGTCACAAAGGCCAGAGTACAAGGAGAAAATAGTTGTCGATGATTGATCATTGAAGTTATTTGTCAAGAAATGTTTTCCCCGACATGGTTCATTTAATTCATTATTTAGTATTTATTATCGGTTCTATGCTCAAATGTGTAACCTTCTTCTCACGATTTGGGTCTAGCTGTGAGTGGTCATGAGTTCATTACTTATGTTAACTACTATTGTTGTGTCCACTTGTTCGCCAAGAGACTATAAAGTTAACTTATATCCTCCCGTATTTATATTAATATAGTTGGTGGTTAGGTAATCCTTGACCTTGAATATTACTCACATTTGTCAAATAGGAGGACACACTGGAACTGTCTAGTGCATCATCTATGGTCAGATATGGTGTATTGCCTATTCTAAACCCAATGAGTATTACATTATGGCATGTTCCTGCGAGAAGGAACGAGTTACTCTTTTATGTCAAGGGGAGACGGCATGCCTAATAATTGTCAATGAAAAATTAATAGTCTACATCAAAAGTCTAACCCTAGAAAGTGAATATGTGCCATTGTAATTTTACAACACTAAGGGCACATTACGATCTTGTCCCGCTCCACACTTCACAAATTCCTGGAACAGAATCTGAGCTGAGCGAAATAGCGGCGAGAAGCTAGCTCGAGGGAAGCTAGGATCGACCAGTGATGCAAAATCGTGAAGGTAGTCGGCCCAGCTCCACCGATCCGGAAAGCTGAAGTTGGCCCATATTACAAGTGAACTAGCTAAGTCATACAAGCCGAAGCGGTACGCTCGATCTGTTTGATTGCTCCTCGTTCCCTCACTCGTGCTCCCTCACTGCTCCTCTACAAGGCCGATTTGGGTTGCCTCCAGTCAGCCCAACTAGCTCGAATAGGCCACAACCCTTCTAGCTGGGCTGCAGTGCCGTGAGAAGCTGCAAACCGAGCGGAACAGATTTTTCATCGCTGCTTGGAGTGAGAAGCTACTCTGAAAAGTTGAATTTCTGAAGTTTTGGGAAGCTAGAGGAGATCGTAACAGGCCCTAAGTCATCGGTATTTCATAATTGAATGTTCTCCATGTCGTGACTTTTGATGGTGTAAACCCAAAAATCGCCATTGTGAAATTAAATTCCTCCGTGAGTCGAACCCACATCCATAAAGATGTGCCACTAAAATCCACCTCTAGGCTATCTTGGAGTCCTTAATATAATCAAGTGCGCCCAATATGGTGACTTAATATGTACTTATTGACCCTACGAAGCTAATAGACTCCATCAAGACCCCTTCCTGGTTCTCCTATAACTAGATTCCCCGAAACCACGAGAATCCTTAGAATGGGATTACAACTTAGCACCTTTCATTTTTACATAGTAAGAAGAGTTGCTCCTTGGATAGCACGGTACGATCAAAGGTGCAACCTGTGTTTCAGAGGGAGTTATTGTCTCGAAACTTTGTTCTCAACTATTCCGATTCCAGCAAACGGAGGCCATTGGGTCAAAGCTGTAGTGCACGCCCTATAGTTTTCAAGTGGGGTGAGACAACTTTAGCTAGGAACCTATTTTCATTCTGACCAGCTCCCTGAAAACAATGTTCGACTTCATGTTAGTCGGTGTAGATGTGTCATCGCAATTCCACCACTAGGATATCACCAAGTCCTATGTATTACATGACAACATATGCCACCATATGGTGACTTGATAAATTAAATGGATTTCACCAAGCTTTCGTGTTACAATTATAGTGAAGATAGTGACTCACATGTCAGCCTCCCTGACGGGAAGCAAAATCACTCGACTTTGGCAACCTAATTTTGGTGGATTCAAGCAAACATGTTGGATTTGTATTTTATTTATTTCAACATATATAATTCATATAAATAAATCAATTCATAATAGGAGTCTTGGAGACACCCATGTCAATAATGTGAAATTATGGGAAATCTTATTATGTGCATCAACATAAGCCAAAACTCGTGGCTTAAGAGATATGTTTACAATCTTCCAATGGTTATTCCCCCTACTAAATTCATCATGTTAACTAGTTCCCAGAAGTTGAGAAAGAAGTTTAGTCATGGGATCAATGTCTAGTGCGTCATATTTCCAGTTCCCATAAAAATTGGTTATGGAAGTTGAGAAAGAAGTTTGGACAACATATTTCCAGACACCTATCATGTCTAGGATCTTCTCAAGCCTAGGTAAGCTTAGTCATGGGATCAATGCAGGCTATTAGTACATTGACCCGGTTCTTAATTCAAGTCCTCCTTGCTTGATACAATATTGAATGGAAAGTACATAATCAATTTACTTAAGTGGGTGAACAATGTTGGCTGGTATATTTCAACACTCACCTCACATGCATCTTTTAGAGGCATATAATGCATCGTGATGGAAACATTTTTTCTATAGACTAAATTCCAATGGAAAATTTTAATTAATTTAATTAGTAGCAATCTCGTATGGCAAGGATATATGGTAAATGAAAACGAGGGCTCAAATGCTACTTGTTGGCACACAAAAGTCAAGTTGTCTTTTTTCCTCCCATGTTGATCCTCCGTGGTTCGACATTGGGCATTACAAAGAGATCAAGTTCCACCGTCTTTACACACCGCTAGAGCTACCAGACCCTGGATGTTCCACCATGAATGTCCATATGGTGCAATGAGTGATAGCGAGGTATATTAGAGCATATAGTTTACACCGTTAAAGTAATTAAATGGGCTATTTTTCCTACTATGAAAAATAGTATTTTAAGAGAAAACTATGTAAGAGTTTGTGATCTTTGTATGTAAAAGCATTATTTGCCTTTGCTTGGTGTTCACGCAGTTTGATTTATGGCAAAAATGGAAAATCATGGGACAATAATTGTTGATATTCTTTGCGGAAAGCGAGATCTTTTCACTTTTCAGATCACACAAAGTATTGTTTTTCTTATAGGGGTGATATCTGATGTTCTAAATCTGCACTTGTGATTCGTTGTCCATTTAAATTTGGTTTCTTCCACAAATTATGTTGGTTTGTTGCTGTATTTATCTCAGCACTAAAGTATCTTGATGTTAGCTAAGTCCAACCAAAGGCCCATGTTTTTATCATGTTATACAAATTAGTAAGCTAAGATCTTACCAAACTCAAGTTACATAAGCCAGGACTACGTGAAATACACATCATGCAGTACACATGTTCATCTTAGTGTTATGTTATACTTGGCTCCGAGATAACAAATGGTATCAATTATTACTATCTTTTGCAGCTTGTTTCTCCTGTTCATCGTAGAATTATCTTATGTGGTCTCCCAAGGTTCATGCAACTTGGATTTTCATACTTTGGTAGTATTAGTGTTCACTAGGACTAGGTGCCACTCTGTAGAAAAGGAGGATCTGAGATGGAGAAAGTAGTCATGGTTTTTTTTTCAAAAAGTTTGTTCATATCTATAAGAGGTTTATGAATTTTCAGTATATAGTGTAGTGAAACATAGAATGTTTTATCTCATTTAACATTAAACTACGCTTTCAAGGAAAAACCTTCATTTGATATCGAACTATGCATGCAGGGCAAACACCTTGCTTGTAAGTGCTTGATTGCCACAGCGCGAACCACAGGGAGCTTGAACACGGATGGGTGTGAACTTAAGATTGATGTCAAGGTTAGGGGTGAGTCATGGATAGAGAATAAAGGGGACTTTATGAAACTATTATTAATAATATGGATGAAACATTGCCTTGTGGAGAGAATAAGATATTTCCAGAGATATTTATAAATGGATGCATACTTGAAATAGCAGTACAAAATATGATGCTAACATTTTATTTTCATTGTTGTTCCCATTAAACTTCTGGTGGTGGCTCCATTATTCACAACCTCGCATATGAAAATGTTATTTCGTTCGGGTAAATGTTGCGTGTCGTTGCTCCTATAGATTTGCGGTTTGCATATCCTTGAAACTTGTGAGTTGGATTTTGCGAAGCTACAATGCAAATTTGGGATGCAGGGAAGATAATAAAAAAAATGCTTTCTCAGAGCATTGGATATTGGATGCAACTCAGAAAGAACGCATGCAAATGCAAGATGCAAGACGTAGTAGGCACATGTCCAGGTTTATTAAGAGCATCTACACCGGACGCCTCATATCTGCCACAACCGGTCACTACTAGGACGCAAAATTGCCACCCAACAGGATCTGTCAAACCCGGCCCAAACGTCTAGACATGACCGCACTCCCCATATCCAGCCCATATCTCGGACGGATATGTGGAAGCCCAGAGACGCCCAGACACACCAGCCAGGTAGGATCCGGCCGAGTGCGGCCCACCCGACCCCACATAAATTGGACCCTATCCGCACTCCGAGCGAAACCCAAGCGGCATTCAACTCCACTCTACTCCTCGCCAGGCCACTCCCGTCCACCCACAAGCCCCATTGCGGATCTCCCACCATTTCGAGCCGTTGAACCGGTGATCGTCCCACGCAGCCCCCAAGGAGGAGATGGTCGGCGCCTTGCGCTTCTCCACTCATCGGGAGGAGTCCGCCCGGCAGCGGTCGAAATCCATCTAGCGGGAATCCATTAAATACGCCACAATGGAGCATGGATCCACGCCGGCGATCGCCGCTGCCTTAGCAGAGGCAGTGCAGTCCGTCTGGCGTCCGAGCGCCGTGGAGGATATGCAACCACTTTGTTGGCGCCATCGAGAAAGAGATGCACACCCGCTTAACGTCGATACAAATATGGTGTGGCGCATCCACCGTGTTAGGAAATGGGCATGGGAGCCCGCGGCAGCCTCGTGCGAGGGCAGCCGGTAACAGATGGTCGCACTCTTGATTGCCTCGTATCGTGCCCGGCAGCCCTTGGCGCCGAAATCATGTCGTGTTGGACGCTGTAGGACCTTGAGAAGAGGTGTCTAGAGGGGGGGGTGATTAGACACTAAGTACCAAAGTTGCAGTTTTTAAGTTTCTTTAAAGTTTGTGTGGAGTTTAGGCACAAGTTTAACGTTCACAACATATAGCAAGCAAGCATGCAAATAGTATATGAGCAGCGGAAAATAAAGCATGCAACTTGCAAGAATGTAAAGGGAAGGATTGGCGGATTCAAGCATAATAGACACGGATGTTTTTGGCGTGGTTCCGATAGGTGGTGCTATCGTACATCCACGTTGATGGAGACTTCAACCCACGAAGGGTAGCAGTTGCGTGAGTCCATGGAGGCTCCACCCACGAAGGGTCCACGAAGAAGCAACCTTGTCTATCCCACCATGGCCGTCGCCCACGAAGGACTTGCCTCACTAGCGGTAGATCTTCACGAAGTAGGCGATCTCCTTGCCCTTACAAACTCCTTGGTTCAACTCCACAATCTTAGAGGCTCCCAAGTGACACCTAGACAATCTAGGAGACACCACTCTCCAAGAAGTAACAAATGGTGCATTGATGATGAACTCCTTGCTCTTGTGCTTCAAATGATAGTCTCCCCAACACTCAACTCTCTCTCATAGGATTTGGATCTGGTGGAAAGAGGGTTTGAGTGGAAAGCAACTTGGGGAAGGCTAGAGATCAAGATTCATATGGTAGGAATGGAATATCTTGGCCTCAACACATGAGTAGGTAGTTCTTTCTCAGAAATAGGATGCTGGAAGTGTAGGTCCAGTCGATGGCTCTCTCCACGAATGAAGAGGAGGTGGAGGGGTATATATAGCCTCCACACAAAATCTAACGTTACACACAATCTACCAAACTTCGGTGGGATGAATCGTTAAACTCGGTGAGACCGATTTAGCAAATAATGTGACCAAGTTAGGGTTTCGGTGGGACGGAATGCAACTCGGTGGGACCGATTCGGTTAGGGTTAGGGCATAACGTAATCTCGGTAAGACCAATTACACAAACTCGGTGGGACCCGATTTTGGTAATAAGCTTTCGGAGAATTGGTCGTGCAAACTCGGTTTGATCGATTATCAAACTTCGGTGGGACCGATTTTGATAATAAGTTAACAGAGAGTTTGCATTGTAATCTCGGTAGTACCGATTGCTCAAACTCGGTGAGACCGATTTTGATAATGGACATACGGAGAGATTACAATCCCATCTCGGTGAGACTGAGATCCCTATCGGTGAGACCGATTTGCCTAGGGTTTGTGGCGATGGCTAAGACATCCAAACTTCGGTGGCGCCGGATAGAAAGAATCAGTGGGGCCAAGCTTGACTTTAGGTTTTAGGACATATGTGTGGAAGTGGGAAAGTAGTTGAGGGTATTTGGAGCATATCACTAAGTACTTTGAAGCAAGAGGCTCATTAAGCAACACCTCATCCCTCCTTGATAGTATTGGCTTTTCCTATAGACTCAATGTGATCTTGGATCACTAAAATGTAAAATGAAGAGTCTTGAGCTTGAAGCTTTAGCCAATCCTTTGTCCTTAGCATCTTGAAGGAGTTCCCACATCCTTTAGTCCATGCCACTCCATTGTTGAACTTAACAGAAACATACTAGATAAAAGTGTTAGTCCAACAAGAGACATGTTGTCATTAATTACCAAAACCACCTAGGGAGCACGTGTGCTTTCAATCTCCCCCTTTTTGGTAATTGATGGCAACATACATCAAAGCTTTAGACAAAGATATAAAGAATAGCAAGTAAAGCTTTGGAAAGACATGTAACAAGCATAGGCTCCCCCTACATGTATGCAATCATGTCAATATGAAATATAGAAGCATGTGATAGCATAACCATGATAGAGCACGCAATGTGTTACATGTATCTTGGCTATATGCATCCGAGCAAAAAGTATTAAAGAGGATACCTTCATGCTCATGAGTCCTTCTTGCAAACAGTATGTACATCAGCAAGAATTCCTCATACACATGATTGTGATGCATATAGTTACCTTGTGGTCTTGAGTTGGCTTAGGATGGAATGAACCTGCGTAAACAAGGTTAGATAACACGGATGCATCTACTAGCCGTGAAAGCAAGCGGAAGAAACCACAAGAATACCAAGACTGGGATGACATGTAGAGAGTGAGTCTTGAGTACCACATTGGATTAGACATGTCCCCAAGAGTAAAGATATGCAATGAATTTAAATGATCTCTTTCCCTTAGATGCCTTGCTCCCCAGAATCTAACATGGGATCTTGGGAGAAGATAGGGAACATAAAATCAGAGCTGAAGGAAAATAGAGCTGAAAGATATGAATGATGATCAGAGCTAAAGTTCAGACCTAATGTATGCTAATGCAAAATTGAGCACAACAGATCATATGAACATGTCTCTCCCCTCAAGAAGACGTGTGGACATCTCCCCTCTTGAACACCAAGCATCTGGGATCCTTGAGAAATACTTTCTACTTAAGTATCCTCTCCCCCTGGAGATCTCTCTCGTCTTTTGAGGGTCTCTCCCCCTAGAAGATCTCTCTCTCCCTTAAGAAGAAAGGTGATAAGTTTTGATGTTCTTTCTCTCTATCTCCAAATGATAAGCTTTGATGTTCTCTCTCTCCCCCTTTGACATCAATTTCCAAGAAGGGTCTTCTGGAGTCTGTCGAATGGGTTTGGTCCTTGAGACACAGAACAAAGCAATGATGAAAATGTGATGCTTGTAGAGGAAAAGATTCATTGAGTGGAGCTGGATCAGAAGAAACACAGAATATGTGGCAAAGAGTTTTTCTGTTATGAAATCGGTGGCACCGAAAGTGGTATGCTTTGGTCGTGCAGAAAAGATTCAGTTGGACCGAAAATAACAAATTGGTGTAACCGAGTTCATCGCAGAGAGAACACTTGTCACCTCAGCTCACTAGACTTAGTAAGATCTCACAAAGATTTGCAAGGAATTAACTGAAAGATATGCAAGGAATTAACTGAAAGATATGCAAGGAATTAACTGAAAGATATGCAAGGAATTAGATGCAGAAAATGCAGAGAAAAACAGAAAGAAATCTAGATGAAGTTTTTTTTGAAGGGGGAAACACAAATGCATGAGACAAATGCAAAAACTCAGAAAAGAACACAGGAGAACTTCATCTAGAGATGGTCGGTGACAAAGTCACCTATGTTAGAGTATATTGACTTAGGAGTCAAGTGAGATCACTTGATCATAGGCCATACTCAGCATTTAAGCTCAAAATGGGGTTGCCGTTTTCCGTTTAAGCATCTTGATGTATTCACATCTTGTCGAGTTGCTTTAACTCATGACTCGGAGTAAAGCTTCTCTAAGATGGAATAACATACCTTGGTTGGTGGTGTTGTCCATGTAGTTGAACTTGCGTGGGTTGCTCAAGGTTGATGTAGCTCATCAAGAATTTGGAGCACCACTTGGAATTTGAGTCCATCTACCTACATGGGTTAGTTCTTGCAAGGAAGAGCACTTGTATATCCAAAATAACAATCATGAAACTCAACATAGAATTTGTCAAAGGATATGTTTGAATGGTTTAAATGCTTCCTTGTCTTCAACCACCTTGTGTAGAGACTTGGTGATGGTGAGATTGCTCAAGATATGAGTAGGTTTCAACCTCATGGATTTTGATTCAACCAAGTACCTACATGGGTTAGATGACATGCAAGATACAAATATATCCAAGACATAAGTTTTTCATCATAAGAGAAATATCAAGGATTAGTCATAAGCTCATGTCTTGCATGTATCCAATGGAGTTTCTTTCTACTCCAAGTTTGAAGCATCAATGATGTTCAATTCTCCTCTTAACCTGCAAAACACTTTCTCATCAAGAGGTTTAGTGAATATATCCGCTAATTGCTTTTCGGTGCGAACATGCTTAAGATCAATGTCACCCTTAGCAACATGATCTCGAATGAAATGATAGCGAACTTCAATATGCTTAGTTCGAGAATGTTGCACGTGATTATGACCAATTTTGATAGCACTTTCATTATCACAAAGCAATGGAACATGTCTCACATATATCCCATAATCTTTAAGAGTTTGGGTCATCCAAAGTAATTGAGCACAACATGAACCAGTGACAATATATTCAGCTTGACGGTGGATAAGGATACCGAGTTTTGTTTCTTGGAGGACCAAGACACAAGAGATCTACCAACAAATTGACAAGTACCCGAAGTGGATTTCTATCAACCTTGTCTCCGGCATAGTCCGAGTAGGAATAGCCAACAAGATCGAAAGAGGCCCTCTTAGGATACCAAATGCCAAAATTTGGTGTATAGATTAAGTATCTCACTATCCTTTTCACGGCCTTAAGATGACATTCTTTAGGGCAGCTTGATATCGTGCACACATGCACACACTTAGCATAATATCGGGACGTGAAGCACATAGATATAACAATGAACCAATCATAGGCGATAAACCTTTTGATCAACCGGTTCACCATCTTTGGTTAAGTCAAGATGTCCACTAGTAGGCATGGGTGTAGTCATACCTTTGCATTCTTGCATATTGAACTTCTTGAATAATTCCTTGGTGTACTTTGTTTGCGAGACAAAAGTACCTTCCTTAGTTTGCTTGATTTGCAAACCAAGAAAGAATTTGAGTTCACTCATCATAGACATCTCAAACTTCTCCGACATTAGCTTCCCAAACTTTTCACTAAAATGAGGGTTAGTTGAACCAAATATAATATCATCAACATAAATTTGGCACACAAAGAGTTCACCATTAACCCTTTTAGTAAAAGAGTAGAATCAATTTTCCCAATTTCAAAGCCTTTTCCAATAAGGAACTTGGTCAAGCATTTAAACCATGCTCTACGAGCTTGTTTAAGTCCATAAAGAGCTTTGTGAAGTTTGTAAACATGATTGGCTTTCTTAGGATTAACAAAGCCGGGAGGTTGTTTAACATAAACTTCCTCCTCTATTTCACCATTTAGAAAAGCACTTTTAATGTCCATTTGGTACAAGGTGATACCATGGTGATTAGCATAGGCAAGTAAGATGCGAATGGACTCAAGTCTAGCAACGGGGGCGTAACTCTCACCATAGTCCATACCTTCGACTTGTGTGTAGCCTTGGGCGACGAGACGTGCTTTGTTGCGAACTACTTGTCCATCTTCATCTTGCTTGTTGCGAAACACCCATTTGGTACCGATGATGTTGTGGTTGTTGTCGGGCTTCTCAACCAATTTCAAACTTGGTTCCTCTCAAAGTTATGTAGCTCTTCATGCATAGCATTTATCCAATCGGATCTTCCAATGCTTCTTCGACCTTCATAGGTTCAATGCTAGAGATGAAAGAATAGTTTTCACAAAAGTTAGCTAAACGAGTTTTAGAGCGAGTGATTCTCCCGGTTAGAATATAATTGTAGATAAGCTCGACGGGATGGTCTTTAGCAATTCTTGCTCGAACTCGTGAAAGCTTTTGCTTGGGTCTTCGTTGAACATCTTCTTCATCTTGTTCTTCTTCTTGGCCTTCTTCATTGTTGGCGTTGTCGTTCTCTTGTCGTGGTGGAGAAGGAGGTTGTTGACGTTCAACTTGATGCACTTCATCGTTTTCTTCATCTTGGTGTGTCCCACTTGTGGATGCTTCCGTATCAACTCTTGGTTCACCTTGTCGTGAAGTAGAAGCTTCCACTTGGACGGACGAGGTACTCTCCTTCACCTCCGTTGGACGGACCTTGCCAATAGACAAGTCTTGGATTGCTTCGAAGGATCTTTGTCTCCTACATCAATTGGCAATTGCTCTACTTGCGAGCCGTTAGATTCATCAAACTTCACATCTACCGTCTCTTCAACCTTTCGGGTGAAATTGTTGTGAACACGATAAGTGTGAGAGTTTGAGCCATAACCTAGTAGGAAACCTTCATGAGACTTAGGAGCAAATTTAGAACGACGATGCTTATCAAGAATGTAGCACTTTGAGCCGAATACTCGAAAGTATCCAACTTGGGGTTTGTTACCGGTGAGTATCTTGTATGCCGTCTTGCCGAGTAGCTTGTGAAGATACAAGCGATTTGTTGCATGACAAGCTGTCTCAACCGCTTCTGCCCAAAAGTGCTTTGGCGTCTTGTACTCATCAAGTATCGTTCTCGCCATTTCGATGAGTGTCCGGTTCTTCCTCTCAACAACTCCATTTTGTTGAGGTGTCTACGTGTGAGAACTTCGTGTGAAATCCCTTCTTAAATCAAGAAAGGTGTGCACATTTGCGTTCTTGAACTCCGTTCCGTTGTCGCTGCGAACCTTCTTGATCTTCACTTCAAATTGGTTTTGGGCCTTCCTAGCGAAGTTTTTGAAGATCTTTTGGACCTGCGATTTATCATCGAGAAATAACACCCACGTAAATCTGGAAAAATCATCAACTATAACTAGACCAAAAGAATTTCCACCGAGACTCTTGTAAGAGTTGGGACCAAAGAGATCCATGTGAAGTAGCTCGAGTGGCCTCTTCGTGGTCATGATGTTCTTCACGGGATGCCTTCCTCCAACCTGTTTACCTGCTTGACAAGCACTTCAAAGTCTATCCTTATCAAATATGACATCATTAACTCCAAGGATATGATTCCCCTTAATAAGCTTGTCAAGGTTTCGCATACCAACATGACCTAATCGTCTATGCCATAACCAGCCTTTTGAGGATTTAGCAATGAAGCAAGTTTTAGGTTGAGCCTTTTTAGTGAAATCAACAATGTATAGCTCACCTCTACGCACAGCAGTAAAGACCATTTTATGATTGTCTCGAAAAACACTTGGCAATCTACTTGATTAGAACATTGAAACCCGAAATCAGCAAGTCTAGAATCTTTGAAAGTAAGTTGTAACCAAGAGATTCAACGAGCATAACATTTTGTATGGAGCTATCATGTGATATGGCCATGTTACCGAGGCCAACCACCTTACCCTTTGAGTTGTCACCGAAAGTGACATACTTTCGAGGATTATCATTATCAGCAAGCTCACGAAACATGTCTTTATCTCCGGTCATGTGATCGGTACATCCACTATCAAGAACCCATTCCTTTCCTCGACATATATCCCGAATATTTGCCATAAGACCAAAATGTCTCATTGCATCATCGAGATCGAAGTCACTATCATCATCCTCATCATAGTATCCATGTTCAACATCATCATGTGGTGGATCAAATCCTAGAGAGGGTGATTCATTAGAATGAGTTTGACAATAATCTTGTCTATGAATTCTTATAGCTTGAAATAATGTCACTAATAATACCAACATTTCCTTTGGCACACATAAGGTTTGTAAGCTCAAATAGACGATCACCAAACGTAGGATCACTAGTATTCATTTTGCTCAAAGCAATAGACTTATGAAGAATTTCATCTAGATTTTTCAAGGAATAATCTGGAAATCGTTCCTCAAGATATTTCCATTAGTGTATGCACACTCAAAAGTAGGCAAGATTCTAATCAAGTTTCTAGGCAATCCTCTAATGATAAGTTCGGCAGTTCTAAGATTCCTAACCATGTCAATTGACTCATCATGGGTTGGATGCAAAGGATCAACATAAGGTGCACAAGGGCTAGCAATGTACTTGTTAAAATGATATTGATTGAAAATAACAAGCATCTCATTTTCCACTCATGAAAATACTCTCCATCAAGAATAGGCACTCTATGTCTAAGACTCCCCAAAGTAGACTCATCCATCTTCCTCCAATGGTGATTAAACCAAGGCAATGGAGACCAATGCTCTGATACCCCTTGTAGGACCTTGAGAAGAGGTGTCTAGAGGGGGGGGGGTGATTAGACACTAAGTACCAAAGTTGCAGTTTTAAGTTTCTTTAAAGTTTGAGTGGAGTTTAGGCACAAGTTTAACATTCACAACATATAGCAAGCAAGCATGCAAAGAGTATATGAGCAGCGAAAAATAAAGCATGCAACTTGGAAGAATGTAAAGGGAAGGGATTGGAGGATTCAAGCATAATGAACACGGATGTTTTTGGCGTGGTTCCGATAGGTGGTGCTATCGTACATCCACGTTGATGGAGACTTCAACCCACGAAGGGTAGCAGTTCTTGTGAGTCCACGGAGGGCTCCACCCACGAAGGGTCCACGAAGAAACAACCTTGTCTATCTCACCATGGCCGTCGCCCACGAAGGACTTGCCTCACTAGCGGTAGATCTTCACGAAGTAGGCGATCTCCTTGCCCTTACAAACTCCTTGGTTCAACTCCATAATCTTGTCGGAGGCTCCCAAGTGACACCTAGCCAATCTAGGATACACCACTCTCCAAGAAGTAACAAATGGTGCGTTGATGATGAACTCCTTGCTCTTGTGCTTCAAATGATAGTCTCCCCAACACTCAACTCTCTCTCATAGGATTTGGATCTGGTGGAAAGAGGGTTTGAGTGGAAAGCAACAGGGAAGGCTAGAGATCAAGATTCATATGGTAGGAATGGAATATCTTGGCCTCAACACATGAGTAGGTAGTTCTTTCTCGTAAATAGGATCTTTGGAAGTGTAGGTTCGGTCGATGGCTCTCTCCACGAATGAAGAGGAGGTGGAGGGGTATATATAGCCTCCACACAAAATCTAACCGTTACACACAATCTACCAAACTTCGGTGGGACGAATCGTTAAACTCGGTCAGACCGATTTAGCAAATAATGTGACCGTTAGGGTTTTCGGTGGGACAGGAATGCAACTCGGTGGGACCGATTCTGTTAGGGTTAGGGCATAACGTAATCTTGGTAAGAACGATTACACAAACTCGGTGGGACCGATTTTGGTAATAAGCTTTCCAGAGTTGGTCGTGCAAACTTCGGTTTGACCGATTATCAAACTTCGGTGGGACCGATTTTGATAATAAGTTAACAGAGAGTTTGCATTGTAATCTGGTAGTACCGATTGCTCAAACTCGGTGAGACCGATTTGATAATGGACATACAGAGAGATTACAATCCCATCTCGGTGAGACCGAGATCCCTATCGGTGAGACCGATTTGCCTAGGGTTTGTGGCGGTGGCTAAGACATCCAAACTTCGGTGGCTTGGATAGAAAGAATCGGTGGGGCCGAGCTTGACTTTGGGTTTTAGGACATATGTGTGGAAGTGGGAAAGTAGTTGAGGGTATTTGGAGCATATCACTAAGCACTTTGAAGCAAGAGGCTCATTAAGCAACACCTCATCCCTCTTGATAGTATTGGCTTTTCCTATAGACTCAATGTGATCTTGGATCACTAAAATGTAAAATGAAGAGTCTTGAGCTTGAAGCTTTAGCCAATCCTTTGTCCTTCGCATCTTGAAGGAGTTCCCACATCCTTTAGTCCATGCCACTCCATTGTTGATCTTATCTGAAACATACTAGATAAAAGTGTTAGTCCAACAAGAGATATGTTGTCATTAATTACCAAAACCACCTTGGGAGCACTTGTGCTTTCAGACGCGGCCGGCTCTACCATCATGGATCAATCATCGACCTCACATCCACCAACGACAGGAGGGCACGGGCTCCGACGAGAAAGAGTAGGCCATGGGAGATGGCGCCGACTCGAGTTTCTTTTGTCGGGTCGTGTCCCATGTCCTACTCTACCTCACCAGAGACCGACCCTCCACTTCGACAGGCTCAGACAGCCATCGGACATGGACAGGTTCAGAACAACAAGGACAGTCGCTGGCGCAAATTTAGACTACAGCCGTCAACGCAAGGTGAGCGTGGCACGAGTTAATCGCTAAAGAGGTTGGGCCGTTACATGCGGCGGTGGTCGTGCGATTGCCCGGCGTAGTCATCCATGACCAGCAGATCAACGCCGCCGCCACTGCAAGTCTAGGCGTCTCTATAGTGGCTGATGTCATTTTAGTGTATTTTCTTTATATTGTGTTGATTGCATACTGTGTTGCGTATTGTGGCGTATTTTCTTTGTATTGTGATGATTGTATACTGTACAATGTATTGTGGCATATTTTTTGTGGTCTATTTTTAAAAAAGAAACTATAAATAGCTAAAAGTGGTGTGCAGAATAAATTTATACCCGCCACTGCAAAACAAATGCCAGTACTGACACATATTTTTGCCCACCATTAATAGTAATGCCCGCCGCTGCTACAAGATCGAGGTCGATGGCGGGCTGTTTGTAACGCCCGCCACTGTTATAGTCATTTGTGGCAGGTGGAGCGCCCGCCACTAATGCCATGTTGCCAGTGGCAGGCGCCTCTGAGAGCCTTACCCGTCATTGCTAGGCTTTTGATGCCGCCACTGCTACGCATTCCTGCGATAGTGTGCAATTGCGTATCTAGTAGAACATATACAACTATCCTCCCAACAAACAGTTTCGTCCTACCATGAAGTTATAGTCGGGTTGAAGACATTCATTTATAATCGAAGTAGCGTTGCAGTTGCATATCAAGTAGGAGATATTTAACTGCCCTAATGACAAAACACTTCTGTTCCCTAAGTTACAGTCGCATTGGAGACATGCATTAGTGAAACGACACCACCTGTAGTTGCGTGTTTGGAGTTAGACATGCAACTAGCTCCACAATAATAATCTGAATTTTAAGTTTTAATGAATTCTAAATTAAAGAAAAAAGAAAAGATGAAGATATAAAAACAGAAATAGAGAAAACAAACAATAGAAAAAATCCTAAAAAAGGCAAAAACAAAGAAAGGAAAAACCTGTTTGAAGTTTCTAGAAGCTTCATAAAACCAGTAGAAAGAGTTCTACATGGGGCGGCCCACTCACACATGTAAAAAGAGGCGGGCGAGGCGTATGTCAACTAGCTCAGAGTTGGGGAATCCTATTCCGCGCATAGGTCGCTACGTAGCGACCTAACGCGTACCCCTCGGGTTTGTCGTCCTCTTGGGGTCGGTCCATTCCAGGTTCTTCCGCATACTGGTTTTTAGGAAGGTTCCAGACCTTTTTTTCTATTTTCTTTGTTTTCTTCTAGTTTTTTCTTTCTTTTATATTTTATATATTACTTCTCATTTTCTTTTATTTTAAATTTTCCTTTTTGGTGTTGCAAACATATTTTCAAATTCGTAAACGTTTATTGAAATCAAGAACAGTTTTTGAGTTGACAAACATATATCTGAAATAATGAACATTTTCTAATTCGACAATACATTTTGAAATCACAAAATAACAAAAAAATAACTTTTGAGGACATTTTTACAATTCTGAACATGTTTGTCAATCGGCCGACATTTTTTGAACGATGAACATTTCTATGAATTGACATGATATTTTTTGAATTGGCAAACATTTTTTGAATCGATGACCATTTTTTGAATCAATGAATATTTTTTACATGAATGAACATTTTTTGAAATTCACAATAAAAAGTTTTGTGAACATTTAAGAAACTTGTTGAATATTGCTTGTATCTCAACTTCCGTCCTGATTAATTAAATAAAGTGGTGATACCCATCAAAAGAAAATAGCTATGGTTGGCACAAAATTTACTGCAAATTAATCATGTGATTGAAGACTTAGACGTGACATAGTTTTTATGTACCCTGATAAGTGCCACACGTCAGGGTCGTTCTCATGACAACTTTGAACATTTTTTGTGACAAGTTTAGTTGCACGAGGGTGGCAAATTTAATTGACAAGCATGAAAACTGTCGTTCTTTATTTTATTTTAATAGAAACTTGTCGTGTGTCACTGAAATTTGCCATCCTTGGATGACAAGAATTGCCATAAAAAAAGTCAGGCCCAAAGTGCAAAGCACCTGACGTGTAAGACCTATCATTTGGATACTTTATATCTAAGAATTGCCATAAAAAAAGTCAGGCCCAAAGTCTTCATGGTTACCTACGTGGAGCACCTTTTGTTCTATATCGCGAACTGCTTTATGTGCTTGCACCGAAAGGGGTTGGTGAAACGTTTCATGGAGTGAGGTAGATCCCAAGAAATCTGTGACTGAAATATCCTCATTTATTGCGAAGGAGAAGGCCCACGCGTATTATTCCGCCAGTGTAGTGTCTAACCATGTATTCTTCCACATAAGTACCGTGTCTCCAATGTGCACATTTTCTTTAGATATCCCTCTCTAGATTGGGGTGAGCTTTAGCACATCCTTCCACCAGTACTATCCGCACGGTTCCGACGCGTGCAGGATCTTGTGCGTGTAATATGTTCTCCAGATCAAATCCACCCAGGGCAGGTCATGGTGGTTGTAAAATTTATGCAGATATTTGAGAAGGAGGGCCTCACTTTGGATACGGAGATTGATTATGCCAAGTCCACCACTTTGTTTTGGTTGACAAACCATGTCCCAAGCTGCCAATGAGTTACATTTATCCCCTTGCTCAGTCTTTTTTTTTGTCCAAAGGCACTTTCTTCTTATGTTATCAAGTAGCTCTAATATCTTTGGTGGGAATTTGAGAGTGCAGAGGCGAAGATGGTGAGAGATGTAATCATCGTGTTGAGGAGTGACAGTTTTGCACCGTATGACATCAAGGCTAAAGTGCTGGTCATTCTTCGTTCCATCGTGCAAACAAGAGGCATGAGATCTTGGACCGTAGGCTTGGTTATTACGAGAGGCAGTCCCAAGTAACTGAAGGGCATAGATCCTACCTTACAGCTAAAGATAGAAGCGATGTTGTTGTAACAATCGGCAGCACAATTAATTGGGATTGATGTAGACTTGTGGAAGTTTATCTTTAATCCAATAGAAGCAGCGTAGTCTGAGAGAATATCCTTGATAGTCCTTGCTTGGTTGGGGCAAGCAGGGTGTATAATGATCGTATCGTCGGCATATTGGATCACTGGATAAACATGCTGGTTTTGTCTTTGGAACGGAAGCTGTATTTTTCCTTGTCGGAAAGCGTCATTAATGGCAGCTTGAATAAGGTCATTTACCAAGCACAAAAATGAGGGGTGATAAAGGATCACCTTGGCGAACACCACATTTGCGAGATGAATTGCCGGCTGGTACACCATTTAAGAGGACCGATGATTTTCCGAGGAGAAGATGTATTTGATCCAATCAAGCCACTTGGCATCAAACCCCATGTGTTCCATAATTGTAATCATTGCATCATGCTCGATCATGTCAAATGCTTTTGCAAAATTTAGTTTTAGCAGGACAATATTTTGTTTTGGGGTTTGACACTGATGGATGTACTCGAAAGCCCAGGCCAAACAGTCTTGTATTGATCTTCCTTTGATGAAGCCATATTGATTGCGATGAACAATTTTAAGTATGAGCTTTTGTAGCCGGTTAGCGAGCAGTTTAGTGATAACCTTGAGGCAGCAGTTGAGCAAAGTAATTGGTCTGAAATCAGAAATTGTCTCAGGTGACCGAACTTTGCGTATGAGTGTGATAAATCCCTCATTAATGCTCTCAAGATTATGTCCGCCCTCGTAGAATTGATTGCATAGCTCATAAAAATCCTCTTTAATTATGCTCCAACATTTTTTCAGAAATAAGCCAGTGAATCCATCCGGACCAGGTCCTCTGTCAGCCAGCATTTCCTTGATGACAGCATCGATTTCATCCTTGGTGAAAGGGACAGTCAATTGATCCACACCCTCAACTTTCTTGATGATGCTTTGCAGGTTGAATTTCATTTAAAACTCTCCAGATTTTCCAAGTCTTTCTTTGAACGCTTGGTATATGATTGCCTCTTTACTAGCATGATCTTACGCTTTGTGTCGCCGGGAGAGTTTCGGTGTTGGAATTGTGTTGCGTACGTATCTTTTCGAGGCCATTGCCTTTAAAAATTTAGGGTCTTCACACCCAATTTCACCCATCGAATGGTGCATCTCTTTTGCCAGTATTATCTTTGGTAGTTCAAGAGGCGTAAAATGTGTTTCTTCAAAATTTTCCTAAAATTATGTTCTGGAGTAGAAAGGATTCTGAGATTCTTTAGGGCATCTAGATTGGCCAGGGCAAGATTAGAGTTTTCAATTGCCACCTTAAGTTTAGAGATACGTTTGCTCCACCTTTTCAACTCATATCTAAATGCTTTGAACTTTCTGCACAGTAAAGTGGCGGCATTTGTATTGGCATGTCTTAATGGTCTTGTCCACACAGATTGAACCAAATCCATAAAACCTGGGTGCTCCGTCCAATAAGACTCAAATCTAAAGATTTTGCTGCGAGGGATGGAGGTTTCAATTTTGACAACACACGGAATATGATCAGAAACTGGTTTCCCTAGTGGCATAACTAGAGTGGGGTAACACGAAGTCCAGTTGTTAGACGTGAGAAACCAGTCTAATTGCTCAAGGAGGGGGGGTCTGTCTGCATGTTGCTCCAAGTGTAAGCACGACCCTCAATTGGCAGTTTAATTAATTGCTAAGAGCGGATGATGTCATTAAAAGCAATCACGTCATTAGGATTACCTCTAAGTTTATTTACATTATCATGGCTACGAATATAGTTAAAGTCTCCTAGCAACAACCAATCTTCATTGGAGGGATATTTAGAGTATGAAGCCAATCGGTGTAAGTCACTCTCGGGTCACCCCGACACGGGCCATGTATGTTCACCAGGGTCCACTCTTAGGCCGATTGTGTGGAACGGAATTTGATGACAGAACCATGCCACATGTAGACTGATGGAATTTGACATCATATAACAACGTCTATACATTACAAAATCTGATAGGCCCATGCAATGTGACAACATATTAGCAATTTGTCCAATAGTTTCATGAGTCAGGAACATGGAGAATGAGTGATTCTGCGGTGAAGAACACGGCAAATGAGGACGAAATGGAGGGATGGATTACACGGTGGTCAAGTCCTCATTTGTACTTGCCGAAGTGGATGCGCCAATTGTCGCTTCCGGTACCGTGGCCCGGTTGGTGTCACCCAACCCGGTGGCGACGTCTTTGCCTTCCTCTTCTCCTTCACCTGCAGGATGAAGAATGGAATATGATGAGTCTGAATAATTAAGGACTCTGCATCACCGCGTCGGATCCCTCTGTCTCCCCGCGCTCGTCCGCAGTCGCCCGGCTCCATAGAGCCCATGCCTAGGTCGCCCGGCTCCGTAGAGCCCGTGCCTAGGTCGCCCGGCACCTTTCTCCCTTCTCTCCCTCACCTCCATGTCTCCTTTCTGCCCAAGAGCCGCGGATGCCATGGATCCGCCCGGGAAGCCACTCCGGCCTTCCTCGTCGTCATCCGCGATCCCCGCCTCGCCGCCCACCTCCGGATCGGTCTCCCCAGCCCGCGCCAAGACGATCCGGCCCCTTCAAGCTCCAGCCGCCGTTCTACATCGAGCCACGCCTTCCAGCTTCTCGAGTCGCGCGTTACATCATTCCGGAGAGAAGGAGATAAAGGAGATTAGAGAGAGAGGGAAAGAGAGAAAGCGGGGGAGGCAGTGTGACTGGGTGGTCGACGACGCGCTAGGAGGCAGGGGAGGAGGCGCACGGGAGGAGGAGCTCGGGGTCAGGCGCTGGTAGTGGCGGCACGGGCGGTGGCGACAACACTCGGGCCTGGGCGGGCCGGATCTAGCCTCGAAACGTTCTCACTTTAAAAGGACCGCGGGTTGAATTTCAAAAACCGCAGGGACTCTTTTGCAAAAGCGACGTGACGGTGAACCCGAGAGACTCAATCCGTGTTTTATTATTATTAGGGATATATATATATATACACAACTTTTTTACTCACCTATATATCTCCCGAGAGAGACCGATCAAGAGAGCACGCGGTTAATTAGATGATGAGAGAGACCGATTGAGAGAGCATGCATGGATGGCTAAATAGCTAGCTAGATCTAGTTGTTGGGGAGGAGAGGTGAATCTAGCTAGCTAACTAATGGAGATGGAGTTATGGTGAAGGGGGCATTAAAGGGAGATGAAGAGAGGTAGGAGAAAGAGAGATGTGAGAGAGGCCATTTATGGAGAAGAGTTATGGTGGAGGGGGACATTAATGAGGAGAGAAGAGAGGTAGAAGGAAGAGAGAAGAAGAGCAACAATGGTGGAGAGTGGAGAGGGGAAAGGAGGGGAGAAAGGGCAAAGTGGGGAGAGGAGGGGAGGGGTGAAAAGGTGGCACCACCGCAACTAGAAGTAGTCTTGCTTACCAAAACGCGATGTCTTGCTAAGTGCTAGTAGCAGCGCTTTCTGGAGAAGCGCTACTACTAAGTGGGGCCCATTAGCGATGGCGGTGCGATGAAATTAAAGCGCTACTACTAAGCATTAGCGATAGTGCTTTGGATTACGCAGTATTGGTACTACAGCTTCTAAATCGGTGGCCTCGTCGGTCCCATGTAGTAGTAGTGTTTTTTCTTTTCGGTATCTGGTATCGACAGAATAGTAGCGCTTCGATCGGCGCCATCGCTAACTAGTAGCAGCGTTGACTATTTTAGCGCTATTGCTAACTAGTAGCTACTAACTTGTATAAGCATTTCCCTAGTAGTGTTAATTTTATTGATGATTGCACTTCTAGTTTCTACAGACTAGTGCTAACCGATGATTGAAAAATATATCTACCTTAACTCTAGACAACTACTGCACATTGTCACTGCCTAGCACTTATGAACCCTAGCGATTCAAATAAAAAAATTACAATGGCAGTGACCTACAGCAAAAGAGGGAGGGATGATATGCTCACCTGGGTTGGAGCCGAGGGTTGCCTACAGTCTACTCCGTCGCCGTCATAAATGCTTTGGTGTCGTCATAAAACCCTAGCAGATGAGACTGGGAGGCTCAGATGCAAAACGCACCTCTAAATTAAAAAAATTCCAAATGGACCAGATGAGAGTGGGAGGCTCAGATGTGTGCCTCAAGACCGGAGAACGACGACAATCGTCGGAAACGGCCAAAATCAAAGCGGCACGACCAGCGGCGAGAGAGGGAAAGGAAAGGGAACGACACAGAGCAGCGGGTCAGAGAGAGGGAGTGGGTTGAGGGGGTCGTTGCCCCCGTTGGTTTTGACCCCCACGGCATTCTAATACTATTTGGGCTTGCCCAATAAGAAAAAAGATCACCACCTAAAAATTCTCATCTCAAAACTATATATTTCAAGTCTTGAACTAAAAAGGAAAAAAAAGTAAATTTAACAAAAGTCTATACCTACTAATAAAGCAAGGTGCGTTTCGCCAACTTTTTCATCCGTTCACCGCTAAAAAAAAAAAATTGCTAAAATAAATATATTCCTATTCGAGGTGGTACTAAAATTTTATGTGTTTGTCTGCTAGAAAAAGAATTTTCGTACGTTGGCCACGCGCTAAGGCCCAGCCAAGCCAGCCCCCTTATTTTTCTGCCCACGCAAACAGGAAAAAATCTATTTTCTGCAATGGGCGACAAATAGTCAAGTTTCGCATCGGACAACGAATATTGGGCTGTCCCATTTTTTCCTTTGTTTATGTGTTTTCCTTCTATTTTTATTCTTATTATTCTCCAATATCTCTTTTTTACCTTCCATTTTAATTTTTATTTTATAATTAATTTCGTAAATTAAAAGTTCTAAAAAACATTCAGAATTAAAAACCAATTTTTGGAAACTGTTCAGAATTCCAAAATTTAGTTGCTATTCTGAAAAATATCGGACCTTGCAAAAGTTTCCACTTTTTTCATAAAATATTTTTAAAATATTGTTAGCTATATCTAAAAGGAAAATGGCATTTCAAAAAATGCTATAAATTCGAAAGAAATTCTTGTTTTAGTTAAATCTTCACAACTAAAATTAATATCCCTTATAAAAGATCAATATTCTGAAAAATCTTATGAATTTTCAGCACATGTTCCCATTTTAAAAAAATGTTCACAAATTGAAATAATGTTCAAGTTTTTTCATCGGACTTTCGCACAGGACAACCAATAAAGGGCTGGCCCATTTTTCTTTGTTTATGTGTTTTGCTTTTATTTTTATTCTCCTTTCTCTATATCTTTTTCTCCTTCCAAGTTTATTTTCCTTTTAGAATTTATTTCATAAATTGAAAATTCTCAAAGAAAGTTCAGACTGAAGAAAAAAAAATTTCGAAAATGTTAAGAATTCCAAAATTTTGTTGCTATTTTGAAAATATTCGAAACTTGCAAAAAGTTACCCATTTTTTCCAAAAATTATTATTCTTCAAAATTGTTCGAGATGTCTAAAAAGAAAATGGCATTTAAAATGCTCCAAAATCGGAAAATATTAATATTTTAGTCAAATTTTTAATTAAAAATAATGTTTTGTATAAAAGATACATATTCTCTAATAATCTTACGAATTTTCAACACATGTTCCCGTTTTTGAAAAACGTTTATAAAGTCAAATAATGTTATTGTTTTAATAAAAAAGTTGGTATTTTCAGAAAATGTTTGTGGATTTAAGAAGATTTTCCCTTTCATATTTTGTTAGTGTTTTTTAAAGTGTACATAATTTTCAAAAAACTATGCCGGATTTTAAAAAATATTCATGTTTTCTAGAATATTTAGAAACTAGATATCTTAAAATCCCCTCGATTGAAAGAATTGAAAGAAAAGTAGATTGAATAACTCATGGGCCTTATCTGAGGTATGATAACGTAACAAAACTCTTAAATGCCCTCGACCAATGAATGAAAAAATAGCGGATTGATTCCTTCACACTTGGCGAAGCCGAGAAGCTAAATGTTCATTTTTTCATGTGCACATAGGGTTTTCCTTGCACATATAATTCTCACTGACTTTAAATGCATACTATTTTATCTCCCGTTGCAACGCACGGGCATATGTGCTAGTAAACTATAATATACTATTAAAAAGATCACCGAATAAAAAACTAACAAAAATTTGGAAGTGTCAAAATACATATTTGAAGGCTCAAAACTATATATTTCAAGTCTTAAAATAAAAAGGAAAAAAATTAAAGTCTCAAAGTACATATTAAAAAAATGTCATTATTTCCATTTAAAATAATAGAAAGTTAATAAAAATAAACTATAATATACTATAAAAAAGATCACCACAAAAAAAAGAAACAAATTTTGAAGTGTCAAACTACATATTTGAAGGCTCAATACTATATATTTTAAGTCTTAAACTAAAAGGAAACAATATTAATGTCTCAAAATACATATTTCAAAATGTCATTATTTCCATTTAAAATAATAAAATTTTAATAGAAGTAAACTATAATATAATATAAAAAGTTCACCACAAGAAACCCAAAAGAAAAAAAATTGGAAGTGTGAAACTACATATTGGAGGGCTCAAAACTATATATTTCAAGTCTCAAACTAAAAAGGAAAAACAGTGAATTTTAAGTCCCAAACAAAATATTTTAAAAATGTCATTATTTTCATTTAAAATAATATAAATTTAATAAAAGTAACTATAATATACTATTAAAAATATCAGCACATAAAAAACTAAAAACTAAAAAAATTTGATGTGTGAAACTACATATTTGAAGGCTCAAAACTATATATTTCAAGTACTAACTAAAAAGGCAAAAATTGAATTTAAAATCTTAAGTACATATTTTAAAAAATGTCATTATTTGTGTTTAAAATAATTGAAAATTAATAAAAGTAAACTATAATCTTTACCTAATATTAGAGGAAGGATTGTTTCTTCAATTTTTTTGGTTTACGGTGGGACCCAGATAATTTTCGTACGTCCGAGGTGGTTTGTCGTGCGGGAGTTTTATCGTTCTCCGGATTCGTTTCTCCCAAAAAAGAAAAGCAGACGCGCAAAGCCACAATGGGCCGGCCCATTAGGGAACCAACAGCCTGCACCAGCAAAACGTTTCTAAGAAAAAATAATACGCTGCAAGGACTCAGACACTCATGCTAAAGCGTTCAGAAGGCTACCACTAGACCAAACAACATTTGGTGTTCATTTAGCCGCGCGAAATTTTAAATTAAGCGCACAGTCGCACCAGATATTAAGAGGATTTATTTTTAAAGTGAATATATTTTAGAACACGAAAATTTGCAAAGTTGTTAACAACAATTTAAACTCTATTTTTTTTCAAAAGAAAGATAATTTTCTTTTTTTTTAAACTGAGTATTTTTTAAAACACTAACATTTTTTTAAACTAGGAGGTACTGCTGTGATTATTTTTCGAATTTGCAAAAATTTAAAAACTCAAATATATTTTAAAACTTGGGGAATTTTTTAAATACGTCCACCTGATGCATTGTTTTAATTCAATTTATTAAACTAGGATATGAAGGAATCTTTTTTCTCCGTCAAGTCTTCACGCATCGACAAGTCTCACTCCGCCAAATGACACCTGGTCAAAATGCATGAGAAGTCCAACTAAGATTTCATGGTCTATCTGACACAAACTACTCACTTTACATGGTGACACTGACATATATTATTGCAGTGCTTTTCCCTATTATATTAGCTAGCTGATTAAAAAAATTGTTCAACGGTCTTGATCTTGGCCGGACACGAAGGCGGTTCAACCATCCAGCTGTTGGACCTGGCCAACCTTGGTTAGTGAAAACGGGTACTATGACCACCGGCGACGAGGACGACAAATATGACAAGCAGAAACATGTGTCTGGTGTTATATTGAAATGGAAGATGTGGACCTGAGAATGAGGTATTAGTCATGTTTATTATGTTATGGGCATGAGGGTGAGGTCTTTAATCATGCTCAGTGGATAAGGGCGTGTAAGGGCTGTTTTCACCCGTTGCAACGCACGGCCATGTTTGCTAGTATACTATAAAAAGAATATACCAAAAAAATAGTAATGTAAGAATGTTGCCATTGACAAAATAACAATACCGGCGTCGGTTATAACAGCACGCCACAACTAAATATAATAGTGTTGGCGTTCCATGCTATTCCACCTAAAGAATATAGCTTTGGTACAAATTGTTGATCTCATATATTTACGACCTCGCCTTGTTTTCAAACGCCACCACTATGCCCCTACTAATGTCGCATTAAATCAATAACGCCATCACTATTTGAAAAAAATAGTGGTGGCGTTGGTTGTAAATGGAGCACCACCAACGAAAGTTGTGGCTAGCCCTTTTTCCACTAGTGAAGATTGAGGGAGGCTGTTAGATAATCTCTCCCTAATAATAAAGCACGGATTGAGTCTCTCGGGTTCACCTTCACGGCAATTTTTCAAATAGGCCCTCCTGTTTTTCAGAAATTGCACCCGCAGTCCTCATCATAAGTCAGCCCGAACTGCACAGTGAGGAGAGAAAAGAAGGAAAAAATCAGCGCCCTTGCGACCACCTCTTGATCCCATCTCCACCTCCGGAGATTTGACGATAACCCCAGTGCCACTTAAACCCCACATGTCGTAGGCAATGGCGGGGTATATGATCAAGGATTTGCGAACAAGGGGTTATCATCAATTATCCCTCCACCTCCATCCCGCCGCCACATGCTGCCCGCGCCGCCCGCCCCACAAGGCCGATCGGGACCGTCCCTCCCCAAACGGCGGGCGATGATGGCGCCGCCCACCTCTCGACCGACGGATTCGCCGGCTTCCCACTCCTCAGGCAGCCCCTTCCCGTCTTGGGTCGAGCATCGCTTGAGGCCCCTTTGGGGCTGCTGCGGGAGTCCTGCTGACAGGCGTCGGGGCGGTGGAGGCTCCGGTGAGACGCCGCGCGGTGGACACGAAGCTCCTATTGAGGCACTGGGCTCGAACCGGCTGCAGGAGCTGTCCGGGAACCCCGAGGCCGACTTGGCGGACTACTTGCAGGGGCCGCGCCGGATGGTTCGTGATTTGCTGCGATGTTCACGCCCGAGGCAAGTGAGGGCGGCGCGGCAACGTCGTGGCCAAGAACCGCAAGGTGTTCTCCTGGCACCACGGCCACGGTGGGTTCTTCTCCCGGCAAATGCAGGTGATTTTCCTAATGGTTCTTACCGACGCGAAAACCCAACTCTGAAGCACTAGAACTAGAATTGCCCTCTCTATGGCGCATCACTCAATCATTCCGGATGGGAAACAATCCGCTTCAAAGTTAAAGAGCATAGTTTTCTTTGCTACCATTGCTTACATATGAGAGTAGAGATAATTAAGTTTTGCTCCTGACTTGCTTTTCTGAACCTAAGTATTCCTAGGATTGCCTTCTTTAATTGCATCTAAATATTAGCTGTCTGATAAGGGTAGAGATAAATGCCTTTTCCTTTTCTGAACCAAGAAGTAACGTGATATCAGTATGGCGGCAGAGGCGGCCTCGAGTCAGTGTCATTCGCTGTAATGATCGCCCGGGCGGCCGTGTAGCCGTCTCAGATGGAGTCCAAGGGAAAGACTAAGAGGAGGTGCGATAAGATTGAGCTTTCCGGAAATTTGGAGAGGCGGCGGTCGTCGTGCTGATTTATTCCTTACAGGTATCTTTTGGCTATAATAAGATGATATACTTTTCGTCAAAAAGTTGCTAGTATTACTTTTAATTGACTACGGAACTAAATCATGACTACGACTACCTCTGTCCTGATTTATTAGGGCTCCTTGTAGTTTGGGTCAAACTTTGACATTTGATTTAACTATTAAAAGAATAAGTTATATACTCTAAGAATAGTATCACTGAAATCCTCTTTCAAATATGAATCCAACAATATATGTTTTGTGACATACAACTTATAATAGTAGTAGTAGTAGTAGCAGTAGTAGTAGCAGTAGTAGCAGCAGTAGTAGCAATGATAGTAGCGAGTAGCAATGCTTGATAGAGTAGGAGAGCAAAGATGTGATGGCGACAGTGTGATGGCGATAGCGATGTGATGGCGAGCAACAATGAGGAAGCGATGGCGATAGCGATAGCGATAGCAAGATAGCGATGGCAGAATGAGCAGAGCAGCGATAGCGAGGCAACAGCGATGGCAAGCGTGACGAGGAGCAGCAGCAGCGGCAATGACGAGCAGCAACAGCGATAGTAGGAAGCAGTGACGATGCAGCAATGACGATAATATGACGAAGAGCAGCAATGAGTAGCAATGATAATAGCAATGACGATAGCGATAGTAGTAGCGAGTAGTAGTAGTAGTAGTAGGAGTAGCGATAGCGATAGCGATGTGATGGCGATAGCGATGGCGATAGCATTAGCGATGAGACACAAGTATTTTCGGATGGAGGGAGTATTAAATACTGTCACAACTATTCTTATATTTAGTAACAGAGATAATAGTGTTTAATAGTGGTATATCATTGTTCCTAAATACTCCCTCCGTCCCAAAATTCTTGTCTTATATTTGTCTAGATACGGATGTATCTGACACTAAAATGTAACTAGATACATCCGTATTTAGACAAATCAAAGACAAGAATTTTGGGACGGTGGAAGTATAAGAATATTACTATTAAATACTAGTATACAAATATATATTTAATACTATACCAAAATATAAGAATATTTAATATAAATACACCAAAGATATGCTACTATTAATTGCTGGTATTAAATAAAAATCATGTAGATTAACACGCGGTCCCCACCTTGGCCCGTGCCTTCCGTTTCAGTTCATAAAGGGCAACACATGCTTCTCCTCCTCGCTCACATTCTTCTCATCCCGCTCTCCTCAACCAACTCCGCGCGTCTACTCGACTGATCCACCGTGATGTGTAACTCTGACGTCAGTGCCATACCCGCAGCCAACCACGAGGAGCACAGCCTGGCGGCCCGCACCGCCTGCGGCCTTGATCGCCCGAGGAAAGGGAAGATGCTTGCGCAACAAGCGCTGCGCCGGTGGTTCACAAGCGCAAGCCCGGAGACCCGGAGAAAAGCCCGCCCCTGGGCCACCAGAGAGGAGCTGGAATCCAGGGAGTCCCCGGAAGGACCCTTGAAGGTGCTTGCGCTCCCGGCGCCAGGGGCCCCGCGTGCTTATGCTGTCTCAGAAGACAAGATGGTGAGTCGCGCTCGCGCCCCCACACGGCGTGCAAGCGCGGTATCCGACGACAAGATGGTGAGCCGCACTCGCTCCTCCCCCCTATGCTACTAGTGATTTGAAGTTAACCGGTGCCTAATGAGCTGGAGTTATTGACAATCTTTAATCTAGTCATGTGAATTAGTGCTAGTGCTTAATGAACTACCTGATGTGTATGTGCAAGAATTACGTGCTGGGTATATGTCCTTGGACTTTCTAATCGCTGCGATCTCATCTGGCAGATGGACAGGAATGAGATGGCGCTGGTGGTTCGCAGGCGCAAGCCCGGGAGACCCCAGGAGAAAAGCCCGCCCCAGCGGCCACCAGAGAGGAGCTGGAATCCCGGGAGTCCCGGGAAGGCCCCTTGAAGGTGCTTGCGCTCCCGGCGCCAGGGGCCCCGCGTACTCACGCTGTCTCCGGCGACAAGATGATGAGACGCGCTCGCGCCCCCACCCGGCATGCAAACGCTGTCTCCAGCGACAAGATGGTGAGCCGCGCTCGCGCCCCCACCCTGCATGCAAACCGTGTCTCCGATGATAAGATGGTGAGCCGCACTCGCTTCCCCCTCTCCTACTAGTGATTTGAAGTTAACCGGTGCCTAATTATTTGATGTTACTGACAATCTTTAATCTAGTCATGTGAATTGTACTGTAGCTTACTGAATTACCTGATGTGTATGTGCATGAACTACGTGGTGTGTATATGTCCTTGGATTTTCTAATCGCTGCGGTCTCATCTGGCAGATGGACAAGAACGAGATGGCGCCGGTCCATGCCGGGTCTTTTTGTCATCATTAGTATTGTTATATATTAGCTGAAGCTGCGTTAGTCGGCCGATGGATGGACGCCTTACTCACCTCATTTAAATCAAGTCCCACCTAGGTGTAGTTTGTTTTGCCACTAGCTGTGTATACATAGGCGAGCTCCATCACTGTGTTGCTGCGTGGAAAACATATGAACTGTAATAAGAAACATGCAATGGCTAGAAACATCTCCACATATTTTTTTCGGCACGTTTTACGTGTCAACCAAATTAGTCAGATCCCCAGCCGTCGAATTGACACATGGAGCATTGGATCACACTACACGGCAGCAGAGAGAATGGAAACCGTGTTCCTCCATAGCCTCCACAATACATGTGTATCCACCACCCCTCCCACATCGTCGCAATGCAGACAATTACGCCGCCCCTTGCAACACCGGCTTTGGTACCCTAGAGATCCCTGATGTCGCTTGGATATCCTGCAAGTATTATTACAGTGTGCCAACGAGGCGTCGTCCTTGCAACATTGTCTTACAAACAATATAGTTGATGCCACCACCACCATCACCCATTTACACATGGGCCATGGCATGTGGCACTTTGTTCGTGGGATAAAACACACCTTGAGAATATGCGATTGCACCATTGCGATCTATGCAACTTAGGAATTGTTGTGACTGCCCTGCAAAACTAGCGATGATACGACCATCGCCTCGCAACATCGGCCATAGTTGTAGCACATAAGAGAAGACGGATGCCGCACCTAACAACACAAGATGTGCTTTTTGCACCATAAGAAAGCACTGCCTTGCAACATCGGGTTATCGTGGTGCTGCACCGACAAACACACTCCACGACCTTGAGACGTCGTATGCCTTGGCCGATGTAGCATAGTGCTCCTCTTTCGGCATATAGCGATGGCTTGTAGCATTGATGGTCGGAGAGTCGCAGCATCGTTGAGTGGCAGTGCTAGCCCAACTCATTGTCATAGAGAAGGGGGAATAAAGGATGGGTGTGCACGTGGTGGAAATAAAGCGAATGGATATGGTGAAGAGAGAGGAAGACTAACAAGGGGCATCTGGCGCTAGAGCGAGCTGACTGATTTCCCCCTGAAACCAGCTTGTTGAATATAATTCAATTTGCTTTTGAGAGACCTCATAAAAACGTCGCAACATGCGAGCATGTCTATACAAAAAATTGTAGATATACGACACATACTCATTAGCTGCAACAAATCAGTGAAAAAACACAATTTATATAGGCCTGATCCGATGGATCATGCATCTGCCAACTCTTCCTAGGTTACGCCCAACCGTGAGTCGTTCAATTGGGTCACACATCACTACCCAATCAACCACCAACTTAGTTGTTCCTCTCGTCTCCTCTACCCACCCTTCGCAACATACACCCATGATTCTCAGCAATAGACCAACATGGAGGCGACAATGGGGGCCATGATAGGCTAGTGAAAAGCACACTGGTGATCAACCTTACAACACTAAACAGAACATTGCAACATGAGGTAACCCCAACTTTGTAGCACTGGTGCACCATTTTCAACCACCTTGTAGCAATGAAAAGTTCACTAGCCAATAGCATTGCTGCACCAAGTTACCGGCTTCCAGCACTGAATACCCGGGCTTGTAGCACCGCGATGATCGATGGTCGGCCTTTCAACAGTATTAGTTAACATTGCACACCTCGTCTCCATTTTTATGTACATACACATGAGTGAGCTTGGAACATCAGTAACGTATCAACATTATCAAACATGAAGACGACACCGACGTTACTGAATAAGAGTGCAACTGCACATGCACCACATGAGCCATAATTTTTTAGCTCTGCGACAACAGCTTATAGTTGCAAAAGAGCTGACGATGATGGTTTAGAATGTATATGATCAAAATATATTAAATGGAGGGGAGGGTGGACTACCTATGTTCAATCAGACTAGCCGCAAGATCACAAGTGCCTTGTCTAAATAGCCAAAAAGACAAAAGGAGGCCTCCTGGATTCTCCATCCTGAAGCTAAGCATAACTCCAACTCCAGACACGCTAGGGGGCTACTAAAGGTGCATTACGCTAGGGGTTTCTTACGGGTGGGAAGCACAGTAGCAGCCTGCCTTAGGGCCCAAGAGGCCAAATGGAGGATCGGTGCAAGAGGGGCAGCTCAGGAGCCCAGATAAGGACTGTGAGAGCATCATGGCAGGCAAGCTAAGATGGCAGTGGTATGAGATCTGATGGATTCCTTGTGAACCTAGCCCTTGCCACCTATATAAGGAGGGGCTCGGGGTTGTCATTCACATATACTCTCATAGACTATACTCTGTAGCATTATACTTCATCTCCACTCTAAACCCCTCGCACAAGGTGCTCCACCATGAATAAAGATCAGATACATGATGTTGGGCATTACCTCTCACCGAGGGCCCAAACCTAGGTAAAAACCTTTGTGTGAACTCCCTTGTCATGGATCCCTACAAGTTCACCACCCTACTATGGGTACTCACGGTTTTATATACTGTCACATAGTTAAGTTCTGACACATTTTCTCTGGGGAGTTGAAGCAACTCATGGTGTAAGTAGGGGTTGTTTGAAGCACTGATTCTACTAGCACCTCCTTTCCCGCCTTCGAGATACCTTGTCCTTCCTATCCAACCACTTTGCCATTTGAGCTTTCTTTAAGATGTTTAAAATTTCCTTCCTTTGACCTACCCACCACGGTTGGGAGCCCCAAATAATGCTCTCTCAATGCCTTAGGATCTGTGCAAAGATATTTACAACAACTTAGTCCTCCTATTTGCCTCACTTCCCAAAGAATGTAGAGGCTTTTTGAAAATTTCCCATTTGTCCCGAGGCCCACTCGTAGTCAAAGAGGATATATTTAAGGTTACAAAGTTGCCATTTGACGGTTGAAGAAATACTATACTATCATCTGCAGAAATAAGATGGGCTACATGGGGGTTAGTGCTCCCAAAAGATATACCATTGATCTCTTTATCTTTGAGCACTCATGAGAAAGGCCAAAAACTCGCATAACATAGAAATAAAAAAATATGGAGACCATGGGTCTCCTTGCGAAACCCTCTTCATAGTATAAAAAATACATAACACACTCCTTTCAATTTGATAGAAAACACGGCGGGTACCACACATCATAATCATCAAGATCAACCTATCTGAGAAACCAAGTGCCCTCATCATCAGATCGAGGAAAATCCAAACCACCCTCTTATAGGCCTTCATCATGTATAGTTTAATTGCGAACATTGGATTTTTCTATTTCTTGAATGAACATACTTTGCCCCTGCGTGATCATTATGGATAGGAAAACCTTCAATCTCTTTGCTAGGCCTTTGAAGCAATCATTTGGCGTGTTCAATAAGTTGATTGATCCCATTTGAGGAAGTATATCCATTTAGGTAATTTTGGGGATTAGGACTAGAACCATATCACTAAAGTTTGGTGAAATAACTCCATTAAAAGAATCATCTATTACTATGCGTACATCATTTTTTAGAAATAACTAGTGAAATTGGTAAACATAAGTGAGAGGTTGTCTAGCCCCTGCGCTCCAGTCAAATTTAGAATAGTGCATTCTCAATTTCTTCATCCATCACGTCTGTGTTCACCCTCTCCTCCATATCACTAGTCACACAGGGTCGGATGTGAGCTAAGATGTTGTCAGCATCAGCAGAGGCTTCTGAAGAAAACAACTAAGCATAGAAATCGGCCGAAATCTTCCCCATCTCATTGTCAGTAGTATAACTCGTGCCATCCACCCTCATGTTTTGATCGTCTTCCTTGAGAAATTCCAGTCGGGAACATTGCATACACATTATTTGTTCCTGTGCATGAACCACATGAAGCTACACTTCAATCTCGCTGGTCTTCAGCGAGGATGTCTGGATCCCAATGATCTACCCTTTCCATCGAAGCTGGACCTTGTGCCTAGTAATCTCACAACATACAAGACAAAATACAGAGCCACTTCAATATTTCATATCATTGGTGATATTGTTACGCTTCCTGTAGAGCTCACTCTGGCCGGAATTGTTACCACATGCACACTATCATGCCTCCATGGGCATCCACCTCTCCTCAAGCGTTAATGGCCTCTTCTTACTTTTGGTAATGACTAGGTTTTCTAGCGCTCTATTAACGAGCAAACCATGGTCTGGTCCTCCATGACAACATGTTCAATGGGTGTATCCTACAATGAATGCTGCAATTCATCATTTGCATGGACCCCTGTCCACATGTACATAAAGGATCTCATCCGCTCCCTCTTATTGTCCCAAGTGTACAGGTTGCTACTAAAACAAAGTTTTGAAATGCTATTATTGGCTACACTCTCCCTATTGCGCTCCATTTGTGTGAAACTCTGATGTAATCTCCTAGTTGTTTGTGATTAAAAGAATTCTTTGTTGAGCTATCATTGTAACAGATAAATGTATTATTAGGATCCAGGTCTCTTGAGCCTCCCTTAGCTACACAAATTTTCTTCAATCTCTCTTCCTATCCGGTAGCTTTAGGTGATAATCGTTGTGACGCCTTTGGTGGTCACCATCACCTTGCCTCGTCTTATGAACAAAAGTGCCTCAAATGCTGCGTTCTTTGAGGTAGATGGGTCATCTTTCCCAATGGCCTTGCACCCTTTCCCATATAGATTTTTTATGTCTTGCTTCCTTTCATGCTCCTTTCTCAGGTCCCACTTCCTTTTTAGATTTAAATCATCCCTTAGTTCACAATCATGTCACAGATCTTGCCTGCATTGGTCCTCCCTGCACTTCATCTTAGACAGTGACCCTCTACAAGACCATTTCGAGGATCCTCGTAGAGAGAGAGTCCACAGAGGGTGTATAATCATTGTATGACCTGCACGTAAATGGGCGGACATGCAACGCTACATGACCCTCGCCCATAGGCGCCCTTTGCTTGACCTAGTGCTCCCAAAACTAAAGTTCCTGCTTTCTTTCACCGGCCTCTACTTTGTTTTTATGCTGTGAGGAGCCATGTCCAAGTTATGCCCTCAACCATTCACCCAAGCTGGGGTGAGGAATCATTTTATGGTTCAAATCATCCGTCAACATGTGCTAGTCTGTCGTAGTCAATCCAAAAGAGAGGTATCTTCTCAAATTGAAAATCAAACAAGGTCCCCTCATCTTTTGCTGAAGAGTGGAAAGAAGCCTCAGACTATTGAAAGAAATATAAAAATTCTAGCTCTAGATCTGATATGGTTCCCCCATAAATCCATCCTTCTTAACATCACTCATTACCACGCCACCAAGACAATTCCCAAGAGCATTCCCAAAAGTATATGATCATTTATATAGGGGAGGATCTGTAATTATCACCCATGGCTCGGTGATACAAAACATTATCTTGGATGACCTAGTTTTTTCATCATAATCCTTCAAAACTATCACATTAATACCAAATTGCCAAATTCAATTATATAGAGCGTGCTTCTAGACTCCTTTGTTATGGAATCTAAAGAAGAAGATATTATTTCTAATGTGACTTATTTGGGCTTCCTAGTAGAGTCCCATGTATGTTTCATAGCCCTAGCAAACACGTTGATGTTGATTTGCTGGAGTGAGCATGCCTTTCCAACCACTGACCACCGAGTAGGCCTCAATCGGTCTGGAATCCTGATCCTCAAACATGAGATCTATTAGTTCCTTTTGTTGTCAAGTTCAGGGCTCCTTGTTAATTTGGTTGAGAGATTAGCTGCCTCTCCTGAAGCATTTCCATCTGTTAGGGACTTTGAAGGTTCTCATCTTAACGATCCTTGGTCGCCCTGTTCACTTGAGCTGTCGATTTACGCCACGCCTTCTCTCCCATCGTCGCGCAAAGGAGTGGAAGCACCAAGACCAATCAATGTAGGAGTTCTGATGTCATCATCTCATAGATGAATAAAACCTAACCCTAGCACTACTTGTCGATTAGCCTATAATCGCCCTTAGCATTTCTTTTCATGCTGGGCCCGCCACTAGGTATTTATACGTGTGGTTCCATTGGTACGTTTTTTTGCGCTGAAGCCTTTCTGCTACATTTGCCTTTCTACAAAGGCGGTCTTATCCAAATAATATAGTCTCCTCTATCTATAGGAAGCGAGGACATTAGCTCTTCTTTTTTTCAAGGAATCAGCCACCATAAATGGATCATTTCCAAAGAAACAAAGTCACAAAGAGAGAGACAAGACATTAGCTTCTTTATGGGGAACACATATATTTAAATGTTGCCTTGCTCTCTGATTATTAACAAGAAATATTTTTTACTAATATATTATGTGTAAATCTTGATAGATATGGAATGTATTTTGGTCAAGATGTTTTAAGGAATCATATTAGTTTTTGTTATGTTGAAATTAGAAGAAGTTCATGTGCCTTCAAGGCATGTCAAGGTGTGTTGTTCCACCTCAAAATTGGTACATACTAAATGGTTATTCTCCCTACATATAGCCCCAATTCTCATGCTCTCTCTCTCTCTCTATCTCTATCTCTCTCTCTACATCTTATATTCCAGACTACTCCATAAAGCCTAACTGGTGAAGGTCCAGAAACACCCAGCAGTGATGGGTTCAACTCCCATTCGTAGTCTATACTTAGTGGAGGAGAAACAAGCCACTTACAGGCACGAGCCCGCCAATGGTGAATAAATCAGAAAAGAAAATCAGGCCATGGCCAATCCAAATCCGGCACCTGCCAACAATGTGTAGTCTCCACTACTCGAACCTACTTTTTCCTCGATGTGTTACATCATGTGATGTTTGGAGAAGCCATAGAGTTGGGGATCCGAATATAGAAAACAACAATGGGGAGTGGCTTGAAGAATAGGAGCCAAGAAGCCGGACGGACAAGGCCTCCACCATGCTGCACCATTGGCCGATCTTGACCCGTATGGTGCAAGGACCGAGGCAGAATCAACACCGTCATCATCTAGGTTGCAAAGGAAGTTGGACCACTGTCTTTCTTCTCTCGGACAAACTCAATGATTTCATGCAGTTGGCACCCATGCCACATTCCACAGAGATAACAACATTGAGGAGGAGGAGGGGCAGCATGAAGGTTTCTTCCTCATAGGAATTACTTTAGAGGAAGTGGGGACGGTATGGCATGATGAGCAGTTAACAAGGGAAGTTTGCATGACTGTGGAGGACAAATCATGAAGACAAGTGTGCTAGTAGCTAGATAAGGGATGAATGATAGCGAGGAAGGAATAATGAGCTTCTTTGGGTGAGGCTACTATTTTTTAAGTTGCGACCTACTGATCATAACAACAATTGATCGTAACAACGTACCATTGATGATATAGGGTATTGTTTTAGTAACTGTCAGGATGTGACTAGTGCTTTTATGTGGTGGTTTGTATATTACTAACAAGTAGCATTTTTAGCCTAAATATTGTCCTCTGTCACTCGTAACAACGTACCATTGACGGACCACATATTGGGCCCGTCACTACTACCTTTTTCCAACAAAAATAGAATTTTAGTTATAGTAAGATTCACAACAATCCCGCCGGCCATTAGTGCTAAGTAGCACTGCTGACCGGTTTTTTGACCCACCACTTTTGATCGAAAACTAGGTGAGAACTCTAGTGTGGTGCACGTTTGTTTTGTTCACAATTTTTAGTGTTTTTATGTGCACAAAGTCATATCTTTCAACCCTAACAGGTTCTCTTTAGGTGGGGTCGAGAGCGAAGGACCTGGGAGCTTGGAAGCGGGAAATGGCACCTCGAGGGGTTCAGGTCTCCATGATCAATAACCACAATTTTGATCTGAATGAGCTGCCGACCGAGCATGAGTAGCTCAAGAAGGAGTACTCACCTGTGGAGCAAGAGTAGCCGCCTATGGCACAACATGAGCTTTAATGTTCACAATGGTTGGAGGCTACTCAAATCCCGCTTGTGTTAGCAAAAATAACTCTTGGCCCAAAGTGTAGCCCTGTCAGAAATTATCGAAACAATATCCTTATCCCAAGGACGATTGTAAATCTTATGTGGAACTTTTGAATTTCTCGCTTCCTATTTTTTGTTGATTGGTAGACGCTATTGCTAAACTTGAGGGAAGGACTTGGTATACTGCTTCATGATCAACGTGTCAGCTGGAAATGGCTTTTCTATTCATTTCCGTGATGGTTTTGATATGTGGATTGTTTGAACAAGCAGTTGTTCATTCGGTAAAGCTTTGTGAAACATCAACGGTGGAGCTAGGTCTCGGTCATGTGAAATGACGATGGGTCAAGAAGTGTGTTGGATCATGAGATAACATATTTTCTAAGTTGTTAATCATGTGTGTTAACACCATGGGTAGTATGAGAGAAGGTCAACATGCATGTTTGGGTCTGAAATGACCTCATGACCAAAAAAGGGAGAGAAACATGGCTAATAGGAATACGAACGATATGGAAGTGTGCATGGATGTTAATTGTGGTTATGAAGCCACACAAGATGTCAGAGGACCCGCATCCTTACATATCAAGGTTGACTTCACATGCCAACTGGATTTCGTCTAAATTATTGTATATGTATGTATGTTATATCTTGACATCTTACCAAACAAAAAACACCAAAAATACACTATTTACTTCTCTTTGATGCATATTCTAGTTGGAGGGTAATCATAACATTATGTGGATATTTGTCCATAATAGAATATATAATGGTCTAGTGAGGCAAGGTGTAAATGGAGAGGACAATAGTCGAACATGAAAACATCCAACATTGTGTTATAGTTTCATCAAGTTGTCTAGTGAGTCAATATGGAAATGGAGGAGGCTCATAGGGCAACACGAGAACACCCAACATGTTGCTCTACTTACTTCCTGTTAATGCAGAAGAGACCGAGACTAGTGAACGGTTAACCATAACACATGGGCAAGATATCTCATACAAGATGAAAATGGAGTGAGTCTTGTATGAAAATGCTAACAAAGTATGAGTGTGCATAGCATGCCATCGCCTCCCTTTCTTGTTCGAGTTTCCTTCACCAACCCCATAGTACCCTGATCAACACTATTATTTGGATATGCTTCTCATCTGAGAAAGAATAGTTATTGAGAGACATTTATATCATTGTCTAGATAGACTTGTTCAAGGGGCAATAATGGAGGTGTCTTATCTATTATAGCCACATTCCGGAGAAGAATAAAAAAAGTAGACACAACCTGATAATTTATTGAGATTTGAACCGAGGATTCCACATACATCAACTATCCTACATGTGAATCAAATCCACATCCTACATGGGCATTGGGCTTTAGTTGGACTACCACTTTATGGACAAGCCATGTGGTCCATGTGCTCTACGTCACAAAGGCGGGAGGACAAGGAGAAAATAGTTGTCGATGATTGATCATTGAAGTTATTTGTCAAGAAATGTTTTCCCCGACATGGTTCATTTAATTCATTATTTAGTATTTGATATCGGTTCTATGCTCTAATGTGTAACCTTCTTCTCACGATTTGGGTCTAGCTGTCAGTGGTCATGAGTTCATTACTTATGTTAACTACTATTGTTGTGTCCACTTGTTCGCCAAGAGACTATAAAGTTAACTTATATCCTCCCGTATTTATATTAATATAGTTGGTGGTTAGGTAATCCTTGACCTTGAATATTACTCACATTTGTCAAATAGGAGGCCACACTAGAACTGTCTAGTGCATCATCTATGGTCAGATATGGTGTATTGCCTATTCTAAACCCAATGAGTATTACATTATGGCATGTTCCTGCGAGGAGGAACGAGTTACTCTTTTATGTCAAGGGGAGACGGCATGCCTAATAATTGTCAATGAAAAATTAATAGTCTACATCAAAAGTCTAACCCAAGAAAGTGAATATGTGCCATTGTAATTTTACAACACTAAGGGCCTGGTCTGATCTTGTCCCGCTCCTCGCTTCACAAATTCCTGGAGCAGAATCTGAGCCGAGCAGAAATAGCAGCGAGAAGCTAGCTCCGTGAAGCTAGGATCGACCGCATGCAAAATCATGAAGCAGACTCGCCCAGCTCCACCGATCCGAAAGCTGAAGTTGGCCCATATTACAAGTGAACTAGCTAAGTCGCTTACAAGCCAAGGCAGTGCGCTCGATTACATTTTGATTGCTCCTCGTTCCCTCACTCGTGATCCCTCACTGCTCCTCTACAAGGCCGATTTGGGTTGCCTCCAGTCAGCCCAACTAGCTCGAACAGGCCACAACCCTTCTAGCTGGGCTGCAGTGCCGCGAGAAGCTGCAAACCGAGCGGAACAGATTTTTCATCACTGCTTGGAGTGAGAAGCTACTCTGAAAAGTTGAATTTCTGAAGTTCTGGAAGCTAGAGGAGATCGAGCAGGCCCTAAGTCATCGGTATTTCATAATTGAATGTTCTCCATGTCGTGACTTTTGATGGTGTAAACCCAAATAATCGCCATTGCGAAATTAAATTCCTCCGTGAGTGAACCCACATCCATAAAGATGTGCCACTAAAATCCACCTCTAGGCTATCTTGGAGTCCTTAATATAATCAAGTGCGCCCAATATGGTGACTTAATATGTACTTATTGACCCTACGAAGCTAATCGCCTCAATCAAGACCCCTTCCTGGTTCTCCTATAACTAGATTCCCCGAAACCACGAGAATCCTTAGAATGGGATTACAACTTAGCACCTTTCGTTTTCACATAGTAAGAAGAGTTGCTCCTTGGATAGCACGGTACAATCAAAGGTGCAACCTGTGTTTCAGAGGGAGTTATTGTCTCGAAACTTTGTTCTCAACTATTCCGATTCCAGCAAACGGAGGCCATTGGGTCAAAGCTGTAGTGCACGCCCTGTAGTTTTCAAGTGGGGTGAGACAACTTTAGCTAGGAACCTATTTTCATTCTGACCAGCTCCCTGAAAACAATGTTCGACTGCATGTGTAGTCGGTGTAGATGTGTCATCGCAATTCCACCACTAGGATATCACCAAGTCCTATGTATTACATGACAACATATGCCACCATATGGTGACTTGATAAATTAAATGGATTTCACCAAGCTTTCGTGTTACAATTATAGTGAAGATAGTGACTCACATGTCAGCCTCCCTGACGGGAAGCAAAATCATTCTGACTTTGGCAACCTAATTTTTGGTGGATTCAAGCAAACATGTTGTATTTGTATTTTATTTATTTCAACATATATAATTCATGTAAATAAATCAATTCATAATAGGAGTCTTGGAGACACCCATGTCAATAATGTGGAATTATGGGAAATCTTATTATGTGCATCAACATAAGCCAAAACTCGTCGCTTAAGAGATATGTTTACAATCTTCCAATGGTTATTCCCCCTACTAAATTCATGATGTTAACTAGTTCCCAGAAGTTGAGAAAGAAGTTTAGTCATGGGATCAATGTCTAGTGCGTCATGTTTCCAGTTCCCATAAAAATTTGTTATGGAAGTTGAGAAAGAAGTTTGGGCAACATATTTCGGACACCTATCATGTCTAGGATCTTCTCAAGCCTAGGTAAGCTTAGTCATGGGATCAATGCAGGCTATTAGTACATTGACCCGGTTCTTAATTCAAGTCCTCCTTGCTTGATACAATATTGAATGGAAAGTACATAATCAATTTACTTAAGTGGGTGAACGATGTTGGCTGGTATATTTCAACACTCACCTCACATGCATCTTTTAGAGGCATATAATGCATCATGATGGAAACATTTTTTCTGGAAAATTTTAATTAATTTAATTAGTAGCAATCTCGTATGGCAAGGATATATGGTAAATGAAAATGAGGGCTCAAATGCTACTTGTTGGCACACAAAAGTCAAGTTGTCTTTTTCCTCCCATGTTGATCCTCCGTGGTTCGACATTGGGCATTACAAAGAGATCAAGTTCCACCATCTTTACACACCGCTAGAGCTACCAGACCCTCCACCATGAATGTCCATATGGTGCAATGAGTGATAGCGAGGTATATTAGAACATATAGTTTACACCGTTAAAGTAATTAAATGGGCTATTTTTCCTACTATGAAAAGTAGTATTTTAAGAGAAAACTATGCAAGAGTTTGTGATCTTTGTATGTAAAAGCATTATTTGCCTTTTCTTGGTGTTCACGCAGTTTGATTTATGGCAAAAATGGAAAATCATGGGACAATAATTGTTGATATTCTTTATGGAAAGCGAGATCTTTTCACTTTTCAGATCACACAAACTATTGTTTTTCTTATAGGGGTGATATACAATGTTCTAAATCTGCACTTGTGATTCGTTGTCCATTTAAATTTGGTTTCTTCCACATATTATGTTGGTTTGTTGCTGTATTTATCTCAGCACTAAAGTATCTTGATGTTAGCTAAGTCCAATCAAAGGCCCATGTTTTTATCATGTTATACAAATTAGTAAGCTAAGATCTTACCAAACCCAAGTTACATAAGCCCAGACTACGTGAAATACACATCATGCAGTACACATGTTCATCTTAGTGTTATGTTATACTTGGCTCTGAGATAACAAATGGTATCAATTATTACTATCTTTTGCAGCTTGTTTCTGCTGTTCATCGTGAGAATTATCTTATGTGGTCTCCCAAGGTTCATGCAACTTGGATTTTCATACTTTGGTAGTATTAGTGTTCACTAGGACTAGGTGCCACTCTGTAGAAGCTGAGGATACAGATGGAGAAAGTAGTCATGGTTTTTTTTTTCAAAAAGTTTGTTCATATCTATAAGAGGTGTATGAATTTTCAGTGTATAGTGTTGTGAAACCTAGAATGTTTTATCTCATTTAACATTGAACTACGCTTTCAAGGAAAAACCTTCATTTGACATCGAACTATGCATGCAGGGCAAACACCCGTGCTTCGGGTGCCACTGCGCCGCGAACCCTGGGAGGTTGAACCTGGATGGGTGTGAACTTAAGATTAATGTCAAGGTTAGGGGTCAGTCATGGATAGAGAATAAAGGGGACTTTGCGAAACTATTATTAATAATATGGATGAAACATTGCCTTGTGGAGAGAATAAGATATTTCTAGAGATATTTATAAATGGATGCATACTTGAAATAGCAGTACAAAATATGATGCTAACATTTTATTTTCATTGTTGTTCCCATTAAACTTCTGGTGGCGGCTCCATTATTCACAGCCTCACACATGAAAATGTTATTTCGTTCGGGTAAATGTTGCGTGTCGTTGCTCCTGTAGTTTTGCGGTTTGCATCTCCTTGAAACTTGTGAGTTGGATTTTGCGAAGTTACAATGCAAATTTGGGATGCAGGGAAGATAATAAACAATGCTCTCTAAGAGCATTGGATATTGGATGCGACAAAGAAAGAACGCATGCAAATGCAAGATGCAAGATGTAATAGGCACATGTCCAGGTTTATTAAGAGCATCTACACCGGACGCCTCATATTCGCCTAAACGCCAGTATGCGAGCTTCCGGTCAGTACTAGGAGGCAAAATTGCCACCCAACAAGATCTATCAAACCCGCCCAAACGTCTGAACATGACCGCACTCCCCATATCCAGCCCATATCTCGGACGGATATGTGGAAGCCCAGACGCAGGACACACCCGCTGTGTAGGATCCGGCCGAGTGCGGCCCACCCGACCACACAAAAATTGGACCCTGTCCGCACTCCGAGCGAAACCCAAGCGGCATTCAACTCCACTCTACTCCTCGCCAGGCCACTCCCGTCCACCCACAAGCCCCATTTGCGGATCTCCCACCATTTCGAGCCGTTGAACCGGTGATCGTCCCCACGCGCCCCAAGGAGGAGATGGTCGAACGCCTTGCGCTTCTCCACTACCGGAGGAGTCCGCCCGACAATGATCGAAATCCATCTAGCGGAATCCATTGCGCTCGCCACAATGGAGGATGGATCCCGCCGAGAAGGCGTCGCCGCTGCCTTTAGCAGAGCGATGCAGATCCGTCTGGCGTCCGAATGCCGTGGAGGATACGCAACCACTTTGTTGGCGCACTGAGAAAGATATGGACACCCGCTTAACGTCTGATACAAATATGGTGTGGCGCATCCACCGTGTTAGGCAATGGGCATGGGAGCCCGCGGCAGCCCTCGTGCCAGACGCCAGCGGGGCAGACTCGCACTCTTCGGTGCCTCGTATCGTGCCCGGCAGCCCTTGGCGCCGAAATCATGTCGTGTTGGACGCGGCCGGCTCCACCATCATGGATCAATCATCGACCTCACATCCATCGACGACAGGAGGGCACGGGCTCCGACGAGAAAGAGTAGGCCATGGGAGATGGCGCCGACTCGAGTTTCTTTTGCCGGGTCGTGTCCCATGTCCTACTCTACCTCATCGGAGACCGACCCTCCACTTCGACAGCTCAGACAGCCATTGGACATGGACAGGTTCGAACAACAAGGGCCGATGTTGGCGCATAAATTTAGACTACAGCCGTCGGCGCGAGGTGAGCGTGGCACGAGTTAATCACTTTGAAGAGGTTGGGCCGCTCGCCGCGGTGGTCGATGATTGCCGACATAGTCGCCCATGACCACCAGATCAACGCCGCCGCCATCGCAAGTCTAGGCATCTCCGTAGTGGCTGATGTCATTTTAGTGTATTTTCTTTGTATTGTGATGATTGCATACTGTGTTGCGTGACAGGCGTATTTTCTTTGTATTGTGATGATTGTATACTGTACAATGTATTGTGGCATATTTTTGTGGTCTATGTTTAAAAAGAAACTATAAATAGCTAAAAGTGGTGTGCAGAATAAATTTATACCGCCACTACAAAAAAATGCCAAGATCTTGACACATATTTTTGCCCACCATTAATAGTAATACCCGCCACTGCTACAAGATCGAGGTCGATGGCGGGCTGTTTGTAACGCCCGCCACTGTTATAGTCATTTGTGGCAGGTGGAGCGCCCGCCACTAATGCCAAGTTGCCAGTGGCAGGCGCCTCTGAGAGCCTTATCCGTCATTGCTAGGCTTTTGATGCCGCCACTGCTACGCATTCCTGTGATAGTGTGCAATTGCGTATCTAGTAGAACATATACAACTATCCTCCCAACAAACAGTTTCGTCCTACCATGAAGTTATTGTCAGGTTGAAGACATTCATTTATAATCAGAAGTGACGTTGCAGTTGCATATCAAGTAGGAGATATTTAACTGCCCTAATGACAAAACACTTTTGTTCCCTAAGTTACAGTCGCATTGGAGACATGCATTAGCGAAACGACACCACCTGTAGTTGCGTGTTTGGAGTTAGACATGCAACTAGCTCCACAATAATAATCTGAATTTTAAGTTTTAATGAATTTTAAATGAAAGAAAAAAGAAAAGATGAAGATATAAAAACAGAAATAGAGAAAACAAACAATAGAAAAAATCCTAAAAAAGGCAAAAACAAAGAAAGGAAAAACTTGTTTGAAGTTTCTAGAAGCTTCATAAAACCAGTAGAAAGAGTTCTACATGGGGCGGCCCACTCACACATGTAAAAAGAGGCGGGCGAGGCGTATGTCTGACTAGCTCAAAGTTGGGGAATCCTATTCCGCGCATAGGTCGCTACGTAGCTACCTAACGCGTACCCCTCGGGTTTGTGGTCCTCTTGGGGTCGGTCCATTCTAGGTTCTTCCGCATACTGGATTTTAGGAAGGTTCTAGACCTTTTTTTCTATTTTCTTTGTTTTCTTCTAGTTTTTTCTTTCTTTTATATTTTATATATTACTTCTTATTGTCTTTTATTTTAAATTTTCCTTTTTTGTGTTGCAAACATATTTTCAAATTCGTAAACATTTACTGAAATCAAGAACAGTTTTTGAGTTGACAAACATATATCTGAAATAATGAACATTTTCTAATTCGACAATACATTTTGAAATCACAAAATAACAAAAAAATAACTTTTGAGGACATTTTTACAATTCTGAACATGTTTGTCAATCGGCCGACATTTTTTGAACGATGAACATTTCTATGAATTGACATGATATTTTTTGAATTGGCAAACATTTTTTGAATCGATGACCATTTTTTGAATCAATGAATATTTTTTACATGAATGAACATTTTTTGAAATTCACAATAAAAATTTTTGTGAACATTTAAAAACTTGTTGAATATTGCTTGTATCTCATCTTCCGTCCTGATTAATTTAATAAAGTGGTGATACCCATCAAAAGAAAATAGCTATGGTTGGCATAAAATTTACTGCAAATTAATCATGTGATGAAAGACTTAGACGTGACATAGTTTTTATGTACCCTGATAAGTGCCACACGTCAGGGTCGTTCTGATGACAACTTTGAACATTTTTTATGACAAGTTTAGTTGCACGAGGATGGCAAATTTAATTGACAAGCATGAAAACTTTCGTGCTTTATTTTCTTTTAATAGAAACTTGTCGTGTGTAACTGAAATTTGCCATCCTTGGATGATAAGAATTGCCATAAAAAAAGTCAGGCCCAAAGTGCAAAGCACCTGACGTGTAAGACCTATCATTTGGATACTTTCTATCTAAGAATTGCCATAAAAAAGTCAGGCCCAAAGTCTTCATGGTTACCTACGTGGAGCACCGTTTGTTCTAGATCGCGAACTTCTTCATGCGCTTGCACCAAAAGGGGTAGGTAAAACGTTTCATGGAGTGAGGTAGGTCCCATGAAATCTGTGACTGAAATATCCTCATTTATTGCGAAGGAGAAGGCCCACGCGTATTATTCCGCCAGTGTAGTGTCTAACCATATATTCTTCCACATAAGTACCGTGTCTCCAACGTGCACATTTTCTTTAGATATCCCTCTCTAGATTGGGGTGAGCTTTAGCACATCCTTCCACTAGAACTATCCGCTTGCAGTTCGGCCGCGTCTGCGGGATCTTGTGCGTGTAATATGTTGTCCGCACCAAATCCACCTGTGGCAGGTCATGGTGGTTGTAAAATTTATGCAGATATTTGAGAAGGAGGGCCTCACTTTGGATACGGAGATTGATTATGCCAAGTCCACCACTTTGTTTTGGTTGACAAACCATGTCCCAAGCTGCCAATGAGTTACATTTATCCCCTTGCTCGGTCTTTTTTGTCCAAAGGCACTTCCTTCTTATGTTATCAAGTAGCTCTAATATCTTTGGTGGGAATTTGAGAGTGCAGAGAGCGAAGATGGTGAGAGATGTAATCATCGTGTTGAGGAGTGACAGTTTTGCACCGTATGACATCAAGGCTAAAGTGTTGGTCATTCTTCGTTCCATCGTGCAAACAAGAGGCATGAGATCTTGGACCGTAGGCTTGGTTATTACGAGAGGCAGTCCCAAGTAAGTGAAGGGCATAGATCCTACCTTATAGCTAAAGATAGAAGCGATGTCGTTGTAACAATCGGCAGCACAATTAATTGGGATTGATGTAGACTAGTGGAAGTTTATCTTTAATCCAATAGAAGCGTAAAGGTCCGAGAGAATATCCTTGATAGTCCTTGCTTGGTTGGGGCAAGCAGGGAGTATAATGATCGTATCGTCGGCATATTGGATCACTGGATAAACATGCTGGTTTTGTCTTTGGAACGGAAGCTGTATTTTTCCTTGTCGTAAAGCGTCATTAATGGCAGCTTGAATAAGGTTAGCTGCAAGAACAAAAATGAGGGGTGATAAAGGATCACCTTGACGAACACCAAATTGACAGATGAATTGCCGGCCTGGTAAACCATTTAAGAGGACCGATGATTTTCCCGAGGAGAAGATGTATTTGATCCAATCAAGCCACTTGGCATCAAACCCCATGTGTTCCATAATTGTAATCATTGCATCATGCTCGATCATGTCAAATGCTTTTGCAAAATTTACTTTTAGCAGGACAATATTTTGTGTTGGGGTTTGACAATCGATGGATGTACTCGAAAGCCTGTGCCAAACAGTCTTGTATTGATCTTCCTTTGATGAAGCCATATTGATTGCGATGAACAATTTTAAGTATGAGCTTTTGTAGCCGGTTAGCGAGCAGTTTAGTGATAACCTTGAGGCAGCAGTTGAGCAAAGTAATTGGTCTGAAATCAGAAATTGTCTCAGGTGACCGAACTTTGCGTATGAGTGTGATAAATCCCTCATTAATTCTCTCAAGATTAAGTCCGCCCTCGTAGAATTGATTGCATAGCTCATAAAAATCCTCTTTAATTATGTTCCAACATTTTTTCAGAAATAAGCCAGTGAATACATCGGACCAGGTCCTCTCGTCACCGGCATTTCCTTGATGACAAGATCGATTTCATCCTTGGTGAAAGGGATACCAATTGATCCACACCCTCAACTTTCTTGATGATGCTTTACAGGTTGAATTTCATTTGAAACTCTCCAGATTTTCCAAGTCTTTCTTTGAACGCTTGGTATATGATTGCCTCTTTACTAGCATGATCTTCTGCCATTGTGTCATCAGAGAGTTTCAGTGTTGGAATTGTGTTGCGTCTGTATCTTTCTGAGGCCATTGCCTTTAAAAATTTAGGGTCTTCGTCACCCAATTTCACCCATCGAATGGTGCATCTCTTTTGCCAGTATTGTCTTTGGTAGTTCAAGAGGCGTAAAATGTGTTTCTTCAGAATTTTCCTAAAATTATGTTCTCGAGTAGAAAGGATTCTGAGATTCTTTAGGGCATCTAGATTGGCCAGGGCAAGTTAGAGTTTTCAATTGCCACCTTAAGTTTAGAGATACGTTTGCTCCACCTTTTCAACTCATATCTAAATGCTTTGAACTTTCTGCACAGTAAAGTGGCGGCATTTGTATTGGCATGTATTAATGGTCTTGTCCACACAGATTGAACCAAATCCATAAAACATGGGTGCTCCGTCCAATAAGACTCAAATCTAAAGATTTTGTCATGCGAGGGATGGAGGTTTCAATTTTGACAACACACGGAATATGCTCGTAAACTGGTTTCCCTAGTGGCATAACTAGAGTGTTAGGGTAACACGAAGTCCAGTTGTTAGACGTGAGAAACCAGTCTAATTGCTCAAGGAGGGGGGTCTGTCTGCATGTTGCTCCAAGTGTAAGCAAGACCCTCAATTGGTAGTTTAATTAATTGCTAAGAGCGGATGATGTCATTAAAAGCAATCACGTCATTAGGATTACCTCTAGGTTTATTTCTGTTATCATGGCTACGAATATAGTTAAAGTCTCCTACCAACAACCAATCTTCATTGGAGGGGATATTTAGAGTATGAAGCCAATCAGTGTAAGTCACTCTCGGGTCACCCTGACACGGGACATGTATGTTCACCAGGGTCCACTCTTAGGCCGATTGTGTGGAACGGAATTTGATGACAGAACCATGCCAGATGTAGACTGATGGAATTTGACATCATATAACAACGTCTATATATTACAAAATCTGATAGGCCCATGCAATTTGACAAAGATATTAGCAATTTGTCCAATAGTTTCATGCGACTCAGAACATGGAGAATGAGCGATTCTGCTTTGAAGAACACGACAAATGAGGACGGATGGAGGGGATGGATTACTGGTGGTCAAGTCCTCATTTGTACTTGCCAAGTGGATGCGCCACTGGCTGCTCCAGCCGTGGCCTGGTTGGTGTCACCCAACCGGTGGCGACGATCTTGCCTTCCTCTTCTCCTTCACCTGCAGGACGAAGAATGGAATATGATGAGTCTGAATATTTAAGGACTCTGCGTCACCGCGTCGGATCCCTCCATCTCCCCGCGCTCGTCCGGCTCCATAGAGCCCATACCTAGGTTGCCCGTCACCTTTCTCCCTTCTCTCCCTCACCTCCATGTCTCCTTTCTGCCCAAGAGCCGCGGATGCCATGGATCCGCCCGAGAAGCCACTCCGGCCTTCCTCGTCGTCATCCACGATACCCGCCTCGCCGCTGAAAGTGCAATCATGCCCTTAATCATATTTTGATGTTGATGACAACACATATGTTCGGGACTAATCATGTTTATCAAGTACATCTCAGGATTATGTTTCAAAGACCGTGTGCATGGATCATGACTAGGGACAAAAAGCATATAACTCAAGAATGGAGATACAAGATGTCGACTTCATTTATGGTTTGTTCTTGAGTATAGGGATCCCGCACTATTAAGAGGGGATCGATGGATCTAGTGAAAAACTTGCTCAAAAGCTACTATTTCTATACCTTGCCTTCGGACGTCCGGTGTTCTACGGACGTCCGGCCACTTCCGGACGTCCGGCGTTCCACATCAGAAGCATTTCTACGGATGTCCGGAAATCTCCGGACGTCCGACACGTTCACAACAGAAGCTTTCTTACGGACGTCCGGACCCTCCGGCCGTCCGTTACTCCGGATGCACGTTCACAATGAAGCATTCTTACGGACGTCCGGACCCTCCGGTCGTCTGTGCTCCGGATGTCCGGCCCTGCTCGGACGTCCGTATCCTGTACACTGGGTTGTGGCTCACGTTTTCACAGCGGCCTGTCGTCCGGTGACTGTCGGACGTCCGGACCTATTTGTGCCTCCGGACGTGTGACGTTCTCCCGACGTACGGCCCATCCTGTACCCAAAACGGTCACTTTTACCCACCACCTATATATATACCCTTCCTTTCCACGGGATAGGGTTGACCATTCACCTTGAACCTATCAAGAACACTCCCCACTCTCTCTCTCATTCAACCACACCAAATCCTAGATTCCCAAGTGTTCTAGGAGCATTTGAGAGAAGTTCTTCAATCAAGTGATAGATCCACTTCTTCCCCTTCTTTGCACCAAAGGAATTCGTGACTTGAGCAAGTTTTCAACTTTCCCCCATCGTTCTTGTTACTCTTGGAGGTTGGAGACTCCTAGGCGGTAGGAGTCATTCGGAGAGGAATCGAACTTTGTGATTTCCCTCAGAAAAGTTTGTGAGGATTTGGAGACCACCCCAAGGTCTACCACTAGTGGTTGAGAAACGCCTCCGTGGTGTTGTCTCAAAGGGAGAATAGGGTGAGCCTTCGTGGCGTTGGTATGCCTTCGTGGTAACATCCACCTCTCTAACGGTGACTAGCTTCCCTCCAAGGAAGTGAACATCGGCATACATCCTCGTCTCCCGGAGTTGCGGTTATTCCTAACCCTTACTCTCTACTTGTGGCTACTTGTCTCTTTACACTTACGTACATCATATTGTGCTTGCCTACTTACGTGTTTGTGTTAATTGCTTAGTACTTTGTGCTCACTTGCAATTGTTAGGCTCATCTTCATATTCCGCACTATTGCCTAAAATTGCTAAGTAATATTTAAAAATTTGTAATTGTACCTATTCACCCCCCCCTCTAGGTCCATCTCGATCCTTTCAATTGGTATCGAGCCTCGTGCTCTATTCTTGTGGCTTAACCGCCCTAGAGCAAGATGAACCCGGATGGGACTCCACGTTGTAGATCCTAAGGATAAAGGCGGGCTTCTTAAAGCCAAGTCCTTTACGTCGGAGGATCTAGAACGGGCCCTTGCTAAGCAAAAAGAGGAGCATGATGCTTCTCTTGAGTCCTTGGTCCAAATGAGATTAGCCACGTTGTCCACGGTGCTTGCACCACTCTCGCGTGGTGCTGCTTCAAGGCCAACTGTGCCTACTCCATCACTTGGTCAACAACCTCCTAGCAATGAACACGCCCGGTGTTCCTTGGCTTTATGCAAGACCTCGTGTTAAGAAACCAAGATATAATCCTCAAGGCAATCCTCCTTTGCTTAGTGCCACTTCCGATTTTCCTTTGTGGAGAGTTGCTATGCAGGATCATCTTCGACATGGAAACGATGAGATGTCGGAGATCTTGGAGTATGGCTATCATGTGGTTGATCCAAAGAACCCCACACCAAGAGAAATATATGACAAGAACCTCAATGACACTGCAATCATGTGGATAAGGAGAGGTATGGATGAAAAGCAAAGGAGACCGTTCATACACATCACAAGTGCCAAGGAACTATGGGAAACTGTTATACGATCCAAGATCGGCACTTCTACCCTCCCGAGTGTTTCAATATGAAATTGCCAAGGGCAATTGCAAAAATTTGTATGGAGAAAGGTGAAACCACCAATCAACTCCATGAGCGTCTCATGACTCTCACTGCCGATATTGAGTCATGTGAGTTTGACAAGACACAAGATGGATTCAACATGACTAAGAGGTTCCTTGTGGATAAGTTACTTCATGCTCTTGCTCCATTTCACCATCAAATGGTGTGGGACATAAGACAACACCATACCTTCAAGGAAATGACTACAGATGACATCGTATCCACCTTTCAACTATTTGAAGAGTCAAAGACTAATGCCACAAAACATCTTGCCATGCATGGTTCCCCATCATCAAAGATCAATCTTGCATTGAAGGCCAAGCATGTATGTGAAGATGAACAAAGTGAAGAAGAAGAAGAGGATGACGAAGATGGTGATGAGATTGAATCTGACGAGGGCCCTTCGTATGAAGACATGGCTCTTTTTGTCAAGAAGTTTAGCAGGAAAATTCAAGGAAGATTTCAAAAGAAGAAAGTAAGAAAATGCTACAACTGTGAAGAAACCAATCACTTCTCCAATGAGTGCCCTTATGAGAAGAGAGAAGATAAACCAAGGTTTCCCAAGACCTTTCCCAAGAAGAAGTTGCCAAATCCTTTGAACTCCAAGCTCAAGAAGAGAGATGGAAAGGCAATGGTTGCTCAAGAAGAATCTGATCCGGATGATGTTAGTGGTGTTGCCGGAGTTGCTCATGACTCTCACAACACCTTTGAGGTTAGTAAACAAGAGAGGTGACGTGGTCACCTACAACTACATGAAAGATTACAAGGGCAACGCTCACAAATGCCTAATGGCAAAGGCCATGGTTGAAGAAGAAGAGGATCAAAGCTCTTATGACAAGGTCAAGGTAACTCCACGATCAAATCCTCCTCTTTTCACTCCTTCTACTCCTAGTGATGAGTATCTTGATGCGGAGGATAGTTATGAGGATGATGATCTAACTGATCCTATGCTTGCTAAACTTAATAAGTTCATGTGCTCCCTCAAAGGAAAGAAGCTCACTATGTTTCAGATGCTTATGGAGATGGTGAGTAAGCACACAATCACCATTAAGGAACTTCGAAACCTCGCCACCGAGGAAAAGGAAAAATGTGAAATCCTTGAGCGGAAAGTCAAATATGAGGAAGCACGAAATGGTGAACTATGCTTAAAAATTGGTGCAAATATTGATGTTCATACTAAAGATCTTGCCTCCTTGAAAAATGCTATTTGCTCTTGTGAAGAGTTGATGAATGATAAAAGTAAGCTTGCGAAGTCTCATGCTTCTCTCACTAAGGATTGTGAGCTTCTATCCGTGTCTCTCAAGACTAAGGAAGAAGAGCTCACCCTTCTTACAAAAGAGTTTTGAGACGCTCAAACTTACTTATCTTGAAACTCTAGCTAAGGCTTACTCGCCTCCTATTATCAATGTTGATGCTTGTTCTACTAACTCTAGTAGTGATCTAGCATCCATTCTTGAGGAGAATCGCTTTCTCAAAGCTCAAATCGAGAAAGGGCTCATGACATGTGCTCAAGGGCAAAAGAACCTTAATGAGGTGTTGAGCCAACACAATGAAGTGTTCGCCAAAGAGGGACTCGGGTTTGACCCAAAAACAAGCAAGAAGAAGACGTCCTCTCAAAAGTGCACCACCCCTTTAAAAGAAACATTTGTACGAGAAGGACACAAGGAGAAAGGTAAGGTTGTTAGTGGGAAGGCCACAAGGGGCATGCCCACTCTCAACAAGCCAACAGAGTTCATGCCTCCATCCGATGTAATCGCGTAAGACTAAGGATGGAGAAGTTTATGCAAAGTTTGTTGGTCCCCGAAATGCATTTCGTTTTTATGCTATTTGGGTCCCTAAGACCCTTGTGACTAACTTGAGAGGTCCCATTGCAAAATGGGTGCCTCTAACCAAGTAATAATTGTGTGTAGGTTGCTTTCTCCGGTGGAGTAAAATGGGTGATTGATAGTGGATGTACCAATCATATGACCGGAGATAGCAAATTGCTCTACGATTTCATGGAAGCTATTCAACCATTTATGAGCATTATGTTTGGTGGAGGATCAAAAGGACAGGTACTTGGGTTGGGGAAGGTGGCTATCACAAATGACATGTCTCTTGCAAATGTCATGCTTGTTGTCGGTGTCAAAACCGGCGGATCTCAGGTAGGGGGTCCCAAGCAGTGCGTCTTAGGATCAATGGTAACAGGAGGCAAGGGACACAATGTTACCCAGGTTCGGGCCCTCTCGATGGAGGTAAAACCCTACTCCTGCTTGATTAATATTGATGATATGGGTAGTACAAGAGTTGATCTACCACGAGATCAGGGAGGCTAAACCCTAGAAGCTAGCCTATGGTATGATTGTTGTATATTGTATATATGTCGACTAGCCTGGCCCCGGTTCATATAATGCACTAGAGGCCTAGGATAACAAGAGTCCTAGCCGAATACGCCGGTGGGGGAGGAGTCCTTGTCTTGATCGCCAAGTCTTGTGGAATCTTCCTTGTATGCGGCAACTGTCCGGACTGGCCCATGAGTATGCGGCCCTTGGGGTCCTTCGCCCAATCTAACCGATTGGGGGATGACGTGGTGAGTACCCCCTAGTCCAGGACACCGTCAGTAGCCCCCTGAACCGGTCTTCAAGTTAGGGACGCTCCTCGATTCTTCCGAACTGTTCTTCATCTTCGGTTGCCGGTCTTGAAAACTGGTTCAACAAATCTTCTCATCTTCGATCTTGAGGATCGCCAAATGCATTCGACAAGTTTACACGCCGGGTATCCGAGGAGCCCCTTTAATTTTCCGGCCTTTATCAATGCCTTGTTATTTTTATGCCACACCTCGGGTTTGAAGTTATTCTCGGGCGGCAACGTCCTCTTGCGTCCGAGCTCCAACGCCGGACTGCATTCGAGGTATCTTTTGCAGCCGAGCACCAATGCCGGATCGCTTCAGCTCTAACGCCGGAATGTATCCGAGCTCCAACGCCGGACTGTATCCGAGCTCCAACGCCGGACTATGTGTCCGAGCTCCAACGTCGGACTATGTATCCGAGCTCCAATGCCGGACTGTGTGTCCGAGCTCCAACGTCGGACTATGTATCCGAGCTCCAACGCCGGACTATGTGTTCGAGCTCCAACGTCGGACTATGTATCCGAGCTCCAACGCCGGACTGTGTGTCCGAGCTCCAACGTCGGACTATGTATCCGAGCTCCAACGTCGGACTGTATCCAAGGTGTCGTAAATCACCTTGGTTCAAAGAAGTTTGAAGGAGTTTAGCCGAGCTTAATGCCGGAAATGCCCTCTAAGGAGCCATCCACTTGCATCCGAACTATATGCCGAATTGCTTCCGAGGTGGTGCACCACCCCGAATGTGGGCTGATTTTGGTCAATATTTTTTATTGATGCAATCTATTCTCTGACTAGATATATAGCCAGTAGCCCTCAGGGTGTGTATCGGTCTAAAACCCGAGATGCACCTGAAGGATGACATAAGACCGCTGATCCCAGTATCCGCTAAGACTCAGGTTGATTTGCAAAATCGGCCTGAGGATCAAGTCCTAGCTTGGCGAATACTTCGACGCAAAAGCGGCGCGTGCTCAGACCTCGAGACTCAGGGTTGGGTGCGGCCGACCAACCCGAGGATCAAAATCTCCTCGGAAATCTGTATTGCACTTAAAATTTTCTGCATAGAACAAGCAATGTAGTAGCCCCGAGACACCGGTCGGGTGGCAACACTGCATCAGGGGATCAATGTGCCCTTTAATATTTGTAAATAATAAGCCCGAAGCCCAATGGCCCCGAGCCTTAATGCGGGCATGGGTGGCCGAATTAAGGATCAATATCCATAGTAAAATCACAAATTATGTGTAATGACTCAATGTATCCAAGTACTTTACGTCATTAATGCTCGAATTCGTATTGTACGAAACTTTGTTGACCGACCATCAGCTTCCACCTCCTCGGCCAATAGCCGAGGAATGTTTGTCCTACTTTATAAAGCCTTTATGAGGGCAAAGATTTACAACAAACAAGGCAATCTGGCCATACGGTTTTATAAACAAAGGTACGCGGAGAGACATGTTATATTACAGTTTAATAGAAAAAATGTCTTCCAAAGAAAATAGTCCCGCTATCGGTTCCTTTCTTTGGTTGTCATGCTAAGCATGATCATGAAACCTCAGCTCCAATGTAAGAGCAAAATATCGAGGATTTAGTTTGGGAGGCCAGTTAATAACCCCCTGTAGTGTTCGGCGACAGTTGAGTCAAGCCGGAAACACTTCGGCCAATTTTATGAATGGACCGTCATTTAATATAGTCATCGGATCGCTGACCAGTTTACACCTATTGTGACAGTCAGTTTTCGGCTTTCTCCACTGAGGTGCTTGACCATGCGAGCTGGAAGCACAATCGCAGTGGTTCTCCCTTTGCACACCTAGCCGAACAAAAGCGGAACGTAGGAGGCAAGCGGAGCCGGGCAACCCAACTATTGACCAAGACACAATTCAAACTGATGCATATATAGCAATATCCGAGAATGTTTTGCCGAATCTCTAAAGGTGTCCGGCGTCAGCTGCGAGACTTGTGCCTTTGAAAACACACAAATAGTTTAAAAGTACCAAAAGCTTGAAACCCAAAAACGTCGGTAAAAACATGACGTCCGAACAAGATCAAGTGTTCAATGCCAATCCGAAATTGGACTTTACAAAAAAAGTGTTTCTGGTGCTTTAACATGACACATCCTATCTCAAGACTTGCTGGTCAGCCCTCTGACTTCAGTCTCCCATCCCGAAGGCGGAGTACTTCTCATTAGGCCAGTTTAGAAGACTAAACTCTAGCGGTTTTGAGAGAGAAATTAGGCTCCCCGGCTAGTGACCGCACACTCGTGTCGAGAAAAGGAGTGATAAATAATAATAAAAACTCTGCAACGACGAAGAAGAAAAACACTTTAGTATAAAACGGCTCAAATAAACATAAGAGCCCCCAAGTGGATTGGGTAAAAGTTGACTATATAATGTAAGGTGACATGTAAAATGCCTTCTAGCCGGATTGTAGATCGTTTGTCGTAGCGGACCTTTTCGCTTCAACCTCTGGACCCAATAGTCCGGAGTGTGTCCGAATACCTCATGATTATAAAACCGGGGCATGCGTGGAGACCAGGCGTAGGGGTCATTAGTGCTTTATCGGACATAAGTGCCCAACTAGTTATGTTATATTACATGGTTAGTAAGAAACATCTTCCAGGGAGAATAGTTCCGTTAGGGGTTCCTTTCCCTGGGAGGCATGCCCTAAAGTGCATGTCCGGACTGCGAAAAGAGCAGAAAAACATCTGGGGGCAAGTAAATAAATAGGTAAGAAATCATCTGTTAGTTCGCTGACCGAGTATTCCCTTAAGAACGCTTAGCTTCGGCTTCACCTACCTGAGGTACACATCCGGCTGACCCGGCAAGTAATAATCGCAGAGGTGCTCCTTTACCACCTAGCCGAACAATGGGGAACGAGGGGTAAGCATTGTGAGCCGTGCAACCCAGCTTGGCCAAAACTTAAGTCATATCGATGCATATAATGGTGAATAAAAGGTACATGCGGAAGTGTGACACATGTGTTGGGCATAAAGCTCAGATTAATAAGCTTCATAAAGAAGCCCCTGTGTATAATGAGCGGTAGCGCGTCAAGTGTCTTGAACAAAGTTTGGACAAGGAAAATTTTTACAAGCAACTTTTTCCAAAAAGTATAATGCTTGGTCGAGCCGAACACAAGTTAAAATTTAAAACTTTGAGCATGAAGGCAACTTAGCTGGTTAATGTGTTCGGTATTGACGGGCGCGGGTCCGAGCTTGATGCGGGACAAGGTTCCATCCCCAAGCCGGTCCAGCTGGCGGAGCAAAGAGCTCGGCCCTCGAAGTGGTGACATAGCACGGTCAATACAGACGGCAGAGTGATGCCGAAGTCCCCTGCATGGGGTAATGAAGTGTTGACGAAGCCCCCCGTTCAACCGAGGTGACGCCAAAGGATATAGTCCGGCTGGATCATTTTCCTGTGCACAAAAAATAGTGCAGACCGGGGATAATAGTAATAATAAGAAGAAAAAAATGTTGCATAATAAATAATTTATGCAAAGTGAGTAATAAAAGAAATATGGCCTGGCGCCGAAGTCAATGTCGATGCAGGTCGTCGGCGTAATGCAATAAAGGCGTGGCTAAGCCTGGATTCACAGGTCGGTCCGAGTTCCGGATGCGGCGTTCGCCGGACTATATAGGGAAACTGACCGAACCATCATGCGACCGTCGATAATGCGACCACCATTTGATAGACCTGTGTACATATGATGGACAAACCAGAGTAATAATTCTTTGGGAGAAATTAACCCAAACAAGCAAAAAGAAATACTAGGATTAATAGCACCTGGTTTATTTGTTGTAGCAATCCGAAGGAAGGTGATTCCCAAAATTGGGACTCGATCCGCGCACCCATTGCCTGGTCGGCTAGTGACGCCAAGTGTCCGGAGTAGGTTGATGAAGAGAAGGCGAAGCCCGGTCCAGCCGAGATGTCGAAGTAGGTCGGCGTGATGGACACCAACTTGAAGAAGCAATAGTGCAGCCCCGCCGATGCAGTCGTGACATAGTCGATGCCGCTTGATGAAGCGAAAGGCAAGCGGCGATGCCGGTATGCCCACTCCGTGTAATCCGTGGAATGGCGATGTTGGTGATGATTTATCCTTCGTGATGCCGGACTCTTGTTCGGCCTGCCGAGATGATGATTCGAAGAAGTTGAGTTCGGCTCAACAAAGTGACGACGTGTCAAGCGCAGGTCGGCAGCCGTGGATTAATATTGCCGGACTGGTTTGACACCAGCATGATGTTGAAGATCATGTTCAAAAGATCTTAAAGTTAGTGGGATGTGTTCGGGAACAAAACACAGTACCCCGTACAAAACTTCCTTCAAAAAGGATGTCCGAAATCCCGTTCATAAAAAAAAGATGAACTCGGGTCGGATTCGTTTTCGCGCAGAAAACAGATCCGAACAGTGATGCACTAATCGGAAGGTTCCCGGACTTTGGACGGTCGGATCGAGCTGAAATTTTGAGGGGTGGTAGATATAGGAATTCCGCAGCCGATCAACGGTTGGATCTTCCAAAGGGAGTCCAAGCTAAAAGCTGGACACCACTCCCTAAACTCGTCCGGATTTTCGTCCAGATTCAATGCGGCTCCGGTATATCAGAGATTGCCAGAGATTCCTCCATCGGAACTCGACGAAATTTTCCAGGGTTGTTGTAGACTAAATTCCGCACAATTCCACCGAAACAATCGTTAAAACGACGCTTGAGGAGGCGGTGGCGGCGGACACAAGTCCGCTGTCCAGAAAAACAGTACGGTTGCCCGAGGGCAATGTTGACGTTGAGCCCCCGGGCTCCCTGGATGATTCCTCCATGATCTTGATAGAGATCGGAGTTGATGTCGATGAAGGCCCTCATTCGAACATGACGATCGGAGGTAGGACGCAGTCCTTGGTTGAATCAAGGTGACCAGTCAAGCTGGTGACGAAGAGGCCGACGTCGCAGTTGACCTGCGGTCGAGTCATTGATCCTTTCGCGGATCACACAGCGGAACTCTCAATGAAAGCACCAATGTCGGTGTCAAAACCGGCGGATCTCGGGTAGGGGGTCCCAAGCAGTGCGTCTTAGGATCAATGGTAACAGGAGGCAAGGGACACAATGTTTACCTGTGTTCGGGCCCTCTCGATGGAGGTAAAACCCTACTCCTGCTTGATTAATATTGATGATATGGGTAGTACAAGAGTTGATCTACCACGGGATCAGGGAGGCTAAACCCTAGAAGCTAGCCTATGGTATGATTGTTGTATATTGTATATGTCGACTAGCCTGGCCCCGGTTTATATAATGCACTAGAGGCCTAGGATAACAAGAGTCCTAGCCGAATCACGCCATGGGAGGAGTCCTTGTCTTGATCACCAAGTCTTGTGGAATCTTCCTTGTATGCGGCAACTGTCTGGACTGGCCCATGAGTATGCGGCCCTAGGGGTCCTCGGCCCAATCTAACCGATTGGGGGATGACGTGGTGAGTACCCCCTAGTCCAGGACACCGTCACTTGTCCAATCCCTTAAATATCATTTGCTTTATGTCCGTCAATTGGCTTCTGTTGGTTATGATACACTATTTGGACTAATGGATGTGAAAGTCTTTAAGAGAGATACTCTCGAAGTGTCCTTTGTTGGAGAGTTGGATGGCAACCTTTACACGGTTGATTTCTCGAAGAGAGCACATTCCATGCAACTTGTCTAATGGCCAAGGCCGACAAGGGGTGGCTATGGCATCGCTGGCTAGCCCATGTCGGCATGAGGAATCTTCAAGATCTCTTAAAGGGTAATCACATCCTTGGACTAACAAATGTCTCTTTTGAGAAAGATCGTGTGTGTAGTGCATGCATAGTCGGGAAGCAACATCAATCAAAGCACCCACCCAAGAACATAGTATCTACTTCAAGGCCCTGGAGCTCCTTCATGTGGATTTTTTGGGCCTCCTTCATGGGATAGTCTTGGTGGAAAAAAATATGGGCTTGTCATTGTTGATGATTACTCAAGATATGCATGGGTGTTCTTCCTCAAGTCCAAGGATGAAACCAAGATCACCTTCATTGATTTTGCCAAGCAAGCCCAACGCATAAGTTTGACAAAAGAAATCCACGGCAATAAGAAGTGACAATGGCTCGAAGTTCAAGAATTATACCTTGGAAGAATTCCTTAGTGATGAAGGTATTGAGCATCAATATTCAGCTCCATACACTCCTCGACAAAATGGTGTAGCCGAAAGGAAGAACCGTACACTTGTAGAGATGGCAAGGTCCATGTTGGATGAATACAAGTCACCACATAGTTTTGGGCGAAGGTTGTCAATACCGCATGCCATGCATCAAACCGGCTCTTCCTCCGCACTATATTGGAAAAAGACTCCATATGAGCTGCTAACTGGGAACAAGCCAAATGTCAAGTACTTTCGTGTATTTGGGTGCAAATGTTTCATACTCAACAAAAGAGAACGGTTAGGAAAATTTCAATCCAAAACAATTGAGGGTATATTTGTTGGCTCTGGATCAAACTCTCATGCCTATAGAGTCTACAACAAATCCAATGGATGTGTTGTAGAAACTTGTGACGTGGTGTTTGATGAATTTAATGGCTCCCATGGGGAGCAAGTTGATCTAAGTGATGCAGATGAAGAAGATTCTTCTCAAGACATTTTGACCACGGGTGTTGGTGCAGTTCTTCCTATGGAACAAGAACCTCATGATGATGAAGAAGAAGATGGAAGTCTCACACAACATCAAACTACTTCAACACCCATACCATCACAAGCTCCTAGTGTTCAACCAATGCCCTTAGCCCGAATAGAAGAAGATGATCAAGTTCCTCTTCATTAAAATCTTCAAGAACAAAATCCTCATCAAGTGCAAGAACAAGAAAGTCCAATCATTGATGATGAACCTCAACAAATGCAATATGAACAAGAAGATTTTCCTCTACATATTAATGATCCATATGTTGAGGACGTGGATGATGGACATGAAGTTGAACCTCGTGAAACCCTTACCTCCATCATGCCTCGAGTGGCCGGCCGTGTTGATGTTGACAAAATTCTCACCGGCATATCGGAAGGTAGAGTCACTCGTAAACATTTGACAAACTTTTGTGCTCACTTCTCGTTTGTGTCTAGTGTTGAGCGCCTTAAGGTACAAGATGCATTGATGGACAACGATTGGCTCGTTGCTATGCAAGAAGAGTTGAACAGTTTTGAACGCAACCAAGTGTGGTCATTAGTCAAGAGGCCACCTACCGAGCACAACGTCATTGGAACAAAATGGATTTTCAAGAACAAACAAGATGAGAATGGTGTAATCATTCGCAACAAAGCAAGGTTAGTGGCACAAGGGTACTCACAAGTTGAAGGTTTGGACTTTGGTGAGACCTTTGCCCTGTTGCCTGCCTTGAATCCATTCGCATCTTACTTGCTTATGCCGCTTTCAATGGTTTTACATTACATCAAATGGATGTGAAAAGTGCTTTCCTTAACAGTCCTCTACAAGAAGAAGTATATGTGTCACAACCACAGGTTCGTTGATTCCGATCACAAAGACTATGTGTACAAACTTCATAAGGCTTTGTATGGCCTCAAACAAGCACCTCGTGCTTGGTATGATCATTTAAAGAAGTTCCTACTCGATGATGGTTTTGTGAGAGGGGTGATCGATCCCACTCTTTTTACTAAGAGGGATAAGGGTGATTTGATCTTATGCCAAATTTATGTAGATGATATCATTTTTTGTTCTCCTAACATTCATTTGTGCAAGAAGTTTGCGGCTTCAATGACCAAGAATTTTGAAATGTCACTCAATGCGGATTTGAAGTTCTTCCTCGCATTTCAAATTCAACAATTTCAAGAAGGAATTTTCTTGTCTCAAGCAACATACCTCAAGGATATTCTAGAGAAGTTTGGTATGTCCGATGCTAGCCCGCAAGACACCAATGCCAACCAAAATAACACTCACCGAAGACACCAACGGTATTCCTTTCGACCCATCTAAATACCGCTCTATGATTGGTTCATTGCTTTATCTTTGTGCATCTGAACCAGACATTATGTTTAGTGTATGCATGTGTGCTAGATTTCAAGCTTCCCCTAGGGAAAGTCATCATAAGGCGGTTAAGCATATTCTTAGATACCTTGTTCACACCCCAAAGTTGGGTCTATGGTACCCCAAGGATGCTAAGTTTGATCTCATTGGGTACATGGATGCGGATTGGGCTGGAGACAAAGTGGATCGTAAGTCCACATCCGGTGCATGTCAGTTTCTTGGACGCTCCTTGGTAAGTTGGTCTTCGAAGAAACATAATTGTATTGCCCTCTCTACCGCCGAAGCTGAATACATTGCTGCCGCTAGTTGTGCAACTCAGTTGTTATGGATGAGGCAAACTTTGAAGGATTACGGTATCACCTATAGAAATGTGCCTCTTCTATGTGATAATGAAAGTGCCATCAATATTGCTGAGAACCCCAAAGATCATCTCTGCACCAAACACATTGATATTAGGTATCATTTCTTTAGAGATCATGTTGAAAAGGGTGATATTCACATTGATCACATTGGCATAAATTTTCAACTAGCAGATATCTTCACCAAACCTTTAGATGAAGCAAGGTTCTATCGACTTAGGCGTGAACTTGGTATCTTGGAGCTTGACAACATTATGTGAAATCTAGTACCCATTCATGCATGAATCTAATGTCTTGTCATGATGTAGGCATGTATTTAGGGGAGACATTCAATTCATGAATGTTCTCACCCTACTCAATGCATAAAAAGAACCAACACTCTCAAAGTAACCATGGGTCTAGACCTATGGTGCTTTAACATGATGGAGTAGTGACTATGCACTCAAAGTTAAAATCTTTCCGTGTCATGTCATGTCTACTCAGACATTGTGGCATTAGCCACCACTTGTAGTATATGGCTATGATTGGGTGAGGTAGGGTATTAGTTACTACATAAATAAATTTTTACTGTGGACAAAAATTGCCTTCTCCTCATCATGATCAGCACTTGCATCTTTGCCTCCTGTCAAATCTTACGGCGTCGGACGTCCGTAGGTTAGGACATCCGTAAAATCTTCTCGATTACCATCGACCGGTCGTCCGGCCTCTCCGGACGTCTGTAAAATCCACTGGTTCCCTTTAATTGGCCTAGACGGCAAACGACGGGACGTCCGTAAGACTCCGGACGTCCATAATAAACTTTCGTTACAATCTGTCTGATCGTCCGAAGCCGTCGATGCGTCCGTGAGAATCATCTCATCGCCATCGTCTACTACTGTTGGTCCCGACTCGGTCGTCTGTACCCTCGGACATCCGGGGCGCATATTCAACTCCGTCGTCCATAGGCTCCGGACGCCGGGACGCTTTTTACTGGCCACTATATATACTTGACATGTAGGTTTCTCAACTGACCACATCCTCTATCCGCTATTCCCCACCGCCGCCGCGCTCCTGTGTGGCCACTCACCGCGTCAAGACGCCGCTGCGTGCCTCGCCGGGCTTCTCTCCGTCGCGGATCTACGGCCCGCTTGGCGGCTCCAGCCTCCGGCCGTCCGGCCCACTGCTCCAGGCTCGCCGCGCTTCGTCTCCTCCGTGTTCTTCCTTTCAAGGACACGATGCCTCGGTCCAAGCTCTCCGCTCGCAAAGCAAGTCGCGGGAGGCGACTTCGTCCGTCTCTCGTCGTGGTGGCTCAGACGACTCCTGTGAGGAAGATTGCCTCGGAAGCGTGCGCTTTCGTCCTCCCGGCTCGTCCAAAGTGATTCCTCCCCTCGGAGGGTCGGACTTTGAGGATGAGCTTGAGGAGGTGGATCCGTCCCCGATGGTTGGTGTTCGTCGCTGCACCCAAACCGGGCACTCGTCGTCCAACCTTTCACCCTCCTCCTCCTCGGTGCAACCCCAAGGTGATGCTCGCCACATCTCAATTGAGCCTCCACTGTCACTTTCGGGCCGTCATGTTAAGCGTTTCAACGAGGTGCCCAAAACTTCATATCTTAAATTGTGTCGTGATGTAGATCAATTTACTGGTGTTAGGGATTCTCAGGATAGTCGCTTTCGCACAAATGTCCAAGCCGACATCTTTACCACGATTGTCCTCCCTAAGGGCTTGTCACTTCATCTTTGCATTGATCTTGGGCACATTCGCACTCATCCGGAGAAATATCCGGGAGCCATTGAGCTCATTGAGTCGTCCAATCTAGCTTCTCCATTCGCCTTTCAACATGATTTTAACCACGCTGCCATCCACCAGTTTTATGCCACATGTTACTTTGCTCATTATAACATGTCACATGGATGACCTCAAACCTTGCACTCACAAAGACATCTTATGCTCGCTTTGTCACCGCCCTTGGATTTCCGACACTTTGGGTTCAAAATCCACAAGGATGACCCCAATCATAAGCCCAAGGGCATTGCGGTCTGTCGGATCTCCTTAGACCTATATCAACTTTATGCGCCTTTGAAAAGCAAAAGGGTCTAAACCAAGTCTCCATTTGGCGCTTTCCATTCAACATCATTTATCAGTGTATCATCCGCACCACCTATCCCAAGATGGGTGACAAGGGCTCCTGCAGCAGCTAATGCATTGATCTCATGCATCGCCTTTTCACATCTCCTAAAGGAAAGATCAATGTTCCACACTTTCTATGGCATGAGATCCGCCTTGCTAGCTTCCAGCACAAGAGGGCTTTTCCTCATGCACCTTTTATTCAGGCTTTTATCAAAAGTGTAGCTCCCTTTCCTATTTCCCGCACTCATGTACATGAGCGATGGGTCATTCCCGCTCACATGGTGGCTGATCATGTTCCTCCTCCTCCCGCTACTTCTAGTCGCACCGCCGCTAGTGTTCCTACTCATGCTACCCATCCTCCTTCCAGTGCTGCCCCCTTTGGGTGCATTGCTCGTTTTCTTGGGAAGGCTCACTCAGCCATGATGAAGATGTTCACCTACCATTGCTCCCAACACCACGATGTGGTCACTCGCATGGTCACTTCCAAGAACGCTCTGAAGGCCTGCCCGAGAGACTCAGGAGTGTATGATGTGAGTGACGATGAGCGTCTTCCTGCAGACCCCCTTCTAACTTTGGTTTTCCCTCCGGTCCCGAGTGGGCTGATTTCTTCGACGAAATTTGGTGGCAATCGGGTGTTCATGATGATGATGATAAGGATGATCTCTAATGCTTTATGTTTTTCCCCCTAGTTCTCTATCTTTTTGGATACTTGATGCCAAAGGGGGAGTAGGCTCTATATGCATGTTTGTCTAGCTCATTATGTAATTAAACTTATTGTTATGGTTATGTTTTCGCTTGTACTGAACCTATGTTATGAGTTTGTTGAATCCGAGATTTGGTGAATCTACAAAGTTGATGAATCTATATGAAGTTTAACTCTTGATTATCGTGTGTAAGAGATTTGGTTATATTGGGGGCATCATTTTGAGGGGGAGCCCTCATCATTTTTTTAGTAGTATCTATGATATCACTTTGAGGGGGAGCTCGCTCGCTACTCATTTCTGTTATGATTATTGAGCTCCACAACAAATACTTCCGATTACTATTATGAGTATGCATATGAGTTGTCATCAACTACCAAAAAGGGGGAGATTGAAAGTGCAATCATGCCCTTAATCATATTTTGATGTTGATGACAACACATATGTTCGGGACTAATCATGTTTATCAAGTATATCTCAGGATTATGTTTCAAAGACCGTGTGCATGGATCATGACCAGGGACAAAAAGCATATAACTCAAGAATGAAGATACAAGATGTCGACTTCATTTATAGTTTGTTCTTGAGTATAGGGATCCCGCACTATTAAGAGGGGATCGATGGATCTAGTGAAAAACTTGCTCAAAAGCTACTATTTCTATACCTTACCTTCGCACGTCCGTTGTTCTCTGGACGTCCGCCACTTTGACGTCTGGCGTTCCACAGAAGCATTTCTACGGATGTCGGAACTCTCCGGACGTCTGACACGTTCTAACGAAGCTTTCTTACGGACGTCCGGACCCTCCGGTCGTCTGCGTTCGGATGCACGTTCTGTGAAGCATTCTTACGGACGTCCGGACCCTCCGGCCGTCAGGTACTCTCGGATGTCCTGGCCTGCTCGGACGTCCAGTATCCTGTCTACACTGGGTTGTAGCTCACGTTTTCCATTAGCGGCGTCGTCCGATGATCGTCAGACGTCCGGACCTATTTGTGCCTCGACGTCAAGCGTTCTCTGGACGTCCGGCCCATCCTGTACCCAAAACGGTCACTTTTACCCACCACCTATATATATATATATACCCTTCCTTTCCACGGGATAGGGTTGACCATTCACCTTGAACCTATCAAGAACACTCCTCACTCTCTCTCTCATTCAACCACACCAAATCCTAGATTCCCAAGTGTTCTAGGAGCATTTGAGAGAAGTTCTCCAATCAAGTGATAGATCCACTTCTTCCCTTCTTTGCACCAAAGGAATTCGTGACTTGAGCAAGTTTTGAGCTTTCCCCCATCGTTCTTGTTACTCTTGGAGGTTGGAGACTCCAAGGCGGTAGGAGTCATTCGGAGAGGAATCGAACTTTGTGATTTCCCTCGAAAATGTTTGTGAGGGTTTGGAGACCACCCCAAGGTCTACCACTAGTGGTTGAGAAACGCCTCCGTGGTGTTGTCTCAAAGGGAGAATAGGGTGAGCCTTCATATGCGTTGGTGTGCCTTCGTGGTAACATCCACCTCTCTAACGGTGACTAGCTTGCTTCCAAGGAAGTGAACATCCGGCATACATCCTCGTCTCCAGTTGCGGTTATTCCTAACCCTTACTCTCTACTTGTGGTTACTTGTCTCTTTACACTTACCTACATCATATTGTGCTTGCCTACTTACGTGTTTGTGTTACTTGCTAAGTACTTTGTGCTCACTTGCAATTGTTAGGCTCATCTTCATATTCCGCACTATTGCCTAAAATTGCTAAGTAATAATTAAAAATTTGTAATTGCCTATTCACTCCCCCTCTAGGTCCATCTCGATCCTTTCAGCCGCCCACCTCCGGATCGGTCTCCCCAGCGCCAAGACCTGGATCCGGCCCTTCAAGCTCCAAATTGCCGTTACCTTGAGCACGCACGCCTGCGCCCCTGCTCGAGCCGCCACTTTACCTGTCCCGGAGAGAAGGGATAAAAGGAGATTAGAGAGAGAGGGCAAGAGAGAAGGCAGGGGAGCGGTAACGTGACTGGGTGGTCATGACGACGGGCTTAGGGAGGCAGGTGGGAGGAGGCGACGGGAGGAGGAGCTCGGGTCGGCGCTGGGTGGTGGCGGCGTCTGGCGGCGACAACACTCGGGCCTGGGCGGGCGGATCTAGCCTCAAACGTTCTCACTTTAAAAGGACCCATGGGTTGAATTTCAAAAACCACGAGGACTCTTTTTGCAAAAGCGAATGGACGGTGAACCCGAGAGACTCAATCCGTGTTATTATTATTAGGTATATATATATATATATATATATATATATATATATATATATATATATATATATATATATATATATATATCCCAAACACATGTATTCTCATTCACACACATATTCCCATTCTTGAAATGAACAACTTTTTTACTCACCTATATATCTTCCGAGAGAGACCGATCGAGAGAGCACGCGGTTAATTAGATGATGAGAGAGACCGATCGAGAGAGCATGCGTGGATGGCTAAATAGCTAGCTAGATCTAGTTGTTGGGGAGGAGAGGTGAATCTAGCTAGCTAACTAATGGAGATGGAGTTATGGTGAAGGGGGCATTAATGGGGAGAGGAAGAGAGGTAGGAGAAAGAGAGATGTGAGAGAGGCCATTTATGGAGAAGAGTTATGGTGGAGGGGGACATTAATGAGGAGAGAAGAGAGGTAGAAGGAAGAGAGAAGAAGAGCAACAATGGTGGAGAGTGGAGAGGGAAAGGAGGGGAGAGAGGGCAAAGTGGGGGAGAGGAGGGGAGGGGGTGAAAAGGTGGCACCATTGACCAACTAGCATGATAGTGCTGCTTGCCAAAACGAGTTCTTGCTACCGTGACTTAGTAGCAAGCGCTTTTCGGAGAAGCGCTACTACTAAGTGGGGCCCATTAGCGATGTGGCGAAGAATTAAAGCGCTACTACTAAGCTGTTAGTAGTAGTCTTTGGATTCTGCAGCTTATTTGGTACTACTGACTACCGTCGGTGGCCTCGTGCAGTCCCACATAGTAGTACCTTGTTTTTTGTTTTCCAGCCATCGCTATAGACAGAATAGTAGCGCTTCCTGGATCGGCGCTACGTAATAGTAGCAGCGTTGACTATATTCAATCGATATTGATAACTAGTAGCTGCTCAATCGTATAAGCATTTACCTAGTAGAGTTAATTTTATTTAAAGATTGCAATTATAGTTTCTACAGCAAGAGCTAACCGAAGATTGAAAATATATCTACCTTAACTCTAGACAACTATCGCACATTGTCCTTTGCCTAGCTTGATGAACCCTAGCGATTCAAATAAAAAAAATTACAACGGAAGTGACCTAAAGCAAAGAGGGAGGGATGATATGCTCACAGGTTGGAGCAGGGTTGCCTCTGGTCTACTCGTCATGCGTCATCGTCGCTTTGGTGTCGTCATTGGAAACCCTAGCAGATGAGAGTGGGAGGCTTAGATGCAAAACACACCTCTAAATTAAAAAAAAATCCAAATGGACCAGATGAGAGTGGGAGGCTCAGATGTGTGCCTCAAGATCGGAGAACGACGACAATCGTCGGAATCGGCCAAAATCAAAGCGGCACGACCAGCGGCGAGAGAGGGAGAGAAAATGGAAAGAAACAGTGCAGCGGGTCAGAGAGAGGGAGTGGGTTGAGGGGGTCGTTGCCCCCGTTGGTTTTGACCCCCACGGCATTCTAATACTACTTGGGCTTGCCCAATAAGAAAAAAGATCACCACCTAAAAATTCTCATCTCAAAACTATATATTTCAAGTCTTAAACTAAAAAGGAAAAAAAAGTAAATTTAACAAAAGTAAACTATAATATACTATTAAAAAGGTCACCGAATAAAAAACTAATAAAAATTTGGAAGTGTCAAAATACATATTTTAAGGCTCAAAACTATATATTTCAAGTCTTAAAATAAAAAGGAAAAAAAATTAAAGTCTCAAAGTACATATTAAAAAAATGTCATTATTTCCATTTAAAATAATAGAAATTTAATAAATGCAAACTATAATATACTATCAAAAAGATCACCACACAAAAACTAAAAATAAACAAATTTTGAAGTGTCAAACTACATATTTGAAGGCTCAATACTAGATATTTGAAGTCTTAAACTAAAAAGGAAACAATATTAAAGTCTCAAAATAAATATTTAAAAAAAATGTCATTATTTCCATTTAAAATAATAAAATTTTAATAGAAGTAAACTGTAATATAATATAAAAAAGTTCACCACAAAAAACCTAAAAAGAAAAAAATTTGGAAGTGTGAAACTACATATTGGAAGGCTCAAAACTATATATTTCAAGTCTCAAACTAAAAAGGAAAAACAGTGAATTTTAAGTCCCAAACTACGTATTTTAAAAAATGTCATTATTTTCATTTAAAATAATATAAATTTAATAAAAATAACTATAATATACTATTAAAAATATCAGCGCATAAAAAACTAAAAACTAAAAAAAATTGATGTGTGAAACTACATATTTGAAGGCTCAAAACTATATATTTCAAGTACTAACTAAAAAGGCAAAAATTAAATTTAAAATCTTAAGTACATATTTTAAAAAATGTCATTATTTCTATTTAAAATAATTGAAAATTAATAAAAGTAAACTATAATCTTTACCTAATATTAAAGGAAGGATTGTTTCTCCAATTCTTTTGGTTTACGGTGGGACCCAGATAATTTTCGTACGTCCGAGGTGGTTTTTCGTGCGGGAGTTTTATCATTCTCCGGATTCGTTTCTGCCAAAATAGAAAAGGCAGACGCGCAAAGCCACAATGGGCCGGCCCATTAGGGAACCAACAGCCTGCGCCAGCAAAACGTTTCTAAGAAAAAATAATACGCTGCAAGGACTCAGACACTCATGCTAAAGCGTTCAGAAGGCTACCACTAGATATTAAGAGGATTTATTTTTAAAGTAAATATATTTTAGAACACGAAAATTTGCAAAGTTGTTAACAAAAATTTAAACTCGATTTTTTTTCAAAAGAAAGTTAATTTTCTATTTTTTATACTGAGTATTTTTTTAAACACAAACATTTTTTTTAAACTAGGAGGTACGGTTGTGATTATTTTTCGAATTTACAAAAATTTAAAAACTCAAATATATATTGAACTTTAAATTTGAAAAGGAAAACATTTTTTAAAACATGATTTTTTTAATCTATACTTATTAATAAAACTTGGGGAATTTTTTAAATACGCCCACCTGATGCATTGTTTTAATTCAATTTATTAAACTAGGATATGAAGGAACCTTTTTTCTCCGTCAAGTCTTCAGGTACGACAAGTCTCACTCGCCCTGTGACACCCGTCAAAATGCATGAGAAGTCCAACTAAGATTTCATGGTCTATCTGACACAAACTACTCACTTTACATGGTGACACTGACATATATTATTGCAGTGCTTTTCCCTATTATATTAGCTAGCTGATTAAAAAAACTTTTTTCAACGGTCTTGATCTTGGCCGGACACGAAGGCGGTTCAACCATCCAGCTGTTGGACCTGGCCAACCTTGGTTAGTGAAAACTGGTACTATGACCACCGGCGACGAGGACGACAAATATGACAAGCAGAAACATGTGTCTGGTGTTATATTGAAATGGAAGATGTGGACCTGAGAATGAGGTATTAGTCATGTTTATTATGTTATGGGCATGAGGGTGAGGTCTTTAATCATGCTCAGTGGGATAAGTGCGTGTGAGGCTGTTTTCACCCGTTGCAACGCACGCGGGCATATTGCTAGTATACTATAAAAAGAATATACCAAAAAAATAGTAATGTAAGAATGTTGCCATTGACAAAATAACAATACCGGCGTCGGTTATAACAGCACGCCACAACTAAATATAATAGTGTTGGCGTTCCATGTTATTCCACGACAGCAATATAGCCTGGTACAAATTGTTGATCTCATATATTTCTGACACTGCCTTGTTTTCGAACGCCACCACTATGCCCCTATTAATGTCGTACCAAATCAGCCAACGCCATCACTATTTGAAAAAAAAATAGTAGTGGCGTTGGTTGTAAATGGAGCGCCACCAACGAAAGTTGTGGCTAGCCCTTTTTCCACTAGTGAAGATTGAGGGAGGCTGTTAGATAATCTCTCCCTAATAATAAAGCACGGATTGAGTCTCTCAGGTTCACCGTCGCTGCGATTTTCAAACAGGCCCTCTGTTTTCAGAAATTGCACCGCAGTCCTCATCATAAGTCAGCCACGAACTGCACAGAGGAGAGAAAAGAAGAAGAAAAAACCAGCGCCCCGCACGACCCTGCCTCTTCGATCCCATCTCCACCTCCGGGAGATTTGACGATAACCCCCCAGGCCACTTAAACCCCACATGTCAGAGACAGCGGCAGGGGGTATATGATCAAGGATTTGCGAACAAGGGGGGTTATCATCAATTATCCCCTCCACCTCCATCCCGCCGCCACATGCTGCCCCGCGCCGCCCGCCCCACACCGCGTCGATCGGGACCGCGTCCCTCCCCAAACGGCGGCGATGATGGCGCCGCCCACATCTCGACCGACGGATTCGCGGCTTCCCACTCCTCGGTGCCAGCCCTTCTTCCGTGCCGGGTCGAGCATCGGCTTGAGGCCCTTGGGGCTGCTTGCCGGTGGGAGTCCCCGCTGGCCCGTCTTGATCTGGGCGGTGGAGGCTCGGTGAGACGCCGGCGTGAGCGAGGACCTGAGCTCCTATTGAGGCGGCTGGGCTCGGGCCTTTGGGCTGCAGGAGCTGTCCGGGAACCGAGGCCGGCGTGGCGGACTACTTCGCGAGGCGGCGCGGATGGTTCGGTGGCCGCGCTTGTTCGCGCTTCGGAGGCCGGGCGAGGCGGCGTGCAACGTCGTGGCCAAGAACTGCAAGGTGTTCTCCTGGCACCACGACCACGGTGGGTTCTTCTCCCGGCAAATGCAGGTGATTTTCCTAATGGTTGCTGCTGACGCTGAAAACCCAACTCCTGAAGCACTAGAACTAGAATTGCCCTCTCTATGGCGCATCACTCAATCATTCCAGATGGGAAACAATCCGCTTCAAAGTTAAAGAGCATAGTTTTTGCTGCTACCATTGCTTACATATGAGAGTAGAGATAATTAAGTTTTGCTCCTGACTTGCTTTTCTGAACCTAAGTATTCCTAGGATTGCCTTCTTTAATTGCATCTAAATATTAGCTGTCTGATAAGGGTAGAGATAAATGCCTTTTCCTCTTATATTTATCTTTATGTTGGTGGCACTCTTTTTTATTCTGTTGATGTCAGTCTGTATGTAGGTTATCAAATCGTCTCCCTCTTTATGCTTCATTGTGCATGTGATTATTTATACTTGACTACTTGGTGACATGGATTTCCATATAGTCATATATGTACTTGGTGAGATGAACAGGCCCGCACGGATGTGCAGGAGCCGCGGTGACGACCGGGCGGGCACCAGAAACGCCGCCACGATGAGCACGCCCATGCACGTGATGGCCCCGAATACAAAAACAGTCTGTGGCCACCGGCGGAGACCAGCGCCCTCTGGATCGCCAAGCTTTGTGCAAATCAAAAGATAAGCTCAAGTAAGTACAGTTCACCATAATCTACAAGTGTATATCATCGATCAGTATATGTTTGTCACTGCCAAGTAAGTAGATATACTGCTGCAGATTGCCGAATAGATAAAGCAATTTCTCAAAGGTTTTTGCCGCTGCCGATTGTTGGATTCATCAGACAGATTGCCTTTTAGACTTGGCAGTGAATTTGGGATTATTGATGGCCTAGCCCCTGAACAGTGAAGGACGGATTCAGATCTGGCTTGAAGTGCAAATGCTTCACCGAACTTAATAGAACTCATACCTGCACATGGAGCAGTCCTGAATGGTCCATTCAGGACACCACAAAACTTCAGAAGTATCCAGACTTGCTAAAATTTTGTTCATTAACGGTGAGAAAGGTGTCTTGACAATTTATCCGCTGGAAAATCTTATGTGCTATTTGTTTCATGTAGATTTTGGAATTGCTTGAAGTTCTACAGTTCAGATGTCCATACACTTCAATGAAATACCCTCAGTTGCTTTCCAATCTGAGAGTTGAATCGAAGGTGTGCATTTGAACCCGTGAAATTATTATTTTGTTTTTTCGTATCTCATCAGTTTTTTGATTCTTAGATTGAAGAGATCCTACAGAATTCTGCAACATCTGAATTTGGCAGTGTATATTATTTTTTGGAGAGAGGTGATCGACTGATTGATCTTGATGCGTTGCATCAAAAGCTTATCTAGGTTGCGTGTTCAGTCCTGTTCATATTGGGTTTGAGATTATTATGTTCTTCAAGTTGCTTCTTTTGATGTTCAGATGTCACAAGAACTGCACACACAATTGAGCGAGTCTGAGAAAGAAGAGTTAAAAGAATCGTTCCATCATATGCTGAAATGGGCCTGGAGATATAATAAAAATCTTGAAGAACAGGCAGCCCAGTTTCACATGTTAACTAGCTGGTCGAAAATTATTGAAGTGAGCTGTGTGTGTGCATGACCACTTAATCTTTTCTTTTGGGAATTTGATATTGTAACCCGCTTGTTGATAATTTCAGGTACCAGTATCAAGAAGTAATAATTTGTAAGACACTGAAGTTCAGAACCTCTATTGAAACTCTTTTATAGTATATATGAACTTGCGTATTTGAACTCTTTCATAGATGTTTATACCGAGGTTGCTCTTCTAAAGACATTTATACTGAGGTCGCTCTTTTATAGACATTTCCAAGCAAGCCGCTAAGCCCAAGTCCTGAATCAGGATTGTCGTCGTTCATTAGTCCCAAGTATTTGAATTCTTCAGCATCTCTGCTCTTGATTACACATGGTGCGAGATTCTATTTTTCTTGCATTATAGTGCAGCTAGGAGATTATGGCGGCGGTAGCCAGTGGGTTTTGTGTTGGCGGGCTGCAGGGAGTTGCTGGACGCGCCATCACATGTTGAGTCACACATAGTGACCGATGGTGGTGGATTAGAGTTGGAATTCAAGAGGTTTGTGTGGTTTCAGTTATTCGACGATTGGGCGAGAGCGGAGCAACAGAGGAGGCTGGCCAAGGACATGACCAGGGATAACACATCTTCCTCGATTTCCCCAGCGACCCAAGGATGGTTGCATCCTACATGACCTCATATTGTTCATGAGAGTTTTGTGATATTCTTTAAGTTTTGTTATCTTAATTTATGAGAAATTTGACGTGATACTATGTGGCTGTAGCGTAATCTACAATGCAGAGCAAACAGAGTGAACAAACCAAGAACGTGCAGGTTAGTCCGTCAGTGTCATACTTTTCTTTTTGTAATTCTACATCGTACTATATAGTTAGTACAAGATCATCAAATATTCAGGATATGTTTATAATTTTGTGAATCTGAAATGTGCAACATGTTCAGAGGAGAGGAGAAAACAGCTTGTTAATAACAACTTCAGTTGGCCGAGTATCGCCGAGTTGAGCATGGAGTAGACGGTGTCAAGTGAACCAAGAAGTAACGTGATATCAGTATGGCGGCAGAGGCGGCCTCGAGTCAGTGTCATTCGCTGTAATGATCGCCCGGGCGGCCGTGTAGCCGTCTCAGATGGAGTACAAGGGAAAGACCAAGAGGAGGTGCGATAAGATTGAGCTTTCCGGAAATTTGGAGAGGCGGTGGTCGTCGTGCTGCAAAACTTTTATTTGTATATGTTGCGTGCTACTACCTCCCAATCAATGTCATTGAAATGAAGTAGATGCAGCTCTTCATAGATATTGTCACATGTTCTGGTTTGCAGGTTAAATATTTGATTTCCTTGGTTTGGTAATGAGAGCAATGCAATATTCTGAAGGGTCCCACATGTAAGGGAAACTGACACGTGTCTATCTCAAGCTGGAAACTGCAATTTGTGTTCTGAGCTATGAGCTCTAAATAAATTAGCTTTCTCTGTCCTTCAAGTTGTCATCTTATTTCAATATTGACATCACTAATAATGGGAAGGGTTTTTCCGTTCAATAAAATATTAAATTCAAAATTCGTTACCAATTTCTATAAGGATTGTACTGTTCTGTTAGATAGTTGTTTCCCATTTATATTAATTGCCATTCTTGCCCACTTCCTCTGATTGTACTTCGTTCTTTGTGTGAATCGGTTAGTTCATCACCAGTCAGGTTTAAAAAAAATTCAGGTAAGTAAGTTGATATGCAATGTACAATCAGTTGATGAATTGATAATTTGGTGTAGCATGGAGATCAATCTCATTGGTACATATATTCTTCAGTATCTGTGTGTTGTCTATAATCTCACACTTGAATTTTGAGCATTGTTCTCACCTTCTTTACTTGATAAAAAAATCATTCTTCAACTTTGTTCTCTCATGATCACATCCCAAGTTGTATGGATATATTTTAATAATACAATGCCCCAAAAGGTAATTGGCTTTGACGTTAATTCCAGAAGTTCACTCTTTCACCTCATTTTCTTCAAAGGTTGAATTTTCCCTGTATGAAATATATATAAGATAAATAATATGCATTGTGATCGCTCTTAATTTGAATATGCATTTGCGGCCATATACCCTTGCAAGTAAGTGATGTGGATCTATGTGCAAGGAGGATAGGGGCATACGCTTTTTTCTCCCGTTGTAACGCACGGGCATGTTTCCTAGTAATGTTTATACGTAGCTTTCGTGTAGACACTTTATAATGAGATAGCCACACCCATATTCAGTGTCGTGCAGCTTCCCACAAACATAACGCTTTACAATCCTGTGAGGCCATCCAAGGGAGTCCGTTGTAGGCTGATGCCGTTTTTACCCTCTCTAACTAAACCTAAAGTGGCGAAGTTACTAGCATGTCGCCATGTCCTTGCACTAGAGAAGGAAGTTGGGGTCTAGACGATCGTCTTGGAGATGGACTGAAAGATGGTTGTGAGCAAGCTCAACTCTGAAGGGAAGGACGGCTCACCCCATGGCCCGGCGGTTGAAGATGTGAAGGGCATGCTAGCTCCAAACTTTTATTGAGTCCAAGATCACTTGGGTTCATGGAGTGACGAATTGTATTGCCTACGTCTTAACTAATGAACATTGTCGGAATGAGTTGTGAAAAACATCGCTTAGTGTGCCTCCGAATTGTACTAGCGCCATTTGAACTCTGGCATTGCCGAGAACTCTGAATACAATGGCAACCATTCTATCTAAAAAATGATTCCTTACAGGTATCTTTTGCCTTATCAATAATTCGAGTATAAAAAATTCAGTTTAAATTAGAAGCAAGGTGATTACCAAAATACTTATTTTATTCCTTACAGGTATCTTTTGGCTATAATAAGATGATATACTTTTCGTCAAAAAGTTGCTAGTATTACTTTTAATTGACTAGGGAACTAAATCATGACTACGACTACCTCTGTCCTGATTTATTAGGGCTCCTTGTAGTTTGGGTCAAACTTTGACATTTGATTTAACTACTAAAAGAATAAGTTATATACTCTAAGAATAGTATCACTGAAATCCTCTTTCAAATATGAATCCAACAATATATGTTTTGTGACATACAACTTATAATTTGTTAGTAAAATCTATGGTCAAAGTTGGACACAAAATATGAAAGGGACCAATAAACCCGGACGGATGTAGTAGTAGTAGTAGTAGTAGTAGTAGTAGTACTCCCTGCGAAACAAATAACTGCACTACCAAATACTCCCTCCGTCACGAAATACTTGTCGGAGAAATGAATATATCTAGATGTATTTCAGTTCTAGATACATCCATTTTTATGCATTTCTACGACAAGTATTTCCGGACGGAGGGAATAGTAAGTTTATATTTGTTTCTAAATATGAAAATATTACTATTAAATACTACTATACCAAAGATATAAGAATATTAAATACTAGTATACCAAAGATATACCTAAATATAAGAATATTTAATAGTAGTATACCGAAGATATTCTACAGTTAAATTCTATTAAATCTGTTCCAAAATATAAGAATATTACTATAAAATACTATTAGCTGTTTTCAAATAATTAGTAATAGAGATAATATTCTTTAGTAGTGATATATCTTTATTCCTCATTAAATATAAGAATATTACTAGTATTAAATACTAGAATCCCAAAGATATATCTAATAGTATACCAAAGATATACAACAATTAAATAATATTACCTCTGTTCCAAAATATAAGAATGTTACTACTACCTCCGTCTGGAAATAGTTGTCATCAAAATGAATAAAGGAGGCTGTATCTAGATGTATTTTAGTTCTAGATACACCCCTTTCTATTTTTCTGATCACAAGTATTTTCGGATGGAGGGAGTATTAAATACTGTCACAACTATTCTTATATTTAGTAACAGAGATAATGGTATTTAATAGTGGTATATCATTGTTCCTAAATACTCCCTCCGTCCCAAAATTCTTGTCTTATATTTGTCTAGATACGGATGTATCTGACACTAAAATGTAACTAGATACATCCGTATTTAGACAAATCAAAGACAAGAATTTTGGGACGGTGGGAGTATAAGAATATTACTATTAAATACTAGTATACAAATATATATTTAATACTATACCAAAATATAAGAATATTTAATAGAAATATACCAAAGATATGCTACTATTAATTGCTGGTATGAAATAAAAAAAATCTGTAGATTAACACGCGGTCCCCACCTTGGCCCGTGCCTTTCGTTTCAGTTCATAAAGGGCAACACATGCTTCTCCTCCTCGCTCACATTCTTCTCATCCCGCTCTCCTCAACCAACTCCGCGCGTCTGCTCGACCGATCCACCGTGATGTCTAGCTCCGACGCTAGTGCCATACCCGCAGCCAACCACGAGGAGCACAACCGGCGTCTCAAGCCCTGCGGCCATGGGTCGTCTGTGGAAAGGGAAGATGCTTGCGCAACAGCGCTGCGCGGTGGTTCCTGGCGCAAGCCCGGAGACCCCAGAGAAAAGCCCGCCCGGTGACCACGGAGAGGAGCTGGAATCCAGGGAGTCCTGGGAAGGACCCTTGAAGGTGCTTGCGCTCTCGGCGCCAGGGACCCCGCGTGCTTATGCTGTCTCAGACGACAAGATGGTGAGTCGCGCTCGCGCCCCCACACGGCGTGCAAGCGCGGTATCCGATGACAAGATGGTGAGCCGCGCTCGCTCCTCCCGCCTATGCTACTAGTGATTTGAAGTTAACCGGTGCCTAATGAGCTGGAGTTATTGACAATCTTTAATCTATTCATGTGAATTAGTGCTAGTGCTTAATGAACTACCTGATGTGTATGTGCAAGAATTACGTGCTAGGTATATGTCCTTGGACTTTCTAATCGCTGCGATCTCATCTGGCAGATGGACAGGAATGAGATGGCGCTGGTGGTTCGCAGGCGCAAGCCCGGGAGACCCCAGGAGAGAAGCCCGCCCCAGCGGCCACCAGAGAGGAGCTGGAATCCCGGGAGTCCCGGAAGGCCCTTGAAGGTGCTTGCGCTCCAGGCGCCAGGCCCTCACAGACTCCACGTTGTCTCCGGCGACAAGATGATGAGACGCGCTCGCGCCCCCACCCAGCATGCAAACCGTGTCTCCGATGACAAGATGGTGAGCCGTGCTCGCGCCCCCACCCTGCATGCAAACCGTGTCTCCGATGACAAGATGGTGAGCCACACTCGCTTCCCCCTCTCCTACTAGTGATTTGAAGTAAACCGGTGCCTAATGATTTGATGTTACTGACAATCTTTAATCTAGTCATGTGAATTGTACTGTAGCTTACTGAATTACCTGATGTGTATGTGCATGAACTACGTGGTGTGTATATGTCCTTGGATTTTCTAATCGCTGCGGTCCAGGGGGTGCCGCGCATGCGAGGGAGCATCGCGTCGTCAAGTGCGGTTGGTAAGTATACTTTATGCTGCTTTTTTTTTGTCAACATCATCTCCATGCAGGCTACACTGGCAAACAAGCTGCTTAACTCTTGTGCATGCTGGTTTTTCGTCATCACTAGTATGCTGGGTCTTTTTGTCATCATTAGTATTGTTATATATTAGCTGAAGCTGCGTCAGTCGGCCGATGGATGGACGCCTTACTCACCTGATTTAAATCAAGTCCCACCTAGGTGTAGTTTGTTTTGCCACTAGCTGTGTATACATAGGCGAGCTCCAGCACTGTGTTGCTGCGTGGAAAACATATGAACTGTAATAAGAAACATGCAATGGCTGGAAACATCTCTACATATTTTTTCGGCACGTTTTACGTGTCAACGAAATTAGTCGGATTGCCAGCCGACGAATTGACACATGGAGCATTGGATCACACTACACAGCAGCAGAGAGAATGGAAACCGTGTTCCTCCATAGCCTCCACAATACATGTGTATCCACCACCCTCCCACATCGTCAGCAACAGACAATTACGCCGGCCCCTTGCAACACCTGGCTTTGGTACCCTAGATATCCCTGATGTTGCTTGGATATCCTGCAAGTATTATTACATTAATGCCAGCGAGGCGTCGTCCTTGCAACATTGTCTTACAAACAATATAGTTGATGCCACCACCACCATCACCCATTTACACATGGGCCATGGCATGTGGCACTGTTCGTGGGATAAAACACACCCCGCGAGAATATGCGATTGCACCACTGCGATCTATGCAACTTAGGAATTGTTGTGACTGCCCCTGCAAAACTAGCGATGATACGACCATCGCCATGCAACATCGGCCATAGTTGTAGCACATAAGAGAAGACGGATGCCGCACCTAACAACACAGTATGTGTTTTTTGCACCATAAGAAAGCACTGCCTTGCAACATCGGCTATCAGGGTGCTGCACCGACAAACACACTCACGACCTTGAGACGTCGTATGCCTTGGCCGATGTAGCATAGTGCTCCTCTTTCAGCATATAGCGATGGCTTGTAGCATTGACGGTCGGAGAGTCGCAGCATCGTTCAGTGGCAGTGCTAGCCCAACTCATTGTCATAGAGAAGGGGGAATAAAGGATGGGTGTGCACGTGGTGGAAATAAAGCGAATGGATATGGTGAAGAGAGAGGAAGACTAACAAGGGGCATCTGGCGCTAGAGCGAGCTGACTGATTTCCCCCTGAAACCAGCCTGTTGAATATAATTCAATTTTCTTTTGAGAGACCTCATAAAAACGTCGCAACATGCGAGCATGTCTATACAAAAAATTGTAGATATACAACACATACTCATTAGCTGCAACAAATCAGTGAAAAAACACAATGTATATAGGCCTGATCCGATGGATCATCAGCATGCATCTGCCAACTCTTCCTAGGTTACGCCCAATCGTGAGTCGTTCAATTGGCTCACACATCACTACCCAATCAACCACCAACTTAGTTGTTCCTCTCGTCTCCTCTACCCACCCTTCGCAACATACACCCATGATTCTCAGCAATGGACCAACATGGAGGCGACAATGGTGGCCACGATAGGCTAGTGAAAAGCACACTGCTGATCAACCTTACAACACTAAACAGAACATTGCAACATGTGGTAACCCAAACTTTGTAGCACTTTGGTGCACCATTTTCAACCACCTTGTAGCAATGAAATGTTCAGCGACCAATAGCATTGCTGCACCAAGTTACCACGGGCTTCCGACCTTTGAATACCCGGGCTTGTAGCACCGCTGATGATCGATGGTCGGCCTTTCAACAGTATTAGTTAACATTGCACACCTCGTCTCCATTTTTATGTACATACACATGAGTGAGCTTGGAACATCGATGAACGTATCAACATTATCAAACATGAAGATGATAAATTTGTTTCTCAAAGCATAGACGTTACTGAATAAGCGTGCAACTGCACATCCACCACATGAGCCATAAGTTTTTGGCTCTGCGACAACAGCTTATAGTTGCAAAAGAGCTGACGATGATGGTTTAGAATTTTATATGATCAAAATATATTAAATGGAGGGGAGGGTGGACTACCTATGTTGAATCAGACTAGCCGCAAGGTCACAAGTGCCTTGTCTAAATAGCCAAAAAGACAAAAGGAGGCCTCCTGGATTCTCCATCCTGAAGCTAAGCATAACTCCAACCTGCACACGCTGAGAGGGCTACTAAAGGTGCACACGCTAGGGGTTTCTTGCGGGTGGGAAGCACAGTAGCTTGAGCCTGCCTTAGGGCCCAAGAGGCCAAATGGAGGATCGGTGTAGTACGGCAGCTCAGGAGCCCAGATAAGGACTGTGAGAGCATCTTGGCAGGCAAGCTAAGATGGCAGTGGTATGAGATCTGATGGATTCCTTGTGAACCTAGCCCTTGGCACCTATATAAGGAGGGGCTCGGGGTTGTCATTCACATATACTCTCATAGACTATACTCTCTGTAGCATTATACTCCATCTTCACTCTAAACCCCTCACACAAGGTGCTCCACCATGAATAAAGATCAGATACAGGATGTTGGGCATAACCTCTCACCGAGGGCCCGAACCTAGGTAAAAACCTTTGTGTGAACTCCCTTGTCATGGATCCCTACAAGTTCACCACCCTACTATGGGTACTCACGGTTTTATCTTTGTCACATAGTTAAGTTCGACACATTTTCTCCGGTGAGTTGAAGCAACTCATGGTGTAAGTAGGTGCCGCTTGAAGCACTGATTCTACTAGCACCTCATTTCCCGCCGTCGAGATACCTCGTCCTTCCTATCCAACCACTTTGCCATTTGATCTTTCTTTAAGATGTTTAAAATCTCCTTCCTTTGACCTACCCACCACGGTTGGGAGCCCCATATAATGCTCTCTCAATTCCTTAGGATCTGTGCAAAGATATTTACAACAACTTAGTCCTCCTATTTGCCTCACTTCCCAAAGAATGTTGAGGCTTTTTGAAAATTTCCCATTTGTCCCGAGGCCCACTCGTAGTCAAATAGGATATATTTAAGGTTACAAAGTTGCCATTTGACGGTTGAAGAAATACTATACTATCATCTGCAGAAATAAGATGGGCTACATGGGGTTAGTGCTCCCAAAGATATACCATTGATCTCTTTATCTTTGAGCACTCATGAGAAAGGCCAAAAACTCGCAACATAGAAAATAAAAAAAAATAGGGGAGACCATGGGTCTCCTTGCCGAAACCCTCTTCATAGTATAAAAAAATACATAACACACTCCTTTCAATTTGATAGAAAACCTGGCCGGGGTACCACACATCATAATCATCAAGATCAACCTATCTGAGAAACCAAGTGCCCTCATCATCAGATCGAGGAAAATCCAAACCACCCTCTTATAGGCCTTCATCATGTATAGTTTAATTGCGAACAATGGATTTTTCTATTTCTTGAATGAACATACTTTGCCCCTGCGTGATCATTAATTATGGATAGGACAACCTTCAATCTCTTTGCTAGGCCTTTGAAGCAATCTGACTGAGCGTGTTCAATAAGTTGATTGATCCCATTTGAGGAAGTATCTCCATTTAGGTAATTTTGGGGATTAGGACTAGAACCATATCACTAAAGTTTGGTGAAATAACTCCATTAAAAGAATCATCTATTACTATGCGTACATCATTTTTTAGAAATAACTAGTGAAATTGGTAAACATAAGTGAGAGGTTGTCTAGCCCTCAAGCGCTCCAGGTCAAATTTAGAATAGTGCATTCTCAATTTCTTCATCCATCACGTGTGTGTTCACCCTCAACTCCATATCACTAGTCACACAGGGTCGGATGTGAGCTAAGATGTTGTCAAAGCATCGTGAGAGGCTTCAAGAAAACAACTAAGCATAGAAATCGGCCGAAATCTTCCCCATCTCATTGTCAGTAGTACAACTCGTGCCATCCGCCTCATGTTTTGATCGTCTTCCTTGAGAAATTCCAGTCGGGAACATTGCATACACATTATTTGTTCCTGTGCACGAACCACATGAAGCTACGCTTCAATCTCGCTAGTCTTCAGCGAGGATGTCTGGATCCCAATGATCTACCCTTTCCATCAAAGCTGGACCTTGTGCCTAGTAATCTCACAACATACAAGACATTATATTGAGCCACTTCAATTTTTAATATCTTTGGTGTCATTGTTACGCTTCCTGTAGAGCTCACTCTGGCCGGAATTTTTATCACATGCACACTATCATGACTGCATGGGCATCCTCATCTCCTCAAAGTTAATGCCCTCTTCTTACTTTTGGTAATGACTAGGTTTTCTAGCGCTCTATTAACGAAAGCAAACCATGGTGCGGTCCTCCATGACAACATGTTCAATGGGTGTATCCTACAATGAATGCTGCAATTCATCATTGCATGGACCCCTGTCCACATGTACATAAAGGATCTCATCCCGCTCCCTCTTATTGTCCCAAGTGTACAGGTTGCTACTAAAACAAAGTTTTGAAACGCTATTATTGGCTACACTCTCCCTATTGCGCTCCATTTTTGTGAAACTCCTCAAGTAATCTCCTAGTTGTTGTGCTATCATTGTAACAGATAAATGTATTATTAGGATCCAGTCTCTCGGAGCCTCCCTTAGCTACAAAAATTTTCTTCAATCTCTCTTCCTATCCAGTAGCTTTAGGTGATAATCATTGTGACGCCTTTGGTGGTCACCATCACCTTGCCTTGTCTTATGAACAAAAGTGCCTCGTCTGCGTTGCTCTGAGGTAGATGGGTCATCTTTCCCAATGGCCTTGCACCCTTTCCCATATAGATTTTTTTATGTCTTGCTTCCTTTCATGCTCCTTTCTCAGGTCCCACTTCCTTTTTAGATTTAAATCATCCCTTAGTTCACAATCATGTCACCAGATCTTGCCTGCATTGGTCCTCCCTGCACTTCATCTTAGACAGTGACCCTCTACAAGACCATTTCGAGGATCCTCGTAGAGAGAGAGTCCACAGAGGGTGTATAATCATTGTATGACCTGCACGTAAATGGACGGACATGCACCGCTACATGACCCCCGCGCCCATAGACGCCCTTGCTTGACCTAGTGCTCCCAAAATTAAAGTTCCTGCTTTCTTTCATTGGACTCTACTTTGTTTTTCTCTGTGAGGAGCCATGTCCACGTTATGCCCTCAACCATTCACCCAACTGGGGTGAGGAATCATTTTATGGTTCAAATCATCCGTCAACATGTGCTAGTCTGTCGTAGTCAATCCAAAAGGTAGGTATCTGCTCAAATTGAAAATCAAACAAGGTCCCCTCATCTTTTGCTGAAGAGTGGAGAAAGAAGCCTCGAGACTAGTGAAAGAAATATGAAAATTCTAGCTCTAGATCTGAGATGGTTCCCCCATAAATCCATCCTTCTTAACATCACTCTTTACCACGCCACCAAGACAATTCCCAAGAGCATTCCCAAACGTATATGATCATTTATATAGGGGAGGATCTGTAATTATCACCCATGGCTCCGTCATACAAAACATTATCTTCGATGACCTAGTTTTTTCATCATAATCCTTCAAAACTATCACATTAAAACCAAATTGCCACATTCAATTATATAGAGTGTGCTTCTAGACTCCTTTGTTATGGAATCTAAAGAAGAAGATATTATTTCTAACGTGACTTATTTGGGCTTCCTAGTAGAGTCCGATGTATGTTGCATAGCCCTAGCAAACACGTTGATGTTGATTTGCTGGAGTGAGCATGCCTTTTCCAACCAATCGACCACCGAGTAGGCCTCAGTCGGTCTGGAATCCTGATCCTCAAACATGAGATCTATTAGTTCCTTTTGTTGTCAAGTTCAGGGCTCCTTGTTAATTTGGTTGAGAGATTAGCTGCCTCCCCTGAAGCATTTCCATCTGCCGGGGACTTTGAAGATTCTATCTTAACGATCCTTAGTCGCCTACATCGCTTGAGCTGTCGATTTACGCCACGCCTTCTCTCCCATCGTCGCGCAAAGGAGTAGAAGCACCAAGACCAATCAATGTAGGAGTTTACAGTGTCATCACCTCATAGATGAATAAAAACCTAAACCTAGCACTACTTGTCTGTCGCCTATAATCGCCTTAGCATTTCTTTTCATCTTTGGGCCGCCACTAGGTATTTATACGTGTGCTTCCATTGGTACTTTTTTTTATTTGGAGCCTTTACGCTACATTTGCCTTTCTACAATGGCGGTCTTATCCAAATCATATAGTCTCCTCTATCTATAGGAAGTGAGGACATTAGCTCTTCTTTTTTTCAAGGAATCAACCACCATAAATAGATCATTTCCAAAGAAACAAAGTCACAAAGAGAGAGACAAGACATTAGCTTCTTTATGGGGAACACATATATTTAAATGTTGCCTTGCTCTCTGATTATTAACAAGAAATAATTTTTACTAATATATTATGTGTAAATATTGATAGATATGGAATGTATTTTGGTCAGTATGTTTTAAGGAATCATATTAGTTTTGGTATGTTGAAATTAGAAGAAGTTCATGTGCCTTCAAGGCATGTCAAGGTGTGTTGTTCCACCTCAAAATTGGTACATACTAAATGGTTATTCTCCCTACATATAGCCCCAATTCTCAAGCTCTCTCTCTCTCTCTCTCTATCTATCTCTCTCTCTCTCTCTCTCTACAGCTTATATTCCAGACTACTCCATAAAGCCTAACTGGTGAAGGTCCAGAAACACCCAGCAGTGATGGGTTCAACTCCCATTCGTAGTCTATACTTAGTGGAGGAGAAACAAGCCACTTACAGGCACGAGCCCGCCAATGGTGAATAAATCGAGAAAGAAAAATCAGGCCATGGCCAATCCAAATCCAGCACTGCCAACAATGTGTAGTCTCCACTACTCGAACCTACTTTTCTCAAAGGTGTTACATCACGTGATGTTTGGAGAAGCCATAGAGTTGGGGATCCGAATATAGAAAACAACAATGGGGAGTGGCTTGAAGAATAGGAGCCAAGAAGCCGGACGGACAAGGCCTCCACCATGCTGCACCATTGGCCGATACTGACCCGTATGGTGCAAGGACCGAGGCAGAACTGAACACCGTCATCATCTAGGTTGCAAAGGAAGTTGGACCACTGTCTTTCTTCTCTCGGACAAACTCAATGATTTCATGCAGTTGGCACCCATGCCACATTCCACTGAGATAAAAACATTGAGGAGGAGGGCAACGGCATAAGGTTTCTTCCTCATAGGAATTACTTTAGAGGAAGTGGGTGGGCGGTATGGCATGATGAGCAGTTAACAAGGGAAGTTTGCATGACTGTGGAGGACAAATCATGAAGACAAGTGTGCTAGTAGCTAGATAAGGGATGAATGATAAAGGTGAAGGAATAATGAGCTACAGGTGGTGAGGCTACTATTTTTTAAGTTGCGACCTACTGATCATAACAAAAATTGATCGTAACAACGTACCATTGATGATATAGGGTATTGATTTAGTAACTGTCAGGATGTGACTATGGCTTTTAAGTGGTGGGTTGTATATTACTAACAAGTAGCATGTTTAGCCTCAATATTGTCCTCTTGTCACTCGTAATAATCAGACCATCATTGACGGACCACATATTGGGCCCGTCACTACTACCTTTTTCCAACAAAAATAGAATTTTAGTTATAGTAAGATTCACAACAATCCTGGCCGCCATTAGTGCTAAGTAGCACTGCTGACCGTTTTTGACCCACCACTTTTGATCGATAACTAGGCGAGAACTCTAGTGTGGTGCACGTTTGTTTTGTTCACAATTTTAGTGTTTTTATGTGCACAAAGACATATCTTTCAACCCTAACAGGTTATCTTTAGGTGGGGTCGAGAGTGAAGGACTGGGGAGCTTGGAAGCAGGGGAAATGGCACCTCGAGGGGTTCAGGTCTCCACGATCAATAACCACAATTTTGATCTGAATGAGCTGCCGACCGAGCATGAGTAGCTCAAGAAGGAGTAGTCACCTGTGGAGCAAGAGTAGCCGCCTATGGCACAACATGAGCTTTAATATTCACAATGGTCGGAGGCTACTCAAATCCCGCTTGTGTGAGCAAAAATAACTCTTGGCCCAAAGTGTAGCCCTGTCAGAAATTATCGAACGATATCCTTATCCCAAGGATGATTGTAAATCTTATGTGGAACTTTTGAATTTCTCGCTTCCTATTTTTTGTTGATTGACTGACGCTATTGCTAAACTTGAGGGAAGGACTTGGTATACTGCTTCATGATCAACGTGTCAACTGGAAATGGCTTTTCTATTCATTTCCCATGATGGTTTTGATATGTGGATTGTTTGAACAAGCGGTTGTTCATTCGGTAAAGCTTTGTGAAACATCAGCGGTGGAGCTAGGTCTCCGGTCATGTGAAATGACAAGAGGGTCAAGAAGTGTGTTGGATCATGAGATAACATATTTTCTAAGTTGTTAATCATGTGTGTTAGCACCATGGGTAGTATGAGAGAAGGTCAACATGCATGTTTGGGTCTGAAATGACCTCATGACCAAAAAAGGGAGAGAAACATGGCTAATAGGAATACGAACGATATGGAAGTTACTTGTTGCATGGATGTTAACTGTGGTTATGAAGCCACACAAGATGTCAGAGGACCCGCATCCTTACATATCAAGGTTGACTTCACATGCCAACTGGATTTCATCTAAATTATTGTATATGTATGTATGTTATATCTTGACATCTTACCAAACAAAAAACACCAAAAAATACACTATTTACTTCTCTTTGATGCATATTCTAGTTGGAGGGTAATCATAACCTTATGTGGACATTTGTCCATAATAGAATATATAATGGTCTAGTGAGGCAAGGTGTAAATGGAGAGGACAATAGTCGAACATGAAAACATCCAACATTGTGTTATAGTTGCATCAAGTTGTCTAGTGAGTCAATATGGAAATGGAGGGAGGCTCATAGGGCAACACGAGAACACCCAACATGTTGCTCTACTTACTTCCTATTGGTGCAGAAGAGACCAGACTAGTGAGCAGTTAATCATAACACATGGACAAGATATCTCATACAAGATGAAAATGGAGCGAGTCTTGTATGAAAATGCTAACAAATGAAAACAAGGAGCAAATAGTTTTCGATGGCTGGACATTGAAGTTATTTGTCAAGAAATTTGTTTCCTGACATGGTTTGTTTATTTCATTGTTTAGTATTTGATATCGGTTCAATGCTCTAGTATGTAACCTTCTTCTCACATTTTGGGTCTAGCTCTTGGTGTTCATGAGTTCATTACTTATGTTAACTATTATTGTTGTGCCCACTTGTTCGACAAGAGACTATAAAGTTAACTAAGATACTCCCGTATTTATATGAATATAGTTGGCACTGAGGTAATCATCAACCTTGAATATTACTCATATTTTTCAAATAGGAGGTCAAGTCGGATCTGTCATGGGCGCATCATCTATGGTCACATATGGTGTATTGTCTATTCTAAACCCAATGAGTATTGCAGAATGACATGTGCCTGCGGGGAGGAATGAGTCACTCTTTTGTGTCAAGGGGTGATGCCATGCCTCATAATTGACAATAAAAAATTAACCACCTACATAAAAAGTCTATATCCGGAAAGCTGAAGTTGGCCCATATTACAAGTGAACTAGCTAAGTCATACAAGCCGAACCGGTACGCTCGATCTGTTTGATTGCTCCTCGTTCCCTCGCTCGTGCTCCCTCACTGCTCCTCTACAAGGCCGATTTGGGTTGCCTCCAAATCAGCCCAACTAGCTCGAACAGGCCACAACTCTTCTAGCTGGGCTGCCGGTTGCATGAGAAGCTGCAAAACCGAAGGAGCAGATTTTTCATCGCTGCTTGGAGTGAGAAGCTACTCTGAAAAGTTGAATTTCTGAAGTTTTGGGAAGCTAGAGGAGATCAGAACAGGCCCTAAGTCATCGGTATTTCATAATTGAATGTTCTCCATGTCGTGACTTTTGATGGTGTAAACCCAAAAAATCGCCATTGTGAAATTAAATTCCTCGGTGAGTCGAACCCACATCCATAAAGATGTGCTACTAAAATCCACCTCTAGGCTATCTTGGAGTCCTTAATATAATCAAGTGCGCCCAATATGGTGACTTAATATGTACTTATTGACCCTACGAAGCTAATCGCCTCCATCAAGACCCCTTCCTGGTTCTCCTATAACTAGATTCCCTGAAACCACGAGAATCCTTAGAATGGGATTACAACTTAGCACCTTTCGTTTTCACATAGTAAGAAGATTTGCTCCTTGGATAGCACGGTACGATCAAAGGTGCAACCTGTGTTTCGGAGGGAGTTATTGTCTCCAAACTTTGTTCTTGACTATTCCGATTCCAGCAAATGGAGGCCATTGGGTGAAAGTTGTAGCGCACGCCCTGTAGTTTTCAAGTGGGGTGAGACAACTTTAGCTAGGAACCTATTTTCATTCTGACCAGCTCCCTGAAAACAATGTTCGACTTCATGTGTAGTCGGTGTAGATGTGTCATTGCAATTCCACCACTAGGATATCACCAAGTCCTATGTATTACATGACAGCATATGCCACCATATGGTGACTTGATAAATTAAATGGATTTCACCAAGCTTTCGTGTTACAATTATAGTGAAGATAGTGACTCACATGTCAGCCTCCCTGACGGGAAGCAAAATCACTCTGACTTTGGCAACCTAATTTTTGGTGGATTCAAGCAAACATGTTGGATTTGTATTTTATTTATTTCAACATATATAATTCATATAAATAAATCAATTCATAATAGGAGTCTTGGAGACACTCATGTCAATAATGTGAAATTATGGGAAATCTTATTATGTGCATCAACATAAGCCAAAACTCGTGGCTTAAGAGATATGTGTACAATCTTCCAATGGTTATCCCCCCTACTAAATTCATGATGTTAACTAGTTCCCGAAGTTGAGAAAGAAGTTTAGTCATGGGATCAATGTCCGGTCGTCATATTTCCGGTTCCCATAAAAATTTGTTATGGAAGTTGAGAAAGAAGTTTGGGCAACATATTTCCGGACACTATCACGTCTAGGATCTTCTCAAGCCTAGGTAACCTTAATCATGGGATCAATGCAGGCTATCAGTAGATTGACCGGTTCTTAATTTAAGTCCTCCTTGCTTGATACAATATTGAATGGAAAGTACATAATCACTTTACTTAAGTGGGTGAACAATGTTGGCTGGTATATTTCAACACTCACCTCACATGCATCTTTTAGAGGCATATAATGCATCGTGGATGGAAACATTTTTCTATAGACTAAATTCCAATGGAAAATTTTAATTAATTTAATTAGTAGCAATCTCGTATGGCAAGGATATATGGTAAATGAAAGCGAGGGCTCAAAATGCTACTTGTTGGCACACAAAAGTCAAGTTGTCTTTTTCCTCCCATGTTGATCCTCCGTGGTTCGACATTGGGCATTACAAAGAGATCAAGTTCCACCATCTTTACACACCGCTAGAGTTACCGGACCTGGATGTTCCACCATGAATGTCCATATGGTGCAATGAGTGATAGTGAGGTATATTAGAACATATAGTTTACACCGTTAAAGTAATTAAATGGGCTATTTTTCCTACTATGAAAAATAGTATTTTAAGAGAAAACTATGTAAGAGTTTGTGATCTTTGTATGTAAAAGCATTATTTGCCTTTGCTTGGTGTTCACGCAGTTTGATTTATGGCAAAAATGGAAAATCATGGGACAATAATTGTTGATATTCTTTGTGGGAAAGCGAGATCTTTTTACTTTTCAGATCACACAAAGTATTGTTTTTCTTATAGGGGTGATATACAGTGTTCTAAATCTGCACTTGTGATTCGTTGTCCATTTAAATTTGGTTTCTTCCACAGATTATGTTGGTTTGTTGCTGTATTTATCTCAGCACTAAAGTATACTGATGTTAGCTAAGTCCAATCAAAGGCCCATGTTTTTATCATGTTATACAAATTAGTAAGCTAAGATCTTACCAAACTCAAGTTACATAAGCCCAGACTACGTGAAATACACATCATGCAGTACACATGTTCATCTTAGTGTTATGTTATACTTGGCTCCGAGATAACAAATGGTATCAATTATTACTATCTTTTGCAGCTTGTTTCTGCCTGTTCACCATAGAATTATCTTATGTGGTCTCCCAGGGTTCATGCAACTTGGATTTTCATACTTTGGTAGTATTAGTGTTCACTAGGACTAGGTGCACTCTGTAGAAGCTGAGGATACAGATGGAGAAAGTAGTCATGGTTTTTTTCTCAAAAAGTTTGTTGATATCTATAAGAGGTTTATGAATTTTCAGTGTATAGTGTTGTGAAACCTAGAATGTTTTATCTTATTTAACATTGAACTACGCTTTCAAGGAAAAACCTTCATTTGACATCGAACTATGCATGCAGGGCAAACACCCCGTGCTTCGGTGCCACCGCGCCGCGAACCCTGGGAGCTTGAACCTGGATGGGTGTGAACTTAAGATTGATGTCAAGGTTAGGGTCAGTCATGGATAGAGAATAAAGGGGACTTTGCGAAACTGTTATTAATAATATGGATGAAACATTGCCTTGTGGAGAGAATAAGATATTTCTAGAGATATTTATAAATGGATGCATACTTGAAATAGCAGTACAAAATATGATGCTAACATTTTATTTTCATTGTTGTTCCCATTAAACTTCTGGTGGTGGCTCCATTATTCACAGCCTCGCACATGAAAATGTTATTTCGTTCGGGTAAATGTTGCGTGTCGTTGCTCCTGTAGTTTTGCGGTTTGCATCTCCTTGAAACTTGTGAGTTGGATTTTGTGAAGTTGCAATGCAAATTTGGGATGCAGGGAAGATAATAAACAATGCTTTCTAAGAGCATTGGATATTGGATCACGACTTCGGAAAGAACGCATCCAAATGCAAGATGCAAGGCGTAGTAGGCACATGTCCAGAGTTTATTGAGAGCATGTACACCGGACGCCTCATATCTGCCACTAAACGCCTTGAGGCGAAGCTTCCGGTCAAGATTACTAGGACGCAAAATTGCCACCCAATAGGATCTGTCAAACCCGGCCCAAACGTCTAGACATGACCGCATTCCCCATATCCAGCCATATCTCGGACGGATATGTGGAAGACCAGAGGCGCCCGAACACACCCGCCAGGTAGGATCTGGCTGAGTGCGGCCCACCGGACCCTCACATAAATTGGACCCTATCCGCACTCGAGCGAAAACCTAAGCGGCATTCAACTCCACTCTACTCTCGCCAAAGCCACTCCGCCCACCCACAAGCCCCATTTGGCGGATCTCCCACCATTTCGAGCCGTTGAACCGGAGATCGTCCCACGCGCCCCAAGGAGGAGATGGTCGACTGCCTTTGGCGCTTTCTCCACTATCGGGAGGAGTCCGCGAAGCGGTCGAAATCCATCTAGCGGGAATCCATTTCATCTGCCACAATGGAGCATGGATCCCGCCCGAGGGCAGTCGCCGCTGCCTTAGCAGAGGCCGTGGAGGATACGCAACCACTTTGTTGGCGCACTGAGAAAGAGATGCACACCCGCTTAACGTCTGATACAAATATGGTGTGGTGCATCCACCGTGTTAGGCAATGGGCACGGGAACTGCGGCGACCCTCGTGCCGGGCAGCCCGGTGAAGCGGACTCGCACTCTTGATTGCCTCAGATCGCGTGCCCGCAGCCCTTGGCGCCAAATCATGTCGTGTTGGACGCGCCGGCTCCACCATCATGGATCAATCATCGACCTCACATCCACCGACGGCAGAGGGCACGGTCTCCGACGAGAAAGAGTAGGCCATGGGAGATGGCGCCGACTCGAGTTTCTTTTGCCGGTCGCGTGTCCCATGTCCTACTCTACCTCACCGGAGACCGACCCTCCACTTCGAAAGGCTCAGACAGCCATCGGACATGGTCAGGTTCGGAACAACAAGGACAGTCGCTGGCGCAAATTTAGACTACAGCCGTCGACGCGAGGTGAGCGCGGGACGAGTTAATCGGTGAAGAGGTTGGGCCGTTACGCCGCCATGGTCGTGCAGTTGCCGACGTAGTCGTCCATGACCACCAGATCAACGCCGCCGCCACTGCAAGTCTAGGCGTCTCTGTAGTGGCTGATGTCATTTTAGTGTATTTTCTTTGTATTGTGATGATTGCATACTGTGTTGCGTATTGTGGCGTATTTTCTTTGTATTGTGATGATTGTATACTGTACAATGTATTGTGGCATATTTTTGTGGTCTATTTTTAAAAAGAAACTATAAATAGCTAAAAGTGGTGTGTAGAATAAATTTATACCCGCCACTACAAAACAAATGCCCGATCTTGGCACATATTTTTGCCCACCATTAATAGTAATGCCCGCACTGCTACAAGATCGAGGTCGATGGCGGGCTGTTTGTAACGCTCGCCACTGTTATAGTCATTTGTGGCAGGTGGAGCTTTGTGGCAGGTGGAGCTTTGTGGCAGGTGGAGCGCCCGCCACACTAATGCCATGTTGCCAGTGGCAGGCGCCTCTGAGAGCCTTACCCGTCATTGCTAGGCTTTTGATGCCGCCACTGCTACGCATTCCTGCGATAGTGCGCAATTGCGTATCTAGTAGAACATATACAACTATCCTCCCAACAAACAGTTTCGTCCTACCATGAAGTTATAGTCGGGTTGAAGACATTCATTTATAATCAGAAGTGACGTTGCAGTTGCATATCAAGTAGGAGATATTTAACTGCCCTAATGACAAAACACTTTTGTTCACTAAGTTACAGTCACATTGGAGACATGCATTAGCGAAACGACACCACCTGTAGTTGCGTGTTTGGAGTTAGACATGCAACTAGCTCCACAATAATAATCTGAATTTTAAGTTTTAATGAATTTTAAATTAACGAAAAAAGAAAAGATGAAGATATAAAAACAGAAATAGAGAAAACAAACAATAGGAAAAATCCTAAAAAAGTCAAAAACAAAGAAAGGAAAAACCTGTTTGAAGTTTCTAGAAGCTTCATAAAACCAGTAGAAAGAGTCCTACATGGGGCGGCCCACTCACACATGTAAAAAGAGGCGGGCGAGGCGTATGTCGACTAGCTCAGAGTTGGGGAATCCTATTCCGTGCATAGGTCGCTACGTAGCGACCTAACGCGTACCCCTCGTGTTTGTGGTCCTCTTGGGGTCGGTCCATTCCAGGTTCTTCCGCATACTGGTTATTAGGAAGGTTCTAGACCTTTTTTTCTATTTTCTTTGTTTTCTTCTAGTTTTTTCTTTCTTTTATATTTTATATATTACTTCTTATTTTCTTTTATTCTAAACTTTCCTTTTTGGTGTTGCAAATATTTTATCAAATTAAATAGCGTTTATTGAAATCAAGAACAGTTTTTGAGTTGACAAACATATATCTGAAATAATGAACATTTTCTAATTCGACAATACATTTTGAAATCACAAAATAACAAAAAAATAACTTTTGAGGACATTTTTAAAATTCTGAACATGTTTGTCAATCGGCCGACATTTTTTGAACGATGAACATTTCTATGAATTGACATGATTTTTTGAATTGGCAAAATTTTTTTGAAACGATGACCATTTTTTGAATCAATGAATATTTTTTACATGAATGAACATTTTTTGAAATTCACAATAAAAAAATTGTGAACATTTAAAAAACTTGTTGAATATTGCTTGTATCTCAACTTCCGCCCTGATTAATTAAATAAAGTGGTGATACCCATCAAAAGAAAATAGCTATGGTTGGCACAAAATTTACTGCAAATTAATCATGTGATGAAAGACTTAGACGTGACATAGTTTTTATGTACGCTGATAAGTGCCACACGTCAGGGTCGTTCTCATGACAACTTTGAACATTTTTTATAACAAGTTTAGTTGCACGAGGATGGCAAATTTAATTGACAAGCATGAAAACTTTCGTGCTTTATTTTATTTTAATAGAAGCTTGTCGTGTGTCACTGAAATTTGCCATCCTTGGATGACAAGAATTGCCATAAAAAAAGTCAGGCCAAAAGTGCAAAGCACCTGACGTGTAAGACCTATCATTTGGATACTTTATATCTAAGAATTGCCATAAAAAAAGTCAGGCCCAAAGTCTTCATGGTTACCTACGTGGAGCACCTTTTGTTCTAGATCGCGAACTTCTTCATGTGCTTGCACCAAAAGGGGTAGGTGAAACGTTTCATGGAGTGAGGTAGATCCCAAGATATCTGTGACTGAAATATCCTCATTTATTGCGAAGGAGAAGGCCCACGCGTATTATTCCGCCAGTGTAGTGTCTAACCATATATCCTTCCACATAAGTACCGTGTCTCCAACGTGCACATTTTCTTTAGATATTCCTCTGTAGATTGGGGTGAGCTTTAGCACATCCTTCCACCAGAACTATCCGCACGGTTCCGGCCCAGCGTGCGGGATCTTATCTTGTGTAATATGTTGTCCAGATCAAATCCACCCAGGGCAGGTCATGGTGGTTGTAAAATTTATGCAGATATTTGAGAAGGAGGGCCTCACTTTGGATCTGAAGATTGATTATGCCAAGTCCACCACTTTGTTTTGGTTGACAAACCATGTCCCAAGCTGCCAATGAGTCACATTTATCCCCTTGCTCAGTCTTTTTTGTCCAAAGGCACTTTCTTCTTATGTTATCAAGTAGCTCTAATATCTTTGGTGGGAATTTGAGAGTGCAGAGAGCGAAGATGGTGAGAGATGTAATCATCGTGTTGAGGAGTGACAATTTTGCACCGTATGACATCAAGGCTAAAGTGCTGGTCATTCTTCGTTCCATCGTGCAAACAAGAGGCATGAGATCTTGGACCGTAGGCTTGGTTATTACGAGAGGCGGTCCCAAGTAAGTGAAGGGCATAGATCCTACCTTACAGCTAAAGATAGAAGTGATGTCGTTGTAACAATCGGCAGCACAATTAATTGAGATTGATGTGGACTTGTGGAAGTTTATCTTTAATCCAATAGAAGCAGCGTAGTCTGAGAGAATATCCTTGATAGTCCTTGCTTGGTTGGGGCAAGGTGGAGTATAATGATAAATGTCGTCGGCATATTGGATCACTGGATAATCATGCTGGTTTTGTCTTTGGAATGGAAGCTGTATTTTTCCTTGTCGGAAAGTGTCATTAATGGCAGCTTGAATAAGGTCAGCTGCAAGCACAAAAATGAGGGTTTGATAAAGGATCACCTTGACGAACACCACATTTGCAGATGAATTGCCGGCCTGGTACACCATTTAAGAGGACCGATGATTTACCCGAGGGGAATATGTATTTGATGCAATCAAGCCACTTGGCATCATACCCCATGTGTTCCATAATTGTAATCATTACATCATGCTCGATCATATCAAATGCTTTTGCAAAATTTAGTTTTAGCAGGATAATATTTTGTTTTGGGGTTTGACAACGATGGATGTACTGAAAGCCCGTGCCAAACAGTCTTGTATTGATCTTCCTTTGATGAAGCCATATTGATTGCGATGAACGATTTTAAGTATGAGCTTTTGTAGCCGGTTAGCGAGCAGTTTAGTGATAACCTTGAGGCAGCAGTTGACCGAACTTTGGGTATGAGTGTGATAAATCCCTCATTAATGCTCTCAAGATTAAGTCCGCCCTTGTAGAATTGATTGCATAGCTCATAAAAATCCTCTTTAATTATGTTCCAACATTTTTTCAGAAATAAGCGGTGAATCCATCCGGACCAGGTCCTCTGTCAGCCGGCATTTCCTTGATGACAGCATCGATTTCATCCTTGGTGAAAGAGACAGTCAATTGATCCACACCTCAACTTTCTTGATGATGCTTTGCAGGTTGAATTTCATTTGAAACTCTCCAGATTTTCCAAGTCTTTCTTTGAACGCTTGGTATATGATCGCCTCTTTACTAGCATGATCTTCTTCCACTGTGTCGTCAGAGAGATTCAGTGTTGGAATTGTGTTGCGTATGTATCTTTCTGAGGCCATTGCCTTTAAAAATTTAGGGTCTTCGTCACCCAATTTCACCCATCGAATGGTGCATCTCTTTTGCCAGTATTGTCTTTGGTAGTTCAAGAGGCGTAAAATGTGTTTCTTCAGAATTTTCCTAAAATTATGTCACAGGAGTAGAAAGGATTACGAGATTCTTTAGGGCATCTAGATTGGCGAGGGCAAGATTACGCTTTTCAATTGCCACCTTAAGTTTAGAGATACGTTTGCTCCACCTTTTCAACTCATATCTAAATGCTTTGAACTTTCTGCACAGTAAAGTGGCGGCATTTGTATTGGCATGTTTTAATGGTCTTGTCCACACAGATTGAACCAAATCCATTAAACCTGGGTGCTCCGTCCAATAAGACTCAAATCTAAAGATTTTGCTGCGAGGGATGGAGGTTTCAATTTTGACAACACACGGAATATGATCAGAAACTGGTTTCCCTAGTGGCATAACTAGAGTGTTAGGGTAACACGAAGTCCAGTTGTTAGACGTGAGAAACCAGTCTAATTGCTCAAGGAGGGGGGTCTGTCTGCATGTTGCTCCAAGTGTAAGCACGACCCTCAATTGGCAGTTCAATTAATTGCTAAGAGCGGATGATGTCATTAAAAGCAATCACGTCATTAGGATTACCTCTAGGTTTATTTCTGTTATCATGGCTACGAATATAGTTAAAGTCTCCTAGTAACAACCAATCTTCATTGGAGGGGATACTTAGAGTATGAAGCCAATCAGTGTAAGTCACTCTCGGGTCACCCTGACACGGGCCATGTATGTTCACCAGGGTCCACTCTTAGGCCGATTGTGTGGAACGGAACTTGATGACAGAACCATGCCACATGTAGACTGATGGATTTGACATCATATAACAACGTCTATATATTACAAAATCTGATAGGCCCATGCAATCTGACAGCATATTAGCAATTTGTCCAATAGTTTCTGCGACTCGGGAACATGGAGAATGAGCGATTCCTGTAGCTGAAGAACAAGGCAAATGAGGACCAGATGGAGGGGATGGATTACCTAGTGGTCAAGTCCTCATTTGTACTTGCCAAAGTGGATGCGCCATTGTCTTGCTTCCGGTGATGGCCTGGTTGGTGTCACCCAACCGGTGGCATGACGTCTTGCCTTCCTCATCTCCTTCACCTACTGTGACGAAGAATGGAATATGATGAGTCTGAATATTTAAGGACTCTGCGTCACTGTGTCGGATCCCTTCGTCTCCCCGCGCTCGTCTGCAGTCGCCCGGCTCCGTAGAGCCCATGCCTAGGTCGCCCGGCACCTTTCTCCCTTCTCTCCCTCACCTCCATGTCTCCTTTCTGCCCAAGAGCCGCGGATGCCATGGATCCGCCTCGAAGCCACTCCGGCCTTCCTCGTCGTCATCCGCGATCCCGCCTGCCGCCCACCTCCGGATCGGGTCTCCCGGCCCACTGTCACAAGACGGATCCGCCCCTTCAAGCTCCGGCCGCGCCGTTCTGCATCGAGCGCCGCCTTGCCCGGCTACTCGAGCCACCGCGTTACACTGGCCCCGGAGAGAAGGAGATAAAAGGAGATTAGAGAGAGGGGAAAGAGAGAAGGCGGGGAGCGAGGCGGCGTGACCTGGTGGTCGATTTAACGACGCGCTAGGGAGGCAGTGGTAGGAGGCGCACGGAGGAGGAGCTCGGGGTCGGGCTGGTGGTGGCGGCGACTGGCGGCGACAAAGACTTCAGCCTAGGGCGGGCCGGATCTGGCCTCAAAACGTTCTCACTTTAAAAGGACCGCGGGTTGAATTTCGAAAACCGCAGGGACTCTTTTGCAAAAGCGACGTGACGGTGAACCCGAGAGACTCAATCCGTGTTTTATTATTATTAGGGATATATATATATGTGTGTATATATATATATCCCAAACACATGTATTGTCATTCACACACATATTCCCATTCTTGAAATGAACAACTTTTTTACTCACCTATATATCTCCCGAGAGAGACCGATCGAGAGAGCATGCGTGGATGGCTAAATAGCTAGCTAGATCTAGTTGTTGGGGAGGAGAGGTGAATCTAGCTAGCTAACTAATGGAGATGGAGTTATGGTGAAGGAGGCATTAATGGGGAGAGGAAGAGAGGTAGGAGAAAGAGAGATGTGAGAGAGGCCATTTATGGAGAAGAGTTATGGTGGAGGGGGACATTAATGAGGAGAGAAGAGAGGTAGAAGGAAGAGAGAAGAAGAGCAACAATGGTGGAGAGTGGAGAGGGGAAAGGAGGGGGAGAGAGGGCAAAGTGGGGGAGAGGAGGGGGAGTGGTGAAAAGGTGGCACCAACAAGAATTCAGCAAGATGGCTGCTTACCAAACGCTACCTTCTTTGCTACCGTGTATTTAGTAGCAGTGCTTTCTCGAGAAGCGCTACTACTAAGTGGGGCCCATTAGCGAAGCGGCGCCAGTAAATTAAAGCGCTACTACTAAACCGTTAGTAGTAGTGCTGGATTACACAACGCCGGTACTACAGCCTACCGTCGGTGGCCTAAATGCGGTCCCACGATAGTAGTACCGTGTTTTTGGTTTCAAGCGCCACTGCTATAGACGTAATAGTAGCGCTTCCCTGGATCAGCGCTGCTGCTAACTAGTAGCTCGTTGACTATTTTCGAGCGCTATTGCTAACTAGTAGCTGCTAACTTGTATAAGCATTTCCCTAGTAGTGTTAATTTTATTGACAGATTGCACTTCTACTTTCTACAGCTTGTGCTAATCCATGATTGAAAAATATATCTACCTTAACTCTAGACAACTATAGCACATTGTCACTGCCTAGCAGTGATGAACCCTAGCGATTCAAATAAAAAAATTACAATGGCAGTGACCTACAGCAAAAGATGGAGGGATGATATGCTCACCTGGGTTGGAGCCGAGGGTTGCCTACTGATCTACTCCGTCGCCGTCATAAATACTTTGGTGTCGATTGTCGAAACCCTAGCAGAGATGAGAGTGGGAGGCTCAGTGCAAAACACACCTCTAAATTAAAAAATTCCAAATGGACCAGATGAGAGTGGGAGGCTCGGATGTGTGCCTCAAGACCAGGAGAACGACGACAATCTTGAATCGGCCAAAATCAAAGCGGCACGACCAATGGCAGAGAGGGGAGAAAAGGGGACGAAAGCAGGCAGCGGGTCGAGAGAGGGAGTGGGTTGAGGGGTCGTTGCCGCCTGCTGGTTTTGACCCCCACGGCATTCTAATACTATTTGGGCTTGCCCAAGAAGAAAAAGATCACCACCTAAAAATTCTCATCTCAAAACTATATATTTCAAGTCTTAAACTAAAAAGGAAAAAAGTAAATTTAACAAAAGTAAACTATAATATACTATTAAAAAGATCATCGAATAAAAACTAACAAAAATTTGGAAGTGTCAAAATACATATTTGAAGGCTCAAAACTATATATTTCAAGTCTTAAACTAAAAAGGGAAAAAAATTAAAGTCTCAAAGTACATATTAAAAAAATGTCATTATTTCCATTTAAAATAATAGAAATTTAATAAAATTAAACTATAATATACTATAAAAAAGATCAGCACACAAAAAATTAAAAAGAAACAAATTTTGAAGTGTCAAACTACATATTTGAAGGCTCAATACTATATATTTTAAGTCTTAAACTAAAAAGGAAACAATATTGAAGTCTCAAAATAAATATTTAAAAAATGTCATTATTTTCATTTAAAATAATAAAATTTTAATAGAAGTAAACTATAATATAATATAAAAAGTTCACCACAAAAACCTAAAAAGAAAAAAAATTGGAAGTGTGAAACTACATATTGGAAGGCTCAAAACTATATATTTCAAGTCTCAAACTAAAAAGGAAAAACAGTGAATTTTAAGTCCCAAATTACATATTTTAAAAAATGTCATTATTTTCATTTAAAATAATATAAATTTAATAAAAGTAACTACAATATACTATTAAAAATATCAGCACATAAAAAACTAAAAACTAAAAAAATTTGATGTGCGAAACTACATATTTGAAGGCTCAAAACTATATATTTCAAGTACTAACTAAAAAGGAAAATATTAAATTTAAAATCTTAAGTACATATTTTAAAAAATGTCATTATTTCTATTTAAAATAATCGAAAATTAATAAAAGTAAACTATAATCTTTACCTAATATTAAAGGAAGGATTGTTTCTCCAACTTTTTTGGTTTACGGTGGGACCCAGATAATTTTCGTACGTCCGAGGTGGTTTGTCGTGCGGGAGTTTTATCGTTCTCCGGATTCGTTTCTGCTAAAAAAGAAAAGGCAGACGCGCAAAGCCACAATGGGCCGGCCCATTAGGGAACCAACAGCCTGCGCCAGTAAAATGTTTCTAAGAAAAAATAATACGCTGCAAGGACTCGAACTCAGAAACTCATGGTAAAGCGTTCAGAAGGCTACCACTAGACCAAACAACACTTGGTGTTCATTTAGCCGCGCGAAATATTAAACTAAGCGCACAGTCGCGCCAGATATTAAGCGGATTTCTTTTTAAAGTGAATATATTTTAGAACACGAAAATTTGCAAAGTTGTTAACAAAAATTTAAACTCGATTTTTTTTCAAAATAAAAATATTTTGCTTCTTTTTAAACTGAGTATTTTTTCAAATAGGCCCTCTTGTTTTCAGAAATTGCACCCTTGAGCCTCATCATAAGTCATTACCGAATGCAGAGAGGAGAGAAAAGAAGAAGAAAACCCAGCGCCCGCATCGACCCTGCCTCTTGATCCCATCTCCACCTCCATCCCGCCGCCACTGCCGCCTTTGCCCGCCTCCATTATCACGGCCGATCGGGACCGTCCCCTCCCAAACGGCGGGCGATGATGGCGCCGCCCACCTCTGGCGACGGATTCGGCCTCCATCTCGGGCCAGCCCCTTCCCGTGCCGGGTCGAGCATCGCTTGAGGCCCTTTGGGGTTGCTGCCGGCAAGGGGAGTCCCGCTGCGTGCGGTGGTCTGGGCGGTGGAGGCTCGGTGAGACAGCCGTGCGGCAGGGAGACACGAGCTCCTATTGAGGCGGCCGGGCTCGGGCAACGCAGCTACAGGAGCTGTCCGGGAACCCCGAGGCCGACGTGGCGGACTACTTCAAGCAGGGGCCGGCGCCGGATGGTTCGTGGCGGCTGCTGTTCGCACGCCGGAGGCTGGCGGAGGCGGCGTGGAACGTCATGGCCAAGAATCGCAAGGGTGGGTTCTTCTCCCGGCTGGCGGAGGTGTTCTCTTGGCACCACGGCTAGGGTGGGTTCTTCTCCCGGCAAATGCAGGTGATTTTCCTAATGGTTGCTGCTGACGCTGAAAACCCAACTCCTGAAGCACTAGAACTAGAAGTGCCCTCTCTATGGCACATCATTCAATGATTCCAGATGGGCAACAATCCGCTTCAAAGTTAAAGAGCATAGTTTTTGCTGCTATCATTGCTTAGATATGAGAGTAGAGATAATTAAGTTTTGCTCCTGACTTGCTTTTCTGTACCTAAATATTCCTAGGATTGCCTTCTTTAATTGCATTTAAATATTAGCTGTCTGATAAGGGTAGAGATAAATGCCTTTTCCTCTTATATTTATCTTTATGTTGGTGGCACTCTTTTTATTCTGTTGATGTCAGTCTGTATGTAGGTTATCAAATCGTCTCCCTCTTTATGCTTCATTGTGCATGTGATTATATATACTTGACTACTTGGTGACATGGATTTCCATATAGTCATATATGTACTTGGTGACATGAACAGGCCCGCACGGATGTGCAGGAGCCGCGGCGACGACCAGGCGGGCACCAGAAACGCCGCCACGATGAGCACGCCCATGCACGTGATGGCCCCGAATACAGAAACAGTCTGTGGCCACCGGCGGAGACCAACGCCCTCTTGATCGCCAAGCTTTGTGCAAATCAAAAGATAAGCTCAAGTAAGTACAGCTCACCATAATCTACAAGTGTATATCATCGATTAGTATATGTTTGTCACTGCCAAGTAAGTAGATATACTGCTGCAGATTGCCGAATAGATAAAGCAATTTCTCAAAGGTTTTTGCCGCTGCCGATTGTTGGATTCATCAGACAGATTGCCTTTTAGACATGGCAGTGAATTTGGGATTATTGATGGCCTAGCCCCTGAACAGTGAAGGACGGATTCAGATCTGGCTTGAAGTGCAAATGCTTCACTGAACTTAATAAAACTCATACCTGCACATGGAGCAGTCCTGAATGGTTCACCATTCAGGACACCCTAAAAACTTCAGAAGTATCCAGACTTGCTAAACTTTTGTTCATTAACGGTGAGAAAGGTGTCTTGAAAATTTGTCCGCTGGAAAATCTTATGTGCTATTTGTTTCATGTAGATTTTGGAATTGCTTGAAGTTGTACAGTTCAGATGTCCATACACTTCAATGAAATACCCTCAGTTGCTTTCCAATCTGAGAGTTGAATCGAAGGTGTGCATTTGAACCCGTGAAATTATTATTTTGTTTTTTCGTATCTCATCAGTTTTTTGATTCTTAGATTGAAGAGATCCTACAGAATTCTGCAACATCTGAATTTGGCGGTGTATATTATTTTTCGGAGAGAGGTGATCGACTGATTGATCTTGACGCGTTGCATCAAAAGCTTATCTAGGTTGCGTGTTCAGTCCTGTTCATATTGGGTTTGAGATTATTATGTTCTTCAAGTTGCTTCTTTTGATGTTCAGATGTCACAAGAACTGCACACACAATTGAGCGAGTCTGAGAAAGGAGAGTTAAAAGAATCGTTCCATCATATGCTGAAATGGGCCTGGAGATATAATAAAAATCTTGAAGAACAGGCAGCCCAGTTTCACATGTTAACTAGCTGGTCGAAAATTATTGAAGTGAGTTGTGTGTGTGCATGACCACTTAATCTTTTCTTTTGGGAATTTGATATTGTAACCCGCTTGTTGATAATTTCAGGTAGCTGTATCAAGAAGTAATAATTTGTAAGACACTGAAGTTCAGGACCTCTATTGAAACTCTTTTATAGTATATATGAACTTCCGTATTTAAACTCTTTCATAGATGTTTATACCGAGGTTGCTCTTCTATAGACATTTATACTGAGGTCGCTCTTTTATAGACATTTCCAAGCAAGCCGCTAAGCCCAAGTCCTGAATCAGGATTGTCGTCGTTCATTAGTCCCAAGTATTTGAATTCTTCCGCATCTCTGCTCTTGATTACACATGGTGCGAGATTCTATTTTTCTTGCATTATAGTGCAGCTAGGAGATTGCGGCGGCAGCGGTGGGTTTTGTGTTGGCGGGCTGCAGGGAGTTGCTGGACGCGCGCCATCACATGTTGAGTCACACATAGTGACCGATGGTGGTGGATTAGAGTTGGAATTCAAGAGGTTTGTGTGGTTTCAGTTATCCGACGATTGGGCGAGAGCGGAGCAACAGAGGAGGCTGGCCAAGGACATGACCAGGGATAACACATCTTCCTCGATTCCCCAGCAACCCAAGGATGGTTGCATCCTACATGACCTCATATTGTTCATGAGAGTTTTGTGATGTTCTTTAAGTTTTGTGATCTTAATTTATGAGAAATTTGACGTGATACTATGTGGCTGTAAACGTAATCTACAATGCAGAGCAAACAGAGTGAACAAACCAAGAACATGCAGGTTAGTCCGTCAGTGTCATACTTTTCTTTTTGTAATTCTATGTCGTACTATATAGTTAGTACAAGATCATCAAATATTCAGGATATGTTTATAATTTTGTGGAACTGAAATGTGCAACATGTTCAGAGGAGAGGAGACAAAGGCTTGTTAATAACAACTTGAGTTGGCCGAGTATCGCCGAGTTGAGCATGGAGTAGACGGTGTCAAGTGAACCAAGAAGTAACGTGATATCAGTATGGCGGCAGAGGCGGCCTCGAGTCAGTGTCATTCGCTGTAATGATCGCCCGGGCGGCCGTGTAGCCGTCTCAGATGAAGTCCAAGGGAAAGACCAAGAGGAGGTGCGATAAGATTGAGCTTTCCGGAAATTTGGAGAGGCGGCTGTCGTCGTGCTGCAAAACGTTTATTTGTATATGTTGCGTGCTACTACCTCCCAATCAATATGTCATTGAAATGAAGTAGATGCAGCTCTTCATAGATATTGTCACATGTTCTGGTTTGCAGGTTAAATATTTGATTTCCTTGGTTTGGTAATGAGAGCAATGCAATATTCTGAAGGGTTCCACATGTAAGGGAAACTGACACGTGTCTATCTCAAGCTGGAAACTGCAATTTATGTTCTGAGCTATGAGCTCTAAATAAATTAGCTTTCTCTGTCCTTCAAGTTGTCATCTTATTTCAATATTGACATCACTAATAATGGCAAGGGGTTTTTCCGTTCAATAAAATATTAAATTCAAAATTGCTACCAATTTCTATAAGGATTGTACTGTTCTGTTAGATAGTTGTTTCCCATTTATATTAATTGCCATTCTTGCCCACTTCCTCTGATTGTACTTAGTTCTTTGTGTGAATCGGTTAGTTCATCACCAGTCAGGTTTAAAAAAATTCACGTAAGTAAGTTGATATGCAATGTACAATCAGTTGATGAATTGATAATTTGGTGTAGCATGGAGATCGATCTCATTGGTACTATATTCTCCAGTATCTGTGTGTTGTCTATAATCTCACACTTGAATTTTGAGCACTGTTCTCACCTTCTTTACTTGATAAAAATCATTCTTCAACTTTGTTCTCTCATGATCACATCCCAAGTTGTATGGATATATTTTAATAATACAATGCCCCAAAAGGTAATTGGCTTTGACGTTAATTCCAGAAGTTCACTCTTTCACCTCATTTTCTTCAAAGGTTGAATTTTCCTGTATGAAATATATATAAGATAAATAATATGCATTGTGATCGCTCTTAATTTGAATATGCATTTGCGGCCATATACCCTTGCAAGTAAGTGATGTGGATTTATGTGCAAGGAGGATAGGGGCATACTTTTTTTCTCCCGTTGCAACACACGGGCATGTTTCCTAGTAATGTTTATACGTAGCTTTCGTGTAGACACTTTATAATGAGATAGCCACACCCATATTGAGTGTCGTGCAGCTTCCCACAAACATAACGTTTTACAATCCCGTGAGGCCATCCAAGGGAGTCCGTTGTAGGCTGATGCCGTTTTTACCCTCTCTAACTAAACCTAAAGTGGCGAAGTTACTAGCATGTCGCCATGTCCTTGCACTAGAGAAGGAAGTTGAGGTCTAGACGATCGTCTTGGAGATGGACTGAAAGATGGTTGTGAGCAAGCTCAACTCTGAAGGGAAGGCCGGCTCACCCCATGGCCCGGCGGTTGAAGATGTGAAGGGCATGCTAGCTCCAAACTTTTAATTAGAAGCAAGGTGATTACCAAAATACTTATTTTATTCCTTACAGGTATCTTTTGGCTATAATAAGATGATATACTTTTCGTCAAAAAGTTGCTAGTATTACTTTTAATTGACTAGGGAACTAAATCATGACTACGACTACCTCTATCCTGATTTATTAGGGCTCCTTGTAGTTTGGGTCCAACTTTGACATTTGATTTAACAATTAAAAGAATAAGTTATATACTCTAATAATAGTATCACTGAAATCTTCTTTCAAATATGAATCCAACAATATATGTTTTGTGACATACAACTTATAATTTGTTAGTAAAATCTATGGTCAAAGTTGGACACAAAATATGAAAGGGACCAATAAACCCGGACGGATGTAGTAGTAGTAGTAGTAGTAGTAGTAGTAGTAGTAGTAGTAGTAGTAGTAGTAGTAGTAGTAGTAGTAGTAGTAGTAGTAGTAGTAGTACTCCCTGCGAAACAAATAAATGCACTACCAAATACTCCCTCTGTCACGAAATACTTGTCGGAGAAATGGATATATTTAGATGTATTTTAGTTCTAGATACATCCATTTTTATGCATTTCTACGATAAGTATTTCCGGACAAAGGGAATAGTAAGTGTGTATTTGTTTCTAAATATGAAAATATTACTATTAAATACTACTATACCAAAGATATAAGAATATTAAATACTAGTATACCAAAGATATACCTAAATATAAGAATATTTAATAGTAGTATACCGAAGATATTCTACAGCTAAATTCTATTAACTCTGTTCCAAAATATAAGAATATTACTATAAAAATACTATTAGCTGTTTTCAAATAATTAGTAATAGAGATAATATTCTTTAGTAGTGATATATCTTTATTCCTCATTAAATATAAGAATATTACTAGTATTAAATACTAGAATCCCAAAGATATATCTAATAGTATACCAAAGATATACAACAATTAAATAATATTACCTCTGTTCCAAAATATAAGAATGTTACTACTACCTCCGTCTGGAAATAGTTGTCATCAAAATGAATAAAGGAGGCTTGTATCTAGATGTATTTTAGTTCTAGATACATCCCTTTCTATTTTTTTGATCACAAGTATTTTCGGATGGAGGGAGTATTAAATACTGTCACAGCTATTCTTATATTTAGTAACAGAGATAATAGTATTTAATAGTAGTATATCATTGTTCCTAAATACTCCCTTCGTCCCAAAATTCTTGTCTTATATTTGTCTAGATACGGATGTATCTGACACTAAAATGTAACTAGATACATCCGTATTTAGACAAATCAAAGACAAGAATTTTGGGACGGTGGGAGTATAAGAATATTACTATTAAATACTAGTATACAAATATATATTTAATACTATACCAAAATATAAGAATATTTAATAGAAATACACAAAAGATATGCTACTATTAATTGTTGGTATTAAATAAATAAATCTGTAGATTAACACGCGGTCCCCACAGTGGTCCGTGCCTTCCGTTTCAGTTCATAAAGGGTAACACATGCTTCTCCTCCTCGCTCACATTCTTCTCATCCCGCTCTCCTCAACCAACTCTGCGCTGCCTGCTCGACCGATCCACATGATGTCTAGCTCCGGCGTCAGTGCCATACCCGCAGCCAACCACGAGGAGCACAGCCTGGCGGTCCCGGCCCCGCCCCTGCTGACGCGGTCGCCTTAGGGAAAGGGAAGATGCTTGCAACAGCGCCTCATACCGATGGTTCACAAGCGCAAGCCCGGGAGACCCCAGGAGAAAAGCCCGCCCCCAGCGGCCACCAGAGAGGAGCTGGAATCCAGGGAGTCCCGGGAAGGACCCTTGAAGGTGCTTGCGCTCCCGGCGCCAGGGCCCCCGCGTGCTTATGCCGTCTCAGAATGCAAGATGGCGAGCCGCGCTCGCGCCCCCACACGGCGTGCAAGTGCGGTATCCGACGACAAGATGGTGAGCCGCGCTCGCTCCTCCCCCCTCTGCTACTAGTGATTTGAAGTTAACCGATGCCTAATGAGCTGGAGTTATTGACAATCTTTAATCTAGTCATGTGAATTAGTGCTAGTGCTTAATGAACTACCTGATGTGTATGTGCAAGAATTACGTGCTGGGTATATGTCCTTGGACTTTCTAATCGCTGCGATCTCATCTGGCAGATGGACAGGAACGAGATGGCGCTGGTGGTTCACAGGCGCAAGCCCGGGAGACCCCAGGAGAAAAGCCCGCCCCCAGCGGCCACCAGAGAGGAGCTGGAATCCCGGGAGTCCCGGGAAGGCCCCTTGAAGGTGCTTGCCTTCCCGGCGCCAGGGGCCCCGCGTACTCACGCTGTCTCCAGTGACAAGATGATGAGACGCGCTTGCGCCCCCACCCGGCATGCAAACGCTGTCTCTGACGACAAGATGGTGAGCCGCGCTCGCGCCCCCACCCTGCATGCAAACCGTGTCTCCGATGACAAGATGGTGAGCCGCACTCGCTTCCCCCTCTCCTACTAGTGATTTGAAGTTAACCGGTGCCTAATGATTTGAAGTTACTCACAATCTTTAATCTAGTCATGTGAATTGTACTGTAGCTTACTGAATTACCTGATGTGTATGTGCATGAACTACGTGGTGTGTATATGTCCTTGGATTTTCTAATTGCTGCGGTCTCATCTGGCAGATGGACAAGAACGAGATGGTGCCGGTCCAGGGGGTGCCGCGCATGCGAGGGAGCATCGCGTCGTCAAGTGCGGTTGGTAAGTATGCTTTATGCTGCTTTTTTTGTCAACATCGTCTCCATGCAGGCTACACTGGCAAACAAGCTGCTTAACTCTTGTGCATACTGGTATTGGAGCTTGTTAGCTCTGTACATTGGTCTTTTTGTCATCATTAGTATTGTTATATATTAGCTGAAGCTGCACATGTTTTCTTTCCATTGACGTTGGTGCGGGCGGTGGTACGCGTCAGTCGGCCGATGGATGGACGCCTTACTCACCTGATTTAAATCAAGTCCCACCTAGGTGTAGTTTGTTTTGTCACTAGCTGTGTATACATAGGCGAGCTCCAGCACTGTGTTGCAGCGTGGAAAACATATGAACTGTAATAAGAAACATGCAATGGCTAGAAACATCTCCACATATTTTTTCGGCACGTTTTAGGTGTCAACGAAATTAGTCAGATCGCCAGCCGTCGAATTGACACATGGAGCATAGGATCACACTACACGGCAGCAGAGAGAATGGAAACCGTGTTCCTCCATAGCCTCCACAATACATGTGTATCCACCACCCCTCCCACATCGTCGGAATAGACAATTACGTCGGCCACTTGCAACACTTGGCTTTGGTACCCTAGAGATCCCTGATGTCGCTTGGATATCCTGCACGTATTATTACAGTGCGCCAACGAGGCATCGTCCTTGCAACATTGTCTTACAGACAATGTAGTTGATGCCACCACCACCATCACCCATTTACACATGGGCCGTGGCATGTGGCACTGTTTGTGGGATAAAACACACCCCGCGAGAATACGCGTTGCACCACTGCGATCTATGCAACTTAGCAATTTTACATGTGTATCCACCACCCCTCCCACATCGGCCATAGTTGTAGCACATCTGAGAAGACGGATGCCACACCTAACAACACAGTATGTGCTTTTTGCACCATAAGAAAGCACTGCCTTGCAACATCGGCTATCAGGGTGCTGCACCGACAAACACACTCACGACCTTGAGACGTCGTATGCCTTGGCCGATGTAGCATAGTGCTCCTCTTTCAGCATATAGCGATGGCTTGTAGCATTGATGGTCGGAGAGTAGAAGCATCGTTGAGTGGCAGTGCTAGCCCAACTCATTGTCATAGAGAAGGGGGAATAAAGGTGGGTGTGCACGTGGTGGAAATAAAGCGAATGGATATGGTGAAGAGAGAGGAAGACTAACAAGGGGCATCTGGCGCTAGAGCGAGCTGACTAATTTCCCCCTGAAACCAGCCTGTTGAATATAATTCAATTTTCTTTTGAGAGACCTCATAAAAACGTCACAACATGCGAGCATGTCTATACAAAAAATTGTAGATATACAACACAAACTCATTAGCTGCAACAAATCAGTGAAATAACACAATGTATATAGGCCTGAACCGATGGATCATCAGCATGCATCTGCCAACTCTTCCTAGGTTACGCCCAACCGTGAGTCGTTCAATTGGGTCACACATCACTACCCAATCAACCACCAACTTAGTTGTTCCTCTCGTCTCCTCTACCCACCCTTCGCAACATACACCCATGATTCTCAGCAATAGACCAACATCGAGGCGACAATGGTGGCCATGATAGGCTAGTGAAAAGCACACTGGTGATCAACCTTACAACACTAAACAGAACATTGCAACATGAGGTAACCCCAACTTTTTAGCACTGGTGCACCATTTTCAACCACCTTGTAGCAATGAAAAGTTCACTGACCAATAGCATTGCTGCACCAAGTTAGCGGCTTCCAGCACTGAACACCCGGGCTTGTAGCACCGCGGTGATCGATGGTCGGCCTTTCAACAGTATTAGTTAACATTGCACACCTCGTCTCCATTTTTATGTACATACACATGACTGAGCTTGGCACATCAGTAACGCATCAACATTATCAAACATGAAGATGATAAATTTGTTTCTCCAAGCATCGACGTTACTGAATAAGCGTGCAACTGCACATCCACCACATGAGCCATAATTTTTTAGCTCTGCGACAACAGCTTATAGTTGCAAAAGAGCTGATGATGATGGTTTAGAATGTATATGATCAAAATAGATTAAATGGAGGGGAGGGTGGACTATCTATGTTGAATCAGACTAGCTTAAGGTCACAAGTGCCTTGTCTAAATAGCCAAAAAGACAAAAGGAGGCCTCCTGGATTCTCCATCCTGAAGCTAAGCATAACTCCAACTCCAGACACGCTAGGGGGCTACTAAAGGTGCAATACGCTAGGGGTGTCTTCTGGGTGGGAAGCCTGGTAGCAGGCCTGCCTTAGGGCCCAAGAGGCCAAGTGGAGGATCGGTGCAGTAGGGCAGCTCAGGAGCCCAGATAAGGACTGTGAGAGCATCTTGGCAGGCAAGCTAAGATGGCAGTGGTATGAGATCTGATGGATTCCTTGTAAACCTAGCCCTTGCCACCTATATAAGGAGGGGCTCGGGGTTGTCATTCACATATACTCTCATAGACTATACTCTCTGTAGCATTATACTTCATCTCCACTCTAAACCCCTCGCACAAGGTGCTCCACCATGAATAGAAGTCAGATACAGGATGTTGGGCATTACCTCTCACCGAGGGCCCGAACCTAGGTAAAAACCTTTGTGTGAACTCCCTTGTCATGGATCCCTACAAGTTCACCACCCTACTATGGGTACTCACAGTTTTACATACTGTCACATAGTTAAGTTCTGACACATTTTCTCTGGGGAGTTGAAGCAACTCATGGTGTAAGTAGGTGTTGCTTGAAGCACTGATTTTACTAGCACCTCCTTTCCCGCCTTCGAGATACCTTGTCCTTCCTATCCAACCACTTTGCCATTTGAGCTTTCTTTAAGATGTTTAAAATTTCCTTCCTTTGACCTACCCACCACGGTTGGGAGCCCCAAATAATGCTCGCTCAATTCCTTAGGATCTGTGCAAAGATATTTACAACAACTTAGTCCTCCTATTTGCCTCACTTCCCAAAGAATGTTGAGGCTTTTTGAAAAATTCCCATTTGTCTTGAGGCCCACTCGTAGTCAATGAGGATATATTTAAGGTTACAAAGTTGCCATTTGATGGTAGAAGAAATACTATACTATCATCTACAGAAATAAGATGGGCTACATGGGGGTTAGTGCTCCCAAAAGATATACCATTGATCTCTTTATCTTTGAGCACTCCGCCATCATGTATAATTATTGGCGTGTTGTAATAATTGGTTGGGCATCTTTAGTCCGACCCTTGTAATATTGTAATGCTCACGGCTTCTTGTATCCATGTTTTGCCTACCGATATGGAGGATTTATCCTCATATTGATTTCATGGGTCGGTTGTTCAATAAATATTTTTATTGAAAATCCGGTCGTGACAAGCTTGGTACCAGAGCCAGGCTGACTGTAGGAAGCCACTAGGTGCGATCGCTAATCGGTTATTAGCATAATAGAGCTAGTTATTTTTTTTACAAATGTAGTCAATTTCTGACAGTCAGCATAAATTTATGATTTGACTACTCAGGATTTTTGCCTACTTTTGTAGATGGCCAGCAACGACTGCGAGTCGCAGATGTTCGCCAACATGCCCGATGGGTTTGTCAAGCTTCTCTCCTTCATCGTCCAAGTCGCGATGGGGCCAGATGTGCGCCCAATCTTCTCTCTCTCTCAGCACAAGGTCAATGACCGTCTAACCATGCACCAAGCCGCGATGGAATTCAAGAGAGGACGAGTTGAGCGTTACCGGTTCGTGGGGAGAGCCATGCCCACAGAGAAGCACGCGCTACAGATGGCAGCCCGTGAGGCGATAGCCCGTCTCAGGGATATCCTGCCTTCAATGAAGACTCGTCGCTACCGCTACCTGCCATGTCACGTGCCATACACCTACCACTACGCGTTCTCTTGCCCCAGAGGAGAACGGGACGAAGCTTTGAGATGCTCATCGAGTATCTCCGGGCTTTGGAGGCAGCCTTGACAACCTGGTGGGCGACTTTGTAGCTGCCCACATGGACTCAGTCCATGGCTGTGCCGCCAACAGGAGGGAGCTCCTGCGTGCTGCACCGCCAGCGACTTTCGTCTCGTCATCAGCATCGTTCGCTCCTACTGCTCGCACCGCTACTCGTCGCCTGCCTACCACGGAGGAATTCAACCATGTCATTGCACCTACTCCGGTTCGTTCTGCACCATCCCTCGTGCCCGCTCAGATTCGGGTTGTCCCACACAGGGCACCTGCTCCACCAACTCCGTGCAGCACCTCACGTCTGGAGCCTATCTCCGAAGAGGAGGTTGAGTCCCCAGCCTCACTTCGCCTCACCCTTGGCAGGCCAAGGGAAATCCTTACCATCTCCGACTAAGTACGCTTAGCCGCCATGCGATGTACCGACTTGTACGATATGTTTATATGTAAATAGGCTGTGAGAAGTAGTTTGTTTGCACATCATGTAGGATCTGGAGGAGTGCACTAGACTAAATAACATGTCAGGACTTATGTACGCATATCCTGAGTGATGTATTGTATAATTACTGCTTGCTTGTAAGATATGTAATGAGCAGTCCTTCTCCGTGCGCAATCGACTTGTTTCTTAAAAGAAAATTCTTAGGCTTTTAATTTATTTGCCATCCTTATGCGTTTATGGACCTAATTTTTGCGAATTTTTCCACTTTCTTATGAGTGTTTCAAAATATATCCCCAGAGTAAATTATGTCTCGTCCTTGGACGCGCTCCATGCCAACTCCGACAGAGGAAAATTATGGCACACCCCCAGGCAACAATTTCACACAGGGACAGACAAGTCAACCGGACAGTGAAGCGGCACTTTCCCAGATGTGCCGTCTTTATGAAAAAAGTCAGCAGCAACATCAGGAAATACTGAACCAAGTCATCAATATGGGGAATCACCGCGGACAGTATCAGCAGCAATCCAAGTTATCCGAGCTGTAGAAGACGCGTCCCCAAATATTTTCTCGCACTGACAAACCTCTGGAAGCCGAGGACTGGCTTCGAGACATGGAGAGAAAATTAATTATCGCCCAGTGTTCAGACCTTGAGAAAGTGCTTTATGTTCCGCACTATCTCACTGGAGCAGCCGCATCGTGGTGGGACAAATTCCTACACATGCACCCCAACGAAAATAATATATCATGGGAGGAATTTAAAGAAAGGTTTAGTGGGGCACATATTCCTAAGAGTCTGATGAAGATCAAAAGAGAGAATTTGATGACCTCAAGCAAAGAACAATGACAGTGTCCGAATATAACAGTCAGTTTACCCTGCTGTCCCGCCACGCCAACGAGGAACTAATGTCGAGAAAACAAAAGATGGAGAAGTTCCTAGGCGGGCTGACACCGGCGCTTAAATGTCAGTTGGTCGTACACACATTTCTAGATTTAAGACGCTGGTTGATAAGGCCATTACCTTGGAAAATGAGAGACGCAACTTAGAAGATTTCCGCAAACGGAAGAGGGACCAGTCTAAACACACCCGCAACCACCGCAGCAAGACAGACGTTCAGAAAAACTGGACACCCAAACCCACGACAAACGTCTCACGCCCAAGCAAGAATTTCCACGCAAGGGACAAGGAGTTCACATACCGCCCAGGCGCTACCTGTTACGCTTGTGGAGAAGAAGGGCACTATGCCAAGCAGTGCCCCAAGCCAAGAAACTCGGCCCCAAAGCCGAACATCGGAGGCAATAATTCGGCACCAAAGCGCAACAATTTTAACCCAAATAACAACCACAGGAAGGGTCATCTGAACTACGTGACCAAAGAGGAAGCACAAAATGCCCCGAGATATCGCATTTCCGATGCGTTTCCTGTCAACACAATACCTGCCATGGTTTTGCTTGATTACGGAGCTTCTCACTCGTTCGTTTGAAGAGTTTTCTTTGCAAAATAATTTTCGATGCTTCCCTTGGGAAAATCTATGATCGTCAAGTCCCACGGAATCAAGCAAGTTACCCAGAATTATTGCCGGATGTGGTTATCGAGTTTGAAGGGTTGAAGTTCCACGCAAATCTTATCGTATTGGAAAATAAAGGACTGGATGTCATCTTAGGGATGGATTTGTTAACCACCAACAAAGGTTTTATTGACTGCTTCAACAGGACCGTGATTCTCACCCATCACCACGGGAAGACCATAAAGGTTTCAGCCAAGGAAAGAAAAATATGCCGGCAACCGAGATTGAACAAGGTAGATATTTTTGAATTGAGCAAAGTGCCAGTGGTGTGTGAATTTCCAGATGTATTCCCCGAAGAACTACCAGGCATGCCACCAGATAGAGAGATTGAATTCAGCATTGAGCAAGCACCCGGAACCGCCCCCATATACAAGAAACCATACAGAATGGCACCATCTGAATTGGTGGAACTAAAGAAGCAAATAAAGGAACTGTTGGAAAAAGGGTACATACGAGCCAGTTCCTCACCTTGGGGTTCACCAATTTTATTCGGCCAAAAGAAGGATGGAACACTGAGATTGTGCATAGACTATCGGCGCTAAACATGGTCACAATCAAGAACAAATATCCGATGCCGCGAATAAATGATTTATTTGATCAACTCGCTAAGGCCAAGGTGTTCTCAAAGATTGACTTGAGATCGGGATATCATCAACTGAAAGTCTGAACCGAGGATATTCCCAAGACCGCTTTCACCTCCAGACACGGATTGTAATGCAGTTCACCGTGATGCCATTCGGACTAACAAACGCCTCAAGATATTTTGTTCACCTCATGAACAAAGTATTCATGAAGTTTATGGATAAGTTTGTTGTGGTATTTATCGATGATATTACGGTATACTCCAAAACACCGGAAGAACACGCTGAAAATCTCCGGATTGTACTAGGAGAACTTCAGGAAACATCGGTTGTACGCTAAATTCAGCAAGTGTGAATTTTGGCTAAAGCAAGTAGGTTTTCCGGGCACGCGTCTTGATGAAGAAGGTATCGCCAGACCCGGAAAAAGGTCAAGGCCGTGCTTTGGTCGGAAGCCGCCACCCGGTGACTGGATGTAATGAAGTTTCTTGGGTATGGCAGGATACTACCAAAGATTTATTGAAGGATTCTCCACCATAGCAAAGCCAATGACACAACTACTCAAGAAAGACAGGAAGTTTGAATGGACGGAAGCTTGCGAAAAGTTTCCAAGAACTCAAGAGGAAACCGACGACAAGACCAGCATTTAATTGTGCCAGATATACACAAAAATTTTGAGGTATTTTGTGACGCATCTCGAAAGGGCCTCAAGTGCGTATTGATGCAAGAGGGCAAGGTTGTCGCATATGTTTCTAAACAACCCATGAAGCATGAGGAAAATTACCCTGCCCATGACCTGGAATTAGCTTGGCAGTTATTCATGCACTCAAGGAATGGAGACACTTTTTACTTGGTAATCGTTGTGAAATATACACGGACCACAAAAGCCTCAAGTATATTTTCACACAACCAGAACTAAATTTATGGCAGCGACGCTGGTTGGAATTAGTAAAGGATTATGATGTTGGGATCCACTACCACGGGCAAGGCAAATGTTGTAGCAGATGCTCGAGTCGGAACCCGGTCCGGACAACGACGGCATGCCGGACTTAAGACCTGAATTCCAGCAGGAATTGCAAAGCTCAACCTGATGGTGGTAACCGAAGGCAGTGTCAAACTTAGAAGTACAGACTACCCCGATAGAGAAGGTTAAAGAGGCTCAACGTGGACACCCCAAAGATTGAAGGCATAAAGCGGAAGATGAAGTTGGGCAAGGCCTCGAATTCATTATTGATGAGCAAGGAATATTGTGAATGCAGGGAATAGGCTGCGTACCAAATATCCATGACCTTAAACAGCAAATCCTGGCTAAAGGCCACACCGCTCCATATTCAATCCATCACGGAGGAACAAAATGTACAAAGATCTTCAGAAACATTTTGGTGGCATGGTATAAAAGAGACATAGCCACGTTTATTGCATGTTGTGACTCTTGTCAACGCATCAAGGCCGAGCCCGAAACCGGCGAGCTATTGCAACGAATAAGATACCCGAGTGGAAATGGGGCCGAGAGTGGAATGGATTTTATTGTTGGACTACCTCGGTCGCGACACGGACATGATGCCATATGGGTAATCACAGATAGACTGACTAAAGTAGCTCACTTCATCCCCGTAAAGATAACACACACCACTCAGAAGCTTGCTAGGCTCTACCTCTCCCGTATCGTTTGCCTACATGGAGTCCCAAAGAAAATAATGTCGGACAGAGGCACTCAATTCGTCTCCCGGTTTTGGGATCACTTACAACAAGCTCTGGGAACTCAGTGGCATTCAAGATCGCATACCATCCCTGCAGATGGGCGATGGCGAGTAAAACCAGATTCTAGAAGATATCTTTGAGAGCATGTGTCCTCACCTATGGGACCAGTTGGGAGGAGAGCTTACCATACGCAGAATTCGCATATAACAACAGCTATCGATCCAGCCTGCAAATGGCACCATTTGAAGCTCTGTACGGACGAAGATGTCGTACCCCGCTAAATTGGTCGGAAACCGGAGACAATCATATCTTCGGCCCAGACCTGCTCAAAGAGGCTGAAGATAAAGTCAAGGTAATTAAGGACCGACTCAAGACAGCCCAAAGTCGACAAAAGAGTTATTACGATCAGAAGCATCGTGGAGTCAATTTTGAACCCGGTGAATTTGTGTACCTACGAGTATCACCCATGAGAGGCCTGCACCGATTCAAGATTAAAGGGAAGCTAGCACCAAGATTCATCGGACCTTTACGCATAGTAGCGCGAAGGGCACGGTGGCCTATCAGCTAGACTTACAGAAGAATTATTCGACATCCACGACGTATTCCACGTCTCCCAATTGAGGAAGTGCGTAAGCAACCGGTAGAAACAGGTACCCCATAAAAACATTGACGTGCAACCAGACCTTACGATCGGGAGCATCCAATAAAAATCTTGGAGGAGTCGGAAAGGAGAACCCGACAGAAAACCATCAAGTTCTTCAAAGTTCAAAGGAGCAACCACACGAAAGTGAAGCCACTTGGGAAAGAGAGGATTTCCTTCGAGCGGAGCACCCACAATTATTTGAGGATCAACTGGAATCTCGGGGACGAGATTTTTCCTAAGGGGGTAGGTGTTGTGACACTCCAAAAAAAAATTCCTTTGGTTTTCTTCAAAATTTTGTTGGATTTGAAGGAGGTCACCAAAACCCTTCCAAAAATCTCTATCAAAAGCTTTTTCCCTCTGGCAAATATTTTAGTTTTGCATCTCCTTCAACTCTGGTGTTTGGTTTTTAAATTTTTCCTCTGATTGCTCTCTCCTCAAGGATTCAAGAAAAAAAATTGAAGTTTATTTTTCTTCCAAAAAGAAACTCTAAGGGTTTTTCATTCTCTCCCATATTTGAAATAATTCATGATTTGGCCATACACCACATGGTAAAATCTTCACAAATATATCTCCTTCCACTTTGGGAAATCCAAACACTCTATCTCTACTAGTTCAACCCTCTTCTGAATTTTTATTTCAATTAATTCTCTCCCAAATCTTTTCTGTCTATTATTTTGAGCCTAGGTAATTTGCAAAGCAAGTACCTTAATGCATTTGAATTTTGACCTCAAACCAACTCCCTTGGATAGTCCTTGGTACCCACAACCTAGAACTATCAAGATCCACTCCTCTTCATTAAAAATTTCAAATTATAGTCCCTGCAAGTTTGGACCAGATTTGCCAAATTTGGTGAAATTCATATCTACATTAATCCAAAAATTCCACAAATATTCAGGCAGCCTCTAGATGCAATGAGAGGCCCCTCCACCAAAAAACCAGCTCAAGGAAAAATCCCTACATGCCTAGATCATTCTGTCGAACACCTTGCATGCACTAGTACTGTTCACTTTCAGAAAATTCAGAAGTTCAGTGTCGATCTCCGTCAGTAACTTCAGTCACGAGTCCACAGTGCCCTTGGCACGTTGCTTGCAGCCTATCCCTCTTGTCCGGAGCTTCACACGAGTGCTTGGCGCTGCCTCGGCGTCGGTGGCGCCACTCGCTGCCGGCGTGCTTTGCGGCGTACTGCACCACCGAACGGGCGACAGGGGCAAAACTGCGCGCGCAACACCGTTCGCCGCCCAAGCGCCCCGGTGGCTCTGTGGCCACCTCCGTGCCACAAGACGCATGCGGCTTTGCCGTCGCCCGTGGCTTGGCACGCGCAGAGCGCGCTCTCTGCCGCCGACGGGCCGTGCGGCCGTTCCGTCGAAGGCAGACCGTAACCAGCCCTCCCGTGCTGAGTTGGACACGGGAACGGCTCCAATACTCCTCCTAGGCGATGCTCAAGCTCCTAAGCCGACCGTCCAGCCACAGCGCCACCGTACTCAACTTCGCGGACTTATCCGTTCACGGCAACCGACTTCGGGCGGCTATATATAGCACCCCAAGCTTGCTCTCGCCTCCGCACGACTCCACCACCTCACGGACCCGCCCTAGCCATCAAGGGGCCTCGAGGGGCCTTTCTTCCTCGACTCGGCCACCTCCGTCCGCCTCGGGCTCGGCATCGTTCTCCCGGTGAGAACTCCTCCGCCGCCCTACTTTCGCCCGTAGCCTCGTACCACCTCTAGTAGGATAACCCCACATCAATTTTGGCCCCGCAGCTCTCTCCGGCGAGATCCACGACCGTCGAACCGCCGTCACGCGGAGCAAGGGCCGCCATCGACGTGGTGCTCGCCGATGACCTTCGCCACCACCCACAGCGGAAGGGCGACCGATCACTAAGGTACACCCGATCACCTTACCTCGCCGTGGATCGCCGCCCGGCGACTCACCGCCTCTCGGCGCCCGTCGCGCTCTGTTTTCCCTCGTTTGAAAATTCAAACCTGACGGGTGGAGCCCGCTGTCGATCTCTCGGCCGTTTCTTTTAAACGTAAACGTTATCTGGACTTTTCGCAGAACCTGGAAACTTTCTATTTCATTACAGATGGGTCCTTGGACCAAAACTCTTATAACTTTTAATCAGAAAAGTATTTTTGATTGATTCTTTTTCTGTCCTCTTTAAAATTTTGTCTAGTTTTTTATCAGATTTATTTGAAAAATATTTGGAGTAATTTTTGTGCACCTCACGGTATTTACGTTAGCACGTATGTTTTCTTTATACCGTAGATACCGAAGGAGGTGACGGGACCGCAAACTTCACCGAGCTAGGCTCCGACTACTCTGAACCAGGCAAGCATGTGTGGACTTTTGATATGATGAGTGTTCGGCAGGTTTGCATTAAGTAGTTTCATGGCATGTTTGTGAGCATACCGATGAATGTTATTTTTCATGCAAAGTTGAGGCAAGTGAGTTCGATAATCCATACGTGTTGGATGTGAATGTGCACGCCATGTGTTGGCATGAGGATGGGTAAGATGGCAGTGTTGTAGCATGCCAGTCTTATGCCATACCATTTGACTTCAGTGTCAACCCGTGTCGATTCGGTTCCCATCCATTTACCTTACCGTACTCCCACATGTTTTACGAAAGGGATATGGATTAGTCAGGAGCAAACCGCTTTCATGGTACACACAAAATGGAGAGGCCGTGATGTTGGTTCCATGGCCCTGGATTAAAGCCAGTCATCCGGTCGGGGGCATGGGTGTTTCCGGTTGGGACGAGAGGGGGGCACCCCTTAGAGCCTTGTGAATATAAATTTGATCCCATGCTATTCGAGATTGTGATCTCCCGTCTCAAAAGTTTTTCTTGGACGACGTCTGGGGTGATTCCCGGCATCGTAAGGTAGGATGGGTGTGTCTTTGGTTAGCTGTGTTTCTTCGAAATACCATAAACGGAACTAGTCCTTCGGGACTACGGAATCCGTTGGCTGTGGGTAATTTTAGTACAAACTCTGCAGAGTCATAAATCCTCGAATCATCTTATCCATGTCCAAGTTCTCAGATATCTTATCGACAAGTGTCGGTTTGGTATGACAGATACTCCGGTGAATCACAAGAGTACTAAGTCCGGTTAAACGTTTATTCACGTGGATGGACTAACCCGTTTAAATTCATGTGTTGAATATTCATTGTGAGTGCTATATCTTTGTGATGAAAGCCCTTTCGTGATGTCGCCCAGGGCGATTGATCGCGGCATTGCTGTTACTTATTTTTATTATAAGCCCTTTACGTGATGTCGCCAGACGTCCGATCGCGGCATTGATGTTACTTATTTTTATTATAAGCCCCTTCTGTGATGTCGCTCAGACGAACGACTGTGGCATTGATGTTACTTATTTTTATTATAAGCCCTTTCGTGATGTCGCCAGACGTCCGTCCATTGCAACGCATGCATTTTTATTTCAATATAAGCCCTTTGTGAGGTGTCGCCAGACGCTCGACCGTGGCAATACTTTGCTTATTTATTCACCTTTCGAGGCGCCGCCTGCATACACCCGATCGGTTTTAAGTTTGCCTCCTTGGGTTTTCGAGCGGACTACCGCCGACTCCCATTTTAATTATTTTTCTATACTGCTTTAATTGAGCATTGTTAAGATTAACTATGTCGCATTCATGCTTCCATTTGTTGTATCTTTTGTCCGAACTGTCTTGCGAGTACTTTCATAGTACTCACCTGGCTTGTTGATTTGGCGAGATCTTGTGAAAGCGATCTCTTGAATGAAGAGTTCAATAGCGAGTCCGACGCCTAGAGGAATCCCAGTCGAGATCGATGCGACCCTGGATTAGTCCTTGTAAAATATCCGCTCGCTACCCAAATAAATTCATCGAGCCTCACCTCGACACTTTCGATGAGCCGCCAAAGCAAGAGACTTATTAACCACCTTTGTGTTATTCCACCAACCACGCATACTCCAAGTCAGTAGTATTTCCACCCTACACCTTGTGCCATATCCGCCATCATGTATAATTATTGGCGTGTTGTAATAATTGGTTGGGCATCTTTAGTCCGACCCTTGTAATATTGTAATGCTACTGGCTTCTTGTATCCAAGTTTTGCCTACCGATATGGAGGATTTATCCTCATATTGGATTTCATGGGTCGGTTGTTCAATAAATATTTTTATTGAAAATCCGGTCGTGACATACAGGTTGCTACTAAAACAAAGTTTTGAAACGCTATTATTGGCTACATATTCCCTAACGCGCTCCATTTGTGTGAAACTCCTCAAGTAATCTCCTAGTTGTTGTGATTAAAAGAATTCTTTGTTGAGCTATCATTGTAACAGATAATGTATTATTAGGATCTAGTCTCTCGGAGCCTCCCTTAGCTACACAAATTTTCTTCAATCTCTCTTCCTATCCAAAGAGCTTTAGGTGATAATCATTGTGACGCCTTTGGTGGTCACCATCACCTTGCCTCGTCTTATGAACAAAAGTGCCTCGTCTGCGTTGCTCTGGGGTAGATGGGTCATCTTTCCCAATGGCCTTGCACCCTTTCCCATATAGATTTTTTATGTCTTGCTTCCTTTCATGCTCCTTTCTCAGGTCCCACTTCCTTTTTAGATTTAAATCATCCCTTAGTTCACAATCATGTCACAGATCTTGCCTGCATTGGTCCTCCATGCACTTCATCTTAGACAGTGACCCTCTACAAGACCATCTCGAGGATCCTCGTAGAGAGAGAGTCCACAGACGGTGTATAATCATTGTATGACCTACACGTAAATGGACGGACACGCAACGCTACATGACCCCTGCGCCCATAGACGCCCTTGCTTGACCTAGTGCTCCCAAAACTAAAGCTCCCGCTTTCTTTCACCGGCTTCTACTTTTTTTTTGTCTGTGAGGAGCCATGTCCAAGTTATGCCCTCAACCATTCACCCAACTGGGGTGAGGAATCATTTTGTGGTTCAAATCATCCGTCAACATGTGCTAGTTTGTCGTAGTCAATCCAAAAGAGTTGTATCTTCTCAAATTGAAAATAAAACAAGGTCCCCTCATCTTTTGCTGAAGAGTTGAGAAAGAAGCCTCAGACTAGTGAAAGAAATATGAAAATTCTTGCTCTAGATCTGAGATGGTTCCCCCATAAATCCATCCTTCTTAACATCACTCTTTACCACGCCACCAAGACAATTCCCAAGAGCATTCCCAAACGTATATGATCATTTATATAGGGAGGATCTGTAATTATCACCCATGGTCTCCGTCATACAAAACATTATCTTCGATGACCTAGTTTTTTCATCATAATCCTTCAAAACTATCACACTAAAACCAAATTGCCACATTCAATTATATAGAGTGTGCTTCTAGACTCCTTTGTTATGGAATCTAAAGAAGAAGATATTATTTCTAATGTGACTTATTTGGGCTTCCTAGTAGAGTCCCATGTATGTTGCATAGCCCTAGCAAACACGTTGATGTTGATTTGTCGGAGTGAGCATGCCTTCCCAACCACCGACCACCGAGTAGGCCTCGCCGGTGCGGAATCCTGATCCTCAAACATGAGATCTATTAGTTCCTTTTGTTGTCAAGTTCAGTGCTCCTTGTTAATTTGGTTGAGAGATTAGCTGCCTCCCCTGAAGCATTTCCATCTGTCAGGGACTTTGAAGGTTCTCATCTTAACGATCCTTGGTCAGCCTGTTCACTTGAGCTGTCGATTTATGCCACGCCTTCTCTCCCATCGTCACGCAAAGGAGTGGAAGCACCAAGACCAATCAATGTAGGAGTTTACAGTGTCATCACCTCATAGATGAATAAAAACCTAACCCTAGCACTATCTTGTCGGTCGCCTATAATCGCCCTTAGCATTTATTTTCATGTTGGGCCCACCACTAGTTATTTATACGTGTGCTTCCATTGGTACTTTATTTGCGCTGGAGCCTTTCTGCTACATTTGCCTTTCTACAAAGGCGGTCTTATCCAAATCATATAGTCTCCTCTATCTATAGGAAACGAGGACATTAGCTCTTCTTTTTTTCAAGGCAAATACACTTGCTAGTGTTCAAGCGACATCGAAAGAAGTCTTGTCACATGTGAAGACGACGCTACGAGTGTGACACATATAGGTGCCAACTTGAAGAATAATGCAAATTTCAGTAAATATGAATAGCTCCAGGGGGAACGATCGCACACAGGAATCAGCCACCATAAATGGATCATTTCCAAAGAAACAAAGTCACAAAGAGAGAGACAAGACATTAGCTTCTTTATGGGGAACACATATATTTAAATGTTGCCTTGCTCTCTTATTATTAACAAGAAATAATTTTACTAATATATTATGTGTAAATCTTGATAGATATGTAATGTATTCTGGTCAAGTATGTTTTAAGGAATCATATTAGTTTTTGGTATGTTGAAATTAGAAGAAGTTCATGTGCCTTCAAGGCATGTCTAGGTGTGTTGTTCCACCTCAAAATTGGTACATACTAAATGGTTATTCTCCCTACATATAGCCCCAATTCTCATGCTCTATCTCTCTCTATCTATCTCTCTCTCTCTCTCTCTCTCTCTCTCTCTCTACATTTTATATTCCAGACTACTCCATAAAGCCTAACTGGTGAAGGTCCATTAACACCCAGCAGTGATGGGTTCAACTCCCATTAGTAGTCTATACTTAGTGAAGGAGAAACAAGCCACTTACAGGCACGAGCCCGCCAATGGTGAATAAATCAGAAAAGAAAATCAGGCCATGCCCAGTCCAAATCCGGCACCTGCCAACAATGTGTAGTCTCCACTACTCGAACCTACTTTTCCTCGGTGTGTTACATCATGTGATGTTTGGAGAAGCCATAGAGTTGGGGATCCGAATATAGAAAACAACAATGGGGAGTGGCTTGAAGAATAGGAGCCAAGAAGCCGGACGGACAAGGCCTTCCACCATGCTGCACCATTGGCCGACATCAATTCGTATGGTGCAAGGACCGAGGCGTAGCCCGAACACCGTCATCATCTAGGTTGCAAAGGAAGTTGGACCACTGTCTTTCTTCTCTCGGACAAACTCAATGATTTCATGCAGTTGGCACCCATGCCACATTCCACAGAGATAACAACATTGAGGAGGAGGAGGGGCAACGCAAGGTTTCTTCCTCATAGGAATTACTTTAGAGGAAGTGGGGGGACGGTATGGCATGATGAGCAGTTAACAAGGGAAGTTTGCATGACTGTGGAGGACAAATCATGAAGACAAGTGTGCTAGTATCTAGATAAGGGATGAATGATAGAAGGAAGGAATAATGAGCTTACTGGGTGAGGCTACTATTTTTTAAGTTGCGACGTACTGATCATAACAACAATTGATCGTAACAACGTACCATTGATGATATGGGGTATTGATCTAGTAACTGTCAGGATGTGACTAGGGCTTTTAAGTGGTGGGTTGTATATTACTAACAAGTAGCATGTTTAGCCTCAATATTGTCCTCTGTCACTCGTAACAACGTACCATTAACGGACCACATATTGGGCCCGTCACTACTACCTTTTTCCAAACAAAATAGAATTTTAGTTATAGTAACATTCACAACAATCCCGCCGGCCATTAGTGCTAAGTAGCACTGCTGACCGGTTTTTTGACCCACCACTTTTGATCGATAACTAGGCGAGAACTCTAGTGTGGTGCACATTTGTTTTGTTCAGAATTTTTAGTGTTTTTATGTGCACAAAGACATATCTTTCAACCCTAACAGGTTCTCTTTAGGTGGGGTCAAGAGTGAAGGACCTGGGAGCTTGGAATTAGGGAAATGGCACCTCGAGGGGTTCAGGTCTCCATGATCAATAACCACAATTTTGAACTGAATGAGCTGCCGGTGAGCATGAGTAGCTCAAGAAGGAGTAGTCACCGTGGAGCAAGAGTAGCCGCCTATGGCACAACATGAGCTTTAATATTCACAATGGTTGGAGGCTACTCAAATCCCGCTTGTGTGAGCAAAAATAACTCTTGGCCCAAAGTGTAGCCCCGTCGAAATTATCGAAACAATATCCTTATCCCAAGGACGATTGTAAAGCTTATGTGGAACTTTTGAATTTCTCGCTTCCTATTTTTTGTTGATTGGTAGCGCTATTGCTAAACTTGAGGGAAGGACTTGGTATACTTTGCTTCATGATCAACGTGTCAATTGGAAATGGATTTTCTATTCATTTCACGTGATGGTTTTGATATGTGGATTGTTTGAACAAGCAGTTGTTCATTCGGTAAAGCTTTGTGAAACATCAACGGTGGAGCTAGGTCTCTGGTCATGTGAAATGACAGTAGGTCAAGAAGTGTGTTGGATCATGAGATAACATATTTTCTAAGTTGTTAATCATGTGTGTTAACACCATTGGTAGTATGAGAGAAGGTCAACATGCATGTTTGGGTCTGAAATGACCTCATGACCAAAAAAGGGAGAGAAACATGGCTAATAGGAATATGAACGATATGGAAGTTACTTGTTGCATGGATGTTAACTGTGGTTATGAAGCCACTAAAGATGTCAGAGGACCCGCATCCTTACATATCAAGGTTGACTTCACATGCCAACTGGATTTCGTCTAAATTATTGTATATGTATGTATGTTATATCTTGACATCTTACCAAACAAAAACACGAAAAATACACTATTTACTTCTCTTTGATGCATATTCTAGTTGGAGGGTAATCATAACCTTATGTGGATATTTGTCCATAATAGAATATATAATGGTCTAGTGAGGCAAGGTGTAAATGGAGAGGACAATAGTCGAACATGAAAACATCCAACATTGTGTTATAGTTTCATCAAGTTGTCTAGTGAGTCAATATGGAAATGGAGGAGGCTCATAGGGCAACACGAGAACACCCAACGTGTTGCTCTACTTACTTCCTATTGGTACGAAGAGACCGAGACTAGTGAACGGTTAACCATAACACATGGACAAGATATCTCATACAAGATGAAAATGGAGTGAGTCTTGTATGAAAATGCTAACAAAGTATGAGTGTGCATAATATGCCATCCCCTCCCCTTCTTGTTCGAGTTTCCTTCACCAACCCCATAGTACCCTGATCAACACTATTATTTGGATATGCTTCTCATCTGAGAAAGAATAGTTATTGAGAGACATTTATATCATTGTCTAGATAGACTTGTTCAAGGGGCAATAATGGAGGTGTCTTATCTATTATAGCCACATTCGGAGAAGAATAAAAAAGTAGACACAACTTTGATAATTTATTGAGATTTGAATTGAGGATTCCACATACATCAACTATCCTACATGTGAATCAAATCCACATCCTACATGGGCATTGGGCTTTAGTTGGACTACCAATTTATGGACAAGCCATGTGCTCAATGTAGTCTATGTTGCAAAGGCGGGAGGACAAGGAGCAAATAGTTTTCAATGGCTGGACATTGAAGTTATTTGTCAAGAAATTTGTTTCCTGACATGGTTTGTTTATTTCATTGTTTAGTATTTGATATCGGTTCAATGCTCTAGTATGTAAACTTCTTCTCACATTTTGGGTCTAGCTCTTGGTGTTCATGAGTTCATTACTTATGTTAACTATTATTGTTGTGCCCACTTTTTCGACAAGAGACTATAAAGTTAACTAAGATACTCCCGTATTTATAATAATATAGTTGGCACTGAGGTAATCATCAACCTTGAATATTACTCATATTTGTCAAATAGGAGGTCAAGCTGGATCTGTCTCATGCATCATCTATGGTCACATATGGTGTATTGTCTATTCTAAACCCAATGAGTATTGCAGAATGACATGTGCTTGCGGGGAGGAATGAGTCACTCTTTTGTGTCAAGGGGTGATGCCATGCCTCATAATTGACAATAAAAAATTAACCACCTACATAAAAAGTCTAACCCAAGACAGGGAATATGCGCCATTGCAATTTTACCGCACAAAGTCATCGGTATTTTGCAATTGAATGTTCCCCATGTGGTGACTCAGAACACAAAACACAAAACACCCCACAAAACACTATTAACTTCTCTTCGATGCATATTCTAGTGGAAGGGTAGTCATAACCATATGGGAATATTTTACCACAATAGAATCTATAATGGTCTAGTGAGGCAAGGTGTAAATGGAGAGGATAATAGGCGAACATGGAAACAACCAACATTGTGTTGTACTTTCATCTAGTTGTATAGTGAGATAATATGGAAACGGAGGAGGCTCATAGGGCAACATGAGAATGCCCAACATGTTGCTCTACTTACTTCCTATTGTTACCAAGGGGTGAGACTAGAGCATGGTTAATCATAACACATGGACAAGATCTCTCATACTAGTTGATAATAGAATGAATCTTGTATGATAATGATAACAAAGTATGAGTGTGCATAACATGCCATATCCTCCCTTTCTTGTTGTATTTTCCTTCACCAACCCCCATAGTACCCTGATCAGCACTATTAATTCGATATGCTTCACATCTGAGTTAGAATTGTGATTGGGAATAGAGGTATCATTATCTAAGTAGACTTATTTAAGGGGAAATAATGGACATGTCTTATCTATTATAGCCACATTAGGACAGGAATAAAAAAGTATACATAACAAGATAATTTGTTGAGATTTGAATCGAAAATTCAACATACATCAACTGTGCTACATGTAAATCAAATCCTCATCCTACATCGTCTTTCGGCTTTAGTTGGACTACCACTTTATGGACAAGCCGTGTGGTCCATGTGGTCTACGTCACAAAGGCCAGAGGACAAGGAGAAAATAGTTGTCGATGATTGGTCATTGAAGTTATTTGTCAAGAAATTTTTTCCCCGACATGGTTCATTTAATTCATTATTTAGTATTTGATATCGGTTCTATACTCTAATGTGTAACCTTCTTCGCACGATTTGGGTCTAGATCTTAGTGGTCATGAGTTCATTACTTATGTTAACTGTTGGGGAACGTTGCAGAAAATTAAAATTTTTCCTACGGTTTCACCAAGATCCATCTATGAGTTCATCTAAGCAACGAGTCATGGGAGAGTGATTGCATCTACATACCACTTGTAGATCGGCGTGAAGCGTTCAATGGAGCAGGGGATGATGGAGTCGCATCACCGTGGTGATTCAGATCACCGATGACCTAGTGCTTGAACGGACAGCACCTCCGCGTTCAACACACGCATTTGAGCGGATGACGTCTCCTCCTTCTTGATCCAGCAAGGGGAAGGAGAGGTTGATGATGATCCAGCAGCACGACGGCGTGGTGGTGGATGCAGCAGAACTCCGGCAGGGCTTCGCTAAGCAACTACGGGAGGAGGAGGAGGTGTAGCAGAGAGGGGAGGCGCCAAGGGCTTCAGGGTGCGGCCACCCCTCCCTCCCCTCCCTTTATATAGGTGCAAGAGAGGGGGGGAGGGCGCAGCCTTGCCCCTTCCTCCAAGGAAGGGGTGCGGCCAAGAGGGGGGAGGAGTCCATCCTCCCAAAGGCACCTCAGAGGTGCCTTCCCCTGAGGACTCTCCCCTTTTTCTTATATCTTGGCGCATGGGCCTCTCGGGGCTGGTGCCCTTGGCCCATATAGGTCAAGGCGCACCCCCTACAGCCCATGTGGCCCCCCCGGGGCAGGTGGACCCCCCCGGTGGACCCCCGAACCCCTTTCGGCACTCCCGGTACAATACCCATAACGTGCGAAACTTTTCCGGCGACCAAAATAAGACTTCCCATATATAAATCTTTACCTCCAAACCATTCCGGAACTCCTCGTGACGTCCGGGATCTCATCCGGGACTCCGAACAACATTCGGTGTGCTGCATACTCATATTCATACAACCCTAGCGTCACCGAACCTTAAGTGTGTAGACCCTACGGGTTCGGGAGACATGCAGACATGACCGAGACGGCTCTCGGGCAATAACCAACAACGGGATCTGGATACCCATGTTGGCTCCCACATGCTCCTTGATGATATCATCGGTTGAACCACGATGTCGAGGATTCAATCAACCCCGTATACTATTCCCTTTGTCAATCGGTATTTTACTTGCCCGAGATTCGATCGTAGGTATCCCAATACCGCTCAATCTCGTTGCCGCAAGTCACTTTACTGCATGCCGTAATGCATGATCCCGTGACCAAACACTTGGTCACTTTGAGCTCATTATGATGATGCACTACCGAGTGGGCCCAGTGATACCTCTCCGTCATACGGAGTGACAAATCCCAGTCTCGATCCGTGTCAACCCAACAGACACTTTCGGAGATACTTGTAATGCACCTTTATAGTCACCCAGTTACGTTGTGACGTTTGGTACACCCAAAGCACTCCCACGGTATCCGGGAGTTACACGATCTCATGGTCTAAGGAAGAGATACTTGACATTGGAAAAGCTCTAGCAAAACGAACTACACGATCTTGTGCTATGCTTAGGATTGGGTCTTGTCCATCACATCATTCTCCTAATGATGTGATCCCGTTATCAACGACATCCAATGTCCATAGTCAGAAACCATGACTATCTGTTGATCAACGAGCTAGTCAACTAGAGGCTCACTAGGGACTATTGTGGTCTATGTATTCACACGCGATACACGATTTACGGATAATACAATTATAGCATGAATAAAAGACAATTGTCATGAACAAGGAAATATAATAATACTTTTATTATTGCCTCTAGGGCATATTTCCAACAGTCTCCCACTTGCACTAGAGTCAATAATCTAGTTACATTGTGATGAATCGAACACCCATAGAGTTCTGGTGTTGATCATGTTTTGCTCAAGGAAGAGGTTTAGTCAACGGATCTGCGACATTCAGGTCCGTATGTACTTTACAAATTTCTATGTCCCCATCTTGAACATTTTCACGAATGGAGTTGAAGCGGCGCTTGATATGCTGGTCTTCTTGTGAAACCTGGGCTCCTTTGGCAAGTGCAATAGCTCCAGTGTTGTCACTGAGAAAGAGTTTGATCGGCTCCGACGCATTGGGTATGACTCCTAGGTCGGTGATGAAGTCCTTCACCCAAATTCCTTCATGTGCTGCCTCCGAGGCTGCCATGTACTCCGCTTCACATGTAGATCCCGCCACGATGCTGCTCTGCTTGGTACCGCACCAGCTTACTGCTCCACCATTCAACATATACACGTATCCGGTTTGTGACTTTGAGTCATCCAGATCTGTGTCGAAGCTTGCGTCGACGTAACCCTTTACGACGAGCTTTTCGTCACCTCCATAAACGAGAAACATGTCCTTTGTCCTTTTCAGGTACTTCAGGATATTCTTGACCGTTGTCCAGTGTTCCTGTCGGTGTACTAAAGTAGGGGTACCCTAGTATCCCGAACTCGTGCACGGGCAGTCGCAGCACCCTGTGGTAAGGCTTGCCAGATGATCACCAAGGCTCCTCGTGGCTCATTTGGAGCCATTCAAGAACAAAGTGTTTTCAGGCAAAGAGACAAGACCCCGGCAAGAGGAGCTTGCCGGGAAGGCCACTCTAGGCACGAAGAAGGCCCCGGCAAGAGGAGCTTGCCGGGAAGGCTTGGTGAAGCGACAAGCTCCCAAGCGCGACAAGAACCTTGCCGCGGCAAGGCACTTGCCGCGGCAGGTAACCTCTCTTCCTCTCCGCTCCAGCTCATCCACCAACGTGTCGCCATGGGGCTTCCCCAGCTACAGGTCGAGTCGCGGTAGCCAGCGGGGAGCAGCGGCTAAGCGGCGCTTGACAAGCTGTCGTCGTGGGCAAGCGGAGGCGCACTTGACGGTCCATGTTGCACTTTTCAGGCATGTGGACGGGCATTTATGGCTCTTGTCCCTTGCCGTCAGAGTTAGGTATAGACCACTGTACACTGTACAAAGCGGTGTACCAACCTCTATTTTTACTATCTTACCCCTGTCTACTTGCCACCTGTGGTGACCCCTTGTGCCTATAAAAGGAGGCCCGAGTGCAACGTAGAAAGGGTTCGGCTCGTTCGGTTCGGCTCGTTCGGTTCAGCTCGTACGAGGCCACAGACTCTCAAGCTAGGTTTTGTAGCTCCCGACGCTCCCTAGCAAGAACACAATACAACCCACAAAGCAGCAGTAGGAGTATTATCTCTCCGGAGAGCTCCGAAGCTGGGTAAATCTGCTCGTGTGCATCGCCTCGATCCGCTCTTCGTGCATCCTCCGCCCCCCGCCGAACCGAAAAGGGGCTCGGTGTGCTTGGGTGTTTCCTTATTGATATTTGACTTGTTGATTTGTGTAGGAGCAGAGCAGCCTCATCAGGAGGCCCCGGAGGTCACTCCCGAAGTCCAGCCTGCTTCAACTACGCCGCCAAGGGAGAGATCTCCGCCAAGGGAAAACTCTCCGGCAAGGGAAGCCTCTCCGACAAGGGGAGCTTCTCCGGCAAGGGGCAGCGCCGACAACCCTCCGGTGGTGGAGACCGCGGCTACAGATCCCATTGCCGGTAATCTTCTTTCTTGAGAATTTCCCTTGGGTTCTTTTCTTCTGTTCTTCTTTTCGAACACTTGCTTGACTTGTTCTTTTCTTTGATCTTCAGATCCATCCATGAGAGCCGATGGAGAGCGGAGGTTGCCGGGCGAGGAGGACGCCAAGGCAACAATGACGACGCCGCCAACATGGAGGAGGAGGTCAGCGTGGCGACAGGTCCGCCAGCGGAGAGGCCACCAAGGCTGCAGCGCAGAGGCTGGGAGGGGCTGGTGAGTCAGACCGACGGCCACTGAGGCTTGAGGAGCGCCAGGCGCTACACCGGACCGCCGATCCCCGCCACCGATGCCGCACCAGACTCAAGAGTTCTCAGCCCGGCGCCTATCTCAAGGCCGGCGAGGGCGTCTTCATCGAGCTCCGATGGGCGCCGAGCCTGTGGCGCCGGTCGAGGGAGAGACCTTCGACGAGCTGCTGCGCCTCTGCTTTGGGTTGTCGCTGGTCGACACGCCAAGCAGCGATGGCGATTTCGAGGAGGAGCAGCTATTGAAGAAGCAGTTGTCGCTCTATCGCGCCCGCCAAGCTAAGCTGGAGTCCCGGAAGCTCTTTATCGCGAGGGCGGAGCTGATATGGAGAAGCGAGAGAAGAGCTCCGGCGGCCGCCAACAAGAAACCCTCTGGGACATAGCGGAGGCGCGGGAGCAGCTTGCTGAGGAGCGCACGGCCTTCATCTTGGAGAAGGCCGAGGTCGATGAGCAGCAAAGGCTTGTCGGCGAGAAGCTCTCTGCACAAGAAGGAGAGCTGGCGCAGCGGAAGATCAACCTCCGGCTCTCTTCCAGTGCGAAGAGGTGGAGGGGTGGGCTCCCTTGAGCGCTTGGCGGGGGCAGCGGCGGCCCGGGAAGATTCCGCCTCGGTTGCCGGAACTGTGGGGACGCTTTCCGCTGCAACCGTACTGCAGCGGTAGAGCTTGTCGCACGGTGCCGCTGCCGTCTCGCCTCGTCTCCGCCCTCGAAGGCGCCTCCTGGCGGAGCCGGGCTCGGCTTCTGACAAGGTGTCGGATGACGGGCAGCAGCGTCCTCGGCTGGCTCGCTGGGCTCGGCCGGGCTCGACCTGCCTCCTCCTGGCGGCGAACTCTTCTCGATTCGGCAAGGCTCGCGCCTCGGCTGCCTCTGCCTCTTCCACGGTAAACCCGAAGACACCAGCGGCAGCGGCTGCTGCCGCCTCCTCAACCTTGTGGCGATGCGCCATCTCCTGGTCGGTGGTGTCGCGGGTGAGCCACTTCTTCGTCGGCGTACGCGACTTCCTCCAAGCCATCGAAGAACTGCCGCGACGACGTGCCGGAGGCTCTTGCCGTCGGAGCGATTCCATGGGAATCGTGACGCCCGGCATCATGGCGCGGATGCGGTCCAGCGATGAATTGTTGCACAAGGGGCGACTCCTTCGGCAACATGATCCACTCGGGTGCTCGGGATCATGCTTGAACAGCTCTGCGCAGCATCGCCGTCGGCTCCAAAGGCTGTGAAGTTCGATTGAGGCCCGGGCGCAACCTCATGATGTCCGCGCGTTCTTGAATTCCCAAGCAGGTCTTCCCTCTCCTGCAAGGGTGCGATGCGGCGGCGGAGGAAGTCTGCGCCAACTGCGCCTACGGTCAGTCCGGCAAGCCTAAGGCGCAAGATCCGGGTCACAGCAATCTGCAGCCTCTCGTCCTCCGGCGCCAAGTTACTCCAGTCATTGCCGCGCACTATTGGGGTTCGGCGCACGGCGGTGAAGGGCTGCGGGTTCTCCTCAATGATCCAACACCAGTTGCCTCTCCACTCATCCCACTTACTACGAACTCCCCTTCCAAGTAAGCGTCTTTCTTGCCGATCCTAGAGACCCAAGCTACTCCTCCGCAAGTGGCTCTCCTCTCTCGGGCGCGAGGCATAAAGAATGACGGAAGAGGGCAACATTTGGGTGGACCCGACAAAATTTTTCACAAAGATGGTAAAACCGCCATGGTGAGGACGACGGCGTTGGGGGTGAAATCAAGGAGGTGGAAGCCATAGGTGTTCATGATATCACAAAAGAATTGAGAGAAGGCGGGCACAGCCAGAGAGAAGAAAAGCGCGAAGAAGGGATACCCGACGGAGACCTTCTCGGATGTGGCGGCGGAGATCACCCTTGTGCGCGGGTGTGCCCGCGTCTCTGTCACCCAGAAGAGGTAGAACTCCTTCCGCAACTCCTTTGCGTCGAGCTCGGGGTCGAAGAGGGCCCGTTCCTTGCGGCGCTTGGCGAGCTGGCGCCTGCCGATTTCACGCCTCTTCCCTTGTCGGCCTTGAGCCATGAGGAGAGGTGGTGGAGGAGGTCGGGCGCGTTGATGGTGCGGCGGCGATGAAGGGACGGCGTCGCTCTCTTTGGGCTCGAGGAGAAAGGGGGAAGCAGCGGGGGTTTCTGATGTGACAGCAATGGCGAGTGGGTGTTCTGCCCCGATATCCTCTGCTTATAAAGAGGGAGGGGGCGGACGTTTCGCGCTTCCTAGCAAAAGATTCCCCCACGATCTCGCCCACGATTTCTCCCATAACGCTTGGCGACGCTGCGTCGTTAGTGGGGGACGTGGGTCCGAGGTGAGTAACGGTGTGATTCAGGGGCAGGCCTTGCTTGCCTTGTTTTGGGCCTGGCCCAACAGCGCTCAGCACCGTGTATGGCCCAGGCCCGGGGCTCGTGTCGGTGTACTAAAGTAGGGGTACCCTAGTATCCCGAACTCGTGCACGGGCAGTCGCAGCACCCCGCGGTAAGGCTTGCCAGATGATCACCAAGGCTCCTCGTGGCTCATTTGGAGCCATTCAAGAACAAAGTGTTTTCAGGCAAAGAGACAAGACCCCGGCAAGAGGAGCTTGCCGGGAAGGCCGCCCTAGGCACGAAGAAGGCCCCGGCAAGAGGAGCTTGCCGGGAAGGCCACTTGAGGCATGAAGGAAACAAGGCCCGGCAAGAGGAGCTTGCCGAAGGGAAGGAAGCAGTGAAGCGACAAGCTCCCAAAGCGCGACAAGAACCTTGCCGCGGCAAGACACTTGCGGCGGTAACCTCTCTTCCTCTCCGCTCCAGCTCATCCACCAACGTGTCGCCATGGGGCTTCCCGGTAGCAGCGTGTCGACAATTGTGCAGCCGGTGAGGGAGGCGGCGACAAGCGGCGCTAACAAGCTGTTGTCGTGGCAAACAGAGGCGCACTTGACGGTCCATGTTGCACTTTCCAGGCGACAAGGACGGGCATTTATGGCTCTTGTCCCTTGTCGTCAGAGTTAGGTATAGACCATCGTACCTTTGTACAAGCGGTGTACCAACCTCTGTTTTACTTATTCTACCCCTGTCTACTTGCACACTGTGGTGACCCCTTTGTGCCTATAAAAGGAGGCCCGAGAGTGCAGCGTAGAAAGGGTTCGCCTGCTCGTTCGGTTCGGCTCGTTCGGTTCAGCTAAATGCGAGGCCACAGGACTCTCAAGCTAGGTTTTGTAGCTCCGTGGCTCCCTAGCAAGAACACAATACAACCCACAAAGCAGCAGTAGGAGTATTATCTCTCGGAGAGCTCCGAAGCTGGGTAAATCTGCTCGTGTGCATCGCCTCGATCCGCTCTTTGTGCATCCTCCGCCCCCTGCCGAACCGAAAAGGGGCCCCGGTCCCGTAGGTGTCCGTGGTCGTACAGATTTCCCCCCGACAGTTCCTTGCCGGGATTACTTTGGTACCTTCCTACCAAACATACGGCAAGGTTTACATCAGTCCGGTACACGGCATGGCATACATAATAGATCCTATGGCTGAGGCATAGGGGATGACACTCATCTCTTCTTTATCTTTTTTCGTGGTCGGGCATTGAGCTGAGCTCAATTTCACACCTTGCAAAACAGGCAAGAACCCTTTCTTGGACTGATCCATTTTGAACTTCTTCAAAAATCTTATCAAGTTATGTGCTTTGTGAGAGACCTATGAGGCGTCTCGATCTATCCCTATAGATTTTGATGCCTAATATGTAAGCAGCTTCTCCAAGGTCCTTCATTGAAAAACTATTATTCAAGTAGGCCTTAATGCTGTCCAAAAGTTCAATATCATTTCCCATCAAAAGTATGTCATCTACATATAATATGAGAAATGCTACAAAGCTCCCACTCACTTTCTTGTAAACGCAGGCTTCTCCATAAGTCTGCATAAACCCAAACGCTTTGATCATCTCATCAAAATGAATGTTCCAACTCCGAGATGCTTGCACCAGCCCATAAATGGATCATTTGGAGCTTGCATACCTTGTTAGCATTCTTAGGATCGACAAAACCTTCCGGCTGCATCATATACAGCTCTTCCTTAAGGTAACCAAGTATGAACGCCGTTTTGACGTCCATCTGCAATATCTCATAATCATAGTATGCGGCAATTGCTAACATGATTCGGACAGACTTAAGCTTCGCTACGGGAGAGCAGGTCTCATCGTAGTCAATCCCTTGAACTTGTCGATAACCCTTAGCGACAAGTCGAGCTTTATAGATGGTAACATTACCATCCGCGTCCGTCTTCTTCTTAAAGATCCATTTTTTTCTATCGCTCGCCGATCATCGGGCAAGTCTGTCAAAGTCCATACTTTGTTTTCATACATGGATCCTATCTCGGATTGCATGGCTTCAAGCCATTTGTTGGAATCTGGGCCCGCCATCGCTTCTTCATAGTTCGAAGGTTCACCGTTGTCTAACAACATGATTTCCGGGACAGGGTTGCTGCATTCACTGGTGTGGAACGTGTCCTTGTGGACCTACGAAGGTCAGTAGCAACTTGATCCGAAGTACCTTGATCATCATCATTAATTTCCTTTCCAGTCGGTGTAGGCACAACAGGAACATTTTCCTGGGCTGCACTACTTTCCGGTTCAAGAGGTAGTACTTCATCGAGTTCTACTTTCCTCCCACTTACTCCTTTCGAGAGAAACTCTTTTTCCAGAAAGGATCGGTTCTTGGCAACAAAGATCTTGCCTTCGGATCTAAGGTAGAAGGTATACCCAATGGTTTCCTTAGGGTATCCTATGAAGACGCATTTTTCCGACTTGGGTTCAAGCTTTTCAGGTTGAAGTTTCTTGACATAAGCATTGCATCCCCAAACTTTTAGAAACGACAGCTTAGGTTTCTTCCCAAACCATAATTCATACGGTGTCGTCTCAACGGATTTAGACGGTGCCCTATTTAAAGTGAATGTAGCTGTCTCTAGAGCGTATCCCCAAAATGATAGCGATAAATCGGTAAGAGACATCATAGATCGCACCATATCCAATAGAGTGCGATTACGACGTTCGGACACACTGCTACGCTTGAGGTGTTCCAGCGGCGTGAGTTGTGAAACGATTCCACATTTCCTTAAGTGTGTACCAAATTCGTGACTTAAATATTCTCCTCCACGATCTGATCGCAAGAATTTTATCTTTCGGTCACGTTGATTCTCTACTTCATTCTGAAATTCCTTGAACTTTTCAAAGGTCTCGGACTTGTGTTTCATCAAGTAGACATACCCATATCTACTCAAGTCATCGGTGAGAGTGAGAACATAACGATATCCTCCATGAGCCTCAACACTCATTGGACCGCACACATCGGTATGTATGATTTCCAATAAGTTGGTTGCTCGCTCCATTGTTCCGGAGAACGGATTCTTGGTCATCTTGCCCATGAGGCATGGTTAGCATGTGTCAAATGATTCATAATCGAGAGGCTGTAAAGTCCATCAGCATGGAGCTTCTTCATGCGCTTTGACACCAATGTGACCAAAGGCGGCGATTGCCACAAGTATGTGGGACTATCGTTATCAACTTTACATCTTTTGGTATTCACACTATGAACATGTGTAACCTTACGTTCGAGATTCATTAAGAATAAACCATTGACCATGAGCATGACCATAAAACATTTCTCTCATATAAATAGAACAACCATTATTCTTGGATTTAAATGAGTAGCCATCTCGTGATTAAGCGAGATCCCGATACAATGTTCATGCTCAAACTTGGCACTAAATAACAATTATTGAGGTTTAAAACTAATCCCGTGAGGTAAATGTAGAGGTAGCGTGCCGACGGCAATCACATCGACCTTGGAACCATTCCCGACGCGCATCGTCACCTCGTCGCCCTTGGGTCTCCGCTTTATTCCGCAGCTCCCGTGAGTTACATATATGAGCAACGGCACCGGTATCAAATACCTGTGAGTTACTACGAGTACTGTTAGGTACACATCAATTACATGTATATCAAATATACCTTTAGTGTTGCCGGCCTTCTTGTCTGCTAAGTATTTGGGGCAGTTCCGCTTCCAGTGACCCTTCCCTTTGCAATAAAAGCACTCAGTCTTAGGCTTGGGTCACATCTTTGACTTCTTCCCGGCAACTGGCTTACTGGGCGCGGCAACATCCTTGCCGCCCTTCTTGAAGTTCTTCTTACCCTTGCCCTTCTTGAACTTAGTGGTTTTATTGACCATCAACACTTGATGCTCCTTCTTGATTTCTACCTCTGCTGACTTCAGCATTGAAAATACTTTAGGAATAGTTTTCACCATCCCCTGCATATTGTAGTTCATCACAAAGCTCTTGTAGCTTGGTGGGAGCGGCCAAGGATTCTGTCAATGGCCGCCTCGTCAGGAGGTTAATGTCCAGGCTAGGACAGGCGGTTGTGCAACCGGACATTTTGAGTATGTGCTCCTTGACGAGAACTATTTTCCTCCATCTTACAACTGTAGAACTTGTCGGAGACTTCATATCTCGACCGGGCATGAGCTTGGAAAACTAGTTTCAGCTCCTCGAACATCTCATATGCTCCGTGGTCGCTCAAAACGCTTTTGGAGCCCGGTTCTAAGCTGTAAAGCATGCCGCCGAACGAGGGAGTAATCATCAAGACGAGACTGCCAAGCGTTCATAACGTCTTGGTTCTGCAGGATGGGTGCTTCACCTAGTGGTGCTTCTAGGACATATTGTTTCTTGGCAGCTATGAGGATAATCCTCAGGTTCAGGACCCAGTCCGAATAGTTGCTGCCATCATCTTTCAGCTTGGTTTTCTCTAGGAACGCGTTGAAGTTCATGGTGACATTAGCGTTGGCCATTTGATCTACAAGACATTTTGCAAAGATTTTAGACTATTGTTCATGATAATAAAGTTCATCTAATCAAATTATTTAATGAACTCCCACTCAGATTTGACATCCCTCTAGTCATCTAAGTGATACATGATCCGAGTCGACTAGGCCGTGTCCGATCATCACGTGAGACGGACTAGTCATCGTCGGTGAACATCTCCATGTTGATCGTATCTTCCATACGATTCATGTTCGACCTTTCGGTCTCTTGTGTTCCGAGGCCATGTCCGTACATGCTAGGCTCAAATCAAGTTAACCTAAGTGTTTTGCATGTGTGAAACTGTCTTACACCCATTGTATGTGAGCGTAAGGATCTATCACACCCGATCATCACGTGGTGGTTGAAGCAGCGAACTTTAGCAACGGTGCACAGTTAGGGAGAACACTTTCTTGAAATTGTTATGAGGGATCATCTTATTTACTACCGTCATTCTAAGTAAACAAGATGCATAAACATAATAAACATCACATGCAATTATATATAGTAGTGACATGATATGGCCAATATCACATAGCTCCTTTGATCTCCATCTTCAGGGCTCCATGATCATCCTGTCACCGGCATGACACCATGATCTCCATCATCATGATCTCCATCATCGTGTCTTCATGAAGTTGTCACGCCAACGACTACTTCTACTTCTATGGCTAACGCGTTTAGCAACAAAGTAAAGTAATTTACATGGTGTTCTTCAATGACACGCAGGTCATACAAAAAATAAAGACAACTCCTATGGCTCCTGCCGGTTGTCATACTCATCGACATGCAAGTCGTGATTCCTATTACAAGAACATGATCTCATACATCACATATATCATTCATCATTCATCACAACTTTGGCCATATCATATCACAAAACACTTGCTGCAAAAACAAGTTAGACGCCCTCTAATTGTTGTTGCAAGTTTTACGTGGATGCAATAGGGTTCTAGCAAGAACGTTTTCTTACCTACGTGAAAGCCACAACGTGATTTGTCAACTTCTATTTACCCTTCATAAGGACCCTTTTCATCGAATCCGCTCCAACTAAAGTGGGAGAGACAGGACACCGCTAGCCACCTTATGCAACTAGTGCATGTCAGTCGGTGGAACCTGTCTCACGTAAGCGTACGTGTAAGGTCGGTCCGGGCCGCTTCATCCCACAATACCGCTGAAGCAAGATAAGACTAGTAGCGGCAAGAGAGTTGACAACATCTACGCCCACAACAAATTGTGTTCTACTCGTGCAATAGAGAACTACGCATAGACCTAGCTCATGATGCCACTTTGTTGGGGAGCGTTGCAGAAAATTAAAATTTTTCCTACGGTTTCACCAAGATCCATCTATGAGTTCATCTAAGCAACGAGTCATGGGAGAGTGATTGCATCTACATACCACTTGTAGATCGTGATGCGAAGTTGCCCAATGGAGCAGGGGATGATGGAGTCGTACTCGCCGTGATTCAGATCAACGATGACCTTGTGCTGAACGGACATCACCTCCGCGTTCAACACACGTACGGAGCGGATGACGTCTCCTCCTTCTTGATCCAGCAAGGGGGGAGGAGAGGTTGATGATGATCCAGCAGCACGACGGCATGGTGGTGGATGCAGCAGAACTCCGGCAGGGCTTCGCTAAGAAACTACGGGAGGAGGAGGAGGTGTAGCAGAGAGGGGAGGCGCCAAGGGCTTGAGGTGCGGCCACCTCCCTCCCTCCCTTTATATAGGTGCAAGAGAGGGGGGCGGAGCCTTGCCCCTTCCCTCCAAGGAAGGGAGTGCGGCCAAGGGGGAGGAGTCCATCCTCCCAAGGCACCCTGAGGTGCCTTCCCCTTGAGGACTCTCCCTTTTTCTTACATCTTGGCGCATGGGCCTCTTGGGGCTGGTGCCCTTGGCCCATATAGGTCAAGGCGCACCCCTACAGCCCATGTGGCCCCAGGGGCAGGTGGACCCCTTGGTGGACCCCCGGACCCCTTTCGGCACTCCCGGTACAATACCGATAACGCGCGAAACCTTTCCGGCGACCAAAATAAGACTTCCCATATATAAATCTTTACCTCCGAACCATTCCGGAACTCCTCGTGACGTCCGGGATCTCATCCGGGACTCCGAACAACTTTCGGTTTGCTGCATACTCATATTCATACAACCCTAGCGTCACCGAACCTTAAGTGTGTAGACCCTACGGGTTCGGGAGACATGCGAACATGACCGAGACGGCTCTCGGGCAATAACCAACAGCGGGATCTGGATACCCATGTTGGCTCCACATGCTCCTCGATGATATCATCGGTTGAACCACGATGTCGAGGATTCAATCAACCCGTATACTATTCCCTTTGTCAATCGGTATTTTACTTGCCCGAGATTCGATCGTCGGTATCCCAATACCTCGTTCAATCTCGTTGCCGGGCAAGTCACTTTACTCGTCTTACCGTAATGCATGATCCCGTGACCAAACACTTGGTCACTTTGAGCTCATTATGATGATGCACTACCGAGTGGGCGGTGATACCTCTCGAGTCATACGGAGTGACAAATCCAGTCTCGATCCGTGTCAACCCAGCAGACACTTTCGGAGATACCGTAATGCACCTTTATAGTCACCCGCTTAGTTGTGGCGTTTGGTACACCCAAAGCACTCCTACGGTATCCGGGAGTTACACGATCTCATGGTCTAAGGAAGAGATACTTGACATTGGAAAAGCTCTAGCAAAACGAACTACACGATCTTGTGCTATGCTTAGGATTGGGTCTTGTCCATCACATCATTCTCCTAATGATGTGATCCCGTTATCAACGACATCTAATGTCCATAGTCAGGAAACCACGACTATCTGTTGATCAACGAGCTAGTCAACTAGAGGCTCACTAGGGACTATTGTGGTCTATGTATTCACACGCGTATTACGATTTCCGGATAATACAATTATAGCATGAATAAAAGACAATTGTCATGAACAAGGAAATATAATAATACTTTTATTATTGCCTCTAGGGCATATTTCCAACAGTCTCCCACTTGCACTAGAGTCAATAATATAGTTACATTGTGATGAATCGAACACCCATAGAGTTACGGTGTTGATCATGTTTTGCTCATGGAAGAGGTTTAGTCAACGGATCTGCGACATTCAGATCCGTATGCACTTTGCAAATTTCTATGTCCCCATCTTGAACATTTTCACGAATGGAGTTGAAGCGGCGCTTGATATGCTTCGGTCTTCTTGTGAAACCTGGGCTCCTTGGCAAGTGCAATAGCTCGGTGTTGTCACTGAAGAGTTTGATCGGCTCGGCGCATTGGGTATGACTCCTAGGTCGGTGATGAACTCCTTCACCCAAATTCCTTCATGTGCTGCCTCCGAGGCTGCCATGTACTCCGCTTCACATGTAGATCCCGCCACGACGCTTCTCGCTTGGTAGCTTGCACCAGCTACATCGCTCCACCATTCAACATATACATGTATCCGGTTTGTGACTTTGAGTCATCCGGATCTGTGTCGAAGCTAGCGTCGGCGTAACCCTTCTGACGAGCTCTTCGTCACCTCCATAAACGAAACATGTCCTTTGTCCTTTTCAGGTACTTCAGGATATTCTTGACCGATGTCCGGTGTTCCTTGCGGGATTACTTTGGTACCTTCCTACCATACTTACGGCAAGGTTTACATCAGGTGCAGTACACTGACATGGCATACATAATAGATCCTATGGCTGAGGCATAGGGATGACACTCATCTCTTCTTTATCTTTTTCCGTGGTCGGGCATTGAGCTGAGCTCAATTTCACACCTTACAAAACAGGCAAGAACCCTTTCTTGGACTGATCCATTTTGAACTTCTTCAAAATCTTATCAAGGTATGTGCTTTGTGAAAGACCTATGAGGCGTCTCGATCTATCCCCATAGATTTTGATGCCTAATATGTAAGCAGCTTCTCCAAGGTCCTAGTAACTGACAGGATGTGACTAGGGCTTTTAAGTGGGGGGACGGTATGGCATGATGAGCAGTTAACAAGGGAAGTTTGCATGACTGTGGAGGACAAATCATGAAGACCAGTGTGCTAGTAGCTAGATAAGGGATGAATGATAGAAGGAAGGAATAATGAGCTTACTGGGTGAGGCTACTATTTTTTAAGTTGTGACGTACTGATCATAACAACAATTGATCGTAACAACGTACCATTGATGATATAGGGTATTGATTTAGTAACTGTCAGGATGTCACTAGGGCTTTTAAGTGGTGGGTTGTATATTACTAACAAGTAGCATGTTTAGCCTCAATATTGTCCTCTGTCACTGTAGAATAACGTACCATTAACGGACCACATATTGGGCCCGTCAATACTACCTTTTCCAACAAAAATAGAATTTTAGTTATAGTAAGATTCACAACAATCCACTTGACCATTAGTGCTAAGTAGCACTGCTGACCGGTTTTTTGACCCACCACTTTTGATCGATAACTAGGCGAGAACTCTAGTGTGGTGCACATTTGTTTTGTTCAGAATTTTTAGTGTTTTTATGTGCACAAAGACATATCTTTCAACCCTAACAGGTTCTCTTTAGGTGGGGTCAAGAGTGAAGGACTGGGGAGCTTGGAATTAGGGGAAATGGCACCTCGAGGGGTTCAGGTCTCCATGATCAATAACCACAATTTTGAACTGAATGAGCTGCCGACTGAGCATGAGTAGCTCAAGAAGGAGTAGTCACCTGTGGAGCAAGAGTAGCCGCCTATGGCACAACATGAGCTTTAATATTCACAATGGTTGGAGGCTACTCAAATCCCGCTTGTGTGAGCAAAAATAACTCTTGGCCCAAAGTGTAGCCCTGTTAGAAATTATCGAAACAATATCCTTATCCCAAGGACGATTGTAAAGCTTATGTGGAACTTTTGAATTTCTCGCTTCCTATTTTTTGTTGATTGACTGACGCTATTGCTAAACTTGAGGGAAGGACTTGGTATACTGCTTCATGATCAACGTGTCAATTGGAAATGGATTTTCTATTCATTTCCCGTGATGGTTTTGATATGTGGATTGTTTGAACAAGCAGTTGTTCATTCGGTAAAGCTTTGTGAAACATCAACGGTGGAGCTAGGTCTCTAGTCATGTGAAATGATGATGGGTCAAGAAGTGTGTTGGATCATGAGATAACATATTTTCTAAGTTGTTAATCATGTGTGTTAACACCATTGGTAGTATGAGAGAAGGTCAACATGCATGTTTGGGTCTGAAATGACCTCATGACCAAAAAAGGGAGAGAAACATGGCTAATAGGAATACGAACGATATGGAAGTTACTTGTTGCATGGATGTTAACTGTGGTTATGAAGCCACACAAGATGTCGTGAGGACCGCATCCTTACATATCAAGGTTGACTTCACATGCCAACTGGATTTCGTCTAAATTATTGTATATGTATGTATGTTATATCTTGACATCTTACCAAACAAAAAACACGAAAAAATACACTATTTACTTCTCTTTGATGCATATTCTAGTTGGAGGGTAATCATAACCTTATGTGGATATTTGTCCATAATAGAATATATAATGGTCTAGTGAGGCAAGGTGTAAATGGAGAGGACAATAGTCGAACATGAAAACATCCAACATTGTGTTATAGTTTCATCAAGTTGTCTAGTGAGTCAATATGGAAATGGAGGAGGCTCATAGGGCAACACGAGAACACCCAACGTGTTGCTCTACTTACTTCCTATTGGTACGAAGAGACTGAGACTAGTGAACGGTTAACCATAACACATGGACAAGATATCTCATACAAGATGAAAATGGAGTGAGTCTTGTATGAAAATGCTAACAAAGTATGAGTGTGAATAGCATGCCATCCCCTCCCTTTCTTGTTCGAGTTTCCTTCACCAACCCCATAGTACCCTGATCAACACTATTATTTGGATATGCTTCTCATCTGAGAAAGAAAAGTTATTGAGAGACATTTATATCATTGTCTAGATAGACTTGTTCAAGGGGCAATAATGGAGGTGTCTTATCTATTATAGCCACATTCCGGAGAAGAATAAAAAAAGTAGACACAACCTGATAATTTATTGAGATTTGAATTGAGGATTCCACATACATCAACTATCCTACATGTGAATCAAATCCACATCCTACATGGGAATTGGGCTTTAGTTGGACTACCAATTTATGGATGCTTTCATGTGCTCAATGTAGTCTATGTTGCAAAGGCGGGAGGACAAGGAGCAAATAGTTTTCGATGGCTGGACATTGAAGTTATTTGTCAAGAAATTTGTTTCTGACATGGTTTGTTTATTTCATTGTTTAGTATTTGATATCGGTTCAATGCTCTAGTATGTAAACTTCTTCTCACATTTTGGGTCTAGCTCTTGGTGTTCATGAGTTCATTACTTATGTTAACTATTATTGTTGTGCCCACTTTTTCGACAAGAGACTATAAAGTTAACTAAGATACTCCCGTATTTATAATAATATAGTTGGCCTTGAGGTAATCATCAACCTTGAATATTACTCATATTTGTCAAATAGGAGGTCAAAATTTGGATCTGTCTCGGGCGCATCATCTATGGTCACATATGGTGTATTGTCTATTCTAAACCCAATGAGTATTGCAGAATGACATGTGCCTGCGGGGAGGAATGAGTCACTCTTTTGTGTCAAGGGGTGATGCCATGCCTCATAATTGACAATAAAAAATTAACCACCTACATAAAAAGTCTAACCCAAGACAGGGAATATGGCCATTGCAATTTTACCGCACAAAGTCATCGGTATTTTGCAATTGAATGTTCCCCATGTTGTGACTCAGAACACAAAACACAAAACACCCCACAAAACACTATTCACTTCTCTTCGATGCATATTCTAGTGGAAGGGTAGTCATAACCATATGGGAATATTTTACCACAGTAGAATCTATAATGGTCTAGTGAGGCAAGGTGTAAATGGAGAGGATAATAGGCGAACATGGAAACAACCAACATTGTGTTGTACTTTCATCTAGTTGTATAGTGAGATAATATGGAAACGGAGGAGGCTCATAGGGCAACATGAGAACGCCCAACATGTTGCTCTACTTACTTCCTATTGTTACCAAGGGACTGAGACTAGAGCATGGTTAATCATAACACATGGACAAGATCTCTCATACTAGTTGATAATAGAATGAATCTTGTATGATAATGATAACAAAGTATGAGTGTGCATAACATGCCATATCCTCCCTTTCTTGTTGTATTTTCCTTCACCAACCCCCATAGTACCTGATCAAGCACTATTAATTCGATATGCTTCACATCTGAGTTAGAATTGTGATTGGGAATAGAGGTATCATTATCTAAGTAGACTTATTTAAGGGGAAATAATGGACATGTCTTATCTATTATAGCCACATTCCGGACAGGAATAAAAAAGTATACGTAACAAGATAATTTGTTGAGATTTGAATCGAAAATTCAACATACATCAACTATGCTACATGTAAATCAAATCCTCATCCTACATCGTCTTTCGGCTTTAGTTGGACTACCACTTTATGGACAAGCCGTGTGGTCCATGTGGTCTACGTCACATAGGCCAGAGGACAAGGAGAAAATAGTTGTCGATGATTGGTCATTGTAGTTATTTGTCAAGAAATTTTTTCCCCGACATGGTTCATTTAATTCATTATTTAGTATTTGATATCGGTTCTATACTCTAATGTGTAACCTTCTTCTCACGATTTGGGTCTAGATCTCAGTGGTCATGAGTTCATTACTTATGTTAACTACTATTGTTGTGTCCACTTGTTCGCCAAGAGACTATAAAGTTAACTTATATCCTCCCGTATTTATATTAATATAGTTGGTGGTTAGGTAATCCTTGACCTTGAATATTACTCACATTTGTCAAATAGGAGGCCAAGCTGGAACAGTCTAGTGCATCATCTATGGTCACATATGGTGTATTGCTTATTCTAAACCCAATGAGTATTACATTATGGCATGTGCCTGCAAGGAGGAACGAGTTACTCTTTTATGTCAAGGGGAGATGGCATGCCTAATAATTGTCAATGGAAAAATAATAGTCTACATCAAAAGTCTAACCCAAGAAAATGAATATGTGCCATTGTAATTTTACAACACTAAGGGCCTGTTCTGATCTTGTCCCGCTCCATGCTTCACAAATTCCTGGAGCAGATACGAGCCGAACGAAATAGCAGCGAAAAGCTAGCTCCAGGAAGCTATGATCGACCGCAGTGCAAAATCGTGAAGCAGACTCGACCCAGCTCCACCGATCCGGAAAGCTGAAGTTGGCCCATATTACAAGTGAACTGCCACAGCCAAGTCATACAAGCCAAACCGGTACGCTCGATCTGTTTGATTGCTCCTCGTTCCCTCAGTCGTGCTCCCTCACTGCTCCTCTACAAGGCCGATTTGGGTTGCCTCCAGTCAGCCCAACTAGCTCGAACAGGCCACAACCCTTCTAGCTGGGCTGCAGTGCCGTGAGAAGCTGCAAACCGAGCGGAACAGATTTTTCATCGCTGCTTGGAGTGAGAAGCTACTTTGAAAAGTTGAATTTCTGAAGTTTTGGGAAGCTAAAGGAGATCAGAACAGGCCCTAAGTCATCGGTATTTCATAATTGAATGTTCTCCATGTCGTGACTTTTGATGGTGTAAACCCAAATAATCGCCATTGTGAAATTTAATTCCTCCCGTGAGTCAAACCCACATCCACAAAGATGTGCCACTAAAATCCACCTCTAGGCTATCTTGGAGTCCTTAATATAATCAAGTGCGCCCAATATGGTGACTTAATATGTACTTATTGACTCTACGAAGCTAATCGCCTCCATCAAGACCCCTTCCTTGTTCTCCTATAACTAGATTCCCCGAAACCATGAGAATCCTTAGAATGGGATTACAACTTAGCACCTTTCGTTTTCACATAGTAAGAAGAGTTGCTCCTTGGATAGCACGGTACGTTCAAAGGTGTAACCTGTGTTTCGGAGGGAGTTATTGTGTCGAAACTTTGTTCTCAACTATTCCGATTCCAGCAAACGGAGGCCATTGGGTCAAAGCTTTAGCGCACGCCCTGTAGTTTTCAAGAGGGGTGAGACAACTTTAGCTAGGAACCTATTTTCATTCTGACCAGCTCCCTGAAAACAATGTTCGACTTATGTGTAGTCGGTGTAGATGTGTCATTGCAATTCCACCACTAGGATATCACCAAGTCCTATGTATTACATGACAACATAAGCCACCATATGGTGACTTGATAAATTAAATGGATTTCACCAAGCTTTCATGTTACAATTATAGTGACTCACATGTCAGCCTTCCTGACGGGGAGCAAAATCACTCTGACTTTGGCAACCTAATTTTTGGTGGATTCAAGCAAACATGTTGGTTTTGTATTTTATTTATTCAACATATATAATTCATATACATAAATCAATTCATAATAGGAGTCTTGGAGACACCCATGTCAATAATGTGAAATTATGGGAAATCTTATTATGTGCATCAACATAAGCCAAAACTCGTGGCTTAAGAGATATGTGTACAATCTTCCAATGGTTATCCCCCCTACTAAATTCATGATGTTAACTAGTTCCCAGAAGTTGAGAAAGAAGTTTAGTCATGGGATCAATGTCCAGTGCATCATATTTCCAGTTCCCAAAAAAATTTGTTATGGAAGTTGAGAAAGAAGTTTGGGCAACATATTTCCAGACACCTGTCATGTCTAGGATCTTCTCAAGCCTAGGTCAGCTTAGTCATGGGATCAATGCAGGCTATTAGTACATTGACCGGTTCTTAATTCAAGTCCTCCTTGCTTGATACAATATTGAATGGAAAGTACATAATCAATTTACTTAAGTGGGTGAACAATGTTGGCTAGTATATTTCAACACTCACCTCACATGCATCTTTTAGAGGCATATAATGCTTCGTGATGGAAACATTTTTTCTATAGACTAAATTCCAATGGAAAGTTTTAATTAATTTAATTAGTAGCAATCTCGTATGGCAAGGATATATGGCAAATGAAAATGAGGGCTCAAATGCTACTTGTTGGCACACAAAAGTCAAGTTGTCTTTTTCCTCCCATGTTGATCCTCCGTGGTTCGACATTGGGCATTACAAAGAGATCAAGTTATCTTTACACACCGCTAGAGCTACCATACCCTGGATGTTCCAGCATGAATGTCCATATCGTGCAATGAGTGATAGCGAGGTATATTAGAACATATAGTTTACACCGTTAAAGTAATTAAATGGGCTATTTTTCCTACTATGAAAAATAGTATTTTAAGAGAAAACTATGTAAGAGTTTGTGATCTTTGTATGTAAAAGCATTATTTGCCTTTGCTTGGTGTTCACGCAGTTTGATTTATGGCAAAATGGAAAATCATGGGACAATAATTGTTGATATTCTTTATGGGAAAGCGAGATCTTTTCACTTTTCAGATCACACAAAGTATTGTTTTTCTTATAGGGTGATATATGATGTTCTAAATCTACACTTGTGATTTGTTGTCCATTTAAATTTGGTTTCTTCCACAGATTATGTTGGTTTGTTGCTGTATTTATCTCAGCACTAAAGTATCTTGATGTTAGCTAAGTCCAATCAAAGGCCCATGTTTTTATCATGTTATACAAATTAGTAAGCTAAGATCTTACCAAACTCAAGTTACATAAGCCGGAACTCACGTGAAATACACATCATGCAAAGACACATGTTCATCTTAGTGTTATGTTATACTTGGCTCCGAGATAACAAATGGTATCAATTATTACTATCTTTCGCCGCTTGTTTCTGCCTGTTCATCGTAGAATTATCTTATGTGGTCTCCCAAGGTTCATGCAACTTGGATTTTCATACTTTGGTAGTATTAGTGTTCACTAGGACTAGGTGCCACTCTGTAGAAGCTGAGGATACAGATGGAGAAAGTAGTCATGGTTTTTTTTTCAAAAAGTTTGTTCATATCTCTAAGAGGTTTATGAATTTTCAGCGTATAGTGTTGTGAAACCTAGAGTGTTTTATCTCATTTAACATTGAACTACGCTTTCAAGGAAAAACCTTCATTTTACATCGAACTATTCATGCAGGGCAAACACCCCGTGCTTCGGTGCCACCGCGGAGCCCCGGAGCTTGAACCTGGATGGGTGTGAACTTAAGATTGATGTCAAGGTTAGGGGTCAGTCATGGATAGAGAATAAAGGGGACTTTGTGAAACTGTTATTAATAATATGGATGAAACATTGCCTTGTGGAGAGAATAAGATATTTCCAGAGATATTTATAAATGGATGCATACTTGAAATAGTAGTACAAAATATGATGCTAACATTTTATTTTCATTGGTGTTCCCATTAAACTTCTGGTGGTGGCTCATTATTCACAGCCTCGCACATGAAAATGTTATTTCGTTCGAGTAAATGTTGCGTGTCGTTGCTCCTGTAGTTTTGCGGTTTGCATCTCCTTGAAACTTGTGAGTTGGATTTTGTGAAGTTGCAATGCAAATTTGGGATGCAGGGAAGATAATAAACAATGCTTTCTAAGAGCAATGGATATTGGATGCGACTCAGAAGAACGCATGCAAATGCAAGATGCAAGACGTAGTAGGCACATGTCCAGGTTTATTAAGAGCATCTACACCGGACGCCTCATATCTGCCACAAACGCATGTATTAGCTTCCCGGTCAAGATTAGGACGCAAAATTGCCACCCAACAGGATCTGTCAAACCCGCCCAAACGTCTAGACATGACCGCACTCCCCATATCCAGCCCATATCTCGGACGAATATGTGGAAGCCCAGAGGCGCCCGGACACACCCACCAGGTACGATCCGGCCAAGTGCGGCCAACCCGACCCCACATAAATTGGACCCTATCCGCACTCCAAGCGAAACCCAAGCGGCATTCAACTCCACTCTACTCCTCGCCAGGCCACTCCCGTCCACCCACAAGCCCCATTTGCGGATCTCCCACCATTTCGAGCCGTTGAACCGAGATCGTCCCACGCGGCCCCAAGGAGGAGATGGTCGACCGCCTTGCGCTTCTCCACTACCGGAGGAGTCCGCCCGACAATGTCGAATCCATCTAGCGGGAATCAATTAAATGCCACAATGGAGCATGGATCCCGCCGAGGGCGATCGCCGCTGCCTTAGCGAGGCAGTGCATTCCGTCTGGCGTTCGAACGCCGTGGAGGATACGCAACCACTTTGTTGGCGACCGAGAAAGAGATGCACACCGCTTAACGCCCGATACAAATATGGTGTGGCGCATCCACCGTGTTAGGCAATGGGCACGGGAGCAGCGGCAGCCCTCGTGCGACGCCAGCGAGTAGACACGCACTCTTGATTGCCTCAGATCGTGCCCGGCAGCCCTTGGCGCCAAATCATGTCCTGTTGGACGCGGGCCGCTCCACCATCATGGATCAATCATCGACCTCACATCCACCAACGACAGGAGGGCACGGGCTCCGACGAGAAAGAGTAGGCCATGGGAGATGGCGCCGACTCGAGTTTCTTTTGCCAGGTCGTGTCCCATGTCCTACTCTACCTCACCGGAGACCGGCCCTCCACTTCGACAGGCTCAGACAGCCATCGGACATGGACAGGTTGAACAACAAGGACGATCGCTGGCGCAAATTTAGACTACAGCCCGTCGGCGAGGTGAGCGCGGCACGAGTTAATCGCTGAAGAGGTTGGGCCGTTCATCGCCGGGTGGTCGTGACAGCTGTCGACGTAGTCGCCCATGACCACTAGATCAACACCGCCGCCATCGCAAGTCTAGGCGTCTCTATAGTGGCTGATGTCATTTTTGTGTATTTTCTTTGTATTGTGATGATTGCATACTGTGTTGCGTGTTGTGGCGTATTTTCTTTGTATTGTGATGATTGTATACTGTACAATGTATTGTGGCATATTTTTTGTGGTCTATTTTTAAAAAAGAAACTTTAAATAGCTAAAAGTGTTGTGCAGAATAAATTTATACCCGCCACTACAAAACAAATGCCAGTACTAACACATAATTTTGCCCACCATTAATAGTAATGCCCGCCACTACTACAAGATCGAGGTCGATGGCGGGCTGTTTGTAACGCCCGTCACTGTTATAGTCATTTGTGGCCGGTGGAGCGCCCGCCACTAATGCCATGTTGCCAGTGGCAGGCGCCTCTGAGAGCCTTACCCGTCATTGCTAGGCTTTTGATGCCACCACTGCTACGCATTCCTGCGATAGTGTGCAATTACGTATCTAGTAGAACATATACAACTATCCTCCCAACAAACAGTTTCGTCCTACCATGAAGTTATAGTCGGGTTGAAGACATTCATTTATAATCGGAAGTGACATTGCAGTTGCATATCAAGTAGGAGATATTTAACTGCCCTAATGACAAAACACTTTTATTCCCTAAGTTACAGTAGCATTGGAGACATGCATTAGCGAAACGACACCACCTGTAGTTGCGTGTTTGGAGTTAGACATGCAACTAGCTCCACAATAATAATCTGAATTTTAAGTTTTAATGAATTTTAAATTAAAGAAAAAAGAAAAGATGAAGATATAAAAACAGAAATAGAGAAAACAAACAATAGGAATAATCCTAAAAAAGGCAAAAACAAAGAAAGGAAAAACCTATTCGAAGTTTCTAGAAGCTTCATATAACCAGTAGAAAGTGTCCTACATGGGGCGGCCCACTCACACATGTAAAAAGAGGCGGGCGAGGCGTATGTCGACTAGCTCAGAGTTGGGGAATCCTATTCCGCGCATAGGTCGCTACGTAGCGACCTAACGCGTACCCCTCGGGTTTGTGGTCCTCTTCGGGTCGGTCCATTCCAGGTTCTTCCGCATACTGGTTTTTAGGAAGGTTCTAGACCTTTTGTTCTAGTTTCTTTGTTTTCTTCTAGTTTTTTATTTCTTTTATATTTTATATATTACTTCTTATTTTCTTTTATTTTAAATTTTCCTTTTTGGTATTGCAAACATATTTTCAAATTCGTAAACGTTTATTGAAATCAAGATCAGTTTTTGAGTTGACAAACATATATCTAAAATAATGAACATTTTCTAATTCGACAATACATTTTGAAATCACAAAATAACAAAAAAATAACTTTTGAGGACATTTAAAAAAAATTCTGAACATGTTTGTCAATCGGCTGACATTTTTTGAATTGATGAACATTTCTATGAATTGACATGATTTTTTTGAATTGGCAAACATTTTTTGAATCGATGACCATTTTTTGAATCAATGAATATTTTACATGAATGAACATTTTTTGAAATTCACAATAAAAAAAATTGTGAACATTTAAAAAACTTGTTGAATATTGCTTGTATCTCAACTTCCATCCTGATTAATTAAATAAAGTGGTGATACCCATCAAAAGAAAATAGCTACGGTTGGCACAAAATTTACTGCAAATTAATCATGTGATGAAAGACTTAGACGTGACATAGTTTTTATGTACCCTGATAAGTGCCACACGTCAGGGTCGTTCTCATGACAACTTTGAACATTTTTTATGAGAAATTTAGTTGCACGAGGATGGCAAATTTAATTGACAAGCATGAAAACTTTCGTGCTTTATTTTATTTTAATAGAAACTTGTTGTGTGTCACTGAAATTTGCCATCCACTACTAGGAAAAGGGCTATAGATGGGATGGACACTAATGGCGCACTGTACATGTGGTGCGCCATTACTAAATACTAATAATGGCGCACCATGTGTTGGTGCGCCATTATTAGTGTGCAAATACTAATGGCGCACCACATCCCACGGTGCGCCATTAGTAAATTTTTTTTTAATTTTTCAAAACTACTAATGGCGCACCGTGGGAGCGGTGCGCCATTACTAGTTGACATAGTAATGGCGCACCACACCCACCGTGCGCCATTAGTAGTTTTGAAAAAAAATAAAAATTGTTAGTGGTGGCGCACCAGTGGACAGTGCGCCATTACTAGTTAAAACTAGTAATGGCGCACTGTCCACTGGTGCGCCATTACTTAGTTTTTTTCAAAAATAAAATAAAAAAATTCAAATTTTTTTATATTTTTTATTCAAAACTAGTAATGGCGCACCATGGGTGTGGTGCTCCATTACTAGTTTGCCCAGCTTCCACCCGAATGCAACCCCGACCGCCTTTTCAGTTTTAGAAAAATAAAAAATGATAAAAATGTCAAAAAAATAAAAGAAAATAAGTTTCCCATGTGATATGTGGTCTAGTTGTTGGGAAAATTTACAAATATAAATTCGACTTTATTTGCAAAATCTCTCCGAAATTTGTAAATGGGCATAACTTTTGCATACGAACTCGGATTAAAAAGTTTTATATATGAAAAATCATCTACTCGAAAAGTTACATCCGAATTTAACCGGGGGAACCTTGTTAAACATTTTCAAAATCCCCAAAAACCTAACAGAAAAAAAGTTACGGGGCTTTCAAGATCTAGAGGCAAAAAAATTCAAAAAAATTGATTTTGAATTTTTTTTGAATTGTTTTTCAAAAAATGATACGTAATATGACCAGGAAGTTTAAAATATTTTTCAAAATTTCATCATAGTGATGAACATGAACAAAGTCTTAGACATCAACAAGGTATAATAGGATTGATATGCTAGATATATCAACAAGTGCCTGTGAAGTGAGCTGTTCTTTGGGGTTGGATAGAACTCTGAAGTTAAGCTTGCTTGTGCTGGAGTAGTGTGAGGATGGGTGACCTTTTGGGAAGTTTGACCACAGAGTGCGATTTGACCTGAGTTTGAGCATATTGACCCGAGATTAAGCCATAGTTACCTGAGATTAAGAAAAAAACGAAAAAAAAATTGAAAAAAAAATAAAAAAAATTGAAAAAAAAATTTGAAATTTTTTTTACTAATGGCGCACTTCTATGTGGTGCGCCATTAGTATACCAGATACTAATGGCGCACCGTGGGCTATACTAATGGCGCACCAGTGGTGCGCCATTAGTAAAAAATATTAGTGGCGTGATAGTAATGGTGCACCGGTAGTGCGCCATTAGTAGGCAAAACCGGTGCGCCATTAGTAGGCCTTTTCCTAGTAGTGATCCTTGGATGACAAGAATTGCCATAAAAAAAGTCAGGCCCAAAGTGCAAAGCACCTGATGTGTAAGACCTATCATTTCGATACTTTATATCTAAGAATTGCCATAAAAAAAGTCAGGCCCAAAGTCTTCATGGTTACCCTCATTGGAGCACCTTTTGTTCTATATCGCGAACTGCTTTATGTGCTTGCACCGAAAGGGGTTGGTGAAACGTTTCATGGAGTGAGGTAGATCCCAAGAAATCTGTGACTGAAATATCCTCATTTATTGCGAAGGAGAAGGCCCACGCGTATTATTCCGCCAGTGTAGTGTCTAACCATATATCCTTCCACATAAGTACCGTGTCTCCAACGTGCACATTTTCTTTAGATATCCCTCTGTAGATTGGGGTGAGCTTTAGCACATCCTTCCACCAGAACTATCCGCACGGTTCCGACGCGTGCGGGATCTTGTATGTGTAATATGTTGTCCAGATCAAATCCACCCAGGGCAGGTCATGGTGGTTGTAAAATTTATGCAGATATTTGAGAAGGAGGGCCTCACTTTGGATACGGAGATTGATTATGCCAAGTCCACCACTTTGTTTTGGTTGACAAACCATGTCCCAAGCTGCCAATGAGTCACATTTATCCCCTTGCTCGGTCTTTTTTTTCCAAAGGCACTTTCTTCTTATGTTATCAAGTAGCTCTAATATCTTTGGTGGGAATTTGAGAGTGCAGAGAGCGAAGATGGTGAGAGATGTAATCATCGTGTTGAGGAGTGACAATTTTGCACCGTATGACATCAAGGCTAAAGTGCTGGTCATTCTTCGTTCCATCGTGCAAACAAGAGGCATGAGATCTTGGACCGTAGGCTTGGTTATTATGAGAGGCAGTCCCAAGTAAGTGAAGGGCATAGATCCTACCTTACAGCTAAAGATAGAAGTGATGTCGTTGTAACAATCGGCAGCACAATTAATTTGGATTGATGTAGACTTGTGGAAGTTTATCTTTAATCCAATAGAAGCAGCGTAGTCTGAGAGAATATCCTTGATAGTCCTTGCTTGGTTGGGGCAAGGTGAGTATAATGATCGTGTCGTCGGCATATTGGATCCTTTGGATAATCATGCTGGTTTTGTCTTTGGAACGGAAGCTGTATTTTTCCTTGTCGGAAAGCGTCATTAATGGCAGCTTGAATAAGGTCAGCTGCAAGCACAAAAATTAGGGGTGATAAAGGATCACCTTGACGAACACCACATTTGCGTATGAATTGCGGCACTGGTACACCATTTAAGAGGACCGATGATTTTCCCGAGGAGAAGATGTATTTGATCCAATCAAGCCACTTGGCATCAAACCCCATGTGTTCCATAATTGTAATCATTGCATCATGCTCAATCATGTCAAATGCTTTTGCAAAATTTAGTTTTAGCAGGACAATATTTTGTTTTGGGGTTTGACAATCGATGGATGTACTCGAAGCCTGTGCCAAACAGGTCTTGTATTGATCTTCCTTTGATGAAGCCATATTGATTGCGATGAACAATTTTAAGTATGAGCTTTTGTAGCCGGTTAGCGAGCAGTTTAGTGATAACCTTGAGGCAGCAGTTGAGCAAAGTAATTGGTCTGAAATCAGAAATTGTCTCAGGTGACCAAACTTTGGGTATGAGTGTGATAAATCCCTCATTAATGCTCTCAAGATTAAGTCCACCCTCGTAGAATTGATTGCATAGCTCATAAAAATCCTCTTTAATTATGTTCCAACATTTTTTCAGAAATAAGCCAGTGAATCCATCCGGACCAGGTCCTTTGTCAGCCGGCATTTCCTTGATGACAGCATCGATTTCATCCTTGGTGAAAGGGACAGTCAATTGATCCCCACCCTCAACTTTCTGGATGATGCTTTGCAGGTTGAATTTCATTTGAAACTCTCCAGATTTTCCAAGTCTTTCTTTGAACGCTTGGTATATGATCGCCTCTTTACTAGCATGATCTTACGCCATCGTGTGTCATCGTGAGAGTTTCAGGTGTTGGAATTGTGTTATGCCTCTGTATCTTTCTCGAGGCCATTGCCTTTAAAAATTTAGGGTCTTCGTCACCCAATTTCACCCATCGAATGGTGCATCTCTTTTGCCAGTATTGCCTTTGGTAGTTCAAGAGGCGTAAAATGTGTTTCTTCAGAATTTTCCTAAAATTATGTTTTGGAGTAGAAAGGATTCTGAGATTTTTTAGGGCATCTAGATTGGCCAGGGCAAGATTAGAGTTTTCAATTGCCACCTTAAGTTTAGAGATACGTTTGCTCCACCTTTTCAACTCATATCTAAATGCTTTGAACTTTCTGCACAGTAAAGTGGCAGCATTTGTATTGGCATGTTTTAATGGTCTTGTCCACACAGATTGAACCAAATCCATAAAACCTGGGTGCTCCGTCCAATAAGACTCAAATCTAAAGATTTTGCAGCGAGGGATGGAGGTTTCAATTTTGACAACACACGGAATATGATCAGAAACTGGTTTCCCTAGTGGCATAACTAGAGTGTTAGGGTAACTTAGACGTGAGAAACCAGTCTAATTGCTCAAGGAGGGGGGTCTGTCTGCATGTTGCTCCAAGTGTAAGCACGACCCTCAATTGGCAGTTCAACTAATTGCTAAGGGCGGATGATGTCATTAAAAGCAATCACGTCATTAGGATTACCTCTAGGTTTATTTCTGTTATCATGGCTACGAATATAGTTAAAGTCTCCTAGCAACAACCAATCTTCATTGGAGGGGATATTTAGAGTATGAAGCCAATTAGTGTAAGTCACTCTCGGGTCACCCTGACACGGGCCATGTATGTTCACCAGGGTCCACTCTTAGGCCGATTGTGTGCAACGGAATTTGATGATAGAACCATGCCATGAGAACTGTTCCTGTGAAAATGGCATTGTTCCAAATGGCGACAATGCCTCCTAAAGCACCCTGGGAGGGGATGTATGCAAATTTATCAAATCTTCTTGGGCAACAAGACTTCAGGAACAAGTTATCAATGACAGTTTTTTTGTTTCTTGCAGACAGATTGTTTGCACGTAGCTGGAGGAGATAGCATTCGAGAACGCCAAAAGCTTAGGATCAGAGTTTAATCCTCTTTCATTCCAGCACAAAATATTCTAGCTCGATAAAAGTGCCATGATAAAATAGAGAAAATTTAAAAACAACTGAAATAAAGCGAGGAAATAGCTTAAGCATTGGAGGGGCCGTCCTCAGCTTCAGCCATCAGAGCTTCAGAAGTAACTTCTTCTGGCGGAATGGCGCACTTGATGATCCCAATGTGTTGCAAAGACTTGAAAAGGAGTAGGTGGAGGATATTGTCCTCGCTTCAAAGTTGAGTCAGAACAACTTGACCTGCTTGGGCACCAGCACTAGGGACAATTCTGGGCTTGACTTTGGAAGGTTTAGCCTTGCTGTCAGAAACTGATGGTATCTTGAAACCATCATACTTATTAGAGCGGCTGCTGCGACGAACCTCAACCACAGATGCTGGTGCTTTAGCTTTGCCCCTCCTGATTATTGATTTCCCCGAGCTTTTAGCGTCACTTGCAATAAAGCAAGTGGAGTCACTTGCATCAGAACCAGAAGAGGTGGTCATTGCATCCAATGAAAGTGTTGTTGCACCTTGAACAGGTAAGTCCATCTCATCCAAGATTTCTGTGATGACAACATTGGAGTTGGAAGTCCTTGGTATGACAGCGAGATCATTTGTTGGCTGAAGAGGGTTATCCCCACAGGACAGGGCCCAAGAACTACTGCCAGGGATCATCTCAGTGACATATACTGAATCTGCAGTATGTTGGACGGTTACAGTGGCGAGCGAATAGAGAACTGTCCCTCTTTCTCAGCAATGCTAACATTAAATTGCACAGAAATGTCACAAAATCCAAACCCCGAGCTCCAGGGGCCATATGCATCTATAATAGGCCTAATAGCAGCTAGGAGGTAAGTGTTCAGCCTCAACATTGGCACACAATCATTCAGAAGCAAAGAAGCATTGGTGTTCTCCGAAGAAAGCATAGAAAGCTGCATCAGCAGATATGAAATATCTGATGACATTTCCATGGGTGTTACCTCCTGGGTGGTCACAAGATTGTACGTGATAAAATTCAGCTCGGATTCGATGATCCGGTGTCTTTCCTATGCTTGTGGCCCAGCTGACAATCTCAACATCTTCGGTAGTGGCTGACATGCGAAGGCGTTGATTGTCCCTTCTGTACTGCATCAGGTGATGCATGAGGTACAATCCATCAGTCCTACTGGTGTGCGGTTGCTGGATGCAGCAGAAGTCGGTCTTATGGCGGAAAACCAACCCATTCTTCCTGTGCCTTTTCACCTTGATATATCCACCAGACAGGCTGAAGGTTAACAGGGCAATATCAAGAACACTCTTTATGTGCATGCAATACTTTTTCTTGAGGTTCTTCGATGAGTCCAAGTACATAGCATGGGAGTATTCCAGGTACAGAACGATGAGGGCGGCGCCACCCCCGCTGCGCGAATTAAGTACACCTCAAATTAGCCTCCATGCTTGCAAAGGAATGATTAACACGTACGAAAGGATATGCGCGAATGACTTACTAGGGATGATAAGGCAGGAGAATCGCTTCCTTGTCCTTATTAGCGATCATGAATTACCGATGTACTTGAAAGAGATAGTCACGGTGCTCTTTGCAAACTGCCAAGAAGCTCTCGTGCATATAGTACGGGTCCGCGACGCAGATATATTTTATGTTCTCGATCCTGATGAAGTAGTTGAGATACAACGCATACACGCGGATGAACTGGAAATCCAGCTTGGTTGTGTGGAACATGTCGTAGATGTAGTCAAATCGCAGGATGAACTGATTCGCGGGCCAGGTCTCGACATACAACTTCCCACCCGGCACCTGAGCCACGTAAAGCGGGTATCTTGGTTCTTTCGCGATCAGAAGGCTTTTCTCTCTGGCCAGCACATCTTCATGGAGTTTCTTTAGATCATTGTTCAGTAAGTGATCTAGCGCTTTGGTAGGTAGGATCAGCTCGCCGGCGACATGGAAACGCATCTTACCTTCGACAGGTATTCTGTCTACCACCCGGGGCTTCAGAGGCGGCTGGCTTCTTGAAGCACCTATGGCGCCTTTAGGGCCTTTCCTGGGCGGTCTCTTCCTTTGCTTCTTGGCAGGTGGCAGTAGTGAGCCCACCATACCTTCCCTAACCACCACCCCCAGTGTCGTCGGGCTAATCAGTGGACGGGCCTCGGGGGGTTGCTGGGTACAGGCGGCATCTGGAGGCGTCTCCTGCGAGGATCGCTTGAAGAGAGACTTTTTGCATTCCGCCTTAGGACGTTCCGGCTCTGGCAAATCAGGCAGCATCAAGTCATCATCTCCATGCTCATAGCCTGAGTCTTCATCGTCCTGAGTCATCAATCCTCCATCATCATAGGCGGTATTTAAATACTTGTCTGCGTCATCATCATCATCCGCCATGTCATCATTAGCATTTGCTTCTTCGACAGTGGGGGCGACATGATCTGGCACTAATCGAGGCTCTCCCTCGCGTCATACGCTACCATCCGCCACGACAGGTGCAGGTAATTTGGTAGGTGGGGTGGTGTTCATACCTTCCTGAGAAGGTGGCGTTGGCGTGATACTAGGCACCTCAAGACGAAGAAGAGACTTCGGCCAAGGCAAGAACCATCTCTTGCATGCGCCAATCATCTTAAGGTTCTCGTTGTCGTCATCGACTGATACCGGAGGAGGCAAATCCTTGAAGCCCGCTAAGACACTGGCCACGTTAACCATGAAGACTCCATCGGGAATCTCTCGGTTGTGGAACATTCGGTACTTCGGCTTCACGATCGTTGCCTTTCCCACAACCACCTTCTGGCCCTTGATGTCGTAGAGTAGGGTGCATGGGGTATCGTCGGCCTATGAAGGAGACATGTCTGCGACGTTGATGACCCACAAGTATAGGGGATCTATCGTAGTCCTTTTGATAAGTAAGAGTGTCGAACCCAACGAGGAGCAGAAGGAAATGATAAGCGGTTTTTAGTAAGGTTTTCTGTGAGAGCACTGAAATAGTAGATGATAGATAGTTTTGTGATAAGATAAATAGTAACGAGCAAAAATTAAATAAAGTAAATAAAGTGCAGCAAGGTGGCCCAATCATTTATGTAGCAAAGGATAAGCCTGGAAAAATTCTAATAATGAAGAAGGAGCTCCCGAGGACACATTGGGAATTATCGTCAAGCTAGTTTTCATCACGTTCGTAAGATTCGCGTTCGGGTACTTTGATAATTTGATATGTGGGTGGACCGACACTTGGGTACTGACCTAACTTGGACAAGCATCCCACTTATGATTAACCCCTATTGCAAGCATCCACAACTACAAAAGGAGTATTAAGGTAAACCTAACCACATCATTAAACATATGGGTCCATATCAGCCCCTAACGGCAACGCATAAACTAGGGTTTAAGCTTACGTCACTCTAGCAACCCATCATGTACTTATTACTTCCCTATGCCTTCCTCTAGGCCCAAATAATGGTGAAGTGTCATGTAGTCGGCGTTCACATAACACCACTAGAGGAAAGACAAGATACATCTCTTCAAAATATCGAACGAATACCAAATTCACATGACTACTAATAGCAAGACTTCACCCATGTCCTCGTGGAACAAACGTAACTTCTTGACAAAGCATATTCATGTTCATAATCAGAGGATTAATAATATGCATAAAGGATCTGAACATATGATCTTCCACCAAGTAAACCAACTAGCATCAACTACAAGGAGTAATCAACACTACTAGCAACCCACGTGTACCAATTTGTGGTTTTGATACAAGATTGGATACAAAGAGATGAACTAGGGTTTTGAGAGGAGATGGTGCTGGTGAAGATGTTGATGGAGATTGACCCCTCTCGATGAGAGGATCGTTGGTGATGATGTTGGTGATGATTTCCTCCCGGAGGGAAGTGTCCCCAGTAACAGCCCGCCATGAGCCCTAGATTGATTCCGCCAAGGTTCCGCCTCGTGGCAGCGGAGTTTCGTCCCGTAAGCTTGCCCATGATTTTTTCCAGGGTAAAAGTGATGATATAGCAGAAGATGGACACCGGAGGCCCACCAGGGGCCCCAGGAGATAGGGGTCGCGCCCTACAGGGGGGGGCGCCCTCCTGTCTCCTGGACAGGGTGTGTGCCCCCTGGCCTATTTCTTTCGCTCATAAATTCTTAAAAAAATCCAAAAAGTTGTTTCGTGGAGTTTCAAAGTACTTTTGGAGTTGTGCGAATAGGTTTCCAACATTTGCTCCTTTTCCAAATTGCAATTCCCACGGCATTCCCCTCTTCATGGTAAACCTTGTAAAATAAGAGAATAGCCATAAGTGTTGAGATATAATGTGTAATAACAGCCCATAATGCAATAAATATTGATATAAAAGCATGATGCAAAATGGACGTATCAACTCCCCAAGCTTAGACCTCGCTTGTCCTCAAGCGGAAGCCAAAATCGAAAAATATGTCCACATGTTTAGAGATAGAGGTGTCGATAAAAATAAAATACGGACATGAGGGCATCATGATCATTCTAATAATAGCAACATATATGGATTTTGTCATATGATTTCCTATGCTCAAGTAATAAGCAATTCACAATGTCAAGTATGGTTCAAAAACTTCATTAGGAACTAACAAACTATAATCTCAGTCATTGAAGCAATTGCAATTTATCGTAACATCGGAAAGAGTCAATAATAGAGCTTTTTAGCAAGCTCAGATACTCAAATATCTCGTAGTCCCCTATAATTATTAACACTCACGCAATACTTGTGGTTATAGAGTTTCAAATGGGACATCGAGAAAGATAGGGGCTTATTGTATTGCCTCCCAACGTATTCACCTTTAGGTGATGTCAACAATAATAGCCTATGCCAACTTACATCCAATTGGATATATGTATCATGATCTTTCAAACACGAGGAGCTTGCCAAAGGATAAAAATAAAAAGGGAAAGGTGAGCAACACCTTGACTCAAGCATAAAGTAAAACATAAAGTAAAAGATAGGCCCTTCGCAGAGGGAAGCAGAGGTTGTCATGCCCGTTTAGGGTTGATGCATAAAGTCTTAGTGCAAAAGAACATCACTTTATATTTCCCTTGTATGTGGACCTTTATTATGCAGTCCGTCGCTTTTATTACTTCCACAACAAGTTCGTACAAAGTTTATTTTCTCTGCACTGATAAGTCATACACATTTAGAGAGCAATTTTTATTGCTTGCACTAATGACAACTTACTTGAAGGATCTTATTCAATCCATAGGTAGGTATGGTGGACTCTCATGGCAAAACTGGGTTTAAGGATATTTGGAAGCACAAGTAGTATCTCTACTTGGTGCAAGGAATTTGGCTAGCATGAGGGGAAAGGAAAGCTCAACATGTTTGGAAGGTCAATGACAATATACTTTAATCGAGATGTCGGAAAACATAAACCATTACGTTGTCTTCCTTGTCCAACATCAACTCTTTTAGCATGTCATACTTAATGAGTGCTTCACAATCATAAAAGATGTCCAAGATAATATATTTATATGTGAACCCCTCTTTCCTTATCACTTACTATTAATTGCAACGATGACCAAGGCTACGTTCATCAACTCTCAACAATTTTTATGCCTCATACTTTCTATGTGTGAAGTTATCACTATCCATAAGATCAATATGAACTCTTTTTGTTCTTTCTACCTTCTCAAGATCATAGCAACATAGCAAAGCCCTTGACTCAACACTAATCTTTATTATAGATAGCATACGGACTCGCTTACATAAAGAGCTCACAATGCAAAACTCAAAACTACTTGATATCAAAACTTCAATCTACTAGATCAAGATATTACTAAAAGGATCGAACTAAATAAAGTGGTAAAAATAGGAGTGTGATGGTGATACGATACCGGGGCACCTCCCCCAAGCTTGGCAGTTGCCAAGGGGAGTGCCCATACCCATGTGATTATTTCTTCGGAGGTGGCGAAGTAGGATTTGTTGATGATGTAGGCTTGTCGTCCGTCTTCCGTGGCATCGGCTCTCCATCATAAAAGGATGATCGAGTCTCCGGGATCCTTAAATCTGCAGCCAAACTCATTCGCTTGAATCTATATTCATATTCACGGTTCTGGTTTTGCAGGTCATAGATCTGGGCTTGGAGGTGCTCGATTTTCTCTTGAAGTTTGAAGATGGTTTCCCCAATGACTTTGGCATCCAGCTTGTGGTTGTTGGTGAACTCCTTGACCATCATCTGGTTGGCGTTGAGTCCACGCTCCACCATCCTTGACACTTGAAAATTTCCCGCTCCACGGCTTCGAGCTTTGTCTCCACGCTCCCGGTACGCCTTGGTCCCTCCACATCGCGGATGTGCAGCACCCCCTCACGCATCTCAATGGTTTGAGGGTGATGCAGCACCTCCGCGAGATAGGGGTTGATAATCCTCTCGAAAAACTTGTCCTTGGGAGCGCTTGGAGACGACATGATGCTCTAGATCTGAAACAGAAACAGCTCGAAATGAAAAGAGAGGATATTTGCGTGATACGGTGGTCAAAACCTTCAGGAGTATATATAATGAATTTTTACTGCCCAAAATACGTAACATACAAGAAAACGGAGTCCGGGAGGAACACGAGGTGCCCACGAGACGGCGCGCCCTACTGGGGCGCGCCTCCTCTCATGGGAGCCTCGTGTCCCTTCGTACTACTTCTTTCTTCCTAAAATTCTTAAATAATCCAAAACTAATAAAATTACCATTAGAGTTGTTTTGGAGTCGGTTTACTTACCGTACCATCGCATACCTATACCTTTTCAAGTCCGGAACGATTACGAAAAGTGTCTCTTATGTATTCCTCAGGGGTTATGGTTTCAATAATATTAGTTTCAACATTGATAGGATTACCTGAAATATAATGTTTAATTCTTTGACCGTTTACCACCCTCGGATTTGTGCCTTCGAAGTTGTTGATTTTTATAGCACCGTAATCGATAGACCTCCCTCGATAACGTAGGGACCTTCCCATTTTGAGAGAAGTTTTCCTGCAAAAAATCTTAAACGAGAGTTGAACAATAACACATAATCTCCTACATTAAACTCACGCTTTTGTATCCTCTTATCATGCCAGCGTTTGACTTTTTCTTTGAAAAGCTTGGCATTCTCATATGCTTGGGTTCTCCATTCATCAAGTGAGCTAATATCAAACGAACTCTTCTCACCGGCAAGTTTGAAGTCATAATTGAGCTCTTTAATAGCCCAATATGTTCAAGTTCAAGAGGTAAATGACATGCTTTTCCATAAACCATCTTATAAGGAGACATACCCATAGGATTTTTGTATGCAGTTCTATAGGCCCATAATGCATCATCAAGTTTTTGGACCAATTCCTTCTAGATCTATTCACAGTCTTTCGCAAAATTAATTTGAGCTCTCTTTTGCTCAACTCTACTTGACCACTAGACTGCGGGTGATAAGGAGATGCGATTCTATGACTGACATCATACTTAGCAAGCATCTTACGGGAAGCATCATGAATAAAGTGTGAACCACCATCAGGCATAAGATATCTAGGGACTCCAAACCTCGGAAAAATAACTTCATTAAGCATTTTAATAGACGTGTTATGATCAGCACTACTAGTTGGAATAGCTTCTACCCACTTAGTAACGTAATCAACAGCAACTAAAATATGTGTATAACCATTGGAGGCAGGAAAAGGTCCCATATAATCAAAGCCCCAAACATCAAACGGTTCAATAACAAGAGAATAATTCATAGGCATTTCTTGACGTCTTCTAATGTTACCTATTCTTTGACATTCATCACAAGATAAGACAAACTTACGAGCATCTTTGAAAAGAGTAGGCCAATAAAAACTAGAATGTAGTACCTTGTGTGCAGTTCTATCTCCGTGGTGTCCTCCATAGGATTCAGAGTGACACTTGCGTAGGATTTGTTCCTGTTCATGCTCGTGCACACAACGCCTAATAATACCATCTACTCCTTCTTTATAAAGGTGTGGATCATCCCAGAAGTAATGTCTTAAATCATAGAAGAACTTTTTCTTTTGCTGGTATGTGAAACTAGGCGGTATATATTTAGCAACAATGTAATTGGCATAATAAGCATACCAAGGAGCAGTACGAGAAGCACTGACAACCGCTAATTGTTCATCAGGAAAACTATCATTAATAGGCAGTGGGTCATCAAGAACATTCTCTAACCTAGACAAGTTATGCATAGAACGGGTTCTCACCTCCCTTTCTATCAATAATATGCAAGTCAAATTCTTGGAGCAAGAGAACCCATCTAATGAGTTTAGGCTTAGCATCTTTCTTTTCCATAAGATATTTAATAGCAGCATGATTAGTGTGAATAGTAACTTTGGAATCAACAATATAAGGTCTAAACTTATCACATGCAAACACAATCGCTAAGAACTCTTTTTCAAGAGTAGCATAATTTCTCCGAGAAGTATCAAGAGTCTTACTAGCATCTTGGATAACATTCAATTTCTTATCGACTCTTTGCACTAAACAGCACCTCTGCAAAGATAATCTTTGAAGGTAAATTCCAATCAGGTGGTTGAACAATAGGTGCGATGATCAAGGCTTTCTTAAGTGTTTCAAATGCTTCCAAACAATCATCATCAAAGACAAAGGGAATATCTTTTTGCAATAAATTAGTCAGAGGCCTAGAGATTTTAGAAAAGTCCTTAATGAACCACCTATAAAAGCCGGCATGACCAAGGAAACTTCTTATACCTTTTATGTCCTTGGGACATGGCATCTTTTCAATAGCATCAACTTTGGCTTTATCAACTTTAATACCTCTCTTGGAGATCTTGTGCCCCAAGACAATGCCTTCATTAACCATAAAGTGACACTTTTCCCAATTCGGGCAGAGACTAGTGTCTTCAGCATCTCCGCAAAACTTCGATCAAGGTTGCTCAAACAATCATCAAAGAGGATCCATAAACGGAGAAGTCATCCATGAATACCTCACAAATCTTTTCACAAAAAATCAGAGAATATAGCCATCATGCATCTTTGAGAGGTAGCAGGTGCATTACATAAACCAAAAGGCATACGTCTATAAGAAAAAGTGCCGAAAGGGCAAGTAAAAGTAGTTTTAGATTGATCCTTTGCTGACACAGGTATTTGAGAGAAGCCAGAATAACCATCTAGAAAGCAAAAATGTAAAGGGTAATGATCTTTCTTAGTAGCTTTATTTAACTTACGAAAATCAATTACCATCCTATAACCTGTAATAATTCTTTGCGGGATCAATTCATCTTTATCATTAGGATCAACGGTAATACCTCCCTTTTTAGGGACACAATGGACAGGGCTTACCCATTCACTACTCGACAACGGGATAAATAATACCTCGCCTCAAGGAGTTTTAGAATCTCCTTTTTTACCACCTCCTTCATTTTGGGATTTAATCGTCTTTGAGGGTCTCTAAGCTGGTTTGGCATCTTTCTCCACTGAAATTTTGTGTTGACATAATGTGGGACTAATGCCCTTAAGATCGCCCGTAGTATATCCAATAGCATTTCGGTGCTTCTTCGTAGTTTCCAACAATCTTTCTTCTTCTTTCTCTGAAAGGTTAGCACTAATAATAACAGGATATATTTCTTTTTCATCAAGATAAGCATACTTAAGATTATCGGGTAAAGGTTTGAGTTCAAACACGGGATCACCCTTGGGTGGAGGGGATCCCAAGAATTTCAACGGGAAGGTTATGTTTCAAAGCATAGGTTCTTGTTTAAGGAACACTTCATCTATTTCTTCCCTTTCCTTCATAAACATATCGTTTTCATGGTCTAGCAAATATTGTTCTAATGGATCGAGTTGGAGGAACAACAATGGAAGCAAGACCAATAATCTCATCCTTATTAGGTGGTTCCCTTTCACGAGGTTGTCTACTAAACTTAGCAAAATTAAACTCATGAGACATACCATCTATGCCAATGGATGACAATATTCTTTTCACAATTAATTTTAGCACTAGCAGTATTCAAGAAGGGTCTACCAAAAATAATGGGACAAAAATCATCTTGTGGGGAACCAAGAACAAGAAAATCAGCGGTGGTATTTAATCTTCCCACACAAGACTTCAACATATCTAACAATCCCAATAGGTTTAATGGTGTCCCTATTAGCAAGCTTAATAGTAACATCAATATCTTCTAATTCAATAGGTGCAATATCGTGCATAATTTCTTTATAAAGATCATAAGGTATCGCACTAGCACTAGCACCCATATCACATAAGCCATGATAACAATGATCTCCTATTTTAACAAAAATAACAGGCATGCCCTCTGACAGGTCTACGTGTCTTAGTATCTGGTCTAGCAATATTAGCAGTCTCACCCAAGAAAGAAATAACATGCCCATCTAAGTCCTCATCCAAGAGATCTTTAACCATAGCAATACTAGGTTCAACATTAATTTGCTCAGGAGGTGTATAAGTCCTAGTATTACTCTTACGAACAACAGTCAAAGCTTTAGCATGATCTTTTATCTTAACAGGAAAAGGAGGTTTTTCAACGTAAGCAGTAGGAACAATAGGATCACTATAGGCAATAGTCTTTTCTTCGACTGTAATAGGTGCAACTACTTTCACTTCAACATGAGGATTATATTTAAACCACTTCTCTTTAGGGAGATCAACGTGAGTAACAAAAGATTCACAAAAAGTAGCTACTATCTCAGAGTCAAGCCCATACTTAGCGCTAAATCCACGAAAAGCATAGGTATCCATAAAAGATTTAACACAATCGAACTTAGGTGTCATACCTGACTCCTTACCATCGTCGGAACCTCAATCTTCAGAGTTGCGTTTAATTCTTTCCAATAAGTCCCATTTGAAATCAATAGTCTTGAGCATATAAGAACCAAGACAGGAAGTATCGAGCAGGAGTTGCGAATATCAAGAGAAAGCCGAGCATAAAAATTCTGAATAATCATTTCCCGAGAGAGCTCATTTATTGGGGCATGAATATAACATTGACTTAAGCCTCCCCCAAGCTTGAGCGATGCTTTCTCCTTCGCGAGGCCAGAAATTATATACGTAATTACGATCACGATGAACAAGATGCAGAGGATAGAACTTCTGGTGAAATTCCAACTTCAATCGCTTATAATTCCAAGATCCCGTATCATCACATAGCCTGTACCATGTCAATGCATCTCCCTTCAAAGATAAAGGGAAGACATTCCTTTTAACAACATCATCGGGAATACCTGCAAGCTTAAATAATCCATAAACTTCATCCACAAAGATAAGGTGTAAGTCGGGATGCAATGTTCCGTCTCCTGCAAAAGGATTGGCTAGCAGTTTTTCTATCATACCCGAAGGAAACTCAAAGTGAATATTTTCATAAAGTTCAGCAGGTTGAGGAGCATCTCTTTGCTCTTCTGGTTGGGGCGAAGATACCCCAAACAGGCCCCTCAAAGGATTAGTTTCCATAGTGACAAGTAATGTAAAATTTCAGCACACTATATAAATGTTTACTTACCAAGTTCCACTCACCAAAAGCGCTACACTCCCCGCAACGGCACGAGAAAAGAGTCTTGATGACCCACAAGTATAAAGGGATCTATCGTAGTCCTTTCGATAAGTAAGAGTGTCAGAACCCAACGAGGAAGCGAAGGAAATGATAAGCGGTTTTCAAGAAGGTTTTCTCTGCAAACCTTTGAAATAGTAGATGATAGATCGTTTTGTGATAAGATAAATAGTAACGAGCAAAAAAGTAAATAAAGTAAATAAAGTGCAGCAAGGTGGCCCAATCCTTTATGTAGCAAAGGATAAGCCTGGACAAATTCTAATAATGAAGAAGGAGCTCCGAGGACACATTGGGAATTATCGTCAAGCTAGTTTTCATCACGCTCAGTAAGATTCACGTCGTACTTTGATAATTTGATATGTGGGTGGACCGACACTTGGGTACTGCCCTAACTTGGACAAGCATCCCACTTATGATTAACCCCTATTGCAAGCATCCGCAACTACAAAAAGGAGTATTATAGTAAACCTAACCACAACATTAAACATCTGGGTCCATATCATCCATATCAGCCCCTAAAGAAGCAACGCATAAACTAGGGTTTAAGCTTCTGTCACTCTAGCAACCCATAATCTACTTATTACTTCCCTATGCCTTCCTCTAGGCCAAAATAATGGTGAAGTTTCATGTAGTCGACGTTCACATAACACCACTAGAGGAAAGACAACATACATCTCATCAAAATATCGAACGAATACCAAATTCACATGACTACTAATAGCAAGACTTCACACATGTCCTCGGGAACAAACGTAACTCTTGACAAAGCATATTCATGTTCATAATTAGAGGAGTAATAATATGCATAAAGGATCTGAACATATGATCTTCCACCAAGTAAACCAACTAGCATCAACTACAAGGAGTAATCAACACTACTAGCAACCCACGGTACCAATTTGTGGTTTTGATACAAGATTGGATACAAGAGATGAACTAGGGTTTTGAGAGGAGATGGTGCTAGTGAAGATGTTGGATGGAGATTGACCCCTCTCGATGAGAGGATTCAAGTTGGTGATGACGTTGGTGATGATTTCCCCCTCCCGGAGGGAAGTGTCCCGCGGAAACGCTCGCCAGAGCCCTAGATTGATTCCGCTTAAGTTCCGCCTCGTGGCGGTGGAGTTTCGTCCCGTAAGCTTGCCCACGATTTTTTTCGAGTGGTAAAAGTGATGATATAGCAGAAGATGGACGAGGAGGCCACCAGAGGCCCGGAGGAGATAGGGGTCGCGCCCCCGATGCGGGGGGCGCCCTCTGTCTCTGGTGACAGTGGGCCCCTGGCCTATTTCTTTCGCTCATAAATTCTTAATAAATCCAAAAGTTGTTTCGTGGAGTTTGGGACTTTTGGACTTGTGCGAGAATAGGTTTCAACGTTTGCTCCTTTTCGACCCGAAATTCCAGTACCCAAGCATTTCCCTCTTCATGGTAAACCTTGTAAAATAAGAGAATATCCATAAGTGTTGAGATGTAATGTAATAACAGCCCATAATGCAATAAATATTGATATAAAAGCATGATACAAAATGGACGTATCAGACGTCAAACATCTGAAAGGCAACAGAAACGAAAGACTATAGACATGCTGGTGAAAAGGGTAGGACGCGTAAATACCGTGAGGGCGTCGAGCTCAGCCAGCGATGAAGGCCCGCCGAGCATGCCAGAGACGGAGGTCGGGCTGCTATGAACAGGAACGGGACCTTTTGCGGTTGCTTGGGCAGGTGTTGGTGCTGTGGTGTTCGCCGAATTGCTGCCGACAAAGCTAGGAAGGGGAAAGTCCTCCGGCCGTGCATTTTGATTGCTCTTCGACCAATCGAAAATTGCCGGAATCAAGTTGGCCACCGCGTCAGTGACCAACCCACTGACTACCCCAAGCAACTCTTCTTTGGTCCCAGCTTTGGTCTTATTAACCGCAATCACGACCTTCTCATCGATGCTCTGCTGAGTGACGACCAACCGTCTCATCCTTCTTTCCTCTGGCTCCTCGGGGTAGCACGTCCTCCATGACGCGCCATCTCTGATATCGTGCACACGTCCACAGGACGGTGGCTTGTCCACCGGGACCTTTTTCAGTATGTTCAGGGCCCAGATGAATGGGTGTCCCACTTGGGCCTCACGATGGACCGTGACGACTCGTCGCTTTCGGCCGCCTTTTTGGTGCTGCTCTTTCTGCAAAAGGAACGTGGATGGTTTAGTAATGTGACAAAACTTCAAGTTGAATTGATTGGAAGCTAATATGATAATGTGGCAATATAACAATTAGCAGAAGTCTCAAGAACTCCCTCGTATTCGGGTCTGTGTAAAAGATCTTTCTAACTTTGTCCCACTTGTACCGGGCCGTGATGGAGTCATGCTCAGATGCCTGGTGGAACTCCGCCAAGGTGCAGGATTCGAGACTTTCACATTGGCCCCTCCTTGGCCCATATGTGCCTCTTCCCCTCGTAACCACGGCTTCCGAGGCGGTGGGGAGGCGTGTTCCTAGCCTGGAGCGCCTTCATTTTCTCCGACTTTGCCTTGACTTCTTCTTTTCCGCAATTCTCCTTGAATTTTACAAAGTCCTCTGCCATTATTGTTGGATTATCAGCATGAATCTTGGGCCACGGTTCATTCTTCGCAATCGCTTTTTTCACACGAACTTTCCAGGAGGACAAGTCGTTGGTGAACATCACCATCGCGTTGTCGCTTATCTTTGTCATGGTGACGTCGTCCCACAGCTCTTTATATTTGCCTTCATCCCGGCCGGGGAACAGGAACCTATTGTGCAACTTCTTTACGAGCATGTGCTCCATATGTGGTATCTACTTCAACCTCTCGTCGTTGATGTTGGCGGTTTCCCTGAGGATGCATCCATGTTGGTTTCCCTCGACCAGCCGCTGCTTCTCCTCCAATATTGGCTCTAACTTGGGGTGCATCTCTGTGGACCACAATTTGTCACGATGCCAAGCTTCGTTTTGGTCTTCGCGTCCTCTTCTTCTTGGTGCTTTACCGGCCACGACAACATCGTTGCGGTCTCAGGGGTGGTGCCGGTGCGGTGCCGTGTTTCCGCCGTTGTCGAGGTTAGCCACTGCCGCCACCATGCAACCCCATTTGGTGTTCGTCCAGGTAATCGAAATAGTTATGTGATGCCTCAATGGGGTCTGCGAGGCGAGCAGAACCACCCACGACTTCAGCGTCGGTGGACATGTTTCCTATTCAACAATTGTAAATAAAAGATATAATGAAGAGAAAAAAAAGGGCCTATATTTGGTCGGAATGTTCATTCCCCTTCCGGCAAGTCCCGGGTACTCAATATGTCCTAGTTTCTTGCATGAAATTTTTGGCATGACCTTTGCTAAAAAGTGGACATATGGAACGCCTGAAATTTGCCGGAACAGAAATGAATCAACATTCCGGCAAAACATAGGCCACTCGGAATTTTTTTGGCATTCAACCAACATTGCAAAACCAACATATAACATCAATGACATATATCATTCAAGCAAAAGCATGCTTGTACTTAAATACACAAAAATGACAAAAATAGCTACAAACTTGCTCAAACTTGCTCCTACGGTTCATACATAGCTAACTTGCCCAAAATTTTGCTAAATTTGCTACTGTTTTTTTAATGTGCTACTGTTTTTTTTATTTGCTACTGTTTTTATACCTAATTTTTTTGCTATTATTTTTTTAAATTACTATTGTTTTTGTAAACTTTGCTACTGTTTTCTAAATTCTTTTGCTACTGTTTTTTAAATTCTTTTGCTACTGTTTTTTATACCTAATTTTTTGCTAACTTTCTACAAAAATTTGCTAACTTGCTAATATTTGCTACAAAAATTTGCTAAATTGCTAAAAAAACAAAAAACAAAAATTTGTTAATTAGCTACTGCCCTAATTTGTTATTTTGCTAACTTGATAAAAAAATTCCTAACTTTGCTAACTTTACAAAATTTGCCCTAAAATTTGCTAACTTTGCTACTGCATTTGCTAACTTTGCTCAAAATTTCCCCTAAATTGAAAACCTAGATGGGGACGAGGGGAGGAGGCGGAGGGGAGAGGGAGGTGGGGGCAAGACACGAGGAGTGAGGCGAGGCGGAGGGGGACGAGGAGGAGTAGGAGTCCGGAGCGGACGAGGAGGAGGTAGGAGCGGTGGCGGCGCGGACGAGGAGGAGGCCAGCGTCGAGGCCGAGGGCGGGCAGGCGATGGCTCGCACGCCAAGGTCCGTGTCGAGGACGGGTTTACGGGGCGGGCACACATGGGCGATGACAGCAGAGGAGTGGGAGAGGTGGGAAGTAGGGGGAATGGGGACTTTGCAAAATTTTGAGCTCAAGCATGCGATGGTTAACTCAAAATAGCAGACTACAGCTGGTTTAGGAACTAACGCTATAGCTAACTTAGCTATAGCGTTGGTTCAGCGCCATCGCTAAGTTTTCCAATTTTACTTTTTTTATTTTTAAAATACAAGTAGTGTAAAGAGCGCTCGGGTTAGGAACATCGCTATAGCTAATCTTAGCTATAGCACTTCCCTCAAACCAGCTACCATCGCTAAGTTTTCCAATTTTATTTTTTATTTCTAAAATACAAGTAGCGATAGCTGGGTTAGGAAAAAGCACTATAGCTAACATTTCTTTTATTTTTATTATTTTCATTTGCTTACTTTTTTTTCTTTTGTATTGCTTTATCCCTTTTCTTTTCTCGCTTTACTTTTCTTTTCTTTGTATTGCTTTATCACTTTTCTTTTCTGCTTACTTTTCTTTTCTTTTGTATTGCTTTATCCCTACGGCGTCTCCCTCCCACACTGCGCTAATATCACCGGATGCATGCATGTAATTTAAGGGAGATGCGATTACATTATTTGACCGATAACGGTTACTTAAGTGCGTACACAAAATAGATAAATATATATAAATGTAGGTTTCTCGATCACCGCTCGTTCATTTATGTTTCACATTAAGCTTCTTCCTTTCTTGTTCATTGTCGAGTAATTGAGCCCTCCTTGTGACTTCTTCCTGAGCCATGGAGTATGATCTTTCTTAGGTAATCTAGTCTTGATTCTTCGTTTCACGTATGCTTCATCATCATCGTCATCTTCCCTCATCGGGTTGCCGTATTGGTCGTAGTCTTCTTCGTTGGCGACTCCATCCATTCCGACGATGCTCCTTTTGGATCTCCTCACGACATAACACGGCTGGGATTGGCGGGTCGGTTATGAAGAAGCATTGTGCCACGTGCTTAGCGATACCCATGGCTCATTTTGGCGTATGACGTTAACGTTCACGGGAGTGCTCTTGGCGTCGGGTATAGACATGGTGGTGAAATACATGTTTTCTCTTCGATGTCTCGACCCATCCGACACGGAACATCGTCACATCGTGCATTCCAAAGACAGCTCCCAGATCTCTTCACCCTTCCAGAATCTTTTCGGTTGTGGTTGGCATCGGCCACGCATTGAATTGTCACCCGGAGTTACGGTAATCCTTGTCCATGTCTTTGGCCTTCGTAGA